>OW386559.1:5568263-10368263 GCA_936435175.1 Glyphotaelius pellucidus
TTCACAGAAATTCAAATGTAACATTGTTATGAAATGGTCGTTCAGCGCCATTTTGTTAAATGTCGATTTTAAGAGCCTGTTGTTTCACAGAATTTGAACATTTCATTTAATTTCATAGTTGATTTGAAAGTTCTGTGAAAATTTAATTATATTTTTTTTTCCAAAATTTTGCATTTGATATTATACAATATTATGAAAATGACAAGTACAATGGGAACCCACTAAGGCGCAGCCTGTGCGTGGGTAATGTAGTTAAATATATTTTATTATTGTACCTAGAAAAAACAAACAGTGGGCATATAAAGCAAAAACATGATTAAAATTATTAAAAAAAGCCGAACTCACTTGAATTCCTCTAGAGACATTTCACACAGCAATCTTCCCGGTATAGACCAATCAGAGAGCTTTATTCCCGTCAGATTGAATTGTCTGACAGCCCACTGTATCCAGTGCCGAACTTGTGGAATTGACCTACAAAAATAAAAAATTCATTAAAACAATTAGTTGAAATCATCGGTTCCATGAAAAAAACAGTTGTTGAAGAAAAGTGAAACAAAAAAATACATGTACCTTATTTTATTTTTATTTTTAACTACACTCCCTCTCTGACGAAAAAATCCCTCAGGGCCTACGTCATCTTTGGGAAAGGAAGGAGAGAAAGTCCTGGGAAAGAAAAGGGTAGGTACAGGGTGTAGGAATATGGGGGTCAATGTGTCCAGGAGTGACGTACTTTTGAATCCATCCCTCCCACTGTAGTGCAGGCGATGGGTCGAGATTTTATGTAATTCTATTTATGTAATTTGGTGAAATTCTGAATTGCTAGACAATCCTAAGATTCATCTACATATTTATGAAGCCTAACTTTGCTGATTTAATAGAATCACTGTCTTCCAACATCGGGGCTGTCAATAGACATTGCCAAATATCTAATGAAAACCCCGGTGAACTTTAATAAAGAGACTAAAGTTGGAGTGTTTCACACAAATTCAGGGATAAGAGCCCCCGTACACGACATATTTCGCCTACATGAAAACCACCATTGGACTCAGCATGAATTTGCACGCATTGTATGGGCCACTACGGGAGCTTGTGCGCACAAAAATTGAGGCCACGTTACGGCACGACCAACGGATGAACCTTAAAAATTCCCTGGCGCAATGTTCAAACACACATTGATATATCTAGGAGTGTTGTTTATGAGAGCTTGTACGTGACACCAAATATTTGTCAAGTTATGGTGTACTTTGTGTTTAAAATTAATCATCATAATGAACGTCAGAAGCAGAGCAATTAACAACGATGACTGAAGAATACACCTCGAAAACTTTAACCGTGACTCTCCATATTAATAATAAAACAGTTAATAACCAGAACTTAGGGTCCTCCGGTATCCTCAATCTCAGCTGGTCCGCCTTGAATTGGGCGTCCACCATCCACTTGGCCATCTTGGATACCTGGCCACCGCCACCCCCAGTGCCATCGGAGCTGACGGCAGTGGTGTCCGTGGCGGCGGCGGCGGCGGCCGCGGTCTCCACACTGTCCAGCGCCAGGGCTTCTTCGACGTCTTCCATCAGTTCGGAGCTGGGACTGAGCTCATCTACAGGATCTGGAATAATGAAATTAATATATTTAAAACTAAAATAAAAACTGAGAAAACAGAATAATAATCAACTTGTAAACATTATAAAGAAAATGTAAAAACAATTATGAACAAAATAAAAATAACTACAAACTAAAATTGGCTCTGGTATCAACTTTGTGGCCTTCAAACTAAATCTTCTTTTGGTCAAATTATTTGTATCAGACTCCACTTATTTTATTTTAATAGCCCTCCAGAATATATTAAGTCATCTAATTCCTTGTGCACTTTTAAAAAGATAGTTAAATTATTAATGTCAACATTTTTTTCATCTTTGTCCATCCTAAATTAATAGCACAATATCGGCGTTCTGAAGAACAATGTCGGATCGGATAGAAATTAAATATTGTTCATTGGCTTATTTTGTTGATTTGAAAGTCTGTATTTTCAGAATTTTTTACCGGTCCGTTGCCGATTACGCGCCCGCTTTACAGTTTTTACAGTTTTTTTTTATTTCAAAATATTTTTTGAAATGCGATTTTAAACCTTAATTATAAAGAAAACATATGAAGGATAAGATCAGAATCGCTTGGGGCATTCTTGTTCATAAGGTATAAGATACCGTGTACCCATCTAGCACAGCGGAATAATTTCTGTGAAATTGTTTATGATCTCCGGCCAAGAATTTTTCCTGCCTTTGATCTGTCGGATTGGCTTGCGTCACTCTCGCGCCGTTGTCGTGAAAAAGATCGTAAAACGTATAAATTCATTGAATAAACGCAAGTAATGTTGTTTTTAGACATAGTTTATTGTTCAAGGAATGTGTTTCGGTAAATATTACATTAGATAGCATAAAATAAACCCACAAAATATTACATAAAAGTCAAAACATCGCGAAATTTACCCGTTTGCTCCAAGGCATGTCACGAGTTGGTGAAATGAACAAATCAATAAATCAAAAACAACACTATATTTCTTGATTTCTAAAACAGTAAAAACGCAGAAACGAAACTGGTTCCAGCCTAAATGAAATAGAATCTGAAAAAGCTGACTGTGAGCATTGTGCATGGATGGAAAAAGGGGGACTGACCGATAGTAGAGATTGTGATTGGTTATCTTTAGTAGCACAATGAAATACCTTCCAGGGACGGCATCTCCATGAAGGCGAGCCGGTCCTCCTTGGCCATGTGCAAAAACTCCTCGTCGGGCTTGAGCACGTCCACGATGTTGATCCGGCGCTGGCCGGGCCTGATCTGGATGTTGACCTGCACCAGGCCGGCCCGGTCGATGCACTGCTCCACCAGGGTCTTGTGGCTTTCCAGCTGCAAAAAACGTACAGCTTCCATCAACAGAAACAGGGATCAAACACAGAATAAATGACAACCTAAAGAGGACTACCGGCTTGGAATCGGTGAGGGTCAAAATTAGAGATGCAGTCGATTCCCCTTAATTGGGTACATCTGGCCCAAACATTTTGTCCCAAATAAGCGAAGTGCAACTCATCTCTTCCATCTCCAAAGTAAATTAGTGTTAGTTTCTTCATTTGGTGTACCGACTAAGCGGAATCGAATGATGAAATTAGTACCTTTTTTGAGTCTTGCAGCCAGAATTCATAGTCTGAAAGATCTGTGCCTATCCTCTGCTCCAGCATTATTCTTAAACGGGAAAGGCTTGTCCTTATGTCCATCAGTTGCACCAACACATTATCTGAAATTAATAATTTAACATTATTGTGAATGTGAAGGGAACAAGCTGTCAGAGCCTGTTCTTTGATGATGCTCTGCGGACGATCATTTTAAGGAATGGGAGAACGGAAGAATTGAAGAGACCTATGTTGTAGAAGAGAGTAAATGGTTGTTTTGCCAGAATTTCAATGGAAGATGCTCCGAGGAAATAGCGTCATTGATCCCTTCAGCCCCAGTGCATATTCGGGAAACAAGTACACAAGTAAACAAATGTACCCTGTACAACATTTGCACAGAGTTTGTCACGTGAGAACGGATCATACATTTATCACATGAGAGTGGGTCATTTCTACGACTCGTTCTTAAATTCAACAGCTAGGCTGTGGAACAATTAGCCAACCTCTGTGTTTCCTCCCTCCTACAACATGGGTCTCTTCAAGGCCCATTTTTATTCCTTCCTCCATGACCTGCTCTCAGGGGCTCTAGCATGGTGAAATCGATAACTTTACAATATCAGATCGTTAGGAGTAACTTCAGATGATTTTATATCGATATTCCTAGCACAGTTTCACTATTGATAGCCGAAACGATATTGGTGGGGAATAAATTAGAAATTGGTATACGCTGGCAACACTGGCGGATCTGTCCATAAATTCACATTCAGAAACGTCAAACGCCAGTCAAACACGTAAAAATATTAATAATTTGACAATGTTGAATTGAAATACAAACCTATATACGCATTGGCAGTCCGCATTTACTTTTTGACACTACACGTGAGTTAATTAGTCAATCATTTCTTTAGTCATATTTCAGCCACTCAAGTTTATTAAAATTCGAACGGAATAATTTGGTCGCGTCTTAGTTGAATTATAAAGACTATGGATCGCGTATATGACTTCTTTCAATACAAAAATCTTTGTTAGTTCAATACTAAATAAACCAGTAATGTTGCTTAACGAACGACATAATTCAAATAAATGCATATATTGACAGCTAACCGAAACTTATCTGACACTATGGAATCCGAGCTAAAATTTGTCGATCGTCAGTTGGAATTTTGCTTACCAATTGTTTACCGTGATCACAAATATTGCTAACTGACCATAGATGACGGATTTGGACAAAATCATATTGATATAGGGTTATATCGATCGATCATGCTAGGTACCCAGGTGGCCATATATTTAAATTTTGAGCAGAACTAAATCTGATGATGCAAAAATCAATGACACTAGTCCTTATGAGCACCAGACCAAGATGACTCAGCGAGTGTAGGGATTTGTACAGAGTCAGCAATTGTGTACTATTGTAGAATCTGCGGGTTCTGCGCTATATGCAAAATTTTAAGGCTGCCTTAACCCCTCAGACCTCGAGCATATTTTGTTAGAAGAAAAAATAATTAATAAAAAATTTTCAAAGTTTCAAAAATTTTCACATTGCATCATCGTCCGAATGGTCGATCGGTTTCATGGTCGGAAACTTTGGTTTCATAGAAGTAATTTATTTAATAGAAGTAAGCACATTGTAGTTTTTTTGCAGTTAGCTCTTATATTTAGTTGCTCTTTCTAGCACCGTTTAGATCATATTTCTCACCATGACAGTAAGGGAAATACAACGATTTCTACGAGCTGAATCCAAAAGCCTGAAGAGTTAATAAGAAATAGAAATTACGGATTACCATTAGAGTCAATATTGTCATCGTCCAAAGCCCCAGATTCCACCTCGGCGTCTTCAGAAAATACACCGTGCAGTTCATCTGGTTGACTGGTCAAGCCTGAAACAAAAAAACAGCTCGTCTTTAACACCCGATGAGCTTCTGCCTTTACCTCTAGCCACAGGACAGTAAACCACACAAAAATCTCAAATATTTAATGGTTTTATTTGCAAAATTGCAAAAATTGTATAGCTTACACAGATCAGTCTCGGCACCGAACTGCGCCATTATGTTGGTGTCGCTGTCCATGGCGATCAGGCGCCCGTCCACCAGGCGGTACTGCCTCGCCACCTCGTCCCCCACCTCCAGCTTTATGTTCTGCGGGGACAGCAGGTCTTCCAGCTTGTCCTCGTTCATCTGGAAATAGCGTAAAACATCGCTGTTAATATTGATAAATTCTCAAAAGTAATATATTTATTTAAAAATAGAACAAAATAACTTAGTTTCGAATACCAAACAATACCAATATATACCAACCGACTTCAATTCGACCTGAACCATCATCAGAATTTATAAATCGTCATTTCAAAAACAAATAAAACACCGTCACATTAAAACACTGTTAGGTTGGTACAACTGAATCTGCTGATTCTGCAGTCCACCTGTCAACATTTCATTGTAGTTCTATGAATTTTGAGCCAATGAAACTCAGGTTTTGTTTGTATTTAAAAAAATGCATTGTTGTTTCACATTGTTGATGGATTGAAACATTATTTAGATCCTCAATAATTAAAAACCTTATGGAAATCGGTTATTAACTATTTTTGTGTTTAATTCGTAGAACTACATTTCATTTTTTTTTTTCATATTAAAATTAAATTTGATAATTTTATTATCAAGTTCTGCAAGTATTTTAGTATGTATTTTTGTTACAGCTGTTTCGGTTTACAAACTGTGGGACAGTTTGAAAATGGTCTTGTAAACTGAAACAGAACTGAACAAAAATACATACGAGGGTGTACCCAAAAGAAACCGAACTGATATTGTGGTGGGCCGAGTTTTTGTAGTAACGCATTCTGCCGCTAGGGGGCGTATAGAGCCACCATTCCCGAGTCAATAAGCCAAACGTCATCTCTAAAGAAGGTTCCGTCCGGTTTGTGTGAATTTTTTAGTGACAGTTGTTTTGTATGCTCCTCGTTTTTGCAATGGCTGATTTTCGTGAAACCTCGCTCTGGTCGTCCGTCCACTGCCCGAACCAATGAAAATGTTGAAAAATTCGCGAAATCATCCTTGAAGATCGACGACAGATTATTGGAGAAATTTTGGAGCCGTCTGGAGTGACTTGAAGTTCAGTTCAGCGAATTTTAACGGAATATTTGAAGTGTCTGCCAAATTCGTGCCTCGACTGCTGACTGCTGAACAAAAACAAGGTCGCGTAGAAGCATGCTTTGCTTTGAAAGAAGAATTCCGAAATGATCCAAATTTTTTTCCAAGGTGACGAATCGTGTTGCTACGGTTACGACCCTGAAACGAAGCAACAATCAAGCCAGTGGAAGACTTCAAGTTCCAAAAACAACGAGCACACAAAACAACTGTCGCTGAAAAATTCACACAAACCGAATGGAACCTTCTTTAGCGATGATGTTTGACGACAACTCGGGAATGGTGGCTCTACACGCCCCCTAGCGGCAGAATGCGGTACTACAAAAACTTATTATAAATAAGTTATTATTTCATCATTTGATTGTTTCACAGCACTTGGATAGTAACAGAACTTGAATTTTAACTGTGAAATTTGATGAATTGTTTAAATTCTGTGAAACAATCCATTCTAAGACTGGGAATACACCGAATGCTAGAAGCAGACAATATCGACAGCTTCGAGCAGTGACTGCATGGTTTTGTGCAAAAGAAAACAAAACTGCCAACAGAAAATTTCGAATATTGACTGCTTGTACCACTCCTTGCATTCTCAACCAAAAGATAACCAAACATAGAAACGGTTTTATTTGGTTATGTTAGTTATAACTTATTTATTTATTGTTTGAATTGCCGTTGGTATATTGTATGGATATTAACACTCCAATTAGAAATTTTCACAGCATGAGTAATCAATGTTAAGTTGTTACTACACAGAAATGCTTGCATGATAACAGAAGTAATGATAACCAAAATGAAATATAAAACATAGTAGTGTCAAATATAATACCCTGCAGAGAAAAAAGAAAGAAAGAAAGGGTATGACAATAAAACTAACTAACTAACTAACCATCACGCCGTTTCCCCGCAGGGGTAGGCAGAGAGGACGGACCGCCAAACAACTCGGTCCTGGCACACACTCTTTGCTTCACTCACATTCATACATTGTCTCATACATACTCTTCTATTATTCTGACTTTTGACATGGCCCGACTCAAGTATCTGATTCACTTGATCGTGCCATGTCTTCCTCGGGCGTCCCCGACTTCTTCTACCATTCACATTTGCGTCATATATTCTTCTTACACTATTTTCTTCGTTCATTCGCTCTACATGCCCAAACCATCTGAGGGTCCCTTTCTTAATCTTACTCATTATGCTTATATCAACATTACATTCTTTGCAGATCTCCACATTTCTCACACGATCACAAATGGTTTTACCACACATACGCCTCAGGGATCTCATTTCTACAGCATTCAGTTTACTTTCATCCTTCCTCTGCCAGTTCCATGCCTTACTGCCATACATTCAGGACCCCATTGTGGACTGTTAGTTTCGCTCCTTTTGACAGTTTTTTATTAGCGCCAAAGGCATTCAGTCCTCCATTAATGGAGTTACAGGCATTTACCCTTCTTTCGATATCTCTATCAGCCTTCCCATCTCTCGTAAACATACTACCCAGATACACAAACTCATCCACCTGCTCCAAGTATTCATCATTCACAACTATATCACACACTGTTTTCGTACTTTCTCTTTCAAACACCATGATTTTAGACTTACTTACATTCATCATTAACTCATTCTTCATACATACTTCGTTCATCCTAGACACTAGAGACTGTAAATCTTCCATAGTGTTAGAAATCAGCACCGCATCATCAGCGTACAATAGACAACATACTTTCAGATTACTCAATTTAGCACCCAATCCCAACTCTTTCAATTCTTGCATACAATTATCCATGTATAGATTGAATAACCATGGTGACATTACGCAGCCTTGCTTAACACCTATTGTGATGTCAAACCACCCCGTAAAACCACCGTTCACCCTAACACAAGCAACGCTTCCCTCGTACAGAGACGCAATTGCCTGTATTTTTTTTTTTTTTTACATTAACTCCACACAGGAGGCCCTGAGGAAAAAAATTTCCTTCAGAGCCTATGTCATCTTTGAAGATGCTGTGTGGAGGGTGTTTTTGAGGAGACGAAGGAGTGTACGGGACGGGCGCTGTAACCGCCGGCCGCACAGACGATGTAGTGGGGAATTGGACCGGCTGGCCGCTTCGACGCCTTGGGAGGGAGAAAGTAGGGTAGAGGTGTGGGGAGTGGGAAAAATAGGGAATATTGTGGGATAAGTAGGGTTGTAGGCAAGGGTAGGAAGGGAGGTAGAGGAGAGCGTTTGCGAGGTACCTGCGCCTTGAGAAAGGCGTTCGAGAATTGTAATACGTGCCTTCAGGGTAAGGAGAGGAAGGAAGGTAGAGGGGAAACCTGCGCCTTGAGAAAGGCGATCGAGCAATTGTGATTTGTTTGTGAAAGAAGAAGTCCAAGTTGCAGTTCGATCGGAGAGGCAGGGCAGGGCAGGCGATATGATGTTGTGAAGGCGGATGCTGGCACTCTGCCGGTCCAGAGCATTTAGGGCTCTATTTAAAGGGAGAAACTTGGCCTAGACTAGCCTTTTGTCTCCCCGTAATTCCAAGAACTGAGAGTCCTGAAATTCGGACCGGCAGGGTTTAGGAACGCTGCGGCGTATTACACCGAGCGTGTCGCCACACAACATCATCTTCGCCTGACACTCGCCGTCCTCCGTTATTTTATTTAAAATAATTATGAGTTTGCATAATTTTGGTACATATTGAAACAGCTTTGCATAAAATTCGAATTTGCGCAAAGATAAGGCGCCCGTACGGATGGACTACTTTGCACAAATTCAAACTTTATGCAAAGGGAAAAAAGGTGTGTAGGTATGTACACATTCGAGGTGGGAGAGAGGGGGGGGGGGGTCAAGCTTAGTTTTTTGTCCCGTAGGAACTGCTTGACCCGTAATTCGATTTATTGAAAGAAATATAAAATTGTTTTAAAATTAAAATTATTTCTAAACGCACGTCCGATACAAGGAGTGAACATGGGTCTTGAAGAGACCCATGTTGTAGGAGGGAGGAAACACAGAGTATGGAGTGAATACAATGAGATTTGTATTCACTCCATACTTGGACAATACCTTCCATAGCTTTTTCCTGTCGACTCGGTCGTATGCTTTTTGTAGATCTAGCAGCTACATAACTGTTCTCCACGAAGTGTCATGGTAGGAGTTTGATAATTTGTTTTTTGATGGAATTATTGATGATAAAATATAAACTGAGAGTCCTTTTTACATTCTACAAAGTATATTTTATTTACAAACCTCGCTTTGGAGCTGAGATATGATCCTGGAATGTTAGCTGTAAAGCGAAATGCCATAAGTTTAACAAAAATCATGGTAAAATTCTATAATTCCGCCTCAATCTTATCTTAATATATATTTCTTCTGTCCATGTGTATGTCACTGAACTCCTCCTAAACGGCTGGACCGATTTTGATGAAATTTTTTGTGTGGGTTCAAGGGGATTCGAGAATGGTTTAGATTCACAATTTGGTCCACTGGAAAATGTTCTTTTAATTATTTTTTTTTATTTCTAAGGAGTTGTTAATTTTGGAATGTTTTACATTGGATCCGGCATACTGCGCTATTGCAGTATCGAATATTCAATATTATTCTATTTTAATTTTAGTTTGTCCCGACAGTTGTGTACAGGACAACGTCTGTCGGGTCCGCTATAAATAAATAAAATAAATTGTGGAACATTCCAAAAGCTCTCGAATGTTGTCCTGAGCGAAGCCGGGTAACCCAGCTAGTTTATTGTAATTTTTACTAGCTGAGGTACCCAGTTTCATTGGGGAGTTGATATAAGATTGAACTGACGTTCAAACCCACGACGGATCTTGCTTTATACACCCCTACTAATAACCTACGATGTGCATGTTTTTACATCTTCCACAGCATAAATAGTCGTCTCCTATATTAATGAAGTTGAATTATCATATTCACGCCGGTCAACCAATGTTTTCTGTATCTATTTGTAAATAATTAGACAGAGCCTAGAAAATCAAATTTGTACTTTAATGTTAAAATATTATTTTTTTATTATTCTTCTTCATTTTAATCACCCGCTAAAGTAACTACAATAATATTTTAAGTAACTACAATACAAAGGCATAAAAATACAGACAAGACAGATTTAAAACACAGGCAAATTACTGATAGTCATATTTATACATAAGATTACAAACAAATCAATATAAAAAGTTTTGATCCATTAGCCATTTTTTTAAACTTTTTTTTGAGATCGGTGGTGCAATTGGATTCGATTTTTATGTTCATTGGCATCTTATTAAATATAGTGGGGACAAGATAAGTGAATGTCCGTAGCACATATTTATTTATAATTTTCGGAACGGACAAACCCTCAATTTTACTAAATCTAGTGCCATATTCATGATCTACTTTTTCTTTGTGTATTGAATCCGACAACAGGTTTTGGCATACAATTTTAAACCATAATATTCCTCAAACAGGTAATATGTTAACTGACTGATATAATTATTTTATGTCTTTTTTTTGTGCATAAACAATTTTGCTTACCAAGAGCTTAGTCAAAGAGTTTTTAATTGTTTGAATGCAACCCATATTTGTCTTGCACGAGTTTCCCCAAGCCTTTATTCCGTATCTGATAGTAGATTCCGCTAGTGACAAATAAATTATTTTTTGCGTACTTATGGGCATAAAATATTTAATTTTGTAAATACGCCCCGCAATAGCTCGTAGGCGTTTACAGATGTTGCTTATGTGAGTATCGCATTTCATGTGCGTATCTACAGTTATCCCCAAATATACTTTATAATATATTTGAATTTTAGAATTTCACCAAAATCATTTATTTCATAGTACGACCAGTAATTTTTTCAAATTTTTTAAAATATAATAATTTATCTATCTAAGAAACATATCCAAATAGAAACAAACGTCTTGCTATATAATTTTTATCCTGAGACTAAATTCTCAAGTATACAATAGTACCGCCATTTAGATAAGCTCACCTTACAAGCTATCGGATTAATATTCCTGTTAAGTTTTTATTTACCGGCCACCAATGTAATTCTATCTCTAGCTTTCAGTTTAATGTTTATTATTTTTAGTTTTGTAAATATGTTTTACTTCCTGTTTCAATGCCTTCACAAACAATGTGATCCAGTCATTTCCTCGTTTGACCGCAATTAATTAACAGGAAGTAACCGCGGAATAATCACAGAAGGTTAAGCAATAACATGGCGACAAAATAGGTATATTTATTTAAACGAATAACCTAACACTCAATAAGATATTTTGTTACTATTAAAATAGTATTAAATGATTATAAACATTACAAAGTCAATTAGAATTATTATTCCCATAAAGATAATAAATAAGACGCCGTTATTTGTTGTAAAACAACCATTATTGCCAATTAAACAAGTTGTCAACAACAACTGTCAAACGAATGTCAAATATGTTGTGACTTTATATTCCCGGTATTTTTACACAAGTTATTGAACGTCAATTAATATTGTTGTGTAAGCCTTGATAAAAACAATAATAAATCAAGTATAGGAGTAAATGATAAAAATAGCTAAAAACTTTTTATGAAATGGAGGCAAAATAACATGTCAATAGCTGTTCAAGGATACGAACAAAAATTCTAAAGCAGACTCATTGTGCAATTAGTTTTGTTGTATATCTCACCGAATAAAGATCCGCCACAATCGATTTGGTTCAATTATGAAAATGAAACTTTCACTAAACTGACACTTGAATACATTAACAATATTGAGTGGTGTATATTTTTATACGCGGTTCAAAATTGAAAGAATTGACGAAATTTCAGCTTCCGACTTCCTCCGTGGAAATCCATAGACACAAACGACACAATAGTACCCTTTACACACAGAGTTCGGAGCGGGACGTGCCCCGCGCCACTTCAGGCCGCCGCGCAGAAAAGTTTCACAGTGAACTGCGCTGTAAACCGTTATCTTACTTTCGGTCTTTACTTTTCTGCGCGGCGGTCTGAAGTGGCGCGGGGCACGTCCCGCTCCGAACTCTGTGTGTAAAGGGTACTAATCATGCCATTTTGAATAGGTTATGCTTAGATAAAGAAGAGATAGTCAAGATGGAACATCTTGCGAATTTGTTTGAAATTTGCGAAAGATAATAAAAAATAAAAAAAATCGGTCACCGGCCAACTCAGAATGAAACCAACTCAGAACCACCTCAGAAAGGTCATAAAGAGTGATGATTAAAAAATATTGAAAAATTCTTATATAAGTTAAGTTAGGTTAGGGTTAACGGCCATTTTAAAATTATTTTTTCATAGTGTTCAATATCTTTTCAATGAGTTGTTGAGTCTACTTTATTCTGAGTTGGCATGAAACCAAAAAAACATCCCGTGTAATCAAATTCCAAAAGACATTCAGTCGGCTTATGGGCGAAAAATTGCACTTTTATTCTAAATTACTATCGTATAAACCTGCTCATTAAACTGAGCCAAAAATAATTTAACTTTCCGTTTATTTTAATTAAACTAATGATGTAGGCATGTTCGTTGAATGAGTTTATGTATGGATTGGTAATTGAAGATAGAAAGGACTCTAGGCATAAAACGCAGCTATTATGGCCAAGTTTAGTATATCAATATTTTGAAGCGCTCCACGGGGTGAAACAAGGAAATGGATTGGCTTGCCTCTTATTCAACAAAGCCTTAGAAAAAAAATATTTTTGACTCAGGCATTGAGACAAGAGCGACGATATTTGACAACTCTGTGCAACTATTGGCTTACGCTGATGATATCGACATAGTTGCGAAAACTCTCGATGCTTTACGTGACGCCTTCATAAATCTTGAAAGTTCTGCCAAATACATCGGTCTCGTGTAAACCAGCAGAAGACCAAATACATTGTTGTACGATTCATCCAACAAATCCCCAACTCGCTAAGGTAGCTAAGGCTACCTGAAAACAAACAACAATAATATTACAGATGCGATCCAGAAGCACAGTGAGCGCAAATCGCTGTTTTTTACCGCCTACAAAAGCAGATGAAATCTAGACAACTGTCCAGAGACACCAAAATATTAATTTATAAAACACTTATTAGACCAGTGCTCAAGTACTAACTAAGTGGAATGAGCGAGCACAGGGCGTTTTTGATAGAAATATTTTGAGGCTTAACTTCAGACCGGTTCTAGAAAATAAATTTTGGCGCAGACGTTTCAACAATAAGCTCTATACTCTGTTTAAGGAGCTGAACGTCACAACATTTATAAAACTGGGAAGACTTCGGTGGCTGGGTGAATGCCGAGCATCAAGCACCAGTCCCTCCTGAACTCAAGACCGATAGGGCGAAGGAGCCTGGGAAGGCCAAGATTAAGATGGAGCTACAACGTCCTCAAAGACATATCTTACTTGGAGTTTCTAAGCTGGAGAGAGCTGGCACAAAATCGAGATGAGTGGAGGAAGACACTTGAGGAGACAACGACCCACCAGGGGTTGTAGAGCTGAGAGTGATGATGATGGTGATATCAGCAATTTTTAATAATGGTATCACTCGGTTCATCTTGACATGGCTCCTACCAGAGAGCACCTTGATGGACGTAAACATCTCCCTAATCATGGGCATACAGAGCAATTGAAATTTTGGGACACAGCTAGTATACTAATTCGTTACAGAACATCGACCTGATAAACGATGATGACCTGATGACCTATTCGAAAAAAATTTGAAGATGCGGGGTGAGAGGGAGGTGCATGAAATATGTCAAAACCTGATAAAAAATTTTAATGTCACATTCCATTCTCTGTCTCATCAAATACCCAAAATAATCTTAAGCCGTTATAATTGCATTAACAACACCCAAAATAAAATAAAATAAAAACAGTTCTTTTCGAACCAATTTGCACAAAAATCTTTTCAAAAGTTTGTCATACAAGATGGCTGTCAGGCAATTTCCCCTCGTCCTACATTTGGTTTCAATTCACACAAAATCGCATAAGTACTTTGTTGGTTCACAGCAAGGTTCATAAAAATGCGTTAGCTCATCGAGGGGGTAGAGTGGTGATTGACTAAAATTCGTAACGTACTTGAAGTCCATGTTCCACTGGGAGATTTGAATTAACTGCAATACAAGGGGCAGTGTTTTACTTCAAGCTACGTTACGCGTTCAAAATTTTTTAAAGCGGGCCGACGAGTTTTTTTTTTTCGAAAAAGGTCCATACGAGCTAACCTTGTTACGCATTTTCTCCGAACCTTTCTCTTCATGGTCAAAGAAGAATCCGTTTTCAATTACTTTCCCACCGTTTTTAATAGTACAGCGAGCTTTCATAGTTTCATAGAAAAAAAGGTATATATTTGTCTATGACTACCGGCTGTCAAAAAAGCGTTTTCCGTAATATTTTCGACGTTTTCGACTATTTTCGACCATAATACGCGGCTGGAGAAAATTTTACATCCATCACTAAACACCTTTTGGAAAACAAATAAGCGCGATGTTATTCTTCTCATTCTTCAAATCGCTAGTGGGGAAAGACGTGGTGGTCGAACTTAAGAATGGCTTGAGCATATGCGGCACACTGCATTCGGTCGACCAGTATCTCAACATCAAATTATCCGACATCAGCGTTACAGACTCTGACAAATACCCCCACATGCTTTCAGTGAAGAATTGTTTCATAAGAGGATCTGTTGTTAGATACGTACAATTGCCAGCCGACGAAGTTGACACACAACTCCTTCAAGACGCGGCGCGCAAGGAAGCGGCAGTTTCTACAAGATAAACAAAATATTTTAATTACATATAATTCATTATTGCTAAGGAAAACATCATTCGTTGAAAGAAACTGTCGAAAGAACCGTGAAGTGCGTATTCATTTGACTGACTGCCTGCTTTTACTTCAGAAATTACAGGACGAAAACAGTGTAAATATTAGGAATATCACTTGACAACGTATTGTTCCTGTTTTTGCGGTATTATGATGTATCTTCTCGTTTTTAATATATTTTTGTAAACACATTATTTTGTTTTTTTTTTTATATTCAAACGTTATAAATGATGTTTCTTTTACAGCAGAAATTTGAAATATTCAGAGATTTTTGGTATTGTAAATATTTTTAACATAAAAGTGGAAACGTTTGTCTCAATTCATCTGTGGTGTATGAGAGTTCCAGTCTTTGCGCAAATTTACCCTTTGCAGCTTATGTCAAAAGAATACTGTTTAATCTTTGGAACGCCGAGCTCCCGCAACCTTTACCCCAAAGTGCGTGTCAAAGATAAAATCCCACAAACAGAAAGCACGTATTTTGGATTATCAATCGGATACTGTAATAAAATATTTCGTATCCTCTTATTTCCGGTACTTTTGACATTTGAGAAGAAAATGCGTTATGCAAACTGGTTTTTGATCCTCCTTCCAGGTTAGTATCTAGTAAATATACTCACAATTTCATTGTCGCCTTCAGAGACTAAAATGACCAAAACAGCTCAAATGTTTGGTCAGAACTGTGGGTTAATTATACAGTTTTCCAGTGTAAACTGAAGGTAATCTATAGCAACTCCTATCTCCCTCCAACACCCCCGAGGTTGGGACCTCAAATGGAAGGTCATCCCGAGTATAAGGATCCAGCGTATTAAATTCCCTGTCCACAAACATTGCAACATTCATACAGGAGAGCTCAACAAATTTGTTAGAAGTATTGGCCCTGCTTGACCTGAGTTCAAGTCGCATCTGTCCCACACGCAGATATCGGTCAAATATAATGGTGCCTTTTCAGTGCTAATAAAAATACCTTACTGAACTCTCTGTGATTTGAAGCCACAGTAGGCAATCATGAAGAAGAGGACTGATTATGACAGTAATTGGTGGCCCGGCGTATTGGTGAGCGCTATGTTGAGCACCCCTTGCAGTCTATCAAATGTACATAACATGTAGACCAGCGATAATAAACTTTTTTAGCTGAAGGACTAATTTTACCCATTTTTTATTTGATCATGGGCCGCAGGGGTTAGGGTACCTTCAGCTCGACATGGTTAAATTTGCGGTTGGTGGCATCGCAAACCTATTTGTATTTTCTAAAATGGTAATTTTTTATCTCAACGATCTAAACATTGAACCACTGCTACTCTTCATAGAAAAATCGCAGCTGAGGTGGCTTGGGCATGTACTAAGAATGCCTGATGACCGAATTCCGAGGAAGATACTAAGTGCGATTCCAGAGGGTAGATGTCCAGTGGGCCGCCCCAGACACAGCTGGGCGAGGCAACTCCAGAAACTGTGTGAGGAGAGGATGGGGCTGCCATGGACGGAGGCTGAACAGTCAGCACAAGACAGGGACATATGGAGGAGCCTTGTCGATGCAATGGGTCCCCGACCCGAATAGGATAAGGGGATGAAGATGATGATGCTGATGGTAATTTTTTAATAAACAATTATAGAACGCAAAAAAGAAAGCCCTGCAGGTGAAAATTTCATATCTCCAAGGCCAAACCAATAAACGCTGTCAATTTTTAACATAAAAATACCTTAGGCAACTTTTGATTTTTGTTCGGAAAGTTAAACAGTACTTAGTCCAGAAAACTTTTGGTATTTTATAAAATTAAAATATTTAAAAGGCATTAAAATAAAACCCAACAAAAAAGCGCTGCAAGGTGAAGGTGAAATTTTTTCTACACTTTAAGATCGAACCACGAAATGTCTTTTTAACAATATGAAAAAAAAAACTTGTTTTGAGCTGCTGATTCCAAACTTTGAAGACTTTTTTGACAAAATGGAACCGAAACCATATTGAAAATTATTTTTTATATTACTGAAAATTGTTGGATATTTTATTTGGCCAAGTAGGCCTTATGAAAAGGTTCGCAGGCCACACAAAATGGACTCGTGGGCCACAGGTTGCTCATCATTGATGTAGACAATATTCTTAATAACTCAGGTGGGTCTCATACGTCATACGTATGTCTAGTAATGTTACATTGTCATGTAAACAAGCTTATGGGTCCGAGTGGTTAAGAAATAAATAATAATCTTTAAAGGTACATACTATTTATTCAAACAATAATAAAAGTTTTACATTTACAAATAATAATTAATACGTATTACACAACTGGTAACAAAATTAAAACAATTTAACAACTTGCGTTGGTAACAAGTCAACAAAATTATTTATATGGCAGCGAGTTCCTAAAACTATCCCTATAAAACTTAATTAAAAACATAATAATATATCAACCAAAACCATTCTTATAACAACAGTACAACCAAAGACATGACTTTTTTTACTTAGGGCAAAAACATTCTAACAACTAATCAGTAATGTATTTTGATTGGTCAAAGCACAATGTTAGTAGTTTGGAACTTGTAACCAAGTAAGAGTTAGGGGTAAATAAAGAAACTAACATTATTTGTTAGTAAACTACAATATTTCATGTACAAAAATGAATGTATATATTTACATTATAATAAAACCAAAGACATGACTTTCTTTACACGGAGAAATATACATTCTAACAACTAATCCATTATACATTTTGATTGGTCAAAACGCAGTGTTAGTAGTTTAGAATTATGGGATCAATAAAACTATTATTATTTGTTAGTAAACTACATTATTTCATATAACTTAATGTATATTTATATGAAAAATGTTAATTTGCAGACAAAGATAACATTCTGTTTTAAAAATGGCTTAATTATGTCGAAACTGTTACAAATAATTGCTTATTGTCTTTTAATTAGAATATATGGCTTGTCAATATTTAGTATGGTTAAAGCACAGTAAATTATGTAACGGCGTGTAGTTAGGCCCATACAAGCGCAAATACTGTTTCAATTTAGTTTTGTTTTTTCTGGCACTGACACAACACCGTGAGTTTGCTGCCCTGCAGTGGTGGTTGGGCATAACTAAATTTTCCAGTGTTGTTCTTGCAATGCGAGCTGGCATTTTTTTCAGTTATTTGCTCAATATTTTTATAATATGATGAACCATCAAAACCCGATAGTCAATCAAAGTAGTGTAAAATCTAGCTGTGAAACCCAATGCCCCCCACCCTCCACTTTGAGCGCTTAATGTTCTACCTAATTATGTAATTATATCTATTTTGGCACTGTAAATAATGATACAGCTTTTTAACTTTGATTCGGATTCATTTAGGTGATTTTGATTTAACCCCTCAGGCCTCGGGCATTTTTTGTCAGGAGGACAAAATATTTCCGCTTTGGAATAAAATCCAAATAAATGGAGTATTTCTGAACATATCACAAAACTAAAAACTGTTTTTGAAAGGTGGTGAAGTACGCTTTCAAATGTCATAATTCGAAATAAACATATAATTTTTTTTTTAATTTTGCACTTTTTCTAACTAAAATTAGTGACAATGAAAAAAATAAAAACACACATATTTTATAAAAATCGTCGTCACCTTACTTTTTTGTTGTTTCATGTCAAAATAATTAACAAAAAATTCCCAAAGTTTCATCATTTTTTTTTTCAAAAGTTGAAAAAAAAACTGGTTTCATAAAGGTGTACATTTTGATTATCTTGTGGTTAACTTTTAGATTTGAATATAAAGCGTAGTGTTTTCACTTTCTAATACCATTTAGATCATATTTCTCACCCTGATAGTAAGGGGGACACAACAATTTCTATGAGACCTATACGTAGTTCCCAAAAGAAAACAAATTAGCCTGAGGGGTTAAATCAAAAAATTAATTAATATAGGGTTGGTGCATAAGTTTTTGATGTATTTGATTATTAAGGCAACAATGTTTTGGAGAGATTTTATTTGTTTGAATTTTTTCATAATTACATTTTTGATATTTTCTATTGTTTGAGTTAACACGGGGAGTTGATATTTTGGAGGCCACTAGAAATAAACTAATCAAGAGCTCTGTTGGAGGGTTATTCAACATCTTCCCTATTTTCCTGACATTACAGTCTGTTTTTCCTGATTTTGCCTCTCTATCTGACACTCTCTGAGAAATCTCAATGTTGTAGTTCTTCTAACTTGACATTTAGAACCAGAAGAATATTTATTATCGATTAGTTTTTGAATTTTATTTACTTAATAAAAACACTGCGGAACTTAAGGCCTTCGCTCACAGAGAAACTGAAATGAAACCAGTTGTCAACGCAATTCGAAATTCGTGAGCGCTACCATGGCAAACAATGGCATGTTAACAAGGCAACTGAAAAGCAACTGCCACACAAGCAAAAGTGCTGGTGCGTTGACAACTGGTTTCATTTCAGTTTCTCCGTGAGCGAAGGCCTTTAGACACCAACCCATTGATAGCACAGAAGACGGAACAATATCAATAGTGGAGAAACAGGACCTCGTCACAACAATTTTTAAATGAAATTATAGATACCGACAAAAAACTAACAAACTACTGAATATGTAATATTATTTCCTCTCATTTCAAAGGTCATGTTTCCAAAGATCAAACTCCAGTCTCCATTTCTTGCTCAATTTCTAACTGCAAGAAATGCACTCTTTACTGTCAAGCTGGTGGTAAAATTATTATTACTTATTTGCTCTAATTTGATTGTCAGAAGAGCTACTCTGTAACTTTTGTGAGAACGAGATCATTCTCCCGCGAGATATCCTTTCAGATTTGTGTGATTTTCTACGGCTGTTATTTGCTTTTTATCGGCCCATGTCAAAATTTCAGCTGTGAGCTGTCACGTAAATTAGTTTGGGTCGTTTTAAACACGAATTCCTGCAAGTATGCATGATTATTTATTCAATTAAATGAAGACACTGTGAGCGAAACTCAATCGAAAATCTGGAAACAGAAAAATCAGAAAAAGATATTTGCACCTCTGGGACTCAAACCCAGGACCTCCCTACTTTCCGGGTGGGTGCTCTTGTCCACTGAGCTAAGGTGTCGATATCAAATTCAGTCACCTTTAACTGTACCATACTTCGACTAAGAACCACCCATATTATCTTCATTTTTCTTAACGCATATTTTTAGTCGAAGTATGGTACAGTTAAAGGTGACCGAATTTGATATCGACACCTTAGCTCAGTGGACAAGAGCACCCACCCGGAAAGTAGGGAGGTTCTGGGTTCGAGTCCCAGAGGGGCAAATATCTTTTTCTGATTTTTCTTTTTCCAGATTTTCGATTGAGTTTCGCTCATAGTGTCTTCATTTCATTAAATATTACAATTTGAGGTTTTACTCATAAAAAGTTAAAATAAAAAATAATAAATGATTATTTATTCATTTAACAGCTGTAGAAAATCACACAAATCTGACAGAACATCTCGCGGGAGAACAATCTTGTTCTCACAAAAGATAGAGAATAGCTCTTCTGTTCACCACTGTGAAGGAATACAATTAGAAAAAATTTATAAACCGACTAGGTTAGGTATTTTTGGAAACGCAATAATTTCACAATTTTTAAATTCACACCACCATTGTTTTTATACATCCACGGATTCACACACGCACAATAGTGTAATCCCATTTCCGTAACAAAGGGTTTTCAATCTTAAGACCTTTTAATTAAGAGTTTCTGTTTCCTCACTATCAATATTATATCATAACTTACAGCTAAGCTAACTCAATTAGCTCGTTTGAACCTTAGCCTGGTGGCCAGGACATCTGCCTGCCCCCGAGGATATGTACGTGCAGGTGGTAGACGCTCTGCGCCCCGTGCTGTCCATTGTTAATCACCAGTCTGTAGCCGTTGGGCAGTTTCTTTTGGGCTATGGTCTTGGCAGTCAATATCAAATGGGATAATATCTGAAAAAAAAAAAAATTAAATTAATAAAAGAAAAAGATATACGGGTTTGCATTAACCCTTAATTTACCCAGTAGGTCCCTGGGACTCTATTGAAAACTTTCAGCGCTCATAAAACCGTTAGTTTTTGGAATTACAAATTGTGCATTCCAGTACCTTCACACAGTGACGCGCTGGTAAGTAATCACTTCGATCGAGTAATCACAACAATCCGATTGGTAAGTAATCACGCTAGTGGAGTCCGTGGGACTCCACCGGGGTATTAGTGTTATAGTTTTAGCGTATTGACAGTATTGAACAAAAAATCAAAAAACAGAACCGTGTTCTTTTTTTTGCTTTTTATAAGAATTGATTATGTTTTTGTTATATTTTTTTAAAAATTACTTTGAAAAATTGTTTTGTTTTGGAAATGTTGAGACTAGAAGTTAGGTCTCGTAATTTTGTTACAAAAAGTGCCATATTCTAGAAGTTCCTTAATAAAATGCTGTGATTCTATAATTTTAAGTAAAAACCTATGACATTGTAAGACCCAATATATAATAAATAAATATAACTAGCATATCATTAAAAAAAGTGTTTATTTCATGTTAAATTTACGATTTTATTTCCGGGAGTCCTGGGGACTGCACCGGGTAAATTGTGTATGTATGAAGTCACCGGGTAAATCAAGGGTTAAGAAGGATAAGTACGAATAATGGTTTCAATTCAATTCAGTTTATTATTTTTAAAATAGGTAGAGATGATAGAAAGCCACCCAACATGTCTTGACACAAACCTTGCTTCATTCACACCCTTACATCATCTCATACATTCTCTTTTGTTATTCTGACTCTTGTCACGGCCCGAATCATTTATTTGATTGACCTGATCGTGGTATATCTTCCTTGGAAGTTCCTGACCTTTTCTACCATTCTCATTCATTTGGTAGGCAGGTATGGGTACCGCCACCCCGGGAATCATTTATTGGATAACTAAGACTTCTGCCATAGGTCACCCCAAGTGACTCCACTTGACTTCTCGGAACATCGGAATTGATCGATACATAAGTCCGTTACTCCTGGACACCGACCTCCAGATTCCTACCCATCCCTGCTACCCTTTTCCTTCCCAGAACTTCCTTTCCTAAAAAGACCCTCCAGACAGCATCCCCAAATATGATACAGGGGGAATTATTTGCCTCCTGTTTGGAGCTTTTTTTTTTTTTACATGAGCTCAATATATAAAAAAAATATATCATTTGCCCTAATGACTGAGCTAGCAATGATGGATCCATCATCTGCCGACTGGGCTAACATTTCAATCTAGTATTTAGCTCCCCAGTGACTGTCCAACACACCAAAAACCAAACGACATGAAAATTCAACCATTTAAAAAAGTATTGGCAAAGATTGAAGTAAAGATTTCAAAAAAGTACTTAAGAGCACTAAAGGTTATATATGATCTGCTGGTATCTGGTATACAAAATATTCAAATTAATTAATTTAAAGTAACTGCCTACCAACAGCTGATAGTACAGCGCACCTCTAATAATAAAGATAATAACTACTGGTGAAATGTTTTGAGCATGAATCACTAATTTTTGCCTTTAGATCCACCAGATAAGATAAGAATTTACAATTTTGCAACTCGTTTCTGTGAATTATTGTTTTAACTGTGTAAATATGTGACTACTTTGTAAGGAATGCAAAACCTTATTTTATTTAAAAAATAACAATGATATGAAGACACTAATAGATGGACTTATCTTTAAATTATGTGATTTTTGTTTGGATATTACGATTTGAGGTTATGTGATTATCGTATTTTGGCTGCAAGTATTGATAATACAGCTATTTTTGAATAAGTAACATGAAAAATATGTGCAATTCTTACGTCTGAATCTCCTTTAGTGCAGGAATCCAACATATTGAGTCGTTTCTTCGGAATAACTAAGAAATGAACCGGCGCCTGAGGCGATACGTCGTTAAAAGCTAAACATTTATCGTCTTCAAAAATAATGTCCGCCTTGATTTCCTTCGATATTATCTTATCAAATATTGTCTCCGTGCCGGGTTCCGGCTGCGATACTTTGGATTTTGATACTTCATCGCTAAAATTCCTTTTCTGCAGTCGATATATTTCAAAATTGACAGCTTGCGAGGGTGTTCTTCCTATGCGAGCGACTTCCGCAACTTCGTAAACGTAGATTTGCCGCGGGCGGTATTTGAACACCCTACCAAGAGTTTTGAACATTTTCCACGTGACTTTAGTTATTTTAAAAGAGGAAATGTAAAGAATTATAACATGCCAACAGACATTTAATCAAATAAACAAAATTCTCCGCGATATCAGTAAAGAATTTTTGGAACAATCACTAACGCCACTAATGACAGCTGCTAATAATAGATAATAATGTTATTTTTCCTTTTTTCCCCATTTACCACAGACAATTTGACATGAGATATGAGAATATTTTTCTATGAAAAATTTTTTTTTCAGCCTTTATATCAACAGAGGTTATATACAGTACATTCTTGCTGTATTGTACTCACATTAATTAATTTACCATCTGTGTAAGGTATCTATTTTTACTCCTCCTTTTACCCATTAAAATATGAATTGTGATTTTGAAGCTGGATGCGAATTGCTTCAATTTTTTTTACTCCCGCCCGTTTACTCAACTGAGAAACTACAATAAAACGCAATGTAATTCTGTTTCCTTTTTCCCATGCCTGCGTAAGGCTGCCGCTCGCGTGTATTCGTCAAAACCGGAATAAGTAAAATTTACAAAATTTTAAGAAACCCCCAACACAAAAAAGTTGATAACCTTGAAACGCTTGAACAGATTTTCACGAATTGTAGCTAAGAACCATCTCTATTACGTCAACTTTCAAACAAAAAAACTGCATCACAATCGGTCCATTCGTTTAGGAGCTACGATGCCACAGACAGACAGACACACAGACACGTCAAACTTATAACACCGCTCCTTGCGTCGGGGGTTAAAAAAAATCAATATCTGAGTTGGCACCGCGTTTCGGTCCCACACAAGCGTAGCGTGTTCAATTACTTGGCTGGCAAAGTCCTCCATCACGAGACATAAGCAACATTTTCCGCTCATCATGGTGATAGTATGAGCATCCCCAAAGACGACAAAGGTCCTAAAAGATTTTTTTCCTCAGTCTTGATTTCCTTTCTTCAGCGTGGATTTAATTAAAAACATGTATGCAGTTCGCATGCGGTAGAAGTGAAACCTTTAGAAAACTTAAGTAGACAAGAGTGAGGAGGTTACGAAACACCGCACAAAGAGGAGACCGTGTGAATAATGTATTCTATCTCATTCACTCGCAGGCTAAATCCTGTATAAGTACGTGTGTGTCTCTTTTTAGTGTCGCTTTTTCGTTTCATCGAGTTTCGAATCACAACGGTGCTAGAGAGGTTTTCACTAAAAAAAAGCTGAAATTTTGGAAATTTTTATCCATTATTTTTACATAAAACGACAGAAAGTTGAGTTGACGATAACGTTTATAAAAAAATTGCCTAATATAATATGTATGTTTTTATTTTTTCGTAATCAGTAATTTAAGTTGGAAAAAAGGAAGGTGAGCCATTTTTTAAACTTTTTACATTTGCATTCAAAATTTTTATATTTCAAAAATTGAAGCGCTCAGTGAAAGAGTGGCCCAACCCACAAACACTTTTCTTACGCGAAAGCGTCATATTATTATATACTTTTTTCATATAATCTATGAGTGGCCTAATATTAGTTTTCAATGATTTCAAATGATCTTTGAAATAGTGAAAACTAAAATTGGGCCGCTCGGCTTCATAGATATGACAAATATATATAGTGTTATAACAACTATATATTGTTATAACTTGATAACAATATGATATTTTCGCTGAATACGATTACGCCCGACTATATGCTTATTTAAAAAAAAAAAAAAAATTGAAAGCATATTTCATCACCTTTCAAAAACAGTTTTTAGGTTTTGGATGCGTACCGAAATATTCCATTTATTTTAATTTTATTGGAAAGCGGAAATATTTTTATTTTCCGAGAAAACAGGCCCGAGGCCTGAGGGGTTAATTTATTTTTTCTCAATTTCGAAAATACCCTAATTACATAGAAAAAGGTTTTTGCGAATAGCTACACCGGATACACCGACAGCGGGCTGCCAATTCGTGGAGAATTCCCCAAATTGCGAGGATTTTTCAGGAATTCGGTATTTTGCGGGGATTCGCATTTATTTGGTAACTTTATTATACAAAGAAAAATAATAATTACAAAAATCGTGAGAATGTACATTTTTTTTATAATATAATTCCATTATATTATTAAAAAAATCTATTTAAAGCCTAAACTTAACAGAAAATCCGAAAACGACTTGATAATAAAAATAAATGCCTAATTTGTTTTCGTTTGGTAGTAAAGGCACTTGGGGGAATTTTATGGGAAATTTGAACATCTCATGTGGGTATTTGAGAATATCTGCGTTGGCAATCCTGCACGAAGACGAAATATTCGCGAACGGCGCGAACAGCGAGCAATGACTTGTCCGATTTGAGAGTTTTAAATTTGAACTATTTTGTTCGGTTTGTGTGTTTAAAAAATATTAAATAATTAGTTTGTTACAAGAGTGGTTTTGTGCAAGCCATAGTCAGGCTACGAGTGTTTTTCATCAGCCCAAAAATTGTTGATTTCTACGTGAATAATGGCGTCGGAAACTTATCCAAATGAATTTGAACCCGCCCAACTCTCCGAACCGAAAAAGATCGGATTTTATAGCGCAGGGCCGCAGCAAAACTATCTAAATGATTTTTCCCAGCTGAAATACATCAATTCCACTTACGAAGGGGTTCCCGTCAACTTTGACTTGAATCATAATATTGATCTAGTTCAAAAGCACGTTTGCGCTGATTCGAAACTAAAATTCATGCAGCTTTTTCTAAAGGATCGTATAGATTGCCTAAATGTGCTGGATTCTAGTGAGATATCCCTCGATAAAGTGCCTTTTGTGGCAAACCAGGGGATATTTCGGGAAGTAACGTGCGTTCAATACGAGAAGAACAAATCCCCTTTCAGAGTAACTGCTTGTTTATTCCGAGGGGTCTTGTATATATATCGCTTATGGCCCACAGAAAAACAGGAGGAATGGCCCAATAAACCGACTAAAAAGAATTCCTGGGGTCACAAATTCGAACAGTACATGCTTTCAGGTATTAATGTTATTTAAAGCAAAAAAAAAGTGCTATAACAGGTTCAAGTTTTAGGCTAGAAATAGTGCGACGCCTACCTCGGTTGGTTTCGGTGATACGTAAGCACTGCATACGAGAACTATAAGTCCAGCTCGTCAGCGCTACGTCGTCGGTCGACTGACGCTACGCTTGGCACTGTTTCCATCCTTATTTTTGTAAGTCCTTAATTTTATATATTTTTCTCAGGAGGGACACACTGATGTCTGTGTTGGGGGAAATCGGTTGTTGAATGTCGGAAGACCGACTTACACCTAAATACTGGCAGCAATTCCAGAGCATCCACCACTGCAGATAAAGTTGGGGAACGCAGTTCCCGAGACTGGGTGAAGCGGCCCAGGATAGAGATGCGTGGTGGCGTTTTGACAAATCTATATGTTTCCGACCCGACAATGACAAGAGGAAGAATACCATGTTAAATCTCCCGCACTAACCAAGGAATTTTCTGTTTTTAAGATAGCCCAACAAGGGAGCCAGACACAGAAGCTCCTGTCGATGAAACTTCACACTTCGCCTGTGTATTTGAGGCATATCTGAACAAGCATCGCCTGATCTACGCTGGGCAGATGAGTGGACTCCTCGCGGAGGGAATCCCTCTGGGGGAGGGCTTCCTGCCTCACAAACACTCCAACCAATATGTCCTGGAGGAAATTAGGAAACTGCCGTTTGCCAAATTAAACACACATCAACGTATATACAATGATTTTCAAAACAATATCTTCAGGTAGGTAATCATAATGTTGTTACCAGAGATAGACTGAGCGGTGTTTTTGTGGGCCAGTCTGTGTGCCCCATTAAAAGCTGAAATTTTTCCTCACTTCCGGTGTAAATTGATTATACGTTTTCAAATATTGAAAATTCTTTCTCGAGCGTGTAAATCAATTTCCCTGGCCAAGTGAGAGGCAACCAATAAGGAACTCCAGTACAATTTAAAAAATATATATATTGAATAATGGACCTTCCAACTTAAATAACTGCATATTTATTATTTATTTTTATAGTTAGTTTTAATGGTTAAAATAACTGTCAAAGTTTTAATTTTTCAAGATCCCCCGAAAACCATCACATCTGTGGTGAATCGTGTGACGTCATCACTCCAAAAGTTTTATTTATTTTCAACAGGTGTTGTCGTTTTGTATGGAAGAATCAATGGAGGAATGACTTGAGGTGTCAGAAGTCGAGGCGTTTTTTATTCTAGATTTACTGCATTTAATTGAAAAACATTAGGTAAAATGTCAACATCTCATCGCTACTGTTATTGTATTGTACCAAAGTGCAATAATACATCTGTGACCGCACCTGATAAACAGTTTATTAGTGTTCCACGATCTGCATTTCTACGGCAAAGGTGGTTTGATGCGATGAAACTAATCAATAAGAAAAATGCTCCTTTAATTTGGTAATAAGATGATTAACTTAATTAGTAGTTTTTATTCCAAATATTATTTACAAATATGTTTGTCGAAGCAAACCCCGTGCAAACCCTTCTTGCAACCCGAACAAATCAAAAAGAACGCTTTAGTCCGTTGCCGCCTTTATTGCTGCACACGACGCAGCAGTGCAATTTAGTCCCCGGAAGTTTTTCATGACCAAAAATTTTTGTTCAAGTGGATGGTATATCTGAAATTTTTTTTTCGCCATCCACTCTTCTTCGAATGCTTCTATTATGGCTGAGGTAAATTGCAACCTGGTCATTTTTTTGTTACTATTTATTGAAAAAAGCGAAAAGCAACACACCGCAGACGAGCGCATCATCCGAATACCAGAGATATACTGCGCGTCATATCGTTGAATATCGATGACACCCAATTTATGATAGATATTCGTTCGTCGAAATATCGACGATTAACATTCAAACGGTTAATATTATTTAATAAAGTTTATGTATTCAGAATCAGCATTTATTGAGCATATTTTTTTAAAGCCATAATATTTTTTACTGGAGTTCCTTATTGAAACATTTAATTTTGCTAAACCGTCACTTACATTACTGTTCCACTTTTAAAATTGCAGAAGTACCAAGATGTTGCATTGGTGGCTGCAAGGGACCTACCTTGGAGTTAAGACCATTTTATGTGGATTCCGGAATGACAAATCAGGATTTGTGGAAAAGGTCCAACATTTCAAAACAGATGATCTTCCAAAGAACAATGAAGTGAGAAATATTATTTATTTGATACCCCCTTAAACAAAGGTGTAAATATAATGTGGCACATAAAATCGGAGCAGTGAATTATCACGGCATTTGCATGGTTAAAACCGCCTTAACCCTAGTTTAAGGCTGGCTTTATATTAACCTTATTGGCGGCATATAAGAATCTAATTAGTAAGAATAAAAAGTCTGTTAAAGCATAATAATGTCTGGTCAATCATATCACGTGGTTAGGATTCATATGCGAGGTTATTAGGAGGACCTGAGGAAAATAATTTCCTTCAGGGCCCATGTCATCTTTGGGGATGCTGTGTGGAGGGTCTTTTTAAGGAAAGGAAGGACACAATGTTCTGGGAAGGAAAAAGGTATGCGGGGTGGGTAGGAATCTAGGGTTTAGTGTGTCATAGTCATCCGTTGCCAAGACCTAGACACCCCATGAACCCGGGCACCCCTGCTAAGTCACCAAAGTATGGCAGAGGTGTTGGTTATCCAATAAATGATTTCCGGGGCGGCGGTACCCATTCCCGCCTCCCAAATTGATGATTGTTTAAGCATTAAAGAAGATAATGTTAACAATTCTCAATGCAAACAAGATACAAAGACACAGAAAATAAAAAGGTATTGGTCACAACTCTAGTCTTACCTATCTGGGCTGTTGGATCTCTTGTGGTTTTCCAGTAAAAAAATTGACAATAAATTTTTTTTTTTCTGGATTGACAATAAAAAAATTCCCTAAGTTTATAAGTATTTTTCAAATTATCTTTTGGAATCTTTGGTTTCAGAAAGTTGTATATTTTTAATTATTTTGTGGGTAACTTTTAGATTTAAATACAAAGTGTGGTATTTTTTCTTTCTAACACCGTTTAGATCACATTTCTAACCGTGATAGTAAGGCAGCCACAACAATTTCTATGAGACCTTTATGGGTTGTTCGGAAAAGCGAACAAATTAGCCTGAGGGGTTAAATTATTATTAAGACACTGTATGTTGGCTAATTGAAGGTAAAATGAGTGTTTGATAGCTCTTGGCCAGCGTCATTTGGTTTCACATTCATTTAAAATTATTTATTGCAGAAATTCTGGGATCCCGATCGTTGCATGAATTTTTGCAACAGATTCCTGGACTTCATCAAGCAGTCTTTCGAAGAAGAGATTGGCGTAAAGCAGCTCGGAAGTGTTGACAATGTGAGGCACCTTCCTATGATGCTTCTGGCATTCGAGATATGTCCCAGACATTCCCCAAAAGAGTTTGTTGTAACACAACCATTGCCCAAAGAAGATCTTCATATTCTGGGGCCGGAGTTTATGGAAATGTTTAAAGACCAGTGACACCAAAAACGTTCAAATCCAAGCAAAGGCATCCAAATTGATAAGACTTGCCCCAACACGAAATCTGGATATCATATTGATGAGCTGGAGGCGAACCCTTTGACCATATTTTGGCACCAGGAGGGTTCGAGAATGCTTTGAATAAACTACGACATCAGTACTGTATCATAAATATGTGAGCTCGGGGTATGTAAATAATCCCAAAACTCTGGGCTTAAAACCCTAAAAATTATTTTGATTGATGAATCTTTTCGCGAACAAAATGGCAAAAGGAACTGGTCTAAATGCACAACAAGAGACACTAACCTTGCAGAGTGGTGCTGCTGAATAGGCGGCCCTTCAGATGTTATTTTCCAGTCCAAATTTGATTTGCCACGCACAATTCTATAATATTTTATGACGGGCATCGATCAGGTTAAGTTAATCCGAAGAGAGTAAAATTTACAATGATAAGGCAGTTTGTGTTTTTGATATATTGCAATAACATGTTAACAAATTAAATTTTATATCCAAAAGAAAACATCAGCGAAATCTGTGCTCTATAGTGGTCCATTCGCAGTTCAACGGGTGCAATATAACTTTAGTATCCCCTAAAGCACACAGAGACTGCCAATCAACCAATTTACAATATAAATAATTTTAAATTTATTATCGATATCAAAAAACTAAAATACATTATGATGCCTAACCACACACAATGACCGCTGAAGAGTGCACATTGAAATAACCAGAATATGTTTGCATACGGCTAAAAATGAGCAAGGTTGGTAAATTATAACATATTTGTAAAAGTGTCTACCTAGATTGTGCAATTGTTTACCCAATTTGTGATTTTTTACGCAGCCAGCAATTTACACACCATTGTAAAAAGAACTATAGTTCCTACGCAGAATTAATTTTGGCAGACTAAATAGTGATATTACAATGCGAGTTGCGTGAATACAATCACGCCGCCTCCCCGTTCTGGGCAATTCGGTTTGTTCCCCTTTTTCTATTGGGCTGGTCTATCAATTTGGATATCCAAGTTAATTTTATTGTAAACAATAATCTGTTAAAAATATTCTTTACCTATCTTAATAAAAATGTTTAGAATTATACAAATTATTTAATTACATCATTGTCTCCTTCCCCTTGTCTTATTTGGGTCAGGGAGCTATCGCCTTCACAAGGTGGCTCCTGGTTGTCATGTACTACTTTAGCGGTCTGCGTCCGTTAGGCACAGCTCGAGCAGCTTCATTAATTATAGTGAAACTAAGAAGTGTTATTTTCGGTCCCTTGGAAAACCTTGAGAGTTTTACTGTAAAGGTACAGAAAAATAAAAGACATACATATTAAAATTAAAGTTATTTATTATGAAAATAAAATACCAACAGACAAAACTGGTCAAAAATTCATATTTCTGTTGATAATAGAGCTGAAGATTATTTGTCTTCTTATATTTATTAACTAGTGCTTACCAACAAGAGAAGAATGACAACCGCCACAGCCTTCTGTATACTCATTTAAGTTGGTTCTGTCAAAGTTAAGTTTAAAAAAAATCATGGTTTGTATCAATAACTCGAAATCATTTTTTCTGACTGATGTTCTTATTACAGAGCAGCCTGATAATGTAGCAGGTACTTTAGAGAATGCATGAATTTTGTTAAATGAAAAAATCTTATCTCAACTCTGGTTATGATGGGACAAAATTAACCCTAATAGAATAGACCCTGCGCATTAATTGTAGTATTTAGTAACGAATGACCATTTAACATGTAAACAATGGTGCACATAATCTACACCGGATCTATACAGATAATCTGTACCAGAAGAGCGGTTCTATATCTTTTGTGGATACGGAATCGATTCCACACGTAATCTGTCAAATTTGTGTGATTGTCTATGGCTTGCAATTGCTTTTTTTATGGACTTATATGTCCAATATGCCCCAATCGGTCTGTGTTTTAGGCAAGGAATGAAGTTTTCTCTTCCTGTCACTGACATCTCAATAACAACCTGGTGATACCAGTGTGTAAAAACACAAAAATTTACTGCCCGTGAATGTAGGTACCTCTTCATGGTTGCATAATTTATATGTAACATCTTCTTGGTCCCTACAGGTTAAAAACCGATTCTAGGCCCATTTGAGCTTTTAATCAAATTGTGAGCAGCCCTAAAGCATAATCAAGCTGGAAGTCAGCCGCTGAGGACAGGAGGAGTTGGAGGCGAATGTTGCGGGAGGCCAAGGCTCGATATGGGCCGTAGCGCCATCGCAGAGAGAAAGCATAATGCTCCTATTTATAATGGTCCTCAACCAAAGATAGAGAAACAGGGTAGCTATTCCCGAGCAACGATCAATCGTTACTCGCCATGCGCCAGCTACGACTGGTCTCCCCATTCGTTGTGTCGAATGACTTTTGGCGTCTAAGAATGTTCCGGTCGACCAGGCTCAAGAATAACCACGTCGACCAATGTACGTACTTTCGACGGCGATTGCAAGCGACGAGGGCTTGGAGAATAGCTACCCAGAACATACCCCATAGGTGCGCGCTGTCTGTCGTCGAGTTACAACCAAGCCGTAACTGTAACCAAGACGTAACACGCACGGGCTATCGAAGTGGCGGAGAGTCAATGAAAATTATGTGTACATTGTACAGGAGATACAGTATGCAGATGCGATTTGCAGTAGTATGGGTGTTGGGGTCAGGCATTGCGCGCAGTTTCATGCTAATAAGGTTCCTGACCCCAAACATAGATGTACCAACTTCTCGATTCTATAAAAAACGCAAAGATGTGAATTCTCTTTGTAATATTATGTAGAAGCATAACATTTGTGATGCGTTTCCAGCCGTAATTTGTTTGTTAGTCTGCGGGGCCACTAGAGTCCTGGCATGATGTACGCAATGTTGTGTAGGGTGTCCTGCAGCAGCGAGATGGGCGGCGCTATGGCGGGGATGTGGGCCGTCAGGCAGACCAGGGGCGCCAACGAACACAGGAGCGTGTCCAGGAGGACTGATACCGAACCCGACACGGCTATTTGACCCTGCAACATGTTAACGAGAATTAAAACAGACATCTAACTAACCAACCATCTCGCTGTTTCACTGCAGGATAGGCAGAGAGAATAGACCGCCACACATTCCTTACACATACAATCTCTTCTGTTATTCCGACTCTTGACATGACCCAACTCAAGTATTTAATTTGTATGCCATGTATCTTTTTGTGTCAACCTCTTTTACCATTCTGTTGAATGTATTAAGGGACGTACTTGTCTTACTTTAACCCCAATAGGAAGGGTAAAATTTATTAAATATCTCAAAGTCGAATTATATTTAAAATAAAAGACAACTTCTAAAATATCAACATTTTTACTTTGGAATTTTCATTGGCTGTAATGAAACACATTAAAAACTTCTAAAACGTAGCTGTACACACTGTAAACTACCTCAAGGTAGTCATTATTTCACTGGACTGCAAATTTAGCCAGCCGCCGCCCTATAGAGGTTAAGCGGCGATTTCTGACGTTATTAGGAGTAAAAATGTAAATGACATTTTGGGTGACCGGACAACTCGGAATGAAACCAACTCAGAACCATCTCAGATAAGTCATTTAGAGTGATAAAAAAATGTGTATAAAAAATTGGTTAAATAGGTTACGTTAGGGTTATCGGCTAATTTAAAATAAGTTTTTTCATAGATTTTTGTGACTTTTTAAAGAGGTGTTGAGTTGACTTTATTCTCAGTTGGCATGGAACCAAAATTTTTGTCTCCAGTGACACTTTTGATGTTTTTTTTTCAAACTTAAAACATAAAAAATCAAAAGGTATTGGACAGTTAGGGTCGGGGTGACAGTTTGTTTGATTACTCGACTGAGTGACCAGTGATGGACATGTGGAAGAATTTTTTTTTAAGGTTTGGAAAAAAAACTTTAAAATTCACCGAAGACCAGAATTTCATTTACATTTTTTACTCCAAATAGAGTCAAGAATCACTGGTTAAAGTAAGTCAAGTATGTCCCTTACATCCTGCATATTCTCTTTTCTTCTTTCATTCGCAAATGCCCAAACTATCTAAGCATCTGTTTTTTAATTCTTATTCATTATTCTTACATCCCCCTTGCAATCTTTCCGTAACTCCCATTTTTAACAAGAACATCTTTTTTTTTTACATTAACTACACACAGGAGGCCCTGGGGAAATTACATGGTTTAATCACACACACGCCTCAGGGACACCATTTTTACAGCATTCAGTCAAATTTCAGTGTATAACAAACACATTAATAAATGCAACGGAATGCTATAAACTGTTCGTACCGAACAAATATCACCAGTGTCAACACTACGACCAGCTATGTATTCCACAGTTCCATGCCGACTGAGAATAAAGTCAACTCAACACCTCCTTGAAAAGTCATTAAAAGCTATGAAAAAAATAATTTTAAATTAGCCAATAACCCTAACCTAGCGTAACCTATTTAACCAATTTTTTATATATACATTTATTTATCACTCTAAATGACTTATCTGAGATGGTTCTGAGTTGGTTTCATTCCGAGTTGTTCGGTCACTGTATTTCACATGGCAGGATGGCCCAGCATAGCATGACAAGAGGTACGGTGTTGTTAAATGATATCTGTACACGCCTCTTGATATTTTCAATATTGGCCTTAAAGGTTTCAAGATTAGGCAAGAACTTTAGATAACGATAGGTTTATTCTGACCTCGTGCTCCTTGAGACGCTCCCCGATGATGGTGAGGCTCTCCCCGAGCAGGCGCAGGTGTGCCCCGATGTCGGCGGGGCCCACGCCCACTACCCGGTACACCCCGCCTCCTCCCCCGCCACCGCCGCTGGGATTGGGGCCACCCCCGCTACCCCCCGTCTGAAAAAATTATTAATTTTTAATCTAATATAAACTTTCACCCTTTACGCAAATAATATTTTTGATGGTGGGTCTGTACCAACTGTATAATTTTAACATGTTGGATCATCTTATCCATATCACCAACACAATTCGTAACTTAGTTTTCGCCAATCCTCAAGTGTACGTTTAAGGTATTTAATAAAAAAGTGTAGCAAAATTAAAATTAATAAGTTGTAGAAACTTTCCCTGAATACTTTCGACATTTTTAATATGAATTTTAGGGTGAGGTGACCAAATGATGGAATTATACACTAATTGGCTACAAACTAATGAGACAAATAAAATTTTTAATGGTTCTCAGTAAAAATCAAAATGTTTTCATACTATTGTTTGTGATGTGATTTATGTGATGAGCAAATTCTAGTTTTTCATCAAATATAACTCCAAGGTCTCTTATTTTAGTTAATATCTCTAGTTGTATATGGTCGATCGCATAATTGAACAGTATCGGAGAATTGTTTCGACAGAAATTTATTGATTTACACTTGTTAATACTAGTGGTCGCCCAATGGTCGAAATTCGACAATAATTGTAATATTTTTTTATTGATTTAATGTATTTTTTATGCATAATTTAAAAAAAATATTAGCATTCTGCACTCCTCTATATAAACTATAAGTGTGCAGAATTTCATACTCTGTCCACGCAATTTTTGTAAAAAGGGGTACAAAGTTTTTGCTTCACATATTAATATACTGATGTTTTAAAAATAGATTATTAAAGCGCTCGGACCCTATAAAGCGGCTTGTCACAAGCACGTAGTTTTATGTTTGTGGCAAAACCATCTTCAGAGGATGCTTGTAGCTTGTCACAATAATCTCCGTGCTGGCAGCAGGCTTGATGCAAATTTATATTTTTTGGAGGTAAACAAACAAGCATAGACAAATAATTACCTATAGACAAGAAACATTACAATGAGTGGTGGTTTTAGATATTACGTATCATGTAAAACAATTACATAAATTAGATAAAATTATTATAAAATAGGCATTAATTGTTTTTGTGTTTAATTTGTAGAAATCCATCTGACTTTAAAAAAATGAATGTAAATATAATTTAATAATGTTATTGTTATTATAATTCAAATAAATAACATTTATTATAACATCACAACGAATGCTTTTTTAAAATTAGATTCCATTTTGCACAAAATTCACTTTCGACTACCGAAAGTCACACGAAGGCACAGACAAAGAAGTAATATTTTTAAATGCCTCTCGCAAGAAATCACATGAAGGCGTAGACACAGGCTTGCCACAATGGCTTGATGCGCACGTCAAGCTGTTGTAGCAAGCCTAATAGACAACAAATTTACGTGCTCGCCATCAAGCCGCTTGATAGCCTCCGAAGTGTTGTGGCAAGCCTTTGTCTATGCTTTGTGCGATTTCTTGCGAGATTTTTTATTTAAGCATATTACACCTTTGTCTATGCCTTTGTATGATTTTCGATAGTCGAAAGTGAATTTTGTGGAGCTGGAATCTAAAAAAGACAAAGCATTCTCTTTGCACTAGCTTTGAGTTTGAATAAAAAGAAACAAATTTGGTGTCAAGATGGTACTAGTTGATTTACCGCAGAGTGTATTTCAGGCTGCAGCACCAAATGATTACAAGCATTTTCTCCGAATGGATGATCGTACTTATGAAGTATTGTTGGAGATGGTTGGACCTCTTATAAAAAAAACAGATGCTCACATGAGACAAGCTATCCCAGTTAATCAAAGATTGTCTATAACATTGAGGTTTTTGACCAATGGAATGGATTTGCAAGAACTAAAATATATGTGCGCTTTTCACCCTGGCACTCTCAAATTAATAATAATGGAAACATGTGAAGCAATTATAACTGTATTAAAAGACCACATTAAAGTAAGAAAGTGTTTATTTATTTTAAACAATCATCAATATTAATATGTATATGTTTAAAAAAATATATGACATGCCTTTTATGCTAGTTACATCTAGCTTTAAAATGTTCGTGTGTAAAAGTCCACTTTGTATTTTGTACATAATGCCAATGTCACACCTAGAATTAAAAGCGCCAGTATTTTTTGGCTAGGCCTATTAAGACATGCTGAAATAATACAAAGTGGACTTATACACATGAACACAACTATAAAAATGTCACAGATACATAAACACTATACAAGACAGCATAATAAATTATACACTAATACAGGTAAAGACTGAAAATGGTAAAAGAAGCAAACGCTACACATTTATAATCTCATGCCTGAAAACGGAGAATCGACAAAATGAATTAAAAAAAATTCAAACTTAAGTGAACAAAATTATAATGTACTTTAACCTTTTTATGATGATGTCGTTAAAGAATTTGCAATGCCCGTGGACGGATATTGCAAATTCTCGCGTATATGCGTCGTGTATACATGACGCTCGTCTTAAATAGGTTAAAGTGGAATAATCTTTAGGATAAGATATTATGTATTATTGTTATATTGCGTAAAAATATTATTGTTACGTTAATATTAAAGAGCTTTGATTTTTGTAATTTGTTAGAAAGTGAAATATTTATATGTATACCTTTAACTAAATAAAATTAGAATTTAAATTAAAAAAAAAAAAAAAAAAAATTGCAGTTAAAAATAAGAATAATTCTTCATGTTATCGCTGGCAGTAATATTCTCTTGGTCTTCATCCTAAGTCAGATGGCTGGATACCATCTGTTTCGGAAATGGGCTGTAGTACGTGTGTCTGTGGAGGTGACTGATCTAGATCAGCGGATTCACCATACGGAAAAGTTAGCGGGCAGAGATTGGTGGGATGGTGGTGTTGGACCGTGACTGATATAAAGAAGACCGAATTAGTGCAAATGACTGAAATGATGCCGGGGACTTAGGAGACTCACGGGGTAGTGGTTTCTGAATAATTGTGTACAACTGATTGGGTGGTAGATTAAATTTAGATGTTGGGAATTTAAAAGGAAAAATGTACTTAGGAGACAGCAGTCTTACAGTAGGCTTAAGTGGTACAGGGGTATTTCGAGGTAGAGACGATTTTTTAGCGATGACGCGCTACAAAGGAAGTGTAGAGCAACTATTGGGTGAAAGGGGGGAGAAACTGAGAAGGAGATGTAGAATTGCCAGACTGTGATGACGAAAACAAACTTGGTGTACTACTGGGATTATGTATTTAAACTGCTAGGCAAAAGTTGTACATCATTTCTTGTGAGCGAACCCATTTCTGCTTCAAACAACACGTCATTTATAATTTTTTTTGCGAAACGCTTTTGATCGTCCGATAGTTTTTTCAATTGTATAGCCCAAGTCTTTGCTATTATATCGTCTTCACTCTCGGATCTGTTGAAATATGATAACATCTCTGACATCAATTCCAGCTGCGTATCAGAATGACTTTTGGACTTTGTACTTCTTCTGGGAACGTTGTGTGTATTACGTCCGGAAGCAACATCTGATGAATCCTGTAACAAGTTATTCTTATTTAATTTCAGATGCCCAGAAATTCAGAAGGTTGGAGGCAAATCGCTCATTAATTCGAAAAATGTAATTTCCCTAAAATGTATTATTGATGGAAAGCACGTTGAAACACAAAAACTTGGAAATTATGGATCCTATTACTACAATTATAAAGGTACACACAGAATCGTTCTAATGGATGATTGATGTCGGTGCTAATGGCCGAATATTTGACGGTGGAGTCCTTTAAAATACCCAGTTTTGGCACTTACTTTCTAACGATCAACTCAATATTTCTGAACCAACGGAGTGACAATCAATGTCGACAAACAAAAAAATGCCTTTCGTATTTACTTATTGGGGATGGAGCTTTCCAATTAACACCAAATTTTATAAACCATTTGATGGAAGAACAAAGAGTTTTCAATTATAGGCTATCAAGAGCATGCCGAATCATGGAAAATGCTTTTGGCATACTGTCGTGTCAGTTTAAGACATTTAAAAAAGCCATTCCTTTGCCTCCAAACAAAGTTCGTAAAATGGTTATAGCTTGTTGCTACTTGCACGATTATTTATCAAAACATGGCCGATACATTCAACGTGCCGACATTGATTTTGAAGACACTGTGACAGGCACAATCACACCAGTTAAAAAGACAGACAACTTTTGGATTTACAAGGTTTGAGAGGTAATATGGCCTGAGAGCCAAAGTAAGTCAGAGATGATTAATTGTGAAAATTTTAATTCGGACGTCGCCGGCGTAGTTTCATGGCAAGATCGATGTTTGTATTAGCGAATAAAGCATGTAATTGTAATTTAAATATTAAACTTACGACAAAAATATTTTTTAACCCTTTGATCAGTAAGTTATTTTTTTATTGTTTGCTTATATTTTGTTATATGTAAAAATGTTTGACAAATATAATTTCTATTATTTCTAAATCATAATTTAATCGAAATTACAAACACGACAATAGAAAAATTTTAATAGTCGTACGGCGGCACGTACGCGGCGACACTAGTGGATCTTTCAAGTGCTGCCGCATACCTGAGGCGATACTCCTCAAAGGATTAAGCGTTAATAAACTTAAATATATTTTGCTTAACTTTGCGAAAATAAAAATTAAAAACTTATAGTTCATAAATTTATTATAAAAAAAATGCGGTACAAAAAATTGGCATGTCGATATCAGAGGATCGTAAATTACCTACCATAAATAAAATATAACTTACCTGTGAATTTACCAAATTTTCAGAATCCGCAATATCCATTGAATCCGCAAGAAATATCTTTTCATCAAAGTACCAGAGTTTTGACACGCATACTTCATCAGAACCGGCACCCGACCTCATAGATGTTTTCTTTTTATTTAATTTTCGGTTGAAGCTTGTTCTAATTACGTAAATTTTTTTTTTCAAATCATCTTACTCCTACATTTCAAAATCTTTGTATTGTACCAAAAACAATAAACATCTTAACATCCAGACCATAGATAAATGAAGAGACAAAGAGAGATAATACCTCATGGAAGTGTGCTGACTAGACGAGCAACAACCAAACTGCAATGTCTATCAAAGCGGCAAACTATCAAAAAGAAAAAAAGGCAGGGTGCCGCTGTGCATACATGTGATTTTATTTTTTTTTTAAATTTATTTATTAGCAAAAACAGCATTACACCAATATATTGCAAAAACGGCTATACAACGGTTATATTTACAGTAGTACGGGTGAAAGATGTAGGCGGCATCTGCGGTTTCATACTAATAATGGTTTATATCCCTTGTTTCCATGATTTATCCTTATATCCTTTGTTTCTATGATTCCGACACAACCCCCCAGGCCTCGGGCTTATTTTGTCGGAAAGTCAAAATATTTCCGCTTCACAATAAAATCCAAATATGTAAATGAAATATTTCTGAATGAAAACTGAAAGCTGTTTTTGAAAGACGATGAAATACGCTTTCAAATTTAATAATTCGAAATAAACATAAAATTTTTTTAATATAAAAATTTTGAATGCAAACATAAAAATGTTTTAAAAATGGCTCACCTTACGTTTTTCTAATTAAAGTTAGGTGATAACAAAAAAAAAATACATATTTTATTAGACAAATGTATCATGCACGTTATCGTCAACTCACTTTTTAGTCGTTTTATGTAAAAATAATGAATTAAAAATTCTCAAAGTTTCAGTTTTTTCAAATTACGGTGGAAACTTTGGATTGGTAAAGGTGTACATTTTAATTATTTTGCAGGTAACTTTTAGATTTGTATATAAAGCGTGGGGTTTTATCTTTCTAACACCATTCAGATCACATTTCTAACCATGATTTCTAAGAGACCTATTTAAGTTGTTCTGAAAACCGAAAAAATTAGGTTGAGGGGCTAAATGAGTTGATGAAACTTACAGAATTGTTAGAGTGTGGAGCGGGTTTGCTGTGGTGCCTGCTCTTGGCGATGGGGGTGTGCAAGATTGCCGGGGTGCTCTGGTTCCCAATATGGTTGGGAGCCCTTTCTTGCTTCACACTTGGCGGCACTGGAAAAATAATTATACAAATTTCAAAATTTAGATACGTATATTAAATAAGATAAAACAATAAAAAGCTGGGTAAAATTGCCGATCTGCGCTGCACGCTTAGTATACAATTTTTTTTAAAATAACTCTTGGTTTCGACTTATTTTATTTTTTATGAATACCTCAGAAGAACCTCCCAGCTGCTCCCGTCTGGAGCCAGTGAGACTATGACATCCCCGATTGGGGTATGTTGTGAGGGTTAAAGTAGTAGGGAGGGGAAGGAGATGGCTATTCAGATTTGATAACCAAACACGGCTAAAGCCATTTCAAACAATGTTTCAATTCTGAATGGTGATTTTACACCAGGGTGATATTGAGAGTATCTTCCTTTACATTACCATAAGAAACTTTTGAACGGTTTGTACGGCAAGCAGGGTTTGTTTAACGGGTATGTGTTATTGCAAAATAAAAGACAGATGAACGAAAATAAAGAATATATGCATCCCAGGTTAATTGTATGGCAAGCAGGGTTTGTTTAACGGGTATGTGTTATTGCAAAATAAAAGAGACATGAACGAAAATAAAGAATGCGCAAGCGCTCTTCTTTTCAATAAGATATACATCACAGGTTTTGAATGGTTTGTACAGCAAGCAGCGTTTGTCTAACGGGTATGTTTAATTATTCTAATACTTTTTATTATAAAAACAGATTTAAACTTGTCAATAATTAATTTCTGGATGTCGTCTAAGAACGCCTTTTTATCTACCTAACCTAACCTAACCAAACCTAATATAACCTAACCTAATTAATAATACATTGATTTTAATTTGTATATCCTAAATATGCTCAATTATTTATTTATTCAGAATATGAAAATTGCACCATACTAGTACCTTCCTTGAATATATGTGATTGTTACTATATGGCAATCTTTTTTTAAATATTTATCGATTGGTACCCTGGAAATCATTCAGTTTGCATTGAAAAAAGTAACATGAAATGTCAGCCGTAACGAGAAATTACGTACAATTTTTTTTTTTTATGAAATGTAAATTTAAATGCATATTTCTCCACCTGCCGCGACTGAAACCGATGTTTTTTGTGGTAACTAAGTTTAAAAGTAGTGTATTTTTCAAAATCTGTGCCTATAAAAGCGGCGGTTTATTCATTAAGTATAATTTATTGCCATTAGTTGATGATGATGATATGCATTGCAGAAAAATGATGAATGTATGAAATAGTAGTAAATCATTACCATAATATTTAGATTTGAAATCCCCCTTGAAAGTGACAGATCTTCTAAAAATGGCGCAACCACGCCTTGGTTTTGGGAAAAAATGCCTTTTCAATGACATTACACTATCTTAATAAAATATCAATGCTAAACTTGATGGAAAAACATAATAATATTGGATTATGTCTCAAAAAATTTTGAAATTAATTTCAAAACAGAAGAAGCCAACAAAAGTGTTGTGTTAAATTTGAAAATGGAAAAGTTGGCATAAAATTGTTGGCAGGTAGGTACTTACTGAAAAATAAAACTACCTAAGTGAGAACTACTCCCTACCTAAGTGAGAACCTTTTATTTTAAAAAAAATACGTCCAAGGGGTTCTCACAAAAATAGCGCAACATAAACAATTTAGGAATAGATCTCAATTTGTGTTTGAGGATATCGTAGCAGGTAACAAGGTAACCAAAGTAAATTATGTAGTACATATTTCATTCTTCTATTAGTTCCTCTTACGGGGTTGACTGCGTAGTTAAATTATGTTATATTATTATCTTGAGAACTTACCATTGATACTTTTGCTAGGAGTATTCAGACCTGCTTGCTTGGCAGCGAGACGTTTGGCCTTGCGTTTCCACACGTATCTTTCCAAGTAGGTAACCTGTGCGAAAAATGAATTGTTATTTATTAAACTATAGCTGGTACCCGGCATGCGTTGCAATGCAAGGAAATAAATTGTTTCTCCCTGCATTTCCTTTCCCATTCGTCCCCGTTCCCCTCCTCCCCCGCGTTCCCCTTCCACCTTTCAAGCCTTCCCCTCCCTCGTCATCCCTCTCTGCCGCTAAAATATATATTTTTAACTCATTTTCATTGATACAAAGTTTTAACTAATTTTTAAAAAAAAATTTAATTCATTTTCATAACGCCAAAGCTTACCATTATCTCTAACCGTGCGCACAACAAATCACCAAAGTTTCATCACAATTGGATGAACGGTATGGCAGCGCATAACATACAAACAAAAATTGATTTTTATATATAAGATTTGGGCAAACCATTTAAAAAAAAAGAGAAAAAAATCATTCATTATGTGGATTTATTTGGATGACAAAAGGTTACTCTGCTCTCTTTTCTGTTCCACAATTACACGACAATGTTTCTTATTACATTACCTTTAAAAATAAAATGTTGTGCCGATGTATTAGCGTTGTTAGGCTTTAACACTCAACGAGCGCCGATAAATCAGCCCTTTGAAGCTAAACGAGTTACTTAGAAGCTAAACAAAACCCAGAGGACAAAATGGCTATTAGCATGCATACTCCTGGCAGATTCCAAACATAATCAGAACTCAAAATGCTAATGTTTGCACTAACGTTAGCCCACATTTCACCAAGCCTTTTGGATACTGCGGAGAAGTCCATATCCGGATGCTGCTTCAGGAGGTCATTCCTCACGCCCTTGGCCCACAGCATGTAGGCAGTCACTCGGCTTTTTCCTGGGAATCAAATCAAATTATTAATTACAGTAAATATTCAACAATCATTTCTCGAATAACCGTTTTTCTGAATGTACCATTTATTTCTTCCAGTTCCAAATTAATTTCATACAAACTCACAAAAAAGATTGCATCTCTCCATGTAACATTAAAAAATCTCCTACTACAACCACAGTAAGCCAAAAATGTTGCTTGGGTCAAAAAGCAAAGATGGAGGACTTAGCCAGCCGAGGAATCGAACATGCGACGCCTGGATGGAACCCAAACGCGGTGACAACTAAGCCATTGATCGGTCGGCGTAATTGTTTAAAGCACGCAGTTTTTGTACATTTCATCGATCGATCGCTACTGGTGACCACTTCTGACATTAGTTGTCGTCAGACATTCAAACACAGCAGGGCAGGCAGTTATTTTCTCATTTTCTAGTTTTGAACTTTTCAATTTAAAAAATAAACCATGCGGTGAAAAAAGTACAAACTCTTCAAAAAAGCTTGTTGAAGTGGAAAAAAATTGTGCTGAAAACCACATTGATGTAGCCAAATGTTTGGGAATTACGGCATTTTTATTTAAATACATTAACCTTTGCTTAGGTGCCAAAAAGATTATGCGCGGGGTCAGCAGTTACTCCAAAATGACAGGCATTAAATAAAAAACATTTAAATCAATAATCAACTTTGATCAGTCAGGTACGCCTCATAAGTCTGGTAATGTTATATTATCATGAAAACAAGCTTATGGGTCCGAGTGGTTAATTATTATTTATTTACTTATTAAAATTTTAGAAAAAGCAAAACATGTTTTGAAGATTTTTTGACAACTATAACTAATCCTTTTCACAACAGCGTGTGAATTGCTAGCAGCAGTAATACGAAAGATAGAGGTTTCACAGTACTAAAGATTAAATTTAAATGGTGGCATAAAATAAGTTTGCTGTGTTTGAAGAAATCGAGTAATAGTTTAGTTACCCTTGTCCTTGCGCTGGGCTTTGGCCCTGCCCACCACCTTTCCGTCCTTCACCAGCAGCTTCCTCTTGTTGGACTGCTCCATCATGTAGAGCGAGTGAGAGGGGCGGGGAGTGTCACGGGGAAGCGGTGCATCCTCGTCCGAAGCCACTTCGTCCGAGTCCAGGGAGTCCATACTGGAAACAATTATTATATTAGTTAAAGGCTGTGACAAATCCAGAGGCTTGGCCTGCAATGGACAGTGGCCGCAGAACTTTTAACATAACTAACACCACTATAGCATCCCACCTGAATTACTGCACAAGTGTAATCTTTCTGAGCAATAAAACACAAGTTAACGCTTAACTTGCCGTTCGTCCGCCGGTGTACAATCGGCGCAAGCCAAAATAATCACTAAAAAATAATTTTGTTATGCGATTTTAACCCTTATGTATAAAGAAAACGTGTGAAGAAGAAGGTCAGAATCGCTTGGGGCATTCTTGTCATAAGGTATAAGATACCGTGAACCCACCTAGAGCAGCGATATAATTTCTTTGAAATTGTTTATGACACGGCCTGCGTGGCTGCGCGCCGCTCGGCTGGACAAAATGGCGGCTGTCAAGTCTCGCGTCGCGGGCGACGAAATGATCGTAAAACGTATAAATTCATCGAATAAACGCAAGTAATATTTAATTAAATGAAGACATTATGAGCGAAACTCAATCGAAAATCTGGAAACAGAAAAATCAGAAAAAGATATTGGCACCTCTGGGACTCGAACCCAGGACCTCCCTACTTTCCGGGTTGGGCGCTCTTATCCACTGAGCTAAGGTGTCGATATCCAATTCGGTCACTTTTAACTGTACCATACTTCGACAAAGAACCACCCATATTATCTTCATTTTTCTTAACGCATATTTTTATTGGCTGCCATCTTTATGAATGATTGCAAGATTCAACTCGAACTAAATGCAATCTAGATGGTGTCTGGATAAATTATTATCCATTTTATATAATGTGCGACATCTATTGACTCTTCTGCAAGTCTGGGATGAATATTATTATTTATTATTTTAACTTTATGAGTAAAACCTCAAACTGTAATATTTAATTAAATGAAGACATTATGAGCGAAACTCAATCGAAAATCTGGAAACAGAAAAATCAGAAAAAGATATTGGCACCTCTGGGACTCGAACCCAGGACCTCCCTACTTTCCGGGTTGGGCGCTCTTATCCACTGAGCTAAGGTGTCGATATCCAATTCGGTCACTTTTAACTGTACCATACTTCGACAAAGAACCACCCATATTATCTTCATTTTTCTTAACGCATATTTTTATTGGCTGCCATCTTTATGAATGATTGCAAGATTCAACTCGAACTAAATGCAATCTAGATGGTGTCTGGATAAATTATTATCCATTTTATATAATGTGCGACATCTATTGACTCTTCTGCAAGTCTGGGATGAATATTATTATTTATTATTTTAACTTTATGAGTAAAACCTCAAACTGTAATATTTAATTAAATGAAGACATTATGAGCGAAACTCAATCGAAAATCTGGAAACAGAAAAATCAGAAAAAGATATTGGCACCTCTGGGACTCGAACCCAGTTGAATCTTGCAATCATTCATAAAGATGGCAGCCAATAAAAATATGCGTTAAGAAAAATGAAGATAATATGGGTGGTTCTTTGTCGAAGTATGGTACAGTTAAAAGTGACCGAATTGGATATCGACACCTTAGCTCAGTGGATAAGAGCGCCCAACCCGGAAAGTAGGGAGGTCCTGGGTTCGAGTCCCAGAGGTGCCAATATCTTTTTCTGATTTTTCTGTTTCCAGATTTTCGATTGAGTTTCGCTCATAATGTCTTCATTTAATTAAATATTACAGTTTGAGGTTTTACTCATAAAGTTAAAATAATAAATAATAATATTCATCCCAGACTTGCAGAAGAGTCAATAGATGTCGCACATTATATAAAATGGATAATAATTTATCCAGACACCATCTAGATTGCATTTAGTTCGAGTTGAATCTTGCAATCATTCATAAAGATGGCAGCCAATAAAAATATGCGTTAAGAAAAATGAAGATAATATGGGTGGTTCTTTGTCGAAGTATGGTACAGTTAAAAGTGACCGAATTGGATATCGACACCTTAGCTCAGTGGATAAGAGCGCCCAACCCGGAAAGTAGGGAGGTCCTGGGTTCGAGTCCCAGAGGTGCCAATATCTTTTTCTGATTTTTCTGTTTCCAGATTTTCGATTGAGTTTCGCTCATAATGTCTTCATTTAATTAAATATTACAGTTTGAGGTTTTACTCATAAAGTTAAAATAATAAATAATAATAAGCAAGTAATATTGTTCTTATGTATAGTTTAGTATTCAAGGAATGTGTTTCAGTAAAGATTACATAAGATAGCATAAAATTAACCTGCAAAATATTACGTAAAAGTCAAAACATCGCGAAATTTTTTCGTTTTTTCCATGTTATTTGAAACGTAGTAAAAAGTATAAATTCATTGAATAAACGCAAGTAATATTGTTCTTATGTATAGTTTAGTATTCAAGGAATGTGTTTCAGTAAAAATTACATTAGATAGCATAAAATTAACCTGCAAAATATTACGTTAAAGTTGACGTTTTTTCGTTTTTTCCTGGCACGTCAGGGGTTAAAAGAATGGAAATAATTCAGAACAGAGGCATGAGGTCTATATTGTGCTGTAGCAGATACTAGGATAAAAACCATGCAATGCCAACTCAATATCTTAACTGGTGGCCTGCCGATGGCGCGCGCCCTATAGCCGAATATAATTTTAAAAAAAAAAATTTGATATGCGATTTTAAACCTTATGTATAAAGAAAATGTATGAAGGACAAGGTCAGAATCGCTTGGGGCATTCTTGTTCTTGACGTAACAGATATAAGAAACACACCTAGCCACTCAAATAATTATCTTTGGACATTTCTATGACTTCGCAAATGTCATTTCTCCCACGATTTGGGCTGTCAAACTTTGAGCATCGGTGTCATGAAAAGATCGATAAACCTATCAACTTGTCAAATAAAGTAATGTTTTTATTAGGGGTAGTTTATTGTTCAAGGAACGTGTTTCGGTAAATATTATATACGATAGCATAAAATAAATCCACAAAATATTACGTCAAAGTCAAAACATTGCAAAATTTACCCGTTTGCTCCGTGGCATTCAAGGGGTTAAATGTGTGGCAACTTTTGGTCTTCAACACTCTAGTATTTATATACAAGTTAAAAAATAAAATGTTAGAATTGATAGTACAGTTCATTGCTATCCTACGAGAAACTGCAATGATTTTAGGCTTCCTAAAACAAATTTATCAGAAATACGAAACAATATTTACCATAAAGGTTTTAAAATGTTCAATGAACTCCCGTGAATGTTAAGGAAGCTAAAAGTCTTGCAGTTTTTTGTGGATTATATCTGAATGTTGTGAAGTCCAAATTTTAGTAAATAATGTTATAGTAGCTTTAAAAAAGAATATATTAGATATAAGATGTAAACATATTATAACTAAATAAAATATACTTTAAAAATAAAAGAAAAAAAGTTCATCTCTGAATCAGCAGATGAAAGCCACAAAAACAATTTTCTTTATACTTAAATGAGCATTCAAATGTTATATTGTTTCAAATATTTCACGGTTTTACGCTATAATCTTCAAAAACTACCTTTATATTTTTTAAATGTTTTCATTTTTATAACTTTTGATTTAAATTCTATGTATGTATAATCCTCGATATCTTAAATATTATTGTATAATCTACGTAAAAGCCCATATGGGCGTATATCAATAAATAAATAAATAAATAAATTCGAGTTACAAGAAACACACACATCAGCTCAGCTGGAGTGCTTTCGCGACACTAGTTGCATCACATTTTTACACTATGCAATTATTTGCATACCATTAATGGTGCCGTATTTTGTGCTAGCGAGATTCTAATTTTGTGGCATACAATTGGAAGCACAATGAAACTGTTTGTTTATATGTAAAACTAGCAGTGCAACTAATGTCATGACACGACTTGTGCACAACTAGTTGCATAATGTAAATTCGGCTTTGCATATTTGTAGCATCAATGACATGTTATGATTTATATATATGTTCACCTGTCATTAGGGTTATCGAGTGTAGGATCGAAGTAATCCGATTCACTCCCACTGTGCTCCTCCTTCACAGGGCCCTGTGAGCCAGGGCGGGGCTGGGGGCTGGGCGGGGGCGGGGCCCTGGAGACAGGCGGGGGCCCGGCGGGCCTCTTGGGCCGTCCCACCTCCAGGTCGTCGGGGGACTCGAAGTCCATCAGCTTGGAGCTCTTCTTGCGTACGCGCCCGCTGCGGGAGACACCCGTCACTTCTAAATGGTCTCCTGAAAGATTAGATTTGAAATTTATTGATTATTTAAAAAAAAAAATCGATTTGTAATACATAATCTGAAGAAGTCTTTCATCTGCTTTCAAGAACAGTATTTTGAAGTACGTTACAAAACAGTGAATTTTTCTGAAATCGAATGTAATGCGAAAATATTTCCCTAAAAATATATTTTAATAATAAGACATATTATCTGGCAAAAAGAAAATAACTGAAAAAAAATTAAAATCAGTTTTTATTTTGATTTTTGAGCAAAACTCAGCGCAGCTGAGCATTTTCGTTGTGCACTTGAGTGTTTTGTTCCGGCTCTCCACAGGTTAGGAGATATACATTGCAAAATATAGTGGCTCTAGGGGTTAACGATCTAGGGGTTGTGCGATCGTGGAGATCACCCGAGCAGAGGGAAAATAGACCCTTTGCGTTAGTTGTATAGCTGAACTGGAGCTATACAACTAACAGCTGAGATACATGTTGTACCTGCAGTTGAGTAGTGTTTAAGAACTGACGGTAGAGATAGAGGGAAATTAGACCTTCATCTTTGTCAGCGTGGTGTGATTTGGATTTTATTATATTTTAAATGAATTGTGCTAAAGAAGAAGAAGAAGTGTTTTCCTGCAACTTCCATGGTGTTCTCGTACCATGATAGTCAGAAACTGAATGAAGGCTTCCTCAAAATGAAGGTATTTTGACATGCTCGTGGGAGGTGACAGCACAAAACAATTGTAATCAGAATCGAAACTAAAAACACTATGATTTAGGTAAGCTACGACTTACCTAATCTGCTTTGTATCGAAAACACAATTAAATTATTTGCAAATTACAAATAATATGCAGTGATGAATTAGGTCGACTCATAACCATTATTGATTTTCTCCAATAACAACATGAACTAACCCTGTTTTTATGAAGGACTTTCAAATATTACAGGGTCGTTTTCTTTTGCGTTTTGTCCAAAATATGAAGTTATTTACAGTATACCTTCACGTTACGCATACATTATTATTATTGGTAAAAAAATACACTCAGTATCGATCAAATTAGCTAATGACAAATGATGGATTGTAATTTGACTAATGACAAGTAATTTTGACAGAAGAAGATAAGTTAGTAATAATATAAATGGTATTAAAATAACGCTCTGGGGTCTTGTGTATTCATTTAATATAAGCTGACTATGAAAATTGCATGCGACTATAAAAAATGTTTCACAAAACTATTTTGCATTATCTCACCCTCTCCTTTGTGCTTTTTCCCTGATTCGGAATCCATTTTAAAAGCTTTACGCAATTATTAAGGTTACTGAAAACTAAATAGATGCTGTGTGATATAAAAAGGCAAATATTTCCAACTGTTATCTATATTGACAAACAATGCGGTACATAACCAAAATGAAAAGCCCTGACATCAACTTGACAACCTGAACAAATCAAAACAGTAACCATAAACAATATAACAGTAACTGATTACTGGAAGGTTGGAGAACCTGATCAATTTGACGAATGATCCTACCTCTGAGAGCTCCGCTAGTTTTTTCTTTAGGTAGCCCCACACGTACAGTTCCGACCGCGTGCCTAGACCCCCAGGCTAAAGCGGCATGCGACCATCCCGCGGACACGCCGTGTCCGCCTGCAGGCCAACCCCTTACGCTAAAAAGTCACCCCACTTCCGCGGGCAGGCCGAAGCGTCAGTTTTGACCATAGATAATAGAAGCTCCATACAAATGTGCCCTCACGAAGGTGGATGTCTATGGTGTCCGCCGAGCAGCCCGCCGAAACGCCGGGTTCGCCTGCCGGCCAAACAGGTTCACTAATTTGGGTAAAAACGTCACCACACTTCCGCGGGCAGGCGGAATTGTTAAATGGGCGACCTTGAGCGGCCTTCGGGCGGAAGTGGACGTGTAGGGTGATTTTCAAGCATTCGGAGCGAAGTGTGGTGTGCCGCGGGACATGTTGGGCGGTTTAAAAGTTTTGGTGCAGTTTTGGCCATGGCGATGATACCTGTCATATGCCTGTCAGCTGTCACCCATCATCTTTTGACAGTTTAAGCGGCGGCCGCAATTGATTTATATGAATGAAATTGTAAACCAGTACTTTAATAAAAAATATCGATGACGCTCCATGCAAATTATAATTATTTTGAAGTTTAAAAGGATGAAGTTAATTATTTTTCATAATTAGAATGATGTCACAAAATGAATTTACAATAAATTGTAGAAGTATTTATGTGTGTATTTATTTTACAGTAGTTGTATTAATTCAATTATAATTCTCATCCGAATTAATCTCCTTAGACTTAAAGAAATATTTAACAGTTTATTTTGTGTACTGGCATTATTTAGCTTTGTTTTAACAACTGTGGTAGAGAGAGGTGTGTAATTTATTAGTACAAAGATAAATAAAACACTTTTGTTACGTTATAAAATATATTTTATTTACATAATACATTAAAAAACAGAACAAATAAGCTTATAAAATTAAATGCCTTGATTACGCTAGGATTTGAAAAAACAGATCATATGTTGATTTTTTTTATGCTGACTCCATATAGGAGGCCCCGAGGACAATAATTTCTAAAATATGCTGTACGGAGGGTCTTTTTGAGGAGAGGAAGGAATGAACGTGGGTTGTCAAGTTGTAGGAGGGAGGAAACACAGACGCTTGCAAATCGTTCCACCGCCAAGCTGTTGAACTCAAGAACGAGTCGTAAAAATGAACCGTTCTAATGTGATAAATGACTGTCATGACCGGTCAGTCAGTTGGTATCGCGTTTGGGTCCCACCTGGGCGTGACATGTTCGATTCCTCGGCTGGCTAAGTCCTCCATCATGACACAAGCAACATTTTCCACTTACCGTGGTGGTAGTAGGAGATTTTCAAACATTGTCAGGTTATTCGTAACCCGGGAATGTTTGTCTTTCTTTTCGCGATGCCAACTCAGCCACTGACCGGTCATGACATTTGTCACATGAGAACGGGTCATTTCTACATAGCTGCGTTGAATACAACGTAGCTTGATAGCTCGGCGGTGGAAAGATTTGCCAGCCTCTGTGTTTCCTCCCTCCTACAACTTGGGTCTCTTCAAGACTCCAAGCCAACTCAGTCACTGACCGGTCGCGGAAACATACATTGGTGATGCGTACAACTCGACTAGCACACTGTGATACACCTCCCATATAAAAATTAAAATCTTGAAAAGATTTACTTCTTTAGTGGCCTATAATATCCTAATATAAAATACATTTCGATCGTCCAGTTGATTGGTCCGACATCTCCGAAAAATCGAATTTGAGTTGAGTATGCAGTTACGTGTAAAAGTGTACCCCCTACCTGGTAGAATACTAAGATTACTCATAAACACCACCATATCAATTATATTGCAGAAAAACTTGAAATTGAACAAAGTGTTAATGTTTTCTGGGTCACTAGTAGGACATTTCACGAATTTACCGGACCATTATGCCTCCCGGTGTTATTTTATATCATTTTTAGTATGTAAAACACAGACAAGTGTAAAATATATTTGATTTGTAGTGAACATTCCAATGTTCCTTTCCTCATTATCTTAAAACTTAGTATTTGGAGATGTCTGACTAATCAACTGGACGATCAGTATCTGTTCTTGATATTTAATACACCTTTAGATAAAAAAAATAATATTCAGTTTGTTAGGAGTATTCACCTCTCTTTAATATTTTTGTCTATAGATTTTATTTCCCTAGGAAGACAAGGCACGATCAAGTGAATCAGATACTAGAGATAGGCCATGTTAAGAGTCAGAATAATAGAAGAGTATGTATGAATATGAATGAGGCATCTTTGCACACTCTTGTGTGCCAAGACCTAGTTGTTTGGCGGTCCATCCTCTCGGCCTACCCCTGTGGAGAAACGGCATGATAGTTGATTAGTTAGTTTAGTTCTTATTTGTCTATACTTGTTTGTCTTTTGTTATTTTTATTAATAATCTTATCCTGACAAAGAAAACTTTGTTTTCGAAACATGTTGATAATTTTGATTAAAGAGTGGTGTAGTTATTTGTTTTCATTTAATTGAAAATACTTTTTGCCGTGAAAATCTATAATCATATCTGGACTTTCGTGATAATACTTGTCCAAGGTGAAAAGATTTTTCGATGATGCTAGTTTAGTTATTTTAGAAAAAAACACTTATTGCAACTTATGCTTCAAAATATTAAAATGAATTAATTGTTTGCACCTGCATATACGTGTAAGAATAAAATGTTTGGTCCATAAGCAAAATCAATTCTTTCAAGAAAGGCATACAAATACAATATTGGATTGAATCGCCGATACATTATTGTATGTAATATGTTTTCATGCCTTTCATGAAAGAATTGAGTTTGTTTATGGACAAAACTATTTATTCATATTCAATACGTAAACTATTCCACTAAGGATGGGTTGTTTCAAAAAATTTGATGGATTCATCAAATATTTGAAGTTGATTTTCACGTTCTGTGTAAATTCTATTCAAGTTCTGTTATTACCTAATTATAGGACAGTTGCTTCACAAAACTGAAATAATCACAGAACTTGAATAGAACTTACACAAAACGTTAAAATCAACTTCAAATATTTGATGAATTCATCAAATTTTTTTAAACAACCCGTCCTTAATATTTTAAAGCATAACTTGCAAAAAGTGTTTTTCCTAAAAATAATTAAACTAGCGCCATCTGTTGCGAAATAATAAATTTAGAATTCTTTTATGTGTCATTCACCCTTTGAGATCATGAATTCATCCATGTTATTGATCTTTCGCAAAATTGGCATGGAAGGCATCTACCAGTTGAAAACTTTAGCATGACCAGGTCCACCACGAGGTATCACATTTGCATTATTATTTAAGGCAGGTTGGCTCGGGATTTGAGGAACCTATTTTTTGACATAATAAATGTTGCTTATGTAAGGAATATTAAGGTATTCCTTCCAATAGAGATGCTCCTGTGCTAGTTACTGTACTAATACCCATCATGATATGAAGGCAAAGAAATTTATCTATTTATTCAACTAAGGCGCATTCGTTTTCGACTCAACGGAGTCTGCTCTATCGTATTTTATATTATATATTGTCAAAAAAAATAATTTGAAATATCTAGCAGTAAAATCTTCAGGCAGGTCTGAAAAATTAAAATTGCAGGTTGTGTCTTGAGTATCAATGTAGCGCTGCCTCCTCGCTGATTGTGTCTTGAGGTTGTGTTTTGAGTATCAATGTAGCGTTGCCTCCTCGCTACCTCCGCTGAAGGTCTTGGTCCGTCATGGCCCTTGGCGGAAAGATGAGGATGTTCATCAGTGGGGGCTGCTCTTCGCCCCGTGCTGGTTCGGTATCAGCTCATACATTCTGAAATAGAGGGTGTTCCCTGATAAATAACTTATACACAGATTATTCATTACACAGACTTTTGCAGATAATCACTCAATAACTTTTCAATAATAATAAAGTTAAATAGCTGTTTAAAATGGAGGCCTTAACATGGGTAAGCCACCCAGTGAGGCCAACATAATTAAATTATACTATAAAATGTAAAATATTGTATCAAAATATCAATGCTTGGAGAAGATACGACTTTGCATGCAGAGGACACTATATTTTAAAACACTGGACTTAACATGATTTAAAATTTGCTCCCCCCCAAATATGCAATCTCTGAAATACCAATTCAATTAAATTTAATTGACATGCTTGACCCTTTCGGGGTTAATAATTACCTATCATTAACGGGACACCTTCGTGGATACAAATGTTATAACTAATTGAAATAAATACATCCATAAAGAATACAAACCATGACAAAAATCTGTTTCTCGTATAATATTTTGAGCCATCTTTATAAAAATATCCGCCAGTTTTTTCTGGAAGCCTCTTTGTGCTATGTGCACCTCCTGCAAACAAGTAAAATAATCAGATAATAATTTATATTATTATAATAATAATTAGCGAGCAATAAATGTTTGGTTTAATAGTGCTTTCACACAAACGAAGTATTGAATTCCGTAAGTCTAAACTTAAACTTTAGGTCGCACAGTTTACACCCGCGCTGTGCGCGGGTGTAAACTGTGCCAACCTGTGTAAACCGCGCTGTGCGGGTTTCCTACAGAGCATCGGACCATCCCTTAAAATATAACTAAAAACTATCATAACATAACGTATCACAACCTCCGTCTTACCGGTATTTAGAGATATTTCTTTCCAGGTCTCTGGTAACGTTTGATCAGGAATCACTTCTCGAAACCCCAAACGAAAGTTGTCAATTTCGATACTTTTATTTGTGCTATTTTAGAATAAAAATTCGTAATATCTAGACAAAAACACACGAAACCTGACTTACCAACCTTTCACAGTACAAAAATTTTAAATTTGACAGCCAGTAGCCAGTGTTGCCAAAAATGAAAAACCATGTTGAAAAAACCATGTATTACCATGTTTTGAAGAATAAAAAAAACAAAAACATGCTTTTCGTAAGCTTTATAATGAGAATTTAAATAAGATTCTATAATGCTTTATTACTATACTATCGTTCCCTGTGGGGAGAAGGAGGGAGGTGATTATAATTTAGCAAAATAGTGAAAATATTTAAAATTCGACTCTTTGAAAATGGAGCAAAAATCTTTCTAACGTAGCATTTATAGAAACTCTGCGATTTTTTCATACCTATGGCATGTTAAATAATAGGACAAAATGTGATTTTAACTCACTTAAACTTGAACTTAAAAATACATTAGACAACGTGTAAATTAATTTTTATTTTTCTAGTTCAAAATAAAAATTATAAAAACAATAATAGTACTCAAAATCTTCTCAATAACTAACATCCCCACCCCTCCTCCCCATACACGCAAGCATAGCTTTTTATGGGGAACATCTTAAAAATATAGAGTAATAATTAAGACAAATGAAATGTTACTTATTTAATGCACATGTTATTACTACAACAATTGTGAAATTTTAGACCAGCATTTTATTAAAAATTACCATATTATTATTATTTTGATATTTTTTTTGAAGAGGAGGTAAAAATGTTGATTATTTTTATTTAATAAAAACGATGCCATAAAAAAAATTTACAATAAATTATTAAAGCAATTTTCCTCTCGTTATTACGAGATATATTTTTTTTTTTTTTTTTTTTTTTTACATTAACTCCACACAGGAGGCCCTGAGGAAAAAATAATTTCCCTCAGGGCCTATGTCATCTTTGAGGATGCTGTGTGGAGGGTGTTTTTGAGGAGAGGAAGGAGTGAACATGGGTCTTGAAGAGACCCATATTGTAGGAGGGAGGAAACACAGAGGCCGGCAAATCGTTCCACAGCCGAGCTGTTGAACTCAAGAACGAGTCGTAGAAACGACCCGTTCTCATGTGACTAATGTCAACCGTGTACAAATGTTGAGCGCGCGTTTGGCGTGTTTCCCGACTATGCACCGGTGCCGAGGGGATCAATGACGCTAGTTCCTCGGAGCATCTTCCATTGTAATACCGGTAGAACAAGGACAGCATTCCCACCTGGCGCCTGTGCTCTAAAGATTGCAATCCGTTAGTTAAATTAGGAGAATCTATCAAACGGACCGCCCGTTTCTGCACAGAGTCAAGGGTTTTTTTCAGGTATTTTGGGGCTCCAGACCAGAGGTGGCTGCCAAATTCAACCGTGGGGCGCACTTGCGATTTGTACAGGGCTAGCAGTTGTGTACTATTAAAGTATCTGCGTGCCCTGTACAGTATGCCCAGTTTCTGAGAGGCTAACTTAACTCTGGCCTCGATGGAGCCCCCGTACCTGAGCTGGTCACTTAGAGTTACACCAAGCATATCAATGGAAGGCCTGTTCGGGAGAATGCTTCCGTTGAAGGAGACTAGATTATCATTTCGATCCCTTTTAGACGTGATCAGACATGATTGGGTCTTTGAAACATTAAATTCGACGAGGTTATTCTTACCCCAAGAGGAAACACTCTCGAGGTAACCGTCCATTCTTTGTTTCAAAGCCCTCCGAGCCATTGGGGTTTGTGAGCCCTTTGGAGGTTTGTCAAACAAAAAGCTATCATGGACTGTACTGTCGTCCGCGTAGCAATGAATCGGTGCACACGTCAAGAGGTCATTGATGTGCAACAAAAACAAAGTCGGAGACAGAACCGATCCCTGTGGGACTCCAGCATTTATCGAATGCGAGGAAGAGGTGAAACCATCAGCAACCGCCTGAATCGACCTCTCCCTCAAAAAGTCGGCAATCCACATACACAAGGATGCGGGAAGTCCGTAAGAAGGCAGTTTGTTGACAAGCCCTCGGTGCCAAACCCGGTCAAAGGCCTTGGAAATATCCAGTGAAACCGTTTGGGTTTCACCAAAACGTTCCAGGCACCGCCCCCAAACATGCGTCACATACGCGAGAAGATCACCGCACGAGCGGTTCCGCCGGAATCCGTATTGACGGTCGTTAATAATTTTGTTCTTCTCGAGGTATGTATATATAGATATATAATATTTAAACAAAGGTACTTTGTTTAAATATTACGAGAGGAAATGTTACGTGGATGAATTAAATAATTCATCCACGTAACCGTGTACAATGTGACCTTAGAAAGGGGTACCCCAGTATAGACACAAACAAGAAGTAAAAAAAATAAATATATATATATTTTTTTTTACGTCAGCTCCATATAGGAGGCCCTGAGGAAAATAATTTCCCTCAGGGCCTATGTCATCTTTCGGGATGCTGTGTGGAGATTGTTTTTTATGAAATAAAGGAGAGGAGAGTTCTGGGAAGGAGAAGGGTTTAAGGGGTGGTTAGGAATCTGGGGTTCAGTGTGTCCTGGTCATCCGCCTCCAAGACCTAGACAAACCTCACTTCATGAACCCTATGAATAATGAAGAAATAGAAAAAAAATCACAATGTAAATCCATTTTATAATATAGAATGTCGACAGTAAAGTAAGAATGATGTGTACTGTAGATAATTAAATATAATATATAATTTTTCGGGAACAACTTGCTAGGAGAATCATTTGCCAATTTTAAAAGAATTGCGCCTTAACTTCAACAGTGATTATAAAAATTACTTTATGCGAACTGAGAAAATTTCCATAGCTTACTTGCAATGGTCCAATAAAAAATGACTGATGCTGTTATGAGAAAATGTATATTTATTATGAGAACAAGAAAACCCACAGCAATCTTGAGATTTATTGCGATTGGTTGTTCTTCCGAAGATTTTTTAAAATTAAGTATCTGTTTTCTGCATTTGCCTTAAGGGGACCCGGTGGTCTAGCCCCCATATTTTCGACGAGTTTTTAGGATTTTTTTTTAAATGAAAACAGTGAACAATGCCATTCAAACTTTATAGATATATTAAATTACTTTAATAGTATACAAAAATATTGTTATAATTTTTTTTTAAATTCTAAGTAGTTAAGGAACTGCGCTGAAGTTACCCTCCTCATAAATATGGACCTTGGTGGTGTGTCCAGTTTTGGCTCTTACACTTATCCGAAAACAAAAACAAAAAAATATTTATGATCAGTATGAGTGCAGAGTTATTGCAGGAACTAGAATAAAAAATAAATGAAAAAATTGACAAAATGGCGCGTTGTTGAAATTTAAATACAGAAAACAGACTGTTTTTTCATTATATTTTGTATGTAAAAAAATAGAAGTATTCAACGTAAAAACTTTGTTCTAGTTCCTGCGATAGGTACTGGTGTACGAAATAACATGGTAAAATTTGAGACGAATCGGCTTAGTAGTTTTTTTTTGCCTCACGCCATGCAGAAAAAAGTAGTTTTTAAATAAATGAGTTTGAAGTTTCGCCCGGCCCTTTTACCTGGTTCTGCGCTGACCTGCTGTGGGCCATTGCAAAAAAATTACAGTATATTGTTAAAGGATTGTACTTTCTAAATATTGAACAAAAAAATGTTTAATTTCTAGACCACCGGGTCCCGGTATATTAATTATTTTCGAAACATGCAAAGCTATTTGTGAAGTTTGTGTAATCTTAGATGGTATTTTTTGCAAACAAATCCCGTTTCACATAATTTTATTTAAAATTATGGAAACATTCAAGAGTGTTATTGAATGTTTCGCAATGATCTGTGATGTTCCGGGATGTTTCCGAACGTTAAAGAATGTCCCGGATGTTCTGGAATGTTGTGGAATGCTCTCGATATTCTCGAATGTTCTGGACTGTTCTAGAAATGTCTAGAGGGCGAAACTTCCAGCCCATATATCTTCAAAAGCACGCCCTTCAGGTTAAAACAGGATCATGTATGGGGGACAGGGGGCACCACCCGTTTCTGAGTTTTGGCGGCACGCACGTTGTACACTCTCTTTCATAATATATATTGATTATATGTATGCCATTTTTTGTACGACATTTTCCCAAAGAAAAAAAAAACATTTTTCAGGGAAAGCAAACCACGTTTTATGTTGTGAGGACAAAAAAAAACATTTTTTGAAAGATTTTATTGAAAATTTAAATAGGAAAAAACTTTTTAAAAAAACCTCATACAAATCAAACTTTTATTTTTTCTGTTATCAAGCTTAATTTACAGAATTGTATTTTCAATTAAATACTATGTTAAAAAATAAATAATAATAAAATTTTATTTTGAAAGTATATAACGTTATTAAAATATTTTTTCTTTGTAACAGTATGATATATTATCGAAGCAATTCGATAAAACATCGTGAAATAGATGTTTTATTAAGAAGAAATGTAATTTTTTCGTGAAGGCCAAAATCTATTTCTCTTCGTGTATTGAACTTAACCCCAATTACACCTATTTATCTAAATTTAAATCGTTCGTTCAGTGATAAATTCCATTAAGTAACTAAAAGCAGAAGAAAAGAGGTAAGCTATTTTCGTTTGGTACATACCTGCCCTTTTTCCTTCCCACCACGAGAAATTTTAACATTACATAACGAAAAAATAGCATATTTTTGATCGTCACTTTTTATATCAAAATATTTCCATAAAAACGATCTTTTTTTATCGAAAACATTTTTTTTCGGTAACTGAATATCTTTGAATTTATAGAAAGAAACAATAATAAAATCACCTCAAACTACAACAGCGCGTTTTTTCGTAATCTCAAATGATCGTGTTTGCAATCAATTCAATAAGACAATGAAACACTAGCTTCATTCATAAACGAAAGGGTCCGAACTCACCCGAGTTCATCCGATTGTTCGTGCGGTTCGCTCGTGTAACGAGTCGCCAATCGGCTATGTTTAGCTGGATATCCGGCGGCCGGATATCCGGCAATCCGGCTTCAAGGTTGGCCGGATATCCGGTATCCGGCAAAACAACTATCCGTTTCATCTCTAGTATTTTTATCTAATAATTTCATTTTATTAATTTATTCATACTAATAAAATTATTAGATGAAAAGACGTTGTGAACCCGTATGTATGTATAGTCCCGTACTAAATTTCAAGAACTACGTTAATGAATTCGGGATTTCAATCACGCGACCCATGCAAAATCCACTCAAAATACATCATTTGGCTTCCGCTAAAAAAATATGCCTTGTTTGACATGTTTTTTTTTTATACCATGGATCTATAAATGACCCAAAAAACCATACATCTGGTAAAACTGAATGGTAGATAAATTGATTCGTGAATAGAATTAGTCGGTAAAAAGCCATAAACAAACAAAAAAAGTCAGAGACATCTCGCGCGGCGCCCGCTCCAACCCTTACGTGTAAAGGCTTAACGGGCTAAACGCTGATGCGAACCGGAGGAGAACTGGCGAGTGACCTGAGCGTTTCGCCTGCGAGTCGATCGCCTTCACACGCACGTTTCCGCCAACGATTCGGAGCGAAGTGTGGTGAGACTCTCAGGCCAAACTCTACGTCTGAAGGCCGCTTTTCTGTTACATGCGCCGTTTATGAGAAAGAGGGAGAGACTAGTACGGATCCGTTAGCTTTGTACTTTTAGGCTACTGAGTACATTCGTAACGAGTGTGGCCGGTATTAGTTCATTTATGGTGTGGCCATGACTGGTTTATTATGGTGTGGCCGTGGCCGTCCTTTGACCTAAACATTACCGGCGGATTAGTATATTTATGATTACCGGTAATTACATTCACACTTCGGAGCGACGCGACGGTACCACGTTTGAGGGCGCCGTCGAGTGTACCATCGCTTCGCAGTGGGCGTGTAATTACCGCCTTTGATTCCTTTCGGTGCGCCCATAAATAAATAAACCAATCATGGTGCGCCGAACTCATTGAATCAGCTAGCATGAAACTTGAGTTCGTTCAGCTGGACTCGCCGGATCCGGTAGATGGCCGAAGAGTTGGGGAACGATAAAGACAAGAGTGAGCGAACTTATCAAATTTACTTATCTTAGATATGGAATTTGAATCAAAAAAAGTTAAGATAGAAGTATTTTTAAGAGGGGGAAGAAAAATTACAAAATTAGGTGAATCCGTCTGAAATATTTTCAAAAAACGACTTTAACTACCTTATTTCAATAAAATACGAATCGGAGGAGGCGAAAAATGCGACAAATCCGGCTCAATTTTTTTTTCAAAAATAAATTTCACTAAGTACCTCGTTTTAAACCTTTAAGGAGTATCGCCGCACGTATGCGGCGGCACTCGGACGATCCAGATAGAGTATCGCCGCATTCGTGCGGCCGTGTGACTTTAATCAGTTTTTCTATATTTGTAATTTTGATTAAATTATGATTTATAGAACCTAAATATATCAAAACAGCTGCCACCTACCACTACTCCCAAACCAAAAAAACAACGGGGCGGATGAAGAAAATGTGAGGCGGAGAAGACTTAAACAGACGGTGGATTCGGCTGATATTTTTTCCAAATACCAATTTCTCCACGTCATTTCAACAAAAATACCCACTGCAACCGCTCCTCGAAAAAAAAACGATCCCGAGAAAAAATTATCCCAAGGCCAAAAATTAAAAAAAAAATACTTTCAGCTTCACAAATCCTACAACTTACAATATTATAATGATTAGTCACGCTAGTTTTAATATAACTCACATATATCATTCTCATTACTTTGAAATACTCAATAATTCTCACCCGCCAATATGGAATACTTTGTCTCTGCCCCATTTTGACAGTCTAATCATTTTGACGTTTTAACGATAACAATTTCCCCACCATAACGATCGATAGAAAATGTAGTCGAGAAAAACTGAATTTGATCTACGATCTTATAGTATAAGTTTAGCTAGCATTTAGATACCAATACACGTGTGTAGTCTATAATTAGATTAGTCGCCAATTTGTTTGGCATCCATTTACACTCGGTACCTGTTTTCATTATATTGCACAAATTGTTTCTTTGTTATCTGCAAATTCGAATCTCAAATTTCAAGTTAGCAAAATGAATTATCAAAAATTGTTTTCTCGGTTTTATTCATCCGGCGAGCAGACGAATGGTGAAATTATTCAAAAATACGCTGGTTTTAGTGGAAATGGTACAAATTTTCCGGGCATTTCGTCGGAAGAAGTGTCTTCTGAAGGTGTTTTGGTAGAAAATCAAGTCGATAGGACAGAATTTCTTGCATATCAATCGCGTATTGGCCAGGAGGAAGATGAAGTCATGTTTGTGAATCAAGTTCCTTGTGAGAACAGCACCAGCCAGACTTGGGAGATTCCTAGCCCAGAGGATACCCTGGGGATAGTGGAGCCCTTAACTCCAGAAGAGGTACACAATTATTTTAATTAGCACCGTTTTTAATTGTAAAACTTGCAGTTATTGGTTGTTTTCCTGGATAATGGTCTCAATGCTAACTTGACAACCGTGACATTTCACAAATTTTCAGTGAAGGTATTTTGTGTTTGAAAGTTTAAAAAAAAAAATACTGTTTATATGTTATCCTCGTGATTTGAATTCAATATTGATTTCTTGAAGAATGCAATCCTTGCAATTCGATTGTAAATATCTGTGGCCTGTGGTCTGGGTTCAAAATATAATTAATTCCAAAACTACATTTCTCTGGATTTTAACTGTTTGGAACATTCAGTTATCTATATTTATACTTCTTTACTAATATTATAAATGCGAAACTGCGTGTGTTTGTTTGTTACGCTTTCACGCATAAACCAATAAACCGATTTAAATTTTTTTTTCACCAATAGAAAGCTACATTATATGCAAGTAATATAGGCTGTATATAATGGTGAGCTCTGGCATTGGGAAATTATAAATATTAATATATTATATTTATTATACGTTTTTATTGCTAACGTAAGTTATTGCTAGCGTCAGAAAACAAATCGTTGCCGTGGAAACGATGTTGATATATTTTTTATTTCAGGCGTTGTAGTTAATATCTATCTATGTAAATAAAAATGAATCTTCGATGTTGGTACCTACGCGCGTAACTTCCGAATGACTGAACCAAATTGTATAATTCTTTTTTTTACTGCTGGTGAGCTCTGGCATTATGAAATTTAGGTGGCACGCGAGCTTTTTGAAAACTGAATGTACCGAGAATGAATGTATGGAATGCGGAAGGAGGGGGGGGATAATTGATAAGTGCAAGCGCTACAGTAATTTCCCCCTAATACCATGCTAGCTAAGCAGCGGGTAAAAAAGATAGTTATCTATATAACTCGAAAAATAGTAGATTTTAACAGTATTTTTAGTTTTGTGGAATATTTGTATACCTGTAAGACTTTCATATTTTTTTGGTTATTATCTAACGAAAGAGGAAACAAAATTACAATTTTGCACTTGTCATAAAAAATAAAATCATACTAATTTAACAATACCTGAGCTGGGCCAACTTATTACCAAAAATGTTTACGGAAAATTCGGTCAAGGTGCTATCCCGCCGTCGGTTGTTCACTACAGTTTCTGTATGAAAAAACTGAGGATCCGGCATCGGGATGTATTCCACGTCTTACAAGGTTTGATGTTAATCCTAGAGTAGTTGTGCCTTCCCTTGAAACGTGAGTGCTCGCGTAGGGAGCATTTTGCCGCCCATACTTAAAATGATTTTTTTTTGCAAATAATAGTTAAACACATTTGCAATGATTTTAAAAGGAAAGAATAAATCATAAACTATCAGACAAAGTAGCATTTATTAAATTTTTGTACTTAAACTTTAACTTTTTAACGAAATTTAACTTTTTCATCATCTACGACATGTGTTTCAACAAAACAGACCTGACACATGTACATACAATGTTCGTTGCACAGTAACTTTGCATATCTATTGCACCCTTTTTTGATCCTTCTATTTTTCTTGGACGGACATACTGCGCATTAAACCTTCTCTACCTGAGGGTAAATTTTTATGTTCCGATGGCACAAATCGAGCAATTGGGTTTTTCAGCTGTTTCTGTAAAATAATTTCCATTGATTTGAATATGTTATTGGAAATAATGATCATTTTGAGGCCTACGTTCGATTGGAAATAATATCATCACAAGGGGTTCTATCAGAAATATTGAATGAGGGCTGTGTTTGCTTGGATACAATGATCATCAGGGGCTATTTTTGATTGGAAATAATGTTCATTATAGGGACTAGGTTTACTCAGTTATAATAGTCATCAGGGGCTATATTTGAACAGAAATAATGATCATTATGAGGGCTATATTCAATTGGAAATAATTATCATTATGATGGCTATGTTCGATCAGAAATAATGATTATTATGGAGGTTCTGTTTGCTTGGATATAATGATCATTAGAGGCTATGTTTGATTGGAAATAATGTTCATTATGGGAACTATGTTTGCTCGGATATAATGATCATTAGGAGTTATGTTTCATCGGAAATAATGTTCATTATGGGAACTATGTTTGCTCGGATATAATGATCATTAGGAGTTATGTTTCATCGGAAATAATGTTCATTATGGGGGCTATGTTTGCTCGGGTATAACGGCTAATGATCATTAGGGGCTAAGTTTGATCAGAAATATTGATCATCATTATTTTTTTTTTTACATTAACGCCACACAGGAGTCCCTGAGGAAAACAATTTCCCTCAGGGCCCATGTCATCTGAGATGCTGTGTGGAGGGTTTTTTTTTGAGGAGAGGAAGGAATAAACATTGGTCTTGAAGAGACCCATGTTGTAGGGAGGAGGAAACACAGAGGCCGGCAAATCGTTCCACAGCCGAGCTGTTGAACATAAGAACCCAGCGACCCATTCTCATGTGACAAATGTCAACCGTGTACATATGTTGGGCACGCGTTTGGCGTGTTCCTCGGAGCATCTTCCATTGAAATACCGGTAGAACAAGGATAGCATTCCCACCCGACGCTTGTGCTCTGAAGATTGCAATCCGTTTGTTAAGATGGGATAATCTATCAAACGGACCGCCCGTTTCTGCACAAAGTCAAGGGTATTTTTCAGGTATTTTGGAGCTCCAGACCAGAGGTGGCTGCCAAATTCAACCGTGGGGCGCACTTGCGATTTGTACAGGGTTAGCAGTTGTGTACTATTAAAGTATCTGCGGGCCCTGTACAGTATGCCCAGTCCTAAATTGATATTAGCGCAAGTGATTCTGATTCTGTCCTTCATACATTTTCTTTATACATAAAGGTTTAAATCGCATTTAAAAAAAAAGCAAAGATTTTTTTGGGCCCGCCGGCGGGCTCGCAACAGATGAGAGGTTAAGCAAGTTTCAACATATAATCTGACAAACAAAAAAACAGCTTCGCTGATGTTATGCCGCAATGGCTATGTTTGAGTTTTTTTTTTTACAATGAAACTATTTTCCATTGATTTCAATATGTGATTGGAAATAATGATCATTATGAGGCCTATGTTCGATCGGAAAAAATGATCAACATGAGGGGTTCTATTAGAAATATTGATCATTATGGGGGCTATCTTTGCTCGGATATAATGATCATTAGGGGCTATGTTTGATCGAAAATAATGACCATTATACATTCTGTATTTTAACTATTATCTTTCCAGGTGCGATGGTTCTACAAAGCCAAGGATGACAAAGTCTGGACCGTGTTCAATGGCTACGACTCCCTCCTCCTTGAAGAGAAGTACCGCAGTCTCCCACCTATCCCCTTCGTGGAGGTTCCCCTCACCACACTTCCCGCTGAGGAGTTGCTGGCTCCAGCGCCTAAGCTGTCCAGTGATGAAGAAGAACAGCAGTGTACCTTGGGTCCCTGCACTCCCAGGAGGGACCCTCACGGAGTTCAGAGCCCGAAGAAAGAAACAGAGGAGACCAGGTCAGAAATTTTTATAAACATGCTGATCACATTTTGTTGAAAAGCTGACCTAGAACCAAAGTTTAACGATCTTTCAAATGTCAAAATTTTTCATTTGAATTTCTCCAACATTCCCACACCCCGTAATTTATTATTGTAATATTTATTACTTATTTCAACATGAACTTTATATGTTTTTGACATTCTAGACGAGCCAGTGAAAGCCATGACAGATCATCTAACCGCAGATTCTCGAGGGCCGACCATCACAAGTTGAATTCCGAAGATTCCTCAGAAGAGAGCTTCGAGGATGATAGTTCCATAAACTCCGAGAGGATTGTGGTCAGAGGAGGTATATATTTAAAATAAATAGTTTTGTTTGGTTGTTTTTATATGGAGTTTCCTTACTTAAAACTATATTATAATGCACTAAAACAATAATAACTAGTAGTTCTGTGAACAGAAGCGGACCTCACGTCCAAAAAGGCATGTTAATAATTTTCTCTTATTTAATAAAGCAAAATCAAAATTTCCTCTGAAATCGTAGGATTTGTAAGTAGGTACTTAAGTAGTATTTACTTAATTATAAACCGCATCTTTTATTTATTATTTGGTGTACGTTAGTATGTATGTATGTAATTTCAATGTCTCTCAAAAGATGTCGTTGTATAAGTAGTTTTTAATGTGTCTCAATAGAGGTCAGTTAGTCATATTATATGAGAGAGACAACTGTCGCCCATTCGGCTCTAATACCCGATCAATTACGAAGATAACCAATCACATCCGATCTACAGTTGGGCACCTGCAGTGACATTTCTTTCTCAGTGAGCATCCTTTAGAACGGACGTTCAGTTAAATATTTGTTGTAAATAAGACAATAATAAACACGTCTCGTAATCCAGACGAACCGAAGTATTGTTGAAACTACCCATCATCTGAGAAAACAATAGTACACCACAATAGATATCTAACTCTCTAACTACTAACTCTTTATAGGTTTATATGAAGTTGATGTCACTAAGATGATCTGTGAATCTATCTACTGGCCTGGGGAGAAATACACCATCACAAGGTACATATTATATTATGTGCATCCATGTATCATCACTACCTCCGCAATCTTCATTTTTCTTTTTTATATATTATACCTGGGCATCATTTTTTGATCAGAAACTCTGCTTTGTATCTCATGTAACTTCTATAGCTAACAGGGCTATGAAAATGTTAGGTTTTGTATTAAGGATTTCCAAGGATTTTAAAAATATTTACACATTAAAAATTCTGTTCACATCTCTCGTTAGAAGCATTCTTGAATATAATTCAACAATTTGGTCACCTGTCTTCAATAATCACATCAATACCATTGAAAGAGTCCAACACAAATTTTTGAGGTGTATTAATTTTAGACTTGGAATTCCCTTAGAATCAATAAATTATGATTTTTTGTTGCACTCATTAAAATTGTTCAAATTAAGTGACAAGAAAAATTTTTGATCTGATATTTTTGTATAAAATCGTTAACTATCAGTTGGATAGCCCTGATATATTAAAGTTGATTCACTTTCATATACCTACAATTAGATCAAGGTTCCCTAGTTTGTTTTATTGTGACAACTACATGTCGGTATCAGGCTCCAATTCAGTTGTAAATAGATTACACACCATTGGAAATTTTTATGCCAATGTGGCTGATATTTTTAATATTTCCATACTGAAATATAAGGTTGTACTGATCGAACATTACAGCCAATTATACGTTAACGAGGTCACTACATAATGAGTTTTTTGATATTATTGTTTATTTTTAATGCCTGTATAATGTACTCCGACTGTAATTAAATAAACACAAGCTTGTAAATGGCACTTTGTGCCGTAAATTTTAAATAAATAAATATATTCTTTTTCTTTTTCATCCAGTCTTCCCTTGGAAGACAGCTAAACGTTATTGTCATATCGTCATTTTGGTTGGACAAACTTCACTTTACCTTGTTCTGAGATATGAGGTGTCAATGTTTGCGAAGAAAATTTCTCATAATCTATAAACCTACAAATTTCTGATTTTGAGGTTGAATCTTGTGTAAAGTATTTTAATTTAACGTATTTATGGACGTGTTTGCCTATTTGTAGGGGTCTGTACTTCTATGATGGCAGCTGGCAGCCGCTGGAGAGGTGTCACGGCGAGGTTCTGGAGGCAGAGCATCTGCGACTCTTCGGACAAAAAATTGGCGAGAACGTTGAGAGGATTGCTGCAACCCCAGGTTATTATTCACTTATTTCCTACTTTTTAATAGACAAGAGTCATTTCAGTTCTTTCTGATAAATTAATGTGGTAAATCAACAAGACAGTTCACAATTTTGTTTAAGAATACAGTGAAACCCTCTTAAGAAGTTTCGTGGCTTAAGAAGTTTAGTTTTCTCGGTTCCTAGCCCCAATATTGATCCAATTTTTCCCTTATATAAGGTTTTCCTGCTTAAGAAGTTTGTTTTTTCCGGGCTCTTGGAAAACTTCTTAAGAGGGTTTTACTGTAATAGTTCCATTGACTGCTTTGACCTTCGGCTTCCTGTTGTTTTGAAGGTCAAGTGGGTAAAATTTCATCCATACCGTAATAAAACTGTAGATTTGTTTAAAAATCAAATCCACCCCGCCCAACCGCCACAGACACAAATGGATTTATATATTACAATTTCGGTTCTAAGAAGATTGGATCGCGCAATACGGTATCACTTTACACACACTTCACCACAATCTGTACGTCTGCCCCGATGATGGACACTGTAGTACGCTGTCTGAAACGTTGGCTGAAGAAGGAGGAAGAACAACACGGCATAATAACCCAAAATTAAATCACGATAATATTTTAGGCTGTGAAAATCTAAAATCATATCAGATAATGTATTGTTTTGTCATGTTCAGGAGTTGCCGTTCACTCGCAGCACTTTACCCAGTTCCATGTGGAGTGGATGTCCAACTGCGAGATCTACCTGTACTGGGGCGGGGCACCCAGGCAGTTGGTGAGGAGTGTCACGCAGAAACTTGGCTTCTATCAATGTAAGCCTCCCTTCTTCTTTAGTCGTTAACTCCTTGCTGAGGATCCGACTTCCATGTTGGACAAGGCTCCTCTACTTCTCCCGGTCGCAGACATAAAATCACAAAAAACATTCTGTTATTTTTTTTATTCAGATTCTCCGGAAGCTATTTTTGGGAACAGTTTTTCTTGTACCTTGCATAATATGTATCTTGTGTATAATAATTTGAGTAATTAATGTTGTGAAATCCTCAAAGCTCGTGTGTAAATAAATGCATGTCGTCTATGAAATTTCAATACCACATAAGAACCAATAATTTTTAAAAACAGTTTTTGGCTCTTTCGGTTGAACAGCACAAGCCGCGTTGAAGCTTTAAATTTTGGAAATTGATCGAGAGACTGCTTGTACTAAGTTAAAGTCAATACCGCAAAAGAACCACTCCCAGTACATAAGCAAGGAATAGCGCACATGGGTTGTTCTTATTTCTAATCTGCATAACTTTAACCACTCTGTCACATTTTGTTTTTACTATAAATGAATTCTCTCTGGATCTCAGAAGAGAAAGGAGAGCAAGGAGGAAGGAGTTCTAAAATGCCTATTGGTGACAAACACAAGCTGCGTGCATACCTATTTCGAATGACAACCCACGTGACAGAATTAACGTACGACATAAAAGTTGTAGGAGACAAGTTTTTGAGATTTTTAAAAATATTTTATTAAACATCATTAAAAATAATAATCACTCTTACTTGATAGTTTATATCTTTTGGAGTTTAAAAATAGTTTTATGTTTTATGTCATCATATCATTTTTTTGTAACATTATAGAATATACGCAAGTCGAGGTGGCAGAAGACAACTGTGATTTGTTTGAAATACACTTCTATCACGAGGAGTTACAACTCTGTAACGTAATTTTTACTACAAAAATATTAACACATATTTTTTTAAAACGCACACAGTCGTTACGTCTTTAGATATGCAGATTTTAAAGTAATTATAAAATAATAATATTGGTAATTCTGTTGAATTTTTCTTCTCTAACTGGTGGAGACAACTTTATTTAGGTTAAAAAGAAGAACGACCTACATATCCCTGATAATTTTTTTTGTCCCACTTGAACTTTTTTAATAATGGTTCTTCCGCAGAATTGGACTAACACTGAAGATATTCTGTTTTCTTTGTTATGGAACGTTCTATAGATTTAATTTCAAATGTCATGGTTCGCTCATATCAAGTTGTTGGTTGAAATCCTATTACATATGCAAATAGACTGGAATTATTACATATTATGAACTTGATTTAGAATAACCACTCTTCTGAGTGGGTTTGTGCAATTTCATGCCGTTCTATTTTTGTAAAGAATCGATTTTGCCATATTATGGAATCCTCACTGTGATTTATTACGTAATATCTTGCCATTGAAACGTAAAAAGGTCATATAAGTTTGTAATGCGTGGAAACCGTTTGCATTGTAATTATTAGAATTTGATTTTTGTGTGTATTGTATTGGTCAGAATTGACTTTCAAGTTTGATTGATAGCATAAACTTTGAACCAGCACACAATTCAGTTCTGAGAAATTTCTTCTTTCAAATTTATTATAGCTTTCTACTTTTGTGATTTCAATATTTTTAAATGTATGGGGGATATGATGTATGGCTGTGCATAAATCAAATAAGCATTTAACCACTCTGGTATTTTGCGATTATGCAAGTTTTTTGTCCGAACTGTCAGATTTATAAAAAGTTTGTGTTATTTCCGCTTCGCAATTAAAGCTCTATAAATGAAACATTTCTGAACGTAGCCTAATACTAAAAACTGTTTTTGAAAGGTTATGAAATACGCTTTCAAATTGTTATATTACAAATAAATATTAACGTTTGTAAATATTAAAATTTAGAATGCAAACATAAAAAAACTGTGAAAATGACTCACGTGATGTTTTTATGTGAAAACGGTACTAAAATCAAGGATAATGTATAGAAATACACTTATCCTGTTGTATAAATGTATAGTTAAGAATTTCGTAACCTCATTTTTTTACCATTTCATACAAGAATATTTAATAAAAAATTAACAATGTCTAACGGCGCGTATGCAATTTGGCGAGTGAAAACTGTTTCTACAAAATAAGTATTTTTATGTACTTCTATGGACAATTTCGAATACAAATATGAAGCTTGATTCAATATGGATCTACCACTTTTTGTTTTAGGGTTGTCACTAGAACAACAACAGAGTTATTACGATTTCTGTGGGAACACATGCATTGACGTGAAAACACGCTTATTGTACTTGACTGCTATTGTTATATTGCCGTGTAAACACGCTTATGGGTCGGAGTGGTTAACACTGTACGTACAAGTTCATTAGCTATCAGAGGATATGACCCACAATGCCCAAGAACCCGACTCATTTGCCTACTCAGCTACTAACTGATTGTTTCAATAGTTTAATTTATGTGTATTTCTAGCTACTGGATATCGCCTGAGGAGAGGCTACAGGACCCTGGCCTCGGAGTCAGAGAGACCTCCGGATATAACTCACGTGGTGTTTGTCATACACGGCATCGGACAGAAGATGGATGAAGGAAGGATTATCCGTAACACCAATTCGTGAGTACCTCAATCGTCAAATGATTGTTTGGGGAATCAAAGAAAATGAAAGAATGGAGATGCAAAGCATCCATACACAAATACAGTAATGTCTACCTGCTTTCATAAATTAAGGACATTTCACAAACAACGATAAGTTGCACACTTTCCGCATTCAGAATTAAAACATTGCTTGAAATGGCTTTAGCGTGTTTGGCAACTAGATCTGAAGAGCCAAATACTTCCCCACCTTCCTCTTCCCTGTCTCCTTCCCCTCAACCCTATCATTAGCCCCACAACATACGCCAATTGGGGATTCCATAGTTTCAATGGCTGGTTATAACTCTAAAAAAATCATTCAGTCTTAAATCTTTGTACAACTTACTTATTGAATACTTATACTACTTGTGTTATGCCTGTTTATGTCTTTCAAGCTCAGTTTATTATTGACTTGTTATGATGCTTCTGTACAACTTACCAATATTACATGTAAAAGCCATCAAGGCGTAAATAAATAAATCTGTAAAAATGTTTGAATGTCAAAACCAATACCAGATAAATAAAAAGTAAGTAACAAATATACATGTGAAATAACCACTAGAGCGCTTTTTGCCACAATACGGCACTATTTAAAATACCTCGGATTGCTTTTCTGTCAACTTTGGCAAATTTTACCTTATTTGTAAGTAATTAAGTAGAAGTTTATGATTTTTTTTATAAATCTTACGAGTGTGTTATAATCGTCAAAAGATAGGTGTATTCATTGGCTATACAGAGCTATAATCATTTTGTATGTCTCCGTATTAAAATTTGGACGCATGATTTTTTTTTAATGTGGGCGGGAAATATTCAAAATGATTACCAAAAAATTTCGAGCAACCGGAGAAAAAAGTTTTAAATTGCGCTGTCGCTCCAGTGGACAAAACTCTTCAAAACAAGATCTCAAAAATATCAAGTCGGTTTGACGCCAGAGCCCGATAAAACAGCTCTTAAAGTTCTACCTCAAGTCACAGTTAAGCATTACACCCAATTTTTATAAAGTGGTACCTGAAAATAAATTTGTTTGGTATATTTACCGAGCAAGGTAAATACGAACCATCCCCTACCCGTTAATTTTATAAACATGCGTTGACCCTAATAGTTATAATCTGCTATCCCCAGTTTGCGAGTGATCTGCGAATGGCTCCGCGTGCACCACCCGTGCGGGGGCCACGGGCGCGCCGAGCTGTTCCCGGCGCGCTGGCGGGCGGGTGCAAGGGGCCGGGCGGCAGGGCTGCTGGCGGCTGCGGCGCCGCCTGGTGCCCCCGCTCTCCGCAGGGCCATCAATGAGGCCGCTATGGACGTCATGTATTACACTAGCCCCCTCTACGGGAGACAGGTGAGATTTTTTAATTTATCTTATTTCAATGCTTTATTCAATGCCTGGAGTTGCTAAACAAGATTCAATTTAATGTATCTGCGAGCTCCAACTGGACTGGATTTTTGAACAGTTTAAGACTTGATGCATGCAAATTGGATGTATATTTTTTTTTTAATATGTGGTCAACCAGGTTGAAAAAAGCAGTTTTGAGAAAAACATATTCAAAGTTTTGCTGAAGGATAATTCAACATACAAACTGTTTCAAAAGGTTTCACATAAAATGCAGCATCTCTGTCAATTTTATGAATTTCTTTGAAACATTTGGTGAGAGCATTCTTAACAAATGCACCTTTCAGAAAATGAAATAAAAATTAAATTACAATTTTTTTTCACAGTGGGCTGGTGCCTAAAAGTTCATCTGTTTAAATTTTAAATCTCTTTATTTAAATACATCCTAATACGGTTTTCGCATCCTTTTAGCAATTAGCAGATCGACATTAACTTCCGTCTGCCATAATATTATGGTTTTGGTTTTCATTTCTTAACACAGGGAGGGAATTTATAATAGGCTGTATTTTTGGTATAATATAAAAATTATAAAATTCAGCTGTTGATTTCCCAAAGATTAATAATAATAAAATACTTGATTGTTTTTTCAAGTACCGTTTGTGCAAATACTTGACTATCATTTAATCCGCCAGGTTCAAGATGACCTGCGCAAGGAGCTCAACCGGCTCTACACCATGTTCATGGCGCGCAACCCCCACTTCACCGGGCACTTCAGCGCGGTGGCGCACTCCCTCGGCAGCGTCATCCTCTACGACATCATCATCGACTACCAGCTTGGCTGCGAAAAGTGTGCCGGAACGGTGAGCCAACATCAAACACGCTATTAGTACAAGACGACATGCGCGAGGAGTTGTATAACATTTGTTGTTTTCCTCAGCAAAACCTGCCAAAGCAGCGTCTGCAGTTCCCGCTGCAGCAGCTGTTCTGTCTGGGCTCTCCGCTGTCGGTGTTCCTGGCGATGCGCCACCCCAACCCCTCGCTGCAGGCCGTGCTGCCCAAGGAGTTCACCCCGCGCCTCTTCAACGTCTTCCATCTGTCTGATCCTGTGGCCTACAGGTAACTGATTCATGCAGTTACCACAAATTCCACTTGTAATACAAACATATTATAATATACTCGCACTCTTTTAGCTTTTTGTTTCGTACATTGAATTATATATTATATCATCACCTTCATTATCACATGTCTCTACACCTCTACACTGTAGAATTGTGGTTTCTAAGCTCCTTCCTTCTATTTTTACTATTTCAATGCTTTGTACTGCCGTGCTTATCAAGAAGGTTATCACTGTGCCAGTGAGATTGTCACCAACGTCACAATTTATCCTTAGAGGCAGTCTCAATTGAAGGGGGGGGGGAGTATTTAAGCGGAATTCGATAAACTTGAAAAATCGTAAAAGTTAAATTTTTTTTTCAATGCAACGTGATCACTGAATAGTTTTTCTAAGATTACCGAAATAGGAATATTTTAATATTTTACTGTTTTTTTTTATTCTTGAAAAAAATTGCAGTTTTGAAGGTATTTTTATAAGATAATGTGCCATTTTTAATTTACCGCCAAAACAACTTCTTCATTTTTATTTGCGAATATGGTTCCAACATTGGTGACATCTAGTAAAGGTTTCTGCGTCATAATGACGTTGCAGCCAGTTGGAACTGTTCCAGAATGTGCGGTTTTTGAAATAAACTAATGAAAATGTTAAAATTACATATTTTTAGTACAATGATCAGAATCAGAAAAATAAACTATAAATCTTCTTGTACATTAGTAATTTGTATTTATCATTAATAAGTCAGGTACGCCTCCTATAACACACATTTGTCTGGTAATGTTATTTTATGGTGAAAACAAGATTATGGGTCCGAGTGGCTAATGCATTTTATATTGTCACATCTGCTATCATTCACATTGTTTCTCTTGGTTTTGATTGAATACCTACACAATATGAATTAAATTTGATAAATTTGCAGCTGAGCACTTAAAGAAAGGGTTATTTGAACATTTGCTTGCAGGTTAGAACCACTGATCTCACGCTATAACGCCGAACAAAGCCCCGTGGTCATTCTGCCTTACTACGCTTCTCCCACCAGCAACATCAGTCTGTCTTCTTCCCCAGCCAAGGGTAAGTGTATCTCTTCACAGTTTGCATGTAACTTTCTGCGCTCACTGAATATGCAGCACTGTTAAAATAAATATAGCTCCCATGCATGTACAGGGTGTAACATGTACCTGAAGGATATTAACCAACTATTCCTGAGCATATTTGGATTAAAAAATGTTGAAGTCGTTTTGCTGTCCGATGACATTTTTTTTCAATTAAAACCATTAAAAACATTTTTCCATCACATGTCGCAACTGAGTAGTCAGGAGAGTAGTGCGTTTATAGCCTAGCGAGTCACTTGAGAAGCGTTGCGTCTCGTTCCAGCAGCACAGTAACACATGAAACAGCACGCGTATCGCTTAAATCCTTTGCGACATGTAGAGATGGGATCAGTAGCGACGTGCAAATAAAAAATGTATACATTACAAAAATAGAATGTACATTGGAAGTTAATTGAAGTTGTTTTTTTTTTTTTTTTTTTTTTTATATGAAATACTGCACAAGAGTCCCAACTGCTCCCCTCTGGAGCCAGTGAGACTATGGCATCCCCAATTGGGGTATGTTGTGTGGCTGAAGGTAGTGGGGAGGGGAAGAAGATGAGAAGAGGAGGGAAGGAAGTACCTGGCTATTCAGATCTGGTCACTAAACACGGCTAACGCCATTTCGAGCAACGTTTCAATTCTGAATTGTGGTCTTACACCAGGGCGATACTGATAGTATCTTCCACTCTGGAACGTGCCGCAAATATACTATATATTATTTTTAAATGAATAAATTGTGAAATAACACAAATTAATCAAATAAAATTTATTTGAACCCGCGACCTTCGGATTGTGAGTCCAGAGTCTTACCTCGGGACCACGGAGGCCGTCCCGTGTTGTATAATGTATAGAAATAATGATTGAAACATGTTTCCTACAGGTCCTTGGAAGATCTGGTCCTACGTAAAACACCCTTGGCAGAAACCTGAGACAGGGACCTCAACACCCACCGAGAGTCCTTCCAAGTCCTCCAAGGAGCCTAAAGAAATGGAGCAACTTCCCCCCAACATTCCCACCAATATTCCAATGATCGTGGAAACCCACGCCGTCATCGACACGGATTCCGCCACCGCTACATGCTGCACGACTTCTCGATCGAAAAGCGCCGATTACAGGGAACAGAACAAAACAGACATCGATAAGCTGCTACTGAGTCGGTCGCCTTCCAAAGGACGAGGCTGCAGAAAGGAGCACATTTCTCGCAAGAAGAAATCCTCATTAACTTCAAACATTGGCAATCAAGCGGATGTTGAAGATAACGTGATACCGTACCGGCTGGATTATACTTTACGAGACATGGGAATGGCCAATAACTACCTGTCTGCTATAACTTCGCACACGAGTTATTGGAACAACTACGATATAGCTCAATTCATCCTGAGCAATCTGCAGCCGGAGGTGGCCCGCGACGAGGAGACGTGATTTGAACGCTGGTGGCAGGTTATGTGCCTTAGTGCCTCAGACGGCAATATTGATGGCAATAGAGTATTGGCAATCGGTGAAACGTCGATAAGTCAAATTAAGTACGAGTATGTATTATAAAAAAATTTACAATTATTGTTATTATCATTTAAAACTCGTCTGAATGTTTTCAGAAAGATATTATAATTTGTATCTAAGGGCCGCCTGTTTCAACAGAAAGCTAAATCGTGAGCTAATTTTGAATTCTAACCCTCAGTTAAAGTAACAAGGTTATTATATAGGACCACACGCTGTTTCAATCATACTTTTGCTAAAGTAATAGTTATTAGTGTGGCCGTCTAAAAAACAGAATATTTCACAAAATTATGTGAAAAAATGCACCACATTAATCACTAATCATCACTATCATCATCTTCTCTAATATTAATCACGCTTAATAATCAATGTTGAAGTGCGCAATTTCTTACCTTGCCTCCAACAGAACTGTCAAAAATGTCAAAATGGCAAAGTAACTCTAGAGTAACTTTCGGTTTTCGGAAAGTGAAAACAAAAGTTTAAAGTGACTTAAAACAGGCAGTTAAATTGATTGTTAAATGAATTTTGGAGAAATTTAACTTTAGCAATTTCTTTTACTCTAGCAAGCATTGAAATGGATGGCCCTTAAATGGTTAAATAATATTGACATTAGTTTCTGAATTAATATTATAAACAATTACATCTTTAGCCACTCGAGCTACAGCTACCCAAATTTAAATTGCTGATATTTTTGAATTTATAAATTTAATAATTTTTTATTTAAAAAATAAAATCTAAAATATGGGTTAAAATTTTCATTGGTTTTTAAGCTGCATTAGCAGTTCATACGTTTGCAAATCAATATTTGGAGGTTAAGATATTAATTAAATTGACAGAGATTATGTTTGAATGGGAAGACTCTCGAATTGTGAAGATTTGCACTTTGCACAAGACGTTTCACTGGATTTCTATTACTAAATAGTATGATAGTACAAAATTATTATAAATAATGTTACATAAATATTATATGTATCCAATTTTTTTTTAGTTTGGAAAAGTGTATTGAACTGAGTGCCATGCATATGTTTTCTTTGTAATATATATTCTGTGCGAAAACTTTGTTGGTTCGTGCAACCATGTAACATGTAATATTATTTTTATAAAATATGTATAACTGTTTGTTTCCCTAGTACATAAAATAAAATAAAATACAATTTTCCACAATATTGCGCTACCATAGTGTACATTGTAACTTTGTGACATTATGACATTGTGACATTGTGACATTGTGACATTGTGATATTGTGACATTATAACATTGCAACATTGTGACATTGTGGCACCGCGACACTATGACATTGTAAGATTGTGGCACTGTAACATTGTAACTTTGTTACTTTGTGACTTTGTAACATTGTGACTTTATGACATTGTGACATTGTGACATTGTAACACTGTGACATTGTAACACTGTGACATTAACAAAATTTATATTGGAATCTCAATATTTCTTAGTCATGTAGTGCAAAAAAACATTTGTACAAATCTGTTACTGATATTCTAAAATGTAATTTTTTTCAAATATTACAGCCAAAATACTTACTACAATATATGGATATGTGATGTATTGAATCTCGAAGCGTTGATTTAGTCTGATTAGCTAGAAAATGCTTGCCCTACCTAGATCACAGGTCAAAATGTAACATAAAACGTCATCAGAAATGTATAAATAACATTTTCATAAAAACAGTTTAATTATGTTTTACGTAATTGTAGGATATTCGTGGTGCAATGAGCTGAGGTGAGTTGAAAAGAGTCTTGATTTGTTTAAAAAATAAATTATGTGATATTATTTTCTAGCGAAGAGCATGTTTAGTTAACTTGCTTCTAAAAAAATACACATTTTGTTTTAAATAAAGTGTGTACACAAATGTAACATTTCCGCCATCAGGAGGTCTCTCATTCTTCGGCCCCTTTAAATGATCCAAGTTTGTCACCAATATTTCACAATTTTATATTTTTTTTAGCAAAATGGGCACCTCGAAAACTGTACACCCACCCCAAGGACACATGTGAGACACAAATAATTAATGATACGTATAATAAATAAATCAAAATTTTTTGAGTTCCTTCCCCAATTTTATTTCTGTCAGCTGGAATCCACAATGATTCATTATGACATGTTCCTCAAAATTACTAACAAAATTCACCCTTCTTTACAGTAATATTATTTGATTAAATAAGTAAGTACCTAGATTCCCAAAACACAATTTTTAAACTGTATTTAATTAATTTCTATAATCTTAATAAATATATTAGGTTGGGTTGTTTAGATTGGGTTCTTTCAACATCCTTCATATTTTGATGATCAAATGGACGATCAACACATTTTGATCGTAAGCCAAAACAGGCCGAGAATTAGAGCTTAAATCATCAGTCAATTGTGACGCAGCATGAAACAACTCAAACTAATCTTTAATTGACTTAATTGAGAAATCGCTTTTCTGTGTTATTTTTTATGTATGTTATTTCGGCAATCAGGTATTATTGTGATTTTTTTCTCAGAAACGTGTACCAAAAGTATTGTTTATTTTGTGATATTTTAACTACTTTAAGTGGATTTTATTTAATTTAGGGTTTTTAAAAATTATTTTATGATCTTAATAATGCTAGTTAAATGCACTTAGGCCCTTCATATATGGAGACATTTGCAAGCTACGTGACTGTGACGCAACCATGAGGAGCCTACCGATATGCTACTCTTTTAATGCTGGTTTTTGTACACTGCGATATCTGAAATACATGATTACTTTTTCATGTGCAGCCATGGAATTAATATTATGTCAAGTGACACCAGCAACAAAGACAATAATATTGTTCGTCTTTAATTAGCTTTTTCTATAAGTATAAAAAACAATCTAAAAGAAGATTTTGAACTCACACGAAACTCGAGTTGCTTGTAACTATCTCCATGTATGGAATGGCTTTACTCCCCACATACCAATTTTATATTATATTTAGATTATTGTAAAACACTCTAGAGGATTTCTATTTTTGAAACTGATAATTCATGGTGGAATTCCACTACATATAATATATTATAATAAAACAAATATAAAACTTTTTCCACTTTAATTTTATTGACCGTAACCGGTTTCAGCTCGCTAGAGCCATCTTCAGGCTGGTACAAATTATTCTTAGTCTACGGTTTATATGCATAACATATGAGGGAGGACCACTCTGCTTCCCCTCCCTCATATGTTATGTATATAAACCACTAAGAATAACTTGTAACCAACTAAGAATAACTTGTAACCAACTAAGAATAATTTGTACCAGTCTGAAGATGGCTCTAGCGAGCTAAGACCGGTTACGGTCAATAAAATTAAAGTGGAAAAGTTTGATATTTGTTTTAGTATAATATACTCTTGAGGTAATTCACAATGAGGGCAGTGATCAAAATATTATTTTTATAATTAAGTACCACCTGTAAAACACAAATTGGAAAAGAAAACGAGGAAAAATATTTGACATTTAAGGTTTGTTTAATTTTTCTAGTGTGAAAAAAATTGCTGTGATTATTGTTAGAAAATTATTTCATAGATGGAAAATATAATTATGGACAACCTAATTTGTTTGCATTCAACAAGGTTGTATAAAATCATTGATTTAAATTAAAATTATTACTATTCTGAAGTTTTTCCATCCATTTATCCATCCTTATGACGAAAACAAGTCCTAATTCAGAATTAAGGAAAAAGATCTGGTGTAAATTATTACAAATCAAATGTTTATTCAATTCTTTTTAACCCGTATTCGTAGGTTGGGGCGTTTAAAACTCCCAACACATTATGCCTGTCAGCTGATCGTAATTTTGTCATAAAATAAGTCAAGAATCAATGTTTAACAGGGACTGTTTAAATTTTGAAAATTCAAAATGGCACTGATCGTCATTTTGATTGTGTGATTAAGCTTGAAATCCCAAACTTATGTAGGTACCACATCTTCTCTGCTCTTGGAAAGAAAATGACAAATATTTATTTAGAGAACCTACCTACCTAATTAAAATCATATTCTGCCAAGTTGACACCAATCTAACAATAAGTCATTATATAAAATAAGTGGAAATTTAATGATTGAACTGAAGAAAAGTTTTGTCTATGGAACGCCATTGTGAATAGTGCCTCTATGAGAAAATGCTTATCTTAATGAAGGATTAAGTACTTACCTATCTTGAATAATTAAAATAAAATATTTGTAGTTAAATTTCCACATCTGTTTGATTCAGGGGTTTTGTTTATACACTTGTTTATTCTATAAGAAGTACAACGCTTGACAATGATATTTTTGCATGTGGCCAGAAGAGAAACTAAAGACGCCATTTTTTAAAATTTTATTGGCTGTTAAAATATGTGAAAACATGATTGTTTTTTATTATTATTATTATTATTATATGTAAACAGATAAAAATGCATAAATCTATGAAAAGTGATGCCAAAAACTATCTCAATGTCTCATGGGCTGAGCTACCAGCAATTTAAGACGTTTTATTGAAAGTTTTATGCCACCATCTGCAAAATTATCATTGTCAAGGGGTAAAGTGTTGCAATCACTACCATTCCTATTTAATTTATGAATATGATCTGTGCTGCCATCTATTGGCGGAAATTTTGAAACAAAGTATGAATTTTTGAATTTGGAAAAAAGGTCTTTCAGATAGATAGCTCAGTCTAGAGCAGCTATATCAAAATTTAAAATATTTATGACCCTTCAGGAAAGGCTTAGGAAAAATCACATTTGTTGAAGGAACCTGGATAATAATTTTATAGGATTCTCTTATGAATAAATTACGTATGTATTTAATAATAATTAATAAAGACTATGTTTCTCTCCTCTTCCATTTGCTAACTTTTATAGATCAACTTTCTATGTAGTTTCCTACTTATGTCTGTCTTATTGTATTTATAATATCAATTCTCAGTTTTCTAGTTAATGTTTTGAAATTAATGAGTGAGAAATGATACATTGGCCTGCATTTTACACTTACTTAACCCAAAATGACAATAATAATTGGATAGATTAAATTAAATTTTAATAGTTTTCTTGTCGTCGTAAAATTGTTTAGTATTATGATCCAATATTATATCAATTCTGTGATGAGAGAATTTATGAACTCACATTATTTCTAACTTTTGTCACAAATCCTCCCATTGAAGAATTTTGGTGCAACGATTTTTCCAATTTTTATGGCCCAGCCAATTGTATGTGTCTTGTATGGTCTGGCACATTGCACAACAATTAATATATAATAACAAACATAATATTTTTGGTTTTTTTCCTGTACAATTTTATTATCGAGGAACTGGATGCAATAACAATCTACGATGAAAAGTACTTTTGAGTAAAACGCATTTGAAATGCACTGAAAATCACTTGTAAGTTGTGTTCAAATTTCTGTAATGTAGCTCCATCTGTGTAAAACCTACAGAAGTAATACTTAACACAGCAGATGAAGAAGGGATTAGAGATACTAAAAAGGCGATTGGAGCAAAACAATCTGCATTTAAGTTGTTTTTGAATCCGGCACCTCAATTACGTTTTTCATGATTTTGTGTTATTTTCTAATTGATTTATGACAACGTTACAACATTACGACTGTCCAAAGTTAGAACACTGATGAGCAATCGCAATAATAATTGAAAAACCAGTCGACAGACCGTGATTTGTGAACATTCGTTTGGAACTTTTCCCACCCATATTAAAAAAAATCATACCTCTGAATTTTCATATAGTGCATGCATATTGTAATGATTAGGTACTTGCCTCAAGACGTAGCCCGGTGTCAGGGTAAATATACAACGTCCTGCCGCGTTTTATGCGAGGGCGGGGACCCGCCATCGCTTCACTGGGACTAGCTCTGCGGCAGTGAAATTAGACTCTTCCAAGGCGGGAATTCGCTGAGTGACTAACTTTCCTGTGAAAGAGCGTTGACTACGAATACTGAGAGAGAAAGAGAGGTTTAGAGTACATACCGTTTATTGAAGTATGAACATTTGTGCTACTGCGCACACAGGGTGAAGTACGTTTATGACAGCTACCACTTCTAATAATGACCCTAGTTAAACACCGATTCTCGGACCATATCAGCATTAGATCAAATCAGCAGTCAAGCATAACAGCATGACTGCTAGTGAGAATCGGCCGTTAACGGGTAACATTATATGTAGTTTCTTCTAATTGACTTTTCAAATTGAAAATTACGCTGTTCGTCAATTTGTGGCAATGTCGAAATTCAGTGTTTCAACTTTGGACAACTGATTGATTGGTAAACAAAAGCAATTCTTTTTCTGGGTATCTAGCACGGTCGATCAATAAAACTGAAAATCAATACGATCAGTTGGCAATAACTAAATCCGCCCTCTACGATCAGTTGGCAATATTTGCGAGCATTATCAATAGTGATAATATTTGTTCCGTTAACTGTTGTTCGGTTAACTATTAATACGCATCTTTTGAATCTTTTGAACGGCTCCTAACCCTCTGGGGCCAGTGAGACTACGGCATCTCCAATTGTGGTGTGTTCTGAGGCTGAAGGTAATGGGGAGGGAAAGGAGATGGGGAAGATGAATGTGGGGAAGTACCTGGCTTTTCAGGTATGGTCAACGAACACGGCTAAAGCCATTTCAAACAACATTTCTTTTCTGAACGGTGGTCTTACACCAGGGCGTTGCTGAGAGCATCTTCTACTCTGGAACGTGCCACAAGTATACTATATATTATTTTAAATAAATAAATCGTGAAATAACATGAATTAATTGTATAAAATTTATTTATTAATTTGAACCCACGACCTCCGAATTGCTGGTCGAGAGGCTGCAAGAGGTCGATTATTGAATGAAAGTGAACAAATAACAAAGTACTTAGAATTGAGAGAAGTCGAATAAGCGATCAATTGGATCCATTCAGGTTTAAAGAAAGGGAAGTTTTTCAAATATAACATATTGTGGATAAAGACCTTATTAACTAAAAAAAACTTCCTTTTTACATGCTGACTGCCAATGCATCATTGTCAATGTTGGTTTGGCTATCGTCAGCGCAACCGTGCCCGAAATATCACCATAAAATCGTCGGAAGTTAAGCCGATTGATCTGATCTTATTAAGTTATCAATTTGAACGTGCTAGACCCCCTGCCCTATCCTATCGTGTTGAATGTATGTTGCATTGATTTATTAATATTGATACATACTTTACCCATATTACGAGGACAATATTCTGATTATTACTTATTTTCCTTTCATTCCAAAGGCATTCCGATTTAGTAAGTTGAACTACTAATTCAATACAATAGGAATTTATGACAGATTATCAACCCATTCTTATAATAATTGACCTTTGTTCATGTTCCCAAAAATAAATGGTGGATGTTTAATAATTTGTGTATGTTTTCCTCACACCTTGTTATATTATTATATTACACTATATAATTGTATTACACTTTATAAACCAAAAAATACACATTAATACATTATTTTCTTAAATTGTGTGTACCAACTCAATTTAAAATGTTGATATTAAATATATTCACGTTTTAAGACTTTTTGCTTTTATTTATAATTGTTGTTTTTGCAAATTTTGGGCTATGTCAAGGTTGGTTTCCCTGTAGGTAAACCATGAACATGAACAATCGCTTGAACATCACTATAAACAATGCCAACTTTGAACAATTCTTGTTCAAAAATGCTGTGTTTAAGCTTTACCTCGGGCGATGAAAAACATTCCCCTTCTGGGTGAAGCCAGAAGGCAGACGGTGCCGGCGGGGGGGGAGAATTAGTTCAATTTTTTACAGGAGCTGCACCGAGCGGTTGGTAAAGGAGATAAATCGAATAAGATTTGGGGTTATGTCAACCGCGCGAGCCTAATAATAATTATGACTTTAAATTGTAAATAAATACTATCGTAATGGATGATTATTTCTTTTGTGAACTCACGTAAATAAAGTCTATTAATTTATAAATCGGTTTCAGAGACACGGAAGAAATTGACCAATTGAAATCGGTATACTATTCTTAATTCCTGATAAATAAATACCTAATAAAAATTCGAGGTAGGTAGTAAGGTCTAACTTGAAATCTGCGTGTTCTCCTTTATACTTTGTCTACAATCTTATCACAAAATTTCACATCAGAACTCGACTTTTGACATCTACGTAATTAATGACACACTCAATTCTTAAATAGTAACTTTAGGTCATGCAATTATCGATATTAGTCGGAAATCTTTCCTGATAAATAAACTATTAAAATATCTGTTTTTTCTCCCTGATGTAGCATCTCTTCTTCATCGGAACGCATTTTAACATTTATGTAAACGCTAAACGTCAAGTGTTCAGTGCGTACGCGTGGACAGGTCGCTCGCTGGAGACCCGTCTTTAGACAAGAAGAATGAAAGATTTTATGTTCATTTTTTAATTTTTATTACAAATAATACAAAATAACAAAGTGGAAGAGTTTGAATTATCATATACAATGTGTCATTCATTTAACGCAGATTGGTTATAATCGCCGAAGTTTGATTTCTACTGATTTGAAAGAAAACTGTTGTTGTCAATTCACAAAAGACTTTTCGACTTGTAGGCCCTATACGGCCAATGAAACCGATTATGTTTAAGAAAGAATTTCTATATTTGATAAAGATCACATTTCACCGAAATAAGAGACAATTTCCCTTGCTTGGGGCATACCAGATACCCTTTAACCCAATTCTATCGTACAATCTCTTCAGTGGTTAAATAAGAATGTTAAGTTGTGGAAAGAGTAAGGGAAAGAAAGGAAGAGTGATTATCTGATTATTTAGATCTACTCATTGAAAGTTAATACATAACATGTGTTTATTATTTACAAGTAATAAACACATTTTCATAATTAAATTAACCCCTTATTGGGTACAGGACAAATAAGGGATTCACACTTAACAACACTTAGGCAACGTGCCTGTTTTATATACTAAAATAAAAATAAAATAATCAAAATAGAATTTTAAATTAATGAACTAACTGCGAATATACAAGATTTTTTGGTTGGCTGATTATATTTTTCAAGTTTCTATAATTACATAATTATATATCTACATAACCTATCAAAAATTAATTTCAAAAGACTTCACATTTTCTTGAGTCCTTAACATAGTTAAGGTGCTCAAGGACTAAAATATTAAGCAGTTTTATCAGTAATCCAAAAGAAAGAAAAGTAAGTAATTAGGGATGAAAGAATTGGAGCGGTACATAAAGCAATAATTAATATTATAATAAATTAACAATCATTGTGTAACAATTTTTTTAAAGTTTAAAGCTTAAGTTTAAAAGTAATGTTTTTATTTAGGGAACAGCTGGTCGTACGGCAGACTCTTGAAGAATTTTCCGGCTACATCTTCCACCAGCATTGAGAGCACTGTCTCTACAGCTGGCTTCAGTTCCTTGATGATTTCTGCGGAGTGCATCTGGACTATGTGGTCGGTGATCTGACCTGGAATGTAAAAATAACAACAATCAAATATACTATGAATTCAAGTATAGGCCAAGTGGTTCGCTATCTTTGGTGACCTATCAGGGGTGCCTGGGATTATAGGGTGAGGCTGATCTAGGTCTTGGCGGCGGATGCGTTTGCCCAGTTACTGCGTGGCGGGACAGATTGGGAGAGATTGGTTGAGGGAGACCATTTGACCTCTCCAGCAGGGCGCTCTGGACCTAACGGCCTTGCTCCGCGGTGGGAGAATTGATTCACACATCCCTCACTCCTGGACCCACTGATCCCCAGATAACTATCCACCCCTCATACTTTTTTCTTTTCCAGAACTTCCTTTGCATCTTTACCTTAAAAATACCCTCCACGCAGCAACCCCTAAGATGATATATCATACTGTGTGAATTTAATGTAAAAAAGAAGTATCATTTTCATAATTGGAGTTGATTGTGTGAAGAGTTCAGACAAGCGATAAAGTATCTCCCTGTAATATAACAGATATTTAAAATAATTTTTAACAGAAAATTATATTAGTTGTCTTTTTAAAAATTGGAACTAATTTGTCAAGAATTCAGACTTTGATTTTTTCGGACCTGTGCTAGTTTAATAGTAATAATCTCTTTCAGATCAGTGATACGGAGAGCAGAACGAAGTATTGAGATGAAGTTAGCAGTGCATCATCCCAACCTCTTCATACTTTTAGCCATATTTGGATGATGAACGAGAGAAAACGTTTTAGGGTCCAGGAGTGTCAGGAGCTACAAAATTGGATAGACTAAAAGGCTCGATGATCCAAGATGTGCTTAATGCTGTACCCTGCTACATTCTAGAGAAAAATCACAATCGTGGTGGCTTTTTTTTTTTACAAAAAACAAACAGAAGGCCTCTAGGGAAAAAAAATCCCTCAGGGCCTACGTCATCTTTGGAAATTCTGTGTGAAGAATCTTTTTACGGAAGAACTCTGTCAATGTAAAGGAGAGGAAGTTCTGAAAAGGAAAAAGGTGTGAGGGGTAGGAACCTGGGGATCAATATAAACGTATGAATCAATCCCTCAAGGATTCAAGAGAGGCCAGTTGGAGAAGTCTAGGTTAGTTCTCCCTCAACCAGTCTCTTCCGATCTGGCCCGCCACGCAGTAGGTGACAAATTCGTTCGCCGCCAAGACCTAAACAAACCTTACAAAATGAACCCGAGCACTCCCGTAAGTAAGTCACATAGGTAAGTCACCAAACGTAGTGTACCACTTGGGGTGGTTACCTATGGCAGGGGTGTTAGTTTTCCAATAAATGGTTCCCGGGACGGCGGTATCCTAAAATGCCTCCACCTCCAAAATGGTCATATTCTAAGAATTCCCTTGAAAATAATGACTGCGATTCAGATCAACTTATTGGAAGAAGCAACTCTTGAGGCAGTGCGAGAAGAGGCAGGGCCTATTATGAACAGAGGCCGCCGAATTCACGCAAGACAGGAAAAATGAGGGGAGACGGGAAAATAGTTTAGCCCGTTTAGAACAGATGAAGAATGGAGAAGGCCCGAATAGAACGGGTGAAGAATAAGATGAGATGAGAATGAAAATGAATTGGTCTTACTTTTCATCTCTCCACCGGTGTATAGGTTCTCAAAGTCGGAAAGAGCTCCTCCCACATACACCATCACTTCTGTGTCCTTTATCATGAAGAAATCTTTGTCCTTTCTCTTTACCAGAGCTCCTTGCATCTTGATTTCGGCGATATTGTCAGCTGGGAACAGAAATAAGAAAGTAGGGTTAGCAAAATGTTTTCATTAATTTTTTTAAAACGTGATACCAAACAAGAGTTTCTACTGAGCCAGTGAATCTTAACAAATGGATTGCAACCTTTAGAGCACAGATGTCAGGTGGGAATATTGTCCTTGTTTTACCGGTATTTTAAAGGAAGATGTTTAGAGGAACTAGGGTGCAACATTTGAACGCAGTTCATGTATGTCACATGAGAACGGGTCGTTTCATTTCGATTCATTCTTGAGTTTAACAGCTCGGCTGTGGAACGATTTGCCGACCTCTGTGTTTCGTCACTCCTACAACATGGGTTTCTTTAAGACCTGTATTCACTCCTTCTTCTCCTCAAAAAGATCCTCCACAAAGCACTCCCAAAGTTGACATAGTCTCTGATAGAAATTATTTTCCTCAAGGCCTCCTAAAAAAGTATAATTACAGGATTCCCATTTTGGTGAGTAAGTAGGAAAGGTCTGGTTGTTAAACTTAGGTGCCTAAAGCTATCTTTAGAGTTCAAATTTATTCTTATTATGGAAACTGAAAGTTATTTTGGTGTGTGGAAAAAATGAAACTTACTGAAGTTGGCCATGAAGCGACCACTGCCCTCTATTGGCAACATCTCGAACTTTCCAATCAGCATGTACTCCGTGTCAATGTAGATGTGGTTGAACTTTGCTGTCAGTGTCACTGTGTGGTTTTTCAAGTCGGTTCTGAAATGTTGAAATAATGTCTTTAAAATTCTTGAAGTAGAAATTGCAAAGAAACACTCACAGGAACCATTGAGGCATAGGAGGAGTATGTAGGTACTGGTAAGTAACAGAACATTTTGCCAATATTAATTTGATAGTTTCAGAATTTCACCGACTAGGCGTCTTTTGGACAGGGAAAATGAGGTAAGAAAGGTAGACAAGGGGAAATGAATGTTATTGACTTTGAAACAATTTCTACTTGGGGTCTCCAATTGACTTAATTCGCCAGTGTTGTTCAACAATGATTACATCCTTTTTATGCTGCAAATATATTATCATATCTTATTATTTTTCTTTTTAAAAGAAAGACCTAAATTCCCAGGTTATTCGGGAATCAAACATGCAACGCCCTAGTGGGACCTAAATGCGATGCCAACTCAGCCACTGACCGGTAAATGATTAGGTATGATTTTAGGTTTTCACGGCCAAAAGTATTTTCATTATTTATTTTTGGGGTGTTACGCCGTGTTGCGCTACCTCCTTCTTTAGCCAATGTTTCGAACAGTTTTACAGTATTTTTGTTATTGTTTTTGGGGTGTTATGCCGTGTTTCGCTACCTCCTTCTTTAGTTTTACAGTGTCCATCATCAGGGCAGACGCCCTTACCCCTCGACCATAGAGGTTGTCAAAAGACATAGTGAACAGTTTCGACAAAGCGAAGAGCGAGCAGATAGACAAATTTATTTCAAGACAAATCCAAAGCGAAGGGACTTACATTGGTTTCATGGCAAAACGTATGATTGAAAAAGAGTTAATAAAACCGAAGAAGAAGAAAAACTTAACCGACTTACTTGATATCTTTAAACTCATAATCTGTTAGTCCGTGCAGCTCCACGTCCATCAGCACGGCCTTGTAGGTCAGTTTCTGCGTTTCCTGCTGCAGTTTGACCGTGGGTACCTTCATTGGCTCCAGCGACTTGAGGCCTATCTCGGGAATGCCTTCGACCAGGCGTTGCTTGAGGGTCGCTGTGGCATTCAGCAGGCACTGCGAGAACTCTTCGTCACGGTGGCATATTGGGATGATGGAAGCTGGAAAAGTTTTAAGGTTATTCATCTGTCATGTGATGAGAAGTCTTATAATTAATACTACCACATGCATGAAAAATCAAAATATATTTCCATCAGGATTATTGCCTTTCAAAAGAAGAATGTTGGTAAATTTGAAAAATTACGACTTCTATCCAGTGAAATCTTTGCATAGAAATGAAGTCGCTCCAGCTTTCTGTACGCTTAGATCTTTTAAACTACGCAACGGATTTTCGTGCGGTTTTCATCAATAGATAGAGTGATTCAAGAAAAAGGTTTATGTGTATAATACATGCATATTATAGTAGAGAAAAGCCGAGAAATTCAAAGATTCAATTCAGGCAGTGGGCAGCGGGATGGCAAGCGGGCGATGTGTATTTGATATATATGCAAATTAACAGATGGCGTTGGTTATAAAGGTTGGGTAATGGCGCTGTGTTTCGTTAGCCACAGCAACGTGTGGCCAGGTCTGCTAGTTATAAAAATATAAGACACATTATGTGCGAACTAATCAAACAAAAAAATTAACACGGCTTATAAAAAGGATAGCTAGAAGAATGTGTACTCTACGTACAAAATTTACTACAAAGACAGTATTTCATCATAATGTATGGTGTGCGATTCGGTGACCGGACAACTCAGAATGAAATCAACTCAACATCTCCTTTGAAAAGTCATTAAAAGTGATGAAAAAATAGTTAAATAGGTTACGTTAGGTTAGGTTATGCTCTGTTTTTAATTATTTTTTCATAGATTTTAATGACTTCAAAGAGATGCTAAGTTGACTTTATTCTGAGTTGGCATGGAACCGTGTGATTCATGGTTAGGTACTAAAGGAAGCGAGTAGTAATTTCGTTTGCCAAGTAAAAGGGCGCTAAAACGAAACTACGAAATGAAGTCACCTCTTATAGAACGTTCAGACGGTTCAATTTTAGTCGACCAGCTCAACACTTGAAAGTATATTGACACTACGTGTGAACCTTCTTTCAATAAAGTTAAACATGTTGTTTCAAACAATTTTTGACGTTCAATCAAAGTTAATCAACTAAAATTGAACCGTCTGAACCTGCCGTAAAGGGGAACTGACCTGTGAAGGGATTTGAGGACAAAATACTTAACTAAACTGAAGAAATATTTTTTTAACCAAAAGGTACGGCAAATAGTACCAAATTTTACATGAGCTCTACACAGGAGGCCCTGAGGAAAATAATTTCCCTCAGGGCCTATGTCATCTTTAATGATGCTGTGTGGAGGGTTTTTTTAAGGAAAGGAAGGAGAGGAGAGTTCTGGGAAGGAAAAGGGTTTAAGGGGTGGGTAGGAATCTGAGGTTCAGTGTGTCCTGGTCATCCGCCTCCAAGACCTAGACAAACCCCACCCCATCAATTATAAAATATAAGTAAACAATTACTTGCATTTTTCATGACTTTAGAGACAAATTTGGCAATGATGTTAATGATAATTATTGATAACGATAATCATTGATAATGAAAGTTAATGATATTTATTAAAAAAATATATATATTTTACTCTATCTTTAAAATTAATATATTAAAATCTCGCGTCACGATGTTTGTTCGAGATAAACTCCGAAACTACTTAACCGATTTTGATGAAATTTGGCTTACTGTATGTAATTTGGTTCAACTTAAAATAAAGGATAGTTTTTATATCGATTATTGAGGTCAATATTTATTATTGCGAATAAAATGTTCATTAAATGTTGGTTATGGGACAATGCTTTGTAATTATTTGTAAATTCCATAAGTTTCTAACAGATGGCGGTGTGAGTTAATTTATCGACACAGTAATGCATGGCCGGGTCAGCTAGTATACTATACAAATATTATAAAAAAAAAAAAAAAAAATGATTTGCGCAAAATCAAATTACTAACGACCGATTTACACAAATATGTTGTATGTAAATTAAAAAGTCTACTAAAAAAATTGGTTGTCTGTAAAGTCGGTTTACGGACGATAATTTATCGTGATGACGTCATACAAAACCGATGGTGTGGAAGAGAGACAGATGCGTCACAATCCGAACGCTTGTTCAGCGCTCTCGCTTGCACGTTCGGCTCAGGCGGAACGTGACAACGGGTCATGCTTTTTCGTGAGTACAGCCGGCGTTCATCGATTTATAAGACGTTATCACGTCAAAAATGTGTTTTTTTTATTATGTTTAATTAAAAAAAAATCATTAAGTACATTAACTCAGTAGGTACGACTAGATTATTTTTTTAATAATTATGATTAACTCACAAAAATGTCAAAGTTGCATTTAAAAGGATTTCTTTAATGACCAATTCATAATAATTTAAAATTAAAATAAATCAAATAGTATACATCTGTACCTACTAGATATTTTTTTTTACTTTTCATCAGAAAAACAATTTTTCGGTTTTATTAAGTATTTTGACCTCAAATCCAAAATTAAGTTAAGTGTGAAAAAGACCGCGCTTCTTATGCAAGGAAAATACAGATAAAATAATTTTGTTTAAATGAAGCAAAAGGTAAAAAGTTGATATGAATTAGTAATTCAAAACACGGTAAAGACATAATCCCATGCACTTTTTTATGCTCCGAAAACGAGAACTTCTTCCTATCAAAATGCGCCATTAAACAGAGCAATTCAACTGCTAAATGAATCTGTATTGAACATCGACATCTTCAATGCCACCTACAGAGAATTCAGTAATTATCTTCTGACATACGTCACAAGATAGTGAAACTGCCCCCATACACTTTTTTTTCTTTAAATTTTGTAATCTTCCTCATAATATTCTGGTGTATAACTGTTTTATGGAGAACTTGATATAATAAATAAATAAAAATAAATAAAATAATATGTGGAGTATAAGGTACTCGTGTTTAGACATTTTAACCCAACTCCTTTTTCTCCAACAAACAAATGTAATTTTACGTAGCTACAGATGGTTCCTGAAAATGAGCAAAAACACACAATAAATTTCTTGAAAAGGTACTCACCTAATTCATCAGGAGAAATCGTACTAGAAGCTTCCTTGCTTTGATAGGGAGAAGCAAAAGTCGCAGAAACAACTAAAATAACTTCTACAAAGGTTCCGATAACATTTAAACTAGCCATGACTAATAACTAATTAATAATAATATCACAGATCTACGACTTCTATTCTTACAATAAATTCAATCTGATAAACGAAACCTTTAGATTGAATGTGTTGAACTACCCGAGTAAGAAAGAAGTCTGTGCAGTTTTTCGAGATGTTTTTCTTATATATAATGTCAACGTGTTGTTAGTATTGCACATACGAATGTCATCTATATTATGGTATTTGAAATGGGACTAGGGTTAAATGCCTTATAGAGGTCTGAAGGTGCCTGTGATCTTGTGTTAGGTTTGTTTTATGGGACTTTTGTTGTATTTTAGGAATGAACTTGATCTTGTTATTGGAGGCTGCATATTTGTGTACTTCTTGGGTAAACAGGTAATAATTAATTACATACATACTTATCTTTCAAAGGACACTTACCTAGCTAACCTAACATTTTTCTTTTATTTTTTCTAATGCATTCTATTGGACCTGCTGCATTAAAAAAAAAAAAACATAAATAATCATAATTTATAACCTAGTAATCGTGATTATATGAATGCTTATCACATAAACAGGAGCTATTAGCCCAAAATATGGCGAGTAAATAATAAAATTACATAGGTACCTAAAGAGGAACAGCTGTGCGACCTTTTTCATACATAACTTAATTTTGGATTTGAGGACCAAATACTCAACCAAACTGAATATTTTTTTTTTTAAATCAAAAGCAAACATCTACATAGTACGGATGTGAGCAATGTTATTTATTTATGTGTTTAAAATTATAAAATAAAGGCCATTAAGAGGAACGTATGCGCGGTCCATTTCGGCCAGTTTCATACAAATCTTAAAATTGGATTTAAGATCAAAATACCAAACCAAACTGAAAAATTATTTTTGTAATCAAAAAGTATATCAAATAAGTACGGATGTAAGCTACTCTATTTATTTTTGCTTTAAATTATAAGATATAAGCCATTAAAGATTTTGGTGTTTCATGATTTTAGAGGCAATTTTGACAATTATTTGTGAGTCAAAAAAATAATTTTGATGGTCTTAAATTATTTAAATTACAAACTACTGATGTAAGGTTGAACACACATTTTTTTACAGTGATTACCGCACAAGAGTCCCAACTACTCCCGTCTGAAGCCAGTGAGACTATGGCATCCCCAATTGGGGTATGTTGCGAGGCTGAAGGTAGTGGGGAGGGGAAGGAGATGGGAAGAAGAAGGTGGGAAAGTACTTGGCTATTCAGATCTGGTCACCAAATATGGCTAAAGCCATTTCAAGCAACGTTTGAATTCAGAATGGTGATCTTATACACCAGGGCGATACTGAAAGTATCTTCCACTCTGGAACGTGTTGCAAATATACTATGTATTATTTAAAATGAATAGATTGTGAAATAACACAAATTAATCAAATAAAATTTATTTGCCACGCCAGGATTCGATGCCGTGACCTTCGGAAAGCGAGTCAAGAGCCTTACCGCTGGACTACGCTGGCCGTTCATACATGAAGGCGGTAATGAAAAAAATACGATTACGTATAATGAATGATGTGTGTTTTATAATGGTATTGTACGTTACGTGTGTATGTTTTATTATTTTATGTTATAAATTGTTGGTAACATTGCCTTTTTTGTTCTTTCATCTATCTTTTAATTTACTGTCTTTGATATTATATATTTTAATTTCATTGAATTATAATTTTTCGTAGTATTTTCCAATAAACTCATATCTTATTTTTAGGGCTAGAAAAATATTTTATCATTGAAGATAATATTAACAACTCTCAAACGAAAATTTCGAAACAGAAAAATCAGGAAAAGATACGGACCTGCTCGCGGTACATCCTTCAATAGCCACTGGAGCGCTTTTTGCCACAGTGTGGCAATATTTAAAATACCTCGGATTGCTTTGCTGCCAAATTTTGGCAATTTTTTTCCTTATTTGTAAGTAATTAAGTAGAAGTTTACGATTTTATAATATTTTTTTTATAAATCCTACGAATATGTGATAATCGACAAAAGATAGGAGAATTCATTGACTATATAGAACTATAATCAGTGTGTATGTCTCCATAATAAAATTCGGAGGTATGATTTTTTGAATGTGGGCAGAAAATATTTAAAATGATCATCTCGAGCAATCGGAGGGAAAAGTTTTAAATTGCGCTGTCGCTCCAGTGGGTAGGTAGCAGAAGAGCGAGCCATTATGAACTATGTACTGCGTGTCCAATACTAGATCATAAAGTATTGGAGCTCGTGCGGTTTCGTCTCTTTACAATATTTTATTTTCATTTCTCATCCTCACTTCAAACACAAACTAGCTTAACAAGAAAAAACTATCTTTCAGAATTAAAAGAAAAATAGTTACACAATCAATCCATCATTAGGTCTGTGTGAATTGTACCATAGTTCTATGAGTAACATCGCTTCAGGCCTAATGGCACCGCCTAGGCTAGGCCTATTTGTTTGCATGTACGGATACACGCATGATTATTACATTAATTATTGTTTGTAAACGAGTTTGGCAATGACCGAGATGATTAATTTCCGTTCTTGGTGTAAAAATTTGCAATCAAACATTTTTCTATAAACATTGACATGATCCATGATTAAAATGACATGAATAAAAATATATCTAGTCAGGTTTTCGATTACGTCATCGTGTTGAGCAATAACCACTGAATAAATAATCCCTTGAGGTTCATCTGCGAGGGAAGGCTGAAAAATATTGCTCACATGTCATGCTGGTACAGCGCGAACAAAATGACATTTAGAAGCGCGCCAGGTGGAATGTGGAAGTGACATTACTTTTCAGCCTACCCATGTATATCGAAATATATTTGAAAGAAAAATGATCTCGCCAAATTACATATATCTTTTTAAGTTCCAGATAGGCCAATGAAATTGATTATCAGTTCATGAAAGATTTTCGATGTTTTAAACTTTTTTGTTGATTTCATAAGAAGTAAGAAAATTTTGAGCTTACTTCACAACCCGATTCTATTAGTTTATCTCGTCAGTGGTACCTAGGCTTAAAGATACCTAGGCAAAAAATATCAAACAAGAGTGCCAACTGCTCTTGATTGTCCAGAGTAAGTGGGACTATGGCATCCCCGATTGGGGTATGTTATAAGGCTGAAAATAGTGGGGGAAGGGAAGGAGATGGGGAGAGGAAACCACAACACCAACAGCGTGGCAGGCCGGATCGGGAGAGAGTTGAGGGAGATCTTTTGACCTCTCCAGCAGGACTCTCTCGAAACTTGCCCTGCACCGCAATGGAAAGGATGGATTCATTCGTGGACACACTGACCCCCAGATTCCTACCAGCCCCTCATACCTTTTTCCTTCTCAGAACCTTCCTTCTCCTAAAAGACCCTCCACACAGTATCTCCAAAGATGACAAAGGATCTGAGTTGAATTATTTTCCTTAGAGCCTCCTGTGTAAGCTAATGTAAAAAAATATCTCCGTCCTCTCCTTCCTTCCCCTAAAAAGACCCATCACACAGCATTCCCAAAGATGACATGGGATCTGAATGGAATTATTTTCCTTAGAGCCTCCTGTGTGGAGCTAATGTAAAAAAAATATCTCCGCTCTCAACGGATGATTGGAAAGGAGGGTTGGAGGAAGGGAGGGAGGGAGTGAAGGAGGGCGGGTTCTTGGATATTTGGACTTACGCAATTCAAATAAAAGGACAAAAGGTACATACATTTTTTTTATTATTTTGTTCTTCTTATAATATTTTTACCTATACACTTAGTTCTTAGATCATAATATTGTACACAATAAATTTTATAATTTGTAGCATCGGATGCAAGATTTTTGAATGGAATTAAAAATAAAATAACATCTAGAAGACTTACAGAGAAGAACAAGAAAATATGTTATTAAAGAATGGAATACTCAAAAAGATTTTTTTTCAAAAATTTCAAAAAATAGTACACACTGTTTGAGGGAGTTCAAAACTAGACGCTCAAAGGTTTATGAAGAAGAATTAGATATATTCTGAATCGTTGGAATAAGTACAAAAGAAAAAAATGTTTTTAACTTTGGGAAAATGATAGCGAATCGGCAAAGAATTGATGAAATTTGAAATATTGACGACTCTAGCGATGAAATTATTCTATGAATATTAAGGATTCTTCAATTTTAACGGAATACTTAAAGCAGGGTCTCCTCCAACTGAAAACATGACCATTTGCCTACACATTATGGATGCAGTAAGGCCACACCCTTATTGGAAATGTTTAAAGTAATGTGAACGCGAATGTGTAAGCAAACCTTCATGTTTTCGGCCGGAGGAGACCCGATTTAAGATACACAATGTACAAATGCAGCTAAGCCATCGTAAAATAAATCCATTTTCCTATAATTTACATGATTTTATTACTAATTCCTTAAATGTCTTATAATAAACATCTCAAAAATTTCCGGCTCACGGAGAACCGACTGAATTAAGATGTTCATTGTAAGGTATTTAATTAACAAACAACTGGAATATAAAAATGTTAAAATCGATAAAAAATGTGTTTATGTCAGGACCAGTTATTTAACAGAACTTTCACTGCTAATATTAAAGTTCTGTTATTACTGCCAGCTGTTTCACAGAACTTGAACAATTCATCAATTTTCCAAGATAATATTCGTCATTCGAGTTCTGTTATTATTGATGTATGGGCCAGCTCTTCCACAGAGTGAGCTCTTTCACTTGAATATTAATTTGAAATTAGGTATCTGAACTGTTCTAGTTCTGGGAAACAAATAGCTCTTAGGGCCATTTGTTTCAGAATTTGAACAATTCATTAAATTAAGAATTTAATTTTAAAGTTCTGTGAAAGTTCTTTTCAAGTTCTGTTATAATGTCAGATTTGTGGACCAACTGGCTCATAATTATATAATAACAGAACATTCACATATCTTGAAATTTATCTTTGAAATTTGATGAATTGTTCAAGTTCTGTGAAACAAGTAAGGGGCCATCCATAAATTACGTCACACCTTAAGGGGGGGGGGAGTACAGAAGTGTGACATTGTGTGACAAGGGGTATGGGGGGGGGGGTCATCAGCTCTGTGACATCACATATAAAAAACTAAATAATTAAAACGCAAAAAATTTTTAGATGTAAAATTGAAAAATATGTGACATCACACTAGGGGGAGGGGGCCTCAAAAATGTGACGATGTGTGACAGGGACGGGGGGGTGGGTCAAAAAATCATGAAATTCGTGTGACGTAATTTATGGATGGCCCCTAATCCTTAGTGTAGTAATGTTCTATTTTAGATTTTTTTCGATTTTAGTCCAGACGAGCAACTTTAGTTGCGGTGACAATTGGTGACTATTTTAAAATCCATACAAATTTATAAGAAGTTTCGCCAGTGTCGCGACGTCCATATAACTCAATGAATTTTGATGTAGCGACGTAACTGTTGCCCGTAACCAAAGATGACTGGCTAAGACGTTCGAACAGATATTAGCAACAAAACATGCAATGCAACAAAGGTTGCAACAAATTGATAGAAGGTGTACTTTGCTGTGCACGCTAACTGCGCACCGACAGGGCAAAAGCATTATGGTATTTTGTTGCAACCTTTGTTGCGTTGCATGTTGTGTTGCTTATATCTGTACGCGGACGCTATAATTCAAAATATGTATTTAAAGTAGTTTGATTTAAAAAAAAACTAGATCATCATGTTCTTCTTGTTTGAACATGTCCACAGTCACACAAATCAGAATCTTTCAGGCCCTATTTGCGCGTAATATACGTACAGTGGCTGTGACTGTGTGCGGTTTACTGGGGTCAAGTCTTCCGAGGAAGAGAAAACAACAGAATACATAAAGTTGGATTGTTAAGTTTCATCTCCTTAGTTTATGACATTGGCTTAGATTTGGTCATGGTGCCATTTTCCATACTAAAAAGTCTATGGCAGGCAAACTGCCAAACAAGCAAATCACGACTGAGGTGGTTTGGACACATGCTAAGAATGTCTGATGACCGAATTCCGAGGAAAATACTGAGTGCGATTCCAGAGGGTGGACGTCCAGTTGGCCGCCTCAGACACAGCTGGGCGGGGCAACTCCAGAAACTGTGTGAGGAGAGGATGGGACTGCCATGGACGGAGGCCGAACAAGACAGGGACGTATGTAGGAGCCTTGTCGATGCAATGGATCCCCGATCAGAATAGGATAAGGGGAAGAAGAAGAAGAAAAAAAAGAAGAAGTTTATGACATTGATTCGTTAATCAGACAAACAAGCTACATAATGTGGTGTGAGTTATAACTTCGTGCTCTTTTTATTTTGTAGATGATGCGACGGAATTCGATAATAATTATAAAATTGGTGTTACGTTTGGACTGTAATTATGTATTGGGTACATAATAAGGGGCTTGTTTTTAAAATCAAAGTTTTGCTATTTAGTCTATGTTTGTTTATAATAACAATAGATTAGTCCTATCATGCCAAAATTTCAATCTAAAAATAACACATAAAACCGTAATTTTATAATACAACTCTCCGTCAAATTCCGATGCCTCGCTTCGAAAGTTTTGATATAATGCAAGTTCCTTACAATGTAAAATAGAGCATAAAGTTATCATTCAAATCTCAAGAAGTAATTTGTTAATTTTTTTGTAACTTATTGAACAAGCTTCTAAAAACGTACGCAAAACCAGCGAAAACGTTTATTTTGTGGCAAACGTATTGTCGTAATTTGTTGTGTGACGTAGTTATTTTGCTAGAAAGATATGTACATTTTTTCTCAAGTAACGCTGTGGCTGCCTTGAAGCTATGTATAAGGCAAATTTAAAAACCATAATTACTTAACTGATCCTATTGTTAGTGATAAATTTCGCGAGAGCTCTTACCTAAAACATTTCTAACTGCCTCAATTTCGTGTTTGAAAAATGATCTTCACATATCTTGTAGTGGGCGTTAGGACAAACCTGCTGGAAGACAAATTTAATTTTAAGATTAACATGCCCTGTCTAGATAATACTTAGTCGATGAATACGGCTCGTCGGGAGTGTCGCAACTGAATCAGTCTTTTGATAGTTAAGGTGCCTTCAATGAACAAGGAATAAGGTAATAAAATTTGATTCATATTGATAACGACGATGAACTTAAGTTAAATGATGATGATTTGGTACTAGTCCTCCAGGATCATCTCTGCCAGAGGAATGGTACCGAAGATTCTGTTGATGTACGTCTTGAAGATGACGTTGGCCGTATCCTCGATGATGGGGTTTATGATATCCAGCACCAAGCGAGGGTTGCCGTTGAAGAAGGTGGCTGCTGTTTCAGCTGGAAATATAAAAAAGGTAAGTTATAAAAAATAAACATGGCTAATCCCGTATATCCTGACTACTCGAAGCCAACTAAACAATGGCCTCTCCAATTAGGAGATTGTTGTGAGTTTTGATATTCAAATAATAAGACATTCAAATCTTGCTACTGAAAAGCCATAACCCTTTTAATTAACTCGTAACGCGTTGATTGTCGATGTTGGCGTACTATTAATATTATTGAAGTGATATTAATAGTAAACTGCCGACCCTATACAAATCACAAATGTGCCCTACTGTTGAATTTGGCAGCCAACTCTAGAGTCCCAAAATACTTGAAAAAGCCGTTGACTCGAGAAAGTTTGAAAAATTCACCTATCTTAACTAACTGATTGCAATCATTAGAGCACAGATGTCAGGTAGGATTGCTGACCCTGTTCTACCGACATTTTAATGGAAGATGCTCCGAGGAACTAGTGACAATGATCCCTTCAGCAGCGGTGCTTAGTCAGGAAACATATCAAAACGTGCACCCAACATTTGCACATGGTTCAGATTTGTCAGACGATAAGGGTCGTTTCTAAGGTTCATTCTTGAGTTCGACAGCTCAGCTGTGGAACGATTTTTCGGTCTTTATAAGATCCATGTTCATTCTTTTCTTTTTCCAAAAAGACCTTATATGCATCCCCAAAGATGATGTGGGCTCTGAGATACAAATCAATTCAACTTGAAACAAAGAATTATCACCATTAAACCCTTTGGCTCAACCGGGAGACCTGCCAAACTTGTGACCATCATTTGTATTCGGTTGACGTTAGCCACCGATTTTTGTGTTTAACATATTTTTTTGTATCGATGATTAGTTTCCAAGGAGTAAAAATCAATGGCTTTATATCTGAGATTGCAAACATACTTTCAGGTGTTCCCCAAGGACCTCCCCTGGGACCATTTCTGTTTATAATTTTCATCAATGACATTATGAAATACTTAAATTATGCAAATGTTCCGCTCTTTACCAACAAATATTCCTTCCTATTAATTCTATAATCGATTGCTATAAATTATTAGAAGATCTGTATAGACAATGATTATTGTATCATTAATCAACTAACATGACCATCTCGAAAAGTTATGTGTCCTAAAAATGTTTCTATTTAAAACCAAGATTCAATCCTTCCTTTCTTTGAAAATGTCCTCCAAAGAGCATCGACCAAGGAATTGATGAAATAAATATATGTTTCTTGGAGGCGGTCAAAACGGACGAAGACTTACCAATAAGGGCTGATGCTCCATCCTTATCTACAAAGCGCACCCTTCCGTTGCCGACCTTAATCTTGGAGCTGAATTTGTCCACCTGCAGGTACTCGATGCCCTTCCTTTTTACCACCTTAGCGTCACCCTTCACAAACGCTGAACAGTCGGCTGAAAAGACAAAACGAATAAATTAATTCACGCGCATTTAAAAAATAAGTCAGCACCAATGAACCTAAGACCAAGGCTCTGCACTTGTTTCAAATTTTCGTTTGGAAGTCACTAATATTGATTAAATATTACAATTTGGGATTTTCCTCAGCGTTTCAAAAAAAGATATTTTATTATATATTTGGTAAATCACTATTGGACTTGGGGTAAGTAGTTAAACAAAGGATTGTCGTACCATTTTATGGTTAACAAGATGGTGTAAATATTATTTTATGGTGAATTAGGTACTTTGGACAGGGTCCTGTTTGCCCTGGAGCCCGTAGTCTATTGTTACGCTACTGCTCAAAGTTGTTGCATTGCATGTCCATTAATTCCTCGTAAGTAGAACGGAGAGCAATGGCGTGCATGGATAAAAGTAGTGGCGTAGTTTTTAAAGTTGAAGTATGAATTTTATTTAGCGTTGAGTGATTGAGAATCGACATCATTAACTGTCTGATTGTTGCGGGTTACCGAATAAATGAGCTTACAAACCATGACCTAATTAATACAAGGTTACTACACAAAAACCTGTGATTTTAGCTTTCTTTCAAGCGTTTATTGCATAACGAAGTATCTGGCAACAGATAATTCTCATAAAATCTAATCATATACTTCTCGTCTCTTACACCCTATTTATGTTTTATTTACGTATAAATTAACGTTTTATTTACGTATTTATAAACCCTTTTTATGTTTTATTTACGTATTTATAAACCCTTTTTATGTTTAATTTACGTATTTATTTTACCCTATTTATGTTTTATTTATATATATATATTTACGTATTTGTATACCCTTTTTACGTTTCATCTACGTATTTATTGAACGAATTTTACCCTATTTATGTTTTATTTATATATATATATATATATATATTTACGTATTTTTATACCCTTTTTACGTTTCATCTACGTATTTATTGAACGAATTTTACCCTATTTATGTTTCATTTACGTATTTATTTTACCCTATTTATGTTTTATTTAAGTATAAAGTGCGATTTAGTCTTTCTTTTTATTACTGTTCATGTTTTTTACGTAACCTTATACATTTATTTAATTAATAAATTAGATTAGAAGCTTGTATTTATTTGTGTTTCTGGTGTATTTTTAAATTACTTTAAATTGTGAATTTAGCATGATTTTTTGTATATTTTAAAACTGTTGAACAATTTCTAACAATTCCTTTAAATAATACTTATGCAATTTTTTTTAAGGAGATATTTTATTTACTTATGTCTCTTTTTTAATCTTGATTCACGAAATTTGTGTTTTCAGGTTTATCTTGTGTAAATTTTACGTACTCCTTTTTCTTTTTTAATAATATTTTAAATTTTTTTTCATTATTACCCGACTCTAAACAGAAATCGTCTAGTGAGGCAGATAACTTACTATCATTATCAGAATATTTTATCTCAATAAACGCCCGGTAGCCCCCAATTAAATTAAATTAAAAATTGTACTTAACAATATGCAATATGCATTACAATTTAATTGAACCATTTATTTACGAAAATTCTAGTACCAACCATACAATGTTTCTGACTGTTTTTGATCTTTACATTAAACAAAAAATTGAGCTTTGTTATTTTTTATTGATTTTGTGTAGGCGCGAGTATTTCGTAAATATTTTTGTGAATTTGTGGTTAACAATGTTTTAGGTAGGCAAATATCCATATAAGAGTGTATTAAAAAAAATGTGAACGCACAAGAGTCCCAACTGCTCCCAACCACCTTTATCCAGTGAGAATATCGGATTCACAATTGGGATATGTTGTGAGACTGAAGGTAGAGTGGAGTAGAAGGAGATCGGGAAGACAATTGGGAAGTACCTGGCCATTCAGATCTGGTCATCAAACACAACTAAAAGCCATTTGAAGCAACGTTTCAATTCTGAATAGTGGAACTTGCCGCATATATATATCTTGTATTATTTTAAATTTTCGGATTGCTAGTCGAGAGACCACAAAGATCGTCAATAAATGTATAAAGCGTACAATGCAAATTAAAATTCTTTTAAATTAATTAATTTTAACGCTCGTTTTGCCTTTAAGGAATGAACGCCACTGGCGGAAAGCGACTGTCATGCACTAATGACGTCTCGTGTTACATAAGTATATGGCACATCGAGCAATAACCTCTTAAATAACATGACAGTAGCTACCGAATGACCGAGGATGGATTTTTTATCGGTTAATTATTTACAGCGGGATTATATCACAGAAAAATGAAAGTGTACCAATGATTCATTGCAAAACGATCATTTCAAAAAATTCGCTGCATAAGAATAATGAGTGGTTTTTGCATGCAACAAGGAATATTTTATGCTTAGACAAATACGGCTCTTTTTCACAGTATAATTATTTATTTCTTCTTTCGAACATGCAAAAAAGGCTTACGCCAACTGATTTCGTGTTTTTTTGTTATATGACTGTTAAGAGGAAGCCACAAGCCAAATTTTTTTAGGGTGCCTTATATTGCCAGAATATAAGTAATAGGTTGGTCGAAGGAAATAGGCATTAACATCGTTTGGCAAACGAAGTCTAGAGGTCACGATTTCAAATGTAAAACAGTTTTGAATTATTTTGCGAATAATTTCATCAGGGGCTATCCATAAATTACGTCACACATTAAGGGGGGAGGGGAGGAGTGTAGAGAAGCATGACAAGGGGTATGGGGTAGGGGGAGGGGGGGAGGTCATCAGCTTTGTGACGGCACATGCAGTGCATTTGTAATTTTTTTCCCTATCCCATCCCGCCCCATCCTATCCCATTACGCCCCCCTTTGTGGTAAATATGATCGTTACAATAGCTACTTAAATGTCGGGGGGGGGGGGGGGGGGAAGGGGGGTAAAAAATCATGAAATTCGTGTGACGTAATTTAAGCCATAAAAATGCATTTAAAAAAGTTGTTTCTTGTATGTGTTCATAATTTCTAGTGAAAAAAATATTTTTTGTCAAGGAAGTGATAATTTTATTTTAATTCTTCTCAATGGAAATGGTAAGAAAAGCTTTAATTTATTCAGAGCATATTTTTTTCGTATTTATAATGTAAACCGATTCTTAGTAAATATTTATCTAAAATAGTGATTTAGCTTCGCCAAATACGCACTATTTTTCGCCCTGCATATTAATTACACCAAAACAAAAACTTTTGGCAAATGACACCAAAACCAAAAAATGCGAGTAACGAAAAGTATTAATACCGCACAAGAGTCCCAACTGCTCCCGTATGGAGTCAGTGAGACTGAGGCATCCCCAATTGGGGTATGTTGTGAGATAGTGGGGAGGAGAAGGAGATGGGGCACAGGAAGGTGGGGAAGTACCTGGCTATTCAAATCTGGTGACCAAACACGGCTAAAGCCATTTCAAGCAACGTTTCAATTCTGAATGGTGGTCTTACACCAGGGCGATACTGAGAGTATCTTCAACTCTGGAACGTGCCGCACTTAAACGATATATTATTTTAAATGAATGAATTGTGAAATAACACAAATTAATAAAAAAAAATATTTACGCCGGGATTCGATCCCGTGACCTTCGGATTGCGAGTCGAAGCCTTACCGCTAGACCACGTCGGCCGTGATGCACTATTTCACAGTCAAAAGATTGTAAGAATTATTTATTTTATCTTTTGTTGTTCTGCAAGAACCAAATTTGTCTCTAGCTATCAAGCTTTTGAAGCTAAGCAAAGGAATCAGATGAGGAGTTTGGTTATAAAATTACTCTTTGGTGAGCCGAATTATTCGACAGAATTTTTAAGAGATGCCATATCTAGAGTAGAAATATCGATGCAGTCGATCTATTATGTGTTCTATATTATGAAAATGTATTTTTGGGGTAGCTGATACCATTTTCTTCAAAAACCATATTCAATGATAATCAAAATAAGACAATGAATGTTTAGTAATGGCCTTACTGAAGTTCCCCTCCATGGTTCCCTTTCCTCCCAGGGGAATGAGCAACAGCCTTCCTTGCACGTCATACTCTGACGTAACGTACAGGTGGGGGAGTGCCACTGACACCTCAGCGGTGTACTTATTGAGGTCGACTCTGGAAAGAAGAATATAGTTGATTAAACGTTAAAAACAGAAAATAAAATAATATGAGTGGATCTCTCATACTCCGTACGACAGATGCTGAGGTATTCACTCTGGGGGTCTAGCACGCTCAAATCGATAGCTTAGCAATATCGGATCGAAACGTTTAACTGACGATGAATTTAAATCAATTTACCGAACTCGGTTACTCTCGTTAGATCTGTCGATAGACACGTCGATATTGACGTCGAAATATAAAAGAAATCCTTTTACGATGGTAACATTGGCCGGTAATGTCTATGAATCGACATTTCTAAACTTCAAAAGTCTACATGAAAATTGTTTTCATTGGTAGTCCGCACGTACTTTTTGGCACTCTAAAGGGAGTTGATTGGTTAATGAGGTTTTTAGTCATAACTCGTGATTTTTTAACAACTTTCTCAATGTCGTTTCTCCAAGTTCAAACAGTTTCAATTGAAAGCGAATACGATGTCTTTAAATTCTACAAACTCTGTTAGTCTGCCTCCGTTTAATAATAAGTCGTATGCATAAGCAAAGACATTATTCAAAAAGAAGCTCTGTTGTAGCAATGACGCCGTGCTTCAGAAGGTGGCTTTTGTCTACCGGCTTTCGGAATAACACGCTGACCGTCCCAAAATATTCTGAGCAACGATGTTTGTATGTTTGGGAATGAAAAATACTTTCATTGTTGATGTCCTTATGGGAAATTTTAGGATGGTCTTTCTTCAAGGGTATTATTTAGTGGCAATGTAATACATAAGATTAGACATACAGTTTTAACATACTTCAACAGATATCGTTAGATACATTGTTTTGTGTAGTTTTTAGGTGTCTCAACAGATTAATCAGTTAAGCAGTACCTTGGAAGAGTATCATCTATCGTAGTTCGTGTCTAATGCACAAACGGTTATGGAAATAGCAGCTGACTTGTGATGGACTGCTGGGCTTAGGGTTAGTATGCCTAGCCTCATGGATAACATAGATCCTCCTTTAGTATGAACGTTTGGTCAGACATTTAAAGTAATCTCAATCATTGGGATTAAAATACATAACAGGTATCAAAGTAGTATTTAGCGGAACTCACTTGAGTTTCTTGATCCTGAAAGAACTTGGCCCGTACGTCTTCATGTTGGTCATCTTGGCTTTGACCTTGATGGCTTCCAGGTCCCTGTCCACAGTGAGGTGGGGGATCTCGAGCGGCTCGTATGGGGGCACCTTGATCTGGGGTATGCCCTTTGCAAGGTAGGGGCGGACCTTCTCAACTGCAGCCAGGACGCACTTGACGAACTCAGGGTCTTTGCGCCTGCACTGGGGCATGTAATCAGCTGGAAAAAAGGTTTTATTTCAAGCAAAATCTTAGTATAATTGTGTAGAATTTTTTCGCCCGCCTTGCTAGAGATGTCCCTGTGCTACGGCGGATATTCTTAGCTATTTAAAAATAAAATGTTACATTTGGTGATTTTAAAATTTCCATGTCTTATTCATAGAAAATAACACATTGTCAGTGAGCAAAAATTTTTACTACAAACTTTTTCTTTAAAAGTTATATTCGGTGTAGAGTAAACGAAATATTTCAAATGCTTTTTTAACCTAAATATAGAGGCAGCGTTTCTTATTTTTTTTAAAGACAAACACTCCCAAGTCGGTTAAAAGTTTTAACTTCCTGTTTTCTCATCATAACAATGAAATTGTTGCTTGGGCAATGATTTTGTTTAACATTAGCTCCTTACAGGAGGTCCCGAGGAAAAATCCATCTTTGGGGATGCTGTGTGGAGGATCATTTTAGGGAAAGCAAGGAGATGAAGTTCTGGGAAGGAAAAAGTATGAGAGGTGGGTAGGAATTTGGGTGTCAACTTGTCCAGGAGTAACGGACGTGTAAATTGGTTCCTTCCACTGCGGCCAGAAAGTCTGGTCTAGATTAGGTCTCCCACAAGCAATCTCTACCGATCCAACCCGCCACGCAGTAGGTAGGCAAACGCATTCGCCGCCAAGACCTAGACAAACTTTCCAAGTTCCAAAGGCTAAGTTTCCAAGCGTATCGAACAACTTGGGGTTAACTAAGGTAGCGATGTTGGATATCCAATAAATGATTCCCGGAGCAGCGATACCTATACCCGCCTCCCAAATTGAAAACGATTCAGGACCTAGCTTGTAGAGGATTGAACCCGTGACTCCTGGGTGGTAATCCGATGCTTTGAACCACTCGGCTACAAACATCAGCACATCTAAATATCTTACGCCACCAAAATAGCCACAGCATGACGTATTTTGTTTCGTGAATCATTACATTGCATTTATTATGCTTTATGAATAAAGTTATTATTTTTCAACACCAGAAAAAAAAACACCGACTGGTATCGACACGACTATTGAAAAAAAGGTTAAAAAAATAATATTTGTAACTTATTTATCCAATAAAAAACATTTGTTACAAACAAATCTGCTCGATGGAAATACAACATTTTAAGCCTCACCGAAAATCTATTCGATTTTTTAAGATATAAATTATAAACTTAATACTCGTATTGAAAACGTAAGTCTAATAAAAAATCTAAAATAAATTATGCTGTCTGGTAGAAGATTGGCATCCAATGTCACTTTTCTTTTTTAAATCATTAATTCCTTGACTGCCTTGAATTATTGCAATTGATTTTCAAATTAAAAAAAAGTTTTTTTGAGTTCTCTGTGCGATGAAGATTCACCAGATCTCCGCCTTTGCCGTGAGTTTTCAGAAGCTGTACATAACATGTTTAGATATTTGCCATTGACTTAAGCCGCCGCTACCCGAATTTCTACCGATTTCTTGCACATCTCCCTTGAACATTTGAAGTTTTTAAGCTGTTAAAAAAATAAATGTTATTTAAAAGAAACAATGATACTAGTAATTTCGTTATAATAATATCGCTTTGTTTTATGAACGTTCACCTCAAGTGCACATTACACTATATTATAATGTAACGTAATACATTGAGAAAATAACAAATATTTACGTATAAATTTTATGTATATTCTAAAATTGTGGCAGCTCCACAACTTATTCGACTTGTCTTGGAACGAATGTTTCGAAATGTTGCTTCTCGCGAATTATTATTTTTCCGAAGTTCGAAGATTAGCCAGGTTCCAAACCAGACCATTTTATTAATAATACCCGTGCGCTGCAAATACACCTCCTGTCAAAAAAAATTAACACTAAATATCCCCAGTGCTCTAAATCGAAATTTTTCGGGCGGAAAGTAGGGTCTTAACAATATAAAATTTAACGGTTTGGAGGTTGTTAGAAAAAGAATGTTGAGTATCTCATCACCTTTCCCCCCCCCCAACCCTTTAGCCTCACAACACATCCCAGCTAGGAATGCTATTAGTCCCACTGTTCTTGAGCAGTTCAGCAAGGATTCTTGTGCGGTATAAAAAAATCAAAAATCATTTTCTTCATCATTGGTATTGCGTATTATTTGAAGTGTTAGTATCTATAGGCATCTGCTGTTTAGTAATAATGCCCAGTGAGTTGCATAACAATGACACTACTTAATAGATTTTTGCATTACGTACAATGGGCGGTTGACCTTCTATAGGACACGCGAGATATTAAAAATAATAAGTAGATGTCCCGAGAATACTCAAGTGTAAATTTAACGTGGACATGATTGATTTGACAAAACCGGTGACCAAACAACGCAACAAAGTGGCAATACACCACTCCTTTGAAAAGTCATAACTGATAAAAACTATCAAAGCTGCTATGTAAAGAAAGTTTGGTTATGGTTTGGATGCGATTGGCAAATGGTAGTTTGGCGAACTATGTTCATGGCCCTATCTCAGTTGTTTCAATTATCTATAATTAACAATAAAATCAACATTTGTCTGCTTTTTGACAACATCAACATTGATAATTAACGTTGACTAACGGCAAAATCAATATCAACATTGATCATTAACGTTGATTAACAGCAAAATCGATAGCAACATTGATCATCAACGTTGATTAACAGCAAAATCAACATCAACATTGATCGTCAACGTTGATAACAGCAAAATCAACATCAGCATTGATCATTAACGTTGATTAACAGCAATATCAAAATCAACATAGGTCATTAACGTTGATTAATAGCAAAATCAACATTCATCATTAAGGTAGCAATCAATAAGGTAGATCAGTATAACAGCAAAATCAACATCAACAATTATCATTAACGTTGACTAACAGCAAAATCAACACCAACATTAAAATCACCACTAACATCAACACTTAAGTCAACATTAACATGACAATCAACATCAACACATAAAAAAAAATTATAATGAATTATGTAAAACCTCAAATTTTAACATTTAATCATTAAAGATAATATTAACCACCAATAAACGAAAAATAAACAATAAATCGATTATATGAATGATAGCAGCCAAAAAATATGCTTTAAAAAATGATTAAATAATTAAAATGATTTTTGGTATTTCTGTATAAAATTCTAAATAAACTCTAAGCTTTCAGATTCAAGTACGTAATATTAGAAGTCGGGATTTATTTAGTACGTTTTTCTGGGACTATCTATCATACGTATTCTTCACTACCCAGAATACTTAAGAAGGAAATAATTATACCGAGTCCGATCTTACTCACAGTTATGTATAATAACTATGTAAAATTATTAACTATACATAACTATGATTACTATTTATCTTAAAAAGGGGTTAATAAATAAATAAATAAAGTTGGTAGTTCTTAAGTTGATGATACAGTAAATTAGACTAAAAATGACAGTAAAAAAAAACAGAAGTTAGTATGGTCGAAATAGCTCAGTAGTCACAACAATGCCCCGGCAAGGCGTAGATTTTGGGTTCGATTCCCCGATGCGACTGAATATTTTTTTGTCTTTTCTGTTTCACATTTTTCGTTGGAGAGTGGTTAACATTGTCTTAAAAGATTAAATTTAAAATTGTTTCCGATGTTTCAAATTTTTGAAACGCCTCCTTTCAAAAATAAAAGAGGAAATGGTACTTACGTAGAATTTTGGAGCTCACATCACAGACGCAGATGACAGCTAGCATCAAAAACAGCTTCATCTTGGATTTTTTTTGAAAAATATTCAGCCGATATTGGTTGATTTTATATTAAAACTATGAGATCAGGTCGTCAGCTCCTACTCAGTAGAACTTTTCTCAGGTAAAGGTAGACGCTTCTTATGGACATTAAATCTGCAAATATTAATTCGAAATAATTGAATTGCCTTCATGTAAAAAAACCTGTTTAATATTCGGAATACAAATAATAATAATATTGCAGTAATAAAGTTGGGTTTTGTTAGTTACTAGTTAGTTAGGTTACTGCGAGTACAGGCGGTGCAGTGTCACTCAGAGAAAGAAAGTGTTTATATTGTAATTCTATTGGAAACACAATACTTTTTGTTTTTTCCGTCTGGTGCGAACACGAAGAAATCAGAAGATTTTCCCACGTCAGCAGGCCACAACTGTCAGTGTGAGAAGCATGGATTTTCCAAATTTACCTCTACCTATCCCCTACCGCTACTATGTCTCATTTGCAATCCTTTCCTCTGCCCTTCCCTCGTCCCCCACCCTCCCCGGCGTTTCCTTTTCCATGCGTTCCCGTTCCCATCCCATATCCGCTTCCCCTCCCGCGTTCCCCGTATATCTTCCCAATTTTCCCCCGTCATTACTTCAACGAACCCCCTCCCTTCCTTCGTTCTTCCTCTCCTTCGTTCTCCTTCGCCACTCCTTCCTCCTTCCATCCCTCCCTGCCTCCAAACTATATAAAATATCCTCATTTTTCAAACGACGTGCAGGCCACCTACTGTTAAAATTTTGAACAAATTTCATAACGCCAGAGCTTATCATCCTACACAGAAAACATCACGGGCGTGCGCACAACATCTCACCAATGTTTCATAGCAATCGGATGAATATTATAGAATATTAAGGGACAAACAAAGAAACATTCATTTTTAATATATTTATAGATATGGCTGTTCAAATGTCAATAAAGATCTATTTTATAAAATTGGAATTGAAAAATCACGGGATATAACAAATGTAGAATTTGTGAATAACAGCAACTATTTGCCTTTCAAAAAAAATATTCTTTTTGTCTTTAGAATGTTAATAAAGTTGAACAAATACAACATCTGTCCAAAAACATTATAAAAATAACATCTTTCAAACAATTAACAAGAGAAATCCACATTTTAAATAACGAATTACTAAATAATAAAAAAAATAGTACCTACTTTATCGCTTGTCCGGTAAAATTTATACCCATCAGTTCCAATTTCAAATATCAAAAGTTAATTGTACTTTAATAATTTAACGAATTACGCAGTAATTTCAAATCACGCACCCATGCACCGACAACTGAACATAGTAGTTTTAATAAGGCCGTTCAATAAAGATTGATTTAACAAATGACTGTTAAAAAAAAGGATTTTTACAAAATTATATGGCACTTCAATAAAGATCGATTTTTACAAAATTACACAGAAGTTCAATAAAGCTCGATTTTTACAAAATTATATGGCAGTTCAATAAAGCTCGATTTTTACAAAATTATATGGCAGTTCAAAAAAGATCGATTTTTACAAAATTACACGGAAGTTCAGTAAAGCTCGATTTTTACAAAAATAATTTTGCCATATTATGGCAGTTCAATAAATATCGATTTTTGCGAAATTATATGGCAGTTCAATAAAGATCGATTTTTACGACATTATATGGCAGTTCAATAAAGATCGATTTTTACGACATTATATGGCAGTTCAATAAAGATCGATTTTTACGAAATTATATGGCAGTTCAATAAAGATCCAGTCTTATAAAATTATATGGCAGTTCAATAAAGCTCGATTTTTACAAAATTATATGGTAGTTCAATAAATATCCATTTTAGAAAATGGTACGGCTGTTAAAACGTTCATAACCCAAGTCACTATGTACGATTGTAGTTATACTGTTATTATACTGTAGTTATACTTGTTCCTGCAGAATTACCCAGATGTTAGCAAACCCCCGATAGGGAAGGCACCATAAGAAAGAAGACAAAACGAAGTTACGAAATGATAAAAGAACCTGTTAAATTAACTAAAGTGTTTGTCGATTCGTTGAACATGGAAAATTAAAAAAAGAGAAAATAGAATAACATGTTAATCAGGAAACCCTTTTAAAAAGTTATTAAACTTACTTCTTTAATAATCCATAGACAACATTTAATAAATATGCAATAAGTGCAATTATTTGCAACTTTAAAATTTTTTAAAAAGAAAAAATAAAACGATACGTTAATCGGGGAACCCCTTTAAAAATCTAAAACCTTTAAATCCAAAAAAAAACAAATAATACAAATTTCGACATTCTATTTTTCCCCTTTTAATAAGTTAATTTATTAAAATGTTTATTATTCAATAGATACAAAAAAGGACAGAAATTTCTGCTTCCCATTTTATCTTAATAAGTTAATTTACTAACATATTTTTTTATTCCATAGATAAAATGAATAATTCAAAGTCCTACCTTATCTTTGCGAATCGGCCTATCAAAATTGGTTTGCGAATTCGTCCCAGTCCGTCAGAACCGTACCGGCCGAAAGAAAAGTAACAACTGCGCAACCGAGATTGGATTCCGGCAAGCCACCTACAGTACGGGGGGGATTATTTATATGCCCTAAATTCCAACTAATATACCCGACCACCACTTGAATTTTTTTGCATTTAAAAACACTCCGTAATAAGTACACTAATAATTTTGTTTTATGGAGTTGCTTAGGTTAATGTTATTCTATACCGGCACGTTCTAATATATTATAAATATTGGCTAATTGATGATTTGTTAGGTGATTGTCCTGCTTGTTGATGAGGCTATTAATAGTAATAAATTATTGAGGAGCAAGAAGGGATATTGATTATTTAAGCATATTGTAAAGTGGTTGATTTTGGCAACATATCGTTTTTTTGTTTGTTTTTTTTTTTTTTTTTACATTAGCTCCACACAAGAGGCTCTGAGGAAAATAATTTCCCTCAGGGCCTATGTCAAATATACCTAGGGTCGGGTTCATGTGGTGAGGTTTGTCTAGGTCTTGGAGGCGGATGGCCAGGGCATACTGAACCCCAATTTACTACCCACCCCTTAAACCCCTTTCCCTCCCAGAACTCTCCTTCCCTTCCTTTCATTAAAAAACCCTCCATACAGCATCCCCAAAGATGACACAGGGCCTGAGGGAAATTATTTTGAGCTCATGTAAAAAAAAAATTATCTTAGAAAATGCTGTGTGGAGGGTTTTGTTTTAAGAAAAGGAAGGAGAGGAATTTCTGGGAAGGAAATAGTTATGAGGGGTGGGTAGAAATCTAGGGGTCAGTTTGTCCAGGAGTTACGGATGTATGAATCCATTCCTCCAACTGCGGTGCAAGGCGAAGAGGGAGAGATTCTGGCTGCAGAGGATAAAAGTTCTCTCTCAACTAGTCTTTTTTGATCCTGCCCACCACGCAGCAGGTGGGCAGACGCATCGGTCGCAAAGATCTGGACAAACCTTCCCACATGAACCCGGGCTCCTCTGTTGAGTCACCAAACGCAGCGAACCACTTGGGTGACCTCTGAGATGTTGGTTATTCAATAAATAGTTCCAAGGGCGGTGTTACCCATACCCGCCTCCCAAATTGCACCACTTCTTTATCACTTGTTTGATGCGATTTTCGTTTTCCGCGAATTTAATTTATCTTTTATTATAAGAGATTTAATTTACATGTACATTTCTTATTTAAATTTTATTTTTTCTGCTACCGGTTTCGACACAACCGTGTCATCCACCAGCAAACTTAAAACTGGTTGAAACACGGTTGTAATTGAAACCGTAGTAGAAAAATTAAAATTTAAGTAATAAATGTACATGAAAAGTAAAACTCTCTGAAACAAAATGTCTAGAAAGTTTAATGCCCTAGAAATACAAAAAAAATATTTTTCTTATTTGAGCCTACTATCATCCACTTCAGTTATTAACCATATAATCAAAAATGTATAAATCTGATTTCCCAATACTTCTGGGGTGTGAAAACCGGTAAATGTTCCAAGCATTTACTCCCGCAGAGATCGAGTTCGATGTTGTCGGTAATTAATCCTCTCAGGCGTAGGTAAAGGTAGCTCTATTTGCATATGGGGTCATTGCTTGACCTTATGTTTTGTGCAACATTGGCAAGTTGTCCAGTCAGTTGCTCAAATGTCAGCGAAGTGCAAAACACAAAAATAGTTTTAAGGATTTCTCAAAATTAAAAGAAAAGCTTTTTTCTCCATCGATCCTTTCAATAATTAAAAAAAATCTCTAGAAAAATCCAAATCATTTGAATTTCACTCGCATTTCCTAGTCCCTTTTACGGTGTGATTTCCATCTGTTATGCGATTTTCATTTCTTTTAGAGTAATCTTCAATTTCAAACAGCAATAAGGTTAGTTACGGTGTGTGTACTATATAAAGGGTATAAAATTAATCAATAGATATAAGATCGGAAGAAAACTATGCCAATTACAAAAAAAAAAATTAATTTAAATTCTGTTACACCATCTCATAACTTTTCTTATTGTTTAGATTATATTATTTTATTTGTAAGAAACAAACAGCTTATATACATACAATAGACATAAAAATATACATGTTAACTGCAGTGAAGCCAAAAGAGTTTTTTTTTTATTTTTTTTTTTATTATTTATTAAAATTACAGAGACCATTTTGTACAATAAATAGACCCACAAAGCTGTCATATGGCAGCTTGTCTGCAGGTTCTAACAATTTAAACATTCTTAATATAATATCTAAGAAAATATTTGTAAATACATTTATAGTTTTAAGGAAACATTAGAATTGATCACATAGTAGTATTAGATAATTTAACTTACAACTATAAATATATAAGATATTTCAATATACCTATCTAATAAAAGATATGTAGGCAGCTATATTAAGAGCTTATGCTAATATATTTTCTAGATGGAGTTTTAATTTATCTTAAGCTAAATTTTAGACTTAGGAAGGGGAGAGGAGGGGGAGGGGAGGGAGAATATAGGATAAGGATATGAGATGCTCTCGATACCTTCCACACCCCGTATCAATCCAATATCGCACGCGTTACTTCTATTCGATACTTCTGAAGGTTTAAATTAAAAATGTCTACGTTGTGAAACAATTCGTTGTATTGAGCACATATTCGAGGAAAAGGGGAATTTTTTCTAAAGTTTGTTCTACATGTGGGCAAATGAAGTAAATTCGTTTTTGCTTATTATTACTTTGTATCATTTATAACTTAACTATATATTTATTTATTTAATTGCATTTTCTAATAAATTACTAATAGTTTTTGTAATAATATTCTAAATTTAAATAGATGATAGTTGTCCTCTCCTAAGCACAAGCCCCTGTTTTATTAGGAGAGTGATTGAAATATTATATTATATTATTTTGTAAAATTGTTAACATTAAAAATGTTTCTAACAAAAACTTAAATAAAAGTATTTTTATGATAATGTTGATTAATTACCATTTTCTCAATGAAATTAAGGTGATATTAGAAAAAAAAAATATAATTAATAATTTATTATTATTACATTTTTTTCTTACTTTTAAACATAATTTTATGTATTATTTTTATTTATTACTAATACTACAATTTTTTTATAGTTATTTTAAACTTTTTAAACTTCATACTTGTACACATACTTTGTTTTTCATTCGTGTCCTCAAATCAAATGTTTTATAGAGTATGAAACTTATGAACATTTAAGAATCCAAAAAGACAGTAAAAACCCCATTTATTATTTTACAACAAATATTCATAGTTTATACTTTTTTAACACTTTAAATTTGTACTTACATCTTTTTAAAGTTATTTTAAACTTTATACTTTTTTAGACTTAAATTAATGGTAATGGCACAATTGCCACCCCAAGCAGCAAAGTTGTCTTCTTCAATCTTTGCAAAGTCACTTTGTGGCGTCATTGTAATCTAATGAAAACAAACCACTTTGATTCATGAAAATATGTTGATAATTTTGATAAAACATGTGGTGTTTTACAAAGTGATTTGTTTTCATCAAGTAAAGTTTTCCTTCATTTATTCGTTTCATAAATTATTTTCTGATGCTACTTATTTGATCATTTTTAGTAAACGTAAACATTTTCAAAAAATAATCCAAAATGTACTCCACAATGTGGAATTTTTTTTCTCTTTTCCATTACTTTTCTTGGATTCAAACATTATTGATGCATTCAATAATAATAATATAATAATAATGTTTTTATTCCATGATGTGGGGAGGATAGTGCAATCCCACACGTCCCATATAATTATACATATTTAAATAATTATACATATTTTAATACAAAAGATTTTTTTAATAAAGAACTAAGTAGGTACATAGAATAGGAAAAAAATATAAATAAATAATCAATTCTATGTAGGGCGTGGTCTGGGGTGAGCTCGGGCCCAGCGCTCACTCAGGAGTGGGGTTTGGTGCTGGAACGCTGCGGTCACCACTGTATTGTCAGAAGCCATTCGCCGCATCCTGGCTCCAGTGACCCGATGTCTCATCAGACCGGCGAATCCGTGAAATCCTAGTTCAGTGAACATTGTCGATGCACTGCTATATCTTCTGAATCCAAATAGAATTATGCATGCATCATTAATTGGATCCGGAAACGTTCCATCGAGTTGGTTCGGTAGTTACACCATGTTTCGCATGTATATAGACTAGTGAAAAAAATGCATTGAATAATATTTTTTTTACATGGTTACTGCATTGGAAAAATCTTCGGGCAATCATATTGGACAATACACTGATACTTCTCCTCTGTCGTTCAATATCACCATCATCCATTTAAAAGAAAAAAATCTCTAACGTTATTGCATCTTTGCTAAAGAGCGTACCTATTTGTAAATATATAATGGATTCCACGTGTTTATCAGATATTGCGTGTTTTTCTCTCTTATTAATGTTTCTAAAATTACAATTGCATCATTTCCACAACACATTAGGCTACAATTTGTGAAACTTTCTCTCAGTCAATGATTTTATTTAATTTTCTTGCCTAATTTCTCTATAAAAATTAAGAAAAGAGTTGTTTCATGTTTGTTTAGTAATTATGGGGGCCCGAATTACACCGAACCATACTTTATTTGACATAACTAATTGTATCGATCCATGATAGTCCAAAAACTTGCAGGATAAGCGGAATATTTTCCTGGACAAGCTTTCCGGAAAAAGGTGATACTGATACAGCTTGGAAAGACACGTAAAATTCATTCTATAAATAATAATTGGATAATTTTTAGAGCGCCGTTTTCGTGAAAAATCACCTCAAGGGCGCTGTGATACTAAATACTTTTAGATTAATCAATACTCTCAGGATTGTCCTTGTAAAAGATCAGCATTCAGAATCGAAACGTTTGTTAATCGCGTTCGTTGACCAGATCTAAAAATCTAGGTACCTACTTCCCAATCTTCCTTTTCCCCGTTGCCTTCCCTTCCTCGCTCCCTTTAGCATCCAAAATACTGGAGTCTCGACCGTCGGGGGCGGTTGGGACTCGTGTGCGTGGATTAAAAAAACATCGAAGCAGAATTCTACAAGGTATGTTTTTAAGATTGCAGCCTCGATTTAATGCAAACTTGCAGCATCAATTGAAAATTGAAGAGAAAGTGCCTGAATTTACAAATGCATCTGGTTCCCACCCAGGTGTGATCGTGTGTACAATTCCTCTGACAGCTTTTTAAAGTGTATACAGCACAAGAGTCTCAACTGCTTCCAAACATTTGGAGCTAGTGATACGATGGCAACCCCAATTGGTAAGTTGTGATGCTGGAAGGTAGTGGGGAGAGGAAGGAGATTTGGTAAAAGAAGGTGGGGATGTACCTGGCTATTCCGATCTGGTCAATAAAGATGGCTAAAGCCATACACAAGGACAATAACGAGAGTGTCTTCCGCTCTGGAATGTGCCGCAATACACCATTTATTATTTTAAATGAATAAAATGTGAAAAAATTTAAATCAAATAAAATTCACTTTACGTCGGTATTAAAAATCCATGAACTTGAGCCTAATATCTCAACCATGGAGGCCTAGCTAAGTCCTCTTTTATAACGACAATGACGGTTGTAAAAGTTTTTCAAATATTGTCAGGTTATTCGTAATCCGATAATGGCTTTGAAGTGAAAACTTCATTAGCACGTTGTGATTTGAAACTCGATGAAACGAAAAATAGCGACGCTAAAAAGCGACAAACACAATATTACATACATCTACAGAATTTAGCCTGCCAGAGGATTTAGCGTTTATCTACAGGATTCAGCCTGTGAGATAATATATCGGTCTCCTCTTTGTGCGGTGCTTCGTAACCTCCTCACTGTTGTTTTTCACCATTCAAAAAATGGCAGCAGTCGATGGTTAGAAATAAATTTTGTTTACAATGTCTGCGCATTAAAAGCGTGTATTCTATTGCCACATAATAAAATAAAATTAATAGTGATTCACCAGGTATTGAACCCAAGACGGCAAGATCCATACATAGAATGCAGTTGCAATTAACTAAACGTTTTTTTCCGTTCATAATCATCAATCATTATCGTTGTTTGCTCACAGACTTGTACCACGTTAGTTGCATCATTCGTAAACCAGTTCCGTGCTCCATCTAAGAAAATGTAAGTATTTGTTATTCATAAGAATTTTCACAGAAGAATTTTCACTGACTTGGTATCTTAATATATATATATATATATATATATATTTCTTCTGTCCGTGTGTATGTCACTGAACTCCTCCTAAACGGCTGGACCGATTTTGATGAATTTTTTTGTGTGGGTTCAAAGGGATTCGAGAATGGTTAAGATTTACAATTTGGTCCACTGAAAAATGTTCTTTTAATTAATTTTTTATTTCTAAAGAGTTGTTGATTTTGGAATGTTTTACATTGGATCCGGCAGACTGCGCTACCATCGCAGTATCGAATATTCAATATTATTCTATTTTAATTTTAGTTTATCCCGACAGTTGTGTACAGGACAACGTCTGTCGGGTCCGCTATAAATAAATAAAATAAATTGTGGAACATTCCAGAACACTCTCGAATGTTGTCCTGAGCGAAGCCGGGTAACCCAGCTAGTTTTTATATTAAATTCTAAACGATTTAATTGATAGTCCGGTATTGCTTGAACCGATAAGTTTCCGGATACCACAACGTAATACAAGAAGTCAGGATTTATTTCAGTGCTAAAATTCTGGAACTAACTACCATATGTATTCCTCTTTGCCCAGAATACTAATGGAAGGAAATAACTATACCAAGTCAGTGGACATCTTCAATGTATCTTTAAACAAATATAAAGCATTGTTATTGAGGCTATTCAATTATGTATAATAAATACTGTATATATTTTATTATTCATAAAATATGTAAAAGCCCCCTAAGAGGGCGTTAATAAATAAATAAATATATATAGCCAATTTCCTGCGTTCAGAAACTCGTAGTATATGAAGGAAACTGGCGAATCTGCAACACTCAAGGAACTCTTTTTGGTTCGCTACGTTTGGTGACTTAGCCGGAGTGCCCGGGTTCAAGGGTGAGGTTATTATGTTTTTTGTCTTTTTTAAAATTTTATTTTTTTATATGAATACCGCACAAGAGCCCCGACCACTCCCGTCTGGAGCCAGTGAAACTATGGCATACCCAATTGGGGTATGTTGTGAGGCTGAAGGTAGTGGGGAGGGGAAGAAGATGGGAAGAGGAGGGAAGGAAGTACCTGGCTATTCAGATCTGGTCACCGAACATGGCTAAAGCCATCTGAAGCAACGTTTCAATTCTGAATAGTGGTCTTACACCAGGGCGATACTGAGAGTATCTTCCACTCTGGAACGTGCCGCAAATATACTATATATTATTTTGTATGTGTATATATGTAGGTATGTGTGTATATCTACGTGTGTGTATGTGTATACTTATATATATGACCTTTTTTTCTATTTCACTGTTAAATACCTATCTTTTATTTTACACATAAAAAAATTACTATTTTTTTATTTGAAATTGTGCTTTACATTCCTTTTCTCCGCCTTTTTACTCGAGCTCTGCTCTACGAAAAGGCGAAATACTTATTAATTAATGTATTTTTTAAAAGGAAAACTTTAATTAATTTATTAAAACATGTAACCTCTGTACCATTATATTCAATAAAAAAAATATATGAATTAATTGTGAAATAACACAAATTAATCAAATAAAATTTATTTGCCACGCTGGGATTCGAACCCGCGACCTTCGGAATGCGAGTCAAGAGCCTTACCGCTGAACTACGCTAGCCGTCATTCATACGATTTTTAACATTATGTAGAACAAAATGTTACAAATCGTATGAAGTCATTGACAATAAATGTTGATATACTCTCAATAAATAAATGCAGACGATATTCTTTAGGTAACAAAAGAAAGGATGAAAAAAAAGAGTTTCGATCTTAACCACGCGTTTGACTATTTGGTTGATATTACACAATTGGTGACCGGACAACTCAACAACACGCTCTAAAAGATTTGATCTGATTTGAAGTCATTTATAGTGATGATAAAAAAATGGTTTAATAGGTTACGTTAGATAAGGTTATGAGCTATTTTTAATTTTTTTTTTCATTACTTTTATTGAATTTTCAAAGCAGTGTTGAAGAGCCACTTTGTTGATTTGTCGTGGAACTTAAAAAATCAATCGTCAAAAATACTCAATATGCCTGTGATGTGCATTATTCCTGGAAGACATCAAGTTTGCTTTGAATTCAAGAGTCATTTTCAAAATTGGAACTGCTTGTATTTATGAAAAAAAATAATTCATACAAGCGATAGTACATAGACCTATAACATATATTTTTAAAAGAAAATTATTTTAATTGTCTTTTTCAAAATTGATTTTCACAGGTTCCACTAGTGATGCACTATTTTCATAAAAGGATACGAGAAAATCTAAATAAAATTGATAGCGGTGAAAGAGAGGTTAAAATTATAAAATTTAGTTCTTTTATACTTTTATGACCTGTAAGTCACAACGACTCTATGATTTGTTGTGAAATATCAAAATGATTTGGCTCGAGAATAATTATCTAAATATTAACAAGTTCGTCACGAGGCGCCTTTGCTATTTGACCGTTTAGCATTTACGAAATAATTATAAATAATAAATAAGCCGCAACGTATCTCATTAAAGAAAAAAAACACTAAATGTTGCAACCGCCTGCTTGTTCCGACTGCACCTATTTATGCGTTGGTAAGGTTCAATATCGCATAAATTATTCATAGATTTATGCACAGCAATTGCAAAATTTACAAGTTTTCAGTGGATGCGAAAACGGACACTATTACTTTCGTGACCTCGTTAGCGTTTAACGGATGGATGAATCTTAAGAGGGCAGTCTTGAGTTGCATAAAAACACAGCTGTTATGTATTTTAATTACCTGCGAACAAACATGCAATAATAATTATGTCATACTTACTAAAAGGCTAAGAGAATAACTTTTAATTTTTTATTTGAATCCGCACAATAGTTGCAAATGCTCGGAGACAGTAGGATATTTTTTCATTTTTTTTATATGAATGTTTGAGTAGAATCTAACTTTGCAGTAGAATGAGATAAAGAGTCAAATTAAAGTTGATATTATGTAACAGTAACAATTTAGTATTCTTCATTTCACAACACAAAGTGAATGATAGAAAAGATCGGGGACGCCCAAGAAAGACATGAATCAAAAAACTATTTGTGGTAAAATGAGGTTAACAATCCTCCCAAAAGTGAAAAACGTCAGTTTGTTTCTAAGTAAGTAAGCTAAACGCCAGCGCCCAAAACTACCAAAAGTAAGGTCGTTTTTTAGAGAAAGACACTGAAAAAAGTATTTTTGATAGATTTCATCTAATAATAATTATTGACTCTATTGGTGTTTTTATTCTTCTGGTGCCTACTTTACCAGCCTTTAATTCCGATATACACCAGCACAAAACACGATCACAAAATCAAATACACCTATCATCATCTACTCACACGACTAAATTTGGGATTAACTCCTTACAATACGTCGCACACGCGCAATACAACGCACTACCCAATGACTTAAAACTTCCAGCATCCAACAAAAAAACATTGGCAAAGGCTCTAAAAGGGTATTTTCTCAGCAGCTTTATTAACCTGTGACGAATTTAGTTATCTTACTTTGTAATTCCTGTATATTCTCCGTATAAAATATAATTACTAACTATATCAAGTTTGTCTAGTCCATTTTAAAATTATGTACTGTTCATTGAACTCCCATTGAATTTTGTGTTCTTGTGTAAAAATAATTTTCTTTTTGTTTTCTTTTACTTTTTCTTAAATTTTTAAATTTCTTTTCTTTTCTTTTATTTGTGTAATGTTGTCCTTCCCGAAATGAGTTTTATTAAACCCATTGGGAGTAATATATTATAAATGTTATGTAATATATTATCACTAATAAATAAATAAATACTTATCAGAGGTTGGCTAATAACAAGGTAATCTTCACCATGAAGACTGCAGCTTGGAACAACTCAGCAAAAGTGCACTGGTACCAGTTTCGCAAGAATCGAAGCCATGAAGTACGGCGTCCACCTTTACCTCTAGTTCAATAATCTTACTAGTTGGGTGACCTTGTATTTGTATCCCTTCTGCTATGGCCAAGATATTGAAAAAATTTCGATCCTATTTCTAATAAGTACCGTAATTTCACACAACTATGCTCCAAACTCCGTTTTTAAGAATTTTAATACAATAATTAACAATACCTTCTGAAACGTGGTACACCTACTTAGGGGTCGACAATTTATCACGTGATATTTTTTAGCAACTTTTTAACCCCCCTCCCCCCCTGAGGTTTTAGACTACACACCCACACCCAAAATCAAGTGTATTTTTTTAGTACAAAGTATATTGAAATATTGTTCAGAAAATTTTCAGAATATTGTTTTAAGGCAAAACATACGCGGCAACGATTTACGCATGTATTCGGTGTCAAAATCACAGACTTACTGGCGTCTGGTGAGCCGAGCGGTTATCGCAACGCCCGGAGAAATTGTTGCCTGGCAACGGTGATTCACGGCCACGCGCCGCTGTTTGGTTTAGAAATCATGCGTTCAACGAAAAATAAATACACGTGATATCTCATTATATCCCCCCCCCTTCCTTATGATATTTCGTGATTTTTTTCCGAACCGTTTCTTGCCCTTTCGAGCCTCACTTGATTAATGGATGACCCATTACTTATATTTTGCGTGAGTAGTTACACCGTATTTTTCCTTAACTGCATATTGTACGTAAGTACGTCGGGGGGCCAACTGTCAGGGATCAACAGACATGGAAACACCTCACCCACATTAACCGTTGACAAAAAAACAAATATGACGAAAAAGGGTGATCCGAAACTACAACAATATCATCAAACATGTTTATGAGGAGAATAATTTCCCTCAGGATTTGCGTCATCTTTAAAAATACTGTGTGAAGGCTCTTTTTTAAAAAAGAAAGGAGAGGAAGTTCTGGGAGTCGAGAGAGACCAGCTGGTGAGGTCAAAGTGAGGGTCACCAGCCTCTGGGAGGCAGATGTATCCGCCGCTAAGACCTGAACACACCTCACCCGTGTGTACCGTGATGAACCCGTGCCCCCTTGCTAAATCACCAAACGTAGCGAATCACTTGGGGTGATCTATGGCAAAGGTGTTGGTTATCCAATAAATGGTGCTCAGGACGGTGGTACCCAAACCAACACCCAAATATGCTCTGTCTTTGGGTGTGTAAACTGTTTACCAGATGGCACTCATGTTTCGAATATCGGTGTTTTCGTGCGCCTTGGTGTTTGAATCATACAAGTTGTGGCCATAATTATATGAAATTGCTGTACATATTTCAAATAATTAACTATTTGACGAATTTCATACTTCTACATTACGTCGCCTCAGTTTTTATTTGTCCAACAGACCATTTTAGTTTTTGTTCAATCTCCACTTTAAAATTTGAAATAAAGTTAAAAAATGATAGCTAATCACTAAACTAAGAATTATTTAAATTAATGAGACCTTTATCTTTACGGATATAGCTATAGATGTTGGACAAAAACGAACTAAGGCGACGATTAGTCATCTTATCTTCTGTTATATGGAAAGATGAGAGTAATTTTTAAAATTTAACGTGTCGTGATGAAGGCTGCCTCCTTAAGCGTCTTGGTTTTTTTGGCTGTCTATTTTAGGATGCCATCGAATGTGTTAAACACCATTGAAATGCGAACGTTAATTTTTGATAAGTTTAATTAAAGTATTGTTATTTACTAGGTTATTATGTCACGTCCTTGTAGCTCATCAAACATAGACCTGAACATAGATAACATTTTTTACATACAAATAAGTAGGTGGCCTCCACCATTGAGAGACATGCTTGTTTGATTCAGCCTTGCTGTACCCTTTGCTGCGTAAAAACTTCCTTCCTGCCCTTCCAATGTGTTCTTTTTAGGCCATGGTCTGCTTTTTGGCCCTCTGCATCTCTTTAAAGTATCATTTCTAATCTATTGCTATCTTTCCAGAGGCTTTTTCTTTCTGGCCTTCAGCTTAGCCGGGTGTTGTTCTTACAATCTGTATTTTTTGCTGAATGGTTTGCTAAATCCCGTTTCAGTTCTGCCGTATATTTTTTTTCAGTTTTGAGTCATTTTTGTTGTGTTGTTAACCCCAGGAAGATAACGTGCGCCTCAGAGGCGCCCGCGAAACCGATATATCGCTGTCTTTTTTAACCGATGCGTGTACAAGCTTGTGTTTCCGAGCCAACTCAGACGTCGGTCAACACTATCGAGGGACGAACGCTGCTATTCGATAAGTACCACAGTTTTGTTACTATGACAACGCGTTGCGCTCGAGAGGCGCATGTGCAACTTTTATGACTGTGTAACAACTGTAAGTAGATTTATTAGACATTTGATTTTTTCAGTATTTTTTGTAATTTGGGACTAATTATATCGTAATTAATTACTTAGTAAGACAAAATACTAAAAATGTTAACTATTGTTAGTGCTCTTACGTCATCGTGCGCGTAAGCCTTCGAATGAGGAGGGGGTCAGATAAGAGCCTAGAAATTTACTCAGCGTGACCAAAAAATGCAACGTAACGGGTTAAATGAGTTATTCGTGGGTCGTCGTGTAGATCTTGAGGTTTTCTAAAAAGTAAGGTAAGTAAAAAAAAACATAAATTATGCCCAGTGACAAATGAAGGACGTGTTCATATAAAAACTACCGACAATGTGGGAATACTACCCAACCTTTTCACAGAATTTGAACAATTCTTCAAGTTTAAAAATTAATGTTCTGTGTAAATCAAGTTGTGTTATTTTTTCATAATGACCCGGTTGTTTGACGTACTTAAATAAAAAGAGAACTTGAATAGGACTTTTACAGAACTTTAAAATTATCTTCGAAATTTGATGAATTGTTCAAATTCTGTCAACAACATGTCCTTGGTCTTAATTTAATGTTCTTAAGTTAATGGTCAGTACTTACAAAATATTTAAGCAGTTTTAAGTCATTATTCGATTATTTGTTTTCAGTCGGAAAGTCTTGGATACAAAACATTGTGTACATATTTATAGAAACTGACCAAACTAGGTTTTCAGATCTGCACCTGGAATAGCATTGGGTTCAATGCGATCTTGCACTAGACAATTTGCATAATGCAGCAGGCAGTAAATACCCCACCAGCAAAAACTGCCTTTCACTCTCGTCCGCCGGTAAAAGCCAGTACCAGACCGGATACGGAAACTCGCCGGTAATGTTAGCCAAGTTAGCAATAATCGTCAACATTAAAAAATACAACAAGATTTCGCTGAGTCTAGATGTAACTAATCGATATCATGTTTCACACAGTTTCTATTCTTAAATTAACTTTTAAATGTCGATTATGTTAGTTGCTGCGTTTATTTCACTTCTCTCTGATCATCGATTTTACTGCCAATGAACCTTAAAACTCTTGATCAACGCCGAGATATTAGAGATCAAGTGATGGTTTGTAATATAATTAACAATTTTATGGATAGTTGTACCTATTAGAAAACATAAATTTCAGATTTCATTTTTCTAGCCGTTTTACACCATCTCTTTTTTCAACCCGATTCCCATATAGAGACTAAAGACAAAATTTTAGTTGTAAATTAAACCCGCGTAAAAATAAACTGCCGTCGTTTTTGAAATATCGCGATCATAAAATCGCGATTTTCCGGAGATGTCTCAATGAAGATGACAGTAGAGAGCATAGACATACCGCTCACGTAGACCGGTGTTCCGCAAAGTGTGTGCCGCGGCACAATGGTGTACCGTGGTCGTTAGCCGGTGTGCCTCACCGCAATGTTACATTGTAACAAAGTAACAATGCGACGCTGTATCAGCTTATGCGATCCAACTATCGGATCGGTAATAAAATAGGCCAGGCGGACATTTTCGCTCATTTAATGAGCTCAACCAAAAAACAAGGCAAGAATTCTAATGCTTTAACGTCTAAGCTAAAGCTAAGTTGGTGTTATGGATCAGCCACGCCCTATGGTATGTAGTAACGAAATGTTTTCAAATCGCTGCCCTAGTTCTTGTATGTTCAATAAACCATTTTAGTTTTTGTTCAATCTCCACTTAAAAATTAAAAATAGAGTATAAAAAAGTATAATTAATCACTTAATTAAGAATTATTTAAATTAAAGAAACCTTTACCTTTACGAAAATAGCTTTATCTTAAACACCTTTCAAAATGTTTCATTGAAATAATGAAAGAAAACCTTCTCTTCCTGTAAAATTTTCTAATGGTCTATTGAACATACAAGAACTGAGGAGACGAAATGTCATGGCTGCCGATTCAATAAAAAAGTGCAGACTTTGATAGTGAAACACTCGAAGCACAGGCTAGTGAAACACTGAAACACATCAGAAAAAATAAACTCATATTTTCCTAAGTGTGACCTGCTATGAACCTATGGACTGGGTTCGAAATCCATTCTCAGATAACATTTCCCTTAGACACTTTCCGATAAACGAGCAGGAAGAATTCTGAAGTCAAATTGAAGTACGTTGAAGTCAAGTTAAAAACTGATCAGACAGTAATAAGTAAAATTTTCCGAAACAGAGCTAGTACATTTTTGGCTACGCATAAAAATGAGTATTCACTGCTTTCAAAGCGGGCTTTTGCAATTATCTTATCATTATCTTATGATTCATAAAAAAAAAAAAAAAAATTGCCACGACCTGCTTATGCGAATTGGGGTTTTCAACTCCCACTAGAATATAAAAAAAAAGAAAACGCCTGAGGACGATCGACGAAGAGATGGGAGAAGCATTATCAACGATTGCTCCAAATTTTGATTAAATTAAATACACATTGTTTTTTTCTTTGGTGTACCTCTAAAATTTTTTGTTTTGGTATCTACCAATCTATCTTTACCACAAAAAGTTTGAGGAACTTCGACTTAGATAGTAGATTTGTTCCTCTTTTAAATTCATAGACAATTCAAGTAATATTGATGACGTCTAGGCTTTTGACTTATAAGGATTATGTTCTAAGCTATGCTAAGCTCGACATTCCAACCAAGCCGAGCTTATAACCAACTGATATATAGGGCCATAAATAGACTGTGTCGTTGTACCACGTTTAGGTAAAGATTAGGTAATGTGTATATTCCCTTACCTTTTCTTCACTTTTATTCTGTTTTGTCAAGAAACCGTTTATACCAGTCCATCCGTAGCTCGACACGTTACGCAAGCATTAGATCGGGTCAGACCGGTTAGTAGAACCCAGTCAACAACCACTTACATTCTCGTTTGAAAACCATGCCGTAAATCATTGGTTGACATAGAAAGAATTCCGTATTGACATAACGGTCTAGGCTGCATCTAAGACTCTACAAATGTTTACTTTCAACACCTGCTTGTTGGAAATACGGCAATGACATTGTTGTCTGCTTTGCACTGTAGGAACTATTCGTAATGCAATTTTTGGCAATGGCAATATTTATTTTTGCGCCAAACTGGGACGCATGCGTGTTCGACCGCGTTTATCTGAAATAAAATAAAATAAAATAAAATAAAATAAAAATAAAATAAAAAAATTCTTAACAATAAACATTTAATCATCCACCAAGGGATAACACCAAGAAAAACTGAGCGATGGCTAAATGGAAAAGTTCACCCTCAGCGAATGATTACTCGATTCTATTTAGATTTTCCAGGAAACAAAACACTTTAGTAATAGTGGACTTCAAACCTTTAAAAAATTGCAATTATTTTGTTAAGTATCGGATAATATTAAGGAAATTTAATCCTGGAATTTTTAATGTATATATTTTTAAATTTTCATTTATTTAATTTTCAATAGCTCCATATGTTGATGGCCGGTGAGGTTTAGCGGTAAGACTCTTGTCACGCAATCCGAAGGTCGCGGGATCGAATCCCGGAGTGGCAAATAAATTTTATTTGATTAATTTGTGTTATTTTCACAATTAAAATAATATACAGTATATTTGCGGCACGTTCAAGAGTGGAAGATACTTTCAGTATCACCATGATGTAAGACCACCATTCAGAATTGAAACGTTGCTTGAATTGGCTTTCACACATGTACCACAGAAGCATACTAGATGGAATATAATATAATTTTACAACAATAACTTGTGTCAAATTCCGTTTTGGAAATAGATTAAGCAATGAACTAATAGATGTTGCTGATATTTTAGATTTTAATTTTGACACATTCAAAGCAATTTTTTTAATTCAGTTAATATAAATAATGCGTTATCATAAAATAATCTTAGAAACCCCCGATTAGAGAAGGAACCAGAAGAAGATTCTTAACCCTATGAATGGCAGGAGACCATATTTGTCCTAGCTCACACGCGTCTCACATAAATCGCTATATCTCCCTTATTATCAAAGTTAGAAATACGTTTTAAACTGTGGAAGAAAGGCAAAACATTACGCTTTATAGTCTAATATAAAAAATAACGACCAAAAAAGTGAAATGTACGCTTGTATGAATACAAAGTTTTGAATTGCAATTTGAAAACAAAATTAAAACTTTGAGAATTTTTTATTAATTATTTTCAAATGAAAAGACAAAAAAAGTGAAGTGACAATAACTTTTATTATACATTTTTCTAATAAAACATGTAATTCAAATTAGAAAAAACGTAAGGTGAGCCATTTTTAAAGCTTTTTTATGTTTGCATGCAAAAATTTTATGTTTTAAAAACTATATATTTATTTTCAATTACACAGTTTGAAAGCGTATTTTATCACCTTTCCAAAACAGTTTTTAGTTTTGGGATATGTTCAGAAATGCGGCATTTTATTGTAAAACGGAAATATTTTGACCATCTAAAAAATACGCCAAAATTCTGAAAGTTAAGCATCGAAAACGCACGAAATCGTTTCAAGCCGCAGTTCCTGAAATTTATCCTGATATACAAATTCATAAATTGATCTAAATATAACCCCCATACGGGTTTCCTCAGGGTCCGGCACTGGGTCTGGGATTATATTTGGGAAGAGTGCTCAGGAGGAATACAGGCACACTTAAAATAAAAACACTAAGTAAAACAGAATATAAACAAAATTTATTAAAACCAAAGACCAAACAGATTAAGGGAAGAGTTCTTCATACGTGAACCTGGAAGTGATTCTGTTAGAGATATCTGTGAAGAGATCCGCGAGGGCTTTCTCTAGGACCGGCGATATTTCGTTGAAGAAGACCTGTGAATTCTCGTTGAGGATGCGGTTAGTGGCGTCTCCGAGGACCGCATCCCCGTTGAAGAGGTTGGACAAGTAGATATCGCCTCCTCCGACGTTCAGGTGGATCTTCATCTTGTCGAATTCGAGATAGTCGTTTCCGTCGCGCTGTTTCTTGTGGCCTTTCATGGTCACGTTGCAGTTGTAGTTGGCTAGAAGAAGAGGAGATGGTTAGAAGATGCCACCAGGAAATTGAATAGTTACCCGGCCTCTAATATACCTTACTAAATATTATGTGAACAGAGGACCTCTTGCGCAAAAAAGAATATTTGGAATTTTCTCTTTTAAATAAATCAAAACTAAACATTCCTCTGAAGTCATAAGATTTATAAGTAGGTATTTAAATACCCACCTACTTTATTTAACCACTGGCGCGCTTTTTGCAACAATATGGCACCATTTAAAATACCTCGGATTGCTTTGCTGCCAATTTTGGCAAATTTTCCCTTATTTAAGTAATTAAGTAGAATTTTTTACGAGAAAAACTCTCTTTTTATAACTTTTGAAGGTTATTCCCATCAACGTAAAAGATAAATTATAAATAAATAAATAAATAAATTAAAAAAAAAAAAAAATTATTAATTATGATAAATTAAGTAGAAGTTTACGATTTTTTAATATTATTTTTATAAATCCTACAAATATGTGATACTCGACAAAAGATAGGTGAATTTATTGGCTATATAGAACTATAATCAGTTTGTAAGTCTCCGTATTAAAATTCGGAGGTGCGATTTTTTTAATGAGAGCGGAAAGTATTCAAAATGATTACCAAAAAATCTTGAGCAATCTGAGAAAAAAGTTTTAAATTGCGCTGTCGCTCCAGTGGTTAAACCGCTTAACATGTATTCAAATTTCAAATGAGGACTTATATTATTTGTCCAAAGAAATGTTCCTATCTCAATGACAATTCTTCGTACTGAAAATTCCTACTAGTCTTCATACTATTTTTCTTCCCAGAACTTCTTCTCCTTCCTTTCCTTAAATATACCCTCTATGCAGCATCGCCAAATATGACAAAGGCCAATGTTCTCCAATTTTTTGATTACTATTTACTGATTATAATTGTATTGTCGTCATAATAATTTGAACTGAGATTTAGAAAGTTATATAGGGCTATTATTATCGTGATTGATTTTTGGGGTATTATGCCGTGTCACAAAACCTCCTTTTTAGCCAATGTTTCGAACTGCATTACAGAAACTATCATCAGGGCAGATGTGTAATGATGACGGACATCGTTGGATAAAGAAGGAGGCAGCGCAACACTGCATAACACCCCAAAAATAAATCACGATAATGCTTTCGGCCGTAAAAATTATATCTGACGTAGGGCTATTTAGCGGTTTTAACGCCTATAAAAATATTCTTTAGGTCTTCAATTATTTTTTTATGAGGCCATGCTTAATTTCTACAAGGAAAGATAAATATTTTGGATTTGGCCCCTTGCGCTATACGAGTAATGACTAATGACTTTAGGAAATAATGTATTATTATAAAGTGTATTTGATTTCCAACAACTGGAAAAAAAGAGAAAATGTTACAGTATTATTTTACACAAAAGAACTGTGTTTGTTAACACGCGATACCGTTATTAAGACCTAAAGTAGAAATCTACTATTGAGTCTCAAGAAAAGCCTTTTATTAAGTAAACAAACAAAAATTAATTCCTTTTTTGTGTTTGTTGTAACCATATTACTTTATTACCTTGTAAGATTACACAATAATGCAGAAAATGTATCTGTTTTTTTTTTACATTAGCTCCACACAGGTGGCGTTGAGGAAAACAATTTCTATCGGGTTATGTCGTTTTAGGTAGTGTGGAGGGTCTTTTTAAGGATAGGAAGTTCTGGAAAGAAAACAGGTATGAGGGGTGGGTGAAGTTTGGGGGTCAGTGTGCCCAGAAGTGAGAGACGAATAAATCCATCCCTTTAACTGTGTTGCAAGGCGGTGGATCGAGAGAGTCAGGCTGGAAAGGTGGAAATGCCTTCTTCAATCAGTCTCTCTCGATCCGGTCCGCAATGCAACAGGAGGGCGGAGGTATCTGCCGCCGAGACTCGGACAAACCTCATCCCAATTAGCGAGCCACTTGGGGTGACCTATGGCCGAGGTGTTGGTCATTCAATAAATGGTTCTTCGGGTGGCGGTACCCTACCTCTTCCTCAATTCTTCTGTATTTACCATTTTACGCAAATTTTTTTAATGTTTGAATTGATTTTGTTTGAACTAACTAGATCAAATAAAATAATTTTAAATTCGTTTCAGAAACAAATGGTTTCATATCTGACAGTCGTATAATATAATATCAGTATCTTAACATAAGTTTAAAAGTCTGGGACGAGATTCAGAATAAAATGAGAATATATGAGACGACCGACATTTGAATGCGAATGAAGCAAGGAATGCCGACTTAAGATCAAAAAATAATGAACTTTGCACGTGAAAAACTAAATATTATGTGGTATTCTACCACAAACAGTGAAAATAATAGAAATAATACATGAAAAACAATTAAATTATAGATTTCAACTTTCACACATAAAAAAAATCAACCTGCCAAAACAAAGATTTTTTTACTGCATTACATTTTTTAAAATGTCTTTTGAAACTTTTTATTTTTTTATTTGATTGAGGTTTGAACCCTCCTACCCAGTGATCGGAATCAAACGCGCTATCATCCGGGACAAATCGGGATTTGGTAAGGCCGACATTAAATTGGTATATTAATAGTGCTTTAATTTCTTAGATTTTCGGAAAAATGCGTATATGTCTGCGTGTGTTAGCCACCAAATTTGAATGCCACCAAATTTTGACGGAATATATTGTCATCGACAACAGTTTATCTGCTGAGTTTCAGCTCGATGAGATGTCAGAAAGTGGGTTAATTTCCACCACGGAATTCGTTCATTCAATCAAGAAAACAAAAGTGAAATTCGAATAGATGTAAACATTTAAAAACAGTTTGGTCATAAATATGTTCTGCTGTGTAACTATTATTAGGCGTAACAGCTGTTTCGCTTTATGAAGTTATCGTCAAATTGTAAAAAAAATGATTACTCAGCAGAACATGTTTATTAAATACATAAAAGATAAACTTTAAATTAAAATTTGATAACAATAAATACGAATTAATGTAGTTATTTCAAAGTATTGCATGTTTACAATGTTAATGAGATAAACTCTAGGTAATATTATTCTCGTTATTGTAAACCGGTGAATTTCATTGACGGAACGTTTCAAAGATGTCGCTATTTGGTTTTCTTGAAGCGTTCTTGGAAAGTTTATAAAATAATAACGAAAATCAACTCAGAAAGAATCGAATGGGGAGATTGTTACATGCGTTTATTTAATCATGTAAAATACATGTCTACATTGAACTTATAACATTCACCCAAAGAAAAAGTACGAATTAAGTTAATGCGTAGTTGGTAGCGTTTTTTAAAATTATATTATCATTGAAAGCAAGAAATAAAAAAATACGTCAATAATAAACCACCATACTTTTAAATCTCCAATCTTTCAAAATAAATATTAACCCTACTTTTGGAACTATCTTCTTATAAATGTATTATCAATAGTGATGGGGGTGGAAAATGTAAAATCATGTAATGTCCAGTGTTTTAAATAATATAGGGTCCTTTGCGTACAAAGTCGTATCTTCTCCAAGCATAAACTTAATCGTAAGTGACCTGTTAGGTAATGATGTTTTATGTATCTATTTGTAAAGAATATAATTAGATTATAAAATTAATATTAGAGCCTAAGAATTTCAAATAATTTGTACAGCGCCATTAAGGCCCAGCTTTATTACAAATTTTCCTTAAATACTATAAGTTTTAAAGCTCTTAAAAAATATATGTTATCCTTGAAAATAATATACGTCCTTTCCCCACGCCGGAACGGAAATTATACGAAATTCCATCAATAGAAAAAAATCGCAAAGTATGCTCCAAGAATTATTATAAACATGTTTCTTTCAATTATTTGTTAGTTATATGTATGAAAAAATTCGCAGTGTTTCTTTAAGTGCCGTTTTAGACAATCAGCACAAGATTTTTGCTCTATTTTAAACGAGTCGTGTTTTATTAAACATTTTCACAATTTTCGCCTAAATATTAACGTTTTTAATATAAGCGCGCTCTCTGACACTCGTATTTACATATCTCTCCATCTTCTTCATTTTGAGAAAATATCGCGCGATTTTTTTTATAAAAACGGCCTTCTACAAAACCGATTATTATTATTCTCCTGCATTGCTAAGGATTGACTGCCAAAATTCTGGTATTTTTTCAATAAATTTGATGACTGAAAAAATCTGTAGGTTTTTTATTTGTGTGAATACCGCACAAGAGTGCCAACTGATCCTAACTCCCAAGACAGTGGGACTTTAAAAACGATAAAGGGAGCGGATAAGTATAGGAGATTTTGTAGAAAAAGGTTGGGAAATCAGTAGTCATCTGGGAATACTGAAGAAATCCAGTAGTTTGGTGGTAAAGAAAATACTATAAGAATACCACTATCGTCATTAAGAGAGTATCTACAAATGCATTAATTTAACGAATAGTATAAATATGTACATAATATCCATGTTTGCCAACAATTAACTATAATTACCAACCTCTGCCTTTTTTCATTCTCAAAGATAGATCTTGTTTATGTTTGGGCAGAGTATTGGCATATTCAAGGGAGCCTGCTATGCCTCGACACAAAGGGCAAATCTGAGAAAATCAAGATTTCAACAATTTCTCCATTTTTTCCAAAAAAGAAATTTCCCAATTTTTTCGAATGGGAATTATTGGACATTACTCCGTTTTCTCTCACCCTTTTTAAAATTCACGCGTTGGACTCTCCAGATTTTTTTCTGTGATCTAGGTGTGGTAACTGATCACATCCTTTTTGATTGTCTGTCCCTAAACAAATATTCCTCTCCACGCTTTATTGCCTTTCCTCTGTTCAACATCTCATCTCTTCTAAGCCTGAACTGGACTCCTATCTTCCGTGCAATTATGAAATCTGCCCATTTAAATTGGTTTTATTAATTATTTACCTGCAATCCTACCGTAAATTGAAATTATAGTCTAGAACACCCTTGAAAGCCAGAAAAATTTAAAAAAAAAACAAATTATAATTACCACGAAATTATTCAGCTTAAAACTCAAATACTTGTACGTGTATACAGCAATGTTTTTGTATCAATATCCCTGAAATCCAAAAATTATTATGAGGAAAAGGAAACATTTAAGTATTCAAACATGAACTTTCAATTGAGCACATTTATTACGACAGATCATGCAGAACCAACAGTTATAAGAAGTCTTATGACGAAATTTTAAGAACTTGGTTATGCATTTGCAATGGTAATTACTTGGTTCGTGTTCAGTATTCACGTGCTGCAAATTATCGATGTTATGTGTTTTACGAGGATGCGTTTGATTATATATGTTTTGTCGGTAAATCATTTCCTGTCTTTGCAAAAAACTTGCTGTTTACTTTGGAACTTCCCGTGTTGAAAGATTTGAAAACCAAATGTTTGGTCAATTGAATGATGACTGATTGAGTGATATATTCTCTCATCATAGACGTAGTGAGGGACCACCTTTCAAAATAGAAAGTCCACGCAAGACCTTGTGGGAATCTATTTCTTTATCTTTGTGGATTGTGTGTGGGTGGACGATTTTTTTGAGGATAGATAGGAATCAACCTGGATTGTGAAGAGAATCGTGTTACAAGAGAGACAAAAAAACACAAGAATAAGTCAAAGAAACAACCCGTCCGTATGTAACTACTTGTCAATCGTCTGAAAATGTTGGGCGAGTGTTTTCCCTTGCGAATCGCTTGCTTGCTCGATATGACTACCCGTGTAGAAGAGTAAGTTCATTGAAATGCTTGGAGTATGTATCTCAGACCAGCTAGTATTGGAGCACCATAGAAACCCAAGTAAACTTGTTTTAAAAGAAACTGAGCAAGATGTTGAGGGATGAACTTGACTTACTTTAACCAGTAGTTTCTGACATTATTTTGAGTAAAAAATATTAATGATATTTTGGTCTCCAATGACCTTTTTTTTCTTCATAATCAAACAAAAATGCATGTCATCACTAGTCACTCAGCCAAGTAATCAATTTTTTAATGTTGTTGTGGAAAAAAACTTAAAATTTTTTTTACTCCAAATAATGTCAGGAATCACTGGTTAAAGTAAGTCAAGTACTTCCTTTAACACCCTGTATAGGACTAGCGGATTCTTCAAGTAATTATTTTTAAACTTGGACGAAATCTCTTTGATCTGATTGACAATCGGTTGTCATCGGACCGATTTTAATCTCTAAGGTAAGTCGCAAGTCTGCACGCGGAGTCTGTTAGGTATTCCAATGGAGCCTGCTCGAAGGGCACGTACGTGAAACACGGCGGACACGAATAGAACACCCTTTCACAGGTGCTGTCGGCTTCATGAGAACGGGTTTTTAACGTTGCTCCTCTTCAAGATCCGTTTTAATAAATCTCTTCCTTCTGCCCCTTATTTAACCCACGTCACTCTACCATGCTACCCAACCGGGTCATAGTTAGTAATTTTGAGTATCTAGCGTAACTTTATTATTCGAGTATACTTTTGGGACAATACAGATTATCATTATATGAAAAAATTGATTAAAAAAATATATTGCGCTTTCAACCTGGTACAGTCATTTTTAATACTTACAGTAATCTACACATGTATATAAAAATTTGTTTTCCGTATGTTTGCGATTGCAAATCTTGGAAAGTATTCGATAGATTGACTCAATTTTTTTACAGGACATTACATTTTAGCAGAAGAGTGTTTCTATATATCATGGTAAGCTCTGGCGATATGAAATTTGTATATATCGATCTGTATATCAAAAATCGTCCTGGTACTGAAAAAATTAAAAGTTGTTAAAGTAAACCCTGAATACATCACAAAACTAAAGTTAATTTGACACATTAATATCCATTAAATACAGAAAACGTAAAATTTTGCCGTATACGTTCGTACATTTTTAAAAGTCTTGATGAATTCTAAACTTAAAGAAAAAATACGTTTTGAAAAATCGTTATTGCAATATTTTTTATCACACTTGATTTTCTAGATTTCATCATAAAGATTCAGAAAAGCACAGAAGTTATAGTTGAATTATCACGATGTCGTGCACACGTCGACCCGCGGAGAGATCCAAACTCGACAGTGAGTATTTGCGATAGTGCCATACGTCGCAAGCAACTAAAATGTTTTTTTTTTTTAATTCTAAGAAGACTAGACATTAAGGTACCCTATTAAAAAAAATAAAACCCAGAAAGAAACCTTGAGTTTTATAATAAAGTTACGCTAGATACCTCAAATTATTAAGTGTGCGGGTGGCTGCGTACCTATTTCCCCAGACTTCGTACAGTACTCACATTGTTCTGGGAAATGATATAAAAAAAATAGTTAAGTATTTATTTAGGCAGATAAATTTAAAAGTGTCACAGTAATTTCGAGACATGCCAACATAAAATAATGAATAACATTCTACGCCTGTCAATGTCAACCAGACGCACGTCTAATAGCAACAGAGATGTATGACATAATATAATTATAAATACACTTAGACTAATTGAATAATTTATTAATGTCTTCGACACTCAAGCCTACCAATGGGTCCAGTATTAACCATAAAGATCTCATATTTGGTGTCAAGGATTCTAGAGTCTTTGTCAGCATAATATTAATTGCGTTGGAGCAGATCTTTACCCGCTCCATATTAGAGCAATTATTAATCAAATTAGTATTAATATTAATGTCACCTAAAGCAACATCGATAATTGGTTAATTGATGCGTTTAATCGATCATCGATTAAAAGAAACTGGTTTTAAATGTACCTGGATAATTAGGTGTTTCTTCAACTAAGTTGTTTCTGTGATCGTTTCGATTATAATGACAACCCCGCAGGTTGATTTGTTCGGTTTTGGGAACTATTAATTTAGGTCTCTTAGAAATCATTGTGATTCCCTTACTATCATGGTAATAAATATGATCTAAATGTGGTTAGTAGGAGAAAACACCACGCTTTTTATTCAACTATAAAAGTTAACCACGAAATACTTAAAATGTGTACCATTATGAAACCAAAGTTTCCTACTTTAATTTGAAAAAAAAAAAAATTTTGGACATTTTTAACTAATTATTTTTTTCATGAAACATCAAAAAACTGAATTGACGGATATAATACTTATGTTAGAAAAAACGTAAGATGACACATTTTTTCAAGAATAATTTTTATTTTGAATTATTAAATTTGTAAGCCTATTTTACCCCTTTCAAAATCAGTTTTTGTTTTCGGATGCGTTCAGAAATATTCCACTTATTTGGATTTTATTACAAAACGGAAATATTTTGGCCTTCCGACAAAATAGTCCCGAGGCCTGAGGGCTTAACAGACCGTTTGCTATCTCTAATGAACAGACGCAATGTAGGCATGCTGAGTCTGTTCTACAGGTAAATGCAATTTTGGTTTCCGATGACTTCTTTGATGTTTTTTTCTTCAACATTAAACAAAAAAACTTTCTTCCTCATGTCATCACTGGTGACCCAAGCTAGTAACCCCCAACCCCTTATCCCGACCCTAATACCCTTTCCATACAGCGTGAACGCACACTCCAAATGAAGTTTTGATCGAGGTCCAATATTCAAAAGATGGCGTTTTCTATATCTGAGGTAGATAAGTGATTTACTATTTTACATTATGTGTTTTAGACGACCCGAAGTTTCCTATAATGTGGTCCTTGTCGTGCCGGATTTGCACGCCCATCTTGTAGTTAATTACTCCAATTTAGATAATTTCTTTATGTTATTAGATAAGTTTTGGCTGACATCAAACTTCAAAGATGGTTCTAAGTCTTAAATGACCAGATTCGTGAAAAGACCAGATGTAATGCGAACTTACTGAAGTTGCCCTTAATGTCTCCTTTCCCATGCAGTTGGAAGAGTAGAATCTGCATGTCCATCTTGTAGTTGCCCTCGAAGTGCAGGTGAGGCAAGTGCAATTGGAAGTCAAAACGGTTCTTATTCAGGTCAGACCTACAAATCAACAATTATTTATTTATTTATCTATTTACGAACAAATAGTCCATGAATAATATAACAATAACACGAATAAATAAAAAAATAGGTGACAATGAAAGGAAAGTACATATAAATGTAGAGCATTGACAAATTATAACACAAAACAACATATAGAAGACAACTACAATCAAAGCTTGAAGATGGATTTAAAAGATTTAAATTACACATTGCGTATCGATTGCCGAAAGTCATTTAGTATATTTTAGTATATTTGCGGCACGTTCCAGAGTGGAAGATACTGTCAGTATCGCCCTGGTGTAAGATCACCATTCAGAATTGAAACGTTGCTTGAAATGGCTTTAGCCGTGTTTAGTGACCAGATCTGAATAGCCAGGTACATCCCCACCTTCCTCTTCCCTATCTCCTTCCCCTCCCCTCTACCTTCAGCCTCACAACATACCCCGATTGGGGATGCCATAGTCTCACTGGCTCCAGACGGGAGCAGTTGGGACTCTTGTGCGGTTAACTGTAAAAAAAAAAATTTAGGCTAACACCAAAAAATTCAAATTCAAAGCTTTGACTTGCATCCACAAGTCTCGCCATTCTGGATAAAGGGGAATGATATCCATAAGTATATATATATATATATATTTTTTTATTAGTATCTATAGCAAAATTTGTACATAATGTATTTATAAATTGTATTATATTAAGGTTTTATAAAGTTTTTTTTTTCACAGTCCTCCTCACTAGGGTTCCCTGTTCTGAGGCGGCCTGTAGTTTTTCCACATTTGTATTTAGTATCCAGTTGTCTTTACATGGTCTTCAGTATGTTTGATAGTTCATTTTCACTTTGTTCTCTCAACCATATTTTTACTTTTGTTTTAAAATTATTTATATCTGTTATTTTTTTTGTTTGAGTTGGTAGAGCGTTGTATAGTTTTGTCGCATTGAATTTCATATTTCTTTGTCCAAAAGATGTTTTCAAACTGGCTGTAGCTAGAGTATTTTGGTTTATTGCCCTGGTTGTGTATCTATGTTGGACAGTGGAGTATTCTGATATGTTTTTTTTAATTTTAAATAAAATATTTTTTGCATAAAGTTTTTGTATATTGTAGACTTGAATGCTTTGAAACAATTCTTCTGTCGGAGTTCTAACCGGTAATTTCAAAATTGTCTTTAGTACTCCTTTTTGGGCTATATTGAGCCGGTCCATGTGAGTGCTCAAGGCAGATCCCCATCCAGTTATCCCGTACTCTATTTGTGATTGACATAAAGCGTAGTACACTTTCTTAATGTCGTTTATGTTGAGGATGTTACGGATGGCTCTAAAGAAGTAAATGTACCTGGTGAGTTTTTTTGTGATTGCTTCAATGTGTCCGTTCCATCGGAGATTATCATCAATTTCAATACCAAGATATTTGATACTTTTGGAGTGTGCTATGGTAGGACAGTGGCATGATGAGCCTTGATTTTGATAAGTATGTTGGATTCAGAAATTCATTATTTCGGAGTCCATGGGAAGGGATGTTAAAATGGATGTGTTTTAACAAAGCAGATGTGTCAGTAATACTGTTGATAATTTTGAATATGCAAATTAGATCAGTGTCCTTTCTACGTTTTTCTAAAGAAGAAATGTTTAAAGTTTGTTCAATTTCATCATACGAGTACTCGCCTCTTTCAAGTCCTAATCGTAAAGCAATTCCAATAGGAAGCGATTATATTTTAAAAATTATTATTACTATGTTAAAATGAAAAAAAAATTGTGAGGATTCAAAACCAGATTCTATTTATTTTGTTGTGGTTTTTATGTTGGGTTGAATAATAAATCTTTTATTTGTCCAGGTGTTTTGGTAAACATGTTTTTTATGCGACACTCTGCGTCGATATCCTCATCAAGTTACTGTAGCATCATCATCAGCTCTACGAAATTTTTGTTTGATGCTTCGTATATTCTGGTGGAATATTTTTAAACTATGCACCTAGCATTCGATCAATTATCGTGATGTATTTTTGGGGTATTACGCCGTGTAGCGCTTACTCTTTCTTCAGTAAAAATTTCGCACAGCATTACAGTGACCATCATCAGGGCAGATGTGTAATCGGTGCTGCTTTCTTGAAAGAACGTTAGGTCTCAGAGAGCTTAATATTCATCTTAACATACATGCCCTGATGATGGAAATACAACAAGGAGGTAGCGCAACACGGCATAATACCTCAAACATAAATCACGAAAATACTTTTGACTGTGAAAATTTCAAATCATACCAGATTTTGAACAATTGGTAAAAAGATTATGAATAGAATTGAAATAGATTTTAAATACATAGTGAATAGAATCTTTAAAGGCCTGGATTTTTAAAAATAGATTTGAATAGAATTTGATTTAAAAAAAAAAATCAATTTTAAATGGATTTTGAAAATATTTTGATTAAAATTAAAATAGTCATGCAATAGACTTGGAATAGTTGTTATTTAAAAGATTTTTAATTGTCATTTAATAGATTTTTAATTGTCATTTAATAGATTTTTTTAAATATATTGGAATTTATAATTTTTCCTCCTCAATTCAGCACACTGAAAAGTAGTTTGACGTGATTATTGAAAAGAGAGTATTACTTGAGGTCCTCCACGACGAAGTTGCTGGGCCCCCAGACTTTAAGGTTTGACATGGTGGCCTCCAGCAGTGCCCCCTTGGGCCCCCGAGACAGGACTATCTCTTTCATCTTCAGAGGTTCCATGGGGGGCACGTCCAACTCGGGGATACCCTGGAATTAGAAGTTAATTGTACATTAAAGCAAGAAACGATGAACCTTAAAGAAATGATTCAGTTTGATGGAAAACTGCCCAAAAATTCAATGATGAATTTTATATACCAAATGAGGAATGCAAAAGGAATTGATGAATGGGAAAAGGAAGGACAGGGCGGTTCCGATGAGAAAGATTAATTATTCTTCATACCAGCATTTTAACATAATGACTCAATATCGATTTTATTTCGATTCAAATTTGCTTTGATAAATACCCACATTAAAAATGCTCAAACTCGTGATGATAAAACAATTAAATTATGTACTTTATGTAATTATTGTTTGATCATAAGTATTTATAATTTTTCATTAAAGTCTTAGCAAAATAACAATGTTTTTTTTTTTTAAATATATTAGTTTGTAAGACTGTAAATAAATAGACAAAACTTTCGTCACAAAACAAGGGCGCGGATCTTTTTTTAATGATTTTATTTGAACTAAAATTAAAATTCTGAAAAGTAGGTTTTCCAAATAATTTATTGATTTATTTTACTGCATGATTATGTGATTTGAAATGTACGTTGTAAAATACAAAATTTTATTTGAAAATTTGACAAATCTGCCAACGACCTACGGTAAAACCTGATTGTACTAAAAATAAACATATTTTCTCAAAATTTAAAAAATAGCTTCACTAGATAAAAAAACAGTCTTCCGAGATCAATTTATAATTTTTTTGTGGAAAAGAGTCAATAAGTCAAAAAATTGATTTAAAAATGACGGGTTTGTCTGGTAATTCCCTCTTTTTAACGCTATTAACGCTCTTATTAACGCTAGAGTACTTTTTTTTGACAAACAGGTTATCGATTCTGAATTCACTAGCCCCACAGGCTAATTTGTTCACTTTTGGAAAGAATTCATATAGGTCTCATAGAAATCGTTATAATTCCCTCCTTGTCATAATTGAAAACATAACGCTTCATATTCAAATATAGAAAATTTCTGCAAAAAAACCAAAATTTCCGACTGCAATATGAGAAAAAAAAACAACGAAATTTATCTGTTAGATATATTACTTGATTGTGGAAAATGAATGTTAGAAAATTAAATTTTTCTGGGAAAATTATACGGTATTTTTTTTAAGCCATCTTTCTGATATTTTGTGAAGTTAAGAAGAAGAACTAAATTAAAATTTTTAATGCTAGAAAACTTTTGTTGAAAGAAAATTTTAAGGCAGGTAAAAGTTTTGTAAATTTTCTTTTTGACATTTTCTCATCGGAGATACTTATTGTTTGAAAACTTCAACGTTTTTTTTTAAATAAGAGAAGGCAGCACTTTCATTTACAACAATCCTCAACTGAACAGTCATGGAGATAATAAAACCATTAGAGGAATATTTCTAGATTGTCAGTTTCATCATCCCGATACAGCGTAAACGTTTGTTATTTACATTTAATTGAAATGACGCAATTAATGGAATTTGCAAATTATTGAATATTAATTTTATTATGTAAGACATAACTAGGTGATATTTTAATGGCCTAATGACGCTTATTAATATCAACAAGTAAACAAGTCACACACTTTTAATTGTCCAAGTTTTCTTTAGCGTAAGTTCTCGCATGTAAAAAACAATATCTACGTGTCTATAAAATCCACAGAAAGCGTTCCACAAGGTCGACAGATTGGGACTAGTTTAATTGTTTTCTGAATAATTATTAAAACGATTAAGTACAACTAGGTTTTACAATCAAAATGACTGTGCTTACTACAAAGTTCGAAATCTAGTTTTTATTTTTTAATTATAATAACTCCATGTTATTAAAGTAATCGCAATTAAATAAATTATACAAATTACTGTTTGCGCATTGTTGCATTCTTTAATAATTATGTTGTGCGTGCGAAGCCCTTTTGTTCCACGTTGAACTAGACTACCTACTATAATAGGCAAGGTTTTCTGAAGGTGTATAATTAGGCAAGGTCTTCTGAAGGTGTAATTGGAGCAGGAAGCTCCGGGCAGAACAAGTATTGATAGACGATGTGACCAAGGTCTACATCAAAATTAGACAACACGTGTAACAAAATGATTAAAAAAAATCAAAATTAGACAACACGTGTAACAAAACTCGTTTTAGTAGTTAATTATTCTAATAAATACTAATACGATACCAAAGCTGAAAAGCTGATCGTTTTTTCAAACCTTTTAAACCCCACAGTAGCAAGATACAACACAAGATGATAGCATAAAAAAAACTTTAATAGGACAAAACAAATCGTATTCATGGCTCCAAAAAGCAGTATGTCTTTTTAGAGAATGATTCCCACTAAGTCAGTTTTTGGTGGGACGGAAGACTAAACGAACATTATGGTGATGCACCACGTCGCGAAACACTTGTAAACGGTTGCTAACAATAACACTTCTTAAGTAAATGGACGATAAGGTTTAAATTCCCGCTAAACATCAGCTGGCTATTTTGATTTCCAAATCATCCTGATGATCAAATATGTGTTTTATTGTATTTCGCGTTGTTCAGGCAAAAATATTTAAACCTTTTTCGATCATTTTCTACAAAAAATTATTATTCGCCAGATTATACGATAAAGCCATAACCGAAAAAGGGTGCGTAAGCAGAACATTTTAAGCTTTAAATCAGTTTTTAAGCACCCGATGCTTTATTTTGTTTATGGGCTTATAAAAAAAAAAAAAAATTCTCGATTATTTCAACGGCAAACATGTGTTCCACTCTCAGCATCTAAAATATTTCTGAGCGATCAAATTTCCAAACCCAAAACATATTATTTTGCGTTACTTCGCACTTCGTAGTGCTTCGCCTTAAAACGTTTATACATTGTACCCTCAAGGGAATTCTTTGGGCATTAAGGGATGTTTTTCGTAGAACTCAAACTAATAATTGCTCCCTGCTCAAATCAATTAGAAAAAAATAATATCTTTATCGTTCTATCGTTGTACGGTACTTAACGCCTTTTAGAATACGATTAAATTTATCGGTAACAGTTAAAAAGACAAATTATTCACAATGTTACGTAAAGGTATTTGTAACAAGGTGTGTGCACCCTCTTATACACACTTTATTTATGGTCTGGGTGTGTGGCACTTCTAGTGCATGCCCATTGACACTTGGGCATTGGTTATATTCCGAGCCCTGCAATATTTTGGAATGCAACAGTTGTTGATCCTGCATAGGTTCAAATCAGCAGATTTGAAAAGAAAGCTAGCGATTCTGGGTGGAGCAGCCGAGAGCTTTGTGGCGGTCCTCTCGACCGCAACACGACGGATCTTTTTTGAAGATCGCTACGATCGTGGTTGTGGACCTTGGTCGTCACACTCGCCATTTTGGGAGCGGACTGGAAATCATCCTGGAGGGATGATTGGCATCGAGAATCATCCGCCTCTTCTGCTTCTGGAGGGTCCTTTTGGCTGGGAGTCAATTCTTTGGAGTCCTGCCGTTCTCACGATATGAGATTCGTTCCACAAAAGGAGATTTTATCATGCATCTTTCAACTTACCATGGCATCAATGGGAACTGTTTAAACCTAAGCAAGCCCTTGCCAGACTGCCTTAGTTTTCAGTATATCATTTTTAGTTTAATATATTTTTGTATTTCTAATACCGCTTTTCTTTCAAAATCTATAACCTATTCCTTACATCTGCCATGCGAGTTAATCTTGTTCAAAGTAATCTGATATGTATATTGTTGCCACCTTATCCCCGGTAACAACCATTCTAGTTTGAAGGAAACTTTTCAGAAATAAATTAAAGATTAAGTATTTTTGTTGACAATCCGTTATTGGCATGTACCTGCCCTTCAATAAAATTAATCTTTGAGGCAATATATACAGTGTTGACTGACGGTTATGGCCAAGGTCAATATCAAAGGCAGATATCACGTGTAATAAAACGATGAATTAATTACGTTTATTATTCTAACAAATAATAATATAAAACCAAAGTCGTAAAGTAAAACATACTCATAATATTGCGCCGGTAAGAGTTAATAAAAAATAGAAACATAAGGCACTTAAAATGGCTTAAACCAAACTAACTAACGATATATGATTTGTCAAGAAGAAGTTCACAACCTTTACCTTTCTCACTCCATTTCGTTCAGGTTTTCGTTTAAATGCTCAGCATAATATTGAGGTTTTGTTCAGTTCTAGAATATTTTCTGCCGGCAAAACAGTATAGCATCCCCCCGAGGTTTATAAGTAGAACAAGATTGATCATCGAAAAAAGTCACCCCTAATCTAATCTTACCAATTCTAAACTAACCTAAGTAAACCTAGTCTTTTTTGACCTAATCCAAACACGTATTGAGCCCGATTGAGTCGACAAAACATAGAATGATGTCCAAATAATTTAATAGATGTTTGTTCTTGCTAATACAATACTTAAATAGTTACATGTAATAAATATTTCTTCTTCTTTTTGCCCAAAGATATCGCATTTTGAGGATCCTGAATATGTGACTACATATTTAGGATCCTCAAAATTCGTTTCACTTTCAATCAGTTAGATCTTAAGCGTTAGGTTGTTGTACATTTTTTTTTGATTCTGACCTAACTATAGAGTTTTCGCGTAAACCTTCAGGCCCACGTTTCTCCAATACCTGTATATTATGTGATGTTTAAAATAAAATTACAAAATGTGACAAGTAACAAAGACACTTATGTTTCGAGTAAATTTTTAATTCAAATGTTGTTCATGCGTGACAAAGAAAATGTGCACGAATGAAATAACTATAGGACAGAACAGCGTTTATGAACTTAAAAGTTGTGTTGAATACCATTCTACATCACGAATGTGATTGAGATGACTCTAAGTTTACTCATTTAAACTGAGACAAATAAGGAACGCTGTACGAGACGACTTACTGCTAATAATAGTTCTTATTCGTATTGTTTCGATATCTCACTTTTTCAAATGGCGCTTAAAATCTTCGTTAAACAACGAAAATAATTGTATCATTTATAATTCTAAATAATTCATTTTTAATTTTTTCGGATGAAATTTTATTTCTTGGAGTATTAAGCAATTTTGTTAGATATAGCAAAACGACTTTTCTTACCAGAATTTAAAACTGATCGAAAGAACCTTATTTCCGCATCTTTCGCTTTCCACTTTTGAGATCTCTACAACGCGTCAATAGTTTTGTAATGTCACTGGGTTCTTATCGATATTTGAACATCTTCACATTTCTTTGTTGTGCAGTACATTTCATATAAAGTTTGTGTGATAGAATAGTAATGTAAAAATGATACTAACCGCTCCCAGCTTCGTCTTTATAGCATCGATGGACCGGATGATGCAGGCATCTACGTTCGGATCCGTTCTATGGCAGATATGTATGTAGTCGGCTGAAACAGAAGCAGATTAACATCATGTCAGGGGCCAAACATTGTAATAAATTGTAACACACTCCTTCTCAATTACATTCTTACGTCAGTGTTCAGTTATTCTTGACATGATCCGGCTATTTGACTGATCATATCAGCCTAGGGCGTCCCCGACTTCATCTACCATTCACTTTACATGCCTAAACCATCTGAAGGGTGATTCCGGGTCTTTTGCGACAGCTTAACACGTGCTAAATCAGCCGTACGCGTCACATTTTGACAGTTTTCTTAAATGCGGTATTTCGTTTCGCGCTAACGAGCAAAATAATACAATACCAACTCTTAAATGTAATTAAGCTAACGAGAGAGATGACGGCGAGTTTGCCACGAAATCCACGTTAAGAGACGGAAAATTTGCGAATCGAATGTCATTGCTTATAAAAAATTCAAACATAAACAAACATCAAAATAATACGACAAATGGACATTCATTTATAAACGCCCATTAGGCTAATTTTATTAAGTACCTAGTTTTAATATTATAGTAATGCGGTAATCTTCTATGAACTTTACCCGATAAGATATTGGTTAAGTTGTCAAATTCCTTTTACGCGTTTCTCCTAAGCTTCACGCTTAACTTCGATTGAGAAAATTATTTCAAGGAAGTTTAAAGCATCTTTCACCATGTACCCCGACCTTCGACCAAGTATATCAAGACATGCCCTGTGAAATTAAAAATGACGCCAGAAACCAAATAAAACTGGCTCAAGGCCCATTTATGAAAAAGTGCGAGCATTGTTTCGTACTATTTGGATCGCATAGTGCTTTGTGTTTTACCTTTTATCGGTCCACACTGAAACTAATTGCTGTCCCAGCCGTCCTGAAGGAATTAATTTTTTCAAACACAAAAATATCCTACTTCCGAATATTGTACAAGGTACAGTCCGCGGACTTTTTTTTGGATAATGTAACCCGCTATCTGAATACATAAAAAAAATTATGCCTTACAGATAGCTTTAAGGCAGCGTTTTAATAAATGTAATAATATTGACGTATTATTTTTTTGGCAAGCAAAGTTTCTGACGTCACTTTATCACCCAAATGCTTGTGACGTCACCACACACCGATACTAACACATAGACGAAGGGCTTGCGGCACGAAATGGCAGTGGTTTTTAAACTTTTTAAAAACGCGACCCGGTTTGTATAAAACGGAAACCTTTAAAATACATTAAACGCAGATCTTAACAAAAAACCGCTGCACTATTCTTCAATTAAGGTCGAAAGTTAACCTATCTTAAGCCATAGCATTCCGAATTTCTACCGTTTTACAACATATTTCTCTAAAACACTTAAAGTTTTTAAGTTTCTAAAAAAATATATGTTGTTTTTGACGATAATATCTATACATTTGCCACGCCGAAACGGTAATTGAATGAAATTCTTCCGATAGAAGAAAATCGTATAATTTTATATTTCGAAAATTATTATTATTGTTACATTACAAGTTATGTATATATATGAAAAAAATCATAATTAATTTTTTTCTTTAAAGCTATGACATTTCCCGCGAGATTTTGGTTCTATTTTAAAATAGTTTAAACGAGTCATGTTTTATTAAACATTTTCACAATTTTCGCTTAAATATTATCGTTTTCGCGCTCCCTCTAACATTCGTATTTACATATCTCATCTTCCTCTTCTTTTTGAGCGCTTACTAACGGGCTTTAATTAACTACGAATTTCTGTCATTTTTTAATTATTACCTATACACAAAAAAAACTTAATGATTGAGCAGCTGATTCAAAACTTTTAAGAAAGATTATAGTTTTCGGCTAAGACATTTTGCAAAACAGAACAGAAGTCTTTGAATATTTTTTAGCGCAATTTTTTTGATATTTTTTGTAGTCAACGGTCGACGGCCTCCGTGGTCCCGAGGCAAGACTCTCGACTCACAATCCGAAGGTCGCGGGTTCGAACCCGGCGTGCGCAAATAAATTTTATTTGATTAATTTGTGTTATTTCACAATTTATTCATTTAAAATAATATATAGTATATTTGCGGCACGTTCCAGAGTGGAAGATACTATCAGTATCGCCCTGGTGTAAGACCACCATTCAGAATTGAAACGTTGCTTGAAATGGCTTTAGCCGTGTTTAGTGACCAGATCTGAATAGCCAGGTACTACTTCCCCATCTTCCTCTTCCCTATCTCCATCCCCTCCCCACTACCTTCAGCCTCACAACATACCCCATTTGGGGATGCCATAGTCTCACTGGCTCCAGGCGGGAGCAGTTGGGACTCTTGTGCGGTATTTCACATAAAAAAAAAAAAAAGCCAAAAGTCCAGAAAGCAGTAAAAGGGCTTGCGGGCTGCTGGTTGCTCATTACTGAGTTAATGATAAGCGGCCAACCTGGGCAGCCCACGGTGCGTGGGCGGTAAAAGGGTCAATTTTTCGTAATTATTTTTAAGCAAACGATGAATGGATTTTTTTTATTTTAAAACTCATGATCAATATATACATATACGGGACAGTGTACAAATTTTTGTACACGAATCTAAAGTATGGTTTGCAGTGTACACCGCTTTCAACAGGACACTTCGACGAAATTGCTGCTTGGTGGTTGACAACGAGCCATACGGTTCATCAGAAAAGTAAAATTTAAAAATTATCAGACGCATCCGCCGCCAAGACCCGGACAAACCTCAATCCATGAACCCGGGCACCCCTGCATAGTCACCAAACGTAGCGAACCACTTGGGGTGACCTATGGCAGAGGCGTTGGTTACCAAAAAATGGTTCCCGAGGCGGCGGTACCCATACTCGCCTCCGAAATTGAATCGCTTGTCATAATAAAGTAAAAAAATATTTTTGACTAATTAAATTTATGAACGTCTCGCGATCCCCACTTTGAAAACCATTTATATACAACACAGCTTGCCGAAACGTCACGCATGCAAAACGTGAACACCTATGGAAGTGTTAGTTCGACAAATCACACAATGGGATTCGGCGGTGCCCAGTTTTATATTGCCGAGAGTTCGCATGCTAGACGGCGGAATTCGAAGGAGAGTTGTATTGCGAAATTACTGATACTTGAGGTTATTTTTTTCTGATTTTTACTATGAGACGGCTTGTCTAGGGTATATTAGGTCAATGACCCCGACATATTAAATATTGTTGTAATAATTAAGTTGAAACTAAATTATTCTATTATGTATGGTTCGAACAGAACATAAGTAGGTCGAAAAAGGCGTAATGGATAAAATATCATTTCACAATTGTTTTATTTGCAACCTCAAGGATCACATTTTGCGGTTTTACTTGTTGACCAAAGGTCAGACATAACCTACATTTATGAAAAACCTTCATAATTTTATGCCTGTTTACTATTATTTCCAAGTAAAAGTGAATAGTTTTGACGTCGATTAACAGCCAAACAAAAGTTGTTCATATTTTATTTTTTTATTTTACAATGAATAAATAACATTATTTATTTATTTACTGTACAAATAACACCTTTAAAAACAGAATAAAACATCTATACTAATATTATAAATGCGAAACTGCGTGTGTTTGTTTGTTAACCCAATAAACTGATAAACTGATTTTAAAAATTCTTTCACCAATATATAATGGTAAAATCTGGCGTTATGAAATTATAAATATTCATATATTATATTTATTGTACGTTTTCCGTCGCTAATGAAAGCGAGTCTATACTAATATTATAAATGCGAAACTGCGTGTGTTTGTTTGTTACGCTTTCACGCATAAACCAATAAACCGATTTTAAAAATTCTTTCACCAATACAAAGCTACATTATAAGCGAGTAATATAAGCTGTACATAATGGTAAGCTCTGGCGTTATGAAATTATAAATATTAACATATTATATTCATTATACGTTTTCTGTCGCTAACAAAAGCGAGTTATTGCTAACGTCAGAAACCAAATCGTTGCCGTGGAAACGATATTGATATATTTGCGGGAAATCGTAGTTAATATCAATCTATCAATGTATAAATAAAAATGAATCTCCGAAATGTTTGTATGCGCTTAGCTTCCGAACGACTGCAGCAAATTGGATAATTCTTTTTTTTACTACTGGTGAGCTCTGGCATGAAATTTAGGTAGCCCGCGAGCTGTTTGAAAACTGAATGTATCGGGAATAGATGTATGGAATGCGGGAGGAGGGAAGGGGGGTGAGAGATGGGGGGTTGGGGGGATAATTGATAAGTGCAAGCGCTACAGTAATTTCCCCCTAATACCATAAGCCGAGCGAAGCCGCGGATAAAAGCTAGTTCTTTTATGAAATTGGATTACAAAACATTACAATACAGTGTAACATATGATTTAAATAAATGTAAATTTACAATTTTGGAAACAAAATGAAAACTTATAACTGTTTTCAAACAATATGAAAAATGCTTTTTAGTGAGTTCTTTAGGTGCTATTGAAAATATCTGCCATTTCTACATATTGGTTACCTAAGTTGTGTACGCGTGGTAAAAGGGAGTTCATAGACAAATTGGTTTTATTGACACTATTGTTGCAGTGAAAGATATTTTTAGTTTGTTGACTTTTTTAGGAACATGTAATGAAATCAATTGACATAATATAGGGCTGTTAATTCGAGAATTAATAATTAAAAAAAAATAATGGCATACGATCCAATCTTCTGTCACAGCTTCATTAATTTCAGATTTTTTATTAGAGAGTATTAGGTTTATCAATTGTTTAAAAATTTATGCGGAATTTCGCAAAAGAACTGAGGGAACCTTATAATGCGGAGACCAAATAGGTGAGTTATACTCAATTCGGCTACGGACTAATGTATTGTACATAATTTTGAAAATACAATTTTATTGTATTATCTTATTATTATCTCTTATTAACTTATCTAATGCCGTTTTTAGTATTTAAAAAAAAATGTACGTGAAGGTATGTTGATTAAAAAGTAAAGAAATCAAACATTTACAGAAAATATTAATTATTATTATTAAATAATAAAGTTTGGATCATTTATATAGCGCCATTTTTGTGAGAAAGTCACCCGAAGAACGCTTAAAATACGTTTCAATGCTCATAATAAAAATTTCATATGGTGTATATATTATATAAGATGTACCACTATAATAATACTAGGCTTGTGTGTATGGGTGTATAAAGTACTCAGTATTAGTATTAAATTTTCAGTGTGATTTGTAATGTGAAATTAAAAATCTTTTAAACAGTTATTTATGTTTCTGAAAGTTTCTGGTATTGAATCAAATAAATTTACTCGAAGATGTTTCTAATTTAATTGCCCCATTGATTTTTTTACCTTTTGGTGTTGGGAGAATTGATATCTCTCTAAGATTACTATTATTTTTAAATGATGCAGTTGAATTTTGAAAAATATCTTTGTAAATTTTGTTATGTTGCGTGGTAGAATTTAATAGTACATAAAACTTTACACTATATTCCACATATATATAATATATAAAATAAGAGTTAAATAATATTTACGGTGCCAATATTTCACAAAATAATAAAAAATTTAAAAAATATATTATTTTTGTTTTAATATAATATAATTTTTGTTTATCTTAAAATGATAGGTACAAATTATAAAATTGTAATTTAAAATTTCGTTAACTATAATTTAGACTGATCTTTCAAAAGCATTTGCTTTAATGGACTTTTCAAAGTTTTCTATTTTACGTATTAACTCAAAGCAAAGTGATTGTGATTATATAGGCCCCACGAAAACCGTATTCATCTTCGCGAGATGTCGCTGGTATCTCTTTTCGACGGGACCGTTTGTTCACCATTCTTTCATTTGCTTTCGCTGTCCTGTAAAATGAACTTTTTGACTTACGGCACTTTTCTACGGGATATAATTTATTTCACGCTTTGGAAAAATAACGATTTATCTCATAGAATCAAATCACTTTCACCTTACGGCATATTCATTACTAGAAATAGTTGGTAAAATTGTGTTTTAAACAATAATGTCCAGCGATTCTATATAATTTACCTAGTAATTTTGGTACGAGCGCCTGATTGCATCAAATAATTAAATCGAACAAATCGCAAAGCCTTATTCTAATCGTGACAGATCATAATACCACGCAAGTATAAGGGAACGAGCGATGGCGAAAATCGGAAAATTGCATAATTTTCCACTTCCTTGCCGTATGAAAATTGAGTTGAATCGATATCTCTGTCCAGAGTCGTACTGGGAATGGCAGTCTTTACAATTTGGGAAAATTGATGAAGTATTCATTCCATTATGTGAACTGTTGTCAATCCAGTGAAATGTAAAATCTTCTTCCATCCAAAGAAAAATCCATTAAAGCAAATGCTTTTGAAAGATCAGTCTAAATTACAGGCTACAAAATTTTAAATTGCAGTTTTATAATATGTACCATTTTAAGATAAACAAAAATTATATTATCTTACAAAAAGAAATTATATATACATAATTTTTAATTATTTGGTGAAATATTGGCACCGTAAATACGATTTGATTCGTACACACTACGCCCGCACAATGTATTGAGCCGCTGTCAACTATTATATAAATAAAAGCGAATATAATACTGTATTTGGTGTATATATATTTTTTATCTTAGCTCCACACAGGAGGCCCATAGGAAAATAATTTACCTCAGAGCCTACGTTATCTTTCGGAATGCTGTGTGAAGGGTGTTTTTAAGAAAATGAGGGAGAGGAAGTTCTGGGCAGGAAAAAGGTATGAGGAATGGGTAGGAATCGGGGATCAGTGGGTAAAGGTGTGACTAAGGCGGACTTACGACTCCACCCTTCCCACTGCGGTGCAAGGCGATGGGTCGAAAGAGTCCTGCTGGAGAGGTCAAATGGTCTCCCTCAACAAATGTCTCCCAATCCAACCCACCACGCATTAGATTTTTTTTTAATTAACTGCACACAGGAGGCCCTGAGGAAAATAATTTCCCTAAGGGCCTATGTCATCTGGGATGCTGTGTGGAGGGTCTTTTTGAGGAGAGGAAGGAATGAACATTGGTCTTGAAGAGACCCATGTTGTGGGAGGGAGGAAACACAGAAGCCGGCAAATCGTTCCATAGCCGAGCTGTTGAACTCAAGAACTCGTTAAAACGACCCGTTCAACGACCCGACAAATGTCAACCGTGTACATATGTTGGGCGCGCGTTTGGTGTGTCTCCCGACTATGCACCGGTGCCGAAGGGATCAATGACGCTAGTTCCTTAGAGCATCTTCCATTGAAATACCCTTGGCATTGGCAGACTCATGCGCCGCCAAGATCTAGACTAGAAGTAACCAAACGTGGTCAACCAATTTGGGTGACCAATGGCAGAGGTGTTATTATTCCCGTCAAAGGGTTAGCCCTGTCAACGATTAGCGTCATTTAGATTCCTACAATGATATTAATATAATTATTTTCAACGTGCAACTGGGAATCGAATTCATGATCTTTGTCTTACCGGGACAACATCCCTAACCACTGGGACCTAATTTTTATCGGTCACAAATTATTAAAAATCGGTATTTCAAAATCAGAATGAACAATATTATCTTCAACTAATTTTTCCCTTGTTTTATTTTTAGATATTTTTATTTTGTAAAACAGACATCCTGGGTTTTATTTACAATTGCAACCGTTACCATTTTATTTTCTGAATGTTGTTCTGTTTCAAGTTTTATGTTGACTTACTAGTATTATCTTCTTATTACTACTAATGATTATTGTGTATATATAACCTTCAAAAATTATTGCGATAAAATTGCTAAATTATTTATTTGGTTGTGCGTTGTGCGGGCATCACAAATCACGAAGCTCAACAATTAAGTTACATCGTATTTTTCTTACATATTTACAATATACTGATTAAAAAAAAAAAACACTGTACTTAGAGCAATACAAAGTACGTAAACGTGATAAATATAAACCAAGAACTTTGGTGCACATTTTTATCTTTACGTGTTACTTACTGGAGTTTTAATTATTTATCTACTCCGGCTGTTATCTCTCTTTCGATGTCGGTTAACGAAGTTTTTGCTGATAACTGATGGGTCCGCCTCTGTCTTATCTAATAGTTATATGCGGACAGGGCCGAATTTACCATAGGTGCAGATGAAACGTGAAACCAGGCCGGGAAATCATAAATCAGTAATCATAAATCATAAATCATAAATCATAAATCATAAATCATAAAATCGCTCAATATTTTACGAAAATGTCTGTGGAAATGCATAAAATCTGTTTCTCTAATGAAAACATTAAGAAAACTTTTTTTAAAGCCTTTTAAGCCAAATAAACACAAAATATTTTTTTTTTTTTTTGATTTGAGATTTCAGGATTTCGATTCGGGATTTCGATTTTAGTTATTAGCGTGCACGTTACAACCTAGTTTTATGATATAAGTATTTTTAATTAAAGTCTAAAAGATATAAATTATAATATTTTTATGCAACAATTATTGAATTAGGGGATCACCTCTGGGCTAGACAATACTTGATTCTGTGCAAAGGAGGGCGGTCCGTCTGATTGACAATTCGTTGTTAACAGACCGATTGCCATCTCTAATGCACAGGAAAAATGTGGGTATGCTGAGTCTGTTCTACAGGTATTTCAATGCAGCCTTAGCGAGATCCCAGGAACCATTTATTGGATAACCAACACCCCTGCCGTAGGTCACCCTAAGAGGTTGGCAACGTTTGGTAATTCAGCAGGGTTACTTACCCGCTTACATGCGGTGAGGTTTGTCTAGATCTTGGCGGCGAAAGCATTTGCTCACCAAATAAGTGGTGCACTGAATTGGAAGAGACTAGTTAAGGAAGAAATTTTGACCTCTCCAGCCGGGCTTATTTTTTTTATTGAAGTGAAACTTCTTTAGCTCCGTTAGTGATTTGAAATTCGGATGAAACGGAATTGCGTCAATAAAATTTATTATTTGATAAGTCATCGGTTCTAATATAATGCGGCGAATCTCATAGTGCAGCGGGCAAGGTGCCCGACAAATCGCGGCCAGAGGGACAGACATCCAGCGAATGAAGGTTAGAAATCCTACGAAATCCAAAAAAATAAACATTTTTATTTTTGTAAAATTAATATCCAATCTTCAAACCACTTTAAAATAAACAGGCAAAGAAAAGAAAGTGACATCTAGCGATTTTCTAGTTTCACTTCTACCGCGCGAGAATTGCAAACTCTATTTTTTTTTTTTTTACTTATTAGCGTTATAAACGACCTTTACAAATTCATATATTTTTATTTTATTTATTTTAAATACATAAACGGCTATACTGCCTTTTATAAATAAACATATAATAGAGTACAAAAGTAAGAAAAATAATATCATTACATAATAGTAGTTTTAAACTTAAAAATAATATACAATTATTTTGTGTATCACAACAAAAAATATCAAGAAATAAAAATGAGAAATATCATCATTTCATTTCAACATGTCCATATTGCATATATAAAGTTACATTATGGAAAAATAATTTTTGAGTGCATATTGCGCTAATTTTAAGAAATAAATGTCGCCGATGTTAGCATATTCATTTCCCAAAATGAGTAATCGACTGATTGGTGAGTAATAATGTGATAATGTATGTGTGTTATCATAGTAGAACGGTAGAGTCAGTCTATTGTTAGCGCGACTAGGGCAATGAAATCGTATTAGTTCTATTAAATCAGGGGTATCCAAGAACGAGTGAATTATTTTATATAATATTAATAGATCACAGATTTTTCTGCGATCTGATAAATATACGAGATTAGTCCAATTTAATAACAAATTATAGTCAACGAATTCTCTTGGAATACCTAATTTAAAATTAATATACCTAAGGAATCTATGCTGGATGTTTTCAAACGCTTGAATATGGATATTGTAATGTGGAGCCCAAATCGTAGAGTTATATTCTAAAATGCTTCTCACTAGCGTTATGTATAAAATGCGAATAGTATCAATGTTACAAAATTGTTTGGTTATTCTAATAATAAATCCTAAAATCTTCATTGCTCTGTTAATAATATTAGTTTATGGTTAATAAATGTAATTTTTGAATTAAAAATAATACCTAGATCATTTATTGTTTCTACTGAGTTTAATATAATTTTGTCAAGATTGTATTCATGATTGATCGGTTTCTTTATTTTATAAAATCTTATTATTTGACATTTACTAATGTTAAGTGCCAGTTTATTGCATATACACTAATTAAACAAGTTGTTTAAATTTTTTTGTAAAATTATGCAATCGGAAATATTTTTAATTTTTTTATATAATTTTAAATCATCAGCAAATAACAGGATATCAACATCGGAAAAAACGTCTACAATGTCATTAATAAATAAAATAAACAGTATTGGTCCTACATGGGAGTCCTAAATGACAGTGATAAGGATATTTATATCATTGACCAATAAAATAACGACAAACTGAAATTTGATTAAACAATTCTGATAAAGTGCATCTTTTTACTTAAATCTACAAAAAGTGTTTAATGAAATTTTTCCAGGGTTTACATTTACTTTCTCAACTCATCGACTAGAAGCTGTGGGAGGGATAGATTCATAGGTCTGTCTCTTCCCTTTTTAGAACTTTCTCACCTTTCTTAATCTAAAAACACCCTCAACACAGATCCTCAAAGATGACTTGAGCTCTGGGGAATTTTTTCCCTCAAGGAGCTAATGTAAAAAAGACAGTCATAGATTTGTACTTGCACCGGGCGCAAATAATAATTTATTGCAAGTCCGGTCCTATCTACTGCAGTATGTATTTCAAGCAAAGTGCAACGGACGCGGCCGGCCTACCGGTGTCTGGTGCATGTGCAACACGATTGCCTGCGTCTCGCCTGCCTTGAAACAGTTTCTGAGTGCAGCAGGTACTTGCGCCTGAATTCCGCTGCGATTAGAAACCCGCTCTAAGGAACCTTCCATATCCAGCTAACTTGGAATAACACACATAGAATCTGATTATCAAAGTCATCACGAAAAAAAGGGGTCATAGACAACGCACATAGACAACGCACATAGACATCCACAATGTCTATGGGTTCGCACTGAAAAGTACGTACCTGAACGAAATCTACACACAGCGGCCCCGATTCTAAGTACACTTACGACTCCGTAGTGAACGTCAAAAAGAAGAGGAATTTGGTTTGAATTTTTTTAAATGGCTCGCCTAAAGTTATTGTTTTATTATTATTAAAATTCGGAAACCCCTAACTCCTTTAGCATAATCTGTCAGAAGGTCAAAAAATTTCCTCTTTGCAATAAAATCCTTTGAATGCAAATACACATTTGGCCGGCGTGGTTTAGCGGTAAGGCTCTTGACTCGCAATCCGAAGGTCGCGGGATCGAATCCCTGTGCGGCAAATAAATTTTATTTAAATCATTTAAAATAATATATACTATATTTGCGTCACGTTCCAGAGTGGAAGAAACTCTCAGTATCGCCCTGTTGTAAGACCATCATTCAGAATTGAAACGTTGCTTGAAATGGCTTTAGCCGTGTTTAGTGACCAGATCTGAATAGCCAGGTACTTCCCCACCTTCCTCTTCCCTATCTCCTTCCCCTCCCCACTACCTTCAGCCTCACAATATACCCCAATTGGGGATGCCATAGTCTCACTGGCTCCAGACGGGAGCAGTTGGGACTCTTGTGCGGTATTTCATGTAACAAAAAAAAAATTGAAACGATGCTTGAAATGGCTTTAGCCACCGTGTTTGGTGACCAGATCTGAATAGCCAGATGCTTCCTCACCTTCCTCTTCCCCAAGTCCTGCCTCTGCCCACTACCTTCAGCCTCACAACATAGCCCAATTGGGGATGCCATAGTCTCACTGGCTCCAGACGGGAGCAGTTGGGACTCTGAGACTCTTGTGGAAAAAAAACACATTCTTTTAAAAAGTCAGGTACGCCTCATACGTCGTACATGTGTCTGGTAATGTTATATTATCGTGAAAACAAGCTTATGAGTTCGGGTGTTTAAAAAATTGCTCGCCTTACGTTTTTGCTCACTAAAATTACTGATAACGAAAATAAAGAAAAAAACATACATATTTTTTTTTAGACAATTGTTATTGTAAACGTTATTGTCGCCTCACTTTCTTATATTTTCAAAAAAAAAATAATATAAAAATTACGAAGTTTCATAAATTTTTGTATTCAAATTGTGGTCGGATTTTTGGTTTTATAGAGATGCACATTTAAATTTTTCCGTAGTTAAATTATAGGTTCGAATATGTTTTATCTTTTTACCACCATTCTGAACACATCTAACCTTGACAGTAAGGGAGATTTAATGATTTCTATGAGATCTATGTGAGTTGTTCCCAAAAGCGAATAAATAAGCATGAGAGATTGTGAATTGTAAGCATGTCGGGTGGAAAAAAAACTCATGAAGGTAGAATATTGCCACAAAAATATTTTACTTATGAATACTAACTGTTATTTATATTTTCGTAGCTTTATGGCTCGGTCGGTCAGGAATTCCCCGAAAATTCTGTTATTTTATTTTCGTTCCTAGCTGTAACTATTACGCGGTTGGAGATTCCCCTGAAATATTCCTCGCATGTCATCTGTGACATTCTCATTTCTTTCGTACATTGTGATTGACGTGAAGTGAATTTTTACCTATTGATGAGTTGTTATTCTCTTAAGTTTTTAAAAGTGTTGAAAGACATCTTTTAAAAAACAAGATAAGGGAATTGATAGTGTAATGAATGTGGATCCAAGTTTAAAAAGGAACACAATAATATTGTTTGTGTTTCTTTGTTTGGACATGAATTAAGGTATAAAAGGGCATGTCTTGTTTGAGAGCTCCTCTTCACGTTGACCACCACGCGATAAACGTTACTTAAATATATTTTCCGGGAAAGCGAAGGTAATTCTTCGACGTGTAATGGTAAGAGCGCCCTTAGATTTCGTTTAGTTATCGATTCTTCGGATAAAAGGCGACCCTCGAATTACTAACCAATCATAATTCCTAAACTATTTTCTTCAATATTAGGTAGGACAATATCCAAAAACTAGTTTGAGGATTAATAATTTTGGGGTGATCAATTAACACCATGATCATTCTTGGGGTGACACACGTTATCCGCACCGGGTGCCACCCATGCTATCTACGCCACTGCATATTTCTAATACGTAATAATAAAATATAGCGCATTATGCGCATATTTAACGTAAGATATCCATTAGGTAAATTGTTGATTGATTACTGATTCCTGATGACTTGTTTAAATAAGGTATTGACATAATACAAGTAAATGATGTGAGTTGCATTGATGAGTTATGATACTAAAGGAATCGAAAACCTTTTCCAAAATATTATGTAGCATACGGTAGGTATGTTATGAGGTTGAAAGGAGTTGGAGGAGAACGAGATGGGGAAGAGAAAGGTTGGGGAGTACCGATCTGGTCATAAAACAATGATTAAGTCAAAAAAGTTATACTATTGATAAAATAAATTACACAAGGAAAATTATATGTACTAAAATTTAATTTACATTTAACATTTAATATTTATCCCAGAGGATATTTTTATACATAAGAGGAATAAAGATCAGAAAGTTACTTTTACTTAATTAAAAATGATTTTTTATGTTTATAATAACTTGATCTCAATATTTAAATCAAAATTTACGAATCTTTTAGTCGGTTTTTTGATTCTTATAAAAATGTCTAGCCCTTTCAAAATCTGAGTTTTCAATGTTGCCTTTTCAAATTTGCCTGTAAAACAAATCCAGATATTCTCTATATATCAATTGAATAGTAATAAATACATTGGGAATACGTGTGTCATATGTCATATATTTTGTTTTATAAATGTGTAATTTCTAATACCTACTTAGTAAATGCTTAAAAATTATAGTTACATAATGTAATTTTAATTGTGAAATTATCAATGTTCTCCAAAATGACCTTGAAAGAATCTCATCCTTGCGTTCTCTCGAAAGAAAACATTCCTTTGTTCTGAATGCAATTATTAATGTTCTCCAAAATGACCTTGAAAGAGTCACATTCTTGCAATATACGTTCAAGGACAAAAAGAAACCATTCCTTCGTTCCGAATGCAATTATTAATGTTCTCAAAAGTTGTCTTGATAGAATCTCATTCTTGTGATATCTTGAACGTAACCAGAACTGAATTTGCAATTTGGCTGTCCTGAAACGGGAAATCTTCGCAGTTAAAATGTGGTCTTTCACCAGGGTGATACTGAGAATAGCTACCACTCTATTATTGGTTTAAAAAAGATGTATTTTAAACCAAATATTACCCGGTAAATGAATTAAGAAGACTGATCATTCTGGAGGATTTGTTTGCATGTTTTTTTTGGTTTTTATGAATTATCATAGGTCCCAAGAAAAATCATTTTCTTCATACTCTCCCTATCTGTCACCAAACGTAGCGAACCAACAAGCAACATTTCAATTCTTAATGGTGGTCTTACACCAGGACGATAATAAAAGTACTTTCCACAATAGAACGTGCCGCAAATATACTTTGATATTATTACATTGTGAAATAACACTATTCGATCAAATTAAGATAGCTTTACACGTCGATCACAGAGGCCGTCAATACTGTGTACCTACCCAAAATTGCAGAATACCTTCATATTTTTTTATTTTTTATTTATTGTTTCTTTACACTGCAAGTAACAGTTTACAATACAATTTGCAACCTCACTAGGACAAGCCTGTGTTGAGGTTAACAATTCTACAAATTAACATTATATAGATATTGAAATAACAACATTGTTGTATTTCTTACAGATTGAGATTATGGGTAGCCACTAAACTGCTGGCGCTAGGTAGTACATTAATGTAAACATGTAGACTTTTAGGACCATAATTTTGAGAACTGATTGAAAATAAAAAATAAAAGTGTTTTTTGTTTTTTTTTTTGTTTTAACGATTAAGTTGTAAATAATAAATAAATGTATATAATATAATATGATTTAAATTTGGTAGGAGAAAGCTAATACTAATTTAGCTTATTATTACTATAAACATCATCATTTAGCTAATAATTTAGAAAGGACAAAGCAGAAAAAATCAATTGGCAATCCTCGGCTAACATAAATAATTTAACAATCTTTTTAAAAATGCTCAAGGAATTAGATGACTTGATATTTTCTGGAAGGCTGTTAAAAATGAGCGGAGCCTGATAAAAATAATTTCTTTGGCCAAAAAAAGATTTAGTTTGAATTGCCACAAAGTTCAGACCAGAGCCAATTCTAGTACGAATTTGCTGTGTTCTTTCTGCACTATTTATATTATCAAAAAATCTACAAAGCGTTTGTGTAATATATAACATTCATTGATTTCTTGTAAAGTAAATGAGTTGGATATCTAAATTTTTTCTTGAACATAACTTTAAGAATCAATTTTTGGGCAATATTAAGTGGTTCTATGTAGGTCTTTTGGCAGGATCCCCAGCACACTATAATAAAAGAAAGCATAGACTGGATTATTGCAAAATAAACCGTTTTCAATTTTTCTTTGTCTTGTATATGTCTGAGTACTATTGACATGATCGTTCCATCTCAAAAATTTATCTTTTTGTACACCAAGGTATTTGATGTTAACTACATTTTCTAAGAGATTGCAGTTACACGTTTGCAAGCAACTGTGTATGATCAAATTAATCTAGTATAAAGCAGGTTTGTTTGTTTTCGTATTGTTTATAATATTTTCTTTGTGCCAACTTATGTATAATTTTAATGCATCGTCTGCACAAAAGTCTACAAACGAGTTTGTACTAATTGCTACTTTAAAAAAGGAAATTTTTATGTTTGGGCTTACAATAATTTAGAATTATTTCCTAGTTAATGAACAAAAAATCAACTTGTTGAGGAACTTGGTGAACTGGTTTAAATGTCAGGGTAAACAAAAAAATATATTTACAAATAGAAGCACCGAAAAGAGTAAATACCTAAATTATGTTAAAAGAATCCCTTACATATTCCATATTAATTCATTAAACGTTAATTTGCAAAATTAAAATAGCTAATGGACAAATAACGCTGATAGACCAGCATTTTGTGGTTTTTTGTTTATGTTTTAAATAGCACAAATTTGAATGTATAAAGCAGCTGAAACAATCGATTATTAAAATCTGAAGGTTAATCACAGAGAAATCGATAAATTTACAATATTGCATCCAAAGACAAAACTTTCGACGATTTTATATCGATATACTGTTTCACTTTGACTGCCTAACAGGGAATAAGTAAGAAATCGATGGGAATACCGCAGGTGTTTTCTATAAATTCACTTTCCGAAACGTCAAACACCAAACGATTACGTAAAAATATATTAATAAATTGATAATGTTGATTTGAAATACTAACCCAATTATGCGTAAGCAGTCCGCATTTACTTTTTGACACTAAACGGGAGTTAATTAGTTATTGCGGTCTTTAGTCATATATTTCAATCATTTTCGTTTCTCAAAGATCGAACGGAATTAATTGATTGCGTCTTTGATGCATTATTTAAGTCTATGGATCGCGTATACGACTTCTTTTATTTCTAAGTGATTCGTCAGTTCAATGTGTTCATTTAATATGTCAGTGAATTTGCGTTACGAGTGACATAATTCAAAAATACGTATATTAATAATTAACAGAATCTTATCTGATACTATGGAGGCCGCGCTAAAATTTATCAATCGTCGGTCGGAATATGTGTTAACAATCGTAGACCGTGCTTGCAAATATATAACTGACCATAGATGACGAATAAGGTCAATATCGTTTTGATATAGGGTTTTATCGATCGTCTAGATCTCTGATAAGTAGTACAACTTTTTTCTGTCAGGCACATCTATCAGACATATCATCCAAAATATTTCCAGGTCGCAGCTTAATCATGGCATTGAAACTTCCAATATTATTTATTTAATCATCGGGTTTCATGTGAGTAAATAGTTACTAGTTTCAGGAAACTAAATTTTAAAAACATATATATTTTAAAACAAAAGAAAAATTTGAAATAAACTCTCAAGCATCTTTTTAACAAATTTTTTAAAACAAATTATTTTCTGAGCTTGCAATCTAGAATTAGTCGGGTCATAAATATCATTAATATGTTGGTAATAATTGAATACCATTAACGTCTCTCAAATGAAAAATGTTTTTATTTTTTCATGTGAATACCTCACAAGAGTTCTAATTGTTTCCTTCTGGAGCCAGTGAGACTATGCCATCCCCAATTGGGGTAATATTGTGAAGCTGAAGGAAGTGGGGAGGGGAAGAAGATGGGAAAAAGGAAGGTGAGAAGTATCTGGCTATTACTATCAAAACTAGTCAATAAACATGGCTAAAGCCAATTCAAGCACGTTTCAATTGTTAATGGTGATCTTACACCAGGGCGATACTGAGAGAATTATCCAGTCTGGAACGTGCCGCAAATATTTAACATGTAGCCAAATAATATAAAAAATTGCGAACAATGGTTACTAAAAAGAGATGATTTATATTAAGTCATATATTTTAATTGTGACAACCTGTATAGTTATAGTAATAATGTAATGTAGAAATGTACGTTTAAATTGAAATTGAAAATTAACGTCCTCTTGACAAACTGCTTAGTTACAGTTTAACGGGATTGTACATAGAAAAACAATTAAAAATCAAATGCATGCAATCTAGTTGTAAGTGAGAATCGATTTTCGAGTATCAAGTATCGAGAAGGAAGTAAACTCAGGACCCCTTTCTTCTCCGGCAAGGAAGAGGTTCTGGGTTCACTTCCTGGTTACGACTGATTTTTTTCTGTTAATTCTGTATCATACTTCTGTTTGAGAGTTCTTAGTGTCGTCTTCAGTGATTAAATATTACAATTTGATGTTTTACACATTACGTGATACCACTACAAAAAACCTATATTCAGTACATTTTTGAAGATTGTCCGCAGCAATTTAACGTGTGAAATGTATTGAAAAATAAACTCTGGTAAAAACTTCTAAAAACATTGTTTTTGTTGTGATAATCGCGATTGATGATTTTAATTATCATCCAAACGAGATGCAAAAGAAAAATTGCAAACTCTGCTCATCTGGATTGACATGTAGACCAATGTTTAAAAATCTGAAAATTCTGACAGTCACAGACGTATATATAATGCTGTTATGCATTTTAGTGCGATCATCTCCAGTCAAGTTCCCACAAAAAAAAAAACATAACACATAAATAAGCTACAAGGTTCACAGAAAACTTATTAATACCAAAAGCAAACAAAACAATGTTCCAAAACGGACCATATTACATGGCCATTAAAATGTATAACAACCTTCCACAAAAAATTAAACAAATACAAGATACACTCAAATTCAAATCATCACTAAAAACAATTCTTCTAAACAAATTTCATTATATTCTTAATGAATACCTTATGTAAATTAACTCTGTTTTCTATTTTTAGTTTTTTTTTTTATTTTATTTTCTCATGTAATGTAACATTTACTATTTGTATCAAGTTACTATTTGTATCATTGATAATATATTGAAATTTAACAAGACTGTGTGTAATATAATTTTTAATAATTTAACAGATGGCAACATAAACAAAATTATCAATTTAACAACAAACAGATTAAAATAACTGGAATATATATTTATATTTTTATTTATTCTTTTTTTGCTATTGTGTACGAAAGCATTATGCAAATATGTCATTTCTATGATTTTTTTTTTTTTTTTTCAAATGATAACGATTCCTGCCTTCTTTTTTTTACATGATATAGTTTTGATTGAGATTCCAATGTAATAAACACTGTGAGAATTATAGAACTATTTATTCCTATCAGAATTATATTACTAGTACTATCAGACTTATAATCTTTCTCAATTTTCAGTTACGGAGAAGAACTCTTCGATATCTCTCATTCACTTTACTGTTTAAATTATTTTTATTATTATATATATATATTTATATATTTTTTTATTAAAATATAAGATAGATCATGAAATTATTAATACATAAAAATAATGAGATTGCCTCTACTCAAACCTATCGTATATTTTCTTAAAAACAATTAAAAAAAAAAAAAAAAAACTTCGATATATTTCCTGTTTGAACATTCGGATAGGAAATATATCGATGAAAGATTTAGTTTTTATTTTTAAGATTAAGCTTTTATTTGTAAGATTTAGTTTTTATTTTCTGTTCACAAAACAATGAGTTTATATTTTGGTTTTCTTTATAGTTTTAATATATTATCATTTTATTTATTTAAACTTTGTAACTTTTCTCAGTACTTTTACAACTATCACTATATTTAACTGCTTTACGGCCTTTATAACATTGTACTTGAAATGATGTTTACATTTGTAATTATTAGATACAATATTATGTTTTACAAAAAACAACAACTACCTAATGTGAACTAAACCAGGAAATTTGACTGTCCTAAAACGGGAAATCTCCTAGTTGGACAGTCAAAGTATTTGTTTATAATGTATATGTATTTTGTTTCAATAAATAAATAAATAAAATAAAAAATAAATAAATTTAATTGTTTGGTTTTATAATATATGAATATATATTAGTATGTATGAGACGATGTATGAATTTGAGTGAAGCAAAGAGTGTGTGCCAGGACCGAGTTGTTTGGCGGTCCGTCCTCTCTGCCTACCCCTGCGGGAAACGGCGTGATGGTTAGTTAGTTAGTTGAATCTATAATAAATTAATTTAATAATAGAATTTATAATATATGAATAATATTTGTATTTTTTGGTTAGTTGGAATAATAGAATTCATAATATATGAATAATATTTGTATTTTTTGGTTAGCTAGAAGAAATATAATGTATCTATAAGCTACACCTTTTGTGCGTGTATTTTTGTGCAATAAATGGTTTTGAATTTGAAGAGTGCCAATCAAAACAACAATAAAAAATATTGAATAAAGAATAAAATAACTTACGTATAAGTGCGTTGACTCCAATAAACAACGAAACGCATAACATCACAAATGCAAAGCCCGTCATTTTCAACAATTTTCAATCACAACCAATCTCAAAGAAAAAATCTATAAAAATCCAGACCGGAATCAAAGTTAACCGACTCTACTCCGAATTAGGTTGGGGTTTGTTGAGTTAACGTGCTGAAGAGGAGACTCCAGTAGTCAGTAACTTTAACTCCAGTTAGCAGTAAGCTAGTGTACTGTGGAGTGGAGTGGTTGCAATAATGAAGTCTAGCTTGCCTGGACTAGCCATTTCAACACTCTGTAAGGATTGAGTCGGTTAGTTTGAAAACTTCACAAGTCTATAATTTACCGAAATGTTATTTTATTAGTGGTTACGACCAGGCTTCGCGCATGTATCAAATCGATGATATTCAAATAATAAAAAAACCTTAATTCATTTGATGTTCAATGTATTCATTTTATTGTATGCCTTGAGCATTAACTATGTAATAATTTGTTTTGAAAAGTTTTATTTTTATTTTACATGGAAAGTAAAACTCTTTGCAACAAAATGTGTTCATTTAATTTTTAATTTTGAAATATTACAAAACTGGGCAAATAAAAAAATCAAATAAATTTTATTTGATTAATTTGTGTTTTTTCACAATTTATTCATTTAAAATAATATATAGTATATTTGCGGCACGTTCCAGAGTGGAAGATACTATCAGTATCGCCCTGGTGTAAGACCACCATTCAGAATTGAAACGTTGCTTGAAATGGCTTTAGCCGTGTTTAGTGACCAGATCTGAATAGCCAGGTACTTCCCCACCTTCCTCTTCCCTATCTCCTTCCCCTCCCCACTACCTTCAGCCTCACAACATACCCCGATTGGGGATGCCATAGTCTCACTGGCTCCAGACGGGAGCAGTTGGGACTCTTGTGCGGTATTAACTGTAAAAAAAAAAAAAAAAAGATTTTAAGAAATGTGACGAAACCTAAGTGCCCAAGTGCCTGGAGTCAATGGCAACCCCAATGGGAATATTGTGAGGCTGAATGGTGTGGTGAGGAAAAGGAAACGGGAGTGATGATGAGGTAGAGTTAAGTAGTTAACAGGTGCCTGGCTGTTTTGGAGATCTGCAGTCTGCAAAACATGACAAAAGACACTTTGGTGCTTTTTCACCAAGTCAGTACTGAGAGTACCTTAACAATTAGTTTAAAAACACATTTGTAACACAATGGCGTATTTTAGAATTTACTGATTGATTAAGTAAATGTTTCAAAGCCCAAAATAAAAAATGAGGTTTTGATCTTGGAAATGCGCTGTTGCATTGACGTAGAAAATACCAGAAAAAAATTAAGTATTTTTCATGACGCCATTTTCACACAAACAAGCATTACATACTGCTTTACAAGATCATCACAATGCTCTTCAGCTTTCGTACCCTGCAATGTTATAAAAAAAACTTTTTGTTTTCTTGATACTTTCTTTTGTGTTAGTTTGGAGTTCCAATACTACAGGATTTTTAAATTTATGCCATCAAATGATTGTAGCTATATATGTAAACACTTGTGTTATTTTGAAACAGGGGGTCTTTGGTTCGATTCTGGTCAAACGGGAAAAAACTTTCGTATGGGCACTGCCATTCTAGATGTTGTGACAATCGTTGAAACATGATCTTACTTTTATTTATTTTTATTTAAGTACATAAAACAGGCACGTTGATACATGGATCATTTAAATACAGTGTACAACAGAAATTATAACAAAATGGTAACAAAAATAATTAGCTAAATATGCAAAAGTGAATGACAAACAAGAATGAGTAAAAAGTAGAATACAAAAGTATGACCAACAATTTATTATTGGCACCTGTGCTGATGGGACAATGATTTAGTAGGAACAATATTGTCTGTCTTTGAATAAAGGGCTTCATCACAAAATCAACTTTATATGATTCATGGTAAAATATATTTTTTGAAGTGTTTAAATGAGTCATTAAAAATGTCAATTTCATTATTAGAGCATTTCATTTTCAATTGAATTATTTCATTATTATTGTGTGATAGGTCGATATATAGAAAATAACTTCCTTCCTTCCTTGTTGAATTTCTTGTTGGTGTATTGATGTTAATTTGGGATAAAATGTTTGGTGTATCAACTGATGTATGTATAATTTTGTGTAGAAGCAATAAATCGGAAGGTTTCCGTCCGGCTCTCAGAAAGTGTAGTTTATAGTGTAGAATTCGGTCGTTATACGTTCCAACTTACATACAACGTCTTTAAAGTTACCACAACGTTTATCGATAGTTATTTGAATTAACTGTCATAATATAAAAACCTTCTGTCCAGGAAAAATGAAAAATGCGTTAAAATTACTTTTTCGAAAAACTACAAATTGATCAAAACGATTTTCGAAAAGCTCAATCTCTATAAATATTTACATAAAAACATAATACGCCATTTTATAATAGACAAGTTTTGCCAAGTATAATCTAATATAATATCTATTTGTCCTTCCCTGACATTTTTCTCCCATTGCACAATATTTGTAATCAGTCTGTGTTTGTAGGCCATATTCTATTTACATTTAAAAAATAATATTTACGTAATTTGTGGGAAAAACTAGTACAGTCTGTTTTTGAATCCGAAGCTTCAAATGATTTAATTTGCAAGCATCAATGTATTGCTGACTCTAATTTTATAGCTTTACGGGTCAACGCGTCATTTTATGAGCAAATTATGACATTCACTTCATAATTTAATTTATTTTCAATTAATGTAATAACACCGTCGTAAATGATAGATCCGTGAAAATAAAAATAATTATAACACTAAAGATTTATTTATTATCTGCCTCACTTCCTATACTAAATTTGTAAATTGCCAAAATATTTTTTAAAACTACAAACAATAATTTTTATATTTATTTCTAAAATCTACTGCTCCCGTCCGTCGGTAGTTGGATAGGGAAGGAGATAGGGAAGAGGAAAGTGGGGAAGGACCTGGCTGTTCAGATCTGGTCACCAACCACGGCTAAAGCCATTTCATGCAACGTTTCAAATGAATGGTGGTCTTACACTAGGGCGATACTGACAGCATCTTTTACTCTGGAGCGTGCCGCAAATATACTATACGTTATTTTAAAATGAATGATTTAAGATATAACAAAAATTAATCCCACAATTGCGAGTCAAGAGCCATATCCCTGGACCACAGAGGCCGTCACATTGTAACTCTCTTTTAAAAATGTATTTAAAAACGCACTAAAATGAACAATTTATTATTAATCAAATGTTTTAACAACAATAAATTGAATTGAATTGAAAGTTAATCAAATACTTGAAACGGGCCATGTCAATAGTCAAGAGTTGATTTATTTATTTATTGTTTCTTTACATTGCAGGTAAAATGTTTACAATACAATTTGCAACCTCACTAAGACAAGCCTGTGTTGAGGTTAACAATTCTACAAATTAACAAAATAACACAAAATTATACATATATTGAAAGAACAGTATTGTTGTATTTCTTACAGATTTAGATGGATTAATGTAAACGAAGAAGGGAGTGTGTGCAAAGAATGAGTGGCGATCCATCCTTTTTGCCTACCTAACCACTACGATTTTCGGAACCCTCTGTAAAGTAAAGCACGTGAAAATAATTAAGAATTAATGAGAAAATTGATACGATTAAGAATTAGTATGAGATAAGCTTAATACTAGTATTATTTTTTTTAAAGCTCGTTTTCATAATTAAATTAATTCTCAAAGTTTAAATTTTATAAAGCCCGCCAAAACGAGTGGAATCCAAGCGGTAAGAGGCGGGGTGTGTGTGTGTGACGTCATTTGGGCTCTGAAAAACACGTTGCTTGGGCATTTTGTATGGAGATTTTTTTAATTCTTCAATAAGGAATTCCAGTAATTTTTTTTTCAATTTTAACCGTCTATCAGAATTAATGGTATTTAAAAAAATATATATTGATCAAGATTTCACTATTAAAGTTAATTTTTGTTTCTCCCGCCTGAACTTTTCCCAATTCGATGGGCATTGAATTAGCTGTTCGACGTTCGCCATTTTGGAATTCAGAATTGCGGAGGGTTGCGAGTACCTAGCATTACGATTGTTTTTGTAGAGTTTAAAATTTCTGATTTGTTATGTAGTTTTTTGAACAGATTTGGTATTATATTACTATTATTATTTTGTATTGATTCGTACACTTACTTAAACTAAAAAAAACTCATAACAAGATAGCAAGCAAAACTGTTTGGCCTGTAAACCTCTCTCATCATAAACAAACCATCTCTCATGTAATTGAAAGAGATGCACCATAAACCTTCCAATGACCGTACAAACCGGAGTACAGATGAAGTCAGAATTCTTTGGTGCAATAATGAAGCGTTTATAGTTTAAAGATTTTTAATAATTTTTTAAGAACATTTAATTAATTCTAAGAATAATAATAAAAAAATACATTTATATATTTAGAATCGATATTTTTTGATTTACATGAACATATTTTTTATAAGTCAAAATATTTTTCACTCAACTTCCTTATTCACGGTTAAATAAATTGTTAATTTATTCAAATTTTTTTGTAATAATTCATAATTTTTTTACATTTGTTGAAGGCAATATCCTTAATTCTATTGATTCAAATTGCAGCATTTCTCAATTAATTAATGAAAACAGTTATTTATTTCCGCATACACACCACAACATGTGCCATTAACATAGTACATGAATGTGGAGTACAACAGGGTGTTAAGGGACGGACTTACTTAACAAGTGATTCCTGACATTATTTGAGGTAAAAAATGTGAATGAAATATTGGTCTCCGGAACATTATCATTTTTTTTCTTAAATATACATTTTTCTTCCTTAATACGAGTATAATCTTTGGTCACTCGAGTAACAAAACAAACCCTCATCCCAACCTTAATTGTTCAAAACGTTATTTTTTTAATTTTTTACGATGGAAAAAAGATTTTTCAAAGATGTCTTTTGAACTTTTTTTTCAGAAATCACTGGTTAAATGAAGTCCCTTAACACCCTCCATTAAAAAAATGATTAATTTAATTAATTTTTTACGATGTTATTTTATAAATCGTTGCTCTATTACATTTCACCATCTCTACCTACTAATGACAATTTGTGATAGATTCAATTGGCCCTGAAGAAAGGTCACCATTCGTTCAGAGGCGAAATTTTAAACAACTAACTAACTTACTAACCATCACGCCGTTTCCCCGCAGGGGTAGGCAGAGAGGACGGACCGCCAAACAACTCGGTCCTGGCACATATTCTTTGCTTCACTCACATTCATACATCGTCTCATACATAGAAAATTTGGTATCTACGGTCAAGATTTCTCAAAGAAAATGAGTTTAACATACATTTTCTACGTACCTTGTTCTACGGTGTCAAAAATATGACACATTTCGAATATGGAATATAAATAATCGCTTTGTGAAATAAATTATGGTCTGTACTTGAAAAGTTCAAGAAATTCCAATTTTGAAATTATCACACACTTGTTGTTTCCATTTGACATTTCAAGTAGGTACTGGGCCACATAAGCCTCCTCCAATTTCAAAAATTTATTCATCGTAAATTATGCATTTTAGAAATAAACCTATGTTTTAGTTAAGTGAAAATATTACGTACACAATTGAGGGATTGCTAGTGGGGGCTAATTCTCCCGGAGAAATTAAGACGAATTGTTTCGCAGAATTTCGAACGATTCATCGAATTTCAAAATTAATAAGTTACTTATTATTGTCACTTATTACTGTGAAAGTCCAATACAAGTTCTGTTATTATTTCCCCATTGGCCGATTGTTTCACAGCGATTTGATAAGAACAGAACTTGAATAGGACTTCCACAAAACCATATTTAATGAATTATAAAGTCCTTAGTAGCATCTAACCCTATTTTTACCCTCATAGTCCAAATTCCCCCATCTGACATTTTTCCATCCTCTAAGGTTGATTCCGTAATGTTTGAGCAGAGTATTGGCACATTGCTAGTCAATCCAAAAGAGCCTGTTATGCCTCAGTTCAAAGCACTACCCCATCAAATCGAATTTTCCTCACTTGTCCGAATGACAAACGGACAATATCGCATCTTTTGAAAGTTCACGCGCTTGACTCCTCAAATAGTATTTTCCGTGGTCTGCAAGTGGACACTATAGATAACATATTTCCGTGGTCTGCAAGTGGACACTATAGATAACATATTTCCGTGGTCTGCAAGTGGACACTATAGATAACATATTTTTGGTTATCCTCTCTCACCAAATATCCTCTCTTCTAACAAACCTAATCTAAAATTGCCTCTCCTCGCTCAACGCTCAACGCTCTCCTCTCTTCTAAACATGAAATCGAATCCAATCTTGAATGTGTATAAAATTTGTCAATTTAAATAAAATTTGAATATAAATTGAACTCCCCCCTCCTTATAATTTGAAATGATGGCCTAGAACACCCTTGAAGGGTGAAACTGCTAACCCTGTACAAATCGCAAGTGCGCCCCACGGTTGAATTTGGCAGCCACCTCTGGTCTGGAGCCCCAAAATACCTGAAAAAAAAACCCTTGACTCTGTGCAGAAACGGGCAGTCCGTTTGATAGACTCTCCTAATCTAACAAACGGATTGCAATCTTTAGAGCACAGGCGCCAGGTGGGAATGCTGTCCTTGTTCTACCGGTATTTGATGGAAGATGCTCCGAGGAACTAGCGGCATTGATCCCCTCGGCACCGATGCGTAGTCGAGAAACACGCCAAACGCGCGCTCAACATTTGTACACGGTTGACATTAGTCACATGAGAACGGGTCGTTTCTACGACTCGTTCTTGAGTTCAACAGCTCGGCTGTGGAACGATTTGCCGGCCTCTGTGTTTCCTCCCTCCTACAACATGGGTCTCTTCAAGACCCATGTTGTAGGAGGTTCAAGACACATGTTCACTCTTTCCTCTCCTCAAAAACACCCTCCACACAGCATCTTCAAAGATGACATAGGCCCTGAGGGAAATTATTTTCCTCAGAGCCTCCTGTGTGGAGTTAATGTAAAAAAGAGCTAGAAAAATTAAAAAAATAACCCGCCTTAGTGTTTTTTCAATTTTGTTAAGTCAATCATAATAGACGAGGCTATATCCATTTTGGTTAGAAGGATTTCGCAAAACTTGGTATTTTCTTTAAGACAAGAACTACCGGATAGTATAATATTACTAGCAGATATCCGGAATGCCCTTCAAAAGAATCACAAGTAGAAGTTCGCACTTTAGAAATGTTGTGAAAAGTATTTTTTCCTGTAATTATTTTAATGCTGACAATTTAGATAATGGGTTGCTAGGAAATTATTAGTGACCTTAAGATCTATTTCATAATAAAATGTCTTGTTTTAATGCATTTAGTCTTCTATGCATTAATCCATGCATGTGCACTGTGTCATCTTCAGAAAGAGCGCGTTTACCAATTTCTGCTAAAAAATCCTTTTTTATATGAAATACCACACAAGAGTCTCAACTGCTCCCGTCTGGAGCCAGTGAGAGTATGGCATCCCCAATTGGGGTATGTTATGAGGCTGAAGGTAGAGGGGAGGGGAAGGAGATAGGGGAGAGGAAGGTGGGGAAGCATCTGGCTATTCAGATCTGGTCACAAAACACGGTGGCTAAAGCCTTTTCATGCAACGTTTCAATTCTGAATGGTGGTCTTACCCCAGGGCGATACTGAAAGTATCTTTCACTCTGGAACGTGCCGCAAATATACTATTCTCTTTAGATTGTAGATTTAATCAGTTCAGTACACATATCTTGCAAAAATTACAATTATCTACAAATTTTGATCACTTTGAAGTTAGGAAAACATGAGAAACATGTCGCTTGCTGAGGATTGGTTTGTACTATGTCCACAAAAACTCGCATTGAAAAATAAAAGTTTTTGTGTTTCAAAAACTTGTATTTTTGTTTCCTTTATTTCAAACGAATTGCTATAAATATATTTTTTAAAATACAAGCGTTAATCTATCTACAAGTAAAAGAACAACATATTTGGTTGATTTTAAACGAACTAACACACACTTCAATTCACAGCTTAAAAAAAACCTAAAAATACAGGAGTACAAATCAATCCTCAGCAAGCGATGTGTAGTCGTTTTTTTCTCTTTTGCCCCCCCCCCCTTTTGGATAATTATGTAGCAAATAATCTCAGTGTCTGATTAAGGTCTGTACATTTGTAAATAATATTATAAAGTACCCGGCATGCGTTGCAATGACACTTAAAGAAAAGAAAGAAAGAAATTTGTTTCTCCCCCACTTGTTTTCTCACCTCTATCCTCCCGTGAATCCTCCTCCTTTGTTTCCTTCCTCCCCTAATCCCGCTTTCCCTCCCTGTCACTAAACTACATGAAATACACACATTTTCAAATAACTCTCGCGCCAACTATTGTCATTTTTTTAACAGTTTCATAACATATGCAGAACATTTGATGTCAGAGCATTTCTCCGGCAAGAAAGAGGTCCTGGCTTCAATTCTATTTTAACATTAGTTCCAAAAGGAGGCCACGATGAAAATAATTTCCCTCGGGACCTACATCATCTTAGGAGATGTTGGGTCTTCTTAAGAAAGGGAAGTAGAGGAAGTTATGGGAAGGAAAACGGTATTAAGGGTGGGTATTAGAAATTTGGGGGTTAGTATGTCCAGTAGTGAGGGACATATAAATCCATCCATTCAATTACGGTGCAGGGCGATGGGTCGAGAGAGTCCGGCTGGAGAGATCAAAAAATCTCCTTCAACCACCTCCCGATTTGGCCCGCAGGTGGAAAGACGCATTCGCCACCAAGACCTAGACAAACCTCACCCCATGAACCCGGGCACCCCTGCTAGGTCACCAACCGCAGCGAACCAATTGGGGTGACCTAAGGCCTTGTTTATCCAATCAATGGTTACCGAAGTGAAAAAATATGATTGAATCTTTTTCTAAGTTTTTAGATTTTCACGGCAAAAAGTATTTTTGTTATTTGTTTTTGGGGTGTTATGCAGTGTTGCGCTACCACCTTCTTTAGCCAACGTTTCGGACAGCGTTACAGTGTCCATCATCAGGGCAGATGTGTAATTGACGCTGTCCGAAACTTTGATTAAAAAGGAGGTAGCGCAACACGGCATAATACCCCAAAAACAAATAACGAAAAAAAAATCTTTTTCTGATTCATATTTTTCGTTTGAGTGTCGTTAATATTATTTTCATAGATTAAATAATAGTATATTTTGAGGTTTTACTCATTGACTTATTCCACTATAAGAATATTGAATATTCTTGTTATTTGTTTTTGGGGTGTTATGCCGTGTTGCGCTACCTCCCTCTTTAGCCCCACACCCCAAAAACAAATAACGAAAATACTTTTGTCAGTGAAAATCTAAAATCGTATCTTATTGAATATTCATTTTTAGCATAAAGCCACCATTTGTCTTTTAAAACATAGTTACATAATATATTATATTCTAATCAAAAACTGTTTTCACTTTCCAATATGCCATCTTGAAATATATATGCAGAGTGTAGAAGCACGTTTCCAAAGGATTGTAACCGGCGATTCCTGACCATATTTGCAGTAAAAAAAAGTCGTTTTGCAATCCAATGATTTTTTCTTTAAAAAAAATTAACACAAGTTGCCACTGATCACACTCCTACACGTCGCGACAGGATCACCTGATCTGCACGCTGTTTCATGTGTTACCGTACTGCTGGAATGAGACGGAGATCTTATCGCGTGACCTGCTAGGCTGTACACGACTATTCAGTTGCGACATGTGATGGACATTTTTTTTATTGTTTTTAATTGAAAAAAAAATATCATCGGACATCAAATTAATATCTAAATATTTTATTCCAAATATGCTTAGGAATCGCTGTTTAAGATCCGTTAGTACGTGCTGTTACTTCCTGTATTAAATTAAGAAAAAAAATCTTTTTGAAGTGAAACTTCTTTAGCCCCGTTAGTGATTTGAAATTTGGGTGAAACGAAAATGCGTCACTAAAAATTATTTTATGAAAGGTCGTTGGTTCTAATGTAATGCGGCAAATTCGCGCTTCACCGCGAGCGTCCCATAGCGTAGCGATATAGTGCGTCGCAAATCTCAGCGGCCAGAAAAATAAGCGAACTGAGGTTCAAATCCTACGAAATCCAAAAAATGAACATTTTTATTTTTGCAAATATATATCCAATCTTCAAACCACTTTAAAATAAAAAGGCAAAACAAAAGAAAGCGACATCTAGCGACTTTCTAGTTTCACGTCTACCGCGTGAGAATTACGCACTCCAATTTTTTTTATAAGTTTATGTGGTCAGAAACAAAACACCTAAATTTTGCAATCACTTCCTATTCCATTGACTTCCGACCAAATCCCATTAAAAATAAATTCTCGCTCAAAGGCATAAATTATTTCCACATAATTACACCTGGCGTGACACGCTTCTTATAACCTTTAACTACCGGATAATTAACCTATGAAATATGTCACATTTTAACAATAATAATGTGTAACAAGCCACGTTTATCAGCCATCATCGCTACTAATTTGCGCAGTCTGGTCTGAACACAAGAAACTGCATAATATCATCTAATCTCCGAGTCATTTTTCTATGCAATTATCTTCAGGCAGAATTACGCAAGGGGTATCATTAATAACATGCAATGCTGGAGCTCCGTCGAGGTATTTCTAAAGATTTCTTGAAATTTGTACATAGTCCTACGCATTTGATGTCTTATACTAGGTATTTTGTTTTTTCTTTTTTTATTAATCATAAATAGTACAACACATGTATTTCAAAGAAGATTCTATACAATAGTTAGTTACGTAATATATATACCCCCAAAAATAAGCAGGGCTTGTGTGTACGGGGGGGGGGTTTATTATAATAGTTTTATTTGATATTACTCATTTCATATTTTCACTATAATTTTTGAGATGTGTTTTAAATACTTTTATATTAGAGTTCATGTTTCTAATTTTTTCTGGTAAGGAATTAAAAAATTTAACACCGAGATATTTATGATTTTGCTGTCCTATTGTTTTTTTACATTTTGGAGTTGGAAGTATTGATGTTTGTCTAAGATTTCTCTTATTTTTAAAGGGTGCTACTTTATTTTGAATATCACTTTATAAATTTGTAATGTTGCATGGTAGAAGTAAATTAATGCATTTAATTTTCTGACCTTAAATTGTCTGAATAAAAGTTCTGACGAATATGAATAGGGTTTTTTTTAAATTGTTTTTATTATTAGTTCTTGTGATACGTAAATTGTTTGTGTTTGATTTTTATATGTACCGCCCCATCCAATAATGCCGTATTGTATAATTGATTTATTTATTTTTTCCGGTTTTGCCAGAAAAACACCATTTTATCAATTTTTAAATCTTATTAAAGGTGATACTTAAACTAATTCTTAATCTAATCTTTCATAGATGGCGCGAGTTTAATTATTTTAGGAAAAAACGCTTTATACAAGTTATGCTTTAAAATATTAACCCCTCAAGCATCGGGCCTATTTTGTCGTAAGGTCAAAATATTTCAGCTTTGCAATAAAATCCAAATTAATGGAATATTTATGAACGCATCCGAAAACTAAAAACTGTTTTTAAAAATTGATGACAAACGCTCTAAAATTTTATAACTCGAAAAAAAAACATAGTTTTTGAAATATGTATTTTTTTTTAATGCACACATAAAAAAGTTTAACGAAATGTATCACCTCATATTTTTTCTTACTTAAATTACTGATAAGGAAAGAAGATGTTGTAAACACACAAATTTTATTTAAAAAAAATTCTAAAAATTTTTTTTTTCAATTTGCGGTCGGACTTCGGTTTCATGAAGGCGTAAATTTTAATTATTTTGCAGTTAATTTCCAAACTTAAATGTATGGGTGGTATTTTCTCTTTCTAACACCGTTTAGATCACATTTCTAAGTATTATAGTAAGGGAGATACAACGATTTCTATGAGAGGTATATGAGTTATTCCGGAAACCGAACAAATTAGCCTACCGGGTTAAGATGAATTAATTGTTTGCTCCCGTACACACGCAATATGAATAAGTTTTTTACAAACAAACTCAAATCAATATATTATTATATTTGTAAGCCTCTCTTAAAAGACATAATTTTGTCTAACAAAACTATTTATTCACATTCATATTGCGTATTTAAGGGCGCAAACAATTAATTTATCTTAATATTTTAAAGAATAACTTGTAAAAAGCGTTTTCTCTAAAATAATTAAATTCGCGCCATCTATGGAAGAGTGGATTACGAATTCTTTTAAATATCACCTTAAACGACTAGCGCAAATGCGTGAAAAATCTCAAAAATAATATTAACGGTATGGAAAACATCTTTAAACCACACACGATTTTAGATTTTTACGGCCAAAAGTATTAAAGTGATTTAATTTTGGGGTATTATGCCGTGTTGCGCTATTTCCTTCTTCAAAGCTTCGAACAAGTGTCCATCATCAGGGCAGATGTGTTACCGTCAGTGATTATCATTTATTTTATAGGTTTATTTTTGGGGTATTATACCTGTTGCGCTATCTCCTTCATTAGCCAACGTTTCGGACAGCGTTACAGTGTCCATCACCAGGGCGTATGTGGTAAAGTGTGTGCTTATCACTAACGATTACACAACTGACCTCATGATGGACAATGTAACACTGTCCGAAGCGTTAGCCAAATAAGAAGCAGCGCAACACGGCATAACACCCCTAAAATAAATCAATATAAAACTGTAAAATAAATCACAATAAGTTTGTATATTAATTTACATTTTTTTTTACATGAGCTCCACATAGGAGGCCCTGTGGAAAATAATTTCCCTCAGTCATCCTTGGGGATGCTGTGTGGAGGTTTTTTTAATTAGGAAAAGGAGTAGAGGAGAGTTTTGGGAAGGAAAAGGGTTTAAGGGGTGGGTAGGAATCTGGGGTTCAGTGTGTCCTGGTCATAGACCTAGACAAACCTCACCCCATAAACCCGGGCACCCCTGCTAAATCACCAAACGTAGCGAACCACTTGGGGTGACCTATGGCAGAGGTGTCAGTTATCCAATAAAGGTTCCCGGGGCGGCGGTACCCATTCCCGCCTCCCAAATTGAAGTCCTAATAATATATGCATGCTGAAACCGTTGTTATTAAATAGAGATGCTTGGTAATTAATTAATTAATTTTCATGATCTGTTTATTTATAGTATAATCAATAATAATATTATGTATACACTTTTTATTTTTTTATTTAAATTAAATCAAAATTAAACTTGATAATGATATTATCAAGTTCTGCAAGTATTTAGGTATGTATTTTTGTTACAGCTGTTACGGTTTACACGACCATTTTCATACTGTTGTTGAACCACTTTAAGACAACGTATTTATAGGAATCTAAATGTCAATTTTTAAAGGTGTCTAAATTGATTTATTACCGGTTAAACAAATTTGCTGAGAAACTAAGTAGAGACAGGAGACACTCCATTATGTGGGAGATCTGTTTTCCCATTATTAAATACCACCAAGTCATTATCAAACAATTAAGGTTTCCTTAATTGTATAATAATGACTTTAATGCTGTGACTCATTTAAGTGCTTAATATTGTTTAGGTTTTAACAGCTGAAACAAAAATAATATTAAAATACTTGCAGAACTTGATGATATCACTATCAAATTTAATTTTAATTAATAAAAAAATAAATAAATGGTGTTCTTTGAATTAAACACAAAAATAATTAAAAATTAATACATATGTTTTACACTGTAACTGAGCAAATTTAATTGCAATTGAATAATCATTGTAATTGTAAACATTGTAATTGAATATTGATCCTGTTGACAAACTGCTTATTTGCGGCCTGGCGGGATTGTACTTTGGACAACAATAAAAAAATGTCCATAATTATGATCACAATATCTATTTTACTTCGTATTTTCTATCTACATTTGCATATAATTATAGTATTATTCCCTTTATAGGATTAACCTGCACTTCCTAGTATTTTATTGGAAGATTATTCTATCAACCACAAATAAAAAATATTAAAATGTATTTAACCTTAGTATTGATGTATTATTTATGTACGTATGTTTGTACGCATTTATGTCTGTCTCGATACAGGTACTGCTACATCTGACAGATGTAGGAGACATGCATCCATCATGCATCGAAAAAACACCTGTAATCAAACTTTACGTAGATAAATAAATAAATAAATCCAATTTTAAATATTTAAATCCAAATATTTTTTGATTAAAATTTTAAATTATAGGTAGGTACTTTATCGCTTCCCCGAATTTGTTCAAACAAATATTAACAAATTTGAAAATTATTTATTTAATTCAAAGCAAATCCGAGTTATATTTAGAAGTCATTGAACCAAAGCTACAGATAGAGGCACAACCGAAATAAGTATTTTTAATTAGAGTAAAAAATGGCTTCTCACTATTATAAAAAACTGCTGGGAGGCCTTATTCATACAAATCCTTTATTCGAATTTTTAGCTAAAATACCCTACCAAACTGAAATTACTTATTTATTTTCGGGAAATCGACAGTTGATATTTTTTCAGTTTGTACAATTGTACATGTTTGTATCTATAGCAAAAATAAAACCAATTATGGATGATTTACATATGTGATTTTACATATGACAAATTTGTGTTCCAACGTAAATCATAATATCTTACTTTTCTATTTCTCATACAAAATTTTCATCGAATCATGGAAACATTGTCAAACTTAGGTTCGGTCATAACTTGGGCCCTATGGGACCAATCGGACTAAAATTTTGGATTCTTAATAAGAATAACGTTTTGTTAACGAATAATCATAACATCTTCCAAAAACAGAAGTTTTAAATTCCTCATACAAAATTTTTCTCGATTCGTGGGCGCTTTGTCAAACATGGGTTCGGTCATAATTTTTTTTTATATATTTCATCATATTTAGAGAGAAAAATATACATTTTTTGAAACATCTATCACATTATACTCAAAAATAATTGTCCAAGTTGCCTCTAAAATAAAAATAAAACTCAATTTTGTAATGGCCCATAATGTAAAATTTAAAACGCAAATAAATACTGTGGCATATTTGATATAACTCCTGATAAAAAAGATATATTTTTCCAATTTAAGATTTGTACTAAGGTACTAAGGTATCAACTTCAATTGTTGGTAGAACACAATTTTTCTTTTCTTTTAAGAACTATACTTAAACCTTGAAATAGATTATTATACCATGTATGCATGAAACTTCCTCTGGTAACCCATATAATATCTAGATTATATCGGTTTAAATTGCAAATATTATACCTACAACCTACATATTACAAAAAGAATAAATTAAAACGAATTTATCTAGAAACTCTGGTTAAAGAATCTGCTTGTTATTACCTTTAACGGAATTCCGGACATCTGGAAATAATAAGTATACACCGGTCAAGTGATGATTAAAGTGTGACATTACAATCCATTTATGGAAAAAATTCCTACACACTTGTAACATATCTAAATACCTGGCAATCAACGTGTGCAAGCTTTTGACATTACCACTCTGAAGAATTCGAAAATAACATTGTTGTTTAATTACATGTGACGCTTCTCCTGGTTAAAATAATAATAGTTCAGATAAATCACTTTTCTGAAATAACAGATATTAAATCACTACGTAGGCAGATTACTCTAACCTACAATCAATCTTTACATCTGAACCTAACTACCTTAATATTGTTATTTTCTCCAGTTATCTTTCATTGCTTCGAAACTAACAGCCAGAGGTTGGCAGAACGGATGAACCCTTATCTGTTTGGCGAACGCTTTTTGGTTCATAAAAAATCCTGTAATTGCAATTTGCACTTTTTGCGAAGTATCTGCGGGCCCTGGACAGTATGCCCAGTTTTTGAGAGGCTAACTTAACTCTGGCTTCGATGGAGCCCCCGTACTTGAGCTGGTCACTCAAGTTACACCAAGCATATCGATGGAGGTCCTGTTCGGAAGATTGCTTCCGTTGACTAAGGGTTTTATAAGCAAATTTTTGATTCTAAATGGTGGTCCTTCACCACAGAGCCAGATATCCAGAGTAACGATCGGCCTCATTGCAGAATCACTTTCTTGAAATATGCACTAGCGTTAAAACACGTGTAAAGTACTGCAAATTCATTTTCATGTATAAATGTATGCGGGACCGTATTTATGCGCAGGCTACCAAAGCCCTTGGGCCCGCACCACAAATATGGTTGTGAAGAAATTATAAATTATAAGTAGCTTCATGAGCACAGTGTTGAGTACTTCACACAAGATACACTATAAATGTCTCGTACAAAATTGTGAGGTGAATGTTATTGGCACTACATTTCGACATTTTTTTTGATATTCGAGCTGTATTGTGCTGGGTATCAATAATCTGAGTAAATTTTTTCCACGAATTCTCTCCATTCTCCTGTCCGCGGGAAACAGAAATATTCTGGAGAAAATATGCTTCGGCTGTTTTATCAATTTTTATTTTATTACTTTTTTTACAGACTATTATCCAACAATAACACAGAACCAAGCATATTTATAATACAAACTGAAACACAGTAGAGTTGAACGAAGATAACACTTTTCTTAATGAATTAACATTATTCGAATCCTTATCTGTCTCTATAACTTTCTGACCTCAATCTGTCTCTTACCGGGGGACGAATCGCATTAAAGCCTCGATTTCATTGAGCGAGTTTACAAGCTGCTAGCCGGCGAATCGACTATCTGCTACTAAACTTGTTCCGTGTAAAATCCGCTAATTAGCTAGTATATATGATTACACTTAGCGAGTTTAATAGCAGATAGTGAATTCGACGGCTAATAGCTTGTAAACTCGTCCAACGTAATGTAGGCTTTAGGAAAATACATATCATCATCATCAGTATATTAATACGTGAAGCAAAAACTTTGTACCCCTTTTTACGAAAATTGCGCGGACGGAGAAATATGAAATTTCGCACACTTATAGTTTATATAGAGTAGGAGTGCAGAATGCTAATATATATTTTTTAAATTATGCATAAAAAATACATTAAATCAATAAAAAAAAACATTACAATTATGGTCGAATTTTGACCATTGGGCGACACTAGTTCTATTTAAATCCTTGTACTGTTGTACCGCCCTTCACAAAATTTTGCTTTTGCTTTCCCAAATACGTTCATTAAAGAAGATTTTATATATTAATATTAAAATACATACACATAACATTTCCAATGACACGTGTTCGCAATCTAAACTGTATCTAAATTTATCCAATAATCAATAAATAGTTTTTATCTCGAGTGACATCCCAGGTAAATATGGTCCTGTATAATTTCTGCCTGAACAAAATGTAAATCTATACTTCTATACTAATATTCTTCTTCTTCTTCGTGTGCCCTATCAGGCCCCCCGACGTTGACGATCACTCTGGAAAATGTCTCTCTATCTTGTGCTGCCCGGAATAGCTCCTCCGCACTTCTAATGCCGATCCACTCTCGTATATTTCGTTGCCAAGACATTTGTCTCCTACCAGGACCTCGGAGACCTTCTTTTTTCCTTCCAATATTAATTGGAGCAAGTGATACTTTTCCCCTCGAAGTATGTGACCCAGATATGAAATTTTCCCGACTTTTATTAATGTGAGCAGTTCTCTATCTGCTCTAGCCCGCCTGAGAATTTCTATGTTGGTGATCATGTCGGTCCATGGAACCTTGAGCATTCTCCGGTGAAGCCAAATTTCAAAAGCCTCTAACCTGTTCATGGTATTTACTTTCAAGGTCCACGTCTCACATCCATACAGCAAGACTAACCACACATAACACTTTAACATTCTCTGCCTTAGTTTTAAATTGAGGTTGTCATTGCAGAAGAGGGATTTCATTTTACTGAATGCAGTTCTTGCTGCCTCAATTCTGCACTTAACCTCTACATCTACATACCAATATTATAAATGCGAAACTGCTCGAGTTTGTTTGTTACGTTTTCACGCATAAAACAATAAAACGAATTTAAAAATTCTTTCACCAATGGAAAACTAAATTATATGCGAGAACTATAGGCTGTATATTATGGTAAGCTCTGGAGTTATGAAATTATAAATATTAATATATTATGTTTGTTATACGTTTTCTGTCGCTAACAAAAGCGAGTTATTGCTAACGTCAGAAAACAAATCGTTGCCATGGAAACGATGTTAGTAAGAAACAGCCTTGTAGAAATATATTATCAATCTGTTCAATGCCCTGGTGGTGATTTTTCACTAAAACGGCGCTATGCAAATCATCAAAATATTATTATTATTATTACAATAACACCTGATTTCAGTATTGAGTTCTTTATACAAACTCATTTTTAAATCATTTCGTATGCAACATTACGCAGTTCGCCTCCAGATCCTTAGGGTCCGTCCATAAATTACGTCACACCTTCATCAGCTCTGTGACGTCACATGTAAAAATCTAATTGCAAAATATGTGACGTCACACTAGGGGGGAGGGGTCTCACAAATGTGACGATGTGTGACAGGGACGGGGGGGAGTCAAAAAATCATGAAATTCGTGTGACGTAATTTTTGGATGGCCCTTTAAGGGTCCACTATTCGAATTTCGACCGATTTCTTACATATCTCCCTTAAACATTTGAAGTTTTTAAGCTCTTAAAAAAATATATGTTATTTTTGAAGATAATATCTAGATACGTTCCACGCCGAAACGCAAATTATATGAAATTCCCTCGATAGAAAAAAAATCGCAAAGTATGCTCCGGAAATTATTTTAAACAAGTCTATTTCTTTTATTTTACAAGTTATATTTGTGAAAAAGTTCACAATGTTTCTTTAAATGATACTTAAGATACGTTTCACGAGATTTTTGCTCTATTTTAAACGAGTCATGTTTTATTAAGCTTTTTCGCAATTTTCGCTGCTATTGTACGACTTAACATATAAGCGCGCTCTGTCCAACATTCGTAATTACATATCTCTCCATCTTCTTCTTTTTCAGCGCCGTGCGTTTCAAGAGTGCGGCCTTAAGGGTTAACACCCTTTATATAGCCATTTATACATGATATTTTATTTTTATTTAACATTTAGAATGTTTGTATTTTATGTAAATATTTTAACCCACCGGTATTGGACCCTTAAGTCGGAAACATACTTACGTGTCGTAGTTTTTTGTTATAATTTTATGTTTATGTAAAAATTCATCATTTGATTTAATTTGTTTTGTTTATAAGTTCATTTTATTCGGATATAAAAAAATCTGTTGATTTAAAAAAAAAAATAAAATTTAAATTTTCACTACCTTCTTCACACGTGTCTCAATAAATCATATTATTAATGTGCGTTTTTAGTAAACACATAATCTCTAATATGGACTTTGATTTTTTTAGAGGTAGTTAAAGTTTATGGCTAACTCATTTTAACCTCGTGTAGACTATAATTAAAATTCCGCTTAACCCATCAAGCTAAGTTGTTCGCTTTTCGAAACAACGCTTGTAGGTTTCGTAGAAATCGGTGTGTCTCCCTTACTATCAAAGTTCTTACTCCCTTACTATGAAAAATATGATCTAAACGGTATTAGAAACGGAAAACACCACGCCTTATATTCATATCTAAAAATTAACCGCAAAGGAGTAAAATGTACAACTTTATAAAAACAATGTTTCCGATCGCAAATTGAAAAAAAAAAGATTTAAACCTTTGAAATTTTTTATTAATTATTTTAATAAAAAGTGAGGTTTTAATAACGTTTATAATACATTTTTATCTAATAAGATTGGTAAGGTGCGCCCTTTTGAAAAATTTTGCATTTCAAATATTATATATATTTTTTTAGAATCATAAAATTTTAAGGCATATTTTATCACGTTTCAAAAACAGTTTGTGGTTCTCGGATATTTTCAGAAATTTTTCATATATTTGGATTTTATTCTAAAGCGGAAATATTTTGATCCTCTGACAACAAATGTTCGAAGCCTGAAAGGTTGAGTGGATACTTAATAGCTACGTTTTAGAGATTTGCAGATATTTACAACGTAATAAATGACAAAGGACATATTGAAGGTAAATACCAAGCAAATATAAAGAAAATAATATTATATGATTAGAATGTCCTTCAAATTTAAATTACTAAAAAATACATTAGTTAAAAGAAAATGTGAATACGCGTTAGAGTCTCATCTGCTTCTAATCGGGGTTAGTAGGAGTACGTTGTGAGTTGTGAGACTGAAGGCAGTGGGAAGGGAAGAATTTGGGAAAGAGGAAGGTGGGGGGACTACCATTTGCCTCAAATGGTAGTCCCATTTGCCAATTTGGTAAATATTTTTATTAAATAAACGGATTATTGCGAAACAATACATCAATCAAGGGGAGGGGGGTAAGGTTTTAATACTAAAAAAAAAATAATTTCTGAATGTACAACATGTCGAGAGTATTGCGTCAAAATTTCAAGTAAATCGAAGTAAAACTAACGAAGATACAGCGTTTCAAGCGACCGACCCTCTTGCTCGATTTGAGTATAAAAAAAACTTTGAATCGGTTTTTCGCAAACAACATTTTTGAAGTTCGTAAACACTTTAGCTCAAACTTTACTTAAGAGCCGTTAACCAGCGGCCGAGAACTTAAATTTCGTCAAACGATGATTTTGCAATCGTACCTCTTGCAAAGGTACAGGGCGGTTCCGATCAGAAAGATAAATTATTCTCTACACCAGCATTTTAACATATTTACTCAATATCGATTTTATTTCTTTCAAAATTTGCTTTGATAAATACCCACATTCAAAATTGCAAAAATTCGTGATGGTAAAACAATTAAAATTATGTACTTTTCGTAATTTTTTTTTGACGGTAAGTATTTATAACTTTTCAATAATGTCTAAGCAAAATAAGAATGTTTTTATTTATTTTTTAATATATTACTTTGTACGACCGTAAATAAATAGACAAACTGAAGTATTTTCGTCACAAAACAAGGGCGCGGATCTTTTTTTATGATTTTCTTTGAACTAAAATTAAAATTCTGAAAAGTAGCTTTCCCAAATAATTTATTGATTTATTATACTGCATGATTACGTGATTTGAAATGAATGTTGTATAATAATTTTTTTTTTTGAAAATTTAGCAAATCTGCCAGCGATCTACGGTAAAACCATATTGTACTAAAAATAAACATATTTTCTCAAAATCTAAAAATAGCTTCACTAGATAAAAGAACAGTCTTTCAAAATCAATTTATAATTTTTTGCGGAAAAGAGTCAATACGAATAAAATTTGAACTAAAAATGACATATTTCCGGTTTTGTCAGGTTAATCCCTCTTAACCGATCCTTTTAAAGTTTTGTACACTATTTTTACACGTAAATCAACAGTAATCGGTAGTCAAAGGGAGTTTTTTTTAACCATTTTTATATTAAAAAATTCACCGAAATTTTTTTACCAGAAATCGCGTTTTTTACTTCAAAATGCTGCAAAAAAAAATCAAAAACAAAAAAATCCTTCTCACTACCAAGGAAAACATATCACTTTTTAAACGCATTTCGACTTTTTTGATTCAAATTATTCGGTAGCAAGTTTTGAAGTTCACCGCATAACAACTTTTATTCGAGGCGCCTCCGGAGATTCGCTCTCACAGACTTATTTATTGACATTTTGTAATAGAAATAGAAAATTATACATATATTTGGTAAGATTACTTACTGTACATTGCACAAGAGTCCCACCTGCTCCTGACTGTCAAAAATCTGTGGGATTATCGCACCCTATTGGGGTGCGTTGTTTGGCTCTAAGGAATGGGGAAGGGAAGACAGATAGAGTTTGGGACAGATATGGCCAGACACGCGCATTTGATTTACTGCAATGGCTTTTGCGTCACATGTTCTCCAAACACAAGACGATTATACAGGGTTTCCAGAAACTCGTCGTAAAACAGGGAATCTGGTGAATCAACATCATATATAGAGTCAATTTGAAGTGTAACTTATTTTGTGTACTTCTTGGGCATTATTTTTTTTAAAGCGGAGGTGGTTTACATATACTTCCCGTAAGCACTTAGGTTATAGTCCCATTGTGCTATCTCTTATTTTTTTAACATTAACCTAGGCCAATTGTGCTATCACATTTTTCCTTTAACACTAACCCAGTTCCTTTTATAAAATTCATCAGGATGGTTATTGGAAATAAGCAAAAATATATCTTCTGGTTCCCCAATGTGTCTTCCAAGGTCTCATTTCTCAAGACCTCACGAGGGAAGAAAGCTTCATATTTCCACTCCTTAGTTCCCTGACACCAACTGTGTAACAATTTTAAGACATTTTTTTGACAATGTTCCCCTGTTATGCTGATTCTTCCTACCATTCTCCCCCTCCCCAAAAGTCACCCCTCTCACTAGCCTCACCTAATAAAATCTAATCATTTCTGTACATGTATAAATTTAAAGTTAGTTTTAAGATTTCTAGTGAATGAAGTGGATATGTCGAAACTGGTAGGCGATAAATAAAAATTAAGTGACAAATTTACACCTTAATATATATATTTCTTCTGTCCTTGTGTATGTAACTCCTCCTAAACGGCTGCACCGATTTTGATGAAATTATTTTTGTGTGGGTGTTCAAGGGGATTCGAGAATGGTTTAAATTTACAATTTGGTCCACTGGAAAATGTTCTTTTAATTATTTTTTTTTTATTTCTAAGGAGCTGTTGATTTTGGAATGTTTTACATTGGATCCGGCAGACTGCGCTACCATCGCAGTATCGAATATTCAATATTATTATAATATCGAATATTCAAAATAAATACTAATTTAATTTTGGCATTAATCTTCTTATAAATGTAAAATCAACAGTGATGAGGGTAGCAAAGGTAAAACATTCATGCAATGTCCAGTGTTTTCAATATAATGTCCTCCACGTGCAAAGTCGTACCGTCATCAGGCATAAACTTTCTAAAAAGTGTGTTTATCGGAAGTGACCTATTTGTAAATAATAAAATTAGATAGATCCTAAGAATTTTAAAAAAAAGAATTAAAAAAAAAAAAAAAAAAATTGTAAAGCGCCCTTGAGGTTATTTTTCACAAAAACGGCGCTCTATAAATTGTCCGATTATTATTATTGATATTATTATTCTATTTTAATTTTAGTTTGTCCCAACAGTAAGTTGTGTACATTGGAGGTTATCCACCACTTACCCGCCCTGGTATAAGTAACATATGGTTACTCCTTCAAGGCTCTCGCAAGATACAATTTTTTTTTTGGTTAAACGAAGCTACATTTATTTATTTTGAACGAATCTAGATCTCCAGTGTCCCTGCATACGTTGTTAGTAAGCAGTATGCAAGTGCTTAACAGGAAAAACAAAATGCAAAAATATGTTCGTAAAGCAAATATGAATTACACAGGGCAAAATAAAAAAAAAAACTCATTCATGAGACTCCGTGAGGCGGCATTGCATCGTGTAAAAAACTTGCAAGCACCTGTATAAAATGGAGAACATAAAAAATACAATAAATCTCAAATCAATAGGCAAGTACCAACAAAAAATGAGAATGGCATTCGGTCTGACCATAAACCACACTTAGCTTCCGTGTCCCTTAGCCAACCACTCAGTGAAGCCTCAAAGAATGTTAACTGAATATTTGGGGTAAAATACCCGAAGACTAAAAGAAAATTCAGCACTGAGTAGTCAGAGGCAGGACGAAGGACAGTCAAGGTCGCCTGATCAAGCCTCAAGCCTACACATGTCATTGGGGGAGGCGCAAAGATATGAGAGGGACCTGCAAAACAGATAATGTAAGTAAATATGAAGCAGGAACGAGGTCCATCACACCCCCATACGGGACAGTTGTGTACAGGACACCGTCTGTCGGGTCCGCTATAAATAAATAAAATAAATCGTGGAACATTCCAGAACACTCTCGAATGTTGTCCCGAGCGAAGCCGGGTAACCCAGCTAGTATGATATAAAATTTTTCAAAACAATAAATATCTAATTGTGATTTAAGCTTTAGTTTCCTAGTCAAAGTTGGTATTGAATGGAAGAGTGCGGAAAGGAAATTTTTTAGGTCAAATTTAAAAGAAAAACGTCGCCAGAAGTAAATATTAGCTGTTTGTCTTTTAAAATGCGTCGAATGGAAGACCAAGGATACACCTGTCTCCAAATTTTTTACCCAGTTCCCGAAAAAAAAGAAAAATGTTCATGTCAAAAGAAAAAAAAACTTATTTTAGGTTCTCTGTTCGGCGCTCGTACTGCAAGTTTCCTGACACCGTGTACAAAAACCGCATGTTGCGTGTGCTACCAGCGAGAGATTGTTTGCGGTGAAATCAGGAACCACAGATGATTTCATCTCACATTTTTAAATTTCAACATTTTTTCTTAGCATCGAGAAAATTTTAGTTCCTGGTTTCATTGCAAATAATTTCTCAAAATTTTTTTTTTTTAGATTTTGAAAAAAAAAAAACATCATCACTATTATGTATAGGGAAAGCTGAAACCAACCTTAATTTATACATTAAGTGAGGCACAGAGCTGGCAGAAAAAGAATAAAAGTAATATAATATCTTTAAAGTATTAACCCACACTTCCAATCACCTTGCTATTTTATTGTATTCAAATGAATATGTATGTAACCTTAAATATTCCTGTAACTACCAAATATGGTCTTTAAATATGTTAATTTATGTACCTCTAAGCCTGTCTCGACACAGGTATATCCTAGTGAGACAGGCATCGAAAAACCCAACGTAAACGTACTTCATACAGATAAATAAATAAAAATTTAAAAAATTAATAAAATATTTTTTTTTGTCCTATTTTATTTCAGGCTATTTCGAAAAAACCATAGATGAAATTACTGAATCCTCAAATCTTCATAATTATAGCCCCTCAGGCATTGTCGGAAGGTTAAAATATTTCCGCTTTCAAATAAAATCCAAGTAAATGGAATGTTTCTTGATGCAACTAAAAATTTTGATTTCATGATTTAAATATGATTTAAAAATTTTTAATTCGAAACAAACATATAATATTTTTAAATATAAATTTTTTGCAAACATAAAAAAAGTTTTGAAATGCCCCAACTTCTATGCAAAATTACGGATAACGAAAAAAAACACAAACATCTTTGTTATTTATTTTTTGGGTGTTATGCTTCTTTATTCTATATACTTCTTTAGCCAACGTTTCGGACAGCGTTACAGTGTCCATCATCAGGGCAGATGAGCGGCATAACACCCCAAAAATAAATAACAAAAATACTTTTGGCCGTGAAAACCTAAAATCATACCACACACACATGATCTTTTTAGGCAAACGTATTGTGAGCATTTTCGTCACTTTTTAGAAATTTCATGTAAAAATAATTAATAAAAAGTTCCCAAAGTTTAATAATTTTTTTCAAATTGAGGTCGGAAACTTTTGATTCATAAATCTGTACATTTGAATTATTTTGCGGTTAACTGATATATTTGAATATAAAACGTGGTGTTTTCTCCTTTTAAGTCTGCTTAAATCATATTTCTAGGCATATTATTAAGGGAGGCACAACGATTTGTATGAGAACTAAATGAGTTGTTCCGATAATTGAACATATAAGCTAGGGTTAAATAGAATTGCAATATCTTACACCAAAGTTTTTAACAACAAATAACCACTTTCATATAAATTTCACTTTTTCCGAAGGTTTTCCGAAATTCAAATATTCATTGTTTACGTCTCCTGCAAAGTTTTCATTTTGTGACTTCAAACGTAATCGATTTTTTGCTGCCCTGGTTTCAACAAAATCAAAATATAATATCTGCAAACATTGTTATAATTTAGAGACATCTACAGACAAAGCCTTTTATTATACAATAATTTTAGCCACAACATTTTACACACAAGTTTTGAGCTTTAAATCAGAGATGTCGTTTTAGCGATTTATACAAATAATATTATTTATACAATTTACTGTTCATCTCCGTGGGAATTAATTTTCATTTCTGTAGGATCTTCGTCTTCTTTACTTTTGAATGGGAAGGTTACAATTATTGTTTTCAAAATCCGCTAGTCCCTAATTAAAAAAAATTCGTAAAGATTAGATAAACATTTTTTTCAGAAATATGTACTTATTTAAAATATTAAAAAAAGGTCTTATTCTTTGGACTTGATCTAACCATATTGTTGAAATTATTCTCTTCTTTCCAATATGTTGGAGACGGGAATGGGTACCGCCGCCCCGGGAACCTTTATTGGATAACCAACACCTCTGCCTTAGGTCACCCCAAGTGGTTCGCTACGTTTGGTGATTTAGCAGGGGTGCCCGGGTTCATGGGGTGAGTTTTGTCCTAGGTCTTGGAGGTGGATGATTAGGACACACTGAACCCTAGATTCCTACCCATCCCTTAAACCCTTTTCCTTCCCAGAACTCTCCCCTCCTTCCTTATTTTCCTTAAAAAACCCTCCACACAGCATCCCCAAAGATGATTTAGGCCCCGAGGGAAATTATTTTCCTCTGGACCTCCTTCGTGGAGCTCATGTAAAAATTTTTTTTTTTCATTTTTTTAACAGATCACCCCAATTTTCCTGTATCTACCAACATCTCTGCCACAGATCACCCTTAGTGCTTCGCTACATTTGGCGACTTACCAGGGTTTACCCACCTACTGCGTGGCGGGCGAATCGGGAGAGACTAGTTGAGGGAGACTTTTGAGCTTCCAACCAGACTTTCTTTACCCATCGCCTTGCATCGCAGAGTGTGGATAAAATCATACGTCTGTCACATCTGGACACACTGACACCCAGGTTTCTACCCACCCCTCATACCTGTTTCCTTCCCAGAGCTTCCTCTCCTTTCTTTCCATAAAAAGAAGCATCCACACAGCATCCTCACAGGTGACGTAGGCCCTGAGCGATTTTTTTCTACAGCTGCGGATTTGATGTAAAAAAAAAAAAATAATATTTTTAAGACGCTCCATCTTACGTGAGACTATCGCGCAAGAGTTCTCAACAACTGCTAATTCTAATTGTGCTCCTTACAATCAGACTATTGCACCCCCCGCTGGGGTATATTGCAAGATGGAAAGTCGTGGAGAGGGGAAGGTCATGGAAAGAGGAAGGTGGGGAAGTACCGGCTACTCTGTCCTTGTCACTGAACTCGACTGAACACGAGTAACATTTCATGGTGAGAGTATTTTCCATGTAATCATCCTTTTGAAATTTTTTGGACATTTGAGAAAGCGGGGAATACGGTCATGATAAACATTTAAAATAATACCACACAAATGTTTCTAATAGCATTTTATCAAAAAATAAAATTGACTTTCAAGTTTTTTGTACCCTCCTATTATTTATTTTTCTATCATATCATTGTTTATGTTTTTGCATCATATCATTGTTTATGTTTTTGTATCATATCATTAATTATGTTTTTGTATCATATCAATGTATATGTTTTTCTATCATATCATTGTTTATGTTTTTGCATCATATCATTGTTTATGTTTTTGTATCATATCATTAATTATGTTTTTGTATCATATCAATGTTTATGTTTTTCTATCATATCATTGTCTATGCTTTTGTATCATATCATTGTTTATGATATTCTTTATTATTTTATTAAAACAGTTTTAAGGGAGTCATTTTGCAAATTCGTCGAACAAAAAAGAATCACATAGCATAGAATAATATTGTCGGTTTTTACTACGGAAGTGGGAGCACTTCGTCGTACGTGAATTTGGAGAGGATTTTGTTGGCTGCTTTCTTCAGGTAATGGGCTACGGTTTTCTCCAGGAAGGGCATGGATGCCCTCAGGAATTCTCCCTTGTTGTCTTTTACAATGCTGTTCACCACTCTACCTGGAAATTAGAAACATATTTAAAAACATGAGGGAGAGAATATCTTTATCTTATCCAAGTCTTTTATGTTTTGAAGGAGTTTCATACGGAAGAGTTTCGTAAGTTTGGAAGAGTTTCATAAGTTTGTAAGAGTTTCAAAAATTTGGAAGAATTTCATTAGATTGGAGGAGTTTCATAAGATTGGAGGAATTTCGAGCAATTTGAGGAGATTTACGTATTGGAGGATTTATAGGTTTCGAGGAAAAGTTTCATGAGATTGGAGAAATTTCTTAATTTAAGAGGAGTTTCTTAATTTGGAGGAGTTTAAGTTTGGAAGACATTCATAAGTTGGTGGAGTTTCATAAGTTTGGAGAAGTTTCAAAAGTTTTATAGTTGGAGGTGTTTTATAAGTTTGGAGGAGTTTCATAAGTTTGGAGAAGTTCCAAAAGTTTAATAAGTTTGGTGTAACAGTTGGAGGAGTTTAATGAGTTTGGAGATATTTCTAAAGTTTCATAAGTTTGGAGGAGTTTCATAAGTTTGAAGGAGTTTAATTTACCAAATATGTGTCATTGTTTTCATAACAACGCTTTATCTCGAACCTCTCATTGATCATAATTTCATAAACTTGATTCCACAAAATGTAAATTCTCAAACATTTTATCATCACGTGATTGAGATGATAGGAAAAGTGCTTCAATTATTAGAAAAACAAAGTTTCTTTTAATTGCCATAGCAACTTTAGTCGTACAAAACTTATGTTTATTTTATTTGAGAAATATAATAATGTGCAGAACAAAGTAAAGCGTTTAATTAATTATTCGATTTGATATGTTCGTGTTATACTTCAAATGATTAAAAAAAAATTTAAATTTAAATATTTAAATTTGATGCACCTTTTCCAAGGCGAGCTGGGAACCAATCGCTTAGAAAAGTTACCACAAAACGTCCATATCTAACGCTAATTTGTTGGCCTCAGTCAATTACAGGTTCAATCACTCATCGATTTCAAGCAAAAAAATAAAATTCCACATTCTTCCATTCTTCTTCAGTAAAAAAAGTATTCTTACCTATATCTGGATTTCCTTTGAATAGGTCAGATATATAGATATCATAGTCGTCAACATTAACTTTCATATCGACTTTGACCAACTTCAGGTAATTGGATCCATTTCTCTTCTCCAGTACGCTTTTCATCATAATGTCGGAAACGCAATCAGCTGAAAAATATACGTGCACTTTAATAGTAATTTGTTGATTTAGCTCTAAATATAAGAGGTAAATAGAGCATGAACACAATATCATGAACGTGAGCTGCTCGACTGTCTGTCGAACATGATCGGATATCTTCGCAACCGTTCGGGTTATAGACCCGACCGGACGGTAGTTGTCTCTCTCGTGTAGTACTACTATTGACCTCTGAAGAGACACCTTAAAACCACACATAACTATCTATTCTAACGACATCTATTCAGAGACACAAGAATGCGCGAATTCCTGGATACGCATGGCATCGATTGGCATTGTATACGAATGACATCTCGCACGGGAGGAGCCTGGGAGAGGTTAGTACGGTCTGTGAAACGAGCCATCAACATCACATTCAATGAAAGAGCGCCCAGGGAAGATACCCTGTTCACGGCGCTGGAAAGGTTGAAATTGTTAATTATGTAAACAACAGACTTCTCACACACACATATCAATAAACCCATGAGATAACGGCCCCTTCTGCCCAGTCACTTCCTGTTAGGATCAGCCGGAATACGCCACTGCTGTCCATTTATGGCAAAAACGAAGAGGAGGTTTGTTTTTGGCTACGCGAGTACCTTCCCAGCATGGCCGCCCAACAAAATAGCGCCAAATAACTTCTACACGTATCAAAAAAATGAACTATCGGTAATTTTGGATCCAACGTTACCCAGGAACAGCTGACCACGCGGCCGTATCCTCGAAGCTGTACCCGCCGCCGACAGATAGGCGAGGACCGCCTTGGTCCAGGCCCATTCAGGAGTAAACCTACGACCAGCGGCCAAACTCATCGCCATCAGACGCGAGGACTGCCGACGAGGACAGACCAGCTCAATGCAATAGCTGGGTACAGCCACGACTGCACGGGAAGGAGTATATCGAACGTGTTTTTGCAATTTGATGAAACATGGCATTTGATATCATAACAGCAATGTCATCAAATTTACTTAGGATAGTTAGCGTTTTCAATTATTCGTTTTGGATTATTACGCAATGGATAAAAGTGAAATAAACAAGCGCAATGCAAACTAAACACTTCCAGGAAAAAATAGATTATAAGGCAAAACTCATAAAACTGTAAACAGTAGACTTGCAAGCTGGTGCACTCGTAAGTTTGCTGCGACCAACCCGGCCTGGGATGCCGGTGCCGGATATGCAGCAACCGATAACCACACAACTAAGCCAGACTACTCGTGAGTTTGCAGCCACGGATGCAGCGGATGTCGGTGCCGGATACGCAGCAATTCAAGCCCACATAACATCTGGAGGACAGCACGCCTTGACTTGCGATCAGGCCAGCTTCGAATGCTTCCTCCTTGAGAGCAGACATCATCTGAAGCAGAACCCGCCTCGAATGCTAGCCGCGCTTCTGACTAAGCTAGGCAGCTCCCGGGTGTAGCAGCCTTACATGCTACGATGTAAGAGCACTCTATCTCACAATGCGCGAAAGATAACTGGGTAGGTACTCTCTCCAAACAATGTATATATGGGTGCTACAGTACCACACATCCCAGCTGCGCACTACCCGGCACTTCAACAGCTATCAAAGCGATAAAATATCTCTATGAAGACATTGCAATAGTCGGGCGTCTCTGTGTGTCGGCGCCTATTATTCACAGTTTTTGTGCAGGCCTACACGTCCCGTACATCTGGGTATTAGTTTATTAGTCAAGAGAGTTCGGACTCACTTGCATTGGAGTGGATATGACCAGTGGTATGAATGGCTGGAATCATTTGCAGTTTTGCATCCACTTCGTAGTTGCCGTCCTGAATGATGAGGGGCATGAGTACTCTCGTTTTCATCTCTAGCTGGTCCAAATCAACCCTGAAACACGACATGAATCCAACATGAACAATTCCGTACTTTTACCAAAATCTCAAAATTCTCCCAGTAAGAGCAATTCTGTGGTATAAAATTATATTTCAGCATATGAATAGCCCTATATACATAAATAAACTGGACCACACTTACAATACTCGTTTTACGTTAAATGAAGGACTAATTGTACCTAATTTAAAAAAAATATGGACAAAGAACGCTGGACTGCATGATACCTAATTGCTTAAATATGTTACCTGTCGAAATTAAAAAATGTACAAACGGTAAAATAAATATTATGTTGAAGAATTGGCTCGCCGAAAGAAATAATTTGTATTAGACTAACACAAAAATTCTAACTGCATAACAAAGTAAAATGAGTTTATTTATATCTTCAAAGTAAAAGTACCCATCGACAAACTGCTTAAAAGTAGTTTTTTGGGACTTTTCTTTTATGCTGTAAAATATTTTATTTAGTTGTCATATTGTTTTACTTTGTATTTATAATAAATAAAAAAAAAAAAAATATATAAAATAAAAAAAAGTTTATACTTCCCTGAGAAATCGTCAGGCAAAAAATATTGCAATAATGATTAATGGTGTTATAAGTAGGACCATTTATGACACATTCATCGTTGTTTGTCAGTTATGTCGGGTGATAAGCGCGTTTATCATTTAAAAGAATTGAAACACTAATTGTGTAAGGTTCTTAAAATGAATAAAATGATTAAAATTTTTTTATCAATAACCCCAATTCCTTCCGTCAACGGCCGGAGAGTTAGCAGGGGTGCACGAATTCATGGATGAGGTTTGTCTAGGTTTTGGCGATGGATGCGTGTGCTCACTTACCATGTGGCGGGTCAGGTCGGAGAGACTCGTCGAGAGTGACCATTGGACCTCTCCAGCAGGACTCTTTCAATTCATCGCCTTGATTCATTCATTTCTCTCCAGCCTTTTTCCTTCTCAGAACTTCTTCTCCTTCCTTTTCTTAAAAATAAACTCTACGCAGCTTTATCAAAGATGCCCCGAGGGAAATGGTTTCCTCGGAGGCTCCTGGGTGGAGCGAATTTAAAAAAACTGAATCGATAATTTTTTCCTAACTTCCTTCTCCCCAATTCCCTTTCATGTTACAACAATTCCTACTTTTTGGTATCATAGTCCACTGGCTTCACACAGAAGAATTCTCATATGGCGTAAGAAAAAAAAAATTTGGAATACTAACTCAAATTTCTTGACGTCGAAGTTGCTGGCCCCTCTAATTTTCACGTCCCTTCCAACCGCCTTGAAGACATTCCCAAAGTCTAACATCAGCTAAAATAATAATAAAAGTCACATTATGAACTGTTTATTTGTTGGTAAGTTTTTATTGTTATTCAGCTTTACTTACAAAAAAATTGGTTGTCTGTAAAGTTGGTTTGCGGACGATAATTTTACGTGATAACGTCATATAATAACGATGGAGTGGAAGAGAGATAGATACGTCACAAGCCGAACGCTTAGGCCGAACGCTTGTTCCGCGGTCTCGCTTGCACGCTCGGCTCAGGCGGAACGTGACAATGAGTCATGCTTTTTCGTGAGTACAGCCGGCGTTCATCGATTTATAAGACGTTATCACATCAAATATATTTCAGCAGCAACTAAACGGTGTTTTTGTTACACATTAAATAAAAACTGTACATTTTCGTTTTCGAATTATTACTAATAAAACATGATTTGGTGCATCTGGCAACGTCGTATTCGCCGCCAATATACCAAAAATATATATAGCGCATCCGCGCACGCGCGTCGTCGTTTTAAAAAATAAAAAATAACAAAAAAGATTTTTTATCAAATGCTTGGTAAGTATTCTCAAGAAATTGAAACAGGTTTAAATTCCGGGATTTAATAATACTTTTAAATAATTTTTTTATTAGGGGCGATGGAAAATAATGCATTCAAAATTCGCCCTTAATACAAATAGTTCCCTTTTGCAGTAATTAAGAACAATCAAAAGGCTTTTTCTAAAAAATATTCTTACCCAATTTTATTACGGACATAAGATTTTTGGTAAAAAATTAAGGATTAGGAGAGGTGAGTCAACTTACCTCCTTGATGACTAGCGGTTCGAATCCTGGAACATCCAGCTCTGGTAGACCTTTTTCCAGCCTGGGTTTCAGGAATTTTATGGAGTTTAGAACGCATTCGGATATAGTGTTCTGGTCCCTCTTACAAAGATGGATATAGTCCGCTGTTAAAGATATCACCATTACTTCAATTTTATAGTCCAAATTTCAATTAAAAGATCTTTAAACTACCTACTAAACTAAGGTACTGCCTTAGTATCTGCTAAACTTAGATACTGCCTTAGTATCTAATAAACTTAGATACTGCCTTAGTATCTACTAAACTTAGTACTGCCTTAGTATCTACTAAACTTAGATACTGCCTTAGTATCTACTAAACTTAGATACTGCCTTAGTGTCTACTAAACTTAGATACTGCCTTAGTATCTACTTAACTTAGATACTGCCTTAATATCTACTAAACTTAGATATCTACTGCCAGCTCTGACTAGGACTTTATAAGAAGCAATATTTTAATTTTTATTGATATTGCCAAGAATCGTCAACACCAAATATATATTTATGCTCGCAATGTTTAATTACAAGGCGATGAATTCTAGGAATTAGTGTTGAGGTAATTGTTACATTCAAAAGAATCTTTGCTTTGAGTTTGCTTGGCAGTAACCGCCCCATAACCACTCTCGAAAAGAAAAAGATGGAGAGATATGTAATTACGAATGTTGGAGAGAGCGCGCTAATATTTAAATCGATAAAATTGAAGCGAAAATTACGAAAAAGCTTCATAAAACATGACTCGTTTAAAATAAAGCAAAAATCTTGTGGAACATATCTTAAGTATCATTTAAAGAAACATTGTGATTTTTTTCACAAATATAACTTGTAAAATAATAGAAATAGACTTGTTTTAAATAATTTTCGGAGCATACTTTGCGATTTTTTCTATCGAGGGAATTCCATATAATTTGCGTTTCGGCGTGAAACGTATCTAGATAATATCTTCAAAAATGACATATATTTTTTTAAGAGCTTAAAAACTTCAAATGTTTAAGGGAGATATGTAAGAAATCGGTCGAAATTCGAATAGGGGCGGCTTGATGCAAATTTATTTTTATTTTATTTATTAGCGATAATATATTACATAACATTTATAATACATTACTTCCAATGAGTTTTTAAATTAACGCGCCGCGCCGCATGTCGTCTATTAAAAGTCTACGTGCCCTTTTTAATTAGAGCCTACTTTTATAGACATCATTTTATAGCTAGAAATATTGTCTACAAGTTTTATTGATATAATTTTTTCCCTTATAGGCTCGGAAAAAAGTTATACGCAAATATTTTCTGAATACAATTTAAAAAACGGATATTTTTACTTTATAGTAAAGTTTACACTTTTTTTTTTTTTTTTTTTTATATTAACTCCACACAGGAGGCCCTGAGGGAAATAATTTCCCTCAGGGCCTATGTCATCTTTGGAGATGCTGTGTGGAGGGTGCTGTTGAGGAGAGGAAGGAGTGAACATGGGTCTCGAAGAGACCCATATTGTAGGAGGGAGGAAACACAGAAGCCGGCAAATCGTTCCACAGCCGGGCTGTTGAACTCAAGAACGAGTCGTAGAAACGACCCGTTCTCATGTGACTAATGTCAACCGTGTACAAATGTTGAGCGCGTGTTTGGCGTGTTTCCCGACTATGCACCGGTGCCGGGGGGATCAGTGACGCTAGTTCCTCGGAGCATCTTCCATTGTAATACCGGTAGAACAAGGACAGCATTCCCACCTGACGCCTGTGCTCTAAAGATTGCAGTCCATTTGTTAAGTTAGGAGAATCTATCAAACGGACCGCCCGTTTCTGCACAGAGTCGAGGGTTTTTTTCAGGTATTTTGGGACTCCAGACCAGAGGTGGCTGCCAAATTCAACCGTGGGGCGCACTTGCGATTTGTACAGGGTTAGCAGTTGTGTACTATTAAAGTATCTGCGGGCCCTGTACAGTACGCTCAGTTTCTGAGAGGCTAACTTAACTCTGGCCTCGATGGAGCCCCCGTACCTGAGCTGGTCACTTAGAGTTACACCAAGCATATCAATGGAAGGCCTGTTCGGGAGATTGCTTCCGTTGAAGGAGACTAGATTATCATTCCGATCCCTTTTAGACGTAATCAGACATGATTGGGTCTTTGAAACATTAAATTCGACGAGGTTATTCTTACCCCAAGAGAAAACACTCTCGAGGTAACCGGTAACTTGTAAATTGTAACGGCTTTTATTGCCAAATTGAAAGCAATTTTATAGAATAACTAATTAGCAATTAAAAGATAAATAAGAAGTCTGATTTTATATAGCGGTTAACAAGACATTAACGTATTCCGAAAGGCTTTGCAAAATATATTCAGGAGAGGTGGGGAGGGAAGCGCAAAAGGGAAAACCGGGGACTTTTGTTAAAATGCATGACTAAAGGTGTTCTACCATCTGCGAAAAATTCAGCTTGCGGGGAATTAGTTTTGCAATAAAATTTTCATTAGCTCGGCTGTATGAAACGATGCGTGAATTTTAAAGAAGCAAGGAGCATTTCAAAACAAGCAGTCATTATTAGCAGTTTGCGTGCTCCCCCATGGAAAAACTGCGTTTTATTTAGCTAGTTAGTAATTTTGTATTTTATTCAGAATAAAATACGTAGACCATTATTTTGTTAAGAATGGCTTACTTTTATTATACCTACACATCTCTAATATCTCATTTCAATGCAAATTATTGTAATTCAAGATAACAGTCGACATTAACTTACTGATGGACATTATAATGGAAACTTTAAACGGCGCATGCAATTAATTGAAATAAAGAGTCACGTCTTCTTTTATGATATTATAATAGATAAATTAATTCAATCTTCCATCGCAATGCACGTACAGTGTCATATTGTATAATAATAACATTTATTTATTTTTTTATTTCTTTCGTATAATCACTAACTGTCAGTTTGCTAATACCTACAGAAGGGGAAACAGCTGTCACGCGTAATAATAAGGGGCCATCCATAAATTACGTCACACGAATTTCATGATATTTTGACCCGCCCCCCTTCCCTGTCACACGTTGTCACATTTGTGAAACCCCCTCCCCCCTAGTGTGACTTCACATATTTTGCAATTTTAAAAATAATCAAAACAGAAGTTCAAAATTTTTAAGGTAAAATATTTTTAAGTTTTTCGTTTATATTTAAGTTTTGCGTTCTAATAATTTAGATATTTACATGTGACGTCACATAGCTGATGACCCCCCCATACCTCTTTTCACACAATGTCACACTTTTCTACTCCCCTTCCCCCTCCTTAAGGTGTGACGTAATTTATGGATGGCCCCTTACTAATTATAAAGTAGAACTTGCATATAAATAAACTGTTTTTATAAATTAAACAATAATATTATTGAACGTATAAAAGAACCAAAAAAGAATTAAAAATCGAAACAGATAAATAAATATTAATTTTTATTTTTATTGGAATAGCTTTTGTTTTAATATCTTTTGAAGCCCTTCAATATGTCATTAAAGATGAAGAAATAAATGTAAATGGAAGTATGAAAAACAACAAGACACAGAAAAATAAAAAAAATAAACGATCACCACTGGAACTCGAACCGGGGATCTCTTGTATTACTGGGGCAAACGCCTTAACCGCTTGGCCATTGGGACCCCTTATTTTTAAGTCATTTTTGTGGATCTCATATTTCAAATTCAGAATTTGTAATATTAACTTAGACTGATTTTTCCCACATTTTTTGATGCTACAATTTTCAATGATCACAAATTTCTAATGAATTGGTTTGTAACCTAGATAGTAAATCGGATAAACATATTCGGTTTTAATTAAATGGGAAACATATTGACCTTTTCTAAAAGTCTAATAAACATTCAATTTTTTATTTGAATAACTTTTGAAGGTTATACACATCAATGTAATGTACCATTGAAATTAAATACATAGAAAATTTTTCAGGGTTTGCGAATTTTAAGGACTTATTTTTAAGCAAAAAATTTTAAACCTTTTTTTAAGTTGACTAAATTTACAACCAAAACAGTTTCCGTATATTAATAGTGTTCGAGATACAGCGATTCAAAATTTCGCAAATTTTTCGAATTTTGCCATTTTTTGCAATTTTAGCGGTTTTAACTTGGAAAGCTGTGATTTACGTAGTTAATTATTTGATTTACTGTTTAGAAAATTAACTAACTCAAACTTATCCTCGAAATCTCCCCTCGATTATCGATTTCGAAAATTTTGAAACATGCGCCAACAACATTGAACGCCGTTGATTGTGACTGGTAATGTGAAACTTTAATTCATTGAATTAAGAATTTTTGTTTGTAATTTTCATCATTTTCAATTTGAGAAGCGAGTGTGGGTACCGCTGACTCGGTAACCATTTATTGGATAACCGACACCTCTACCATAGGTCATCCCAAGTGATTCACTACGTTTGGTGACTTAGCAAGGGTGCCCGGGTCCATGGGGTTAAGTTTGTCCAGGTCTTAGCAGCGGATGAGTCAGCCCTGTTCTCGTCTGTGATTCGGCGTGGTTTTTCAATAATGAAGCCGATACGTCCTTGGATGTTTTGTGATAAGCTTTTGAGTGATTTGCCGGTCATTTTGAATCAAACCATCAACGAGTTCGCGATGTTTTCGTCTGTGGCAGTGATCAGACGTCCGCTGAGTCATCAACAATTATGACTTTTCCAGGCTCTCAGTGACGAAATTTTATTATCCATCGATTTACAGTAGACCTATCAACAGTATCGCTAAAAAACATCCTTTAAGGTGATCCAATAGTCCAGGGAAAAATCGAAATTGGAATTCACGCCCTTTGTGGGAGGAGTTTAAAAATATTTGAGAAAAAGCTTTTGGAATGGTTGAAAAAGGTATTTGAGAATTTCGTTTTACAGGTTGATTTCGTAAAGGTCTAAAAAAAACATTAACTCCTTTTTTACACATTGTTTATTGTATAACAAGGAGATTTAAAATTGATTTCACGGAACCGAGCGACGTGGAGCCACACGTCTGTTCCCTGCTCCGGCCAGGGCAGTACAGAAAGGAAGTGGGTGTGACAAGCCAGTAGTCCTTCGGTGAACGACATAAGGGTCACTTTGAAAATCCACATTCGTCGGCTGCCGGCCGTATCGTGAAATAACAACGTATAAATGCATACTTTATTTTATTTTGTGAATATCGGGCGTAAATATCAATTTTTTTTGCAATTATCATAAAAGAAACTAAATTTTCTACAATAAACAATAAAACCATATCCGAAAAGATGTTCATAAGTAGGATAGTTTGCACCTGAAAGTGTTTTTTTATAGACCTATTACTTTATTTTTATTAAAAGATTTATAAAAAAAATGACCGATATTTTTAAGGGCCAAGATATGATCTACACGCAGTATTTAATTGAAGCATCTATAATATTTCTAAGCGATCAAATTTTCAAAAAAAAAAAACATGATTTTGTGTGATTTTGCATTATTTACTATGGCTTCATCTTAAACGTCGATGAATCTTAGTAGGAGTCACTTTTTCAGCAGTTGAGAATTCTATATCAGCATGCTGTTTAACTTACGTTGACACAGCACTAGAACACGTCCATATACTTCCAATTCTCAAAACACACTGGAAGAATTCAATGACCTCAAACCTGCGCCAATTTGTAAAGAAGGTGTGTCATTTTGTTCGGGCTGTACAATCACGTGTGTATTACTTTTCAGCCTATCCTCGTATACAGGGTGTCCGAGGCTAAATTGCTTTAACTTCGGGAGGTGATTCTACATAATAGTATAGAAGTTGGAATTTGTAAAAAATCGTTTTTTAAATTCCAACTTTTATGGGTACTTTTTTGGTAAAGATATAAAATTAGCCCGGCGTGTGCGGCCAGCATTATTATTCTCCGCTGTTACGATGCGGGCCATAGCCGATCTATGTTGATAGACTTGGCAACACTGCATTTTGTTTATGGTGTGAACCAGTGTTATATTTGACATATGAAAGACTGTTATTGTATTTCATGCGTTTGTAGTGGGATTTTTAAAGAGGAAATGTATATTTCTCGTCGTTAATGCTAGAATTGCCTACGTCAATTTTGGCAATTTGATTTACGTACCAGAAAGTACTCATATTTGAATACTCTGAATACCTATGTTAGGTGCTTTGGATACAGAGTGATGGAATTGTAGCCTTTTTTTTACATGAGCTCCACACAGGAGGCCCTGAGGAAAATAATTTCCCTCAGGGCCTATATCATCTTTGGGATGCTATGTGGAGGGTTTTTTAAGGAAAGGAAGGGGAGGAAAGTTTGGGAAGGAAAAGGGTTTAAGGAGTGGGTAGGAATCTGGGGTTCAGTGTGTCCTGGTCATCCGCCTCCAAGACCTAGATAAACCTCACTCCATGAACCCGGGCACCCCTGCTAAATCACCAAACGTGGCGAACCACTTGAGATGACCTATGGCAGAGGTGTTGGTTATCCAATAAAGGTTTCCGGGGCGGTGGTACCCGTGCCCGCCCAAATTGAAATATGAAATGTAAAAGTCAAAATATTGATTCAGCATTTTTTGCGCCAATAAATCGATAAACAATCGTCTTCCCCGGGCGATTCAGAAATTTGACATCGGCACTTCTAGCATTAAAATTTGATATTTATTCATTGTAATGGAAGAAAGCAGCCGTCTTTTAAAACAGCAAAATTATCGAATGAATTAGGCAACAGTTAAAAAAAATTTACCTACATATTATAACGTAAGATGTTATCACTTAAAACCTTTATTTATTTTATATAAATGCCAAAAGGATAACTGTTTGTAAAAATTTAGATTTAGGTCGTCAATAATAAAAAAAAGTTAGTTCCACATTCATTAAAAAAGAAGATACTTTTTGGTTTTACAATAAAGACGCCTTACAGTAAAAAGTAAAGAATTTTTTTTCCACGTGTAGCAAACACTTTGTGGGTATACACAATTATAAAAAAGACAATAAAATATCTTTGTTTAAATTCCATTTAACAAAGAATTAGACAAAGTTATTTTATTGTCATTATTAAAGTAAAGAATCAGTCAGGTGAGAAAAACTATGGTGATTTAAAGATATGATGCATGTGTTATGTATTAATAAAAAAATAAGTTTACATGCGTACCTATTTAATAAAACAAATACACTGTTTTAATTCACTATATTTAATTTAATTGTCGACCAGTTTCAGAAGAACCCTTCCTTCTACAGGACAAAATAAAAATTAACAATTAAATACAATAAATATAGAATTTTATTTAAATAATAAAAATTATAGGAAGTATATAATCAAAGATACAAATCAAATTGATGATTTATGTAGAAAATGTTTGGCTTTTCCGGAAACCATAGAATATATTATATCGGGATGTTCTGTATTAGCGACGTCCGAGTATACATTTAGGCACAATCGGTTTTAAAAATAATTCACCAAAGTTTGGTAATTAAACATAACTTGATTGACTGCCGTAATGTAGTACCATATTAGGAATACGTACCAAATTCATTTTTAGAAAATGAATTTTATAAAATATATTATGATAAAACTATACTAACAGACAGAACAATTTGTCATAACAGACCCGATATAGTTTTAGCGATATCAGAAAGAAGAACAACATATTTAATTAAACTAACTACATAGCTCTGCTTCGACTTATTTCACATGTATTGTACTTTTCCCAGCCTAAAGTTTTTCCATCTTGCATGGTGGAATATTTTGTTTTAATTTCAATTCGTTTTTGACTGTGTTTTTTTTCAGATTTGGCTTTGATTTTGATTGTGATTTTGTTTTTGTTTATGATTTTTTTATTTGATTTTGTTATGCACATTTAGATGTTTTTTGTTAAAAAAATACGTTTTAAATAAAATAAGTTTTTTGTTAAAAATTTTTGTAAAAGCCCAGCCGGGCTTTGAGCCGTGAAATTCAAAATAAATAAATAAAGTAATGTAGGTTTCAGACTTAAGAATTGTACTCAAGCTGACTTCTAACGTAGGTAAAATATAACAGTTTAATACAATTTATATTGTTAAAAATCGGAAGATCGGGAGATGAAGAGGAGTAATAATATGAATCGGAAACTTCGGGAATACCGTGTAACATAATGCCGTGTGAATTAATGCCAGTGGATAACTTAATCTAAGTAAGTAGCGCCTTCCACGCAAATTTCTCTCAAATGCGTTGCCTCAAGGAACGTTGGTCCAACAAAAGCGTGGTGAATTCAATTCCTCAGCCGATTAAGTCCCCATTACAACACGATCAACAGAGAACATCGTAAGAGATTTTCAAACATTTGCAGGCAATTTGTAACTAGGAAACATTTGGCTTTCTTAAAAAAAAATAACTTACGAATCTTGGCTGCAAAAAATCCATTGCACAGGGACTGCAGGGTCACGAATACGAAAAACAGTCTCACTGAAGACATTTTATAATCTTTAATTTGTTTTGACACTGGTTCTTCTTGGACGGGTAGTTTGTGGATTTTTTTTTTGACGAGAGTAAAATATATGCAAGAGGGGGGAGTAGGTATATTGTACGTTGAGATGGTTATATAACAATGTTAAAAAAAGCAATGGAGATTGCCCTATTTATGCAATGAAAATGCAATAAAAGTATAATGACCACAGCTAATGCATAAATGGATTTTGATTTGAAGGGATGCGGTGAAAAACGTCACGAATCTTTTTGTCGTCGATTAAACAATGCAATATTTTTTCAGATTGATTTTAAAGTAATGATTGTGCTGGTAACGTTAATTAAGTAAATTTAACTATTTGCTAGAAATTAAGATACGATTCTATAAATGAAAATTTTTACAATTTACAGTATTTTTCAAACGTCGATATCAAATCTATACCCATACCCGCGTATCAAAGGTATTACGGAAAAGCTAACAAACATATCCTCATAAATCTCTTTGAAAATATAAGAAATGTGGCAAATTAAGAAGACATGAAAAAAATAGACCAAGAATTATGTCAAACTCGAATCGCATGTAGAATTACAGGATCTGCTAATATCGAAGTTCATATATAAACTGATTTCAATTCAAAGATGACTCTTGAAGAAATAGTCAAAGTTTGCTTAAAAGTGCCTGCGATTGAAATATTAAAAAATTTACCAAGTTCACAAAAGTACAACAAAAGTACACACAAGAGTACGCACAAGTATACAAAAGTACAAAAAGGACACAAAAGTACATACAAGTACACAAAAGTACAACAAGTACACAAAACTACGTACAAAAATACATACAAGTACACAAAAGTATAACAAAAATATGCTAAAAATTACTATTGAAACTATTCAAAAATACGACTCTACTAGACCTTCGCTTATCCATTACACTAGAGCGAATCAATATGACATAAAAATATTCCAAGTTATGAAACCCTATTTGGATAATGAAACTACATAATATAGTTTGCAAGAAAACTCCACAACATCCTTTCCCCAGATAAGAATCGAATAGACAAGTTTGATAAATACAAGTAAAAAAATAAAGCATGACTGAAAGAAATCAATGAAAAAACTTTAAGAACAGCACTAAAAACGACATAGAACTCTATGTCGTTTATAAGGTATTTCACAGAGGTGGCTGCCAAATTCAACCGTGGGGCGCACTTGCGATTTGTACAGGGTTAGCAGTTGCGTTCTATTAAAGTATCTGCGGGCCCTGTACAGTAATTGGCCCTGTGAGTTGCCGGTGTTTCCTGGCACTATTCAGAGTAAAAAATCTAAAAAACTTTTATGTCTCAGGTGACTTTTTTTGATGATTTTTTCTTCTAAACCAAACACAAAAAAATAACTTCTTCCATTGGTCACTCAGCCAAGTAACCGTTAAACCACTCACCTGACCTTAACTGGGCAAGACCTACTGATTATGTGAGTTTTAAATTGAAAAAAACTTCAACAATGTCACCAGAAACGAAAATTTCATTCACATTTTTTACTCCAAATAATGTCAGGAATCACTAGTTAAAGTAAGTCACGTACGTCACTCCCTTTGAAGACACATATTTTAGAGAGAATGTCAATGTCTTTTGTAATAGAATGGCAATGACATTGATTGGTTCATGCACCATTTTATTGGCTGTGTTTTTGTCAAACGTCAAATTTTTTTGCATCCTTCTTAACGTTAGTAATTCTAGCTCTAGCTCCTTCAATATTAGAAACGCTTATTGTAATTATCACAATGTTTTTCATCTTAGTTACGTATCTGTCAGACAAAACAATTATTTATTATAATCAGTGATGAAACATCCTCATTCACAATATGCGGCGTACAGGGGCGGCCGAATCACGAGGCGGCTGCAGGCGGATTATTGACAGCTTTATATTTGAGAGGAAGAGGAACGCAGGCGCCGAGAAATTTAATCGACAGGTATTTCACTAAACTGTTACTATCACTGTAGCTGCCCTTATTATTTACTAGCTTTTCCCCGCGGCTTCGCTCGCATGGTATTACGGGAAATTACTGTAGCGCTTGCAGTTATCAATTATCTCCCCCCCACCCCACCCCCATCCCCTCCCGCATTTCATATATTCATTCCCTTACATTCAGTTTTCAAACATCTCGCCTACCACCTAAATTTCATAATGCTATAGCTCAAAGAAAAAAAGAATTACTTATCCAATTTTGTTCATCCGTTCGGAATTTATGCGCTTACAAACATTTCGGATGTTTATTTTTATTTAAATATTTGTAAGTTCGTTAATATAATAAAAAAATACTCTATTTATCATTCAGTCTTTATAATCGTTACGAATTATATTTTTAATATAGGAACTCTCATCTGACATTTATTCCAAGCTTGTCCAAAAAAAAAAACGATTTCTAATATTTGAATTTTCTGCAGTAGTAGCTGACCAGTAGACTGAGTATCTACCAGCATAGAGCCCAAAAATATATCAACATTGTTTCCATGGAAAAGATTTTTTTCTGACGTTAGCAAAAACTCGCTTTTGTTAGCGACAGAAAACGTATAACAAATATAATATATTAATATTTATAATTTCATAACGCCAGAGCTTTCCATCATATACAACCTGTAGTCTGCGCATATAATTTAGCTTTATATTGGTGAAAGAATTATTAAAGTCTTTATATTGTGTTATACGTGAAAAGGTCATAAACAAACTCGAGCAGTTTCGCATTTATAATATTAGTATGGATGGATGTATTGTGTCTTCCTCCCATGCAGGTGCTTGTAGGATACGCTGGATGCAATCACCCAGCGCTTGCCGCCTCGTGGACCGCCACCAACCTGTCCCATTGTATTCATTTCCCGCAAAGCACTCGCATACTGCTTACTAACAACGTATGCAGGGACACTGGAGGTCTAAATTCGTTCTAAATTAAATGTAGCTTCGTTCTTAAAAAAAATTAGATTCTTTACGAGAGCCTTGAAGGAGTAACCGTCTGTTACTTATACCAGGGCGGGCAAGTGGTGGATAACCAGCAATAAGACTTTCGCTTTATTCCCCTTCCCTCTCAGGCTGATTACACCTAAATAAAATCATCAATCGAGGTTTTGTGTTTCCCCTGTTTTCTCCTCCAAAATCAGACTAATTTTCAAGATTTTTTCACCAAATGTATTAGAAAAAAAACATCCCATGTTTGCGCCAATCGATGTTTTTTTTTTGTTTGATTTAGTACTGGAAAACTGCTTGTTCCTTTGCCCAGTTCCTTTACACAAATACCTGCCCAGTTCCTTTACCCAAGTACCTGCCCAGTTCCTTTATCCAAGTACCTACCCATCCTACGCCAAGACAAAACGAAATAAAACGTTCGATTTCCGCATTCACTTGTTTTTTATTTGACTTGTTGAAAACGCACCCGTTTCGAGTGATGTAAAATTTGTGCATTCTTACTGAATTGAAAGTAACGCCATAAGATCAATTTGGGAACTTATTGGATCAACCGCCGCGGCTGCCGAAGTAACCGTGTTTAATATAAGTGAACTATTACAAAGACAAAGGGAGAATTGTTAAAAGGGCCACAGAACCAGCGGCAAATGTATAGTGAACACGGTAAGTTTTGGCAACCTATCCTTTCCTTTCCTTTGAGTAGTTTTTCAGTAATTGTTGTTTTAGATTCACATCGCACCCGCCTGCGAACGAATTGATTTGCGCAACCATCCCATGTCTTTTAAAAACTATAAATTGTGGAATTTGAACACTGATCGTTTGTTGTTGATGGTGTTAAAAGCTGGCAATTTTAAGGATTTTTAAGGGTTCCAACTCTTTCAAGAAGTAACTTATCAAAAAAGGCAAAACATACATATTTACCAAAAACATTTTCACTGGTGTCAAAATCCGGAGAGGAAATTAGGGAATACGTGTGTACGAAAAAATCTCCACCGAGTTTCCTTTTAAGCTATCCTAGAACATCCTCTTCTTTCTTTCATAAAAAGACCCACCATATGATTTATTTTCCTCGGAGCCTCCTGTGTGGAACTAAATTTAAAAAAAAATTAAAAATAAAATTGAAGATAGTGATAGTGATTAATGATGATCTTATAGGTTAGGTTAGATTAGATTTGTATTTTATTTCAGTTTTTCTCTGTTCACCGCTCTGTTCTGGTATATTTTGTAACTTTTCTGTTTTGTCGCTATTTTATTTCGCCACTGTTCGTTTTTGTATAGAAATTGGTCAATTATTATCCACTATTGTGATTACGACTATATCTTCGTGCCGGCTCTGAATTTTGCGATGACATTTGATATGTATTAAATGCAAAGTCCATCATGAGGTCAAGGGATTGACCAAAGAGACAGCCGCACGACCTGTTAAACTTAACAGCAATTTTTTACACAGATTTATGCAATTATATTTGTATACTATGTACTACATATTTGTAATGTATAATAATTATTTCTTATAATGCAATAATTATTTCTTATTGTATCCAATACTCAACTCACGATGATAACGTTTCGTGAATTGTTTGATGATCTTACTTTTATTTTTATTCTAGAATTATGGGATGTTAAGTGTTAAGGGACGAACTTGACTTATTTTAATCACTGATTCCATACATTATTTGGAGTAAAAGGTGTAAACGAAATTTAAGTCTTTTTATGATGTTTTTTTTATTTACATTTTTTTTGATCCCTGGTCACTCAGCCAAGTAACCGTGCAACCCCTCACCCCAACTTGAAACAAAACTATTTTTGTTATCACTTTATTAAATGTTCCGAAGAAACCATAACAAAAAAAAATCCTTTTTTCTTATTCGCCAATTGATTGAAAACATAAAATTGTTATTTGTATTATTTATTTAGATTTAATTAGATCATAATTAAATTGTTCCACATATTATATACGTACCAATTGCAGAAAACCAAAACAAGGGAGATGGTCATGAAACAATATCATTAAGCAAGTAGAACCATCTTGAACCATTTAACAGCAATTCTTCCAACAGCCTTCCATTGTTATGCTTGGTATAACTCTACCCTTGGTATCTCTAGCTTTGTTTAGCTCCATCGAAGCCAGAGTCAAGTTACCCTCTCAGAAGCTGGGCGTTCTGTACAGGGCCCCCAGATACTTTAATAGTAGACAAATACTGAACATGTACAAATTGCAAGTGAGTCCCACTGTAAACTTTGGCAGTAACCTCTTGTCTTGTGTCCTAAAATACCTGAAAAACTCGACTCTGTACAGAAGCGAGTGGTCCGTTTGACCGTTTAACAAATGAACTGCAATCTTCAGAGCACAGGCGTCAGGTAGGTATGATGTCTGTGTTATACCGGTATTACAACGGAAGATACTCAGAGAAACAGCGTCATTGATCCCTTCAGCACTCGTGTCTAGTCGGGACGCGTATTCACAAAACCTATATCGGTTCAGTCGCGGCAGCGACTGAAATGGCATAAGCTTTGTTGTGCAAAAATCACTTACATACCCTATACCAATTCAGTCGCCAGAGCGTTCTGTTACTCTATCTGTTTCAGTAACGGTGACGACCGTAATTGTAGAGTAGTCATCTCAACAGACAATAATATCATCGGACAGTTGTATGGTGGTCCATCCTCTCTGCCTGCCCCTGCGGTTAAACTGTACGATAGTATGGTCTGTTGGGATGACTGAAGTAGTAGGTATGGATTTCTATTCATATGTGATGATGTATGAATATCATTAAAGCAAAGAGTGTGCAGTAAATGACAAAATATGTAATGCAAGTTTTAATCATGTATCAAAATGTACTGCAACTGTATATTAATGATCCCACAACGAGTTTCTTACCTTTTGGGAATATAATGCGAGTTATGCATTGTAGGTATACGTTTTTATTAATATATAAAAAAAAATATTTAACATAGTAATTGCACCAACAGAAGCTACTCTAAAATTACGGTCACTGTCACTGAAATAGATAGAGCAACGAAACGCTTAGGCTTAGACTGAATCGGTATAGGGTTTGTAGGTGATTTTTACACAACAAATCCTATCCCATTTCAGTCTCCGCCGCGACTGAACCGGTATAGGTTTTGTAATAATATGCATCGGGACACGCGAAACGCGCGCTCACCTTATGTACACGCTCGGCTGTGGATAATCTCAATTATTTTTCAAACTTTCTTCAGGTAAGTGGATATCATGGTATTGAATAAAATGCGGATAAGTCCAAATAAAAACGACGATCTCACCCTACGAACCCTTAAAAAGATCGTCATCTCGAACCGGGAACGGAACGTACAAATAAATGTACAGACAGACGAAATGCAAAATGGTCGAGAAAAAAAAGGACTTTGCTTCACTCAGTTAATTACAACATATAAAATCGACACCACTTTCCTTGTAACTCGGTGTGGAGAAACTTGAACGATTATTTATGAATATTAATTCTTTAATAATTGCAAATTAATTTTGTAGCGTCATTTTAAGTAAATGAAAACAAAAACTTATTTAATCAAAATATTCGTAACCAATGGTTCTCCATCATCAGGATAAAATAAGATAAAATACAATTTTGAAACATGTTGATAATTTTAGTAATAGTAATAATTAGTAGAGACGAAACGGATAGTTGTTCTGCCGGATACCGGATACCGGATACCGGATATCCGGCCAAACTTGAAGCCGGATATCCGGCCGCCGATTGGCGATTCGTTACACGAGCAAACTGTACGAACGATCGGGTGGACTCGGGTGAGTTCGGGCCCTTTCGTTACGAAAAAACGTGCTGTTGTAGTTTGAGGTGATTTCATTAGTGTTTCTTTCTATAAATTCAAAGAGATTCAGTTACCGAAGAAAAATGTTTTCGAAAAAAAAAGATCGCCTTTATGGAAATATTTTGATATAAAAAGTGACGATCAAAAATTTGCTATTTGTTCATTATGTAATGTTAAAATTTCTCGTGGTGGGAAGGAAAAAAGGCAGGTATGTACCAAACAAAAATAGCTTACCTCTTTTCGTCTGTTTTTAATTGCTTAATGGAATTTATCGCTGAACGAACGATTTATCTATTGAATTTTATGGTTAGATATAACTACTATATAGGTGTAACGTGTAGCTGGTGTTAAGTTCAATACACGAAGAGAAATCAATTTTGGCCTTCACGACAAAATGACTTGTCTTCTTAATAAAACATCCATTTCACGATGTTTTACCGATTTGCTTCGATAATATATCATGTTGTTACGAAGAAAAAAACATCTTAATGACGTTATATACGTTTAAAATTAGATTACTAATAATTTATTCCTATAGTTTATTAACAAGTTACACGTCAAAAATCAAAATATTGCATTTTATTCTAATACTGTTATTTAAAATTATCCGGTATCCGGCCGGATACTCGTTTATCATCCGGTATCCGGCCGGATTTTAAATTAAGGCCGGATACCGGATACTTACCGGATATCCGTTTCATCTCTAATAATTAGTAAAAATAAATGGCGAACGCAAAGTGATTTGTTTCATATTTGATTATATATTAGCCCATACTTGGAATGAAAGAAGAGAAAATAGAATTGCTAACTCACGCCGACATCAAATTAGATATCGTTCAACCACAACAAAAGAACACATTGAAGAGTCTAGTCTAGTGTCATGAGGCACATCTGGTGACCCAGATGTTATCGGAAGTTACCTGGATCGGGAGTCATGTACGGTTAACTTCTTCTGCAAGGTTTCTATATAATTTTTTTTACTACATTTTCCAAACTACTTACTTCACATGTCTTAACTACCAGACAGAAGAGTGTTAGTTAATAAATGTATTATCTTATTCAAAATTATTATTTTTAATCCAAAATTTTTATTAAATCTAACTGACAGCCCCGATTTAACAGATCTAACTTACAATACCTGCCCAGCTACTCTTTTGCTACCCAGTTACTATTTGCAAATACAAATACGAATGTTTGAATAGATGTAGTGGGTGTTTGCTAACAAGTCACCTTTTTATATATTTTTGTTTTGTTTAAATAAAATGTTCTCAATGTTGAAAGACAAACATTCCCGGGTTACGAATAACCCAACAATGTGTGAAAATCTCCTAATACCACCACAGTAAGCCGAAAATGTTGCTGAGCCGTGATGGAGGACTTAGCCAGCCGAGGAATCGAACACGCAACCACTGACCGGTTATTATAACATTCTATACCTTAACAGTACTTCATTTTCTTTTTTTTATTGTAACACACACTAAATAATTGTATCCTATACCTAAATTCCAGCTTTTATCAAGCATATATCATACTTTGCTTTATACAAACCTAGTATATTATTTAACGACTATACGAGTACATATTTCTTTTATATTTCATTTCAATATTATCTCATTGTACTTCTGATAACAACTGTATCAGTTCAATTATTTTTGTGTCCTCATAAATTCTTATTTTTAACATACATTTTATACATTCAGTTCTTAAAACAATACTGATACCCTCCTGTGTACCACTGTATACTTATAATATTATAAATCACTTTAATTTAAAAGCTATTTAAGGCGTTTAAACAAATATCTTAATATCCTAATATCCCATTCTAACCTCAACAAACTCTCCTCCGCCATACCGAGAAGAAGAATTATAAAATTTTACTTCAATTTGTCCAATAATCAATATAGAAAGTATTTCTAATGTTCTTCTACATTCAATGGGTCCAAAGCAGTGAGTCTAGGTGTGAGACATAATTGACTCATTTGTCTGGAGTTATTAAATGTCAGAGCTTCGTGTCGTTTCTAATTATAATATATCAGCGAATCCATGTATCATTACAAAAACGAGTTATAAAATAAAACTTTAATGGTTTCATTAGTAAGATTTACATTTAAATTGCAATAAAAGGAGAAACAAACATTAAAATATCACATTGTTGTATAAAAAAAGAATAACATAAAGCAGATGCATCTAGGGAAGAGGCAGGATATCATCGTATTTGTATCCACTGGCAATCTTGTTGGCAATCTTCTTTACGATGTTTGCCGTAGTCCTTTCGATGTAGGGTTTAGCTGCGCGGAGGAACTCTGCTTTGTTGGCCATTACGAGTTGGTTAGCGATATCACCTAAGAAATGAAAAATATTTTATTATAAATAAAGTGAATGGTTTCTAGGAACCTAGAACAAGCACATCGACAACTAAGCAGAAACGATACGACAAATTAGGCAGTCAAAGTCAGTCTGTCAATGTTCGTGATAGTAGATCCAAAGAGCTTAATTTCTTTTATTATTTTTTTTTTATTTTAGCTTTTATGAGTAAAACCTCAAATTGTGATATTTAATTAAATGAAGACACTATGAGCGAAACTCAATCAAAAATCTGGAAACAGAAAAATCACAAAAAAATATTGGCACCTCTGGGACTCGAACCCAGGACCCCTCTCTTTCCGGGTGAGCGCGCTGTCCACTGCGCCAAGATGAGGATATCAAATTGTCCCAGAGGTGCCAATATCTTTTTCTGATTTTTCTGTTTCCAGATTTTCGATTGAGTTTCGCATATTTTCTAGCTTATCCCTTTTGCTAAAACAACATTTTGGCCAAAAGAATTTAAGATATTTCGCAACAAAGCTAGCTAGACAGAATACACTAATATATATCACGCATGTAATAATGTAACATATAAAGAGTGCAAAATTGTTTTTAAAAATATGTCTTTAGTCGCACGATATAAAATTATTTCGTGGTTCATATTTATGTGTTTCGTACGTGTCTTGTGGGTTTATCATTGATATATAAGCGTTGATATCTCTCAATACGTATATTACTCTCCGTATATTTCATGAATATATAATATTTTTGTTTAAAATTCCTAGCTATGATCTTCTTTTAACTATCGTAATACCTTTGATTTCAGTGTAAGAGCTAATCCATAGATGGTACAAGGTAATGGTACACATATGTGGCGTTTAGCTGACGATATTGTAGAGACCGAGTGTATAATAAATAAGGTGGGAACCTCAAGGTCAGGGCCCAGATTATTTAAACCGCCTCATAAATAAATCTTATATTTATTTTTTTATTTATTTTATTTTATTAGCAAAAACAGCATTACACCAATATATTGCAAAAACGGTTATACAAGATACAAAATCATTACGTTTTCAGTTAAAACATTTATTTAATAAGTGTTATTTCACGCTTAAAATCATTGCAGGAAATGTGGAAAATATCCACATTTCCTGCAAGGCAGTTAATTAACCTAGTAAGTCTTCCCAGGGGCATCACCATTGGTAAGTTAGTTCTGCACCTGGGAAGAATCAAAAGCCTGTGATGGCGACCTCGCGTGAAATTATCCGGGACATAGAAACCTATTTCAGCCAGAATATCTGGTACCGATATAAAACCATTTAGAAGCTTATATGCCATCAGCAGTAATGCGACATCTCTTCTGGAACTAAGGCCAGCATTCCCGAGATAAATGCTGTTGGAAACAGCCATGGGTAAAAACCAAACTCTCTCATATAGAGGTATCGTAAAAATTTTTTTTGTATTTTCTCAACCATTAGTACATAGACGATGTCCTCAGGTCCCCATATCTGAGATCCACTCTCGAGAATGCTACGCACTAAGCTAAAGTAAAGCAGCCTTATTACTGTAAGATTGGTCAAATCCTTAGAATTGTGTATGACAAAACCCAGCATCTTTGTCGCCGATTTACAGATCTTTTCAATGTGAGCGTGAAATGTTAAGCGAGCGTCATACACAATTCCTAAGACCTTGCAAGTCACCATGTGTTTCAATGACGTGTCTATCATTTTATAATTAAAATATATGGTCTTTTGTGACCTCGTAAAGCACATAACTGAACATTTTTGAAAGTTGAAGTCGAGTTTATTATCGATACTCCAGTCGATAATTGCGTTTATATCTTCCTGGAGTTTTCTACAGTCTTCTAAGGATCTTATTCTCAAGAAGAGTTTAATGTCATCTGCAAAAAGTAAAAAACGGACGAATTTGATTTTTTCCTTAATGTTGTTTATAAAAATTAAAAACAATAAGGGTCCTAAATTGGATCCCTGCGGTACACCAGAGTTTGTAGGATACGTGTTAGAGTTAAACTCACCATAGGACACGAATTGTTCCCTTTCGTTCAAATAATTAACAAAAAGTTTCAGTAAGTTTTCTGAAAAACCAATTTCTTCGAGCCTATTTAGGAGCACTAAGTGATCCACCTTATCGAAAGCCTTCGCAAAGTCATGGTATGATGTGTCAACCTGCTCATTGTTATCAAGTGCTCTCGCCAAGTAATCTGTGAATACCATTAAATTTGTAGTGGTTGATCGGCCACGTCTAAATCCATGTTGTTGTTCGATCAAAAATGGTTCAACTTTGGCATATACGTATTTATGGATAATTATTTCTAATAACTTGGCGGGTGATGAAAGAATCGCTATAGGACGGTAGTTGGTTGCCTGACATTTGTCACCATCTTTGTGCAAGGGGGTGACTTTCGACAGCTTCCATAATTTAGGAAAAATTCCGTTTTTAATAATAATATTAAATAAATGTAGAAGTGGCTTAGATAGTGGTTCAGAACATCCCTTAATGACAAAGGGTGGAATTAAATCAGGACCAAACGACGTTTTTGGTTTCAACTTTTTTACTGCTGAACTGAAATCCACTATATTAATGTTTTCAATAGTGATGTTATGAGAATTCGTTGATCCAATCTGTCCTGGCACATATGATTCGAAATCAACTTTTTCTTGATTAAAGACAGATTGAAAGTACTTTGCGAAAGCTTCCGGTATGTCAGTACCTTTGTGAGTGAAGTCATTCAGAATAATATGACTTAAGAGGCCTCTGTCGTGTCTTTTATCAGAAACATATTTCCAGAATGACTTCGGATCGTGCTTCACATTATTTTCTACCTTTAAAATGTAGTTTTTGTGGGCTGTCGAAATATTAAGTTTAATCCTAGAACGATAGTATTTGAACAATTCGTATTCACTTTCCAAACCTGATCGTTTCCACCGCCGATGGTGTATAAGCTTCATCTTTATGTCCCCGATAATCTCACGTGAAAACCATCTAGGATAGTTTTCAGTTTGCGGCGCTTTTTTTCTTAGAAAACATTTATCAAAATACGCATACAGGGTATCGTAGAAGTATTTAACTGCCTCGTCAACATCGGAAATCTCCAAGATAGCCTGCCAATTGTGGTCACGCAGTGGGCTGTATAGCTTCTCAAAGTCGCCTTTGTAGAAATTCCAACCACGGAAGTTATTTTCTAAAGGTGGACAACGATTTTTCAACGGTCTGGCATGTTTAAGACTAATTTCTGACAAAAGCGTCGGATAGTAATTATCTTCTTGAACAAGACAGAAATCGGATTTTTTCGTGAACATATTAAAGTTACTTAATACTAGATCCAAAGTACGATTACATGAGTTCAGTACTGTATTAAACTGCTTCAGTTGAAAAAGTTCCATAACATATGAAAGTTCGGTATTCACCGCACGTGGATTTTGTGAAGAATTGATATTAAAATCACCAATCACTAAAATTTTTTTATCTACAAGGTAGCTTAAGTTACTAATTAACATTTCAAAAAAAAATCGTGTAAACGTTTGTTTTAGAACTGGGTGGAATGTAAACAGTACAAACAAATAAACACACGTCGTTAATAATGACTTTGACCCATAAATTTTCGTCTCCCGTTTCTAGGTGAGAAAGTCGTTCAGCTCGCGTGTTTTCTTCATTCAGCACTGCCAACAGTAGTCCACCGCCTCGGGTTTGTCCAGTGCTTCGGTCTTTACGGAATACGACGTACCTGCTGTCGAATATTTGAGCGTTAAAAATTGTATCATTAAGCCAAGTCTCGGTGATTGCGATGAGTTTATGTTCTTGGTTAAAAACATTTTCGTAAAATTTGTTCATCTTTGATCTGAGACCTCGCACGTTTTGGTATAGTAATAGTCATTTTGAAAGTGGTGGTTTTTTCGAGGTTTCCTGGTCCGAAATGCGTTTTTTGTAATATCGAAAATGTCGGACAACCACTCCTCGGGGCCAAAGTTCTTCTTTCAGTAGCAAATCAATATTTTGCTCGTTGACTCCTATTTTAAATGTCGAGTATTCTTTCGAAAACGCCATGAATTTCTCAGCATTGCAGTTTAAATCAGTACTCGTTTTGACATGGGAAATCACTTCCTCTGTCGTCGTGTCGGGATCAAGTCGGGAGACAATTATAAATTTTTGTTTTGGAATCACTTTTATCCCACTCGTATCATTAGTTCCTGTAATGAGCGTTTTGTTTTTGTTTCGTACGGCTGAACTGTAGGACAGCGGCGGGCGGGCGGGCGGGGCGGTGGCGGTGTGCGGGGCTTGTTTGGCAGCAGAGCCGGCGCTGGTGCTTGCCGCTCCAACGTGGGCCGACTCGGGGGCGGGCGCGGGGCCGGGGGGAACGGTGGCTGATGTAGGTTGACTACACTGCGTGCCTACTTCGGGTTGAAACGGGATAGCATCACTGTTCTCACCTGCGTTTAAGTTTTTGTATTTCTTAGTTTTTGAACGCGTCGTTATCACCTTGTCATTAGCACTGTCGGTACTCCGAAATACGCCAATACTCAGTAGGAGTCGCGAAATCGTATTGTTTTGCGTTTTTATTTCATCCGATAACTGCTGAATTATTTTTTCCTGCTCGACGTTTCTAGTCTTCATGAACGAAATTTGGTTGTAGCAATCATCAAGGATCGCGATCAAACGTTTGTCCGTCATTATTTATTATAACTATATTATTTTAATAAGCGCGACGGGACTGCGTGCGTGTTGTCGTACTCTATATTAGTCACAAATAAGATATCGGAGCCCATCATCAATCTACTAAGTCGAAAGTGTTTTGTTGGCACCCCAGGTTTTAATTAAGAGTTTGAGACAACTCTGGAGTTATAATAACTATCATAATATATGTATCACTAAACCATTAAAAATATGATTTGCTGTGTGATTATTACCATGTACTAATTCAATTGACATATTCAGCAGTATTTGCATTACTTGCAATATTTTTTTAAAGTGATATCACTACACAAACATTTTATATAGCATGACTTATCATGTTTATTTATTAATTTAACACGTCGACTCCCAACAGGGTTTTTGTAAAATGAAAAAAAAAAATTTTTTTTCGTTTTTTTAGCACATCATTGAACAACCAACATTTCAAGCTTAAAAAAGGGGTTTAATTTATCATAATTTTATTTATATATATAAAAAAATAATAATAATTAGTCGTTTATTTCAGCCGAACAGAGCGGTGAGTGCAATATTCTGTCATACATACCTATTTATTTTTGCATCATAAAAGAAATAACTTATTACGAGTACAATAAAACAAATTTAAGGTTTTACCAAAACTTAGACATTTTTAAAGCTCAGGCTGTAAGATGGCCGCTGATAAATACGAATTGGACTGAAAGAAGTTAGCAGCCTGTCATTACGGCAGCAATATAAATAATTGAAATATTATTACTCTTAAGTTCATTTATTATTTTACTGCTGCACGTGCCATAATACATGTTTTTAATGACCCCTGCTGGATGCGGCCTTCCAAAGATAGCGGTCTTTATAAAAGTAATATTTACCTAGTTGGACATCTCCATTGAATAGATTGGTGATTTCCAGAGTGAAGTCCCCGACATCGATGTCCAAATCCACCTGAGTGAATTTCAGATATTCAACCCCTTTCTTCTCAATTACCTTTACGTGGATGACCACGTCAGCTAGGCACTTTGCTGTAATACAAAAATAGGATAATTAGTACTGGAAACATAATCAATTTCAACCTTGAGCGCTCGGAAACTTTTAAATTTTCAGTTTGGAAATTTCCCGGTCTTTCAAAGAATTATTCTTCCGAATTTTAATATTGAAACATATAAACTGCTTACTGTTTCATATAGCCATTGAATGGATCTGCATTTCACCGTTCATTCTATATTTTTAAGTTTCATAAAAAAAAAATAATAAAAAACGTGTGACTTCTGCGCATTACTTATTAAGACTAAATTTTTCTTAACGATTATTAATTTTACTTTATATTTCAGAAAGTAGGCCAGTTTTTGACATTTTGAACGTTGATGCCATAATGGAATTGACATAACGCCCTCGTAGCCAAATACGTATGAAAATGCATGAATACATTCGTTCTCTGTGAAGCGGATTTTAACAAAACGTCGCCTCAGTTCTTAATTGTTCAAACGACCATTAGAAAATTTCACAGGAGAAGGTTTTCTTTCATTATTTCAATGAAATATTTTGATAAATGTTTAAAAACCCTATTTTCGTAAAGGCAAAGGTCTTATTAGTTGAAATAATTCACTGTTAAGTGATTAATTATCATTTTTTATACTTTAATTTTCATTTTAAAGTGGAGATTGAACAAAAACTAAAAGTTTGGACAATTAAGAACTAAGGCGATGAAAAGAAAAAGGTTTACAAAGAAATAGGTGTGTTGAAAACACAAACGCGCAAGCGCCGCGCCCCTTAAAGCAACGTTGCCAGGTTTCGATTTTTATTAAACTACAAATTAAATAAAAAAACATTTTTTAGTGAGATTTCGAAATTGAACTTGTACAACCTTTATTCAATGTATAACCAAGCATTGTTAAAAGGATGAATAGTGTGTTTTATAAGGCTGTTAATATCATCTGCATTCATCCATTTTCTAACAGATTCACATATCTTTACCATGTACGAGAATTTATTTCAGAACTCAATTTTGTAAACTATTTAACGTCGCATCGTTTGTTTGTTACCCTGAAATGTGAATCCATTAATTTCTTAAATACATTAATTTCCATTATTGCTGGTAAGCCTTTCCTTACTACAAAAAGGATTTTCCTAAAGTAAGAAGACACACTTACTGGCATTGGCCCTGATGTCTCCCTTTCCATGAATGGGCGCCACGACGACCAGCCTGGCATCCAGGTCGTATTTGCCGTCGATCTCAAGACGGGGGAAATAGATTCTGGCCCTGACCTCTAGACGGTCCAGATCAACTCTGAAAAGGAAATTAGTTAAATTATAAGGTTCATAAAACTTATATATATATAAGGGACATATTTCACCATCCTCACGATGTGTTAACAAAAACACTATCCATAGGATAAAGAATATATTCTGATTCAATTCATGTGGTTCGCTACGTTTGGTGATTTAGCAGGGGTGCCCGGGTTCATGGGGTGAGGTTTGCCTAGGTCTTGGAGGCGGATGACCAGGACACACTGAACCCCGGATTCCTACCCATCCCTTAAACCCTTTTCCTTCCCAGAACTCTCCTCCCCTTCCTTTCCTTAAAAAAAACCTCCACACAGCATCCGCAAAGATGACATAAGCCCTGAGGGAAAATATTTTCCTCAGGGCCTCCTGTGTGGAGCTCATGTAAAAAAAAATGTATTCATAAATCCGACTTTACTATTCGGTCCTCGAACTCATGAATGTACAATTTGAGGTGGGTCATTTAACAAAAAATATTATTTTTAAATTCTAAGAGTGATAAAAGAGTGACAAATGGGTTCAAAACGACGTGTTTAAAATATTTCAAATTTCTGATACGATCTTCTTCCTCCGGATTCACTTCAAAGATTTGAAAATTTTAATGTTTTTTAAAAAAAAAAAATTTTTTTTTACCAAACCATATTTTTTGTAATCATCCATAGCAAATGTAATTTATTTTAACGAAATTATTAACAAAAAGTCCCAAAATTGAGTCTCACAAAATGATACCGAAATTTGAGAGTAAGAAAGATTTTGCTGGCATTTGAATACACTGCCTTGAGATAATTTGAATTATATTCAAATGTATTTTTTAATAAATAAATCTTAATATACCCTTTTTTTGTGTTTTATTAAAAAATAGTTCTTTTGAATGGTTTATCTAACGTTTTTTAAAGATTTAACAAGGTTGGGTTTTTCTCTATTATGTGAAATTTCAAAGTCAATCCGGAGGAAGAAGATGCTATCCAAATATTATTAAAAAAATTACGTGATTTTATATCTCCATTTAACACCCCTTTATCACAATTAGACAAATCAAAACAAGAAAAAAAAATTCCCCATACAGTCGTGACCCACCCCAAAGTACATTAAATCTGATAAGTTGGTGGTGTTTTCTACCTATTGCAAGTGTTTATTTATTTTAATGGTAGTTATCTAGATGACGGTGAAATACCCCCTAAATATCGTAAAAAATAATAACGCTAATTATAAAAGCGGTTGTGATTTATTTAATCTTTATATTTGGGAACCAATTGCAATTCAATTCAAAAACCTTTCCTTCATATAGACAAAACCGAAATAGAATAAGAAATAAATAAATTGATATTAAGTAATCGTTAAGAGGAACGTATGCGCGGCCCATTTTGGCCCGTTTTATACAAATCTTAATTCTGGATTTGAGCTCAAAATATCCAACCAAACTGAAAAATTATTTTTGTCATCAAAAAGTATACCAAATATCTAGTACGGATGTGAGCTACTTTATTTATTTTTGCTTTAAATTATAAGGTAAAGGCCATTAAAGATTTGAGTATTTCATGATTTTAGAGGCAACTTGGGCAATTATTTGTGAGTAAATGAAAAAAATGCTTAAAATGAAAAATAAGATTAAAAATTAAGAAACATTCTCTTGTTATAATTTTTTAATTGCTTTTTTATTTACTCACAAATAATTGCCCAAGTTGCCCGCAGCGCATACGTTCCTCTTAAGTGTTGAAGTGGGATAAAAGCATACAGTACATACAATAGTTTAAAATAGATAGTTTGCTGTTTAGATTTCTTTATATGGGGAAGTCACGTAATTGTCTGCCTAACGATGAATAATTACTATCCTTGAATCTATATTTGAAATTTATTTAATTTTTTGGTGCTTACAAATTATTACAAAATAAACAAATCCTTCGAATAAATGTAGGTTTTTCTCGAAAATATAATTTTTTAAGTATCTAATATTCCATTTATCCTAATTTAGATGAACTTAATAAAAAAAAGCTTTATTTGAACTTACTCTAATTTCTTCAGCTTGAAGTTGCTAGCTCCGTGTACTTTGACATCTCTTCCCACGGCTTTGAATTGTACCAAGTTGCCTTGATCAACCACCAACTGTTGAAAATAATAATAAAAATGCATTAAAAATAATTGCATAGTAAGGTTTTGGATGATTGAAGAATGATTATCTTTTTGTAGTAACTAAACACTGGAGGCTTTAAGGGAAATAATTTAACTCAAGGCCTGTGTCTCTTTAGGGATGCTGTGTGAAGGGTCTTTTTAAGCGAAGGAAGAGGAGCAAATTCTGGGAAGGAAAAAGATACGAGGGGTCGGTACCAATACAGGTTACTCCTCAGATATGTCCAGGAGTGACGGTCGTACAAATCGATCTCTCCTTCTGCGGTTGAGCAGTAGAGGTCAAAGGGTCTCCCCGAACCAGCCTTTTTCAATCCGGACCGCTACGCAGATGGTGAGTAGACGCATCTGCCGCCTGAAGACCTACACACCCCTTACCTGAAGAACCTGGAAACCCCTACTAAGTCACCAAACGTATCAAACCACTTGGGGTGACCTATGGCAGGAGTGTTGGTAATGCACTAGATGATTCCCGGGGCGGCGCTACCCATACCCGCCTCCCAAATTTGATTTCACTCGTTCGAAGATTTTTTTTAAAGGAATTGCACTGAAGTTTTGTGACACTTGTAGTTATGAAATTGTAACAATACCATTTGTGGATATGTTTTGATATCTTTTGTCAAAGGTTTTTGGGTGGTTAGGGGGGGGAGGGACAATCCCTTACATGTAATGACATGAAGAGGTTAGAGGTTTGAAGAGAGCAGCAAATAAATTACCTCAGGAATAATCAAAGGTTCAATGCCGGGCACAGCCAGTTCTGGAATTCCATCAGCTAGTCTCGGCCGCAAATACTCTATGGACTCTCGTACACAGCTGCTAATGGTGTCCTGATCTCTCTTGCAAACATGGATGTAATCCGCTGAAAGAATTAAATAAATAAATTGTTTCTTCAAACTTCGCAAATTCACTTTGTGGCGTCATTATTAATTCAATGAAAACAAATAACTTTGTGTACATGTCGACATGTTTCAAAAACTATGTTTTCTTCGTCAGGAAAACAAGTTAATAAAAAATAACAAAAGACAAACAAGTATAGACAAATTAGAACATAGACAAAATATTAGAAAGGAGAGGTGATTAATTAATAACAAATTGAAACATCTAATCATCCATTTTCACATAAATTAGCAGCTTTTCATACCTTGCTAAGTAGATTAATTAATTTCTTCAAAATTTCTTTTTCATTTGTTTTCATTAAAAAAAAAAAAATTAATAATTATTCCCTTATCTTTGAGTAATTTTAAAACAGAATCAAATACTATAAAACAAATTGTGGTTACAAAAACTGGATTGCAGGACTGAGGGGAAGGATAAACCACTCCAGAAATATCCTCATCATGGAAGCCCGTCTGATTCCAGGATCGAGCATAGAAGAATATTGGAAAAATACACTGGCTCCTACAATCTGAGATCCGATGGAACAACAAGAACCCGATTTAAGACTTTACTATATTTTATATGAATACCTAGTACCTAAAGATGCTTCTCTTTTTTATTTAACTAATTTTTATCTTTTTATTTATTCATAATAACATATGTAATTATACCCTATATGGGATGTGTGGGATTGCACTCCCCTCCCCACATCCTGGAATAAAGACCATTATTATTATTATTATTTATTATTATTATTGAAAACAGTTATACTTCACAATTAATAGATAATATGTTAAACAAAAAATATAAGAAAAAGTTTTTTAGATCTTTTGTTTATCCACACGTAGTTGACAAGGAAAATAATTGGAGAAAAATTGTATTTTTAAACAATAAATAAATTGTGTTTTTTTGAACTGTTGTCCTTGTTATTTAGTATCTAATTTTTTAATTTGTTATTGGCGTAAAAAGCTGGTTGGATATTTTTCTTTAAATAAATAAATAAATAAAATAGGCTCTGATGTAAATTATTTTCATCAAGGCATCCTGGGTAGTTATGTTAAACAAATAGATCCACTAGTTCCGGGCATTCCGCCTATATTTTGTAGTTCTTCTGAAGTATTGTCATTAACGCTAGACAAGACAATGTTGAATGGAAAGTTTTTATGTAATTGTGACATTGAAAGCAATAAAAGAGCAATTTTTGCTGTTGCAAGCACCATAACCTATCAACTTGACGTTGAGTCTTGACACTGGTAATTAAATAAAACAATGCACAATTTACTGAATTATCCCAACACAGAAAAATTACAATGCTATAGTTACACTGGCGCCGGATACTTAGAACGCTTGTGAGGTAACTACATAAAAAATAAACGATCTCGTCAATTTCAGTGATGATCACAATACTCATACCAAAAACAAACACATTACATGAGGAAAATAATTTATGTACTAACATAAATATTTACCCCTGAAGTTATTTTTATACATAAGAGGAATAAAGATCAGAAAGTTACTTTTATTTAATTAAAAATGATTTTTTATGTTTATAATAATTTGATCTCCCTTTTGGTTAATATCTAAATCTAAATTAACAAATCTTATGCTTTGTTTTTTGGTTTTTGTAAAAATGACTAAACCTGTCAAAATCTGAGTTTTCAATGTTGCTTTTTCAAATTTGCCTATAAAACGAGTCTAGTCAAACTGGAATATTCTATATATCAATTAAATAGAAATAAATACACTGGGAATTAATTTGTCATATGTCACATATTTTGGTTTATAAATGTGTAATTTCTAGTACTTAGTAAATGTTTAAAAATTATAGTTATATATTATAATTTTAATAATGCAATTAATTATGTTCTTCAAAATGACCCTGAAAGAATCTTATCCTTGCGATCTCTCGAAAGAAACCATTCCTTTGTTCTGAATGCAATTATTAATGTTCTCCGAAAGAATCAAATCCTTGCAATACTTTCAAGGACACAAAGAAACCATTCCTTCGTTACGAATGCAATTATAAATGTTCTGAGAAGTTGTCTTGATAGAATCTCATTCTTGTGATATCTTGAACGCAACCATACTTATGTTAAGAATATTATGAATTAAATGTGCAATTTGGCTGTCCTGAAACGGGAAACCTTCCCAGTTGGACAGAAAAAGCATAATTTTGTAATGTACCTATTGTATTGTAATATATAAATAAATAAATAAAAAAATAAAAAAAATATGTGTAATATATAATAAAAAATTTGTCAAGAAGTAGAGCACACAATGTAAAATTCACAATTTGGGAGGCGGGTATGGGTACCGCCGCCTCGGAACCTTTATTGAATAACCAACACCTCTGCCATAGGTCACCCTAAGTGGTTCGCTACGTTTTGTGATTTAGCAGGGGTGCCCGGGTTCATGGGGGGAGGTTTGTCTAGAAGGATGACCAGGACATACTGAACCCCAGATTCCTACCCTATTTTTATTGGGCCTATTACTATTTTTTCAGGGCCTCCTGCGTGGAGATAATGTAAAAAAGGGCGATTTGTAATAGATGAATAAAGGTAACCGATGAGAAATACAAATTAGACATGAAATATTTACACTAATAGAAAAATGAATGGAAAAAAACTAATAAAATTGGAAGAAATATCGTAATTTCCCCGCAGGGGTAGGCAGAATGACGAACCGCCACTGAAATTTTTCATTGAATTTATACAAACGCCCTTTGTTTCTTCACTTCAATGTACTTCTTATTTTGTTGTGCATCATCAGAGTATGTTTTGAAATAAACGCATGGGCAAGAGAGCAAACCATTGCCCTTGCAACCATATTTAAACCATATTTCATTGACATTATTAAGGGGAATGTCTGCGTTGCCCTCTTCATACAAAACTTAAATTTGGATTCGAGGCTAAAATTAAATGATATAGCAATCATCTAGTACACATACATGTTACTTTATTTATTTGTGTATCAAATATAAACAGGGGTACATTTCTACTTACACTTCTAATTTGGTTTAACAGTTTTTCTAACTGCTCCTCAGTTATGAGGCTGAAAAAAGTAGAACAGGATATTTTTTTTTTTTTTTTTACGTTAACTCCACACAGGAGGCCTTGAGGAAAATAATTCTCCTCAGGGCCTATGTCATCTAGGATGCTGTGTAGAGGGTCTTTTTGAGGAGAGGAAGGAATGAACATTGGTCTTGAAGAGACCCATGTTGTAGGAGGGAGGAAACACAGATGCCGGCAAATCGTTCCATAGCCGAGCTGTTGAACTCAAGAACGAGTCGAAAAAACGACCCGTTCTCATGTGACAAATGTCAACCGTGTACATATGTTGGGCGCGCGTTTGGCGTGTCTCCCGACTATGCACCGGTGCCGAAGGGATCAATGACGCTAGTTCCTCAGAGCATCTTCCATTGAAATACCGGTAGAACATGGATAGCATTCCCACCCGACGCCTGTGCTCTAAAGATTGCAACCCGTTCGTTAAGATGGGAGAATCTATCAAACGGACCGCCCGTTTCTGCACAGTCGAGGGTATTTTTCAAGTATTTTGGAGCTCCAGACCAGAGGTGGCTGCCTAATGGGAGAGTACCCGGTTTTTCAGATCTGGTCACTAAACACGACTAAAGCCATTCCAAATAACGTTTGAATTCTGATTGGTGGTCTTAGACCAGGGCGATTCTGAAAATATTTTCCACTCTGGAACGTGCCGCAAGTAAACAACTTATCATTTTTAATGACTTAATTGCGCAATAACACAATCTAATAAAGTGAAAATTATTTGCGACAAAGGGAGATAGAGTGTGATACCACCATTCAGATTATCGCAAAGCTGTGACCAAACGGTAGTACGGGGGCTCCATCGAGGCCAGAGTTAAGTTAGCCTCTCAGAAACTGGGCATACTGTACAGGGCAGGCAGATACTTTAATAGTACACAACTGCCAGCCCTGTACAAATCGCAAGTGCGCCCCACGGTTGAATTTGGCAGCCACCTCTGGTCTGGAGCCCCAAAATACCTGAAAAAAAACCCTTGACTCTGTGCAGAAACGGGCGGTTCGTTTGGTAGATTCTCCTAATTTAACAAACGGATTGCAATCTTTAGAGCACAGGCGCCAGGTGGGAATGCTGTCCTTGTTCTACCGGTATTACAATGGAAGATGCTCCGAGGAACTAGCGTCATTGATCCCCTCGGCATCGGTGCGTAGTCGGGAAACACGCCAAACGCGCGCTCAACATTTGTACACGGTTGACATTTGTACGACTCGTTCTTGAGTTCAACAGCTCGGCTGTGGAACGATTTGCTGGCCTCTGTGCTTCCTCCCTCGTACAATATGGGTCTCTTCAAGACCCATGTTCACTCCTTCCTCTCCCTCCACACAGCATCCTCAAAGATGACATAGGTCCTGAGGGAAATTATTTTTTCGTAAGGGCCTCCTGTGTGGAAGTTATGTAAAAAAAAAAAAAAACAGCACGGACTCTCAAAGCAATGGAAGTGTTTTGAACATGCAACCGTCGGATCGCTAGTCAAGAGTCTTACCCGTCGACCACGGGGGTGGTCACCAATACTTATTATATGCATATTTTTTACATTTTTCTGTGAAGTTTCAACTAGGATCATTTTTATTTCACTAGGAACTATGGTACAAATTTGAATTCCTTTATACAGCAAACAATTCTGCGTTTTTTTTGTTTTTTTTTTGTCTGAGTTTTCTTTTATCTTGTGTGGTGCGTGTAGACGTCTTTATTGTATTGTTGTTTGTCTCTAAAGTAAATTATAAATACATTTGAAAACAAAAGTTTGTATTTCAAAGTTTTTAATAGGCAGGTATCTGTGGTTTAAATAAAAACGTGCCCATCTAATTATCCTTGTCGTCTAACCGCAAACAAACAGCGGATATATATTAGTATGCTACTTCGTCAGCGGTAAGGTCAGGGAGGTATTATTTATTCAACTACATAACATGATTGTCGTCAGTACCGCTAATTACTATGCGGGTTTTATTGTTAGCTCTTACTTCAGTTTTCTTTTAATATAATATGCTGGACCTGAAGAAAAAAGTTATAAGTCAAAAAAATGAATGAACTGTAAGTGAAAAAAATGAATTGTATCATACTTCGACCAAGAACCACCAACATTATCTTCATTTTCTTAACGCATATTTTATAGGCTGCTTTCTTTAAGTATGATTGCAAGATTCAAACCCGAACTAAATCATATCTAGATAGTGTCTGGAGTATTTTTTTTCCATTTTATTTTTAATATGCGTCATCTATTGACTTTTCTGCAAGTTTAAGATGAATATATAGATATATATATTTTTTTTTTAACTTTAAGAATAAAACCTCAAATTGTAATCCATACTAATATTATAAATGCGAAACTGCTCGAGTTCGTTTATGACCTTTTCACGCATAACACAATATAAAGACTTTAATAATTCTTTCACCAATATAAAGCTAAATTATATGCGCAGACTACAGGTTGTATATGATGGTAAGCTCTGGCGTTATGAAATTATAAATATTAATATATTATATTTGTTATACGTTTTCTGTCGCTAACAAAAGCGAGTTTTTGCTAACATCAGAAAAAAATCTTTTCTATGGAAACAATGTTGATATATTTTTGGGCTCTATGCTGGTAGATACTCAGTCTACTGGTCAGCTACTACTGCAGAAAATTCAAATATCAGAATTCGTTTTTTTTTTGGACAAGCTTCTGTTTTGCAATAAATGTCAGATAAGAGTTCCTACATTAAAAATATAATTCGTAACGATTATAAAGACTGAATAATAAATAGTGTAATGTTTTAATTATATTAACAAACTTCCAAATATTTAATTAAAAATAAACATCCGAAATGTTTGTAAGCGTATAAATTCCGAACGAATTAACAAAATTGGATAATTCTTTTTTTCTTTGAGCTATAGCTTTATGAAATTTAGGTGGCAGGCGAGATGTTTGAAAACTGAATGTAAGGGAATGAATGTATGGAATGCGGGAGGGGGTGGGGGTGAGGAGAAGTGGGGATAATTGATAAGTTCAAACGCTACAGTAAATTCCCGTAATACCATGCGAGCGAAGCCGCGGGGAAAAGCTAGTATTTAATAAAGTAAGTCCCAGGGGTGCCAATATCTTTCAATAATATTTCTGTTTCCAGATTTTCGATTGAGTTTCGCCAATATTGTCTTCATTTAATTAAGGAAATATTAGCATTTCGAAAATATTAGTGTAAGAGAAAAAACTAGAAGCTGTCTGCTTAGGGCCATGAAGCTCGGCGCGAGTGTTGCCAGCGTTGAGAGAATAATGTGACCAGTGAATAAAATAATTATTTATAGCTAATAATGGCTGCAGTACCTTATTTAGTACAGAAATAAATAAATTATTCTCTAGCTATCAGTTTGGTTTCAGAGGCAACAAAGGAACGAGTGATGCAGTGTTAAGGGTATTGTCCAAAATCACTAGTGCCCTACATATATGATAACATGGTAACAAAGATTAGCTGTATCTTCGATTTATCATTTGACATGGTTTCCCATGGATTAATTCTCAAAAAATTATCGTTTCGTCATTCACAGTACAGCACTAGGTTGGTTCTGATCCTATTTGAGTGATAGAACCCAGTAGTAGAGATAAATAATCACTTAAGCAAAATTAAATCAATCTCTTTTGGGGTTCCCCAAGGTAGTGTGCTTCGACCAATGTTGTTTTATTAAGTCCCAATTATTGCTGACAGAAATTTCAATATTATTTGAGAAAACTGATAACGTGTCTTCTGAAAAACTGACTTTTTCATCTGTGTCGTTTTTCTCCTGGACCAGCCATATGACGGCTGAAGAGTTCTTGGTAAAACTGCTGTTTCATGTAAATTAATTCATTGTGTTTATTCTGCTCTCAGTTTCTAAGAACAGAAATTTTATATGTAACCTGTTTAAATAATATTAAACAATCTGTTTATATAATTATTTATTAATACACGAGCTGATTGTGTGTTATTATTTAATATCTCGGCAGTCCAGATTCAAATTAAAATTATCAAAAATACTAATTTAATTCTGTAAAATCGGTTCAATGAACTTTTGAACTTGGTTTTGATTTTCGAAATTGGAACTCATTATGGAAACAATCAGACAATCAATAAAGTAGGCACTAAAAATATTTAACCACAGTAAGCGGAAAATGTTGCTTGTGTCGTGATGGAGGACGCCAGCCCAGGAATCAAACACGGGACGCCTGGGTGGGATCCAAACGCGATGCCAACTCAACCAATGACCATATTAATAAATTAATAATTCTGTAATTCGGCTTCAGTGGTCAAGGTTTCGACGAGCAGGCTAGACAAGCAGGTTCAAATCTCGGTGTGCGCTAGTAAATTTTATTCGATTGATGTGTATTTTTTAATTAGTACACATATTACGGCTTGGAATGGGTATCGCCGCCCCGGATTTATTTTTAATTTATTATTTGGATATGATTTTAACTTAATATTTGGATATGATTTTAACTTAATATTTGGATATGATTTTAATTTAATATTTGGATATGATTTTAATTTAATATTTGGATATGATTTTAACTTAATGTTTGGATATGATTTTAACTTAATATTTGGATATGATTTTAATTTAATATTTGGATATGATTTTAACTTAATGTTTGGAAATGATTTTAATTTAATATTTGGATATGATTTTAACTTAATATTTGGATATGATTTTAATTTAATATTTGGATATGATTTTAATTTAATATTTGGATATGATTTTAACTTAATGTTTGGATATGATTTTAACTTAATATTTGGATATGATTTTAACTTAATATTTGGATATGATTTTAATTTAATATTTGGATATGATTTTAACTTAATATTTGGATATGATTTTAACTTAATATTTGGATATGATTTTAATTTAATATTTGGATATGATTTTAATTTAATATTTGGATATGATTTTAACTTAATGTTTGGATATGATTTTAACTTAATATTTGGATATGATTTTAACTTAATATTTGGATATGATTTTAATTTAATATTTGGATATGATTTTAACTTAATGTTTGGAAATGATTTTAACTTAATATTTGGATATGATTTTAACTTAATATTTGGATATGATTTTAATTTAATATTTGGATATGATTTTAACTTAATGTTTGGAAATGATTTTAATTTAATATTTGGATATGATTTAAACCTAATATTTGGATATGATTTTAACTTAATATTTGGATATGATTTTAACTTAATGTTTGGAAATGATTTTAATTTAATATTTGGATATGATTTAAACCTAATATTTGGATATGATTTTAACTTAATGTTTGGAAATGATTTTAATTTAATATTTGGATATGATTTAAACCTAATATTTGGATATGATTTAAACCTAATATTTGGATATGATTTTAACTTAATATTTGGATATGATTTTAACTTAATGTTTGGAAATGATTTTAATTTAATATTTGGATATGATTTAAACCTAATATTTGGATATGATTTTAACTTAATATTTGGATATGATTTTAACTTAATGTTTGGAAATGATTTTAATTTAATATTTGGATATGATTTAAACCTAATATTTAGATATGATTTTAACTTAATATTTGGATATGATTTAAACCTAATATTTGGATATGATTTTAACTTAATATTTGGATATGATTTTAACTTAATGTTTGGAAATGATTTTAATTTAATATTTGGATATGATTTAAATTTATTATTTGGATATGATTTTAACTTAATATTTGGATATGATTTTAATTTAATATTTGGATATGATTTTAACGTAATGTTTGGAAATGATTTTAATTTAATATTTGGATATGATTTAAACCTAATATTTGGATATGATTTTAATTTAATATTTGGATATAATTTTAATTGAATATTTAAATATGTTTTTCACGGCCAAAAGCATTATTGTAATTTATTTTTGGGTTGTTGTTGTTTGGGTTGTTCGTATTTTGTGATGAAGAGCATGTGTTTTTCAAAACCGGTCTGTAATAAAAAAAAATTAGCATCGCTAGAACCACTTTATCCAAAATATTTGTTCTTAAGTGAGACAAAAATATATATGTGAGAGGAGAAGAAGAATAAATGGAGGAAGATTCAGAGATAACTTGTGCATTTCTGATCAAAAAACATGGATACAATTTTTTTGAATAAATATTCGGTTAAAGATGGTCCGTCACCAAAGCGACACTGACATCACCTAGTTTGTAATAAGTCAAAAGTCAAGGGTGTAGCGATTGTCCATTGTAAATAGTAATTATTACACATAAAACGGCGCTGTACAAATTATCCAATTATCATTAAATAATAAGAATAATTTTAATTGATTAGTTTTTGTGAAAAATCCACCTCAAGGGCGCTGTAGAAGTGTTTTACAAAGTAATTTGTTTTCAATGAATTAAAATTGACGTCAAAAAGTCAATTGGCAAAGATTGAAGAAGTAATAATTTCATTCACTAACCACATTGCTTTCTCAATGCTGGCAATCCTCGCGGTCAAGAATATCTGGCAGCCAGTGGACAGCTCATATTAATTTCAATATTTTTTTCTATTTATCAATAATTACAATGTCAACTTCAACGAGTGTTGCTTAAATTTCGCTATTAGTTGGAAATGTCGCAAAATCCGAAAAAAATAATGAAAAAGGATTATAATTATTGTTTTCTACTGTTCAATAGAACTCTGAAGATCGGGATTTCGATTATGCTGGAGAAATGGTCACTGCAGGTACCCACCTCTAGATCGGATATGATATATTATATCGGCTATCTTTGTAATCTTCGAGGATTAAACCCGAACGGGCGGACAGTTGTCTCTCTCATATAATACAAATTACTGACCTATATTGAGACACTTTAAAACTACACATGATTATGGTTCCATGGCAAATCAGAATCATGCAATTTCTACACCGTTTTGAAAAGTAAATTTTTTTACAATAACTCCACCAGGGGCCCCTAGGAAAATAATTTCCTTCCGGACCTGCGTCATCTGTGAGGATTTTGTGTGGATGGTCTTTTTAAGGAAAGGAAGGACAGGAAGTTCTGGGAAGGAAAAGGTATGAGGGATGGGTAGGAATCTGGGGTTCAGTGAGTCCAGGTCATCCGCCACCAAGACTTAGACAAACTTCACACCATGAACCCGGGCACCTTTAAGTCACCAAACGTAGCGAACCACTTTGAGTGACCTATGGCAGAGATGTTGGTTGTCCAATAAATGGTTCCCAGGGCGGCGGTACCCATTCCCGCCTCTCAAGTCAATAAAAGTTTAAAAAAAGTAGCCCGTAACCTAACCCAACGGATCTATTAAACCAATTTTTTTTTCATCACTCTTAATGACTTTTCAAAGAAGGTGTTAAAATTTCAGGAGTCTGAGTTGTCCGGTCTCCTTAATAACCTACACTAACGACATCTGTTGAGATATATTGAAACCACATACATATTCACATACAATACAAATATGTATTGAAAAAATATGAGATGTAGATATGGAAGCATGTAAGGTTTTCGCTTTGCAATAAACGCATTTTATGGCTTTGCAATATACGCAGATATAAAATGTCAAGTCAACACTGTAAAAAATATCTGCTTTGAATAATAATTACTTTATGTTTAACAGAAAGAAAATAAAAAGATGTATTTGCACGTTCCTGAGAGCTATGGGTATTTGCTTACGAATGATATTTTTATGTATGTAGTTGCAATCTTAAAAGAGACTTGCATAAATTTATATCATAACGTGATAAAGTAGCATTTCATTGATACACGTATTTGAGTTTTAACTTTAACGTTATAAAATTGCACTTTTCTGAAAGATATTTACTTATCTTTACATTCGTTACGTTAATATATGATAGAATAATCTAGGTCTAAACAGGTTGATAGCCTAGCGATTATACGGTTAAAATTTAAAAATCCAGCTAAGCATACAGCTCCGACGCCGTGCCTTACGCAAAACCGTTTTCGTACATGGAATATACAAATCCACTTCTGTAATAGAACCAAATTAAAGCAATGCCAAAAGCGGCGCCACTTTAACATTTGGGAGGCGGGAATGGGTACCGCCGCCCCGGGAACCTTTATTGGATAACCAACAACTCTGCCATAGGTCACCCCAAGTAGTTCGCTACGTTTGGTGATTAAACAGGAGTGCCCGGGTTCATGGGGTGAGGTTTGTCTAGGTCTTGAAGGTGGATGACCAGGACACACTGAACCCCAGATTCCTACCCACCCTTTATACCCTTTTCCTTCCCAGAACTCTCCTTTCCTTCCTTTCCTTAAAAACCCTCCACACAGCATCCCCAAAGATGACATAGGCCCTGTGGGAAATTATTTTCCTCAGGGTCTCCTGTGTGGAGCTCATGTAAAAAAAAAAACTTATTTAAACAGCTAACGTGAGGAGCATTGCCTCGCAGGCGTAAGTACTATTGGATTTGTAATTTCGTGAATCTAAGAATCTCTCCACTTAAAAACACATAGTAGAACTAGCCAAAACACTTTTCCCCAAACTTGCTTCAAATCTGAACCCAAGCATCTCATGTCTCGGGCAATCAAGTCCTGATGACAACCCCCTCCACCGCCTACCTATATCCATCCTTCACCCACCTTGACGCGCGGGCTAAAATAAAAAAAATTACCTTTGTGTACTTATATAAAATTTATGTTTATTTTTATTATGGACTCATGTGCGGTATTCACATAAAAAAGTAGTTTTAATGCACGTGAAGATAATCATTTTGCACATTCTACAGTCAAGTATAAATTTAAAACCAAACTAATGCAAAACAATTACATCTATTTAGGAATAAAGTATTTCAACAATCTTCCGATTGATATGAAAAAAATCAAAGACATCAATAAACTGAAACTCAAACTGAAGCAACACTTCATCAGGAATAATTAATTAAATAAGTACCTGTTTTTCTCTTTCTTTCCATTTATTGTCAATCTATATTCATTTCTATTTAATTTAGATTTTTCGAATTTCTCTATAGTGCACAATATTTTAGTATGTAACCATATCCCATTGTATGTACACCTTCACATATAGATGATCCAGAAGTTTCAATTGTTCCCATTATATAATTACCTATTGCATAATGTTATTCTATTTCTGTCATAATTAGTGTAACTCGCTCATCAAACACAAGAACTAGCTTCTTCTTTGGTTAGATTGCAATTTTAAAGTATTTCTGAACCAATATGTAATTTATATTAACACCACTGTAAACTTATATATCTATATTAAATAAAAAAAAAGTAGAAACTATTTATAAAAAAAAATTTCACACCAAATATTTGACTAAATAATCAAATCAAGTGAGATCAGAGCACTATAACGAGAGTTAATATATTTATATTATGTATGTCGATTTTATGTACTAAGCATATGCACCAATACATGCGTATTTTTTTATTAAATGTTTATTTAAATAATGCAATAATTTCTGCTCAAAACATTTCTGTTAGATTAGCGCTATCGCCATTAAAATTAATTACAGTGTTAATTACTTACATCATTGTTGATATTTCCTGTGTTCACGCAAGGGTGTTTGGTTTTGAAATGATAATAAGCTTAGTTCCTTCCGGAATGTCATTTATCCAGTACCTAACTAACTAACCATCACGCCGTTTCTGCAGGGGTAGGCAGAGACGACGGACCGCCAAACAACTCGATCTCGGCACACACTCCTTGCCTCGTTCGCATTCATACATCGTCTCATACATGTTCTTCTATTATTCTGACTCTTGACATCGCCGACTCAAGTATCTGATTCACTTGGTCGTGCCATGTCTTTCTTGGGCGTCGCCGACTTCGTCTACCATTCACATTTTCGTCATATATTCTCCTTACACTCCTTTCATCATTCATTCGCTCTACATGCCAAAACCATCTGAGCGTCCCTTTCTTAATCTTATTCGTTACGCTTACATCAGCCTTGCATTCTTTGCGGATCTCCACATTTCTCACACGATCATACATGGTTTCACCACACATACACCTCATCGATCTCATTTCTACAGCATTCAGTCTACTTTCATCCTCCCTCTGCCAGTTCCATGCCTCACTGCCATACATCAGGGTAGGTACCTGAACTTCATTATGGACGGCTAGTTTCGCTTCTTTTGACAGTTTATTTGTTGGCGTTTATTCCTCCTTTCAATATTTCTATCAGTCTTCCCAATTCTCGTAAACATAGTTCCCAAAAACAAAAACTCTTCCACCTGCTTCAAGTATCCATCATTCACAACTTATCCAGTACCTACCTCTCCCTAATCATCACCTTGGTGAAATAGTTTTTGGAATTTGGAATAATGGCAGAAAAATAATGCAGATTCGAGTGCATTTGTTTCGAAAACAGAAGAAAGATTGTGATTACCTCGGAAGCGAGTTGTCGGTTGTTCAGTGTATATAATCTCGTTTTTAAATAAAAAGAAGGAATTTGACCGTTTTTAAATTACATAATATCGTTTCGAGGACAAACAAAGATCGTTTTAAGTAGGTTAAGATTAAGGTTAAGGTCATTCAATCTTACCTTAATTATGTATTTTATTTTAAATGCACATTTACAGTTAATATAACAAATAATAAACATATGAAAAACATAAATAAATTTAAAATTGTTGAATATTGAGGTGAAAAATATCTATGTTTGGGGACAAGCAATTTAGTAACAATCATTTTTTCCGAGCAGCATTACTGATGGTAGGCTAGCTTTGCATCTCGTAATAACAAAAGTTCTATACCTGCGCGCTCTTGTGAAGTTGTCGGGAACATAAAACTCAAATTTTTGTATAATATCAGGAATACAGATATTAACGTTTAGAAGATTATATGCTTTTGTCAGGATATGTTGTTGTTTCTTATATATGAAGATAAAGACCCATACCTGCTTCTGTACGAGTACTGTGATGAAGTAAATTAATATTGATAGACCTATGAATACCTAAAAACGGACGTATCGTAAGTTATGGATGTATCTATACAGAAGGTTATTTGTGTAATAGAAGAAGCAGAGCCTATTATTTATACTCGTAATGATAGTCACTATCATTGAGAACATCACTAGGAAGTAATTTTCAACCACGACCTTCAAACCTCACGTATATTCTTGGATGCACATTAATAAATAATATGTACTCATTCTTGAATCAACAAAATATTATTCATTGAAATTTACGATCACAATATTTATTAAAAATAGTCTGTCAAAAAACAACAACAGATTTTATTGCATCATTATGAATAACATTTGACGAGGATGTTTAGGAAAAATTTAAGAAAACTGTGTGCTTTTCTGTGCTGTGAAAAGTGCTTTTCAATTCTTATAATGTCTAGGACGAAGGGTTGAAAATGATTTGACGGTGGAGGGGGTAGCAGCGGGGCCGGCAATAACAGGCGGATCTCGTGTAGAGACCTTATTGGATTGCTATAAACTAATTGAAGGTACTTCCGAGAATTTTGGAAATGCCGTTTTTGGGCGATTTTGATCAATTATGACTTTCCAGGTGTTGGGAATGCTGATTGAGGCATTTCTGGTGTTCATATTATTTTTATGTTTATAAATTTCTATAGCTCAAAATTCTCAAAACATATAAAATCAAACTGGCTCTACCACATTCTCTAAATGTAGATTGGTTCTAATCTAGCTCTAACTCTTATTGTAGATTGGTTCTAATCTAGCTCTAACTCTTATTGTAAATTGGTTTTAATCTAGCTCTAACTCTTATTGTAGATTGGTTCTATTGTTTATTTTTCTCTTGTTTTGTTTACATTATAGTACATACATCGACCAAACATCGAAGAGTAGTAAATATTACATCCCACAGAGCCTTTGAAGTTATTTAAAATTCTAAAGTTACACATTGGGTTAATTATATTACATAATGTAGGTATAAATAACTCTTACTAAACAATTTTAAAAAGTTTACAATTTTCTTAACACTGCCTTACTGAATCATAATATCCATCGTAATTGTTGATAAGAAAATGGCAACTTGACCCCATTGATTAAAAGGTTACTATTATTAAATTATGCCACCTTTCTATGACTATTGATAATGATAACCATGCAACAAGTGAAGAAAACTCGCAAGAAAAAATATTACCTTGGCTTTTAAAGTACCTAAGCCAAATTAACATTTTCGGGTAACAAATTTATTTATTTATTTTTTATTTATTGCTTCTTCACAATTTAAATTCATTTCTAGCATGTAATTATTAACCCCACTAGGGTTCGCCGGTATCGGGGTAACCTGACAATATTCCAAGAAAATTCCTACACCATCACGAGGACTTGACAAATCGGAACAACGCGACGGTGGGAACCTGACGCACTTGTCAACTCAGACACTAGCCAGTTATTATATTAAAATTTCTTAGAGTTACTAGAAATAATGTAAAACCATTAATATAATTAGATGATTTATGTTCTTACGCTAGTTCTTTGCACAAACAAATGGTTTCACTTTTATTGGTATGACCGAAAGTAACTACCAAAATCCCAAAGTGCACCAAACGAAAGTGAAAATGTATGAATGTTTTGAATTTGAATGAGCCAAGTTCTAGGAATTGATGGATTCACTGGATAACACTTTTCGACAACATGTTTGACCATAAAATAATTTAAAAATTGCTTGTAAACATCGCTTGTAACATTGGCATAATATGTATAATATATATATTTTTTGCCAGATCTGTAGGAACTATGGCATCCACTATTGGAAGATTGTTGTAACGCTAAATGAAGAGGGGAATGGAAAGAGTTTAGAAGAAGGCTGTGAAGTACCTGGCTTTTCAGATCTGGCTACTAAAGATAGCTTAAGCAATTTTTAGCAACCTTTCGATTCGATAATAATTTATTATTGATGGTGGGGTCATTTAAGATAATTAACATATTAAATTTGCTTATAATTCAACGAAACAAAAGATATTTATGATTTTGTCTTCCTGAGGCGAAAATTCTCCCAATCTGTTTAGTGTATGACACACTCCTTGGTAGAGGGGTAACGCTCTTGACTAGCAATCCGCAGGTCGCGGGTTCAAATCCGGCGGGGGAAAATACATTTTATTTGATTAATTTGTGTTATTTCGCAATTCATTATTTTAAAATAATATATACCTAGTAAGTATACTTATGATACGTTTCGAGTGAAAGATATGATCACCACTCAGGCTTAAAATGGCTTTAGCCGTTTTTTGTAACCACATCTGAATAGCCTGGTACTTCCCCATATTTTCCACTACCTTCAGCTTCACAAAATAATCCATTTGGAGATGCCATAGTTTTCCTGGCTCCAGACAGGAGTAATTGGGAATCTTGTGCAATATTCACATAAAAATGTTCTTTTAAAAAATATCAGCAACTCTTGAAGACACGCCATTCGAGAAGGAAGTTTGTACTAATTTAATTTAACAAAGACAAAAGGTTTAAAAAAATATATATAAATTTGTCAATGTAATTTATTTTGAAATCTTATTGCATTAAGGTAATTTTTTTTTTCATACTTAAGGAATCCATTTAATGTAACAATATTAAATATCTAGGTTTCTTTACAGAATTGTTAAGTTTCTAGCAATAACCTTGCATGTGGAAAATTTTCTGTACCTAATTAAAATAAAGTAAGTACTTAACGGTTCATAATAATTATAAATCTTAGTAATTAATTAAATATTATGCCCATTTCTGCAATAGTTAGCAAAGGAGAGAGACCACGATACAACTCTGTCTTTGCTCTTTGCTTCATTCACAGTAATACATACTATTCTATGTTTAAAATGATTTTAATAACTTACGTATAGCCCCTCCAAAAGTGGCACTGAAGAACACTTGCAATATCACAAAATACAAGAAAACGTTGACTCTTAACATTTTAAATAAAATTATGTAACTTCTATTGAAATCTTATTGGTACTTTAAGAGAAGCTTCACAGAACTATTGTTTATAAGATATCTGTGAACTCTTCAATAAGACAGAGCGATCACGCGGAATACCTGGAGCTAAATGATCAATTATTCGTTTGTCAGCTTTATATATATATTGGGGTCTTGAAAAAGTTCTATTGAATATACTGCTTGAATAGACACAATTACATCTCGCTAAAAAACACTCAGTGTTCCTGGAAATGTGTTTTTGTTTTACGATTATGTACTTTGGTTCCTTTACAAAGAATTTTATTTTATTTTAGATATCTTGGAAGCCAACATGTTCGCTATTGTTTTGAATTGTAATACAGAAGTTAACATGTTTCTGAATATTCGCCTTTAAAAAAAATTGTAAAATAAAAAAAGGTGTTGTTAATCACGCAATATTACCGATTAACGCATTGTAAAGTGTAGATAATTGTGTTATTTTTTTTTGTGAATAACGCACAAGAATTTCAAATGCTCCCAACTGTCTGCAGCCAGTGAGACTTTGGCATCCCCGATTGGGGTGTCTTGTGATGCTGAAGGTAGTGGAGATGGGAAGGAGTTTTTTTTTACGTAAGCTCTACATAGGAGGCCCTGAGGAAAATAATTTCCCTCAGGGCCTATGTCATCTTTGGGGATGCTGTGTGGAGGATTTTTTCAAGAAAAAGGTTTAAGGGGTGGTTAGGAATGGTCAGTATGACCTGGTAATCCGTCTCCAAGACTTAGGCAAACCTTACCCCATGAACCCGAGCACCCCTGCCAAATCACCAAACTTAGCGAACCACTTGGAGTCACCCATGGAAGAGGTGTTGGTTATCCAATATAGGTTCCCGGGGCGGAGGTACCCATTCCCGCCTCCCAAATTGGGGAAGAAGATGGGAAGGAGATGGGAAAAAAGAAGGTGGAGGGAAGGGCCTGGCTATTCAAATCAGGTCATCAAACGTGGCCAAAGCCATTTTAAACAACGTTTCAATTCTGAATGGTGGTCTTAAACCATGGTGATACTGAAAATATATTCCACTCCGCGACGTGCCGCAAATAAACAACATATTATTTGAAATGAATAAATTTAAATAATCAAATAAAATTTACTTGCGCAAGCCAGGTTTTGAACCAGCGACCTCCGGATCGCCAGTCAAGAGGATTAACTCTCGACCACGGAGGCTGTCATTAATATGAATTAACAATCAAGAATAACTGTTTTTGAAATAAGATTGTGTCACTTTTCATAAGTGATAGCTGGTCAAAGTAAATACCTGGTGTAAATAAAAAAATTATAATCGAAAAGTTGTCTGACATGACTTTACCTGAATTAAGTGACTAGATCTAGGTAAACCTGAATCTTGAAACAAAACTACAACATATCATTACATCTTCTTCAAATATGTTTGAATTTAAAATTTTGCTGACTGCATACTGTTGCAGAAAATAACTATTATCCGACCGAGAGATATTTATGTTCGTTCGTTTTCTACCGAAACCGAAAACGAGACCGAACCTTCGGTATTCGGTTTCGGCCGAAACCGAAACATTATTAGACACGTTGAAAAATCTATTATGTACAGAAATTGGGCTTATTTTTTACACTTATACACATTATTCACGTGTATTAAATGAAATAAAAAATAATAATTCATGTGTAAAATGATAATTTTATTTCTATTTTTATGTTAACGCTATAAATAAAACAAAAATAACCAAACATGTAAACTACTTTTTGGAACGGTCGGTCACAAAAAATAACCCATGATTACGAAACAATTTTTTTATGATAAAATAAAAATGATTTTCTAAAATATTTTAATTCTTTCACCGTTATTTGCCAAATAATGTCGTAAAAGTTTTTTTTGCTATCGTCTATAATTTATTTCAGAATTAATGTAATTTTACCAAAAATTAATAATAACATTATTTTTAAGAAAAATAAAAATGACAGCGATTGCGATTGAGATTTTTAAAATTGTTTAAAAATTGTTTTTCTTTATCTTTTTTTTAAAACGCATACCTTACAACAGTCCCAACTGTTCCCGTCTGATATCAGTGAGACTTTGGCATCCCTAAATGTGGTATGTTTTGAGGCTGAATGACATGGGAAGGAAAAGAAGATGGGGAAGAGGAATATATGAGAAGTACGCAGCCATTCAGATCTGGTCACAAAATGTATAAAACCAATTATGAATGATGGTCTTACACCAGGGCGATACCGAAAGTATCTTCCACTCTGGATTGTGTCGCAAATACGCTACATATTATTTTGAATGAATAAAATAGTGAAATAACAAAAATTAATCAAATATTTTTTAAATTCTAGTGGAGAGCCTTGCCCTTGACCACAGAGGCTGCCTACGCATATAAAAAAATGAAAAAAATTACAAATGTTTAAATCTAGAAAGTCATACATTCAAGGGTTATATGCTGCCAAAAAGTCAAAATAAAGAGAATCATATCATTTGTGACTATAATGGTATCTTATTGCAGGAAATCCGAGGGTTTTTTTGGCATTTAATATACATAGTATGCAAGTTCGTTACCCGCCTCTCTAGACGATGTCTGTTCTCAGATGTGGATATTTCCATTAATACTCTACTATTGATTGATACTTAATCGTACTTGTCTAGCTTAAGGGTAAGCTTAAAATACTTCCTAATCTGCGCGTTTATAGATGGCCGTAATTTAATTGTATTTGGAAAAACACCTTTTGCAAGTTATCATATTAATATTATTATACAAATGAGCAGGCAGCATTCTGCTGAAGTGCTCTCTTTCACAAGGGAGAAGACTGGTACAGCCGATCCAAAAATATTATTTGTTTTTTGCCAAACGCGTTTCATTTTATTTTGCTTTTTTTTTTGGAAAACGTGTTTTATTTTATTTTAAAGTTGAGGCAATGATTTAAAATATTTTAGGATCTTTTTCTAAATAAGCAAATTTGTCACATTAAAAAATAAAACCATAACCAAAATGCGGCTCGTTTGTAGGAGATTTTGAATTTTAAAGTAGTTTTTTGAGAACTTATTTATTGGTTATCCAATAAATGATTTCTGGGTGGCGGTTATAATAATGTAACAATAATATTAAAAAACAATAATGTTTAAAGTAATACCTTTAATTCTAGGGGTTCATATTTTTGTGATTGATATTTATTTGTTTAAAATGTTACAAAATTAATTTATGTAATAAACTACATACATTGTACATAATAATTAGTATTGACGTCAATTAGATAAATGTCTAATAAATTGTGCCAATAGATGACTGTAATAAAGATCTGATGACTGTAACTCTTCTTACTTGCACAACTTTACTGTCCAACGTCATTGAATTATAGATTGACCTCAAGAAAACTAAGGTCATATGCCAAGATCAACATATAAGCGTAAGAGAAGCCTCCATACACCAATATGTTGATAAGTTCTAAGTATTAATCTAAAGAAAAAGGAAAAATCATTCAAAGAGAAAGAAAATCACTTGAACAAAAAACTAGCCATGATTAAAAAAAAAAGAGTATGCAATTCACACGCGGTAGAAGTGAAACAAGAAAGACGCTAGATGTCGCTTTTTTTTCTTTTACCTGTTTATTTTAAAGTGGTTTGAAGATTCGATTTTAATTTCACAAAAATAAAAATGTTTTTTTTTTTTTTTTGGATTTCGTAGGATTCGAACCTGCGTTCACTGGATTTGTTGGTCTCTCTGGCCGCCATTTGTCAAGTGTCTTTCTAGCTGCGCTATGGGAGACCCGCGCCGAAGCGCGAATTTACCGCATTATATTAGAACTGACAACCCGTCAAGTTTCACGTCAATAATAGTATTCCGCCCCTAAAGAGCAACGCGGGCGCCGAGAAATTTGAATAATAATCACTAAAGCTGTTACCCCGTAAATACTAAGCGAAAGGGACAACTGCACATCAGGCTTATTATATTCTCCCCCAGAACTGAACCGATTTTGAAGATTTTTTACACAAACTGTTTTAATATTCTTAAACGTTTTGCGTTTTTTTTAAATACATTGTGTGGTTTGTATATTGAACTTCTATTGAAGGCGTTTAAACCAGGCAATTAAAAGGATTTTTGGAGGGTCCTTACTCCTGTAAGAAGTAACTTATGAAATTAAATTTAATATTTACAATATATAACCTAAGTTTCCAAGGTTCCTTGGACCAAAATGATCACTAACATAGAAATTCTCAGATGGGCTAGAGAAGATAGAGAACTGCTTACATCATTAAAAGTCAGGAAAATTTCATATCTGGGTCACGTACTTCGAGGGGAAAAGAATCACTTGCTCCAATTAATATTGAAAGGAAAAATAGAAGGTCGCCGAGGGCCTGGTAGTAGACAAATGTCTTGGCTACGAAATATACGAGAGTGGACCGGCAGAGAAGTGCGGAGGAGCTATTCCGGGCAGCACAAGATAGAGAGACATTTTCCAGAGTGATCGCCAACGTCGAAGGGACCTGATATGGCACACGAAGAAGAAGAATAACCTAAGTAGGAATCGTGGCTCTCTTATCAGGAACAAGAGCCCCTCTTTGACCAATGATGACCTTAAACATAATGTTTTGTAAAATACATACGTATAAATGTAACTAAAAAACTTACAAAAAAGCAAAATGCAGGGGCAAACCAGTAGTTGATATCTAAATAATGTTAAAAATATTTGCGCTCTTGTCAAAATTCAGAGAGTTAATAGGGGTTAATAATCAGGGGAATTCGTTTTTAAGGACAAAAAGTCGGACGATGCTATGCAAAGTCAATCATAATCATGTGTTTTTGGTTTGAAAATTTGATTACTTAGAAATATTATAGATGCTCTTATTAAATACCGAGTAGAAAAACGTGTTATTTATGAATAAAATTTATCTTATAAATAAAATCTTTTTTTAGATCTCGCGTAATGAATCAGATGCCTCCTATCAGTTTTTTAATTTAAACTATTAACATTATCATTTTTGTTTCCTAATAGTCGAGCCGAGAATGGAAAATAGTTGAAAACATCCAAAATTTTTCTTATTTAAATTAAAAAAAAATTAAAACCACCATTTTTGGATATGTTTGCGTTCAAAACTTGAATATTTTTAATTGCACAAAACTAAATCCGTTTGTAAAATTGAAATCTGAGAGTCTTTCATCTTCTTTCAAAAACAGTATTCCATTTTGGGAAACGTTAAAAAACGACGAAATCTAATTGAAATTGAATTACAAACGGAAAAATTTTGATGGGTTTAATGACAATCGTAACATCGTGGCATTTTAACACTCTTTGAAAAGTCATTAAAAGTGATTAAAAAAACTTATAACATAACCTGACGTAACCCATTTAAAACCAAGTTTTTTTTCATCACTTTTAACGTCTTTTCAAAGAAGTGCCAACATTGTTGAGTTGTCTGATCGCCATTTTGATGACGTGTCATTATTTTGTCTAGTCTTGAAGAAAGGTACGATGAAAATGTATTTAACAAGGTTCACTCATACAGACACTTTTCGAAAGAAAAAAAACGCATTGTACTCGTGACGTAGCGTGGAGTCCCGAAACTAGAGATGGTTGATGTCTGAAATAGGTTGTCACTGCAGTTCCAGTTACTGAAGACCGATGTGTTACAGATTCTTTATCCATGTTATTATGGTACCAGTTCTTCAAAGTAAAAAAAAATAAAACATGAGAGGGTGACTAGAGCAATTATGGGAAAAATAGAACGGTTTCCTCAATAAAAAAGTTATTTTTTTATATACGTCTAATAATTTCAATTTCATACAAATGTTCTACAAAGAAATTACTAACCTATTGTACATAAATCATTTGTAAATGCATTCAGTTGCTTGACACCTTTAACATGTATTGCAGTTAATTAAGTGTTCCAATCTATTTATGTATATATAGCTATTCAAATGCTGAAATATAATTTTATGCCACAGAATTGCTCTTACTGAAAGGGTTTTGAGATTCAGGTAAAAGAACATTATGCGTTTGTTCGTATAAACTTTTATGAGCTAATAATTTAACAAATGAATTTTGAAATAATTGAACATGACTTACATTTGTTTTACAGGAAAGTCCCCAAGCTGTAGTTCCATACCTTAAAATAAATTCAGCTAATTATAAATAAATTATTCGAAGTGTGCATATTGGAACATAGAATTTTAATTTATATAATCTACTAACCATAGGTCTCAATCGTTCACAGACTTTATTTGTTTGTAAATCCCATTTGAAAAAACAGCTAATAATAACAGCTAAATAAACATATTCTTTAACCAGTTCAATATTTTCACCTCAAATTATTATTTATTCATTTTCGTTTTACATTTAAACAAATATGGAAACAGAACGCTAGACTATATGATACCTACCTAATTGCTTAAATGTGTAACCTGCCGAAATGAAAGTTAAAACAAATATTATGTTGAAAAATTGGCTCGCTGAAAGAAATAGTTTGTATTAGACTCTAACACATCATACTTTAACACATTATACTTTAATAAATAACTGAAGCGTTTGCACTTATCAACTATCCCCCCTCCCACATTCCATACATTCATTCCCGGTACATTCAGTTTTAAAACAGCTCGCGAGCCACCTAAATTTGATAATGCAAAGAGCTCACCAGTAGTAAAAAAAAATGATCTAATTAGGTGCAGTCGTTCGGAAGTTATGCGCGTACAAACATGAATTATGTAGAAAGATATTAACTCTGACGCCTGAAATTAAAATTTTCCGCAAATATATCAACATCGTTTCCACGGTAATGAATGGTATTCTGACGTTAGCAATAACCCGCTTTTGTTAGCGACAGAAAACGTACAATGAATATAATATATTAATATTTATAATTTCATAACGCCAGGGATTACCATTATATACTGCCTAAATTACTCGCATATAATGTAGCTTTCTATTGGTGAATGAATTTTAAAAATCGGTTTATTGGTTTATGCGTGAAAGCGTAACAAACAAGCACACGCAGATTCGCATTTATAATATTTAGTATTGATTTTCTATGAACCTTGGTCTTGAGAGGTTAATTAGAAATTATTTTTACCGTTGAATAATGAGTGATCCCAGGTTGTAGATTTATTCAATTGAATTAGTCATAACTCAAATAAAGTGATTATATTATTATAATTTTGCAGGTGCAGCTAATTACGATACCTTTGTAGTTTCAAGAAGCTAATGACTTTGGTAGATTGTTGTTGACATCTGAGATCTATATCAGATCTATTTATAGCCTAGGGCATGCTTAATCAGCAATTTTATTATAATTTATAATCATCTTTGCAAGATTTACGTCGTTATCATTAACCACAGCAAGCATTGTCATTGTAGTCATTAGGTTTAACAACAATGCCAATAAAACTATAATAGAAGCAATCACGGAATCTGTTTTTCCCCTTCTTATAGTAAGGGCACCTTCAAGACCCGCATTAATAAATTCCTCCCTACAGCCCCCCCCTTAAGCTGCAGCATCCCGCATTTCAACCGATTTATTACATATTTTCCTTAAATACTTTAATTGTGAAACTTTGAAAAAAATACACGTAGTTCTTGAAGATACCTGTGCATAACAATATACCAACGTTTAAAATGGTCCCCACATATAAATACATATTCTGAACGACTCAGTAAGGAAACTTACATACATATTCAGATGTTTAAGAGATATTTTAAAAGAAAAATTACTTAGAACCACATACTTCACTTTCTGTCAATCAATTATACAATACGGCATTATAGGATGGGGCGGTACATATAAAAATCAAACACAAACAATTTGCGTATCACAAAAACTAATAATAAAAACCATTTAAAAAAAACCCTACTCATATTCGTCAGAATTTTTATTCAGACAATTTAAGGTAAGAAAATTAAATGCATTATACTTCTACCATGCAACATTACAAATTTATAAAGATGATATTCAAAATAAAGTAGCACCCTTTAAAAATAACAGAAATCTTAGACAAACAACATTACTTCCAACTCCAAAATGTAAAAAAAACAATAGGACAGCAAAATCATAAATATCTCGGTGTTAGTTTTTTTAATTCCTTACCAAAAAAAAAATAGAAACATGAACACTAATATAAAAGAAATTAAAACACACCTTAGCCGCGGCCGAAACGGTAATTATAATGAAATTCCCTCGATAGAAAAAAAATCGCAAAGTATGCTCGGAAAATGATTTTAAAAACGTTTTTTCAGTTATTTTACTAGTAATTCAGAATGTTTCTTCAAGTGCTATTTTAGACAATCCCTACGAGATTTTTGCTCTATTTTAAGCGAATACTGTTTAATCAAACATTTTCCAACTTTCGCTTTAATATTTTCGTTATTAATATTAGCGCGCTCTCTAACATTCGCATTTACGTATCGCTCCATCTTCTTCTTTTTGAGCGGGTATACCACGCCTTAAGGCGGCGCTTCCGTGCTCAAAAAGTAGAAGATGGAAAGATATGTAATTAAGAATGTTGGACAGAGCCCGCTAATATTTTAAATGATAAAATTGAAGCGAAAATTGTGAAAATGCTTAATAAAACATGACTCGTTTAAAATAGAGCAAAATCTCGTGGAAGGTATCTTAAGTATCATTTAAAGAAACGTTGTGATTTTTTTCACAAATATAACTTGTAAAATAATAGAAATAGACTTGTTTTTAATAATTTTCGGAGCATATTTCGCGATTTTTTTCTATCGAGGGAATTTCATATGATTTGCGTTTAAGAATTTTAGAATGCGTTTAAGAACGATTAAGAATTTTAAATAGTTCTGGTGAATCACCACCATTCTAAATCGTTGCTTTAAATGACTTAAGCTGTGTTTTGTGGCCAGATCTGAATGGCCAGGTACTTTCCATCTTCCTCTTCCTCTTACACTCCGCAATCTCACTTGTTTCGAACGTTGGGACTCTTGAACGCTTATTATTTTAGCTCTCATTCAATTATTTTCTCAAAGCCAAGTACCAAGATTATAAATTAAAAAAAATCCTTGGTCGGGAAATAATTATTTATACTAAATCGTGCTATACAAATTGACCGTTTATCATGTAATATTATTTTGTAAGAGATGGCTACTTAGAATGGTTTGTTTCACAAAAATTGCAAAATTAATCAAATTACAAAATCAAAAATCAAGTAAGTAAATTAATGCTTACGGGCATTCGAATTCATCAAATTTTGAAATAAATTTTCAGATTCTGTGAAACTTTTATTCAATTTCTGTTCATATTTCAGTTTTATGAAACCACTAGTCCATTATGAAATAATAACAGAACTTTAGTATCCATTATGAAATAATCACAGAACTTGAAAGTAAACTTTGTTAATTTGAACAATTCGTCAAATTTCATTGCCAAAATTCAAGTTTTGTGAATGTGGGGATTCTATTCAAGTTCTTTTATTATTTCATCATGGGCCGGTTGCTTCACAGTAGTGAATAGAACTTGTTATGAAGTGGTGTTAACTCCTATTTAAAGTTATTATTTTTTTAACACCTCTTCAGAACAAGTACCATTGTTGAATTAATTTACTTAAAGTTCTTAATAGCACGGGCGGGCAACACAGAGACGACCGGGAATCTATGGTTTCCGGCTCCGTTCTTGTCAACTCTGAAACCGTTTCACCGGCCGGGCGGCGTTGAAACGTTGGCACAGTTCATCAAATATAATTTTCGTTGAATCCCTGACGGGTGAACGTATATAAAAATGTTACAATAGTGTTTCCTCAATGATGGGTGGAGTTTTATCCGAATTTATATAAAGTTGAGTCGAGTGTGAGTCCTGTTTAAATGACCGCATAAGGTCCGCACGCGCAGTGACGATATTGCACGATTTACTACCGTGAATCGTCGCGATCACGCGATGATTTAAATTCCCACATTCGGCCAAGGAAGCAAAATACTCCAGGGGCGCTACTCAGGCCTTATTTTCGATACGGTATTCGTATAAACGAACCACGCGCTCTGGACTGCACCAGCCAAGGCCATCCGCCCGCGGAGCTCCCACATTGTCCTAGAAGGGAACTTAATGAACCGAGATCAGCCACCCTGTGTTGGAGACGCTGGACCCGTCTCCAGGACACTCTTTCCGGACAGCGATCCTGATGGAACCAGCTGGGTCTGGCAGGATCGGATCACCACCGGCTTGATGGAGGCTTCCCGCGTACACACACGATTGTTTAGTGTAAAGTCAGTTTAGATAGAATTAAACTCATCTACCGATCCCTGGGGGTAAGACTAATACATCATAATTGTATTTTGTTAATACGATTAATATATGACCTACACTTTTACTTTTCCGAATATCATCTTTCATTTAACACCAAAACAATATTTCCTGCAAACCATTGTGCTCATGCTCTGGAGATTGTGTCATGCTCTCCTCCATCAAGAACATTACTTGGGAAGGACCGAGTATTGGCGCGCAGGAATCTGCAAAGTTCTTGATGGTAATGATATTTAAAAACCCACACAAACTATGTTTCTACTTGGCAAATAGCCCGTCAAGAGAATCTTCCTAGCAAACTTTAACAGAACTAGAATTTTACAAATAAATTTATAAATAAAAAAGTACAAATTCAGAGTTTGATTACAGTGATTTGTAAGTTACATTACAAAAGAAACAACACAACAGAAAATAATATACATATGAACAGTAGGTAATTGAAAAGTAGAAAATAGTTATAAATTTAGGTTTCTCGTAATCTTCCTCACTAGGCTAGCCTGTGTTGAGGCAGTCATTTTAGGTGAATTTTTAATGCTTGTGAACGTACCTATACTAACTACACCTATATTAACATATAATCACACAATGGATTGGTTGCGTTAATAATAACAACCGTATTGGTACAATAATTACAACATTGGTTTCATTACTAATTTCGAATTTGGGTGAGTGCACCGGTAAAAACCTATCATTTTTTTTGATCCAAATTTTTATGTTACTTTTGAATTTTTTTTGTGAATCGTATTTTTTTATTCTAACTGGAAGAATGTTGTAAAGTCTTGTTGCGAGGTATCTGTAGTTTCGTTGGCCAAAAGTAACATGCGTTATGGGAATTTGTAGTAAGTTTTTATTGTTTCGAGTACAGCGAGTATTTAATCTTTTTTCATATTTTTTATGTATATTTGCGTATAGATGAGTAAGGATTGTTTTTGCGTATATTTGCCATCAAACACATTCATAATATCAAAGATTAAGTTCGAGTCTGTAATTAGAGGTGGTTTAAGGATTATTTTTATAATGAAAATGGCTTTGAAACCGTCTCCAGAAAAGAAAAATTAATAAATTTTAACTCATTACAAGTCGCAGTACAGTAATTATCTTCACTAATAGTCATTATTGTTCATCTAGACAACTAAAGTGCCAGTCATTACGTAAGAAGATTATGGAATATCGCGATATTGACCTTGAGCAGAAGCTGTACACAATGGCAGGTAATACAGTGACTTTTTTTAAACATTTCTGCGAACTGATCCACCGATTATCTCGGACTTTGAGTTTTTTCGGAAATTGTGTCGTTCTTGTTTTTTTGTTTTAGTCGGACGATTTACTTTTCCTGCGTTAATGGTAAGGAAATATTTTGGTAAATTTATTTTTATTAATTTAATGAAAACAAATAACTTTGTGTACACCACTATTCAATTAACAATATCAACATGTTTCGAAAACTATGTTTTCTTCGTCAGGATAATAAGTTAATAAAAAATAACAAAAGACATCTAAGATGTTTAAATAATAATAATTATTCAGAATTTGCCAACCACATTTTGGAAACAGGTCATTCTTTGGATATTAATAAAGGTTTAAAAAATTTACACGCTAATACAACGGGTATACAATTAGATAATTTAGAAATTTTAGAAATTAGGAAAAATGTTAATAGTAAATTAAATATTATAAATAACCAAACGTTTTTTAAAAATAGCCATCTTTTAAATTTATTTTCGTATTAATACTTACATTTATAATAATTTATTTTGTTATTTATACTTCCTATTTTGTTTTAATAGATTTTATATTATGTTAATGTAATTTTTTACCCATCCTAAAAAAATTTTTATATTTTATTTTACATAATTGTTTTTTATGATATTTTAAGTAATTAATCACCTCTCCTTTCTAATATTTTGTCTGTGTTCTAATTTGTCTATACTGGTTTGTCTTTTGTTATTTTTTGTTAACATATTATCCTGACGAAGAAAACATAGTTTTCGAAACAAATTGATATTGTTAATTAAATAGTGGTGTACACAAAGTTATTTGTTTTCATTAAATTAATAATGACGCCACAAAGTGAATTTGCGAATTTTGAAGAAATTATTTTTATTAGCTTATAAAACTATTAACTCTTGATAGCTAAGGTTGTTAAGAAACTTTAATAAACTATCATTCAACTTTTTGACGGACATAATTTTTAAGTCTTATTATTTAACTTATTTTAATTTTATGTAGTAAAGTAAAGAATGTCTAGCTTTAACCCGCGGCTTCGCTCGCATGGTATTAGGGAGAAATTACTCTTGAAATTAGCGCTTGCATTTATCAATTAAACATTTATAACGGGGCGGATCAACGTGTCGGATTGCACTATCCTCACCACATCTTGGAATAAAGAATTATAATTATCATACACCTATAAACTAACTTTATATACTCGTACTTAACACATTACAACACTTTGTTTTATGTCAGGACTTATTATTAAAATACATTTTTTTATTGCTACTAAATTTTATTATATCCATATGTGTTGTTTTCTTACGAGTACTGCAACTATATTTATCATTTCATACTATACTATAATCGATTGCAAGTTTTCATGTAAAGGGTCCACTAGGGCGTAAATAAATCAAAGTTTTATTGATTCTAAATTCACAGAATATTGTGGAGAAAGCGATGTTAACAATACATCTCATAGTTTTTTCTCACGATAAATCATGACGAATCAGAAGTGGAAGATACTTTTTATGTACTGGTCAAAACATTTTTTTGTTTTTCTCCTAAGAACAAGGCTATTGATGAAGTATTTCGGAAGAGTCGGAGACTTTAAGAAAAATAACGTGCGTTTCTCTAAAACATGTTACATGAGTGCTACATACATGTACAGAATCTAGTAAGTAGTGTGAGCGGAAAATTGGGGAATTTTGGTCCCATTTCGAGTCGATTTTGAAGCATAAGTTTTTTGGTTTGAGCTTTGGTTTTTGTGTAGATGGAGTCCAAAATTGAAAATGTTAAGAATAAATTTGAAAAAAAAGAACATTTAGCTACGTTTATCTACAACTACTTCTTTCAGCTCCATCATGCCTCTGGTATATTCTGTTAGAATATTTCCGATTTTTTTTTCAGGAGTTTCACACTCCTGAAAAAAAAATTATTTCCCTCAGGGCCTATGTCATCTTTGGGGATGCTGTGTGGATAGTTTTTTTTAAGAAAAAGTAGAAAAGGAGAGTTCTGGAAAGGAAAAGGGTTTAAGGGGTGGATAGGATTCCGGGGTTAAGTGTGTCCTGGTCATCCACCTCCAATTCTTAGACAAAACCCATCCGGACACCCCTGCTTAATCACCAAACTTAACAAACCACTTGGGGTGACCTATGGCAGAGGTGTTGGTTATCCGATAAATGTTCCGGAGCGGTGGTACCCATTCCCACCCCCAAAAATAAAATAACATATCGTAAAACTAAAAACTGTGTTTGAAAGGTGATAAAATACACTTTAAAATAAAAAAAAATAATTTAATTTTGGAATATAAAAATTTAGATTTCAAACATAAAATTTTTTTAAAAATGGCTCACCTTACGTGTTTTCTAACTAAAATTACTTATAACGTAAAAAAAAGAAAAAAATATACGCATTTTATAAGACAAATGTATTGTAAACGTTGTTGTTTCCTCACTTATTATTTGTCGTTTCATTTAAAAATTAATTGTTAAAAAAATTACAAAGGTTCATACATTTTTTCCAAAAGGAGATCGATAACTTTGATTTTTATATGTATACATTTTAATTCTTCCGTGGTTAACTTTTAAAATGAATATTTAATTAAATGAAGACAATATAAGCGAGACTTAATCGAACATCTGGAAATAGAAAAATCAGAAAAAGATATTAGCACCTCTGGGACTCGAACCTAGGACTTTTCGCTTTCCGGGCAAACGCGCTAACCGCTGCACTTTAAATTTAAACATCACGTAGTATTTTCTCCTCCCAACGCCGTTCAGATTATGTTTCTCACTATGGCAGTAAGGAAGACAACGATTTCTATAAGACCTATAGAGGGATTAACCCCAATGCGTCGAAGACTCTGCTCCAAAAATATGAACCCTTTGGTTGCCGAAAAAAAGGAAAAAAAAGTATTTTGGGTTCGTTGTGAGATGCAAATTCACAAAATTCTCAATTGTGCCACTTCTTTCCGGATCATCATCATGTTGTTTAATGTTTTTCCCCAGTTTCTTTGAAAAGACAAGTAGTTATTTTGACAAGGTTAGGTTTGGTTTCAAGGCAAAGTTTAATTTTTCTGACCTTAGCAAGGTCAATCCGATTTGCGAAACTTTAAAAAAAGTATCATGCACGTTGAATTTGCTATTTTATTTTCATTTTATTGTCAACAACATGCGACCATGCGCGACTGCACGCCATGTAAAAAGCGCATCAAATTATCCTACAAGTTAACTCAAATTAAAAAAAAGTTTTTTACACAATCTTACTCAAAATAGAAAAATAATGACGATTTCACGTAACTATTATCTTCAGTTTTTATACCGGTTAATTAAGGGGAAATCCTTGAAATCGTACAAGGCGTTCATATTTTTAAAAAGTAAAACACTATTAAAATTTACCATTGGTGATAACAAAACTAGAGAAAAATTTTTACTCTGTCTTTTTTTTTTCCATTGGCTCCACACAGGATGCCTTGAAGAAAATAATTCCCTTCAAGACCGATGTCATCTTTAGGGATGCTGTGCGAAGAATCTTTTTAGGAAAGGAAGGAGATGAAGTTCTGGGAAAGAAAATGGTACTAGGGATAGTAGGAATCTGGGGGTCAGTTTGTCCAGGAGTGACGGATGTAAAAATCCATCCCTCCCACTGCGGTGCAAGGCGATGTTCCGAGAGAGTACGGCTGGAGAAGTCAAAGGGACTCCCTCAATCACTCTCTCCCGATACGGCCTGTCGTGCAGCTGGTGGGCAGACGTATCTGCCGCCAACACCCAGACAAACCTTACCAAATGAACCCAGGCACCCCTGCTATGTTATACAAGTTAAATGCTTATATAAGTTTTCAAATTATATGTTTTAAAGTTATATGTTTATAACTAAAATATGTTTTAAAGTTATATGTTTATATGTTTTTAAAATTATAAACTTAAACATATAAATTTATACGTTTTTTCTTTAAGAGGAAACCCGGTCGCAGAGGAATTTAAAAATTGGTATTTTACCAATCTGTTGCTGTCCTTATCGCGCTTACTCCCTCGAATATTGAGGATAAGGACAACTTCACCCCAGGCTGATAATACCAAAATAAAATCATTAAATTCGATGTTTTCTATTCTTCATTTTTCTCCTTCAAAACTGGACGCATTTTTACGATTTTTTATTAACTGTATTGGAAGAAAATACTCCATGTTTGCTTTGTAAAAATAAATTAACCAGTCTATATTCTGAACGTCTGTCGATGGCGTTCAAACCAGGCAAATTAAACGATCTTTGGAGGGTCCTCCTGTATGGCTAGCTTTACACTCGTAATTAAAAATTACGGATTACGTAAGATTTTGACAGGTTACTCCCAGGAGCGTTTACATATGCATCTGACTTGTGGTAATTAATGATCACGGAAGTTTTTCGGAAGTTCGACCTGTGTAACTGCTCATGCGACCGTTTACATCTGTAAATTTATTTGCGGTAAGATGGCTTCCTTTCAACAACGACCTGCTACTGTCAAATTTACGCAATTTTGTCAATAAAGACGAAAAGGACCAAATAAAGTGCTGAAATAGATTTTGGCTTTAATTAAACAATTCTCCATGCACTTTTGTGCCGTCAAAGGCGAAAATTAATGGATTACTTTAATTTTATTCGAATGACAGCTACGAGACAGCTGCCGACAGCAACCGACTTCGTATTCAAATACGTAATTTTAAAAACAGAAACATTGAGATTATAAAGGTTTGGACCGATAATTGAACAGAAGGATGCTCATTTTCAGAAAAATCAAATAAGTGGAAATAAATACTAGTTTTAAAGGAAAAAAATCCAATAAAAACAAATGTCTTTTGATTTTTGACATTTCGCAACGGCGCATTTTGGTACTATTTCTTACAAAAAGTCCCTCAGCTTATCAAACTGATTTTATAAGCTGTAAGAAGGTTGGAATTTCGCGCGGACGCGATTAGACCTGTCAAAAAACTTCAGAAAAAAGAAGTTCTGTAACATGCTTTAAATTACGTTAAGTGACTTTTGGTGTCGTTTACATTGGTAATTTGGCCATAAATCAATTTTTTACGAGAAAAACTCTCTTTTTATAACTTTTGAAGGTTATTCCCATCAACGTAATATATCATTGAAGAAGAAGATAACACTTCTCGCAACTGGGACCATTGTCTTTTTCTGTTTTTCTGTGTCTTGTTTTCTTTCATATTTTCATTTAGATTTAAAAGTGTTATCTTCTTCTTCAATGGCCATAAATCGCTTACACGAGCGAATTACGTGAAAAAACTTACGAGTGTAAACCTAGCCTAAGAAGTAACTAATCAAAAAAATCAGGTTTGGGTTGGCCTTGCAGTCAGAAAAAACTAAACTTCATCCTGAAACCTAATCCAATCTAACCAAACCTAAACTTATCATTTGTCTTTTCAAAGAAACCAAGAAACAGCGCCAAGTAATACGTTAACCGATTGTAAAATCATCCTTTTTTCGTCATGCGATTTCACTGTTTCAGAGGAGGACTAACGGAGGAGGGGGTGGGGAGGGGGTGGGGAGGGGGCGGGGAGGGGGTGGGAAGAGGCTCCCCGCCCTGAGCTTCTGGTCCTAGGGGGCCTCCAAACGCCTCCTTTTTCCCTTGAACAAATCCTAAACAAGGCTTTAAACACCATGACAATGCAAATTTATTTTTGTATATCATTTTCTGAAAGATGCATTTTTTAAAATTGACGGAGATACTACATTTTATGTGAAACGGTTTGAAACAGTTTGTATGTTGATTTATCATTCAGTAATACTTTGAATGCGTTTGTCTCGAAACTACGTTTTTCTAAACTTTTTAACACGCTTTTCAACCAGGTTGACAATATATAAAAAAAATCCGATTTGCATGCACCAAGTCATAAACTGATCGAAAATCGAGTGTCTACGGCACCACATAGGAATTTTGATATCTAAAAAAAATGGCGGACCAGTGAATTTTATTTTCTATTTTCGAACAGTTTAAGACTTGGTGCATGCAAATCGAATGTATAGTTTTTCAAATATGTTATCAATCAGGTTGAAAAACGTAGTTTCGAGAAAAACGCATTCAAAGTTTTGCTCAAGGAAAATTTAACATATAAACTGTTTAAAACGTTTTCATATAAAATGCTGTATCTCCGTCAATTCGACGAATTTACTTAAAAAATAGATTAGAGCATTAAGTTTGTGTTTTTTAAATTTTTTCTGAAAGGATAAAGTGCAAGAGATGCCGATTATACAAGAAAAAAGGAAGGGGAAGAAGGATTTGATTTGACCACTGTATTGATTGCACAGATAAACCTGGTTTGTGCGTTGAGTGCTTCAATGAGTATCACCAAATTTTATAAATATTTTTTGCTTTGTTCATGAGATGTATATTACTTTCTTTATTTTATTTTATTTGATTTGCTACTTGTATTTTTGTTATTATTTGTACGAAAGACAATATTTTTTAAAATCTATTTTTGTTTGCTTTTTTTATCAAAATAAAAAGTAGAGAGTAAAAAGAGTGCGACTTTTTTTACATTAACTCCACACAGGAGGCCCTGAGGAAAATAATTTGCCTCAGGGCCTATGTCATTGGGATGCTGTGTGGAGAGTCTTTTTGAGGATAGGAAGGAATGAACATTGGTCTTGAAGAGACACATGTTGTAGGAAGGAGGAAACACAGAGGCAGAAACAAATCGTTCCCTAGCCGATCTGTTGAACATAAGAACGAATCAAAATAAGTGACCCGTGGGACAAATGTGACATACGAGACATGTGACAAATGTGGCATGTGACAAATGTCAACCTTGTACATATGTTGGGCTACTAAACGGACGAAACCGCCGGCACCTGCTAAGTGATTTTCAACCATGGTGCCGCCGGCTCCGACCGGAGTCGTGATTTTTTTTTTTACATTTCCACTGAAAAAAAACTTTTGCAACGATATATTATTCTTGTAAGTATATTTAAAAACAAAAAAAATATTTGGCACCTAGGATCAATTATATTATGCATAGGCGGCTGCGAACCTGTTAACAAACGCACCTTCTAGAAAACGAAATTAAAAAAAGTGACTTTGTTTTTCATTCAACAAAAATTGTTTTTCATTGTCTTGGCGCCTTAAAAATATGCTTGGTACCTATCTTAGTCCCACACAAATATCATCCCATGCAGATAAAATAAGAGCATAAACACTTTTACATAAAAATGTAAAATGGCTCGTTCAGCTTTGCCGCCCCAGGCCCTCTGACGGGCTTAGTCCGCCACTGCACTGTTTTGTTGCGAATCAAATTCTTTCAGATTATGTCAAGAATCAGAATAATAGAAGAGTATGCGTGAGACTGAGTTGATGTATGAATGCGAATGAGGAAAGGAGTGTGTGCCAAGGCAAAGTTATGTGATAGTTCATCCTCTCTTCCTGCGAAGAAACGGTGTAATATTTATTTTATATACTGACATCTTTTGAATTTTCATGAAAACATTACTGCAACTGACTGGAAAGAGTTCTTTCAAACAGGTACGGGTAGGGAAAGCTGTAACTGAACAGCATATGAATTGCGTCTTGGCTACATTATAACGTCAACGCTGTGTTAATTTTGCAAGTCATCAAATATTCCATAGATGGCGGTGCTTTTGTAATTCAAGCGGTAATACTATTATGATTTTGGTATTTTAAGGCGCCGTAACCCCGCTCAAAAAGAAGAAGATGGAGCGATATGTAATTATGAATGTTGGAGGCAGCGCGCTTATATTTAAAGCAATAAAATTGAAGCGAAATTGTAAAAATGTTTAATAAAACACGATTCGTATAAAATAGAGTAAAAATCTCGCGAGGAACATCTAAAATAACTTTAAAGAAACACTGTGAATTTTTTCATATATATAACTTCTAAAATAAGTGAAATGAACGTGTTTATAATAATTTTCGCAGCATACCTTGCGATTTTTTTCTATCGAGGGAATTTCATATATTTTGCGTTTCGGCGTTGAACATGTTTAGATATTGTCTTCAAAAATAACTATATTTTTTAAGGAGCTTCATTTCGGCCAGTTTCATAAAAATCTCTCAATGAAAAAAAATAAAACTTCGTTAAAAATGCGTTTTTTGGGAAGCAATTTTAATGTATAAACGACAAATTTTTGTTCCGCCGTAAATAGGTAAATTGAATTTTAAATTTATACCTATCAATATGATTTTTTTTCAAATTTTTTATTTTATATTTCATCATATTTCTATAATAAATATAGTAAAATTATTTTTTATTGTTTGTCATTTACTCAGAAATAATTGCCCAAGTTGCCTCTAAAATCATGAAACACTAACATCTTTAAAGCAAAAATAAATAAAGTAGCTCATATCCGTACTAGTTGTTTAATATAGCTTTTGATTTCAAAAATAATTTTTCAGTTTGGTTGGGTATTTTGATCTCAAATCCAAATTTAAGATTTGTACGAAACTGGCCGAAATGGGCCGCGCAAACGTTCCACTTAAAGTGTTAGAGCCATTGAATACACCTATATTTAACCGTTCTACCCATATTTTGGAGTTCATTAGAATTATAAAAAATTGTTAAAATTATAAACGTATGAATTCTGCGTATGATTAATCATAAAATTGGTGTAACCTCTGCCAAAGGTCACCCCAAGTGGTTCGCTACGTTTGGTGATTTAGCAGGGGTGCCCGGGTTCATGGGGTGAGGTTGGTCTAGGTCTTGGAGGCGGATGACCAGGACACAATGAACCCCAAATTCCTACCCAACCCTTAAACCCCTTCCTTCCCAGAACTCTTCTCCCCTTCCTTTCCTTTAAAAAACCCTCCACACAGCATCCCCAAAGATGACATAGGCCCTGAGGGAAATTATTTTCCTCAGGGCCTCCTGTGTGGAGCTAGTGTAAAAAAGATATTTCAACATAAAGCACATTTGAAGTGAAAATCTCCTTTTAATTTGCCTATTTTATTATTATTTTTTTTTATTATAAGAAATAGTTTTATATGAATTTAGTCAACAGTGAAGGATAGTATTTATTGGCCATGACGTTATCATATCTCAAGAAATCAATTTCCCGCGACTTATTTTCATCCCTGACAGGGTGAGATACTACCTACAACCCTGCAACCGTCCCACTTTCCAACCCGCTTCCTTCCGCCACAAAATCGTGTGCCGATATCCAACAATAGTGGCCATTAGCTAGATAGCGGGTAGCCGGTTCCACTGAACGAACAATCCCTAGACGTGTGTTACCGAGTTTAAAGAACGCTGATGTAGCCAGTTTACATAATATATAGGAAAATAAAGATTTCGACACGATAAAATTATACAATCGACACAATAAAACAAATTTGTAAAGCCCGAAAGGCATTTTAGAAAAAATAAATCACCGAAGAAGAAGATACCTACTAATAAATCTAAACAAAACGTGAAACAGAAGAAGACATATAAAAATAAATAGGTAATAGTCGCCTCTGGGACTCAAACCCAAGATTTCTTTTCTTACCGGGATACTCTAGCGCCTCAATAAATTCAGCCATTAGGACGGATATTTTTTCTGTCATTTTTGTCGATCTCACATTTTAAATTTTGAATTAAAAATATTATCCCCAACCAACTTTTCTCACGTTTCTAAATAATTTTTCTCATGCTTTTGAATAATAGAAAGTTCTTTAACGAATACAATTTATAATTTAGAATCTAGATCCAGATTCTGGATAGTGTCTCGGATAAATATATTTTATTTTACTTATATGGAACACCTGCTGACTTTTTATAAAAGTCTAAATAAATATTCAATTTTTCGGTAAGTCACGAGGTCCTCGGCTCGAGTCCCAGTTGCGACTGTTATTTGTCTGTGCTTATCAGGTTTCATATTTCCTTTAGATTTATTAGCATTTTCGTCTTTTTCAATGATATACTCATATTACACAAATGGATATAACCTTCAAAAGTTATTCTAATGGGAATTTAGTTCTGAAAGGAGTTTCGATGATTACTCAGGACAAACATTAGTAGGGGCAGATAACTGACGGCCATTGGTTAAAAAAAATAAACAAATGTCTAAAATATATCTTTATAAAATAATATATATATATTTACTAGCTTTTCCCCGCGGCTTCGCTCGCATGGTATTACGGGAAATTACTGTAGCGCTTGAACTTATCAATTATCCCCCCTTCTCCTCACCCCCACCCCCTCCCGCATTCCATACATTCATTCCCTTACATTCAGTTTTTAAACATCTCGCCTGCCACCTAAATTTCATAAAGCTATAGCTCAAAGAAAAAAAGAATTATCCAATTTTGTTAATTCGTTCGGAATTTATGCGCTTACAAACATTTCGGATGTTTATTTTTAATTAAATATTTTGAAGTTTGTTAATATAATTAAAAAATTACACTATTTATTATTCAGTCTTTATAATCGTTACGAATTATATTTTTAATGTAGGAACTCTTATCTGACATTTATTGCAAAACAGAAGCTTGTCCAAAAAAAAAAACGAATTCTGATATTTGAATTTTCTGCAGTAGTAGCTGACCAGTAGACTGAGTATCTACCAGCATAGAGCCCAAAAATATATCAACATTGTTTCCATAGAAAAGATTTTTTTCTGACGTTAGCAAAAACTCGCTTTTGTTAGCGACAGAAAACGTATAACAAATATAATATATTAATATTTATAATTTCATAACGCCAGAGCTTACCATCATACACAACCTGTAGTCTGCGCATATAATTTAGCTTTATATTGGCGAAAGAATTATTAAAGTCTTTATATTGTGTTATGCGTGAAAAGGTCATAAACGAACTCGAGCAGTTTCGCATTTATAATATTATAAGTATAAGTATAAGTATGTAAGTATAAGTATGGATATGGATATATACGTGTGTAGACCGGTCAGTGGCTGAGTTAGCATCGCGTCTGGTTCCCACTCAGGCATATTGAGATCAATTCCTCGGCTGCCTTATTCATCTATCATGACACGAGAAACATTTTTCGCTTCCTGTGGTGGTAGTCGGATATTTTTTAATATTGTCAGGTTATTTGTAGCTCGGGAATATTTGACTTTCTTTTAAAAAAGTTATGTATGTGTGAGGGAAAGGACTCCAGTGCCGGTAGAGATGGTAGATGAATGAAAGACGTTCAGTCGTAGTAGTGAGTCGAAGTTTTTATTGAGGAGCTACGTAGCTGTGGTCGGTGAAGTGGTAACAGGATGTAAACAGAAGTGCCGTAGATAAAGCGTTGCTGGTGGTAAATGGTGATGTTGTGGTAAAGGTCAGGATGCTGCATTGGGGCAGTCCACGGGCCTGCAGGCCAGCCAGCATGTTGCTCGACGCCGTGAGTAGCGGAGAATGTTCTGATCTCCCAGGCCGCCACTCGACGTGGTGAATTGCGGAGTTGGACGCGTTGAACCATCTGCAGGCAATCCTTGCGAGGCGGAAAAGGGTGATCTCAGCAGCTGCGAGATGCGGCGGATCTCGCTAACCTGAGATGAGGAGCTGCTTTCTGGACAGAAGATACGGCCGATCTTGTAGGCAGAGGAATAGAGCGGTGATTGTAGCTGCTAGGTACGATGAACCTGGAGAGAAACCTGATGCGAAACCTCAAGAAAGCTGCCCTGGGATGCCACGCAGCTATTGACCGGCTGTTGGATTGAGACATACTGGACTGGACTGGACTAGTTCGGCCGGCTGCCGGTTTATATAGGCACGACCGGTTGAGAATCTACCTGCGAGCGGTCAAAGGTGCAAATATGCGCAAAGTGAAGAAGGTCCTCGAACATCCCGCTGCCGTACGGGTGAGCGGCCGTTAACTCCAGACATTTCGTTTCCCGAATATTCCGAAAGCGCTGGACGCCGTAAACAAATAACTATAGGTAGGTTTCTCGTTTGGTATTTTCTGAGAGATTCAGTGGCGGCGCAGTGAATTTAGCGAAGGCGGGAGCCGTATAATTTAGAGCAAAAGTGGTCGCCACACACTCCTTCCCCAGCAGTACGAAGTGCTGTGTTGAAATATGAGGCCAGGGGTCACAGAGAAAACCGGATTGATTGTGTTGGTCGGTGTGTCCATGCTTCTCTGTGTCCATGTTCATGCGTTTCTACCGATTTCCTCGTTTTTGCGGTGTTACCGGATGCGCCGTGGAAACACACATGTCAGGATGCTGCATGCTGCGTATCCATATCACGTCGGAGTCACCAGTGAACGAACGGATTCCGGTGTCGGAAAAGACGGGTAATAAATGTAAGGGCATCAGCTGAGAGTTGTGAGTCGAGTCTTTATGGTAGCTACTTAGCGATGGTCGATGCGGAGTGAAGTGACCGAGGTGTAGTCGGGTGCGTAGTCAAGTAGCGTAGCGTAGCGCCTAATGGCACTAAAAAACCATTTTGACGTTTTTGGCGCTAAATGGCAGATTTCAGCGTTTTGTGTTTTTAGCGCCTAATTGCATTAAAATACCATTTTGACGTTTTTTTCCGCTAAATGGCAAATTTACTAATTATATCTGTCATTGACAGCTGCAAAAAGCGACGCGCAAATGTCATAGAATATTCATTTAAAAGCACAGGCACAGAGAAACTACATTAATTAAATAAAAATAAGCTTTCTAATTGATAGGCTTGCAAGCGATTTTGCTTTCCAATCCAAGCGATTTTGACCTTGACTTCCATACAGTTTCTTTATATTATACATAAGGGTTAAAACCGTACGCAAAGAAAAAAAAACAAGGGTTTTTCCGGACTCCGTCGTCCGACCCACAGACAATAGGTGAAAGCATATCATATCTGAAAATGTTTGATCATTTTTTTTTTTTTTATATTAACTCCACACAGGAGGCCCCGAGGAAAATAATTTCCCTCAGGGTCTATGTCATCTTTGAAGATGCTGTGTGGAAGGTATTTTTGAGGAGAAGAAGGAGTGAACATGGGTCTTGAAGAGGCCCATGTTGTAGTAGGGAGGAAACACAGAGGCCGGCACATCATTCCACAGCCGAGCTGTTGAGCTCAAGAACGAGTCGTAGAAAAGACCCGTTCTTATGTGACTAATGTCAACCATGTACAAATGTTGGGCTCGTGTTTGGCGTGTTTCCCGACTATGCACCGGTGCCGAGGGGGATCAATGACGCTAGTTTCTTGGAGCATCTTCCATTGTAATACCGGTAGAACAATGACAGCATTCCCACCTGACGCCTGTACTCTAAAGATTGCAATCCGTTTGTTAAGTTAGGATAATCTATCAAACGGACGGCCCGTTTCCACACAGAGTTGAGGTTTTTTTTAGGTATTTTGGGGCTCCAGACCAGAGGTTGCTGCCAAATTTGACCATGGGGCGCACTTGCGATTAGTACAAGGTTAGCAGTTGTGTACTATTAAAGTATCTGCGGGCCCTGTACAGTATGCCCAGTTTCTGAGAGGCTAACTTAACTCTGGCTTCGATGGAGCCCCCGTACCTGAGCTGGTCACTTAGAGTTCACCAAGCATATCGATGGAGGGCCTGTTCGGGAGATTGCTTCCGTTGAAGGAGACTAGATTTTCTTTTCGATCCCTTTTAGACGTAATCAGACATGATTGGGTCTTTGAAACATTGAATTCGACGAGTTTATTCTAACCCCAAGAGAAAACACTCCCGAGGTAACCGTCCATTCTTTGCTTCAAAGCCCTCCGAGCCATTGGGGTTGTATGCCCTATGGGGGCTTGTCAAACAAAAAGCTATCATGGACTGTACTGTCATCCGCGTAACAATGAATCGGTGCACATGACAAGGGGTCATTGATGTGCAACAAAAACAAAGTCGGAGACAGAACCAATCCCTGTGGGACGCCAGCATTTACCGAATGCAAGGAAGAGGGGAAACCGTCAGCAACCGCCTGAATTGACCTCTCCCTCAAAAAGTCGGCAATCATACACAAGAATGCGGAAAGTCCGTAAGAAGGCAGTTTGTTGACAAGCCCTCGGTGCCAAACTCGGTCTTGGAGACCTTGGAGAAAGACCTAGGAAATGTCCATTGCAACCGTTTGGGTCTCACCAAAACGTTTCAGGCACCGCCCGCAAACATGCGTCACATACGCGAGAAGATCACTGCACAAGTAAGATTTTTTCCCTTATTTTGGGCACACAGCCGCGCCACAGTACCCTTCTGTCGGTTCACCTCTTCAGGAGCCGATTCCCTTCATGCCGCACATTTACAGTGAGAAAAAGCGATTGGAATTTTGAATCTGGTTGAAAAACCATTATTGCAAAATGTCGGTAAAAAGGAGAACTGTTTTTGCTTCTTGCTTCTGGATAGTTTGGAAAATGGCTAATTAGTTTCTTAAACTTTGTAAAGCTTTTTTTTTTTTTTAAGTTTTCTTTATTCATTGAAATGTTGGTTACATAAATTTTAGAATTTTTCGACCACCATGCTAGGCACATGCCCGTGTTGTGGTGGTCAGCTATTCTAAACATCGCTAGATCTATTTCTATATGGATATATTTATATAAACTGTCGTGTGGGTGGGCGGCTTTGTAATTTATACAAATAAGTAATTGCTGTATTCCACAAAACTGATTTATTCTAAAGTTGATGAAATTGTACATTTGAAAATTGCACATTTGACCTTCAAACCCTCAAATGCCAGGAAAAAACGAAAAACTTTCAACTTTAAAGTAATATTTTGCAGGTTAATTTTATGCTATCTTATGTAATATTTACTGAAACACATTCCTTGAATACTAAACTATACATAAATATAACATTACTTGCGTTTATTTGATGAATTTACACGTTTTACGATCATTTCATCGACCGCGATGCGAGACTTGACAGCCATATCATCTGACAGCCGAGCGGCGGGAAAAAGTTCCAGGCCGTGTCATAAACAATTTCAAAGAAAATATATCGCTGCTCTAGGTGGGTTCACGGTATCTTATACCTTATGAACAAGAATGCCCCAAGCGATTCTGACCTTCTTCTTCATACGTTTTCTTTATACATAAGGGTTAAAATCGCATAACAAAATTATTTTTTAGTAATTATTTTGGCCTGCGCCGATGGTACGCTGGCGGACGAGCGGCAACCTAGCAAGAGAAAGAGCACAGTCCTGTTGAGATTTCAATAAACCACCAACCTGGTGAGCCCGGGCAAGGGCGGGATTGCAGTTTTAATATGCTAACCCAACTTCGAGTAGATCTCTGACGCTTGCCTTACGCAAAACCATTTTTGTGCGTGAAGTTTTTTGCTTCTACTTACTTTTTGTTAAATCCACTGTCGTGTCGTGCCCAGCATCAAAAACGCGCGGAGCGTGTTTTTAACTGTTAGTTTGTATTTATATTTCTCGAAGTTTGTTTGTAATATTTGTTTCAGCATTATTCATTATAGTAGGGGAGGGTTGGTGGCTAAATGTGTAGTTACTCGAGCGTTGTGGGGACCTATTGGATTGCAAAGATTAGATGCTTAAAAGAAAAAAAGTTTATATGATGTATGCCCTTTCAGTGGTGGGGGGAGCGAGTATAAATTTTCAAAAATGTAAAAAAAAATAGTCACATTGACTCGAGCGCATCAGATTTTAATAGCGTATACGACCTACGTGTTTCTGGGTATGGAGAGATATTAATCTGACGACTTGCTTGGTGGGGGTGGCCGTACGAAGAGGTAGAAAATTGAAAAAAAATGTATTTTTTCGAGCTCGTCAGATATTCAGTAGGAATGTTAAGTGAACCGTAAAATATGCCATATTCAAAAGACTGACGATTTGGACGTAACCTAACCTCATGGCTGATTTTTAAAAATGTAAAAAAAAATCGTGACCTTGACATACTGGAGCTCGTCAGATTTTTATACAGACGGTTCAGCTTGATGTCCTTGTCGTGCTGACCCATAATCTGACAATTATGTGGAGGGGTTTTCTTAATCTGACAGTTTAAAAAAAAAGTTTTAATTTTTTTTATTACTGAATAGAATTACAATGAACAAAAAATAATATAAAAAAGTAAATATAAACGTAAAATTTTATTATGTATTTCTAAGAAAATCGCTTAGTGAAAAAAAGCCTAAAACGAAACACGCTGTATGAAAGTTTTGCACCTGTGTGAGTACTGTGATGACGTCAACTTAACTTGCGTTATCTTAATACTTTTAGCATCATGGCGACCGAACCCATGCAGAGGGTCTTAGGCCGAACACCTGTGTATAATGTAGGTTTTACACGATCTCTTTTTCAGCCTGATTCCGTATAGGGACCGTAGACAAAGTTTTTCTCTTTACGCGATCCCTATTTATATCTCAATTTTCATATCTACGATTTCAGTTAAATAAAAATCGTAGATATGAAAATAGAGAAGAAAATAGCGATCGCGTAAAGCAAAAAATTTTGTCTTTGGTCTCTATGGTGACCGGACAACTCGAAATGAAACCAAATCAGAACCATCTCAGATAAGTCATTTAGATAAAAAAAATATATATAAAATTTTGGTTAAATAGATTACGTTAGGTTAGGGTTATCGGCTAATTTAAAATTATTTTTTTCATAGTTTTTAATGACTTTTTAAGGAGGTGTTTAGTTGACTTTATTCTCAATTGGCATGGAACCGGTCTCTATACTGGAATCGGGCTGAAAAAAGAGATCGTGTAATACATGCATACCACCGTGGTGGGGACCGGACGGTGCGGAAGAGTGAGATATAAAGAAAAAGTAAGAAGGGAAGAATGGCGCGGGGCGGGTAATACAAAGTTCTCAGCAGCTGCACCACACTTTAGTGATGATTTTAGCTACTTCGGCCTGTGGAAATCGTCAGATTATATTATTTTCGTGATCCTTACATGATTTCCTTCAAAATAAAAAAAATGAACCGCGCTCGAGTAAATCCACGTGACGTTTTTTTTTTGCAACTTTGTGACTCGCCAACTTTCTTACGTCACGTTCAAATCGTCAGATTATTGAAATGTAAACTTTTCTGGATGTAATTAACTCACCTTACCTTAATCTGACGCGCTCGAGTAACTTCGGGGATCGATTTTTTTTTACTAATCTGATCGGTTGTCCTAGACGCACCCACCAGTATTAAGGGTTCATAAATGATGGTAGTTCATAACAGGGTGCAAGGTATCTCCCCTTTATCTCCCTAAAGTTTAAGTTTAGACTTACGGAATTCAATACTTCGTTTGTGTGAAAGCACTATGAAACCATACATGATTTTACTTCAATGGCAAGTTATTCTGACGCGCTTGAGCAAATCCCAAAATCCCTGCTGTGCCTCCCCTACTATTATATCGGCACTTGAATTTTTTTATTGTTTTTTCAAAGTACAATCTCGAACTGCAGTTAAGCAGTTTGTCAACAGGATATCAATGTTTAATGACAATGTTTACAATTATGGATGCGAATGTTCAATTACAATGTTTACAATATTATGGATGTTAATTTTCAATTACAATGTTTGTTCAATTAAAAGATTCGGAGTTGAACTAAAGTCCATAAAATGTAGTTTTTTAACTGCAACAATGTGGTATGATTTAAGGTTTTGTTAAACCAACAATTTGGTATACTTCTTGATGCTGTATGAAGTCGAAGGTAGAAAAAATAGGGGACGCCCGAGTAGAACATCAATCAAATAACATTATTTGTAGTAAAATGAAAAAAGAAAGAAGTGTAAGGAGAATGAATGACGTGGAAGTATATGGTAGAAGAAGTTGGGTGAGCCCCAGGAAGGCATGGTACGATCAAGTGAATACCGCACAAGAGTCCCGACTGCTCCCGTCTGGAGCCAGTGAGACTACTCCATCCCAAATTGGGATATGTTGTGAGGCTGAAGGTAGTGGGGAGGAGAAGGATGGGAGGGGAAGGTGGGGAAGTACCTGGCTATTCATATTTGGTCACCAAACACGACTAAAACCATTTCAATTCTAAACATTTCATTTATGAATGTTTGTCTTGCACCAGGGCGAAACTGAAAGCAATTTCCACTATGGAACGTGCAGCAAATATAATATATATCATTTTAAATGAAATAATTGTGAAATAACACAAATAAATCAAAAAATATTTATTGCACGCTGGGATTTGATCCCGCGACCTTCGGATTGCGAGTCAAAAGGCTTACCGCTGGACCACGCCGGCCGTCCAATTTCGTCATTTTTCTATTATCTTTGGATGATCTTTCAGGCCAATTCTGAGAGTATGTTCCATAACATTCTCTAATATTTGATAGTAGTTACAATTGTATCGGTTAGTGACGAAATGACAAATTTGTCTGGTTCCCATCCGACCTGCTATCTAAGAACTGCATCAATGCACAAAAAATATCTACCGTTTATAATGTTGTATTAGGACTTTTTTTAATATTGTCAGGTTGTTCATAATTGATGAAGGTTTGTATTTGTTTAAAAAAATAAAATATGTAATAAAAAATATTTGTTTACATTTTTTCACGCCCATACCGTGAAACTGTGGGGGTTTCTGACAACATCTAAATATCAAAAAAATAATAAATATTGTCCAGTGTAAAGCATGTGTTTGGGTACCTTTGGGTACCTCACTTCAACCACTGGAGCGATTATGGTCGAAAAGACTACTTTTATTTTTCTGCGATTGATAGCGGTTCAAAAGTGAACCATTTTTTCATACAATTCGTTAAATATTTATCGTAATTATTTAAAAGATTTCCATGACCATCCATTTATTTTAAAACGAAGAAATTGGAATGCTTTATCTATTATGACCATAGATGTCGCAAATCCGAACTTCGTAGACTATTTTAGAACGAATGAATTTAAAAAATATTTTTTTTCGCAAAATTTCTGATCAGCTGTTAACGATCAAAATTAAGTTCTTTTTCCATAGACATGCACCTTTTATTATCAAGTATACCACAGACAATACACAGAAATCAATATTTTCTATGTTGACTCGAATGAGTACCTCTCACGGAATTTCAAAGTATATAGTATCATAATAAGTTTTTATGTCTCCGTGTTAAAATTCGAATTTTTTTAATGTTGGTGAAAAATTTTAACATTGATCTTCTGGAAATCTCGAGCAATCGAGGCAAATTTGTTTATTTCGCATAGACGCTTCAGTGGCTCTATTGAACAGCTGACCGAGTGCGATGAAGTAATAATTATAAAGAATTGTGCGTTGTTACATGAAAGCTTTCTATTCGGACGAAAATAAGAAATTTATTATAACTTGTTTATTTGGGCAAAACATGAAAAAAGTTCCCCTTAAAGTTTTGTGGTAAGAGCATAGAACGTGGGAAATATTTGACTTTTATCCCAGTGCGAACACACACTCCTAAATATAATTTTTACAAAGAATCTTACGGTACTCCGTGAAAATCTTACTTTTGAAAATACATTTTTGCTGAAATCAAATCATAGAGGGCGACCTATGTACGCCCACGTTAGTTTTCCCATTTGAACTATGGTAGCTTTTTCTAGACGTCAAAGCTAAAAGGGCATGGTTAATAATATTATTTTTAGACAGAATAACTTTTACAAAAATCTGGTATCTTACGCAGACTTCTATTTCTTCAATGATTCAGTCCACATAACGCGCTCAGCCGTTCCCAGCTAGAAAAAGGGCAAAATATAGTGTACAGGCCTTCTCATTAAGGTTCAAGTATTTATTAACTTACTTGCTGATTCCCACTGCTCAGCGCGTTGTGCGAACGTCGTGTGGACGGAAAAATCACAAGCTTATACCTCAAGGCACTGAGAATGATTCCAACTCGAAGATTTGCAAAATTAAAAGATTAGTGATGTCATATTGTGGGTAGCAAGGCCGATTAGAGTACATTGGGCGCACGGCCGGCAAATGATGACGTCAATTCTGTCACTTAGTAAGCTTCACTAAAATAGTCTAATATGTTTGTGGCAAAATAAGATACACATCAGCAACAATCGCCCCCATTTGCAAACTGTCGTTGCTCGATGGCACTGACTTGATTGAAAATATTGAAAAAATATCTCCTAAAAGGATTTTTCAGAATTTGAACTATTTTAAAAGTTAAAACCAATTTAAATCGACCGGTATATACGAAATCTACTTTAGAATCTAAATAGAACAAAACTTTAACCGCGTTTTTCTCAAAAAAAATTTTTTAACGTGTGTCACGAAGTCTCAAGTTCTAATTGACCAATTTTCTTTGAATTAGGCGTGAATTTTAAAAATTTATCTCTGTATGGTAGAAGCCAATAAACATTTATTTTTAATTCTTACTATTTTTAAAATTTCGGAAAAGTCAAAAAATAACATTGAGATCGACACTGTAACGCTGTTCGAAACGTTGGCTAAAGTTGGAGGTAGCGAAACACGGCATAACACCCCAAAAATAAATAACAAAAATACTTTTGGCCGTGAAAACCTAAAAACATACCTATTCAAAAATATATTCTGAAAATTTCAAACCAAAATTCCACGCCATTTAAAGGTTATAAGTGTTTGAGTGAGTGTCCTTTGGTTGAACTACTACTAGTTTACTGCCGCTCTCATTTTCAAAACTCTTTTTTTCGAATTTGTGTAACCTCTAGCTCCTACAGTTTTTGATCAATCGTTTTCAAACTCATCACATAGTTTTTGTTTAATATAAATACGCTCTTTTCCTCAATTCTAAATAGTATCTTTATTTTAACTTTTTTTTATTTAAAAAAAAAAACGAACAAAATATTGTAAAAAATCACATAAAATTATCATTTTCCTGAAAAAATTATTAATTTTCAATTTTTTTATAAAGGTTCAAATAGAAAAATTGATTTCAAGTGAAAATTGTGATCTCCAGGAGTTACACAAATTGCCCAGCTGGATGGTGACTTACAATGCGCGGTGGCTGATATCTCCGTTATTTTCTGACGAAATATTTAAAAACTTTAGAATATACTAAAATATCTTTAAAATAACCCTAATAATAATAAAATAAGTATAATTAAAATGTATATTCCTTACGTGTTGAAAAAATCATGACAATCATAAAAAATACGCCGTTTTGCACCTATTTTCCCCTTAAAAGACCTTCCACACATTATCCCCAAAGATGACATGGTACCCTTAAGAGATTTTTCTCAGGCTCATAATTAAAATGTATATTCCTTACGTGTTGAAAAAAACCATGACAATCATTAAAAATACGCCGTTTTACACCTATTTCCCCCTTAAAAGACCTTCCACACAGCATCCCCAAAGATGACATGGTACCCTAAAGAGATTTTCCTCAATGGATCTAATGAAAAAAAAATAATATCAGGATTTTTTTATGAATTGAAGACTTGTGCAACTGCTTGTTTATCAGTAATGCTTAAGTCTTGAAGTAAGTCCCGGTAAGAAGGTATGTTCCGTCCAGTTTGTCGTTTTGCCGTTGGGGTTTTGGAAAAAAGTACGAAAACGCGACTCTCACTGAGCCTAATACAGAGCGCTAGAGCCAATAAGGAACTACAGTGAAAAATATTATGGCTTTAAAAAAATATGTTCATATAGACCAATATACGCTGATTCTGAATATATAAGTTTTATTACATAATATTTAACGTAGGGTTTTAAAAAAAATATTAAAAAGTCCATTTTAAAACGTGTCATTAAAACACCCTATTGCTGGATTTTGGCGGCATGACGTCACCGCGCCGCGTCACCTGGGTCAAAGTTGTATAGAAATCAATAGAAATGAAGACGCAAGCCGTTCGGCATTCCATGTTATTGGTTTACAGAGAATTGAACATATAATAGTTTTTGTTTTTATTGAAACATTATTTAGGCCTAAATAATTCAGTATCAAAAATAAAGTATCTCTATTAGTTTATCTATATTATTTAAAATATTAAAAAACTTTAACTGTACAAAAAACGATCGTATTGCCCAGTAATGTCTATGAAAACGCTCCAATGCTGAAATTCAAAATGGCGAGAGTCGAACAGCTGATTCCAGTTTCATACAAAATCCATACTTCGGTTGGTCATGATGACGTCACACTAGATTCGGTGGTTTTCGGGGGAACTTGAAAAATTAAAACTTTGACATTTATTTTAACTATTAAAACTAACTATAAAAATAAATATGCAGTTACTTAAGTTAGAAGGTCATTATTCATAAAAAAAAATAAAAAATTGGACTGGAATTCTCTATTGAGCAATCGCTGCGCATGCGCAATCTTAGACAAGTAAATTCAAATTGCTTAGGATAAAAAAACTGCGTTTTAACGAATATTTCGTAAAAATGCACTTTCTAGTCCTTTTCTGAGACCGATCGTGCTTTTGCAAGCACAATTCTTAAAAATATAAATAGTGAATAACTGCAGTCAGAAAACGATTACAAGAATTAAGAGGTACAGTCAGAACAAAAGAATGGTCTGAAACAATAGGTGAAATAACAGATTCAACCACAAAAGTTTTATTCCTTTGCTAAGTTAATTTTATTTTCCTTTATTTTATTTGGGAGACCAACAGTTAACATTAATATCAGAGCATAATAGTAACTGAGTCACAATAATTGAACCATTTACAGGTTTCCACATGGGTATTATATACAAGTGATTTGCCAGATAATATAAATTATATTACAAGAAACATTATTACAAGTTATTTAGGTGGGAGGGGGTAGGATGGGGGGGATCGGTTAAGTTGAGGTATAGTAATAAAAATGTGCAAGGCAAAAAAAAAATTCAAAATTAAAAAAAAAAAAGTTTCATAGGGTGAAGGTTGCATTAGATGGGTATCTATAGATATTGTTATTGTGAAGTATCGATAGACCACCTGTGTGATTTTAAAGAGTGTGGTGCAGAGTTTAAAATGTCAAATTGTGTTTAGTGTGTGTTGAAAGTGTTGGATGCGCGATAAATGAAGGAGTTCTGCTTATAATTAGTGTAGCACCGAGGGAGGCTAAGTATCATGTCTGATCTGGTTCGTCTGTTGGGAACTCGTATCTGGATCCGTTGTAGGAGTTCTGGGCAATCTACGACGGATATGGTTATTTTTTGTAGAAAGAGTACATCGGCCGAGCTTCTTCAATCTTCCAATGATAGACTATTGAAATACGACGCTGAATCTTGGTGATTCAGGTGGATGCGATAGCTTCGGAAATCTAAGTATCGTAAAAACCGATTTTAAACACGTTCTAGATCTTCCACATATGATTTGTATTGCGGGTTTCAAACTTGTGACGCGTATTCTAGTAAGCTGCGGACGTAAGCAAAATATAGGATTTTCATTGTTCTAAAGTTATTGAATTTTTTACATGACCTGAGAATGAATCCTAACATTCTCGAGGAATGGAATTAAGTTGCTGTTTTTTTCGGCGAAATTAAAAATATCAAGAAATTCAATTATCTACAGTTGTCTATATATTTAGTTAACATGTTTACTAAAATCACGGGACCGTCGTAAATCCAATTAATCAGTTCCAATTTTGAAAATGGCAAAAAAATTACATGTTAAATTTTTTTTTATTATAAGCAGGCACTTCGTATCGCCTGTCTGATTTTTTTTTACAATCAGTTTCATTTCTGAAAATGATACTCAAATTCTAATAATTTTTTGTTCACTAAACGAGAGTTACAAGGGACGCGCAGACAAGACTAATTAGTATTTTTTTTTCATTTTTGATGCAATAAGATGCATCGAGATTTTGGCGCAGGATGAAATCTTGTGAGGCGGTGGAGATGGTCTCTATAGCAGCGAAACGCGACGGATTTTGGTAGACAGAGTCGGGTTGCACCCAGAACAGAAAGCGCGGCGGGTTTAATAGTTGCGGGCGGATGCATCTCTTGAGTTAAGGTGCGATGGACCGAACTGCGAGATGAGAGAATGAGTACCTTGAAGGTGTTACAGAGGGTCCGAGAAAATACCGTCGTTCTCTGTAATCCTGATTGCAACACTAGATTGCGTAAATCACATGACGCACAGTACGTGAATGAGCTGAAACTGCTAACTGACTTTTGCGCGAGCGGGAGCCCATTTGCCGAGGGGTCGTATCCCGTTACTACACTGTTATCACTTACATTGGTTTGACTTGAGTCGACCGCTGAGACCGACTGAACTGGTCGAGCCCATTGCGCTTATATAGGTTTAGTAAATATATGGACTGGAATAAATAGGACTGGTTTAGTAAATTTCCTGAACGCCGGGTAAAACTCAAATGCGCGCAAAATTGAGAAGGCTCTCGAACATTCCGCTGCCGTGCTGTTGGGCGTTTGTTAACTCGAACCTTTAGCTATGTTTCCTTACTATTGCACGGCGCCCTGCGGTGTACACCAATAACGATAGTTAGGTATCTTGTCTGGTATGTTCCAAGAGGTTCAGTGGTACCGCGTTGAATTTTACAAAAGCGGGCTAAAGTTGAAGTCAACACGAAAGTGGTCACTACACATCTATCTAAATTGGTATGGACTTCATATGAAACAGATACTTACTTTGTGATAAGACATCGTAATATAAAATAAAACAATAACTTTTTTTAACATTACTTCTATTTTTTATACCAATTGTCGACCAGATTTGAATACAACAGAAACATCTTAAGAGAGTACAAAACTCAGCAGTACAAACGGAGGTTTACAAATAACAGTTGGTGACATTTTAAATAACATCAAAGCCTGGTAATATTAACTTGCCGGAATCGCACTATCCTCTCCACGTCCTGGAATAAAAAAAAATATTTGTAATGTGTAGTCGAAAAATCAGAAAACATACAGAATAAAACGTCAAAGTTAGATAAAATATTAAAACGATAAAGATATATAAACGATGAAAAAATGATAAAGCTATAGATAAGTAAGGTTAGGCTAAATTATTTTTTTGTTCCTTTACTTTTCTTAAATGTTTTGTTATGTTCTGTTCTATTTTGTCACAAGTGGCCGAATACTGACCAATCCTTCGGTTTTTTATAATTTTTATGCATTTAATTTTTTTTTCTGACCAACCAAAAACACCTTAAAAACAAATCAACGCTACAAAGATATAAAGGGTAAAAAGTAAAAATCTTTAAAATAATATTTAAATGTCTCCATAAGAACATGAAAAGTGGTAATATTATGTGTGATTTTTGGAATAATAAGAGGAGAAAGTCAATTAGTTTACATTTATTTATTGGGTTAGAGGTTTGAGGAAATGGTTGATGTAACGACCAAGTAACTGATCTGTATCATAAAAGGGACGACACGAGAGAGAGGGAGAGTGTGTTCTACTCGCAATATTTAATTAAAGTATTTCAAATAATTCTAAGCGATCTCATTTTCAAACCAAAAACGCACGGTTTTGAATTTCTTAGTATTGCATTTTTTTTTAAAGAAAGAAAAACATTCCCGGGTTACGAATAACCCAACAATGTTTGAAAATCTCCTACCATCACCACAGAAAGCCGAAAATGTTGCTTGTGTTGTAATGGAGGACTTAGCCAGCCGAAGAATCGAACACGGGACGCCCGGGTGGAACCCAAGCGTGATGCCCACTCAACCACTGACCGGTCAACCACTGTAATTACCTTATTCCATTTCACAGTTTAGGCATTCCGGCATTGATATGCTTCTCAATTTCGCAATTATTTTCTGGATCTCCTCGAAGTATCTTGAAGTATCCTTTATCTCCCCACACTGCATTCCAGGAGTTAGCACATAACCAATAAGGAGTTTCGTCTTCCACTCCCCAGCCGATTATTTTAATGGCGTGAGAATCTTAAATGAAATAAGCGAGTTGAAATTATTTTTATGAATAAGATATCTTCTAATACAGCAAACTTATTTTGTAGCATCATTTTAACCTTCGTATGTTTGAGCCTAACGGCATCTTACGTATACTTGGGCACGGTGTTTCAGACCGAGATTTGATCTCGTCTGTATTCCTTTAATTATATACTTTCTAAGCATTATTGGAATTTATTAGATAGAAAAGAAAAATATTAGAACTTTTACTTTATTTGGTAGAAACAGACTTTTAACTCAGCCTCTTAAAAAGACATAATATTGACTAATTTTTAATTTTTATTAACTATTTTTCTCGTAAAAAATTGAATATTCATTTAGACTTTCATAAAGTCAATAGTTCCATATGAATAAATTCGGATACATTTATCCGAGACGCTATTCAGGTTACAAACCAATTCTTTTTTTTTTTTTTTTTAATCTTTACTTTTTACCATTATTATAAACATTTCAAAATACACATATAAGAAACAAATAAATCAAAAGTTAGGAATAATTAAATCTACGTAAAGTAAAAAGTAGGTGATGGGAACCCACAAAGGCACTGCCTGTGCGTGGGTAATATAAACAAAAATGCATACATCAGTAAGTACAATTAACAATAGTTATAAGTTATAAAAAAGTTATATGAGTTAGAATTAAAATGAAAAGTGATGTATTAAGGTTAACATAGAATTTATAGCAAAAGTGTTTTAACATCTGCACCATAAAGCCATAATTTTAATTCTTTTATGTAGAGTGATATTTTATCTGTCGTTTGAATGTGTTTTGGTATAAGATTAAATGTCCGAGGACCAACAAAGCTGCTATGTGTTTGCATTAATTTGGTATTGATTTGAGGGGTGTAAAAGATATTATTAGTCCTTTTGCTAATTCTATTTTAATTTTTTTCGAAACAATTTTTGTTTTTAAATACATATTTCATTGTCTGCAATATAAATAATTAACGGATGTTGAATATTTTAGTATCTTTGAAAAGTAACTCAGTCGAGAATGTTTTAGTTCTATTGTACATAACTTTAATAATGCGCTTTTGAGTGTTTTGTAAAGGCTTAATAAAAGCATCAAGCGCACCACCCCATCCTATAATGCCGTACATTATTGAAGATTGCACCAGTGAAAAATATATCATTCTCAATTTGTCAAGATTAAGTACTTCCTTAAGTCTATAAAATGTATATGTAAGGTATCTTAATTTCGAGATGATTTTATCAATTTGTCTTAGAATGATTGTTTCCAATAAAAAAGAGTAGTTGCCTATAATAAGGAAAAAAATAACTAGTTGAAGATAATATTGTTGATTCTAAATATTTGAAATATGAGATTGACAAATATGACGGTTTAACAGAAGGTGGCAATAGCGAAATTGGATAGCGCGCACGTCCCGGTTAGACGAGGGGTCTGGGTTCGAGTCCCAGTTGCGACCATTGTCTTTTTCTATTTTTCTGTGTCTTGTTTTCTTTCATATTTTCATTTAGATTATAAGTGTTATCTTCTTCTTCAATGATATAAACCTTTTTATTTGCCAATTTAAAAAAAAAAAAGTCAATTTAAAAAAAAAGTATATAATTAAAGTAATACAGACGAGATGAAATCTCGGTCTGAAACACCGTGTACGAGTATACGCGTTATGCCGTTGGGCGCGAGTAAGCGAAGGTTAACCAGTGATTCCACACGCATATTTGAACGAATTTTGTACCACGTCTTTTTATTTCGACGAAAAAAAAATCACGTTCTCCGTACACAGCTCCAAACTCCCAAAGCGTATTGAGAGAATGAATTTTTTAACAAAAAATTTTGATTAAAAATTTTTATTCAGAAGATTTTGTAGAAAAAAAAGTTACTCATGTAGTAATCCATCCTGTATATAATGTTAACATACAGTCAGTATGAACCCAGAATTTGTTTTGCAGAGCAAAGTTTTACAAAGTTTGGCTCAATTTTACAGGTTGAGCTGAGTTTTAAAACCAACATTGGTCCCACGATATTGCGAACCCCCAATTTTGCTTCGCGTACCCTAAGGGGTACACGCACCACAGGTTGAAAACCGCTGGTTTAGATTGAGGTATTTTATGAAAAACTAGATGAAACGAGAAGTATTAGGCTCACGCAATTCATTGGTTGATTTCAAGTCGTGAAAAAAATATTGATTTTGATTGACACCAACATTTTTTAGCCATTCCATAATTTGTGGGGTGTTTACATAATGATAGTTTATTTTCTTATATCTAGATTCAAGCTTATACCGCGGAATTTTAAAGGGGATTTTTTCAAGAAAATCTAAAATCAACTTACCATTAGTTGGTGCAATAGCGTGTCTGTAAACACCGGTCATATAATCGATGAACCCATCATAAACCTTGAACCCTGCGGAAACTGGTCCATTCTCATAGATTTCTTGTTGGATATGCTTCACGTCAGCTTTCACAGAGTACGCTCTGTAACCGTAGTGTTTATCTGCTTCGTAAGCAATGGGGTAGCCTTCCTGGCAAGTTTTATTGCAGGGGGGTGTATTGTGATCATCCCAGCCGGCAGGTATAGTGTAAGGACGGCACCCCTCATGTGAATTAAAATCTCCTCCGGTCACAATGCCATTTTTTTTCCAATATTTCAGCGCGATTGCTAAAAATCATTTCGATAATACGATTATTTCATATTGAATCAATGCCCAGTAAGAGTTTTACCGTTAACCCTTCAGAATTGTGGCTTATTTTTCAGATGGTCAAAATATTTCATCTTTACAAAAAAAAAAAATCTAAACAGTGTTAAAAAGGCAAAACACCACGCTTTGTAGTCAAATCTAAAAAATAACGACGAAAAAAGTAAAATGTTCTTTATGAAACCAAAGTTTTGAATCGAAATTTGAAAAAAAAAAATTTAAATTTTTTGTTAATTATTTTTATATAAAAAGACAAAAAAGTGAGGTGACTGTAACGTTTATAATACATTTGTCTAATAAAATATGAATGCGTTTGTATTTTTTTTGTTATAAGTAATTTTAGTTAGAAAAAGCGTGAGGTGAGCAATTTTAAAACTGTTTTATGTTGGCATGCAAAATTTTTATATTTCAAAAATCAAGTTTATTTTTAATTATAAAATTTGAAAGCGTATTGCATCACCTTTCAAAAACAGTTTTTAGTTTTGGGATATGTTCAGAAATATTCCATCTATTTAAAATTCCGGTAACTCCCTTACTATCGTGATGAGTGATGAGGTCAAGATAGCGGCAGTGAAGAACACAGATCTACAACTCTACACCGTGTGCGGTGGAAGATCCAGGCAGTCGATCAATGCCGTGAGGGCGGATATGGCGGCGGCGACTCCGGTGATGCTGGAGACACATGTGACGCAGGAAGGAACCTTGTGAGGCGAATAAGAATGAACTTTGCGGCAGGAAAACGCAACGAGTTTCGAGTGCCAGAGATCGGGTTGCACCCTGAATAGAAAGTGCGGAGGGCATTTTTGTTGCGGGTTGGATGACATCTCATGTCGTGGGGAGATGGGCCGGACAGCAAGGTGGTGGTTGAAGATGAGGGTCTTGAAGGTGTCCAGGAGGTCCGAAAGATGCCGTAGTCCCCTGCCCTGATGTCACACTGGATTGATTGATAGATCACATGATGAACTATACGTAAATGTAGTGATTTGTATGTTGTGCGGGTGGTAGCCCGGTGAAGGCTTGTAATCCCGTTACTACATTTTACCACTATTATCACTTGCTTGTATGTGAGTCGACCGTTAAGACAAGCTGGACTGGAGATAAAAAGATAGACCAGCGCGGCGTCGAACCGTTTCGCTTTATATAGGCGCGACCGGTCGAGTAACTCTCCATTTGCCGGCAATGTGTACGCTAGAAGGTATTTGAAAGTACTCTGTGCTGTAATCGTAGGTGCCTGTTTAAGTCGCGAACTTTCCAAGAGTAGCAATATTATTATTTATCAAGACGGCCGGCGGTTGAAGTACATCGCGGCCGTGTACGGCGTAAGTAGGTAGGTAGGTAGCTAGCCGGCACCGCGCAATATGTAGATGACAAGTACTTAGCGGTTTTTAGATAATTCTAGTGTATTTTTTGGTGGCAAAAAATAATTGAGTGGCCGCCACAATTTTCAATTATAAAAACGTGTTTTTCAACCTTTCAAAAATAGTCTTTAGTTTTCGGATATGTTCAAAAATATTCTAACAACTTGCATTTTATTGTGAAATGGAAATATTTTGACCAACTGAAAAATACGCTACATTTCTGAAGGATTTTAAAATGCTGTCATCTGAGCCAACAACATATTTGTAATTGAGGGCCAAATTTTTTAATCAAAAGTTACAGCAAATATTTAATCTTTCTCAGAAATATTTTATTGTTACAAATTTGAATTATTTTTTGAACAAAAAGGGCCGAAAAATCCCTCTTAAGTAATTTTTTAAAGATATCGAAGATAGTTTGCAAATGACTAAATTTATCCTTATTACGATAAAAATGAATCGGTCCCTTTTATATAAACACAGTCGTCAAAATTATTAACCTGGGTCACCTCCCTGGCATCCATTGCATCCTGTATCACTGCAACATGTCATGAGGTCTTCAGGCGAAATTACAATTTGCTTATCGCCTTTGGAATGGATGCATATTCTGTCTGAGATAATCTCTGCGACGGAAAAAGCCCAGCAAGATCCACAGTGTTTCTGAAAATAAGTGTGTATTTGTAACTGCGTATCTTCGGTTGTTAATACATTTGTCAATTAATGAAGAGCAGAAGGACAATACCCACACTTTTCCTACCGAATTTATACTCTTATAAGTCTTTCTGGATAGAACTACTGACCCTTGATTATTTGATCATAAGAATTGTCTTTTACCAAGTTCTTCCAGATGCTTCTTTAATGTCGTCGGATCATCTTGTTTTACTGAATTTCTTATTAAATAATACTGCATACTCAATATATCCATACACGGTAATTTTTGCTTGTTTCTAAAATGGTGTTTTTTTAAAACATCTTCAAAAATAATAAAAATTTAGGACATTTTATCTTTCCATCAACTATTTTAAAGCTGGGTATGTTTTTAGGTTTTCACGGCCAAAAAGTATTTTTGTTATTGTTTTTGGGGTGTTATGCCGTGTTTCGCTACCTCCTTCTTTAACCAACGTTTCGGACAGCGTTAAAGTGTCCATCATCAGGGCAGATGAGTGACCATCACTCATCTGCCCTGATGATGGACACTGTAACGCTGTCCGAAACGTTGGCTAAAGAAGGAGGTAGCGAGACACGGCATAACACCCCAAAAACAATAACAAAAATATTTTAAAGCTGTTTAATGTCAGTTTCCTTTTCACGTTTCGAATTAGGAAGTTTTAGTTTAGTTGTTTTTTTACGGTTGTTTATCAATTGTACAAAACTTACACCACAGTTTACAGATATAGTTACTCATGAATTGAGCTATCTCCTACTGCCATACGAATATCGGTTGGCCATGTGGAAAAAACGTTTGATGATATTTTTAGTACAAGATACATAAGTAAAATATTTGTTATCCTCGAATTATGCAATCATTAAAGCAATGAATAAATAAAAATAAAAAATAAAAAAAAAATAGAAAAAAACACCTCAAGACAAATTTTTTGGGAATATTTTTCAGAGAGTTCAAATAGTTCATATTCAGTGAGTTCATTATTTATTTCGCGTAGATTTAGGCATTATTAATGCTTAAATTATTATTTTTTAATATGAAGCAGTTTATTTGTGATATAACTGTGTTCACTTATTTAACCAAAGCGTTGTTCATTGTGATTGTTTTATTTTAAACTAAAAACTCAATTTAAGAGTAATTTTTGTACGTTATTTCAAGCAATCACCCGCTGGACGACCTCAAATTTGGTTGGTTATTCAATAAAAAGAACCTCCGCCATAGGTCACCCCAAGTGGTTTGCTACGTTTGGTGATTTAGCAGGGGTGCCCGGGCTTATGTGGTGAGGTTTGTCTAGGGTTTGGAGGCGGATGACCAGGACAAACTGAACCCCAGATTTCTACCCACCCCTTAAACCTTTTTCCTTCCCAGAACTCTCCTCTCCTTCTTTTCCTAAAAAAAACAAAACCCTCCACACAGCATCCGCAAAGATGACATATGCCCTGAGGGTAATTATTTTTCCTCAGGGCCTCCTGTGTGGAGCTCATGTAAAAAAAAAAAATTGAAATTGAATCCGTCAACGATTGAGTTTTTCTGGACCGCTACAAACAGACATCAAAGTAACATTGATAACTCCCCAACAACCATTTCAGGAAGTGACATTACTCCAAGTTGTATAAAACTACTGGGTGTGAATCTTGACGCTGATTTTTCCCTTAAATATCAAGTGAACTTTCATTTCAGCCATGGGTTCTTTCAATTAAGGCAAATTAAACCAGTGCAGAGAAACCTGCCAACAGAGGCGACTAAATTACTAGTCAATTCGTTTATTGTTACAGGTCTAGATTATTGCAACGGGATATATGCAAGTCTCCCAAAATAACAAATTATAGTCCGTTTTAAACCCTGCGGAAAGACAAGGTGTATCTAAATATTTCCACATTTCAGAGCATCTCAAAAATCTCCACTTGCTCAAATGTACTGAAATGATCCAGATCAAGCTCTGCAGAATAAAATTAAAGTCCCTTAACGGAATGGCTCCGGCTTACTTATTGGAAATGTGTATTCCAGAAAATTTCGATTCTCGACAGTCAACACTCAAGTCAGCAACGTCATTAGCTATCGGAAGGTTAAAGGAACCAAAGCGCACACCAGATACTAAGTTCGGTGAGCGCGCTTTCGGACTGTTCAAACCTAAAGCCTGAAATGGACTGCGACATGATTTAAGAATGATCACAGACTCGGCGGAATTTAGAGCTGTACTTAAAACTCATCTTTTCAAACAGTCGTCTCCATAAAGTCAAAAATCTTTCATCTTCACCTTCACAGCCTGCGACATCCATATCCATGCTTCCATACTAATATTATAAATGCGAAACTGCTCGAGTTTGTTTGCTACGCTTTCACGCTTTAACCAATAAAAAGGCTTTGAAAATGCTTTCACCAATAGAAAGCTAAATTATATGCGAAGACTATAGGCTGTTTATGATGTTAAGCTCTGGTGTTGTGAAATTATAAATATTAATATATTATATTTGTTATTCGTTTTCTGTCGCTAGCAAAAGCGAGTTTTTGCTAACGTCAGAAAAAAATCGTTTCCATGGAAACGATGTTGATATATTTGTAAGCTCTATGCTGGTAGGTACTCGGCCCATTACCTAATGGTCGGCTATTTCTCCAGAAATTCAAATATTAGAATATGTTTTGTTTTTTTTTTGGACAAGTTTATGTTTTGGAATAAATGTCAGATGAGAGTTCCTACATTAAAAATATAATTCGTAACGATTATAAAGACTGAATAATAAATATTGTAATTTTTTATTATATTTACAAACTTCCAAATATTTAAATAAAAATAAACATCCGAAATGTTTGTAAGCGCATAAATTCCGAACGAATGAACAAAATTGGATAATTCTTTTTCTTTGAGCTAAAGCATTATGAAATTTAGGTGGCAGGCAAGATGTGTGAAAACTGAATGTAAGGGAATGAATGTATGGAATGGGTGGGGGTGGGGGTGGGGAGGAGGGGGATAATTGATAAGTGCAAGCGTTACCGTAATTTCCCCTTAATACTATTGCGAGCAAAGCCGCGGGGAAAAGCTAGTAGTAAATAACTAAATGTGTAAAAACGTAAAATTTTTATTTATAATTTTTATAAATTTCTTATTTCTTTTGTATAAATCATTTCTAAAAATTCACCAGTCCGAAATTCTCCAGCCTTTCAAAATAAATATCAACTGTCCTTTTGCCTCTAGTCTTCTCATAAAACTAACAATACATTACCGTAATACGCATGGCTTGGCATGCCTCACTAAATTAGCAAATGTGAAATCATGCAATATCCAGTGTCTTATATTTAATATCCTCCACGTGCAAAGCCGTATCTTCTCCAAGCTTAAACTTTCTAATTAAACTGTGTTGATCGGAAGTGGCCTGCTAGATAAGTTTGGTTTCTGTATTTGTTTGTAAATAAAAAAAAAAGATAGAGGCTAGGAATTCATAATAAATTGTACAGCGCCTTTGAGGTGATTTTTTTACAAAATGGCGCTCTACAAATAATAATTATAATTATTATTATTAAACACGAATTTAAATAATGTTTGTTTAGCAAACTTATAAATGATAATAAAATGTGCATGTCCAGTGTACAAGATACAAGTACTCAATAATACAAGATTAGAAGATAAAGGTAGGTAATTGATGTTTGCATTGCGTATTGTTAATTAATTAGTCCTACACACATATTTTGCAAAACGAATAAAAAAAGAGAAAAGAAAAAATAAAATAAAATAAAAGTTTAAAACATAAATTCATATAACTGAAGTTGTTTTGAAATTTTTTTGTTTTGGTTTTTTTTAAGTATTGTTTTGTTTTGCTATGTTTTGTTTCTTGTTTTGTTTAACACTAAGTAATTTGATAAAGAGGTTTTAAAAATAGTGGTAAATGTATAATAATTTTAAATGTAACCGCGTGTTTTACAAATAAAATTAAATAAGAAAATAATTTTTTTTTTTTTTTTTTTACATTAACTCCACACAGGAGGCCCTGAGGAAAAAATAATTTCCCTCAGGGCCTATGTCATCTTTGAGGATGCTGTGTAGAGGGTGTTTTTGAGGAGAGGAAGGAGTGAACATGGGTCTTGAAGAGACCCATATTGTAGGAGGGAGGAAACACAGACGCCGGCAAATCGTTCCACAGCCGAGCTGTTGAACTCAAGAACGAGTCGTAGAAACGACCCGTTCTCATGTGACTAATGTCAACCGTGTAAAAATGTTGAGCGCGCGTTTGGCGTGTTTCCCGACTATGCACCGGTGCCGAGGGGATCAATGACGCTAGTTCCTCGGAGCATCTTCCATTGTAATACCGGTAGAACAAGGACAGCATTCCCACCTGGCGCCTGTGCTCTAAAGATTGCAATCCGTTTGTTAAATTAGGAGAATCTATCAAACGGACCGCCCGTTTCTGCACAGAGTCAAGGGTTTTTTTTCAGGTATTTTGGGGCTCCAGACCAGAGGTGGCTGCCAAATTCAACCGTGGGGCGCACTTGCGATTGTGCATGCATGCATGCACAATCGCATAAATGCATGTTACATATTTATCATCTCGTGAAAGTATGCACAATATTAGGTACATCCTAAATGATGAACTTACTTGATTCCTTATCAGACCTATGATATGTTTGCATTCTGGCCATTGCTCACGGGCATCAAATGATTCCGGTAGAGGATACCGCGACTTCATCTGTGGCTTTTCAGGAAGTCGTTCGCCTCCCAGCAAATGTCCCGTGCTAAAAAATTCACATTATTATGATCGTCGTACAAGGCACTTAAAAAACAGCATGGCTTTATTAGATATGTCAGAGTTAGGCGAATGTTATTATATCGTTGGGTAACGCCGCCCTTATATACCAAAAAAAAATCAAATTTTTTTTCGCTTCACTTGGGTATATAATTTCCGTCGGGTCATCTTTAGGAATGCTGAAATACCTTTCATCAAACTCCTAGCATTAGCAAATATTAATACGAAATTAAAACATCAAAAACTGCATTCAGATGTTTAGGCATTAATAGTATCCTTTCAGACCTGAATTAAAAAAAAAAAACTGGCTGTGGCAGAACATGTTTGATGCTTGAAAATATTTTTTAGAGTTATTTGAAATGCTTTTCAATCGCTTAGAAAATTTTGCTACTTTAGTTTGAAAGATTAATAATAATAAAATTAAAGATAAAATAAAAATGAAGTATCAAATTTTTTTTTCAAAATAAATAAAAAAGATTTTTTTTTTTAAATTTCATAATGTGAAAATGGCCAGAGCCTGTACTAATCGATAAAATCCGCAAAGCCAAATTTCGTACCAGGAATTGGAGCTCGAAAACCGCCAACTTTAATTAAATGCATCACCAATGGGAAAATCTCTCTGCGAAGAAAAAATTCTGAAATCCACGTATTTTTAAATATACCCAATGCTTAAAAAGGTTAAATCATCGAATGAATTGTATTTTTTGCGTATTCGTGACAACCTAACACAGTGGAAAATCAACACAAAATCATTATCGGTGATAAAAAAAATAGCCCATAACCTAACTTCATGTAAACTACCTTTTTCATCATTTTTGACGACTTTATAAAATCACTTTTCAAAGATGTGTTGAGTTGTCTGGGTACAATATCATGCGATACTTTAACTTATTTATGTACGTTTATTTATTTATTACACGCCTTAATGGGATTTCAAATTCTTTGTTTATAAGTTAAGTACCACAATTATTTTAACTACTTTAAAATTAAAACGATAAAAAAAATATAATTTATTGAAAAAAATGTAACAACAAAAGCATATAATATAAATAAAATACATTGGTGAAAATGATGAGAAGTCTCACATAAAAGGATTACAAAACCAAAAATGCAGAATTTATCCACGACTATTTGTGTCTGGATGTATAAAAGAATTGGAATAAACAATGTTTATACTGGTTATTCTTAAGGTGAAATATATCTCGTAGATCAGAATATTTATTTTCGAGATTGTAAAGTTTCGGAATCAGGGAATTTTGGTAAGAGAGTGTCCTGGTGCTGTTAAAGTAAAAGGGTAGTAAATGTCGACCAGATCTTTTGGGAATGTGGGTGATGATTTGAAGTTATTCAGGACAGTCAATTTTGTAATGTGGTATTTTATGTAATAATATTAAATTTGTCTTAATTCTTCTTTTTGAAAGTTTTAATAGGGACATTTTTTCCAGTAGGAAATTATAATCAATATTTTGTACAGGAATATGCAATTTATAGTTTATAAACCTCAGGAACTTATGTTGAATCTTTTCAATGCTATCGAAATGAATATTGTAAAATCTTACATCCTAACGTGTATTAGACTTCTAATATCAAAAACACCGTTACCACATTACCTAATAACTAATAACTTTCACAAAAAGAGAAACGCATTAGTAAACTAAAAATTACCATACTACGGTTATGGTGATTGTAAAGAACATAGGCAAAATTACCCAAAAACTAAGTTTTTTTTTGGATGGATAAGCTTTCCGAATTATAAGTAACCTGAAAATATTTAAAAATCTCCTTTTACCAACACAGTAAGCGGAAAATGTTGCTTTTATTGTGATGGAGGACTTGGCTAGAAGAGGAAATGAAATTACGACGCCTGTGTGGAACTCAGACGTGATGCCAACACAGCAACTGATATATTATATTGATCAGCTTAATCAGCAGAATTTAAATATATTTTTTATAAAGCAAGGTGAAAGTGTACTACGTTAGCAGCTTAAGATTATTACAGATATCATTTTTTATGTAAATACGAAATGTTTACATTTATACATTTGTTTGTAATATATTTTAGATGAGCTAATGTTATGTATCGACAAAACCTACAAAACCTTAATTTTTAATTAATAAAGAAGATCAAAATATTTTTTCATTTAAATACACATTTTGAAAAAAGTTTCAAAACTGGTTATATTAAATACTAAATGCGATGGAGTTTCATCAAGAATTAACAGATAGAAAAAAAAAAGTTTTATAATTTCAGTGAGCAGAGCATATTGATTTGTTGACTTACTAAAATCGATTTCCTTTGGCATCTTCGATAAAAAGCGACGATTCTGTTTCAGCACAGAGTAAAACATCAGGAAGTATGAAAAGAAATACGAAAAAGCCCTTGCTCATTAGGGAGACCATGATTTTGCTGAAATCAACACACTCATAATTTAAGTTATATATCTAATACAGGTAGAATCGGAAATTAATATGAAATATGTTTATCAAAGGCCAATCATATTGATGATATATCCTGAAAAGATTTTCGGTAGTTGAAAGTTTTTCCAATTAAATAATCGCGCCAATAAACAAATTTCAGAATTTTTAGCCGTTTTTGATAATAATGAGAAATAGTTAGCATAATTTAGCTGGCCAGTAGAAAACCCAAGACAAAATACTTTTAAAAAGGTTGATATTTTTAATGACGAAATATGTCGAAAGAGTAATTAAAAAAAAAAAGTAAGATCAACGTACCAATGCCGATGCTGCCTTGTAAGTAACTTCTGCCAAATATTTGGGCTATTTATATAGTTTAAGGTTAGTTTTTAAATTTAGGTTTTAACGTTTGGTGATAAAAAATCACATAAATCAATTTTGAACAGTCTTTGTCTAGTGAGGCGGGGAAAATAAAAACGTGTACATAAATTAAAATTAAATAAATGTCCGGGTTGCCGGCACTGAAATTAAATAGGTTATTACTTTCACTTAAATCAAGGAAGTAGCACTTATTTATAATAAATCATATTAATTGCTTAATAATGTTGCAGTAAATAAAGTAATTAAATTACTATCTCTCATCTAGAAAAGAAAATGATAATTTATATATTTTTTTTATTTTTCTACCTGTCAATTATTAATGTGATTAATTATATATTAAAATGATTAATGTTGCTTTAGATTACCTGTAAATAGTATTATTTTCATAAACGACATGAATAATTTACAACAGTTAGTTAAAAACTAATGAAAACGTGTAAAATACATAAATAATTCAATTTAATTTAATTTTATTATTTATTATTACTGTTAAAATATTGGTTTTAAACAGAGATATATAAAGTATTTATCTGTCATGTTATATTTTTAATTATTTTAAAGCGATTTTAGAATTTCGAGATGATTTGTCGAGAATTTCGACAAATCCGTTTTGATGGAACACGAAGCAAAAAAAGTTACATTTTTTACATCCAATTAGTCCAATTTGACGTCTAACACCTCAGAATGATCGTGGAGTTGATATATTAAGTGCACTCTCTTTTCGAGCCACACGAATATTAAAATGTTACAATTTTAGCTTGGGACGCTTGCCAGGAGGCGAACGACTTCCTGAAAAGGATATGGTGGAGTTGGATGAACCTCTTCCGGAATCATTTGATGCCCGTGAGCATTGGCCAGAATGTAAAAACATCACAGGTCTGATAAGATATCAAGTAAGTCATCATTATGGATAATAATAATAATTTTTGGATGATTTCTATAGCGCCATTTTTGTGAGAAAATCACCTCAAGGGCGCTTTATAAATTCATTTACACATTTAACCTATTTATCTTACAAGTCGTCACCTCATTTGGATAGGGTTCTAACTGCACTTTACAATGGTAAGGACTTTGATACTTAAGAACATGTGCTTAAGTGTCAAAGTCCTTCGCGTGGTAAGGCGTAGATAGAACCTTATACAACTAAGGTGAAGAAGTGTCTTATAACTAGGACTTACAACTACTAAGACTTATATAGCTAGTGACTTAAAACTATACTTATTTTTATAACCAGTACAACACTGCATTACTCGTGTTATGATTTACAAACATCTGTCTTAAAATTAGTTATTAACTCCTAAAATACATATTTACATTTATAAACACTTATACTGCCCGTGCTGTCAGTGTTAGTTAAGAATTGGGCACAATTACACAATTACAACACATTACTCGTGTTATGATTTACAAACATCTGTCTTAAAATTAGTTATTAACTCCTAAAATACATATTTACATTTATAAACACTTATACTGCCCGTGCTGTCAGTGTTAGTTAAGAGTTGGGCACAATAAAGTAAAATCGGGACTGACCGGAACGGGTGGACAATGAGGGTGAGCGACGGGTGAGCAATGAAATACTATTGAAGAAATGCAATTATTCTGGATATGATAATTTGAAGATGTGAGTTTTTAGCTTCGCTCTGAACTCAGAAGTGCTATCGATCTTTCGCAAATGTGAAAGGAGTTTGTTCCAAGCTGTTGGGCCTGCCACCGCAAAAGCCCGGTCTCCGAAATTAGTATTGGGATTGCGCATAGGTACTGAGAGTTTATCTATGGCTGTAGAAGATGCTGATCGAAGGGTTGCTTGCCTAGCATTGACATCGTTTGGAATGCACAGTTCCGACAGGTAGGGTGGCGCCATGTCGTGCATTGCCTTAAAAACCATCCAGCAGAGTTTGAATTGGATTATCTCAGGACACTTAAGCCAATGAAGGTTCCGCAGATGTTGGGAAATATGGGAATATTTGGAAACGCCGGTTATCAGTCTTGCTGCAGCGTTGAAAACTGACTGAAGTCTGTCAGTGTATATTTTAGGGAGATTTGCGTATATGCCATTACAATAGTCGAGCCGTGATACTACGTAAGAGTTTACCAGCATCTTTGTGGCCGAAGTCGGAATATTTTTCCTTATAGATTTGATTTGGCGCAGGTGAAAGAAACCCGCGCTTATTGTTTTGTCTACTTTTGTTTACTGGATGTCACACATATTGTGTAATAACCTTCATTTTCGTAATTACCTCAATAATGGATTATGCCATGGCTTTGTCGCGGTGAACCGTAATAAAAAATGTTAATTTGCGATGCGTTTTATCCATTATTGAACTGGATTCATTATTTGCAACCAGAGTTCAATATAAACTCGTCGCCTTAGTTCTTAATTGTCCAAACGACCATTAGAAAATTTTATAGGTGTAGTAGGTTTTCTACCATTATTTCAATGAAACATTGTGAAGACAAAGCTACTTCCGCAAAGTTAAATGAGACCTTTAACGTTTAAATAATTCTTTGGTAAGTGATCAACTATTATTTTTTATACTTTATTTTAAATCTTAAAGTGGAGAATGAACAAAAACTAAAATGGTCGTTTGGACAATTAATAACTAAGGATAAAGTGAACTGTGGATAACTGAAGAAGATGTATTGCCATTGGCAAGCATAGATATGGCGTCAGTTTTTACGTAGGACGCCACAAGAATTATATTTGTTTTTTTTTTTTTTGTATTTTAAATGGAAGATAGAAATAGAAGGGCATATCAAGAAATGTTTTTACTGTGACAATTAAGGCAACTTAGGTTGTTTAAAGAAATTTTATGGATTCATCAAAAGTTAATTTTCACCTTATGTGGAGGTTCTACACAAGTTCTGTTATTATATCATTACAGCCTAGTTGCTACATGAAACTGAAATTATCACAAAGCTTGAATAGAATTTACGCACAGCGTGAAAATAAGCTTAAAATATTTGATGAATTTGTCAATTTTTTTTCATCCTTACGAACCCTTATTTTCGAAAAACAACCCGGAAAAGAACGTTAAACATATCTGTCCCCTCAAGTCAATACTTCTCTTGCCTGTCTGGCAATTTCTGCAAACTTTTTGAGATTCCGTCTTATGTAAATGTGTTTTCAGAGTAAGTGTAGCTCCTGCTGGGCATTTGCTGTCGCAGAAGTTATTTCGGATAGAATTTGCATCAATTCCAAAGGCATCAAGAAAGTACTAATCTCGCCTCAAGATCTCATGACATGTTGCAAGATTTGCTCGGGATGCCAGGGAGGTTGGGAGGGTAAATAATTTGAATACCTATATATATATAAAAAAAGTGAAGATCGTTTTATTTTGAATGGTTTCAGGGATCGATTAATTTATTTTTAAGCGATTTTATGCTTTGCCAGATATTTTTAAATAAATAACTTGATGCTGAACTTAAGCGTAAGAGCTTTTGTTTGATTCAGGTGGGACTTCATTATTTTTTTTTTATATTCATTGAATTTAGGAGAGATATAACTTGACGATGAATCATTGCATTTATTCCTGTGAGCTGTTTTGTTGCCTCAGATTTTTAAGCAGGGATTTTCTTCGTAAGGTTTCTTATTGCTTTGAGCCAACAATCCCTAGGTCTTTATTTGGCATTGTTAAGGCGGCGCTTCCCGGCTCAAAAAGAAGACGATGGAGAGATATGTAACTAGGAATGTTGGACAGACCGCGCTAATATTTTAAGTGATAAAAATGAAGCGAAAATTGCGAAAATGCTTAATGAAACATAACTCGTTTAAAATAGAGCAAAAATCTCAGTAAGGTATCTTAAGTATCATTTAAAGAAACATTGTGAATTTTTTCACTAATATAACTTCTTAAATAAGTGAAATGAACGTGTTTTTAATAATTTTTGGAGCATACTTTGCGATTTTTTTCTATCGAGGGAATTTTATATAATTTGCGTTTCGGCGTGGAACGTATCTAGATATTATCTTAAAAAATAACACATATTTTTTAAGAGCTTAAAAACTTCAAATGTTTAAGGGAGATATGTAAGAAATCGGTCGAAATTCGGATAGCGGCGGCTTAAATAATTTGGATTACTTGGGATATCTTTTTGATACCGAAATGTTTATTTTTTAGAAAACGCGCTGAAATATTGGGTGAAAAACGGCATAGTGACTGGGGGAGATCATGACTCCCACGAGGGGTGCCGCCCTTACACTATAACTGACATATGGAATCCTGACGATACGCCCCCCTGCAACAAAACGTGCGAGAAAAGCTACCCCATTACCTACAAAGCAGATAAACATTACGGTGCAGATTCGTACTCCATCAAGGCCGACGTGCAGCAAATCCAAAAAGAAATCTATGACAATGGACCAGTTACCGCAGCGTTCTTTGTCTACGACGGGTTCACCAAATACAAGACTGGTGTTTATAACCACACCACCTATGCTGAAAATGGCAGTAAGTTGACTTTTTAAAACATATTCTTAGAAAAAACTCTTCTGAAGTTACACAACACCTCTGGTCTGGAGCTCCAAAATACTTGAAAAATACCCTCCACTCTGTGCCGAAACGGGCGGTCCGTTTGATAGATTCTCCCACTTTAACGAACGGATTGAAATCTTTAAAGCACAGGCGTCAGGTGGGAATGCTATCCATGTTCTACCGGTATTTCAATGGAAGATGCTCTGAGGAACGAGCGTTATTGATCCTTTCGCCACCGGTGCATAGTCGGGAGGCACGCCAAACACGCGCCCAACATATGTACACGAATAACATTTGTCACATGAGAACGGATTGTTTTTTCGACTCGTTCTTCAGTTCAACAGCTCGGCTATGGAACGATTTGCCGGCATCTGTGTTTCCTCCCTCCTACAACATGGGTCTCTTCAAGACCAATGTTCATTCCTTCCTCTCCTCAAAAAGACCTTCCACACAGCATTCCAGATGACACAGGCCCTGAGGGTAGTTAATTTCCTCAAGGCCTCCTGTGTGGAGTTAATGTAAAAAAAAACAAAATTTTTATTAATTATTTATTTTTTGTTTCATCTTACTCAATTTGGGAGGCGGGTATTTAATTTGGGATACGGGTATAGGTACCGCCGCCTCGGAAACCATTCAACGCTTCTGCCGTAGGTCACCCCGAGTGGTTCATTATGTTTAATGATTCAGCAGGGGTGCCCGGGTTCTTGGAGTGAGGTTTGTCTAAGTGGTTGCAAATGCGTTTGCTCACAAACGCATTTGGGCTGGACTGGGAGAGATTGCGCGAAACAGACATAATCTAGAATCTAGACCTTTCCATCCGGACTCTCTTAAGCCATCGCATTGCACCGCAGTGGAAGAGATAGATTCATACATCTCTCACTCCTGGATACATTGCAGATTCCTACCCACCCCAAACCTTTTTCTTTCTCAGAACTTCCTCTCCTTCCTTTCCTTAGAAAAACCCCCCCACACAGATTTCCACAAGGGTGATTGGCCGTGAGGGATTTTTTCCTCAGCATAAGAATCTAATGCCGCGTCCGCACGCTTGGCACTGGCCGCGAACTCCAAATTCCTACAAACGTTTGACTTTGTTCTGAAGAGGCAAGCGTGATGCGGCAAATTTCCTTTGATTTGTGACAGAAAACCGACACTCGATCGGATCGGCTACAAGCGCTTGTGAACTTACGCAAACCAAGCCAAACGTTCTTTCCACACGTTTGTATTTGTGAAGGCTTGCCAAGCGTGCGAACGCGGCATAAGAGTGTCACTTGCTAAATTTTTTGGTTAATTTTGTGAGACAATAACGTGCAGTACTAACTTTACTGATTTATTTTATTTTAGCGAATCACGCCATTAAAATAATCGGCTGGGGAGTGGAAGACAACATGCCCCATTGGCTCTGCGCCAACTCCTGGGGAGCATGGTGGGGAGATAAGGGATATTTCAAGATACTCCGAGGAAACCCAGAATACGATTGCAACATTGAGACATATGTCCATGCTGGAACGCCTTTAATATGAAATTAAACTCTTCAAATAATTATTTTGTCAGCACTAAATAATTTTCCATTTGTATTTAGGACTTTGTAATTGCACGTGATTTCAAACTTCAACATATTTTTTTTCATTTGGACTATAACAAAATCCAAAATTAATATATTAATGCTTGCAAAAAGTTGATATTTCTATGTATATATGATATGACATATAAGGGTAAAAATAAAAAAAATAAGATTTTTTTCAACAAAGCGATTTTTTTTAAATTCACTTATAAGGGGCCATCCATGAATTACGTCACACCTTAAGGGGGAGGGGGGGAGTAGAGAAGTATGATATTGTGTGACAAGGGGTATGGGGGAGGTCATCAGCTCTGTGACGTCACATGTAAAAATCTAAAAGATTAAAACGCAAAAAATTTTTTGATATACAATTGCAAAATATGTGATGTCACACTAGGGGAGAGGGGGTCTCATAAATGTGTGAAAGAGATGGGGGGGGGGGGGGTCAAAAAATCATGAAATTCGTGTGACGTAATTTATGGATGGTCCCTAAAAAGGAATTAAATTTTACCAAATGCTTTCATTACGTCTCATGTTTAAAGAAATAAAATAAGGCCTGGTTGTTCCGCACAAATTCAAATGTAACATTGTCAGCAAATGGCTACACAGCAGCTTATTGTTTTTTTTTTTGACATTTGAAAATCCCCATCGAACGCCAATCCTGGGTGTGTTTCAGTTTTGTATCATATTATAATCAAGCTGACAGGTTTAAAAACACGATAGTTTTCCTCATCTAATGATCAAAATTTGTTCGAAATCTGAAACGGACATAATTGGCATTTCACGGGAATTTTTTCAGCTGTCGAAAAACAAAATGGCGCTGAACGGCCATATTTAAATTTTGCGATAAAACTGGTCATAGAAAATTAATAAAAGATTCTCCAACCCCTTGAAACCCAGAAAGAAACAGAAAATTATTTTATAAACCGTCAGAAAGGCTCCATTTATGGAATAAAAAACAAAATCTGAATAAATTTCAGCACAAGCAATTCTGATGTTATTCTTTATACATTTTCAAAACTTAAAGATTAAAAGCTTAAAGATCGTCCAAAGATCTCAAAACACACACTAGTCAGAAGTATTCTTGTATATAATTCCTCTCTCTGGTCGCCTTTATACAATATACATTCACATAAAATTGACAGAGTACAGCAAAGATTTCTAAGGCATATTAATTATAAATGACATATTCTAATAGAATATTTAAATAATAATTATTTATTGCAATTACTTACTTAAACTACCCGATTTATCACAGCGACGAAAAATCTGTAATCAACGGAAATTTGGATTGCCTGAACTAGTGAATATGATAAATTATCAATTATTCAATAATTACAACACTACAACTCTATGCTCCATTTAATAAAGTTGCTTCTCGCACTATTATGTTCTACTCTTGTCTTCAGACATTACATCGTGTGGGGAATGAAACTTGCTCTGTTGACATAGTTTTTTTTAATAAAAAACATCGTTTCCTTTAAAAAGCGTACATGTTTGCAGATATTATGCAACAATCACAACAACTTTGAATTGTATTTTAGTAAACACTGAATTTTTGAAGTGAATACTTCTTTAGCATGAGCGCGATTTGGATTTGATGAAATGGAAATGCGATTAGTGCACCTGCGACGCGCGACGGCGCTGCCGTCATCTGCGCTCATCGGCCGCTTTGAAAATGATGTTACTTCTAAAGCCTCCTGTTGGGAGGGATATAAAACGGAAATTACGTGGGTCTGCGCTCATTGGTCACGTTGATTATGACCTCACTTAACAAGTATTGGTTGAGATTGTTTTGATAAACTTCTTCAAAGGCGTCAAACTTATTTTGTAGCACCATTTTAATTCAAAATTAGTAAAAATAAGACCGGTGGTTTCAAATTGTGATGCTCTTAACAATAAAATATCATCAATAATTAATAGATCCTTAATACACAATCCAAAGTTCATTTGATTTAATTGAACACTTAAAACTTTTGGAAATCCCTGACAAAGCATTATTAGCATCATTTGATTTTGTTTATTTAATTTATATTCGCTCCACACGGGAGGCCATAAGGAAAATAGTTTCCCTCAGGGCCTATGTTATGTTAGGAGATTCTGTGTGGAAGGTCTTTTTAAGGAAGAGAAGGATAGGAAGTTCTGGGAAGGAAAAAGGTATTAGGGGTGGGTAGGAATCTGAGAGTCAGTGTATCCAGGAGTCCCGGAAATATGAATCCATCCCTCCAACAGCTGTGCAAAGCGATGGGTCGAGAGATTCCTGCTGGAAGGTCAAAAGGCCTCTCTCAACCAGTTTCTCTCCGCCACGCAGCAGGTGGGCAGGCGCATCCGTCGCCTGGACAAACTTCACCCTATGAGCTCGCTCACCCCTGCTAAGTCACCAAACGTAGCGATCCACTTAGGGTTACCTATGGCAGAGTTGTTAGCTATTCAATAAATGGTTCCCGGGACAGCGGTACCCGTACCCGCCTCCCAAATTTAAATGTCACACGTCTTTCTCGGGCGTCCCCGACTGCTCCTACTATTCACATTAGCGTCACATATTCTCCTTACACTCATTCGCTTACGCCTCAGGGTAACCCAGCTAGTTTATTTATATTTATTTAAATGAAGACGCTGTGAGCAAAACTCAATCGAAAATCTGGAAACAAAAAAATCAAGAAAAGATATTGGCACCTCTGGCACTCGAACCCAGGACCTCTCTCTTTCCGGGGAGTGCTCTGACGACTGAGCTGGGGTGTCAATATCCAATTCGGTCACTTTTAACTATACCATACTTTGACTAAGAACCACCTATATTATCATCATTTTCTTAACGCATATTTTTATTGGCTGTCATCTTTATGTATGATTGCAAGATTCAAACCCGAACTAAATGCAATCTAGATGGCATCTGGATAAATTTTTATCCATTTTATTAAATATGCGACATCTATTGACTTTTCTGCAAGTCTAGGATGAATATTATTATTTTTATATTTATCTTATATGAGTAAAACTTCAAATTATAATATTTAATTAAATGAAGACACTATGAGCGAAACTCAATCGAAAATCTGGAAACAAAAAAAATCAGGAAAAGATATTGGCACCTCTGGCACTCGAACCCAGGACCTCTCTCTTTCCGGAGAGTGCTCTGACGACTGAGCTTGGGTGTCAATATCCAGAGTCAATATGAGAGTATCTTCCAGTCTGGAACATCAAATTTACCGTTTACTATTTTTAAATGAGTTTATTGTGATATAACACAAATTAATCAAATAAAATTTATTTGCCCACGCCAGGATTCGATCTCATGACCTTCGGATTGCGAGTCAAGAGTCTAACCCCTAGACCATTTTTTACCCCTAACTGGGACTTGGGTTCGTGTGTTCACTGGGTTTAGGTCATCCGCCGCCAGACCTATACAAATCTCACCCCGTGAACCCGGACACCTCTGCTAAGTTACCAAATGTAAAACAAACCGTTTGGGGAGACCTACGACAAGGGTGTTGGTTATCCATTGAATGGTTCCCGGGTGGCGGTACCCATTCCTGCCTTCCAAATTGAATTATTGGAATATACAAATTAAAATCTTAAATTAAATATACTTCTAGTTCTATAAGTTAAACTTGATAACAATAAATAAGTATCAATCTGTGTAACGTGAGGTTAAAAAAGTACCATCCTAGTGAAATAAAGGACCCGGTTTGGGAGGAAGTCTATGAATAAATAAATTGCGCCAAAGATTATATTTTGTGCTGATTGTAGTGTTTTGCAAGACAGAACATAAGCGACTGAGATCAAAAAACCGGACGCACAAATTGGATATGTGCGGTGTTCGTCCGATCCGATAGTCTGATCAGACAACTGGAAAGCGAGATCGGATGTATGCGACCGGCCTAACATCACTATTACGATTGCACGAATAATCTTCAAATGCAACAATAATACTTTAAAAAAACATTGTCCGATGCATTTTGTACTACCTTATATTATTTGTGTGTGAGACTTAGGCTGGCCGCATACATCAGATTTTGCTTTCCGGTTGTACGAACAGATAATCGGACCGGATGAAAACTGCACACATCCGATTCGTGGGTCCGGTTTTTTTGGTCTTCGTCGCTTACGATCTGTCTAGCAAAACACTACAATCAGCACAAAGTATAATTTAAGACGCCATTTATTTATTTACAGACTTCCTCCCAGACCAAGTCCTTTATTTCCCTAGTTTGGTACTCTCTTAACCTTACGTTAAGCAGGTTGATTCTTATTAATTTATTGTTATCAAGTTTAATTTGTAGAGCTAAATACATATTAATTTAAAAATTTTGATTTGTATATTTAATAATAATTTAATTTGGAAGGCGGGAATGGGCACCGCCAAGCGGAAACCATTCAATGGATAACCAACACCCTTGTCGTAGGTCTCCCCAAAAGGTTCGTTACGTTTGGTAACTAAGCAGGGGTGTCCACGGGGTAAGATTTGTCTAGGTCTTGGCGGCGGATGACCTGTATAGATTTTCATTTGTAAATTCAATTAAAATTCAATTTGGAAGGCGGGAATGGGTACCGCCACCCGGGAACCATTAAATGGATAACGAACACCCCTGACGTAGGTCTGTTTAAATTTTCATAATAATGTTTTACTATGAAACAGATACCTGCTTTGAGATTTGATTATATTTTAAAATAAAACAATAGTAAAATAACTTTGTTAAGATCACTTTTATTTTGTCGACCTTTTGTTATAAACCTATTTTCGACCAGATTTCACTACAACAAGAGCTTGTTCAGGGCAGTATAAAACTCTACTAAAATCTACATATTTATGGGTTCAGATGTGGTATCAGTGGGTGACATTTAAGATTATCTTTTTGCCTAGTAATATAAAATTTAATCCACCACCGTTTTAAAAATACTTTTAAAGATACTTTTAATAGCCCAAACAAAACAAAAAGTTGTAAGTACCACAAGTTTGATATTTTGTGATCATTTCATAAACCTCATTTTAAAAACAAGTTCCGTACTGATTAAAATATTGTTCTGAGAGAACTATTCTAAGATATTCCATTTCACAATCGAGGCGTTCCTGCATTGACCCTCCTCTCAATTTCGCAATTATTTTCTGGGTCTCCTCGGAGTATCTTGAAGTATCCTTTATCTCCAGATATTGTACTGTAGGAGTTGGCACACAACCAATAAGGGGTTCTGTCTTCAACTCCCCAGCCGATTATTTTGATGGCGTGAGAATCTTAAACGAAATAGTTATAATTATTTTCATGAATAAGATATTTCTTCAAACACAGCAAACTTATTGTATGGCATAATTTTATTTTGAATACCGCACATGAGTCCCAACTGCTTCCAACCGTCTGGAGCCATTATGGCACCACCTATTAGGGAATGTTGTGCGGCGGAAGGTATTAAAGAAGAAAAAGAGATGGGGAAGAGTAAGGTGGGGAAGTATATGGCTATTCAAAACTGGTCACCAAACACTGCTCAAGCAATTTCAAGTAACGCTTCAATTCTAAATTCCATGCCTTACAACACAAATCAAAGAAAATAAATTTTACTTGCGGAAAAATTTGAGCAACCAATTTTCTGAAACAAAAATTTCTGAAATATATTGTTACCGAATGTGTGGACTCAATAATATTGGATTTTATGTTATAGTTTAAACTGAGGTTTATTATGGAAAAAAAACTGTTTGAAACAAGTAGCATTACGCTCACCCAATTTGTTGATTGTGCAATGGACTTGCTGACCGTGGGACAGTGTCAGTTTAGGAATGTTTAATGGCTCATTTGACTACCAGAGTACATGAGCGAGACAAAAGATGACATAGTTTGTAATGGTTTGTAGTAGGCAGACACGCGTTTTCAATAGCCAGCTTCCAGATAGACAACAGCTATTGTTATATTCTCGTTGTGCAATAAATAAGTGATATATCTCGACCACGCGCGTCTTAATTAAAAGGGAACCACTTCTACCCTGTCTGTTCACTCCTCCAACAACAGTAATAACAGTCAGCATTTATAACATGATCACAAAAGGGAACGCGAGCCCGAGGCGGGATCGGCGCGACCACGGACCCACTCTGCTAAGGCAGTCAAGCGAGAACCAGCTGACTGAGCTCGGTTTCCAACACAAAAATGTTTTAAAACTGTATGTAAAACTGAATTGTCATTGCAATTATTATATGTTTGAAAAATAAATTAAACGTTGGGGGAAGAGGGAAGCAAGCGCACAAAGAGGTTTACAAAGAGAAATCGTGCCAGCCGTACGCCGTCATCGGTTTCTGCCAGGACCTTTCACATTCGAATTTCAAGAATTGTGGCATCGACAACATTATGCCGCTGTCAATTCCCTGTAAATACTGGTCGCAAACCCTTTTCAATTAGAACGTCTTCAACCATCTCTTAGTCCACACCTCACTGCTCTGCTTGCTCGCTCTACCTCGCTTCAACCTGCCTTACTCACCTATTTTCTCTTCTGGCCAATGCCTCACCTTGAACAATGGACTACCCTACCTCTCTCTGGACCAGACTCATCTTTACATTATACCAATTCTACTGCGGCACACAACGTTCTCCCTCCACATTTGGTGAAAGGAGCGACATCTTGTGCCTCCATGAATTGGGACCTCCAGCCTTTTTACAGTACTTGTGTGTTTCACCCTATCTGGCACAGATTGATATCAAATCGAAAAGAAAATATTAATCTTGATTGATACAAAAATGTTCCACCATATTTTCAATAATTCGTGGGGAATTTACAACGTACTGTACTCTCTGTTCTTACAGATTCAAGCGTATTTGGCGAAACTTTAGAGGGGGTTCTAAAATTTTTAGAGAGAAAATCTAAAATCAACTCACAGTTAGTATTTTCGACAGCGTGGCTATAAACACCAGTCGTGTGTTGGGCAAAGTCATCATAAATCCGGAACACTGCGGAAACTGGCCCATTGTCATAGATTTCTTGTTGGATTTGCTTCACGTCGGCACTGATAGAGTACGACTCTAAGCCGTAATGTTTATCTGCTTTGTAGGGAATGGGGTAGCCTTCCTCGCACTTTTTTTTGCAAGAGGGTGTATTGTTAATATTCCAGTAGTCAGGTATACTGTAAGGACGGCATCCATGGTGGGAGTTATAATCTCCTCCGGTCACAATACCGACTCTTTTCCAATATTCAAGCGCCTGTTCTAAAAAATAAAACTTTTGTTGTCACAATTATTTCACGTTGAATCAACGCCTAGTATGGACTTTATTGCTACTCAAAGAACATTAGAAAACCTTACGAAGAAAAAAATACATTAAAAAACGTAATTAGTCACTAATATTGGAAGTTAATGTTGAATATTTTTTAAAATATGAACAGTAAACATTTGAATCAAGTAAATTTTAAAAAAATCGAACAGTATTAATACAGTAACGTCTACGTGGTTGAATTTCATAACCCAGTTTTGAGAGCATGTTGACTTGACATGTGGAATTCCAAACAAAGCTATCGTTGTAATTCGGTTATGAATTCGAGAATTCGTCACATGATGACGCCACTTTCATCAGCAATTCGGACGGGAATGTGCCCCTTCTAGGTATAACTGCTACAAATTTGTTAAAAAGAAGTATCTCTCTGGATATGGAAAGGTTGACAGTGTACGTAGTCGTATCGTACGGCTATATATTACATATGACGTCATTGCCTCTCTCGGTTACTTTGTACCGGTGACTATCACTCGATGACAGTGGATCCGAGGAACAGGCTATTTTTGAAACCAGTTCCTGTTGGAATAAAATGGTCAAATACAAATACCAAACTGGGCGAAGCCGAACCAAAAGCCGCCCGCAGGGACTAGCAGCAAAAACCTGCGGAGCGGGTTTTTAAATGCTATCAATGATAATTGGCTTGAATCAAGTCCCCTACCAATCAACCCAACCAAAGCAGAGTGCGGTGTGAAATCGACTTGGTTCAAAGTTCAAACCAATACCACATTATTTGGAAAGGTAGGTATTATAAAGGTAGGTGCAACATAGTTGTGAATGACGAATACTTGGAGCAGGTGGATGAGTTTGTGTATTTGGGAAGTATGTTTACGAGAAATGGGAAGACTGATAGAGATATCGAAAGAAGGGTAAATGCCGGTAACTCCATTTATGGAGGACTGAACGCCGTTGGCAGCAACAAAAAATTGTCAAAAGAAGCGAAGCTAGCCGTCCATAATGGAGTGCTGGTAACCTAGCCTGATGTATGGCAGTGAGGCATGGAACTGGCAGAGAAAGGATGAAAGTAGACTGAATGCTGTAGAAATGAGATCCCTGAGTCGTATGTGTGGTAAAAAATGTGGAGATCCGCAAAGAATGCAAGGCTGATGTAAGCGTAACGAATAAGATTAAGAAAGGGACGCTCAGATTGTTTTATTTATTTATGTTTATTTATTTATTTAAGGTTTTATTCCAGCAGGACTGGGAGGGGTGTGCAATCCTAGTCTGCCATATTTCATAAAAATAATAATAATACAATAATACATAAGAGTAAATTAATAATACATACTATAATAGGAGAGAGTAAATTAAAACATAAAAAGATAAAATACAATTAAATAAAATAATGCAATAAAAATTAAGCATAAAATTAAAGTTAAATTAAGCAAAAATTAAACGCAATAAAAAAAGAATTAAAAAATTAAATTTTTGGGGTCGTCCATCAGGGAAGTCGCCTCTTTGTCTGCATCCATCGCTCATTTAGGGGGGAACTAAGCCACTCGGATGCAGCCACGACAATGATGTTGTTTGATTTCAGTATCCTGCCCAGAAGCTGGCTAGGCGGTGGCGAAGTAGGGCTGGGAATGAATGCACCCTCCCCTCGGTGAACATCGTGGAAGCACTGCAGAACCTCGGTAGTTGCATAAGTTGCCTGAATGCATTATTGTAGCACACCCTCAGTTTATCCCATTGCGCTGCTGGATATTGCGTCCACAGTTCCGATGTGTACAGGGCAGTGCAGTACGTCTTGAAGAGTAATTTTCTGACATCGTCACTGCAGTGATAGAACCGCCTTGATAGCATTCCGGCCCGTATGTTAATTGCTCTTCATGTTTTGGCATGTAGAGCGAATGAATGAGGAAAGGAGTGTAAGGAGAATATATGACGCAAATGTGAATGGTAGACGAAGTCGGGGACGCCCAAGGAAGACATGGCACGACCAAGTGAATCAGATACTTGAGTCGGGCGATGTCAAGAGTCAGAATAACAGAAGATGTATGAGACGATGTATGAATGTGAACGAGGCAAGGAGTGTGTGCCAAGATCGAGTTGTTTGGCGGTCCGTCCTCTCTGCCTACCCCTGCGGGGAAACGGCGTGATGGTTAGTTAGTTAGGTATTATCGTAGGGCTAACACCAAAAAAGAATTCATGTTTTAACCTTTTGACCATAAATTGTAATTCTATCATCTGAGCCAAAAAATATTCGAAATTGAAGCCCGTAAACAAAAAACATAGTTAACAACGAAAAGAATAGGAGAAAATAATTTATTTTTGTTATTTAGACAACTTAGATCTTTGATTATTTTGTTTTAATTAAAAAAAATACATTAATGCAATTATAATCATTTTTAATTTTTTTTATTTATTATTTAGTTTAAATTTAATATTTTCATATTACGATAAACAACGAATTCATATAAAGATATAAATAATACAGTTATCAAAATTATTTACCTGGCGGACCTCCCAGGCATCCATTACAATATATATAATTGCAACACGTCATGATGTCTTCAGGTGAGATTATAACTTTCTTATTACCATTGGATTGGATGCATATTCTGTCTGAGATGATCTCTGCGACGGAAAAAGCCCAGCAAGATCCACATTGTTTCTGAAAATATCCTGTGTATATTTATTACCGCGTATCTTCGGTTTTAATTATTTTGTCAATGAATAAAGAGCTCAACGGCAAAACCTACACTTTTCCTACCGAAATAATACTACACGCCTTTCTAAATCGAACCACTTATCATTGATTATTTGATCATAAGAATCGTTTGTCTTTTACTTAGTTCTACCAGATGCTCCTTTAACCCTAGATTCATAAACTATGTTTAATGTTACAATGTTCATAAACATATGTCTGTGATATACCCTATATTTAAGAGCACCAAATTTTTAAACTTTACGAATAATAATAAATAATACTTCATTATATTAGTAATAGGAAGGTTTTTTTGAGATCAACACATTAAAAAAACAAATTTTGAAATTATTCAGAACATTCTAAGCACAAACTTCCCCGATGTTTCATGCACATGTGACATTTGCAAGAGGTGCAGATAAATCTAGTCGCACGTTTTTTTTTTGTAACAACAGAAGTTATATAGCTTCCTGGTTTGTATTCCAGGAGGTTTGTATTTCAAAATTGCATCGATGTTCCATTTTAGGCAAGGCTCGATAAGCTCTTCTTGTCAGTGGTTTGTTTTGATAACGACTATTATTGTGGACGTGGATGACAAACGAATTTACTATGGACATATTCAACATACCGTAAAAGTAGCTTAGTAGCAAAGTACATCTACACTATTCATAAACATGTGTACCTCAGACACCTAAGGCATAGTATTTGCGCAACTACACGTTTACGCACCAGATCCCTGGCGCCATACTGAGCTCTAACCGTGTCGGGAGGGTACTGAGATGCACGTATTGCCATCTATTTTGCGCCGCTATGAGCGTTTTAACACCTCAGGGTGTACGAGAGACGTATGTTTATGAATCAAGGATTAATATCACCGGCTATCTTGTTTTAGGGAACTACCTTTCAATTTTTTGTTACCTAAAACTAAACTAAAATACACGCGAGCCGAACCACAAATTATGGGAAATTAAGGAAGCAATCGCAAACGCTTCGTCCCTTTCCTATAATTCGTGGTTCAGCTCGCGCTTATGTTTGCAAATATATATACACAGCTTAAGATTATAAGTAGGGACTACCCAGCACGAAAAACTTAGTCAGAGCTCTTTGGAAGCCAACGTTAAACAAAACTGAGCATAACGTAATAAAAAGTAGCAATTATGTACTCACTTCTAGTCGCAAATTCACTTTGTGATGTCATTTTAATTTTTACTATAGTGATGTTCACAAATAAAAAATACTTATAAAAAACCACCAACCGTTAAGCGGTGTTTTAAATCACATTGAATAAAAAGTGTGCAAGTTTTGTTTCGTTGTTTGAATAATTCGACAACGTCCCATTTGGCATTCTGGCAACGATCCCACAAATGCACGCTCGTGTTTGTTTCTTCCCCCAAAAATTTAGAGTGAAAGCTTTTTTAATGTCTTGTGTAATATCTCCATAAAACTCCACAGCTTGTTTAGAAAAGATTGCACTTCGTTGACCTGAACGCAATAATAAATCGAAAACTTAATTTTATATACAACATTTCAAATCCAAATCCTTACAAAACTACTTGTTCGGACGTATTTACAAATCTTACAATGCCCTAAGAAATATTGACATTTTTTACTGTACCCTTGAAACATTTAAAGTCAACTTAACCTTAAAATGGACTTCTACATTGTTGATTTTAAATTTTATTTATAATCCAAGCCATTATTTCAAAATGGGTTATTTTTTCTTTTTTAATAATTTTTTTTAACTATTATTGTTATAACTTTATTACTTGCTTGCTAATCAGTAACGATGACAAAAAATATTATAAATGGAACTTAACTGGTTTACATTATGTTCACTCTTAAATGTACGATGATTTTATGGAAAACCGTATTTTTCCAGAATAAACTTAAGATTCAGATAAATCTTTACGACGAATCGGCTTACATTATGAACATCAAAAAATATGCTACGGATAAATTGAAGCTTTTACCAGATTTTCTTTGTATTGAAATTACAATAAAATTATTATTTACATAACAAAAAATATAAGCATAAACCATTAAGAAAAATATTTTTGCATGACTTAACTGTGAAGCTAGTATAAGAAACAATTTTTTAAAAATACCCCTTTATGGCTAAGACTGTTTTTGAGGTTTTGTATGTTCTAACTTTATTTAATTCTTATGAAATTATGCAAAAAATAAATTAAACCACTTTTTCGATTACTTGCCTAGGGGAAATAAGACGCTCGATTTTGAAGGCATGAGAGTCGAAATATTTCTAGCGTTTATATTCCTCTTAAGTAAACAAAAATATATATGTACCATTTTTTAATTTTTTTTTTTTTTATATATATTCAAAAATATTATTATTTAATTTATCAAACTTTGATAATGCCTTCAGAAGGCAAAACAGCTGTCACGTGTAATGATAATTACCTAGCAAAACTTGTTTATAAGTAAACTGTTTTTATAAATTGAAAAATAATATTATTGAATATATAAAAGAAATAAAAAAAATAAAATGGAGTTCTACAAATTAAGCTTGATAACAATAAATATATTTGTGCCATCTCGTGAATGAATATCAAATAAATATGCCACCCTCAATGGTTACTTACTTGATCTCTAATCAGACCTATGATATCTTTGCATTTTGGCCATTTCTCACGGGCATCAAATGATTCCGGGAGAGATTGTCCTAACTTCATTTCAGGAAGTTTCTTTTCAGGAAGTCGTTCGCTTTCTGGTATATGTCCAAAGCTAAAAATGTCACATTATTATAATCGTGTTGCTCAAAAAGCTGTACCCGGTATTTCAAAAATAGCCAGGTCGTTTTTGTGTCCATTTATTGTGGCTAGATTAAACATATCATTAGAATTAGGCGAATATTATTACATTGTTGCACAAAAATTGAGTGGAAATAATAATAGACATTCAAATGGTTGATATTGAAAGCAAACCCTCGATTTACGGTTGTTGGTATTTATTATTTACCGAAGATTTAAGCAGTAGGTAGTTGAGAATAAAAGAAAATTACCATCTTTACCTACATCAAATAAACCATATATTTTACGTTCGCACCATACAGGAGATCCCGAAGAAAATAATTCGCCTTAGGACCTATATCATCTTAGAGGAAGCTGTGGGGAGAGTCTTTTAAAGGAAAGAACGGAGGGGGAGTTCTGGGAAGGAAAAAGGTGAGAGTGGTGGGTAGGAATTTGGGGGTCAGTGTGATGGACGTATGAATCCATCCCTCCCACTGCAGTGGGCCGAGATAGTCCGGTTGAAGATGTCTAAAGGCGTCCCTCAACCAGCCTCTCTTGAACAGGCCCGCCACGCAGCAGGTGACCAGATGCATCCGCCGCTAAGACCTGGAAAAATCTCACCCCATGAACCCGGGCGCCCCTGCTTTGTCAGGAAACAACACGTAGCAAACAATCACTTTGTAGCATTCACTTGGGGTGATCTACGGCAGGTGTGTTGGTTATCCAACAAATGGTTCCTTGGTTGGCGGTACCCATGCCCGTCTCACAAATTGAAACATTTACATACTGTTGTGTATTAGATCTAGTGTCAGGAACACCATTGTCAAATTACCTAATAACTATTCGAAAAAGGGAAACACATTGCTAAAATAAAAATTACCATACATAAGATGGTGGTTTTAAATTGCGTAAGAAAAATTACCCAAAAACTAAGATTTTTTTAAGAAACACAAACCTTCCCGGGTTATAAATAACCAAACCATATTGGGAAATCCCTTGTTACCACCACAGTAAGCGAAAAATGTTGCTTGTGTCGTGATGGAGGACTTAGCCAGCCAACTGACGGCTAAGTGGAACCCAGACGTGATGCCAACTCAGCCACTGACCGGTTAAAATGTACATAAACAGATATTTCTCATAATCGATTCCATGACAGTTGATCCGCCGACAGTTGACCCCGGCATACTTATTCACAATATGCAGTCGGCTTAAGGAAAATACGGTATACCTAATAACATAAAATATAACTATGTGACCCCCAAGGGATGTGCAGAGAGGATGTACCGCCGAATAACATAGTATTAAACAAATTTTCATTCAAATTCATCAAGAAAAAAATATTTAAAAGTATTTTAACGAATGATAACGAATTTCACAAAAAAACAACAACGTACATAAATTCGTTTGATATTCATACCAACTTATTATTAAAGGTATTTTTAAAATCAATTTTATTTTTGAAAATGGTAAATAATCCACAAAAAGGTATAATTAATTCCACTTTTCGAAATAAAGTTATAAATTGGTTTTATTATTCTTTAAAATGATGGAGTTTCACAAAGAATTAATTAACAGTTGGAAAAATGTACAAATTTTTAGTTTGAAAATTTCAGTATTTATTTGTTGACTTACTAAAATCGGTTTCCTTCGGCTTCTTCCATAAAACGCGGCCATTCTGTTTCATCACAGCGCAAAACATCAGGTAGAATGAATAGAATCAAAAAGAAGCCCTTGCTCATTAGGGAGACCATGATTTTGCTGAAATCAATACACTCATTGTGAAAGTGATATAATACAGGTAGCATTGGAAATTAAAAGAGGAATATGTTAATCAAAGGCCTTATTGATGATACACCCTGAAAAGAATTTTGGTAATTTAAAGTTTTACAAATTACATAATCTCAAGTCTTTTACATTTTTAAGTTTTTCAATATTTAATTTCTGATAAATAAACATTCAAAATTTTTTGCCGTTTTTGTTTATAATGCGAAATGGTTAAGAGGAACGTAGCGCGGCCCATTTCGGCCAGTTTCATACAAATCTTCCATTTGGTTTTAAGATCAAAATACCAAACCAAACTGAAAAATAATTTTTGTTATCAAAAGGTATTACTATTTTATTTATTTTTGCTTTAAATTATAAGATATAGGCCATTAAAGATTTTGGTGTTTCGTGATTTTAGAGGCAATTCGACAATTTTTTTTTTAGTGAAAGACAGTAAAAAAATAATTTTATTATGTTTATTTTAAAAACACAATGAAAACAAGAAAAAAAATAAAACATTGTTAAAAATTTATTTGTTGGGTAGTAATTTAAATATATATATATGTAAACAATATTATATTTCTATGATAAAATTAGTAATTTTTTTTTTTATTGTTTTTCTCACTATACTCACAAATAATTGCCCAAATTGCCTCTAAAATCCTGAAACATTAAAATCTCTAATGGCCTATATCTTATAATTTTAAGCAAAAATAAATAAAATAGCTCACATCCGTACTAGATATTTGATATAACTTTTGATAACAATAATAATTTTTCAGTTTGGTTGGGTATTTTGATCTTAAATTCAAATTTAAGATTTGTATGAAACTTGCCGAAATGGGCCACGCATACGTTCCTAGTAAGACAACATATTTTTTTTAAAAAAAGCTATTTAAAAATATTTTGGAAATTTTTTTTAAAAAAAAACCTATTTAAAAATATTTTGTCTTAAGAGGAACGTATGCGTGGTATAACTGGAACGGAAACGTATGCGTATAAGTGGAACAGTATAAGGGGAACGTGGTACGTATGCGTATAAGTGGAACGTCAAGCGATATTTTTAATAACGAAATCTTTCAAAAAAGCAAAGTTTAAAAACAATAACAAAGATCAACGTACCAATGCAGATCCTGCCTTGTAAGTAACTTCTGCCAAATATTTGCGCTATTTATAAAAGTTTTAGGTTTTGTGATAAAAAAAACTCATAAATCAAATTAGAACAGTCTTTGTCTAGTGGAAAAGAAAACGTGTACATAAATCAAAACGCAATAAACTTCCAGTATGTCGGCACTGAGATTTAAATAATTTATTATTTTTTTAATTAAATTAAATATGTTTTTATGAAATTATTTTCAACATCATTTGGCGTCAAACGATGTTGTTTTCACAAAAGATTTTTCAAACAAAGATTTTCTATCTATATTTCTCAACTAAGGCGTTTATACTAAGATATTGATTCGTATAATATATTATAATAAAAACAAATATAAAACTTTTTTCCACTTTAAGTTTAATGACCGTACCCAGATGGCTCTAGCGAGCTGAAACCGGTTACGGTTTACAGTTACGGTTTACAGTCATTAAACTTAAAGTGGAAAAAAGTTTTATATTTGTTTTTATTATAATATATTATAATGGAATTCCACCATGAATTATCAGTTTCAAAAATAGAAATATTATTGATTCGTAGTTTGAAATATTGAATTTATAAACTACTAGCGAGTTCCCGGCATGCGTTGCAATACCACTTAATAAAGAAATTGTTTCTCCCTGCCTGCCCTTTCCCATTCGTCCAATACCCCTTCCATCTCCCCTTCCCCTCCCATCTCCCCTTCCCCTCATCCTTCCCCCTCCACCTTTACCGCTTTCCGAACCCCTCTCCAGCGTTTCATTTATTTGGTCTCAGTACATTCAGTTTTCAAACAGCTCGCTTGCCGTCTATTGCAATTTTTTTATACACATTTTCATTTTTTATATATTATAAACATTCATTCTCGTATATTATAAGAACAATTTTGGTTAGTATTATAGTTCAGTACTTCAATGAAATTCATTAATTTAAAGAGTTTATTCGATAATTGAATTTTGATTGAACAATTTATGGCTTGTAAAATGTCTTTCTCAGTTTCAGAAGAGTTTTTGTAACGATTAAAAAAAATTTCAGATGTATTGTCATGTGGTTGTAATAATTCAGAAACCTTAAAAATCAGCTTTAGCTTTAAATTATACTATGGAATGTCGAAAGTGTCATATTACAATCGTATGTAAGTACATACATCTCCTTAGTGGAGAGCAGATAGATAACTCAATTTCGCCAAAAAGTAATAAATAATATTCACATTAAAGTTCCCGATAGACTTTATTTAAGGAGGTGTTTATAACATTTCATCTTGAGTTATTTAATAACAATATTGCCTATTTCAATCCAATGTCTCGAATGTGTAGATTAAATAATGTCATAGAATGTGACGATTAGAAATTTTAAAAACAGCCTTATGTATTTTAAAAAACGTGTGCTAATTTCAATAGCTCTAATAATAATAATATTTGGATGATTTATATAGCGCCGTTTTTGTGAAAAATCACCTCAAGGGCGCTGTACAAACTTACAAAATATTTCTAAAATCTATAAAAACTACAAACTAGACAAACAATTAAAAACAACTTATGGCTAAAAATTGCATCCACCGGTTCATCGATCACCGATACGAAAATATAATGTACAATGTCTCGACCAATGAACGCGATGCTGCCTAAAAATGTATACAGGACCATACTTACCTGGGAGGTCGCTTGAAATTAACACTGTTGTCTTTAAAGAAATTTAGATAGAGTTCGCACGCAGAGGACATTATTGTGAACATTTGTTACATGTATTTAATCCTGAAATATATTTTAATATTAGTATATAATATATTCTTTAATGAGTGTATTTTGGAAATCAAAAGCAACATTTTATGGTGAAGTACAAAGATTTGATCTTCCTAAATGTGATTCATCAAGAGACAGATTGATGTGTAAAGATTCAAGTAATGTTAATTCAATACGAACAGTGTGATTAAGGCATATCATAGGCAATACAAGTATGATACTCTCAGATAGGTATATTTAAATTAAGGGTATGAGAGCCCAAAAACGTAGGTTTTTAATTTAGACCTTAATTCTGTTGGGCTTGTTTTGCATCTTAGTTCCATAGGGAGTTTATTCCAAGCCTTAGGCCCAATTACTCCGAAAGCGCGATCTCCAAACTTTGTATTTGGTTTGCATTTAGGTTACATTACTCTGCCTATAGCTGATGATGTTGCTGATCTAAGGGTTGACTGCCTGTTAGCTAATAGGTTCCATAACAGGTGATCTCCCGATAGTTGGCTCCCGGCACACTTAGATATATACAATAAATAATATAGTTTAGAGACAATATGGTTTACCTACGTATACAAAATAAAACTAAATGTTACCGAAAGGATGAGCAGAGAAATGTGTCGCCGAATAACAAAAGTATAAAATACTACCAAAACTCCACGGCATTGCTTCGGTTTGATGGTCTCTCCCACTGCGGTGCAGGTCGATGGATTGAGAGAGTCCGGCTGGAGAGGTTAAAATATTGGTTACCAGATCTGAAGAGCCAGATACTTCCTCACCTGCCCCTTCCTCATCTCATTCCCCTCCCCTATACTTTCAGCATCACCACGAAGTGAATGCTATAGTCTCACTGACTCCATATTGCTGGGAGCAGTTGTTACTCTTTCACGGATTCACAGATAAAATAAAAAAGTAAAAAATCAGTATCTACTAAATTTTTGGTTTGTAATTATTTTGTACTATCCACTTTATAATGGCAGAATTCATAAAATAATTAATAGTCTGCCTAAAGAAGCAATCAGAGTTTTTTGTAAAATATAAAAACGAATTTGGACAATCAAAAATTATTAGTGAGTTGGCGATAATTTTAATAGACTAATTAGTTAGCAATTATTATTATCCATCCATTAATGCAATAATTAATCGTTTTATTGTTACTTAAAAGGTGTCGTTAATCATTTTTCACGTAAACAAAGTCTTGCATTCTAAATATTGAAAGTTTGTATTGATTCATTGTTATTCCTGAGGAAAGCATTTCAGTTAAGTTTTATGTAGGTTTAATTTTCACGAGGGATTTTATTAGCACGATTTTCATAGCGCGTGAAACCTAATTTGTGAGACATAAGTATTTTTTTTTGTTTATTTTTTTGTAAACAGAATATGTGGTGATTTTTTTACACTTATTCCACACAGAAGGCCCTGAGGAAGAAAATTCTTCTCTGTGTACGTTGTGTGGAGAGTCGTTTACATACGTCCTTTGCTCCTGGACACATTAGCCCCCAGATTTCAACCCGCTCTCTATAAATTTTTCCTTCCCAGTACTTACTTTCCTGTCTTTCCGTTAAAAGATCCTCCGGAGATTTTTTCTCTCCTGGGCCTCCTGTACGGAGCTAAAAATTTTACTCGATGGCATCAAATTTATCATTTTTTATCCTACTTTAAATCCGGCTACCGGTCGGCACATCTATTTTGCCTCGTCTACTAATCGACCGCTATTGCGAGAAATTATTCCCGTTCATGTATCTTACGATGTGATTTGTCAAAAAAAATCTTTAACCGCTTTCATGACTGCGCATAACTCTCTAAAGTCTCGGTGACATTGAGCGAGTTTACAAGCTACAAGCTACTATCTGGGAAATTTACTATTTGTTAGTAAACTCGCTCAGTGCTGTTGTATTATTTGCTAACTAGCAGATTGTGGACAATCTACGAAACAAGTTGAAAGGTGGTCAACTTTACTCGCTACTCGCTCAAGATGGCGGCCTACTGTTGTAAGTTGTAATCTACTGAGTTAATAAAAAGAAATATAACACTTTTAATAACTGGTTTTATTTTAAGATGTACGTATTACATGAAAAACAAGAGAAGAACTTTTGGAGCATAGAGAAAAAAACAAAAGAACTGAAATGGGTTGCCACGTACAAAATGTTGCCAACCCTTAAACCAACATTATTTTTGTTAAAATAATGTATTACATTGTGTATTTTAACACCTACCAACAGCAGATTTTGTATCTGTCAGAATAAGTACGCGCGGGAGCCGTATTTCTCGCTACTGGCTAGCGTATGCTACCTGCAAGCTCAAGATTTTTACAAAATGTCCGCGCGAGAGTCGTTATTTTAGCTGCTACTGTCGCTACTAAGCGAGTAGATAGTTTTGTGTGTCAACATGATAATTTCACTCGCCGATTCACCCGCTTTTAAACTTATCGGCTTGTAGCTTGTAAACTCACTCAATTTAATCGAGGTTTAAGAGACGCATCGGCAGGCCAGCTTTTTTAAGGCTTACTAAACGTCAATCTCACCACAAAGCAGTTTCATCTGTGTACCCGATGACTTAGGGTTTGGTTTGCGGGATCCCAGTTTATAAGAATTATTATGCTTAGGGCCGTTGTCTCTATTAATAATAATGAGTTTAAATATATTTCAATTGCTGCAGTGATTAGTTAAGAAAATCTCTATCCGTGTACACAGTATACACCGATACAAGAGATTTTTCCTTGATGCATTTAAATGAAAATATGTTTTATACTTTCGTTATTCAGAGGTACATCTCTGCACATACCTTCAGGGTCACTTAGTTATATTTTGTGTAATTATTTACCGTTTTTTTTTCTCAACACCTACTGCAATTGTATATAAGTGCGCCGGGGGGAGGCGTTTGCCTGCGGATCAACTGTAATGGAACCCCTACAATCCATACAATTGTCTGCGGATCAACTGTCATGGAACCCCTACAATCCATACAATTGTCTGCGGATTAACTGTCATGGAACCCCTACAATCCATACAATTGTCTGCGGATCAACTGTCATGGAACCCCTACAATCCATACAATTGTCTGCGGATCAACTGTCATTGAACCCCTACAATCCATACAATTGTCTGCGGATCAACTGTCATGGAACCCCTACAATCCATACAATTGTCTGCGGATCAACTGTCATGGAACACCTACAATCCATACAATTGTCTGCGGATCAACTGTCATGGAACCCCTACAATCCATACATTTTCTAAGAAAACAAGTGCCTCAGTATCACGCTGGTCACATTTTGCAATACATGTGGCCAGTGTTATTCTGATGCATCTATTTCCATAGAAAGTGTAGCGTACATCGACCCAGTATGTTCTTACCTTTACTATTTACCCAACTATATTAAAGTTGTACCTTCAAAATACAATCAGCACAGATAACGCGGCATTGTACGAACGAACTATGGCTGGGGCTCCATCGGCAGTTTATGTTCAAAGGTTTCCCGCCGTTAAAAGGCTACCTTCCTGCCGCTGCACTTCCCGTCTTCACTTCCTGAATATCCTGTTTGTGCAACTAAACCCTCCACACCCTGTAAATGCAAGTAGACACCGAGACAAGAATTATTATGTTAACGTTCTGAAAATAGAATCATAAATGTGTTTGAAACATAATGAAACCACCAAAATGTTATTTAATTAAGGTTGTATTAACATCACGTTTAACAAAAGCCATGTAAAATTTTTTAGTTATAATATTTAAGGTTTTGACAGTAAGAAATTTATTTTATGTCGTCTGAGGACGTGCGTAATAATAATAATTTTATGTGTATGCCGCACAAAAGTCCCAGCTGCACCCAAACGTCAAAAGTCAGTGAGGCTTTGAAATTCTCAATTGGGGCATGTTGTAATGCTGAAGGTAAGTATGTGTTGAGTGCACTTATTTTTTATAAATCAAATAAATATAGGGGTCTACTCGTAAGGAGCTGAAAGGAAAAAAAAACTGGTTGTCTGTAAAGTCGGTTTACGGACGATAATTTTACGTGATAACGTCTATACGTCTAACGTCTATACGTCATAACGTGATAACGTCATATAATAATGATGGAGTGGAAGAGAGATAGATGCGTCACAAGCCGCGTGCTTAGGCCGAACGCTTGTTCCGCGCTCTCGCTTGCCCGATCGGCTCAAGCGGAATGTGACAATGAGTCATGCTTTTTCGTGAGTGCAGCCAGCGTTCATCGATTTCTAAAACGTTATCACGTCAAAAAATAACAATCACGATTAGCTCACGAAACGATGTTGAAATTAATAAATAAATCATTTTTAAAATTTCAGGTAAGTTAGAAAAAATTAACTAAGGCAACCCTTTTATAAATTAATGAAATTATCAGGAAAGGAGAGACCGGATTTTTTTACCACATTGTAAATGCGGGGTTATACGGTAAAAAAAATATGTAAGTAAAATTAATTATATTGCTGGTGTATGTAATTAGTTCATAAACAAAGGCGTTAGAAACAATAGGCGGCTCGGTTGGCTTTATTAAAAGGATATTATGTAAAGCTCTGAGAAATAAAAGCTCCACAAAATGGGTGTTACAATGAATCAATCATTTTTACAATATGAACCTGTTTAATTAATCTGTTTTTGAAATGTAATTAGATGATTTTTTTTTGTTTTTTAGTTTTAACTCTTTTTACACTTTTTTTACACGAGTTAGAAAGGATCAGAAAAATAGTGTATCCTTACTGGGTTACCCAGCCGATGAGCGTTTTTACAAAAAGACTAACTTACTTCCCGATAAAGGTTCCCGGGGTACCCCGCCCCGGGAACCACACACATCCACACGGCATCTCCAAAGATGACATAGTCCCTGAGGGAAATTATGTTCCTCAGCGCCACCTGTGTGGAGCTCATGTAAAAAAATAAAAATAACTATTCAATCACACTGACCCCAAGATTCCTAAACCTCCCCACAACATCCCCAAATATTTTGTAAGATCTTTAGGAAATTATTTACCTAGATGTAATCCTTGCTGGAATCTTAGGAGGCGAAATACTTTCATGGATTTTTTCCGTACTACGGAGCGCGTGTATTTCATGGGGCTCTAACTGAGTGACTTTTCCATCATTATTGAGTAATTTTGCGAGTTATTATTCACAGAAAACAAACAATTCTAAGCGCCCTTGAGGTGATTTTATGTTGTGTTTATTCTTGAGGTGGTGTTATGCCGTGTTGCCGTTACCTCCTTTTTTAGCCAACGTTTTGGACAGCGTTACAGTGTGCATCATCAGGGAAGATGTGTAATTGTGTTATTACACATCTGTCCTGATGATGGACACTGTATCGCTGTCCGAAACGTTGGCTAAAGAAGGAGGTAGCGCAACATGGCATAACACCCCAAAACAAATAACGAAAATATTTGTCAAGGTTTCCCAAATTTCATTTTTTTATGGGAAACGAAAAAGAGATGAGTGACAATGGCTGATAATAATTAATACCTCTGTAATTTACAGTGCCTTTTTTTAGTTTCATGTAAAATAGTTACTTTACACGAAACAAAACTGTTAGTACTGTGTACTTTTAATAACTGTTTTTTAATACGTATTGCCGGCCACCGTGGTCGACAGGTAAGGCTCTGGACTAGCAATCTGAAAGTTGCGAGTTTAAATCCCGGCGCGCGCAAATATATTTTATTTGATTAGTTTGTGTTATTTAACAATTGATTCATTCAAAATAATGTTTACTTAATTTGCTGCACGTTCCAGAGCGGAAGAAATCTCAATATCTCCCTAGTGCAGGAGTCGGAAGTTGCGGTTCGCGAGCCGCATGCGGCTCTTTGCATAGGCATCTGCGGCTCTTCAGACATCAATTACAATTTCACCTCTACTCAACCAGCCTTATGAGATGGAACCGCCGAACGATTATTTTTTTTTGCATTCTGAATACAAAACTGGTTTAATTTAATAAGGAATCTATGCGCGAGTCTGTTGATAGAAACATTTAAACGGGCAGAAGTGTCATATTACCGTAAGAATGCAGACAACACAAAGAAAATCGTAATTTTCCTTCCACCACATTCTTACCACAGTACAATTACAACCCCCCACCCTCGATACAATATGGCTCTCTAATTTGTTTGTTATTCTGTTTCTTTGATAAATTGGCTCTTCTTACTTGACAAACTGACGACCCCTGCCCTTGTGTAAAACTACCTTTCAAAATTGAAACATTGCTTCAAATGGCTTAAACCGTATTTGGTGACAAGTTCTGAATATCTATTCCCCACCTTATCCTTCCCCATTTCCTTCCCCTTTTCACCATTTTCAGTATCATAACATACCCCAATTGGGAATGCTGTTTTCTCACTGGCTCCAATTATATCATCAAAATTTCATCTCGATCGCAAGCGCAAATCAAAACTCTACCAAGGTGAATATAGCGTTTGTAGCAAGAAACTGTACAGATACGATTAACTCCGTCTCTATTATCAAGTGTCTATTTCTTGATAAGCTCCTTTGCTCTGAGCTGCTGAAGTCGTCAACTTAAGACAAAGTCAAACATTAACCGGAGAATAGTTATCCGCTCCTTTGTCTAAACGTCTCACTGTCCAACTAAACTAACTTTAACCAAACGATCCGACGATGCTGGACACAAACTTTGCGAGCTTTCTTACTAAATAAGGAATTTCGTCTAAAGCTTTCTTGGAACGACGAGTGATCGATTAATATGCTTGTCTATTTTCTTTTTCACACTAAATTAATGTTCTTTAACATAAGTTGCATTACGAGCATGAAAATTTAGGTACTTTAATATTGTTTTGAATAATAAACACATATATTTGTAATAATAAATAACCAAAGTGATTAAAAATAAACATTGGGTTCAGTGAACTCTAGAACCGGAAAATGCTTTGATTTTTAAAATTGTAATTGATTTTGGAATCCATTCAGTTAAGGGGTAAAATAGATACCGAAATTAATTAATAATTTTATTTGAAACACGTGTTTCATTTCTTTAAACGTTTGACAGATATCATACATTTTCAAGTCAAATCAAATATTTTTTTTTATACAAGTAATTTCAGCTTCAAAAATACTACGAAAAAATTTATTATAAAATATCTCTTGACTTTTCACTTTTCACAGGTCTGTGCTTGTGTTAACATATTATAATTTTTAAAACACGTGGAAAGAGATGGACTCACAATTGAAATTGTTGTTACTTTTTTATAATTTCTACTGAAGTTTCTCCCCTTTAATACGGTTGATCCCCCGATATTTTATTTCTTTTTTTAATTTTTAAAAGAAAGATAAACGTTCCCGGGTTACGAATAATCCAACAATATTTGAAAATCTCCTACTACCATCACAGTGTACTGTTACAGTTTGACCACTTTCCGCAGAAGTTGACAAAACAGTTGCGATGCACTATTTGCCATAGGGGCACGTTGGGAGTGCAAAAATTGCAAAAAAAAATTTTGTATTGAAAAATCATGCTTCAAGCAATATACGCGTTCATACATTATTATTCCGCCACTCAAAGAACACACGAGAAACACCTACAAGCCGCTACGTATTTGTTTACGTTTCGCGTAGAGGCGGCTAAGTACCGTCTACCTACTTATGCACGTATCGGCGGCAGGCCCAGCGAGTACATTGCCTGATAAATAATAATTTCGCCACCTTCGCGAAAGGTCGAGACTCGAGCGTGCATCCACGAACACAGTGACGAGTCACCGCCGTTCATCACTCCAGGGCAGCTTCCTTCGTGGCCATCACAAGGACTACCTGCCGGTGGCTCCACTCACCGAGTCACCGCCGTTCGTCTCAGCAACGAGCATCGAGCAACGGCCTGGACGATCAAGTCCTCTCCGCAACGAGCGTCGAGCAACACCCTGGTGACCTGCAGGCCCGTGGCCTGCCCCACCACAGCATCACCGACCTGCATCACTCATCATGACCGTGCACCCGCAACGCCTCACTCTACGGCACTTCGACATCTTCATGTTACATCGCACCGACCTCAGCTACGTAGCTCATGATTCAATAAACGACTGGACTCGCAACCAACTCGGATGAATTTTATTTCTCCCTCCGTCTCCGTCGACACCGGAGTCCGTTCCCTCACCATACTGAATGTGCCCAGTGTCCCCATTTGAGCACGTCATTTTTTTTTCTAGTAAATAAAAAAAAATTAAGACATGGTTTACTGATTTTTGTTAAGGGTATTCTTAAAATATATTTAGAAACTTTATACCGGTAGATGGCGTTATTTTCAAAATCGTCGAATAAAACGGTTTTAACACGTTGTGCTTTTTAATATTGAGATAAATTATTGGTTCGCGCCCGGAAATAAGGTATATTAATCTGTATAATTTTTTTTTATACATATAACTTTATAATCTTAGAATACGGCTGAAAAACACATAATTTTATTGCAAAAAAAACACGTACGAAAGACATTTGTCACAACATCGCGCGCGTTCGTACGGAAAAATTCTTTTACCCAACCAAAAGACATTTGCGAAAAATAGTATATTTCAAAAATTTTACGATGTAAAGCACGAGTCGAAAAGAGACGCGAGATAGAAGGTTCGCTGAATTCAGTAAATTAAAACAACGCCTGGGGAAATTGAATGATTTATAAAAAGAACCGGCTGAGAACAACAGCATACGAGCCGAGAGCTGCCGTTAACTGGACCTTTTTTTTAAAGGCCGCTAAATGGCAAATTTGACGCATGCTCAAGTCAGGATACGTTAGCTTCTCAAAACATCATAACAAATAATAATATAGGCATTAGCGCCCTTCAGACGGAGAGTTTGGCCTGCGAGTCTCACCACACTTCGCTCCGAATCGTTGGCAGAAACGTGCGTGTGAAGGCGATCGACTCGCAGGCGAAACGCTCAGGTCACTCGCCAGTTCCCCTCCGGTTCGCATCAGCGTTTAGCCCGTTGAGCCTTTACACGTAAGGGTTGGAGCGGCCGCCGCGCGAGATGTCTCTGACTTTTTTTATTTGTTTATGGCTTTTTGCCGACTGATTTTATTCAAGAATTAATTTATCTACCATTCAGTGTTACCAGATGTATGGTTCTTTGGATCGTTTTTAGCTCCATGGTTTTCTAAAACAAACATGTCTAACAAGGCATAGTTTTTTAACGGTCGCCAAATGATGTACTTTTGAGTGGAAATGATTTTTTTGCATGGGTCGCGTGAGTGAAATCCCGAATTCACGAACGTAGTTCTTGAACTTTAGTAGGAGACTACGTGTTCACAACGTCTTTTTGTCTAATAATTGTCTTTATCAATAAATAATATGAAAATATTAATAAAATGATATGAATATGAACACGTAAATAACTTTAATTAGGCAACTATTCTAGGTACCGTTAATTTTTTATTATTATTGTTATTTTATTTTAATATTATTTAATTGAAAATACAATTCTGTAAATTAAGTTTGATAACAGAAAAAATAAAAGTTTTATTTGTATGGTGTTTTTTTAATAAGCATTTTCCTATTTAAATTTTCAATAAAATCTTTCAAAATATGTCTTTTATGTGTCCTCATCAAACACATAGTAAAACGTCGTTTGCTTAACTCTGAAATATTTTTTTTTTTTACTTTCGGGAAATGTCGTCACATTACATACACCAATAAACAAAAAAAATGGCATACATACAATCAATATATATATTATGAAAGAGAGTGTACAATGTGCTAAAATTAAAAAAACGAGTCCCTGTACGATCAAAGGAGTAATGTGGTATGGTGCCCCCTATCCCCCATCCAAGAAGAAAGTTCTCGTTTTTACCCTTACAATCTGAGTTTTTACCCGAAGGGCGTGCTTTTGAAGATATAAGGGCTGGAAGTTTCACCCTCTAGAATTTCTAGAACAGTCCAGAACATTCGAGAGCATTCCACAACATTCCAGAACAGCCCGGAACATTCTGGAATATTGTGGAATAGTCTTTATGAATTCGGGAAAAATCTGGAACGTTCGAGAACATCCAGGAACATCCCAGATCGAACGTTCCGGTTCAAATTTCAGTTCAATCTCATATTAACTCCCTGAGCGAGGACGGGTAACCAGCTAGTTATATATAACTCCCTGAGCGAGGCCGGGTACCCCAGCTAGTTATATATAATGAGCTGGTGGAGTTCTGTGAAATAATTGTTTTTTCATCTTTTTGAAGTAACTTTACGCACGCTTGACTTAGGGAGTAAGCAGATGAATGCGTGACGAGAGCGTTACGAAAAGTGTCGGGCGAAGCGAACGGAAGTTGAGAGGGAGATATAAATTAGTGACGATAGAAAGTGAGAGAATTACGTTTTGTATATTACTATAAGGGCAAGAGAGAGAGGTGCGAGCACACATTTCTTTCTTTCTCTCATAGCCAATTACGTTTCGTAAATCAAGGCATGGTGCAGGCGTATTGTCTGTATTACACTGTAGGAGTAAGAGAGAGCAGTGCGCGTGCACATTTTTTTTCTCTCTTCCTCTCGTAGAAGTTTCATTTCAGTCGTGTGGTCTAAAGCACACTCGTATTTATATATTTATATATATATATATATGTATATATATATGTGTGTGTGTGTGTTCTCTGGAAGAAATAGAAAAAAAACTCAATAATATGGTAATTTTAAATAAAATGCTGGTTAACAATTTCACAATTGTAATAACTTACGCATAAAATAAGTAACATTTCATTTTCTTCATTATAAATCTATATTTTTAAGATGTACCCCATAAAAAGCTATGCTTGTGTGTGTGGGGAGGAGGGGTGGGGAGGAGGGGTGGGGAGGAGGGGTGGGGATGTTAGTTATACAAGATTTTTAGTACTATTGTTGTTTTTATAGTTTTAATTTTTAATGAACTAAAAAAATTAAAAAAAACATGTTGTCTAATACATTTTTAAGTTCAAGTTAAAGTGAGTTTTTTTTATTTAATATAGATATATAAGTATACAGAGGTGTTTTAAAAGTTACATATTGGTACAGAAAGTTAAACAGTTATTTAAAATTGCAATCTCACCAAAAAGGAGGTAGTTCTTGTGCTTGATGAGCGAGTTACACTAATTATAACAGAAATAGAATAACATTATGCAATAGGTAAGTATATAATGGGAACAATTGAAACTTCTGGATCATCTATATGCGAAGGTGTACATACATGTTAAAATCACACTTTGTCCTGTTATTTAACATGTCGTAGTTATGAAAAAATTGCAGGGTTCCTTTATATGCCACGTAATTTTTGCTCCATTTTCAACCAGTCGAATTTTCTAAATTTCGATAAATTATAATCGTTTTTTTTAATGTTAATGCGCCCCTCTAATATTTGTATTTACACATCTTCGATTCAAACTATCATCTCCTTCTTTAAGGCCCCGTAACCGCTCTCGAAAAGAAGAAGATGGAGAGATATGTAATTACGAATGTTGGAGAGAGCGCGCTAATATTATTTAAATCGATAAAATTGAAGCGAAATTTACGAAAAAGCTTAATTAAACGTGACTCGTTTAAAATAGTATCTCGTGGAAGGTATCTTAAGTATCATTTAAAGAAACATTGTTAATTTTTTCACAAATATAACTTGTAAAATAACAGAGATAGACTTGTTATAAATAATTTTCGGAGCATACTTTGGGATTTTTATGTATCGAGGAAATTTCATAATAAAATGGAATGAATACTATTATCTGATGTAATTTTAATTAGACTACTGTAAATGTGGAGAAAATATTTTTTTTGGGATTTCGGGATGCTTCTACTCCCCCTTCTCATTGATTTGAAAAAACATAAATTATTTCGTATAGTTTAAATTGAAGTTCTACAAATTAAACTTCATAGCAATAAAAAAACTTTAAAAATATATATTTTGTTTTTATATGTGTGGTACTTTTTTTGTTCAAAAACATTTTCTTTCCTATCGTTCAAAGGAAAATTATAAAATAATCGGTTTTGTACAGAATTATAGATAGATAATTGGGATTTCGGGATGCTTCTACTCCCCCTTCTCATTGATTTGAAAAACATAAATTATTTCGTATAGTTTAAATTGAAGTTCTACAAATTAAACTTCATAGCAATAAAAAAACTTTAAAAATATATATTTTGTTTTTATATGTGTGGTACTTTTTTTGTTCAAAAACATTTTCTTTCCTATCGTTCAAAGGAAAATTATAAAATAATCGGTTTTGTACAGAATTATAGATAATTTACATAGTTTTCTTATTTAATTTCTCAATTAAATGCCTACGAAAAACACGGTTCTTTTATTCTTTATACATGGTTAAACAAGGTTTTTAAACCCCTTACATGTTTCATTTTTTTTATTTTGAAACGTGGCATCACCGATGTCTTGAGTATTAGTGTTCCCATGTCCGTGATTTTTACCATGTTTTCATGTTTTTTGGGTTATTTGTGCCTCCGTGTTTTGTTTCAAAATAAGGTTATAAACAAATGGTTTTTACTGGTCAACAAAAGTATATACTTTTGAATGGGATACCTTTTTTAGCATGGGTCGCGCGTGGAAGTCCTGAAATCATTAATTTATAAATAGTTCTAGTTAAATACTTCTAGTTCTTTAAAAAGTGGAAAAAAATTATTGGAGTTAAGGAGGAATTTTTTCTCCCCCGTCTCATCAAACTGAAAAACTTATTAATGAAAATGTTTATTAACGTATATTTTAATAAATAGATAGTACAAATTAAGCTTGATACTGGGAAAATCTCCCCTTTAAAATTGGCCTCAAAAAAACTCTTTCATTGAAAAAAAATCTTTATATGAACGATGTTTTATTTCAAAAACTTTTTTCGTCTTCAGATTATTTGAAGAAAATTATAAAATGATTGTTTTTAACAAAGCATTATAGATTCTTTGCTTAGGTTCTAGTATTTTCTTATTTATATTCTTAATAAAAAAGCCAACAAAAACATAATTTTTTATCCTTCAAAACATGGTAAAACTTGGAATGAAACCAACTCAGAACCATATCAGATAAGTCATTTAGAGTGATAAAAAATATATATTACAAATTGGTTAAATAGGTTACGTTAGGTTAGGGTTATCGGTTAATTTCATGACGGCCTCCGTGGTCCCGAGGCAAGACTCTCGACTCACAATCCGAAGGTCGCGGGTTCGAACCCGGCGTGCGCAAATAAATTTTATTTGATTAATTTGTGTTATTTCACAATTTATTCATTTAAAATAATATATGATATATTTGCGGCACGTTCCAGAGTGGAAGATACTAATAGTATCGCCCTGGTGTAAGACCACCATTCAGAATTGAAACGTTGCTTGAAATGGCTTTAGCCGTGTTTAGTGACCAGATCTGAATAGCCAGGTACTTCCCCACCTACCTCTTCCCTATCTCCTTCCCCCCCTCTACTACCTTCAGCCTCACAACATACCCCGATTGGGGATGCCATAGTCTCACTGGCTCCAGACGGGAGCAGTTGGGACTCTTGTGCGGTATTTCATGTAAAAAAAAAAAAAAAAATTTAAAATATTTTTTTCATAGCTTTTAATGACTTTTCAAGGAAGTGTTGAGTTGACTTTCATCAAAACATCCCCATCCACCCTCATTCATCCCCGAAACGTGGTTTTTCATTTAAGAACATGGCAACACGGGTATAAGTTGAGTGGTGTTATTGTTGCCATTCACATGGTTTTTCCACGTTTTCGTGGTTTTTGGGAGATACATGGTTTTTATCAAAAATCAAAAATCTGTTATTAAAAATATGTAAATGAAAATTTCTTGAAATATACATAGATAGAAATATACACTCACAACTATAAATCAAAAGCAGACGATGCGAAACGGTTCCACGCCAACTCAGAATTAAGTCAACTCAACACCTCTTTGAAAAGTTATTAAAATCTATGACTTTTTTTTTAAATGGCCCATAACCTAATCTAACCTAACCCATTTTTTAATCACTTTCAAACGAGGTGTTGAGTAGATTTCATTCTGGCCACCGTGCGAAATATATCAGTGGTGATATTAGGGAAATCTGCGGAGCTGGGAAATTATTATCAAAAACAAAACCACACAGAGAGAGAAGAGGAAAGGCGGGGAAGGTGGAAGGGGAACGTGGGAGGGGAAGGGGACGCGGGAGGGGAATGGGGGCGCACGGGAAAGGACATGCAGGGAGAAACAACGTTTTCTTTGAATATGGCATTGCAACGCATGCCGGGAACCAGCTAGTATTTTTAATTAATAAAAAGTTATTTGTATTTCAATAAGTAGGTGCTACAAATTAAACAAGATAACTGTATAAAAAAAAACCCTTTCATACAAAATTTGTTTTTATTTGTACGGTGTTTTAAAAAAATATATATATTATAATTATTATTCAAAGGAAAATTATGGTTTTTAATAAAGCGCTATAGATTCTTTACTTAGGTACCGTTACTTCTTATTTATATCTGAAATAAAAAAAGCTTATCATTATCATATTTATATTAAAGAAAATCATGTTTTTTATTCTTCAAAACATGGTAAAAAAATGCTTTTTTCATACCTGAAACATGGTCTTTCATTTTTGGGACATGACAACACTGGGTGGTGTTTTGTGGTTGGCTTATTTAAGGGTTTATTATTTATATGCTAACGCATAAATATACGAATCCCTGCTAACGTATAACGTGTACTGTAATCGATTGTTAAACGTTGTTATTGATATTTTGATTTGTTAAACTTTGATTGTTATTTGTTTGTTTTAACAAACGTTTACGTTGATTGTTATTTTGTTTGTTGTTGATAATTTAATTGAACGCGTAACTTCATATAATACAGTTATGTCTGTGTGGAGTAATGAGTCCGCGAGTGAGTTTATTCAGATTTACCGGAATCATCCTTGCTTATGGAAAATAAAAAGCAAGGAATACGGAAACAGAAACTTAAGAAACCAGGCTTACGACGAAATGGTCAATTTCTGCAAAGGAGTCGGGTTTGCATCGACAAATCGCGATTTTTTGAACCCCCCATACCCCTTGTCACACTTCTCTACTCCCCCCCGCCCTTAAGGTGTGACGTAATTTATGAATGGCCCCCTACGAAGCACCGCACAAAAAGGAGACCGATTATTTACGAAGCACCACTCTCGCAGGCTAAATCCTACAGATGCATGTGTTTATCTCTTTTTAGTATCGCTTTTCGTTTTCTCGATTTTCTAATCACTGGGCTAAAGAAATTTCACTTCGAAAAGGCAGTTATTAGTTTACATTTTGTTTCCAAAATTGTGAATTTTAATAATTTATATCAAATGTTTATATTGTATAATGGTTTTTCAATCCATTTTTATGTAAAAATTTGTACAGTAAATATAGTAAATAAATAATTAAATGCCAATTTCAAGTGATTTTTGTTTCGTTTTGGTGATAAAGGAACATGCGGGGAAATTGAACTTCTAAATTGGGTATTTTAGAACACATGCATTGGCAACATTAAAGCTTTCCTTCCAAATTTATTTGTCTATGGGAAACTGTCAACATGCTGTCAACTGTCATCACGAGGTTTTTATATCATTACTTTTTTTTGTTAGAAAAATGTTCACACTTATAAGCAAAATATAATTAAAGCGAAAATATATGATATGTCCCAGAGTATTTTATTACGTGGTTTCGAAACAACACTGGTCGTCAGAGGATATCAAATTTCAAATCTGGACAGTTCAAAAATTAAAAATATTTTTTCGACTATTTTTCCCGATAATATAATAAATAATTATCCATTACTATGTGTTTTGGCGAGAAGTTCTTCTAACGTTAACCGTAGGACAAACATTTGTCTGTATTTTATACATTTTATTTATTTTCAGATAATTGTTTGCAGAAAATGTCTCGTACATGGTGGAATATAGATAACTCTGCAGCTGATCTCTGACAACGAGTTGAAAGACGAAAATGAAGAACATTAGAAATAATTCTGAATTGCGAGACCATGACGCCGCCGACGGGGAATGGGTGGAGGATTTGTTGAAGAAAGACCTGCTGCCGATAACGGTATGCAAAATTATTAATTTTTGTACATCACTTTTAGTATGCTTAGACACATTTTTCCCAATTGATATACAGCTATACTAATTATATTTAAATACTTTGGGCGGGAAGGGTAGTTCTACCTTTTAGGTCGGTTCTACTTGAATGCCTGGAAAGGCAATGGTGTCAAGTACTTTTATATGAATATGTACACCAAACTCTTTGTAAGGGCTCCAACAAGATGTATATGTACATGTGATACAAGATGGGGAAATCTTCTTATCTCCTTGTCTTTTGTGTGGAATAATATTTCATCAAAAGGAAACTTACACTTTGGCACTAGAGATGTGCAAATTGTTCAGTTTTGTAATTTGAAAACGCTTTTTTTTTACCATTATCGCCAAAAAAGTCAAAATGGCTAAAAAGTGCCATTAGGCGCTAGACACAAAACGATGAAATCTGCCATTTAGCGCCAAAAACGTCGAAATTCGTATGGTTATTTCGGGACTTAGAATTTGAAAACGCTTTTTTTTTTACCATTATCGCCAAAAAAGTCAAAATGGTTAATAAGTGCCAATTGGCGCTATAAGACACAAAAAGATGAAATCTGCAATTTTGCGCCAAAAACGTCAAAATGGTTATTAAGTGCCATTTGGCTCTAAAAATTTCAAAACGCATATCTTTGATATTAAGCGCCAAGAACGTCAAAATGGCTAAAGAGTGCCATTAGGCGCTAGACACAAAACGATGAAATCTGCCATTTAGCGCCAAAAACGTCGAAATTCGTATGGTTATTTCGGGACTTAGAATTTGAAAACGCTTTTTTTTTACCATTATCGCCAAAAAAGTCAAAATGGTTAATAAGTGCCAATTGGCGCTATAAGACACAAAAAGATGAAATCTGCAATTTTGCGCCAAAAACGTCAAAATGGTTATTAAGTGCCATTTGGCTCTAAAAATTTCAAAACGCCTATCTTTGATATTTAGCGCCAAAAACGGCAAAATGGCTAAAGAGTGCCATTAGGCGCTAGACACAAAACGATGAAATCTGCCATTTAGCGCCAAAAACGTCGAAATTCGTATGGTTATTTCGGGACTTAGAATTTGAAAACGCTTTTTTTTTACCATTATCGCCAAAAAAGTCAAAATGGTTAATAAGTGCCAATTGGCGCTATAAGACACAAAGAGATGAAATCTGCAATTTTGTGCCAAAAATGTCAAAATGGTTATTAAGTGCCATTTGGCTCTAAAAATTTCAAAACGCCTATCTTTGATATTAAGCGCCAAGAACGTCAAAATGGCTAAAGAGTGCCATTAGGCGCTAGACACAAAACGATGAAATCTGCCATTTAGCGCCAAAAACGTCGAAATTCGTATGGTTATTTCGGGACAGAATTTGAAAACGCTTTTTTTTTACCATTATCGCCAAAAAAGTCAAAATGGTTAATAAGTGCCAATTGGCGCTATAAGACACAAAAAGATGAAATCTGCAATTTTGCGCCAAAAACGTCAAAATGGTTATTAAGTGCCATTTGGCTCTAAAAATTTCAAAACGCCTATCTTTGATATTTAGCGCCAAAAACGGCAAAATGGCTAAAGAGTGCCATTAGGCGCTAGACACAAAACGATGAAATCTGCCATTTAGCGCCAAAAACGTCGAAATTCGTATGGTTATTTCGGGACTTAGAATTTGAAAACGCTTTTTTTTACCATTATCGCCAAAAAAGTCAAAATGGTTAATAAGTGCCAATTGGCGCTATAAGACACAAAGAGATGAAATCTGCAATTTTGTGCCAAAAACGTCAAAATGGTTATTAAGTGCCATTTGGCTCTAAAAATTTCAAAACGCCTATCTTTGATATTAAGCGCCAAGAACGTCAAAATGGCTAAAGAGTGCCATTAGGCGCTAGACACAAAACGATGAAATCTGCCATTTAGCGCCAAAAACGTCGAAATTCGTATGGTTATTTCGGGACAGAATTTGAAAACGCTTTTTTTTTACCATTATCGCCAAAAAAGTCAAAATGGTTAATAAGTGCCAATTGGCGCTATAAGACACAAAAAGATGAAATCTGCAATTTTGCGCCAAAAACGTCAAAATGGTTATTAAGTGCCATTTGGCTCTAAAAATTTCAAAACGCCTATCTTTGATATTTAGCGCCAAAAACGTCAAATTGGCTAAAGAGTGCCATTAGGCGCTAGACACAAAACGATGAAATCTGCCATTTAGCGCCAAAAACGTCGAAATTCGTATGGTTATTTCGGGACTTAGAATTTGAAAACGCTTTTTTTTTTACCATTATCGCCAAAAAAGTCAAAATGGTTAATAAGTGCCAATTGGCGCTATAAGACACAAAAAGATGAAATCTGCAATTTTGCGCCAAAAACGTCAAAATGGTTATTAAGTGCCATTTGGCTCTAAAAATTTCAAAACGCCTATCTTTGATATTTAGCGCCAAAAACGTCAAAATGGCTAAAAAGTGCCATTAGGCGCTAGACACAAAACGATGAAATCTGCCATTTAGCGCCAAAAACGTCGAAATTCGTATGGTTATTTCGGGACTTAGAATTTGAAAACGCTTTTTTTTTACCATATTATCGCCAAAAAAGTCAAAATGGTTAATAAGTGCCAATTGGCGCTATAAGACACAAAAAGATGAAATCTGCAATTTTGCGCCAAAAACGTCAAAATGGTTATTAAGTGCCATTTGGCTCTAAAAATTTCAAAACGCCTATCTTTGATATTTAGCGCCAAAAACGTCAAAATGGCTAAAAAGTGCCATTAGGCGCTAGACACAAAACGATGAAATCTGCCATTTAGCGCCAAAAACGTCGAAATTCGTATGGTTATTTCGGGACTTAGAATTTGAAAACGCTTTTTTTTTACCATTATCGCCAAAAAAGTCAAAATGGTTAATAAGTGCCAATTGGCGCTATAAGACACAAAAAGATGAAATCTGCAATTTTGCGCCAAAAACGTCAAAATGGTTATTAAGTGCCATTTGGCTCTAAAAACTTCAAAACGCCTATCTTTGATATTTAGCGCCAAAAACGTCAAAATGACTAAAAAGTAGCATTAGGCGCTAGACACAAAACGATGAAATCTGCCATTTAGCGCCAAAACGTCGAAATTCGTATGGTTATTTCGGGACTTAGAATTTGAAAACGCTTTTTTTTACCATTATCGCCAAAAAAGTCAAAGTGGTTAATAAGTGCCAATTGGCGCTATAAGACACAAAAAGATGAAATCTGCAATTTTGCGCCAAAAACGTCAAAATGGTTATTAAGTGCCATTTGGCTCTAAAAACTTCAAAACGCCTATCTTTGATATTTAGCGCCGAAAACGTCAAAATGGCTAAAGAGTGCCATTAGGCGCTAGACACAAAACGATGAAATCTGCCATTTAGCGCCAAAAACGTCGAAATTCGTATGGTTATTTCGGGACTTAGAATTTGAAAACGCTTTTTTTTACCATTATCGCGAAAAAAGTCAAAATGGTTAATAAGTGCCAATTGGCGCTATAAGACACAAAAAGATGAAATCTGCAATTTTGCGCCAAAAACGTCAAAATGGTTATTAAGTGCCATTTGGCTCTAAAAATTTCAAAACGCCTATCTTTGATATTTAGCGCCAAAAACGTCAAAATGGCTAAAAAGTGCCATTAGGCGCTAGACACAAAACGATGAAATCTGCCATTTAGCGCCAAAAACGTCGAAATTCGTATGGTTATTTCGGGACTTAGAATTTGAAAACGCTTTTTTTTTACCATTATCGCCAAAATAGTCAAAATGGTTAATAAGTGCCAATTGGCGCTATAAGACACAAAAAGATGAAATCTGCAATTTTGCGCCAAAAACGTCAAAATGGTTATTAAGTGCCATTTGGCTCTAAAAATTTCAAAACGCCTATCTTTGATATTAAGCGCCAAGAACGTCAAAATGGCTAAAGAGTGCCATTAGGCGCTAGACACAAAACGATGAAATCTGCCATTTAGCGCCAAAAACGTCGAAATTCGTATGGTTATTTCGGGACTTAGAATTTGAAAACGCTTTTTTTTTTACCATTATCGCCAAAAAAGTCAAAATGGTTAATAAGTGCCAATTGGCGCTATAAGACACAAAAAGATGAAATCTGCAATTTTGCGCCAAAAACGTCAAAATGGTTATTAAGTGCCATTTGGCTCTAAAAATTTCAAAACGCCTATCTTTGATATTTAGCGCCAAAAACGTCAAATTGGCTAAAGAGTGCCATTAGGCGCTAGACACAAAACGATGAAATCTGCCATTTAGCGCCAAAAACGTCGAAATTCGTATGGTTATTTCGGGACTTAGAATTTGAAAACGCTTTTTTTTTACCATTATCGCCAAAAAAGTCAAAATGGTTAATAAGTGCCAATTGGCGCTATAAGACACAAAAAGATGAAATCTGCAATTTTGCGCCAAAAACGTCAAAATGGTTATTAAGTGCCATTTGGCTCTAAAAATTTCAAAACGCCTATCTTTGATATTTAGCGCCAAAAACGTCAAAATGGCTAAAAAGTGCCATTAAGCGCTAGACACAAAACGATGAAATCTGCCATTTAGCGCCAAAAACGTCGAAATTCGTATGGTTATTTCGGGACTTAGAATTTGAAAACGCTTTTTTTTTACCATTATCGCCAAAAAAGTCAAAATGGTTAATAAGTGCCAATTGGCGCTATAAGACACAAAAAGATGAAATCTGCAATTTTGCGCCAAAAACGTCAAAATGGTTATTAAGTGCCATTTGGCTCTAAAAATTTCAAAACGCCTATCTTTGATATTTAGCGCCAAAAACGTCAAAATGGCTAAAAAGTGCCATTAGGCGCTAGACACAAAACGATGAAATCTGCCATTTAGCGCCAAAAACGTCGAAATTCGTATGGTTATTTCGGGACTTAGAATTTGAAAACGCTTTTTTTTTACCATTATCGCCAAAAAAGTCAAAATGGTTAATAAGTGCCAATTGGCGCTATAAGACACAAAAAGATGAAATCTGCAATTTTGCGCCAAACACGTCAAAATGGTTATTAAGTGCCATTTGGCTCTAAAAATTTCAAAACGCCTATCTTTGATATTTAGCGCCAAAAACGTCAAAATGGCTAAAAAGTGCCATTAGGCGCTAGACACAAAACGATGAAATCTGCCATTTAGCGCCAAAAACGTCGAAATTCGTATGGTTATTTCGGGACTTAGAATTTGAAAACGCTTTTTTTTTTACCATTATCGCCAAAAAAGTCAAAATGGTTAATAAGTGCCAATTGGCGCTATAAGACACAAAAAGATGAAATCTGCAATTTTGCGCCAAAAACGTCAAAATGGTTATTAAGTGCCATTTGGCTCTAAAAACTTCAAAACGCCTATCTTTGATATTTAGCGCCAAAAACGTCAAAATGACTAAAAAGTACCATTAGGCGCTAGACACAAAACGATGAAATCTGCCATTTAGCGCCAAAAACGTCGAAATTCGTATGGTTATTTCGGGACTTAGAATTTGAAAACGCTTTTTTTTACCATTATCGCCAAAAAAGTCAAAGTGGTTAATAAGTGCCAATTGGCGCTATAAGACACAAAAAGATGAAATCTGCAATTTTGCGCCAAAAACGTCAAAATGGTTATTAAGTGCCATTTGGCTCTAAAAACTTCAAAACGCCTATCTTTGATATTTAGCGCCGAAAACGTCAAAATGGCTAAAGAGTGCCATTAGGCGCTAGACACAAAACGATGAAATCTGCCATTTAGCGCCAAAAACGTCGAAATTCGTATGGTTATTTCGGGACTTAGAATTTGAAAACGCTTTTTTTTTACCATTATCGCCAAAAAAGTCAAATGGTTAATAAGTGCCAATTGGCGCTATAAGACACAAAAAGATGAAATCTGCAATTTTGCGCCAAAAACGTCAAAATGGTTATTAAGTGCCATTTGGCTCTAAAAATTTCAAAACGCCTATCTTTGATATTTAGCGCCAAAAACGGCAAAATGGCTAAAGAGTGCCATTAGGCGCTAGACACAAAACGATGAAATCTGCCATTTAGCGCCAAAAACGTCGAAATTCGTATGGTTATTTCGGGACTTAGAATTTGAAAACGCTTTTTTTTTACCATTATCGCCAAAAAAGTCAAAATGGTTAATAAGTGCCAATTGGCGCTATAAGACACAAAGAGATGAAATCTGCAATTTTGTGCCAAAAACGTCAAAATGGTTATTAAGTGCCATTTGGCTCTAAAAATTTCAAAACGCCTATCTTTGATATTAAGCGCCAAGAACGTCAAAATGGCTAAAGAGTGCCATTAGGCGCTAGACACAAAACGATGAAATCTGCCATTTAGCGCCAAAAACGTCGAAATTCGTATGGTTATTTCGGGACAGAATTTGAAAACGCTTTTTTTTTTACCATTATCGCCAAAAAAGTCAAAATGGTTAATAAGTGCCAATTGGCGCTATAAGACACAAAAAGATGAAATCTGCAATTTTGCGCCAAAAACGTCAAAATGGTTATTAAGTGCCATTTGGCTCTAAAAATTTCAAAACGCCTATCTTTGATATTTAGCGCCAAAAACGTCAAATTGGCTAAAGAGTGCCATTAGGCGCTAGACACAAAACGATGAAATCTGCCATTTAGCGCCAAAAACGTCGAAATTCGTATGGTTATTTCGGGACTTAGAATTTGAAAACGCTTTTTTTTTACCATTATCGCCAAAAAAGTCAAAATGGTTAATAAGTGCCAATTGGCGCTATAAGACACAAAAAGATGAAATCTGCAATTTTACGCCAAAAACGTCAAAATGGTTATTAAGTGCCATTTGGCTCTAAAAATTTCAAAACGCCTATCTTTGATATTTAGCGCCAAAAACGTCAAAATGGCTAAAAAGTGCCATTAGGCGCTAGACACAAAACGATGAAATCTGCCATTTAGCGCCAAAAACGTCGAAATTCGTATGGTTATTTCGGGACTTAGAATTTGAAAACGCTTTTTTTTTACCATTATCGCCAAAAAAGTCAAAATGGTTAATAAGTGCCAATTGGCGCTATAAGACACAAAAAGATGAAATCTGCAATTTTGCGCCAAAAACGTCAAAATGGTTATTAAGTGCCATTTGGCTCTAAAAATTTCAAAACGCCTATCTTTGATATTTAGCGCCAAAAACGTCAAAATGGCTAAAAAGTGCCATTAGGCGCTAGACACAAAACGATGAAATCTGCCATTTAGCGCCAAAAACGTCGAAATTCGTATGGTTATTTCGGGACTTAGAATTTGAAAACGCTTTTTTTTTACCATTATCGCCAAAAAAGTCAAAATGGTTAATAAGTGCCAATTGGCGCTATAAGACACAAAAAGATGAAATCTGCAATTTTGCGCCAAAAACGTCAAAATGGTTATTAAGTGCCATTTGGCTCTAAAAACTTCAAAACGCCTATCTTTGATATTTAGCGCCAAAAACGTCAAAATGACTAAAAAGTAGCATTAGGCGCTAGACACAAAACGATGAAATCTGCCATTTAGCGCCAAAAACGTCGAAATTCGTATGGTTATTTCGGGACTTAGAATTTGAAAACGCTTTTTTTTACCATTATCGCCAAAAAAGTCAAAGTGGTTAATAAGTGCCAATTGGCGCTATAAGACACAAAAAGATGAAATCTGCAATTTTGCGCCAAAAACGTCAAAATGGTTATTAAGTGCCATTTGGCTCTAAAAACTTCAAAACGCCTATCTTTGATATTTAGCGCCGAAAACGTCAAAATGGCTAAAGAGTGCCATTAGGCGCTAGACACAAAACGATGAAATCTGCCATTTAGCGCCAAAAACGTCGAAATTCGTATGGTTATTTCGGGACTTAGAATTTGAAAACGCTTTTTTTTACCATTATCGCGAAAAAAGTCAAAATGGTTAATAAGTGCCAATTGGCGCTATAAGACACAAAAAGATGAAATCTGCAATTTTGCGCCAAAAACGTCAAAATGGTTATTAAGTGCCATTTGGCTCTAAAAATTTCAAAACGCCTATCTTTGATATTTAGCGCCAAAAACGTCAAAATGGCTAAAAAGTGCCATTAGGCGCTAGACACAAAACGATGAAATCTGCCATTTAGCGCCAAAAACGTCGAAATTCGTATGGTTATTTCGGGACTTAGAATTTGAAAACGCTTTTTTTTTACCATTATCGCCAAAATAGTCAAAATGGTTAATAAGTGCCAATTGGCGCTATAAGACACAAAAAGATGAAATCTGCAATTTTGCGCCAAAAACGTCAAAATGGTTATTAAGTGCCATTTGGCTCTAAAAATTTCAAAACGCCTATCTTTGATATTAAGCGCCAAGAACGTCAAAATGGCTAAAGAGTGCCATTAGGCGCTAGACACAAAACGATGAAATCTGCCATTTAGCGCCAAAAACGTCGAAATTCGTATGGTTATTTCGGGACTTAGAATTTGAAAACGCTTTTTTTTTACCATTATCGCCAAAAAAGTCAAAATGGTTAATAAGTGCCAATTGGCGCTATAAGACACAAAAAGATGAAATCTGCAATTTTGCGCCAAAAACGTCAAAATGGTTATTAAGTGCCATTTGGCTCTAAAAATTTCAAAACGCCTATCTTTGATATTTAGCGCCAAAAACGTCAAATTGGCTAAAGAGTGCCATTAGGCGCTAGACACAAAACGATGAAATCTGCCATTTAGCGCCAAAAACGTCGAAATTCGTATGGTTATTTCGGGACTTAGAATTTGAAAACGCTTTTTTTTTACCATTATCGCCAAAAAAGTCAAAATGGTTAATAAGTGCCAATTGGCGCTATAAGACACAAAAAGATGAAATCTGCAATTTTGCGCCAAAAACGTCAAAATGGTTATTAAGTGCCATTTGGCTCTAAAAATTTCAAAACGCCTATCTTTGATATTTAGCGCCAAAAACGTCAAAATGGCTAAAAAGTGCCATTAAGCGCTAGACACAAAACGATGAAATCTGCCATTTAGCGCCAAAAACGTCGAAATTCGTATGGTTATTTCGGGACTTAGAATTTGAAAACGCTTTTTTTTTACCATTATCGCCAAAAAAGTCAAAATGGTTAATAAGTGCCAATTGGCGCTATAAGACACAAAAAGATGAAATCTGCAATTTTGCGCCAAAAACGTCAAAATGGTTATTAAGTGCCATTTGGCTCTAAAAATTTCAAAACGCCTATCTTTGATATTTAGCGCCAAAAACGTCAAAATGGCTAAAAAGTGCCATTAGGCGCTAGACACAAAACGATGAAATCTGCCATTTAGCGCCAAAAACGTCGAAATTCGTATGGTTATTTCGGGACTTAGAATTTGAAAACGCTTTTTTTTTACCATTATCGCCAAAAAAGTCAAAATGGTTAATAAGTGCCAATTGGCGCTATAAGACACAAAAAGATGAAATCTGCAATTTTGCGCCAAAAACGTCAAAATGGTTATTAAGTGCCATTTGGCTCTAAAAACTTCAAAACGCCTATCTTTGATATTTAGCGCCAAAAACGTCAAAATGACTAAAAAGTACCATTAGGCGCTAGACACAAAACGATGAAATCTGCCATTTAGCGCCAAAAACGTCGAAATTCGTATGGTTATTTCGGGACTTAGAATTTGAAAACGCTTTTTTTTACCATTATCGCCAAAAAAGTCAAAGTGGTTAATAAGTGCCAATTGGCGCTATAAGACACAAAAAGATGAAATCTGCAATTTTGCGCCAAAAACGTCAAAATGGTTATTAAGTGCCATTTGGCTCTAAAAACTTCAAAACGCCTATCTTTGATATTTAGCGCCGAAAACGTCAAAATGGCTAAAGAGTGCCATTAGGCGCTAGACACAAAACGATGAAATCTGCCATTTAGCGCCAAAAACGTCGAAATTCGTATGGTTATTTCGGGACTTAGAATTTGAAAACGCTTTTTTTTTACCATTATCGCCAAAAAAGTCAAATGGTTAATAAGTGCCAATTGGCGCTATAAGACACAAAAAGATGAAATCTGCAATTTTGCGCCAAAAACGTCAAAATGGTTATTAAGTGCCATTTGGCTCTAAAAATTTCAAAACGCCTATCTTTGATATTTAGCGCCAAAAACGTCAAAATGGCTAAAAAGTGCCATTAGGCGCTAGACACAAAACGATGAAATCTGCCATTTAGCGCCAAAAACGTCGAAATTCGTATGGTTATTTCGGGACTTAGAATTTGAAAACGCTTTTTTTTTACCATTATCGCCAAAAAAGTCAAAATGGTTAATAAGTGCCAATTGGCGCTATAAGACACAAAAAGATGAAATCTGCAATTTTGCGCCAAAAACGTCAAAATGGTTATTAAGTGCCATTTGGCTCTAAAAATTTCAAAACGCCTATCTTTGATATTTAGCGCCAAAAACGTCAAAATGGCTAAAAAGTGCCATTAGGCGCTAGACACAAAACGATGAAATCTGCCATTTAGCGCCAAAAACGTCGAAATTCGTATGGTTATTTCGGGACTTAGAATTTGAAAACGCTTTTTTTTTACCATTATCGCCAAAATAGTCAAAATGGTTAATAAGTGCCAATTGGCGCTATAAGACACAAAAAGATGAAATCTGCAATTTTGCGCCAAAAACGTCAAAATGGTTATTAAGTGCCATTTGGCTCTAAAAATTTCAAAACGCCTATCTTTGATATTAAGCGCCAAGAACGTCAAAATGGCTAAAGAGTGCCATTAGGCGCTAGACACAAAACGATGAAATCTGCCATTTAGCGCCAAAAACGTCGAAATTCGTATGGTTATTTCGGGGACTTAGAATTTGAAAACGCTTTTTTTTTACCATTATCGCCAAAAAAGTCAAAATGGTTAATAAGTGCCAATTGGCGCTATAAGACACAAAAAGATGAAATCTGCAATTTTGCGCCAAAAACGTCAAAATGGTTATTAAGTGCCATTTGGCTCTAAAAATTTCAAAACGCCTATCTTTGATATTTAGCGCCAAAAACGTCAAATTGGCTAAAGAGTGCCATTAGGCGCTAGACACAAAACGATGAAATCTGCCATTTAGCGCCAAAAACGTCGAAATTCGTATGGTTATTTCGGGACTTAGAATTTGAAAACGCTTTTTTTTTACCATTATCGCCAAAAAAGTCAAAATGGTTAATAAGTGCCAATTGGCGCTATAAGACACAAAAAGATGAAATCTGCAATTTTGCGCCAAAAACGTCAAAATGGTTATTAAGTGCCATTTGGCTCTAAAAATTTCAAAACGCCTATCTTTGATATTTAGCGCCAAAAACGTCAAAATGGCTAAAAAGTGCCATTAGGCGCTAGACACAAAACGATGAAATCTGCCATTTAGCGCCAAAAACGTCGAAATTCGTATGGTTATTTCGGGACTTAGAATTTGAAAACGCTTTTTTTTTACCATTATCGCCAAAAAAGTCAAAATGGTTAATAAGTGCCAATTGGCGCTATAAGACACAAAAAGATGAAATCTGCAATTTTGCGCCAAACACGTCAAAATGGTTATTAAGTGCCATTTGGCTCTAAAAATTTCAAAACGCCTATCTTTGATATTTAGCGCCAAAAACGTCAAAATGGCTAAAAAGTGCCATTAGGCGCTAGACACAAAACGATGAAATCTGCCATTTAGCGCCAAAAACGTCGAAATTCGTATGGTTATTTCGGGACTTAGAATTTGAAAACGCTTTTTTTTTTACCATTATCGCCAAAAAAGTCAAAATGGTTAATAAGTGCCAATTGGCGCTATAAGACACAAAAAGATGAAATTTCAATTTTGCGCCAAAAACGTCAAAATGGTTATTAAGGCTCTAAAAATTTCAAAACGCCTATCTTTGATATTTAGCGCCAAAAACGTCAAAATGGCTAAAAAGTGCCATTAGGCGCTAGACACAAAACGATATAATCTGCCATTTAGCGCCAAAAACGTCGAAATTCGTATGGTTATTTCGGGACTTAGAATTTGAAAACGCTTTTTTTTTACCATTATCGCCAAAAAAGTCAAAATTGTTAATGAGTGCCAATTGGCGCTATAAGACACAAAAAGATGAAATCTGCAATTTTGCGCCAAAAACGTCAAAATGGTTATTAAGTGCCATTTGGCTCTAAAAATTTCAAAACGCCTATCTTTGATATTTAGCGCCAAAAACGTCAAAATGGCTAAAAAGTGCCATTAGGCGCTAGACACAAAACGATGAAATCTGCCATTTAGCGCCAAAAACGTCGAAATTCGTATGGTTATTTCGGGAATTTGAAAACGCTTTTTTTTTACCATTATCGCCAAAAAAGTCAAAATGGTTAATAAGTGCCAATTGGCGCTATAAAACACAAAAAGATGAAATCTGCAATTTTGCGCCAAAAACGTCAAAATGGTTATTAAGTGCCATTTGGCTCTAAAAATTTCAAAACGCCTATCTTTGATATTTAGCGCCAAAAACGTCAAAATGGCTAAAAAGTGCCATTAGGCGCTAGACACAAAACGATGAAATCTGCCATTTAGCGCCAAAAACGTCGAAATTCGTATGGTTATTTCGGGACTTAGAATTTGAAAACGCTTTTTTTTTACCATTATCGCCAAAAAAGTCAAAATGGTTAATAAGTGCCAATTGGCGCTATAAGACACAAAAAGATGAAATCTGCAATTTTGCGCCAAAAACGTCAAAATGGTTATTAAGTGCCATTTGGCTCTAAAAACTTCAAAACGCCTATCTTTGATATCTAGCGCCAAAAACGTCAAAATGGTTAAAAAGTGCCATTAGGCGCTAGACACAAAACGATGAAATCTGCCATTTAGCGCCAAAAACGTCGAAATTCGTATGGTTATTTCGGGACTTAGAATTTGAAAACGCTTTTTTTTACCATTATCGCCAAAAAATTCAAAATGGTTAATGAGTGCCAATTGGCGCTATAAGACACAAAAAGATGAAATCTGCAATTTTGCGCCAAAAACGTCAAAATGGTTATTAAGTGCCATTTGGCTCTAAAAATTTCAAAACGCCTATCTTTGATATTTAGCGCCAAAAACGTCAAAATGGCTAAAAAGTGCCATTAGGCGCTAGACACAAAACGATGAAATCTGCCATTTAGCGCCAAAAACGTCGAAATTCGTATGGTTATTTCGGGACTTAGAATTTGAAAACGCTTTTTTTTTACCATTATCGCCAAAAAAGTCAAAATGGTTAATAAGTGCCAATTGGCGCTATAAGACACAAAAAGATGAAATCTGCAATTTTGCGCCAAAAACGTCAAAATGGTTATTAAGTGCCATTTGGCTCTAAAAATTTCAAAACGCCTATCTTTGATATTAAGCGCCAAAAACGTCAAAATGGCTAAAAAGTGCCATTAGGCGCTAGACACAAAACGATATAATCTGCCATTTAGCTCCAAAAACGTCGAAATTCGTATGGTTATTTCGGGACTTAGAATTTGAAAACGCTTTTTTTTTACCATTATCGCCAAAAAAGTCAAAATTGTTAATGAGTGCCAATTGGCGCTATAAGACACAAAAAGATGAAATCTGCAATTTTGCGCCAAAAACGTCAAAATGGTTATTAAGTGCCATTTGGCTCTAAAAATTTCAAAACGCCTATCTTTGATATTTAGCGCCAAAAACGTCAAAATGGCTAAAAAGTGCCATTAGGCGCTAGACACAAAACGATGAAATCTGCCATTTAGCGCCAAAAACGTCGAAATTCGTATGGTTATTTCGGGAATTTGAAAACGCTTTTTTTTTACCATTATCGCCAAAAAAGTCAAAATGGTTAATAAGTGCCAATTGGCGCTATAAAACACAAAAAGATGAAATCTGCAATTTTGCGCCAAAAACGTCAAAATGGTTATTAAGTGCCATTTGGCTCTAAAAATTTCAAAACGCCTATCTTTGATATTTAGCGCCAAAAACGTCAAAATGGCTAAAAAGTGCCATTAGGCGCTAGACACAAAACGATGAAATCTGCCATTTAGCGCCAAAAACGTCGAAATTCGTATGGTTATTTCGGGACTTAGAATTTGAAAACGCTTTTTTTTTACCATTATCGCCAAAAAAGTCAAAATGGTTAATAAGTGCCAATTGGCGCTATAAGACACAAAAAGATGAAATCTGCAATTTTGCGCCAAAAACGTCAAAATGGTTATTAAGTGCCATTTGGCTCTAAAAACTTCAAAACGCCTATCTTTGATATCTAGCGCCAAAAACGTCAAAATGGTTAAAAAGTGCCATTAGGCGCTAGACACAAAACGATGAAATCTGCCATTTAGCGCCAAAAACGTCGAAATTCGTATGGTTATTTCGGGACTTAGAATTTGAAAACGCTTTTTTTTACCATTATCGCCAAAAAAGTCAAAATGGTTAATGAGTGCCAATTGGCGCTATAAGACACAAAAAGATGAAATCTGCAATTTTGCGCCAAAAACGTCAAAATGGTTATTAAGTGCCATTTGGCTCTAAAAATTTCAAAACGCCTATCTTTGATATTTAGCGCCAAAAACGTCAAAATGGCTAAAGAGTGCCATTAAACGCTAGACACAAAACGATGAAATCTGCCATTTAGCGCCATAAACGTCGAAATTCGTATGGTTATTTCGGGACTTAGAATTTGAAAACGCTTTTTTTTACCATTATCGCCAAAAAAGTCAAAATGGTTAATGAGTGCCAATTGACGCTATAAGACACAAAAAGATGAAATCTGCAATTTTGCGCCAAAAACGTCAAAATGGTTATTAAGTGCCATTTGGCTCTAAAAATTTCAAAACGCCTATCTTTGATATTTAGCGCCAAAAACGTCAAAATGGCTAAAAAGTGCCATTAGGCGCTAGACACAAAACGATATAATCTGCCATTTAGCGCCAAAAACGTCGAAATTCGTATGGTTATTTCGGGACTTAGAATTTGAAAACGCTTTTTTTTTACCATTATCGCCAAAAAAGTCAAAATTGTTAATGAGTGCCAATTGGCGCTATAAGACACAAAAAGATGAAATCTGCAATTTTGCGCCAAAAACGTCAAAATGGTTATTAAGTGCCATTTGGCTCTAAAAATTTCAAAACGCCTATCTTTGATATTTAGCGCCAAAAACGTCAAAATGGCTAAAAAGTGCCATTAGGCGCTAGACACAAAACGATGAAATCTGCCATTTAGCGCCAAAAACGTCGAAATTCGTATGGTTATTTCGGGAATTTGAAAACGCTTTTTTTTTACCATTATCGCCAAAAAAGTCAAAATGGTTAATAAGTGCCAATTGGCGCTATAAAACACAAAAAGATGAAATCTGCAATTTTGCGCCAAAAACGTCAAAATGGTTATTAAGTGCCATTTGGCTCTAAAAATTTCAAAACGCCTATCTTTGATATTTAGCGCCAAAAACGTCAAAATGGCTAAAAAGTGCCATTAGGCGCTAGACACAAAACGATGAAATCTGCCATTTAGCGCCAAAAACGTCGAAATTCGTATGGTTATTTCGGGACTTAGAATTTGAAAACGCTTTTTTTTTACCATTATCGCAAAAAAGGCAAAATGGTTAATAAGTGCAAATTGGCGCTATAAGACACAAAAAGATGAAATCTGCAATTTTGCGCCAAAAACGTCAAAATGGTTATTAAGTGCCATTTGGCTCTAAAAACTTCAAAACGCCTATCTTTGATATCTAGCGCCAAAAACGTCAAAATGGTTAAAAAGTGCCATTAGGCGCTAGACACAAAACGATGAAATCTGCCATTTAGCGCCAAAAACGTCGAAATTCGTATGGTTATTTCGGGACTTAGAATTTGAAAACGCTTTTTTTTACCATTATCGCCAAAAAAGTCAAAATGGTTAATGAGTGCCAATTGGCGCTATAAGACACAAAAAGATGAAATCTGCAATTTTGCGCCAAAAACGTCAAAATGGTTATTAAGTGCCATTTGGCTCTAAAAATTTCAAAACGCCTATCTTTGATATTTAGCGCCAAAAACGTCAAAATGGCTAAAGAGTGCCATTAAACGCTAGACACAAAACCATGAAATCTGCCATTTAGCGCCATAAACGTCGAAATTCGTATGGTTATTTCGGGACTTAGAATTTGAAAACGCTTTTTTTTACCATTATCGCCAAAAAAGTCAAAATGGTTAATGAGTGCCAATTGACGCTATAAGACACAAAAAGATGAAATCTGCAATTTTGCGCCAAAAACGTCAAAATGGTTATTAAGTGCCATTTGGCTCTAAAAATTTCAAAACGCCTATCTTTGATATTTAGCGCCAAAAACGTCAAAATGGCTAAAAAGTGCCATTAGGCGCTAGACACAAAACGATATAATCTGCCATTTAGCGCCAAAAACGTCGAAATTCGTATGGTTATTTCGGGACTTAGAATTTGAAAACGCTTTTTTTTTACCATTATCGCCAAAAAAGTCAAAATTGTTAATGAGTGCCAATTGGCGCTATAAGACACAAAAAGATGAAATCTGCAATTTTGCGCCAAAAACGTCAAAATGGTTATTAAGTGCCATTTGGCTCTAAAAATTTCAAAACGCCTATCTTTGATATTTAGCGCCAAAAACGTCAAAATGGCTAAAAAGTGCCATTAGGCGCTAGACACAAAACGATGAAATCTGCCATTTAGCGCCAAAAACGTCGAAATTCGTATGGTTATTTCGGGACTTAGAATTTGAAAACGCTTTTTTTTTACCATTATCGCCAAAAAAGTCAAAATGGTTAATAAGTGCCAATTGGCGCTATAAGACACAAAAAGATGAAATCTGCAATTTTGCGCCAAAAACGTCAAAATGGTTATTAAGTGCCATTTGGCTCTAAAAACTTCAAAACGCCTATCTTTGATATTTAGCGCCAAAAACGTCAAAATGGCTAAAAAGTGCCATTAGGCGCTAGACACAAAACGATGAAATCTGCCATTTAGCGCCAAAACGTCGAAATTCGTGTGGTTATTTCGGGAATTTGAAAACGCTTTTTTTACCATTATCGCCAAAAAAGTCAAAATGGTTAATAAGTGCCAATTGGCGCTATAAGACACAAAAAGATGAAATCTGCAATTTTGCGTCAAAAACGTCAAAATGGTTATTAAGTGCCATTTGGCTCTAAAAATTTCAAAACGCCTATCTTTGATATTTAGCGCCAAAAACGTCTAAATGGCTAAAAAGTGCCATTAGGCGCTAGACACAAAACGATGAAATCTGCCTTTTAGCGCCAAAAACGTCGAAATTCGTATGGTTATTTCGGGACTTAGAATTTGAAAACGCTTTTTTTTACCATTATCGCCAAAAAAGTCAAAATGGTTAATAAGTGCCAATTGGCGCTATAAGACACAAAAAGATGAAATCTGCAATTTTGCGCCAAAAACGTCAAAATGGTTATTAAGTGCCATTTGGCTCTAAAAATTTCAAAACGCCTATCTTTGATATTTAGCGCCAAAAACGTCAAAATGGCTAAAAAGTGCCATTAGGCGCTAGACACAAAACGATGAAATCTGCCATTTAGCGCCAAAAACGTCGAAATTCGTATGGTTATTTCGGGACTTAGAATTTGAAAACGCTTTTTTTTTACCATTATCGCCAAAAAAGTCAAAATGGTTAATAAGTGCCAATTGGCGCTATAAGACACAAAAAGATGAAATCTGCAATTTTGCGCCAAAAACGTCAAAATGGTTATTAAGTGCCATTTGGCTCTAAAAACTTCAAAACGCCTATCTTTGATATCTAGCGCCAAAAACGTCAAAATGGTTAAAAAGTGCCATTAGGCGCTAGACACAAAACGATGAAATCTGCCATTTAGCGCCAAAAACGTCGAAATTCGTATGGTTATTTCGGGACTTAGAATTTGAAAACGCTTTTTTTTACCATTATCGCCAAAAAAGTCAAAATGGTTAATAAGTGCCAATTGGCGCTATAAGACACAAAAAGATGAAATCTGCAATTTTGCGCCAAAAACGTCAAAATGGTTATTAAGTGCCATTTGGCTCTAAAAATTTCAAAACGCCTATCTTTGATATTTAGCGCCAAAAACGTCAAAATGGCTAAAAAGTGCCATTAGGCGCTAGACACAAAACGATGAAATCTGCCATTTAGCGCCAAAAACGTCTAAATTCGTGTGGTTATTTCGGGAATTTGAAAACGCTTTTTTTTTACTATTATCGCCAAAAAAGTCAAAATGGTTAATAAGTGCCAATTGGCGCTATAAGACACAAAAAAGATGAAATCTGCAATTTTGCGCCAAAAACGTCAAAATGGTTATTAAGTGCCATTTGGCTCTAAAAATTTCAAAACGCCTATCTTTGATATTTAGCGTCAAAAACGTCAAAATGGCTAAAAAGTGCCATTAGGCGCTAGACACAAAACGATGAAATCTGCCATTTAGCGCGAAAAACGTCGAAATTCGTATGGTTATTTCGGGACTTGTATTAATTAATTATTATTTCTTAATTGGTACCAAAGTGAAAAGAAATTTTTTTGTAAAGTAGTAAAATACAAACATTTTTTATACATAAAAGGTCACCAAATGGCCCAACAGTGACTTCAACTTCTGTTTTTGGAGCCCTATTACAAATTAGGCTATAATTTTCGACAAAACTTGAATAGCTCATATAATGAAATCGAACAAACTCTAAACCTTGCTCCTTTAAAAGACCGTCGGGAAAAATCTGATCTCATTTGTTTCTTCAAAATCATCAACTATATTATTGACTCACCTACATTATTACAACTCATCTCATTCAATATACCCTCTCGTAGACTCAGAAATAAAGAACTGCTCTTCGTCAATCAACACTCGACTAATTATGGTTATAATTCACCAATATCCAGAATGTGTAGAATGGTCAACTCACGTCAAGACCTTGATTTTTTTGGCATAAGCCCAAATGATTTTTGTCGCTCACTAAACAATTGAAGATATTTTAAATTAATCTATTTTAGATAGATAAAATAGATACTTAGATAGATAAAATAGATACTTCTATTTTCTTATGTTTTATCTGTTTGTCTTTGCTTTCATATACCATCCTTTATTCTTGTAATATACATTTCCAAAATTTCGTGTTACTTGATTGTAAATTGGACGTTAGTCCGTTAATAAATAATAAATAAATAAATAAATAGCTGGGGTGTGGCGAGCATTACAGAAAAAAAAAATCATTCAAATGTAAATGTAAGCGAAGCTTGCAGTCCACAATGGAGTTCTGATACCTACCCTTATGTGCGGCAGTGAGGCATGGAACTGGCAGAGAAAGGATGAAAGTAAACTGAATGCTGTTGAAATGAGATCCCTGAGAGGCCTATGTTTGGTAAAACCATGTATGAGAAATGTGGAGATCCACAAAGATAAGGCTGATGTAAGCATAATGAGTAAGATTAAGAAAGGGACCCTCAGACGGTTTGGGCATGTATTCAATTCAATTCAATTTATTCACTTTAAAAACGTAACAAAATTAAAATTTCAAATCATTTTTAAAATAGAGAAAATATTAAGATTAAAGCTTATTTAAGCAATTTAAATAATTTAAACAATTTAAACAAATGAAACAATTTCAACATCAATGAACAATTTAAAAATCAATGAAGCACATTAAGTCTAACAGCAATAAAGCTTGCTGTCTAAATTGTGCTTCGTATATGCTAAACAAGTCGATATTCAAAGTGATTCTATTTAACAACAAGACTGCTCTCCCGACTGGCAAAAACATTGGCAAGTTAGTTTTGCAAGCCCGGAGATAAAACAGTCTATGCTGTCGGTGACGCAGATAACCATCGGGAACATAGAAACTAATGCTCTACATAATAGCTGAGTTTTCGAACCGTCCACGAATCAGTCTGAAGAAATGTGTTATAATGAGAACATCCCTTCTGACCCGTAGACACGTAGAGCGAATGAACGAAGAAAATAGTGTAAGAAAAATATATGACGCAAATGTGAATGGTAGAAGAAGTCGGGGACGCCCGAGGAAGACATGGCACGATCAAGTGAATCAGATAATTGAGTCGGGCCATGTTAAAAGTCAGAATAATAGAAGAGTATGTATGAGACGATGTATGAATGTGAGTGAAGCAAAGAGTGTGTGCCAGGACCGAGTTGTTTGGCGGTCGAATGGTTAGTTAGTTAATGAGAAATTGTGAAATAACACAAATTAATCAAATATAATTTATTTGCCACGCCGGAATTCGATCCTGCTACCTTCGGATTGCAAGTCAAAGGCCTTACCGCTAGACTACGCCAGCCGACTAGCGTCTATAATCTGTGTATAAGTTATTAATCAGGGATCACCCTCTATTTCAGAATGTACGAGCTGTACCAGCAAGGGGCGAAGGGCCATGACGGACCAAGAATCTATATGATGGGTATTATGAAACTAGTACAGGTGCATCTCATTGGCAGGAATACTTGAATATTCCTTACATAAGCAACGTTATGTCAAAAAACAGGTTCCTCAAATCCCGAGCCAACCTGCATCAAATAATAATGCAAATGTGATACCTCATGGTGGACCTGGTCATGCTAAAGTTTTCAACTGGTAGATGCCTTCCACTGCAATTTTGCGAAAGATCGACAACATGGATGAATTTATGATCCCTTGCAAAGGGCAAATGAAACTTAAAAGAATTCAAAAAAATTTCTTTCACAACAACAGATGGCGCTAGTTTCAATATTTTTTAGGAAAAACACTTTTTGCAAGGGAGAGGTGATTAATTACTTAAAAATATCAAAAACAATAATTTTTAATATTTGTATAATAACTTTTTTGTTATTTTTATCAATAATCCCTGACAAAGAAAAATTTGTTTTCGAAACATGTTTTTAATTTTGATTAAAGAGTGGTGTTTAACAAAGTGTTTTCAATTAATTAAATATTATGCCCAAAGTGTATTTGCGAAGATTGATAAAGTATTTTCGTTAATTATTTCTTGGGTATTATGCCATGTTGCGGTACTTCCTTCTTTAGCCAACGTTTCGGACAGCGTTACAGTGTTATTCATCAGCGTTACAGTGTTATTCATGTGTCACACATCTGCCCTGATAATGATATGAACGTATTAATGTTTTTGTAGCCGGAAAGTGGTTTTCCCACTTAATACGAAATAAACGGCTGTGCAGCCTTTTTCAAACAAATTTTAAATTTGAATTCGAGGCCAAAATACTCAAACAAACTGAATATTATTTTTCTATCTAAAGGTGTATTAAATATCAAGAACAGATACTGATCGTCCAGTTGATTAAGTCAGTCATCTCCAAATACTAAGTTTTGAGATAATGAAGAAAGGAACGTTGGAATGTTCACTATAAATCTAATATTATTTACACTTGTCTGTGTTTTACATACTAATAATGATATAAAATAACACTCGGAGGCATAACGGTCCAGTAAATTAGTATGAAATTTTGAAGTATCCTACTAGTGACCCAGAAAACATCAACATTTTGTTTAATTCCAAGTTTTTCTGCAATATAATTGATTTAGTGGTGTTCATGAGTAATCTGAGTATTCTACCCTATAGGGGGTACAGTTTTATACATAATAACTGCATACTCAACTCAAATATCGATTTTTCGGAGATGTCAGACTAATCAACTGGACGATCGATATGTATTTTATATTAGGACATTATAGGCCACTAGAGAAGTAAATCTTTTCAAGATTGTAGAGGCTTTAAAATACACATTTTGTGTATTTCAAAGCCTCCCGCCATAGTAAAAGATTATAATTTTTATATGGGAGGTGTCGATCATCACAGTGTGCCAGTTGAGTTGTATGCATCATCAACATATGTTCCCGCGACCAGTCAGTGACTGAGTTGGCTTGGAGTCTTGAAGAGACCCAAGTTGTAGGAGGGAGGAAACACAGAGGCTGGCAAATCTTTCCACCGCCGAGCTGTCGTAGAAATGACCGTTCTCATGTGACAAATGGCATGACCGGTCAGTGGCTGAGTTGGCATTGCGAAAAGAAAGACAAACATTCCCGGGTTACGAATAACCTGACAATGTTTGAAAATCTTCAACTACCACCACAGTAAGCGGAAAATGTTGCTTGTGTCGTGATGGAGGACTTAGCAGGCCGAGGAATCAAACACGTGACGCCCAGGTGGGACCCAAACGCGATACCAACTGACTGACCGGTCATGACAGTCACTTATCACATGAGAACGGTTCATTTTTACGACTCGTTCTTGAGTTCAACAGCTCAGTTGGAACGATTTGCCAGCATCTGTGTTTCCTCCCTCCTACAACTTGACAACCCATGTTCACTCCTTCCTCTCCTCAAAAAGACCCTCCACACAGCATCTTTTAGAAATTATTTTCCTCAGGGCCTCCTGTATGGAGTCAGCATAAAAAAATTAACATATGATCCGTTTTTTCAAATCCTAGCGTAACCAAGACAACATTTAATTTTATAAGTAATAAAAGCTATATTTTAAGTGAAATTTATATTTTTTATATCTAAGTTCCTATGTAAAATTGTTATTTCCTCCCACCTATGAATTGTATGTTCCTCCTGTCCTAAAATGAGTTCTGTAACTCATCGGGGATTGCCCCTGCAAGAAATAAAAACAATAAAAATAAAAAAAAGCTATAGCTTATTTGTTCTGTTTTTTTAATGTAGTATGCAAATAAAATATATTTTATAAGGTGTAATGTAAATAACTCTTTATATTAATAAACGCCCGGGTTACCGGCACCTTTAAAAAAAAAAAGGTAACAAAAGTGTTTCATTTATCTTTGTACTAATAAATTACACACCTCTCTACCACAGTTGTTAAAACAAATCTGAATAATGCCAGTACACAAATAAACTGTTAAATATTTCTTTAATTCTAAGGAAATGAATTCGGATGAGAATTGTAATTGAATTAATACAACTACTGTAAAATAAATACACACTATAAGTTCTACAATTTATTGTAAATTCACTTCGTGACATCATTCTAATTATGAAAAATAATTAACTTCATCCTTTTAAACTTCAAAATAATTATAATTTGCATGTAGCGTCATCGATATTTTTTTATTAAAGTACTGGTTTACAATTTCATTCATATAAATCAATTGCGGCCGCCGCTTAAACTGTCAAAAGATGATGGGTGACAGCTGACAGGCATATGACAGGTATCATCGCCATGGCCAAAACTGCACCAAAACTTTTAAACCGCCCAACATGTCCCGCGGCACACCACACTTCGCTCCGAACGCTTAAAAATCACCCTACACGTCCACTTCCGCCCGAAGGCCGCTCAAGGTCGCCCATTCAACAATTCCGCCTGCCCGCGGAAGTGTGGTGACGTTTTTACCCAAATTAGTGTACCTGTTTGGCCGGCAGGCGAACCCGGCGTTTCGGCGGGCTGCTCGGCGGACACCATAGACATCCACCTTCGTGAGGGCACATTTGTATGGAGCTTCTATTAACTATGGTCAAAACTGACGCTTCGGCCTGCCCGCGGAAGTGGGGTGACTTTTTAGCGTAAGGAGTTGGCCTGCAGGCGGACACGGCGTGTCGGCGGGATGGTCGCATGCCGCTTTAGCCTGGGGGTCTAGGCACGCGGTCGGAACTGTACGTGTGGGGCTACCTAATGTACGTACCCAGCTCGGTCTACGCATTTTATTTTTTAGCAGGTCTCAAGAACAAAATAACTAGGCGGGCGTCTAGTAATAGTTGCAGATTTAAGAAAGTAGTAACTAATTACAGTCGCTCTCACTAAAATGATATAGTTTATGTAGCCTTTTTTACGGCGTGCCTCAACTACTGGAACATTCATAAAAAAAGCAAAACGAACATTCTATCAGAATAAGAAATCAAGACACGAACCGTGACATTTTTACTACAAACATACTTAACGCCTTAACACCGTGGGAATGTGCTGAAAGCGTGCATGATAAAAGCATATTGGTATGGCTCGCACATAGTTTTGTCTCCTTCTAAGACCGAGTAGCGTGTTTTTGCTACTAGTGTCTGCAGAAATTATGTGAAAAATAATTACTTTTGTTAATGTAATTACTTGGTTATTATAAGTGATATAACAGTGAAATTTTCGTTCGCGCTAATTTCATTATTCGTACTATTTTTCGGTACTAAAATAAATAAAATATTATCTGTAGTTTTCAAATGCGGCTGAAAAATAGATTGTATGAGAATTATAACTGCCGTTTCACCTTAAAAACACTCTATTCCCTACTTAATAATACGGGTTATTTCTTTTTTCTACGATTACTTTAGTCTTGGCAGTAAATGGGTTTTAAACGGAAAATGTTGCTTGCGTCGTGATGATGGACTCAACCAGCCAAGGCATCGAACACGGGACGCCTGGGTGGGACCCGTTTCGTATGTTATAGAAAACATAGTTGATACATTTGATGTAACTTCCTTCTGTTCGACATATTTATAATCCGATGCCGATATAGGTAAGGTGAGATATGTTTGCATCTCGGAACATTGTGACTTGCAGACAAATAGTTTTTAAGTGTTGCATTTGAATAAAAACGTGTTCTTTACTGTGTTATTCGATGGTACGTCCTCTCTGCAAACCTCTTCGGGTACACTTGGTTATATTTTGAGTAAGTAGGTATACCCTACTCTCTCTAAGCCAACTGCATATTGTATATAAGTGTGCCGCGTCTTGGAATCCTTTACTACCTATTTTCGGTCGAAAATTAATGTTCTATTATTACGAAGAGGTAGGTAGAAACACATACGTCATATGACGTGTCAAAACCATGCGAATTTGACGAAATTAATTTCAGAATTAACTTACGTAATTACTAGGTACATACACTGGTAATTGAATTGTCTAAGTGTTTTGTTATCTGCGGTAAACCTGTCAGTGTACCGATTTTAAACGCAAAATCCACTGAACAGTTAATTTCAAGAAGTATGATCTGTACTGATTTTAAATTTAAAATTCCTGAGAGGCGGGTATGGATACCGCCGCCCAGGAATCATTTATTAGATAACCAACACCACTGCCGTAGGTCATCTCAAGTATTTCGCTACGTTTAGTGATTTAGCAAGGGTGCCCGAGTTCATGGGGTGCGTTTTATCTAGGTCTTCGCGGTAAATGCGTTTACCCACCAACTACGTGGCGGGCAGGATCGAGAAATACTGGTTTTTTCCTTTCCGGACGGACTCTATCGACTCATCGCCTTGCATCGCAGATGGAGTGATGGATTCATACGTCCATCACTCCTGGATCCTGAGCCCCGTATTCCTACCCACCCTTCATACCTTTTTCCTACCCATAACTTTGTGTGACAAGGGGGTACATGTAAAAATCTGAATTTTTATTATTTTTAGATGTAAAATTGCAAAATATGTGACGTCACACTAGGGGGGATAGGGTTTTACACATGTGACGATGTGTGACAGGGACGGGGTTGGGAGAGGGGGGGGGAGTAAAAGCAATTATGAAATTCATGTGACATAATTTATTGATGGCCCCTTTCCTGTCAAAATAAAATATAAAAATTTCCAAATTTTCATAATTTTTTTTCAAATTTTGGTCCGAAACATTGGTTTCATAAAGGTGTTCTATTTTGTGGTTAACTTTTAGATTTGAATATAAAGCGTGGTATATTTTCTTTCTAACAATGATAATAAGGGAGACCAAATGATTTCTACGAGACCTGCATGAGTTGTTCCGAAAAACAAACAAATTAGCCCGAGGGGTTAAAACGAATATTTAAAAAAAAACCTTTTGATTCACCTTAATTGCTGTAAAACACAACTATTTGCATTCGGGCGATGGAAAATACTGCTTTAAAATTTCAATTACTTACGTAAAATGAAAATTTGCTTTTATCGTATGAGATGACCACTGACAGCTATTGACCATAATTTACGTCCGTATTCAATGATGTTTTGTATTGAAATTTTGAATGGAGCGTATCTTTTATCTGGTATTCTATTCTATGTTCAATATATTATGTAGTTTTTATAAATGTATACTTTTAAATGGCTGACAGAGTATCGCAATCACCACTCCGTTCAGCTGAAATAAACAAACACGAGTTTTATTATTAGTTTTTGAATTTTATTTATAGTTTTAAGCAGGGCCCGCAGATACTTTAATAGTGCACAACTGATAATCCTGTAAAAATCGCAAGTGCGCCCCATTTGGTAGCCACCTCTGATCTGGAGCCCCAAAATACCAAAAAAAAACCCTCGACTCTGTGCAGAAACGGGCGGTTCGTTTGATAGATTCTCCTAACTTAATAAACGGATTGCAACCTTCAGAGCACAGGCGTCAGGTGGGAATGCTGTCCTTGTTCTACCGGTATTACAATGGAAGATGCTCCGAAAACCTAGCGTCATTGATTTCCTCGGCACCGGTGCATGGTCGGGAAACAAGCCAGACACGCGCCCAACATACACGGTTGACACTAGTCAAATGAGAACGGATCGTTTGTACGACTTGTTCTTGAGTTCAACAGCTTGGCTGTAGAATGATTTACCGGCCTCTGTGTTTCCTCCCTCCTACAACATGGGTCTCTTCAAGACCCATGTTCACTCCTTCCTCTCTTCAAAAACACCCTCCATACAGCATCTTCAAAAATGACATAGGCCCTGAGGGAAATTATTTTCCTCAGGGCCTCCTATGTGGAGTTAATGTAAAAAAAGGGTCTGTGGTAGTTGTGAAGTAACACAATTTTAAATTTCTCTCGATATAATATGTTGTATCTACGTGGACATACAATAATTTGGCCTCATACGAGTATCATTGATGAGAACTTTCGACTCCTTGGCAAATGAACGAGTGAGGCTGATGAAATTAATAATTTTTTCAGAGAAAGAATAACAAAAATGTTTGATTAAATTCACAAGAAACGGTAAAATATTAAGCTTGTTTCTAGCACGCCCACAACACGCTTACATCGGTGTATTTCTTCAGTGCGTAACTTGTAAATCATATGGATCCGCCAAATTGTTAAATGACTTGTAAGCACTGTGTAAGCTTGCTTAAAGATGTATTAAATTATAGCTTACACTTTGTAAGTTCAGCACAAGTCTTGAGGCGATGTGCTCCCTTAACGTCCATTTGTGTACAGTTAATTTTATATCCATACGCCGAGAGCTTTGCAAGCTAAATATACACGGAAATACATATTACATTGTGAAACTGTAATAATAATAATATTTATTTATTTATTTTAACAATAATAATTACATTTATAATATTATTACCTAGGTTTACATAATAATTAATTTTATGGTTCTACTACTCCATAAGTTGAGCTCTAGGAGCTCGTGTTTATGGGAAGAGTATTTACATGCATAAAAAAAGACATAATGTTCTGAGAAGTATGTATACAATGATCAAAGACTTAAATGTCTTGAATGAAATAAATATACAAATACTTTTTGACAAAGATATAAAAAACAATAACAATAATACATTTTTTTTATTAGACGTTAATTAATTAAGGGTACAATATATCATTACCGAATTTCAGGGACTTAATTTGCTTTTTAAATTGTTCATATTCCAATGTTTCTGTTACATTTATTTTGTTTTTGGATAATAATATATTGTACCATCTCACACCTTAATATAAATAGTGGTGTTGAGCCGTGGTCTTTCTAAGCATAGGTATGGCTATTAAGCCATTAGTTTTGAATCTATTGCTTATGCTATCTGAGGGATGTAGTTTTTGGATGAAATATTCTTTGTAGATTTGATATAATGCGTTTCTCTTATACAATTCTGTGAAGGTTGGTACATTAAATTGCCGAAATATCTCTAAAGTAGGGAAGTCGTATGGTTTCTTAAGGATGATTTTAATAATTATTCTTTGTATTATAATTATGGGCTGTAAGGAAATCTAGTTTATGAAGTTTCATGAAGTGTAAAGGAGGTCTAGCACGATCAAATTGACAACTTAACGATATCGGATAAATTTAACTTTCCACGATTTTATTATGATATCCCGAGCACGGTTGCGCTTTTGATAGCTGAAAGGATATTGACACAAAATTATTAAGAAATCGTTTTATGATGGCAAAACTGACGGATCAGTCTATGGATTGACATTCCTAAACGTCAAACGTCAAACGGCTACGTAATATGAATATATTTTTCAATTCAATTCAATTTATTTATTTTAAAAACATTACAAAATAAGAATTTAAAAGCGTTTTTGAAGAAGAGAAAATATTTAAGATTTGATAAACAAATTCAAACTAACAGCTACAAAGCTTACCGTCTAAATTGGGCTTCATTGGTGTTAAACGTATCCATTTAGAAGTGATTCTATTTATATATATAATATATAACACAGCAGCTCTCCCGACTGGCATGAACATTGGCAAGTTAGTTCTGCAAGACAATGTTACATTACTAACTTTAATACGCGTTGTTAGCTTGCGTAATATACTTTTTGGAACTGAAAATTGCATTAATTAGTTAATGAGGTCTTTAGCAACAACTTGTTATATTTTAACATCTTTCATTTCTCCAAGCCAGAACCAATGTAAAGTTATTGGCACGAACGGATTCAACTCACCGCGTCCGCGTTCATGACTTTTTTCAATTCTAAGAGCTTTGTTAGTTCACCTACGTTCATCAACAGCCCAATAATTTTGCTTAGAGATCGAAATGATTAAAAAAATATGTGCATTTTGACAGGTGACTTTATGGAGGCCGCTCTAAAATTTATCGATCTGCCTTCGTAACATTTCGTATCCATTGTTCTAAATATCGCTCTCAAATATCGCCAATTGATCATTGATGATGAATTAAGTCAGAATTATAAAAAATATAATATGATAATTAATAAATTGCCGTTTTTGTGAGAAATCACCCCAAGAACGCTGTACAATTTGCTTATTTTATTATTTAAGTCCCATTTACACCGAGCGAGTTTACAAGCTACTATCTGTTAGTAAACTCGCTCAGTGTCATCGTATTACTTGCTAACTAGCAGATTGTGGACAACCCACGAAAAAAGGTGAAAGGTGGTCAACTTTACTCGCTACTCGCTTGTGTTTGCCTAAAGATGGCGGCTCACCAACAGCTGATTTTGTCTCTGAGAATTAGTTCGTGCGGCAGCCGTTATTAGCGCTGCAAATTCAAGTTTTCTACAAAATGTCGAAAAAAGTTGCATGGCGCGAGAGTCGTTATTTTAGCTGCTACTGTTGCTACTGAGCGAGTAGACAGTTTTGTGTGTCATCATGACAATCTCAATCGCCGTTTCACCCGCTTTTAAACTTACCGGCTAGTAGCTTGTAAACTAGCTTAATGTAATTGAGGCTTTAGAAACAGATACAGAAATCATACTTACCTGACAGATCACTTACGATACAATTTTATTAGAAAGTTTATGCTTTTAGAAGTTATGACTTTGCACGCAAAGGAAACAATATTTAAAACACTGGACATTGCATGATTTTACATTTGCTACCCTCCATTACTATTGAAATTACAATTATGAGAAGATCAGCGTAGATTAGCGATATTATCAAATGTTTGAATTATTTTTCACATATTCAGTTTCAATTTTAAAATGGCACTTAAATTCAAAGCAAATCTGAGTTCATATAACGTGAAAGATTTCATGTGGGAAAACTAACTAACGCTCATCACAGTCAAGTGAAATTAGGATGCTTGATGTTGTGCCAGCTCACATCAATTCCAAAGGTGAAACGCCTGTTTACCAGCTAGTTAATAGAAATTTAACAAACTTCATTAATCAAACCAAATAATAATAATGGATTAAGGCGTGCCTTGATTAATATAAGCAAAAACCCCCTAAAACTACCCCGCGTAGGTTCTGTATGGGCTTACCATAATATGGAATCTGATTAATCTGTCGAGCATGCTATTTGGAAGTGTTAATTTCCGGTCACGATGTGTGTACAACCTTATTTTATTCACCGGATGTGCGAACATTTATAATTGACCATTATTCATGTTAATGTTTTACTTTATCGGATTTGCTTGGTCAAATATTTTAAATGATTAAATTCAGTTTTTAGCAGGCGTCGTGTTTAAATCGAACCTACATTTCAGGGGATTTCAAAAAAATAACAAAATAAGCTACGAAAAGAATAATATGGAATGCTGTATGAGACGATCTCCTGTTAAAGGTTGTCCTTTTCATATTTAATTGTTAGCTATCTCACTTTCTCTAATGGCGTTATTTCAATTTGGGAGGCGGGAATGGGTAGCGCCGCCCCGGGAACCTTTATTGAATAACCACCTCTGCCATAGGTCACCCCAAGTGGTTCGCTACGTTTGGTGATTTAGCAAGGGTGCCCGGGTTCATGGGGTGAGGTTTGTCTAGGTCTTGGAGGCTGATGACCAGGACACACTGAACCCCAGATTCCCACCCACCCTTTAAACCCTTTTCCTTCCCAGAACTCTCCTCTCCTTCCTTTCCATAAAAAAAATCCTCCACACAGCATCCCCGAAGATGACATAGGCCCTGAGGGAAATTAATTATCCTCAGGGCCTCCTGTGTGGAGTTCATGTAAAAAAAAAAAAATCTCCCGGAAACAATCGAAATAATTGTATTTTTTATAATAATAAAAAATATGCTTGTATTTACGAATTAAATGTTAATCCTCGGCTTTTACTAGTGTTTGCAGTGAACAAAAATATCTTCTCACCACGCACGAGGAAATTTTTGAACTTTTTTATTGCAATTTACTCAAAAGTAGGATACGACCTTATGCGGCGCGTGGCAGTCGAGTACTAACGCAACGAAAGCGAAAACAAATGAAATTTCCTTGTCTTTGCTTACCACTTTTGAGATTTCTACCACACGTCTATATATTATTTATAACGCCATTGCTAAAACAATAAAAATCTGTAGATATTAACCGGGGCGGGAGAGGACTTGAGTGACTGAGTACCAGTAACGACATGTGGAAGAAAAAAAATTGTTTGGGGTTGAAGAAAAGGAAATTAAAAAAAACAAAAAAAACATCAAATAAGTCACTGGAGACCAACATTTAATTTACATTTTTTAATTCAAACAATGTCAGGAATCTCTAGTTAAAATAAGTCAAGTACGTCCCTTAACACCATGTTTATTTTAAAGGCCCTAATTCATGTACATAAATAAATAATAAACAACGCCTTTATTATCATTTACATAAAGTCAGATATTGTATATGTTTTCAAACAACCTAATAAAAAGCAATATGTAAATATTTTTGACGTACTACGTTGGTACCCTTTTAGATAGTTTCAAAAGCACTTATATCGTAATAATATTTTCTTATAGTGGGCGAGAAATTCGTCGTTCGTTCACTTTCCGAGGGAGATGAAATACGATATTAACATACGCGCCCACCAACTTTTTTATTTTTACGTCTTATATTAACTCAAATAGGAGGCCTTTGGTCAAATAATTTCTCTCGGGACCTTTTTTATCTTTGAAAGTGCTGTGTTGAGGATCTTCTCGATGAGTGAACCTAGTTTTTGAAGATATCCATGTTGCACAAGGTAGGAAACACTGAGTCTGGCAAATCGTACCACGGCTGAGCTGTTAAAAATAATATTAGGTGGTAGAAGCAAGTACCAAAAACCAGGACAGCATTTCTCAAAGACTGCAATATATGAGAATCTATTAAACGGACACGGACATTATCAAGTACTTTATTCTGTTTTTTGAGGCTTCAGTCCGAAGGCTGCCAAATACAACGATGGGGATATGTTAAATTTATACGTGGACGTCATTTGAATAATTTTTAAGTATATGCAGACCCTGCACAGAACGGGTAGTTTTTACGACTCGTTCTTAGTTCAACAGCTCAGATATGTAATGATTTACCAGCTTTTTTTTGTTTCATACGTCTTTTCCTACAACAAGGATCTTTTTGAAACCCAGGTTCATTCGGTAAGGCGCGTTTCATCCCGCGACAAAATATCCCCAACAAAATATCCTCTGAAAAAATATCCTATGGACAAAATATCATCCAACAAAATATCTACTAAAGCCTAACCTAACCTAACAAAAGAATGGGACAAAAATAATACAGACATCCTGTAACGATTATAAAATATTGTTAAAATGGGTAAAAATAATACTTAATTGATTAATAATAATTAACTGAGTGGATTTAATTTTAAAAAATATGCCCAGCTTCCGATAACTTATAAAATTAATTTAAAAATAAGTTAAGTTTTTCATTTCAAACCAAACTAATATTCGAGGAAAATAGTAATATCACGTTGTTATGTTCACCCGAAACAAAGTTGGGTTTTTCTAGAGCTAGATTGAAGATTTCATATGGTTGGGTTTCAATGGAAATGTTTGAAGTCAGTACTTGAAAATATAATAATATCTAATAATATGGCTCTTGCTCTCAAGCTTGTATCTCTTTCGCACATAGCGACTTCTACTACTACTGCCACCTGCAAAATTTCTCTTCCCGAAATTGTTTTTATTCATGCCACTTTAATATTGTTTAAGGACATACATAATTATATAATGTGGTGTAAAGATTTGTCATGTTGTTTCAACTTCCTTAAATACATTTTTTTGTGTGAATATTTCACAAGAGGATGAACTGCTCTTATTTTCCACTCTGGAACGTACCATAAATATGCTACATATTATTTTAAATTAATAAAATTGTGAACGTGTGGGATTGAACCATCCTCTCCACAGCCTGGATTAAAATATAATTATTATTTCTTATCAAAGCAAATAAGAGATCTTCACATAAAAAAAAATACATTGAGACTTTCCTGTAAATAAATAAAGTATTTTGGGTTTTGAAAATCGTATTATTATTACGGACGTATTATTCACATTAAGCAGTAACTTTGTGGTTTGACATTATAAATTGAAATAACACAATAATTTTGTTTATAACCACGACTTATTTTTCCACTACCGACCGGTTTCGCTTTACATAAGCATCATCATTTTCCACTACCGGTCGGTAGTGGAAAAATAAATCGTGGTTATAAACTAAATTATTGTGTTATATCAATTGAAATTAATTTTTAAGATAATCAATGTGTTTGCACTTGACGAAACGAGAGTCTAGAATAATATTATCTGATAATATTAATACACTAGCGTCTGTATGATTGAAATTTAAGAATCTGATTTCGAGTAAATCTCTGACGCCACGCCTTATGCAAAACCATCTTCGTTCGTGAAGTTTGTTACAAAGATACTGCCGGGACGTCCGCCTCCCGTGGAGCGAGTTTTTAACTTCTGGTGATACATTATTTCCTGTATTTTTACATCAAGCCCACACAGGAGAGCCCGAGGAAAATAATTACCCCAGGGCCTACGTCATCTTTGAAGATGCTGTGAGGGGGGTCTTTTTAAGGAAAGGAAGGAGAGGAAGTTCTAGGAAGGAAAAAGGTATGAAAGACTGGTAGGAATCTAGGGGTTAGTGTGTCCAGTATGAATCTATCCCTCCCACTGAGGTGCAAAGCGATGGGTCGAGAGAGACCAGCTGGAGACGTCTAGGTACGGTCTTCTTCATTTTGTTTTTGCGGAGTTTTAATTATAAATGTACATTTATTACTTTAATTTTAAATTTTCTGCAAAGAAAAGAAAATTTGAAATTAAAATAACAAATGTGCATTGATAATTAAAACTCTCCAAAAACAAAACGTCTAGAAATTGATACATAGTTAATGCCCAAGAAATACAAAAATGGTCTTCTTTAACTAGTTTCTCCCGATCCGGCCTACCGTGCGGCAGATGAGCAAACGAATTCGCCGCCAGGACCTAGACAAACCTCACCCCATGATCCCGGGCATCCCTACTAAGTCATCAAACGTAGCGAACCACTTGGGTTGACCTATGGCAGAGGTGTAAGTTATCCGATAAATGATGGTGCCCATACCTAGCTCCCAAATTGGATGGCAATTTCGGAATTTTAAAAAATGTTCTGGAGTTCCTAATTGCACCCGATAGTACCTACCTGTCATAACTTTCATCACGTCACTATATCATGACTCCTTATTACTCTGGGAGAAGTTGAGAAAGTTTTCAGGGATCACGAGTGGAGACGAACAATTCCTATTGTATTACTTCTGACTGTGTATTGCGCCCCACAGTGAAGTGCACATAGATTGTAATCAGGGTACTGAGAACGAAAAACCGCGAATTAATTGATATTTTCAAAAATTACCATCTTTGTCCAAGTTTTTGCTAAGAATGGAAAAGCCTTTGAGTTAGGGAGGTGGATACGGATACCGCCGCCCGGGAACCTTTTATTGGACAACCAACAACTCTGCTGTAGGTCATCTCAAGTGGTACCTGCAAATTCACGTTTGGTGAATTTGCAGGGGTGAGGTTTTTGTCCAGGTCTTGGCGGTGGGTAAGGGAGGCCTTCTCACCTCTTCATCGCCTTGGGTCGTGAGAGTCCGGACCCACTGACACCCAGATTTCTACCCACCCCTCATACCTTTCTTTTTCCAAGAACTTCCTTTCCTTAAAAATACCCTCCACACAGCATTCCCTAAGATAACAAGGGCCTCTTGTGTGGATTTAAGCTGGTAGATGTGGAATATGTCGTTGGGGTTACAAAAACTGCCTCAAATAATTGCACACAACGGTTTTATTTATACGTATTGTATTACAATACCAATTACTTGATATATATTTCCATATTTTTTCCTCCAAATAAATATGGACAATATTTGGAAACAAGTCCAACAAGATAATCGAACAGTATTAATAGGGTAGCGTCTGCGTGGTTGAATTTCAGAACCCAGCTTCGAGTGCATGTTGACGCCACGCCGTATGCGCCGCGCCACACATAACATCTGTGTACGTAAAATTTCAAACAAAAATTCCATTGTTATTAGGTTTCGAATTCAAGAATTCGTCAAATGATGTCGCCTCTTCCGTCAGCAGGTCGCATGGGGACGTTTTCCCCCCTATGTATAAGAACTACGAATTTGTGAATTTGTAGGATCTCTCCGGATATGGAAAGATTGACGGTAATACTCAGTTGTGTCAGGCGGCTAAATATTGCATATGACGTCATTGGCTGTCCCGGTTACTTTGTCCCGGTGACTTGCTGTCACGAACACTATCTGGGCGAAACCGAATCAAAAGCCGCCGCGGGCCTAACAGCAAAAACCTACGGAGCGGGTTTTTAACAAGTCTAGTCTGAAAGTATTAATACTCGGTACTTAATAAGTATAAATTCAAGAACCCGACTTCGAGTACATCTCGAAGTGCTCGAGTGCATCTCGTCGTGCCTTTTCGTATGCGAAGTTTGTTACAAAGCTACTATCGTGTCGCCCGCCGCTCATAGGGCCTGCTTCTAGCGATGTTTATATTTAGCCCGTGACGGTTGTAGCATGATATAAGATGTAATTAAGAGGCATATTCCTTAACTTTACGATTTGACGTCAGAATTCACCCGGCATAATAGGATAACGACCTTAGTTAACTACTAAGCCTACACTTTATCTCGTCGTAAAAATATATTTCCATAATATGGGCGTGGGGTATGTTAACATTGTTGACATGTTTATTCAGAATTTAGGGTAATATGCAGTGACGTGCATAGAATTTTTAATCAGGGTTGCAGATTTTTTTGTTGTTGTGAGTTCCTCTTAATAGTCCCAGCTGCTCCCGTTGGAGCCAGTGAGACTACGGCGTCCCCAATTGGGGTGTGTTGTGAAGCTGGAGGTAGTGGGGAGGGGAGGAAAGAGACGGGGGAGAGGAAGGCTGGGGAGTACCTGGACATTCAGATCTCGACCACAAAGGCAGTCGAATTGAAATTAAAATTATTGAAAACTCACCACCGCATTTTTTTACATTCGCTCCGCAAAGGGCCTCTCTTGAGGAAAATAATTTCCTTCAGGGCCTATGTCATCTTTGGAGATGCTGTGTGGAGGGTGTTTTTAGGAATTAAAGAATAAAAAGTTCCGGGAAGGAAAAATGTATGAGGGTCAGTGTGTCCAGGAGTGACCGACATATGAATCTATTCCTTCCTCTGCGGTGCAAGACGATATTCCAAAAGAGTCCTGCTGGATAGGTTAAAAGGTTCCAAAACCAGTCTCTCCCGATCCGGCCTGCCACGCAGTTGGTGGGCGGACACCTTTCTGCCATGATCCAGATAAACCTCACCCCATGAACCAGGGCACCCCTGCTAGGTTACCAAATGCAGCGAACCACTTGGTGACCTATGGCAGAGGTGTTGGTTATCCAATGAACTGTTCCCGGGGCGGCAGTACCCATTACCCATACTCGCCTTCCAAATTGACCTGGTAGGTTTTGGCTACAATGCTGACTTTGCCGATGTTGGTTTTGGGTACCGATCAAATACCCATATAACCACTCAATTAAAAAAAACAGTTAAGCCGGATAAATAATGAAAATTAAATAACTTTTCGAATGCCCAATTATTGCACGAAAGAAAGCCAAGATAACATTTTTTCATTTCGTTATAAAGAAATTATTTAATAGAGGTACCAACAGATGGCACTGGTTGCTATGTTTGTGATTTGTACCGAAAGGCACGGCCTTTTTCAACACTAACACAAACGAGTCTTCCCTTGACAGCGCGCATTGCACACACATCAACATTTTCGTATTGAATACATTCAACATTTGAATATGTCATGTGCGTTCTTTTGAAAATTAATTCCGGATTTGACACGTTACACTAGGGCGGTCGGAGGGGGGCGCGATTCCTAGCAGGCGTTTTCATTTGTATTTTTTTATTTATTCATTTAGTACAAGATTATACATTAAATAATGTGCATTATTTATAATGTTTTGACTGCCCAATAGGAGATTCCCGTTTCTTTCAATAATTTTATAAATTGTTGAAAGTTGTGTGTTATGCATATTATTATGTGAGTAATACAGGGTAGGCGAACTGCAATGTGTGCCTATATGCAATGCACGCCTCTGGTAGCATGTGATTAACATGCCAGTGTTAAAGAAAGATGGTGTTATGCAAAGTTTTAGGTGAATTAATTTATTAGTTTTTATGTTGCAAAATTATGTTGATCCAACGCGTACAACAAATTATGTTGATCCAACGAGGAAATCGACGATTGTTATCAACACATTTGTAGAAATAATACAATATATCATTCTTCTTTGGGGTGAATTTGATTCCCGAATTGCAATGGGTGATCCATGGAACGTGAATTCGTAATTTGTTTACTACAAATTTTCACCCTTCAATCAACTTGATAAGGGTTGCCTAGGCTAGGCTAGGAATACTCGTAAAGTTCGCGTAGCAAACTTTATACCAATATTGCCCTGAAGAATAGAAAATGAGCAAAAAGGACGCAAAACACAATCGAAAATAATATTGCAAGTTTAAGCTTGGCTATATTGACATACTTCTTCTTAACACAATCTGAAGAAATGGCTAGACTGTAATAATCGTAAGGATGGTCCAAAAAAGACAATACAAAATAAAAGATGAAAGCTATTGGCTAAGGTAAGGTTAAGTTAAGAAGAAATAACAAGACAGAACTGGAAATATGTCATTTGAAAATCAAATTCTAGACACGTTGATTCAAAATGTTGTTATTTTACTTAAGTTATGTTATAAATTTAAAAAAATGTTTATTTTCATTATAACAAGGTTGTACCGTTGGTCGTTGGCAGATTTGTTCAATTTTTAAACGATGTTCATATTTGTTCAATTTGTATCATACAACACACATTTCAAATCATAAAATCAGTCACCTTTCAGAATTTTAATTTTAGTACAAATAAAATAATTTAAAAATCCATGTATGCGTTTTGTGACGAAAATATTTCAGTTGTCTATTTATTTACATTCTTAAAAACTAATAATGCATTTCAGATTTTTTTCACACTTATTTTGTTTATACAATATTGAAAAATTAAAAATACTTTTGCTCAAAAAATAATTAAAATCACTACATAATTTTATTATCACTCGACTAATAAAATTATGTACTCGTTTGGGCTTTTAATTTCTAACACCGATGTTGGTATTTACCTAGTAAAGCAAATTTTGAATGAAATAAAATCGATACTGAGTTATAGAATTTATTCGAATATATCGTTACAAGGATACGATATCAAGACCATCTACCGGTATTTCAATGAAAGATTCTTCGAGGAACTAGCGTCATTGATCCCTTCGGCACCGGTGCATAGTCGTGAAATACGCCAAACGCATGCACAACATATGTACACGGTTGACATTTGTCACATGAGAACAACTCGTTCTTGTGTTCAACAGCTCGGCTGTGGGACGATTTGCCGGCCTCTGTGTTTCCTCCTTCTTACAACATGGGTCTCTTCAAGACCAATTTTCATTCATTCCTATCCTCAAAAAGACCCTCCACACAGTATCTCAGATGACATAGGCCCTGAGGGAAATAATTTTTTTCGGTTCTAACTCAACACTAGTTCCACACAGGAGGTCCCAAGGAAAATAGTTCCCCTCAGGGCTTATGTCATCTTTGGGGATGATGTGTGGAGTGTCTTTTTAGGAAAGGAAAGAAAGGAAGTTCTGAAAAAGAAAAATATATTAGGGGAGGGTAGGAATCTGGGGGTCGGTGTGTCCAGGAGCGACAGACGTAGAATACAACATTTCCGCTGCGGTACAAGGCGATGTTTCGAGAGAGTACGGCTGGAGAAGTCAAAAGGACTCCCTCAATCACTCTCTCCCGATCCGGTCTGCCATGCAGCTGTTGGGCAGACGCATCTGCCGCCAAGGCCCGGACAAACCTCATCCCATAAAATCGAGCACCCCTGCTAAGTCACCAAACGTAGTGAACCACTATGGCAAAGGTGTTGGTTATCCAATAAATGGTTCCCTGGGCGGTTGTACCCATAACCGCCTCCCAAATTGTAAACTTGAAATTTGATAATATAAATTGATAAATGCGTCTAGTTTCCACCCAGGCCTCGCGGGTCCAATTAAGTCCTTCGGCCACCCAAGTCCACGATCATTGCAAAAAAAATACGCCGAACTTCATAGCTTCGTAATCTAACTGGTAGCAGTTTCGGGCTGCAGACTGCAGGGTGAAGACTGACCTGATGACAGCCATCCTTCGATAGGAGAGAATGCGAGAAAAAGAAGAATAATACATTTTTTATGCAGGCTTGTAACTAATCTGTATTCTACAAAAGAAAGCCAGGGACTTAAGTTATTCATGAATGAAAAATCTGATGTATATTTAGGCCTACAGGCGAAGTTGGAATAAAATCGATTGCAAAAGAACAGAATATTCAATTATGGTAATTCCGTTTTAAATCGGTTTAAACCATTTAAAAATAACCGTTCGGACGCTAACGGTCGTTTAACGATCAACAAGTAGACTCCTGGCGGCCGTTTCAATAATAAATTATTACCCTTCGAGTTCCAAATTTAAATTCTATCAGGGTTTAAGAAGAAGAAAAAAACAGTGATTTCCTTAAGTTTGAAGGGAGATAATCAGCAAAGGCAATTCGATAAAGTTTATTAAGCTTTATTACAATTTAATGGGAAAAGTTGTCGGTGATGGTTGGTTATTCTTTGTTCTAAAATAAGCAAATAAAATCCACAAAACTGAATAAAATAAATAAACTTTAGAGCACAGGCTTCAGGTGGGAGAGCTGTCCTTGTTTTTCCGGTATTACAACGGAAGATGCTCCGAGGAATTAGAGTCATTGATCCCCTCGGCACCGGTGCATAGTCGGGAAACAAGCCAAACAGGCGCCCAACATTTGTACACGGTTGACATTAGTCACATGAGTTCTTGAGTTCAACCGAGCTGTTGTGGAACGATTTGTCCGTCTCTGTGTTTCCTCCCTCCTACAACATGGGTCTCTTCAAGACCCACGTTCACTACTTCCTCTCATCAAAAACACCCTCCACACAGCTTCTTCAAAGATGACATAGGCCCTGTGGGAAATTATTTTCCTCAAGGCCTCCTGCATGAAGTTAAAAAACAACAAAGATAATTATTCTCAATTAATTTTTAAAAAATCAACAATTTGGTACGGATATCGCAGCTCCAGGAACCATTTATTTGTTACCAACATTATCTAATTTTCGTTATTTATTTTTGGGGTGTTATGCCGTGTGACGCTACCTCCTTCTTTAGCCAACGTTTCGGACAGCGTTCCGATGTCCGAAATGTTGGCTAAAGAAGGAGGTAGCGCAACATGGCATAACACCCCAAAAATAAATAACGATCATCCTTTTGGCCGTGGAAACCTAAAATCATATCTAACATTAAATAAGTTTGGTGATTTAGCAGGAATGCCCGGATTCATGGGGTGAAGTTTGCCTAGGTCTCGGCGGGGGATGCGTTAGCCCGCCTACTGCGTGACGAGCCAGATCGGGATAAACTGTTTGATGGAGTCCTTTTGACCTCTCTAGGCAGACTCTCTCGACCCATCACCTTGCACCGCAGTGGGAGGTACAGACTCATAAATCCGTCACTCCTGAACACACTGACCCCCAGATTTCTTCCACACCTCACATTACTTTTCCTTCTCAGAAATCCCTCTTCTTCCTTTCCATAAAAATACCCTCCACACAGCATCCCCAAAGATGCCATATAACCGGGGGGAAATTGCTACGCTCAGAGCCTTTTGAGTGGAGCTAATTTTAAAAAAAAATGGTTACTACTAAAGAATATTTTTTGTTTTTTAATTATAACATAAAATGATTTTTTGGGAACGTTCCGATGGTTTGGTAGTAAATTCTCTAAGTATATTTCTGGTAAAAGACCACCATTAAAAATCTTAATGTCGCTTAAGGTAAAATGTTGCATCAAAATAAAATTTAAAAAATTGGTTTTCTGTAAAGTCGGCGAGTATTGCTTTTTCATGCATGCAGCCGGCGTTCATCGATTTATAAGACGTTATCACGTCAAAAAATTGGTTGTCTGTAAAGTCCGTTTACTGACGATAATTTTGATAATTGTGATAACGTCATAAAATAACAATAAAGTGGAAGAGAGATAGATGCGTCACAAGCCGAACGCTTAGGCCGTACCCTTGTTCCGCGCTCTCGCTTGCACGCTTGGCTCAGGCGGAATGTGACAATGAGTCATGCTTTTTCGTGGGCGCAGCCGGCGTTCATCTATAAGACGTTGTCACGTCAAAAAACCTTCCTCTGCCTCATTCTCTTCCCCTCCCCAGTTCTTTATGCTCAAAACTTGAGTTTAAAATTGATGATAATTATGAATGAACATTATTAAAATTATGCATTTTAAGAACGATGCTAATCATCATTATAATAAGATATTTTTTTAATTATCCAAACATTTTTAACAATACTCGTGGAAATGCCACCATTGGTCCAGCTGGCAGTTTTGGCTTAAAAACAGAGTAAGCAGCAATAATTGATGAACTCCTGCGAACAGTTAGTTGGTAAGGCCAGCCGCTTAACTATGCTTCAACCCTTTCAATCTGCCATGTTCTTATTTTTCATTAGAAACAAAACCAATCAACTTAGAGAAGGCATTATCTTCAACGATGTAGAAATGACCAGGGGAGCCTCATGCCTTACTAGCTAAACTATGATCAACCTAACCTAACCTAAGCTAATCTTACCTAAACTACCCAACCTAACCCTAACCTAACCCAATCTAACCTAACCTAACCCATCTAAACCTAACTTGTCTACTATTCTATCCCAAAATAAATGCTCCTTTGTCTTGTCTATTCGCTGAACGCCAACACCTACATAATTGAACACTTAACCTAACCTAATCTAAGCTAATATAACTTAAACCCCATCTCTTAACCAACCCTGTCTACTATTTCTAATGCTCTTTTGTCTTGTCTATTGTCTGAACGTGAACACCTTATTGACTGAGTGTAGCGATGTCCTGTTTTCAATTGACCACTTTGTATTTAGTCTGTCTGTATATTTGATTGTGCGTTCCGTGACTGGTCGATCCTGTCTAGATGGTAGCAGTGTTTGATAACAACCCTTTAGCCAGAGCACTTGAACGTTGCGACTGTTGCTAACTGTCAAATCACAGAATTTTTAGACTTTTTAAATTGGTCGGCTAAGATGTTCATGTTCTAAGGGAGATATGGCATGAAATCATGCCGACTGTTGCCAAGCTACGACCAAACTAAGTGCTATGAAAGTTATGGCATATTGATTTAGATAGATGCAAAAGTTTATTTTATTCAATACAAATAATGGTTTGTTACCCATCTCCTTTGTTTTTACTATCTCTGACGTACACTCATCGAAAAGGTGTAGTTTTAGGTAAAGAAAACGCCGTTCTCACTAATTTTATATCAGTGCCCTCTACTTTACCTTATACATAGGTCATTAAGGATTCACCCCTCGTCTCTGCGAATAACAACTTCGAGTCAAATAAACTAACTCTTTATTCTTATTGCCACTTTGAAGCGCTTAAATTTATCCTGAAGAGGGAAACTTCCCTCGTGGGGGGACTTGTGGGGAGGGACTTAGATTTTAGAGCCCCTCAAACGAGATTTGACAGGAAATCAATAAAGTTTGGTGAAAACGGGGTTATGATGCGATGGATAGTCTCAAAGTAGGTTGTGTGTTCCCATCGACGTATACCTACTTGTTCAATGTGTTTCCATCATCCTTGTTCAATGTATATTCCCATAGACCTCCTTATTCAATATGTGTTCCCATAGACGTATACCTACTTGTCCGATGTGTTTTTTGGCCTCCTCTGTGGAGCTAATGTTAAAATAATTTGTAGATTTTCGACCACCATGCTAGGCTGGCTGTGTAATAGTGGTTGATTGCGTGATTATGTGTGTTCCCATTGTTAACTACTAGGAGGCCGATATGTTTTTCTCAATTTTCCGGAGTAGGCCACATGCGTGTATTTTATAATAATCGTGTGATTAGATAATTCAACAAAAAAATTATAAAATTAACAAAAATTATAAATACACAATATAAATATAAACAAGCTATACGCAATGTTTACGTCAAAAAGGCTTAGAACGGGTTGAATAAAAAAAATTTGACAATTCATAAAAATTTTAACCATTCATCAAATGAAGTTAATTTTCACGTTCAGTGTAAGTTCTATTCAAGTTCTGTTATCATTTTATTATGGGCCAGTTGCTTGATAAAACTGTTATAATCACTTAAACAGAATCTTAACAGAACGTTAAAATAAACTAAAAAAATTTGTTGACTTGTTAAAATTTTTTGAAACAACCCATCGTTGGTATCAGTTAGACAATAGTGAGAATTAAGGATTTCAGTTTCCAAAAATTAAATTTCAATGAAAATGACGGATAATTTGATAACAGAGAGTCGCAATTCAGAGAACACAAAACAGAGTCCAGTCCTTGACATATGTGAAGTGAACTTTATACCTTTTATTTGGCTTCTAAAACATTTATATATCGCTTCCATAAAAAAATTATGTCCGGTCCTCCGGTTCATAGAAAATGGTTCGATTTTCTTTTCCTAAAATTTGATTAAGAACAAGAGATATATTTTAGTAAAAAGCTTTGTCATTATGGCTTGATATTTTAGGATTTATTGAGACATAAAATTTATATTGAAAATAGTTTTATCACATAAATATTTTCGCAAAGGTAACTCAAAAAATGTATTTGAAGTAGACATTGAAGTCGGAAATTCATAAAACAGTTTTAAAAAATCCTTGAAACTTTATAGGTTTTATGTCGATTTGGATTTAGAGTTAGTTTTACTTTGCCGAGTACCTTCAATTGATAGTCCCTAAACGATATTTTTGAAAACTCACATTAAAATCGAAACTTATTTCTCGCATGAACTTTAAAAACGTTCCGCTTTGACAGTTGGGTTTTTCAAATAAACTTTGCTCAAATATTTTTTCCTTTGACCTAAAATTTGACAAATTGTTCTAAATAGCGACCCTCTTTTTTACTTAAAAATATTATAGGTTTATATTATCGTTCCACAAAATTAGGAAAATAGGTATTAAATATATAATTTACTTCTATATTTATTTATTTATTTGTTAACGCCTTGAAGGATTTAACGTGTGTATATTATTGAAAGAAGTTGTTCAAGAGTATGATAATTTAATTTATACTGTAAGTACATAAAATTATAAACTGAATATTAACGATGTAATTTTTTTTTTATGAATACCGCACAAGAGTCCTCAACTACTCCCATCTGGAACTAGTGAAAATATGGCATCCCCAATTGGTGGGGAGAGAAAGGAGATGGGGAAGAGGAAGGTGGGGAAGTAGGTAAGAGGTTTCATTATCTTTTAAAGTTGAACTAAGGAGTTCGATAAGTGTAATTATAACAAGATTCCAAAATAAGTAATTAAGGTATTACGAAAATAGTTACAGAGCAATGTGTAGTAGCTGTGTCGATATTTAATCAATTTGGGAGGTGGGAACGGGTATCGCCGCCCCGGGAACCATTTATGGGATTACCAACACCTCTGCCGTAGGTCACTCCAAGTGGTTCGCTACGTTTGATGACTTAGCAGTTGTGTCCGGATTCATGAGAGTGAGATTTGCATAGGTCTTGGCGGCGTATGGGTTTGACCACCTACTGCGTGGTGGGCCGGATCGGGAGAGACATTATGAGAGAGATTTGACCTCTACAGCCGGACTTTCTCGATCCATACATTTTCCCTTACTTGAATTTCCTTTTCTTCCTTTTCTTAAAAAGACCCTTCACACAGCATCCCCAAAGATGACACGGGTTCTGGGGGATTTTTTCCTCACGGCCTCCTTTGTGGAGCTAATGTTTATTTTTTTAAATACCTACCAACTTGCTTGCATGGCCTCTCTCTCTCTTTTAAACAAGACTTTAGTCGCACGTTTCTTGTAATAATTTATTATATCATAAATGTCGAATAATGAAAAACCTCAAATGATCAACAAGTACGTAGATATTAGGCAATTTCCGCCCATCATAAAATATTTTTGGCGAAAAAGCAATATTAATTTGATGTCCCTTTTTTATTACGTGAAAAACATAAAGAAAGTGGCTGAACCTATCAAAATAAATATTTTTGGAAGCAATGTAAAATATAAACGATGATGATAAACAATAAGCCACTTTCATGGATTTCATAATGACTTGGAAAAAATCGTGTGGATAGATTTTTCTACAAAGATGTTACAATTTTTTTTTTAAATTTAAAAATTTATTTTTTTATTTTTAATTAAATAAATCCGTATTTTGGGCTCCTGACGTCGTAACATGAAAATGTTCCGTCTTCTATAAGATTCAATTGATTTTGTAAAATTCCACACTGATTTTTTTTCATATATTGCAACACTTTGATTTCCGGCGAGTTTTTGAATTTTACGCTAATGGTACGGCCACACTGGGGCCAACTTCCAACTGCAAACGTTTGGACGATTTGGCCCAACACATCAGTCTGTGCAATATTATTACGGGAGGGTGGTAAAAAATATTATTGTAGTTAAAATTTTAATCTTCTGAGCTTTACGAATAGAAATCACTATTATGGAAACCGAAGCATCACCTGCAAAATTGTAGGCAACTGATAAGATACAACGCCAAATCAGCTGTTCGATGTTCGCCATTTTGGAGTTCAAAGGTCGGAGTTGGAAGGTTGGCTTTGGTGTGGAAGTAGCATAAAATTCACTTGCTTTGTTGCCTGCGAACTTCGTTACAGGTATTTTATAAATGACGTCCCGTCTTTCCGGTTTATAAAAAATGATCCGAATTTTCGGATTGAAATTTTTAAAAAATTGCTAGGGTTTCAAAAACATATTTAAAAAAAAAAAAATTGGAATGTCTTAGAACATTTGCCTTAAACGGAATTTTTTAAAAAATATGATGCAAGTGGCCCATTGTAGGTAGCTATAATTCGCAACAGCTTTGAAAATATACAAATAATTTTTTAAAATACCAAAGAAATTAAAATGAAGAAAAATAATATGTGTTATGTGTCAATTTTCTCATTTTATGTGAGCTCCCGTCTTGAGCCAATGCGACTATGGCAACCCTAATCAGGGTTGTAAGATTGAAGGTAGTGGGTAAGGAAAAGAGTTGGGAAGGAGGAAGGTAGAGGAGAACCTGGCTTTTCAAATCTGGTCACTAAACACGGTGTCATTTCAAGTAACGTTTCAATTCCGAATGGTGGTATTGCAACAGAGTGATGCTCAGGGTATCTTCCACTCTCAAACGTGCCATAAATATACTACAAATATTTTTTCAAATTAAATAATTGTGAAATAACCTCGTCAAAATTATAATGGTAGAATGACAGTCCTGATTTAACTAATTTCACTGAATTTCATATACCTACCAGAGCCACTCGTTCTAAAATCCTTTTTAAATGCTACAATAACCGGACTGAGTATACGAAACACTCGCTTGTACCAAGATTACATAAAGTTACTAATAGATATGCAGATGTGGCAGATGTATTTAACTGCACGGAAGCTAGGTACAAGAAGGCTTTACTATCAAATATTTTCAATCAGTATTAATTTTATTTGCTCTATAGAATTTTATATGTAATTTTATCTCTGGTGTCATTTCTCAATCAGAAGCCACAATTAACTGTTGTACTCTTTTTTTTATATATTTCTTATTTAGTTATGATTTTGTGATAGGTAATCCGTGTTTATGGTAAATGTATAGCGTTTATATTAAATAAATAAAAAAGCAATCAGCTCTGGCGAGCATATAATTGTTTCTTAACTAACTAACTAACTAACCATCACGTTACAATCTGGGAGGCGGGAATGGGTACCGCCGCCCCGGGAAACTTTATTGAATAACTAACACCTCTGCCGTAGGTCACCCCAAGTGGTTCGCTACGTTTGGTGATTTAGCAGGGGTGCCCGGGTTCATGGGGTGAGGTTTGTCTAGGTCGTAGAGGCGGATGACCAAGACACACTGAACTCCAGATTCCTACCCACCGCTAAAACCCTTTTCCTTCCCAGAACTCTTCTCCCCTTCCTTTCCTTAAAAAAACACTCCACACAGCATCCCCAAAGATGTCACAGACCCTGAGGGAAATCATTTTCCTCATGTCTCCTGTGTGGAGCTCATGTAAAAAAAAAAAATTACACCGTTTCCACAGGGGGACGGAGAGAGCCAAATAACTTGGTATTGGCACACATCCCTTGCTTCATTTACATTCATGCATCATCTCATACATATGCCAAACATATTCTTCTGACTTTCGACATGTCCCGACTCAAGTATCTGATTCACTTGATCATGCCGTGTCTTTCTGGGGCGTCCCCGACTTCTTCTACCATTCACATTTGCGTCATTTATTCTCCTTACACTCCTCTCTTTATTCATATGCTCCACATACACAAACCATCTGAGCCTCCCTTTCTTTACCGTGTTCAAAATATTAAAAGGCAAAATATAAAATGATGTCTTCTTCCCATAAAAAAAAGTCCTAAGCTTCTTCCCTCTCCCATATCCCTCTATCTCTATTCTAACCTAACATAACCTGTATTTACACCACGTTGAATTTCAGTCTCGGACCGCACGCCGTAAGATTTCATAAATTTTTAAGTTGGATGAATTTTGTTCGGCTCCTAGAATTTCTCATCCATTCTCGCGTGCAACCCTTCCTTCTTAATGCCCCAGCCATAGCCTCATCACACATTCGAATAATCCGAATTCCACAAAATCCGGATTTTCGGATTATTTACAGTAGCGCCAGAATATTTATTTTTGAAATATGAACATATTCAAATTAGCATTTGCAAGCTAACAATCATGCAATTGTTTAAATAAATTTGAAGATTTAAAAAAAAATTAGGTGGCTTATTGGTCCTCGGTGTCTTACAATCGCCTAAAAAAATTTAAAATCAGTAGATGTTGCACGTTCGGATGAGGTTACTAAGCCATGTGACCTGTGGTACGTGAAATTTTTATTTTGAAAAACAAAAAAAAGACAATGTCACCAGAGACAGAAATTTCATTTACATTCTTGCTCCAAATAAGCCCTCAAATCGAAGGTCTATGGTTTGTCAGAAATATCCCTGAAAACCTTGTTTTTTTAAATGAATTAATTATAATGCGCCCTTTTTATATGAATACCGCACAAGAGCCCCAACTGCTCCCAACCACCTGGAGCCAGTGAGACTATGGCATCCCCAATTGGGCTATGTTGTGAGGCTGAAGGTAGTGGGGAGGAAGATAGTAAATCTAGTCACCAAACACGGCTTAAGCCATTCCAAGCAAGGTTTCTATTCTAAATGGCAGTTTACACCAGGGCGATACTGATAGTGTCTTCCACTCTGGAACATGCCACATATATACCATATATTATTTGTAATTGATTGAATTGTGAAATCGTGAATTGAGAAATTGTGAAAAAACACAAATCAATCACATGAAATTTTCTTTCGCTCGCCAGAATTTGAACCCGGATCGCTACCCCCCGACCACGGAGGCCATCATTATAGTAGTTTGATAAATAGCACTTTTTTATATTTTAACAGGGTGTAATCCTAATATTGTGTTCTACTGAGTGAGATAATGTATTATAATTTTTAGAGATCGTCATCGATCGTCTGTTAGAATTAATTTTTTTTTTTTGGTCCGGATTTTGAGATTCAAGAAATTCAAAAATCTGGATTTTCCAAAACTGCTCTTGATTTGCAACCCCTTCGCCTGACATTCCCCATCATGGAATCTCATTCCGGGCCAATTGGCAGACTCGTTAAGCTACTTGAGCGCAAGACTCACGATTTCGAAAGCAATTACGAGATCATTGAATAAATTCAAATCCAAAACATGAAACTTGCAAACAGATAATAATATTAAATTATTTATATTATACGCCATACAGACTTTTACAATCATGTGATATTCATAATAAATTAATATACACAGTGCCCGAAAAATCGTACCACAGGCAGGAAACTGGTTAAACTATGTAAACAGTTTAGGAAATGGGTTCCGGTACCGCCACCCCGGTAACCATTTATTGGATAACCAGCACAACTATCATAGGTCACCCCAAGTAGTTCGCTACGTTTGATGACTTAGCAAGGGTTAATGGGATGAGGTTTGTCTAAGTCTTGGTGGCCAATGCGTTTATCCACCTATTGTGTAGCGGGCCGGAACGGGAGAAATTGGTTGATGCAGACCTGACCTAGCTCTTCAGTCGGACTCTCTCTCGACCCATTGCCTTGCACTATAGTGGGAGAGATGGATTGATACGTCTGTCACTCCTAGGTAAACTGACTCCCAGCTGACACCCCTCATACCTTTTTCCTTCCCATAACTTCTTCTCCTTATTTTTCCTAAATAGACCCTCCACATAGCATTCCTAAAGACGGCATAGAGATGGCTCCTGTATAGAGCTAATGTAAAAAAACGCAGAGAACCCAAAAAACTTATTTATTTATTAAAATAGTAAATTAATTATGTAAAAATAAATGTGTATTGATTTTTTTGTTTTAATGTGTTTGTTGCTCGTAGGTATATGAATTATACCTACGAGTTCTCTAAAGTCATCCATGTGGACTTAGCATTAGATATATTTTTATTTATTATATTGAGTTTATGCTCTATTTATATATTTTGTAATTTTTTTTTTATTTATTTATATTATACCGTTGTTTTAAGTAAAATTTGTATTCGGTATGTAAAAGCCCAATAAGGTGTAAATAAATAAATAAATTTTCGAAATACTTACCAGGCCGAATGACAGACTGAAGCGACGTTCAAAGTCATTATAGTTGATATTTAATTATTCAAGTTAGCGCGTTGTTTCCATTAAGACTTGCCAATATTATCATTTGCCCGCATCAAGAGGAAACACACGTCATATTTGATATATAATGGATGATTGATTACGTACTTAACATCCATCTAGAGTTTATACCCCAATATACAATATAACACGGTATGATTACAGTGCAAATTAATTTATTTATACGTACGTCTTAGGATTTTGAAGAGATTGGTAAAAATAACTAACAAGCCACGAAAAAAAAATACTGGAAAGAGCCCACCACCTAACCTTACCTAACCTGACCTAACCTAACCTAACCTAACCTAACATAACCTATTTAAGCAATTTTTTAATACATTTTGTTCATCACTTTTATTGACTTTTTAAAAGGAAATTGAGTTATTTCTGGGTGGTCTGGTCATCATTTTAATTATGACAATTTTTGAAGTGAAAACTTTTGTAGCACCGTTGTGATTTGAAACTCGATGAAACGGAAACGAGTGACACTAAAAAGTGACAAACATATGCATTTATAAGATTAAGACTGCGAGAAAATGAGATAGACTACACGGTGTCCTCTTTGTGCGGTGCTTCGTAGCCTATCGGTCTCCTCTTTGTTTGGTGCTTCGTAGAATATAATGTAAAATAATTTTTTAACTAGGTAACAATGTAAACATAAATTAATCCTACAATTATCCTACTCCTGATACCCTGCATTTGTCTGATTTTCTCGAAGTTTAGTTTTCTGAAGGTTTCCCTTTTACCGCGTGTGAACTGCACATATAATTTTTTTATTTACCGTCGAACGTGCATCCTTTAATTAATTATTAGATAAAAAGAAGTGGGTTTAACCACGTCACGTTTGTAAATGCAATGAAACAAAGCCTGATTTAAAAAAAAATGATTGTCTGTAAAGTCGGTTTACGGACAATAATTTTACGTTATAACGTCATATAATAACGATGGAGTGGAAGAGAGATAGATCCGTCACAAGCTGAACGCTTAGGCCGAACGCTTGTCCCGCGCTCTCGCTTGAATGCTCGGCTCAGGCAGAACGTGATAATGAGTCATGCTTTTTCGTGAGTGCTTTCTGATTTACATGTCAAAAATTAATTTTAGTTGTATAAAATTTACCGTGCAGTGTCTAAAATGGTTCCATGCCAACTGGGAATAATGTCAACTCAACACTTCCTCGAAAAGTCATTAAAATCTACGAAAAAAATAATTTTAAATTAGCCGATAACCCTAACCTAACATAACCTATTTAACCATTTTTTTATATATTTTTTTTAATCACTCTAAATGACTTATCTGAAATGGTTCTGAGTTGGTTTCATTCCGAGTTGGCCGGTCACCGTCTAAAATAGCTTACGTATTACGTATAGCTTATTTTTAGAAAATGTATATTTTTTACGTTAATTTGGACAAATACCGAAAAAATCACGTTGTGCGTTTATATTACTTGTATTTAATTTTTTTAAATAAATTTTGGTACTGCCCCAGCAACAATCTTTTACATTTAAAAAAAAAATAATTTAACGGCTTCAACTGAAAAATTCACACTTCATGGGCAATGAGAAGTGATGGCATATACGATATTCAGTCAAAAGTTCAGCACTGCGAAAAAAATCCCGACTTCTAGTTATCTGACATTGGTAAAAACTTAAAAATAAAATCTTTAAAAATAATAATAAAGGGTTTGAATTTTGCAATCATATAAAATGAAGATAACGTGGATGGTTCTTAGTCGAAGTGTGATACAGTTAAAAATGACCAAATCGGATCGATCGATCGACACCTTGGCGCAGTGGTTAGCACATTTGCCCGGAAAGCGAAAGGTCCTGCGTTCGAGTCCCATAGGTGCAAATATCGTCACATTATCGATTAAGTTTTGCTAAAATTGTCTTCATTTAATTAAATATTAAAAATAAAACGTTAAAAGTAACGTAAACTGCTTGAATGACAACTATGCTGACAATTACATCACCGACTATTTTAAGAACGGTGGCAAATTCATTATATTTACAAACTGACATTATTGTTGTATGTACTTATCGTAGTATTTATAAACTATTACTGATGTACTAAATTCTGCCAAAAAAGTATAACAATATGAATATAAATAGAAAAAAATTTCTGTATTTCTACGGTCTATTTATATCAGACTTCTCGGTTTCAAAGTAAAATTTCACCGTCAATGATATTCATAACGATTGCAGTATCAAATTTAAACGACTTTCAACGAATTCACTTTCAGTGGTACCTACTACAAATAACTCCGTTATTTTAGATCTCTTTTGACCTTTGCATTTACGTTGAAACCAAATGGACATTTTAAAAACCTAGCTAAAAATAGGTACTAGTTATATTACCTAACTAACTAATCACACCTTTCCACCCCCGCAGGGGTGGGCAGAGAGGATGGACATTTCTATATTTTCGTTTCATTTTTCTCATTTCATTTCTTCTGGCATATATTTCTGGATTAATTTAGATCTTAAAATCTCTGAGATCTCAACAAAATCGCACTTTGAACTTTGATCTACTTTCATTTAATTCATTACTTATACAATTATGTCATAATTGCTCAATATGTCTGATTGGGCATCATAATGTGTATTTGTTTTGATTTCGATAATAATTTTAAAATATTCATATCATTAAAATAGTTGTTTGGCAGTCTCAATGTATTTTCAAGGACTTTGAAATATATTGTGCCCATTGACTGCGGATGAACTACAAGCAAACCGCAGATGGCGTTTTTTACGGGACGATTCTTTGACACCTGTGCAGCTGGTATTTACGTGTGAGTTGTAGGTGTGAGTTGGACGTGTTCCTTCAACAATATTATTGTTACAGGATTGAACTTGTGACGCAGGTGCAATTAAAATTGTACCGACCATTTTGATATTCAATAAATACTAAAGCACTAAGCGACTAATTGCCTTTGAAAGCACTTAGCAATTAATATTATTTTTTAACACCTGCTGGAAAACAGTAAACAAATTAGTTATCCTTTGCGTGTGCAGCGACAAAACAATAACATTTTTACGAAAACTTAGAACATGTGTGTTAATATTGTAATATAAAAGCTCACTGAAAATAAATATGACCTTTACCAAAAAGATCTCCGAGTTGTTAATTACAAAATATCTCCCGAACCGAAGTAAAGATTGGGGTCCAGCAGCCTAAGTTTTACAGTATTGTATAGATCAAATAAGTCGGTCTCATACAGCTTTAAAGTGTCCTTTTGAACAAAAATTTGAATTTTTGAAATAATATTATTGTGACACGAAACAACACAAATCTGCAAATCATCAAAACTCAAACCTGCAAACATTGTGAATTTTGCTCTTGACGGATCAACTTTTGTATTGAGGACCTAACCTGTTTTTTGTCACAAAATATTATTAAACTTGCTGTTGCGTGGTGATTCTAACATGTGGAAACCACCTAAAAGTCGATATGCAGCAGACGATTGCTCTATGAGGTTTAGTATCTTTGTTGTACATTTAGATCAGTGCTGATTGTCATTAATAGAATGAAACTTCCTTAGCACCGTTGTGATTTGAAACACGATGAAACTGAAACGAAACTAAAAAGAGATAAACACATACATATGTAGGATTTAGCCCGCGAGAGAATGAGTTAGAATGAAAAATTACCTCAATGGCCGCTTTGATTATGAGCTCACTTTCAGGACTCCAATTGGTTGAGATTTTGTCCACCTGTGCCAAAACAGTACTGTTGTTGTTAATTTTGTTCCCTTGACATTGCTCTGTATAATCTCGTCGCATTAGTTCGTATTTGTCCAACAGACCATTTTAGTTTTTGTTCAATCTCCACTTTGAAATTAAAAATAAAGTATAAAAAAATGATAGTTAATTACTTAACTATGATTTATTTAAACTAATGAAACTAACCTTTATCTTTACGAAAATAGCTTTATATTAAACACCTATCATAGTGTTTAATTGAAATAATGAAAGAAAACTTTCTCCTCCTGTAATATTTTCTAATGGTCTGTTGGACAAATACGAACTAAGAAGACGAACTGTGTATTCTTTGTTTCATATTATTTGTTCTATATTTTGTAAGGACTCTTTTACGGATTTTTTTAAGGATTACTTTTAAGTTTTTTTTTTACATGAGCTCCACACAGGAGGCCTTTAGGAAAATAATTTCTCCCGGGGCCTATGTCATCTTTGAGGATGCTGTGTGGACGGTTTTTTTAAGGAAAGGAAGGAGAGGAGAATTCTGGGAAAGAAATGGGTTTAAGGGGTGCGTAGGAATCTGGGGTTCAGTGTGTCCTGGTCATCCGCCTCCAAGACCTAGACAAACTTCACCCCATGGACCCGGGCACCCCCGCTAAATCACCAAATGTAGCGAACCACTCGGGGTGACCTATGGCAGAGGTGTTAGTTATCCAATAAAAGTTCCCGGGGCGGCGGTACCCATTCCCGCCTCCCAAATTTATTCTACTTAAGCGCACTTGAAGTGAATTTGCCCCACTCCCTCCCCAATCTTGTCTTCTTTAGTTTTCTGAAGGTTTCACTTCTACCGCATGTGATTTCACACTGAAATTTTTTAAATATTTTTTGTGTCCGCGAAAGTAAATTCAACAGTCAATAATTTTTAAAGTATAATGTTTATCAAGTTTGGAATTATTTATACACCCCAAGCTTACACAAAATTATGATACAATGTCCTTCAATTCGTCAGGCATTAGATTCATATCGTAACACAACAAAATGTCATTATTTTCATCCGATAGTAATCATAAAAATTTATAATACAAGAATATTACGTCGACAACTACACATTACACTGACACAAAATTAGCCATCAGAAATTTAAAAGCTTTCATTTTAAAGCACCTAATGGCAGAGAGTCATCATTGTTTGAGTGCGGAGTTGGAAGGACTTGTCCTACAACAGCACTCCGGGCAATTAATTCATTCTGAAAGTGCAATATATGCATTAGTAGTAAAGGGAAAGGGGTGCTCAAGTTCGGGTGAATTTATTAACTTTTATTCATTTATTTTATATAGTTAGATGTACATAAATATTAACCCTCCAATTAGAAATGTTCACAGCATGAAAAATCAATGTTTAGTTGTTGGAAATGCTTGTAGTGATAACAGAAATAATGATAATCAAAATGAAATATAGAACATAGTAGTGTCAAATATAAAACATAACCTGCAGAGAAAGAAATAAAAGAAAGAAAGGGTATGACAATAAAGCAGCTACATAACTGTTCTCCACGAAGTGTCATGGTAGGAGTTTGATAATTTGGTTTTTTTTTAATATATGAGATTGTTTGCGTAGATATCTATATGGTCACACTCAATGGTATTATATAAACGACATATTCGAGATAGTTGATTGAAGAATGCAATATTGCTATTAATAATACTTGTGCATTTAAGCATAAACTTCTTTAGCATCGTTGTGATTTTAAACTAGATGAAACGGAAGCGAGCTACACTAAAAAGAAACAAACATTTTCGTCCTACGAAATCCAAAATAAATATCCTGGACTTGCAGAAAAGTTAATAGATTGTCGCCTTAGTTCTTAATTGTCCAAACGACCATTCTAGTTTTTGTTCAATATCCACTTTAAAATCAATAATAAAGTATAAAAAACTATAGTTAATCGCTTTACTAAGAATTATTTAAAGTACTGAGACCTTTACCTTTACGGAAACTTTATCTTAAATGCATATCGTAGTGTTTCATTGAAATAATGAAAGAAAACCTTATTTTCCTGTAAAATTTTCTAATAGTCGTTTGAACGACTAAGAATTAAGACCTAAGGCGACGAGATGTCGCATATTAAATACAAATCGATAAATTTATTAAATTTGTTAAATTATGATACATTATATATTTTTTCATTTCAATGACAAAATCAGTACATTAGAACAACGTTCTTGAGTCGACGATACTTTCAAAATCAGCTGCTTGAAATGGTTTTAACCATGTTCGGTGAACAGATATTAATAGCCAGGTACTTCCTAATCTTCCACTACCCCATTTCTTTCTACTTATCACTATTTTTTACATTTTTTCATCAAAATGGTAAATCCTGAATCCCACTATATTTTGGTAAATTTTGAATTTCACTATATTTGCTTCAGCAATTACTGTAAACCATCGCAGAACCATGACAATCCGAATTTCGAAGAGTGGACTTTACTTAAGTTCAGCGTTGGTTTAGCGATCACTGCATCTGTGCATTGTTCCCGCTACCTGCAGCCGGAAAGGAAAGCGCCGTAAACCAAATGCGGACCCCATTGTTCCGTGTATCCCGTGACATCATAATGTCCCCGCTCCGCGTTAATCATTCCCACTGTGTAGCTTGGAAATGCGGTGCCACTTGAGCTTGAAATCTAAATGGGCCGGCTGCACTGTGGGGCATTTCGACAATTATGCTGAAAATAAAAATACTTATTCAGGGATAAAAAAATATATCTTTAGGTTCGGTAATGTTAGGTTTAGTTAGGTTCAGATTCAGAGCATGTAATACATTTGATAAGAATTTTAATGATACGGGCATATTGCATTAGGTATATTCTTATTTATTCTATTGAGTTTATGCTTTATTTATACATTTTGAAATATATTTTTTATGGTTACACTGTTGGTATAAATGAAATATATATTGTACATGTAAAAGCCCAATAAGGCGTCAATAAATAAATAAATATTCTCATGTAATTGAACCTTTAAAAAATATGTCATAGCTAACATTAAATAATTTTAAATAATCTTTTGTAAGTTTAAAAAAAAAAAAATAATAAGTACACCGCACAAGAGTCCCAACTTCTCCCGTCTGGAGACAGTGAGACTATGGCATCCCCAATTGGGGTATGTTGTGAGGCTGAAGGTAGTGGGGAAGGGAAGGAGATGGGTAAGAGGAAGGTGGGGAAGTACCTGGCTTTTCAGATCTGGTTACCAAACACGGCTAAAGCCATTTCGAGCAACGTTTCAATTCCGAATGGCGGTCTTACACCAGGGCAATACTGAGAGTATTCTCCACTCTGGAACGTGCCGAAATCATATTATATATTATTTTTAATTAATTAATTGTGAAATAACACAAATTAAATTTATTTTCCACCGCTGGATTCGATCTCGCGACCTTCGGATTGCGAGTCAAGAGCTTGTTATCATGTTGTTGCTGTGAATTCTTTCAAGTTACTTGCCATCTCATTTATAAACAGTTGTTCGTTTTAGTTGTAAGTAGATTTTAATATTATTGCTGTTATTTAGTGAGGATAAAATTTTCAATACATAAAATTGGTATTCCACCACCCTTCTCATAGATTATCCATACGATAATGTTTATTTTCCATTAATTAAACACGTTTTATTTATTTTAAAATCTGAGTTCATTATTCGGTTCTTAAACCTATAAACAGTGGCAGTGGATGAGTTAGCCGAGGTTTTTACCTGTTGCAAGTATTTATTAATACTTGTTATCATATGGATACGCTATTACGAGGCTGGTGAAATACACCTATCTTTTGAAATTTATTTTAAGCAGGCCTATTAGCGTATTTGTTACCGTTAACTTAGCATTTATTTATGTTCTTACGTCTTCTTTTATTTTTTATTTAAAGTTTATAATGTTGTATTTTTGGATATATGTCAGCCCACGGATGCAGGACCTTTAGTTTTTTTTAATTATAATTTTAAGTTTTGTGAAAATGTGTTATTAGATTTTATTTGCATTATTGATTTTATTTGAAAGCAAGGAAACTGGTCTATATCATCGGCTATATTCGTAACAGTTTGGGTATTAGACACGAACAGGTTTGGGTATTAGGGCGACAATTGACTCTTTTGTGTTGTACTTATTACATTACTGGGCATACTGTACAGGGCACGCAGATACTTTAATAGTACACAACTGCTAGCCCTGTACAAATCGCAAGTGCGCCCCACGGTTGAATTTGGCAGCCACCTCTGGTCTGGAGCCCCAAAATACCTGAAAAAAACCCTTGACTCTGTGCAGAAACGGGCGGTCCGTTTGATAGATTCTCCTAATTTAACAAACGGATTGCAATCTTTAGAGCACAGGCGCCAGGTGGGAATGCTGTCCTTGTTCTACCGGTATTACAATGGAAGATGCTCCGAGGAACTAGCGTCATTGATCCCCTCGGCACCGGTGCATAGTCGGGAAACACGCCAAACGCGCGCTCAACATTTGTACACGGTTGACATTAGTCACATGAGAACGGGTCGTTTCTACGACTCGTTCTTGAGTTCAACAGCTCGGCTGTGGAACGATTTGCCGGCCTCTGTGTTTCCTCCCTCCTACAATATGGGTCTCTTCAAGACCCATGTTCACTCCTTCCTCTCCTCAAAAACACCCTCCACACAGCATCCTCAAAGATGACATAGGCCCTGAGGGAAATTATTTTTTCCTCAGGGCCTCCTGTGTGGAGTTAATGTAAAAAAAAAAAAAAAAATTACTCCTGTACTAAGGACACCTGTTGAAAAACATTCAAACTATATATTAATATACACTACAATTATGTATTTACAAACAAATTTATTTATAAACAATACAGATATTACCTCATAAATAAAAGGTAAATTTCATCACACGCAATTATTTCCAGGTGTTCACGTGTTCTTTCACGTGTTATTATTGCTTCCATGTGTTATTTCTTCCAAATGTAATGTATTCATTAAGTAATTTTAGCACGTGCCATTTCCGGCTGAAAAACATCGTCATGCATGTATGTTTTTAGGTTTTCACGGCCAAAAGTATTTTTGTTATTTATTTTTGGGGTGTTCATCTGCCCTGATGATGGACACTGTAACGCTGTCCGAAACGTTGGCTAAAGAAGGAGGTAGCAAAGTACGGCATAACACCCCAAAAATAAATAACAAAAAAAATCGTCATGCATGTTATTTTTTAGGAGATCCTAAATTTGGCGATGGCAGAAACTTTAGACCGTTCAGTTTATTGTCATCGTCGAGTGGTAGTTGTAGACTTGATTCGATTACTATTGGTAAGTTGATATTGAGACAAAAATAGCCAGTAATTAAATTCTAGGAGTGTATTCGGTGAATTAACTATTCAAAGAGACTCTAGAAAGTTCTTGTAAATTGTTCTTAAAAAAACACTACCAGGAAATTACTTAAATATCGGATCAAAATACAAGACGTTATTTCGCTTAAGAATAATTAATGTTCCGGAGAACTAAACAAATAATCAATCGAATTATTTGTTTGTGTTAAAAATGTTTCGTAGACAAAGGAAAGAATATGTACATTACGCTACAAGAATAGGTACAACATGAAAAGCAAATAAATGTGGGCGAATGCGGAAATCAAGTTCGTTTATATTATATCTTCAATTGAAGGAAATCAATATAAAAACTGTGGCCCATTTCGGCCAGTTTCATACACATCTTAAATTTGGATTTGAGATCAAAACCCAACCAAATTGAAAAATTATTTTTGTAAGCTACTTTATTTATTTTTGCTTTAAATTATAAGATATAGGCCATTAAAGATTTTAGTGCTTCATGATTTTATAGGCAACTTGGGCAATTATTTGTGAGTAAATGAAAAACAACCATCACAGTAAAAGGAAAATGTTGCTTGTAATGGAGAACTTAGCCAGACGAGGAATCGGACATGCGACGCATGACGCAACATCGCGTTTGGGTCCCGGGTGGGACCCAAACGCGATGTCCACTCAGCCACTGACCATCAAAATCTCCACCACATCGCCATCACACTGATTAGATTAGATCCACTGACTGGCATTTCTTTTTTTAGTGTATTTTGAATTCTCGTTTGTAAAAACAGGATAGAAATTAAAATGTGCTACCTTAACCTACGTTTATTAAATATTCAAAGGTCACGTTTACAGCATTTCAAAACATTGTTAATTAAGTAAATGATCAACCTAATAATAAAATGTCAGCCGTTTTCTTAATATGTGTTAAACATGTTTAATCGATAATCGGTGGGATCCGCTTATCCAGTAGATAGCTATTAAGTAACTGCTAACTGGTAACTGGCCGACCCACCCTCGCTAATATTAAGTAATGGATATCAATTTGCAAACATAGGTATAGCAACGTACGTGTCGTGATGTTAGGTTGTGCTCAGTGGCGTAGCTAGGGGGGGGGGGGGGGGGGGGTTTGGGGCGGTCCGCCCCAGGTTCTTCCCAATAGGGGATGACACCTGACCGTGGAAAAAATTACAAAGGTAGAATATTGTCACAAAAATATTTTACACATGAACACGGTCTGTTATTTACACATTCTAGCTCTATGGCTCGGCCGGTCAGGGATTCAGTAAAAATTCTATTGTTTTATTTTCGTTCCTAGCTCTAACTATTGCTTGGTTGGAGATTCCCCAAAAATATTCCTCGCTTGTCAACTGAACTTGAAAAGTTGTTATTCTGTTAGTGTTTTTAAAAGTGTTAAAAGACATCTTTAAAAAACAAGGTAAGTGGATTGGAAAGTTATTTTTTTTGTAATAAACGATAACTCGTAAACTCAAAACCGAATAAAGCAGAATAACTAACGAAACTGACCGAAAAAAATTATCAATCATCTGAATATTCTTTTCTGTATTTCAATTCTGTGTAAATAATAAGGAATAAGAATAAATATAATGAGAGGGGGGGTGATGACACCACGTTATCCGCCCCGGGTGCCACCCGAGCTAGCTACTACCCTGGTTGGAATCCTGTATAGAAAATAGCTCCGTGATGGAATTAGTAACGCCCTTCTGGAACCCTAGCATGGTCGATCGATAAGGATTGTATCGATAACTTTCGGTAACTGGCATTCGTTCGTTCCCTAGCATGACTGCAGATTGACAACGTATAAATGACAATTCACAATGACTAAGTTCTTAATAAATTCGACGTTAACTGTTGTTTGTACGTTTGTGATCTACGGTTTTCCTAGGGGATGTTACCGAAATTTATCAATGCAATCCTTAGGATGGGCGTACGCTGAGACATCGGTCGCGCAGCATGTTCAGCGCAAGATAGTTTTGATTTTTGTGTTGTATGGAAGTGTATGGAGCGACGTACGCTGAGACGTGCATGTTTCTCATACATTCCACAACTGCGCTGAACATGCTGCGCGACCGATATCTCAGCGTACGCCCATCCTTATACATTGACCGTGCTGGGTATTCTGTAATAGTCACCAATCTACATACAAAAAAAGGAAGAATTATTTGTTTGTCCCGCATGCATTCCTACACAGTTAATCCGATTGCAATGAAACTTTGGTGAGTTGTTGAGCGCACACCCACGAAGGTTCCTACATGTGGTGAATTCTGGTTTTATGAAATTTGTATAAAAAATTGATGGTAGGTGGTGAGCGAGTTGTTTGAAAAATGTGTATATTTCGTATAGTTTAGTGGCAGAAAGGGAAAGAGGGAGAGGTAAAGGATTTCAGGAAGGAGGGAGGAACAATGAGGAGGGTTCGTGGGAAGGGGGCGAGGGTGGGGGGAAGGTGGCAAAGGTGGAAGGGAAACGCGTAAGGAGGAGGGAAACTGGAGGGGGGTTAAACTTATTTTAAAAATGTAGCATGCCTTCAGGACTTACAATATATTTGAAATTGTTTTAAAAGCCAGAATGAATGTATGCTAAGTGTGCCTTTTATCGCCACGTATACGCGTAATAGACATAAAAATAGCTTGGCAAACGATGTATAGAGGTCACGATTTAAAACACAAATATTTTAATTAACATACAATTTTATTTTAATTTTATTCAACGGAAACTTTAGAAAAAACCTAAATTAATGTAAATCATATTTTGTTGTATTTGTGGTGTTAACCAATTCGTAGTAAAGATAAATCTAAAACAGAAATTTTGCAAAAAACTTGAAAACGTTCATTTCCACTTTCAAATTTGTGGCGCACTCCGTTTGTCTATTTCATATTGAGTTATATTATTATTCTGTAAAATCTGTTAGTTTCTAGTGGGAAGTATAGCAACTGGAACTCTATATTTGAATATCTGCATATTAGATCAATGCGCTAATCAAATTCTGTTAAGGGAGAAGTTGGGATCGATTGGAGACAAGACGATGATCATATATGCTAATCAGACAGATGAGATATGTGAAGGGAAGATAATAAATTGAATGGAGTTCTTGATGTAATTATATAAATGGCATTAGAGAAACCTGACGAAGTATTATTCTGATACGATATTTATAAAGAATTTCAAAATGTGTTTGTTTAGAATCACGTGTCCTTGTTCTACTGGAATTTCAATGGAAATTGATCCAAGGAACTAGCGTCCATCGGCACCGGTGCATAGTCAGGAAATACACCAAACACGCGCCCAACATTTATATACGGTTGAAATCAATTACGTGAGAACGAGTCGCTTCTACGACTCGTTCTTTGTTCAAGATTTTGGCTGTGGAACGATTTGTCGGCCTATGTGGTTCTTCCCTTCTACAACACGGTCTTTTCGCTCCTTTTTTTCCACAAACAGATCCTCGATTCAGCATCCCAAAGATGATATTGACCCTAAGGGAAATTATTTTCCTCGGAGCCTCTTGTGTGGAGTTAATCTCACAGGATTTACTGCTTTACTCCATCTCTTCCTACATTTGTAAGATCACACTGTTTATGAGATTTGCCCAAACTTCCAATTGCCTTTCTTTTTGATTAAACTTTAAACATTTTAAATTCTCTTCACTGCTTTAGTAAGAAGTATTTAGAATACAACTCCACTATTTGGTCCCCATACTATAAAGAACATCAAATAAAAATTGAGAGAGCTCTAAATAAATTTTTAAGGTTCATTAATTTCAAACTCTCCATACCCATTAAAGAAATTAATTATGACAACGAAAATATTTAACTTAACTGACTAATCGTGGAGAAGAACCAAGAGCAGCCGGATACTTTTATTCAAATTAGTTAATGTTTTTTCATCAGCAATTGGTTACTTAGAACAGGCAATCTGCCCAGCTAGGACTTATATCGACCTGCAAGACATAATAACACTTGTACACATTTTTAATATTTACATTTATCTTGAAATATTATTATTATGTTATTTTTTGCTATTTGATTGTATCTTATGTAATATAAATAAATAAAAAATAAAAAAACACTTGACGCACCTGACTTAACAAAACTAAAAACAATCCGAGTTCCAAATTGTGACACGAGGCAGCGCTGTTCTTTGTTTATCTATCAAAAACTAACTATTTCATTAACTCCCCAATCCAAAGACTACATAGGCTTGGAAATAAATTCAGTTTCGTTGATATTTTCATTTATTCCTTACTAAAATTTAAATTAAAAATTTCTACAATTCTGCAAATTTTATTATCATTATTCTAATAATGTTATTTCTTTTTAATTTTGCTTCCTTTCTATTAGTGTAAAGGGAGAGAAATAATAATATAAAATAATTGGTATTTTATTGTTTCTGTGTCTTTTATTATTATGTAGCACAATTGATGTAAACGCTCCAAAGGCGTATAAATAAAATAAACTAAAGAACAATTCTATTTGTGTGTTAGTTTTTACGTAATCACAATCCAACTGTGAAGTTGAAAGATAAAAGAGAATAAAACAAAGAATTGTTTATACGTGGTAAGATTACTTCAGAACAACAAAGTTTGAGACGGTCACGGTAGCCAGAGTTCAAATACATTTTTTTAATTCCCCGAAGAGCTTACCCCTTTGAAGATCAAATACTATTCCACAAATAGAAACCAATGATTTTTTTTTCAGAACACATCTTTACATATAACTTTTCTATGCTTTATGGGCCTTATTTATGAACACGTTTTCAATTTACACATTAATATCGCAAATGATTGTTTACGAGTTGTACAAAATTTAAAACACATTTCTTAGTACGGGGGTAAATATTTAAGCTTGTTGAGATAAGCATGGTTTTAGTGGAAACATATTTAAACATTTTCTCTTGCAAAAAAGTAAGTAATCGAAATGAAACAGATGTTTTTTTCCAAATAGTAAAAATTCGTCTTTCGATTATGCAATCATTAACTTTTATTAAATCAATTGACTGCTGGGGTGGTCTAGCTTTCAGGCTCTTGACTCGCAATCCGAAGGTCGCGGGATCGAATCCCAGCGTGGCAAATATATTTTATTTGATAAATTTGTGTTTTTTCACAATCAATTCATTTAAAATAATATAAAGTATATTTGCGGCACGTTCCAGAGTGGAAGATACTCTCAGCATCGCCCTGTTGTAGACCATTATTCAGAATTGAAACGTTGCTTGAAATGGCTTTAGCCGTGTTTGGTGACCAGATCTAAATAGCCAGGTACTTCCCACCTTCCTCTTAGAGGGCGATACTGAATATGTAGTAGAATTTGAATTTGAGACATAAATCACGAAAAACTGCAAAACTTTCATTTATTAATCATCAACGCCCTTACCAACGCCCATACGGGCGCTGACCCAACATATCCTCCACACAGCATCCCCAAAGAAGACATAGGCGCTGAGGGGAATTATTTTCTTCAATGCCTCTTGTGTGAAGCTAAAGCAAAAAAAATATGGACCTCATGCCTCTGTTCTGAATTCTTTTCATTTTTTAAACTTGTGTTTTGTTGCTCAAAAAAAAAATACACTTTATAAATTATCTCTCGAATGTGACAAAGGTATTGGGGTCTTCCCATTTTTTAAATGGTGCTTGATTGTTTTTCGTTTTTTCTAGTAATTAATAATAGTTTTTATTTTACAATAGATTAATTCCAATTACGAATCTGACACTCTTAACATCTATGAACATAATTACACAAAAAGTCTCAAGATTATTTAAAGAAAAATTTAATTAATCTAGTGTTTCAGAAATTTCATTCAACATAATAATAATTGGATGATTTAGAGCAGTGATTCCCAAAGTGGTTCCCTAGGGGACCACGGGAGATTCGACGGGGGTCCACGTAGAGCGATAAGGAAACAGGGGTTCAGAATTAAGTGGGGGACCACGAACCGATTTTGATTGAGACCCATCCCGTGCCCCATATCCCATCCCACCCCCGTCTCCTACCCCATTACGCCCCCTCCATAACAGAGCGACCGGCGTACAGCGCACGTTGTTGTATAACACCCCCCGTCCCATATCCCATTACTCCGTGGCAAATATAATTTCGAAAACTGGTCCATTTGCCCCCGTTTGAAAATATCATGACAACGCATGCCGAGTTTTGGGAATATGGTAGAAATGTACCAGCAGGGGATCCACCGTGACCAGTAAAATTTTGAAAGTGGTCTACGAGAAAAAAAGTTTGGGAACCCTTTATTTAGAGAGTCGTTTTTGTGAGAAATCAGCTCAAAGGTGCTGTACAATAATTATTGTGAATTGTTAGGCTCTATTTTTTTTTTTTTTTTTTTTTTTTTAATTTATTAAATTACAGAAAAAAAACATTTTGTACAAGAATTTGTATACCCACAAAGCTGTCATATAGCAGCTTGTCTGCAGGTTCTAACAATTTAAACATTCATAATAAAATATCTAAGAAAAAATTTGTAAATACATTTAAAGTTTTAAGGAAACATTAGAATAGATAGATTAGATAATTTAACTTACAACAATAAATATATAAGATATTTCAATATACCTACCTAATAAAAGATATGTAGGCAGCTATATTAAGATATACAAAGATACATGGAGTTTTCGTTCATTAACCATAGTTTTATCATTTTAGGACTTAGTCTCTCATTTTTTTCAAATTTTATGTTATTATTGATTTTATTGAAAATCACTGGTATTAGATATTCAAAAGTACGGCTTCCATATTTATTTAATATTCGAGGAGTTTTTAGGCCCTTTCCTTCTCTAAATCTTGTGGTATGTTTGTGTACAAGTAGGTGTTTGTAAGGGCTTTCCCCCATATTATCCATAATAGTAGTGAACCAGTGGAGACCTTTTATTGTAAGTAGGCTCTCTGAGCCATACAGTAATTTTAAGTTATGTTTCTGTTTGTAAATCTTAGTTGTGACAATTTTTTTTATTATGGCGGTTTGTAAATTTTCAATATATTTAATGTAAATAGTGCTTGCATGACCCCAAGTTCGAAAACCATATCTAAGGATGGATTCGACCATAGAAAAATATATGAGTTTAAGAGTACAATGAGGCAAAATAAATTTTAATTTGTAAAAGTTACTAGCTAAGGATCTGAGCTGGTTACAAATTTTAGCCACTTGTTTATTCCACTTAAAATTGTTATCAACTATTATTCCCATATAAGTATATTCATTTGTGAAATCTATTTTTTCACAGTCACAAACATTAACAATTCCTCTATGTATACAGTTAAAGCTATGAGCGGTTATTTTAGGAACATTCCACATTTTCAAACTTGGAGATTTTATGTACATGCATTTGGTTTTTTTAACATTAATAATTAATCCTACATCATGAGCCCATTTGAGAAGCTCGTTAAAATCTCTTTGCAATTCTTGTATAGCAATTTCAGGATTTTCATTTGATACAACAAGAGCAGTATCATCAGCAAAAATGAATCGACGAGCTTTTTTGAAAATCTTACACATAGCAATTACATATATAATATATAATTTTGGACCTAGAATAGACCCTTGCGGTACTCCTGATTTGATGTATCTTGATTTACTAATTATATTTAAAATCTTCACACTCATTTTTCTATTTGACAAATAGTTTTTAAAGAATAAGAGGAGTTTACCCCGGATCCCTATAAATTCAAGTACTTTAATTATTTGTATATGGCTAAGTGTGTCGAAGGCTTTTGAGAAATCAATAAATAGAACCAATACATGTTGTTTACAGTTTAGTTGTGAATTTATATGATTAGCAAATTTTTCGAGCAATTTATCGCAACTTTTATTTTTTTGAAAGCCATACTGGCATTCATCAATAATACTCAGCTTATTTAAGTATTTATCTAGATTTATTGATATATATTTTTCTAAGATTTTTTCTAATGCAGGAAGTAAGGAAATCGGCCTGTAATTGTTTATTAAAGAGTGATTTCCATTTTTAAAGATAGGCCTTACAATGCTATATTTTAGTTCATCGGGAATATGGCCCGTATCAATTATTCTGTTAATTAAGTGGGCGATTATAGGACTAAGTAATTTCACATGTTTTTCAAATCATACATACGAATTAAATCTATGCCTGGAGTCTTGGAATTTTTCATACCTCCGATAATTAATTCGATTTGCTTTGTATTTGCTCGTGGTAGATACATTGTGTGGTTTAATTTTATTATTTACAAATAGATACAAATTTGGGAGGCGGGAGTGGGTACCGCCGCCCCGGGATATTTAATAATAACTTTATTGGATAACTAAGACCTCTGCCATAAGTCACCCCAAGTGGTTCGCAACGTTTGGTGATTTAGCAGGGGTGCCCGGGTTCATGGGCTAAGATTTGTCTAGGTCTTGGAGGCGGATGACCAGGACACACCGAATTTCAGATTTCTACCCACCCTTTAAACCCTTTTTCTTCCCAGAACTCTCCTCTCCTCCTTTTCCTTAAAAAAATCCTCCATACAGCATCACCAAAGATGACATAGGCCCTGAGGGAAATTATTTTCCTAGAAAGTCACTTCGAATAAACACACCTCATTTAGAAAGTTTATGCCTAGAGTAGATACGACATTGCACGCAGAGGACGTTATATTTAAAACAATGAACATTGCATGACTTTGTGTTTGCCACCCCATCACTGTTGATAAGAAGATGAGTGTCAAAATTTGATAGAATATTTATTGTGAAAGACTGGAGAATTTAATACTCTTTGGGATAGGAGAATTTTTATGAAATTACTTTAACAAAACTTACAGTAGAATTTGCTTACATTTTTACACAATTAATAAATGTCGCGGGCTGTGAAGGTGAAGGTGAGAGGTTCATGCCTTTATGGAAACGATCTGAAAAGGTGAGTTTTATGTTTAGCTCTAAATTTCGCTGAAGTCATTCTGAAATCATGTGGCATCATTCTAAAATCAACAACACCATTTCTTTTGTCATGCTTTGCTTTGCGAGAACATCTGTTTTGCCATGTGGTATTGTAAAATAATAAGTCGTGGCGATGACTACGGCTAAAGTTTTCAGGCACGAATAAGCCATAGCATTCGTAGATGAACGGGTTTTCAATAGAGTTATGAATTATGTTAAAACTAAGTGTTGCAAGATTTGCATAACCCCTAGTGTCTAGGCAAAATCTATTTGTTGCCTCAAGAAAGTTTATATGGCGCATGAAACTCGGATAAGTTCCATTTGTCCGCATTTCTGGGGCATTTATGCTGGAATGGTTTCCAGCATATTAACATATTTAGTTTGGTGTAGAGTCCACACACTATTAGCATACTCCAGCTTACTTCTTATGATGTCATCATGTTTTGTCCCGTAGGTTCTAACAATTCATAACATTAGGCTTAATTCTAAATCCTTTTCCGACGTATATACGTGTACGTTGGGTGCAACGTTATTCCAATTGTAGTATTAAGCTTTTATTGATCTATAGACGCGAAAATATAATTACAATTTGGGAGGCGGGTATGGGTAACGCCGCCCCGAGAACCATTTATTGGATAACCAACACTTCTGCGATAGGTCACTCAAAGTGATTCGCTGCATTTGGTGATTTGACAGGGGTGCCCGGTCTCATGGGGTAATGTTTGGCCAAATCTTGGCGGTGAATGCGTCTACCAATCAACTCCGTGGCAAGCTGGATCGGGAGACTCTCTCGGAACATCGTCTTGCATCGCAGTGGGATTGAATTATACGTTCGTCACTCCTGGATACACTGACCCTTAGATCCCTACCCACCCATCATACCTCCATCCCAGAACTTCCTTTCCAAAAAAGACCCTCCTCAAAGCATCCCAAAAAATGACAAAGGCTTTGAGGGGAATTATTTCGGGTAGTCATATAAAAAAATGTATTTATTATTCAATTCTCCTTATTCGAAAACCTTCCATAAAAAAAATATAACCGAACGTCAAGAAATTCCACATTAAGTCCTTCAATATGTCCATTATCGAATGAATATAATAGTCGACCTAATAAAGACCGGCCTTTTAAAAATGACCGGGCGTCTCTCCGATGCCATATACGCACTTCCGGCGGGGGATATCATCGGGGGGGGGGGGTTGGTAATATAAGGCTTTGTGTGCCACGAAAACCCTCTGCCCGCCACACACACCACGTGAAGGCTTTTGACCCGACTTCCGCTTATATGGACCCCGTTTCCGGTCCCCAAGCTATACCATATTATTATATTACAACATTTATCGTAAGTGCTCTGCGTACACTTTTCTTGTACAAGACCATGTTAAAAATAGAGAAATAAAACAGTAAAAAAAAAAATTTAAAAAAATAAACATTCCAGGGTACCGAATAATATGAAAATCGATATGATATTAGATTTTCAGGGCCAAAAGTATTTTCGTTATTTATTTTTGGGGTGTTATTTTTCCACCACCTTTCAGTTACTATATAGTTTGTTTTAAGTATCTTGTCGTTGGTACTAAAAAATAATTATACATATTTTTTATAATTTATATAATACAGAAATTTGGCGTATTTTTCAAATGGTCAAAATATATCCACATTACAATGAAATGCAAATAAATGGAATATTTATGAACATATCCCAAAATTAATTTTTTTTTCGAAAGGTGATAAAATAAGCGTTGAAATACGTCTTCAAAAAATAGACACATAATTTTTTAAATTTAAAAATTTTGCATGCCAACATAAAAAATTTTTATAGTGGCTCCTTTACGTTTTTTCTAACTAAAATTACTGATAACGAAAAAAAATAAATACAAACACAAATTTTATTCAATTTTTTATAAGAAAAACTCTCTTTTTATAACTTTTGAAGGTTATTCCTATCAAAGTAATATATCATTGAAGAAGAAGATAACATTTAATTAAATAGAGACATTATGAGCGAAACTCAATTAAATATTACAGTTTGAGGTTTTACTCATAAAGTTAAAATAATAAATAATAAGAAGGTAACACCTATAATCTAAATTAAAATGTGAAAGAGAAAAAGACACAGAAAAATAGAAAAAGACAATGGTCGCAACTGGGACTCGAACCCAGACCTCTCGTCTAACCGAACTAGTTGAAGATAATATTGTTGATTCTAAATATTTGAAATATGAGATTGACAAATATGACGGTTTGACAGAAGGTGGCAATAGCGAAATTGGATAACGCGCACGTCCCGGTCAGACGAGAGGTCTGGGTTTGAGTCCCAGTTGCGACCATTGTCTTTTTCTATTTTTCTGTGTCTTGTTCTCTTTCATATTTTCATTTAGATTATAAGTGTTATCTTCTTCTTCAATGACAAATTTTATTATTTTAATGTATTATAAAGGTTATGTTTACTCCAGTTTTTTGTCTTTTCATATTAAAATAATTAATAAAAAATTATCAAAGTTAAATTTTTTTTTCGAGTTGCGTTTCAAAACGTTTATTTTTTGTGTTACCTATAAAGCGTAGTGTTTTGCCTTTCTAACACCGCTTATAACATATTTCTCACTTTGATAGTAAGGGAGTTACAGCGATTTATGAGACGTATCTGACCTGGTACAAATATGATCTCCTGCCATTCAAGGGGTTTTGATTATCGCACAAGATTCCTAACTGGCCGTAGCCAGTGGTATACAGCATTCCCAAGTGGGTTAAATTTTGTGATCAGAGTAGGTGTGGAGTGGAAAGAGATGTGGAAAAGGAAAGCTGGGAGTACTCGGCTATTCAGATTTCATCACTAAACACGGCTAAAGGCAGTTTGAGTGACGTCTCGATTCTGATTTATGGCCTCACCAAGTCGAGACTGAAAGTTTCTACCACCAAAAAACCATAGAATCGGTACATAGGATATCATATCGTCAGTTTCCGCCCAACAGAAAGTTTTATGTGAAAACTTAGTAGAGTTTGTCACCTGCTTCAACTACTTCCACAATAGATATCGTTTTAAAAGATACAGGGAAACTCTGGCCTTATATACCCCCCAACCACTGTGGAAGGTACGGTAGGTAACGAATAACGAATCGATAACGACTTCCGTTGGTATCTTACGGTCGATCTAGCGCCGGCTAACGGCGGAGGCGGGGCAGCGCCGCGAAGTCCTAAAAAGCAATAGCAGAAGGTTCGTTGAGGGTAACGGAGTTAAGGAATAGTGGCTTTGTTTATATTTGATTTCGTTGTAAGAACACAATGAAAACAAAATCAACACAGAAGATTTTTTTATTAAGCAAGCAGAACTAAGAAGTATTTGGTCAGTTGGTTTGTGTTCGATTAGGTTTTGTTAGGTTTTATTTATCTTCAGGTTCTGTTTAAGTGAAACAACAGGATATCTCCTTCCCCTCTCCACTACCTTCAACATCACAACATACCTAAATTGGGGACGCTATTTTCTCACTGGCTCGAGAGGTTGGGAGCAATTGGGATTCTTGTATAATGTGTTATATTCAGTAATATTACATGCAAGTAGGATTTTTTTGTGGTTTTTTGCTAAGCCGACTGCATTTATAAGTATGTCGTATTTTGTTATTGCCGCATTCTTCTTCGGAGAGTCGAAATTATTGTAGTAAAAATATTTTTACGATTTGATAGCGGATTTTCACTCAAGATGCCTTCAGTGAAAATCCGCTATCTGATGACTTTGGTTGTACGGCCGTATATCCTCTTTGCATATTTCCTTGAAGAAAATATCTTCTATGGCATGGGTCGGCAATCTTTTGTTTTAAAAAGGCCAAATATTTGACGTGAGGATTAGTGCTGCCGCACTTGGGTCACGTGTCATTACAGAATACCTTTTTTTAAGTGAATACCTCACAAGAGTCCCAACTGCTCCCGTTTGGAGCCACTGAGACTATGTCATCCCCTTTTGGGGTACGTTGTAAGGCTGAAGGTATTAGGGAAGGTAAGTAGAAGGAATAGGAAGATAGGGAAGTACGTGGTTATTCAGATTTGTTACCAAATACTGCTAATGCTTAATCAACCAATGTTTCAATTCTAAATGGTGGTCTTACACCAGAGTGATGTTGAGAATATCTCCACTCTGGAACGTACAGCAAATATACTTTGCATTATTCTTAATGAATTAATTTTGAAATAACACAAATTGATTAAATAAAATTTATTTGCGCACGCTGGGATATAAAACCGCAACCTTCAGATTGTTAACGTTATCGTTTGACCCTGGAGGCCGTCGAAAGGTAAGGCTCTCGACTAACCGGAGCCTAAGTAGCTTAGATGTGGCGGAGATTAACGATGATAACTTATGTATCTAATATTTACAAACTTGCGCACACAGAATGCATCTTGGAATGTGTGGCGTGCACCAAGTCTGTGGAAGTGCAGAGTGGGGGAAATTTGAATGACGTGAGAGTAACAAGGTTTATTAAAAAACAAAATTCATTTTTTCGGATAATCGCTAGGAATTCGCACTTGATGAAGCGTCGACAGTAGACTAAAGTAGTGAATCTTACTGTGGTATCCTACCCAATCAGGGTTGCAATCTCTAAAATTTGGCAACCAGGACAAAAACCCGGATTTTAGAGCCCAGAACCCGGACATGTCAACAGGTTTTTTTTAAAACATAGTCAGTGTAATAAAAAACAGTTTAAAATGTCATAAGTCACCTTTTTATCTATTTTCAGACCTTAAAATTAAATTTAGTCATATTTTATCATCATTCTAAATGTACCCTACAAAACAGAATCTTATTACAGTTTGTTACAAATTGTTTTAATAATCAGTTAAATAAAACACAAATTATTTATATGCTCTGTTATGAAAACAAAACCTTATTAAAATATTAAACCTAACAAAATTCAATTAATTTTTTAAACAAAAATCTTAAAAGTATTGAGACCATTTTAGTATTCAGTCTTACAATTTTTGAGGTAACTCTTTTAACTTAATAATAATAATCTTCTTTAAATTTTTACCAGCAACCACAACAAAATATATTATTTGATTATCTAGCTATTTATTAAAGCTCGCTAAACGGTGAATTTAGCTAGTCGGTTGGTCGGTTGGTCGGTTGATCGCGGCGTGCGGGCACAGTGCGTGTGTCGCGAGCGGCCCAAGACTTTAAGTTTTTAAACCCGGACTATAAATGAAGCCCCGCCCGGACGCTCCCCGCCCTCTAAACTAGGACAAATCCGGGGAAACCCGGACGGATGGCAACCCTATACCCAATAGACTTTATTTGACCAATGCCACTTGGCGCCATATATCTTGTTGTTTCCCTTAGTTTATAATTAAGATATGTTGGGAATCTTTGAAATAAATTTGAGGTTCGTGTGAAATATAAAAATGAACAATAAACTGAAAAGACATCCTTACTAGACTAGGCTCTTAGTAATTTCGTTATTTATTTTTGGAGTGTTATGCCTTGTTGCGCTACTTTCTTCTTTAGCCAACGTTTCGGAAAGTGTTACAGTGTCCATCGACACGGCATATCACACCAAAAATAAATAACGAAAATACTTTTGGCTGTGAAAATCTAAAATCATATTAAGCTCCAAGCAGTTCTGCCGCTCCCGCTGGCGGACTGGAGGTGCCCGCCAACTTGCCGATGCCTTCGGCAATTATCGGAACCGCTCGTTCCTAAGACACGAACGACAAAATACGGTATTCTTCTGATATCGTGCTCAACGCTATCTGTAGCTCTGCTGCTATCGACTTCTATTGAACCTTGAACTTGAAACCACATGAATCGTCAATATACTACATTTTTTTTTTTTTTTTTTTAATAAAACATACAACTAAGTTGCATTCCCATGAGTTATCAAAACTCATTAAGGGATCGCCAATTGGTACATTTGAAAAGATAAACCCAAACCAACCCAATATGCAGACACAATAAATGAAGAAAAATTTTACAAAACATTTTACAGAAGCAACATACAGACACAAACATATGAAGAATCACTTTACAAATATTTCACAGAAACATGTCTTATAAGATTTTATGAATAATATTATAACCACTCATTTGATTTATGTACTGTTGGTGTCACAAAGTTAAAATAAAGTATCCTCCATGATGGACTATAGAAATGCATAAAAAACAAATCAGGAAAAATACAATAAAAGGTACATTCTCAAAAATACACAGACCTAATACAAGATGTTTACATAAAAAAAAATACATGATAAGATTCAAAAAAAGATATTAACTGCGCCCATGAACAGAGTTTGTACCTACTTATGACTCGTTTTCCAAATAACATTTTGAAAAATAGGATTTCAATATATCGTTTCGAGATTTGTTAGAGGCATATACCTGTCTTAACTTCTTCTTTTATAAAAGGCAGTATAGCCGTTTATGTATTTAAAATAAAAATAAAATAAAAATAATTCTTCAGGCAATTTGTTATAGTTAGTGTACGCAATGTATTCATTGATTTCAGTCCAAATCTGTAGTATATAAGTAGTTTGAGACGTTTTTAACATTATAAGAATAAATAAGGGGTGCCAAACCATAACGTTTTAAGTGCCATACGAACTCAAATGTGTTTTATTGCAGTAAAACGTTGTCGTGCTGATGTTTACTTGTACTCTAAAGTAGAAGGCTTTCTAACGCCGTTATTGCCACTAAAGCCTAAATATTGTGAAACAGCATGCCATAACGTTTTAAGTGGCAATTGAGCTGCAAATGTTAGTTTATTAAAAATGTCGAAGAAGACGGTGCGTCAACATCGAGAAAATGTGTTTTAAATAAAAATTGATTGAACTCATTGCAATAAAACCCCATTCTTGGTAATGGATAATAAAACCTTTTTAATTAGATGAATTTGGCTAAAACTATGATTAATACCAAAAAGCTGCAGATTTCTTCGGCAACGATGATTTGCCTAACATCTGAAGATTTTGGTGTAATTCGTACAAAGAAAAGTTACGGCGAATTTGTTCCATGGATATCAACTCTAGTTCTTAAACCTGGAATTAATAAGGCAAATTTTGAGGACCTCCAAGTTGACATGGTCGAGACCCCAGTACCTTTTTCTGCCGAAGAAAAGAAAGACATTAATGGCATATTGCCGTAGGTATTTAGCCGAGAAAGCAAATTATTATGAAAACCTTTTAAAATAAAGATATTGAAAGAGTTGAGTTTTGTGCAAGTAATACAACGTTATGACTTGCATAAATGATGGCACTTAAAACGTTTTATTCTTTTCATTTTTTTCATAATTTTTTTAAAATTATTTCCATATTTTGGCAGAGCACAAAATTTGTTTTAAATTATTAATAATAAATGATAATTTGATAATTCATTTTTTATAAATTACTTTTTTTTTTATTGTTCCATTAAAAATGTTTTTTGTGTCTCCTGAAAATTTCATTTTCTGGCGCTTAAAACGTTATGGTTTGGCACCCCTCAAATATTTTTTTACGCTTTTACAGGTCCGCAAGCAAGTAGTTAAAGTAAGGAGCTTTTAAAACGTGGAAAAGAATAAGATTCTTTATTTATCATTTAATTAAGAACCTACTACCATTTTTATCTTGACAGGCACGTATACAAAATGGCCGCTTTATTTATAGAATACGAGAGAGGACAAAACGTGTATTTACCTTCCGCCTGAAAACGTGTAACTTTAAATCTAAATGTACATATTTAATATTAAATAAAGAAAAATATTCCACGATTGTGTTTATTTAAGGCTTCGTAGTAAGCATTCAAAAAGAAGAAGAAGATTGCCTAAGAAGGTTTTGCATACCCATAACATATAATAGATAATGTTAAATAACAGGATCAGGTGTGTTTTTAAATTTATTCGATTTTATTTTCGTGTATGAATAAATATGTGCCAATCTTAAAAGTGGAAATTGACCCACTTCCCGACATCCGATCAAACTGAAACTCAGCAGATAGACTCGTTGTCAACAACTCGTTGGCCCAACTAATAATGAAAATAGATGTGTTACTGTAAAAACTTCTTTTCAAAGGGTTAATTTTTTCATATTTTCGGAAATTGCAATTTTTTCTTTAGAAGGAATAACTCAGCATCTGAATACCGATTATCTTAAAAAATCACATAAAATCTTTAAGAACCTAAATCTTAAATAGCTTTACTAATAAAAATAATACTTCCCAACCGTTAAACGGTGGTTTAGTTGAACAAAGGATACACACATTGAATAAAGACTAGACAAGATACGCTTTTAGATTTTCACGGCCCTAATTATTTTTGTTATTTGTTTTTGGGGTGTTATGCCTTGTTGCGCTACCTCCTTATTTAGCCAGATGTGTAATAACACATGTGTAAGTACCAATTCTCGGTACGCTTCATCTAATGTACAGATTGTAATCAGTCGACAAGCACAACAACCACGACAGTTATGATGACATCTAATTTATTTTTTATTTCGATCAGTTTTCATTCAAATAGTTACACATGTCACATTTCTAGGTTCTACATTCCTATCCAGCGCTAACAACTGCATAAAATAAAATAAAGCATTCTTGCCAAAATGAATGAAACAGATAAAAGAAATTATTTTCTCACATTGTTGAAATAAACTTTCGTTGTGTATTTCACCGCGTAAAAAAGCTAAAAACTCAAGTGAAAGCAATTTTAGACAGATTTCAGAATACAGCCTTCAAAATATAGAACCTCTCAGATGATATTAAATTTCTCCCCGTTCGCTCTGAAGACTAATGATGATTTGCCATGTGGGGAAAAAAATAAAAACAATTTCCCAGCTTTCTTTATTACCGCAAAATGAGAAATTGTCTTTTTCCAGTGTTCTTTATGTCTCCTCGCTCTACGTGAGAACCAACGTTCCCAGCCTCCAGATGTAAGCGGATGTGGGAAGTAATTCCGATAGGTTTGTTATCAATCCATGCAGGGGCGAATTCACCATAAAGTGGAGAGGGCGATTGCACAAAGGCGCTTTAATTTAGTCATTTAAAATATTTAAAAAATAATTTATAGTATATTTCCGACACATTCCAGAGCGGAAGATCCTCTCAATAACACCTCGATGTAAAACAATCATTCAGAATTGAAACGTTGTTTCAAATGTGTTTGGTGAGCAAATCTCAAAAGCCAGGTACTTTCTTACCTTTTTCTTCCCAATCTTCTTTCCCTGCTCACTATCTTCAGCCCCACAACATTCCACAACTAGAGATGCCAGTCTCACTGGCTCCAGTCAGTTGGGAGCAACTGAAAAGCAATTTTCAAAAAAAAATATTTGAAAAAATTAGTGACGATTTCATAAAATATTTCGTAAATTTTTTCGTTGATTTGATGTTGAGTAAATGTGACGGGAGTTTAACCAACCAAATTTTTGTCGAGTTTCCTAATAAATTATTCATTTTTGGCTCATGCTGTCCTTCAGATCTTCAACATTCTCCTTTAATCCAAATAACGAAACGGGTTGTGTTTATTGAGTTTTTATATTTTATTTATTTATTTATTGTATCTTTACATTGCAGGTAAAAATGTTTACAAAACAATTTGCAACCTCACTAGGTCAAGCCTGTGTTGAGGTTAACAATTCTACAATTAACAAAATAACACAAAATTATACAGATATTGAAAGAACAATATTGTTGCATTTCTTACAGGTTGAGATTATTACTAAACTGCTGGCGCTAGGTAGTACATTCATGTAAACATGTAGACTTTTGTAGGGTGACAATTTTTTTGAGGACTGATTTAAAGTAAAAAATAAAAGTTTTTTGTTTTTGTTTTAACGATGAAGTTGTAAATAATAAATATATGTATATAATATAATATGCTTTAAATTTGGCAGAAGAATGCTAATACTAATTTGGCTTATTATTACTATAAACATAATTATCGCACAAAAGTCCCAGCTGCCTGGAGCTAATGATTTAAACATGACTAGGTTATAAGATTTGGCTACCCCGATTAGAGTATGTTGTGTGGGTGATGGAAGTAATATCCCAACGACTGAGCCAACTGTGTTAATTGCTCATTTTATGGTCTGCTCGATCACCAAGTAAAATTTTTGTTGACTGGGATTAAATGATTAACTTATGGGTAGAATATAACTGTTTTTATTTGTAATGGGAAACAACTTGGTGTTGTGTTCTCACAATCAATATCTCCAACACGTCTTGGAAGGAGGATTTTTCTTATGGAAGAAATAGTTATTTTGGTTAATCTGTGATTTATTAATACTTTGCGTATTACAAGTAATGACTACGGTTAGCCGACCAAACAAGGCTAAAATTGATCTGGATCCCACTGTCTTTGTGGGAACTGCTAACCTCGGCCCTCGGCCCTCTGGCAAACTAACTGGGAACTAATCCTGCCGCCATCTTGCGGACTTTCGGGAAAGCTCTTATCCCTGCCATTCACGTGAGAAATTCGAAATCCAGAACATATCACCAAACACGGTAAGAGTCATCTCAAAATGATCATTTAAAAAATTTCTTATCTTTGTTCATATCCGTCACCATTCTTTAAAACATGCATCTTCTCAGAGGGACAGACACGGTCAATTTGATAGCTTGACAATATCGGATCAATAAACTTAATTTCCCACGATTTTATGCGCTGATTTTGATATAAATATAAAATTGTTTGACGATGGCAACACTGGCGGGTATTGTCTATAGTTCGACGTTCCTAAACTTCGAACGTCAAACGGCTGCGTAAAATGTCGAGTTGGAGTACTAACTTGAATATACAGTCAACAAAATATACTTTTTGAAACCAAAAAGGGAGTTAATTAGTTATTTATTTATTTATTTATATTTATTAATGCCTTAGTGGGCTTTTACATGAATATTGAAAACACACGTGTTACATAATCAAGAAAACAGAATAAATAAGAATGCAATCAACTCGTTAGACATAGAATATTATAACATAAATTAAAAGAAATGAAATGAAATAGTACGAGTTGTACTTACAAAAAACTAATACAATTCAGCTTAAAATATTTTAACATATTATTAATAATAAGACCTGAAATAAAACAAAGTGTAATGTATAAGAGCTAGTTAGTATAAGGGTATAAACAAACAATTATATCTATTTATTACTACAAATAGAACAGAAAAAAATATTATAAATTAAGTATATATTTTACTGGTAAGGTTTGGATGAGAAAAGATTTCACCAAAAGAACAAAAAAAAATAATAAAAGTTAATTATTAACAGATAAAAAAAGAGATTAGTTTATTTTAATGAAAAACAAATACCTTTGTATAACACCACTATTTTATTAACAATATCAACATGTTTCGAAAACTATGTTTTCTTCGTCAGGATAATAAGTCAATAATAAATAACATAAGACAAACAAGTATAGACTAATTAGAACATAGACAAAATATTAGAAAGGAGAGGTGATTAATTACCTAAAATATATCATAAAAAAAAAAAAATAAAAACAATTATATAAAATAAAATATAAAAATTATTTTAGAATGGGTAAAAAATTACATTAACATAATAAAAAATCTTTTAAAAGGAAAACAAGAAGTCTAAATAACAAAATAAATTATTATAAATATAAGTATTAATACGAAAATAAATTTGATAGCTTGATTTATCAAGATTCTTTGATAAATCTAATAAGCCTAAATTTTTAATTAGAGAACTAGGTATAATGCCAGTAGCCGAAATAACAAATGGTAATATTTTTATAGTCCGAGAATGCCAAATTCTTTTAATCTCATTTCCTAAATCTGTATTTTTTTAAATTTTTTCAGAAACAGATTTTTGAATATTACAGGAATTTGGAATAGCGACATCAATGATAAAAGTTATTTTTTAAATTTTGTCATGTAAAACTATATCGGGTCTATTTTCACGAATCGTTCTGTCTGTTAGTATAGTTTTATCATAATATATTTTATAAAATTCATTTTCTAAAAACGAATTTGGTTCGTATTCATAATATGGTACTACATTACGACAGTCAATCAATTTATGTTTAATTATCAAACTTTGATGAATTATTTTTAATTTTTATTTTTTATTTATTATTATTATTTAGTATTATTATTATTTAGCCACTACTTATTGCATTCGAATAACTGTCGTTTCTCCATTCAATTGATCGCGTTACGATACGACTTATTTTTTATCAGAAAGCTTTGTTGGTTGACCTATTAATTTGCCAGTAATTTACTTAACAAACGGTATTATTTAAAAAGATTTGCACATTAACTGTAAACCGAAGCACATCTGTCGGAATATTTCCAACCAACTGTTGAACGTTCTCGCAAATATCGCCAACTGACCATGGATTAAAGATTTGGTCAATATCGTGTTGATATATAGTTTTATCGATCGACCATTCTAGATACCCTGGAGGACACGTAGCCTCGATAAACTAACAATATTTTAGTCGATGTCGATTGCCAATCATTTACAGTGGTGACAGCAGAGAGCGTCAAATAATTGATAGTTAATGCGATTATTTTGAGGAGGGTATGTTGTGGACTCAGGGATTTCTACAGCTCTGAAAGGGGACATCTCGCGTGAAGCGAATTTTTGTGCTTCTTTTAGAGTTTTTTGGCGAATTAAATAAACATACAATTGCTTACTTTTCACCATATTTTAATTGATATTTTGAGCACACTTTACAATTTTTTCAGGCCGAAATCTTTGCTCATCTCTGAATTACACAGCAACTTATTGATCCAAGTTAAAAACTAGTTCTTACATTACATATTAAAAGGCCGTTTGATTTAGATAAACAGAATGCTTGTTTGCAACACTTTATTTGGGATAAATGGCTACTCTGTGTACTTGAGCAATGAGCGACGATTTCCGTCTAGAAAAATTGTAAAATGTGCTCAAAATATGAATAAATATGTTGTGCAAAGATCACAGTGTTGTAATTTATATCGCCAAAAAAAATTCGGCCTCAGGGGGATGATCCCCTTAATCCAGCACTGAATCCACGGTACCTTTTTGGTTTCGTGTGGAATAAAAACGGTATAAGTAATATTTTCAATTTCGTGTGGAGTACGGGTTCATTACTTATGTTCAAAATGTCTCGAGGTATTTATTTCATTCGCAGAAACTTTTTACTGTATTTATATTATTTTAGATTGTTTTTTTGGTATCGAGCTCAATTTATTAGGCAACAGCCATTCGTTATTACCCGGCCATGAAAATTATTTAAAAAGTGTTGATAAATCCCTGAATCATTTAAATGATTTAGTTTTCATTACCTAAGTACATATTTCATTCCTCTTCCTGGAACATTGATTGTATCAATTAAAACAGGTATCAATAAATAAAATTAGTTTTTCATTGAAGAAGAAAATAATACCTGGGTTAAGTAATAAATCCTGCGTTTGAGTCTCAGTTGCGATCGTTATATTTTTATTATCTGTGTCTTGTTCTTTTTCGTACTTCGTTTAAAATTTTAGCATTATCTTTTTCTTCAATGGTATATTACATTGATGGAAATAACCTTCAAATATTATTATAAAAATAGAGTTGCTCTAATAAAAAAAAAAATAATTATATACATTTAGACTTTTAAAAAAAGGTCAATAGGTGTCCCATATCTATATAAATAATAATATTATAAATGTGAAACCGCGTGAGTTTGTTTGTAACGCTTTCACGCATAAACAAATAAACCAATTTAAAAATTCTTTCACCAATAGAAAGCTACATTATATGCAAGTAATTTAGGCTGTATATATTGATAAGATCTGGCATTATGAAATTAAAAATTTGAATTTATTATATTTATTTAACGTTTTCTGACGCTAACAAAAGCGAGTTATTGCTTACGTCAGAAAACAAATCGTTGTTGTGGAATATATTTGCGGGAAATCGTAATTAATATCTATCTATCTACATAAATAAAAATAATCTCCGAAATGTTTGTAAGCGCATAACTTCGAACGACTGCACCAAGTGGGATAATTATTTTTTTAACTACTGGTGAGCTCTGGCATTACGATATTTAGGTGGCACCTGGACTGTTTGAAAACTGAATGTACCGGGAAAAAAGGGAGGTGGGAGCGGAGGGGAGGGGGGGGATAATTGATAAGTGCAAGCGCTACAGTAATTTCCCCTTAATACATGCGAGCGAAGCCGCGGGAAAAAGCTAGTTAAATTTAATCTAGATTAATAAAATAAAAATCGTTTCCATTCAAAAACGGTCGCTGCTAATAAATAAAGTGGGGAAAACTCGAAGTCGAAGGCAATATATTTATAATTAAATCTGAGATTTGAAATATTAAATCTGGTAAAATATGAAAGCTGATCATAAGAAGGCTTTTGACAAAAAAGATGATGGATGACCCACCGAATGGTCAAAGCAAAGAACTGTTACAGTAGTCGCAGGTTCACAGCACTAGCTTCAATTATAGCTTTTAATGCTGGGGGCGGGAGGAAAATAGAACTGTTAAAAAAGCTGTTTTTCGTAAAATTGAAACGTTTTTCTATCTTAAAAAAACAGGATTTACATTTGATAGGTTGTGAATTGTTCAAAAATTAGTTTAAAATAAGAGGCATCAGTAGCCGAATTGGTTAGGGCATTCGTCCCGGTAAGACGTCAGGATTCGAGTCCCATTTGCGACCGTTATATTTTTTATTTTTCTGCCTTGTTCTATTCATATTTCGTTTAGATTTTAAGTGTTATCTTTTTCTTCAATATATATTAAATTGATGGGAATAACATTCAAAAGTTATTACAAAGAGAGAATTGTTCCAATGAAAACAAAATATAATATTTATTTACGTTGATTATTTGATAAGTTATTTATAATTTATTTTTATTATCATTTTACTAAATATTTGTATGCTACGGTGGGATGATTTCAATGGGTACTCAAATATGCCCTTTTCTTTCAATTTATCTCCACCAAAATACGTTGTCTTGTATATTTTAAAAGGGCGTCTTTCGCAAAACCAGAATGAATAAACGCGAATTGTCGGAAAATGGAATGGAAACTCCCTATTCACAGAGAGATTTCTACAGTTTCAGTGGAAAGATATTGTTGTCAAAGAGATTGGAACTTAACTATGAAGAAAACGTTAGCATCGTATTGCGTTCTCATTTCGTTTCGTTTTGAGCCGAGTCAGCAAGCGGGGGTTTGTTTCTCCATAAATGTATAAAGGTTTGCTTTATTTAAACGCTTTGTTGATTGGTGAAGAACTTAAGCGCTTCAAAAATCATGAGGATTATTTGAATTTTAAAAATCTTGCTCCTTACATTTACGTAAAAATTCGGTATATTATTAATATAATATAAACCCAATGCCGTCATTCCTCATTGGTTTAAGTATAATGGCGTAACTCAAAATTTTACCAGTCCAAAGACGTCTTGTTGGGGTTGAAATTGGTGGGTCGAAAATAAATTGTTGGAAATAATTTTATGCATAAAGATTTTATGTTTTTAGATCCCGACTATGATTTCTAAGTGAAGTATTTAAAGTGAGCGATATTTAAATTGCCAGGCAATCACAAAACCATCATCTACCCCATCTCTTTTTCTAACTTCCAAAGCCAAATAAATGGAATATTTCTGAACGTATCAGAAAAGCTGTTTTTGAAATACGTTTAAAAATGTTATTATTTTAATAAAAATATATATTTTTTTAGATACTAAAATGTTTAATGCAAACGTAAAACGTTTTTGTCGTTTCTTAAAAAAAAGTCGATATTTTGTACATTTTTCTCAAATTGCTATCAGAGACTTTGATTTCATAGAGACGCAGTTTTAATTTTTTATTAGGTTAAATTCTTGATTTGAATATAAAACATGGAGTTTTTTCGATCTAACACCGTTTGGATCACATTTTTGGTCATGACAGTACGGCGGATACAACGATTTAAATGAGACCTATGTGAGCTGGTACAAATTTTGAATCTTGTGATTAAAAGGGTTAATGTAGAATTTGAAAAAAAGGCATTAACTGGAGATGCCAAAATTCCACAAAATCTAAAAAGTTGTGGCTTGTATGGAATCTGCTTCTGGCCTCCGTGTTTCCTGCCTTTAACATCAATTTCTTTAAGACAACTGCTTCCTTTCAACAAAAAGATTCTTTTCTCAGCGTTATCATATATGACGTAAGCCCCGAAGGAATTTTTTCCTTCAGAACCTTCTAAAAGGAATTAATAAGATAACTCAAGAAGCCGCACTGTTTGTTTCGTTATTTATTTTTGGGCTGTTATGCCGTATAGAGATCTACCTCCATCATCAGGACATTGTAATATTTTCCGAAACGTTGGCTAAACAAGGAGGTAGGGCAACACGGCATAACATCCCAAAAATAAATAACGAAAATACTTTTGAAAATCTTAAATCATATCTACCACACTGATGCCCTATCACGGTACGGTATATCAGGATGAATGGTGATTTGTTTTATATAAGATACGTTTAATTTTTGTTTCTCACAAATATTACATTTATTTTTATACTATACACTTATTATTGCACTATACACTTACTATAAACTTACTATTACACTGTACACTTACTGTTACACTGTATATTGTTGTATGCACATTTTAATCATGTTTTTGCTATATAATATGCCCATCGTTTGTTCTTTCTAGATCCAATAATAAAATATTTTAACTGTATTACGCACAGGCTGCGCCTTAGTGGGTTCTCATTGTTCTTATTATTTTAATAATATTGTACATATCAAATGTAAAATTTGGGAAAAAAAAGAAAAAAAAAATATTTAAAAAATCTTTAAACTTTTCTGTACCTACACTTACTTATCTTCGCAAATTTTAAAAATGTTAAAATAAAAAAGTCTTGTTCTATTAATGGATACCTAATTAATCTGCTGTACAAAAAAAAAGTAAATACATTTAAAAAAGGTTGAAAATATCCGGTGATATTAGTCCAATTTTCGTAACATTTCCATAGAATTTAAGGGTGCGGGCATTGTAGAGTTGCCATATTGTCGCAACCAATCGCAACTTTATTTTTCCAATTTCGCCCCTCGTATTTCAGAAAAATCCACGAATCTGAAAAATATCTGACAAATGGGGTTTGGGAGCAAGTATTGAAAACGTTGTTTGTTCACACAATCGCCTTGATAAGGGTTGACTCTGAGATATCAAATCAAAACCAGAAGATATAAAATACCACCCCAATTGCTCCCTCCCCTCAATTTAGCAGAAATTTTGGGATAAACGGGCAAACACCTGATTTTGATACCTATCGTGGACATTCGGAAGACATTTGGGAGATTTTTTGGTTATTTATTAACAAGGCTAATATTTTTTCAACGAACCTAATTTGAAATTACTTTTTTGACATCTCACAAGGGCTTTCTTATTTGTACCGTTTTGATGACATCCGTTTTGTTTAATTTTTTCTTTTCAATAATAATAATGGTTTGATATTTTTCAATGCGCAGACTTTGTGAAAAATCACCTCATGGGTGGTCTAAGGCTTTAAACCAGGTCATGTTTAAAGTGTATTGAAACTAGCATGATAAAATATAACAATCCTATTAAATGAAATGAAAAAATATACAATTTTTTATAAGAAAACTCTTGAAGGTTATTCCCTTCAACGTAACTTAATTTTCCGTGATTTTTCACGGGTTTGCACTAGTTTTTTTTAAAACTGAAAAATATATTATTTCCATCAATACGCCCTTAAAGAAAAGTTGCAATTTCGCTGTTTACAGACTCGCAAAATGTTTTATTTTAGTAGGTGTGCGCCAGCCCTCTGAAAGTCCACCGTAACGGTACGAATGTAGCGATATTAAATCACTAAATATGGTCTATCACTAATAATTGATAATTGCCGTCCCGGGAACCTTTATTGGATAACCAACACCTCTGCCATAGGTCATCCCAAGTGGTTCGCTACGATTGGTGATTTAGCAGGGGTGCCCGGGTTCATAGGGTGAGGTTTGTCTAGGTATTGGGGGCGGATGACCAGGACTCACTGAACTCCAGATTCCTAACCACCCCTTAAACCCTTTTCCTTCCCAGAACTCTCCTCTTCTCCTTTTCCTAAAAAAAACCATCAACACAGCATCTCCAAATATGACGTAGGCTCTGAGGGAAATTATTTTCCTCAGGGCCTCCTGTGTGGAGCTCATGTAAAAAAATCACAAATTATTCGCAAGATCTCGCAAATTAGACTAGGACAAACGACTACTAATTGAACGCATGTATGCAACAACGTTATTGCAACCTTTGCCAAAAGAGTGCGCTTGTGCCAGCGAAGCCGTGGTGGCCATTTACTAGATGTGTTATTTCAAACATAATTCCCAAATGTATATACATACATAACAAATCAATAAACGTCTCAATTATTTGCCACAGAAAATTATGTAATAAACACGTTTAATGTCAACTTTGTTTAATTCCACTTTTTTTATTTTCTTATCCAAATAGTTTCGGTTCAACCTGAACCTTCTTCAGGGAAGAATAAAAATATACTAAACATAATACAGATATTCAGATATTACATGTTAATTAGAAGAGGGAGAAAGAACATCAACTTAAGGGTGGCGAGGAGGAGAGGTGGCTACGAGGGAGAGGTGGAAGTGGGCGGGGCTAGTGGAAATATTTAAAAAATGGGGCTGTTGGACAAATCTAATTGTTTATTAAGTAAATTAGTAAATTATTTATTTTTAATGACTTTTTTTATTTCAAGGGCTTCAAGATTATTAAGGGGTAGACCTATCCCATTTCTTTGTAATATATCTAAGATTTATTAAAAGAGTGATCTGTATTTATTAGGTGGGTGGCGAATTCTGAAAACCCTACACTGTTTAAACATCTCAAGTGTTCGACCACCCTTGTGTGAACATTTCTAGCAGTTTTACCGGTGTAAAATGCTGGACAATCATTACATTTAAGTTTATATATGCCAGAATGGCTTAAAATATTTTCTTTATCTTTAGAATTAATTAACAGTTTACCAAGGTTATTATTAGTAGAAGGCAGGTTTAGTGTAGAAGGCAGGTTTCTTTCTCCCTCTTCTAATTAACATATAATATCTGAATATCTGTATTATGTTTAGTATATTTTTATTCTTCCCTGAAGAAGGTTCAGGTTGAACCGAAACTAGTTGGATAAGAAAATAAAAAAGTGGAATTAAACAAAGTTATACCATCGTGTTTATTATAATTATGTATTCCCATAATGTGTTTGCTAAATGTGAAAAAAAAAAAAAAGAAAATTATGTTTTATTAAACATTTAAATGTTGCGCTCTTATTGACACACCTTATATTATTGCTGAGCGTTTTCGTAGTCTACTTAAATTCATGATTATCTACGTTTTTTCCGCTTTCTCTATCTGACCAGCCCCTTCATCATCGCTCAGACCGTGCGTGGCCACTTTTCCAGACCAGACAGCCTGATTTATAGCGCCATCAGATACAAATCAAAATCCTAATAAACCTTCCGCACCGGAAGTCTTCAGCGATCTCCCACCAGAGCATTCCGCCTCCGGAAACCATCGTTTATATAGCCTGTTTGGTGAGTTTACAACTGCTGTAATACCTACGAGTAACCTTCTGAAGGATTGTTGGATTAGAAATATTCTAGGATTAACTAAAAATTGCAGATAGATTTTATACGATAAGAAAAAAGAAGTGGAAAATAAAACAGTAAAACTCTTTTAAAACAAACAGTTAGCAATACAGAAAATATATAGCTGGTCATTGACTTGGTATATTAAAAACAAAATTTTGAGAAACTTCTCTTTTCGGCGCGGACCGAAAGAATTGTTTCGAGGAGGAAGCAGATTTTTTTTTTTTTACATGAGCTCCACGCAGGAGGCCCTAAGGAGGAAAATAATTTCTCTCAGGGCCTATGTCATCTTTGGGGATGCTGTGTGGAGGGTTTTTAAGGAAAGGAAGGGGGGAGAGTTCTGGGAAGGAAAAGGGTTTAAGGGGTGGGTAGGAATCTGGGGTTTAGTATGTCCTGGTCGTCCGCCTCCAAGACCTAGACAAACCTCACCCCATGAACCCGGGCACCCCTGCTAAATCACCAAACGTAGCGAACCACTTGGGGTGACCTATGGCAGAGGTGTTGGTTATCCAATAAAGGTTCCCGGGGCGGCGGTACCCATTCCCGCCTCCCAAATTGTAAAAGAATTGTAAAAATACAAAAATTTATAAACCTAATTATCAAAAACTTTCTTTAGACTTTGTAAACAATATTCATATCAAATGTCGATCTATCGGCAATGAAATTGAAGAAGTTTTGTTACAAACTTGCCTTCTTTTTTACATCTAAACAGAGACAAAACGTGGTTCTAACAATTTTTTTTACCATTTACAACACAAGGAGGCCCTGAGGAAAAAAACAGAATGAGGGTAACACGGGAAGCATTTATTGAGAGGGATTTGCGGGTTGGGAGAAGCGGGAAAGGGGAGAGGAAAGGCGAGGAAGATGGAGGTGGAAAGCGTGAAGGGAAGGGGACATGGAGAGGAAGAGAAGGCGCAATGGGAGCGAGACGAATGAGAAAAGACACGCAGGGAGAAACGATTTCTTTATAAAGTGGCATTGCAACGCATGCTTGGAACTCGCTGGTACATTATACCAAAAATCATCGAAAATCTTCCAAATATTATGACATTATTATTAACTAGCCGATTGCAACCACCGGTTCGTCGATCATTAATACAAAACTATATATACGATGCATTTGACCAATGAACTGATGCAGCGTTAAAATGTACAAATAATAAATTATTTTATTCATATTCTGTACTGTAGAAAATATACAGGACCACACATAAATCATGTAGAGTAAATATTCAAAATCTACGTTTGTTGATCAACATTTTACATGAATATAAATCGTTAGTCATTCCATTTTTCCCTTGAATTTCTCATCATTATAATATTTTGATTATAAATGATCATTTTAAGGGTACCAAGTTCGATACTTATGGAAATTAAACGATTTATTTGAGTAAATTTATTCATTCGAACAAATTAACATAATTCGTTTACAGAGAATCGATCGATTTTGGCTTTATAACCCGTGCACAGCAAAAGTGTTTTACGGGGGAAATATTCTTGACGTCTCCCTACCGGAGACGAATGAAAGGTCTCTTTTCTAGAATATTAACTCAATTTCCCTCATTTTATAGATTGTCTCCCATAGGAGGCTTTCCAGTGAACGAATATATTCATATAATCAACGGGAATGCTACTTTCTTGTTTGAAATTTCGGAACGAGGCCAAAATGCAAATAAATTAAAAAAACTGGGCGTTTTTCGTAAAGCTAATAGATTCTTCCATCGTGACCAGCTACTATCTCTATACAACAACAACAATTGAATATGGCAGCCGCCTCTGGGCTGGAATCCCACAATACTCGATAATCCGTCTTGATTTTTTGCAAAGGTGGGCGGTCTGTCTGAATGATCCGTTGTTAACAGGCCGATTGCCATCTTTAATGTGCAGACGCAATGTGGGCACGCTGAGTCTCTTCTTCAGGTAATGGAGTCTAGAGCATTGGTTACCGGTGCACCGGTGCACGTACGTGAAACTTGATACGAGCGGAACACTCGTTCACAGTTGATGTTGACTTCATGAGAACGGATCATTTCTTCGACTCATTTATGAGTAAGTCGGGTCGTATGTGGAACGAGCTATCGGCATCTGTTTTTGTCCTTCACATAAGACGGCCTCCGTGGTCCCGAGGCAAGACTCTCGACTCACAATCCGAAGGTCGCGGGTTCGAACCCGGCGTGCGCAAATAAATTTTATTTGATTAATTTGTGTTATTTCACAATTTATTCATTTAAAATAATAAATAGTATATTTGCGGCACGTTCCAGAGCGGAAGATAATATCAGTATCGCCCTGGTGTAAGACCACCATTCAGAATTGAAACGTTGCTTGAAATGTCTTTAGCCGTGTTTAGTAACCAGATCTGAATAGCCAGGTACTTCCCCACCTTCCTCTTCCCTATCTCCTTCCCCTCCCCACCACCTTCAGCCTCACAACATACCCCGATTGGGGATGCCATAGTCTCACTGGCTCCAGACGGGAGCAGTTGGGACTCTTGTGCGGTATTAACTGTAAAAAAAAAAATCCGGCCTCTTTAAGAATTGAATTAATAAATCCCTTCGTACAGTCCCTCCCCCTGTTTTTAACTGATTTTATCCAGTTGCTACCTCGTCAAATATCTAAATAAAAACTGAGGATTGCATTTTTGCGATTGATTTCAGTTTATAAGATAATTTTTTTTTTTACGGGAGCTCCACACAGGAGGCCCTGAGGAAAATAATTTCCCTCAGGGCCTATGTCATCCTTGGGGAGCTGAGCTTCTTCCAGTATAGCTAACTAACAAAAAAAAAAAACACATTTAAAAATCTCCCATTTCGGAAATAGTTGTCAAAAAATTAAATCTTATAAATATAAATTGATTTTATTATTTCAACATAAACACATACCCAACATGAAAAAATACAATTCAAAGGACGTTGCAAATAAATTAAGCAAATTCGTTTAAAAATATTCTAGAGTAGCTAGTAGATTAATGAAATTATCGGTAACGTCAAGAATGATTTTGGCGCAAGCGATCTTGTCTTGTTTTTTAGACAGTTTCTTTATACATAAGGGTTAAAATCGCATTTTAAAATAAAAGCTAAATTTTTTTAGTGGCTGCCGGCGACTTTCACAACCTGCTGGCAACATAGTTCCCCTGCCTTTGTGGAATGCGACCCTTTACACTATTGCAAACACAAAAACAATCAAGGTTCGGTTTACTGGTCGAAATTTCACTTTAACAACCGCTTACAATTAGGAGGGTTCACAAAAATTTAAAACTAACATTGTCATCAAAAATGTACAATGCGCCATTAATTTGGGAGACTAGTACTGCTAGCTGGGTAGCGCCGCCCCTGGAACCATTTAATATACAACCAACACCTCTGCCATAGGTCACCACAAGTGGTTCACTACGGTTTGCCCGGGTTCAAGGGGTTAGGTTTGTCCTGTCTTTGCGGCAGATGCGTCTGCCACCAACTGTGTGGCAGGCCCATTCTTGATCATACTAACCCCTAGGCTCCTAATCACCCCTTAAACCTTTTTCCTTCCCAGAACTTCCTCTTCTTTCTTTACTAAAAAGATCCACCACACAGCATCTCCAAAGATGACATAGGCCCTGAGAGGAGTTATTTTCCTCAGAGCCTCCTGAGTGGAGCTAGTATAGAATTTTTATTTTTATTTTATTTTGAGAGAAACACCCCAACCCAAATTAATCAGGGCTGTCCACAATACCATTAACAATTAATTAATTAAATGAAAACGACTTGGTTCTAGCAGTGATTAGACTCCGGTCAAACTAAGGCCCGATTGTTCTAAAGCCCTGCAATAAAATGGGCCTAATACATGGGATAAAGTTTTAATACAATATGTCATTAGGCCGTTTTATTTCAATTGAATGGTCGAGCGCTGAATGTCCGCGCCGTATTGAGTCACTTTTACGACGCTTTCTCCGGTCGTAAAACTCTCGAGGGGCTGTATTAAATGTGTGAAACCTACCCTTATCATATTATATATTAGCTATCGGACTCTTTCTTATATAATGTTACGAATCAATTAAAGTACAGCGTGTTTGATAAGGCAATGTTAGATTTTTACAAAAGCCAAACATAAATAAAGCCTCGATTACATTGAGCGAGTTTACATGCTACTAGCCGGCAAATTCAATATCTGCTAGTGAACTCGCTCAGTGTAATCATATTACTAGCTAACTAGCAGATTTTACACTGAAGGATTTTACTAGCTGATAGTGAATTCGCCGGCTAGTAGCTTGTAAACTCGCTCAATGTAATCGAGGCATAAATAACGTCGAATAAAATCGATTGATCAGACATTGAGAATGATTTTTGTAAAATAAAAAACTGTTGTAACTTTGAAGGCGATTTTATTTAGGGAGGCGAGTATGGGTACCGCCGCCCCCTTTAATTGGATAACCAACAACTCTGCTATAGGTCAACTCAAGTGGTTCGCTACGCTTGATGACTTAGCAGAGGTGCACGGGGTTCACGGGGTTCACGGGGTCAGGTTTGTCAGGATCTTGGCGGCGGATGTGTCTGCCCACCAACAGCGTGGCAGGCCGGATCAAAAGAGACTGGTTGAGGAAGATATTTTGACCTCTCCAGCAGAACTCTCTCGAAAATTTGCCTGTTTTATATGAATACCGCACAAGAGTCCCAACTACTCTCGTCTGGAGCCAGTTAGACTATGGCATCCCTAATTGGGGTACGTTGTGAGGCTGAAGCTAGTAGGGAGGGGAAGGAGATGGTAAAAAGGAAGGTGGGAAAGTATTTGGCTATTCAGATATGGTCACCAAACACGGCTAAGGCCATTTTATGCAACGTCTCAATTCTGAATGGTGGTCTTACACCAGGGCGATACTGAGAGTATCTTCCACCTTGGGACGTGCCGCAAATATACTATGTATGATTTTAAATAAATAAATTGTGAAATAACACAAATAAATCAAATAAAATTTATTTTCTATGCTGGGATTCGATCGTGCAACCTTCGTATTGCGAGTCAAAAGCCTTACCGGTAGACAGCGCTGGCCGGCCTTGCACCCCCAGAGGAAATGATGGATTCTTTCGTCCGTCAATCCAGACACACTGATCCCCAGAATCCTACTCACTCCTCATAACTTTTTCATTTTCAGAACTTCCTCTCCTTCCTTCCCCTAAAAAGACCTTCCGCAGAGAATCCCCAAAGAAGATAAAGGCCCTGAGTGGAATTATTTTCCTGAGGGTCTCCTGTGTAGAATGTAAAAAAAAGCATGGTTTGCTTAGGCATATAGAAGCCAGATTTTTAGCCTTTTTGATGGCAAAAATAACCAATTATCTACTCAGGGTACCCTTTACAATATCAGGGTACGCTCTACAATATTATGAATTATATTTCACCAGTCGATAAAGTTATCGCAATTCTATTGAAATCCTAGCAAAAATAGCATACGTACAAGGATTTCCACTCAAAAAATATCCTGGATAAAAGAAATAAATAAAAAAATAAAACGGAATAAATTCATCCTAGACTCGACCAGTCAAAACGTTCACGGAAACCGTAATAACGAGGCGGTCAATTGGGTGGAAATTCCTTTGACAAGGTATCGCCCGATCGTTCTGCCGTTGGGTAAGGTTCCGGCGCGCTCGAGAGCGATTTTCAACCGTGTTGTCCATTCTTCGAAGCGACTCGGTAATTCAAAGGTGAAAAATTAAAATAATGAAAACATTGAAAGTTACCTGCGAAATATTTTTATTTTTGTAGGTTGATAAATTTTTGATACGCAAATATAAATTTATAAGGGACATTTTGATAATATTTCTATTAGGTAGGTACCTAGAATGTGATTATGTATGTAGTTTCAATGTTTCTCAACATATGTCGCCAGTACATGTAGTTTTAAGGAGTCTCAAATAGATCTCATTGTAGATTGTAGTACACAATAGAGGATACACGTCGCTTTAGTTCTTAATTGTCCAAATGACCATTTTAGTTTGTATTCAATCTCCACTTTAAAATTAAAAATAAAGTAAGAAAAATGATAGTTAATCACTTAAATAAGATTATTTAAACTCATGAGACTTTTATCTTTACGGAAATAGCTTTGTTATAAACATCTTTCATAATGTTTCATTGAAATAATAAAAAAAAACCTTCTCCTCCTGTAAATTTTTTTAATGGTCGTTTGGACAATTAAGAACTTTCAGATATTTGGTTCTAATAACCGAACGGTGATGAAAATAGCCGATCTACAGGCGGAAATCTTTAGTGGGCGATTTCACCGCTCCAGATTAACACAGAGCGTTTTTTAGAAAGTCCAGATAGATATTCATTATTAATTATGTTGTATTATCTCTAGATATATCCATCAGCCTTTTTGTCGGGCGTGTTGGGTGTTAAAAGCCTCGCCGATAGAAGCAAAACTGCTTTGCTGACAACAACATAAAATCTTCTAGGGTACTATCTGTATTTCCGATATAACACGAAAAATTTCAGTTTTATGTTCCCGACAACTTCACATAACAAGAGCGTGCAGACACAGAAATTTTTTGTTTCGAGATGCACAACTAACTTACCATTAGTAATACCACTCTGAAAAATGATTCTGTTAATAAATTACCTGTCCCCTGACATAGATATTTTTCAATTAATATTCAACAATTCAAAAAAGTTATTTTCACTTAATAAATAATTATGCATGTTTATTATTTGTTATGTATAACTATAAATGTGCATTTTAACGATAAACAAGGCTCGTAATCTAGACGAACCGAATCTCTCGATCATTTTTTTTTTAAGAAAGACAAACATTCCCGGGTTAAGAATAACCCAACAATGTTTGAAAATCTCCTACTACGACCACAGAAAGCCGAAAATGTTGCTTGTCTTGTGATGGGGGACTTGGCCAGCCGAGAAATCGAACACGGGACGCCCGGGTGGGACCCAAATGCGATGCCCACTCAACCACTGACCGGTCGAGCTTAGACTGCATTAGAGCTGTATTGTTAATCAGAGAAAACAACAGTTCACCACACTATCTAAAAACTTAAAAAAAACAACCTTTTTTATAGAGTATTCAATTCAATTATATTTTGCCAAAAAATGTTAAATCCACAATTACTCATTTTCTGTGTTCACCAGAGGTACCAGCAGAGGTGCCATCAATAGAGAATTCCAGTCCAATTTTTTTATTTTTAATGAATATTTACTATTTATTTTTATTTTAATAGTTAGTTTTAATAGTTAAAAATAAATGTCAAAGTTTTAATTTTTCAAGATCCCCCGAAAACCACCGAATCTAGTGTGACGTCATCATGACTAAACGAAGTATGAATCTTGTAGGGAACTGGAATCAGCTGTTCGACTCCCGCCATTTTGAATTTCAGCATTGGAGTGTTTTCATAGACATTACTGGGCAGTACGATCGTTTTTTGTACAGTTAAAGTTTTTGAATATTTTAAATAATATAGATAAACTAATAGAGATACTTTATTTTTGATAATGAATTATTTAGGCCTAAATAATGTTTCAATAAAAGCAAAAACTATTATATGTCCAATTCTCTATAAACCAATAAAACGGAATGCCGAACGGCTTGCGTCTTACATTTCTATTGATTTCTTTACAACTTTGACCCAGGTGACGCGGCACGGTGACGTTACGCCGCCAAAATCCAGCAATAGGGTGTTTTAATGACACGTTTTAAAATGGACCTTTTAATATTTTTTTTAAAAACTCTACGTTAAATATTATGTATTAAAACTTATATATTCAGAATCAGCGTATATTGGTCTATATGAACATATTTTTTTAAAGCCATAATATTTTTCACTGGAGTTCCTTATTGTATTTTAAAGTTTTTCAGTTCTGTCAGTGATACGTAAATCGATCGCTTATTTATTACCTGTCAATATCGTTTCGGCTGTCAACAGTGCAACCGTGCTCGGGATATCGATATAAAATTGTCTGAAGTTACGCATATCGATCCGATATTGTAAAGTTATCTATTTGGTGGACCCCCAGATCTTGAGAGGCAGACTTTATAACCTTCCTTGTGCTCATCTCCTTCCTCAGCCACTCAACACACCGAAATAATTTTTAGAAAATGGTAAAAACAGAAAAACACAATATTATTCCATCCTTTTGCAAGATAACATGTTATTACTAACTTTTGTAAAAGTAATTTATTTACTTATGAATAAATTTGATCCCAGCTCAAATTAATCACAATATTATACATTTTTCTGACAGATCTGTCACTGTGTAGCAATGAATAGATAATATCTAGAAGTGGGATTTATGGATACCGATTTAAAATGGAATTCATGTCTCTTAATTACAAAAAAACTATTGGACTTCCAGGCCACGGATAGGCCAATAGAATTAGTTATCTTTTAGGGACGTTATGTGTCTCTAGAGTGGTTTATACTTTCTCTAGTAATTGTGTATATGTATGTAGTTTTAAATCTCTCAACAGATGTCATTAGTGTAGATAGTTATATGTTTTAGTGTGTCTAACAACCGAACGGTTACGAAAGTAGTCTATGATATCCGATTGTCAGATGGGAACCTTCATTGACCAGTTCTCTGAGGCAGACCTATTCAGAACATCCTTTAGAACAGACGTTAAGACTAGGTAGTATGCATTGTAAATAAGACGATAATGAATACCACTAGTAACCTAATGTACCAAAGTATCATTGAAATTCCAGATCATCCGAGTTGTATTGCTTATCAAAGAAAACAACGGTGTTCTTAAGGTGATTTCTCACAAAAACGGCGCTCTACAAATCATCCAATTATTAATATTATCATTAGTACCTACACCACAATTTCAGCTTTGTCCTGGTTAGAAAACTATAGAAACATGGCTTGAAAAGGATGTTGCTGTGTTTGGAAACTAAATCTGCTTATCCAGATGCTTCTCCCTCCCTTTTTTCTCCTCCCGATTTCCTTCCCTCCCAACTCCCCCCAGCATCACAATGTGTCCCAATTGGGAATGCTGTAGTGACACTGACTCCGGACAGTTGACGGCCGGCGTTGTCCAGCGGTACGGCTATTGACGCGCATCACGAAGGTCGCGGGATCTAATCCCGGCGTGGCAAAGAAATTTAATTTAATGAATTTGTAGATATTATTTCACAATTTATTGTTCCAGAGTGGAAGATACTTTCAGTATCGCCCTGGTGTAAGACCACCATTCAGAATTAAAACGTTGCTTGAAATGGCTTTAGCTGTGTTTGGTGATCAGATCTGAATAGCCACGCACTTCCCACCTTCCTCTTTCCCGCCTTATTCCCCTTCTCACTACCTTAAGCCTCACAACATACCCCAATGCCATAGTCTCACTGGCTCCAGACGGGAACAGTTGGGAATCTTGTACGGTATTCATATAAACTAAAAAAAAAAAGATTTGAAATAATTAATGAATTTCACTAGTAATAAGCCATTTTTTCTCATTTGGACTCACCGACACGCCCACAGCACCTCTATAAAATCATATTGTCTTCAGCTCTGAAAGTAAGAACCGTAAATATGATCATGATATATACGACATCGCGAGAATAAGTCGAAAATAACAATATTACTTCTTGGAATAATAATTACGATTTTCTTCTAACAAAGGTTAGATGTATTCTTGTAAATTACTCCATTTGTGTCCTGACAGAACTCATTACGCGACGTAATTACGCACATTAAACTAACGCGAATTTCGTAGAGACAATCAGTTTGTTGTTTTGTTTTTTTTTCTCCTTGCAAATTGTCTGTCCTCTGCCCCATTTCGCCAGATTAAACTTATACAAAGGCGAGCTTATTTTAATTTGATGTCAGTCAACTTATTTTAATTTTATGTCAGTCAAGTTATAAAACCTTTTGTTTTGATTATTAAATAGGTCAGTAATAAATAATATACACTTTTCACAAAATAAAATAAAACACATATTCAGGTTGAAGTAAGCAGTAAGAAAATTCTGTGATCAGATTTTTTTACAAATATTGTTTAGACAGGAAATGAAGGGGCCTAGCTTCGAGTCCAACAGAATTTAATTTGTTTCCTCTGGAAACAGATGGAGTATATAAACTCAGCTGTTCCGGATGTGACAAGGTCTATGTAGACCAGACAGAGCGGACGATCTCCAAAAAGATTTCGGAACACTTTCATGCTTGTAAACTTGGCCATCCTGACAAATCGGCAATCGCCGAGCACTAAATCGAAACCGGCCATTACTTTGGATTTGTTCCTGAAGTCCTGGGAAGACCAAAAACTTACAGAGCACGCCTACTTACGGAGCCAATTGAAATCCACAAAAACCCCATCAATATTAACAGAGACGACGGAGCTAAGCTCACTAGTTCTTGGTATCCGGTAATTGACGGCTACACCAAAGCTAAACGCAAAAAACCATGCTGATTTTTTTCTAACACCAACTCGTAGAGAAATGGAGCTGGCAGCACGGTATCGCTTCGACACACATAAGTAAGCACTCTCACCAATATCATTTGCTCATCTGCCCTGATGGTGGACACTGTAACGCTGTCCGAAACGTTGGCTAAAGAAGGGGTAACGAAACACGGCATAACACCCCAAAAATAATAATAAAAAAAGATTATACCTGTATTTAAAGATTGTATTCTGAAATTTCAATATCGTTTGTACTAAAAAAATACCCTTGATTTTGGGTATGGAGGGGGGGTAGTCCAAAACCTCACCACATATCACCAAGGGGAGAGGGGGTTAAAAAGTTGCTAAAAACATCATGTAATTAATGGACGATCTCTAAGCCCTTAGTGGGTATTGCAATGATTGTGTTATGTTAAATGTTATTTTAGTAATTGCATATAGATACTGGATAGAAAACGGCATTGTGACTGGAGGAGATTTTAACTCCCACGAGGGGTGTCGTCCTTATACTATACCTGATGGCTGGGATTATCACAATACACCCACCTGTAGCAAAAGGTGCGAGGAAGGCTACCCCTTTGCCTACGAAGATGATAAACATTACGGTTCAAGGGCATACTCTATCAGTGCCGATGTGACGCAAATCCAACAAGAAATCTATAACAATGGACCAGTTTCCGGAGGGTTTGACGTTTACCCAGATTTTCACTCTTACAACAAGAGCGGAATTTACTACCACACCTACGATGGTACATCATCTAAATGTAAGTTGATTTTAGATCCTATTGAATAAAATCCACTTAAGTTTCGCGCTATAAGCTCAAATCTAATAAAAACAGATATAAAAATATATCACTATTTAAATATCCAATGAATTATGAAAAAAATCGATTGAAAATTTTTGTTTCAATCAAAATCAATATATTTTTCACGACTTGAAATCAATCAATGAATGATATGAGCATATTGCTCCTTGTTTCGCACAGAATAACATGAATTCCAAGATATTACGTTATATTGGTGCGACGGTGAAAGACCACCTTTCGTAAATAAAATATTAAAATATTTTATTTAATTTTATGAAAAACAAATACCTTTGTATTACACCACTATTTTATTAACAATATCAACATGTTTCGAAAACTATGTTTTCTTCGTCAGGATAAAAAGAAAACATAGAAACATGTTGATATTGTTAATAAAATAGTGGTGTAATACAAAGGTATTTGTTTTTCATAAAATTAATGATGACACCCCAAAGTAAATATGCCTATTTTGAAGAAATATTTCATTTAAATTTGTGACTGATAATTTGGTGTTCAGTCAGTAGTGACTGCGTCCATGTTCGGAGGCAGCGGATTTAAATCTCGGCGTGCGCAAATAAAATTTATTCCCTTAAGTTCTGTTATTTCATAATCTATTCATTTAAAAATATTATATTTGCGGAATGTTCCGGAATTGAAGACATTTTCAATAACGCCTTGAAGTATGACCACCATTAAGAATTGAAATGGTGCTTGAATTGGCATTAGCTTTATTAAAATCTGATTATCCAGGTAAATCCTCATCTTCCTCTTTTCTTTCTTCTTCCCCTTCCCTCTACCTCTAGCCTCACAAAATTCCCTTATTAGGAATGCCATAGTCTCACTGGCTCCATCCGGTTGGGAGCAAATGGGACTCTTATGTGGTGTTCACAATAAAAAAAAAAAATGAAAGTTATAAAAGATAAATTTTAATTTATTTTAAATTAAAATTATGCCCTAAAAAATGTAATAATATGATATCTCTTCAAAGAAGTTTACTTCGTTTGAAGAACTATCATATTCATGAAAATAATTTCAACTGTATTATTTTATTTTAGATAGTCACGCCATTAAAATAATCGGCTGGGGAGTGGAAGGCAGGACCCCTTACTGGTTGTGTGCCAACTCCTGGGGTGCAGGATGGGGAGTAAAAGGTTACTTCAGGATACTCCGAGGACACCCACAATATAATTGCGGCATTGAGACCTCTATCAGTGCCGGAATGCCTTAAATGTGAACAGAAATTTTAAAAATCAAACTTCTGAAACCTACATTTTTTTTTTGAGATTTTTAAACAACTTAACTTTTGAAAAAGGAGCGGCTAAAATTTCATATTACCAGGCAATAACGGAATATAAAATATAATTCACTGTTACGGCTTCTGTAAACCATGTGTAGATTTTACTAGAGTGCTATATTGCCCTGAAAAAGTAACTGTCGTAGTGAAATCTGGTTGATTAAGGTTTGAAAAATAAAAGTAATGTTGACAAAGTTATTGTTTTATTTTATGCTATGATAAAAGATAGAGTCTGAAAAACTAGTAATGTGGCTTAAAATTTTACCTTTTGGTTACCTTTTCACGACAAGTTAAGTTAAAATATAATATATATTTATTTTTAAAAAAAAACACACACATTTTTTTACAAAATAAATTTTTGGCATTTTCACGACCATTTGGTTCTTTAGAACGAGCAATCTGCATATTTCGAAATTAATTTTGACCTACAAGACATTTTACACTTGTACACATTTCAAAAAAAATTCAGTTATTTTGCAATATTATTACAATTTGCTTTGTATTCATATGAGGGTTCAAAGCTTTTTCTAGAGTGTAGAATCAATCTGCTTAATACATTCACAAGATATTTCAATGGCAAAAGAAATATTTTATTAAAAAAAACTTCCCCGGGTTTATTTTATGAATAATCCCTTGAAACGGTAATCTTCTCGAATCGACTATCAACGGACTGCAAACACGAGCCTTTCACGGTAGAGCTAGCTGGAGGTAGTACGTAAGTACGTTTACGTTAATCATTATCAGCCTTACTAAAAAAACCCAGTGAAAACATTATTCAATTGATAAATGGCCGCGGATGTGAAAACATTACTCATTAAAAAATTGATCATGGAAATATATATACATGGCTTACACAGCCTGAAGGGGGTGGTTTATCTATAATATACAACTGTTTTGTTAATGATTTCTGAACAAATTTTGGAATTTTTCCCAAGTTTTTTTAATGTTCTATATATTCGTTATTTTTGAAGATGTCGTTAAAACAAATACCATTAAAAAAAAAAGATAAAGTTATGTTTTAAATTTGTGTATTTGAAATGCACTTAAGTATTAAAAAATTGCCATACTTTAAGCTTCAATTACGGAGAAAAATGCCTCCGGCTACACATTCTTGACATTTATTGCCTTAGGGTCTTCGGGCATCTCCCCCAACCTCCTATATACGTTTCTTCGAGGCACAGCCGAGGTACCGGCAAGCGCGAAATCCGAGTCTCGCTTACGGCCAGACTTAACGCCATATTCATTCTTGCTGGAACTGCCCATCGATTGGACAGGCATCCAAGCCGTCTCAGAGCTTTACCCTTCTTCAACTGTTTGCAGGATACGCCAAAATTAGGACGCTTGCGAGAGCCTTGAAGGATTGTAGTATTGATTCTTTGCTTTTGCTACCTATCAAAAAATAATTATGAATACGTGATTAAATGCCGCTACTAATTACCAGTAAATAATAACTTCCCATAAACGAACCGAATAATTAACAAAAGTTAATTAAAAATAAATTAAAGTGTATATGAAAGAGGTGAATAATTAAATTTGACGTGATTACTTGATTTGCGTAAATTTATTTGAGTGATTTCTTTTATCACCTAACGTTAAAACCAAAAACCTTTATAAATTGCGCAAGCACTTCGCAGTAGTTACTTACAAGGCAGCATTTGTAACGGTAGGTTGATCTTATATTAATTTTTTAGACATAATAAAATAACTCGTATGAAAGATTTTGTTAAAAAATATCAAGATATCTAAAAGTAATTGCTTTTTTTCATTTCTCATTATAAATAAGAGGGCGAAAATAATCAGAAACTTGTATATTAGCCAGAAATTGAAAATGGTATTGAAAAAACCAAAAAAATCGAGACTTATTGTGAAATTGGTAGAATTTTTATTTTTAAACTTCCCAAAATTCTTTTCGGAACATATATCAACATGGTCGGTCCTTCCAGTACTATGTCTTTTTTACAATGAGTGTAGTGATTTCAGCAAAATCATGGTCTCCCTAATGAGCAAGGGCTTTTTCTTGTTTCTATTCATTCTACCTGATGTTATACTCTGTGATGAAACAGAGTCGCCGATTTTTATGGAAGACGCCGAAGGAAACCGATTTTTGTAAGTCAACAATCAATAATTCCTGCTAACTGAAATTATCAAATTAAAAATATGTATATTTTTCCAACTTATAAAACTCGGTGAAACTCCATCGTACTAAAAGTATAATAAAACCGAGCATGACTTCAAATTTTTACGGCCGTTATGGTGATTTATTTTTGGGGTATTATGCCAAGATGCACTACCTCCTTCTTAGCCAACTTTCCGGATAGCTTTACAGTGTCTATCACCAAGGCACATGCAATAAATCTTTGGAAAATAAAGTCCAATTACCTTAAATCAAGAGTCTGCTAGCAATATAAACCATTTGAATGGCTTTTTTGTTATTGTTTTTGGGGTATTATGCCGTGTTTCGCTACCTTCTTCTTTAGCCAACGTTTCGGACAGCGTTACAGTGTCCATCATCAGGGCAGATGAGTGATGATGGACACTGTAACGCTGTCCGAAACGTTGGCTAAAGAAGAAGGTAGCGAAACACGGCATAACACCCCAAAAACAATAACAAAAATACTTTTTGGCCGTGAAAACCTAAAAACATACCATTTGAATGGCTATTTACATTTCCGTACAGATATCTTTTATATGCCTGGTATGATATGATTTTAATAATGTGACATTTTTAGCTTTGGTGTATTGCTGGGAGACGAACGACTTCCTGAAAAGGAACAGATGAAAGAGGGACAACCTCTCCCGGAATCATTTGATGCCCGTGAGAAATGGCCAGAATGCAAACATATCATAGGTCTGATAAGAAATCAAGTAAGTAATCACTGGGGGTGGCAGGTATATTTAGTTATTCTGATAGCTGTTAGTTTAAAATAGCTGTATGTAGTTCTACATTTAGCTTAATTTGAATATTGAACATGTTTTTATTAACGTTGGGCGTCAATTGACATGAGTTTAACATGAGTTTTTTTCTAGTTTATTGTGCATGAGTAGTTAAAAGCAAAAAGTTTAAACACGTATTTTCTTTAATAATGTTATTACCTTGTTGATCCAATTCGCTTTAGTTTTAAAACTCATTCTCTTCGAGTTTCTTACTAAACAATAAAATTGAAAGGTATATCTGGAATATTTTTATTATTTTTTAACGGTTAAAAGGAAAAACTGGGAATACTATACCAGCAGATGTTTTCTGCTTTGAAAAAAACACTTTGATTTAATTTTAAAACAAATTTTTTAAACTTCATTAAAATGCACCCACGTACGACATGTACGTTGGCGTTAATCGATATGCATTTGGGGTGTTATTTTATTAGATCCGGCAGTGCAAAACCAATCTCTCTAATGACCAACTTTAGGATAAACAATCCCGCGCTAAGTCCTGCATGATAGCTCACACACGAAATGTCGGTCATAGAGATACCGGTTCGACAAGCTCAGCCTCTTTTAAACATGAATGTCCCATAGGAACGTGGCTACTAAGTTGGTGTCTGTTGAGGTCCATTGAACACAAAAAAACTACCTACTATGATTAAGGATAACAAATGTATTGTACAGGTATACATGAGATGATTGGAAAGTACTACGACTTTTTAAGTGATAATATAATGTACTCACCCCGGACCGATTCATTTAAATTACTAACTATTCTAACACTGTATACATAAAATGATAGACCTCCAAGACGTCGTCCTTCCTTCTAGCCTCCTGGTTATCCTTTGGCGATCCAGTCTGCAACGAATCCTTGCGTGGAGGTTACAGGTGACCTCCCGGGGTTCCGAGAACGTTATACAGATATCCCTTAAGTGGCATGGTCGAATATAATCACATCGATATTTAGGTAACAGATGATTGCACTGGCTGGAAGCGTCAGACCAGCTAAGCTTGGGTTTTTCGGTAGCTCCGAACTCGGAATCGCGTGCTTACGTAGCGATCTTAATGGGAACCTTCCCGTGTCAGGCGACAACATCCTTAGCTAGGATAAACAATTGCTTTCCACTTAGTGCGGAATATTAAAAATTGTGTCTAGGCGACACGCGGTGTGGTTTCTTTTAAAACCTATCCACCATAATCGCGGGTGAATTACGCTCCGGTAAAATATTAAATTCATAAATATTGACGTCAGTGTCACTTTATAGACTCGCGTTTATTTATCCACTAACCGCGATCATGGTTGTCCTACCGATTACATCGATTAAAACTTATTTTCTACGTGACCGTCGTGCCAAAAACGTTGCAGCTGGCGTTTCTCGTACAAAGGTGACCGGAACCCACTCTACCGACCGAAAAGCCCAAATTTTTTGCCCAATATTGCCAGCCTTAAAAAAAAACCAATAAACCAAATACTGCGGTTTATTTTCATACCAATTCATTCACGAGATATAATACATATATTACATATTGTTAATAAAAGGAGCCGCTCAGATTACGGCGTTGGCCTAATATACCAAAATTCATTATTATTTCAAAAACCATAAAAAATTGTTCATGTTACGCCACCACTATCCGAATATCGACCGATTTCTTACATATCTCCCTTAAACATTTGAAGTTTTTAAGCTGAAAAAAATATTTGTTATTTTTGAAGATATTATTCAGATACGTTCCAAGCCAAAACGCAAATTATATGAAATTCCCTCAATAGAAAAAAATCGCAAAGTATGCTCCGAAAATTATTTAAAACAAGTCTATTTAATTTTTTAACGAGTTATATTTGTGAAAAAATTCACAATGTTTCTTTAAATGATACTTAAGACACCTTCCACGAGATTTTTGCTCTATTTTAAACGAGTCGTATTTTATTAAGCATTTTTCCAATTTTCGCATCTATTTTGTCATTGAAAATATTGGCGCGCTCTGTCCTATATTCGTAATTACTAATTACATATCTCTCTATCTTCTTCTTTTTGAGCTGGGAAGCGTCGCCTTAAGCCATCAAGCTGTTATCAATATCAGTTATATTCTCCGATCTGTGGTATCAACTATACTAGTAGCAACAAAGCTTTTCTTTTAAAAGCTGTTTCAATGATACTAAATATTTCGATATCCGATGTTGGTATGATTGGATGGAGATAACCATCGGGTACATGAAGGATGAAATTTTGAGCAATGTGCACATTAGTGTGGGCTGCAACTGTATGGCGAAAAAAAAGGTCTTATTTCCTTAAGCGCTAGTGATAAAAAGTTGTCTTTGCATCTGAAACATCAAAATAATTTAGTTTAAAAAAAATCAAAAAATATCCTAAAGCTCCGCAAGTCTTTTGAAGTTTGAGAAAATATCGAAATATTTCCATTTTTTCAGCCTTTGCACAAAATATTCTGAAATAGTTTAAAGATATTTATTTATGAGCTCTTGTTAAATAAAGTCTATAGCTTCAATGTGTAAAACCACCATTTATTATTTTTGTAGTAGTATGGCACTAAACCACGTCCGCCCGCAGTCCCCAAACTCACCCTCACTTGAGCAGCGCGCCATATTGGCCGTTCCTTAGTCGACCAAGGACCCTCCGTTTCGTGAAATTGTTGTGTAGGTATCTAAGAGTATTTTAAAAATATGGGATAAAGCTTATTCGCCAACCATTTCAAAAGAAAGAATTAAAAAATTATTAAGGCATATCAACATAATGCGAGTTAAAAAAATAAGCGCACAAGTGAAGTGACTCAAAACTGCGCTTTACAAATGTAACTTTATTATTATTATTATCTCCAATATCATCATAAGTAATTGAATTTCATTTTTTGAATTATGAAATGGAGTAATTTAATTTCGAAAAACGTAATTTTTTTATGTATGTATACTATAATTTAAGTTTTTTCGATAAATAAAATGGATTAAGCGGATTTTGATACTCACTTCGTGATTTTCTCACGACAGAGGCTTTTAAACTCAACTTACCTAACGCGCGAGTTTTCAAACCCGCCATCTTGGCAAATAACTGCTCGCGATTGGTTGATTTCCGATCGATTGATAGTTACTTCTTGAATGATAATATAGCGGGTTTTTGGTCGTAATAAGGGAGGTTTCGAATCACAATTTTAGGTTCATCTTGTTACAAAGACGTGAATAAGTTGTCATATTCGGAACATTTTGTCAAAACATCGGGAAAAGCCGGTATTGAAGTTATACGACCCAAGTGGTAAATTATTGGAGTGTTCCAATGTAATCGTTAATTAACCATTTTTTTAAAACAAATTAAGTATTAGCACCCCTCCCCCCCACGTAGAGGGGCGGAGGGAAGAAGAGCACGTAAGAGCAGACAAATTCTATAAGAAAATATAGATAAAGAATGGTTTTATATGAAAATAGTTTATTTTGCAGGTACAAATTGGTACACGATTTTGAAAGTTTAAACAAACTTTGGAAAATAATTGTAAATATTGATAATGGTTTCACGATTTTTTAATGACTCATAAAAGTTATATGGAAAAAGCAAATTATTAAATACTTGAATAAATTTGAAAGAACAAACCATGGACTTCAATTTTTTTTTTTTGCGTAATTTTTCTCCAATTTCAAATAACACCACTAACGACCGAACAGCGCGTACACCCGAAAGAGATGAGCCGCAGGGAGGCCGCCTGGCACATTCAAAGTGTCGTGTTTACATCGTTGCCACGTGTCGCGCGTATTGTTTTAATTTTTTTATCGATGCGAACATAATACTATGAACTGTTTTCTAAGCTATGAGTATGTTTGTGTACATAAATAAAAACATGTTTGAAATCTTTTTGTCTAGCTAGATTGTTCTAAGGGAACCACTATGCGGCATTTCAGCAGTTATAAGTTCTGGTGTAAGTACAACCCGAGGTCCTGAATTTGAGTTCCAGTAACCATTTTATTTTTGCGACCGTCACCTTTTTTTTTTGTTTGTCTTGTTTTTTTCTTCATATTTTCGTTATTTTTATTATTATTAACTTCGTATTCATAATTTATTACATTGATGGGTTTAACCTCAAAAAGTCATTATAATAAGAATTATTATAATAAAGATTTATTTCTCATGATACGTCTCTGATATTATCTGAAGTGGGTGAGCTAAGGGTGGGGGGGGGGAGGTCTCTAAAGGTCCCTTTTTTCAGTTTTTCATTAATAACTAAAAAACTACTGCTTCTAGCGAAAAATGTCTACGTATTAAATTATCTACATAAAATTTTCTACTAAAAATTTTTTCTAAATTTTTTTGCTAGGATCAATTTTTAAGGAGATATGAAGGGGGGAAATGTAAAATTTAAACAAAAAACAGGTTTTATTGTTAAAAATGAAATGTTCATTGTTAAAAACTGAATGTTTATTGTTAAAAATGAAATTCTTATTATTCAAAATGAAACGGAAGAGAAGAGAGATCTTGACTATGCTGACCAACATGAAGGAACTTACTCCAGACAAAGTTGAAGAGAACGCTTCCTTGATGTCAGCTTTGACAAAATTTCAGAACCATCTGGAATCCCTCAAGGATAATGTGCCTACCGCTGCTTTGTAGGTTCAGTACTTCCACATGGTTACCCTGATGAAGATCCGAAGCTATGGAGAAGGAGAATCATTTGGCGATTGGAAGCTGTTGAAGTTGTCGCACAGAAAAAAAATTGGTCTCCACATTCCCACGGCCTGGCTTCATGAAGCACATATTGATTGATGTGGTGCCAATGCAATGAAGAGAACTATCAAGTCCACTTCCTCCCCAACTATAGCTACAGTTGGATTTTAAGCAACTTTATCCAACCCGCATCGCACAATAGTGCTGTCAGCATCCCCTGTAGCAACAATTGTTTCAATCCTGGCTGCTGTCATTTTCTCGCTGAGCAAGTGAATTAGCCTTGTTTTGTTCCTTTCATTAGCAAGAAAATGCTCTTGTTGAACTCGTGTTGAAGTCGTGCTTTCATAAAAGTTGATGTCAGCAGCCCTTTTTGCTTCTCTTCCGCTCGTTTTGTGCTGTTGACATCACTATAATCATCAAAACCATTGCACAATTTTCACCGTAATGTTTCTGTACATAGGCAATATACTGATGGCAAATTGAAGAAATGTAGGAGGACTGTTTCCATTTCATGCGGTGGAGAAGGAAACTACCATCTACCATATTGGTGCTCTGGGTGAGATCGAGGGTTGCGTTGTCCTTTACTGACAAAACATCGTAGAGGGATGATTTTTTTCCTTTTTGCATTGCGTCCTCGCTAAACAGAGCCAAGGGGTACGGAGTTAATTCATATGTCAAACATCTTTTTCGTTCTTTAACATCTTTTTCGTTCTTTTTTGCTACGACAGTTCTTTGGAAAATTGTCAGGGATTGAAAATAACTTTCTAACCATTGATTTTAATGATGTTGTTCATATACTGGCTATTGGCAAGACCACATTCTTTCTAGATTGCTTCATATCACCAAATTTGCTGCCAACAAAACTTTACGTTGTTTTGGTTCCAAAATCCAGGGCTTGGTGGCAGTTTATTTAGGAATTTCGCAGGTTGCCCACTGACAGCGACATTAGCAAATCCAATTTTGAAAATGGAGAATGTGAATTTTAGCTCATTCGTGAATCTCTCGTTTCCCGTGATACTCAGAAATCAACGTGTTGCTCTCCAGTTGCGAAAACCACTTCAGAAAACTCCTCCGAATGGCGGTGCTTCCTGGTGATCCATCAAACCCAATTGGCGAGTACAGAATCAGTAATTCATCTTCCTTGCGTCAGGCCACATGAACTTTTTATGGAGCGCATAAGTGTTTGTTCTATGACCATATCCGACACACCTGCCCAAAGTGTACTTGTGCAATTAATAGTGAAGTACCTTTTTTCTGCAAACTCCTTGTATGCTTTCGGATGGCTAGCTTTCAGTTGTACTACTTCTTGCACATAGAGATTGGCACATTTTGCGTACTGCAAGTGCACATTTGCACATAAGAATGGGATCAACTGCTGTACACCCGCCAAGTGGCCGTCCTAAACACCATGAGAATCTTGAACCATGTGGAAGTACTGAACCCACCAAGCAGCGGAAGGCTCATTATCCTTGAGGGGTTCCAGATGATTCTGAAATTTATTCAAAGCTGACACCAAGGAATTCAATTCTCTTCAACCATTCTCTTCAATTTGTCTGGAGTAAGTTCCTCCATGTTGGTCAGCATAGTCAAGATCTCTCTCTTCTCGCATTTCATTTTTAATAATAAACATTTCATATTTATCAATAAACATTCAATTTTTAACAATGAACATTTCATTTTTAGCAGTAAAACCTGTTTTTTTTTAATAATTTTGCATTTTCCCCCTCCATATCTCCTTAAACATTGATTCTAGCAAAAAAAATTTTTTCTTTTTTTGTAGAAAATTTTATGTAGATAATTTAACACGTGAGCAGTTTTTCGCCACAAGCGTAGTTTTCGAGTTATTAACGAAAAACTGAAAAAAGGGACCTTTAGAGACCCCCCCACTCTTACTCCACGCCCACCCCCCGGTACTTTTAGTATGTTGTTAAGGACACTTTCCCCCACAACTACGTAAAAATTGGCTTCTACACGAATTATTTCCGCCATTCGGTCTTTTTTGGTCATCGTTGCCTGGACTAAAAAGAACACTTGAAGTTTTAACCACATGAAAAAAATTTAAAAATAAAATTATCAACTCAGTTCAAAAACTTTAATAAATTTTTCTGGTCCATTTTCCATGATTTTATCCTAATATTCAATTTTAAAACTTGAAACATCTCCAAAAATCGCAAAACATAATAAAAAGAAAAATGTTTTCATAAAAATCTTCCGACTCATTTTCTTTGCAAAAAATAAACGATTTTCCGATTTCCCCGAAGATTTTTTCCGGAAAAATAAAATTTCCTTAATTCTGAAAGTTTCCATCTTCAAATAATATCAAAAAGGTAAATCCTTAAAAATTTCCGGACATAATTTTCCGATGTATTTTTTAAAAAATCGTTTTCTGAAAAATAAAATTTTCCAGATAAGAAAACATGCTCAACATAAAAAGTAACCAAAACATTAATATCGAAAAGATAAAATATCTACGTGCTTATAAGAAATACTTACTGTGCGATTAAATTTCAAAAATGTCCTAAAAAAATCCCGAGTTTCGAAAATATCGATAACAACCGAAGACATGCAGTTATAAATACACAAACATTATTTTCAGAAACAATGTGGATCCTGCTGGGCTTTTTCCGTCGCAGAGGTCATCTCGGACAGAATCTGCATCCAATCCAATGGCTATAAGCAAGTTGTTGTCTCTCCTGAAGACCTCGTGACATGTTGCCGTTGTCATGAATGGAAACATTGCAAAGGATGCAGGGGATGTGATCCAGGTGAATAATTTTTATAACTATATTATTTATGTACAAAGGGAAAAATTCATTTAATTAAATGAAGACACTACGAGCGAAACTCAATCGAAAATCTGGAAACAGAAAAATCTATTTAAAAAAGATATTTGCACCTCTGGGACTCGAACCCAGGACCTCTCTACTTTCCGGGCGAGTGCTCTTAACCACTGAGCTAAGTTGTCGATATCCAATTCGGTCACTTTTAACTGTACCATACTTTGACTAAGAACCACCCATATTTTCTGATTTTTCTGTTTCCAAATTTTCGATTCAGTTTTGCTCATAGTGTCTTCATTTAATTAAATATTACAATTTGAGGTTTCACTCATAAACAGTTAAAATAAAAAAAAATTATAAGGACAATCTCATTTTTACGCGGCTTTTTTCAATCAAAAAATATTTTAGATTTAACGCTGATTACAATATTTTTTTTTATGGATTTGGGTCCTTGAATAGCTCTTAAGGGGTCGTCCATTTATCACGTGAGCCTCGAAAGGGGGGGGAGAATTTTGAAAAAAAATCACAAAATATCACAAGTAGGGGGGGGAGGGGGGGGATATCATGAGATATCACGTGTGCTTATTTTTCGTTGAACGCACGATTTCTAAAACAAACAGCGGCACGTGGCCTTGACTCACCATTGCCAGGCAACGATTTCCCCGTGCGTTACGACAACCGCTCGGCTCACCAGTCGCCAGTAAGTCTGTGATTTTGACGCCGAATACATGTGTAAATCGTTTTGCGTTTTGCCTTAAAACGATGGAACGATGTCTTAACTAGGAAATTTGTATGAAGACCTATTTGCAGAGTATAAAAAGGGAAAAAAACCTAGTGTAATCAGATTATATCTGTTTTGAAAGAAAATATTCTGAAAATTTCAATATACTTTGTACTAAAATAAAACATGTGATTTTGGGTATGGGGGGAGGGGGTTGTCTAACACCTCACCACATGTTACTAGGGTGGTTGCTAAAAACCATCACGTGATTAATGGACGAGCCTTTACTGGATATTGATTCAATGTGAAATGATTGTGTTATGTTAAATGTTTTTTTAGTAATAGCATATAGATACTGGATAGAAAACGGCATTGTGACTGGAGGAGATTTTAACTCCCACGAGGGGTGTCGTCCTTACACTATACCTGATGGCTGGGATTATCACAATACACCCACCTGTAGCAAAAGGTGCGAGGAAGGCTACCCCTTTGCCTACGAAGATGATAAACATTACGGTTCAAGGGTGTACTCTATCTTTGCCGATGTGACGCAAATCCAACATGAAATCTATAACAATGGACCAGTTTCCGCAGTGTTTCACGTTTACCCAGACTTTTTCTCTTACAACAAGAGCGGAATTTACTACCACACCGACGATGGTACATCATCTAAATGTAAGTTGATTTTAGATCTTATTGAATAGAATCTACTAAACTTTCGCGGTATAATTTCGAATCTAATAAAAACAGAGAATATTTGTTCACTATGTAAATAAATACCCCACGAATTATGGAAAAAATTCAAATCAATCAAAATCGATATATTACACGACTTGAAATCAATTAATGAATGATATGAGCATATTGTTCATTGTTTCGCACAGAATAACATAAATTTTAAAATATTACGTTATATTGATGCAACGGTGAAAGACAATCTTTTGGAAATAAAATATTTCAGTTAAATTTGGGACTGATAATTTGGTGTTCAGTCAGTAGTGACTGCCTCTCTTAGACTCTCGAATAGCAATCCGGGGGCAGCGGGCTTAAATTTCGGTATGCGCAAGTAAAATTTATGACTTAAGTTCTGTTATTTCATAATCTGTTCAATTAAAAATATTAAATTTGTGGAATGTTCCGGAATTGAAAACACTCTCAATAACGCCTTGGAGTAAGACCACCATTAAGAATTGAAATGGTTCTTGAATTAGCATTAGCTTTATTTAAATCCGAATATCCAGGTCAATCCTCATCTTCCTCTTTCTTATCTTCTTCCCCTTCTCTCTACCCCTAGCCTCACAAAATACCTTTATTGTGGATGCCATAGTCTCACTGGCTCCATGCGGTTGGGAGCAGTTGGGACTCTTGTGCGGTGCGGTGTAAAGTATAATAATAATATGATATTTCTTCAAAGAAGTTTACTTCGCTTGAAGAAATATCATATTCATGAAAATAATTTCAACTGGCTTATTTTATTTAAGATTTTTTTTTAAATTAAAAATACATACATACTCGTATAACAGATTTAAAGGAAAACAATATGGTTCTAAAAACTAATAATAATATATTAATTTCTTGTTAACAAGCTACCCGACTCAATAGAGAAAGAATTTCTCGTGTTTGAATTTTGGAGTAGTGCCATTGTAAAATAGGTACAGAAATTACGTTATTAGAAGAAATTAAATTAGAAAGAAAAAAGAAATAAACTTATATACATGATAACCGGCCTACAAAATGAACAAGAATAGAATAGGAGTTACTAAAATTAACAAACAATACAGATAAACAGGTATAGATATGTAGCAGAAATAAAAATATTATTATTGCATTTGATTATTAGGTAGGTGGTAAGTACATAGAGTTGGTATAAAAACATTGATATTTGAAATGAGAGAGCTGAAAATATTGTAAAATAGGAACATCATAATAAGTTGTTACAATTTGAGTGCATACAAATAAATACAAGTTTAGTTCGAAAGCTGATGTAATATTTTTAGAGGATATGTTCTAATTTTTTTTTTTCGTTTTTTTTTTTTTAGATAGTCACGCCATAAAAATAATCGGCTGGGGAGTGGAAGACAAGACCCCTTATTGGATGTGTGCCAACTCCTGGGGTGCAAGATGGGGAGTAAATGGTTACTTCAGGATACTCCGAGGACACCCAAAATATAATTGCGGCATTGAGACCTTAATCAGTGCCGGAATGCCTTAATTGTGAACAGAAATTTTAATAATCAAACTTCTGGAAATAACAATCTTTTTTTGGGATTTTAAAACAACTTTACTTTTGAAACAGGGGTGGTTAAAATTTCGTATTACCAGGCAATAACAGAATATAAAATATGATTCGCTGTTACCGCATCTGTAAACCATGTGTAGATTTTACTAGAGTATTAAATTGCTCTGAAGAAGTCACTACCGTAGTGAAATCTGGCTAAGGTTTGAAAAATAAAAGTAATGTCAACAAATTTATTGTTTTATTTTATATTATGATAAAGGATAGAGTCTGAAAACTATTAAATAATGTCGTTTAAAATTTTACCTTAAAAGGTTACCTATTAATGACAAGTATATATTTATTTAAAAAAAAACCCACATTTTTTTACAGAATAAATTTTTGGCATTTTCACGAGCATTTGGTTTCTTAGAATGGGCAATCTGCATAGTTAGAAACTAATGTCGACTTACAAGATATTATAACACTTGCACACATTTAAAAAAAATTCAGTTATTTTGCAATGCTTGTTTAGTGTTCACATGTGGGTTCAAAGCTTTTCCCAGGGCGTAGAATCAATCTGCTAAATACAATCAAAAGATATTTTAACAGCAAAAGAGATATTTTATTAACAAATTCCCCGGTTTTATTATATCAATAATCCCTTGAAATAATGGTAATCTTTCCGAATCGACTATCAACGGATTGCAAACACGAGCCCTTCCCGGTAGAGCTAGCTCTACCGGGAAAGTACGTAAGTACATATACGTTAATCATTATCAGCCTTACTCAGTGAAAACTTTATTCAATTGATATATACCGCGGATGTAAAAACACTACTAATTTTAAAATTGATCATGGAAAGATGTTTTACATGGCTTACACAGCCGGAGAGGGTAGCTTATCCATTTTATACGACTGTTTTGTTAATGATTTCTGAACGTATTTTGGAATTTTTTCAAAGTGTTTTAAATGTTCTATATATTTTTTTATTAAAAACAGACCATTATAGAAACTAGATAAAATTACCTTATTATTTGTGTACCTTATTTATTTGTGTATTTGAAATATACTTTAGTATTAAAAAAATGCAATGTTTTAAGCTTAAAACACGGAAAAAATGGAAAAAAAAAATTCTCACCGAAACATTTTTCATCAAAATGTAGAGAAATTTAAAAAAAATCAAAATTTAAAAAATACACTCCTTTTATACAGGGTGTTAAGGGACGTACTTGACTTACTATAACCAGTGATTCCTGACATTATTTGGAGTAAAAAATGTAAATGAAATTTTGATGTCCGGTGACTTTTTTTTTTTTTTTCAAAAAATTTTTTTTCGCACGTCGTCACTGGTCACTCCACCGAGTAGCCGACCCACCCCTTACCCCGTCTCCAACTGTCCAACACATACCATTTTTTTTATGTTTTTGTAGAAAAAAAAAAAAAAAACATCAAAAATGTCAAAATAGTTTTCCATCAATACCGAGCTCAAGTAGTTTAACAAGGAGAATATTATGGTATACTTGTCAAAGGTCTCGTGTATGGAATCGACTTGAGTTCTGAGAGAAGTATTTTCTCTATAAAATTATTTAATATACCCACTCCCTTTCGCAATAAAAATCGTTAAAAAATAACGACTTTAAAAAAAGAATTAAGATATGGATTATGGATTATGGATATAGGAAGGAAGAACATAGATACAATTTTGCAACCAAATAAAGATGAATGCTTGTTTTGTGCCTTTTTTTAGATATAACTTTATTATTTTCCTCTTTTAATACTTTAAATCCAAATTAATAATCAAACACAAAAACATGTAGAACGGGGTACCCCTAAAATAATGTGAAAAAAAAAATAAATAAATAAAAATTAAAAAAATGGTTTCATTTAGAATTTTTATACCAGAAATTTTTTTTCATAAAGTAATATTTTTTCAAAAAGTTTCGGTACTATGTATAGTTTATACATAGTAAAGTATTAGTATATTTAAAATTACATCACTTTTATTATCCTTTTTAAATAAAGATGTCAAATAAAAACGTTTCCAAATGTCGGAAAAGCAACATGTATCAAGGCGTTGATTAAAAAATGAGCAAATCGAGTCGGCCAGTGAAACAAAACAGTTTGTAAGGATATTATAATGAAATCACTTGATACGACGTTGCACTAAATAAAGTAATTAAATGAGTATCTCCCAACTAGAAATGGAATGGATGACGTATTTATTTTTTTGCTTTTGCTGCCTGTTAAATTTTTTTTTTATGAATTCGTCTTTATTAATTCTAGACTTACAATTTGTGATTTCCTATGCCTGTCTCACTTGGAAAACCTGTGTTGAGATCAGGCGCTTTAAAACATGAGCAGTTTATAATGAAAATAATAACACAGTGCGTAATAAAAAAACAAATAACACACAGTATTACGTTTAAAGTAACAGACAATCATCATCATTGCACTATAGAAAAAATACATGCTCCTAAGTTGGCTTTGATAATATCTTTGATGTTGAATCTGTTTTGGCTGATAATCCAGGACTTGGTGTCAGAAATTATATTTAAGATACATTGTGTTTTGTCTAATGGCCGGTGGAAGTACATTGTATTGTTTTATTTCAAAGTATCTAAAATTTCTTTGGCCAAAAGTTTTTTTAGAAAAAGGGACATTTAAGAGGTTCAAACCCTTTGGTTCTAGTATCTCGAGCAGTTTAGATATTTACAAAAGTAGTTCTGTGTTTGAAGAGGTATGCTAGTATGGTTTTGGCATAAAGTTGCCTAATGTCCAAAACACAGATTCTCTTGAAAATTTCATCCGAACTGTTTGTAATCGGTAGTTTTAACCCTAGAACCCCAATCTAGGTCATTTTTACCAATACGCAAACAAATATCTGCTTTCTTTTTCGCACATTTATTTCAATTGCCCCGATTATTATCGTACTAGGTTGTGGTTGTACACTTATGTTGTTAAGGATTTTTGTAATTTTTAAACGTGTGTGAAAAGTGTTTATAAAGAAAAAAATAATTATAAAAAACTGTTTAATTATTATAAAACATTTATTGGTAAATAGAAAAAAGAAGATTTTGATTGTTTTTTTTTTATTAATATTTTTAGTTGAAAAGAAGCAAACCGTAAGGATCTCATTTCGTACCATTTTTTTGTATTAATTAGTTAAAGTTATTTTTTCAAAGTCTAATAAATAAATATTATTATAATTATGCGTTTTTTCAATTCCTAAATAGTTAATACGAATAAATAATGATAAAAAATACTAAATTACACAGATTTTACAATGATAAAGGTGTATTTATTCATATAGGTAAATTTGATCTATGACTGGGCTTTTCAGATAGGAAAATATGATTGGGCTTCTAGGGTTAATAAAATCTTTAAAATTAGTTTCTGAGCCTTAAAAATGCGTTCATTTTAGTTTATGTAATTAAATGCCGCTACTAATTACTAGTAAATAATAACTTTCCATAAATGTTCCGAATAATTCACGAAAAGTAGTTAAAAACATATAAAAATATGCATGAAAGACTTGAACAATTAAATTTAACGTGATTACTCGATGTGTGCATATTTCATTGCTTTGATTTCTTTTAATAAACGTTAAAACATTAAAATTTTATAATTTACGCGATAAATTTGAAATATTTACTTACAAGGCAGCATGTGTTTTGGAACGTTGATCTTATATTATTTTTTTAAACTTTGTTCTTTTGAAAGATTTTGCCAACAAAAATATAAAGGTATTTAAAAAGTTTTTTTTTTGTCTTTACAATTTCTCATTATTAAATAAAAGTTCAAAACATTAAAGTACTTCTATATTCATGTTCAATCAATCAAATTAATCTTAATATAAGGCCGAAATTCACGAGAAACCCTGAAACCTTTAGAATTGAGACTTATCGTATTAATACAAGTTTTTTTCAAACCAACGTCAAGAATGTCTCAATTATATATTAAATAATGCGACCATAAACACTTGGAGATATTTTTGAATTAAATCCCGACTTTCAGAAGGAATACTAACAATTCCGGTTCACGTGTTCGCCTAGTTCGGTTGTTTTACATTACGTCCCGCGTCACTCTAGTATCAAGTTTATTTTAAAACATAACGTTACTCGTAAAAATATATATGACCGCAAAATCAAGAGTTCTTATTGGCAAATTTTCCCTACACACGCATCTCAGTTTACAGTGCTTGGAAAGGCTATAAGCTGCAAATCCAAATCAGAATAAAATACACAATTCACCACCTTCCCAAAATAACGGACATTCGTCTGGTGATCTCCTCACTTACAGCCACTTTGTAAGTAATGAATCATCCACCTAATTATGCATTGGTTCTATAATATGTGTATATATGCATATGTGTGTGAGTGTGTATTACATGTATGCGTATATATATGTAGAATGTGCACATATGTGCATACACATATGTGCATACACATATACGTGTGTGTGTTATGTATACATAAATGTATTTGTACGTACATGTGTATGTACCTATGTATTTACAAATATTTGATTTTGATCCTCCTTGTTTTATGTACTGACCTGTAATTTAATTTATTATTACGTATTATAACTTGTAGTCACTGTTTGCGCCAATCAATGTTCTTTTTGTTTGATTTAGTACCTACTGGAAAACTGCTTTACCCAAGTACCTGCCCAGTTCCTCTATCCAAGTACCTACCCATCCCACGCCAAGACAAAACCCAATAAAACGTTCGATTGTTTCATTCACTTGTTTTTTATTTGACTTGTGGAAAAACGCACCCGTCTCGAGTTCGGAGAAATTTGTGCATTTTACTTAATTGAAAAGTAACGCCGTAAGTTTAATTTGCGAACTTATTGACACGCCGCCGCGGTTGCAGAAGTAACCGTGTTTACGTATATATGTGTACAAGTGAACTATTATTAAGACAAGGGAGAATTAAAAGGACCACAGAACCAGCGGCAAATGTCGAGTGAACTCGGTGAGTTTTGGCAATACCTATCCTTTTCCTTTTCCTTTGAGTAGTTTTCCAGTGATTGTTGTTTTAGAATCGCACCGCACCCGCCTACGAACGAATTGATTTGCGCAACCATCATTTGGTCCTAATCGACGCCGGATACGTTAAATTCGTTCGTATATAATATTGTGATAGCATTGTCAAATAGATGAATCTACATTCATAGTGAAAGATTCAAAATTTGTTATTTAACCACAGATAAGTCCAAACGCCAGACGTATCGCTCTGTTTGATAGTTTGTTAACCTTTCGATTGCCGTTTAGGTGTTTTAACCCCACGCCTTCCGGATAGTTTAATCGTTAAAACGCAATAGAGTTATCTCATTATTATTTTATTGAATTATTGTTTTGTCATCATGGCTACAAATAAAGAAAATAAATTGAAATTGTTGACGTCGCAATGTGATGCGTGCAAGAGACGCATTAAAAAACTATTCGATCTTTCAAATGGGATTTCTGACGCTAATATTCAAGAGGAATTTTTATCGTTAATAGAAACGGTAGATTCAACTAGAAATGAATACAAAGATATACACCAGCAAATAAATTCAATTAATTTGGATATCGATTTCAATTATAATCCGGATTTTGAAAGTTGGATGAATTTTGAAGACATGTATTGCAAAATCAAGCGTACACTTTTTTTGATTCAAGAGAAGAAACCGCAATTAGATTCACAAATTAAAAGATTTCGGGAAAGAGAAGAAGTAAATGTACCGCCAATTAAAGGTCCTGAAGATCGTGAAAGTGAGGAAATGAATCAAAAAACTACGTCAAGAGATCCTCTAAATGGAAGGTATATTGTAGCCTTACCATTTAAGCAAGATGCTTCAGCACTTGGGGATTCGTTCGCATTAGAAAATAAACGTTTTTCATGCCTCGAACGCAAATTGGAAGCCTCTCCTAAATTGAGAGAAGCTCATAATAATATTATTAGTGAATATTTAGAGAAGGATTATTTGTCTTCTGTCACTCCAAATAGGGAGGATGAAGAGCCATCTTATATAATACCGCACCATGAAGTTGTACGAGAGGATAAAATCACCATGAGTTTGAGGATAGTCCTGGACGCAAGTGCAAAAACAAGCACTTCGGTATCATTGAATAATAATTTGTATAGTGGAGAACATTTACAGGGGAATTTATTTAATGTAATAAAGAATTTTAGTGTATTTCCAATAGCACTCTCGGCTGATATACGCAAAATGTTTTTGTGCATAGGAGTGCAGGAAAGTGATAAAAGATATCAACGAATTTTGTATCGCTTCTCGCCAAACGAGGATATTAATACTTACCAGTTTAACCGCATTTGTTTTGGACTTACATCCATCCCATTTCAAGCTTTAAGCACGATCAGAAAATTGGCCTCTGATGAAGGAGAAGCTTTTCCTGAAGCAAAGAAAATCATTGAAGAATTTTTATACATGGATGATTTTGTATTTAGTATGGAAACTGCAGAGAATGCAAAGGAAACGTCCTCCCAGTTAATCGCATTATTGAAGACTGGCCAGTTTGATCTAGTCAAGTGGACCAGCAATTCGCAAGAGGTTCTGGAATCCATTCCAGATTCGCATCGCTTGTCAGCGATAAAGGAATTTGATGAAGTGTCCATGCATATAGTGTTAGGATTATGCTGGTCACCAAATTCCGATTTTTTCTCGTTTGTCACTTCTACACCTAAATCGATTTGTACGAAGAGAAATATATTGTCTTGTGTTGCCAAAATATGGGACATTATGGGCTTCATCGCACCTGTCGTACTATACGCTAAGCTCTTAATAAAGCAATTATGGATATGTAAATGTGATTGGGATGATGAGCCTCCCGCAGATATTGTGAGGATATGGACGCAATTCTGCGAGGAACTATCGTCACTAAATAAAATAAAAATTCCGCGCCATGCTGGAATCACATCCAGAACCATTGTAACCATTGTGGGTTTCGCAGATGCTAGTGAAAAGGCTTACGGTGGCGTAATTTATTTTCATATACAAAATGAAGGTGCCAATTCAGTACATATTGCTTGTGCAAAATCAAAGGTGTCTCCAGTGAAAATCGTTTCTCTCGCACGATTAGAACTTTGTGCTGCATTAATACTTGCAAAATTAATGCATAAGGTAGTAGAAACCTTGGAAAAACGCTTGAAAATTGATAAAATATGCGCATTTACTGATTCCACTGTGGCACTTTGTTGGATTCAATCGTCTCCTCATAGATGGGGAACATTCGTGGCCAATAGAGTAACTAAAATTCAAGCAGAATTATCGGCCAACAGTTTTTTTCATATTGCAGGCACAGAAAATCCCGCTGATTGTCTGTCGCGTGGGCTTACCCCCAATCAGATTTTGGATCACCCGCTATGGTTTTATGGCCCACCATGGCTGAAATTAAGGCCAGAGCAGTGGCCTATTACCGCTTTTGACGTCACCATGGTGACGCAACCACCCGAACAGAAGACTATGTCGTTACTAGTAACTTCTAGTTCGGAGGAGTATGAAATACTCACTTTGTCAAAACGATTTTCTTCGTGGAATAAATTATTACGTTGTTTGGTTCATGTATTTCGATTTCTTAAAGTGTTGCCATATCGAAGACACATAAGCGGATCGGACTTGGAGTTCGTAGAACTCAGAGTGTTTCGCGAAATACAATTGGCTTATTTTCCCCGTGAGTTTATCAATCTTCAACAAAGAAAAACGTGTAAACCCGTGTTTCAACGTTTGAGGCCGTTTTTGCACAACGGACTAATAAGATTGGGGGGTCGATTAGTTAATTCGGATTTAAATTATGATCAAAAACACCCCATAGTCCTTCCACGAAAGGATCACATCTTGAATTTATTGGTTGATCATTATCATCAAATTCATTGCCACTCGGGTCCCGCATTATTAATGTCTATTTTGAGGCAGAAATATTGGATATTATCAGCCCGTAGTTTGATTCGAAATCGAGTACATAAGTGCAATTCATGTTTTCGGCTACACCCTAAAACAATCGCACCTTTAATGGCCGATCATAAGGATTGCCGTGTTACTTCATCTGTAAAGCCATTTACGCACGTCGGCATAGACTTTGCCGGGCCTTTAAAAGTAACCACATCACGTGGACGTGGAATTCGTTCCCAAAAGGCATATATTTGCTTATTTGTGTGTTTAACTACGAGAGCGATGCACCTTGAACTAGCATCAAGTCTAAGTACCGAATGCTTCCTGAATGCATTCAAGCGCTTTCTCTCCCGCCGTGGTCCCGTGTCAAATTTATATTCGGACAATGGAACTAACTTTGTAGGAGCCAAGAGAAAATTGAATGAATTGCACGCATTTTCAACGTCTTCACATTTTGGTGAAGAATTCGCAAGTGTTTTGGCCAATAATAGAATAAACTGGCATCTAAATGCGCCAACAGCACCACATTTTGGTGGAAATTGGGAATCAAATATCAAAAGTATGAAGACTCATCTTTTTCGCGTAATAGGAGATCAGATTCTGTCTTTCGAAGAGACAACTACAGTGCTCGCACAGGTAGAAAACATTCTGAATACAAGGCCATTATGTAGGACGCTCTCTTCAGATCCATCTGAACCTCTTGCGTTAACCCCCGCTCATTTCTTAATGACTACTCCATTGAAACACCTGCCCGCCATGACCATCGAGGAGGATAATTTGAACCTTCTATCGCGTCATGATTTGCTCGATAAATTGATTCAATCTTTTTGGAAACGTTGGAGGTTAGATTATTTGCATACCTTGCAAGTACGTCCAAAATGGAATACTCCCGCTAACCCAGTCAAGGTCGGTTTAGTAGTAATTGTGGGGACAGAAAACGCTCCTCCATTGCATTGGCCGCTAGGAGTAATTGTCGAGGTTTTCCCCGCAAAGGACGAAGTAATTCGTGTTGCTCGCGTTAAAACGGCGTCGGGAACATACATTCGTCCGGTAGTGAAGCTTTACCCTTTGCCGACTCAATAATGGGATATTACCAATAGATTTAGTTAAAAATGTAGTTTAGGAATTTAGGATAAGTATTTGGTTTTATTTGTTTATTTGTGCGATAATGCTATCACAATGCGGTTTAGAAAGGGGGATTTCTCACCCTTTCAAGGCGAGGGGGATGTTTGCGCCAATCAATGTTCTTTTTGTTTGATTTAGTACCTACTGGAAAACTGCTTTACCCAAGTACCTGCCCAGTTCCTCTATCCAAGTACCTACCCATCCCACGCCAAGACAAAACCCAATAAAACGTTCGATTGTTTCATTCACTTGTTTTTTATTTGACTTGTGGAAAAACGCACCCGTCTCGAGTTCGGAGAAATTTGTGCATTTTACTTAATTGAAAAGTAACGCCGTAAGTTTAATTTGCGAACTTATTGACACGCCGCCGCGGTTGCAGAAGTAACCGTGTTTACGTATATATGTGTACAAGTGAACTATTATTAAGACAAGGGAGAATTAAAAGGACCACAGAACCAGCGGCAAATGTCGAGTGAACTCGGTGAGTTTTGGCAATACCTATCCTTTTCCTTTTCCTTTGAGTAGTTTTCCAGTGATTGTTGTTTTAGAATCGCACCGCACCCGCCTACGAACGAATTGATTTGCGCAACCAGTCACACTCAGAATGTTCAATTTATTTCAATTCAATTTAGTCACTTTGGAAACATAACAAAATTAAAATTTCAAATCGTTTTCAAAATAGAGAAAATATAAAGATTAAAACATTTTTGAGCAATTTAAATAATTTAAACAATTTAAACATCAATGCACAAATTAAACATCAGACTAACAGCAATAAAGCTTGCTGTCTAAATTGTGCTTCATTGATGTTAAACATATCGATATTCAAAGTGATTCTATTTAACAACAAGACTGCTCTCCCGACTGGCATAACTTTAATATGAGTGGTGAGCTCATCTATAATTGGAATCATCGCTATAACCTTTCCATTTTAAAAACGTAAATTTATGTAATAATTATAATGTGATTGGTCAGCCAATATATTAAATAAATAAATAAATAACCCTAAGCTTGGAATTTATTTTGAAAAAACCCAAAATTATCGAAGACGTATTGTAAATTTGTTAAAGTTTTATTTTTATACTACCGAAACTCTTGTACGATTTTAGATTTTCACGACCAAAAGTATTTTTGATATTTGTTTTTGGGGTGTTATGCCGTGTTGCGCTAACTTTCTTTACCCAATTTCATAGTAAGCCGTTACATGTTAACAAATCAATATGTCGTACAGTGTTACAGTGTTCATCATCAGGGCAGGGCCGGCTGAAACTCTTTTCGGAATATAAAATATTAAAATAATTTAAATAATTAATATAAAAAAAAGAAAAACATTTCTTGACAATATGTGAAAATTTCTTACTACAACCACAGTAAGCGGAAAATTACTACTTATAATTATTGGACTTAGCCAGCCGAAGAATCGAACACGGGACGCCTGGGTGAGAACCAAACGCGATGCCAACATCAACCACTTATCAATATGATTGGCACTTGATTATAATATTTCACTTTAGTTCACAATCCTTCCAGTATTACGTCACTTTAACAATGAGTGTATAGATTTCAGCAAAATGATGGTCTCCCTAATGAGCAAGGGCTTCTTCTTGTTTCTATTCATTCTACCTGATGTTTTACGCTGTGATGAAAATGATGATTCGCGGCCTTATTTCGAAGACGCCAAAGGAAACTAATTTCAGTAAGTTTTGAACATAATATAAACTAAATTTTTTTTTATTTCTTTTATATATTTAATAATATTATTATTCAATTTATAAAAACAGTTTATTTATAAACGAGTTCTGCTAGGTAATTATTTTTACACGTGACAGCTGTTTCGCCTTCTGAAGGCATGGAAATGGCCAGAATGCAAAAATATCATAGGTCTGATAAGAGATCAAGTAAGTAATAACTGGGGGTGGCAGGTATATTTGTTTATTCATTCACGAGATATTAAACATATATTATATTATGTTAATAATGGAAGCCGCTCAGAGGACGGCATTGGCATGAGATACCATAATTCATTTCAATTTATTCATATTTTCAAAAACATTGAAAAATTGTTCATGTAAAACCATTATTAAGTCGTCATCAATATTAGTTATATTCTCCGATCTGTGGTATCAATCATACTCAGCTTTTCTTTTGAAAGCTGCTTCAGTGATACTCAATATTTTGACAACCGATGTCGGTATGATCGGATGGAGACCATCGTAAACATAGAAATGAATGCTCTACATCATGGGTCGGCAACCTGCGGCCCGCAAGATTCTCGCCATGTGACGGATGACATCAACGCATGTGACGATTTCAAGAGTGAAAGGAAGCGAGAAAGGGAGCGAAGGGATAGCGATACAACTTCAAACATAGTTTGAAAACTGGTTTGCTGATTTCAAAAAGATCTCACGCAAGATGGAGATTTTCAGAAACCCCTTCGCAGTGGATATTGACAATGTACCAAGTGATTTGTAAATCAACGTGATAGATTGACCTTCTTAAAACTACAAGGAATTATAAAGGTTTGCTCAGCAAATAATTTATTTGTTTGGTAGTACTATTTGTGAGCAAAATATCGAAAAAATAAACACTGTTCTCAGATATCGGTTTCACAATAAGACGGAGGCCCCGATGAAAGTATTTCCCCTCAAGGCCTATGTCATCATTTTACACAAAGGAGGCTTCACACAGGAGGCCCTATGAAAAATTATTCCCCTCGGGGCCTATGTTATCTTTGGCGATGCTGTGTGGAGGGCCTTTTTAGAAAAGGAAAATGTGGAAGTTCTGGGAAGGAAAAGGGTATTAGGGGTTGGTGGGAATCGGGGGTTGAGTGTGTTCAGGAGTGATGGACGTTTGAATCTATCCCTCCCACTTTAATAACAAAATCGTAAAGATAAGTATCTAAAATTTCCGACTTATTTTGCGACCAATGTTCCGAGATAAAATTTCCGATTTTTTGCTTTTCCCAGAAGAATTTAAAAAAAAAATAATTTCCCGACATATAAAATCCCAAATTTCACACACCAAAAAGATAAATGTCTTGAAAAAACCCCGACCAGCTTCGAAAATTTACAAGGAAAGTTTCCAAACTTCAAATAACAAAAAAAGAAAGATAAATGGCACAAATATTTTATAATTTTTCAAGCAAAATTTTTAGTTTTTCAATATTTCTGGAAAAATTTCTATCAGAAAATATTGACTTATCATGAAATACTTAAAAATAAAGTAGAAAAAGTGTAGTTATTGACCTCCTGCTTCTAATTAATTGACAAATCCATTAACAACTGAAGATACGCAGTTATAAATTCAAACAAGTTAATTTCAGAAACAATGTGGATCCTGCTGGGCTTTTCGAGCCGCAGAGGTCATCTCAGACAGAATCTGCATCCAATCCAATGGCTATAAGCAAGTTGTGATCTCGCCGGAAGACATCATGACATGTTGCCGTTTTCGTAATTGGAAACGTTGCGAAGGATGCCGGGAATGTTGGTCAGGTGAATAATTTTGAAAATTGTATTTTTATTGGGTTTTTTTTTTATTTCAGTTTTTTTTTACCAAAGTGGAAATCAGAAATTTCTTAAATTCTGTGGTAAGCTGTATATTTATTTTAATTTTTTTTTTAAATTCTGCTTCCTTTCTATTAAAGTAAAGGAACAGAAATAATAATATTAAAATTGTTACTTTATCGTTTCTATTTCTATTATTACTTTGTTCCACGATTGTTGTAAATGCTTCAAAGGCGTAAATAAACAAATAAAAAATAACCAAATAAACAAATAAGCAAATAAACAAATAAACAAATAAACAAATAAGCAAATAAACAAATAAACAAATAAACAAATAAACAAATAAACAAATAAACAAATAAACAAATAAACAAATAAACAAATAAACGAATAAACAAATAAACGAATAAACAAATAAACAGACCAACAAATAAACAAATACATAAATACAAAAATACACAAATAAACAAATTATTTATCTAAAAAAGGGCGATTGTTGTAGTACTAAGATAAATAATAATGAGAGGCTTCATTTGCAAACGATTCTGTGGAACTCTAGAAATGAATTTACAGAGATTCCGCGGCCTTTTTCACTACATGAAATATTTTGATTAGGGTCTTTGAATAGCAGAAAAGCCCTTACTGGGCATTGATTCAATGTGAAATTATTGTGTTTTCGGTGTTTGTTTTTAGAAACTGCATTTAATTACTGGGTACAAAACGGCCTTGTGACCAGAGGAGAATTTAACTCTCACTATGGGTGCAATCCTTATACTATAATTAACAATTGGAACACCAAAAATACACCCCTTGCAGTAAAAGGTGCGAAGAAGCCTACCCCTTTGCCTACGAAGCAAAAAGACAGTACGGTTCAGAGCAGCACTTGTTCAGTGCCGATGTGAAACAAGTCCAACGAGAAATCTATAAGAATGTTCAAGGTTTATCCAGACTTTGACTACTACAAGAGCGGAGTTTATTCCCACGTCGACGATGATTCGTATAAATGTGAGTTGATTTTAGATTTTCTTCAATAAAACCCATTAAGGTTTCGCGGTATATACTTAAAACTATCTAAACAATTCGGGAGGCGGGTATGGAACCGCCGCCCCGGGAACCATTGATTGGATAATCAACACCTCTGCATAGGCCACCCCAAGTAGTTCGCTACGTTTGATAATTTAGCAGCGGTACATTGAAGTTTGCGCAGGGGTTCATTGAGGTTCGTGCAGGGGTACCCGGGTTTATTGAGAGAATGGTTGAGGGAGTCCCTTTGATTTCTCCAGCCGTACTTTCCCGGAATATCGCCTTGCTCCGCAGTAGGAGGGATGGATTCATACGTCCGTCTCTCCTGGACAGACTGACCCACAGATTCCTACCAACCCTTCATACCCTATTCCGTACAAGAACTTCCTCATCTTCTTTTCCTAAAAAGACTCTCCCACACAGCATCCCCAAAGATGACGTTGGCCATGAGGGGCCACGAGGGGCCACGTAATTTCCTAATGCTAATGTAAGAAAAAAAAAATAAGAACAGAGCGAATATCACGTCGTAATTACCCCACGAATTTTGAAAAATATCGATTGAAAATTTGTGGGTTTGGTAGGTTTGTTGACAGTGAGTCATGATATCTTCCCAATTCTTCTGGTGTTTTAAGAGCACCGGTGTTTAGCTTTGGGATACTTGGCTGATTAGATATTTTATCTCTTGCTATTCTGCATCTATAGATGACTACTACCAAATTGTGATCCAAACCACAGTAAGCTTCTCTGTAACTTCTTATATTCGTGATACTGGTCGTCCCCCTTCTTTCAATTAGGATATGGGATATATATGTATATATATATATATATATTTATACCCTCTCGTACTAAGTTGATCTTTCGTGACGGTAGACCAGTTTTTAGTTGATCCGTTTGCTCTTGTTGATCCAAACGGATAAGTTGATCTATTACCGAAGCTGGCATACATATGTGGATCCTTATAGATCAACTTAAGTCATCGAGATTTTGCTGTAAGCCACGCCCATTTTTCGGTGGGATATACATTTTACACGTTTTGTCTATGTTGATCTTATATAAATGACCAATCGGAGAGGGAAGCATTCTGATTGGTCATAAAAAACATGTACCTATATGGAACATTACGGTTAATTCGTTGATCTGATATATATTGCGCGTTCTAGGGCTACCAAAGAGGTGTGAGATTATTGCAGGGCTGCGACATACTCTAAATTATGTATTATTATTATTTGACAATAAATATTTTCGGTAGTATGAAATGCGGCAAAAAAATTTACGGTGAGGGAAGAGACGAGGGAGGGGGAAGGCGGGAAAGGTGTAAGGGAATGGGGCGCACGGGAAAGGACATGCAGGGAGAAACAATTTGAGCGATTGAGTGAGTGAGTGAATTATACCGCCGCCCCGGGAACCATTACCTGGATAACCAACACCTCTGCCATGGGTCACCCCAGAGGGGGGGTGGGTATGGGGAGAGGGATTGGGGGGGGCATTGGGGAGGGGATTGGGGGGGGGGGAATAAAAATGGCTTAAGTAAGGACTAATTGAAAAATTATAAATGAGGAATTCCAATTTGGGTATACAGGGTACCGCCACCCTGGGAACCATTGACTGTAAAACCAACACCGCTGCCATAGGTCACCCTAGGGGGAGGGAAGGGGGTAGCGGAGCAGGGGGTAGGGGGGGGGGGGGTGAAGGGGGGGGGTAAAGAAATGGCTTTAGTAAGGACTTATTGTATAATTGTAGACGAGTAATTGCGGGGGAGTAGGAAGGGCGGGGGGAGAATCAATTTGGGAATACGGGGAACCGCCTTCCCGGGAAACATTAACTGGATAACCAACACCTCTGTTATAGGTCACCTTAAGCGGATCGTTGTGTTTGGTGACTAAGTAGGGGGGCCCGGGTTCATGGGATGAGGTTTGTCTAGGTCTTGGCGGCGGATGCGTCTGGCCACCTGCTGCGTGGCGGGCCGGATCAAGAGAGCTTGGTTGAGAGAGGTATTTTAACCTTTCAAGCCTGACTCTCTCGACCCATCGAGTTGCAACTCTGGCCCTACGGCGCCAAACAGACTAAAATTTTGGATTCTTACTTAAGAGCACGGTCTGTACACGAATCAATGAAATAATCTCACAAAAAATTAAATGAAGATAATAATATTAATTGTTCCGAGCTGTGCAGCCTGCAAGAACTAATTGAGTAAGGACTAAATGAATAATTATAAGTGAGTAATTCCAATTTGGGAATACGGAGTACCGCCGCCCCGGCAACCATTAACTAGATAATCAACACCTTTGCCATAGGTCGCCTCAAGCGGTTCGTTACGTTTGGTGACTAAGCAGGGGTGCCCGGGTTCCTAGGGTGAGGTTTGTCCAGGTCTTGGCGGCGAATGCTTCTGCCTACCTGCTGCGTGGCGGGCCGGATCAGGAGAGCTTGGTTGAGGGAGGCATTTTGACACTTTCGGCCGGACTCTAGCCCGGAAGCTACCGGGGTGTCGCCGCCGCGCGCAGGGTCTAGCAGCAAAAACCCACGGAGCGGGTTTTTAACTGCTATACGAATGTCGCGGATTAGATGGACATATGAATCCATCTTTCCCACTGCATTGCAAGGCGATTGGTTGAAAGAGGAATTTAAGAACCTGACTTCGAGTACATCTCAAGTACTATCATAATTAAATTTCACATCTCAAGTACCTACATCATAATTAAATTTTTATGCGAACTAGTGGTCACCCAATGGTCGAAATTCGAACATAATTAATTTAAAGTGTAATAAATAAATGTAAAAAAACATTACACATTAAATTAATTATGTTCGAATTTCGACCATTGGGCGAACATTGGTTCACAATAAAATTTAATTATGATGTAGGTACTAGAGATGTGAAATTGAATTATGATAGTACTTGAGATGTACTCGAAGTCGGGTTCTTAAATTCCTCTTTCAACCAATCGCCTTACAATGCAGAAGAAGATATGGATTCATATGTCCATCTAATCCACGACATTTGTATAGCAGTAAAAAACCCGCTCCGTGGGTTTTTGCTGCTAGGCCCTGCGCGTGGTGGCGACACCCCGGTAGCCTCTGGGGAGAGAGTCCAGCTGGAAAGGTCAAAATGCCTCCCTCAACCAAGCTCTCTTGATCCGGCCCGCCATGCAGCAGGTGGGCAGACGCATCCGCCGCCAAGACCTGTACAAACCTCACCCCATGAACCCGGGCACCCCTGCTAGTCACCAAACGTAACGAACCACTTTAGGTGACCTATGGCAGAGGTGTTGGTTATCCTTTAAATGATTCCCGGTGCGGCGGTACCCAAGCTCCCAAGCTAACTTGAAATGACCTAAGCCATTTTTGGTCCGAATAGCCATGTACTTCCCCACCGGCCTCTCTCCATCTCCTTCCGGGGGGGGTGGGGGTAGACTGAATGCTGTAGAAATGATATCCCCGAGGCGTATGTGTGGTGAAACCATGTATGATCGTGTGAGAGATGAGGAGATTATTTGATGATAGCCAACCTCCGAAAAGAAGATTTACCATAAGAAGAACATAATTGTATAAAGATTTGCAGCCTGCAGGGTGAAGATTTATTGATTATAGCCAACGTCCGATCAGAAAATAAAACAGAAGAAGAAGATAATAATAAGATTTGTTCCCGATACCCGGATTCATGGGTGAGGTTTGTCCGGGTCTTGGCGGCGGATGCGTCTGCCCACCAGCTGCATGGCAGGCCGGATCGGAAAAGAGTGGTTGAGGGAGTTCCTTTGACTTCTCTAGCCGTACTCTCTCGGAACTTCGCAGTGGGAGGCATGAATTTATACGTCCGTCACTCCTGAACACACTGACCCCCAGATTCCTACCCATCCCTAATACCCTTTGCCTTCTCAGAACTTCCTTTACTTCCTTTTCTAAAAAAGACCCTCCACACAGCATCCCCAAAGATGACATAGGCCTTGAGGAGAATTATTTTCCTTGATATTTCATAATAAAATGTTTATATTATATTAAATATTTATACAATATATTATTAGATTTTAGTAAACCTATTTAAACTATTGTGTGAAATATTGAAACTAAAAACAAATCTGAATACCTTCTAAAGCAGCCAAAAAAAAAATAAGAAAGTGAAACTTGTGTTTCAACTTGTGTGTAAACAAACTTGTCACGACATAAGCAGACAACGATCACGTGAAACCAATCCAAATAACATTCAAAACGTCACAATGAACGCGTGATCGAAGAACGTTCTTCCCCGTTTGAAATTTTGAGAGTGCACTTGGTATCTATTTGACTTTATAGTAATATTTGCAGAAATATCACGAGTCCACCGAGAGAATTTAGAGATTTTAATTTTGGATATTACATTATTTGTGAGAATTTAATTGCGCATATTATAAATATTATATTTGTGTAATATTACTTCACATTACAGAGTTTTTTTTAATGTGACTACCGGACAAGAGCCTCAACTGCTCCCGCCTGGAGCCAGTGAGACTATGGCATCCCCAATTGGGTTATATTGTGAGGCTGGGGGGGGGGGGAAGGAGATGGAGAGAGGACGGTGAGAAAGTACCTGGCTATTCGGACCTAGTCACCAAAAAGGCTAAAGTCATTTCAAGTTAGCTTGGGAGTTTGGGTACCGCCGTCCCGAGAACCATTTATTTGATAACCAATACCTGTGCTTTAGACCACCTCAGGGGGGGGTTGGTAGAGATGAATAATTGTAAATGAGTAATTCCAATTTGGGTACACGTAATACGGGATACCGCCGCCCGGGGAACCGCCGCCCCGGGAATTCAATAACCAACACCTCTGCCATAGGTCACCCGGGCACCCCTGCTTAGTCACCAAACGTAACGAACCGCTTGAGGTGACCTATGGCAGAGGTGTTGGCTTTGTCTTTAACTTTGGTTGGTTGTTCTTCTGTTTTTAACTTTTATGCGTCTAAAAAGCAAAATTCTTTTATTGCTCCATCAATCTAATATTTTTTAAAATTATGCATAAAAAACATTAAATCAAAAAAAAAACATTACACATTAAATTAATTATGATCGAATTTCGACCATTGGGCGACCACTATTTCACATTAAAATTTAATTATGATGTAGGTACTCGAGATGTGAAATTTAATTATGATAGTACTTGAGATGTACTCGAAGTCGGGTTCTTAAATTCCTCTTTCAACCAATCGCCTTGCAATGCAGTGGGAGAGATGGATTTATATGTTCATCTAGTCCTTGGACTTGTAAAATTTGTTCACTTTCATATTTTTCAATTTCGGAGTAAAACTATAGATTTGCATACAAATCAAATCCACACCGCCCACCCATCACAGATTTTTTTCCTTATATTTTATATATATATTTTAATTAATCGTAAATCGAACTTGCGACTTCTGAATTCTTAGTCAAGGAACATTAAGCAACGCATTTTCGTAAAATAGTACAAATTTATCAAAAAAAAATTTACTTACTCACGCCATAATATGATCTTGCGACTTCTGAATTCTTAGCTGAGAAGTTGGTTATCCGATAAATGGTTCCCGGGGCGGCGGTACCCCGTATGACATTTACCCAAATTGGAATTACTCAAAATGCAAATCTATAGTTTAACTACGAAATTGAAAAATATGAAAGAGAACAAATTTTATTTCGGAGTAAAACTATAGATTTGCATACAAATCAAATCCACACCACCCGCCCATCACAGATTTTCTTCCTTATATTTTATGTATATTTTTTAATTAATCGTAAATCGAACTTGCGACTTCTGAATTCTTAGTCAAGGATCGTAAAGCGACGCATTATCGAAAATAATACAAATTTTTCAAAAAAAAATTACTTGCGCACACCATAATTTGATCTTGCGACTTCTGAATTCTTAGCTGAGAAGTTGGTTATCCGATAAATGGTTCCCGGGGCGGCGGTACCCCGTATTACATAAACCCAAATCGGAATTGCTCAAAATGCAAATAAATAGTTTTACTCCGAAATTATGAATATGAAAGAGAACAAATTTTATTTCGGAGTAAAACCATATATTTGCATACAAATCAAATCCACTTTATGTATATTTTTTAATTAATCGTTAATCGAACTTGTGACTTCTGAATTCTTAGTCAAGGATCGTAAAGCGACGCATTATCGAAAATAATACAAATTTTTCAAAAAAAAATTACTTGCGCACACCATAATTTGAACTTGCGACTTCTGAATTCTTAGTCAAGGATCGTTAAGAAACGCATTATCGTAAAATAATACAAATTTATCAAAAAAAAATTACTTGCGCACGCCATAATTTGAACTTGCGACTTCTGAATTCTTAGTCAAGGATCGTAAAGCAACTTATAGTCGTAAAATAATACAAACCTATAAAAAAATGTACTTACTCACGCCATAATTCGATCTTGCGACTTCTGAATTCTTAGCTGAGAAGTTGGTTATCCGATAAATGGTTCCCGGGGTGGCGGTACACAGTATGACATGTACCCAAATTGGAATTACTCAAAATGCAAATCTATAGTTTTACTCCGAAATTGAAAAATATGAAAGAGAACAAATTTTATTTCGGAGTAAAACTATAGATTTGCATACAAATCAAATCCATACCGCCCGCCCATCACAGATTTTCTTCCTTATACTTATGTATATTTTTTTAATTAACCGTAAATCGAACTTGCGACTTCTGAATTCTTAGTCAAGGAACGTTAAGCAACGCATTATCGAAAATTATACAAATTTATCAAAAAAAAATGACTTGCGCACACCAAAATTTGAACTTGCGACTTCTGAATTCTTAGTCAAGGACCGTTCAGAAACGCACTATCGTAAAATTATACAAATTTATCATAAAAAAATTACTTGCGCACGCCATAATTTGAATTTGCGACTTCTGAATTCTTAGTCAAGGATCGTAAAGCGACGCATTATCGAAAATAATTCGACTTCTGAATTCTTAGTCAATGATCGTAAAGCAACTTGTTGTCGTAAAATAATACAAACTTATAAAAAAAAATGAACTTACTCACGCCATAATTTGATCTTGCGACTTCTGAATTCTTAGCTGAGTAGTTGGTTATCCGATAAATGGTTCCCGGGGCGGCGGCACACATACCCGCCCCAGAAATATTGAAAACCCCATTTGGGTGACGGGGCGAGAGAGTTCAACTGGAGATTTCAAAGTAAGGTCTCCCTCAATCAGTCTCTCCCGATCCGACCCGCCACGTTTGAACCCGGACACCAATCACTTGGGGTGACCTATGGCAGATCTACTTCACCAAAAACGGCTAAAGTCATTTCAAGTTAGCTTGGGTTACCGCCGAGATATGGTAGCGGTAGAAGTGAAACCTTCAGAAAACTTAAGTAGACAATTTTCATCATTGAAATAATTTTTTAATCCTAAGATGCTGTTTCGGGGATCTTTTTAGAAAGGGAATAAGACGGTAGTTTTGTAAATTCTGGGACGCTGTCCCCCCCCCTCGGGTGTCCTATGGCAGAGGTTGGTTTTCCACTAAATGGTTCCCGGGGCGGTGGTATAATTGATATGGCCTCCTTCATTCACTCATCACTCACTCAAATTGATTCTCCCTGCATGTCCTTTACCGTGCTTCCCGTTCTCTTCCACCTTCCCCGCCTTCCCCCTCCCTCGTCTCTTCCCTCTCCGTGAAATTTTTTGCCGCATTTCGTACTACCGAAAATATTTATTGTCAAATAATAATAATAGATAATTTAGAGTATGTAGCAGCCCTGAAATAATCTCACAACTCTGTGGCAGCCCTAGAACGCGCCATTATATATCGGATCAACACATCAACAGTAAAACTCCATATAGGTACATGTTTTTTATGACCAATCAGAAGGCTTCCTTCACAACCTCTCTGATTGGTCATTTAAATCGGATCAGCAAAAGAACTATGTGGAGCATACATATGTGGATCCTTATGGATCAACTTAAGTCATCGAGATTTTGCTGTAAGCCACGCCCATTTTTCGGTGGCATATACATTTTACACGTTTTGTCTATGTTGATCTTATATAATGACCAATCAGAGATGGAAGCATTCTGATTGGTCATAAAAAACATGTACCTATATGGAACATTACTGTTAATTCGTTGATCTAGTATATATTGCGCGTTCCAGGGCTACGACACAGTTGTGAGATTATTGCAGGGCTGCCACATACTCTAAATTATGTATTATTATTATTTGACAATAAATATTTTCGGTATTACGAAATGCGGCAAAAATTTTACGGAGAGGAAAAAGACGAGGGAGGGGGAAGGCGGGAAAGGTGTAAGGGAACGGGGCGCACGGGAAAGGACATGCAGAGAGAATTAGAAATTAGGGGGGGAATAGAAATTGCTTAAGTAAGGACTAATTGAATGATAATAAATGAGGAATTACAATTTGGGAATACAGGGTACCGCCACCCCGGGAACCATTGACTGGAAAACCAACACCTCTGCCATAGGTCACCCCAGGGGGGGGGGAAGTGGAGTAGGGGGGAAGAGGGGAGGGGGGGGTAGGGGTGGTATGGAGGGAGTGTAGGGAGGAGTGAAGGGGGTGTAGGGGGGGGTGAAGAAATAGCTTTAGTAAGGACTAATTGTATAATTGTAGACGAGTAATTCCATGGGAGTGGGAAGGGCGGGGATGGGTGGTGGGGGAGGGGGGTAGGGGGTGGCGGTAGGGAGGGGGTAGGGGGGGGGGGTGAAGAAATGAATTAAGTAAGGAATAATTGTATAATTGTAGACCAAGAATTGCAGGGGACTGGGAAGGGCGGGGGGGTATCAATCTTAGAATACGGAGTACCGCCTCCCCGGGATCCATTAACTGGTTAACCAACACCTCTGCCATAGGTCACCTCAAGAAGATCGTTGCGTTTGGTGACTAAGCAGGGGTGCCCGGGTTCATGGGGTGAAGTTTGTCCAGGTCTTGGCGGCGGATGCGTCTGGCCACCTGCGACGTGGCGGACCGGGTCAAAAACGTTTGGTTGAGGGAGGCATTTTAACCTTTTGAGCCTGACTCTCTCGACCCATCGACTTGCAGCTCTGGCCCTATGGCACTAAACAGACTGAAATTTTGGATTCTTACTTAAAAGCACAATCTGTACAAGAATCAATCAAAAAAAATCTTCCAAAAGTATCTCATCGTTCGTAGGTATTAGTTTTTACACTTGCGATCGGTCACAACTTTGGCCCTATGGCACCAAACAGATTGAAATTTTGAATTCTTACTTATAAGCACGGTCTGTACAAGAATCAATAAAAAAATCTTCCAAAAGTATAATTTTACTAACGAGAGTTTTACGCTGTATATATTAGTTTTTTTTAGCAAATACTCAATAATTTGGGCCATCATCCACCAAACAGACTGAAATTTTGGATTCTTACTATAAAGCACGGTCTGTACAAGAATCAATCAAAAAATCTTCCAAAAGTATAGTTGTTAGAAAACTCTTCGTTTTTCAGGGCACTTTTTACACTTGGAATCGGTCACAACTCTAGCCCTATGGCACCAAACACACTGAAATTTTGGATTCTTACTTCAGAGCACGGTTTGTACACGAATCAATAAAAAAATCTTCCAAAAGTATAATTTTACTAACGAGAGTTTTAAGCTGTATATAAGTTGTTTTTTTTTTTAGCAAATACTCAATAATTTGGGCCATCATCCACCAAACAGACTGAAATTTTGGATTCTTACCTAAAAGCTTGGTCCGTACAAGAATCAACCAAAAATCTTCCAAAAGTATAGTTTTAAGAAAACTCATCGTTTGGAGATATTTGTTTTTACACTTGCGATCGGTCACAACTTTGGCCCTATGGCACCAAACAGGACGATTATTTTGTATTCTTACTTAAAAGCACAATCTGTACAAGAATCAATCAAAAAAAATCTTCCAAAAGTATCTCATCGTTCGTAGGTATTAGTTTTTACACTTGCGATCGGTCACAACTTTGGCCCTATGGCACCAAACAGATTGAAATTTTGAATTCTTACTTATAAGCACGGTCTGTACAAGAATCAATCAAAAAATCTTCCAAAAGTATAATTTTACTAACGAGAGTTTTACGCTGTATATATTAGTTTTTTTTAGCAAATACTCAATAATTTGGGCCATCATCCACCAAACAGACTGAAATTTTGGATTCTTACTTAAAAGCACGGTCCGTACAAGAACCAATCAAAAAATCTTCCAAAAGTATAGTTGTTAGAAAACTCGTCGTTTTTCAGGGCACGTTTTACACTTGGAATCGGTCACAACTCTAGCCCTATGGCACCAAACACACTGAAATTTTGGATTCTTACTTCAGAGCACGGTTTGTACACGAATCAATAAAAAAATCTTCCAAAAGTATAATTTTACTAACGAGAGTTTTACGCTGTATATATTAGTCTTTTTTAGCAAATACTCAATAATTTGGACCATCATCCACCAAACAGACTGAAATTTTGGATTCTTACTTAAAAGCACGGTCCGTACAAGAATCAATCAAAAAATCTTCCAAAAGTATAGTTGTTAGAAAACTCATCGTTTTTCAGGGCACGTTTTACACTTGGAATCGGTCACAACTCTAGCCCTATGGCACCAAACACACTGAAATTTTGGATTCTTACTTCAGAGCACGGTTTGTACACGAATCAATAAAAAAATATTCCAAAAGTATAATTTTACTAACGAGAGTTTTAAGCTGTATATAAGTTGTTTTTTTTTAGCAAATACTCAATAATTTGGGCCATCATCCACCAAACAGACTGAAATTTTGGATTCTTACCTAAAAGCTTGGTCCGTACAAGAATCAACCAAAAATCTTCCAAAAGTATAGTTTTAAGAAAACTCATCGTTTGGAGATATTTGTTTTTACACTTGCGATCGGTCACAACTTTGGCCCTATGGCACCAAACAGGACGATTATTTTGGATTCTTACTTCAGAGCACGGTTTGTACACGAATCAATAAAAAAATCTTCCAAAAGTATAATTTTACTAACGACAGTTTTACGCTGTATATAAGTTGGTTTTTTTTTAGCAAATACTCAATAATTTGGGCCATCATCCACCAAACAGACTGAAATTTTGGATTCTTACCTAAAAGCTTGGTCCGTACAAGAATCAATCAAAAATCTTCCAAAATATAGTTTTAAGAAAACTCATCGCTAGGAGATATTTGTTTTTACACTTGCGATCGGTCACAACTTTGGCCCTATGGCACCAAACAGGACGATTATTTTTGATTCTTACTTAAAAGCACGGTCTGTACAAGAATCAATCAAAAAAATCTTCCAAAAGAATAGTTTTTAGAAAACTCATCGTTCGTAGGTATTAGTTTTTACACCTGCGATCGGTCACAACTTTGGCCCTATGGCACCAAATAGATTGAAATTTTGAATTCTTACTTATAAGCACGGTTTGTACAAGAATCAATAAAAAAATCTTCCAAAAGTATAATTTTACTAACGAGAGTTTTACGCTGTATATATTAGTTTTTTTTTAGCAAATACTCAATAATTTGGGCCATCATCCACCAAACAGACTGACATTTTGGATTCTTACTATAAAGCACGGTCTGTACAAGAATCGATCAAAAAATCTTCCAAAAGTATAGTTTTAAGAAAACTCATCGTTTTTCAGGGCACGTTTTACACTTGGAATCGGTCACAACTCTAGCCCTATGGCACCAAACAGATTGAAATTTTGAATTCTTACTTAAAGCACGGTCTGTACAATAATCAATCAAAAAATCTTCCAAATATATAGTTGTTAGAAAAATCATCGTTTTTCTGGGCACGTTTTACACTTGGAATCGGTCACAACTCTAGCCCTATGGCACCAAACACACTGAAATTTTGGATTCTTACTTTAGAGCACGGTTTGTACACGAATCAATAAAAAAATATTCCAAAAGTATAATTTTACTAACGAGAGTTTTACGCTGTATATAAGTTGTTTTTTTTAGCAAATACTCAATAATTTGGGTTATCCTAGAAAAACTATTAAGTTATCGATCTGCATAAAAAGAATTAATATCGCATTTCTCTTTTCTTAATATTAAATTTTAAAAAAATATATTTCACTAATGAAAATTGTCTACTTAAGTTTTCTGAAGGTTTCACTTCTACCGGTACCGAAGGATTTATTTAATTATGTATTTATTCATTATTAATTACTTATTGTACTTAAATAAAATAACTGAGTACTAGAATAAATTAATACTAGAAATACTCCGCTTTCTTGTAGTTGGACTCGGACATGTTTCTACATGTTTCCTTGTGTAGAGCCGTCACAAAGAGGAGACCGAATATACTATCTCATTCTCTCGCAAGGTAACTCCTATTAATGGATGTTTTTGTCTCTTTTTCGCTATTTTTCGTTTCATTGAGTTTCAAATCACAACGGTGCTAAAGAACTTTTCACTTAAAAAATGTGAACTTTTACTATCGAAAGTTTTACGCTGTATTTAATGTGTTTTGTAAAGCAAATACTCAATAATTTGGGTTATCCTAAAAAAACTATTAAGTTATCGATCTGCATTAAAAGAATTAATATCGCATTTCTCTTTTCTTAATATTAAATAATAAAAAAATATATTTCACTAATGAAAATTGTCTACTTACGTTTTCTGAAGGTTTCACTTCTACCGGTACCGAAGGATTTATTTAATTATGTATTTATTAATTATTAATTACATTTTGTACTTAAACAAAATAACTTATTACTAGTATAAATTATTACTAGAAATACACTAAAAAAAGAACGCAACTTTTGATAGGGTTCTAAATTCACTTCACCTTGTTCTGAGATATGAGGTGTCAAAGTTTGCAAAGACGATTTCTCATAATCTATTTACCAATTTCTGATTTTGAAGTTGAAATTTGTTTAACGTATTTTAATTGAACATATTTTGAAGGAAAGTATTTAAATATGACGTATATTTACCTTTTTAGAATATACCTAAACATGCAAATAAAACCCTGTACAACCAGCTAAGGCATAATAATACATTGCACAAGGTTCTAATTACATTTCACTAATGCAATTCCAAGCTACGTCCTATTTAAATATTTTCCATTTAAATACGATAAACTAAAATTGTTAAATAGATTACGAAAATTCGTCTTTGGAAACTTAGAAACCTTAGAAAATGATAGAGGAGACACAGTTAGAACCCTATCCAAATAAAGTGACGAACCATAATGCGCCTCTTATTTAAGATCAACTGTCAGATACAAGAAAAATAGAGAGTGTAAGTGTAGTGAGAATGTAAAATGAATTATTATTGAAAATGCTTGATGTTAGAACTTCGTCATACACATATCAACGAAAATACAACACGGATGGTTCTGAAAATTATTTTGGGTATAGAAATGAGCAAAAAAAAATGCTTTGGCAATCAAAGGTCATTTTTGAAAAAAATGTCAGTTAGAACCCTATTCAAATGAGGCGACGAAATATCGGCAAGGCAAGGTAAAACATGTCGGTTCTTTGTTGGAGCGGATGTAAACAAACGATCTGCGTCATCGCGTTATCACGTGATCGACACGTGATGACGCGATGGTAGCCGATAACCCTAACCTAAGGTAACCTATTAAACCCTTCAAAATTTTGGCGTATTTTTCAGATGGTCAAAATCTTTCCGCTTTACAATGAAATGCAAATAAATGGAATATTTCTGAACATATCCCAAAACTAAAAACTGTTTTTAAAGGTCATGAAACACGCTTTCAAATTTTTTTAGTTAAAAATAAACATATAATTTTTTAAATATAAAAATTTGTCATGCAAACATAAAAAAGTTTAAAAAATGGCTCACCTCACGCTTTTTCTAACTAAAATTACAAATAATGAAAAAAAATAAACACATACATATTTTCTTAGACAAATGTATTGTTTACGTTACTGTCACCTCATTTTTGGTCTTTTCGTATAAAAATAATTGATAAAAAATTATCAAAATTATTAGGTTAGTTACTAGGTATTTAAATGTTATGTTAATTATTTTAATCGCACGTGTTATGCCGAATATGTGTAAATAAATAAATATGGTTAACTTATTTTTAAGGCATTATTTTGTTAAAAATACTAGCTGGTTCCCGGCACGCGTTGCAATGCCATTCAAAGAAATGAATTGTTTCTCCCTGCACGTCCATTCGCTTGCGTCCCCGTTCTTAGTTGAACCCGGCATGCGTTGCAATACCACTTAAATAAAGATATTGTTTCTCCCTGAGTGTTTTTTTCAATTCGTCCCCGTTCCCCTACCCCCCCCCCCCCCCTCCTCTTCCCCTCTTGCGATCCCCCTCCACCTTCTTCGCTTTTCGCACTCCCCTTTTCCACTTCGCTCCGTCCGCGACCCCCCCCCCCCCTCCGTTGTCCACTTTCCCGACTTCCCCCCTCCATCGACCCTTTCTCCCGCGAATCTTTCCCCCTTCATTCCCGTCCGCCAGTCCCGGATTCCCCTCCCCCTCCCACCTACCCTCCCTGCCGCTAAAATACATGATATACACTCACTTTTCCAAACAACTTGTGCACCACTTACTATTTTTTTATAGTAATTTCATAAAACCAGAGCTCACCAGTGTACATAGAAACACTCTTCTGCTAAAATTTAAAGTTCTGTAGAAATTTTGAGTAAATCCATTTATTACTTTCCAAGATTAGCGAACGCAAACATACGGAACCAAAATTTTTATATTTATAGATTTTCGTTATATTAAACTAATATTTTATGACTTAAGTTTGTAAAATTATTGTTTCAAAATTGTCTTTCATTTATATCGCCCTCTTCGATTTGAAATTTATGTAATTAATTTCAATTTATGTCATTTTTTTCTTTAAGAACAAAAAATGTTTTTTAAAATGTGGTTTACTGTGTTCTATACATTCAGTGTCATTGAAAAAAGCGGTTTCACGACGGTTGGTCCGGCGACAATTTATCCTCCGACAATTGGTCAGCCGATAGTTGATCCCTCCGAGTCCGAGGGATCAATTGTCCGAGGGATCAACTGTCGGGGGGGGGGTCAATGTCGGGGGATCAACTGTCGGGGGGGGGGTCAACAGTCGGTGTGGGGGGTCAACAGTCAGGGGGGGGTTAACTGTCAGGGGATCAACTGTCGGGGGGTCAACTGCCAGGGGATCAATTGTCCGAGGTATCAACCGTCCGTCAGATCAACTGTCGGGGGATCAACTGTCGGGGGATCAACTGTCAGGGGATAAACTGTCAGCGGGCTAACTGTTGGGGGGGAGGGCAATTGTTGCCGGATTGACTGTCATGGAAACATTTTATTTAGTTATTAACTTTTTAGCAGAGGTGTCGGTTATACGATAAATGGTTCCCGGGGCGGCGGAATAATTGGTATCGGCGCCTTCATTCACTGACTCACTCACTCACTCAAATTGATTCTCCCTGCATTTCCTTTCCCGTGCGCTCCGTTCCCTTCCACCTTCTCCACCTTCCCCCTCCCTCGTCTCTTCCCTCTCCGTGAATTTTTTTGCCGCATTTCGTATTATCGAAAATATTTATTGTCAAATAATAATAAAACATAATTTAGAGTATGTAGCAGCCCTGGAATAATGTCACAACTCTGTGGCAGCCCTAGAATGCGCCATTATATATCAGATCAACCAATTAACAGTAAAACTCCATATAGGTACATGTTTTTTATGACCAATCAGAAGGCTTCCTTCACAACCTCTCTGATTGGTCATTTAAATCGGATCAGCAAAAGAACTGTAAAACGACATATAGGTACATAAGTTATACGATTATGTGGATCAACGAAGTATGTTGATTTACAAGCGACAGATCAACAAAGCATGTTAATTTGCAAGCGATTCCCATACAAATTTTTAAAATTTTATGATAAGTACATCAAATATTTTTACTTGCAAAATGGCAACCTTGGTAACTAATGTAATAATGTTGCAAAATCATACAGATGTATTCCATCACAGCCAAGTTATAGGGTGTTAAAGGTGGATCAACTTGGCTTATAACTTCTTACTGGATCAACACACTACGGGAAGAGGCCAATATATATATATATATATATATATATATTTATACCCTCTCGTACTAAGTTGATCTTTCGTGACGGTAGACCAGTTTTTAGTTGATCCAAACGGATAAGTTGATCTATTACCGAAGCTGGCATACATATGTGGATCCTTATAGATCAACTTAAGTCATCGAGATTTTGCTGTAAGCCACGCCCATTTTTCGGTGGCATATACATTTTACACGTTTTGTCTATGTTGATCTTATATAAATGACCAATCAGAGAGGGAAGCATTCTGATTGGTCATAAAAACATGTACCTATATGGAACATTACGATCAATATGTTGATCTGATATATATTGCGCGTTCTAGGGCTACCAAAGAGTTGTGAGATTATTGCAGGGCTGCGACATACTCTAAATTATATATTATTATAATTTGACAATAAATATTTTCGAAAAAAATTTACGGAGAGGGAAGAGACGAGGGAGGGGGAAGGCTGAAAAGGTGTAAGGGAACGGGGTGCACGGGAAAGGACATGCAGGGAGAAACAATTTTAGTGAGTGAGTGAATTATACCACCGCCCCAGGAACCATTTACTGGATAACCAACACCTCTGCCATGGGTCACTCCTGAGGAGGGGGGGGGGGACAGGGGGTGGGGACAGGGGGGGAGGGGGGGGGGGAAATAGAAATTGCTTAAGTCAGGACTAATTGGAAAATTAAAAATGAGGTATTACAATTTGGGAATACAGGGTAGGGGGGTAGGGGGGTATGGAGGGGGTGTAGGGGGGTGAAGAAATAGCTTTAGCAAAGACTAATTGTATAATTGTAATTGCAGCGGAGTGGGAAGGGCGGGGGTGGGTGGGGGGGGTAGGGGGGTAGGTGGTGAGCGGTAGGGGGCGGGTAGGAGGGGGGCGAAGAAATGGCTTTAGTAAGAACTAATTGTAGACGAAGAATTTCAGGGGAGTGGGAAGGGCGGGGGGGGGGATCAATCTGGGAATACGGGGTACCGCCTCCCCGGGAACCATTAACTGGATAACTAACACCTCTGTCCTCTGGTTCAAGCGGATCGTTGCGTTTGGTGACTAAGCAGGGGTGCCCGGGTTCATGGGGTGAGGTTTGTAGAGGTCATGGCGGCGAATGCGTCTGGCCACCTGCGATTGGTCACAACTTTGGCCCTATGGCACCAAACAGACTGAACTTTTGGATTCTTACTTAAAATCACGTTCTGTACAGGAATCAATCAAAAAATCTACCAAAAGTATAGTTTTTAGAAAAACTCATCGTTCGTAGGTATTAGTTTTTACACTTGGGATCGGTCACAGCTTTGGCCCTAAGGCACCAAAAAGGATGATTATTTTGGATTCTTACTTAAAAGCACGGTCTGTACACGAATCAATCAAAAAAATTTCCAAAAATATAGTTGTTAGAAAACTCATCGTTTTTCAGGGCACGTTTTGCACTTGGAATTGGTCACAACTCTAGCCCTATGGCACCAAACAGACTGAAATTTTGGATTCTTACTTTAGAGCACTGTTTGTACACGAATCAATCATAAAATCTTCCAAAAGTATACTTTTACAAACGAAAGTTTTACGCTGTATATAAGTTGTTTTTTTTAGCAAATACTCAATAATTTGGGCCATCTTAGAAAAACTATTAAGTTACCGATCTGCATTAAATGAATTAATATCGCATTACTACTTTTCTTAATATTAAATAATGACAAAAATTATTTCTCTTTTGAAAATTGTCTACTTAAGTTTTCTGAAGGTTTCACTTCTACCGGTACCGAAGGATTTATTTAATTATGTATTTATTAATTAATAATTACATATTGTACTTAAACAAAGTAACTTATTACTAGAATAAATAATTACTAGAAATACACTCAAAAAGAAGGCAATGTGTCCGCTTTCTTGTAGTTGGAGACACTCAGATATGTTTCTACATGTTTCCTTGTTTTAGAACCGGCGGGTTGAGGAGTTGGGGGGAGAGGGCCCGCCAAAGCGGGTATGGAGGTAAGCGGAGAGGGAAAGGACATGGAGAGAGGAAGGTGGGGAAGTACCTGGCTATTCGGACCTAGTCACTAAAAACGGCTAAAGTCATTTCAAGTTAACTTGGGGTACCTTTTTACTAACGAGAGTTTTACGCTGTTTATAAGTTGTTTTTTAAAGCAAATACTCAATAATTTGGGTAATCCTAGAAAAACTATTAAGTTATCTATCTGCATTAAAAGAATTAATATCGCATTACTTCTTATCTTACTATTAAATAATAACAAAAATTATTTCACTTATGAAAATTGTCAACTTAAGTTTTCTGAATTCTTAAGTTTCACTTCTCTCGGTAACGAAGGATTTATTTAATTATGTTTTTATTACACACATTGATTACATATTGTAATCAACAAATAACTTAGTACAAAATAACTTATTACTAGAATAAATTATTACTAGAAATATACTCAAAAAGAACGCAATGTGTCCGCTTTCTTTTAGTTGGAGACACTCAGACATGCTTCAACATGTTTCCTTGTGTAGAGCCATCACAAAGAGGAGACGATTATACTCATTCTCTCGAAACTCCTATAAGTGGATGTTTTTGTCTCTTTTTCGCTATTTTTCGTTTAATTGAGTTTCAAATCATAACAATTTTTTTTTTTGTTTTCTTTATTCATTGAAATGTTTGTTACATGAATTTTATGATTTTTCGACCACCATGCTAGGCACATGCCCGTGTTGTGCAATGCTAAAGAAGTTTTCACTTAAAACTGTGAACTTTTAATATCGAAAGTTTTACGCTGTATCTAAGATGTTTTTTAAACCAAAACCAATAATTTGGGTAATCCTAGAAAAACTATAATCAGGACCTCTCCAGCCAGACTCTCTCGACCCATCACCTTGCAACGCAAAAAGAGGAGTGGATTCATACGTCTTTTTGCCAAGTTTGATGTTAGCCAACCTCCGACAAGAAAGTGTAACAGAAGAATAACATAATAGTAGGAAGACTAGCAGCCTGCAGGGTGAAGATTTATTGATTATAGCCAACCTCCGATAAGAAAATAAAATAGAAGAAGAAGATAATAATAAGATTTGTTCCCTGTACCCGGGTTCATGGGGTGAGGTTTGTCCGGGTCTTGGCAGCGGATGCGTCTGCCCACCAGCTGCATGGCAGGCCAGATCGGAAGAGAATGGTTGAGGGAGTTCCTTTGACCTCTCTATCCGTACTCTCTCGGAACATCGCAGTGGGAGGCATGAATTTATACGTCCGTAACTCCTGGACACACTGCCCCCAGATTCCTACCCATCCCTAATACCCTTTGCCTTCTCAGAACTTCCTCTCCTTCCTTTTCTAAAAAAGACCCTCCACACAGCATCCCCAAAGATGACAAAGGCCTTGAGGAGAATTATTTTCCTTGATTTATTATAAAAAAATGATTATATCATATTATATTTATGCAATGTATTATTAGATTATAGTTAAATGAGTGTTTGAAATATTGAAACCAAAAACGCTAAAAACTTGGCAAATCTGAATACTTTCTAAGGCAGCCAAAAAAAAAAATGAAAATGTCAAACTTGTGTTTCAACTTGTAAACAAACAATCACGTGATCATTGTATTCAAAACATGTAAAACGTCACTACGAACGCGTGATCGTACTAGGCCCAGGTTACCCCGTATTCCACTAAGCCGGTCGGTAAAAACTGCATTTTAATAGAAAGGGCTGTGTTGTAATAACTGAGTCAGGCTCGCTTTCCTACTATTGCATTTATCATTTTGCGTTACTCAATGATTGACTTCAGTTTAAAAGCGCGGTACTATAACCAAACAATTTTATTCGGCGGCAACTAATTTCTTGGTTATTACTGGAAAGGGCAAAATTTTGGTCGCTTACACTGTGCATCTCATATGCCCTTCTGCAACGCTAAGATATTCATTTGCTGGCCGAAGATGGTTCCGTCTAGGTTACATCCGGTGCTTTTTCTAGAAACACTTTTTTGAACAAATTTAAATTGAATAGGTGTAGGTCTCTATTTTTCGGATGAAATACAAACAGATTAGGTAGGTAGACAGACATTTATTTAATTTATATTTGAACTTGAAGAAAGTACAGCATGGAGGGTGTAACGAACATGCGAAAATGTGTTATAGGTTTTAGTTGCACTATTATTATTATTATATCAAGTTAGCTTGGGAGCCTGGGAACCGCCGCCCCGGGAACCATTTATCGGATAACCAACTACTCAGCTAAGAATTCAGAAGTCGCAAGATCAAATTATGGCATGAGTAAGTAATTTTTTTTTGATAAATTTGTATTATTTTGCGATAATGCGTTTCTTAACGATCCTTGACTAAGAATTCAGAAGTCGCAAGTTCAAATTATGGTGTGCGCAAGTAATTTTTTTTTGATAAATTTGTATTATTTTCGGTAATGCGTTGCTTAACGTTCCTTGACTAAGAATTCAGAAGTCGCAAGTTCGATTAACAAATAATTAAAAAATATATATAAAATATAAGGAAGAAAATCTGTGATGGGCGGGCGGTGTGGATTTGATTTGTAGGCAAATCTATAGTTTTACTTCGAAATAAAATTTGTTCTCTTTCATATTTTTCAATTTCGGATTAAAACCATAGATTTGCATACAAATCAAATCCACACCGCCCGCCCATCATAGATTTTCTTCCTTATATTTTATGTATATTTTTTAATTAATCCTAAGTCGAACTTGCGACTTCTGAATTTTTAGTCAAGGAACGTTAAGCAACGCATTATCGAAAATAATACAAATTTATCAACAAAAAAAATTACTTGCGCACACCATAATTTGAACTTGCGACTTCTGAATTCTAATTCAAGGATCGTTAAGAACGCATTATCGTAAAATAATACAAATTCATCAAAAAAAAAATTACTTGCGCACGCCATAATTTGATCTTGCGACTTCTGAATTCTTAGCTGAGTAGTTGGTTATCTAACTGATAACTTACTGTCGTAAAATAATACAAGCTTATCAAAAAAATGTACTTACTCACGCCATAATTTGGTCTTGCGACTTCTGAATTCTTAGCTGAGTATTTGGTTATCCGATAAATGGTTCCCGGGCGGCGGTACCCCGTATTACATATACCCAAATTGGAGTGACTCAAAATGCAAATCTATAGTTTTACTCCGAAATTGAAAAAATGAAAGAGAACAAATTTTATTTCGGAGTAAAACCATAGATTTGCATACAAATCAAATCCACACCGCCCGCCCATCACAGATTTTCTTCCTTATATTTTATATATATTTTTTAATTAATCGTAAATCGAACTTGCGACTTCTGAATTCTTAGTCAAGGATCGTTAAGAAACGCATTATCGTAAAATAATACAAATTTATCAAAAAAAAATTACTTGCGCACGCCATAATTTGAACTTGCGACTTCTGAATTCTTAGTCAAGGATCGTTTAGAAACGCATTATCGTAAAATAATACAAATTTATCAAAAAAAAAATTACTTGCGCACGCCATAATTTGAACATGCGACTTTTGAATTCTTAGTCAAGGATCGTAAAGCAACTTACTGTCGTAAAATAATACAAACTTATCAAAAAAAAATGTATTTGCGCACACCATAATTTGAACTTGCGACTTCTGAATTCTTAGTCAAGGATCATAAAGCAACTTGATGTCGTAAAATAATACAAACTTATCTAAAAAAATGAACTTACTCACGCCATAATTTGATCTTGCGACTTCTGAATTCTTAGCTGAGTATTTGGTTATCCGATAAATGTTTCCCGGGGCGGCGGTACCCCGTATTACATACCGAAATTGGAGTGACTCAAAATGAAAATCTATAGTTTTACTCCGAAATTGAAAAATATGAAAGAGAACAAATTTTATTTCGGAGTAAAACCATAGATTTGCATACAAATCAAATCCACACCGCCCGCCCATCACAGATTTTCTTCCTTATATTTTATACATATTTTTTAATTAATCGTAAATCGAACTTGCGACTTCTGAATTCTTAGTCAAGGAACGTTAAGCAAAGCATTATCGAAAATAATACAAATTTATAAAAAAAAAGAAATTACTTGCGCATACCATCATTTGAACTTGCGACTTCTGAATTCTTAGTCAAGGATCGTTAAGAAACGCATTTTCGTTAAATAATACAAATTCATCAAAAAAAAAATTACTTGCGCACGCCATAATTTGATCTTGCGACTTCTGAATTCTTAGCTGAGTAGTTGGTTATCTAACTGATAACTTACTGTCATAAAATAATACAAGCTTATAAAAAAAATGTACTTACTCACGTCATAATTTGATCTTGCGACTTCTGAATTCTTAGCTGAGTATTTGGTTATCCGATAAATGGTTCCCGGGCGGCGGTACCCCGTATTACATATACCCAAATTGGAGTGACTCAAAATGCAAATCTATAGTTTTACTCCGAAATTGAAAAAATGAAAGAGAACAAATTTTATTTCGGAGTAAAACCATAGATTTGCATACAAATCAAATCCACACCGCCCGCCCATCACAGATTTTCTTCCTTATATTTTATATATATTTTTTAATTAATCGTAAATCGAACTTGCGACTTCTGAATTCTTAGTCAAGGATCGTTAAGAAACGCATTATCGTAAAATAATACAAATTTATCAAAAAAAAATTACTTGCGCACGCCATAATTTGAACTTGCGACTTCTGAATTCTTAGTCAAGGATCGTTTAGAAACGCATTATCGTAAAATAATACAAATTTTTCAAAAAAAAAATTACTTGCGCACGCCATAATTTGAACATGCGACTTTTGAATTCTTAGTCAAGGATCGTAAAGCAACTTACTGTCGTAAAATAATACAAACTTATCAAAAAAAATTTACTTACTCACGCCATAATTTGATCTTGCGACTTCTGAATTCTTAGCTGAGTAGTTGGTTATCCGATAAATGGTTCCCGGGGCGGCGGCACACATACCCGCCCCAGAAATATTGAAAACCCCATTTCGGTGACGGTGCGAGAGAGTCCAACTGGAGATTTCAAAGTAAGATCTCCCTCAATCAGTCTCTCCCGATCCGACCCGCCATGCGGTAGGTGGGCAAACGCATTCGCCTCAAGTACCTAGACACACCTCACTCCTCGAACCCGGACACCAATCACTTGGGGTGATCTATGGCAGATCTACTTCACCAAAAACGGCTAAAGTCATTTCAAGTTAGCTTGGGGTACCGCCGAGATACGGTAGCGGTAGAAGTAAAACCTTCAGAAAACTTAAGTAGACAATTTTCATCAGTGAAATAATTTTTGAATCTTTAGATGCTGTGTGGAGGATCTTTTTAGAAAGGGAAGAAGACGGTAGTTTTGTAAATTCTGGGACGCTGCCCCCCCCCCCCCCCCCCTCTGGGGTGTCCTATGGCAGAGATTGGTTTTCCAGTAAATGGTTCCCGGGGCGGCGGTATAATTGATATCGCCTCCTTCATTCACTCACTCACTCACTCACTCAAATTGATTCTCCCTGCATGTCCTTTACCGTGCGCCCCGTTCCTTTCCACCTTCCCCGCCTTCCCCCTCCCTCGTCTCTTCCCTCTCCGTGAAATTTTTTGCCGCATTTCGTACTACCGAAAATATTTATTGTCAAATAATTTTTTTTTTTTTTTTGTTTTAGGCAATTCACCCTGGAGAGAGTGCTTTGTGCCGGTAATATTTAAAATGGATAAGAAATTTCGGTTAATCTAATGGGAAAATAATAAAACAAATTAAATATTGGACTCATTTAGATCACTAAAACAAATTAAATTTTGAATTCATTCAGGTTAATAAACTTACATAAAGCTGTATGAACACGAGAATTGTTAAGAGATAAAAGGTATGAAATGTTAAGGGGGGACTGGTGTGTGATTTTAATAAGCCGGCGGTATATGTTCTTGAAAGATGAATGGTTTTTACAGTTAAAGAAAACGTGGTCGAGGGTTTCCTCTTCCACACCGCACTGGCAGAACGGATCATCTAAAACTCTAATTCTAGACAAGTGAGATGCAATTGAACAGTGGCCAATTCTCATTCTCGAGATACATGAAATGAATCGTTTTGAAAGTTTTTTACCGTGAAACCATGGCTTAGCAGGGATATGGTTTTGAATTCCCGCATAGAAAGATCCAGTTCTTATTTTGGAGACTGCCCAATTTTCTTCCCAGGCACGAGTCATATTGGATTTAAGAATCGGAAAGACATCGGATATAGGAATTCTAAAATTTAGTGGAATAGTTCCGGAATCTGAACCAGATTTGGCGAGAAAATCGGCCATCTCATTACCCTCGATACCCAAATGGGCAGGGACCCAGGCCAATATCGTCTCAAACCCAGATTCACTAAGAGAATTGAGAAGATTTTTTATTTTACATATAATATTGTCTTCCGGATAACGTAAAATATTTGACCTAATTTTAGTTAGAGCACTTAGCGAATCAGTACATAATAAGGCTCGATGAATGTTGAGAACCTGGATTTGATTTAGCGCTTGTTCAATTGCAAAGCATTCGGCTGTAAATATGGAAGCTTCTTTCGGTAATTTATAAGTGAGATTGATGTTGAATTCTGGACTATATATAGATGCTCCACATCTTTTATTTTCAAATTTGGAACCATCCGTGAAAAGGATGGAAAATCCAGGGAATTTCGAAGCCACTATGCTTTTAAAACAATCATCCACATTTTGAAATTTATTTGGGGAAGATAAAATATTCTTCCGAAAGACTGATGTTATTGTGTTCGGCATAAAAGTGATTGCCTTAAATGGAATATTGTATATAGGAAGATTGGGAACTTCTTGAAGATATTGGAGGGAAGATGATAGAGAATTATAGAGATGAAAACTTTTAATTAAGAGAGGAAAACATTGTTTTTCTCTCAATCTTTTGTTAGAATTCAAATTAACACTTAACCTATTAAGACTTTGTTTAATAGGATGATGTGATAACGATAAAGCCTTGAAAATATATTTATTGGCAAGGAATTGCCTTCTGAAATATAATGGAGGCTCCACACATTCCACCTGAAGAGCATTAATTGGAGAAGACTTCATAGCTCCAATAATCATTCTGAGGACTTTTGATTGAATTCTTTCCATTTTCTTATCTAGATATTTAGGGAGTGGGTCAAAAAGGAATGAGCCATAATCCAAGTGGCTCCGAACTAGGGAATTATACATTAATTTAAGAGTGGTAGGGTGAGATCCCCACCATACTCTGGAAACTGCTCGCATCATATTAAGTCCCTTTTCACACTTTGTAGAAATTATCTGAATGTGTGGAAGCCAGGAAAGTTTATGGTTCAAAAGAAGACCAAGGAATTTGATTTGAGTAGCGGTTTGTAGAGGCACATTATCAAAAGAAATTGAGAATTGGGGAATTTTTCTTTTGCGCGTGAAAGCCACGACCCTTGTTTTAGATGCCGCCAGATTCATCCCATTTATTGACAACCAGCTTTTAATATATTGTAAAGCCAAATTCATTTCCTTAGCTGCAAGAATAATATTTTTATGTAACAAATATATAAGGATATCATCCGCAAAGTAAAGACGCTTGATAGAAAAAGGAATTACTGAGTCTAGGTCGCTTATATAAATATTAAACAACAGAGGACTAATAACAGAACCCTGGGGCAAACCTCTCCATAGTTTGCGCCTTAAGCATTTAGAGGAAGACTCAATAATAATGGACCTATCTGAGAGCAAATTAATAATAAATTGGACTAATTTCGGGGGGATTTGTTTTTTAATTAGCTTTTCTTTCAAAACATTCAGTAAAACATCATCGTAAGCTGATGAAAGGTCAAGGAATGTGGCCAATGTATAAGAATTTAGGGATTGGGAAACTCGGATATCAGTTGTGAACAAACTTAAATTATCCATTGTAGATTTCTTTTTCCGAAAACCATACTGATTTGGTGAGATAATATCTTGACTTTCAACAAACCACTCTAATCTGTTCTTCATCAAACGCTCCGCTACTTTCATCAAACATGATGAAAGAGCAATAGGCCGATAAGACGAAATTTCAGATGGATTTTTTCCAGGTTTTAAAATGGGAATGATTTTTTGAGTTTTCCAATCATCCGGAATTAGTCCTGTTTCAAACATATTATTAATAAGAGATAAGAAATATTCAACCGCCATATCAGAAAATGATTTAATGAAACTATTAAGTATTCCATCGGGACCCGGAGCAGAGTCAGAAAGGGTTCTTATTACTAGTTTCATCTCATCAATGGAGAAAGGAGCATCTAGCCAGTTAGAGTGAGATGGATATGGCTTAATAGAAGGCATTTCTTCACATCCGGCCACTGATGGGGGGGCTATTTTATCCGCAAATCCTATAAGAATTTCTTCTGATATGTGCTTGGTACTCGGCGGAGAATACGATGATCCGAATTTTTTTAAGCTAGACCAAACTGAAGATTGGGGAGTTTCCGGAGACAGGTTCTCACAGAACTTCCGCCATCCAGCGCGTTTTTTATTTTTCAAAATTCGTTTGGTTTCTGCCTGGGCTTTTTTAACTGATAAAAAATTTTCTAGTGTCATACACTTACGAAAAGAGGAAATTGCTTTTTTACGAGAGTTGACGGAGCGAGTGCATTCCTCGTCCCACCACGGATTAGAGTGTTTTATTTTAATGTTCGCATTGCGTTTCGGGATGGATTTTTCTGCAGCATTTATAACCATAGAGGGAAACGTCTCACATTGCAATCTGATGTCTCCCGGGGACGATTTTTTTTTTAAATTAATAAGGTTATCTAGTTCAGAAGAGAAAGTGCTCCAATTCGCATAATTTATTCTAAATTTGAGATTATTTTTAACTGGTGGAGGATAAGTGTTAGATTGATGTTGGAATCGGATTATAATTGGAAAATGATCACTAGAGAGGGGATCGTTTAGGATGTCCCAAGAGCATTTAGATGCTAACGAATATGAACAAAGAGATAAATCAACAGCACTTTTCCGTTGATGAGGGGGGGTGAATCTGGTTGGAGATCCGTCATTTAAAAAACATAGGTTATGGGTATCAATAAAATCTAAAAGATTGCGGCCAGAACGATTTGTTATTTTGCTACCCCAAGAAGGGGAATGTGCATTAAAATCTCCAAGGATCATAAAAGGGGAACAAATCTGGGTTAAGATTGGTGCCCATTCATTTTCAATAAAAGTAGTAGAGGGAGGAATATATATTGATAATATTGTGATATCAGATAAGACAGCTGCTATTATCTGGATATCGTCGGAGGGAGTATGTATATTAATTTGTTTAAACGGGATAGAATTATGGATTATCAGAGCCGTGCCGCCTTTACCATCCGGTCTGTCGTGTCTGAGACAATAATAACCCGGAATTTTTAAGTGAAAGGAGGGTTTTAACCACGTTTCAGAAATGGCGGCCACTGAAACGTCGTGTTCGTCGAGTAATTGAATTAGGTCAGATTTGTTAGCGAAGAGGCTTCTACTGTTCCACTGAAGAATTTTGTTCAGAAGAATTTTGTTCAGTTTCGAAGTCATTGGGGAGGCAAGATAATAAAGATTTAATGTAATCGGCAGCGTTGGACGGTACAGTATTGTTGTTTGTAAGGATAGAAATTAAAAGGGTAATTAAAGTTTGTATAAAAGAATTATTATTCAATATTTCGGGGAGAGCAGGAGGGGATGTATTACTATTAATGGCACACCCATTGGGGGTCCGAGATTTGGCATTCCCATTCGGGCTGGTCAAAATATTATTCAATTGTTTTTTATCAAGGTAAGGAGTATATTTTGGGTTGGGTTTGACTGGCTTGAGAATGGTTTCTCTGTGAGAAGATGACGTTGAATTTAAAAAGGTGGTTGATTGGAAAGGAGCTGAGGACGATGTCATCTCTGCGAAAGATTTTTTCGCAGGAGAGAATAACTTTGAGGCCTGGAAGTACGAAATGTTGTCGGTAGCCATTTTATGTTTTATGTTCCTCTGTCTTGTCAATTCCGGACAGGCTAGACTGACCGCGGTATGTGCACCCGAACAGTTAATGCAAATGGGATTATTGGAAGATTTTGGACATTGATCAAATGGGTGACCTTCTCCGCAAAAGTAACAACGTGGAGGGGAGCGGCATACGGATTTTGTATGTCCAAACCGGCAGCAATTGAAGCATTGAACAGTTGGAAATTTATAAACTTCGACGGGAAGCGAGGTATAATAAATAAACACACGAGACGGAAGGGATTGTCCCTCAAATGTAACAACAACAGATTGGGAAGGTTTCCAGATCTTGTTTCCATCAGTAGAATCCTTGTAGTTCAGTCGACGTGCTTTTATTACTTTCGGGGTTCCTTGGGAATTATTCAAAGCATCAACAATTTCAGCCTCTGGGATATCCGTGGGAATTCCTCGAACAAGACCCATTCTCGTAAGGTTAAATGACGGGATGAACGATTTATATTTATGTTTTGAGAGCGAGTCAATTTTTTTTACAAATCCATTTGCGGAAGCGGCAGTATTAAACTCGATAGATAATTTATATCGCCCTTCCGGTTTAATTGAACCATTAACAATACCAAGGTTATTATTTTTTGAGTCAAATAAGAATTTTCCAAAATCTAAAGGATGAATAAGTTTTCCTTGTTCAGTTCTCTGAACAATTACGATAAAAGGACCGGAAGCGGAAGCAGGATAAAGTAAGTCATTACTTTTTGTATTATCGCTAGCTAAAGTACTTGTCTGGGTGTTACTATTGGGGTTAAGGTCGTTAGAGGTCGAGGTTTGTTGAATCGGCGGTATAGATTTAACTTTCGATGGGATGTAAAGGCTATGCGATGGTCGTCGTTTACGAGATGGAAGCGTAACAGAAGCCTGGCTAGTGTTAGATTCCGAATCAGAAAAATCTAATATCGATCCTGGGTCGGGAGGTCTATCTTCGTCTTCCTCCATTATATAAAAAAAAAACTTAACTTTTAAAAATTAAACTGAAAAAATAATTCGCAGTCTATTTCATTGACTGTACAAACAAAAACGGATTAACCGTAAGTAGGAATGCAAACAAATAAGTATACGATAAACAGAATTAAATAAAATGTAACAATAATCTCTTATCTGTATGAGGCACGGGAACGGGCGAACGGCACTAAGCAATAGGTAAGGTACACACAACCACTGTTGACCGCGGCTCGAATCGGACTCATTGTCAAATAATAATACATAATTTAAAGTATGTAGCAGCCCTGCAATAATCTCACAACTCTGTGGCAGCCCTAGAACGCGCCATTTTGTACCGGATCAACACATTAAGTGTAAAACTCCATATAGGTACATGTTTTTTATGACCAATCAGAAGGCTTCCTTCACAACCTCTCTGATCGGTCATTTAAATCGGATCAGCAAAAGAACTGTAAAACGACATATAGGTACATAAGTTATACGATTATGCAGATCAACGAAGTATGTTGATTTACAAGCGACAGATCAACATAGCATGTAAATTTGCAAGCGATTCCCATACAAATTTTTAAAATTTTATGATAAGTACATCAAATATTTTTACTTGCAAACTGGCAACCTTGGTAACTAATGTAATAATGTTGCAAAATCATACAGATGTATTCCATCACAGCCAAGTTATAGGGTGTTAAAGGTGGATCAACTTGGCTTATAACTTCTTACTGGATCAACACACTACGGGAAGAGGCCAATATATATATATATATATATATATTCTTCCTTGGGAACTGTGTTGAAGCTATTATCATATTCCTTGATTCTACAAAATCAATCACTCTTGATTCAATGTTATTGTTTTTCGTATGAAGAATGTTTTTTCCTGTAACCTTTTTTCTTGTGCCGGATATTGTTTAATGTTCGCATTAAGGTCTCTAATAATAATTGAAGAAATATCATGTTCATGAAAATAATTTAAACTGACTTATTTCATTTAAGATGCTCACGCCATTAAAATAATCGGCTGGGGAGTGGAAGACAACACCCCCTATTGGTTGTGTGCCAACTCCTGGAGAACAGTATGGGGAGATAAAGGTTACTTCAAGATACTCCGAGGGGACCCAAGATATAATTGCGGAATTGAGAGCTATATCAATGCCTGAACTGTGACAATAAATATACAAAAAAATATTAAAACAATCGTACTTGAAACGGGGGTAGTTAAAATTTCACATTACCAGGCGAAAATTTGATCTTAAATGTCACCCACTGTTACCACATCTGTAAACCATGTGTAGTGTGTAGATTTTAGTAAAGTGTAATATTGCTCTGAATAAGCTACTGTGGTAGGAAATCTGGTTGATAATAAATAGGTTTGAAAAATAAAATTATGTATACAAAATTGTTAATAATTGTTATAACATGATGAGAGTAGAAACTGTAAAACTATTAAATAATTTCACTTAAAAATTTTACATGGTTACGTATGTAATGGTATACATTTCCTGAACAAAAACGATACGCCAAAATATTTATCAAAAGAAGAATGAGAATTAAATTCCCTTATACCTTAACGAAAACTAGCATGCCAATAGACTCTTTTGTACAAGCCACGAGTACGGAACTGTAATATTCAAATTATAGTCAGAAGACCTACAAACTTGTAGATATGTCAGCATTAAAAATTGTGGAAAAATCTACGCGGGGAGAAGGGGATTGTTTTGACCAATAAGAACGCAGGTTAGTTATAATAGTAATAAAAAATTGAGATCCACAAATCGGGAGAAGCAAGGGCCAAGCCAGACCTAAAGGAACTAAAGAAGTGACCTTTGATCAAGGAGGAGCAAATATGAGGAGACGACTTTGACGTCGTCTAACAGCCTCACTGACCGGTGGATGACTAAATTCTCGTTTCTTGTCGCTTCCTTACCTCCCCCGCGCAGCTATTCAGGCTCGCAGAGCATAAAAATAATTCGCTATTAAAATATTGATTGATTTATCTTAGTCTGGGTGAACCACACCCAACCTTACGCTCACCGGGTTAAAGGGGAGTTCAAAGAACAGCACATAGGTTTAAAAACGGACTAGACACACTTGACACAGTTAGTTGAAGAATATGCAAAAAACAATATACATGTTGTGCTATAATCCTGCTATAAATAGCTATATGTGGTAGCTACTTGGGTTATTTCACAAAGTCACATCTGAAAAGCCAGGTACTTCCCACCTTCCTCTTCCCATCTCCGTCCCCTCCCCACTACCTTCAGCCTCACAACATAACCACATTGGGGATGCCATAGACTCACTGGCTCCAGACGGGAGCAGTTGGGACTCTTGGGCGGTATTCGTATTTAAAAAAATATATTAATTTGGTAAAACTTTCAACTACCAAAATTCTCTTCACAATATATCTTCAATGTGAATGGCCTTTGATTAACATATTTTGCATAGACTCCCAATCCCTCCAGTATGTATGTCTCTTTAACAATGTTTAGTTTTGTTTCCAGTTTGTCACTAACGTGATCGTTTTAAGAAGAGAATTTTTATTTAATAAATGACTAGAATTTTTGGCAGTGCGATTTTTACCTTTATGCTTTAAAAATGTATAAAAGGCAACATCAGAATAACTTGCGCTGAAATTACATACGATTCCATTTTTTATTGATAAATGGAACCTTTCTGACGGTTTACAAAATAAATATCAAATAAATGTTTACAAAATTTGGTTTTGATTTTCAAAGGGGTTGAAGATTCTTTTTTTATATATCAAGCCCAGTTGTCTTGCAAAAATTCAAATGTCCCGTTATCGACTGTGCCAGGTAGTGTGAGATGCACAAGTGTGCATATACGCTGGGGTCCCAATCCATGGAGGCGCAAGATATCGCCACCATGTATGAAGGAGGAACGTAGTTTCTTTTGCCGCTGTAGAGCTGGTCCGATACACTACTTCGCTTGATGTAGGCGGGTCTGATCCTGGGAAACGTAGGGAAATCCGTGGTTCGTGGTCAGGGCAGAACAGATATACGGGTGTAGGCGAGGCTACTGTTGTGTTCTGCCGGGACGTTTTCTTTTTGACAACCTCTGTATGCAATTTTTCGCTCTACCCCCGCACTACGACATTTTATTTAATTTTCAAATATATACATTTTTATACAACCATTTCAAAGATACTCATATTTGAATAGACTTTGCTTTTGGCTCGACCTAGTCATACATGCTGACATGGTCCGACAATCAGCACGATCTTTACAGTCAACAAGTGGCCACTCAGCGCTAGGTTCCCGTTAAATGTCGATTACATGTCCGCTTCAGCTTTTGAACAACTTGTGATCAATAGAAGAAGACAACTATTATGTTATTAAGCTTGTCAGCTCATTACATTTAATATAAAGCAAAAAAAAATCTGCTTTTGACGGGGAGTTTTCAAATATCAACAAAAAAACGTAGGGCTGCTGAATGGCCGTTTGAATTTTTGCGGAACAACTAGGGCTTAATTTTTTTTTCAATGTCTGATAACGTCATGAGATATAATGAAACTATTTGGTAATATTATTATTATTTTTTATTTTTCTAGCATACAAATTAATTATTGGTGCACTGAAATTATTTTTTTTAAACTTTTTGCTTGGAAATATCGACTTTAAACCACCACCAATTTTTAAATTTGGGTTTTTTTAACATCCCAAACGGAAAGTACATGTTTTAAAGGATTGAAATCATTTGAAGATTTCAAAATCCTAAATAAAAAGGAAAAATTATTAAGTACTAACAAAACAATTGTTTGAGGAGTTCCATTTTATAGTTTAGGTGTTCCAGCAAGGACATATGTCTCAATGTTGCAATCATAATCTGGGTTTCCTCGGAGTATCTTGAAGAATCCTTTTTCTCCAAACCCTGTTCCCCAGGAGTTGGCGCAGAGCCAATAAGGCATGTTGTCTTCCACTCCCCAGCCGATTATTTTAATGACCTGAGTAGCTGAAATAAAATAATTTTGTATTATAAACACACCACGCATTAAAAAGGTCATTCAAATAAACTGCATAAAATCCTCACCATGCCACGTTACTCACCCACCAAACACAAGAGCAAAATCGCACAATCAACTTGTAGTGCCAAAAATTAAATCAACTTTTGCACATAAACACGAATCCTACGTCACACCTCTCATTTTCAAAATCTTCCTAAAAGAAACACTCAAAAAAACTTAAAATGGTTATATAATCACTTTAATATATGGTTACTACACAAAAAAGGGCATGCATCACCAAGCTTCTATTAATAATCTCATCTTAAGTTTGTAATTCTTATTCTATATTTACATATATTTGTTATCCCATTCATAGAGATTTTTTTATTCCTTATGCTTATGTTTTACGCATGTTTAGTTGTTTTGTTATCTTTTCTGCTAATGTTTTACGCATGTTTCGATTATTATTACTTCCTACATTTATTTATATTATTTTGTTGAAATTTTAATATTTTTAGATTTAGATGCTAGCATTACAATGTGTATCTAATGAATTTTAAAATTTAAACGAAATTTTGAATTTCATAAAACTATATACAATCCATGATAACCTTTCAACTATTTCAGAGTTTATTGTCAGTACCTGAAATAAGGGACCTCGGTATAACCTTTCATACGAAACTATTATTTACTAATCACATTAATATTATAACTAGTAAAGCAATGAAAATGTTGGGCTTCATTATAAGAATATCTAAAGATTTCAAAAACATCCACACATTTAAAATACTTTATACGACTCTAGTTAGAACTCATTTGGAATATAATTCCCCCTTATGGAACCCTTTTTACAAAAGTCATGAAATGTCCATTGAAAGAATCCAACGCAAATTCCTAAGATCAATAAATTTTAAATTAGGAATTTGCTCATATCGATAATGCCGGAAGTCTGTCATCATACAAAAGATGCATAAAACAGAATTTGTCTGCTATTACTACCATGTAATCATAATATAATCACTAATTATGTCCTACCAGTACACACTCGCTATTATTAACTTTGTAGACAGATGTATGTATACGCAACTGTATGTGCGTTCCCAATATCTATGGATTAGAAACAAATCATAATCAGTGATACCTTTTATACTTTTTTTTAATATATATAACTTTGTACTTTTTATTATTTTTAAGATATCTATCTTATAGTCTATACATTTTTCTTTTGACTGTATTATTTCCTGCCTTTTAACTTTTTATTTCAATCTCTAACTTTTCATTATACTTTATATTTTATAATTTATGCTTTCACTTTATACTTTCATTTATCTATCTTACTTTTTACTTACTGCTTACTACCTCAACTACTTTTTTTACCTTTTGTTTTTATATTTAACTTTAATTTATGTTGTTACTTTCGTTTTGTTATTGTACTGTAATACATGTATAATATAATTTATGTTAATGGCACATATTGTGCCGTATGTTTTTGAAATAAATAAATAAATTTCCAGGATATTTACTATTATCGGATATTACTATTTTTGGATTTTTGGTTTTATGAAGCTATTTATCTTCCATGATAACCTTTTAACATTTTCCTTTTTAATTTTTAGGTTTTTATGACACTTTGTTCATATCATGGTAACCTTTTAACAATTACCAATAATTCTTTTTCAATTTTTGTTTTCATAAAACTATTTACATGATAACCTTTTAACGATTTCCAAAAAAATATTTTAGATTTTATATACTCATGTTTTTATATGTATATTGAATGTGTATGATTATGTGCACGCGTGCGTATACGTATGTGTATGCATGTACGTATTTGTGTGGCTATATATGTTTATATGTGTGTATATGCGTCTACATGCACATATATATACCCGTCTCGGAATAGACATAGTCTAGTGAGGCTGGTTACTTGTCTGTTTGTATATAATGTTATTTTAATAAACGCCCGGGTTGCCGGAAAAAAAAAATTACCTGCCAACACCAAAAGTAGGACAAATATGCTATCTTTTGTTTGCCACTTTTGAGATCTCTACAATATGTAATGCCTTCGGGAGGGTAGATTTCAAAAACTCTCAACATTATCAACAGAAAAGTAATTTTTTTATTTTATTTATTTTTTTTTTTTTTGTAAACTTGGCCACCCTGACAAATCGGCAATCGCCGAGCACTTAATCGAAACCGGCCATTACTTCGGATTTGTTCCTGAAGTCCTGGGAAGACCCAAAACTTACAGAGCACGCCTAATTACGGAGGCAATTGAAATCCATAAAAACCCCATCAATATTAACAGAGACGACGGAGCTAAGCTCAATAGTTCTTGGTATCCAGTAATTGACGGCTACACCAAAGCTAAACGCAAAAAACCATGCTGAATTTTTTCTAACACCAGCTCGTAGAGAAATGGAGCTGGCAGCACGGTATCGCTTCGACACACATAAGTAAACACTCTCACCAATATCATTTACTCATCTGCCCTGATGATGGACACTGCAACGCTGTCCGAAACGTTGGCTAAAGAAGGAGGTAGCGAAACACGGCATAACACCCCAAAAACAATAACAAAAATATTTTTTGGCCGTGAAAACCTAAAAACATACCAGAAAAGTAATTTTTCATCGTGGTCTACGACAAAAAATAACGTTTAGAGAAAAAAATTCTGGGGTCCTAGAACTGAGAAAAAAGCTTTACTTACTAAAATAACGGCAAGGAAGATATTAGAAATAAGGGATTCCGAAAGAAGAGGTCAAACCGGTATTGTTATCCGCGCCACATGAGTGTGAGGAAGAAGTATTGTCTGGATTTAGATCAATTTGATGACTTTGGTGTAGGAGGAGCCGAAGTTTGCAGTAATCAAGTTTATTCCGAGTTTTACTGATCATATTATCGGAATAACAACTTATAAAATATTGTGTGTTTTTCCCATACTAGGAGAAGTAGATATGTACGAGAAACGAGAAGGACTCGTATTAAAAACTGACACAACATTAACTAACATTTCAATTTCTTGGATCATATATCTGTATTTATTGTGTACGTAACCACAGGTTACGTTCTTCCGTGAATAGAATAGAGGGACGATTTCTTTTATGAAAAAATCAAGTAAGGTATTATAAAATTTCATTGAAAGGAAATTTAAGTATTATTTAGGTTAGAACTTTTCCGACGGAATTCGATACCCAAGCTAACAATATCATTCCAGAAAATTGGGATTACCACACAACAAAGTCGTTAGTATTTCTATGCCAGAATAAATAAAATTACACAACGTTGGTGAGAGAAGAGCTATGTTTATAAGCTCACGTGAATATTTACGTTCCAGGAACACAATTCAAATGAATACATGCTACTGGGATGTGTTTGCACTACCGAGCCCAACAGTTTAGTTAGAATGAATACGCTTACATCAGCCTTGCATTATTTGCAAATCTCCACATTTCCCACACAATCATTTTACCACACATGCATCTCAGAGATCTCATTTCTACAGCATTCAGTCTACTTTCATCCTTTCTCTGGCAGTTTCATGTCTCACTGTCATACATCAGGGTAGATACCAGCACTCCATTATGGACGGCTAGCTTCGCTTCTTTTGACAGTTTTTTTGTTGGCGCCAATGGCGTTCAGTCCTCCATTAATGAAGTTACCGGCATTTACCCTTCTTTTGATATCTCTATCAGTCTTCCAATCTCTCGTAAACATACTTTCAAATACTCACACAATTAATAAAATTCACAACTCAATGTGCACAACACAATTCGCCACTATTAAGACCTTTTTGAAAGTTGATAAAATTTAAAGGCTTTATAGTATAGACCTTTGTGAGAATGAAAAATGAATCTTTCCGGTTAAACAGTTTATAAATCTGATTGCAATGGCATTTTTAATTTGAAATTCATAAACATTGACTAAAACCTGTTTAAAAAAATCACTCTTCATGAGAATATTTTGCTCTTGTTCATCGACTTTATTAACAATGCTGTCCTTTTCAGCGTAGAAAAGAAATAAAATTGTAATCTAAGAAAAATCGGAATTTAATAAAGCTGACAAGCATGATCGAATACCAAGTTACAAAAAGTTGTTGATGCAATGGCCGAAATGACCTCCGGCTTCTGTGTTTCATCTATCACACAACGCGATTCAACGTTGATTCAAAATATTTAAAACCAACATTTTTATCAGTTAATGGGATTTTACAAATTGATAAAGTGTAACATTTGATTAAATGAAGACACTATGAGCGAAACTTAATCGAAAATCTGGAAACAGAAAAATCAGAAAAAGATATTTACACCTCTGGGACTTGAACCCAGGACCTCCCTATTTAATATGGGTGGTTCTTAGTCGAAGTATGGTACAGTTAAAGGTGACTAAATTTGATATCGACGCCTTAGCTCAGTGGACAAGAGCACCCACCCGGAAAGTAGGGAGGTCCTGGGTTCGAGTCCCAGAGGTGTTGTTGACGCAACTATGTATACCTATCTATATACCTTGTTCCATTTCTCTACCCATCCTTTTGTACCACAATTACCTGTCCATACTGACAATATTACCTACCGTACAACAATAAAATCAATATGTCAGTGAGTCTGTTAAAAGAAACTGTGCAACGAACACCATTATTCTCAAGTTTTATATAACATCGACCAGTTTTATGGAGGCTTGTGCAGTGAGTGACTTAGTGCTCCCTCAGACCCATAATATTGAGCCGAACATCAACCATAAGGGGTAAGTCAGTTTCCTTCCCCATTCATCTGTTTACCATTCCCCATAGTTGTGTCAAGTATTCACAAGCATAACATTTTTTTAATATATTGATACAGTCCACTCCACGTGTCGCATTTGCGATAGCAGGTGTAAATATCTTTTTCTGATTTTTCTGTTTCCAGATTTTCGATTGAGTTTCGCTCATAGTGTCTTCATTTAATTAAATATTACAATTTGAGGTTTTACTCATAAAATTTAAAATGAATAAAAATAATGATAAAGTGTATTCCAATAATTTAACGTTTATAGCACGAGCTTTATCCTAGTAAAGTTAAAATTAAAATGCAGCAATAAATTTGAAGAAACAATAAATTTAAAATTAAAAAAAAGTACGACGTAATTTCAGAAAGGTTTTTTTTAAACAAAAAATTGAAATCAACTTACTTCCGTCAGTAGCACGTGTGCTGTGATTATAAACACCACTCTTGTATTCCTGGAAATCAGGATAGGCAAAAAACGCTGCGGTAACTGGTCCATTGTCATAGATTTCTTTTTGGATTTGCTGCACGTCGGCTTTGATGGAGTACGAATCTGCACCGTAATGTTTATCTTCGTCGTAGGCTATGGGGTAGCCTTCTTCGCACGTTTTATTGCAGGGGGGCGTTTTGTGAGGATTCCCGTCATCAGCTATAGTGTAAGGACGGCACCCCTCGTGCGAGTTATAATCACCTCCAGTCACTATGCCGTTTTTCACCCAATATTTCAGCGCTTCATCTAAAAAATAAAGATTTTGATAACAAAATGATTTTCCGTGCCATCCAAATTGTTTACCGATGTCAAATATTGATCTAAGGATTGATGGCTCTGGCGAATGCGTCCAGATTTGAGCTTCACTGCCACTCTATCTTTATCTGTTCGTAATCTTCAAATAAATTTAATATCCCAGGTCTTAAGCAGTTTGACGTCAAGTAACTTATTTGAAAATATATATAACTAGCTTTTCCCCGCGGCTTCACTCGAATGGTATTACGGGAAAATACTGTAGCGCTTGCACTTATAAATTAGCTCCCCCCCACCCCACCCCCATCCCCTCCCGCATTCCATATATTCATTCCCTTACATTCAGTTTTCAAACATCTCGCCTACCACCTAAATTTCATAATGCTATAGCTCAAAGAAAAAAAAGAATTACTTATCCAATTTTGTTCATTCGTTCGGAATTTATGCGCTTACAAACATTTCGGATGTTTATTTTTATTTAAATATTTGGAAGTTCGTTAATATAATAAAAAAATACTCTACTTATCATTCAGTCTTTATAATCGTTACGAATTATATTTTTAATATAGGAACTCTCATCTGACATTTATTCCAAGCTTGTCCAAAAAAAAACGAATTCTAATATTTGAATTTTCTGCAGTAGTAGCTGACCAGTAGACTGAGTACCTACCAGCATAGAGCCCAAAAATATATCAACATTGTTTCCATGGAAAAGATTTTTTTCTGACGTTAGCAAAAACTCGCTTTTGTTAGCGACAGAAAACGTATAACAAATATAATAAATTAATATTTATAATTTCATAACGCCAGAGCTTACCATCATATACAACCTGTAGTCTGCGCATATAATTTAGCTTTATATTGGTGAAAGAATTATTAAAGTCTTTATATTGTGTTATGCGTGAAAAGGTCATAAACAAACTCGAGCAGTTTCGCATTTATAATATTAGTATGGATGTTATATAATGTTATATAACCTATTGCATAATGTTATTCTATTTCTGTCATAATTAGTGTAACTCGCTCATCAAGCACAAGAACTAGCTTCTTTTTTGGTGAGACTGCAATTTTAAAGAATTTCTGAACCAATATGTAATTTATATTAACCCACTGTAAACTTATATATCTATATTAAATAAATAAAAAAAATAAAAATAATAAAAAAAAAATAAAAAAATATATATTTGGTGAAGCATAAAATCGTTAAATTAATTAGAAGATTCGTACAATCACAAATGAATAAAACAATTTACAATTATTATAAATATTTAGGTTAGCAAATTATTGACCTGGGAAACCTCCCTGGCATCCTGTGCAATTTTCATTTTTGCAACATGTCATGACATCTTGAGGCGAGATTAATACTTTCTTGGTGCCTTTGGATTTGATGCAAATTCTGTCTGAGATAACTTCTACGACGGCAAAGACCCAGCAAGATCCACAACTACCCTGAAAACATTACAACTATAAAAATCATTTACAAACAATTACAAAAATCACCATAAAGACAAGAGAAGTTTTGACATGAGTAAACACATATTTTGAACGTTATTTTCTATTGTTTTTCGTAGTTAAGTAGATCTTAAGATAACTCTTCTAAATAAATAATATAAATTAAAAATATAAAAAAACAACACAAAAATACAACATAGAAAATGACGCCATGTTTTTGCCTGGAATAGATCCGCTTTGGAATTATTTGGCCGCCATGTATCTCCTCCAGTTTTTCACGATGTAGATTGCTATTAGAACTTTGCTTGTAAATGATGAATTCAGATTGATTGTGATCACAAAATTGATAGATAACACTTTTTAATTATGGTTCACCAAGGCAGAGAATTATTAAGATTATTACACATTAATAAGACATCCTCAATGATGGACTTACTTGATCTCTTATCACACCTGTGATATTTTTGCATTCTGGCCATTGCTCACGGGCATCAAACGATTCCGGGAGAGGTTCATCCAACTCCACCACTTCCTTTTCAGGAAGTCGTTCGCCTCCTGGCAAGTGTCCCATGCTGAAATGAGACATTATTATAATCGTGTCATTTAAACTGAGGATTGACAAAAAACAACGACCAGATCAATTGTATGTCCATTTATCGTGGCGAAACCTGTCTTTAGTAGTTATGTTAAACTATTTTCACGCGAGAAGCAGTATGTGAGGACTGGATTTAGTAGTTTGGGGGTGTTGGAGGTCCAAGACTAATTGGATGTAAAAAAAATGTTTTTTTTTGTTTTGTTTCGTGTCTAATTTAAACGGGTTTCTCTGAGTTAATGACAAATCGATCCCAATTTCTAAAAAGGCAATTTAAATAATTCAAAATATCAAATGATAAGTACGTAAGCAAAAACTTAAAATTCTTAACATGAATCTTAATTTAAACAAAAGTTCTTGAGTTCGTTCAACCAGAATTACGAATAGAGCGAGAATCGAAAGTTATATGTTTATTTGCACACAATTTGAGTAGAAATTGACATCGTTGCGATACCAACTAACGATTTGAACTAAATTAATTGAATAGCCTTAAATTATGCGTTTTTATTCCACTCTTTCTTTTTCCTTGACTTTGACCACAAACAACAATTCTTCGTTTGTTTCGTGGTCCGCTCCGCATCGCTATATGAATATTGCGCCTTTTTTTACATGAGCTCCACACCTGACGATGACATATGAACTGAGAAAATAATTTCCTTCAGGGCCTACGTCATCTTTGGGGAGGCTGTGAGGAGGGTTTTTTAAGGAAAGGAAGGAATGGAAAGTTCTAGGAAGGAAAAGGGTATAAGGGGTGGGTAGGAATCTGGGGTTCAGTGTGTCCTGGTTATCCACTTTAAAGACAACAAACCTCACCCCATGAACCCGGACACCCCTGCTAAATCACAAAACGTAGCAAACCACATGGCTATGGCACAGGTGTTGGCTATCCAATAAAGGTTCTCGGGGCGGCGGTATCCATTCCCGCCTTCTAAATGTGAATTGTGATTCAATTTTGTGAATTGTGATCCGCATCAGAATAATCAGCTGAAGGTTATATGTGCGTTATAATTGTATTGTAATTATTGAGATAATTTGTTAAGGATATGAGAGGTAATAATAGCAACAAGTGTGACTAGCGGCTGTGATCCTTGGGAGCAGGCCACATCATCATCCACAGGTGAGTTTGTGACCTTTTTTCCAATCTTTTTTCTAAGTATGCAAATAAGGAAATTCAATTTATAATCTGTTTTGACGCAAACCGCACCGAACGAAAGCATAAATATCTAATATATAAAATTCTCGTGTCACGGTGTTAGTTATCATACTCCTCCGAAACGGCTGGATCGATTTTGATGAAATTTTGTGTGCTTATTAGGCAGGACTGAGAATCGGCCAACATCTGTTTTTCATACCCCTAAAGTTAAGGGTGGTGTACCCCGAATTTTTATTTTTTATTTTTTTAACAAATTTTTTTATTTTAATTTTTTTACGCTGAGGCTTTAAAAAATACATACAGTTCTAAATTTTCACTATTCTACCATCAACCCATATTTTTTAATAGCGATATTAGTAATTCAATTATCTTCAACCCCGGTCGATAGAAATAACCCACAAATAGTAAAAAATAGTTTTCAAATTTGATGCAGTCGTTCGGAAGTTATGCGCGTACCAACATTTCGAAGATTCATTTTTATATGGATATTAACTACGTCATCTCACATGCTCTACTGTGGCATAAAAATAAAAAATCTAAATGTCGTCGTATTAAATGATTTCTAACAGACAAAAAATTCGTATTTTTGACTCAAAAAGCATCTTAATAGAACTTAAAATATCTATTTGACTAACAATTTTTTTTTTGATTAATTAATTACTTTTTTCGTATAAAAATGTGATTTAAAATTATTATCGTGTGGATTTTTTGATGCCCACATGTTAACACGATAACTCGAGAAAATATCATATTTTCAGTTTGATTTTTTTTTAATCATGTCATATGAGTTTAGAGATGACGCTGAATACAAAATGCACGTTGATATTTAATTGGTCAATCTATAATTAAATTTTTTCGGTAGGCTTTTCGTGAAAACTTTTTCTTTTCAGGCAGCCACATGAAATATTTTTATAATAAACAGAATTCTAATAGAGTCAATGTGCGCATACGTTTCTATATATCGGATTGTAGTTAATTTTATGGAATACATGAGGGCGTTCAAATCGCTCAAAAATATAATCACTATTAGCGGGAAAGTTTAAACAAATAACAATCTTTTAAAAAATAAAATCTCTTTTTTTTAATAAACACGATGGTATAACTTTATTTAATTCCACTTTTTATTTTCTTATCCAACTAGTTTCGGTTCAACCTGAACCTTCTTCAGGGAAGAATAAAAATATACTGTATACTTTTTTTTTAGTTTATTTTTTAAAATTTTATTTGTTCTTAAATTATTTAAATTATTTATCAATCTTTTTTAAGAGCACAAAGATCAGGCGAATAAATCCAACAAAACAATGCACATGTACGTGTAAAAATGGCGTAGTTACGCGAATCACAATCGCAAGACCTACGAGATGAACGAAATCAACAAAGACAATTAGAACGAAAAGAATCACGCAGATTCGTAGTCAACAGACGTCGAGCAATTGACCAACAACACCAACAAGTACATCGAGCATTTATATCAGATTCATTCCTTCGACTGGCATTCCAGTATGAGCCTGATGTTGAATACTAAGCTCATTCCAAAGTGGTCATTGGAATGGACAAGGCACTTTGGACAAGGAATGCCGCATTGTCATGCACTTAAATTTAAAAATGAGCCAGTCGGGATGTGTTGCTCATCAGGAAAAGTGCAACTAACGGAAATTGAAACAACACCTGAACCATTGCATGGCTTACTTATCGGTACGCATCCAGATTCTAGCCTGTTCCTTAAGTCAATTCGCACATTCAATTCATGTTTTCAATGACATCGTTCGGAGCAACAGAAATAGTTCAAAATATTGCTGCAAACGGTCAACATGTTCTCGCATGGGAAAACCATCCAGTTTGTTTGTATTGGCTAAAGAAAGAATGACCAAAAATATTGTACACTCCATTGCGCTGAGAGATTAATCTTTATTTATGTTTTAATTGCCATAATTTGTAGTAGAAAAATGAATAACTTTTTTCAATGTATGGATAACTATCAAGAATTGTAATTCAAAATATATTTGTTACTTTAATAAAGAATAATTTATTAACTTAAATAAAATATACTTCAATTGTCTACAACGCTTCATTCCTCTATCAATTATAATGACATCCCCACAAACTTTAGTGTTAGTTATTTTTTATTGAACTAAAAAATTATTTCCTAGAAATAATGTATATGGCAAAACAACGTTTGCCGGGTCAGCTAGTATAAATATATATTTTTTAGATTAGCAGGAATCCCTGGGGAAAATAATTCCCCTGAGGGCCTGTTTCATCTTTTGGCTTTGTGGGGAGTCTTTTTAGGAAAAGAAAGAGAGAGAGGAAGTTCTGGGAAAGAAATGAGTGTACGAAGTGGGTAGGATTCTGGGGACAGTGTGTCCAGGAGTGACGGACGAATCTATCCCTCTCACTTCTGTGCAAGGCGATGTCTCGAGAGAGTACAGTTGGAGAAGTCAAATTCAAATTCTCTCCCAATCCGGCCTGCCATGCAGCTAGTGCAGACGCATTCGCCATCAAGACCCAGAGAAACCTCACCCCATGAACCCGGGCACCCCTCCTAAGTCACCAAGCGTAGCGAACTACTTGGGGTAACCTATGGCAGAGATTTTATTCAATAAATGGTTCCCGGGGCGGCTATACCCATTCCGGCCCTCAAATAAAAATAAAAAAGTCACCCAATCATTTTGTGTATTGTCTAATGTTTGATGCTGCGCTAACCCTGTTTCATTTAAGATCATTAGTAATTTGCCGAAATATTTCCATCGCCCTTGTAGCCGTATTTTCGTACCTATCGGTGTCTATGTAGTAATGTTTAATTTGTTTTCAAATACCTTACAATGAACCTGTGTTCCCTTGACAGGGCGTTTAGCAGTGTTATTTATTTGATAAGAGAGCAGAGCATATTAATTTGTTGACTTACTAAAATCTGTTTCCTTCAGCGTTTTCGACAAAAAGAGGCCATTCTGTTTCAGCACAGAGTAAAACATCAGGTAGAATGAATAGAAACACGAAGAAGCCCTTGCTCATTAGGGAGACCATGATTTTGCTGAAATCAATACACTCATTGTTAAAGTGACATAATACAGGTAGCATTAGAAATTCATGTGAAAAACCTCAATCAAATGTCAATGACATTGAAGATCTGTTCTGGAAAGAATTTGATATCAAAGTAAGGTAAAAAAATAAGCTTTTTGCAATAACTTTGAGGTGCTAAAGAATTTTTAATTTTTTTATGCAATAAAATGTGTCAAAAAAAGCGAAGTAACAATTTTTAAAAAATTAGTTCAACATACCAATACAAACGCTTTCTTTTAACTATTCCTACCGTCAAATATTTATGCTATTTATATTAGTTTTAGATTTTAACGCTTGGTGATACAATCATTCACACACATAAAATTAACATAAATCAAGTGACTATCGTTTACATCAAATTTAATAATAAATGTCTTTCATACACATGTTTATTGGTCTTTTAACTACTTGTAGCAAATTATATGTGACATTTATGGAAAAAATTTATAACACAATAAAACAATTTTAATAAATCATACTTTCTTTTCTTTCTCTATCTTGAGAAATTAACATGATTTATTATATAACATGGTGCTTCCTTAATTTAAGGGGCACTTAAGTGATTGTTTTAGTCTGGTCTAAGAAGTTCATGTAATTTAAATTTGAAATATAACAGTCTTAACAGATTCTACAATGTTTTCATATTTGCAGTAATGTGGATTCCAAATAGTGCTTCCATATTCAAGTTTACTTCCAATTAAGTCATTATAAAGGGTAAGATTTGATTGAAGATCTTTGAAAGGTGTACATATTCTGTACATAAATCCCATTATTTAAAGTGATTTCCACTTAATATGTGTAAATCAATAATGCATTTAGAATCAAAAGTGATTCCTTTGATAGGAGGGGTGGTTTGGAATCTATGAGTCAATGTGATTAAGTCTATGGACGTTTGAGTCCATCACTTCCATTGCGGTGCAAGGCTATGGATCGAGAGAGTCCGGCTGAATAGCTCACCTTCTCGTCACTAAACGTAGCGGATCACTTGGGGTGACTTTGACAAAAAATTGTTCCCGGAGCGGCGGTACCCATGCCCACCTAGTAAAATATGTAAAATATGTAAACTAACTCAACTAATCTAATCTTACTTCTACTACGTAGAGGGGTGCCTGGTATAAAGGGGTGAGGTTTGTCTAGGTCTTTGCGGTGGACCTATTTGCCCACTTAATGCGTTGCGGGCCGGATCGGGAGAGACTGGTTGAGGGAGACCTTTCCCGATTCTCTAGATCAGGGGAAAATCCCACAAAAAATTACACTCAGAATGCGAGAACGATTTTATTTTACGGTGTTTCAGCTACATTTTTAAGTTATTATTTATGTATTTATCTTATATTATTTATTTATTTTAGGGGAATCAACAGTTTACAATTAGTTTAATTTATATGTTTATTTTTTTTTTTTTCTGTTTTTATTTCAATCGAAATTCGAAAACACTATACGTTTTATATTCGATGCTTAACTAATTATAAAACTGTAACATATATTATAATAAGTAAATGTAATTTTTCAATTTTAATTAACACTACATATATTAATCACCATGTACTTAATGCATTCGAAACCTATCAATTTGACTGTCCTAGAACGGGAGTCCTTCCTAGTTGGACAGTCAAAAGCTTCCTTGTACTGTTTTTGTATTTTTATAACAAATAAATAAATAAATAAATAAATTAATAAATAAATAAATAATTTACTTAACTGAGAAACCAATTTTAGATTTCTTCATTATTCTATTATATTGTGTATCTAGAAATTAATAATCATACTGAAACCTTACAACAACTAAAAAGATAGTAAATTATTATAACAGGTGTTAGGTAGTTCATAATAAACGTCATTTCATAATAAATATATATATTAATGCAGTTTTGTAGTCATTTAATACACTTTTAAAACACCTTTGATAGAGTTCTTACATTTATTTTCGTCACAATTGAAGATATCTATATCAGAGAGAATGTTAAGATATTTTATACACAGATTTTTAAGGCAAACATTTTGTTTGATTTGTTTTTTCTTTAAAAATATAACATGTGTGCCGTGTAGTTAATTTCAATAATCTATTCTGTTCAATAATTAAGGACAGTCAGTCACGTTATTAACGAATTTATATAGCAACATTGCATCTGAGAAATGTTTACGTACACTCAATGCATCAATTATGAAAAAAAAAATTTGCACCACGATAATTATTAAATCGATTGGACGATTTATAAGAAAGGTATTTTATGAGTTTTTTCTGAATCGATTCAATTTTATTTATTGTGTATTCATATTTGATGAATTAAGAAACAAAAGTGATTCCTATGATAGGAGGGGTGGATTAGAATCTAGGAGTCAATGTGACCAAGAGTGATGGACGTTTGAGTCCATCTCTCCCACTGTGGTGCAAGGCTATGGATCGAGAGAATCCGGCTGAATAGCTCCCCTTCACGTCACTAAGCCTAGCGAATCACTTGGGGTGACTTTGGAAGGGTGTTGGTTATCCAAAAAATGGTTCAGGGGGTGGGGGCACCCATACCCACATTATAAAAAATTAAAACTAACCTAATCTTACTTCACCTACACCTTTACCATGTTCTGTTTTGTAATTGTTCTATTTTTTCGGTTATCGTTAACAAATTGGGAGGCAGGCATTTAATTTGAGAGACAGGTATGGGTACCGCCCTGCGGGGAATTAATTTCCTCCTGGAGTTAATGAAAAAAAAAATCTTTTAGAACAGAGAGCATATTATCACGTCTAATATCCCACTAATTTTGGAACATTTCAGTTCAAAATTTTGTGTATCAATCACAATCATATTTTTCACGACTTTAAATTAATCGATGGATACCGTGAGCGTTTTGCTACTTGCTTACTACAGTCTAAACCTTAGGTTCTCATCCTTATTTTGTCCACCGCCCACTTTAGGAATATTTTTTTCTATCTTTTTACTTATGGGGGGACGGGAGGGCTCAACTGTCATGGAATCAATAATTCGATTAACCCGGCGAGAGTGTGATGAAAAGATGTAACAAGAAGTATGTGGAAGGGTATGACATACCCGTTTACAAATTTGACTGTAAAACTTGATTCGTAAGAAAAAGCATTATAATTTTTATTTTTATTATAGCTAGACTATATTTTAACGTATTGAAACTAAATCATTTGTGCCATTTTATCAATTTGTATATTTTACTTAAATTTAAACAAGTCACTATGAATTTTCAACAAAAATTTTCACTCTCAAAAAAAACTACAAAGGAACTTAAGAAAACTAGTTTTATGTAAAAAAAGACTTAGCAATATTATAAAACATGAAACAAGAAACTATAAACTAAAAAAAGAATATTTGGAATATCTTAGGAACTGGAGTTCAAATTAGTGCAGTTTTCATTTAGAAAATACTTCAAATGAGTATTTCTATTTATACTTCTTCCAGCATTGACTGAAATCGGGTTTCTTTACTGTCTACGTCCATTTTCTATTAAAATTTACAACGCAATAAAGAAAGTAGATTAAAAAAGCTGGAAAAGTAATGTTAGTTTTTGTCACGAAATATAAACACCAGCTATGTGGCAGGGTATCACATACCGAACGCAGTTTGCAAGCGTATAATTTGAGCGCAGAATGCCGCGACACTGCTCTCACGCCACTATCCCCTTCCAAACCCCTTTAATTCCAGCTACTCAAAGCAACAACGGGTTTGAAGGTCACAAAAAAAATACACGCAAATAAGTAACATGGTGGGTATGACATACCCTGCCACACTCTCGCCGGGTTAAAAATGTATTAAATTATCTGTTATACTTTTTTGTTAAGTGAGGTAGCAAACCGGTACATAAAAAAGCAATTCTTTTGTAAGGTTCCTTATAAAGTGTAAATAAAGCAAGGGGCGCTAAATGCAAAGTAATTATACAGCGGAAAAAATAGAGACTCAATTCGGGATATTCAGATATGTTTCTTTGTGAAGGAGTTCCAAATTCTACTTGAAGAATGGCAAATTTTTAAATATATTATTAACTAGCTATCCGCGGCTTCTTTCGCATGGTATTAGGGGTAAATTCTGTAACGCTTGCACTTATCCTCCCCCCTCTCCACCCCTCTCCCGTGAAATATGAAACGTAAAAATTATAGATGTCTGTGCGTTTTGAGCCACACTGGTTCATTGAAGCCAAATTTGTTTGAATTTGAGCATCATTTTCAAAAATTGAAAAAATTGTTTAAAACATTTATACAGGTAATGTATAGTATCCACCTACAATATAATTTTTTTAAATATGATATTATTTGTGTCGATATCAAAATAGAACGGATCTTTTTAATAAAACAGACAGTTTTGAGTTTTTTCACGAGCCTGCGCTAGTTAATCATGTTCATGAAAATTTAAACACTTTTTTAACCTTTAGCACGGTGGACAAAATATTCGCTAAAAAATATGGTAATATAACAAATATTTGCTTGAAATTATTTTTTTACCAAAGATTTTTTCACGACTCCAACCGATACATGTTTGATGACATATTTGTTTGGTGACATATTTGTTTGGTCGATGGTAAAATTCACTTCTTTTGCAAAATCGCACAAATGTCAGTTAATGAGTTAATCACATCCTTATTTTGGTAGAGTATCTTTGTCGGTGAGGCAGATGGGGGTAAGTTGGATGTATGATCCTTCACCAGGCCGATACTCAAATTATACACCGCTCTGGAGCGTGCAGCAAACATACAACACATACATTTGTATGCGTTATTTATAGTCGAATAGTTATTATAATCAATTAGTAATCAGCGCTCAACTGACTATGGAATTCCACAAGGAAGCATTGTGGGACCATTCTGTTTTTACTATATATTAACAACTTTTGCAACCTTGAAATTCAGGGAAACATTGTTAGCTTTGCAGACAATGCTGTTTTTTTGTTCAAAGACAACAATTATTTGAAAAAGCTGAAAAAAATATTAACTTCGTTAAAAAATGGTTAGATATAACACCAAGAAAACAAAATGTCACTTCAAGCATCAATACTACAACCGAATGATGTTTTTTACTCCATAAAAATACAAAGCTGTACGAATTCCAATGAATGCGGAGAGTGCCCCAGTTTAGAGCACACTTCACAGACGAAGTATCTCGGCCTCACCATTGATTCATACTTCAAATGGAATCTACATACTCAGATCATTGCAAATAAAATTAGAAAAAACAATACACTTCTTCAGATCCATAAGGAACTTTCTTGACTTACAACTTCTAAAAATGATTTATTTTGCAATCACCCGTATCATTGAGTATGGTATCATTGCATGGGGAGGGGGTACTTCATCAGCTTTAAGTCCTGTCGAAAAGGCGCAGAAAACAATTATGAACTTGTTCTCAAACTTCCTCTAACTGCAAACAGTGACTTATTATTTAACATATTTAGAGTATTTGATGTTCGACAAATCTATATTAAAACATCCTCGTGCATCTCTTTAAAAACAAACACGTACTTTACGAAAAAAATATAAACTTAAGGTTTACACGTAATTCGAACAAAGACATATTGCAAGTTCCAGCACTCTCTTTCATCTTTGGTCAACGTAGCTTTAAATACTTTGCCCCAAAAATCTTTAACATGCTCCCAGAATATATCAAACTAAGTCAAACACAGTAAAAGTTTTAAAAAAATGTTAAAATTTGGATATATTCTAATGATCGAGCCTTTACTGGTGCCCTCACCCAAACGCCTTGTCATTGACAGTTATTGTAATAATAACCTTGCTGTTTTTGTATTGTGTATATATTATGCAAGCAATTATGTTAACTAAATTAAAGTATTGCTGTTTAGTAACCTAAATCATACTTTTATAAGTAAACCATAGGCAAAATGTGAGAAACAATTTACTAAAAATTCTGCCTCAATACAGATTCGCCTAGTGAAGCAGGCTATGCACAAATTAAAAAATTACATATTATGCTCCTTCTACATAACCATTCTTACAAAAAAAAAATGTAATTATTTGTGCTCGGTGAGATTTAAACCTCCGATATCTGGATTCGTAGTCGGTGATCTTAACCACTAGACCACGGAGATTAAATTTTAAAACCAGACAGAGGCCCATTGGTCACTGGTGAACATGTCATCGTTTTAAGAAGAGAATTTTTATTTAATAAATGGCTAGAATTTTTGGCAATGCGATTTTTACCTTTATGCCTTTAAAATGTATAAAGGACAACATCAGCATAACTTGGTCTGAAATAACATAAGAATGCATTTTTATTGATAAATGAAACCTTTCTGACGGTTTACAAAATCATTATCAAATAAATGTTTACAAAATTTGGTTTTGGTTTAAAAGGGGTTGAAGATTTTTTTTTATATTTCAAGCCCTGGCAAAAATTCAAATGCCCCATTATCAACTGTGCCATATAGGGTAAGATGCACAAGTACTGGGGTCCCAATCCATGGAGGCGCAAGATTTTGCCACCCTGTGTGAAGGAGGAAGTAGTTTCTTTTGCCACTTTAGAGCTGGTCCGATACACTACTTCACTTGGTGTAGGTGGGTCTGATCCTGGGAAAGGTACAGAAATCCGTGGTCCATGGTCCAGGCATTGTACGCGAGGCTAGTGTTGATGGCTTAATTATGTTCTGCCGGGACGCTTTTTTTGACGTCTCTGTGCATTTTCTTGCACTACCCCCATTTCGATATTTAATTTAATTTTCAAATATAAACATTTTTATACAACCATTACAACACATTTTAAAAATACCCATTTTTGAATAGACTATGCCTTTGGCTCGACCTTGTCATACATGCTGATATGGTCCGACAATCAGCACAATCTTTACAATCAACAAGTGGCCACTCAGCGCCATTTTTTTGATGGATGCAAGGTTCCCGTTAAGATTAAGTTATACGTGAAATCTTATTTACGCACTATTTAGATAAATCTTTATGACAAATCGGTTTACGTTATCGAAACATATTCTACGGATAAATTGAATCTTTTACTAGCTTTTCTATGTATTGGAATTACAATAAATTTATTAATACATAACAAAAAATATAGGCGTAAACCACAAAAAAATATGTTTTTGAAACATATTCTACGGATAAATTGAATCTTTTACTAGCTTTTCTATGTATTGGAATTACAATAAATTTATTAATACATAACAAAAAATATAGGCGTAAACCACAAAAAAATATGTTTTTGAAACATATTCTACGGATAAATTGAATCTTTTACTAGCTTTTCTATGTATTGGAATTACAATAAATTTATTAATACATAACAAAAAATATAGGCGTAAACCACAAAAAAATATGTTTTTGCATGAATTAACTACGAAGTAAAACAAGAAACTTTTTTTTTAATACCCGTTTATGGCTAAGACTATTTTTAAGGTTTTGAAAGTTCCAATTTTTTTCTTTCTTATAAAATTATGCACAAAATAAATAAATACCACTTTTTCGCTTAGTTGCCTCGTGCAAATTAGACCTACGATTTTAAATTTTGAAAGGCATGAGAATCGAAATATTTCTAGCGTTTATATTCCTCTCAAATGCCAATTATAAGTCCGTTTCAGCTTTTGAACAATTTGTTTTCAGTAGAAGAGGATAACTACAATGTTATTATTAAGCTTGTCAGCTATTTTCATTTGATATAAAGCAAAAAAAAATCTGCTTTTGACGGGGAGTTTTCAAATGTTGCAAAGTTACATTCACACGTAACCGTGTGAAAATACTGCACGATTACACCATTTCTGGATCGCAGTTAACAAATAAAGATTATATACGTGACCTCGGTGTTATTTTGCACTCTAAACTTATATTTGAAAAGCACTTTGATAACATTGTCACTAAAGCAACAAAAAGTCTGGGTTTCGTACTGAGAACATGCAAATTTTTCAAAAACACTAAGACTTATCTGATTCTCTACAATTCACATGTTCGTCCTCACCTGGAATACTGTTCACAGTTTTGGAACCCGTGCTATACTGTTTATGTTAACAGGTTAGAAAGAGTTCAGGAGCAATTTCTCAAATTCCATTCATTATTTAAATCATTCAACATATACAACTCTTACGACGAAATCGAGAAACATTTTCGAATCACAAAACTACTCAACAGGAGGCTTGTCGCTGATCAGATGCTCCTGTACAAAAGTATTAACTCAAAAGTTGACTGCCCGGATTTGCTAAACAAAATAAATTTCCACACGTCCATTCGATATAGTAGACAAAATACCCTTTTCTATATTGATAGATGCAACACCAATTCCAATCAAAATGAATTTATACAAAGGACGTGTAACTACTATTACAACAAATTTGCAAATATAGACACACGTGCTGACGTATTTACTGCTAGTTACTGTCGCTACAAAACTTCACTGTATAACATTTTAGGTGCGAATAACACATGAATTAATTGTATCTAATATTTTTATATTACTTGGCAACTTTCCCTTATCCCTCTTTTCCCCTTACACTTCCCAACCCAAACCCCTATTTTGCAGTCTATTTCAGTTATAATCACACTTATTTTAATGTTGTGTATTAGTTTACCATTTGTTGAATTCACATTTGTACTCTTATTATTTTTTTAAATATTCTAGTTTATATTCAGTTAGTCTTGTTTCTAAATAACTATCTGTGAACATTAATAATTGGTCTGTTTTTTAATTATCCTCTTATGTTTATTGTATTACTAAGACTGTTAATGTTCCTTAAATAAATAAATAAATAAATGTCAACAAAAAGCATAGGGGTGCTGAATGGTCTTTTGGTACATTTTATTTTTGCGGAAAAACTAGGCCTTAATTATTTATTTTCAGTGCTTGACGACATCATGAGACGTAATGAAACTAATTGGTAATATAAATTTATTTTTAATTTTAAAGCAAACAAATTAATAATTGGTGCACTGAAATTATTTATCATCTTTTTGATTGGAAATATTGACTTTTAACCACCACCAATTTATAAATGTGGGTTTTTTAACATCCCAAACGAAAAAATACATGTTTTAGAGGTTAGAAATCATTTGCATATTACAAAATCCTAAGAAAAAGGAATAATTATGTGCCAACAAAACAATTGTTTGAGGAGTTCCATTTCATAGTTTAGGTGTTCCAGCAATGACGTATGTCTCAATGTTGCAATCATATTTTGGGTTTCCTCGGAGTATCTTAAAGTATCCCTTGTCTCCCCAATTTGCTCCCCAGGAGTTGGCGCAGAGCCAATAGGGGGTGTTGTCTTCCACTCCCCAGCCGATTATTTTAATGGCGTGATTAGCTGAAATAAAATAATTCAACATTGTTAACACACCACGCGCTACCAACCAAAACTTATTGAATTTACATTTTTTTATAAACAATTTTCGTTTGTATACCTTAGGAGTAGGCATATTCTTATGTTATGTACATCATGCAGGTTTGTACCTACAAATAACTGTTCTATACACTTACGTATTTACTTGATATATTTGTCAAATGTTAAGGTTATATTATTGCTGTTACTACCTATTGTTTGAATTGATTTTTTTTTGTTTTTTTTTTGTAATTATTGTAATCTTCATAAAAATTTTAATAAACTTTGTATGTAAATACCCAATGGGCTTTTATAGAAAAAAAACCAAAGGAACAACAAATACAGTGTCTTTTGTTTGCCACTTTTGAGACCTCTACAATATGTAACGCCTTAGGGAATTGGTAGATTTCAAAAGCATCAAGGGGACCCGGTGGTCTAAAAATTTATTTTTTTTTGTTCAATAATTCGAATGTACATTTTTAAAAAATATATTGTAAATTTTTTGTAATGGTAATGATGATATTTAGAGTTCTACAGCATTTAGCAGGAGCAGAAGCAGTTAAAAGGGCCGGGTGAAACTTCAAACTCATTTATTTCAAAATTGCTTTCCGAAAAGAATTTTTTTTTTCAATGTTTCAAAAGTACTCCTTTAAATATATATTGCAAAATTTTTGCAATGGTAGTGACGATATTTAAAGTTCTACAGCCCATTTAGCAGGTCAGCGCAGAAGCAGGTAAAAGGGCCGGGCAAAACTTCAAACAAATTTATTTAAAAACTATTTTTTTCTGCATGGTGTAAGGCAAAAAAAAAAACTACTCGGCCGATTCGTCTCAAATTTTTTTAATGTTATTTCGTACTCCAGTACCTATCGCAGGAACTAGAATAAAGTTTTAACGTTGAATGCTTCTATTTTTTTACATACAAAATATAATGAAAAAACAGTCTGTTTTCTGTATTTAAATTTCAACAACGAGTCATTTTGTCAATTTTTTTTATTTATTTTTTATTCTAATTTCTTAGAAAACAACACTCACACTGATCATAAACATTTTTTTTGTTTTTGTTTACGGATAAGTGAAAGAGCCAAAACTGGACACACTACCAAGGTCCGTATTTATGAGGAGGGTAACTTCAGCGCAGTTCCTTAACTACTTAGAATTTTTTTTTTTAATAACAATATTTTTGTATACTATTAAAGTCATTTAACAAATCTATAAAGTTTGAATGGCAGTGATCGCTGTTTTTATTTAAAAAAAAATCTTAAATTTCATCGAAAATATGGGGGATAGACCACCGGGTCCCTTTAACAACAGAAGAGTGATTTTTCAAAGTGGCCTACGAAAAAAATAACGTTTCGAGAAAAAAATTCTGGGGTCCCAGAACTCAGGAGAAAGCTTTACAAACTAACATAACATAAGGAAAAGGTCAAACTAGTATTGTTATCCGCGCCACATGAGTGTGAGGAAGTGTAGTCTGGACTTGGATCATTTTAATGACTTTGGAGGAGCCGAATTTTGCAGCAATCAAGTATATTTCGAGTTTTACTGATCATAATGGAATAACAGCATATAAAATATTGTATATATTTCCCATACTAGGAGAAGCAGATATGTACGAGAAACGAGCAGGACTTGTATTTATTGTGTGTGTAATTACAAGTTACGTTCGTGTCATCTACAAATGGAATAGAGGGACGATTTCTCTTAGATAGAATTCAAATTAGGCATTATAAAGCTTCATAAAGGAAGTTTAGGCATAATTTAGGTTCGCACTTTTCCGATGGAATTTGATACCCAAGTTAACACTGTCATTGGGATTAACACACTACAAAGTAGTTAGTCTTTCTATGCCAGAAATTTCTCTAGTAGTTAGTCTTTCAATGCCAGAATTAATAAAATTACACAACGTTGGCGAGAGCAGAGCTATCTGCATAAGCTCACGTAAATATTTACGTTCAAGGAATACAATTCTATCAAATATGTGCTGGGGTGTGTTTGCACTACAGAGCCCAACATTTTAGTAAGGATTTAAGAGGAGGGTTTCAGCAACACTTACTATTCGTCATTATAAGAAGTTAGAATAAAAAACAAAGAGTGTTTATTGGTTAGAATAAAAAAATAGACAAAAAACAAAGAGTAGAGGATAAAAACATTACAAGTTTCATGCTCTGTAGGGAATCCGCTTGAACAGCGCGGGTGTAAATTGTGCACCCTAAATTAAAGTTAATGTTCAATGAAGGTTAAAAAGTAATAACAAAAGAAACATAAAATATTTCAATAACTGCTGGATTTCCGTGTTCTTCCGATACTAACATCTATACATATAAAAATGAAAATATGTTTGCTTCTGTCTATGTATATATGTATGTATGCTATGTTAAACCATTCCTCCGATTGCTATGAAACCTTGGGGATTTGATGTGGTGCTTACCAGCAATGTTTTCTATATATACTAGTGAGCTCTGGCATTATGAAATTTGTATAAAAAATTGCATTAGGTGGCACGCGAGCTGTTTGAAATCTGAATGTACCTGGAATGAATGTATGGAATGCGGGAGGGGGAAGAGGAACTCGGGAGGGAGATTCGGGAGGGTGGAGGGAAGCTTGGGAGGGGGATCACGGGACGGGGGAAGAGGGCGAGGGGAAGAGGGGGTGGGGGAGGGAAGGCGGAGAAGGCGGAGTGGGAACGACTTTATATTACAGAAAAGGTGAGAGTGAAAAATGAATCTTTCCGGTTAAACAGTTTATAAATCTGATCAAAATGGCATTTTTTATTTGAAATTCATAAACATTGACTAAAACCTGTTTAAAAAATCACTCTTCGTGATGAGAATATTTTGCTCTTGTTCATCGACTTTATTAACAATGCTGTCCTTTATAGGGTAGAAAAGAAATAAGATTGTAATCTGAGAAAAATCGGAATTTAATAAAGCTGACATACATGACCGAATACCAAGTTACAAAAAATTGTTGATGCGATGGCCGAAATGACCTCCGGCTTCTGTGTTTTATCTAACAACATGTTTCAACATTGATTCAAAATATTTAAAACCAACTTTTTTATCAGCTAATGGAATTTTACAAATTGATAAAGTGTTTTCTAATTATTTAATGTTAATAGCGCGAGCTTTATCTTAGTAAAGTTAAAATTAAAATGCAGCAATAAATTTGAAGAAATAATAAATTGAAAATTAAAAAAAAATACGAAAAAATTTCAGAAGGGTTCTTTTCCAACAAAAAAATGATATCAACTTACTTTCGTCAGTAGCACGTGTGGTGTGGTTATAAACACCATACCTGTAATTTTCGAACCCATCATAGACAAAGAACGCTGCGGTAACTGGTCCATTGTCATAGATTTCTTTTTGGATTTGCTGCACGTCGGCTTTGATGGAGTACGAATCTGCACCGTAATGTTTATCTGCTTCGTAGGCAATGGGGTAGCTTTCCTCGCACGTTTTATTGCAGGGGGGCGTATCGTTAGAATTCCAGTTGTCATTTATAGTGTAAGGACGGCACCCCTCGTGCGAGTTGTAATCACCTCCAGTCACTATGCCGTTTTTCACCCAATATTTCAGCGCTTCGTCTAAAAAATAAAGATTTCGATAAAAAAATGATTTTCTATGCGATCCGAATTGTTTACCGAAGTCAAATATTGATCTATAGATTGATGGCTCTGGCGAATGCGTCCAGATTTGAGCTTCACCGCCATCGCCACTCCAAAAGAATAAAGCAATGATTAATCATCAAGTAATATATGTTCGTAATCTTCAAATAAATTTAAAATGTCCCAGGTCTTAAGCAGCTTGGCGTCAAGTGACTTATTTGAAAACATTTGGTGAAGCATAAAATCGTTTATTAAATTAATTAGTTAAAAGATTCGTAAAACCACAAATGAAAAAAACGATTTTCAGTTATTATAAACATTTAGGTTAACAAATTATTCACCTATGTAACCTCCCTGGCATCCTGTGCAATTTTCATTTTTGCAACATGTCATGAGATCTTGAGGCGAGATTAGTACTTTCTTGGTGCCTTTGGAGTTGATGCAAATTCTGTCTGAAATAACTTCTGCAACAGAAAACGCCCAGCAGGATCCACAATTACTCTGAAAACACCTTCATATTAGAGGAAAGCTCAAGAATTTTGCAAAAATCACCATAAAGACAAAAAGTTTTGACATGAGTGAACAAATATTTTGAACTTTATTTTTTTATTGTTTTTCGTAATTTAGCAGAAAGTAAATCTTCTTAATAAATTTTTAAAAAATACTACATAGAAACTGATGCAATATTTTTGCCTGGAATAGAGCCACCTTGGAATTATTTGGCCGCCATATATTTCCTCCAGTTTTTCACGGTGTAGATTGCTATTAGAACTTTGCTTGTAAATGATGAATTCAGATTGATAATGGTCACAAATTGATAGATAACACTTTTTTTATTATAGTTCACCAAGGCAGAGTCATGGTTTATTCCATTATTAAGGTTATTACACATTAATAAGACATCCTCAATGATGGACTTACTTGATCTCTTATCACACCTGTGATATTTTTGCATTCTGGCCATTGCTCACGGGCATCAAATGATTCCGGGAGAGGTTCATCCAACTCCACCACTTCCTTTTCAGGAAGTCGTTCGCCTCCTGGCAAGTGACCCATGCTGAAAATGAAATATTATTATAAATGTGTCGCTCAAAATAAAAATTCATAAAAAAAAACAACGACCAGATCAATTGTGTGTCCATTGATCGTGGCGAAACAGTTCTAGAGTTTGTTTAACCGGAGTTACGGACAGAGCGAGAATCGAAATTAATATCTTTATTTGCACACAATTTGAGTAGAAGTTGACATCGTTGTGATACCAACCAACGATTTGAACTAAGTTAATTGAATAGCCTTAAATTATGCGTTTTTATTCCACTCTTACTTTTTCCTTGACGTTGACCACAGACAACAATTTTTCGTTTGTTTCGTGGTCCGCTCCGCATCGCTATATGAATATTGCGCCTTATAGATATTTATAAATACATACTCTCAAATCAGTTCAATTTTGTGAATTGTGATCCGCATCAGAATAATCAGCGGAAGGTTATATGGGTGTTATTATTGTATTGTTATTATTGAGATGATTTTTTAAGGTGTTTTATGAGACAATTATAGCAACAAGTGTGGCTAGCGGCTGAGATCCTTGGGAGCAGGCCACATCATCATCCACAGGCGAGTATGCAAATAATGAAATACAATTTATAATCTGTTTTGACGCAAACCGCAGCGAATGAAAGCATAAATGTATAAATATATATTTTTTAGATTAGGTCCATACAGGAAGCCCTGAGGAAAATAATTCCCCTCAGGGCATGTTTCATCGTTGGGCTGTATGGAGAGTCTTTTTAGGGTAGGAAAGAGAGGAAGTTCTGGGAAAGAAATGGGTAAAAGAAGTGGGTAGGATTCTGGGGACAGTGTGTCCAGGAGTGACAGACGTGTGAATCCATCCCTCTCACATCAGCAAGGCGATGTCCCGAGAGAGTGCAGTTAGAGAAATCAAAGGGACTCCCTAAACCATTCTCTACCAATCCGGCCTGCCATGCAGCTAGTGCAGACGCATTCGCCACCAAGACCCAGAGAAACCTCACCCCATGAACCCGGGCACCCCCGCTAAGTCACCAAACGTAGCGAACCACTTGGAGTAACCTATGGCAGAGGTGTTGGAATAAATGGTTCCCGGGGCGGCGGTTCCCATTCCAGCCCGCAAATAAAAATACATAAGTCACCCAATCATATTGTGTATTATCTAATGTTTGATGTTGCGCTAACCATGTTTCATTTAAGATCATTAGTAGGTACCTGCCTATTTATTTACTAAAGATCTCAGCAGTAATTTGCCGAAATATTTCCATCGCCCATGTAGCCGTATTTTCGTACCTATCGGTGTCTAGTAGTAATGTCTAATTTGTTTTCAAATACCTTACAATGAACCTGTGTTCCCTTGACAGGATATTTAGCAGTTTTATTTATTTGATAAGTGTTCAGGGCATTTTAATTTTTAGACTTACTAAAATCTGTTTCCTTCGGAGTCTTCGACAAAAAGCGGCCATTCTGTTTCAGCACAGTGTATAACATCAGGTAGAATGAATAGAAACACGAAGAAGCCCTTGCTCATTAGCGAGACCATGATTTTGCTAAAATCAGTACACTCATTGTAAAAGTGACATAATACACGTAGCATTTGAAATTCATGTGAAAAACCTCAATCAAATGGCAATGACATTGATGATCTGTTCTGGAAAGAATTTGATATCAAGTAAAGTAAAAAAAAAAAATTATCCAAAAACTTTTTACAATATCTTTGAGGTGCTTAAAACATTATTTTTAAGTAATGAAATGTATCAAAAAAGCGAAATAACATTTTTTTAAAATTAGATCAACATACCAACACAAATGCTTCCATGTAACTATTACCACCGTCAAATATTTATGCCATTTATATAAGTTTTAGATTTTAATGCTTGGTGATACAATAAATTCACACAAATAAAATTTACATACATCAAGTAACTATTGTTTACATTAAATTTAATAATTTTTGCCTTTCATACACGTGTTTATTGGTTTTTTACTACTGTAGTGAGTTATTTGTGTCATTTGTGGAAAAATTTTATTACCCAACCAAATAATTTAAATAAATCATCCTTTTCTTTTCTTCCTCTATCTTGAGAAATTAATATGATTTATTATAAAAAGTGGTGCTTCCTTAATTTAAGGGCCATTAAGTTATTATTTTAGTCTGGTCTAAGAAGTTCATGTAATTCACATTTGAAAGATAAAACAGTCTTAACAGATTCTACAATGTTTTCATGTTTGCAGTTATATGGATTCCAAATAGTGCTTCCATATTCAAGTTTACTTCTAATTAAGGCATTGCAAAGGATAAGATTTGATTGAGAATCTTTGAAAAGTGTACATATTCTGTGAATAAATCCCATCATTTAACCCTAGAAGCCCAATCTAGGTCGTTTTTACCTATACCCAAACAAATATCTGCTCTCTCTCGCACACTTCTTTCGATTGCCCTGATTGATCGAACCAACTTATTGCCCGCCAAGAGCACACACGAGACGGCGGTGTTGTCTTGGTAAATTAGTATCTTTCGTATTAGAGTAATCGTACTATTGTAGGTCAATTTGACCTATATTTAGGCTTTTTTGTAATTTTTAAATGTGTATGAAAAGTGTTTTAAAAGAAAAAAATAATTATATAAAACTCTTTAATAGTTATAAAATATATACATTTATTGGTTAGTAGAAAAAAAAAGATATTGTTTAGTTTAAAAGTCTTATAAATATTGTTTTAATTTTGAGTTTTTTTCATTTTATAAAGAGTTAATATGAATAAATAATGATAAAAAATAATAAATTAGACAGTAAAAACTATGTTAAAAGTTTATTTCTCATGTAGATAAATTTGACTAGTAATTGGGATTTTTAGATAGCAAAATATGATTGGGCTTCTAGGGTTAAAGTGATTTGCACTTAATTTTAATATGTGTACATCAAATATGAATTTAGAATCAAAAGTGATCCTTATGAAAGGAGGGGTAGATTGGAATCTAGGAGACAATGTGACCAAGAGTGATGAATGTTTGAGTCCATCTCTCCCACTGCGGTGCAAGGCTATGGATCGAAAGAGTCCGGCGGAATAGCTGCTCTTCACGTCACTAAACGTAGCAAATCACTTGGGGTGACTTTGGCAAGGGTGTTGGTTATCCAAAAAAATGGTTCACGGGGTGGAGGTACCCATACCCACTTAGTGAAAAATGTAAACTAACTTAACTAACCTAATCTTTCTTCACTTACACCTTAGTCATGTTCTGTTTTGTAATTGTTCTATTTCTTCGTTTATCGTAAACACATTGGGAGGCAAGCATTCAATTTGAGAGGCAGGTATGGGTACCGCCGCATTTATTGGATAATAAACCCCTCTGTCATAGTTCACCCGAGGGTGTTCGGTAAGTTTAATGACTTTGATTGGTGCCTGGTATAGTGGTGAAGTTTGTCTAGATCTTCGCGGTAGATTGCGGGCCGGATCGGGAGAGACTCGTTGAGGGAGACCTTTTGAACTCTTAAATCGTACTCTCTAGACCAGAGGAAAAATTACACTCAAAATGGAGGAAAATTACACCAGAACGGTTTTCTTTCACGGTGTTTCAGCTACATTTTTAAGTTATTATGACTAAAGCCAGAGAAAATTATAACATATCTGACAGGAATGTACTTACGTATGCAACTATATTACAAGAAATCAGTTAAGACCCAAATACATTGGTGTTTCAACATACTTTTTTAGAAAAACATTTTAATATTGATGACTCCTCTACTTATAAAGGAAAAAATGGATTTTCTTTGCATATTGCCACACTTCTTCCATAAAAATAATAAAATAAAATAATTTTTGTTTATAGTTGAAAAAGAGAAAAAAAATTATTGCAGTCAATAAATTAGGTGTAAAATGCAGGCAAACCATTCACGTTTTCTGAGTACAAAATATTTTAAGCTGGTGGACTCCTACGCAAATCCATTCCTAAATTAAAATCACTCCTGTGTTCATAATGCAAATTCCAGTTGCGGATTTATCTGCTGACGCATTTTGAAGGAAACCATCCATGTGTTCCAAGTGCAAAAACGGAGGAAAACCATTCAAACCATATGCTGCAAAATTCTGAATTTGTAGGAAAATCATGCGCATATTATGAGAGCAATACTATTTCTGTACCTCAGAAGTCAAAAGACGGTTGTCCACTTTTTTGTGAAAATGAGTTATGTATGAGACCTTTTTAGTTTTTTCAGTATCTACACAGGTGTATAAAGACGGTTGTCCTACGACAATGTGAAACTAAGTTAGGTCAACATAAAAGGTCTGGTGTCCCCACAATGTTCAAAGGTAAAATGTCTGTTGTCCAGAAACGACTTTTTACCTTTCGTATGTATTCAGTGTTTAGGAGTTGCATAAGGTCGGTTGTCCAGATACAGATCTTCTACGGATCTTCGGATCTATATGAAGAGGTTTTAGATCACCGAATAAAAGGCAAAAAGCGTGTCAGGAAATCAGACTAATAGAAAAATGAAATTCAAAAAAGAAAACGGCCATCTAGAGAGTAGTATGTAACGAAGGGTGGGAGAGTAAAAGATTCTAGGGTGATGAAAGAGTCGTGTCGTTGACGTCTTAAGTGTGGTGAAAAAATTAATGATGTTGATAGAGCTTGCTTTTGGGACACTAACAAATCTCGGACTCAGAAGGCACAATACAATTGCTTCAATTGTGAAAGAAAAACCTACTGCACGCAACCTAGGAATGATGCTCAGAACCAACGCCGTCAAAACACAAAATGCTATTCATTTGAAGTGTGCGGCTCAGTAATATCGAACTGTATGTAAAGTATTTTTCATTAACACCCTATCCATTGGAGAAAAATCTGTATCTGTGGCATTAGATAAGAAGAAAAAGGCTCAATGGGGACCTATATTACCTGATCAACGAGGAAAAAAGATACCCCCAAATAAAACTATGGAGTTAAAAATCACATTAGTTCCCTGTTGAAGAAAGTCATTACAGTAGAGAATGTACAAAAAGGTCACACTGGGAAGTTTTAAAAATTTAAATATAATGTACAATTTGTACAAAGAGCGGTGTAGGGAAAAAAATATTTGTTAGTCAAGTCGTATCTCATTACGTTTATTGTAGAACTATTAATGAAGATTTTAACTACTCATTCAAAGAACAAAGCAACAACACATTGTATCGTATCGTAGAGCTTTGGTTAATGCCAAAGTAGAGGCAGAAAAAGAAGAAACACAAACAAAAAAGGAAATCATCAAAAAAAACTCAACTGCGATACGAGCTCAAAAAATCTGACAAAATATTGGCTAAAGATAGCCATTTTCAGGAGGCTTTAATGGTTGCTCTTCAAAAATATCTACCAACTCCTTTACTAAATAATTCTCATAGTTTTTATTTGAGGAAACTCTGGACCATCAATAACATTATCTTCGATGATACATCCAACAAAACACATTGCTGTATGTGGAATCCTCTTTCTAGCCTCTTGTTTTCTGAAATGGGCTTCAAGTACTTCTTTGCAAAACATCAAGCAACTAACACTCTGGTCGGATAACTGTCCGGGGCAAAACCGCAATTTGTCTACTCTTGGGTTATTATAGTCCATTTTGAGAATATAGAAATCATTAATCAAAAATTTCTTCTACGTGGGCACACACAACTGGAAGTAGATGCTGCACACTTCATTGTAGAGAGAAAAAAGAAACAATTAAAGAGTTTCAGCATAATGTCTCCCTATGACTGGGTTCAATTTGTAAGAAACTGTAACCCAACAAAGCCATTTGTAGCGTTTGACTTGAAGAAGAAGACTTTAAAATTTTTTCCTCCTTACTTGAGGATTTGTCAATAGAAAAAGACAACCGACGGAGAAAACTTCAGTATTTCATCTTGTGTTTGGTTGCAATTCAGAAAATCCCAACCCGGCATTGTGTTTTTCAAGACTGATTTTAATGGGGAATTCAAATCCGTTAATTTGCGGCGTAACACGAGAAAATCTTTAGTAATGGTTAACAATATTCCTCCAATTCGAAGATCACCTTGATCTATTGCTATGCCAAAATACAGAGATCTCATGATAGCGTTACTAGTACGATGCATTCATTTTACAAAAGTATTTCTACTACAAATAATAACAATAACAGTGACAGTCACAACGATGCAGGCATTGAATAAAAATAATAAGTGATGCTTATATCGAAATTCACCAAGCAGTTTATTTTATTGTTAAATATTATAATATTTTTTGTTCACGCCCTTTACTTAAGTGCAAAATAATAATGAGCAATTTTTGTTTTTTTTTGTTTTATTAATTATTTAATGTCCAAAACTTATTTTTAAGTATTTTTATTTTCTAACGCTATAAGGTCGGATGTCCGCTAAAAACGTTCAAAATCTCAATATTCATTTTTTTATGTAAAAATTGTGTTTCATGTGCCCTGAGAAAAATTAAAAATACAGGAAAAAAATTACATTAAATTAACCATCAAGAATTAGCCAATAAAGACTAATTATTTTACTATTTCCTCTCTCCTGAACAATTTCAAAAATGTGACAACCGACCTTTGACTTCTGAGGTACAGATTTAAAGCCGAGGACTCGTATACAAAACCAGTTTTGTGGTCAGAATATAACGATTAAAGTCCAGTTATGGATTCATCTGCTGACATATTTCGAAGGATACCATTTTCTTATTCATAGGGCGGTTATAAAATTCTAGCTGCAGACTATGTATGTGATGCCAGAATTAAAAAATAATTTCATTCAATTCATTTTCTGATTGTAGTTTAAATTTTCCGCATACTTACTTAATTTAAACTAGTTTTATTTTCAGAATAAAACTGTATTTTATTTTATTTATTTATTAGTTTTATTTTAGTAAATTGTACATTAAAGTTTACAATTTCCTAATTAATTATATCGTATCATATTTCAAACTATATTTTTTCTTGTTTTATGTATCTCCTACAAAACATTTTGAATTTTTCAATTGGTGCGGCCTTTAAAGTTTCTGGTAGAGTGTTGTATAACTTCATCCCTTTGTATAGTAAACTGTTCTGCGTATTCGTTTTGTTCTTTTTTAAATTAAATTTTTGATACATTAAATTACAAGTTGCAGATTCACAAAAGCAAGCCATTCTCATAAACAGAGTGAAACTTTTCATTTGGATGGCACACTAGAGAAATAAAATAAAATTTTCGACCTACAATTTTTTCACGACCGCAACCGATGTGCATAAAATAATTATTTTTCTTACGGTAAAATGCCCTTTTTATGCGAAAACCGCCAAAATGTGACCTAATGGGACTATGCTTCGACCAAGTATATCAAAACGTGCCATGTGAAATTAAAAATGACGCCAGAAACCAAATAAAATTGGTTCAAGGCCCATTTATGAAAAAGTGCGTTGATCCTCTGCAAAAAGCCCAAAAAACGATTTTACGTGCTATCAACAAGCGACCAACAAGATATTCCTCCAATAGACTCTTCACAGAATATAACGTCTTAAACATACGGCAACTTCATCTAAAATTTACACTAACACATTTCATGTTCAAATACAAGAAAAAAACTCTCTTACATCACAGTTACACCACCAGAACAATAACCAAACGACACTACAATGTTCCTACACTACGCACCACATCAGCTCAAAGACATTTCATGTACCTAGCTCCTAAAATGTTTAACCTTCTCCCCGAGAACCTAAAATCCGAAACCCAACCCCATATCTTTAAAAAAAAATTATCAAAATGGATCCTTACATTCAGTAACGATGATGAGTAAAATTTGCTATTTTAATTGAATTGTAATATAATTGATACAACTTGTAACATAAATTAATTTAATGTGTTAATTAAATGACTAACTTAATTTGTTACTAAATATGTTACTTAAACTACTTAAATGAATTGCATAAGTTAATAACTGTACACTGTACCTACACAATCTGTAAACTTCATCCGCCATAACACAGGGACATCCCTAGCATGGCGGATGAATTAACACAATTTTTGGTTCATTGTATAAACTTCTTTTAATAAATAAATAAATAAATAAAAATTGTTTCGTTCATTTAGATTTTCGTCTATTTAGTTCGCGTAGTGCTTTGTGTTTTACCTTTTATCGGTCCACACTGAAACTAATTGTTGTCCCAGCCGTCCTGACGGAGTTAATTTTTTCAAACACAAAACTATCCTACTTCCGAATATTGTACAAGGTATAGTCCGCGGACTTTATTTTTGATAATGTAGCCAGCTATCTGAATACACAAAAAAGTATGCTTTACAGATACTTACTAAATGTACAGCGTTTTAATAAATGTAATAATATTAACGTATTATTTTTTTGGCAAGCAATGTTTCTGAAGTCACTTAATCACCCAACTGCTTGAGACGTCACCACACACCGATACTAACACATAGACGAAGGGCTGGCGTCACGATATGGCAGTGGTTTTCAAACTTTTTAAAAACGCGACCCGCTTTGTATAAAACGGAAACCTTTAAAATACATTAAACACAGATCTTAACAAAAAACCGCTGCACTATTCTTCAATTAAAGTCGAAAGTTAACATATCTTAAGCCATAGCATTCCGAATTTCTACCGTTTTACAACATATTTCTCTAGAACACTTTAATTTTTAAGTTTCTAAAAAATATATGTTATTTTTGACGATAATATCTATACATTTGCCACGCCGAAACGGTAATTGAATGAAATTCTTCCGATAGAAGAAAACCGTATAATCTTATATTTCTAAAATTATTACAAGCACTTTATTTTTGTTACATTACAAGTTATATATATGAAAAAAAATCATAATTAATTTTTTCTTTAAAGCTACGACATTTCCCGCGAGATTTTGGTTCTATTTTAAAATAGTTTAAAGAGTCATGTTTTATTAAACATTTTCACAATTTACGCTTAAATATTATCGTTTTCGCGCTCCCTCTATCATTCGTATTAACATATCGCTTGCTGAGGATTGGTTTGTACTCCTGTATTTTTAGGTTTTTTTTAAGGTGTGAATTGAAGTATATGTTAGTTCGTTCAAAATTCTACCAAATATGTTGTTCTTTCAATTATACATAGATTAACCCTTTTAATTAAAAAAATATTAATAACAATTAGTTTGAAATAAAGGAAACAAAAATATAATTTTTTGAAACTCCAAAACTTTTATTTTTCAATACGAGTTTTTGTGGACATAGTACAAACCAATCCCCATCAAGCGACATCTCACTTTCCTTTTCTTTATGAGCGCTTACTAACGGCTTTAATTAACTACGAATTTCTGTCATTTTTTAATTATTACCTATATACAAAAAAAACTTAATGTTCGAGCAGCTGATTCAAAACTTTTAAGAAAGATTATAGTTTTCGGCTAAGACATTTTGCAAAACAGAACAGAAGCCTTTGAATATTTTTTAGCGCAATTTTTTTGATATTTTTTGTAGTCAAAAGTCCGGAAAAGAGGTAAATGGGCTTGTGGGCTGCTGGTTGCTCATCACTGTGTTAATGATAAGCAACCAACCTAGGCAGCCCACGGTGTATGGGCGGTAAAAGGGTGAATTTTTCGTTATTATTTTCAAGCAAATGATAAATGGATTTTTTTTATTTTAAAACTCATAAGCAATATTTACATATACGGGACTGTGTACAAGTTTTGTACACGAATCTAAAGTATGGCTTGTAGTGTACACCGCTTTCAACAGGACACTTCGACGAAATTGCTGCTTGGTGGTTGACAACGAGCCATACGGTTCATCAGAAAAATAAAATTTAAAAATTTGCAGACGCATCCGCCGCCAAGATCCGGACAAACCTCAATCCATGAACCCGGGCACCCCTGCCTAGTCACCAAACGTAGCGAACCACTTGGAGTGACCTATGGCAGAGGCGTTGGTTATCCAATAAATGGTTCCCGAGGCGGCGGTACCCATACTCGCCTCCGAAATTAAATTGCTTGTCATAATAAAGTAAAAAAATATTTTTTGTCTAATTAAATTTATGAATGTCTAGCGATCCCCACTTTGTAAACCATTTCTACACAACACAGCTTGTCGAAATGTCACGCATCGAAAACGTGATCACCTATTGAAGTGTTAGTTCGAAAATCACCCCATGGGATAAGTCGGTGCTCAGTTTTATATTGCCGAGAATTCGCATGCAAGACGGCGGAATTCGAAGGAGAGTTGTATTGCAAAATTACTGATACTTGGGGTTATGTTTTTCTGATTTTTACTATGAGAGGGCTTGTCTAGGGTATACTAGGTCAATGGGTATATGGTATCTCTAAATTGGAGTACCTGTGTTGGTAAGGTTGAAAAGGGAAAGGTTAGGAAGCGATACTGAGAGTATAAACCACTCTGGAATGTACCGCAAACATACAAAACATAATTTCAGGTGAATTAGAAGTGGAAAAACGAAATGAATTTGCACTCAATGCTATTACACCCGCGACCTATGGAATATCTGAAGGTGGTCCTGTTTTGTGAAGAGTGTATTTTTCTCACAAAAATGTCATTTTAAAAACTTCCTTGATGATGTCTCGTGACTTTGCAAAACTTTTATTTAACAAAATAAATATATTTTTTAAAAAGTTATTTAAAAAATAGGCTTCTGTGAAATAAATAATACATTTTAAAAACAGGCTTCTGAGAAATAAATAATACATTTTAAAAACAGACTTCTGTGAAATAAACAATACATTTTAAAAACAGGCTTCTGAGAAATAAATAAAACATTTTAAAAACAGACTTCTGTAAAATAAACAATACATTTTAAAAACAGGGTTCTGTGAAATAAATATGTATTTTTTTTAATTTTCCGGGAATAGTTATTTATTTTTGGTGCATTTAGATTATTTTATTTCTTATTAGAAAATCATAATTTTTTTATTATTATTTTAAGTGCTGACGAAATAATTGTTTGAAGAGTTTCATTTCATAGTTTAGGTGTGCCAGCGTGGATGCGTGTCTCAATGTTGCAATCAAACTCTGGGTTTCCTCGGAGTATCTTAAAGAATCCTTTATCTCCCCAACTTGCTCCCCAAGAGTTGGCGCAGAGCCAATAAGGAGTGTTGTCTTCCACTCCCCAACCAATTATTTTAATGGAGTGATTAGCTGAAATAAAATAATAGGGTTGTTACTATTTTCATGAATTACTTGTTAATTTCCCCCTAGTTAGGGCCTTTCTCAACTTTTTTTACATTAGCTCCACTCAGGTGGCCCTGAGGAAAATAATTCCCCTCAGGGCCTTTTTTATCTTTAGGGACGCTGTGTGGAACACATTTTTAGGAAAGAAAGGAGAGGAAATTCTGAGAAAGAAAAAGGTATGAGAAGAATAATCACGTTTAGAGATAGCCCTAACCCTTACACTTAAAAAGAAAGGGTCTTAGATTAAATTTACTCGAACAATTAGAAGTCGTTAAACGGAGGAATGATCCTAATGTTCAAACACTTATTGATTTAATAAGGAGTCCATTATTCTCCGCTTTTCAGCATTTTCAAAATACCTTAACAATATCATATGTCGTAATCGCAGTCGAGTCATTATTAAACAATTAAGAAAACATTAAAATTTAATGTGGGGAAAACAAGATTTCAAAATACTTACCCCCAAGTTAAGAATATATTTACTGTTTGGTTCTGAAATAGTTTTTAAGAAAAACTTGATCCATATTCCTCTAGTCCTACCATTGTGTAATCCATTCTCTTCTTCCTTTCCTCAAAGTCTCCACCAGGAAAGGAAGAGGATGTGCTTACCTACATGATGAACAATATTGCCACCCAAGTGTGCATTACCCACTTGTAATAGTTGCATTTTGAAAGTGATATGGGTCACAAGTAGCTCTCGTCAAAATATCGCAAATAATCGCAGTTTCGTTTCTTTTTATAAAATAATAGTGTCGTGCTTAAAACCTGTGTTGTGCAGTATAGTGTGATACCAGAAACGACCCTGAGCAGCCTTCAGAAGCCGTCAAAAGGTAGGAGACTTCCTATCAAACCGATTTTCCTTCAATCTTGCTTCAAAACACGATACATGGTCTATTTCGTTTACAAAAGGGATTTACAGTCCACACTCTTGTGTCATGGCATTCGGCTGCGACATTTACTATATTTTATTTGTAAATCGATTTTGATCTAAGAGCTTTTTATGAAGAAATTGAAACGTTTGTAAAAATAAAATAAAATATGGTGAAAAAATAAACAGAGCTTATAAATCTGAATGCAATGGCATTTTTATACTAAAATCCACACATGTTGACTTTGGTTTGTTTAGTTAGTTAGTGTTATTATTTTGTTTGGTTTTAAAAATATTCATAATGGCGGCAATTAATATTAAATACAAATTGGCGCTATTAGATATGGAAAGTGTTCGTTCGTCGGCTATCAAAGCCGTAACATCATCAAATTCTATTGACAAAAATATTTTCAAAGCTCGTTATGCCGATATATCTAACATTAGAGAAAATTTCGTCGCTTCACATATTTCAATTGAATCAAATAAGAAGGATGAAGCGGAAATTCAAGCATTACAGGAAAAACATACTGAAATCCAAAACATGTATTACGAGATTCAATCGTATTATTCTCAATTATTTCCGGAAGTTTCGAAAAATGAATCGGATCATTTAATGGCCAATAATAATGTTTCGTTGCCGAAATTAAAATTGATTATTTTTTCTGGAATATCAACAGATTGGACAAACTACATAAATACCTTTAATTCGTTGATCGATTCTAATAATGCTTTAAATTCTGTTCAAAAAATGCATTATTTAATAAATAGTCTATCAGGTGAAGCATTAATACACGTTAAACATATACCGATTTCTGAAGAAAATTATTTTGTAGCATATAATATTTTAAAGGAAAGATATGAAAACATACGCTTGATCGCTGATAGACATGTTGAATTAATTCTATCGATTCAACCTGTAAAAGCTCAGGATAATCTTCGGCAATTTATTTCATTTTTGAAAGAAAATATTGCTGCGTTAGAAGCTTTAAATTTCCCAGTTCGACAATGGAGCTTTCTTTTGTTACATACTGTATTGCGTAAATTAACAAAAGAATTACGTATTGATTTTGAAATTCAACACAGTTCGGAGAATATTCCAACGTTTGATCACTTATTGAAGTACTTAGATCGACAGTGCTTAGCAAAAGAAATGGCACTTGGAGTTTTTCCTGAAAACCAGTTACAGGCTCATAAAGGTCAATCTAAATCGTATAATGCGAAACATCGATCAAGCAATAATATTAATGCGTTTGTATCAAACATTGAAATCAAGTGTATTCTTTGTAAATCGCCACACTCACTGCACAAGTGTGAAAAATTCTTACGCCTTACTCCAAAGGATAGGTACTTGTGTGCAAAGGAAAATAATTTATGTCTCAATTGTTTAGTGCAAGGAAAACACAACGCTAAAAATTGTCAGTCGCGTTTCACCTATAGAGAATGTCAATCAAGACATCACACATTATTACATTTTCCAAAAAAAATCGTGGAAGATTCAGACCAGCAAGAAAATTCGTCGGAGCCTTTGGCGTTGACAACATTCTACAATAAAACCAACAAAACGGTTCTGTTGTCTACAGCTTATGTGGAAGTTTTAGATAAAAATGGAGTGTTCCAGAAGATGCGTGTTATGCTAGATAGCGCCAGTCAGGGAAACTTCATATCGGAAAATTGTGTCAAAAAATTGGGTTTTACTCGTTTTAAGAAAAAACCACTCACCGTGATAGGTATTGGAAATACTCCTACAATTGGGACACACATGTCAAAGACATCTACAGAAACACCCAAATACTTCCTTTTAATACCATTCCCACTTTTGAAATAACTAAAACTATATTACAAGTAATTCAACACTCGGCACATTCCAACACTACACTCTATTACAATTGCGACGTACACCAACACAACACAAGAAATCACAACAAACTTCATATACCAAAAATCAAATCAACAAAATATGGACTAAGATCCCTAGAATACATAGCTCACACAAAATATAATCAACTACCCAACGAGATCAAACGTGCAAGTCAATGTAAAAAGACCCAAACTAACATGCTCAAACTTCATCTTATTAATGACTATCTGAAATAATAATGTTGTGTATGTCCCCATCATATGTCCATTTAATACATACAGCTATATGTTTCATGTAATGCGTATCATTCCCGCAATGAGTTTATTAACTCCTGGGAGTACAATGCTTTATATAATATACTATATTCTGTATTGTATACTTTTGATAAATAAAAAAAAAATAAAAATAAATTTATTCTAACGGATTAATAAAAACACAATTTCGTCCTGTCGATTCGAAGGAATCTGGTATTTTGACAGATTTCGTTGTTTTAAATAACATTTGTTCGAATATGCCATCAAATCGTATCGTCGATCATCATTGGGAACACATCGTAGGTCTTAAATTGGGAGATCCAACATTTTACATACCATCAGCCATTGACATACTGCTTGGAAGTGATATTTTTGCGTCATTATTATGCTCAGGAAAAGTGATGGGCAAAGAAAATGAGCCCATAGCCATAGAAACTAAATTGGGTTGGATTTTGATGGGAAATGTTGGACCATAAAATAGTTGTATAAATTCATTCTTCACGTCAATGGAGGAAAATATTGATGAAAAGCTTAAATGTTTTTGGGAAATTGAAAATGTTCCACTTTTGAAGAAAATTCAATCGCCTGATGAAATTCGTTGTGAAAAATTATACACTAAAAGTACCTACCGTAACCAAGACGGGAGATACGTCGTATCGTTGCCATCTAAGCAAAGCCCGGAAAATTGGGAAATTCATATGACATAGCGTTGTCACGCTTCAAGCATTTAGAAAGGAGACTGAATAGAGATTCTGATCTCAAATCCCAATATATTTCGTTCATGAGAGAATACTCAATATTAGGGCACATGATGGAAGTGCCACCTCAATCGCCAATTATTGGTAATTATTTCATACCCCATCATGGAATAATCAAAGAAACCAGTTCTAAAACTCGTTTTAGGGTCGTTTTTGATGCCAGTACCAAATCGTCTTCGGGTACGTCATTGAACGACATACTTTTGGTCGGTCCCAAATTACAAAGAGACATTGTCAAATTAATGTGTAATTTTCGAATACACAAAGTTGTTTTTACAGCTGACATCCGTCAAATGTATAGGCAAATACTTGTGGATGAGAAATCTCGCCGTTATCAACATATTTTGTGGAGGGAATCATCGGATCATCCTGTAAAGGAATTTGAATTACAAACAGTAACATATGGCACGTCATGCGCACCATACTTATCGATTCGCACACTTCATGAATTAGCAAAGGATGAAAAATTGAATTTTCCAACGGCTGCTAGGACATTGATTGAAGATATTTACGTAGATGATATTATCAGTGGTGCGCAAACTTTGGAAAGCGCTCGACATTGTATAGTGGAATTAATTGCATTACTTCAAAAAGGTTGTTTTGAATTGAGAAAATGGTCTAGTAACCATCCTGAAATACTGGAAGACATTCCTGTCAGCTATCGGGAAGTACCCTTAAGTTTTGAGTCGGATACTGACAAGAAAAACCTTAATATTTTAGGTATTCAATGGATACCATCGCTTGATCAATTTACATATAAAATTCATAATGTTTTGAGTGACCACTGTACCAAACGTATAATTTTATCGACAATTGCGCGTCTACGACTTAGGAAATGAATTTGATATAATTGTTCTGTCAGAGTGCTGGATTAATGCAAATTATATCCCGAAAATAATTAACAACTACTCTGTGTATAATACAACTCGGCACTGGTCCCAATCCAACGGGGTCATAGTTTATGTAAAATCTCACTTAAATCATATAGTGTCTGAAACTTCAGTTGACCATGCAAATTGCCTCAAAGTCTCTATTGACAACTTAAATATCTTCGCCATATATCGCTCCCCTAAGTCCAATAACGTCTCCCCTTTTCTCTACTCGCTCGAAAAAAAAATCGATGACACCACTAAGGATCTCATCATAATCGGTGACATCAACATAGACATCCTAAACGAAGCCAGCCTCATACTACAAAATACCTAAACCTCATGGGTCTGCATGGCCTTATACCATACATCAACATACCTACCCGAGTTACACTCACTACTAAGACATGCATAGATCACATCATGGTCAGAACTAAGCGAACCGCTAAATCAATTGTATTTGAATCTACCGTAACAGACCACTACTCAACCATCCTAGAATTACACAACTCAAAATCTACTCCCCCTAAGTCCAGCAATCCCTCTCATAACATTGTAAACATGGATTATCTGATAAAGTCTGTAGAACAAGAAAAATGGGAGTCTACCCTGCTTTCTGAAAATGTCAACACAGCTCTTGAAATTTTTTCTGCATCACTAACTGCCCACATTAACCAAGCGTCTTTCCCCTCCAAAACAGCCTCCAATAAAAAAAAGAAACTGAAACCTTGGATTACGAATGGCCTTATCTTCTGCATACGTAAAAGAGACAGACTACATAAACAAGCACTTAATAATCCAGACCCCCAAGTCTTACGTTTCTATAAAAAGTATCGTAACATCTGCAATAACCTGATAATAATAACCAAACAAAAATACTATAAATAAAAAATTGAAGATTCAGGATATGACAGTAAAGTAATCTGGAACGTAGTCAACGACATCTCAGAAAATAAAAAAAACCTCACTCAACATTCAATCACTACTCATTAATGGTAAAAATATCCAAGTCCACGAAGACCCAAAAACCTTAGCCGATCACGCCAACCATTACTTCAGTAACATCGGCATGAACTTAGCCAAAAAAATTCTTAAAACCACAAATAAAACCGAAAATCTTCTAACTTCACAGGTAAAACAGCAGAACTCTCTTCATCCCACCCTTATCCTAGCCCCCACATCCACTAAAGAAATTGTTGACACAATACTCTCCATAAAAACAAATAGTGCTGCAGGTATTGATAAAATCTCACCTTACATACTAAAACACATAGCTCACTTTATTTCCACACCGTTAAAACATATTGTAAATCTAAGTTTCAAAAGCGGTTCCTTCCCTAATCAACTAAAACATGCAACGGTGATTCCGATCTATAAGAGTGGCGACAAAACAAATATCGAAAACTACAGACCCATTTCTTTGCTAAGTGTCTTATCAAAAATCATTGAAAAAGTTGTTAAAAGTAGACTTATCTCACATTTGGAAACCCAGAAGATTCTCTCGCCCAATCAGTTTGGCTTCCAAAAAAAAATGAGTACAGAATCTGCAATCTTAGACTTGACTGAGAACATCACCAACAGCCTGAATGAAGGCGATTCCTGCCTAGCCATATTCCTAGACTTAGCCAAAGCATTCGACACGGTTTCCCACCCCATTCTTCTGGAAAGACTATCTCAAATAGGCATCCGGGATTCAACTCTTAACTGGTTCTCCTCATACCTAACTGGAAGATCACAAACCGTGAAAATTAACAACATAGCTTTAAGCAACCCTTTACCAATCCAATTCGGAGTTCCACAAGGAAGTGTTCTAGGCCCTATTTTGTTCCTCATATACATCAATAAACTCTGTAACCTACCCATAACCGGAAAAATAATATCCTTTGCAGATGACACTGTGCTTATAGCTCGACATAAAAATTGGAAAGGAGCATTCGACATAGCTCAATATGACATAGGTCTGGTAAAGAATTGGTTAGATGATAATCTCCTCACCCTCAATGCTGGTAAAACTAAATTCTTAACCTTCAGTCTATCTGCTGCAACCCAACCTTCTATCAATCAGAAAATAACAATTCACTCCTGTCCAAGTCCCTACTCTTCCTGTACTTGCCCAAATTTGGAAAAAGTATCTCATATAAAATACTTGGGGGTCCTAATTGATCACCATCTTCGTTGGGATCAGCACTTAGCCAGTCTAACTCCCCGAATTCGCAAGCTCTCTTATGTTTTTCGAACTCTAAGAAATATACTTACTCCTATAACACTAAAAACGGTTTACTATGCTCTCTGCCAATCCCAGTTAGCATATGGTATCATAATTTGGGGCGGCTGTGCTCTTAATTTTATTGATCCTCTGCAAAAAGCCCAAAAAACGATTTTACGTGCTATCAACAAGCGACCAACAAGATATTCCTCCAATAGACTCTTCACAGAATATAATGTCTTAAACATACGGCAACTTCATCTAAAATTTACACTAACACATTTCATGTTCAAATACAAGAAAAAAACTCTTTTACATCACAGTTACACCACCAGAACAATAACCAAACGACACTACAATGTTCCTACACTACGCACCACATCAGCTCAAAGACATTTCATGTACCTAGCTCCTAAAATGTTTAACCTTCTCCCCGAGAACCTAAAATCCGAAACCCAACCCCATATCTTTAAAAAAAAATTATCAAAATGGATCCTTACATTCAGTAACGATGATGAGTAAAAATTTGCTATTTTAATTGAATTGTAATATAATTGATAAAACTTGCAACATAAATTAATTTAATGTGTTAATTAAATGACTAACTTAATTTGTTACTAAATATGTTACTTAAACTACTTAAATGAATTGCATAAGTTAATAGCTGTACACTGTACCTACACAATCTGTAATCTTCATCCGCCATAACACAGGGACATCCCTAGCATGGCGGATGAATTAACACAATTTTTTGTTCATTGTATAAACTTCTTTTAATAAATAAATAAATAAATAAATAAATAAATATGATTCATTAGATTTTATTAATCCTGTCGTTTTTATTGCTAAATGCTATATGCAAAACTTATGGAAAATTCAAATTGGATGGGACGAAGAAATCCCTTCGGACATGAATTTGAAATGGAAGAAATATATAAAAGAGCTTCCATCACTTGCCAATTTGAAAATTGATCGATATGTCGCAACTTCTCCAACCAGTCGGTGCATACTTGTTGGGTTTGCGGACGCCTCTGAAAGAGGATATTGTGGAATTGTTTATTTGGTAGTGATTAATAACACCGAAATATCCAGCCATATTTTATTAGCAAAATCCGGTGTTGCCCCCGTAAAAATAACATCGATCCAGCGACTGGAATTGTTGGGAGCAGTTTTATTGGCAAATTTGTTGACTTATTGTCAAGAAGTATATAAAGATAGACTTCAAATTGAAAAGACTGTCGCGTTCACCGATTCAACTATTGTATTGGCATGGTTGAAGACACCTTCTTTTCTATTGCAAACTTTTATCGCAAATCGTGTTGAAACAATAATACAAAATATACCTTATGAACATTGGTATCACATTTCATCGCAAGAAAATCCTGCAGTTTGGGTTCGCGAGGAGTTTTTCCCAGTGAAATCGCTGGCGCTTCGTTATGGTGGAAAGGACCTAACTTTATATCAACACCGTTGGAGGAATGGTTATTTGTTAGGCCTCCAAATATCTCTGTGGACCAGTTACCAGAGTATAAGTCAAAAAATTTGATTTCTCTATCGACGAATGTGTCAACGTCTGACGAAGAGTTTTTATTGAAATTTTCATCATTATCGAAATTATTGCGTGTTATATGTTGGTGCCGTCGATTTATCAATAGATAACGTTCGGAATCGATTATCAATTTCAATGGTTTATCCCCACTTTCGTTAAAAGAAAATAATTTAGCCTTGCAATGTTGCATTAAGCTTGTTCAAGCAATTTATTTTCAACAAGATATGAACAATATCTCTTCCCATCGTATGTGCTCAACGCAGCTTCAAAAACTCGCTCCATTTATTGACGCAAATGGTGTTTTGAGAGTCGGTGGTCGAATTCGCCTTGCACAGATTTCAGAAAATGCTCGACATCCTATTATTTTACCGAAGCAATGTCATTTGACAACTTTAATAATTGATTATTACCATAGCATGTACCTTCATCCAGGTCCTCGTGCACTCCAATCCATAATATCATTAAAATATTGGATAATTTCGGGTAGGAACGTAATTCGACATCGATTGAGTAAATGCATTTCTTGTTTTAAAAATAACCCGCGTGGCAGTTTTCCGTTGATGGGTAACTTACCCGCTTCCCGTTTTCGAGAAGGTCGTCCATTTTTAAATGTCGGAACAGATTATGGAGGTCCTTTTTTGGTGCGTGAAAGTAGACGTCGCGGCGCAAAAACTTATAAGGCCTATTTATGTCTTTACGTTTGTTTATCGACCAAAGCCGTTCATCTTGAATTAGTTTCAGATCTATCTACTGAAGCGTTTGTGGCAGCATTAGATAGATTCATCTCTAGACGCGGTATATGCCAAAATATCTATAGCGATTGCGCCACCAATTTTACTGGAACTAACAGATATCATACTGGCCTTTCTAAATTCATACGTGAATCTGAAAACACTGACAAACTTGTTGACGCAACTGTCGCTCGTTCAATTACTTGGCATTTTTCTCCGCCCTCCGCACCCCATTTCAATGGAGTGTCGGAGGCTGGTATTAAGTCAACTAAACACCATTTGAAGAGGGTTGTGGGAGATCAAATCCTCACCTTCGAAGAATTAACTACTGTTCTGACTCGTATCGAAGCCATTTTAAATTCGCGACCAATTGGAGCGCTGTCGTCGGATCCATCCGAATTGAACCCGTTAACTCCTGCACATTTTTTAATTGGGGCTCCTCTTGTTTCTGTTGTTGAAGAAAATTTTGTGGATTTACCAATGAATCGTTTATCGCGTTGGCAACTATTGAAACAGATGTCCCAACATTTTTGGAATCGCTGGCGGAAAGAATATCTACATACTCTTCAACAACGAAACAAGTGGGCAACGTCAACTCCTAATTTGAAAATTGACGATCTAGTCATGATAGATGATTCGCAAGCAACCCCAATGCGATGGCCTGTCGGGAGGGTGGTTGAATTATTCCCCGGCGCCAATGGAATGGTTCGTGTCGCTACTGTAAGAACCCCTCAGGGCATTTTTAAGCGGCCCGTGGTCAAATTGTATAGGCTACCCATCGATTAAATAATTTTAATTTTTTTTTGTCTTGTTCAATCCCTAGGTTAATTAGTTATTTTGCTTTCGTTTTTCGTTGCTTTCTTTCGTATATAGTTGTTGAGAAAATATCATATTTCCTCAAGGTCGGCGGAATGTTTGGTTCTGAAACAGTTTTTAAGAAAAACTTGATCCATATTCCCCTAGTCCTTCCATTGTGTAATCCATTCTCTTCTTCCTTTCTTCAAAGTCTCCACCAGGAAAGGAAGAGGATGTGCTTACCTACATGATGAACAATATTGCCACCCAAGTGTGCATTACCCACTTGTAATAGTTGCATTTTGAAAGTGATATGGGTCACAAGTAGCTCTCGTCAAAATATCGCAAATAATCGTTTCTTTTTATAAAATAATAGTGTCGTGCTTAAAACCTGTGTTGTGCAGTATAGTGTGATACCAGAAACGACCCTGAGCAGCCTTCAGAAGCCGTCAAAAGGTAGGAGACTTCCTATCAAACCGATTTTCCTTCGATCTTGCTTCAAAACACGATACATGGTCTATTTCGTTTACAAAAGGGATTTACAGTCCACACTCTCGTGTCGTGGCATTTGGCTGCGACATTTACTATATTTTATTTGTAAATCGATTTTGATCTAAGAGCTTTTTATGAAGAAATTGAAACGTTTGTAAAAATAAAATAAAATATGGTGAAAAAATAAACAGAGCTTATAAATCTGAATGCAATGGCATTTTTATACTAAAATCCACACATGTTGACTTTGGTTTGTTTTAAAAATCCCTCTTTAATTTTTTTTCCACCAACTTTATAATAACAATAATAAGTTTTTTTATTTCAACCGAACAGAGCTTTACTAAAAGCTTTTTGAATAAGAAAATTTAAAATCAACTTACAGTGGTCACTAAGTGTAGTGTGGTTATAAACACCACTCTTGTAATTAACGAAATCATCAAAGACAGCGAAAGCTGCGGTAACTGGTCCGTGATCATAGATTTCTTTTTGAATTTGCTGCACGTCGGCTTTGATGGAGTACGAATCTGCACCGTAATGTTTATCTGCTTCGTAGGCAATGGGGTAGCTTTCCTCGCACGTTTTATTGCATGGTGGCATGGTGTTACCATCCCAGTGATCAATGGTGTAAGGACGGCAGCCCTCGTGGGAATTATAATCTCCTCCAGTCACTATGCCGGTTTTCACCCAGTATTTTAGCGCGTCTTCTAAAAAATAAACATTTTGACAACAAAAACATTTTCCTTTAATTCAACTGGGAGCAACCGTAATACCATTTACCAATACAATAATATATATGACTGTAATGTATCGTAAAGCTTCTGCCTTGAAGAGACAGATGGCGGTGACATTAGCTATCGGTAGAATCCGCTAGATGGCAAGCCGTAGTGTTTGAGTTCTCCGACAGGAGGTCAGGACAGCTCAGAGGCTGTGTTTTTAATGTTCCCACGCCAGAATCATTTTAACCAGCTCTCAGTTAGGTTGACTAACGTAGTCCCAACTGTATACGCGAAGTATAAATAAAACCAGATAAAGAACCAGACTCTTTTATTGCACGAAGTAATCTCCATCCAAGGGAGTTGGAGAATCTGATAGTGTGTCTGCAAATTAACAGAATATTACAATTACCAATACCATACATGGACCGATCGACATTGCTTTTGTGGATGAACCCACGTTCAAATTCTACCACCTTCTAGAGACCAAAGCTAAGAAACAACAAATTTCAACCGGCCAACTATGAATGCAATGATTCATCGTTACGTTATTTTGGTATTTAAAGTTCTCACGCTCAAGTATGTTGGTTATTTTTTGAAAATATCTTGCAAGGCATACAACGCTTGCAAACGAATTCAAAGAATACTCTTTAAAGCCCTGAACAAAGGATTTAGATTTATGTAATTTTATATATCAATATTATTTACCTTCCATACCTCCGAAGCATCCGAGGCAATCTGTGCAACATGTCATGAGATCTTCAGGCGAGATTAAAACTTGCTTGTCGCCCTTGGAATTGATGCAAATTCTGTCTGAGATAACCTCTGTGACGGAAAAAGCCCAACAGGATCCACAGTTTCTCTAAAAATATCTTCATATAAGAGAAAAGCTTAAAAATTACGCAGAAATCACTATAAAGACAAGAAAAGTTTTGACGTAGGAAAAAAAATAGGTTGAACTTTATTTTTTATTGGTTTCCCTAAATAAGTTAATCGTAACTTGTCTTAATAAATTATATAAATTTAAAAATTATAAAAAACTACATAACAACAATAAAAACACAAGATATAAATAATTATGATAAAATTATACAAACAGACAAAAAAATAGTCATAATAGACCCGATATAGTTTTATAAGACAAAATATAAAAAAAAATAACTTATGTCATTGATGTCGCTAATCCTAATTCCTGTAATATTCAAAAATTTGTTTCTGAAAAAATTGAAAGTATACAGATTTAGGAAATGAGATTAAAAGATTTAGGCATTCTCGGACTATAAAAATATTAACATTTGTTATTTCGGCTACAGACATTACTCCTAGCTCTCTCATTCAATATTTAAGGGTATTTATTTAACTAATGAAGTGCAATTGCATAGCGTGGATTGAATAGATGATCATTTGTGGAAGAGTGTGTGGAAGGGTTAAGTTTTCCCTGTGGGGAAGATTTAACCCGGACAAGTCAAAAGAACAATAAAATTTCTCAGAGTATTACGCCATATCTTTGCTTGGAATGGAGCCGCCTTGGAATTATTTGGCGGCCACGTATCTCCTCCAGTTTTTTCAAGTGTAGATTGCTATTTGTATTTTCATTGTAAATGATGAATTCAAATCGATAATGGTCACAAATTTATAGTTCACCGAGGCAAGTCATGGCTTATTCCATTATTTTTTCAAGTAATATGTTAATACGCTTTTAACTTTCCAATTTTATGTTTTATTCTTTCTCTTCTTTTCATTTCTTCAATTTTCCCTCTTTTTGTATAAATCATAGTCAATATATATTCACACTTATCCTAATTTGACTGTCCTAAAACGGGAATCATCCTAGTTGGACAGTCAAAACATTTTATAAATAATGTACATAAATGTGTAAATATTTTACTTAATAAAAATGAAATAAATAAATAAATTATAAAGGTTATGAAACATTAATAAGACATCCCCAATGATGAACTTACTTGATCTCTTATCACACCTATGATATTTTTGCATTCTGGCCATTGCTCACGGGCATCAAATGATTCCGGTAGAGGTTTATCCAACTCCACCAGTTCCTTTTCAGGAAGCCGTTCGCCTCCTGGCAAGTGTCCCATGCTAAAAATGAAACATTATTATAATCAACTCGCTCAAAAAGAGAATTCATAAAAAGATCATTTAGTAGTTATGTTAACTATTATGGATTCAGTAGTTCGGGAGCATTGGAAGTCAAATTAGACCATTTTTTTGCTTCGTGTCTCATTTAATCGGGTTTGACTAAGTTCTGGACAAACCGGTTTCAATTTCGAAAAAGGCTATAAATAATTAAAAATATTTTATAATAGGTGAGTATTTTTTGACATCTAAAAACAAAAACTTCAAATTCTGAACATGAATCTAAAATTCAAAGCAAAATTTCTAGAGTTCATTGAATCGGAATTCCGGACGGAGGCAAAACAGAACAGATCACACATTATTCGAACTGTTATGGTACCTTCCGACGGTTTGAAGTTAATTGAAATTAGCTTAAAATTATGCATTTCTTTTTTCCACTCTTCCATTTTCGTTGAAGTTGGCCACAAATAACAATTCGTCGTCCCTTCCGTGATCCGCTCCACATTGCTTTATGAATATCGTTTCTTTTAGTCAATATTTATAAATATCCTCAAGTCAGTTCAATCTTTTGAATTGTGATTCGCATAAAAATAATCAAAAAAAATTATCATAATTTGAAGGTTATAGTATGTTTTGATGATGTTATAATAATTAAGATAAATTGTTTATGTATTTTACGACATAAAATTACAGTAACAAGTGTGACTAGCGGGAGTGATCTTTGGGAGCAGGCCAAAGAAGAGGCCAGGTGAGTCTGTAGCCTTTGTCCCCAATTTTCATACTTAAGTTTTTCTATGTAGAAACGTCTAATTTATTTTCATTTAATTCTTTACAACGAATCTGCGTTCCCTTGACAGGGCATTTAGCAGTTTTATTTACTTGATAGGAGAGTAGAGCATATTAATTTGCTGACTTACTAAAATCTGTTTCCTTCGGTATCTTCGACAAAAAGTGGCCATTCTGTTTCAGCACAGCGTAAAACGTCAGGTAGAATGAATAGAAACACGAAAAAACCCTTGCTCATTAGGGAGATCATGATTTTGCTGAAATCAATACACTCATTGTTAAAGTGATATATTACAGATAGCATTGGAAATTTATGTGAAATATTTCAATCTAATGCCAATTAAATTTATGATATGTTCTTAAACATTTTTTTGCAATATCTTCATAAATTTTTGAAAAAAAATACAAGAAATTAGGTGTGCTGAATAGTTTCATTTTGAAACAATGAAATGAGTCAATTAATTTAAAAAGAGACCAACGTACTTACGCAAAAGATTCTATTTAACTTTGAGTACCGTCAAATATTTATGCTATTTACGGTAGTTTTATATTTTAACGTTTGGTGATAAAAAAAATCATAAAAATAAAATTTACATAAATCAAGATACTATTGTTCACATTAATTTTAATAATTTATGTATTTCATACACATTTTATTGGTTTTTACTAACCGTAATGCATTATTTGGGTAATTTATAGAAAAATCTTATAATGCAACAAAATAATTTAAATAAATCATCCTTTTCTTTTCTTATAATAGAAAATAATTATTTTATTTACTTCAAAATTATTGAGAAATTAATATGATTTATTATAAAAAAGAGCTGCTTTCTTAATTTTAGTGGCTATAAAGTGATTATTTTAGTACGGTCTAAGAAATTTATGTAATCCACGTTTGAAAAATAATAGTCTTAACAGATTCTACAATGTTTTCATATTTGCAATAATGTGGATTCCAAATAGCTCTTCCATATTAAGGTTTTCTTCTAATAAAGATATTGTAAAGGGTTGGAATTGATTGAGGATCTGTGAAAGGTGTACTCGTACATATTCTGTGAATAAATTCATCAGTGATTTGCACTTAATGTCGTTAATGTGTACATCAAAAAATAAAAACTAAGAATCAAGAGTGATTCCTAGATCTCTTGTGGATGACACTTTTTTGAGAACAGTGCTATTATTGCCTTACCAACACCACAACACGGGCATGTGCCAAGCATGGTGGTCAAAAAATCCACAAATTATGTTACCATCAAAGCAAATGAATAAAAATAAAAAAAAACTTGTTTTTCCTCCCTCCTGCAACACGGGTCTCTTCAAGACCCATGTTCATTTTTTACTTTCCTCAAAAAGACACTCCACACAGCATCTTTAAAGTTGACATAGGCCACGAGGGAAATTATTTTCGTCAGGGCCTCCTGTAAGGAATAAATGTTAAAAATCCTATATTATTCTATTTCGGTGAAATTTAAATTTAAAGTGTTTCAATATATAAGTGCATATTAGTGACAGTACACTTGTAATTATTTTAGTTTTTTAGTGATTAGTGAGTTATTTTTTATTATTTTCTTTGTTTTGCAATCGATTTAATTAATTATCTTCTTACCTTTTTATAACCACACAAGTTAATTTCGGACCTTTTTTATTACTAAAACCTTTTCTCATTGCATTATAAGTCATAGTTGGAAAAAATTCAGTGGTCTCAACATTTTACAAATAATTTATTTTTTCAATCAAGTCGTACAGGCGATACTCTATCTGGATCGTCCGAGTGCCGCCGCACACGTGTGGCGATACACCTCAAAGGGTCAACCTAGTTTAAAATTTTAGTTTTGAATAAAGGTCATTTATTAATATTAGAAAAAGTAGAGGGCCAAGATTTAACCCCTGTGGTGCATCAGAAGTTACATCTATGGGGGATGATTTGTATCCATTAAACTTCTTTCGTTTGATGGGGGGTCAGAGGGGGAAAATCTAGGTTTGTGAGCCAGTCTAGGGCCTCATCAATCCTGCCGGGGAATGAATGGAGCGGGCATTCGTTGACCATATGTTCGGCGGTCTGCACTGCAACGCATTCACACATCTCCGACACTTTAAGGCCCCAAACATACATCATATGGGTACAACGTTTTAACTACAAAACTCCAAAAGATTTGAGAGTAATTGTGGGTAAAAGTATTGATGACTAAAAGATCAATTAAATACAAAAATATGATCTTGATTTCAAAAATTTCAGGTTCATTTAGAGATATACCTAGCTCCGGGCATCTCCGGGCTTCCATTCGAACATTTTTAAGAGCAATAGCTATTGTAATTTATGAATCATGTTTAAATTTTACTCCTTTTTGCACTTTTACAGTAATTAATTCCCCAGGTCTTGGACATATTTGTCAGAAAGTCAAATGATTTATTTCAAAAGTTAACGTTGAACATGTCAATATCACCTAATAATAAGTAGGTATGCTACTGCTGTATTGGGGAATGCTACTGCTGTGTTTGTCTTTCAGCTTCGTTACAGCGACGAACCCATCATCTAGCAGTGTTGACATCCACTGTTGCATCATGGTACACATTTTTCAAACTTTCATGAATGCGAATGGGCGTTTCACCTTCTACAGTCAAGAATCAATCACAGAACGCTGTCTATTACGAACATCTATGTCGGCCATTTTGCAAGCTACTGCATTGCTGCCACCTGTTGACTCAAAAATTTACTATTGCAGTAGGTTGTAGAAGAAGATTTCAGGAATAGCACTAAATTCAAAATTTTCACTTAACTAACTTTATTTAAGAAGGAAAAAATAGGAGGCATTACTTTTTGACTGACCTTTGTATATTCATTCTATTTAACATATTTAAATGATTACCTATTTCAATGTAATAATTGATTACCTATTTTGATGTAAATTTAATTTGTGGGATTTTTTTTATCACAATATGATAAACGAAAACGCTTATTAATTGTGCTAATATTTGGCAGTAGTCATTTACAAGGAAGCGTTTTGTAATGGTAGGTCGACCTTATTTTAATTTTTTATAAAACTTTGCTCTTTTAATATATTACACCATTGAAAAACTTTAAGCTTTTAAAAAGTATTTTGTCTATTCAATTTCGAAATCATTAGTTTCATTCAAATGTCAAAAGTGTTTCATACCAATAACAATTAACAAAAGGGATATTAAAATTTGTATTTATATATTTGTCGGAAACTAAAAAAGGTAATAAGAACCCTTTTATGTATTTTATCGTATTTCACGCCGTTACAGGCACATTTAAATACATATTTTGACGTGATAACGTCTTATAAATCGATGAACGCCGGCCGCATTCACGGAAAAGCATGACTCATTGTCACGCTGTCACTATGTCATGATGTCACGATGTCACGTTCCGCCTGAGCCGGGCGCACAAGCTAGGGCGCGGAACAAGCGTTCGGCCTAAGTGTTCAGCGAGAGCGCGGAACAAGCGATAAGGCCGAACAAGCGTTCGGCCTAAGCATTCGGCTTAAGCGTTCGACTCGTGACGTTATCGCGTAAAATTATCGTCCGTAAACCGACTTTACAGACGACCAAATTTTTTAATGATTTGAATGTTTCGTTTTATACTCGGTGAAGGGTTTCTCCTAAAGTCATAAATTATGATCTATGTAGATATATTATTTGCAACTAGAAGTTTTAGAAAGGTGTTTTTATGCTGAGGATTTATTTTTTTTAAATTAAAACTTTTGTTGGAAACCCAGAATCGTCTTTATTTTCGTCCATTTTGCTCGTCTATTTAAAAAGTCTATTCTTCCGCAAGAAAACAGCAATCACAAACTTTTCGTTGAAGAAAAGTTCATCTCTATGGTCGAGGGGCTAGGAGGAATGGATAAGGGTACTTGTGAACTACCCAAGGGCGAGGGATTGCTTAGTATTTGGCCACATTTGTGATAATGCGTAAGCAAGATTCCATGACAAAACAGAACAGTGACAAAACAAAACATTGAAAAATTGTGATTTTGAATTTTATTAGGTATTATTTCATTAGCTAATTTTTCATAAGCAAGATTCTATGACAAAACAGCACAGTGACAAAATAAAATATTGAAGAATTGTGAATTTCATAAGCTATTAAATTGTAATCTTAAGCTAGATTCAATGACAAAACAGAACAGCGACAAAACAAAACATTGAAGAATTGTGAATTGTGATTTTCATTAGCTTTTATTTCATAAGCTAATATTTCATAAGCAAGATTCAATGACAGAATAGAACAGTGATAATAAAAAACATTATGAATTGTGCATTTCATTAGCTCCGTACAAGTGGTCTAGAGGAAAAAATCCCTCAGGGCCTATTTAATTTTTTGGGATGTAGGGTCTTTTTAGGGTAAGGAAGTTTTAGGAAGGAAAAAGATACGAGGGGTGGGTTGGAATCTAGGAGTCAATGTGTCCAAGAGTGACGGTCGTTTGAGTCCACCTCTCCCTTTGCGGTGTAAGGCGATGGATCGAGAGGGTCCGGCTTGAAAACACTCTTTCTTTTTTTTTACATTTGCTCCGAACAGGAGGTTCTGAGGAAAATAATTTCCCTCAGAGCCTATGTCATCTTTAAGGATTCAATTCAATTCAATTCATTCACTTTAAAAACAGAACAAAATTAAAATTTCAAATCCTTTTTAAAATAAAGAAAATATTAAGATTAAAGCATATGTAAAGAAAAAAGTATTGTTGTGGTGTCGGTTAGAATGAGAATTGTCACTTATTTTGTTATTCTTTGATTTCATTTGTAAATTGTCAGTTTGTTAGAAGAAACCATAAAAAGAAAGTGATTTAATAAACATAAATGTCGTTTCTTCGTTACACAACTTAGCAACACAAGTGTTTTATTTATCAGTTAAATTAAGGAATTAAACCTCTATTTTATAAAACGACGTTATAAATTTGGCGTTATGTCTCATCCAGGCCCGGCAACAAAGCCTTTTTAAATAGTATCTATAGACACAGGAGGATTTGGAGGTGCAAGATCAACAAAAAAATTTCTACATTTGTTGGTAGATCACTTTACAAGATATGCATTCGTTCTTACCTCAAAAACTCAAACTGCAAACGATTTTGTAAATCTAGTTAACAAAACAGAAACAGGGGACATAGGTATGCTACTTACCGATCAATACCCGGGAATCAATTCAAAGGAATTCAAGAAATATTTAAAAGACAAGCGGATACCAATGATCTTCACAGCAGTAAATGCACAATTCTCGAATGGTTTAAATGAGCGGCTGAATCAAACTCTAGTTAATAAAATAAGGTGTAAAATAAATGAAAAAGAAAAAAAGAGAGCCTGGACAGCAATAGCTCAATTACCTTTTATATGGTACGGACAGCACGATTTTACCGAATGAACTAAAGCAACGAGAGTCAAATAGTAACTGGATCAGAGACAGGAAAACAGCACTTGAAAACACAATAAGATCACATAACTAAAATAAAACATTATTCAATAAAAAGCGAAAACACTTCGAGTTAAATGTAGTAGACATGGTGTTTGTGGAAAATGGAAACAAGCTGATCAGGAAGAAATTGGATGAACTGAAAATTGGACCAAATAAGAGAGTTGAAAAAATTTCAAACTCCATATACAGGATAGATACGGGTCATATAAAAAACCAGAATAAAACCTATTCCAATTCACAAAACTTATTCCAGTTCAAACGTTGGAAGAAGAGGACTTCGAAGATGACTAATTTTGCCGAAATATTTTCCAAAAATTTTCTTTCCCAAGGGGGGGAGATGTAAAGAAAAAGTATTGTTGTGGTGTGGGTTAGAATGAGAATTGTCACTTGTTTTGTTATTCTATGATTTTATTTGTAAAGTATCAGTTTTTTAGAAGAAAGCATAAAAAGAAAGTGATTTAGTAAACATAAATGTCGTTTCTTCGTTATACAACTTAGCAACACAAGTGTTTTATTTATCAGTTAAATTAAGGAATTAAACCACTATATTATACATATTTGAGCAATTTAAATACTACACTGTAGTACCGTGTGGATGGTCTTTAGCAAAAGAAGTTCAGGGAAGGAAAAGGGTCAGTGGGTCCAGAAGTCACGGACGTTATGAATTCATCCTTCCCACTGCGGTGCAAGGTGATATTCGGAGAGAGTACGGCTGGAGAAGTAAAAGGGACTCCCTCAAACATTATTTCTCTATTCGGCCTGCCATGCAGCTATTGGGCAGACGCATCCGCCGCCAAGACCCGGACAAATCTCATCCCATGAACCCGGGTACCCCTGCAAAGTCACCAAATATAGAGAATCACTAGTGAGAAGGTAAGGTGATAGGGGTGTTGGTGATCCAATAAATTATGGTTCCCAGGGCGGCGGTATCCATACCCGCTTCCATGCATTCATCACATTCATACATCCGTCACTCCTGGACGTACAGACCCTCAGATTCCTACACATCCCGCATACATTTTTCCTTCACAGAACTTCCTCCTTTTCCTAAAAAGACCATTCACCCAGCATCTCCAAAGATGACATAGGCCTTGGAGGAATAAGTACGTTAAAATACACATGGAAATTCTTAACACGGTAGATGGAAAAATGCTCTAAAAGTTATTATGATGTAACAAATTTTTGCTTGAAATAAAATTTTCTACTAAGGATGGGTTGTTTCAAAAAAATTGATGAATTCATCAAATATTTGTAGTTAATTTTCACGTTCTGTGTAAGTTCTATTCGAGTTCTGTGATTATTTCAGTTTCATACAGCTACTGGCCTATTGTGATATAATAACAGAACTTGAATAAAACCTCCACAGAACGTGAAAATTAACTTCAAATATTTGATGAATTCATCAAATTCTTTGAAACAACCCGTCCTTAATATTTTTTTAAAGAAGAATTTCAAAATGAATAAGGCAAAAAAGCTTTTTGCAATTCCACTTATTTTCTGAAAAAAATATTCGAATATAAAGGTGAGTTCGTAAGTAACGAAAAATTAAAAGTTGGTATTTTAAAGAGCAATCTTTTTTCAAAAACAAAATCTATAGGTATGTTTGCCAAAAAGCAATAAATAAATAAAAATCTTATATAAGATCAACATACCATTGGAAACGCTTTATTGCAACTAATTGTTATGCATTATTTATTTTATTTGGGAAAAGTCATTATTCTGGTAATTCTAGAAGTAAAATTAATCGCGTAACCAACATTAGTTGTTTCCACGTTAGAAGATATAATATTTCAAATAAATTATCTTAATAATCTTTGTCACCTTTTCACCGTCGATCATAAGTTGATGGCGTTCATCTTCTTTCTGTTTATAATTTAAAGTAAAACTATAACTTTGCTTGCATCACTTTTATTTCTTGTACTGCCAACTATTTCACACGTAAGTATTACGACGGGATCAGAACCCGCGACCTCCGAACTCAATCAAACGTAGTCGAACCGCTCGACCACGGAGGTCCTGCTTTTTGAAGACAATAACACTTTTTCCACGAACATCTGTAAAATTTCCAGACTTTCCGGAGTCAAAAAGACTAACAAAACCCCTGAATGCTTGGAGGCCGTAAAAAGTGGGTAGGAATAAAATAAAGCGGCTAAAAAGATGGTGTAGTTGATGGTTATTCATATTTGGAGTGATCTTCCTATTTTTGAAACTGATGGAATGAACAAATGCTATCAAATGTAGCATTACATTTACTAGAAAACAATCACTCGTTTGATAAAGACAGAGATATTAAAGTCCTCCACACTTGTAATAAAGGCCATAAGCTAGATAGACTAGAATCTTTAGAAATTTCCCGCTTAACTAAAAAAATAGACCATAAATTTGTAATGAATAAACAATTAGAGTCATTTGCTAAGTCTCCACTTTTGTACCCATTGTAATTTTCATAATAATTTCGAAATTAAAATATGTATTTAGCTAATAAAATGACCATTCCTACTCCAATGTAAACATGCATCCCTTCAAAAAGCTATTAAAAAATCCCATGCATCATAAATGTAATAACGATTTGACAATAAAATTAGGTCTTTAATAATTCATACCACTTGTAAGGTTTTTCCTAAACAATATTGAAGTGAGCTACAAACCCAAGGTAATTAACTCACTGGAATAACCAAAATATTTAGAAATTCAACAGTCTAAAACTACTTAGTAACAAATGTAATTAGTATAATTGATTAAAACCCTTAAGACCACCCCGCTTCCCCTCCCTCAAATGTTATGTATATAAACCGTAGATTAAGAATATTTTGTACCAGTCTGAAGATGGCTCTAGCGAGCTGAAACCGGTTACGGTCATTAAACTTAAAGTGGAAAAAAGTTTTATATTTGTTTTTATTATAATATATGGAGTGATCTTGTTTAAAAACATTTTGAGCAATGTTTCGATGCTAAATTGTGGTCTATACGACTATATTTACGCATCCTCTGATAAAAATACCCGGCATTTCAGATTTGGAGTGATCTTGGTTAAAAACATTTTAAGCAATATTTCGATGCTGAATTGTGGTCTCTACGACTATATTTACGCATCCTCTGATAAAAATACCTGGCGTTTCAGATCTGGAGTGATCTTGTTTAAAAACATTTTGAGCAATGTTTCGATACTGAATTGTGGTCTTTACGACTATATTTACGCATCCTCTGATAAAAATACCCGGCATTTCAGATTTGGAGTGATCTTGGTTAAAAACATTTTAAGCAATATTTCGATGCTGAATTGTGGTCTCCACGACTATATTTATGCATCCTCTGATAAAAATACCTGGCGTTTCAGATCTGGAGTGATCTTGTTTAAAAACATTTTGAGCAATGTTTCGATGCTGAATTGTGGTCTTTACGACTATATTTACGCATCGCATGCTGTCCTTGTTCTACCGGTATTACAATGGAAGATGCTCCGAGGAACTAGCGTCACTGATCCCCTCGGCACCGGTGCATAGTCGGGAAACACGCCAAACACGCGCTCAACATTTGTACACGGTTGACATTAGTCACATGAGAACGGGTCGTTTCTACGACTCGTTCTTGAGTTCAACAGCCCGGCTGTGGAACGATTTGCCGGCTTCTGTGTTTCCTCTCTCCAACAATATGGGTCTCTTCAAGACCCATGTTCACTCCTTCCTCTCCTCAACAGCACCCTCCACACAGCATCTTCAAAGATGACATAGGCCCTGAGGGAAATTATTTCCCTCAGGGTCTCCTGTGTGGAGTTAATATAAAAAATAAAAAAAATCCTCTGATAAAAATACCCGGCATTTCAGATTAGGAGTGATCTTGGTTAAAAACATTTTAAGCAATATTTCGATGCTGAATTGAGGTCTCTACGACTATATTTACGCATCCTCTGATAAAAATACCCGGCGTTTCAGATCTGAAGTGATCTTGTTTAAAAACATTTTGAGCAATGTTTCGATGCTGAATTGTGGTCTATACGACTATATTTACGCATCCCCTGACAAATACCCGGCATTTCAGATCTAGAATGATCTTGGTTAAAAACATTTTAAGCAATGTTTCGATGCTGAATTGTGGTCTATACGACTATATTTACGCATCTCCTGACAAAAATACCCGGCGTTTCAGATCTGGAGTGATCTTGTTTAAAAACATTTTGAGCAATGTTTCGATGCTGAATTGTGGTCTATACGACTATATTTACGCATCCCCTGACAAATACCCGGCATTTCAGATCTGGAATGATCTTGGTAAAAACATTTTAAGCAATATTTCGATAATGAATTGAGGTCTATACGACTATATTTACGCATCCTCTGACAAAAATGGCATTTCAGATCTGGAGTGATCTTGGTTAAAAACGTTTTAAGCAATGTTTCGATTCTGAATAATTGTGCTCTCTATGACTGCATCTGCGAATCTCCTGACACAAATACCTGGCTATTCTGATCTGGAGTGATCTTGGTTAAAAACATTTCAAACTACTTCAAAGCATTTCATTTCACATTTCAAATCACTCTATACCAAACTTACAAATTGATTTGTATTTAAATTAAATATGGTTTGATATATTGTCTTGAAAACAAGCTTAGGGGTCGGAGTGGTGAAGCTTGTTTTAAACATTGAATTTTTTCCATTAAAAATATCTCTAAACTGAACAGAGTAAAAAATGTTTAAACAGGAATTGCTGAGTTTTCTACTTAATTCGTTTGTGAATCGCGACATAAAATAGATCGTTTTGACTGGTGAGTCGAGTAGGTACTCTTAAATTGACCACACTAGAAGTTTTGCAGCAATCGAGCTCCGAATTTACAATTATTAAAAATAAGTATATAGATTACTTATCCTTCGCAGATCCTCAATTGTACACTTTTATAAGATAGTTAAAAATAAAAAAAAGGTGATTTATTTGTTCTACGCTGATATTTAACTTTGAATAAATAAATCGTAATATTTGTCGCTGAATTTCTTAAAGCAACCCTTTTAAATTAACTTCGCCGCTATTAAATGATGTAACAGATGTAAAATATTTTTAAAATGCTTTATTTTCAACAAAGATCATTCAAATTCGGATAATTCATTCATATCGCGGAATATTCCGAGAAGCGTGGGTTCATTCAATAAGCTGCGCGAGTCTGAAGTAATGTTCCTCCGGAGCCGTTTACCCGTAGACCCGCAAAGCCTTCGCTACGCCGAGCGATGCCTTCCTCGCCAGTCGATCGTAGACCTTCTAGCTCTACGCCTGCCTGTGTAGAGCCTCTACGCCGGTCAAACCGTTTCCCGGAAAGTCGCTGATTTTCACCAAACGGGCACCAGTTCAAAACTTTCTGTGTACCTTCCCTGCAAAGCCTATCTAAACTTTCGGCTTAATGTGCTATTGCTGCTTATGTTTTAAGTGCTCCTTTCTACTTATCGCGTAGCTAAAACATTTATGGACACTTTTGTGACGTGTTTTTAAAACATTTATTAAAAGTGTATTATCATTAAAAAAAATTAAATTTCATTTTAAATAAGAATAAACTAATTTTGAATTGAATGATTGTCAATCTCACCATTAAAAATAACACTTCACCTAACAATTGTTATTGATATACGGTTGAGTTTAATATTTAACTGGTAGTTAAAAAAATAGCAATCTAATTATAGGCAGTAAGTCAAACAGAATAATAACTCTCATGAAAAAATGAAAGCTGCTTATCTTCTAATAGGTGTTAATGACTTTAGTTTGATTTTATTATTAAATCTAACGTAAGAAAACTTTTACCTTATAATAAATTTACCACGAAACTGAGACAGATATAAATAAAAAAAGTGTAGTGTGAAAGATGTTACTGTACAAAAGTAAAGGTACTTAATTATTAAAAGTTAATTTTTTTCCGATTAGTAATCGAGAATGTGAAACAGAAAAATAGTGTCGCCTCAGCAAAAAGGTATGTTTTTCAAATTTAACTATTTTAACAGTTTTCATTTATTTCAACTAAATAGTTACGTATTTACATTCTAGAAAGAAAGTTATTTTGTGTTAAACTTAACCCCTCAGGCCTCGGGCATATTGACGAATGTTCGGAATGTTTCTGCTTTGCAATAAAATAAATAAATGGAATATTTCTGAAAATATCCTAAAATTAAAAACTGTTTTTGAAAGGTGACAAAATTTGCTTTGAAAAATTATTTTTAGGCATAAACATTTAATTTTTGAAAAATAAAATATTAAATGCAAAAATAAAAAAGTTTGAAAAATGGCTCACCTTAGTTTTTTTTTTCTAACAAACATTACTGATTACAAACATATAAAAGTACACAAACACATTTTATTAGACAAATGTATTATAAACGTTATTGTCACCTCATATTAATTTATTCTCAATTGATTTTTCAAATTGCGGTCGGAACTTTGGTTTCATGTTCATTTAAATCTTCTATTGTTAACTTTTTGATTTGAAAATACAGCGTGGTGTTTTCTCTCTCTTACATCGTTTAGATCATCTTTGTATGATTTGTTTGACCATCATAAGGGAGATACGATGATTTCTATGAGACCTGCACGAGCTGTTCCCAAAAGCGAATAAATTAGCCGAAAGGGTTAATAATTAACAAGGAGATCTATTTCTGCTAATTTAAAATTTATTATTGGGTCTTTAAAATATCGAGCTGCCAAATTTTTACCTTATATAAATAAGATATATACTCCAAATTCGAAAGTAAAAATATTTTTACTTACCAGGTGAGTCAGTAATCGAGCTGTCAACAGTTTTAATATTTAAAAAAAAATAATTCTACAAAACCTTATTTTATCAAACCACTGAACTGTCCAAAGCGTTTTAAAATATTGTATGATACATTATAAGCATATTTTTCAATTTATTTGTTTTATTAAATGTCTTTGTAAAATTTTATTTGAGAGTTTTAGGAATATATTAGGAATTTTTACATCATTGACCAATAAAATAACGATATTCACAATATAAGACTAAATAAAAAAAAAATAAAAAAAACACATGTGACAATATTAAACAATCAGTTCTGATAAAATTCGTTTACTTAGAGCTACAAAAATTGTTTTTATAAATATTTCACATTTAAACATAGAATTTGTATAAGCGTGGGCCGCCACAGTATGGCGAAACAAATCGTCTTATTTCCATGAGCGTTGGGATAAAAAGCTTTCTTTGGTCTTTAATTTTATTAACAATTAAATAAAAACTTTAATAGTATTACGGTTTTAAGGTTCCCCGAAGCGATCGAAAAATGATTAAAAAATATTTTTTGTGAATTATTCCCAAGTAGTAAGGTAAAAAAAGAGTTTCAATTACAAAATTCACAATGACAATTTATTTACTATTAAAAGCTGTTACAACATTAAGAATAACCATCATAATTATTACATTAACCATGAAAAATTAGACATGACCAATTATTCCGGTATATAATCACGTTTTGTTTCAATTCTTGCCACACACATTCGAAGATGCTTCAGTCCAGACCTCTCCACAACGTTCTACCAATTGTATATAACAGGTAAATCTGACGATGAAAATGAAAATGAAGATGTCAATGAATCTGTTGATGAAAATGGAGCTGACTTCTGAAGTTAGTTTAAGTTACTCTAATTCTTCTTTCGTCACATCTTCCAAAATGGGAGTATACGTGATTGACGTATCTTGCCAAGATATCATATCAATGTAGGAATGTGCATCAATAATCAATGTGAGTACTTTAAATGTTGGGTGCTGTGTCCAGGAAAACTATCTGGCTTTCAATAAACGTCTTATCCCAAGTTCTTTGATAGTAGGTGATTCATCGGTTATCACTGACAAGAGTAAATTTTCAGGATTAATGAAGTAAGCGTTTCGCTGTGTTACAGGATTAATTATTGCTTTTATTTCGTTCGGAAGATAGCGCGTATACAAATAGCCCTGTACAAATCGCAAGTGCGCCCCACGGTTGAATTTGGCAGCCACCTCTGGTCTGGAGTCCCAAAATACCTGAAAAAAACCCTCGACTCTGTGCAGAAACGGGCGGTCCGTTTGATAGATTCTCCTAACTTAACAAATGGACTGCAATCTTTAGAGCACAGGCGTCAGGTGGGAATGCTGTCCTTGTTCTACCGGTATTACAATGGAAGATGCTCCGAGGAACTAGCGTCACTGATCCCCTCGGCACCGGTGCATAGTCGGGAAACACGCCAAACACGCGCTCAACATTTGTACACGGTTGACATTAGTCACATGAGAACGGGTCGTTTCTACGACTCGTTCTTGAGTTCAACAGCCCGGCTGTGGAACGATTTGCCGGCTTCTGTGTTTCCTCCCTCCTACAATATGGGTCTCTTCAAGACCCATGTTCACTCCTTCCTCTCCTCAACAGCACCCTCCACACAGCATCTTCAAAGATGACATAGGCCCTGAGGGAAATTATTTCCCTCAGGGCCTCCTGTGTGGAGTTAACATAAAAAAAAAAATATATATATTATCATGTTATAAATATTCCTCGCACCATCTTTGGACGACCCATGTAGTTTTATATCAAACCACATAGAAACGTATGCCCTCATCATGAACGTGGCTAATATGACCAAATTTTTTGATGAGGTTGCGCTTCTAATATACGGTTGTAGGATGCGACTCGCTGTAGTTAGCCACCGTACATCGTGACATCACTACTGAGTTACTTCTGGCAGTATTGGGAAGACAACGTCCGATGGAAACTGGTTTGAAAATATTAAGCAAGTATTTTTGATCGGTGCAAGTATTTTTGATCCGAATGCAAGACTTCGCGACGTTGCAATAAAGAAGGCAGATCAGCCGCTGTAGGTACTGGTCGGTTCACGTTTTTCTCCATCGTCCGAATCACACCACCAGTTATTCCCATATGCGTATTCTTCAAGTTTTGTGCCTTTATTTTTTTTTTGTCCTTTTTATATTAAATCTGGTCTTGTCCTTTCGACCATCAAAAAAAAATCCCCTTAGTTTATGCAAAATCTTTGCATTTTTGAGTCCAGATCTAACGTGCGCGACGCAGTCTCTTTTTTGTATTACTTTATTAGAATTATCCTGTGAAATTATGTTGAAATCATTAAAGACGGCAGAAACGATTGCTGCACCAGCTCGATCCGATATCCTGAACCTGTAACAGATCTTGGAGAGAACTGTAAAAGACGGAGATTTGCTGGTTGTCGGAAAGGCGGTAGAATTAGTTGTACGTAGCCCACTTCATTTTGCGACCGGAGAAGATGATGGAAAACAATGATACATTGCCTACAAATTATAAATCTTTTTTCTTCACACACCTATTCATTTAATTTGGTGAGACGTTTTCTTTTTCTCTTCATTGACTTTTTTAATTGTTTCGTAGTCGGTACATCAACGCTGCCGATGAATATTTTTCTCACACCTCTTTGATTTTCCAAAACTCTTTTTCTTTAAGAAAAACTTTAATTGCTTTCGAACAGATGTAATTATTGTCTTTACATTTACAAAAACAAATTTCAAACAGTCGGGAACTTTAAATTGAGATTGATTTTAAATTGAGATACTCTTGGGTCTGAGTGATTTTAAATTGAGAGACAGTTTTTTTGGAAGAACACTGTATATCATCTGTCTTTTTCTGACTTCAACAAGTTTTTATTTAGTTACCTTCACAACAATATCACAAAACGGAGGGTCTTTGGGGCCATTGATCGATGTTCACTTCAATCGCTCCCACTCACAACATTTCAATACGTTTTCGTACGTGGGCTACTCATTGTCTTTAAACATCTTAAAAGTACCAATTATAGGGCACGTAGTTAACTATTAGTTTTGTTGGAAATATTTTTGAAACCATAAACATACGTGAATAAAGAACGGCCAGTATGGCGCGCTGCTCATGCAAGGGTGGGGTTGGGAACTGCGGGCGGACGTGCTTTAGTGCCGTATTACTACAAAAACAATAAATGGTAGTTAAATATGCCAAAGCTTTAGACTTTATTTAACAAGATCTTATAAAATAACAACTTTAACAAAATTCAGAATATTTTAAACAGAGGCTGAAAATGAAAATATTTAAATATTTTCTCAGATTTCAAAGGACCCCGAAGCTTTGAGATATTTTTAGATTTTTTTTAAAACTAAATTATTTTAATTTTTTAGTTACAAAGACAACTTTTCAGTACAAGCACCCAAAGGAATTTTAAAGAAATGAAAATAGGCCCACGTTAACTCTATGTAATATGGGTGGATTGTCTTCTTTTTTTTAAGGTTTGTTAACCTCTAGATGCTCTTTTCAAGATATTTCTTCCATCCTGAAATGGACTCATGTGAGTCATGCTATCTCATTATGTATTACGGAGAAATATATATTTTTAAAAGAATAAGAAAGACACTAAATTAATAATTAAATAATTCAAAATTAATAAATTATCTAAATTCGAAACAACCTTCAGCACTTAAAAAAGAATAACAGGCACAGCCGGAAAAACGTCATTTTTAAATAAAATTTTTGACGTGTCGACTTTTTTCAACAAAAAATAAATATATATAAAAGAATTAAAACATTTTGTATTTAAACCACGAATTTATTGTTTTGTATATCAACCGGTTTCGCTTCGACCAAGCTTCATCAGGATATAATAATAACTGTTATATAATAAAAACTATTGCAGTTATTATTATATCCTGATGAAGCTTGGTCGAACCGAAACCGGTTGATATACAAAACAATAAATTCGTTGTTTAAATACAAAGTGTTTTAATTCTTTTAAATATAATGTCTAACCACAAAGTAATTGCTTCTTACGAAAAAAAAAATATATATATTAATTGATTTCGAAAGATTGTTAGTTGTTTTAATTTTTGTAAAACATGTTAATTTTTTATAAATATAAGGAAATATCGTTGATCGTTGGTAAATTTGTTAAATTTTTAAATATAATTATTTATTATACAACACATATTTCAAATCATATAATCTTACAGTAAAATACATCAATGTCTTGGAAAACTGCTTTTTAAAATTAAAATTTTAGTTAACAAAAAATCATTAAAAAAATCCGCGCACATGTTTTGCGACGAAAATACTTCAGTTTGTCTATTTATTTACAGTCTTAGAATTTAATGTATTTTAGATTTTTATACAAACTTATTTAGATTACACATTATTGAAAAACTATAAATCCCTCTGATCAAAAAATAATACATAATTATAAAAATTTGGCCATCACGCATTGTTTTGCTTTCTTGAATGTAGATTTGAATTAAAACAAATTTTGAATGAAATAAAATCTTTATTGAGTTATAAAATATATAAGAATAATCAAGCTTTTTCTTAGGAACCGCCCAATACAGTGGCAAGGGTACAATCGCAAGGCCATTTTTCGACGATTTTTGAATTCTTGGCCGCTGGTTAATGAGCCTTAAATAGTATTTTTCAAGGTTTGCTTTTTTTTTGTATATCTAAAACGTTATAAAAATTAAGTAAAAATAAGTTTTAAAATACCTAGCTCCGATTAAATGTATTTTAAAGTTTTGCGTTTAGTAGTAATTTACAAGTAAACGATAAAAATCTTTATTTCAGTTTGCTTTTTGAATATTACATTTTGCATGTCGATTTATGATCTCAAAATCTGAGAGTTTTTTTTACATTTACTCCACGAAGAAGGCCCAGAGGAAAACAATCCCCTCAGAGCCCATGTGATCTTTGGGGATGTTATGAGAAGGGTCCTTTTAGGAATGGAAGAAGAGGAAATTCTGGGAAACAGGAGGTATGAGAGGTGGATTATCTGCGGTTCGGTGTGTCCAGGTGTGACCGGCGTGTGAATCCATCCCTCCCACTGCGGTGCAAGACGATGTTCCGAGAGAGTCCTGCTGGATAGGTCAAACAGTCTCCCTCAACCAGTCCCTCCCAATCCGGACCGCAGTAGGGCAGGCGCATCCACCTCCAAAACCAGGACAAACCTCACCCCATGAACCCGGGCACTTCGGCTAATAAGTGCTAACCTGCTAAGTTACCAAACGTAGCGAACCACTTGGGGTGGCCTAAGGCAGAGGTTATCGGAAAAATAATCAAATTATTAATGGGAAAATTGTCAAATTATCTTTTATCTGCTTGCAAAAACAGATTTTTTTTTAAATATGTTCAAAAACAGCGAATTTATTTGAAATTGAATGTGAAGCAGAAATATTTGATGACATAATATTATTTTGTCGAAGCCTGAGGGTTAAATTAGGTTTTCATTCGACAAAAATGTCATCAAAGTAAAACGCCTAATTGAATAAAGGGAAATTATTAGGACACCCGTGTTCTTATCGTTTGAGCCTTAAACGCGTTACACCAATCTTTTAAGGGCTATAAATATAAGCTATTCTCGTAAAATGAGTAACACCATCTTTTTAGAGCTATATGGGCTACATTGGAGGGAACGTGGCTTCGAACTTATAAATACCTCTAATGCCTTACAGCTGAACCGGTTACTTTGATACGGAGCGGATGAAATTACATAAAAGAGATCTACGCTTATATAAGGAGAAAACGTATTTTATTTGGGGTGCGTAAAAACTTCCAAATCCGAAGGAATTTTAAAGGAAAAGTAATATTATTTTATTGATTTATTTCGATGATATACATTAAGATTTCGGGCGTTTGCTTCTGACGCAATCGGTTTATTTTTGCAAATAAACACTTTTAAAAATGTGTCGATATTTTCAGGTGTTTTTTTTAAATGTTAAATTTTAACCCTTTTTGTGCCAAATCTGTAGGTTTAATGGGGTGGAAACTGAGAGTTTTGTCGTAGTATGTGTTTTGTAATTGTCATTAAAAAAATCACTCGACACCATAATATAAAACGTTAGTAAGTTTAATTTCTTTTATTTTCAATACATACTTCTTAAAACCTGGACAAATATCGTTTTAATATCAATAAAAAATAATCTTATAAAACTTACAGAAAACTTTTTTTTATATTAGCTCCATACAGGAGGCCCCAAGGAAAACAATTTCCGAAGGGGCCTTTGTCATCTTTGGGAATGCTTTGTGGAGGGTCTTTTTAATGAAAGAAAGAAGAAGAAGATATGAGGGGTAGAGGAAGCAAAAAGATATGAGGGGTGGGTAGGAATCTGAGCATCAGTGTGCCTAGGAGTGACGGATGTATGAATCTATTCCTCCCACCGCAGTATAAGGCGTTGGGTTGAGAGAGTCCAGCTGGGGAAGTCAAAAGATCTTCTTAAACCTCCTCTCTCCCGATCCGGCCCGCCACCAACACCTTACATCTATTTGACAATTTTATGGACTACGAATAATCTTAGATTATAGTCAATGGAAATTTCTTATAACTCAAAAAATGTCTCATCACCAAATTTATTTGTGTGTCTATAATTGCTTTCGTTTTCAATATATTTTGGGTATGCAATAACAATCACTACAATAAGTAGCCAACAATAAGTTGGCGCAAGCAAGACAAATTCCTGTAATTTCTATATCCGCTATATTCGATTTTTTGACAAAATGATTTGAGTCAAAATGATATCTTGTTCACATTTTTGCGAAGAACAAGAGGAACCTAAAATTGAGTTTCAAAACGTCACTTATCACAACCAAAAATCATAATAAAACTGCGAGTGAGAAACAAAGCCCGCTATATTATTAAAGAAGTTATTATCAAAATCCGCTATATGGGATTCAACCAATCACGAGCAGTTATTTTGCCAAACGTATTCAAAATTATCTAAGCGCGAGTTTTTAAACTCGCCATCTCAGGTAAGTTGAGTTTCAAAAGCCTTTATATGGCAAAGTATCAAAATCCATTACATCCATTTTAGATCTTATAATTAACTCTCTTATTATTGTATGTATTATAGTTGTTTATGAAATATAGCAATGGGATTGCACACACACCCCTCCCAGTCCTGCTGGAATAAACTTTAATAAAAATTTATCACAATTTCTTAAATATAACTTAAATTTCTTATATATATTATAAAAAAACACTTAAAAATAACACTTTTCGAATTTATATTTTTTATTTTAATTTATTATTCAGAATTTTTTTGTTTCATTTACATGTGATTAATTTATATGTGTACAATTCACCTAACTGAGAAACGTATTATAGATTTTCTCATTTTACTAAAGTTTTATGTAGTTATCTAAAAATTAAACAGTTATTTTATAATAATTATTAAAAGATATTACTTTATTACATCAGGAGTTAGTACATACTATATGTTGTTACATAATATTTTATAAAATTAAATGCAGTTTGGAACACATTAAATATATTTTAAATACAATTTTAATAATTTTTTTACATTAAATTTCGTTGATATTAAAGATATTATCTACATCAGAGAGAAAGTTATTGTATGTTGAACACAGTCTTATAAGGCAAGCATTTTAATTTGAATTGAATAAATAATAACGATTGACTTCAGATTTAAATACAATAAAATGTTGGGCAATCATGACAAGAGTATTGTCATTGTGGCTTTAAGTTTGAAACTTGAGACATTCTGACATGTATTGTGCAAATATAAATATTTTATGAAATGTTTGGCGCCTATACAGGGTGTTAAGGATGTACGTGTCTTACTTTAACAAGTGATTTCTGACATAATTCGGATTAAAAAAATTAAATTTAGGTATCCGGTGATATTTTCGATGTTTTTTTTTCAACTAAAAACATTAAAAAAACTACGTATTGGACAGTTGGGAAGGGGGTAGGGATTGGATTATTACTCATCAAGTTTATGTTTTATTTTAAAGAGAAAAAGAGTCATCAAAGAATTCACCGATTCCAAAATTTCATTAACATTATTTTACTCCAAATAATGTCAGGAATCATTGATTAAGTAAGTCAAGTAAGTCCCTTAACACCCTGTATAAGTAAAAATAGCGTTGTGTAAAACATTATTTTAAACTCTTTACCGTTTTCTCAGAAGCTTTTACCCGAGTAAAAAGGTAAGCACATTTAAAGAAAATAATATTACGCCTTGTCAAAGATATGTTTTTATTTTAATAGAAAACTTATTTATGTTTTGTAAGTGGTAAGATAGATAATATATATCTATGTTATGAATGATATCAAAGAAAACCTTTTTTCTTGATATGAGAATTTGTGTTAAATATTTTGAGTAAAGAAATAAAATAATCAAACCACTTCAAAATGAACATGCCAAAGAATGCCACATCTAGCGACTCCGAAGAAGAAAACACAAATACTAATAAGAATGTATAGGAAAAGGTGCAATTGAATTCGACTACAAAAGTGTGGAATAAATCATCCTTCACATTGATAAAAAAGTGCTTCGTCGTCTCACACTCTTGCCTTTTTTAGTTTTCTGAAGGTTTCACTTCAAGTGTGAATTGCACACTCTAATTTTTTTAAATTTTTTGTATAATTGTAAACCACTGAAATTGGAGGTTATCCATCACATACCTGCCCTGGTATAAGTAACAGATGGTTACTCCTTCAAGGCTCTCGCAAGGACTCAATTTTTTTTTAAAACGAAGTTACATTTAATTTAGAACGAATCTAGAACTTCAGTGTCCCTGCATACGTTGTTAGTAAGTAAAACCACTGAAATGTAAGAAATTGTTTTATGTAACTGTTGTTTATTACTAACCCTTGAGTAATAAAAAATGTGATCATTTGGATGTATACAATTTAACAGCCCCATGGGCGTGCAGGTGTAAATAAATATAAATGCATATTTTTAAAAAAATTAAATAATACAAAACATTGGCGCAGCCGGTTGAATTTAACAGCTGCACACTTCAAACTAGCAACTTATGAATTCGTAGTCAAGGAAATTAACCGCTCGACCACATAGGTCGTTAGTTTGCCGATTATTGCAAAAAATAACGAACTTTTTCTTCTGTTAAACGTTCTTCTGTTTTCGTCAAACTAATGTTTCTATTATTAGATTCCTACAAATGTGTTTTTAATCTGTTGTTTTAAATGAGAAGATTTTGAAGCACTGACCCGGAACACGCGTTTTAAAGGTATTAGTGTTCGATCATGTAAAATAATGCGAAAAACGCTTTAAGCAACGTAAAAATAGAAAGCAAAGAGATAAATCGATGAATCGTGGTTCAGTGTGGCTTTTCTAAATAAAATTTGTAATTTGTTAGAAATTAATTATCGTCGGACTGAGATTAGATAGGTTAACATTTTTGATAAGTACCTCTGCATAACTTGAGAGTTTTTACCGAAATGCGACCAGCGACAAATGGATATAAATTAAATTCAACTGTTTTTTTGTCAATTTGGGAGTTGTGTCCGCTTTTATTATTTGTTAATCTTTGGTGTAAACAACATGGATGACCTTTGTGATCGAGGGGTAAGGCTCTCAATTAGCAGTCTAAAAGTCGCGGGTTTAAATCCCAGCGTGCGCAAATAAATTTTATTTGATGAATTTGCTTTATTTCACAATTAATGAATTAAAATAATATATAATATGTTTGCGGCACGTTCCAGACTGGAGGATACTCTCAGAATCGCCTTGGTGTAAGACCATCATTCAGAATTGAAACGATGCTTGCATTAAGCCTTGTTTTATGACTAGATCCGAAAAGTCAGATACTTCCCCCTACTCTTAACTGTCTGCTTCCCCTCCTCAATACCTTTAGCCTTACAAATACCCCAATTGTGAATGCCGTAGTCTCACTAGCTCCAGACTGGAGAAAAACAGCTCTTGTGCGATATTCATAAAAAAATACAAATCCTTATTTTAATTTTTCACTTTTGGAATAAGTGAAAAAAAGATATTTTAACCCGGCGTCATTGAGGCAGGGTCAATATGACCCTGCATATTTTGAATACGAAAAAAATCTTAAAAATAATTGCCGCACTCAACCGTCTGTCTCAGTAGCTGCAGCTAAGTATCACCCCCCCCCCCCCCTTCGTGTACCTCATTTTAGTCGTCCATCGCCCGCGCAAGGAGCAATACGTGTGTAAACCTGCGACCGGGTAATCATGACCCAGCTCAACGGCAACGTTGCTGCTTTGGGCCATATACGAAATTATACATAACATATTATAATATGATATAACGAAAGTTCTTGATATTTCTGTGATTAATATTCCAATGATAAAAAAATTAGTTAGTATAGATTTGATTCAAGTATATTTTTGTAAGAAACGATATTGTTTTTTATTGATAAAAAATTGATGATAAAATTTAGAAGAGAGTGAAAGGTAAAAAAAAAATAATTTCATTTATAACCAATGTCTTTTATTGCTGATACTGATTATATATACAGTTATATATTATAAATATCAATTTTTTTTAAATTATAAATTATTTTATACAAGTCAAAATAGTAACAATTATAACAGGGTCATAATGATCCACCTCAATGTAAGTGTAACTTTTTTCCGCCACAATGACACCGGGTTAATATTTAATCATAAGAGACCCTGATATACTCCAATATTTGAGACCCTGAAACAAAAATTTAGAACAGAAAAATCAGAAAAAGATCAATACTCAAACAAGACTAAGGACCTAGATGGCATGGAATCTTTTTCTGATTTTTTCTTTATTTTTAGTTTGACACAACCAAGCACCTGAGTAATATTTGGGTAACTATATCTTATTGATGATTTTCGGCGGAAGATCACCGCACAGAAACGTTACTTGTAATTATCAATAATAACTAATTTTGAAGGTAATTCTTTAAATCCCATTGAGAACGAGCACTGATTTTATTTGATTATACTGATTTAAACTAAATGTGACCAACTTAAAAAAATTGTATTAAAAAAATATCCTGCTCCATCAATTTAAAAATTCACAGATGTTTGAAGAACGAATAAGCACTAAGGCCTTAAGGCGGCGCTCTTCGGCTGAAAAAGAAGAAAATGGAGAGATATGTAATTACGAATGTTGTACAGAGCGCGCTAATATTTTAAGTAATAAAATAGCAGCGAAAATTGTGAAAAAGCTTAATAAAATATGACTCGTTTAAAATAGAGCAAAAATCTCGTGGAACGTATCTTAAGTATCATTTAAAGAAACGTTGTGAATTTTTTCACAAATACAACTTGTAAAATAATAGAAATAGACTTGTTTTAAATAATTTTCAGAGCATACTTTGCGATTTTTTCTATCGAGGGAATTTCGTATAATTTGCGTTTCGGCGTGGAACGTATCTAAATATTATCTTCAAAAATAACATATATTTTTTTAAGAGCTTAAAAACTTCAAATGCTTAAGGGAGATATGTAAGAACTTCGTCGAATTCGAATAGCGGCGCCTTAAGAGAGTCACGTGAAAAATCTTTTAACATCCCAGTTTGTCAAACCTCTTATGGGCAAAGAAGTTGAAATATAATGCTACTAAGCTATTGGATTCTCTATTTACGAACATTAGAAAAACGCAAACCACAAATTTATTTACAAGTAAAATCATTGATTACCTCCAATAAATATATCCATAAGGAGTATTTCAAAACATATTCATACTTGAATTGAATAATGTGAAAAATAAACAGATTTAATTTTTACTGTTATTATTAACGAGTATTTTAAAAACTAAAAATTATCGAAAATATACATAAAATTCAAATTAAATTGAAAAATCACCTGAAACAACTGTAAGAGTCCATTTCTACTGTTAATATTTCATTTAAATCTTGAAATCTATATATTGTTATATCTCGAGTTTTTCTTACATATTTTTTGTTAGTAGATGCAATATTATTATTTACTTACTCAATGATAACATATACTTGAGCTTGAATTTCCTCACCAAACACAATAGCCTTGTCTCTTTATGATGAGGAAATGCTGTTATTATATGTATTTTACAACTCTTTTTAACATGTAAAAAAATGTATACTTATTGTAAAAACAACCAAATATTAAATAAATAAAAAAATTTAAAAAATACAACTGTAGAAATGGTACACTGACTAATGTGTTTCATAAAGTAAATAGGAATGTAAGTCAACTATAAATTGCCACATTGCGAACATGCACCATTGAATTCGTGAATTATGAATGAGATAAATAAATGGGAGATTTTTAAGACATTAACCCTACAAAACAAACGTTGTTATTGTACGTCAATAAGCTAAACATTCGACTTTTTGGCGAACTTTTTTTTTAGTCATACTTTTTAGGTAAATTTTCATTATTTAAATTTCAAGTATAATAGCGCATATTGAGGTTAAAAAATAGGTAAATTTTCATTATTTAAATTTCAAGTATAATAGCGCATATTGAGGTTAAAAAATAGGTAAATTTTCATTATTTAAATTTCAAGTATAATAGCGCATATTGAGGTTAAAAAATAGGTAAATTTTCATTATTTAAATTTCAAGTATAATAGCGCATATTGAGGTTAAAAAATAAAACAAACGTAATTACAAAAACGTATCTCTTTTTAAGTTCTATGTAGGTAATAAATCGCATTTCAAATTACACTAAAATGTACATTTTTTTAGATAGATTTCCTCTTAATTTCACCATTTACCAAAATTTTCATTAAACTAACCCTTCGACAAAATGACGAGATGTCAGTTGGTATCGACAAAATCAAAAAAAACTTACCTACTAAACACTTGCCGCAAGCTGACAAGTAGCGTAAGCTAGTCTCTCTGTAGGAACATTAATAGGACACGGGTAGATCTGCATTTGATTTTTCTCCTTCTTTTTCTTCTTCTTCTTCCCCTTATCCTATTCGGGTCGGGGACCCATTGCATCGACAAGACTCCTCCATACGTCCTTGTCTTGTGCTGATTGTTCGGCCTCCGTCCATGGCAGTCCCAGCCTCTCCTCTCACAGTTTCTGAAGTTGCCTCGCCCAACTGTGTCTGGGGCGGCCCACTGGAAGTCTACCCTCTGCATTTGATTTTATTTATATATATATTTTTAAATGATATCTCAGAAGAGCAACCCTGACAGTACAGTTTAAAAACGGTTGGGCTGCTTATTAAGGTACGGGATGAAGGAAGGAATTTATTAATGCCGGTCTTAAAAAGCTCCGGATTACATGAAAGAGGATAAAAAGCTCTCTGATGCTCGCCATTTTGACGAACGTTAGATATCTGGGGTTAAAGGCAAATGTGCGCCTGAAAACTTCAATATTTACCATTTCCACGCCTTGGGACCTTCATTAATTGAAAATGTACGTAATACATACATCAGAATAAGTCCTTGCTCCGTAGGTACCCCAAAAAGACGAAGAAACAGAATAATTTATGAACGTTCATCAGCACTCGTAATATGCTGGTACCATTGAATAGATTATTTCTAGATCAAAACGGTTGTTGCCAATTTATAGGAGACTTTTCGACAGGCAATAATATTGATTATTTATAGAAAAAAATGTAGATTCGTTTTAAAAAAACGCTCAGACTATTTTATTTTTAATGTGGTCTAAATGACTATCTTAGATCATACGCTGTACGCCTCGAATACTTCAAGATTAATAAATTTTATGAAAACCTTTTTGAAAAATTTTATCAATTTGACCAAAAGTGTAACGACCATGCGACTGACGATATGATAGAGACTACATGAGAGAGCCCTAAAAAATACTATGGAATAATGTGTGCGATTTATCTTTTTCTTCGTCCAGCGGTAAGGCTCTTGACTCGCAATCCGAAGGTCACGGGATTGAATCTCGTCTTGGCAAATAAATTTATTTGATTAATTTGTGCTATTTCACAATTTATTCATTTAAAATAATGATAAGTATATTTGCGGCACGTTCAAGAGTGGAAGATACTCTCAGTATCGCCCTGGTGTGAGACCACCATTCAGAATAAATACGTTGCTTGAAATGGCTTTAGGCGTGTTTGGTGACCAGATCTGAATAGCCAGGTACTTCCCCACATTCCTCTTCTCCATTTCCCTCCCCTCCCAACTACCTTCAGCCACACAACATACCCCCAATTGGGGATGCCATAGTCTCACTGGCTCCAGACGGGAGCAGTTGGGAATCTTGTGCGGTATTCATATTAAAAAAAAGGTTTGGTTTCCGATTTCAAAAATCTGCTTTATTTTTCTTTTTCTTTATTTTTTAAGACTTTTACTTTGACTAGATGGCTAACTTTCATTAAATGTGTTAGGTGTTATGTTATTATCAACCCCTTGAAAAGTTAGCGCCCGAACTGCTCCAATGGTGCCTGCACAATTCCAACATTCAAAATTGGGTAGTCACACACAATTTCATTACAAGACATTTAAATTCGAAGTGAAACAAATCAAAAAAAATTGTCGTCCCGGACAAGAACTCTTAGGATGGGTTGTTTCAAAAAATTTGACGAATTTGTCAAATATTTGACGTTAATTTTCACGTTCTGTGTAAGTTCTATTCAAGTTCTGTGATGATTTCAGTTATGTGAAGCAGCTGGCCTATGATGAACTCGAAAAGAACTTACACAGAACCTGAAAATTAACTTCAAATATTTGATGAACTCATCAAATTTTTTGAAACAACCCGTCCTTACACTTTATACCGTAATATCAAATTATTTTAAAGGCAAAATTATTTACGAATAAATATGTATTGTTAAATATTTACCTTATCCTGTACCAATTTTATTGCCGCAGCATGCGTTTCATGAATTTTCAATTTATTTATTGCATATATTTTTTTGCTTGTTTTTATTACTAGCATTATCGTAATAGTTTTACAATTCTGAAGAAAACTATGTTCTTGAAATGTCTATAGAAATATGATTAAAGACAATCAACATTTTAGTTTCAACTGTCTTTTTTTTGAACGGCTTTTAGGACAATCGTCGATGACATGCATACGATCTCTCCCTGGGACTAATATACTATATACATAAACTCTTTCCAACTTAATTATTTATGAAAATTTTATAAACAATGCTTTTAAAGAAAAAAAACAAGTGGACACTGTTTATACTGATTTCAGTAAAGCATTTGATACAGTTTCCCATGAAATCTTAATTTGGAAATTAGGAAAGCTTGGTATACGCGGCAATATATTAGCCTGGTTTAAAAGCTATCTTACTGGAAGACAACAAATAGTTAGAATTAAATCCTCCCTGTCAGAAAAAAATAATGCAACAAGTGGAGTTCCACAGGGTTCACACCTTGGCCCAATCTTATTTATCTTGTTTATAAATGATCTTACAAAAATATTTCATGATGTATCTTTCTTACTTTTTGCTGATGACCTCAAAATTTTTAAAATTATTCAAAATATTTATCATTGCAACATTCTTCAAGATAATATCAACAAATTGTTAATTTGGTGTATGGAAAATAGACTTTATTTAAATATCTCAAAATGTCATATTGTTAGATTTTCTAGAATAAAAAATCCAGTGATATTTAATTACAACATTGATAACAATGCTCTTCAGACATTAATTCAAATTAAAGACTTGGGCATCACTTTTCAATCAAATCTTTCATTTGTTAACCACATAACAGAAATCTGTAATAAGGGCTTAAAAATGTTGGGGTTTATAACTAGGCTAACTAGAAACTTTAACAATATAAAGTGTATTAAAATGTTATATTTTGCTTTTGTTAGAAGCTAACTTGAGTACAATTCTCCTGTCTGGAATCCTCATTATAATATGCACGTACAAGCTGTTGAAAGAATACAAAACAAATTCTTACGTTTTCTAAATTTTAAAATGGGTATTCCAGCAAATATGTTAAACTACAACACAATTTTAAACGATATGAATATGCTTAAATTGTCAGACAGAAGAATTTTCACTGACTTGGTATTTTTATATAAAATTCTAAATGATTTAGTTGATAGTCCGGTATTACTTGAATTGATAAGCTTCCGAATTCCACTTCGTAATACTAGAAGTCAGGATTTATTTCAGTGCAGAAATTCTGGGACTAACTACCATATGTATTCCTCTTTGCCCAGAATACTAATGGAGGGAAACAATTATACCAAGTCAGTGGACATCTTCAATTTATCTTTGAATAAATATAAAATATTGTTATTGAGGCAGTTCAGTTATGTACAATAAAATGTTTTTTCTATGCTATATATCTAAAAGCCCCGAAAAAGGGCGTTTATTTATAAATAAATAAATAAAACAAATCAAATTCATAAAAGGAACAAAAAACCCAAAAACACAGAGATTTCTTCACTTTCGACATGCCAAAAGAGAAATCTTGACATGTCAGAAAACACACATTTTTGGCTATAATTCTATTTATTCGGCTCGTAAATGAAAGTGTTCACTTTTGATATCATTTTACTGTAATTATTATCACATTGTTAGTTCAAGAAAGAATTTCGAAAAGGATAGAAGAGCGTGTGGAGCGGGCAGGTACATTAAATATATTACCAGAGGTTAAAAACCCGCTCCACCGATTTTTGATGCTAGGCCCTGCGGGCGGTTTTTAGTTCGGCTTCGCCCAGTTATAAATCCAATAGGAACTGATTCCAAAATTTGCCCGTTCCTCGGATCACTGTCATCCAGTGATAGCTAGTCACCGGGACAAAGTAACTGGGACAGGCAATGGCATTATGTGTAATATATAGCCGCTTGATACAACTGAGTAACACCGTCAATCTTTCCATATTACTGATTCGTAGTACTTATACCTAGGGAGGACACATCCCCATGCAACCTGCTGACGGAACTGGCGACATCTTGTGACTTTCGAATTCTTGAATTCGAAACCGAATGACAATGATAGTTTTGTTGAAAATTTCATTTACATAAATGTTTTTTTTTATTATTTGTGGCGCGGCGCGTACAGCGTGGCGTCAACATGCACTCGAAGCTGGGTTCTGAAATTCAATCATGCAGACGCTACCCTATTAATACTGTTTGATTCAGCAAATCCGGGTATTGAATATAATAATGTTGTAGTCATGTGGTCTCTATTCATTGACAGTTACGTATACATATTTCAAATCTCCATTGTTCATGATGGAAATTATCTTACAAAGCCGAAAATAGTTGAATTTTGCGTGCTTCTTTGATTCGTTTCTACAGGCCTGGAGTTGTTGGTAAGGCAAGCTCCTTGGATGACTTTTTTGTTTCCAAACCAGAAAAACCACAATATGAGATTGGGATTAGATTTGTAACAATACACTTGTGTTCGCTTGCTGGTATATTGTTGATTACGAATAATGTTTGTATAAACAAGCAATAACGTGAAATGAATTTTGATGCTGCCTGCAAACCTTTTAGAAAAGGAATACACGAGTTTAATTTAGAAAGAAATTGATATTAATAGTTTCGAAATGAGTTGACAATTTCGCTTCTAGTAAAATCATAGACAAATTGAAACAAAGAAATTTGTTGCAGAAAATTGGGCCGAAATGCGACACAGACGTTAAATTAATAGTAAAAAGTCCATAGATAGTAGTAGATTTAGTGGCTTGAGAGTGGTTTGGTGGTTTGGAGCCCACACCAAGTGAATTATACCTTCACGTTGGAGAAGGTTCAGAAGAAATTTCTGAGATTTCAGAAGAAATTCCTGAGGGAGTACGGCTACTACCCGTGGCTCTACCCTACCGACTTTTTCTTGGGCATGCTCGGTATGAACCGACCGTACAAGTCAGAAGGGATGTACTCATAACACATTTCTTCAGACTGATTCGTGGACGGTTCGAAAACTCGGCTATTATGGAGAACATTATTTTCTATTTTCCCAATGGTTATCTCCTTCACCGACAACATAGACTGTTTTATCTCCCGGCTTGCAGAACTAACTTGCCAATGGTTATGCCAGTCGGGAGAGCAGTCTTGTTATTAAATAGAATCCCTTTGAATATCGACATGTTTAGCATTAATGAAGTAAAATTTAGACAGCAACCTTTATTGCTGTTAGTATGATTGTTCTTCATTGATTTTTAAATTGTTCATTGATGTTGAAATTGTTTAATTTGTTTAAATTGTTTATATTATTAAAATTGCTTAAATATGCTTTAATCATTATATTTTCTCTATTTTAAAAACAATTTGAAATAAACATTTTGTCATGTTTTTAAAGTGAATAAATTGAATTGAATTGAATGGATGGAAATGAGGCAAGATGAATTTTAATATAAAATAAAAGATAGAAATAAAGTTACACATTTCAAAATACGACAACACTCAACACATTAAACTGAAAATTTTTGACAGAAAAAGCTGTTCAAAAGTTGCTTGCGAGTTTTAGCGAGACACACGAATCAAATTTCACATTTTCACTTAAAGCTTCTGTTAATACAATTTTGCCTTTCCAGCGCGGGTAAAAGCTATTTATAAAAATATTTCCTGGAAATCTCGACAAAATTACATTTCACTATACTCCCAAACAACACAACACGCGTTCAATTTACAACTTATTCCAGCCATTGATTTATTTTCCAGTCATTAACGTTTCCCTTTCGGCGAATTATTAGGGTTAGACCCATTACTACTTCGAAGAGCTTACATACGCTCCTCATCTACTTCTCGAATCGCGATTCGAATAATTTATCGTGATCTTTGAAGTTTATAAACGGAATAATATTCGAATGTATGAAATTTAGGAAAGGACAGCGCTTCTTTCCGGAAAAGGCATTGCAATGACATTTTAAAACATTTTATAATTTTATTTTTATTTATTATGGACTAATAGTCCATTAATAACATAACAATAACACGAATAAAAAAAAGAGATGACAATGAAAGGAAAGTACATATAAATGAAGAGCATTGACGAATTATAATATAAATAACATATATAGAAGACTACAAGTCAAAGCTTGAAGATGGATTTAAAGGCTTTAAAAATTACACATTTCGTATCGACTGCAACACCAAAAAATGCAATGCTTTGACTTGCGTTAACAAGTCTCTGCATTCTGGATAAAGAAGAATGATATCCATAATTAGTTGAATGTTGATTGAGGAACAGCAATTCATTATTTCGGAGTCTACGAGAAGGGATGTTAAACTGAATGAGTTGTAACAAAGTAGGTGTTGATAATTTTGAATATGCAAATAAGATACGTTCCTTTCTACGTTTTTCTAAAGAAGAAATATTTAAAGTTTGTTCAACTTCATCATACGAGTATTAGCCTCTTTCAAGTCCTAATCTCCAAGCAATTCCTTGTAGGAAGCGAGCAGTGCATCGAGTGCACTGATTCGATGTGACAAAAATGGACAGCATATAAAGGAGACCAAATGACACTATCATATTCAAGGCGAGAGCGAACCAGCGAACGATAAAAAGTTTTAAGTATACTTATGCGTTTAAAGTCAGCGGTAATTCTATGAATGAAGCCGAGTAGTTTAAGTGATTTGTTTACAATGTTATTAATGTGATCACGGAAAGAAAGTTTGCAGTCTAGAGTAATCCAAAGGTCCTTGATAGATGTGACAGTAGAGAGACAAACATTATTTAGTTTATAATCAAACTGAATAGGTTTTTTTGGTTCTACAAAGGGACAAAATTTTGCATTTATCAACATTTAGTTCCATGCAGTAAATTTTGCATCAATCATTAAATGAATCAATATCAAGTTGAAAAAGTAAATAATCAAGATGGGATTTTTTTTATTTTAAGAATCTTATTGTCATTGGCAAAAAACCAAAAACGTGTGTGTGAAAAAAACTTTAGTGATATCGTTAATAAAAAGATTAAAAAGAAGCGGGGCCAAATGGGCTCCTTGCGGAACGCCGAACGTTACGTCAATATTAAGGGATTCAAAGTTTTTTTTTTAACCCTTTGTTTTCTATCACTCAAGTAAGAGTAAAATAATGATAACAAAAGGTTTCTAATGCCTATAGCATAGAGTTTGGCCATGAGGATACGGTGATTAACTTTGTCGAAGGCTTTGGAGAAGTCAGTGTAGAGGACATCAACCTGAGTGTTGTCTTCCAAAGCTTTAACAATGGTATTTGTAAAGGACAGTAAATTAGTTGTAGATTTTGCCGATCTAAATCCATGCTGTTCCTCAATCAATAATAATCGGTTTGGTTGAAAATAGGTAGCTACATTGTTTAAATCATGTTGTAAATTTAATCGTTTACACTTGTTATTACTTGAATAGCCTTGCATCACGAGCAAATAATTTTACAAAATTGACAATTTTAATAATATATAAAATTAATAAAAATGGTCTGTGAGAACCCTGTTGTACCCTCGACGAAATTTAATTGAAATCTGATTCAACGCCCTTTATTGCTACTGTTTGTAATGTGTTCAGTATATAATATAAACTTTAACCCAATAAATATATTATTTATTTTATTTTTATTTATTAGTGATAATATATTACATAACATTTATAATATATTACTCCCAATGAGTTTAATAAAACTCATTTCGGGAAGGACAGCATTACACAAATAAAAGAAAAGAAAAGAAATTTAAAAATTTAAGAAAAAGAAACAAAAAGAAAATTATTTTTACACAAGAACATAAAATTCAATGGGAGTTTAATGAACAGTACATAATTTTAAAATGGACTAGACACACTTGATATAGTTAGTAATTATATTTTATACGGAGAATATACAAGAATTACAAAGTAAGCTAGCTAAATTCTTCACAGGTTAATAAAGCTGCTGAGAAAATACCCTTTTAGAACCTTTGCCATTGTTTTTTTGTTTGATGCTGGAAGTTTTAAGTCATTGGGTAGTGCGTTGTATTGCGTGTGTGCGACGTATTGTAAGGAGTTAATCCCAAATTTAGTCGTGTGAGTAGATGATGATAGGTGTATTTGATTTTGTGATCGTGTTTTGTGCTGGTGTATATCGGAATTAAAGGCTGGTTTAGTGTTGGTGTGTGAGGAGTGTTGAATTATTTGTAAGATGGCAGTGGTGATGCTATATTACCAAGTATAAGGTCAGTGTCTGAGTTGGCATCGCGCTTGGTTTCCACCCAAGCGTCTTAACTTCCTCGACTGGCTAATTCCTCCATCATATCACTAGCAAAGTTTTCCGCTTTCTGATTTTTTCAAAATGTTTTTTCATATGAATATCGCACAAGAGTCCCAACTGTTTCCGTCTAGAGCCAGTGAGACTATGGCATTCCAAATTGGGGTATGTTGTGAGGCTAAAGGTAGTGGGGAGGGGAAGGAGATGGGGAAGAGGAAGGTGGGAAAGTACCTGGCTATTCAGATCTGGTCACCAAACACGGCTAAAGCCATTTCAAGCAACGTTTCAATTCTGAATGGTGGTCTTATACCAGGGGGATATTGAGAGTATCTTCAACTCTAGAATGTGCCGCAAATATACTATAAATAATTTTTAATGAATTAATTGTGAAATAACACAAATTAATCAAATAAAATCTATTTTCCATGCCGGGATTCGATCCCGCGACCTTCGGATTGCGGTCAAGAGCCTTACCGCTAGACCACGCCGGCTGTCGTGATGTCGCCACTGTGATGGTACAAGGACCTGGAAATGTATGTTTTTATTTATTTGTAAATAAAAAAGTGCCTATCGAACAAAAGTTTTCTTGGTTCTAATTTCATTAATTTTACGTAACGTGGCGTAATATCTCAAAAATTATTCACGATAATAATTACTTAATACAGCATTACGTTTGCAACAACGCAATAAGGGTGCAGTTTCCGTAGCAATCTGCGGAAATACAACAAACACCGCTTGTTTACCGTTGTGCTCCATATTGAACGCGCTACAGCAGAAGCGGTGCCGAAACTACTAAGTTATATTAAAGATCACCGCACGAGCGGTTTCTTCCGGGGCAATACATTTCTGAACAACTACGCTTCCTGACACTGCCTGTGTCAGGGGCGGTCCGTTACTTTTCAGTGAGCTAGTTAGCTGGGGCTAAGATTGAAAAATAAATCATTATTGATGGTCATCATATTTATGTGAATGTTTTCCGGATTTTTTCAAGAGTTTTGGAAAGCTCAACATCCCCAAACTATTTGAACTCACAAATGAACCCATTGTATTTCAACTTATGGGCCTTAACCAAAGAGAAAATTATTATTAGCGAAGGTTTCTGATGGTGAAATTCAATAGAATCACCCACTCATTTTACGTTACTTAATCACCGGTAAATAGATCGTTCCCCGCAGCGATACTCTAAATAATTTCACCAATATTTCGAATAATTAATTATTGTAAATTGATATTTTCGCTGCATAATTTACAATATTAATTCGCGGTGAGTTGATGCAAACAACACTAATTAAGGACCGTGTGTATTGGTGTACACCAAAATGATGCCCTCCACAATTATAATTAATAAAGTACAGTAAACAGATCAATTTTTAATTCCTTCTTAAAAGATTTTAATAGAAACCAACGTCATCTAGTCATCACTTAGTGTCCTTTGATTATTACATCAAGGAAGGCAATCAATATTGCAGATAATGTCTCTCTTATATCTGCGTGGATTTGATTTTTATACAAATCTGTATTCTTTTTCTAAGATTTATGCTTTTTTTAACACTGAACCTGCAAAACATAAATTTAATAGTAGGTTTTTGTAGAGAATGTCTAGGCGGCTTTCTACTTTGCTGAATAAATTTATTAAAATTATCACAACGTAGATTTATTTGCGATTTAATGTCAGGACAGTTACAATACAAAACCTACTTTATTATTGAAACGATTCTTCTTCAATATTATACACCTTTGAGAAAAATCCAAAATTTGGATTAATTCTTATTCTGTGATATTAATATTAATACATATTCTATGACGTATTAAGTTCAACAATATAAGCTGCTTTTAGTACGTGTTACTATCCCAGGAACAAAACATCCTCCGACAAAATATCCTACGGACAAAACATCCCCCAATAAAATATCTACTAAATCTTAACCTTACCTAACCAAACATGACCTAACCGAACCTAACCTTACCTAACCTAACCTAACCTAACCTACCCTAATCTAACCTAACCTAACCCAACCTAACAAAAAAATGGGACAAAATAATAAAATTGAGAAAAATAATAAAATGGAACAAAATAATAAACAGACAACCTAAAGACAATAAATTATCATTCAAAAAGTAAAATGGGACCAAAATAACACAGACATCTTGTAAAAACAATAAATTTTAATTTAAATATACATAAATTCCAAATTAAATTGAAAAATTACCTGAAGCAACTGAGAGTCCATTTCTACTGATAATATTTCATTTAAATCTTGAAATTTATTTATTGTTATATCTCGAGCTTTCTTACATATCTTTTGTTATTAGATGCAATATTATTATTTACTTACTAAATGATACATATACTTGAGCTTGAATTCCTTCACCAAACACAATAGCCTTGTCTCTTTATGATGAGGAAATGCTATTATTATATTCATTTTACAACTCTGTTTTAACATGTAAAAAAAATGTATACTTATTGTAAAAACATAAAAAAAAAAATTCAATTATTTCAGCCCGCGGAAAGTCATTTACAAATAATTTTTAAAAAAATACCACACATCTCTTGCTAACTGAGTTGAAAAATTACCTGAAACTACTATAAGACTTTTATATATATAATTATTATTTCTTATAAATTTTGAAATCTATTATTGATAAATCTTGAGTTTTTCTTACTTATGTTTTTTGTTATTATTTGCAATTTTGTTATTTACATTTACATGAATCCATTATAATTGAGCACGAATTCCCTCACCAAACACAAGAGCCTTGTCTCTTTATGGTGAGTAAAGGATATTTTTATTTTCCTTTATAACACTGTATAACCTATAAAATGTATACTTATTGTTAACAACATACAAATTAACAAATAAAATAAACAAATCGTCTATTTTTGAACTTGAGGTTATCTGTATTATTTCTGTCCCATTTTTTTGGTTCAAAAATAGTAAAATGTAAAATAAGCTTAGGTTAGGTTAGGTTAGGTTAGGTTAGGTTAGGTTAGGTTAGGTTAGGTTAGGTTAGGTTAGGTTAGGTTAGGTTAGGTTTTAGTAGATATTTTGTTTTCAGGATGTTTTGTCCGTAGGATATTTTGTCATTGGAATATTATATCGAGGGATATTTTGTCGGAGTATATTGTGTCGGGGGTATTCTGTCGCAGCATGAAAACACGCGGTACCTAGTTGATTTATATAGTGAAATTGTTCAACTCTGGATGTAACGTCTAAAACAACATTGATGTCTGATAAAAAAAAAACAAAAAAATCTATCTTATTTTGTGAAAATATTGTATTGTTTTGTATGTTTGTAACAGCCCTAAGAGCGTTAAACTAATAAATAAATAAAACACGAGGAAGATTACTATTTGCATTGTATTTCAATAATACACTCCCATCCACTCTTCCCCTAACTACTTACATTATAATATGGATACTTCTTCGTGAAAATTTGCATTCTTGATGCTTAAAATAACAGGAAAATTAATGTATGCATCTGATTTCGATAAAATCTGTGGCCGGAGACTTCAGCTAGTAGGCATATAAATTCAGAAAGTGCTTAATAACCAAGACTCTCAAAGGCATTTAATATTGAAGTATTATTCAGATTTGCTCTAAATACACACCGCTTTGGAATCCAAGAGACTGTTGAATTATGGAGAAATTCAGGGAATTTATATGTACAACAATTTTATTATGAAACACATATTATTCCAAACGACTAACCGACACTAATGTAGCACTCGCAATGGTAAATAGTTAATAATTATGATCTGAGATGAATCTGCGCTATAATTAATCAACGCGTATTTCTGTCTGTTCCATCAAAATCAAAATTCAACATAAATTTCTAAGACATTTTCACATGAAACTCGGTATTCCATTTGAAAACAAACTGAAACTTTTTTTTAGACTGTAAATGGTAGTATAGACAGCCGTGATTTATTTAAAATCATTGAATTTTATATACCTACTAGAGCAACTAGTTCCAAAATCTTTTAAAATGTAACAATACCAGTACTGATTATTTCAAATATACTCTTTTACCTGGATTACGTGAAGTTAGTAGTTTTGACTTTTGATATAAAAAGGCTCCTTTCTCTTTCAACATGAGTTTATAATATATGGTTGTTAAAAAAATGATTAATTTTGTAAATTAATTAAAATTATTTGCTAGAGGACATAAGAAGAACGTATCGTCATATCGGGTGAGGCAGTTTATAGACGCATTATTATGGGTGGGAATTTCCGCTTAAATGTTTCCGCGAGACTTAAAATGTGTTTTTTAATACGGAAATTTCAGAATTTTTGTGGAGTTGGTATATTATATATATGGGGGTAGCCAGGGGTATGCGTATGGTTTTATTATGGAATGTTTGAAGTTTTTCAAGTGAGATTCTGAAGCGTGGGCCCAGATGGGGCTGGCATAAGTTAGTTTTGGACTCGTTTTAAGTTTACTAGTGAATGACACGGATGTTTCAACACCAGTAAAGGAAAAATGAAAATTTAAGCTACATGATAAAGTAAAACTTACTCTTCAAAACTAAATGTCCAGAAAACGTGACATAGTTAATGCCCAAGAAATAAAAAAAAATAAAATTTCAAACCGAAAAACATTTTTTTACCCACGAGCACTCGCGCCTTTAAAACTCGCACGAGCACTCGCGTATAGAGCATTTTGCTCACTTTTTAAAAATAGCGAAAAATTGCATAAACTATAGCATAATTTTTCAAAAGAAGCAAACACATTGTGACTTGACATTTTAAATAAATAAAAGGGAAACACTTTGTTTTACGTCACTTTATTGATATTTTTTTTCTTTCTTTTTTCTCTTTTTCTCTCCCTTTTCCCTTTTCCCTCCCTTCCCTTTTCCCTTTTCCCTCCCACAACTGACACACTGTCCCACTCTAATTTACTGTCTCTTTCTTTTACAATTTGTATATATATATATGTATATTTCCCTGTATTTGTCAGTATTTTATATTCAGTCCTGATGATGGTACGGAGGTACCGAAACCGGTAGACGGAAAAAAAATATCAATAAAGTGACGTAAAACAAAGTGTTTCCCTTTTATTTATTTTATAGCATAATTATTTATATTATTACTAATTTATAACAAAACAATCATTTAAAATCAAATCAATTATTTATTTTTAATAAATAACATTTTTTATACTGTACATTAATAACCAATAAAGGAACTAAATTGGCATTTCTTAATTGCAATTTTGAAATAAACTATAAAAAATTACTTCAATTAAAAAAATTAAGGAATGAATAACAAATTATTAATATTAATGTAATTACACAATGTAAAAGCATGTACTGTTCTAATACTTAAACGTTCTGGAATAAACTAAAAAATAATACTTACGTTGTCACTCGCGCGATGAGCGAAACGCCGCGCGACGGGACCCGGCTGAAAAAACCACCTCTACTGAGCGACTGGTACACCCTTAGGCAAAAAAGCTGAAATGGCACGAATTTTAAATAATTGACCGTGAGGGAAACGCTCATAGCGCGAGTGAACGTGGGTTAATGACGTTTAATTTATTTTATTTTATATTTGCACAGGCACAGTGCAAGATTATTTTTAAAATTATTACCTTTAACTCAAACAAAAATGTCAAATTTGCCACTGAATTTTTTAATAGTCTATATTTTATAATTTAAAACACGAATAAATAAAAAAAGCACATGTAAGTACTCGATAGGTCCTACACCTTTTGATTAAAAAAAAAATTGTTCAATTTGGTTGGGTGTTTTGGTCTCAAACTAATAAAACACGAGCACAGCCGGGTGCCGAAGATAGTAAACCTAATAAAATTACAGAAATTAGTAATAAAATAATAATGGCAATGATTTTAAATGGAATTCATCGCTTGGAATATAATTAGATTCAAAGTACTGCCGTCTGTTTAATTGTTAGAAAAGACATTATTTACTCGTATTACTGAATTCATGGTACTAATAATTAAAGTATTTTCGAGCTAATTTAGTAGGAGTTGGAGCATAATTTATTTGTTTATTTGAGTATTTCAGTTAAACAAGTGAGACAGAGTGGTAGATCCTAGATTTCAGTATAATAAATGAGACAGACCGGTAGATTCTAGATTTCAGTATAATAAATAAGACAGAGCGGTAGATTCTAGATTTGAGTATAATAAATGAGACAGAGCGGTAGATTCTTGATTTCAGTTTAATAAATGAGACAGAGTGGTGGATTCTAGATTCTAGATTTCAGTTTAATAAATGAGACAGGGCGATAGATTCTAGATTTGAGTATAATAAATGAGACAGAGCGGTAGATTCTAGATTCTAGATTTCAGTATGATAAATGAGACAGAGCGGTAGATTCTAGAATCTAGATTTCAGTATAATAAATGAGACAGAGCGGTAGATTCCATATTCTAGATTTCAGTATAATAAATGAAACAGAGCGGTAGATTCCATATTCTAGATTTCAGTATAATAAATGAGACAGAGCGGTAGATTCTAGAATCTAGATTTCAGTATAATAAATGAGACAGAGCGGTAGATTCCATATTCTAGATTTCAGTATAATAAATGAAACAGAGCGGTAGATTCTAGATTACAGTGTAATAAATGAGACAGAGCGGTAGTTTCTAGATTTCAGTATAATAATGAGACAGAGCTGTGGATTCTAGATTCTCTCCGTATTGCCCTGGTGAAAGGCAACCATTCAGATACCAAAATGTTGCTTGAAAAGGTTTTAGCCTAAGTATAGTTAACCCAATTTCGGAATGCCATGTTCATATTTTGGGGGGCGGGTATGGGTATCTCCACCCTGGTAACCATTTCTTGGAAAACCAACACCCCTGGCATAGGTCTTCTCAAGCAGTTCGCCACGTTTGGTGACTTAGCAGGGGTGCCCGAGTTTACGGGGTAAGATTTATTTTGCCAACTTACCGCATGGAGGACCGGATCGGCAGAGATGATTGATGGAGACATTTTGACCTCTGCAGTCGTATTCTCTCGACCCTTTGCCTCGCACCGCAGTGGATGTATTCATTCGTTCATCACTAATAGTAACAATACAACGGTAATAATTTTATCAAGTTATCGTAATTAATCATAGAAGAAGATCTTCTTCTTCTTCTCGTGCTCTGTCCGTTCACAGCGGACGTTGGCTATGCAGACTTTGTTTACTGCGGCCCGGAACAGCTCTACAGTCGCCCATTGCCTTGCACCGCAAGGGTTGAATTCATTTGTCAGTCACTCTTGGAAATACCCAGATTCCTACCCACCCCTCATACCTATTTCCTTCCCAGAAATTCCTCTTCTTATTTTCTTTAAAAAACCCTTCACACAGTATTCCCTAAGATGAGATAGACCCTGAACTCGCCAAACCTCTGTCTCAGGTTTTTCAGCCATGATGTTCTCCTTATTTCAGGGCCCCGCCTTCTGTATATTTGTCAATCTGAAATGATAAATAGGATGTACAAATAAGAGGTAGAAGAAGCCAAATTGGCACGCCATTTGTCCCGGCAAGGACAGTTCTGAGAAAGTTCTGAGTTTGAATCCCAGTTGCGACCGCTATTTTTTTTTGTTTTTGGATCTTGTTCCATTTCACACTTTCCTTTAGATTATAAGTGTTATTTTCTTCTTCAATGATATATTACAATGATGGGATTAACTTTTAAAAATTATACAAAAAGAGTTTTTAAAATAAATATATCGTAATTAAGTTTGCAAGAAGTCAAAGAGAAGGCATTTTTCATTATTTATTTATTTACAAAATATCACAAACATTTGTAAAAGCTTAAAATATACTTCTTTACTTTATAAATAGATCAATCTGAATTCCTATGGATTTCATAAACTCTTAAACTTCCAGCTAAATAAATATAAATTTCCGAGTGGTTTTCTCTGATCTAGTTTGAATGAGAATTTCTTGATTGGCATAATTGACGGTTCGGAATTACTTGCAATCATAAATATTAGATTACCAACATGACAAGCAAAGTCACAAGAAAATTTCTAAAAGCAGCGGTTTCAAAAGTAGATTTGACTTCTTTGGCTTGATAAGGTTCTTCTTGCACGGATGTAATAATTGCCAATTAGCTGATATCTTCGGCTCTTCATCATACTGCTATCACCATCGTCACGTGCCATATTTATTCCAAAATTAGAAGACCAGCAATTTGGTTATCTCCTTGACATCTAAGACACGTTTCACCCTCTTTGTTGGAATGTTCGTCCATTAATTTTTTGCGTTTTTTTCAATATGCCTTTTGTAATATTTTCCTGTGTAGAAATAATGTGGGAGGCATTATTAGTAATTTATTTTAGGATATCATCTCTTTTAGAGTGTCTTCTCTTTTATAGTTTTATCAGTTTTAGTATGTGGTATCTTTTAGAGTGTCTTTTTTTATAGTTTCATCAATTTTAGTGTGTGATATCTTGCAGAGTGTCTTCTATTTCATGGTTTCATCAATGTTAGTGTGTAATATCTTTTAGAGTGTCTTCTCTTTTAGGGTGTCATCTTTTTTAGTATGTCATCTCTTTTAGGGTTTCGTCAATTTAGGGTGTCATCTCTTTTAGAGTGTCTTCTCTTTTAGGGTTTAATTAATTTTAGGTGGTCATATCTTTAAAGGTGTATTCTCTTTTACGGTGTTATCAATTTTATGATGTCATCTCTCTTTTAGGGTTTTTTCTCTTCTAGGGTTTCATCAATTTTAGGGTCACCTCTTCTAGGGTTTGATTAATTTTAAGTAGTCAAATCTTTTAGGGTGTCTTTTCTTTAAGAGTGTATTCTCTTTTACAGTGTCATCAATTCTAGGGTGTCATCTCTCTTTTAGGGTTTTTTCTCTTCTAGAATTTCATCAATTTTAGGTTCATCTCTTTAAGGGTTTGATTAATTCTAGGTTGTCATATCTTTAAGGGTGTCTTTTCTTTTAGGGTGTCATCTCTTTTAGGACATCAATTTTAGGGTGTCATCTCTCTTTCAGGGTGTTTTCTCTTCTAGGGTTTGATCAATTTTAGGGTGTCTTCTCTTTAAGTCACTTTTCACCCACTCCTCATACTTTTTTTATTTCTGAAAATTTCCTCTCATGTATTTCCTTTAAAAGACCCTCCACTCAGCATCCCCTAAGATGACAAAGGCTCCAATGGAAATTATTTTCCTCAGGGTGTCCTTTGCGGAGCTCATGTAAAAAAAAACTCAATAAATCAATATGAAATTTTATGTAAATAAAACTATCGAAAATACCTACGAACAACACGAATTTATTTTCAAACAACACCTTTTATGAACAAAAAATTAGTAGAATTAAAAAAAAAACACAGAGAATTTTAATTCTTGGCAACTTTAGGCATTTTTTAACCATGGAAAATCAACTAATACATCATTATTTGTAGTTAGCCTGGGTTGGAATTTTTGTATTTACCCGAGCAAAATAACAATTTTAACCCCTTAATAAAAAAAATTGATCCTTATTTCTTCCATAAATAAATTGGCGTGAATAAATATTTTTTATATTTCTCGTCTGTCAAAAAATATTCCCCAATTCAACGTTATTTGAGTTGATGTCGGTAAAAGAGTTTCCTGTATATAAAAGCGGTGCCACCTGTCAGTGAATCAATGAATTGAAGTTCAAGGAGAGGCAGCTAGATTCATATCAGGTGAATATTGCAAACCATCCACGTCACTCTCTCCCCAGTTATTTTTGGTGAACTTATTTTCATGACGTAAATAAAAAAATTATGCTTTTAGGTCAGCGTTTTACTATTTTTGTCAGATATTTTAAGGCAAGAAACTGACTAATAGGTCACACAACTCTGTCTTTGCACATTCATTGCATCATTCACAGCCATAATTACATACATCCAATTTGGGTGGTGGACATTGGTACAGCCGCATAGGGAGTCATTTTTTGGATATTCACCGTCTCTGCTATGGGTCACCCCAAGAGGTTCGTTACGTTTGGTTCAACGGGTGAGGTTTGTTCAAATCTTGACCACGAACTGTATCCATCAAACAGCATCCCCAAAGATGGCATGGACCCAAAGGTGAATTATTTGATTCAGGACCTCCGGTGCAGTGTTTATGTAAATAAAAAATACTTCTGTAATTGTAACTCGAACTGAATTGACCTAAGGATTTGTCTTCTCGGGAATCCCCGACGTCTTCTACCATTCGCTTTCGCATCGTATATTCTGTTTTTCCTTCTTTCTTCGTTTGTTTCCTCTACAGTTTACCTGCCTCAACCATTTAAACTAAATGTACCATTATTAATTACGATTGCACCATCTTTGTATTTTTCTAATTTCATGCCTCATTGTCATAAATCAGGATTGGTATCTCTTCATTATGGAATGGTCTGGCTTCTTAATTAACTTAAATATTACTGTGATGCTTTCGTGTTATTTTGGAATCGGGAAATCGTTTTGAAACTTGATAACGAGATGGTTAATACGAAAATATGTGCATAGAAGAAAAAAAATTACCCATTTCAGTTTTTCGAGTTTATGCACTATGTCCGGAAACTAGTGGTGAAAGCAAACTAGTGAATCTGCACAACATAAGAATTCATTCACTCAAACTTCGACGAAAAAAAAGCAATTTTGGTATATTTTTTCTTTTTTGCGGCAGAAAAGGGCTAACAAACTTTTGATGCCGTGTTTGATGAATTTAAAAAGACCATAACAATTGATTGCTTAATTATCGCAACTTTAAGTTCGATTTGCTTGCATATGAGAGGTCAAAAAAAAAAAAAAAAATACAAAATCTACTCTAAATATGGTGTAGTTTCGCCAATTTTTAACTTGTACACTGGTTTTAGGTTAACATCTATGTATACTAATATTATACATGCAAAAGTGAGTGTGTTTTTTTGTTACGCTTTCACGCCTAAACCACTAAACCGATTAAAAAAAATCTTTCACCAATAGAAAGCTACATTATCAGCGAGTAACTAAAATTTTACGTAATGGTAAGTTCTGACGTTGTAAAATTAGTAAAAATGAAAATATGTGTATTTTATACATTTTAGCGGCAAGGAGGAAAGGCAGGGGGAAGGTGGGGTTCGCGGAGAGGGAAGGGACGAGGGAGAGGAAGGCGGGGAAGGTAACGGGGATGCACGGGAAAGGGTACGGGGTATTGCTAATTGCTAGAGTAATTTCCCCCAAATACCATGCGAGCGAAGCCGCGCGTAAACGAAGAATATAATTAATTCATTCTCAGTAATGCCGCAATAATTTTTCATAATAAAAGATATATTTCTTAAGAAAAAACCTTCTCTCGTCATAATGTAGATACCACTGTAAGTTGTAATCTCAAAGAGAGGCCGTGTCACACGTAGCATCAAACACAAGAACAAGAAGGCCATCGCTTGGTTGACTACTCACAAAGGACTCGCCTCTTTGATGGCAATCCGGTTTGTAACAAGAGTCCAGATGAGACAGAGTACAAAAGGGCATCTTCTTTTTGTCCTACCACAACAGATCACAATGGTTCATTGTTGAAGGCTGTGCCGTTATTATTATTAGTAGACAAGAGAGAAAAATTGTAATTAAAAAGGACACAATATCGTTTTGTCTGTTCTTGAAACAAGGGATTTCTAAAATTATTTCATTGTTCGTATTATTAAAAATGGGCTTCCTGAAAATTATTTTTTGGTTCTACGCAAAAAATTCAATAGCAACCAGTGGCAATCAGTGGACTTTTGAAGAGCAATATAGTAATTACAAGCGATTCAAGAAGCTAACGTAATGTAACCTATTTAACCTAGTTTTTTCATTTACTTTTCATGGCCTTACATCACTTTTCAAAAGTGGGTTGATTTGTCACTGAGTTGAATTGTACGGCTATCTTTGTGGAGCTGCTAGTGGGAAGTATCTGGTTATTTGTATCAGGCCATCAAACACGGCTAAAGCCATTTCAAACAATATTTGGCTTCTGAATGGTGGTCTTTCACCAAGGAGACACTGAGAGCACGTATCTTCCATGTTTTGTTTAGGTTAACTTGTGGAGCTGCTAGTGGGAAGTATCTGGTTATTTGTATCTGGCCATCAAACACGGCTAAAGCCATTTCAAACAATATTTGGCTTCTGAATGGTGGTCTTTCACCAAGGAGACACTGAGAGCACGTATCTTCCATGTTTTGTTTAGGTTAACTTGTGGAGCTGCTAGTGGGAAGTATCTGGTTATTTGTATCTGGCCATCAAACACGGCTAAAGCCATTTCAAACAATATTTGGCTTCTGAATGGTGGTCTTTCACCAAGGAGACACTGAGAGCACGTATCTTCCATGTTTTGTTTAGGTTAACTTGTGGAGCTGCTAGTGGGAAGTATCTGGTTATTTGTATCTGGCCATCAAACACGGCTAAAGCCATTTCAAACAATATTTGGCTTCTGAATGGTGGTCTTTCACCAAGGAGACACTGAGAGCACGTATCTTCCATGTTTTGTTTAGGTTAACTTGTGGAGCTGCTAGTGGGAAGTATCTGGTTATTTGTATCTGGCCATCAAACACGGCTAAAGCCATTTCAAACAATATTTGGCTTCTGAATGGTGGTCTTTCACCAAGGACACACTGAGAGCACGTATCTTCACCAAGGAGACACTGAGAGCACGTATCTTCACCAAGGAGACACTGAGAGCACGTATCTTCACCAAGGAGACACTGAGAGCACGTATCTTCACCAAGGAGACACTGAGAGCACGTATCTTCACCAAAGAGACACTGAGAGCACGTATCTTCACCAAGGAGACACTGAGAGCACGTATCTTCACCAAGGAGACACTGAGAGCACGTATCTTCACCAAGGAGATACTGAGAGCACGTATCTTCACCAAGGAGACACTGAGAGCACGTATCTTCACCAAGGAGACACTGAGAGCACGTATCTTCACCAAGGAGACACTGAGAGCACGTATCTTCACCAAGGAGACACTGAGAGCACGTATCTTCACCAAGGAGACACTGAGAGCACGTATCTTCACCAAGGAGACACTGAGAGCACGTATCTTCACCAAGGAGACACTGAGAGCACGTATCTTCACCAAGGAGACACTGAGAGCACGTATCTTCACCAAGGAAACACTGAGAGCACGTATCTTCACCAAGGAGACACTGAGAGCACGTATCTTCACCAAAAAGACACTGAGAGCACGTATCTTCACCAAGGAGACACTGAGAGCACGTATCTTCACCAAGGAGACACTGAGAGCACGTATCTTCACCAAGGAGACACTGAGAGCACGTATATTCACCAAGGAGACACTGAGAGCACGTATCTTCACCAAGGAGACACTGAGAGCACGTATCTTCACCAAGGAGACACTGAGAGTACGTATCTTCACCAAGGAGACACTGAGAGCACGTATCTTCACCAAGGAGACACTGAGAGCACGTATCTTCACCAAGGAGACACTGAGAGCACGTATCTTCACCAAGGAGACACTGAGAGCACGTATCTTCCATGTTTTGTTTAGGTTAACTTGGCAACCGTGTATTATATTTTTTTTATGAATTTCACAAAAGATTTCAAACTCTCCAGAAAAAGTAGAATCTACGGCATTCATTTTAGGTGAATGTTGTTAGAGAGATTAGAGTGGACAAGGGAATGAAATGGGAAAGCAGAAGATTGAGAAGAGCCTGGTTATTCAGATTCGGTTACCAAACCCGACTAATGCCAATATTTTAAGCATCGATTAATTCCAGTCGGTGGTTGGTGTTCCTGGGTACCCAGGGTATTGCTTCTTCTACTGCTCTTGAACCCATCATTAGAGCACAAAGGACAATCATGAAAGTAATTCTGAAACTCGCTCAGTCTACCAGCACTGACACTGAAGAAATTCAATACTCTCAATGTTGTTAACGTAAAGCTGCTCTTTGCAAAGATCATTCTCGTTCATTTTCATCGAAAAACAAAACACAATACAAATAAACACTACATAAAACCCGATCCAAAACCCCTTTTGTTTAAACTACCTTCGAACACAGATATTTAAAATACATAACACGAAAATTATACAATACACTACCAGCTACGTTAGAAAAACACACTGACTAAATTTCATTTGAATTATTTATCTTATTTTTAAATGATCTTACAAATATATTTCATAATGTATCTATCTTACTTTTTGCTGATGACCTAAAAATTTTTAAAATTATTCAAAATATTTATCATTGCAACATTCTTCGAGATAATATCAACAAATTGTTAATTTGGTGTTAGAAAAATAGACTTTATTTAAATATCTCAAAATGTCAAATAGTTAGATTTTCTCGAATAAAAAATCCAATGATCTTTAATTACTACATTGATGACAATGCTCTTGACACTAACACAAATTAAAGACTTAGGCATCACTTTCCAATCAAATCTTTCATTTGTTAACCACATAACAGAAATCTGTAATAAGGGCTTAAAAATGTTGGGATTTATAACTAGGCTAGCTAGAAATTTTAACAATATAAAGTGTATTAAACTGTTATATTTTGCGTATGTTAGAAGTCAACTTGAGTACGATTCTCCCGTCTGGAATCCACATTATAATATACATGTACAAGCTGTTGAAAGAATACAAAACAAATTCTTACGTTTTCTTAATTTCAAAATGGGTATTCCAACAATTATGTTGAACTACAACACTCTGTTAAATAATATGAATATGCTCAAATTGTCAGACAGAAGAATTTTCACTGACTTGGTATTTCTATATAAAATTCTGCATGATTTAGTTGATAGTCCGGTATTGCTTAAATTGATAAGCTTCCGGATTCCACAACGTAATACAAGAAGTCAGGATTTATTTCAGTGCTGAAATTCTGGGACTAACTACCGTATGTATTCCTTTTTACCCAGAATACTAATGGAAGGAAACAATGACACCAAGACCGTGGACATCTTCAATTTATCTTTAAACAAATATAAAATATTGTTACTGAGGCAGTTCAGTTATGTACAATAAATATTGTATTTATTACCATTCATATGTAAAAGCCCTGAAAACGGGCGTTGATCAATAAATAAATAAATACTTAACTATATTTTTATAAACTGGTCTAATTCCCTGATGGTTTGCTGGCTTAATGATTTGAGTGTGACTAGATTTCGAAAGCGAGATAAACCAACTCCACGTGAGTTATTAGCCCCTGCGATAAATACCTATAAAGATCCACGTGAAAGATAACAGACAATAGACAGCAGGTTAATAATATATAACATGTAGGCGATTAATCATAACTGTTGGCCCTTTTGACAGCAGGACAAAAAACCGAACCAATGATGATATTTAAAAGGGAACATTTAAATTCATTTAAATTTTTCGTTTCATGGGATTCTGCCAACAAATAATGTTTAATTGAATCAGTAATTTTGTTTTTGTTAGAAGAATATTTTGATGTACTCATTTTTAACTTGTAAAAAAGATTTTACAGTGTGATTTATTTTATATTCCACACAAGGATCCCAATTACCCAAAGCCGTCGACACTATGTAATTTCCAATTGGGATACATTGTAAGACAATATAGAGAGAAAATCACGTAACTGTTCGATTTTGTATGCTTGTTTTTTGCCTCAATTTAAGATCGATTTTGAAAACTAGTGGATATTTTCAGTTTTGCCCTAGTGAGAGATCACCATTTTTAATCGAAATGGCTTTAGCCGTATTTAGTGACCGCATCTGAATAGCCCATCATCCATCACCTTCCCCTCTCCACTACCTCCAGCCTCACAACACACCCCAATTGGGGATGCCGTTGTTCTACTGATTCCGGGGAATAGTTAGGCCCTTGTGCAGTAATCATATTAAAAAACGTTATATGAACGCTTTGAAATTTTTAAATATCTATTTATATTTCAATCGCCAAAAATCCAAGATTATTTATTGCCTTTTCTAACTCAACATAATTTCCTCCAAATCTTAGTAAATTCATTTAAATACTTGAATATAACAGCTATTTTAAATATTTGGAGGACCTAATTTTACACAAAGTAATGGGACGAAATATTAGTTTTATTACAATATGAACCCACAAATCTATTTTAAACCACTTCATTTTAAGTTATGAAGGTAATGGAATTCTTTAGAGGAGGCCTTCACCTTCGCCTGAGAGAGGGGTTCTTGCAAACGAATAATTTAATATCCCGTATTACATTTTTCAACAAGATTGTATAGCATTATTTATACTTTTTTATAACTCTGTAAGATACCTATTTGCAAGAAATAAAAGGCTTATTATTATTATTATTTTAAGACACCTCTACTTGCTTCAGAAGTGGCCCTTCTTCATCAGCAACAGATAAATGGCATTTAAGGATACGGTTAGTTTAATTTTTCAAAAACTGGCATTATTTTTGTCTGTGACATGCATTTTCATAAATTCGAGAAATACAGTCGTTTCAAAATTGCTTTTTCTAAAAATATCCTCAGTCCTTAATTGGATTTCAAAACTTTGCAGATCCGATTCCAATTGTTAACTTGAATCGTATTTTAGTTTACGCGTAACAAAGATATCTTTGTTATTTTCAATTCTATTGAAAACTTCTAGAGATGTAGTTTGTTGTTCTTTACTTTTTGGTGAATTTCTAAGACTTTTTGTTTGCAGAATTCTCGTGCGTTATTTTTCTTTGTATGAAACGTTATCGAACCGTATTTGTAATAAATATGAGTAATGAAAGAGATTGGACAAGTATTACAAGTAAAGAAGCTGAATATGGGCTTGATCTCTAACAAAAGTGGCATATAATAAATTCCATCACTCTTAATGTCAATAAAACAATATTTCTGACATTTTCTATAACACCAAGAGGACAGACGACGGATGACTGTACTGTCGAATTACATAAAAGCCTAGGAATCCAACAATAAAATCAAGTTTGATCATGACTCTGTCCTACCAAAGCACACTTCAAAAGCATCAAATATCTTGGAATTAAAATTGTTGAAAAACTCACGCATTAAAGTAATTACAAAAAAAATCACCAAATACATATAGTTCTTTAGAAACATCCGTAATATTCTCAATGTAAACGACATTAAAAAGCATACTATGGTTTGTGTCAATCATAAATAGAGTGGATTCCTATGAGAGGTCTATTTTGAGCACTCCACAGAGCGGCTCTACAAAGCCCAAAAAGGAGTACTAAATATCGCTCGCCATACATTCCTAATGGGAATATATGGCGAGTGAAATGCTGAAATAAAGACAATTCTGAAAGAAATTGGATAGACGAAATATGTTGAGACCTTCATGTTTCCAATGTACAAAAACGTCATTAAAAATTATTCGATTACAACAAAAACAACGCACGTGTATACCCCATTGCCCAACATAAATACTCAACCAGGACAATAAGCTAAAATAAACTGGTTATTTCCAATTTGAAAACATCTTTTGAACAGAGAAATATTAAATTTCATACTACAAAACTGTATAATGCTTAACCAAATCAAACGAAAAAAATTAATATTTTTTTTTTTAATGTTAAAAGCGCACAAAAGTCTAACCGCTTGGAGCCAGTTTTCAGAGTGGAAGATACTATCAGTATCGCCCTGGTGTAAGACCACCATTCAGAATTGAAACGTTGCTTAAAATGGCTTTAGCCGTGTTTAGTGACCAGATCTGAATAGCCAGGTACTTCCCCACCTTCCTCTTCCCTATCTCCTTCCCCTCCCCACTACCTTCAGCCTCACAACATACCCCAATTGGGGATGCCATAGTCTCACTGGCTCCAGACGGGAGCAGTTGGGACTCTTGTGCGGTATTTCATATAAAAAAAAAAAAAAAAGCCAATGAGACTATGGCCCAGGAGTATGTTGTGAGACTGACGGTAGTGGAAAGGGTAACTAAATGAGGAAGAGGAAGTTTGGGGAATACCTGGCTATTCAAATCTGGTCATCAAACACGGCTAAAGTCATTTAAAACAACATTTTAATTCTGAATAGTGATCTTACACCAGGGCAATACTCAGTGTATCTCACTCTGGAATGTGCCTTACACCAGGGCAATACTCAGTGTATCTCACTCTGGAATGTGCCTTACACCAGGGCAATACTCAGTGTATCTCACTCTGGAATGTGCCTTACACCAGGGCAATACTCAGTGTATCTCACTCTGGAATGTGCCTTACACCAGGGCAATACTCAGTGTATCTCACTCTGGAATGTGCCTTACACCAGGGCAATACTCAGTGTATCTCACTCTGGAATGTGCCTTACACCAGGGCAATACTCAGTGTATCTCACTCTGGAATGTGCCCCAAATAAACTACGTATTATTTTTAATTAATGAATTGTGAAACACCACAAATTAATCAAATCAAATATATTTTTAAACAGGCTGGGGTTGTCACCTGTGACCTCCAGATTGCGAGTCGAGAGTCTTACCCTCGACCACGGAGACCGTCAACTGAAGTAAAAAAAACTAAAAGAAAAAAATGTTTGAGAGAACGGAGTAATAATCAACTTGCAAACATTATGAAGATAATGTAAAGACAACTAGAAACTAAATGCAAAAATATATTTTGAAATCTATACATATAATAATGAAAATATGTTTGCTTCTGTCTATGTATGTATGTATGCTATGCGTTGCTAAACCCTTCATCTGAATGCGATGAAACTTTGGGGATGCGATGTGCGCATGCCCACGATTCTTACAGTAGTGAGTTCTGGCATCATCAAATTATGCGTTGCTAACAGTTAATCCGATTGCAATTAAACTTTGGAGATTTGATGTGCGCCTGCCAGCGATGGTTTCTGTATATACTGGTGAGCTCTGGCATTATGAAATTTGTACAAAAAAAACCAATAATGGAGTAAATGATAAAACTATAGGCCGCCTCAGAACAGGAAATTCTAGTGAGAAAACTATAAAAATTTAGCTTTGTACTTACATCATGTACAAACTTTGCTATAGAAACTAATAAAAAAAAAAACTGCATCTTTCCCAATTTTTTACCTCCTCTCTACTCTAAATAGGGAAACGATGCTCACACTGGTTCCGAGCAGTTGACGTACTATTCATTAATTTTTAGTCCTACAGTTCTTTTTTTTTTGGGTGTCTTGAGAATTTTTCTTTCACGAATTAAGTGATTATATTTTCCCTGGAAACGTTTATAAATTCAATATAAAAAGGGCATTCCGAAGAACATAGGTACTACTTCTCTTGTAAGCATTTTATTTCTGGAATAGGGTGAAAATCGAATTTAAAAGTCGCATTGGTAAAATACTGGGAGGCGGTGGCTTTTGAATTGGCATTTTTATCTGAAAATGAAATTCACTGAAGATTATGAATCAAATATTTCATCCCACGCACTTTTTCCATTCATAATTTCCCGTTCAAATGGAGCTGAAAGGTTATCAGTCATATTAAAGCATCGTGTGTTGGAGGATGTTTCAAAACCAAATAAAAAAACTTATGTTATCCTAAGACAAAAATTATAATTTTGAACGAAAAAACAGTAATACACCGATGATATTTCGTTGTACAGGGTGCGGAAGCATAACTTCATTCAGTCAGTTGATGTCGTAGCGGAGCGCTAGTGATCTCGTTCAAGAGGCGAAACTATAAAATTTTGTCCCGACACAGTTAAGTCGCCATCATGCGTTGGAACAGTGAGGAGCGTGCGTTTGCCGTTGAGGCCTAATTTTCAAACGGTGGTTCTGTGATCGCAACCCAGCGCGCCTTTAGGATGTGCCAGCATAACTTCCTGTTTTCAAAACTTAATAAAACCCATTGTATGAATCAGAATTTTTTTTATAATATAGGCACATATCTAAAGTTCTGTTATACTAAGTTTTTAAAGATCAAATAAGGTAGGTGACGTCCTAGGCGCACGTCGTAAGCGCGCTGTGGGTATTTCGCATTCCTCGCTCATAACACGAAACTTTAGTGGGTGGTTATTCATTATGATCTAAGAAAAATATTAATTAAATTTTTTTGCTTGTAATGCACATATTCGGTTAGCAACATAATATCTAACCCCATATCTCACGTCTTAAATAAAACAGATGAATTGGTGCTGTCATGGCGGGCGGGTGGCTTTGTTTTTTATACAAATCTGCAGATTTATTTCGGGATATATTAAATTTTGCATGACCAAAAGAAAGATGACTGTTTAAATTTTGGTTTCCCAAAACTACCCATCCTCTTTTCTGGCGACCCCACAGTTTATCCCCCGGCAGTTGACCCTAAAAGTAGAATTATTGTAAAATGATTATTTTTTGTGCATTATTTACAATTTTGAAACTAAAATCGACTTCAAAATACCATTCACATTGGTTTTTTATTATTTTATATGAATACTGCACAAGAGTCCCAACTGCTCCCGTCTGGAGCCAGTGGGACCATGGCATCCCCAATTGGGGTATGTTGTGAGGCTGAAGGTAGTGATGGGAGGAGGAAGGTGGGGAGTACCTGGCTATTCAGATCTGGTCACCAAAGACGGCTAAAGCCATTTCAAACAACGTTTCAATTCTGAACGGCGGTCTTACACCAAGGCGATATTGAGAGTGGCTTTCACGCTGGAACGTGCCTCAAATATACTATATATAGTTTTAAATGAATAAATTGTGAAATAAAACAAAATAATCAAATAAAATTAATTTACAACGCCGGGATTCGATCCCGCGACCTTCGGAATGCGAGGTAAGAGCCTTATCGCTGGACCACGCTGTTATACACATGTATTTACCTTGATGCATTGGAATGAAGGTATGTTTTATACATACATATTATTCGACGGTATATCCTCTCTGCACACCCCTTCGAGGACACATAATCATGTATTGTGTATAATGTTATGTAATTAACTGTCACATTGGAGGACCCACCACTTACCCGCCCTGGTATAGGTAACAGATGGTTTCCCCTTCAAGGCTCTTGCAAGGACTCTAATTCATTTTATAAAAACGACTCTACATTTAATAAACGAAACTAGACCTCCATTGTGCCCGCATACGTTGTTAGGCAGCAGTATGCAAGTGCTTGTTATGAACAATATTAGTATAAAATCTTACCTGAACCTCTTTTGGGTAAGGAAAAATAAAAACAAAAAGTAGGCGGTATGCCAACCCTGCCTGACCTTTATGCACATATTAACACAATACATAAAATTAAAATAAAATTACAACAAAAAAAAGGTAAATGATAGATCCAGAAACGGAGGCGGCCATCACAGATTGCCTGGCAGTCCTGTTGAGTGTGTCGGAGATCGGGCAGGCCGGATACAAGGTTCGGATTCCGCGCCCTTAAGCCGACTTCCCGGTGATGCCTCGACGAGAAGTAATTAACTGTCAGGGGATCAACGGTCACGAAATCTTCTTTTTCCAATCCTCAAAATAAAGTTTTGGCACTTCTTGAAAAAAATTAAGCAATGTTGACGCTAAAAATAAGAGGAAAATGTGTACTATTTAAAAACCCAATTAACACACAAAAATATGAATTCTAGCATATCCTTGAAAAGAACATAAAATCAATGATTTTTTTAAACCAACTCATAACATTTGTAAACTTTGTGCATTAGAATGACAGCAAATAATACAAAAACACCCTGTTTTCCTACACATAAGAGAATCGGGAAATCAGCAGGAAATTTCAGAATTTTACTATGCGAGAAATTTACGATCTGAAAGTGGCCCTCTAAGGGAAAATTTAAGCCCCACGTGGGGAGAGATCGCGGCTTTTGGGGACTTCATGAAATCGAATGGGGAGAACTTCATGGACGCGTGTGGTTATTAAGAATAAAGATGACTTTTTTACATTAGCTATACATAGTGTGAGGAAAATAATTTTCCGTCTTTGGGGATACTGTGTGGAGGTTATTTTTTTAAGGAAAGCAAGGAGAGAAATATCTGGGTAGGAAAAATGTGGGAATGGGTAGTAATCTGGGGGTCTGCGTGTTCATTAGTGACGTATAAATCCATCTCTCCCACTGGAGAGACTGCTGGGGGTGTAAAAAGATGTCCCTCAACCAGACTCTTCAAATCCGATCCGCCACACAATAAGTGGGCAGAAGAATCCACCGCCAAGACCTAGATAATCCTCACATGATGAACCCAGGCACACTTGCTAAGTCAAAAAACGTAGGAATGACCATTTGGGATCAGGTGTTGGTTATCCAATAAATGGAACCCGATGCGGAGCTAAAATACAATAAGACTTAAATAAGAGAAGATCAATTTTATTGAACTTGTCATACATACTGTTTGAAAATTTTAAGAAATATTTTGATACCTAAATTAAAAACTTCAAATAGAACACAACTTTGCCTTTAAAATAATTGAGTAGTTTGTAGAAAATTTTATGAACCCAAAATAAATAAAGTATCAAGTCTATAATAACTGCTTTACAGCTCAAAATCTCATACTTACGAATCTCTTTTCGGCAATGGTTCTATTGTAAAATGCATCAAATTAAGTTCTTTATAGAATGATTTCGAAATATTTGTGCCCATAATTCGCAAAATAAAATAAAACTCTCTTTTTGGCTATGTTTTTTTAATGAAAACGGGCAGGTGGTATTAAACGGGAATTTAGACCTTACCGGCATCTACGTAAGGAGTATTATTGTTAGCGACCCGATTATAAATATTACTGATGTGGTATATCGTATTTGAATTGAGTATATTTATATTTATTGGTTAATGTATAAACTACTTTGATATCAGGAAAAAATTTAGTTTGAGGGATTCTTCTCCACTTAATCTATGATTCTTAGTTTTTATAAGAAACGGCAAATATTAAAACAACAAAAACAGATAATACACAGGAACCTAATGAAGCCACCATGAATTTCTCACCGATAGAAGCTATTCTATCCCATTAGCATTCCTGTTAAGCAATGCTCGACACGATCGGATTAAGTTTAATTTAAACATTGGGAACAAATTAGATATTGCGAGCAGAATAGCTTGCAGAATACCCCCTATCAAATGGCGTGGGATTATCAACAATCAACATTATCGAATGAGTGTCGGCTGATTATAATGCAAATTATAATTATTCTAGTTTGCCAGCCCACCGTTGTCGGCTACAGTATTGTCTACATTTCTGGAATGCATAATATTGCTTTCAACAACAAGAAACTCATTGGGATGCTCGCAGTATCTATCAGTATTATCAGTTATTATCCGTAACTATTAACCAAGTACAATTAAGCATTCATCCGATTCCAAACACACTCCAGCGTTACTTCTTTATTTATTCATGTATGGGAAATTAGCTGAAAAATGCATTTTTTTTTTACAATGTTTACATTATAAATACCAAATATAGATTTTGTCCTTGTGTTAAGAAATTGACAGATTTGACAACAGAATTATATAAAATAACAACAAGAAATAATATTATATCACTGAAGACAAGACTACTTATTATATTTAATTACTCCTTACTAAGGGGTTTTGAACTGAGGCGGGTTTGAGTTATTTAATGTCTTTCAATAACCAATTAAATGTATTCAATAGCCCAATTTAAGGTTTATTTCCCATAGACTCATAAAAATCCTTTATTTCTAATCATTTGTTCAGGTGAGGTTTTCTCTTTAGATATAATATGACTACCCATTTTGTATCTTTCTAGCTATCACTATGTTAGATATTAATTTCGTGGTATCTCACTGTTCTTTTTAACTATGTTATGTTTTGTCTCTTTCTTAATGGATGTATAAGCTCGTATAACGGATGTTTTTTGATGAGCTTAATTTTGTACCCTGAAGAGCTATTCTCTGTCTTTTGTGAGATCAAGAACTCCTGTCAGATTTTGTGATTTTCCATGGCTGTTATTTGCTTTTTCTAAGGGCCGATGTCAGAATTTCAGCTGTTAGCTATCACAATATTTTAGTTTAATTCCTGCAAGTATGCACGATTGTTTACTCATTTAACAGCCGTCGAAAATCTCACAAATTGGACAGGAGATCTCGCCCGATATCTATCTCGATCGAACCTTTGTTGTGTTAAAATAAACAAATATCGTGGATATAAACAAACTAATTGTCTTATTTATTAATAATTTCATTTCATTCAATTAGGTTCGTCTTCCATGTCGTTTTTAGTGCTGTTTTTAGAGTTGACCTCCATCATCACTCGTACTAATTAAACTTTCCTAAAAGTCTTATATTTGGAGGAACGATATTTGTAGCAAAATATATGTACCTTCTTTGTCCAAATGTGGTTTTATAAATTGGATATTTTTTTTTCCCTTTTGATTCAATCTAGTGTTATGGATAGTTGATCTAGTAGACGAGTTCTAATTTTGAATAATTTCAATTGCATACGTTTGGCATAAATACACTCATAATACATTTGATACGTCAAAACTTTTAAAAATTTAGAACGAAGACATTTTTATGAGTACCTACTTTAGTTGTAGTCTAAAATAAACATTCTCAATTCTTATCGTTCTGGCAAAGGCCACAGCATATTATATTCGAAGAACATTTGAAAATATTTTTTTTGCGAATAATTTTTTAACTCTTTTGTTTCAAATGCGTCGAATACGCAACAAAATTGAATATGATGTCGGCCTGTGAGCTTAAATACCCGACATCTATGCGATAAAACTATTTACTACGTTGGTAATTAGTCGACACGTCAACATGACTACAGATGGCCAACAACACGTGACGGCAATCGACTAAAATCTGTTTCATTTATTTTACAATTTAATTTATTTCATTTTACAGTAAATTAAATGATTTTTTTTACAATAACTCCACCCAGTAGGCCCCGAATAAAAAAATTCCATAAGGGTTTGTGTCATCTTTGAGGATGCTGTGAGGAGGGTCTTTTTATTGAACGGAAGAAGAGGAAGTTCTGGGAAAGAAAGTGGTATGAGAACTGGGTAGTAGTCACCAGGGAGAATCTGTGCCCAGATGCGACGGACGTATGAATCAATCCCTCCTACTAGATGCAAGGCGACGGGTCTAGAGAGTCCGGCTGGAGAGGTCCAAGTTAAGTCTTCTTCATCCAGTCTCTCCCGAGTCGGCCACGCCGTTCACATTCGCCACCAAGGCCAAGACAAACCTCACCCTATGAACCAGGGCACCACCGGTAAGTCACCAAACAAAAACAAATTTCTCGGTATTGGAAAGGTTGAATACGTGCTATTCCAGAAATATTCCCATCAATGTTATTATATATAACATAATGCAATCATATATACATAATTATGTATGTAATGTAACTACTATAACAACAAATTTGCAAATATAGACACACGTGCTGACGTATTTACTGCTAGTTACTGTCGTTACAGAACTTCACTGTATAACATTCTAGATGCGAATAACACATATTCATGAATATTAATTAATTGTATCTAATATTTTTATATTACTTGCGTGGCAATTTCCCTTATCCCTCTCCTCCCCTTACCCTTTTCAAACCAAATACCTATTGTTTTAGTTATAATCACACTTATTTTATTGTTGTGTATTGATTAATCATTTGTTGAATTCAGATTTGTACTATTATTATTATCTTTTTTAATTGCTGCTCAGTTCTGTTTTTTTCTTAATTTTTCTTAAATATTCTAGTTTACATTTAGTAAGTCTTGTTTCTTAATACCTATCTGTGAACATTAATAATTGGTCTGTTTTTTATCATCCTCTCATGTTTATTATATTACTAAGACTGTTTATGTTCCTTAAATAAATAAATAATGTATTTGGAATCTTTAATCACTCGCCACCGAGGGGCTTATGATCGATTAATTCCATTGAATATTGGAAACGCATTGTCAATCGGATTAGCATTTTGGTTATTTAATCCTGGGTGTATCCTTTTTCAACCAACACATCAAATCCAACGCTTCCAAATAATGGCATTTTATGATAAGGGTTAACCGGTTTCTTACGTAATTATAATATTAATTAAAATTAAACACAGTCGCGGTATTTAATAATATAAAATATGTATCAACTCTGTCATTGGAATTTCATTTGGTTTCTTTGTTTACATTAGCTTCACACGGGAGGCCCCAATGAAAATAATTTTCTGAAATAAAACAACAATTTTGTTTGCAACTACGAATTAACAAACAAATTTTTTGTATAATATATAAAATAATTTACCTCGGGGCCTATGTCATCTTTGAGAATGCTGTGTGAAGGTCCTTTTAAGAGAGGAAGTTCTGGAAAGGAAAAAGGTATGTGGGTATGAATCTGAGGGTCATTGTGTCCAGCAGAGACGGACGTATGAATCCATTGTTTCAACTGCGGTACATGCTGGTAGGTCGAGAGCCCGACTGGAAAGGTCAAAAGGTCTCCCTCAACCAGTCTTTCTCGACCTAGCCACTCACGCAATAGGTGGCCAAAAGCATCTGTCGCCATGAACCCGGGCAGCAGTGTTAAGTCACCGTGGCGAACCACTTGAGGTGACCTACTGCGGTGGTGTTGTTTAACCAATAAATTGTTCCCGGGGCGGCGGTACCCATACCAGCCTCACAAATTGAAAATACAGATAAGAAACCAATTGCCTTTATCTAAGAAACTTTTGGTTCTCTTTTTTTTCTGTATGACGTAAATGTGAATGGTAGAAGAAGTCGGGTATGCGCGAGGAAGACATGGCACGATCAAGTGGATCAGATACTTGAGTCGGGCCATGTCAATTGCCAAATTAGTCAACCACTTTTGAAATGTAAATAATGATTGAAAAGTCATTTTTTTTTTTTTTTTTATTTTCTTTCGTTTGTTTTTATTCTAGATGCAAACAACGGGTGATTAATAAAAAGTTGATTTTTTTAAATGTTTTGGTTACTTGTAGGTATATGAATTGTTTCAACGAGTTCTCTCAAGTTTTCCATGTGGATATAGCATAAGATATATTCTTATTTATTATATTGAGTTTATGCCTTATTTATATATTTTGTAATCTTTTTTATTTATGTTATACTGTTGTTTTAAAAGAAATTTGTATTTGTTATGTAAAAGCCCAATATGGCGTCAATAAATAAATAAATAAAATAAAACAGTCAGAATAATAGAAGAGTATTTGTGATACGATGTTCGAATGCAAATGAGGTGGAGATTGTATGCCAAGACCGAGTTGTTTGGCGGTCCGTCCTCTCTGCCTACCCCTGCGGAGAAACGGCGTGATGGTTAGTTAATTAGTTTTTTCAATCTTCACTGACACTTGCCCGAAATTGCAGATTGCCATTGAATTTCATCATAGTTTCCTATTCTTATAGGTCGAAATTTGGCCGATAATTGGATCACAAAACACGCCCACAAGGCACTCTTTCTTATGTTATTATTTATACCAAGACTCCTACGTTGATGACTCCAACGTGTTCTGAACGCGTAACTACCACTACGTCTTTTTAATAGAAGAAAATAATGAAAAACGCATTCCTACTCAACGTCGATAACATAGAAGAAGATCATTAATTTACAAAGGCAATGAACGTCGGTTGTAAATGATCCATTCAGCGGTGCAAAGCGAGAGAATATTCTGGTAAACGCACTGACTCTAAACTCTATTTCACCTCGCTTCCTAATGACTTTGCAATTTGTATGGGGCAATCCATTTCAGTTTCCTAAATGGAGCCATTATGACTTCATCAAAGAGTTAACTAAGAAAACCGTTTGTTGAGAGACCTCTGTAGGAGTTTACGAAACACATGAAGGCAATTGCATACAGCCATTTTAATTGGAAAAATTGTTTTCCAGAAGTCCATTTGGAAACATTACTGGAGAAACAAAAGACTACATTGTGAAGCTTGAGGTAGGCGGAAGGAGATGGAAAGGTGGGTTAGTACCACCTGGCTGTCCAGATTTGGTCACCAAATGCGGTGAAAGCCATTTCAAACCACGCTTCAATTCTGAATGGTGGTCTTACACCAGGGCGATACTGAGGTATTCTGGATCTTTCACAATTTATTTGTTTGAATATAACGCACGTTTCAAAGTAAAAGATACTCTCAGAATCGCCCTGAAGTAGAACCACCGTTCAGAATTTTGGTAGACTGAAGATGATGGGGAGGGGAAGGAGATAGCAAAGAAGGAGGTTGGTAAATGCCTGGCTATTCAGATCTGGTCACCAAATACGGCTTAAGCCATTTCAAGCAACATTTCAATTCTGAATGGTGGCCTTAGACCAGGGCGATATTGAGAGTATCTTCCATTCTGGTTCGTGCCGCAAATATTGATTAATTTGCGTTTTTTCACAATTTATTCATTTAAAAAGTCACACAGTACATTTCCCGCACGTTCCAGAATTGAAGACACTCTCAGTCTTGCCCTGGTGTAAGACCACCATTCGTAATTGAAATTTTTCTTTAAATGGGTTTAGCCGTGTTTGGTGATCAAATATGAATCGCCAGGTACTTCCTCCGCCTCCCTTTTTGCCATCTCCTTCCCCTCCACACCACCTTCAGCTTCTTAACATACGTCAATTAGAGATGCCATGTGCTCACTGGCATCAAACGGGAGTAGTTAGGACTCTGATGCGGTCATCACATTAAAAAAAAGACTCTTACCAATCTACAACGGCGTTGCTAATTCTGATGTCTAACTCATTTTGCAACACATGTAAAAATGCAGAAAAATGGTGTTTTAAATTCAACCCAATTGAAAGTGAATCGGAATGTTTTCTATTTTATTTTCCTGCAACACTGGTTTATATGGAGACTCGCAACAGTAAAAAGTAACTGGTTAACCCTCAAACGCTTGACCCAAATGTGTCGCTCGATTGAATATGCCGGATCCCAAAGAGCCCCTTCAAATGTAATGATTTTGTAGTTTTTTCATTGTTTTTTCACACTTTACGTCAGAGATAATATTATTTTGTAGAAATGAATAATAGGTTTACTGACAGAAGTACTCATACATGGACGTGATGTGTTCAATTTGAAGACAAAAATTTATTCAATTTTAAGAATGGTGAGATATAGGAGTTTGTTAATGCCTTCAAAAAGAATTAGCTGTCAGACGCTGATTACACAGCGGAATTTGTTTACAAATACACTAATATTATAAATGCGAAACTGCTAGAGTTCGTTTATGACGCTTTCACGCATTAACCAATAAAAAGACTTTGAAAATTCATTCACCAATAGAAAGCTAAATTATATGCGAAGACTATAGTCGGTATATGATGGCAAGCTCTGGCGTTATGAAATTATAAATATTAATATATTATATTTGTTACACGTTTTCTGTCGCTAACAAAAGCGAGTTATTTCCTACGTCAGAAAAAAATCGTTTCCATAGAAATGATGTTGATATATTTGTGGGCTCCAAGCTGGTAGGTACTCAGCCCCCTGGTCAGCTACTGCTCCAGAAAATTCAAATATTAGAATATGTTTTGTGTTTTTTAGACAAGCAAGGAATAAATGTCAGATAAGAGTTCCTACATTAAAAATATAATTCGTAACGATTATAAACACTGAATAATAAATAGTGTAATTTTTTTATTATATTAACAAACTTCCAAATATTTAATTAAGAATAAACATCTGAAATGTTTGTAAGCGCATAAATTCCGAACGAATGAACAAAATTGGATAATTCTTTTTTCTTTGAGCTATAGCTTTATGAAATTTAGGTGGCAGGCGAGATGTTTGAAAACTGAATGTAAGGAAATGAATGTATGGAATGCGGGAGGGGGTGGGGGTGGGGAGGAGGGGGAATAATTGATAAGTTCAACCGCTATAGTAATTTCCCGTAATACCATGCGAGCGAAGCCGCGGGGAAAAGCTAGTTTTTTTTATAAATTGAAAATTAATATTATTAAATATATAGAAAAAAATTCTCAAATGCTCTAGCTATCTTATTTTTCTTATTTTTTTTTTTTTTTTAAAGAAAGACAAACATTCCCGGGTTACGAATAACCCAACAATGTTTGAAAATCTCCTACTACCACCACAGAAAGCCGAAAATGTTGCTTGTGTTGTGATGGAGGACTTGGCCAGCCAAAGAATCGAACACGGGACGCCCGGGCGGGACCCAAACGCGATGCCCACTCAACCACTGACCAGTCAATGTCTGTGTTGTTAATGTTAATTAATGTAAAAATAAATATTGTATCCCATAGAATGGCACTATTAAGAATGAAACGTTGCTTCAAATTATTTTTAATATGTTTGGTGACCAGATCTAAATAGCCAGATACTTCTCAGTTTTTCTTTTTCCACTCCTTTAAATAAAAAAGTTTACCCCCGCCATCGAAAATCCTGGAATTTCAAAAAATCAGTTTCAAAAATAGAAAAATCTTCTACGTGTCGTCACTGGTCACTCTGTCGAGTAACCGCTCATTCCCTCACCTTGACCCTTACTGTTCAATATCTATTGATTCTTATTGTTAGTAGAAAAAAGAATTCGAAATTTCTTCGTGGACCAAAATTTCATTTACATTTTTTGCTCCAAATAATGTCAGAAATTACTTGTTTAAGTAAATTAAATAGGTTTCTGTACACCCTTAATATGCTGTAAAAAAGTTACATTAAAATTCTGGCGAATACGGAAGTAAAATTTAAGCCGATGATAATGATATTAATAATATAATATTGAATAACAAAATATTTAAAATTCTGCCTCTGATTTATTGAAGCTTTGAAATAATCTCATTGACATTTTTTTTTCATTCCATCAAAATTTATATTAATAATTTAAAAGTATTACAAAGCCGCTGGGCACGTGCCTGCTAGAAATAAAATCGATTAAGTTCCCATTATTTTAATTGTACTCAAGTTAATTCGAATGGAAACAACGTTTATTTAGTCGTTATTTCTATCTAATTAATTGAACAAAGTACCATATTAAAAGCCGATTTGTCCAAAATCGCCTATTTTGGGCGTATATATTTTGCTGTCAACATGAAGTAGGTCTATACGAAAATAGATCAAAAGAACAACCAATTTCGTAAAAGGCTAAAAAAATCATATCACCATGTGAAATTTTTCGATTTTCCATTAACGATTTTTTCGTTAGCGTTTTCGTTCAGGGTCCTCAACTTTTCCAATTAGATGGGTACCGCTAATGTCTTGCTTATTAAGCGGAGTTTTTTTGATACATTTTTATGTTTTGGTGCCCTCGTCTCATTAGAGGCATCAATGTTTTAATTTTTAATTCCATTTTTTATTCAACGCAATTTGTAATTCTTTTTTACGACATTACAGATTTGGGGTCCAATTCTTCATAATTGTATCGTTTACACAGCAAATTTGCAGGGTTTTAGGACATGAAAACATAGCGATCTTTTGATCAACTGGGTTCATCAAGTGTGGTGATGAGTTCATGAACAAATTGGTGAAGTTGGCTCTAAAAAGAGGAGGATTTGGTGATCTTCTGGGTCAAAGAAATTTATTTGAGCCAGAAATTCTTCGTTAGATATGTACCTACCTGTTTAGTAAACAATGAAAATATTTAATCGAAGAAATACCTCTTCACTCTACACGTCTCTAAGGAGTCGTAATCAGACTAATCAGTCATGTCAAGATACAAACGGAGGAGTATAGTAGCCAGGTGTAATATCCGTAGACGAAAAATTAAAATGCAAAAAAATAATTATATATTCAAAAACATGCGAATTCTTTAATCTTGTGTACGAGACTATGTGAAACGTGAAAATCAACTTAAAATATTTGATGAATCCATCAAATTTTTTGAAACAACCCATCCTTAGTTGCGCTAAAGCTCAGGCTGTTTGTTTTGGCCAAGTTTAAGACGCGGCTGACAACGACAATTCTGCATTGACCATCGACATTTTCAATGTCACTTACACTGTTAAAAAAAAAACTCACCGGAGATTAAAAATTTCATGCACATTATTTTTTACACTAAATAATGTCAGGAATCACTAGTAAGTACGTAAGTCGTACGTAGTACGTACGTACGTACTAGTAAGTACGTCCCCTAACACCCTGTACAGAATATATATTAATACATCTTAATCATCGAAGCTTGGAAGTCATTTAGCGCCGCAAATTCCTCTAATACGCTATCCATCAATTAAAGTGATCGACGAGTGGTGCGGCCAATATGTTGTTTGGAGTGGTTTATATGTTGCCAATATGTTTTTTTGGACTCTTTTTAAAAAATGTTGAAATATCCTGTGACCAGAAAACTCAGGACCTCCTTTGAAAAGTCATTAAAAGCGTTAAAAAAAAAATTGTTGAATGGGTTGCGTTAGGTTTGAGTTATGGGCTATTTTAAAGTTGTTTTATCATAGCTTTTAATTACTTTTCAAAGAGGTGTTGAGTTGAGTTGATTCTGAATTGACATGGAACCGTTATTTCCAAAAGGTGTTTTTATGAGAATGCCGTACAAAATTCCCAATTGCTACTATGACATTAGTATTCAATAGCTGTATGTAACAAGGTTAGTTTTTTTTTTTAAACATGAGCTCCATACAAGAGGCCCTGAGAAAAATAATTTCCCTCAGGGCCTATGTCATCTTTAGGGATGCTAGATGGAGCGTTTTTGAGGAAAAGGAGGGGAGGAGAGTTCTGGGAAGGAAGAGGGTTTAAGGGGTGGGTAGGAATCTGGGGTTCAGTGTGTCCTGGTCATCCGCCTAGACAAACCTCCCCCCATGAACCCGGGCACCCTTACTAAATCACCAAACGTAGCGAACCACTTGGGGTGACCTATGATAGAGTTGTTGGTTATCCAATAAAGGTTCCCGGGGCGGCGGTACCCATTCCCACCTACCAAATTGAAGTTGTAGCATTTTGTGAACCCCTCATTGGGAGAACCTGCGCTGAGGTGTTCGCATGTTTAGGATTAAGTGCCATTCTGTCGACATAACACAAAGTAAAAACACAGTATCCTTGATATTATCAAGAAGGGCACTGTGGATCGACCCATGGTGGCAGTATCGTATACATACATACATTTAATTTTAGTAGCAATTAAAGTTAGACAAATAATGCTTCTCTTGAAAGAAGGTAAGTATATTTTTCTATGGACCACACGCCACTGATATAAATAATATTGTGGTAATATTTTCTGTCCGGAAACAAAGAGGACATACATTGTCTAGATTCGAGGGGTTAACTCAAATTTAACAAATCAAATACGTCATGATAATTCCAGTTTGCTCTTTTCCCGTTATTTTTATCACGTTCCTTCAATAACGGGTCGTATTTAAATACCGTCCGTAACACATGACAGTTCCCGCTACCTGCTGCTTACTACCTGCTACCTGCTACCTGCTACCTGCTACCTGCTACCCGCACCCTGCTCCGTGTACCGTATTAATCATCCCGTGTTGTGTCGGCCAACGCAATGCTGTCTCTACAACGGAAACACGCCAAACACTGAACTACTAATCCGATGGAAGTGAGTTGGAATGGCATCTGAAGTAAGGAAAATTTTTCCCTACTTTCCCTTAATTTTTTTAATTTTAATTTTAATGTTTGAAACATTTAAAGTGTTTAAAATTTTACATAATATAACATAAAATTTCATAAACCCTCATAATGAAGCAGTTGGTTGTGTTTAGAAGAGTACAACTATATAGTATTACATCTATTAGAATTTAGAATATTATTACAAAAAAAGTAATAAAAAATATAGATATTTATAAATAATACATAGGAATAACAAGCATAACATAATAATATACAACAATAAAAGTTAAGAAGTGGTATTACAAAATTTTTATTTTATTGAAGAAGAAGATAACACTTATAATCTAAATGAAAATATGAAAGAGAACAAGACACAGAAAAATAGAAAAAGACAATGGTCGCAACTGGGACTCGAACCCAGACCTCTCGTCTAGACCCAGAAGGTGGCAATAGCGAAATTGGATAACGCGCACGTCCCGGTTAGACGAGAGGTCTGGGTTCGAGTCCCGGTTGCGACCATTGTCTTTTTCTATTTTTCTGTGTCTTGTTCTCTTTCATACTTTCATTTAGATTATAAGTGTTATCTTCTTCTTCAATGATATATTACGTTGATGGGAATAACCTTCAAAAGTTATAAAAAGAGAGTTTTTCTTAAAAAAAAAATTTAATTTAATTTTTTTATTTTTTATTGTCGCAGTTTTCTTCCAATCGTATAAAGGGGTATTTTATAATTGAATAATTTAATTCCTTTAAATATTTAGTGATGCTGTGCTGTTGCTGTTCGTACCAGTGGTTCGGTTAGTCCACCAGCAAAACTAATTATTTTGCTAATGTTTAATGGTGGGATATTATTTTTTTTTAAAACTGAAATGTGTAATTTTGTCGTAAATTTTTGCAAGTGTGGGAACCGGGAAATCTTGGTATACATTTATTGTTGGGTAGTAATATGATTTTTTAAGATAATTTTTATAAGTTATTATTATCATTATCGAATAGTATTAACAGGCTTGTGTCGTTGAATTTTAGAACCCGGCTTCGAGTGCAAGTCTGACGCCACGCCATACGCGCCGCGCCACGAATAACATCTGTGTACGTGGAATTTCAAACAAAGCTACCGTTGTAATTAGGTTTTGAATTCAAGAATTTGTCACAAGATGTCGCCACTTCCGTCACCAGGTCGGATGGGGACGTGTCCTTCCTAGGTATAACTGCTACGAATTTGTGATTATGTAGTATCTCTCCGGATATGGAAAGATTACAGACGGTAATATATAGTTGTATCAAGCGGCTATATATTACATATCACGTCATTGCCTAACACGATTACTTTGTCCCGGTGACTAGTAACACTGGATCACAGCGGATCCGAGAAACGGCTACTTTTGGAATCAGTTCCCATTGAATTTTTAAAATGGTCACCAACACTAACTGAGCGAAATAGAACCAAAAGCCGCCCGCAGGGCCTTGCAGCAAAAAACCGAGGAGCGGGAGTACAATAATACTTATTATTATTTATTCAAAATTTGCAAAGACGAATTTTCATAATTTATTTAACATTTTTTGATTTTGAGACAATCTTGGGTAATGAATTTAAGTAAAATTTTAAAGCAAAATATTTGATAAGAATGTGGCCCTGTGTGGAATGGCATTTGGGAAATATAGTGGGAAGGAAATAAATTATTATGCCCTAGCAGGTTGCATTTGGCTTTAGCTGCACGTTTAGGTATGTTCCAAAAATGGTACGTTTATGTCCAGCTTAAATACTTTCCTTAAGAATATGTTGAACTAAAATACCTTACATTAGATTCAACCTCAAAATCAGAAATCGAAAAAAATATTACGAGAAATCGACACTTTCTTTCACTTAACTTTGACACCTCATAACTCAGAACAAGCGAAGATAGACCCCTGTCCAACCAAGTGACGAGTTAATCTATTATTTCATCTATTATTTCACTATTATTTCATTCATGTGTAATTCCGTTCGTGTATAATTCTCGCAATGTAGCACTGGTAGGTACCTATGTGAAAATCACAAGTGTATAATTAGGTAATGTCATTGATAATCCAGCTCTTTCCCTTTCGTTGGGACTCTCTTGCGGGTTTTAAAAAAATGCCTGTTTTTATTTATTTATTAAATTTAATTTAATTTATTTATTTTTTTTATTTATTTTATTTAATGTATATATTTTATTTTAATTATTATAATAATTTTATTTAATTTATTTATTTTAGGGAAATAAACAGTTTACAACTTGATTAATTCATACAAGTTTAATTTACCTATCTGAAAAACCAATTATAGATATCCTCATTACACTATTACATTATGTATCTATTAAATAAAAAGAATTCTTACAATAGCTAAGAGAAATTACATTATAACAACAAGAGGCAGTACATAATATAAGTCGTTCCATAATATATCATACAGTTTTGTACTCATTAATACATTTTTATTACATCTTTAATACATTTTTAATAGATTTTTTATGTTTATTTTCATCACAATTGAAGATATCTATTTCAGAGAGAATATTATTTATTATACGTTGAACAAAGTCTTATAAGGGAAGCATTTTTATTTGAATTTGTATTGCAGTGTTTTTCTTTAAAAATATTACATGAACGTGTGTGCCGTGTAGGTACTTTGAAATCAATTCTGTTCAATAATTCAGGACAGTCAGTAATTAATATAATAATAAAATTGTGTGTTTCCTGAAATTATTAGGAGTAAAAAATGTTAAAAAAATCGGTCTCCGGTGACTTTTCATGTCTTTAAAAAAAAATGTATTTCTTAAAATCATTCTTTTTTTCTTCAGTGTGTCACTCAGTGAGTAACCAGCCAACTCCTCAGCCCGTCCTTAAATGTTCAATACCTACTAATTTTTTGTTGTTGTTTTTAGTTGAAAAAAGACATCAATGACATCGGAGACCAAAATTTCATTTACATTTTTATTCCAAATAATGTCAGGAATCTATGGTTAAAGTGATTCAAGTACGTCCTTTAATACCATACATGTATATACAGTTTCAATGACAACTCAGAATCATGCAATTTCAAAATGCCTCTTAACACTTCCTTACCGGACCGGGGGAACGCACCTACACTAACGAGAGTTTTACGCTGTATCTATGTTGTTTTTCAAACCACGTACCCAATAATTTGAGTAATCTTAGAAAAACTATTTGGTTATCGATTTGCATTAAAAAAAATAATATCGCAATACTACTTTTCTTAAAATTAAATAGTTTATAACAAATTCCGGCGAATAATCTGTGCCACCCGCCCCCCTTCCCCTCTGTTCGGGCGTACCCCGTTCCTATCTGCTGAATGTATCGGGATAATTCTAAGCGATAGCAAGTAATTTCTAAGTTGTTAGTGGAAAGGACTAATTCGCGTTCGTTTACACTGCGCATCTCGTTTGCTCTTTTTACAATGCTATAATGTTCGCTTGCCGGTCAAAGATCATTCGGTCTGAGTCGTTTCCGGTGAACGCCAATCGCCAGTCGAGATTCGGAAACAAGGTGTTACGTTGGCTATCGGCCCGCCTTCTCTGTTTTCTATGGAAAAATACACGTTATGGTCTAAATTCATTAGAATATTAATTATGACTTTATTTATGAAACGATTTTGAAAATGACTACTGAAATATGATGATTATACTTCCCTCTAATTATTATCATAACAAATTACAAAAAAATATGTCATTAATACCCTTTAATATGCAAAACAAATTGGGGTCCCCGAGTGACCCCCCTTCGGGTCATGTGTGATTTTTTTCGTTCCGGGACGAAAAGGTTAAAGTCAAAAATTAACAAAAAAAATTGAAAAAAGACAATTCTTCACTTCTAATGACTTGTCTCTAGACTAGACTAATGTATTTTGTAGCCAAAATATATAATATATTTTGTCTGTCAAACCGCTTCACACTTCTAGGATTATTCTATTCAGTGTTGCCGAACACGGCACGGGCACGTGCACGGGCGGCAATAATAACGACAGGGCGACACACTGACAACTCGCAGCATTCACGAGTCACGTCGAGTTCGAATCCCGGCAAAGCATTACTGGGTGGAAATGCAACAGAGCGAATTAAATGCACAAGAGGTACACTACTTTAAAACCAACACACAGTGTGGATAGGCTTTTCCTATGTTTAGGACAGGTTAACAGGTTTTGTGAAAGATCTGTTATTATTTTATTGTAGGCCGGTTATTTCACAGTATTTGCGTACAAATTCAAAACAAATTTATAAAATATCTAACTTTCAAATTCAACAATAACTTCGACTGCACATTTCAAACTTTGCAACAAAGGCGAGCAATAGCTGATTTGACATTCATACACAAAATTTTAAATAATAACATTGACTCTGCCGAACTTCTTTCCCTGGTTAATTTTAATTTACCCTCAAGACGTACACGCCATACAGAACTATTTCACACGCTCAATTACAAGACAAATGCAGCAGCTAATTCGCCAATCAATCGTGCTCTTCAAACGTTTAATACTATTTGTCTAAATTCTAACATCGACATTTTCTTCAATTCACCGCCCAAATTTAAAGAGAGCATCATGTCAATGATACAAATTGTTCAATGCGCATACATACATACATACATACTCACACATACATATATACTCACACACACACACACACACACACACGCACACGCACGCACACACACACACACACACACACACACACACACACACACACACACACACACACACACACACACACACACACACACACACACAAACACACACACACACACACACACACACACACACACACACACACACACACACACACACACACACACACACACACACACACACACACACACCTACCCACTACGCACATCACCCGGTTAATTACTTAATATACATAGATACTACAAAGAAACATGTCATAAGTCATAAGTACCCATCATGAAATGTACTTAATAATTCAAAATTGTTTTCACAATTGTAACTAATGTATTGTTTTTTTGTTATTGTTTTTGGGGTGTTATGCCGTGTTTCGCTACCTCCTTCTTTAGCCAACGTTTCGGACAGCGTTACAGTGTCCATGTAGGGAGTCCCAGAGGTGCCAATATCTTTTTCTGATTTTTCTGTTTCCAGATTTTCGATTGAGTTTCGCTCATAATGTCTTCATTTAATTAAATATTTCGTTAGTTTTGCTCCGATTTTCTTGAAATTTTGACACAATACTCTCGACATGTTGTTTATTTAGAAAAAAAAAATTAAAAATGAGTTTTAAAACCTTACCTCCCCCCCCCTTAATGCTTGTATCACTTTTTGCTAAATGTTTCGATTCATTTTTTGTCTACGCTCTCATTTGTCTGTGGTTATTTCGTCAACTTTCATTTTTGTGTTATTAAATAGCTGTTCTTATCTATTTCAACTCATTCTGCAAATTAAGGCCCCAGTGTTCAAATTAGAATCAAGTCTCTGTAAAATTACTATTCATTTGAATAAATTCAAAGTTTTACAACAATACCCAAGTAAGTCACAAGTGTTTTTACTAAGTAAAGTACATCTCAAACCAAATCTAACTTCTCTCTGTATGAAATCCCTTGGTGTGGAAACGAAGAAGTCTACGAAGCTGCTCACCTTACAACTGACAGTAGACTGGCTGGAGAACAGCCCTGAGAACTTACACACACTGAATCGGTATAATTATTTTTCTCCATTAGTATTCTAGGCAAAGAGCGGTACATATGGTAGTTAGTCCCAGAATTTCTACACTGAAATAAATTCCGACTTCTTTTATTACGTAGTAGAATCCAAAAGCTTATCAATGCAAGCAACTCTGAACTATCATTGAATATTTTATATTAAAATACCAAATCGGTGAAAGTCCTTCTATCTGACAATTAAAGCATATTCTTATCATTTAAAAAGTGTTGTAGTTCGACATGATAACTGGAATACCTTTATTAAAATTTACAAAACACAAGAATTTATTTTGTACTCCAATAGATTGTACGCGAATAATGTGGAATCCAGACAAGTGAATCGTTTTCATGTTGACTACTAACAAAGGCAAAATATAACAGTTTATACATTTAAAATTTTTGAAGTTTCTAGTTAACCTAGTTATAAATCACAACATTTGTCAGCCCTTATTAGAGATTTCCATTACGTGGTTAACAAATGAAAGATTTCATCGAAAAGTGATGCCTAAGTCTTTGTTTTAATGTCTCAAGAGCATTGTTATTAATTTTGCTATTATATTAGGGCCAGTCAAAAAGTAATGCTTCTTATTTATTTTCTCCTTTAATTGTCAAGAAATAAAAAAACTGCAACCATACGACTGTCGATTAATTTGTTACTTTTAAATATAATCTCCGTCCATTTCCTCAGCTTTGGTTCATCTTTTAACGAGAACATGCATCACAGTGTTGTAAAAAGCATGGTCACATCCAGCACACCATCACAACAACTTTCCCCGCCGATCACAGTTTTATTTTTTTTTATTCTTGATGAATTTGTGTTCTGCCATTCCATCAACTGCCTCTTTTATTCAGGTCCGAAAAAATGAGCCAATATTTCGTATCCGGTCACATTTTTTTCCAGAATAAGATAAACAATAGCCTCACAACATTGCAAGTGTTGTAAGGCTATTGTTTATTTTGTTTCTTTTTTCTTGGTACCCATCTTGCACAAACTTTTGATGAATAATCAGTTGTCGAATAATGGTCATCATACTGCCTTTACTGAGGGAGAAAATGTGACATCTGTAGTTATCTGGGGTTACCACAAAAGATGTCATCAACTCTCTCAATGTTGCGTGCAGTTACTGCAATCATCAGCCTGATTCTCCGTTTTTCGTCAGCCAGCTGTGTTTGACCTTCAGCTTCGTTACAGCAACGAACCCATCTTCTAGCAGTGCTGACATCTGTTGCATCATGGTACACATTTTTCAGTGAATGCGAATGGGCGTTTCACCTTCTACTGTCAAGAATCAACCACAGAACGCTGTCTAATACCAACATCGATATCGGCCATTTTGCAAGCGACTGTAGTGCTGCTACCTATTGACGCAAAAAGTTACTACTGCAGCAGATAGAAAAAGGTTTGAGGAATAGCACCTTTTTTTTCTTAGATATTTGTATAATTCATTAAAACGCGTTCACTTTGCAGAATTAAGATCATTACGGGCTGGTTCTTCTATTAAAGAAATCTTTTGCATAATTTATCGTGAATGATTTGTAAAGATTGCCTGAAAAGTTTTGCACCATTAAAATAGATCACGAAATTGCTAAATGACAAACTTTTATGACCTCAGAAATTTTCTGAAACTATTTTATTTTAATGTCTGATTTATGCTGGCAAGTTTCTGCTCATATTTCCAACCACATCCCTAGTCCCAAGAAAAAAATAATATCCGCCGACAATTTCTAATATTAGACATAATTTAATGTTCCTCGCCTTTCTCGTGTTTCTTTACCTTGCTTTTCCATTAAGCATTTAAATTGCGCGCTGTAAAATTTTCCAAGAAACATGAAATATTTTTTAAAATGCTTTGCTTGATTTTTCACGATAATTGGAAAAAAATGCAATATCTTAACTTGACAAGTCGATTATAAAACTTTTTAACGTTTATTTTTATGAATTTATTTTCGTCATAGGCGGAAAATATTTCACAAACTTTTTAGTGATCGCAACGATAGTTTTTTATTTATTTATTTATTAAAAGAAGTTTATACAATGAACAAAAAATTGTGTTAATTCATCCGCCATGCTAGGGATGTCCCTGTGTTATGGCGGATGAAGTTTACAGATTGTGTAGGTACAGTGTACAGCTATTAACTTATGCAATTCATTTAAGTAGTTTAAGTAACATATTTAGTAACAAATTAAGTTAGTAATTTAATTAACACATTAAATTAATTTATGTTACAAGTTGTATCAATTATATTACAATTCAATTAAAATAGCAAATTTTTACTCATCATCGTTACTGAATGTAAGGATCCATTTTGATAATTTTTTTTTAAAGATATGGGGTTGGGTTTCGGATTTTAGGTTCTCGGGGAGAAGGTTAAACATTTTAGGAGCTAGGTACATGAAATGTCTTTGAGCTGATGTGGTGCGTAGTGTAGGAACATTGTAGTGTCGTTTGGTTATTGTTCTGGTGGTGTAACTGTGATGTAAAAGAGTTTTTTTCTTGTATTTGAACATGAAATGTGTTAGTGTAAATTTTAGATGAAGTTGCCGTATGTTTAAGACATTATATTCTGTGAAGAGTCTATTGGAGGAATATCTTGTTGGTCGCTTGTTGATAGCACGTAAAATCGTTTTTGTATAAGCTTAGTATAAGCTATATCTTTTTGGTTACTCGTAGATTTGGTTACGGTTCATTAAAATCAGACAATTTGTGATGTGTTGGAATTTTCCAAAAAATATTAGGTTCGATTCGTTACTATTTGTAACTTGGTTATCGTGAATACTGACAACATTATTTTATACTGGACAGACGTCCATACTAGACTGGCTACTAATTAGCTCTGAAGCTGCTTGCGAATGACAGCGGAGGCTTGCTCTAACTTTTTTTTTTTTTTTTACATTAACTCTACACAGGAGGCCCTGAGGAAAATAATTTCCCTCAGTGCCTATGTCATCTTTGAGGATGCTGTGTGGAGGGTGTTTTTGAGGAGAGGAAGGAGTGAACATGGGTCTTGAAGAGACCCATATTGTAGGAGGGAGGAAACACAGAGGCCGGCAAATCGTTCCACAGCCGAGCTGTTGAACTCAAGAACGAGTCGTAGAAACGACCCGTTCTCATGTGACTAATGTCAATCGTGTACAAATGTTGAGCGCGCGTTTGGCGTGTTTCCCGACTATGCACCGGTGCCGAGGGGATCAATGACGCTAGTTCCTCGGAGCATCTTCCATTGTAATACCGGTAGAACAAGGACAGCATTCCCACCTGGCGCCTGTGCTCTAAAGATTGCAATCCGTTTGTTAAATTAGGAGAATCTATCAAACGGACCGCCCGTTTCTGCACAGTCAAGGGTTTTTTCAGGTATTTTGGGGCTCCAGACCAGAGGTGGCTGCCAAATTCAACCGTGGGGCGCACTTGCGATTTGTACAGGGCTAGCAGTTGTGTACTATTAAAGTATCTGCGTGCCCTGTACAGTATGCCCAGTTTCTGAGAGGCTAACTTAACTCTGGCCTCGATGGAGCCCCCGTACCTGAGCTGGTCACTCAGAGTTACACCAAGCATATCAATGGAAGGCCTGTTCGGGAGAATGCTTCCGCTGAATGAGATTAGATTATCATTTCGATCCCTTTTAGACGTAATCAGACATGATTAGGTCTTTGAAACATTAAATTCGACAAGGTTATTCTTACCCCAAGAGAAAACACTTTCGAGGTAACCGTCCATTCTTTGCTTCAAAGCCCTCCTAGCCATTGGGGTTTGTGAGCCCTTTGGAGGCTTGTCAAACAAAAAGCCATCATGGACTGTACTGTCATCCGCGTAACAATGAATCGGTTTATCTATCTACTGAAGCCTTCGGCCTAATTGTTTGCGCCTAAGACACGAGCGGCGATAGATGTTACTGCTTTGACAGCAATACATCAGTTTCCATCTGTTGACATGTTCATTGATCATGACAATTAATGACATTTATGAAAATGAACTGAAACTATATGGATACACAATACACTACAGTTACTGAGCTTATGGTTATTGTCAAAATATTTTACTTAGGATTTAGGGATTTAGGACTTATACATACCAAAATATGTTCAATATTGTAACTGATTTGTCAACAAATCAATCGTATTTTGTCACGGATCTGAGCTAGTAAAAAATAATCATTTCGGTTATATGTGTGTCCTGCGTAATGAACTGAGATTTGTTATGAACTTAAATGTAATTCTTAACTAATTGTGTGGAGAATTCAGACAAGCAATAAAGTACCTGCATGAGGTAATATAATGTTTTAAAAGAAATTTATACTTTATTTATGTAAACCTAATTATAAAAATAACTAAATTAGCAAAACCCCTAACATGTAATATTTAATCACTAAAAATGATAATTAATTAATTTTCAAAATTGTAACCGACATCTAGCGACTTTTTAGTTTCACTTCTACCGCGTGTGAATTGCACACTCTGATTTTTTTTATTCTTCATTTTAAAGCGCCCGCTAAACCGCCATAGCAGTTTGTCAGCGGTCAATTAACAATATTAATATAACACTAAAGCACAAATATAACAAGAAACCACAATATCCAAAATACACGTTTAATAATAATATAGACACACAAGAAAAACTTTTAACCCGTCAATATATCAATATATCTAATAGTCCGGTCAAGTTAGCTCACTTTAGCAATTATAATATCGAAAGAACTTGTTATTGATGACGAGATGGAGGCTGGTTGCGCAAATCAATTCGTTCGCAGGCGGGTGCGGTGTGATTCTAAACAACAAATACTGAAAAACTACTCAAAGGAAAAGGAAAAGGATAGGTATTGCCAAAACTCACCGAGTTCACTCGACATTTGCCGCTGGTTCTGTGGTCCTTTTACAATTCTCCCTTTGTCTTTATAATAGTTTACTTATATACGTAAACACGGTTACTTCTGCAGCCGCGGCGGTGATCCAATAAGTTCTCCAACTGAACTTAGGGCGTTATTTTTCAATTAAGTAAGATGCACAAATTTTCTCCGAACTCGAAGCAGGTGCGTTTTCAATAAGTCAAATAAAAAACAAGTGAATGCGGAAATCGAACGTCTTATTTGTTTTGTCTTGACGTGGGATGTGTAGGTAATTGGATAAAGAAACTGGGCAAAGGGATAAGCAGTTTTCCAAATCTTTACATTACTGTTGAAAATATAATAAATAATACTATATCATACAATGCTACTGAAGATAATGGAACATTTGAAAAATTACTTCGTTAAAAAAATGCGTCAAAAAAAGTGGTGTGGAAATGTGTGCGTATTATATAGAATGTAACACCTTCAATCTTTAGAATCGCTATATCTCAGAAATGGTGATTCTTAAGAAAAAAAGAATGCGACAATGTTAGTAGATAATTGTATGATCTACAATTTTTGCTATTTTTTTATATAACTTACCGTTTACGAGAAAATTTCAGAAAACCGAAAATTTTGGCCTTTGACCTTGAATAACTTTTTTAGCAGGTATATGATCGATGGGATATTTGGTATTTTATTTGTAATGGTGGTCAACCAAAAAGTTGACAAGGTCTCTCTTTATCAAATTTCAGCTCTGTCAGAATTTGTGCTGTTGCGGTGTTGCTGAAATATTTATATTGACCGGACTATAATTACAATTTAAAGGCATAAAATACGCAGATAGGCAGAAATAACCTTGGCAAATTAATTATAGTCATATTATACACAAGATTACAAACAAAGTCAATATAAAAAGTCCTGATCTAAAAGCCATTTTTTTGAGATCGGTGGTGCAATTTGATTCGATTTTTATGTTCATTTGTTACGATAAGGCCGTGGTATTAAATACCAAATAACTATGCATTTAAAATTAGTTAGATTAGGGAACAGTTTTAATATACGCAGTGCCGTGGGCGTAATGTATAAAACAGTTATGCAGTTATGGTTAAGCTGTTGTTAGCTGTTAGCTTTTGTTTAAAAGGGCGCCACTGGTGTTAAAACCAGAGCTAACAGCGGAGAACATAATTTTCTTGCTTAGGGCCGTGGGAAAACAAACATACTTTATTGTTAAAAAAACGATTTCAATGATTAAACAGTATTCGTATTGAATATTGAACAAAACTATATTTATATAAAATGCTTACAACATATCTTTGTTCATTAAATTAAATATTAACAATTAAATTAATATTGGCACACGTATTTAAAATTATAAAGAACGGTTAAAAATAGAGTAACATTTAAACATGAAGAGGCTTACCCCTTGGATCGACCATTTTATAACCTATCTAGCTAATATGGTGAAGGGCTCCATCCGACTAGATTGTTGCCTGGTACCTCCCATCTGCCTGGATTGTGGTCTGGTCAGGTTCTTCTTGAAGAGACCGCTCCAGCCAACGGACAATTTTAAGTCCTGGCGAGTCTGGTCTCCTCGGAAAATGATGACTGCATTTTACAAAGCAAGATTGATCATACGGGAGGTCCCAAAATACATGGACGATCTGGCCCGCGAATGATTTTAAAGCTGACGAGTTTCTTTCAACAAAGACGATCGGGGTACGCGTGTGCATTTAAATGATGCGCGTGCATAACAATTATTGCAATTGAAACCGTGTTCCAAATCGTTTATAGCTCCCGTCCGTAAAGCTGACTTTTTAATAAAAGGATCGCTGTGCGCGTGTGCATTTAATTACACTGCAAGTACACTGGTAAATTGCGAGATTACTTTTCGATTAGATTATAAGATCAAAATATTAATCACAGGGCACGATTCTACATTATAGTAAATCAAAATAATCACGTTTTGACCGTCGAAAAACGATCTGCCTCCGAAGACCGTTTCCCAAGAAGTGATTGGCTTTTATTCTCGTAGACCAAGCATTATTTTCATAGTATTCGAAAATGATGAGATCGCTTGTTTTTGACAATTTTAAAAACACCGGTAGATTAAAAATAGAAAATAATTTTAAAATGAGGTACTTGTCTAGTGTTGTTGTGATAAAATGAAATTGAATAAATTATATCATAACACATTGGCATCTCATTAAATATGTTAGGGAAAAGATAAGTGAATATTTTTGCTGCCCGTATTTATTTATAATTTTCGGAATGGACAACCCTTCACTTTTACTAAATGTAATGCCGTATGCATGATCAACTTTTTCTTTGTATATTGAATCCGACAATAGGTTTTGGCATACAACTTTAAACCATAATATCTCTCGAACAGGTAATATATTAACTGACTCATTTAATAATTTTATATCTCTTCTTGTGCAAAATACTTTTGCTTATCAAGATCTTGGTCATAGAGTTTTGAATTGTTTGAATCAATTCATTAGCGCTGAAATGCCAGATATATATTATATTGCCAAATGCCATTATATAACATAACTTCCAAAATAAGCTTAATAAATTGAAAGTTAAACAGCCTAGATTTTATGACGAGCTTCAAGTTTCATATCCTAGTATTTTATGACATTATTAAGCAAAAAAAAACCTTTTATTGCAAAGAAAATAAGAGGAACCTTTGATATGTGAGCGAACGCGGTAAAATCCTTTCCACACGAAATTTTCACAGGGAAAAAAACTCTATGGTTTTTGGTTTTTAAAACAAGAGTACTTGCGCATACTTCGGTGGAAATTCTTTTTTTTCGTTACTTTCCGCTACCTTTCATATTTTACCACGGTGACGCGTCATAGCGTGATTTTTTTTTCTATTTTATAATTTTGCGAAATGAGATTTGATATTCGTTTTTCACGTCAATTTTTAATTATTCTATTGTCATCTGCGTAAGTTTCCACATTATATGGAGTGTTTAGGCGTAATTGAGAAGTAAAAGAGAAAGATTGTGATTTTTCAAACATATAAATGGAAATAATTAAATACACGTACATAAATATATTTTCCAATTTATTATTATTGTTTCTTAATTTTCATTTTGTTACTTAAGATTTTTTTTGTAAAAAATATATACATAAGTGATAACAGAATGATAATCGGCCGGCAAGCGGGCAGTGTGGATTTGATACGTATGCAAATTAGCAGATGGCGTTGGTTATAAAGGTTGGGTAATGGCGTTATTTTTCGTTAGCCACAGCAACGTGTGGCCGGGTCTGCTAGTATAAAATAAAGTGATATTTAAAAAAATTGTTCTTTTGGTACTCACAAAGTGTTTGCTACATGTGAAAATTCTATTTTAGTCGTGTTACAGATGAAAACTTTCACTTTAAATTTATTACAATTCAATGTTAGTACATTTTAGATTGTGCATTAAATAATACATAAAAAACATCGCGTAAACTAAAAACGTTTGGTTTTTTCAATCAAATCCGAAAGCAGTTTATTTGAATGATTCAGTACTCCTGTGGAAAAATATATGTTTTACTGGTGAATAAAACTTTTCGTATTTGGAAAGTTTTGATTGATTGGAGGTTTAATGCAGTGGAAACTTGATTTCAATCACTGAACAAAAAATCGATGGAAGTTTGTTTTGGGCGTGTCGGAGTGTCTGAATTGGGGTCGATTTTTCCCTCACTTCATCACCTTTTTTAATATGTAACTTCTTTCTTGAACTGGTAAAGTACTTGTATCTATTGGTGGTCGATGAGTCGAAAGGTCTTGTCGGTGACTTAGCTGGTATCTTAGATGGTTTCATCAGTTTTCTAACAAATCTTTTTTTGATATAAGCTTCAACGCCAGTGGTCTTTGACGGCAGACGTGGTTGAGGGGTAAGGCTCTTAACTCGCAATTCGAATGTCGCGGGATTGAATCCGGGGGTGGCAAAAAATTTTTATTTGATTTATTTGTGTTATTTTACAATTGATCAATTTAAAATAATATAAAGCATATTTGCGGCACGTTCTAGAGCGGAAGACACTCTCAGTATTGCCCTTGTGTAAGACTACTATTCAGAATTGAAACGTTGTTTGAACTGTCTTTAGCCGTATTTGGTGATCATATCTGAATAGCCAGGTACTTCCCCACGTTCCTCTTCCCATCTTCTTCTCCTCCCAACTACCTTCTGCCTCGTAAAATACCCTAATTGGGGATGCCATAGTCTCACTGGCTCCAGACGGGAGCAGCTGGGGCTCTTGTGGGGTAATCACATAAAAAAATTTAAAAAATGCAAGAAGCCTTGAGAAAAACAATTCTCCACAGAGCACATATCATCTTTGGGGATGCTGTGGGAGAGCTTTTTTAGAAAATGAAGGAGAGGAAGTTATGTAAAGGAATAAAGTATAATGGGTATATAGGAATCAGGGGCACAATGAGTCTAGGAATAACGGACGTACGAATCCAATCCAAGGCTCTGTTCCGAGAGTGTCCTGCTGGAGAAATCAAAATGTCTCCTCTTCTCATCTTCAGACGCATCCGCCATCCTGACAAACCTCACCCCTATAAACCCGGGCATCTCTGCGAAGTCACTAAAAAAGCGAACCACTTGGGATGACCTATGGCAGAAGTTTTAGTTATCCAATAAATGGTTCCCAGGGCGGCGGCACCTATACATGCCTTCCAAATTGAAAAGTTATGCATCACATCACACTTCTAGAAATAATTTGTTCAGTGGTTTTGATCATTACGAACTGCACAACCTCGGGGAATTGACCTGATTTAGTGGAATGAACGATTTTTGAGTAATCACTAAAAGTGCAAATTATTTTTTAAATACAAATTTTTATAATTTAAGTTTGAATATAAAGGGTGTTTTTTTTTAGAGGTTTGGTTTTTAAACTGGCAACATTGTTTCTACAGACTGTCAATTTGATAGTTGACAGTTGATTTGTAGTCAGTACGTTTTGCCATTTCAGTATAAATAGACTGACGTCAGAACCTGCGCTTAGAAGTTGTGCAAATTTATTTTGAAAATCATGGTTCCGTTCGCCAAACTTATCGTGCACTACGTCCATTTTACTGTTGACATAATAATCCATCCGAGCAAGTTATTCGGAAGATCGTGGATCGTTTACGCACCACGTACACTCTAGTGGATAATAGGCATCCACAATGACGACAAAGAAGAAGTTATTGCTGCTGTGGAAATTAGTGTTGAAGAGAATCCGAATGAGTCGATTCGCCATCGTGCACAGCAATTGCAGCTGTGCCCATCCACTTTGTGGAAGATTCTGCGGAAAGATCTGGATCTAGGCCTCCACGATCGTGTAATCTCACACCATTAGATTACTTTCTTTAGAGGTATGTGAAGTCACTAGTATATGCTGATAAACCAGAGACGTTGGACCATTTGGAAGTCAACATTCGCCGTGGTATTGCCGATATATGGCCCTAGTTGCCCGATAAAGTTGTCGAAAATTGGACTTCAAGATTGCGCTTCATTTGAGCTAGCCGTGGCACTCATATGCCCAAAATCATATTTAAACAATAATGGCATAAAATTATCTATCAAATAAAGCCAATATCATAGACATTAACATTATTTAAATATGTTTTTTTTCGCTTTGAATTTGTATACTTCTAAAAAAACACCCGTTATTAAAAACATAAGACGAGTCTGTAAAATTACAACTCTTGGCAAAATGTTACATTATTATAATATTTTTTCATCATATCAATTTAAAATGGTGTCTTAAAAAAATTACATTCGCTTTGACGGCTTCATTGTGAATTACAATAGAACTTAAAATGAGCTTTTCTGTAATGAGCAAAAAACTAACAAGGAACTTCGTAGAAAAAAAATGCTTACAGCACATTTAAAGTTAATATTTTTTTTAAGCACCAGCCATTCAAATTAACTTCTTTCGTAAATTACATAAGCTTTCCTTCATAGGATCATTAATGCTTATAGTGTTTTGAATTTCTTTTTTTTTATATTACAAGAAGTTTTAACAGTTATTCTATGCTATAATCAAACGTTCGTGACTGTAGTAGTGTTAATGTGAATATGTATGTAGTATCAATGTATCTCCACAGATATCGTAAGTATAGGTAAGTACGTGTAGTTAAAAGGTGTTTTAACATAGGTCAGTAGTTGTACTATATAGGTTTAGTCTTTTTACTTGAAATGGCTTAAGCCGTATTTGGTGACTAGACCTGAATAGCTGGGTACATTTTTCACATCTCCTACCCCTCCCCACTAGGGATGTCATAGTCTAACTGGCTCGAGACGGTTGGGAGCAGTTGGGACTCTTGTGTTATATTAAGATAAAAATGTTATATTATATGCAAGTAGGAATTTTAAGCAGTTTTTTGCTAAGCGGACTGCATTTATAAGTATGTCGTATTTTGTTATTGCCGCACGCTCCTTCGGAAAGTCAAATTTATTGATAGTAAAAATATTTTTACAACGGATTTTCACTCACGATACCTTCAGATATATATATAAGTATATTGACTTTGGTTGTCCGGCCGTATATCCTCTTTGCATATTTACTTGAAGAAAAATCTTCTAAAGGATCAACTGTCGAAAGGATCAAATGACGGAAGGATCAGTTGTCGGCGGACCAACTGTCGTAGGATCAATTGTCGCCGGACCAACTGTCATGGAACCATGTATCTCCCGCTAAGCACTTGCATAATGCTTACTAACAACATATGCAGGGACACTGGAAGTCTAGATTCGTTCTAAACTAAATGTAGCTTCGTTCTTTTAAAAAATTTAGAATCCTTGCGAGAACCTTGAAGGAGTAACCATCTGTTACTTATACCAGGGCGGATAAGTGGTGGATAACCTCCTATACCGTGGAACCGGTTTTAATAGTCTTCAAAACGGATAATTTTTTTCTCTGGACTAGCCATACTCAATCTCAATCTTAATGGATTACATTAATAATTGTAATCTGCGGCCCGCCAAACATTTTTGTAGAAACAACTATTACTATTTTAAAGTATACGCTTTACTCTTTGACTTTTTGGATTTTTTTTTCATTATGTCATTGAGATATAGTTAACCCGACCATACATTATGTGGTGCTCTGTGGAAATTTCCGCACTCAATTTCGTATTGATAACTGAGATTTATGTTGATAAAAAACTTACCAAGAATTTTACTAGTCTTCTGGCATATTGATTTTTTTCTCATGGATAAATATAAAATGTGACATCACTACTATTATGTGTGTCACATTGCTGGTGGTGATATTATTTAATTGTTTAATTTTTGAAAGGGGATGTCATATCACTATTGTTATATGTCTCTGAAAATACACGATGGAATTTGAAACTGCGACCTTTCGATTGCTAGTCAAGAGCCTTACCCCTTTACCATGGAGGCCAAGTGATATACATATGCATTTAATAATGGTTCAGATCTATAGTAATATAGATTTTTATGTTTTATGATAAAGCAATCACTTACCCCAATTCTTTTTTATCAAAAGAAAAATATCTGTCGATTGTTAAAAACGCAGTTGACGGACAGATGGATCCATCAAAACTGGATAAATTTGACAATGTCATTTTTCCCACATCTTCTAGGACACTTTTCTTCGAGAGATGAAGATAAGAGATGGGAAAGATAAGATAAGATGAAGATAAGAGGCCGAGGACAGCAGGGATATCGGAATATCGATACTTTATCTCGATTTAACTTGATTGACGCGGTAATCAACGGTGACAAATCGTTTTCGGCTGTGTAAAACGACGTTTTTCCGGAATTCCGGGACTTGAGAGGCATTTTTATGCGAAAATTCGCAGCCTTTGAGACAGCTCTAATCTGGGGAAAATAAATCTGTCCAAACGAAAATTGATTCATAAAAACGCGGACCTTAATAATTTATAAATAATTCATTGAATCGCGGTGTCCCGAGCAGAAAACTTTCATTAAACCTTTCTGCCACTAACATTTTTTTTATACTCACGGTGTAAAAGCACGTACCTGGGGATTTTAACAAGCGATTACTGACCATTTTTGGAGTCAAAAAGTGGATGTCATTTTGCTGTCCGACGATTTTTTTTTCTATTAAAAACAAAAAAAAACATATATATCACGCTGACCTGACAATTGAACCACCAATTGGAGGAAGGGAATTAACGCCACTTTTTGACATTTTCAGTTTTCTACACTTTTAAATTCTTTAGACGTAGCGCTTAATTGTGATTTCAAAGAAAGGAACAAAAACCATTCGCTTCGTATAGATTCATGCGGCCATAAAAATAGTTAGTTGGAAGAAAGAAACAAATGCATACAAAAAATAATTCAATTTATTCCAGACAAATTCAAAGATTTTTACGATATTATTCTGACCTGGCCAACTACAAGATCCGAAAGTTAAGAAATAGATGAATAATAGAGTGTCTTTAAGAATTTTTGAAAATCTCCTACTACCACCACAGTAAGCCGAAAATGCTGCTTGAGTCGTGTTGAAGGTCTTAGCCAGCCCAGGAATCGAACACGCGATGCCCGGGTCGGACCCAAACGCGATGCCCACTCAACCACTGACCGGTCGTTATTTATTGAGTTAGTTTTTACTATACGAATATAACAAGCACAACGTAACATAAAGTTTGAAAAATTAAAATAATTTTACAGTAGATAAGCATAATATTTATTTTTAAATACTTTCATTATTTCTTCATTCTTCATACTTTCAGACAGTTCATTTTACATCTGTAGTCATCTATACATTAGGCATTTCTGTGATTTAGATTTTTTTCATATGTGTCAATCTAACACTATTTATTTTTCTTGTTTCATAATTTTGTATCTCTATTAAAAACGATTCCACCCTTAAAGCATTTTAGCATTTGATTTTTTATAATTTTATGCACAAATAATAATACGTGAAATAGCAGTCTCTTTTTTATTGGAGGACGGGAACTTCTGCACACATTTCAGACACGAATCACATTTAGAAGATGAAATCCTGTTCTACTGTACCGCCCACTATAAAATATTGTTTTTGATTTCCAAAATACACTCATTAAAGGATGTATTATATACTAATATTAAAATATATTTCAGAATTAAATACACGTAACGTTCACAATAATGTCCTCTGCGTGCAAACTCTATCTAAGTTTCTTAATAGACAATAAACAAGTGTTAATATCAAGCGACTTCCCAGGTAAATATGGTCCTGTATGCATTTTTAAAAATCTTCGCGTTCATTGGTCGAGACATTGTACATATATTTAAGTATGAACCGGTGGATGCAATTTTTAGTCATAAGTTGTTTTTAATTGTTTATCTAGTTTGTAGTTTTTCTAGATCTAAGAAATATATTGTAAGTTTGTACAGCGCCCTTGAGGTGATTTTTCACAAAAACGGCGCTATATAAATCCTCCAAATATTATTATTATTATTATTATTATTATTATTATTGATGCTGCGGAGAATATCCAAGGGACTGGCCGACCCACAGTTAATAATTTGAGGTATCTAGCGTGACTTTATTATAAAACCCAAGGTATCTTTCTGGATTTCATTTTCTTTTAATTGGGTACCTAAATGTCTGACCTTTTTAGAATAATAAAAAAAAACATTTTACCTGTTTACGACGTATGGTACCATCGCAAATACTGACTACCTCGAAACGCGAACGAGTAATTTTATTTCTGTCGGCTTGGATCTCTCCGCGGGTGGAGGATAAAAAATATTGAAGTAACGATTTTTCAGAACATATTTTTTCTTTCAGTTTAGAATTCATCGAGACTTTTAAAAACGTTTCCGTATATATCCGGCAAAAAATTAAAAAATGTATCCGAATATATCCGGCAAAATTTTACGTTTTCTGTGTTTGATGGATTTTAATGTGTCAAATTAACTTTTGTTTTGTGATGTATTCATGGTTTACTTTAATAACTTTAAATTTTTTGGCGATTGTTGATAAATAGATACAAGTTTCATAACACCAAACCTTACCATTGTGTAAAGAAACACTCTTCTGCTAAAATGCAATGTTTTGTAAAAAAAATGAGTCAATCTATTGATTACTTTCCGAAATTTGCGAACGCAAACATACGAAACCTACATTTTATATATATAACGTTTTTATTATTACATTTTTATAAGCAAGTATTAAAATGACTCCCACAAAGATCAAACCACTAAAGAAATCGAGCGAAGAATAGAAAATGGATGGAAGAAATACTGGTCTTTGAAAGAAGTCTTTAAATCCAAGGAGCTAAGTATGCAAATAAAAAGGAAAGTCTTCAACACATGTATACTTCCAGTCATCACCTATGGATGCGAAACTTGGGCACTCACCAAACGCCACAGAGAAAAGTTGGAACGCTGCCAGAGAGCCATGGAGAGAAGTTTGACAGGAATAAGGAAACAGAACAGAGTGAGATGTAGCATAATAAGGGAGAAAACTGAAGTTGCTGATATAGTTTCCCGAATAGACCAACAAAAGTGGAGATGGACAGGTCACATAATCCGCGATCCACAAGAGAAATGGTTCAAAAACATCACTGACTGGTATCCCAGAGACGGCAAGAGAAGTAGAGGACGTCAACAAATTGGATGGGAAGACGACCTAAAACTCACGGCTGGACATCATTGGAGGAGAGTAGCGCGTGACAGGTCCCAGTGGAGAATGTTAGAGGAGGCCTATGCCAAGAGGCAAACTGAGCTTCGGGATATATCATAAAAAATAGAACATGCCAAAATTCAAACCAAACAGAAGTTCAGAATAAAAAGGCTTATTATTATTATTATTATTATATTAAAAATGACTCTACCAGGTTGAATCGCGCAATATATTTTTTCCAACAATTTTTTCATAAAATGATAATTTGTATTGTCCCCAAAACATACTAAAATAATAAAGTTACGCTAGATACTCAAAATTACTAATTATGGACCGGAGGTATTCCAGTTCCTGTGATCCTGTGTTCCGGTGTGTTCCTCACCATAGTCGAAGTGTTAGCTTAGCGTAGGGTACGGGGGGTACCCATGTATGTTCCTACAATAATATGCATGATGTTTATCGTACTGTTCCAAAATTTATATTAACTCGCGAGCACTCGCGCTATTAGCATTTCCCTCGCGGTGAATTTAAAATTCGCGCCATTTATGCATCAATGTGCCATTTGTTTTTCTTTCAAATATTTTGTGTATTATGTATTATATACCTTAATGGAATGTGTGGGACTGCATTACCCTCACCACATACCGGAAAAGAAATATTTATTTTCGTGAAAATGGCCCGATTCGTGTCTGTTTCATCATGTCTTCCTCGGGCATCCTCGACTTTTTCTACCATTCGCATTTGCGGCATATATTTTCCTTACGCTTGTGATGGTCCCACCCCGCTGCAAGGGTTTTTCACCCCCCTCCTTCCTTTTCTCTCTTCGTCGTTGAGATCTCCGATCGGAAGGTTCAGCTACGCTGTTTTCCTGATCTCATTTTCCCAACCCCTGTGATGCGAAACACAGTAAAACAAGGTTGTTCTGGGAAATCTTACAATAAACCCTTTACTTCACGTTGTGATTGATTTTTGTTTCGAAGCCTCCAGATTATTTGGAGTAGGAATTTAATGTATTTACTATTTTTCGTGGTAACTTTCGACTCTTTAAAAGGCGTGGAAGAATTTTTTCTGTTGTCTTCTCAAACGCATGAAGGATACGCCCTGTCTAACTGCCCTACACTACCGATGCCTATGGCCCTAACTGTATACTCCCTGTAGAGTCCCCGTTCCCCGCTATAGTGATCCCTTTTGCACCTAGTCTATTAGGGCTGGGTAAGCTATCCTCTGGTCCTATTTTGCGCTAGTAAAATTTAACTGCACGTCTAAAGGTCAGTTAGTAAATCACGAAGAAGGAACCTAGCTCACGTAACGGTCGATCCTGTGGACAATTAAATGGCAATACAAGTTCATTATTTACTTTAATTTAAATGTACGTACCTAGAGGTGCCTCTCTATGGCCGAATAGGCTGCTCCCGCGTCTCCCAATCTGAAATACCTATCCTATGCATAACCGTTAGAAATATTGTTATTGTTAGTAGCACCAATTTACGGCAGAACTAAGGGGTTTTAAGGAAGTGATAAAAGGAAAGGAAGGAGAATTTCTTTGCAAACTAGTATTGGCTCCTCCGCTAACCAAGTTGACCGAGTGGGCAGTTCTCCGGACACAACTATCCCGCCAATGCATGTCTGAGCTATACCCCGGTATCTGGCGGATCTCTTGGACGATCACCCTGACATACCCGGACTCACTCATGCCAGAGGAAGAACAGCAGGCTTTCAAACCTTTCCCAGTCAACTCCAATACTCGCAACGCCTCCAGAGACTACGTTACTGGCTCTAAAAGGGGTATTTCCATTTCGTCCCTTGTCATGACTCTATCCGCGGGCAAGTGGCGCGAAGCTGTGAGGCAGACCGTTAAAACCGACCGTCTTCGCCTTTCCACCTCCAATAGTTGACATAAGGCGCACTTTGTGGGCCTTACGTTTACTTTTGGGTTGACACAGATGAGAGAATGCAACAACGTTACAGAATTTTCCCGCAAGATGCCTTGTTAACGGTCTCCTCCACTCAACCTTGCAGGCTTCCCGTGATGTCTAAGGTCAAACGCCTCCGTCAGCGAATCGTGCCCATGACATACAATTCGGCATCCCTGGTACATAACCTTTCGCGCCCGTTCGCTCGACTCGATCCCGCGAAAGGGAATGACCTCCGACATAGCGCGTGACCCGCCCAGTCTGTGGCTGGTACCTCCCCTCCTCGTAACATGGTAATGAGGGAAAACCCTTACCATTCCGACATACGTATCTCACTTATGTATAGTCTCAGTACCGTCGTACACATTCCTCAAACGTGAAAATTTAATTCACGCAATACAACAGGTAGAAATTTCGCAGATAAACAGGTCGATATAATGTTATACATGCATAGAATCGTGAATCTGGTTCTCACGCCCTCCTCCTGTCGAAGTCTGCGCCAAACTGTCAGCCAACACCTTCAATTGGGTAAATTGTACCCTCAAAATTTCGTCAATTCGATTGGGTGTACCTTCGTAGTCTTATCGCCTCTGCGTCCATAGGTACCTGTAAGACCCGTTTTTTTTTGCTGCTGTTCCGTTCCTAGCATCCAGCTGTTAGGCGACGATTCGGGTGGCTGGACCCGGGTGATAACGGCGAAGAGAAAAAAAAAACCCCTGACCGACACGCACACTTATAGTAAATAATAGTTCAATTGGCTGCTTCGTTCTTGCGGTCAGCATGTCCTGTAATTTAAATTATGGAGTTGTAATTCGACTTACCGAGAGTGATTGATAACTGTACCCTTTATCCTAGCGGGAATACACGCTCGTTGTGATTTTGGATCTGCACCTGTTATAACCTGTGGGAAAACAAAGAAACCCTCTCCCCCTCCCTACGCCCATTCCCCCCCCCCCCTTACACCTGTTATGTAATGTCCTGAAATCTATACTCTGTTATCTGTAGTTATCATTATTAGTTATAGCTTCCGTCAAGCGGTATGTTTATTATTAAAGCCCAAATTAATCTACGTAAAGTTTATACGATTTTTCCTGTAAAGTGAATTCCGTTATGGTTTGATTACTCCTTTCCCCCCCCCCCCCCCTAATAATGAGTCATCTTTTATTTATTTTATTTATTTATAGTTGATTAATTTGATTATTACACGTAGAAAAGAAGAATACGTGATATTGTCCACTGTTGTTTAACAATTTATCACCGCGATTATTGTAACCACACCTTATCACTGAATTTACGCTTTTTGAGCAGCTATTTGTCTATCATTAAGTTAGTTTTACCTCTTCATATTTCCGCAATTCGGGTAAAGTATAATATTATTAACCAACCCCCACACCCTACAGCTTAATTTTACTTGAAGTAAATCACGAATTTTTATAAAAATATAATTTTACTAAGCGATTGTAACACTGAATTTAATCCGATAAACTAACTTTATTTTTAATTACGGTAACTTCAACTATGTGCTTTTTCTTATTACGTAGCGTTGCAATAATTCACGAACTTGTATTATTTCTATAATTTACCAATTTTGAACTCAACGGGTCGCACCGATCTTCGAACTTCGGACTCCCTTTTAATAAAATTACCACTATCTGTTTTCACTGAGGTTAATTAACCGTTGCTACGAGCTGGTTAGAACCAAAACTTCCGGACTTAACCGTATTCTTCCGCCGAATTCCACTGACTGACCCGTTATCAAAAAAAACTGCCTATTTAAAACGAAAATCTCCCATCAATCAAAATAAGTTCATGCAATTTTGAGTCGTATTTACTAGCTTGCCACCCACCACTCTCGCTTCATGCCTCTTCCTGCCTTCTACGTTTGTCACCGTCCCAACCCTTGAAATCGGGGTCCCAACCATCTCGGTCTAGCAAAATAAAACAGGGGTGGACCACGCGCTCGACTCAAGCTTGTCATAGGACATTTTCTCCCACTCAAAATAAATGTATTACATCGCACTACCCCTGCATACATTTTGGAATAATCCATTATTATTATCATTATTTTATAACCTAACGCGAAGGAATTTTATCCTACGCATTATTCTACGAACAATATGTATTCTCCCTTGTTTTTCCGTATTTGTGAGTGTTTAGGCCTTATACTCTGACAAACTCTCTCTTTAAACAAATAGCAACGCCCGTAAGGCTTTCCCCAGTATTAAATTCACATTTTTATTGATTTCGATTTTCATTTATGGCCATTTATCACCACCATGGCCTAATCTGTCCCTGTTATTTGCATCTCTACTAAGTAACCTCCCACATCTCATCGTCCCGTTCTCTCGAAAAAGGTGATAACTGTCAAAATAATTTGTTGATCTCTCCAAAAATCACACTCGAATTTGTAAATAAATTTAGAATTAGACAGGCCGTTAAATTTTATGCATTTGGCTAATTACTTTTTCCACTATTTTGTACGCAACCTAGAGTGGTGATTCCAGCTTAATGACCTCTTCAAAGAGCCAAAATCATGTTACCTGTCAATCTCTTAGAACGTCACTTAGACATTCCACATGTCGATCCTAATAACTGAAACGCAAAAGTTCATAATTAACCCAAAATCTACTTCCTGAACGACCCTTTTCAAAATCTCAATAGAGTCTCGGTCCCGAATTTCAACAGTTATCAATTTCTTATTTTTGGTCATCATAAAGTGAGTTATGATCAAATTCATAAGGGCTCGCATTCCATACCATGGATTTCGTGAGAACTCCCCGCTCCTCGAACAGATAAACCCCTTTAGCTCCGCCTCTCTCTCGCAATTCGTTGTGTTCAAAATAATTGTTGATTTATCATTTCCAATTTGTCCAACGTTTTACATCTCCGATAGTCTAGCACCTCCCACGCGATAATTAACCCGTATTTTATTACAGACTCCTTCAATTTCGTTTTCAAACACACCCAACAGAGGTCAGTAATATGATCGAATTTAAATATTTAAAAAAAAATTTCCTCGTCTACTTGTTCAAACAACACTGAACCATTACACGCTTCTTTCTTTGTTTTATTTGCTCTACATGCTCAAACTATCTGAGCGTCCCTTGTTAGGAACTTTCTTAGAAGGTGGGAAATTAGGAAGCGTAAAACTCACTGTATTGTTAATGTCCACATAATGTAAGTGTCCACATAAGAATTCATATTCCACATAAAATGTTCCAAACTGTGCACAGATTGTATGGTCACCATAAGTTAAAATTTGAAGTCTTTTTTCTATTGCACTTGCAATCGAAAATACGAACATAATAGAACTTGATCATAACAATACACTGCTTGCTTGTTGAAAGTTGTCACCGCACTGATTTGCAATTTCACCAATTAGGTAGAAGGAAGTATATAGGTTTGGACGTATGTAGGTGAGTATGAATGTAGGACAAAGGACAGGAATATTCCAAACATTCTTTATCATTACGCTTACATCAGCATTGTGTTCTTTGAAATCTCCTTTTCACAGGATCACACATGATTTTATCACAAATACGTCCAGGGATCTTATTTCCACAGCTTTCGGTCTACTTTCGTCATTCGTCTGCCAGTTCCACGCCTCACTGCTATACATTTGCAGTGAGGCGTCAAACTGGTCGCGGGTTCGAACCGAGCGTGAGCAAATGAATTTTATTTGAGAAATAATACAATATTTCACAATTAATTATTATTAAAAAATATATTTTCCAATAAATTTTCCAACATATACGTTCCAGAGTGCAAAATACTCCCACTATCACCCTGGTTGCTTGAAATGGCTTTAACCGTGTTTGGTGACCAGATCTGATTGCCTGGTACTTTCCAACCATCCTCTCCCACGTTTCCTTTCCCTCCTCCCCACCACCTTCAGCCTCACAATATAACCCAACTGTGGATGCCATAGTCTCACTGGCTCCAGACAGGTGCAGTTGGAACTCAGTTTTCACATAAAAAAACATCAGGAAAGGTACCAGCACTCGATTGTTGACTGCTGACTTTGCTTTTTGAACAGTTTTTTGTTAGCGCCACCAGTAGAATTAGTAGAATTATCTGCATTTACCCTTCTTTCAATGTCCCTATCAGCCTTCCCATCTCTCGTAGACATACTTAAAAACTTTCTTCATATGTATTTAATATTATTTAATGTAACTTTTAAAATGCGGTACATTATACAAAAAACGTTTCGTAGAATATATTTTTTAAAATGAAACAGCCAATAGTTTTATATAATTAGATTGTTCCATTCAACTATCCAAAAGTATTTTAGCGAAACAGCGTATTTCCCATTACTTGAATTCCAACATTTTTCTAACGTCACGCGTTTAAAACAACCTTTCGACCCTTTTCAATAATTTGAGAGCTTTACTTAAAAAACAAATTCTGTAATTTACTATCGAACTAATTACTGAGCCTGATTAAACCTACGCAGTAAAAATAAAACGAGGCAAAACCATAATAACATTAATTTCTAAACTTTTTAAAACATTTTGTTTTGAGTTATTTTCTTCGCGGCAAACGGTTCATTTTGTTACCATTAGGTAGGGATTCTGTCTGTTTTAGGAAGTTTTCTGATAAGTAGCCGAGTAGACAAATGCATAAGGGTACCTAGCATGGTCGATCGATATAACCCTATATAAATATGATATTGCTCAAATCCGTCATTGGTCAGTTAGTAATTTTGCGATCACGGTCAAAAATTGGTAAGAGAAATTCCAACCGACGATTGAAAAATTTTAGCCCGGATTCCATAGTATCAGATAAGTTTCAGTAAGCTGTCATTATATGCATTTTTTTTAATTATGTCGTTCGTTAATCGACATTACTGACTTATTTAATGAACCGCCGCCAAGACCAAGATAGACCAAGACCAAGATAGACCCCATGGATTCGGATATAACGAACCACTTAGGGTGACCTATGGCAGAGTTGTTGAATTTCCAATAAATAGTAGCGGTACCCACACCCGACCCTCAAATTGAAAAATAATATAAGAACATAAAATCTCGATCAACCTCAAAATAAATTAAAACAATATGAAAACAGATGCGCTTTTCTGCGTTACGTAAATAATGTATTGATTTGAAGTTTAAAGAAATATGAAATAAAACAATTAATTTGTTTATAACCACGTTTTTTTTTTTTAAATAAAGACTTGTTTCGCTTAACGCAAGCATCATCGGAGTATAACATAAATCTTGCATAGTAATATTAATTAAAATTATTTTCAAACTTTCACACTGTTCATTTATTTTATGTTTTGTCTGTTTAAAAATATGTAAGCTCACGCAATGTGTTTTCTGATCAATTTAATTTATACCCCGATGATGCTTGTTTTAAGCGAAACCAGCCGTTATTAAAAAAATTAAATAGATGTATTGTGGTCATGACAAAGTAATTGTTTTATTTCATTAAAAATGTCAAACAACAAAGTGGCTGCTCTCCAAAAAAATAAAATAAATTTAAATGTAAACTAAAACCTTAGGATGAACTCGGGGTATCGAACTAATTTAAACGATAGATTTGCCAAAATAAAAAAAATAATAAACAAGTTTCAAGTCCTCCTTTAAATAACACAAGTTACTTCTTGAAATAAGTTGAAGTCTACAATTAGAAGAAACTCAGATACTTAAAATGTGTCAAAGTCTATAGCGATCAAACAGAAACGACACTAAAAAAGATTATAGGAACATTTACGAACAAATCCAAGACTGCTCAACATTTCTAACAATCTGGACAGACCTTTGGATTTGAGCTTCAACCCCTCAGAAGTCCCAAAACTTATCGAGTTGCCCTATCACAGAGGTGATTGAAATTCACAAGCACCCGATCAACATTAATAGGGACGACGGATTAAGGCTTCGACACTTCGTGGTATCCTGCCACGGAGAGAATTTCCAGGAGTAACTACTGTTAGCCACTTTAACAAGGATTAACACTTTGACATTATTAGATCAACAAAACATTAATCCATAAAGCGATTGATAATTTATTGACATGTTATAATTGATATAAATCAACTTTTTTGAAGAAGGTCGTTCGTTAAGCAAAATAACTGGCTTTTTAATGAATAGAGGTGAACTAACGAAACTCTAAGAATTGAAAAAAATATATATAATTGAGTCCTTACCCGGAATAATGTTGCATTAAACAAAACTATCAATGTAGGTTATTGATGGAATAATGTTGGGCATATTCGTTTGCATTTTTAAAGGTAGGGATTTTAATTTCACTTTTGTAAATAATTTTTTTAGGCCTATGGCATCTTTTTGAAGTTTGGTTTGTGGAAGTACGTTGTATAAAAAAAAATGGGAAAAATTGGGAAAAATTGAAGGGAAAATGGGAAAAATTCATGGGAAAAAATTAAAAAAAAAGTCTTATGGCTTCAATTAGAAAGACTTCAAAGCCAAAAAGTTGAAAGATGCGAGAAAGTAGCATTTTTCCAAAAGAAATATTATTAATCCTGCTTTTTAGCCTGTAACAGATTTGTGGAATAACTTTGTAAGTTGATCTAATGGCAATATCTCGAACGTAAATGGTTTCCTTTATTCATATCTGTTTTTTGCTTTTTAAGTTCAAATACATCCATGACATGTGTAAATTTATGTTAGAGGAGCATGTAGCTTTTTGTGAGGTTCGAAGAGTAAAAAAACCTTTTGCGGAATAACGTTGTGTGCGAAATTTTTACTAACATTTTTCCACTAATTCAGCATAAATTAATTCTAGTAATAAACTCTAATTAAATTCTTATATTCTTCTTGACCTTTCAATTAACACTCTTGAAAATTGTACGTTTATTGTATATTAAATATTATGAAAATGGTTTCGTTTCCTTTATTTTTCTCGGAAAAAAGAATATTGTTGGAAACAACATTTTTCTGGGCTTGATAATTGAATGAATACCTAATGAATATTTGTATATATTGATCGATTGTCCTCCCTCAATATCACACTACAAATCGAAATTCCTGAGATAGTGGAACCACTATACTTTTCTTAGGGTGGTTCTTAGTCGAAGTATGATACAGTTAAAAATGACCGAATCGTGTATCGTCATCTTGGCGCCGTGTTAGCGCATATGCCCGGAAGCGAAAGGTCGTGGGTTCGAGTCTCAGAGGTGCAAATATCTTTTTCTGATTTTTCAGTTTCCAGATTTTCGATCGTGTCTCAATAATTTTATCGTCATTTGATTAAATATTACAATTAGAGGTTTTACTTATAAAGTAAAAATTAAATAAAAAAGCTTTCTGATTTCAATATCGGTTCTGCGGTCAACAGTGCAACCGTGCTCATCGATCAACCAGCGCAATCACAAATGTAAGTTATTCACAAATAACTTACATACAATAGCAACGCCTCCAACTAAATAAATAAAGATTGTTAATAACACTCGTTAGGTACCTAGTGACGTTACGTGACCTCTACACACACGAAAGTGTAATTTAAATCTACACTAGGTAAATCAGCATCCAAAGGATATGGGTCCTTTAATCTCAGATTTTGCCCTTTCATCTCCCATTCCCTAATAACTCCTCAAGGACGTGTCAACGCTAATAATCAAACACTTCGATCTTTCGATTCTATGCGTGTCAAACAATTTTCTTTCATCAATGTATATGGAAGCTATTTTCATATGTGATTGGTGTTCTGACTGAGTATTTGTGATTGGTTGCTATTTGATTCGTTTTTACAGATTAAATTTTGATTGGAAATATAAAATTCAGTGAAAATCTTTTTACATACTTGCACACTTGTTGAAAACGAAAAGAAAGTTGGGATACCATGATAAAAAAATAATAAATTACTTACAATTTTAATTTTGTTTTTTTATAGACTTTTAATTAACAGTTTGAAAATGGCCTTGTAAGCCGAAATAGCTATCACAATAACAAAAACTAAAATACTTGCAGAACTTATAGTAACATTAAAATTTTTTATTTAAATTATTTTTGAAAAATTAAATGGCGTTTTACGAATTAAACACAAAAACAATAAATATCTAGAATATAATCATATTATTCAATAATTACCGATTTGGAAGGCGGGAATGGGTACCACCGCCCCGGGAATCATTTATTGAATAACCAATACCTCTGCCATAGGTCACTCCAAGTGGTTTGCTACGTTTGGTGACTTAGCAGGGGTGTTCGGGTGAGGGGTGAGGTTTGTCCGGATCTAGGCGGGGGATGCGTCTGCCACCAACTGCGGGGCAAGCCGGATTGGGAGAAACTGATTGAGGGAGATCTTTTGTCCTCCCCAGCAGGCTCTTTCGGAACATTGCCTTGCACCGCAGTGGTAGGGATAGAATCACAAGTCCGTTACTCTTGGACACACTGTCCCCAGATTCCTATCTACTCCAGGCTCTGAGTGGAATTATTTTCCTCAGGGTCTCTTGTGTGGAGCGTATGTAAAAAAATAAGTCTATTGCATTTCCGAACGAAAATATCAATAACTGCATGCTATAAAACTGACAATCTGTTTTTAAGACATCATTAAAATTGAACAGTCTTTTGACTGTACAATGAATATGGATGAAATTTTTTTCAATTCACAATGCATCTTCAAAGATGACATAGGCCCTGAGGGAAATTATTTCCCTCAGGGCCTCCTGTGTTGAGTTAATATAAAAAAAAAAAAAAAGATAATTTTCATCGGGAGCTACAGAGATTTTAAATATCTGTAACATGAAAACATGAAAAAAATATAATAAAATTATTCAAGTTGAACGAACTTTTTTTAAATGATGTTTTTCAAAATCATTTAAAAGCTGATAAGCATAAATCTTATCATACAAGCGATAATAAAGCAAAAAAATATTTTATTAACTAATAATCCCTTATTTGCAATTTGAATTTCTTTGGTTTAAATGTTTGACAGATGCTTATATGAATTTAAAGAGTGAAAATACGTACCAAGACAACGCGCTTGGTTTCACAGAAGTAGGTCCAATGGACATTCTTAAGCGTGCCGTTCAAATAGCTATTTCATTCGTACATGCATGTAATTTGAATGGCTATCCTTTTCATAAGCAGTTCTACATTTCTTTTTTGATTGATAGTAAGTTCGAATACAACGTGTCTCGTATGTTTATAATATCATTGGATAGATGTCGTAATTTTTCAAGTTTACTTAATATTCGAAAGGTTAATTCCGATTTTTATAAATACTGTCACATTCACAAATTTCGCAATTATAATTTCCCATGATTTTAAATGAGTGTACGATGGTTACAACAAAAACAAGAAGCTATATTATTCTTAGAAAAAAATTTCGAAATTCATGTAAAGTCGGGTAATCGTATTGCCGTTTAATTTTTCTTTGTAGTGGGGGTTTTTATACTTATTTATTTCTTTATTATATGTTCCATGTGAATAACATTTCAAAAAAATCGCAGTAAGGGCAGTGTAGAAAAACAAGTATTCAAACCACATTTTTAAATGACATCTAATCCTTTACTTTGCATATCAAAAATCTTTTATCATAAAAAGGGATGAACTATTGCCACACTATTACAAACATATTGTACATAAATTGTTTTCACGTTAAAGTCATGCGTGTGGTTTTGACAGTTGGTAAGTTATTTGCTTTTGACTAGCTGAGGGAGAGAAATTATTGTTGACTGAATTTAGGGGAGGGGGCAGAGCTTGAGAAATAGGCGTTACCTTCATGACTCTTGACGCCGTTGGTTGAGGGTTTTTTGACAATCATTTAACCCGAAGGGAAACATATCGACTTTGAAAAAGCACTAAAGAATAATTCTTACATTTTGCCAAAATCACGTGTTCGTTTTATTACATTCTCTAAACGCTCAACTTTTCCACCCTAGTATGAGTAAATAAACCTGAAATTCTGATAAAATCTGATTTAAATGGTGGAAATTGGCACCAATACGTGAAGGAAAATTTGATGCTCTTATTATCGCCAGGGGAAAGACTCCCATTTCGAATCAAAAGAATAGTTAGGGGCTACTTAACTTACTATCCCCATCTCCTTTCCTTCCCCACACCGTCCCACTAATTCCGGGCAGTTGCAACTCTTGCGCGGTATGCACTATGCACACAAAAATATAAATGACATATTTGTTATTGAATGTCAGAATTTGTTAAGTGGGAGGGGCTCGCGATTTGATAAATTCAAATGTTTAAGATTTGAAAGAATTAAAGGTCATTGTCTGCAATAAGATGGTGTTTTTTGTAAGTGTGCGACTGTTAAAAAAAAACACAAACACAGGTGTGCAGGTAAATAATTATTGCGAATTGTCCAAACAAACAAACACAATCACATAAGTATGCAGATAAATAATTATTGCGAATTGTCCAAACAATCAAGCACAATCACATAAGTATGCAGATAAATAATAATGCGAATTGTCCAAACAAACAAACACAATCACATAAGTGTGCAGGTAAATAATTATTGTGAATTGTCCAAACAAACAAGCACAATCACAAAAGTGTGCAGATAAATAATTATTGTGGATTATCTAAACAAACTAACACAATCACATAAGTGTGCAGGTAAATAATTATTGCGAATTGTCCAAACAAACAAACACAATCACATAAGTATGCAGATAAATAATTATTGCGAATTGTCCAAACAATCAAGCACAATCACATAAGTGTGCAGATAAATAATAATGCTAATTGTCCAAACAAACAAGCACAAGCACATAAGTGTGCAGATAAATAATTATTGCGAATTGTCCAAACAAACAAGCACGATCACATAAGTGTGCTGATAAATAATTATTGTGAATTGTCCAAACAAACAAGCACAATCACATAATTGTGCAGATAAATAATTATTGTGGATTATCTAAACAAACTAACACAAACACATAAGTGTGCAGATAAATAATTATTGCGAATTGTCCAAACAAACAAGCACAAACACAAGTGTGCTAATAAATAATTATTGTAAATTGTCCAAACAAACAAGCACAAACACATAAGTGTGCAGATAAATAATTATTGTGAATTGTCCAAACAAACAAACACAATCACATAAGTGTGCAGGTAAATAATTATTGTGAATTGTCCAAACAAACAAGCACAATCACATAAGTGTGCAGATAAATAATTATTGTGGATTATCTAAACAAACTAACACAATCACATAAGTGTGCAGATAAATAATTATTGTGGATTATCTAAACAAACTTAACACAATCACATAAGTGTGCAGGTAAATAATTATTGCGAATTGTCCAAACAAACAAACACAATCACATAAGTATGTAGATAAATAATTATTGCGAATTGTCAAAACAATCAAGCACAATCACATAAGTGTGCAGATAAATAATAATGCTAATTGTCCAAACAAACAAGCACAAGCACATAAGTGTGCAGATAAATAATTATTGCGAATTGTCCGAACAAACAAGCACAATCACATAAGTGTGCAGATAAATAATTATTGCGAATTGTCCAAACAAACAAGCACAAACACAAGTGTGCTAATAAATAATTATTGTAAATTGTCCAAACAAACAAGCACAAACACATAAGTGTGCAGATAAATAATTATTGTGAATTGTCCAAACAAACAAGCACAATCACATAAGTGTGCTAATAAATAATTATTGTAAATTGTCCAAACAAACAAGCACGATCACATAAGTGTGCTGATAAATAATTATTGTGAATTGTCCAAACAAACAAGCACAATCACATAATTGTGCAGATAAATAATTATTGTGGATTATCTAAACAAACTAACACAATCACATAAGTGTGCAGGTAAATAATTATTGCGAATTGTCCAAACAAACAAGCACAATCACATAAGTGTGCAGATAAATAATTATTGCGAATTGTCCGAACAAACAAGCACAATCACATAAGTGTGCAGATAAATAATTATTGCGAATTGTCCAAACAAACAAGCACAAACACATAAGTGTGCTAATAAATAATTATTGTTAATTGTCCGAACAAACAAGCACAATCACATAAGTGTGCAGATAAATAATTATTGTGAATTGTCCAAACAAACACAATAACATAAGTGTGTAGGTAAATAATTATGGCGAATTGTCCAAACAAACAAGCACCACCACATAAGTGCGCAGGTAAATAACTGTTGTGAATTGTCCAAACACACAAGTGCATTCACATCATTTGTAAAAAATATTAAAAATTGAGAACCAATAGAAGAAAACACAAAAGAAAAAAATTGGAGAACGCATATATTTGTCATTCTTCCATATTCCTAGACACTTTGTGAAACTGGCACTCTTCTTATTAGCTGTTCCACGACAACTCAGAATTGTGCAATTTCAGAACCCCTTTAAAAAGTCATTAAAAGAAATAAAAAGAAAAAAAAATAGCCCATAGCCTAACATAACATATTTAACCAATTTTTATACATTTTTTTTCATAATTTTTAATGATTTTTCAAAGGAAGTGTTGATGTTGTTGAGTTGTCCGGTCACCCTTATATAAATAAAATTAATTAAATACAGGGATTAAATCCATAGGATTCTGAACCAAATGGCATTTTTGTTGTATTTTATGAAAACGAGCATCAGTCTATTTGATGCGAGCTCTTATTCATTGTTGAAAATAATTTATAAATAAAGTTAATTATTCCTTCAATAATTTTAATTTAAAGGTAGTCATATTTACACAGGCAAATGTCTTCAATTTAGTTCTCGTGTGTGTTTATTTGGCTTGTCACTAATAAGTCTGAAAATATATTCCTATAGATACCAACAACCAACTCTTTGTTTTCTGTTTGTTTTAATAATTATAAAAAGCTTTTATAGACCTAATTCTGTCTACATAATTAAAACATCAAGGTTGGGCATACCAATTATTAAAATCAAACGCCAACAACTTTAATGACAAAAGACAAAAATTGTAATAACGAAGAAAATATAAGTAGAAATACAAGGACACAAATGATGGATTAAAAACAGTTACTGCCGCGGGTTTTTTTACTGCTAGGCCCTGCAGGCGACTTTTTTATGGGCTTCGATTAATTTAGTAAAATTCCCTGATAGTAGAGTTTTTCCTCATTGTATGCACTACACAGCGATTATTATTAAGTCATTTTAGATAATTTTTTTGTTCGTAGGTCAGCTCAAATTTTGGAATGTTATAAAAACCAATTCCAAAAATAGGCTACTCCTATAAAAAAATAATAAAAAACAAACCGGTTTATTTTTTTTTTTTGTACATGAGCTCCACACAGGAGGCCCTGATGAAAATAATTTCCCCCAGGGCCTATGTCATCTTTGGGGATGCTGTGTGTAGGTTTTTTTTCAAGGAAAGGAAGGCGAGGAGAGTTCTGGAAAGGAATAGGGTTTAAGGGGTGGGTAGGAAACTGGGGTTCAGTGTGTCCTGGTCATCCGCCTCCAAGACCTAGACAAACCTCACCCCATAACCCGGGCACCCATGCTAAATAACCAAACGTTGCGAACCACTTGGGGTGACCTATGGCAGAGGTGTTTGTTATCCAATAAAGGTTCCCGGGGCGGTGGTATCCCGCCTCCCAAATTGAATTGATATAGTCGTAGGTACAAGAAATTAGGTTCAATTGGATTATTTCTCGTTAATTTTTATATTTGATTTTGAACACATCGAGAATTTTACAAAAGTTATAAAAACTGAGAGATCCCATGATTTGTAAATTTTCTCATCAGAGATGCTGTTTGAAAACTTCAACAGTTCTTTTAGAAAATAACATAAGCCGCCACTTCCATTTACAACAATCCGAAACTGTACAGACATTAGCATAATAATTCTATCAGATATTTGAATAAAACTATTCAAACAACCGTTTTCAAGTCATATTTATTGCATGAACTGTGAACACTGGCGAATCCTTTTGAAAGCAAGTTGGGAGATTATCACAATTCAACAGTGTCTCTTGAATTTACTGCAGCGACTCTGTATTATGTCTAAGACAAAGGTTTTCAGGGAAATGAGTTTTCTGCTTATTCTATTGATCAAGTCTAGATGTTATTCTACAACTATAATGAGATGAAACGCGCGGGCTTGAATACTCTCTTGCCCTCACAGACTGCATCTCTGACAACAAACTAAGGTATTGTAGATCTGCAATTGGTCACGCAGCTCATAGTTCACTAATCAGTGGCTCACCCTACTGTTACCTACCGAAAGACGTAGGTACCGCTGGTGCAAAAGTGGTTGCACTGACTTGAACCAACATACATCACGAGTCGGTTGTATACTCAAGACCTGGGTACCTACGAGCATGGGTACCTCGTAGCATGGTCGATCGATATAACTCTATATCAATACGATATTGCCCATATTCCATAGTATCCGATAGTTTCGGTACGCTGTCAATATATGCATTTATTTGAATTATGTCGTTCGTCAATCAAAATTATTTAATAAACGTATTGAACTAACGAAGATTTTTGTATTGACACAAGTCAAATACGCGATCCATATACTTTATAATTCAATTAAGACGTGACCATATTATTCCGTTCGAATTTCGATAAACTAAAATGGCTGAAATATGACTAAAGAAATGATTAACTAATTATCTCCCGTGAAGTCAAAAAATAACTGCGGACTGCCAATGCAAATTTAGGTTTGTATTTAAATTCAACATTATCAAATTATTAACATTTTTACGTATTTGACTGGCGTTTGACGTTTCTGAGTGTGAATTTATAGACAGATCCGCCAGTGTTGCCAGCGTATATCGAGTTCCAATTTATTCCCATCGATATCGGTTCGGCTATCAACAGTGAAATTGTGCTTGGGATATCGATATAAAATCATCGGAAGTTACTCCTAACGATCCGAGATGTGTGGTCCCTTTCAGCGAAATTGCAAGGTTTTAGAGAAATCCTCGGCCCAATACTTAATACTCGGAGCGAATTGTATTGTCCCTCTCAATAAGATTGAAGAGTACCTTTATGAATTCTTTATCTTTTGAATAAACTCGGAGATAACGCACCGTGTCATCTTCCCTCGATTTTTATACGTATAATGTAACCGTTACAAACTATCGTTTACTTATATTAAATTTTGATATTTCACAATTATTTGGTCAGTTTATAAAAATTTGCCAGGTTTCAAAGTATTGTTCAGATATTTTTTCTGATTGTGTAAAGCGCTCTATATTAAAGCAGTCTGGTTATATTTTAGATACCAACGAATTTGTAGATGAACTATTGATGCGTTTTTTTTGTTATTATTTTTGGGGTGTTATGCCGTGTTTCGCTACCTCCTTCTTTAGCCAACGTTTCGGACAGCATTACAGTGTCCATCATCAGGGCAGATGAGCAAATGATATTGGTGAGAGTGTTTACTTATACATACGTACACTGATGATGGACACTGTAACGCTGTCCGAAACGTAGGCTAAAGAAGGAGGTAGCGAAACACGGCATAACACCCCAAAAACAATAACAAAAATACTTTTTGGCCGTGAAAACCTAAAAACATACCTATTGATGCGTTGTTGTAAAACGACAAGATGCATTCAAAGGATGATGATCGTACGACGAGATGCATTCAAAAACTTTTCCAACAATTTGGTACAAGCACAATTTTTTCGTGAATTTACGTAGTTATAAAAAGCATTGTACACAAATTTTCTACACATCACAGAGATCACAATTAAATTTTTATGACTTGATAAATATTTTTAATAACATCCATCTATCAAAGCGTGTTAGATGATAAGAGAATTTATGAAATGCTGATGAAATTCAGCAAGTTGACGAGTTGTGAGTCAGAAGATATGATAAGGGATGCTGGAAAAAATGGTGATTAACTTCTCCACGAGTGTGGACCAAACGGTTCGTCGAAGCGAAAAATGCCCAGAAGAGTATTCGACCACAGTAATAGCCACAGACGAAACGGTTCGTCAGTGGCTATTATTCAAATACCGTCATATTTAATGAAACTATTTGATTTGTAGTGGCTTTTTCTGACACCTGCGCGTAGTTTGTTGTAGTTTTGGAAGACATACCTACAATACCAACTTCATAATTTTAGTTAAAAAATTATTTTTGCGTCATTTAGCGGTCGTCAGAGGAAGGAAGCAGCTTTTTGTATGGATATGTTTTTTTGGTGTTGGTTTAGTTTTGTGGATTGATGTAGACGACGTTTTAATTCAAAATATAATATTATTTTTAGTTAAACTATGATAATTTATAAAAAAATAAACAAACAAAAAAATCACTCCTCACGTACAGTTTTGTTCGCCAAAACTGACTCGCGGGGAGCTTAATTAATGTTGGACCTCTGCTAAACGATTCGAGTGCTATTTTTTTTATGCATTATTTTACATTAACTCCACACAAGAAACCCTGTGGAAAACAATTTCTCTCAGGCCTATGTCAACTTTGGGGATGCTTCGTGAAGGGCCTTTTAAGGAAATTCAGGATAAGAGGCTCTGGGGTTGGAATCTTGGGTTCAGTATCCAGGAGTGACAGACAAAGTGTGAATTCATCCCACTGCAGTGCAAGGCAATGAGTTGCAAGACCTGCACAAACCTAACCCCATGAACCCGTGCATTTGTATTGTGGCGTTCATACAACTATTTTTCGCCACTCTAGAATTCGCGAGAAGGAACTACCGCCGCAAAGTGCTTGCAAATTCACACTGCGCGCAGGCACCTACGTATGCACGTATCGGCAGACAATGTACTCGTGAGACCGGCTGCCGACGAATAATAATATGCACCACCTTCGCAAAAGGTCTAGACTCAAGCGTGCATTCACGACTGCAGTGACGAGTACATTCTAGCACCTTCCAGCGCACGTATTGCCAGCGAGTGGAAAGCTACTCGGCCGCTCGCTTTTATATAAAGCGGCCCGCTAAACTACAAACTTGTTCAGTTCAGATCAGTTCTAGTCAGTCTCGCGGCGCGCTAATCAACACTTCAGTGCAATCTCAACGGTCTCGCCTCTCTACAGCGAACCATCGTAACATCCAGTGCCCGCGCATCAGCTCTCTCCTCCCAGGGCAGCTTCCTTCGTGGACGTCACAAGGACTATCTGCCGGTGGCTCCACTCACCGAGTCACCGCCGCGTATCTCCGCAACGCGCATCGAGCAGCGGCCTGGAAGACGAGGTCATCCTACACCGCCACGGTGTCAAGCATCTCGCTGGTGACTCCACTCACCGAGTCACCGCCGTTCATCACTCCAGGGCAGCTTCCTACGTGGACATCACCAGGACTATCTGCCGGTGGCTCCATTCACCGAGTCAACGCCGTTTCTTTCCGCAACGCGCGTCGAGCAACGGCCTGGATGATCAGGTCTTCTCCGCAACGAGCGTCGAGCAACACTCTGGTGACCTGCGGGCCCGTGGCCTGCTCCACCACAGCATCTCCGACCTGCTTCACCCATCATGACCGAGCACCCGCAACGCTTCACTCTACGGCACTTCGACATCTTCATGTTACACCGACCGACCTCAGCTACGTATTTTCACCAACTTCTTTTTAATGAAATATTTATTAAACATTAAAGAATCCATTAAAAAAAAGTCCAACTAAAAAATTAAAAATTCAGAAAGTTACAGGGTGTTGAAGTGGGGGGTCTCAAAAAAATGGCGCGCCCAGGTTGACACGATTGCAACCCTCCCAGTAATCTAAAAAAAAAAAAAAATGAATTCTTAATCCAAACAAATGCGACTATGGCCCGAACTAAGGTTAACTAAAAAATTTTTTTTTCGCAAAATGGCGGCTGTCTGAAATAAAAAAGACGTTTTTCTACCAATTTTTTGACTTTCCAATTTTTTAAAATAGTAAAAATTGAAATTTTGTTTTAATTATAGTTCCCGCCATAGAAGAATGTGTTGAAAAGGCTCATACCAATTTTTAAGTAAATTGGTTTAGTAGAACTTGAGATATCGTGTCAACCAACCACCTCGCAAAAAGTTGTTTGGAGAAAAATGGGTTTAAAATTTTGTTCTATTTTAATTTTGGTTGGATTCCATCTAAACCGACATTAAAATGGTTATAAATTTTCAAATAATGCGAATTTCGAAAAATCAATTTAATGAGATATTTTTTTATATTTAAACTTTGGAAATATGAAGAAAAAAAATTGACTTTTTTTTTCTAGACTAGAATACTGCCTTAAGTAAGAATACTTCAATTGGAAATACCTAGTATAGTTCCACTATCTTCGAGCAGTTAGAATCCTTGTGCATTATTCACTTAATAAGTCTTCGTTTAATGTAGATACTCCAATTTGGGAGGCAGATAGGTGAATAGCTCTGCCTTTGGCCACCCCAATTGGTTCGCTATTTGATGACTTGGCAGGTTTTCATGGGATGAGGTTTGTCCGGGTCTTGGCGGTGAAAGCATCTGCCCACCAGTGGCTTGCCCAGCCGGATCGGGAGAGACTGGTTGAAGAAGATTTTTTCACCTCTCCAGCAGGACTATTTGGGAACATCGCCTTACACCGCAGTAGGAGGGATGAATTCATAGGTCCATCTCTCCTGGAGACACTGACCACGGATTCTTACCACTCCTCATTCTGTTTTCCTTCCCAGAACTTATTCTCCTCCTTTTCCTCAAAACATCCTCAACACGGCATCCCAGAGATGAGATAGGCCCTGAGGAAATTATTTGCTCCTCGCATTAATGAAAAAAAAATTATCGTTGAATTTTTAGAATCCTATTCATTCTTTATTTTGTATAAATGTACTTGTAAATGTACTAAAAATGTAATTCTTTATTTTGTAATTAGCTAAAGTTTTAAATCCGATTTTAGTATTCCCGCGGAAACGGCACGGTGACGAGAATAACTCGCGCCAACTTATTTCTTTAATACAAATGGGAGAGGTAAGAAAATGTTTAGTTTGTTCTTTTCAAAAAACCGACGTACGTACATTGTATGTCTTATCTTTTGTCTCACCATTATTCAATGTGTAAGAAAGACCTTCTGCATTATTGTAATGAGGAACGTAGGTTTATTGCCTTTTTTGTGTCGTCGCCGGTCCGTAAAGGTGTGAACATTAAAAACGCTCACTCGTTTTATAAATTAAGTATTGAAAGATTTCGTATATAAAACATTTAAAAAAAAAACAAATTTAGTTTTCTTAGAACCAACATTTAAAAAAATGGGTGAAAAATTTATGATTGGATTTTTATGAAATTATATTTTGACCTTAACATATTTAAATAATGCAGTGGCGTGATTAAACATGCACCAGTTATTTATTATTTATTATTCAGAAAGAGTGCCGTGTTCATAAAAGTAACATATTTCGAAACACATGTAATGAACAGCAACTATGAAAATACTCGCGTGTTAGTTTATGCACCTGCTTGAGTGTGATTTATAAGGCGCCATATTTTATAAACACGTGTCGCGCATTTATGTAGGTCAAAGGTAATAATAAAAATTACTTTAACGACTTAATTAATGCTAATGAAGTATTTACTTGCATAATTTATGGAACGATATCATAATTATGTAGCAGAAAATCTGTTAGTGTCATAGATTAGTATTTCTATGAACAGTGCTGCGTTTGAACGCCCGTGCTGCGTTCGGGCAGGAAGGGCCACCACGGGTAATAAGGAGGACCAGATAGCCTTGAGGTCAAACGTTAATAGTTTGGTTCAGGTCTTTCCACAACTAGCTCAGTTGGTAGGGAAAGGCGACTCCGTTTTCCAGGGTCAGGGTCGGCAGGCTGCCTCATGCTCAACCAGGGGAAATAAAGGGGTGAAGTCATACACTATCCAATGAAAAAAAGTGGCCTTCTCATGCAAAGTTTATTGTGGAAGAAGGCATAGGTTTAGAACAGTTCACAAGATATCAGTAAAAATACCATCCTGACTGAATCAAACTATTCTCTCTCTCTGGTGGTACCTACTTGGCGTAGGGCAAGACGTTACGTTAGGACATTTGAAAGAGGAAAACACAGGATATGGCTTACGCAATCAGGAGTGGAGTTGGGCCGTCATCCTCGGGCACTTGCAGGCATTCGTAGATGCGACGCCCGTAGCAGCAGTGGCGCGGTGAAACGCGCGTAAACGAGACTGCTGGTGTCATCTCTTGCACGCTTTTAGGACTGTGTAATGTGTAACGTAACAACAGGTAGACCAAGCGTCCAAAATATGTTTTAATTTTCTCTTTTTAATAAATAAAAACAAAAATTTTCTTCTCTTATCATGAGATTAGTAAATAGGTACATAAATACCCTATTTTCAAAATCCATAATAACTTTTTTTCAAATAATGAATTACGCAATTTGTTCAAAGAACTTTTTTAAACAGGAAGGTAGTTACAATTAATTGAAAAAATGCGAATAAGAAAGTCCAAAAAACACGATGGTTTCACATTTAAAAATAAAATCTTTAATGATCAATTAAAACGGCCACCATCTTGAACCGGAAACGGAACGTACGAATTAATATACAGAAGCAAAATGCAAAATGCTGGAGTTAAATTGGTCTTTGCTACGCTCAATCAATAATAGAAACAATGACATAAATGTCTTGGGAGCGTGCTGACTGTCACCGAGCTCCGTACGACTAAACTGGACCAATTATCACATCGGCGCCGCGCGTATCGAATTTACATCGTATTAATTGCTGTCTTTTTTTAACTAATTAACTAACTAACTAACCATCACGCCGTTTCCCGCAGGGGTAGGCAGAGAGGATGGACCACCAAACAACTCGGTCCTGGCACACACTCTTTGCCTCACATTCATACGTCGTCTCCTACATACTCTTCTATTATTCTGACTTTTGACATAGCCCGACTCAAGTGTCTGATTCACTCGGGCGTCTCCGACTTCTTCTACCATTATTTTTTTGTAAAATTAAAAAAATCACACCAAAAATTTACTCTTTCAAGTTTTTAATTTACTTCTTAAAAAACAACATTAAAGCAGAAATTAATAATGGTACAATTATAATGTATTCTGATTTTCCTACTATTGAAAACGAACTGAGAAAATGCCCTTTTTTTAAAACGCCTCAATTATAACATCCATAATAATATGATTTAAATTAACTAAATTTTACAATCAGGCTATAGGAAACAAAAGAAGTATTTTTTTTATTTTTTACAGTTAATACTGCACAAGAGTCCCGACTGCTCCCGTCTGGAGCCAGTAAGACTATGGCATCCCCAATCAGGGTATGTTGTGAGGCTGGAGGTAGTGGGTAGGGGAAAGAAGCGGTGAAGAGGAAGGTCGGGAAGTACCTGGCTATTCAGATCTGGTCACCAAACACGCCTAAAGCCATTTCAAGCAACTTTTCAATTCTGAATGGTGGTCTTACACCAGGGCGATACTGAAAGTATCTTCCACACTCTGGAAAGTGCCGCAAACATACTATTTATTATTTTAATTAACTAATTGTGAAATAACACACACTAATCAAATAAAATTTATTTGCGCACGCCGGGTTCGAACCCGCGACCTCCGGATTGTGAGTCAAGAGTCTTACCCCTGGATTACGGAGGCCGTCGTCTGTTTTCAAAGACCAAAGTGTGCAATTCACACGCGGTAGATGTGAAACCTTCAGAAAACTAACGTAGAGAAGGAATGGGGAGGCTACGAAGCGCCGCACAAAGAGATCGGTAGGCTACGAAGCACCGCACAAAGAGTAGATCGGTAGGCTACGAAGCGCCGCACAAAGAGTAGATCGGTAGGCTACGAAGCGCCGCACAAAGAGTAGATCGGTAGGCTACGAAGCGCCGCACAAAGAGTAGATCGGTAGGCTACGAAGCACTGCACAAAGAGGAGACTGATTATACTATCTCATTCTATTGCAGATTAAATCCTGTAGATGTATGTATTTGTCTCTTTTTAGTATTGCTATTTTTCGTTTCATCAAGTTTCAAATCACAACGGTGCTAAAGTTCAAAATACATGAAATTCTTTTTTGTAAGTTCTTTCGGTGATATTAAAAGTTATGTCTGCTACTACTTACCTTTACCTTTGGTATGTATGCGTGGTAAAATGGAGTTTGTAAACGAATTGATTGTGACATTATTGTTGCAGTAAAAGATACTTTATGTTCGTGTGGCTCTATCATATCCATGTCTAGACGGTGAATTTTCAGAAAGAAACGTTTCATTTGAATGTTTATACTAGTAAAAGATTGTTTTTAGAATTCTCACTTTTACCGGGGAAAATCAGCCAAAATGCCAGGTCTTAGTTTTTTTGCAAATATTTTCTTTCGATTACTGAGCTCGTTGTTCAACTTCTCATTGTTCTAGTATTTTCTTTTTTTTACTTTTGTGCTTAATTTTTATATTGAATTTGAGTTTAACGAGTTGTACGATTACAAAGGTATCCCCAGTTTTCATTTTACCATTGAAGAATTTAGTTGTTATATTTTACAAGAATTATTTTACAAAAAATGTTTATCAAAAATTATTAAAAAAAAAACTTATTTTTAAATTATTTTACAAAAATATATTTTTCAAATTATTTTAGAAAAATATTTTTTTTAAATTATTTTACAAAAAAAAATTTATAATTTTTTTTGTAAAATTTAAAAAATCACACCAAAAATTTAATGCTTCAAGTTTTTAATTTACTTAAAAAACTTACTTCTTAAAAAACGACATTAAAGCAGAAATTAAAAATTGTAAAATTATAATGTATTCTGATTTCTCTACGATTGAAAAAGGACTGAGAAAATGCCTTTTTGTCCAAGTAATTTGAAAACAAAGGGTCTTTTAGAAAACATGATATTCAATTTTAGAAATAGTCTCAAAGTCCTCCACCCACTGTAGTTGAAAGGGTACCCACCATTTACCGGACATCATGTATAGCATTCCTTATTAACTTTTAGGGGTGATAACGTTTATAATAATAACCGACGGTTAATGTAATCACGCTCGTCTCATTCACGTAAATCTCTCATGTAAACTTTAAACTAACTCACGCGTGGGTACTTAAGAAAGGCCATATAACGCGCATGAAACAAATTAATTATAAAGGAAAGTTATTGTTTCGAGTTGAGGGGGACTTGAATCTCAAAACTTAGAAGACATCAACTACCAGATTTATTCGCATTGTCTTATGAAACAATTACGGCACGCGAGCCTGGTTCAAATCTGGTAAGGTAGGGGTACACAACCGTTGGCATTCGTGCTACAAAAAAAAAACAAAACTCTCATCTAACCGGTAGCCAGCCGTCAAGTGTTTTTGATTTTTATATGACAACTATTGGAAATCTTTGTAATTAGCAAAATATACCTACCCTAGCCAAATACCCCAAGATATGAAAAATATTTAAATATATATGTTTTCATGTATTTTATTTGTTTTTTCACATTGTTTAATTTTCCGAACTCCATTTTATTTTCATGATATTTAATAAAATTAATGAAGACAATATAAGCTAAACCAATCAAAAATCTGAAACAGAAAAACAGAAAAAGTTACAGTCACATCTAAGAAATGAACCTAGAACATAGCCTTGCCAAGGCGGAGCTCTACCACTGAGGTAATGTGACCCTATCCGATCCGGTCATATTTATCATACTTCCACTAAAAACCTGACTTGTAACAGTTTAACTTGTTACCCCGTTTATTTGTATGTTGACGATACAAAACAACTTACTATATGAGTTTGTTATCGTTAACTTCGGACGGGACAGTGGCGACATCTGGAGGAAGACGAGAGAGCATTCACTCAACGGATTTCTCGTGAAGGAGGTGGTCTAAAAAACCTGGTCTCCGGCTGCATGCTGACATCGTGGATTGGCGTTAGTTTCCTTTATACTGGTTTTAAATAGGAGTTCATGTTTTTTATGGTCATGTCATTGAGACTGGCCTTGGCGCCCGACATACTGTTTAAAGGTTAGTTATTTGTTGAGATAATTATGTTCACACATCGCTGATCCCTTTGATCCGCTGATTACTTTTGAAGTGACTTGCATTTTTTTTCATTACCACAGGAGATTCCTCTTCAAGGAACCCTGGACCACAACCTGAGTTTCGATGTTAATAACATTAATCCTTGAATAGATGATAGTCTCATGCTTGCAAACTGTTAATGATTACAATAAATGTTAAAGTTGAACTTCTGTTTCATTCATATATCCCTTATTTTTTTTTACTGTGCACATGGATGTTGCTGGGATGTGAAATGAGTATTACTTTTGCTAAAAGAATTAAAATAGTTACAGACTAACCTTTAAAATTATCTTCATTTTCTTAACGCATATTTTTATTATCTGCTATCTTTATGTATAATGCCAAGACTCAACTCGAACTAATTGCTAAATAAATAGTGTTTCGGATAAATCAATTTTTATTAAATATTCCACATTTCTTGACTTTTCTGCAAGTCTAATATGTGACCGCATTTTTGTTTGATTTTTCTGTTTCAAATTTTCGATTGAGTGTCGTTAATATTGTCTTTATTATTTGGACAATATTATTAAATTTAAAAAAAAGTTTATTCTTTTAACGCGGAACAAATGTTTTGCCTTCAGAAGGTATTATCAAACTGTTAACGTAAAACAGGTAGGAGTGCCCGGGCTCATGGGGTGAAGTTTGTCTAGGTCTTAGCGGCGGATGCATTTGCCCAATTACTGCGTTGCGGACCGGATCGGGAGAGACTGTTTGAGGAAGATCTTTTGACCTCTCCAACCGGACTCTCTCTCCCAGTGGGAGGGATGAATTCGTACGTCCGTCACTCCTGGACAGATGGACCCCAGATTTCTACCCAAACCTCTTACCTTATTATTTCACAAAACTTCCTGTCCTTCCTTACTTTCCCTAAAAATACCCTTCGTTCAGCATCCCCAAAGATGACATAGGCCGTGATGGATTTTTTTCCTCAGGGCCTCTTATTTGAAGCAAAGGTATAAAAAAACATGGATAAAAAAGAAACAACGTTTAATCCGCCGCTACCCGAATTTCTACGGATTTCTTGCATATCCTTCATTACTACAACATTTAAAGTTTTGAAGCTCTTAAAAAATATATGTTATATTTGAAGATAATATGTATACAATCTCTACGCCAAAACGCAAATTATATGAAATTCCCTCGATAGAAAAAAATCGCAAAGTATGCTCCGAAAATTTTTATTTTCAAGTCTGTTTCAATTATTTAACAAGTTATATGTATGAAAAAATTCACAGTGTTTCTTTGAACGTTTTTTTAGACAACCCTTCCGAGATTTTTGCTCTTTTCTGAATGAGTCGTGTTTTATTAAACATTTTCACAATTTTATCGTTTGAAATATTAGCGCACGCTCTCCAAAATTAGTAATTACATATCTCTCCATCTTCTTATTTTCGTGCTCGGATAGGGGGACTTTTAAAAAAATGTCTAAAACCAAAATGAGGCTGATTTATCATTTTTCAATGACAACGTTACATTCTAGTTTCTAAAAAAAGTCACACGCTTAATTTTACTGATTCTTGTGATTTTGACTTAATAAATTTTAAAACACAATTTTCAAAAAAGTTGTCGACCCCTCATTTATGGGGTGGTTTGGAAATATAATATGAGAAGGCTTGGAATATAATAATATGTACACCCTTCCATTAGGGTTGGCCATTTCTTAGGGGTTAACTTCGTACGTGGGCGTTATATAACTTGTGGAGATATAACTATTTGGTCACTGTCTCCGGTCAATAGGCGCTGGTCACCGGAAAAATCTTTTCAAATTGTTACCCTTCTTATAACTTTATATGAATAGTTCATATTATATAAACGTGACATAGGCACACGCTTAAATGCCAATAAATATGTCAACAGCAAACTGTTATTAATAGGCATTATTTATGAAAGGCAAACAAACAAAAGGTTTCAATGAAATTAAAAAATAAAGATAGGTAGATTTTTTTATATATAAATACCGCACAAGAGTCCCAAATGCTCCCTTATGGAGCCAGTGAGACTATGGCATCCCCAATTGGTGTATGTTGTGAGGCTGAGGGTAGTGGGGAGGGGAAGGAGATGGGGAAGAGGAAGGTGGGAACTAGCTGGCTATTTAGATCTGGTCACCAAACACGGCCAAAGCCATTTCAAGCAACTTTTCAATCCTGAATGGTGGTCTTACACCAGGGCGATACTGAGAGTATCTTCCAGTCTGGAAAGTGCAGCAAATATACTTTATATTATTTTAAATGAATTGATTGTGAAATAACACAAATTTATCAAATAAAATTTATTTGCCACGCCGGGATTCGATCCCGCGACCTTCAGAATGCTATTCAAGAGCCTTACCGCTGGACTACGCCTGGTATCTACAAATCTTTTAGCAGAAATTAAGGGAAGCAAGGCAAAAGCATATTATAACGCAACGCCAGTAACAATTAATTCAACTTAAATATACATATTTTTTTTGAAATATTAAATATTTTTTAATCCTTAAAAAATGATTGTTATGCAGCAATAAACATCTTCAAACAAATACTAATTTTGATTACCTATGATGTGCGTTAGTTAGTTCTACATAAAATCTGGTTCTATGAACTCAAATTTAACTTGATTTAAGTGATATTTCCAAAATTGGAACTGATCTGTTGAAGTATAATTATTCAGGCAAGCAATAAAGTGGGTACCCACATTTATTACACTGTAAGACAAAATTTAAATAAAAAATTGTTTTAATTTTTCAAAATATTATTGTAATATTTCAATTGCTGCTTTTAAAATTCCCGCGGAAGCGGCACGGTGACGGGAATGAAAAAGCAGCTAATTATAATAAACTATCAGTTAAAAACCCCCTCCGCAGGTTTGTACCGCTAGGCCCTACGGGCGGTTTTTGGTACGGTTTCGCCCAGTCTGTGTTAGTGACCATTTTATAAATCCAATAGGAACCGGTTCCAAAAATAGCCCGTTCCTTGAATCCACTGTCATCCAGTGATAGCTAGTCACCGGGACAAAGTAACCGGGACAGGCAATGACGTCATAACCGCGTGATAAAATTAAGCATTACCGTCAATCTTTCCATATCTGGAGAGATACTACAATTTCAAAAAATCGTAGTACTTATACCTAGGGGGGGGCATATTCTCATGCGACCTGCTAACGGAAGTAGCGCCATCCTATGATGATGAATACTTGAATTCGAAACCATAATACAACGGTAGCTTTGTCTGAAATTTCACGTACACAGATGTTTAAATGGTGCGGCGGGTACGGTGCGGCGGCAGACACGCATTCAAAACCGGGTTCTTAAGTTCAACCACGCAGACGCAAGACTATTAATCCTGTTTGAAATCTGATTTTACACGTGTCTATGCTGAGAACGCTAAAACTAAAGCAGATGAATATTTTTATTATTTTTAAATATTAATTCGGCTCAAAACATGCATCTGATTACGACTGTTAAAGTCAGTGGGACTGAGGCATCCACAATTGGGGTGTTTTGTGAAGATGAGGGGAAGAGGAAGGATCGAAAATGGGACGAAAAATAAATGTTTTAAAAGACTTGAATCTTTACCAAAGAAAAATAATTCGATATCAAAGAAGGCAATAAAAACAAGCTAAATATAATAATATCATAAGAGACTATTTTTGGTGGGTTGTACTTCGCTCTGTTTCGCGAACCTTTTCAAAATCTAATATTCAAACTTTGATCCCAAAATGGACTTACATAAAAGCTACATTATCGTGATGGTGTGTCTCTGAATACGTATCGCATAGGGACGAGTATTATGTCGGTATTATATTTCGGTCCACGCCGTACAGGCTTATAGACCATTCAGTAAATCTCACGAATGGCTCATTTGGCCACCTTGCCAACTACCACTTGGGGGTGGAAAGCTGAGATTTGAATGGAAGTTATAATGAAAACGCAATCAAATTACGCTACGTAATAAATTAAAGTATGATATAATCGTACTATGTTCTTAGTACGTGTGTTCAAAGGTCGCCATTACAGTTTAAAAGGCAAACTTTGCAGTTGGCAGTAGGAGGTAGATACTAATCTTTGAAATTCAAATTTTTTTTGTGTTCTCAAATTCTACCAGCAATGGAAAAGGGTTTTGATAAAGTGAAAAGGTAAAAAATAAATTTGCTCTTTGGCAAAAATTTTTATATTACAAATAAATATTGTTTGTCAACTGAGAGTGATTTTTCCGTGTTGCGTCGTTTTGCATTATAAATTTTTAGATGCTTACGTTATACAGCTTTTTTTTTGCACAAGAATCATAACTAACCAATTTGACTCTGGCTTCTCTAACTCAGGGCTCGTTGTGCTATCAAAAAAGTAGCTATTCGGATTTCACAAAAAAAAAAAAAAAATTAAATCTCTTTGAAGCTTACAAATTTTTTTGTATTTCTTTGGCATTAACTTTGAAACAATTTCTAGACAGTATGCTTTGAAGACTTTTACTTCCATATTCATTTGTTACCTAAATTAAAGTAACAAATGTACATGGAAGATAAAACTCTTTAAAACAAAATCTCTTTGAAGCAGTCTTTCCATTAAAAAAAATACAATTTGATTATTTTTAATTTGTGACAATGTTATAGTTTTTGACATTTTAAGAAAACATATATGAAATAAAAATATAAAAGATAAAGTAAAGTAATATGTTTTGTAAAAAAATGTGTTTCATCGTTACACAACTTAGCAACACATGTGTTTTATTTATCAGAAAAATTAAGGAATTAAACCTCTATATTATATGCATATTAAAAATAATATAGGAATATAGCAATGTACATATGTAGAAAATTGGTCCTTCTCACTAGGAGAGCCTGTACTGAGGGAGACTAGGCTTTGGATAAGGGTTTCAGACTTTGGATAGGGGTACTTTATGTTTTGGGTAAGGTTTTTTTCATTAACTTCTGAGACGACTTTTAAAAAATGTTATTCAGAATTTTTTTCGATAATTTCCTAAGCCCAAATTTTATGTGTTTAATATAGTTATTTTTTCTTGCAAATCAAATATTTAATTATGATAAATAATATTATTTCATGAATTTATTGGATCTCTCCAGGATTTGAACTCTCGACCTCTATTTCAAAAGTCAAACAGCTTTTAATAAGGGTTATATAATATTAACAATGTTGTGTTTAGTGAAACCGGAACATTCCCGAGGGTGAATAGTTTGTGCTGGAGGTAACCGCCAAAACCTTCTTAGTCCCGAACTTCACCGCCCCCATCGAGCTCGTCAGGGTAGGTCGTTAAAGGTCTCAACAGCTGACTTTGTCTAACGAACTATCTAACCATTACGATCTTTCCCCGTAGGGTAGGTAGATAGGATTTTTTTTGGCATATACTCCTTGCTTTATTCACGTTCATATTCTGACGTGACCAAGCTCAAGCATTGGATTCATTTAATCACGCTATTTCTTCTTTCAGCGTCCCTGACTTTCTGTACCCTTTGCTTCCGCGCCGTTTTTATATCTTACACAAGTTTGCTTCTATTTAATATCCTTTTTACACGTGTTCACTTTTGTTTAATTTTCATTGCCATTTACAATTCACTTTTGTTTAATATGCTTTGTCATTTACACATGTTCTCTTCTATTTAATGTCCTTTTTCACTTAAACATATTTACTTCTTTGTAAAAAGCATTAACTTTGTGGCTCGCCATAATTTAATTACCATTTACACTTCACTTCTTTTTAAAATCCTTTTTCATTTACACATTTTCACTTATATTTAATATCCTTTTTCATTTACTCATGTTCACTTCTATTTAATATCCTTTGTTATTTACACAAATTCATTTCTATGTAATATTCATTGCCATTTACATTACATTTCTATTTAAATAAATTCTATTTTGTCATTTACACGTGTTTATTTCTATTTAATATCCTTTGTCATTTACACATGTTCACTTCTATTTAATTTCCTTCGTCATTTACACATGTTTACTTCTATTTAATATCCTTTGTCGTTTATACATGTTTATCTCTATTTAATATCCTTTAATAATAATAATAACGATTGGAAAATTTGTAGAGCGCCGTTTTTGTGAAAAATCATCTCAAGGGTGCTGTACAACTTATATTATAAATACTTAATATACTTTGTTATTTTAAACGCTTATAAGGGCTCTCTACTACTTAATTTTCAAATGTTAATTCGTACATTTATTGTATATATCATTTAAAGGCCGAAGGGCGTTAAACAAAAAATAAATAATTATATTTCCTTTGCGCCTTTTTTTGTACCGTTCTACATAGATTGCAAGGCCGTTATTTGATGGATTCCCCTACCTTAACAAACGGACTGCAATCTTTAGGGCACATGCATAAGGTAAAAATGCTGTCCTTGATCTACAAGTATTTTAATGTAAGATGCTCCAAGGAACTAGCGTTTTTGATCCTTTCGACACCGGTGTACAATCGGGAAACACGCCAAAGATCCTCCACACAGTATTCCCAAAAACGAAATAGAGTTGACATCAGGAGCTTAGGAATGAAATATTTCCCAGCAATCATCAGGCTAACTTTCAGGAAATTAGTTTTGAAGTCCAGTTTTGTTCAAAAGCGTCCCTCATGGACCACGTAAGCTCTCCACTTACAGCCAGATGGGAGAAGCCAGACATATTGATATCTCCTCTTATTAATCATGCAGCATTCAGGGTATTATGAATAAGTTAAATGGTCTGCAATGTCTTCTCGACCATATTCCACGGCGCTGCGCACCTGCATCTTTTGTGAATACTGCATTTTACAGTGGCGTTTCATCCCTGAAAACCATAGATAATAGAAAAAAGAAAGATCGGCGATTAAAACATTTTTAGTTTGAAATCGCGAACAAAAAGTATCACCAACATCGTTCACCAATACTGCTGCTATCTACGTACAATGCTTTACGTAGATAGGGTCTATTAATAGCCGTTTTAAGGCGTAGATTAATTGTTGATTATTATTTGGTTTAATTCGTAGAAATACGATTTTTTTTAAATTAATTTAAATAAAATATTGTGGTGTTGTTATTTTGTTCTGCAAGTATTTCAATTTTTTTTAATATTGTGATAGCTGTTTCGGCGTTCAAGGTCATTAACAAACTGTTTGTAATCGAGTTTAAAAATGGATTTAAACGTCGAAACAGCTGTCACAATATAAAAAAAAATAAAATGCTTGCAGATGATACGTTAAATTTAAAAGAAAAAAAATAAAAACGTAAATTATTGCCGAATCACTATTTTTGATTAATTTTTACTGCGAATCGGTTTACATTACAAAAACAAAAATTGTGCTACGGATAAATTAAAGCTTTTCCTACCGTTTCCATTACATTGAATTAAAATAAAATTTGTAATCTTTATGAATAAAAATGAAGGTTACTTTGTTTGTCCCTTATACGCTGCAAAAAATTGCAGTTTGTCCCTTATACGCCGCAAAAAATTTACAATAGTTTCTGAAGAATGTGTGTAGTAGTTTAGTGACCGGGAGGGAAGACGAGATGGGGAGGTGAATCCGGAAGGGGTGAAGGGGAACGTAGGAGGGGGGGTGGGGAACGCGGGATGGCGGGAACGGGAGACGGGAGCGGGGAAGGCGTGGAAGGTAGAGGGGAACGCGGGAGGGGTAGGAATCAAAGAGGAAAAGGGGAGGTGGACGGGGAATAGGAGGAATGGGAAAAGGCACGCAGAGGAAATAATTTCATTATTAAAGAGGCATTGCAAGACATGCCGGGTACTAGCTAGTTACCTTATCAAAAACGTAAGCGTAAACTACTAAAATATTTTTTTCGTGTGAACACATTATAAGAAACAACTTAAAAAAGTGCAATTCTATGGCTAAAATTGTCTGCGACAGTTTTTTTTTCTTTTTTGGAAAATTATTCACCAACTATATTAAAATTACATTTGCGCTTGAAAAAGTGATCTCTAGACTTCGATTAGCCAATCGATTTTTATGCCTCTTACCTACATTCGTGTCAATGTCACACTAAGAATACAAGCTTTTTGGCTTGTGGCTTCCTTTTAAGAGGCCGTGCAGTTTGGTTGTAGCTCGGACATAATCGGCACACTTCTCTGCGATATTTTCCTTTGTTTCTTCTTTCTAATAAGTGGTTGATTTCTGGCATTTTAGAAACTGCTTTTCGTTTATCTGCATTCATTAGATCGGTCTTTACCGCAGGAGAAAACATGGATTGTCGGTTAACATCCCAAATTTGTGTATATAAATTAATATTAATGTAGGCACTGGATTTTTTTCAAGTTAATAATTTTTCATAATAAGTATTAATATTTTTTAATGATTGTAATGAGAATTCTTATATCACAGCAATCGTACAAAAAATCGGTGCACAATTATTGAATATTCATTTAGATATATAAAATATTAGTGAAATAAAATAAACGCTTTGTGTTCCACCACGAAATTTATTAAATTTATTATGACCGAACGATTTTGCTAAACACAAATATTGTTAGAGTGCGAAATTAAACTAATCAAAAAATACATTGCTTGCTTATGTACGTGTAGAATGAGACAAAAATAATGTAGTGTAAAGGAACAGAGAGAGAGCACGAAATTAAAATCTAACATATTAATAGAGAGAAAGAGATCGATGTGTATATAATGAGTTACCATATTACACTATTACAAACATCTGTAAAATAAATGTCCCAATGTTTTAGAAGAAAAATAAAATGAAATTTATTTTACATTATTTTATTTATGTCTATTCTTGAATACACATTTTACAAATGATTACAGAGGTTTACATAGTAGTAGAAAAAAAATGTTAATTTTCAGTAGCAGTATGCAATTTTTTTTTTTTTTTTAAGTATTAAGTTGGGTGTAAGGTAGGTTTGAGAAGATAAAAACTGTGCGTGTGAAATGTAGTGCATGGTAAGACATTATTACAAAAATACACGTGACTGCACGCCACTGGCATTTTAAAAACTTCTTAGCGCGGTTGACGTTGACTTTTGGAAAGATATGGATATTTTCACGGATGTACACTTTGCATTTCCCTGGGCAAAGATGCCATGAAAATACGAATTGCATATTTCAAAATATATACGAAAGCCACTCAAAAGTCTCTCTTGACGAAAACAGTTTTTGACACATTTATTCTTGCACGTGACAGTAGAAAACTGAGAAAATATGATAAATTTAAGTTTTAAGAGATGTGACGGCAGCGAAAATACGAACTTTAGGAGTTAACCAAACAAAAAATTTAATAGAAACAGTAATATATTAAAACAATTTAAAACTTTTTTCAACTTAATTTTTTTCTTACCGTAAACAATTGAGCCTATTATGGCCATCTTCAGACTGGTACAATTATTCCTTTATACATTTAGTTCGGTTTGAATCTTGCAATCATACATAAAGATGGCAGCCAATAAAAATATGCGTTAAGAAAATGAAGATAATTTGGGTGGTTCTTAGTCGAAGTATGGTACAGTTAAAAGTGACCGAATTGGATATCGACACCTTAGCTCAGTGGCCAAGAGCGCTCCCCCGGAAAGTAGAGGGGTCCTGGGTTCGAGTTCCAGAGGTGCCAATATCTTTTTCTGATTTTTCTGTTTCCAGATTTTCGATTGAGTTTCGCTCATAGTGTCTTCATTTAATTAAAAATTATACAGTTAAAATAAAACCAATTATACTTTCTTGTGACATTAACTCTAATAAAGACAATATAAACATAAAAAAAGACCCGTACAAACCTCCCCCCATGAACCAGGGAACTCTTGCTAAGTTACTAAATGTAGCAAACCACTTGGGGTAACCTATGGCAGAGGTTTTGGTTATCCAATAAATTCCATTCAACCATTTGTACCAAGCTTGTCCAGATATCCCAAACGCTTACAAAATGTTAATTCATTAAATTAAAAGGTGTAAATAACCTTCACCAATCAACCAAGACTATTATTATACCTACGGGACCATTTGTTATAACTTATAACTAATCTTTTATAACCTTCGAAGTTACCGCAATCTGTTAGTAAATTTGTTTTACCTGTATAATTTACATTATTAAATTGAGCGGCTCTCATATAACAACATTTTAATCCTACAAAACTTGAATTTATCTACATACCATAAATTTTAAATGCAGAATAATTTAGGAGCTTCATTATTAATGTAGCAACATGATCAGTTTCCTTATTAATTATTTTGGATACCGAATATTTTAATTTGGTTTCAAAAGCTTATACGTATGAAATTTGAGAACTTTGGAAAATTTGTAAAGCGACGAAGTATAAATATAGATCTTTTAAAATTCACAAATTTTCAAATAGTATGCTAGACAATATTTTAAACTTAAATCTGATAAATAATAAAAACATCCAGAGGATGCAACACGGCATAATACTCCAAAAACAAATCAAGGAAACCCTAAATAAATCCACCAGGTAGTTATGAGCGCATCGTATTTCAGGAAATCGCCTTTTCTGGCGAAAGTATCGCTTGCCAACATAGTTTTTAAGTCGGTTCCTTATTGCGAAGAATTGTCACCCCTACTTCAATTTCCATGGTGGACAAGGCTCTTCCACTTTTCAAGCCTCTGCGCTGCGTGGAGACGCAGGGTTTCGCTGTTTCTGTACTGTGAGTTTCTCCGGGTGGGTGTCCTCAGTAATGTGTCCAAAGTTTCTTAACTCTTCTACCCTAAATCACAAACTTTTGTTTTCGACGCTTATCACATATTTTGTTTTAATTAAACCCTTAAACCCCATTTTCAAGTACCGTAGTCAAAACGACGAAGGTTTGTGATCGAGGGATAAAAAAATTGTTCAAGGTATTTACTTGAAAGCCTATTGTGAATGCCTAGCTCTTCCAGAATGGCCACTTGGTCGTCTGGCTGTCCATGGAATCCTGAACATTTTTCTCCAGCACAACGTTTCGAGGGCGAGTATCCACGTTTACACAAACAAAATACCAGTGACGATTGGTAAAAATATATTGTATTTCTTTGTCGATGAAATGAGAAAGCTCAATTCAGGATTGAATGGCTTATTTACGTTTATTAAAAAGAAATCAAACATGTTTAAAATGTTACCTCCCATTACCATTCTACGTAAAACGTGTTTTTGTTGATCCCTGCGTATTTTTCAGCATTAAGTCTAGCCTCGGAGATTGAAACAGATATAAACTAATACCGCTAATTTGTATGGTAGTCGTATTGCGAAGGCTGTATTTTTTATTATAAAGGTGTGTTCAAGGTGCTAATCACGCTATCTTTCTACCGTGTCTTAAAAAGCTACCTTATTTAACGAGTTATTTGACCTCGAGTAATTATTATGATATTCGAATTTCTCCGTATTGTCGGCCATTGCTTGTCATATTTGCCCTGATGATGGACAATTTAAGGCTGTCTGAAACGATGTCTAAAGCAAAAGGAAGGGCAATATGGCTTAGCAAAAATAAATCACGGTAATATGATTAATGTTTTTGTTTCTTTTCATTGAAGATGAAATTGATATTAATAAATCTGGTAATAAAGAAACATGAAACAAATAGACAAAGCAAATAAAAATGTGACCGTCGCAACTGGGTATCAACGGTACAATACAACGGGACAATGCTCTAACCACTGAGATATTGAGACCATTATCATTGCTGCTTATTTTACGTGAATACTACACCAACACCAACTGTCTCCAACCGCCTTGAGCCAGTGAAACTGTGGCATCCCCAATCGGGGTGTGTTGTGAGGCTGTAGGTAAGCAAGGAGGAGAAGCAGATGGGAAATAGAAAGGTGGGGAAGTACCTGGCTATTTAGATCTAGTCACCAAACACCAAAGCAATTTGAAGCAACATTTCAATTTTGAAGAGTATTTTTACACCAGTACTGAGTATCGTGCCAAAAATACAAATCATTCAACAAAATTTGAACTCGCAACTTCCGGATTACCAGTCGAGAGCTTTGCCCCTCGCCCGCGGAGACCGTCAAACCCATTAATCTCTTCAGATCAACTCGCCAGACCTATTAAACAGTTAGACTAATGAGCCTTAAATTATCGTTAAAAAGAAGGTCTCAACAGCTCAGTGGTTAGTGTTTTCCGGTATGACAGAGGTCATGGCTTAGAACCCGAGTGACGTCTGTTATCTTTATATGTCTTGTACTGTTTCATATGTCATTTAGATATGTGATGTTATCTTCTTCTTCAAGACGGGTATTTAAAAAATAAAATGAACAAATCATTAAAATTTTGAATCTAATTTTCAAGTTCAATTCAATTTCTGGTATTGTATCACATAGGTCAGTTGCTTCATAAAACTGTAATAATCAAAGAACTTGAATTAAACTTTTTTCCAATTTTTTTAACAATCCATCCTAAATATTTTACATTTTTTTTATAATCTTCAAAAGTTTTCCAATAAATTTATAATATTTTCAATTATCACCGATGAACCTCTATTAAATAATTTCACGTAAACATATTGAGTCTAATAATAATGTAATATATTTACCTACAAAAACAAGCTGAAACAAAGTCTTAAATTTATGTTTACGTAATAATATAAACTCCTACGTCCAGTTTTCAGAATCCAGTAAAAGTTTAAAGGGGTTTTTGTTTTTCGAGGAAATAATTACGATGTAAATCCAATTTCGGTTCGTAGAATGAAGTTTGACACTCGTAGTTGGTGCGGGCATTCTTACCGTGCATAAATCATGTCAACGTCAGCTTAGTCTGTAGAAACCTAATATAATATGCAAATTCCACGATGTATTGTACATACGTATCTACAGACTGATTAAAATAATTACACACACGGACCACACAGGGGTGGATAAATATAAATGATAATTATTTGATAATAAATGATAATTATTTGTAGTAGAAGTTACCTACATTTCATCTGGTATCGGCTGCGCGACCATTTTCATCACTGACATCAGAGGAGACGGGACATCAATTTCAGCCATTAAGGAGGTCTTCGACCCTTTACAAACTGCGGCACGGAAAGTAGGACTGCGGGTAAATGTTGACAAAACGAAAATGATGATACAGAGCAGAAACCCTTCACATAGAAGAAGAAGTACCGCACAATTTAAAGGCAATTACTCGTACAAAGTTGTCGATCAATTTACTGGACTCCAGTCTGACAGAGAACAATGAGGATCCAGCGGAAATCAGAAGGAGAATCACAGCAGCCAACAAAACATACTTCTCTTTGCTCCCAGTGTTTAAGTCACGTAGCGTCCACAGAAAAACCAAAATAACTATATACAAGAACATTGTTAGAACTGTACCGGCATATGGATGTGAGGCGCTGACACTGACGGTAAAGATGGCTGAAATGCTAGATACTTTTGGAAGAAAAGTATATGTGGACCCGTGAAAAAGGGGGAACATTGGCGAATCCGGCACAATAAAGAACTGTATGATATATATCAGGCCCCTAACATCTCAGCCCACATGAGACTCCTCAGGTTGACATGGGCTGGACATGTGCAGAGAATTCCGGATACACGCGTCCCGAAAAGAATTTTGACTGGACACCCAGGTGGAAAGAGAAAAGTGGGAAGACTCAGACTGAGGTGGGAAGATGAAGTAAGAGGTGATGCAGCACAGCTTCTCCAGATAACAAACTGTAAATCAGCAGCTGAGGACAGGAGAAGTTGGAGGCGAATGTTGCGGGAGGCCAAGGCTCGATGTGGGCTGTAGCGCCATCGGAAAGAGAGAGAGACATCAGGAGATAGACAGAGGAGATAGACTTGCTCTACCATGAAATCCTAGTATCATTTCAACCAGATGGAGACAAACCGCGTGACCATATTTTTGGCACCATGAGGGTTCGAGAACGCTTAGAATAATTTAAGACATCAGATGTAGTGGTTGAACGCCAAAGAGCATACATAAAACCAGACTGCACAGAAAAGTAAAGTTAGAAAACGCAATGGTTTGCAGTGCAGTTTATTGTAGGATATTTCTGCGCTGTATCGGAATGTTTGTAAAAACGGTTAAAAAGCCAAAGCGACTTTAAATTGGATTGCTTAGTGACGCCAAAAATGAGTAAGTCTGATAAATTATAACACATTTGCAAAAGTGAAACTTCGCTCATGGAGAAACCGAAACCAATCTAAAACTGTTTTTAGGTTTCACGGCCAAAAAGAAAGCCTGTTATGCCGTAGCGAAACACGGCATAACACCCCAAAAACAATAACAAAAAAAAAACAATCTAAAACTGGTTGGCAACTCAATTCATGGCGCAACTCAACTTTACGATTTCAGTAATTATATCAGCTTGTTAAACAAAAATATTATTTATTAATAATTTATCAATTATCAGCCTTAACATGTAATAATAATTTATCAAACCCCTGAAATCGTTATTTTGCTGCTCGGACATATCGCAAATTTCTCGAAAACTTCACAAGTCGTGAGGCGTAACTATGGCAGCTGTCAACCAGGCAAGTGAAATGCGCCAGGCGGCGACTAGCACGGCGAATTTCGAGTGACTGGTTGCGTCGCCCTTGATAACTGAAATTTGAGAAATTGCTCCATGAGGATGGGCTAAAAAATAGTGCTACAAAATAATTCAGTTTTGGAAAATAGCCCGAACCTTTTTTCACCCGATTTGAGATTTGTAGTTAAGTTTTTTATGCAGCCAGCAATTTGCCATTGTAAAAATGATTAATAATTCATAAGCAGATTTTATTTTAGCGCACTGAATAGTGATATAACAATGGGAGGTACCTGCATACACGGTATGTATGGTACGGTGTCTAACACAAGCGCAGTATTTACATAGCTAGTTACCGCGTTTATGAAAACTGTCAAAATGAGTCGTATACGGCTGATTTAACACGCGTTATGCTGTTACCAAAGATAAAGAATCATTTTTTAGGTTTCTAAACAGTTTTTTAAAGGCAAAATCACTTAATTCTCCTCTGTTAAAAGCTGCGTGTGTTTGGTATTATCAGTACTAGTAATTCATTCTCGGAAAGGAAAAGGGTTGAATAATTTATATAGCAAAGTGACAAAGATCGGAATAGATGCCGCTACCTTCGCCGAAATCATTCCGTCATCGACGTGCTTTTATAAAGCTGTTAATTGCACTGAATACTCTGATAGCATCGGGTTGAATTAATAAAATTTCAAATGTTAATTATGCAATATCCCCTTTTACACAAACTTTGTTTTGATTTCGAATCCAACCATGTTGTGGCTACCAATTGTGTGAAAGGTTGTTTTACTGAAATTGTTATTTTATATCACCGCGGCGAAATTTGATTTCTGTAAATCAAGAAAAAAATATCTAATTAAATGAAGACAATATTTATTCATTTATTACACGCCCTGATGGGTTTTTACATTCTTTGTTTATAAGTTAAGTATCACAGTACTTTTAAATACTTTAAAACTTAAACAAAAAAGAAAATATAATTTAATTAAAAAACTGTAACAACAGCGTATAATACAAAATAAAATCACACGAAGTGAAGTCACACGTAAAAAGCTATTCAATATAAACAAAAATTGCAGAAATTATTCACGATTATTTGTTAGTTTATTTATAAAAGAATTGGGATAAACAATGTTTATACTGGTTATTCTTAAGTGAAATATGTCACCTAGATCAGAATATTTATTTCCGAGATTGTGAAGTCTCGGAATCGGGGAATTTTGGTAAGAGAGTGTCCTGGTGTTGTTAAAGTAAAAGGGTAGTAAATTTCGGCAAGATTTTTAAATCTAAGCGAAACTTAATCGAAAACCTGAAAACAGAAACATTAGTAAAATATATGGTTACAACTAGGACTCGAACTCAGAACGGCAAGGCAAGATCTTGGGTTTGAGTCCTAGATGTGACCCTATACTTTTCAGATTTTTTTATTGAGTTTCGCTAATATAGTCTTCATTTAATTAAATATCACAATTTGACCACACAAAACCGCATGCAAAAAGCCAGCACAACATGAATTCATTACTTTATTAAAGTTGTCACTAATTACCAAGGTACCAAGAGATGACACTAATCACTGCATTTGTGATTTGAAATAAAAGGCAAGGCCTTTTTCGCCACTAACACAAATGATTCTTGAATGCGTATTGTACATTCACGTAGATTTTTGTAAAGAATTGAGTCAACATTTAACCTTTGATTTACCCGATGACTTCATACATACATAATTTACCCGGTGGAGTCCCCAGGACTTCCGGAAATAAAATCGTAAATTTAACATGAAATAAACACCTTTTTAAATGAAATGCTTGGTATGTATATTAACTATATATTTTGTTTTACAATGGCATAGATTTTTATTTAAAATTATAGAATTACAGCCTTTTATTAAGGATTAGACTATTTCTAGAATATGGCACTTTTTGTAACAAAATTACGAGACCTATCTTCTAGTCTCAACATTTCAAAAACAAAACCATTTTTCAGAGTAATTTTTAAAGAAATATAACAAAAACATAATCAATTCTTATAAAAGCAAAAAAAAAAACAAGATTCCTTTTTTTGTTCAATGCCGTCAATAGGCTAAAACTATAAATACCCCGGTGGAGTTCCATGGACTCCACTAGCGTGATTACTTACCAATCGGAGCCTTGCACATCGACGTCCACTCACTCCCACGTTTGGCGCGTCACTTCGTTAAGACACTGGAACGCAGAATTTGTAATTCCAAAAACTAACAGTTTTACGAGCGCTGAAAATTGTCAATGGAGTCCTAGGGACCTACCGTGGAAATTAAGGGTTAAATATGATCTTTTGCATCATTTTGTACATTTAGTTCCTGTTTTTGACATGTTACATGATGATTCGTAGTTGAAACATCGCGGGTATTTTTGAAAGTGAACATTTTTGGAAATAATTATAAAATTTCAAAATTTTATTTTTAATTTTATGTAAGTTACAGTAGGCAGTGCTGTGCCTAAATTGAAATCACTTCTCTGGGTACAGCATCGTTGCCCCAGAAACCAAAATAATTTCCCAAATTATTATATCCCAGGCAAAATATACTCTTATTAATTTTCCTTATTGATAATTCCTGCATATTCAACAAAAATTTGTTTATTTTATCCCAGAACCTAAATTCTTCTCTTCTGGGAATCAAAATATTATAAAACTTGTTAAAAAATAATTACACCTCAAAGTTTTGAGGTCCATCGTGTCTGTGGCCGTTATTAAAAATAAATCAGATAAAATTTTCAAATTCGAAGGCGAATTTTCGAATTCATGAATAATCAATAGGTTGCTCCCTTAATTACATTTATTCCAGGAAAATTTTAATTTTTGGAAACTCTATTAAAAGTTTCGTCTTCACTTAATTTATTGAAAATACATTCTTCATTTGATGAAGAGTTTGTCAAAACTCAAAGTTAGGAATTTAAAACTTTTGTTCTATTGTTGGGAACTTTCAACATATTTTTGACAGGGACCAAATATTAAGTGGCTTGTAATATATATAAGTGGCTATATTTTAAGTGGCTTGGCGGAACAACCTTAAAATTATTAAAAACAAAATTTTACCGACTGGTATATCCGGGTGTCGGTCCCTGGCCGAGTGCATGAGATTGAAAAATTATTCCGTTACTCGCGTTCTTCGGCTTTGGCTGCTTTATACGTTTCCTCCAATGTGCTATAGTCGTGACAAATTTAATTTTGTACGAAGTTTTATTGTAAATAAATTTAACCGAATAAACACGAATTATTATTGGCAAAATTCTTCTTACACACGATCACAGCTACGGTGATAGGAAAGGCTGCTAGATGTCAATCCAAGGCAAGATTAAATACACAATTCACAAACCCAAACACACTTCCAGTAGGTAAACATTACAATTTTGGTTGCACGTATGTAATATTTCAACATTCAACAATTCGTTATCTTATATTACCTACATAAAAATCAATATTATTTGTTTGTTTGTTCATATTTTATGCTCTGCCATACCATTCATCCCATTGCAATTGAAATTTGGTGAGTTGTTGTGCGCTAACATTTGCGCTATAATAATGGTGAGCTCTGGCGTTACGAAATTTGTGTAAAAAAATTATAATAGGTGGCGCGCGTGTTGTTAGAAAAAGAAGTGTAATTTATATGGTTATATATTATGGTTAAATGGCTATGGCAAGGAGGAATTGCGGGAGGGGGTTGAAAATTCGGGAGGGGGGAGGGTAACGAAGTACGGGGAAGGGAATGTGGATGGTGGTTTCACAGAAGAGGGAAGGTAGTAGGAGAACGGGGGAGGGGAAAAGGACGCGGGAAGGGAAAGGGACGCGGAAGGGGAAAGGGGACTTTCTATCTTCGGCATAAGTGCGTAAACGAGACCATGTGACCCGAAGAAAACATAGAAACTTAACTGATAGTAGACTACTTATGATACATTACAAATATTTTCAGTGATAACATCTATTGAATTTATGCTTCCGTTTTTAAAATAGTTGGTGGTGCAATGAATGATCAGTGTAGTTGCCTTCTAAGCAGTTGATCGTAGTTTGACTCTCGGCACTGGCAAATTTTTTATTATGATTTTATATTTTTTTTAATACATTTCTTTTATTTTTCCAGTGATTTTTCATGGTGCTGCGCTAGTAATAGATAATTTATCTACCCGTAGAAGGGGATATCTTCTATATTGGCTATGGTGGCGATTAAGGATTAAAAAATATATACAACTCATAGTTACCGGCTATGGATTTTTTTACAGAAGGCCTCCTGCGTGGAGATAATATTATAAAAAAACATAATATTATAACATTGTCTAGTAAGATACGATACTTTCAGAAAAGGTTTTAGTAAAGTTTCTATCGTAGATAAAACATTGCCTACAATGGCTTTATCTTTGAGTTTAGTGACCGGACACATCGACTAATAGACGTGTCGACATGGTTAATTAAGCAAGTCAGTGAGGGCCACCGCTGTCACCAGCATAGATAAACCTGTCGGTATATTAGGCGGTCTTTGGGAATAGGAGACAAAACTTTCTGAATATTTTCACCCCTACTGATCTGATCTGTTTATCGATAAAATAAAATCTAATAATAAAGTTCATCCCAAAATGTCTTTTACACTGAGTGAAATATCGTGAATTACGATGAATTTTGGAAACATGTTTCATTAAGGGTAAACTTAAAATAATTAAAATTCTTCATAGATGGCGCTAATTTATTTTTTTTTATGAAAAAACACTTATTCCAAATTATGCTAAATATTAAGATGGATAATTATTTATTTGCCCGTACATAAGCTATGTGAACGTAAATAAATAGTTTGGTTCGTAAACAAACTCAATTCTATCAAGAACGGCGTACAAATACAATATTGTATTGGTGACATAATCCAATATTGAATTTGTATACCTCCCTTGAAAGAATTGAGTTTGTATACGCACAAAACTATCTGTCCATGTTCATATTGCGTATATTAGGTAGATTTAGACCAAACTACCATAGAGCTAGAGCTAGAACCAGAGCGTTCTTTCCTGTGTAATGTAAATGTAATGTAAACAGTAATTCGTTTTCACCATTTACACAAAAAAAATACCAACGAAGAAGAACCAAAAAACAAGAACTAGAATTCTTGCAAATGCTACTAGGCGTGTTTAGATCAGGTGAACGAATGCTCATTGCTTTTTCTTCAACAGTGGTAGTGTTCACTGTATCACGTCCTACAGTGATAGCGATATTGTAATTTCAAGTGCTGCACATATCGTTATGACTGAATTATCGAAAAAGGTTTATTTTAGTAATAATTTTTTATTTTATTTTACAAAAGTTATTATTGTTATTTACTTTATTTTCCAGAAGTTTATTTTTCTATTTGTCAACATTTTTCATTACTCCTATGTATAATTAGTACAAACAAGTTAACGCAAGTTTCAAGGACATTTTGAGGAGACAATATTTCTATTTTTTGTGATTGATTTTTTTGTACCTAACTACCACCTTGTTTAGGGGTGATTGTTATAATTTCTCATCTATAACTCTTTCTGTGAACTATGAACGGGTGTCCCGCTATTTTGTTGAGTTGAGTTTAGTTTTAAAAAATGTTTTCTTTTATTTCAGGCAGGCTGACGCAGTGGGGAACGCAAAAACAAACTTTTAAATGACGTCACCAAAGATCAAGACGAAAAATGGAGTCATTTAATGCCTCGAGTGAAATGTACTCAAGCATAGCAGAGTTAGACCAACGCAACCGCTTACGACACATGGGCTACAAACAAAGAACCAAAGTTCAACATAACGAAAAAACAATCAGTTTCTTTGATTTTGAAAAAGGCGAAACATCTAATTCTTCGTTACAACGTTTTGAAAATAATGTTTACAATGTTTTGAATTTTAAAGAAGATTTGACAAAAATAGACGAAGAAGCATCAGAGGTAGTGACAGAACTGATAACATGGACAAACCGCGCTGAAGTTCAAAACTCAACGTTTTTATATTACAATTGGTCTTATGAGATAAAGAATGTGACTTCGGGGAACTTGGATGATAATGGGACTTGGTGGGACGTTGGTCCAACTGTTGACAGTGCTGATTTAGATGGGGAAAGTGAAGTGCAAAATTGGTGGGCCCTTTTGGCTTTGTTTTTGGTTCTTGCAACAGCGGCGGGGAATATTTTGGTCTGCCTGGCTATTTGCTGGGAGAGGAGGCTGCAAAATGTGACCAATTATTTCCTGATGTCTTTGGCGGTCACTGACCTCATGGTGGCTGTTCTGGTCATGCCCATTGGCATTTTGACTCTCTTCAGGGGTAAGTCTTCATTTCTTTCAAATTCGTAGAATAAATAATAACCCGAGAAGTTCCTTGTTGACGTATTTTGTGATGCAAATATAGGCCATACAAAAAATGTGTTTTCGAAATTCAAATGGAGATCTTCGATTTCAGGCGAGTGTAAGTGAAACGGAAAGCTGGGGATTGGGCTAAATGAAACATTTATTTCCATTTATATTTGTATGGAAGTCATTTCTTGTGTTATATTTTTTAATCTATGATCAAATGTTAGTTTAGTGTTTTTCTTCTTGCTCGACGTACTTATTTTCGCCTTTTCGTGTTACATATTTAACTTGCAGGTGATATTGACATTAATACAAATTTTATAATCCAGGTAAATAAAATTCTATATCAGTTCCTCAATAAATTGAAAAACTTACGACAGCGGTCACTTTGGTCACTTCAAACGATTATTTTTTTGAAATATCACTCAGATTCAATGTGATACTAATAACAATAAAATAGAACTATTTACTTTTTCAAAGAAAACTTCTTCATTAAGGGTTTAACTTTGTGATGGCATTATTTCATTTTTATTAAAACACAGATATCTTTGTACACATCACTTTTATTTAATACCAGCTTTTCCCCGCGGCTTCGCTCGCATGGTATTACGGGAAATAACTGTAGCGGTTGAACTTATCAATTGTCCCCCCTGCTCCCCACCCCACCCCCTCCCGCATTCCATACATTCATTCCCTTACATTCAGTTTTCAAACATCTAGCCTGCCACCTAAATTTCACAAAGAAAAAAAGAATTATCCAATTTTGTTCATTCGTTCGGAATTTATGCACTTACAAACATTTCCGATGTTTATTTTTAATTAAATATTTGGAAGTTTGTTAATATAATACAAAATTACACTATTTATTATTCAGTCTTTATAATCGTTACGAATTATATTTTTAATGTAGGAACTCTTATCTGACATTTATTCCAGCTTGTCCAATAAAAACAAAACATATTCTAATATTTGAATTTTCTGGGGCAGTAGCTGACCAGGGGGCTGAGTACCTACTAGCTTAGAGCCCACAAATATATCAACATCCATGAGAATGATTTTTTTCTGACATTTGCAATTAACTCGCTTTTGTTAACGACAGAAAACGTATAACAAATAAAATATATTAATATTTATAATTTCATAACGCCAGAGCTTACCATCATTTACAACATGTAGTCTGCGCATATAATTTAGCTTTCTATTGGTGAATGAATTTTTAAAGTCTTTTTATTGGTTAATGCCTGAAAACGTCATAAACAAACTCGAGCAGTTTCGCATTTATAATATTAGTATGGATACACTCAACATGTCTCGTGAGCGATGCTCACATCTTCAGGAGTTAAAGTATACTGAAGTTATAATTTTATACAGATCATGGATTAAATACAAGGCTACGGGTAAGAGGGAGGGGGAGGGGTGGAAAATTTACTGGAATTTGGGATTACAATATTATTATTATCATTAGAAGGGAAAGACCGGTTAAGTGGAAAAATATTTAAAAGTGGGTTCATAAAAATTATTTGCTTATTAATAATGTCAGTTTTGATATTTACATTTTTTCTTATTTCTAATATTTCAAAACGTATTTACGACGGGAAAGATCAAAAACACCGCTTATCAATATTTATTTCCAAAAATTTTATACTTTTTATTAGTTTTTGTTTAAAAAACGTGTTCGTTCACTTTGCGGCCATTATTTTTGAAGTGAAAGTTTTGAAGAATTTTTTTGTCTCTTGTTATACCCAAACTAAGTTCTGAAAAAACTTAGAATCTCAAGTAGGTCCTTAGGTTCTTAGTGTGGGTTTTATTAAAAACGAAAAACAAATAAGTAGCCTAAAAATATATTATCATATTATTAGTACTTGTGTAATATTTCGTGAATACAAGGACGTAAAATTACCCGTATCTTTAACGAATTACCTTTTTAGGTGCAGTATTTTCCATCTCCCAAGGCGAAAATAGTTGTAATTCATAGAAGGAAATTGAATTGATGTTATCAGTTGATAATAGTACAAAAAATTAAGAAGTACTCTTTTAAACAACGCATTTATAGGTATGTTTTAAGGTTTTCACGGCCAAAAAGTATTTTTGTTATTGTTTTTCACTCACTCATCTGCCCTGATGATGGACACTGTAACGCTGTCCGAAACGTTGGCTAAAGAAGGAGATAGCGAAACACGGCATAACACCCCAAAAACAATAACAAAAAAACGCATTTATATATTAATATAAACAAAATTGGTTGTCTTTCCAGGATATCTGTATTATTTTTTTTCCATTTTTTTTTGTAAGTAAGATTAGGTTAAGTTAAGTTTTAGTAGATATTTTGTTGGGCGATGTTTTGTCCGTAGGATATTTTGTCGGAGGATATTTTATCGGTGATATTTTACGCGCATTACCACGAGGAACGATTCCCAACAATTTTATTTTACAATCCTGGAAAAAAAAAACAATTTGCTGACCTTATAGTCTTAATTTAAGGAGTCATAAAATATTTCATCTTGAATTATTATTAATAACAATATTGCATACCTCGATCCACTGTTTTGAATGTGTCGTCTATATAATACCATTGAATGTGACCATATCATATCATATTTACGCAAACAATCTCACATATTTCAAAAAACAAATTATCAAACTCCTACCATGACACTTCGTGGAGAACAGTTATGTAGCTGCTTTATCGTCATACCCTTTCTTTCTTTATTTTTTCTCTTTCTCTGCAGGTTATCTATTATATTTGACACTACTATGTTTTAAATTTCATTTTGATTATTGTGATGTATGTGTATGAGTGTGACGGCATGAGAGCGAGACAGCGAGTATGGAGATGTATAAAAGGGATGTTTGGGCTGTTGTGCGCTCTCTCCATAATAACCTCTTCAATAAATAACATTGTAACATTAACGGATTTTATTACTACCCGCACGACAAGATATCACAATTATCATTATTTCTGTTATCACTACAAGCATTTCCGTCTAGTAATTACAAAATATTGATTACTCATGCTGTGAGCATTTTTTATTGAAGTGTTAATATCTATGCACATCCCAACGGCAATTCTATTATTGTAACATTTGTTAACACTCTGTAAATGTTTCAAACAATAAATAAATACACGAAATATACATACAGTCCCGTCTTATGGAATAGTTTTCGTTGATCCATGAACTTTTCAATCAAATCAAATATTACGGGCAGAAAGAAAACAACGTTTTCGTAGAAATTATAATAAATCACCTCTGTTAATAATTTTCCATTCACAGCAAATTTTCAACGAAAATCCCAACCTTCGGGTTAGATTACTGAGAATGAATGAATTTTAACGAAAAAGTTTGAAAATTCTTCACACGTACGCAGTTAATAAAATTGGTACCTATTCAAACAGATCGGAAATTGTTTTTTTTTAAGAGAAAGTTTGTTGATGTGAAAGCGAACGTGATGTAGAAAGTTATTAAATTTGAGAAAAAACAGGGTATTTATACTTTTACATGTTCTAAAAGTTTATTTTTTACAGAAGGCAAAAAAATTTTATTAATTTTTTATCAAATCAAGGCAGAAATCGCAAAGAAACATCTCTTTGAGTTTCACGAAACTAAAAATAAACTTTTCACAGCGTTCATAAACGTTAAACGCCATTTTGATTTTTTAACATTCGGAAGGTGCCGTTTTTTATATCTTTTCCAATTGCTCCCGTCTGGAACCAGTGAGACTATGGCATTCCGATTGGGGTGGATTGTTAGGCTGAAGGTAAATGGGAAGGGGAAGGAGATGGATTGGAGAACGGTGGGGAAATACCTGGTTATTCACATGTAGTCACCAAACACGAACAAACATGGCGTTTCAAGCTATGTTTCAATTTTGAATGGTGGTCTTACACCAGGGCGATAATCTGAGTATCTTCCTCTCTGGAACGTGCCACAAATATACCTTACATTATTTTAAATGATTATATTGTGAAAAAGCAAATCAATCAAATAAAATTTATCTGCACCCGCTGGGATTTGAAACCGCGATCCCCGGATCGCTAGTCGAGAGCCTTACCCCTCGATTACAGGGGCATCCGTTAAATGGCAAATCTCGGCCCCTCTCAGCTTTTCAACAATTTTCAAAAATTTTAAAATCTCGCTCTTTGTCATCAAATGTGATGGTTTTTTTATTTTATTTTTTTACATTAGCTCCACACAGGAGGCTCTGAGGAGAATAATTTCCTCAAGGCCTATGTCATTTTTGGGGATGCTGTGTGAAGGGTTTTTTTAAAGGAAGGTAAAAGATAAAGTTCTGAGAAGGAAATAGATATGATGGGTGGGTAGGAATCTGGGGTCAGTGTGTCCAGGAGCGACGGAAGCATGAATCTATCACTTCAACTGCGGTGCAAGGCGATAGGGGATTCTGGCTGGAGAGGTCGAAAGACCCCCTCAACCAGTCTCTCAATCCGGCTCGCCACGTAACGGCTGACCAGACATCGGTAAAGACCTTGACAAACCTCATCCCATGAACCCGGGCACCCCTGCTAAGTCATCAAACGTAGCGAACCACATGGAGTGTTCAGATACCTCATATTAATCTAACTGTTACAAAGTTAGATAAAAATGCGTCTTTTAACAATGTCCGATTTTTCTGCACTTATATATTTATTTTACAGCTTGTATTTCAATACCTGTTCAATTTATTAATTCAGCCACATTGCGAAGCAGGGGACATCTACCGGACAATAGTCGAAGCTCGGCCGATTCGTTATTGCGAGGCTGCATTTCCGTTCTACCGAATTGGACGTTCAGCCGACTGCAATTTACCTTCGTCGCTTTCTCTGTCCAGTGCACGATTAAACTGGGAGACGGGCCGTTTAGAAATTTGGTCATGGTGGTCCGTTTTTGACAGAAATGCATCAAGCGAAATGCGCTTGTGAAGGCCGTAAACATGCTTAATTAAACTGTAGGCCTGATTTCAATTTAATAGTTGGATAGCGTTGATGTGACGTAAACAAGAGAGGTACTCAACTCAACGCTTTTGGAGAATTCTTTCATTTATACTTTTATACTAATATTATAAATGCAAAACTGCGTGTGTTTGTTTGTTACGCTTTCACGCATAAAACAATAAAACGATTCCAAAAATTCTTTCACTGATAGAAAGCTAAATTATTTGCGAGGACTATAGGCCGTATATAATGGTAAGCTCTATGAAATTATAATTATTAATATATTATATTTGTTAGTCGTTTTCTGTCGCTAAAAAATGCGAGTTATTGCTAACGTCGGAAATCAAAACTTTACCGTGGAAACGATGGTGATATATGTAGTATATGTAATTATCCATGTATTGGATCATTCGGAATCGTTCGGGTTCCGACGAAGTTTGTCGAGCGGCCGCGGTGCTCTCTGAGCCGAGGCAGCCGTCGGCGCGGGCAGAACTATTTTAGTAGCCTTAGTAATCACTCGCTACGTTATAGACAATAAAACAGTACTATCGAATCCATTGTACATTACAATAAAAGACGAAAGAACTTACGTGTACATCTTATTATTTGTGGGCTAGTAAGGCCACAATAAAAGAACATTACAATATATATATATTTTTTTTATTTCAGGCGTCAAAGTTAATATCCATCTATCTATATAAATAAAAATGAATCTTTGAAATGTTGGTATGCGTATAACTTCCGAACGACTGAAACAAATCGGATTCTTTTTCTTATTACTGGTGAGATCTGGCATTATGAAATTTAGGTGACACGCGAGCTGTTTGAAAACTGAATGTATCGAGAATGAATTTGTGGAATGCGGGAGGGGGAGGGGGGAGGATAATTGATAAGTGCAGGCGCTACAGTAATTTCCCCCTATACCGTGCGAGCGAAGCCGTGGGGAAAAGCTGGTATACAAAAATCAAAAAGACCAATTTCTGACTCATAGTAGAAACAAAAATCTGCCCGAAAAATTCCAGATTTCACATTTTACGATAAAGTATTTTCACAATTTTTTTACTGTCAAAAAATTACGACACTTTTTATTTTGCTGAGGCAAAATGATAAGTTTGTTTTGACGTTGGTGCCGTCACGTTGTCCAACTTTTTCAGAGTCCAGTTGACAGCTGATTTTACATCGTCTAGCGTTGCCTTCGTCATTATGACGTCGTAACCAGTTTGAACCATTTAGGAATTTGCAATTTTTATACAGGGTGTTACAGAGTGTACTTGACTTACTTTAACAAGTGATTCCTAAGTACGAATGAAGTTTTCAAATGCGAACCTAACTTCATGTTGGCCGTTTTTTTTTTACATGAACTCCACACAGGAGGCCCTGAGAAAAAAAATCTCCCTCAGGGTCTATGTCATCTTTGAGGATGCTGTGTGGAGGGGTGTTTTAAGGAAAGGAAATGGAGGAGAATTCTGGGAAGGAAAAGAGTTTAAGGGGTGGGTAGGAATCTGGGGTTCATTGTGTCCTGGTCATCCGCCTCCAAGACTTAGACAAACCTCACCCCATGAACCCGGGCACCCCTGCTAAATCACCAAACGTAGCGGACCACTTGGGGTGGCCTATGGCAGAGGTGTTGATTATCCAATAAAGGTTCCCGGGGCGGCGGTACCCATTCTCGCCTCCCAAACTGGGATTACCATCTTATCAGCATAAATCACGGATTTGCATTTACAGAGTTATTATATATCGGATATACGATACACAATGTATGATCGGTCAGTGGCTAAGTTGGCATGGCGTTTGGATCCCATCCAGGCGTCACGTGCTCAATTCCTCGGTTGGCTAAATCCTCCATCACAATGCAAGCAACATTTTCCGTTTACTGTTGTGGCAGTAGGAGATTTTCAAATATTGTCAGGTTGTTTGTAACTCGAGAATGTTCGCCTTTGTTTAAAAGTGAAAAATGTGTAAATAGGTGTAATGAATGTGGATCCAAGTTTAAATTGGAACAAAAGAAAAATGTTTGGGATTCTTTGTTGGACATGAATTAAGGTATAAAAGGGAATGTCTTGTATGAGGGCGCCTCTTCACTGTTGACCACCACGCGATAAACATTACTTAAATAGATTCTATTATTATACGAGTCATATTATTTTATTTGACGGTCCCGAACACAGTAAAGGCACGACATTTTAATAAATATAATGAAGGTTTCCTTAGTTGTAGGGCAATATTTTCGACCAGCGATCCGTAGGTCGCGGGTTCAAATCCTTTCATGAGCGTGTACATTTTATTTGATTGATTTTGTGTTATTTCACAATTTAACCTTTAAAAATAATAAAAGTTATATTTGCGTGTTCCAGACTAAAATATAATCTCAGTACCGCACTGGTGCAATACCACCATTCAGAATAATTGATGCTTTCTTTGAAATTACTTTAGACGTGTTCGGTGACTAGATATGAATAGCCAGGTACTTCTCCACCTTCCTTTTCTCCATAGATTCTCAACTCTTTTTTGCCCACCGCCCACTTTGAGAACATTTTTATTTCGAGCGCCCCCTAACTCGTCACGACGAAAGGGGCGTAATGAAATACCTTGTTGGGGTTTCATTTGCCAATTTTTTGTGGATGAATGACCCCTAATGGGTTTTTCTGGGTCTCCCACCGTCCCCCTGAAAGTCTAAAGTCTTCTACCGCCCCTCTGAAGGTCTGAAATGCCCCGAAGAGGGCACGCTCACGTTGAGAACCTATGCTTTTACTTATCACCTTGTCCTCCATACTATCTTCAACCTCACAACATACCCCCATTTGGGGATACCAGTCTCACTGCCTGCAGGCATTTGGGAGCAGTTGAGGGTATTTTGAGGCATTCACATAAAAAAATGATATTAAATATTTTGTATTTCCTCCAAGAATGCACCCTCTACTTCCACTGCATAGATAAAACGATAGAAATGTACAATTGGCGTATCTGTGTGCCCTAAATTAGCTCAATTTTTACAAACTTCTTCCTTGAGCAGCATAACATTGACTTTCTGTGACGTAGGAGTCGACATGTTTTATGTTAAATGGCTTACCTATTGTTTTTCAAAAGTGATAATTGTACTTCTATGAATTATCTGTTCGGTGGTTACTTCTGTATGAAAGGAACCGCTTTACCTGCTCATAAATAAAAACCCTTTTAGTTGAAGCCGCGCACTCATAGATGACGATATTTTATGCATGCAAATTACCATACGCACTTAGCTTCAGATCAATATTACGGAAGGGAGGTGTATTTTGGTATTCATATGGCAAAAACGGCCATCTGTTAATTTCAATATTGTTCAGGTGAGTAAAAATATAAGTTCGATCAAGTCCTCCAACCTACACATAGGGCCAATTTTCTCGTTTTTAATTAATATGTGCAGCCCCTAAAACGTTTTCCATTAGGCTTTTAAAAAAACGTGTTTTTTTTTTGTGGTGGAGATTTTTTTGAAAAAATTTGCAAATGAGCACTTTTGCCATAATTTTTTTGTTAATTTTTCAAATGGACCTATTCCCATAATTTATTTGGTATTTTTTCTTTTTTCATTGTTTTTGGTAGATTTTCAAGTGGGCTCTTTTGCCGTCATTTTTTGGCCTTTTTAATGTGAACAATAGTCCCAGCTCCACCCGTCTGTAGCCAGTGAGACCATGCCATCCCCAATCGGGGTATGTTGTAAAGCTGAAGGTAGTGGAGAAGGAAAGGAGATGGGAAAGGAGAAGTACCTGGCCATTCAGATCTGGTAAACAAACACGCTTAAAGCCATTTCAACCAAAGTTTCAATTCTGAATGGTGGTCTTACACCAGGGCGATACTGAGAGTATTTTCTATTCTGGGACGTGCCGCAACTTTACAAAAGATATTTTTTAAGTGAATTAATTATGTGCTCTTTTGCCATAATCTTTTTCCTAGTTTTTCAAATGGGTTCTTTTGTCATAATTTTTTGGTAGTTTTTCAAATGGGCTTTTGTACCATAAATTCTTGGTAATTTTGCAAATATCTCGTTTTGCTTCAAGTAACTCGTGCAATTTTCAAATACAACCATGATAATATTACCACCTGGCGACCATCTGCAACAAGTCAAGTTTTAAAAGTAAAAATTAGAATCTCTTTCGATGCCAAATTTCGATGGAATCTGCAATTAGATTTTCTGCCACATTTATAATTCAGTCAATTCCATTTGACTCTATTCTATATTTTATTGTGGGCCACCGACAGAGGTATCTTTATAGTACAGCAAATATAAGATTTTTTTTAAATTTTGTCGAAGATACTTGAAAACGATAAAGTGCAAATGGCCCCTTTTGCCATAAGACTAACGATTTTACCTGACACAAAATTTAAAGGGTTATGCCTGCGATTATTTTATAGTAAATTGATTCTAGATATGTCGATGTTAAAAATACTTCCTAAAGTGCTACAGAGGTTTATCATTAGGTAGATAACACTTTCGTACCACATTATACTAAAATCATTATTCGCTACAAAATTTCACAAATGCTCTCAACTGGCTCTCAATTAAAATTTTAAAATTTGTCTAAATTTCAAAAAGTTTGAATGTACATTACAAGAAAAACTTTTAAAAATTACAGTTTAATGGCCAAGATTATCCGTGGCAGCTTTCCTACTCATTTCTTTCCTTTTCCACTTTTTCGCTAAAATCATTTCTAGACTCTGCTTGCCAAGTTATTTTTAGGCCAATTACAAAGACTCATGGTAATATAAGGCAAGTTAAGAATAGACATATTTTTTCGTTATTTGTTTTTAGGGTGTTATGCCGTGTTGCGCTACCTCCTTCTTTAGCCAACGTTTCAGTCAGCGTTATAGTGTCCATCATCTACAATTACACATCTGCCCTGATGATGGACACTGTAACGATGTCCGAAACGTTGGCTAAAGAAGGAGGTAGCGCAACACGGCATAACACCCCAAAAATAAATAATGAAAATACTTTTGGCCGTGAAAATCTAAATACTTATCAGATATATTTTTGTTTGTGTATTTCTCTCAGATGATTTTTCAAGCTGAAAATAACTGCTCAGGGTAGCTATTCCCGAACAACGATCAATCGTTACTCGCCATGCGCCAGCTGCGAGCGAAAAATTCCTCGTCGTCGACCAACTTTTTCGAATGTTTCATATTTACGTATTCTTGAACGGCGAGCGGTCGCAAGGATGATTATATTGGTAGCCCTGTAAATGTTGTCTATGTTCCTGATGTTTTTGAGATTTCTATGGTGTAACTTTGAAATGTCAAACGTCAAACAGTGAAACGGTAAGTTTGTTGGGTCGGTTGATAATTTTCGAAATGGCCATATAACTAATAATCAAAAGCAGCTGCTCATAGAACTAGTTGGTTCTGATCAACAATAATGAGCGGAAAATTAGCCATTGTAATATGTAACCTTAAAACGACTTTATAACAATATTCGACGTCTTGCGGGTGCGAAAGTTCGCGCGGGAAAACGATAATACTAGATGTTGACAGCCAATTGCATAGACACGCAAATAAACAACCACTCGCTTTGGTATGTTTTTAGGTTTTCACGGCCAAAAAGTATTTTTGTTATTGTTTTTGGGGTGTTATGCCGTGTTTCGCTACCTCCTTCTTTAGCCAACGTTTCGGACAGCGTTACAGTGTCCATCATCAGGGCAGATGAGTAAATGATATTGGTGAGAGTGTTTACTTATGTGTGTCGAAGCGATACCGTGCTGCCAGCTCCATTTCTCTACGAGCTGGTGTTAGAAAAAATTCAGTATGGTTTTTTGCGTTTAGCTTTGGTGTAGCCGTCAATTACTGGATACCAAGAACTATTGAGCTTAGCTCCGTCGTCTCTGTTAATATTGATGGGGTTTTTATGGATTTCAATTGCCTCCGTAATCAGGCGCGCTCTGTAAGTTTTGGGTCTTCCCAGGACTTCAGGAACAAATCCAAAGTAATGGCCGGTTTCGATTAAGTGCTCGGCGATTGCCGATTTGTCAGGGTGGCCAAGTTTACAAGCACGAAAGTGTTCCGAAATCCTTTTGGAGATCGTCCGCTCTGTCTGGCCTACATAGACCTTGTCACATCCGGAACAGCTGAGTTTATATACTCCATCTGTTTCCAGAGGAAACTTAGTCTTTGCCGACCTCAGTAGGTCTTGGATTTTTGTCGTGGTTCCGAAGACCGTCTTGATGTTCTCTTTTCTCAACAGCCTGTTGAATTTGCAAAAACCATGCTGAATTTTTTCTAACACCAGCTCGTAGAGAAATGGAGCTGGCAGCACGGTATCGCTTCGACACACATAAGTAAACACTCTCACCAATATCATTTACTCATCTGCCCTGATGATGGACACTGTAACGCTGTCCGAAACGTTGGCTAAAGAAGGAGGTAGCGAAACACGGCATAACACCCCAAAAACAATAACAAAAAAAAAAAAAAAAAACCACTCGCTTCTCCGTTTCTACTAGTCTACCCCACTCGTGGTTGTGGCGAATGACTTTTGGCGTTTGGCGTCTAAAAATGTTCCGTCGACTGGCTCAAGAATAACCACGTCGACCAATGTACGTACTTTCGACGGCTATTGCGAGCGACGAGGGCTTGGAGAATAGCTACCCTGATCAGTCAGATTTCTTCTTAGCACAAGATATTCATTGAACAGACAATTTTCACGGTTTCTTTGTATAACATATCATAATGTTAACTAAAAATGATTCACCATGTTATCCCCAAGAAGCAATAAAACAACTGAGTTTAAACAATGAAAGTGAAATAAAACAATTGTTTCACGCTCATGGAAACATGTTAGTACTCTGGTAGTAATTGAATTCGGCCATAAAATGACTAGAATCTGAAGAAACTTTACACTTTTTTATTACCTTTACAATTTTATGAACCATTTCGTGATATTTTCATCGTTTTTCCAAAGATCGTAAAGAATTCTAGACCAAAGAACATTATTGATCATAATGGTGTTATTTTATTTAATTTTTTTAATTCATTAGTTTGTGGTAATCAATATTACCTACCTACGAACTTTCGCGAAACTACGAAAATAACGTACTCTCATGTTCGGCTTGCAATACCGCTATAACTTGATTTTAGGAGCGCGGATCTACCGGATAAACAGTTTTTTTTTTATCACCCCATTTTGAAATTAATCTAAAGTTTTATATGGTTTCATCAAATTGTGAATGTTTTATGGGTCTAGTCGCTTGAAAACTTTCAGAAGGAAGAGCAGGAATAACTTTCCAAGAATTATTAACATAGTGTACTCTATTAAAGAGTAATTATTGGTAACGGGTACTGTCATAAAAGAGTAATTGTTTAAAAATAATTATTGATAAAGTGTGCAGTTATAAAGAGTAATTAATAATAAAGAATTAATAATAAATTTTTCAATAATAAAGAGTAATTAGAAACAGAAATTATAGTTATAAATAGAAAAATTGCGACTGAGGTGGCTTGGACATGTACTATGTATCTAAGAATGCCTGATGACCAAATTCCAAGGAAGATATAAGTGCGATTCCAGAGGGTAGACGTCCAGTGGGCCGCCCCAGACACAGCTGGTCGAGGCAACTGTGTGAGGAGATGACGGGACTGCCATTGACGGAGGCCGGACAGTCAGGAACAGCACAAGACAGGAACGTATGGAGGAGCCTTGTCGATGCAATGGTTCCCCGACCCGAATAGGATAAGGGGATGAAGATGATGATTATGAGTAAAAAAGTGTAATTATTAATAAAAACTTTTTTTAACGCGCACAGAATTATTCATATAGTGTTAAATATCCGTGATTATCAATAATTTTTAGATCCGTTTCAAGATTGTATTGAACCTTATGCTATGGTGTGTTTTAGTTTATATTTAGACAACCACTTAACCCTGACACCCTGCTTCTGAAGTCAGAAATCGCTAGTTCATAAACCAGCATGGCGAATAAATTTCATAACTTATTTATCAAAGTAACTCATTAATTATAATAGGATTGGCACCCGTTCTATGGCGGGAGTATCGTCCTGATACGAAGCCACGATTAGAATCGAAACCTAAATAGCTTAAGATTTGGTGATCAGATCCAAATTACCAGGCACATGCCAAACTTCTTCTTTTTTACAACCCTCATCCTTCTCACAATACTCCGCATAACTAGGATGAGATAGTTCAACTGATTCCGAGCATTTGGTCTTTTGTATGGTACCTATTCACACATAAAAATATGATGCATCTCTGAAACTGAAATTCCGGAGTCTCAAAGCAATCTTTTTCCTTTTATGGTTTACACTAAAAATAACATAAAATAAGCCAGATAACATACAAAATTCATACATCCTCCTTTAAATTGAATTCGTTCTAGCATAATGCTGACCTTCTCTTTGCGGAGATTCGAGATATTGCGGACTGCATATATACAGTTCACATAATGTACTGCATACCCATTATATATAAATATACAACATGGTGCAGTGGAAAAACTAACCGCTGTTAACGTGAAGAGTTGTGGGTACAATGGCCACTAGGGACTGGGATATCCTGGTTTTGAGAGCAACCATATTTGCAGATTGCGACGGGGAGAATTTCGCAAAATAAAATTCTAGTATTTTGTTAAAGGATTATAACTTTTTTTTTATTTTATCATTTGAAATCTTTTGGTAAAGCTCGGGTTTGTATATTGCAGTGTTCTGTTAATTCCTCAGATTAACAATCCTATTATGATGGTCGGGAGTTTAATAATATTTCAGTCCTGTTTATCAACGTGTAGTAATAAAGTGTAATTATTAATCAGTGTACCGTAAAAAAGTGTAATTATTAATTATTGTGGTGTAAAAAATGTAATTATTAATACTGTATAATGAAGTAAAGAATTATTCTTTTTTAATAAAGTGTAATGTAATAAAGAGAAATTATAACAGTTTAAACTTGTTGGTAAAACTCGGGGTTGAATAGTGTTGTGTTTTGTTAATTCTTTGATTAATATTATTAATTATTGATTAACAATCCATTTCTGGTAGTCGTGATTTTTTAATAATATTTCGATTCTTTGATTATTTTGAGTCTTGTTTATCATGGTAAAGTGTAATTATTATTAAAGTGTTATGTAATTAAGAGTAATTATGAATACATTGTACTGTAGTATAGAGTAATTATGTATTCAGAGAACTGTTATAAAGAGTAATTATGTATACTGTGAACTAATAAAGAGTATTTTTTAATTAAGTGTAAGGTAATAAAGAGTAATTTTTAATAAAGTGTACAGTAATAAAGACAAATTATAATAACATTTTCAATCTTTTGGTAAAGCTCGGGGTTGAATATTGTGGTGTTCTGTTGATTCCTCTGTTTAACAATTCATTTCTGGTGGTGAGTTTTTAATTATATTTCGGTTTTTCGGAGATTACAAATCTCATATTATTGTGTCGTATTTACATTGAATGTCTTACTGGACATAACGTCCGTTCTATAGGATATTCTTTCTTAATCTTTCTAATTCATCTAGTTAATCTGAGTGAATCATTCTAGTTAATCTGAGGCAGCGGAACCGCTAACCAAAGATTCTCGCCTGTAAATCGAACACGATCGGCTGTCTTCGTAACCATTCGGGTATTAGGTCCGACAGTTGTCTCTATCATTCACCACTACCATTGACACCCATTTGTGACAACGTAAAACTACGTCTGCTGAGAGACATTGAAACTTTATATTCTAACGACTTCTGTTGAGAGTACAAGCAGTACAAATAACTGTTACACAGGTTATGTAATGAAGTCTGTTCTTTTTTAACATTGGTTCCATACAGGAGGCCCTGAGAAAAAAAATCTCAGGGCCTATGTCATCTTCGGGGTTGTAAATTTTTTCTTAAAGGAAGGAGAAGAATTTTCGCGATTGAAAAAGGTGTGAGGGGTGGGTTGGAATCCGGGGGTTAGTAAGTTCAAGAGTGAAGGATGTATGAATCTAACCCCCTCACTGCAGTAAGGCGATGTTCCGAGATAGTCCTTCTAGAGAGATCAAAAGGTCTCCCCCAACCAATATTTCCAGATCCGGCCGACCATGCAGTTTGCATCCATCACCAAGATCTGGACAAACTTCTCTCCATAAGCCGGGCACCCCTGCTAAGTCACCAAGCACAGCAAACCAATTGGGTTGACCTATAGTAGAAGTGTCGGTTATCCAATAAATGGTTCCCAGGGCGAAGGCCTCCCAAGTTGAGAATTGTTTAAAGAAACTATCATCATTGATTCCCGGTGGACGGGCATGAAACTAGGCGGACCCGAGCTGAATACTTTCACAGTTATTGTTGGCTTCATGAGAGCTGGTCGTTTCTTCAACTTGTTTTTGTGTTAATCGGCTTGTATGTGGAACGATCTAGCAGCATCTGTTTTTCCTCTATCATATATAATCCGGGCACCTTCAAAATCCATATTAATAAATCCCTTCCATAAGCCTCTCTCTTCACTCGCCTAACAACGCTCCCCAACCAGATGGCGACATAGTTCTCCTACTTTTATACCTTACAGGCAGAGGTGCAGTAAGGTGATACATTTAAAAAATATAAACATGCAATGATTTTTAGAATTTCTGCATCCAGCTCTTGAACAAGATCTGAGAATGTGAATCTAAGAAAAGGGATGGATTACTGACACACCCTCAAATTTCACCTCCAAGAGGTTGGTTGAAATGCATCCTCCTCTCGCATTGTCGATATGAAATCCTTTGTGGTTTATCTGTGTTTGTTTGGGGTGGAAACTGATAACAACCTGATATATTACGGGTGGAAAGAACAATTTCAATCAATTTGTGTGGCTTAAATAACATAATGTTTCGTAAGGACATAATTGAAACTCAATGTTGGGAGGATAATCGCTGTCTCTCAATAATATATGTTTTTTTTAAAGCAATTATTTTTCAAGCGCTTAAGTTGCGTGCATACATTTATTGTTTTAAAATGGATATTGTATCTAAAAGCAACTACACATGTACTACAATACACAATACTACATGTTGTAGATAAAAAATATATGATTTTAGATTTTCACCGCCAAAAGTACTAAAAGTACAAAAAACGACATTTATTTTTGGGCATACATTATAATTGACATTTAGCTAAAGTTAAAATAATACTAGGCGAAACTCGGTCGGCTGTTCAATATTAATAACAGTTGTGTATTACAAAGTGTACTTTTTCATTTAACCTTTAACTGCTGACGTGGGGGCCGCTCCGTCATAGCAATAATAATAATATCGAAATACTCCCCTGCTCTACGGGCGACGCACACGCCTCTTCCAGTAACTTCGAATTTAGTGATGCTAGAGCCGCAAGTTTAAAATTTTAAATTTTTAAAGTTAAATTTCCGTAAGCAAATTTATTTAAATTTTTTTTGCGGGTCTTTCTGACCCATTGTCAGTAATTACGTGACTTTTTCAAAGTAGATTTTTTCTTTATAAAAATAAACATAAACAACTTCTCTAAAGTTTTATACACACAGTTTATTCAAGACACTATTGAAATATTGTAATAAAAGTGAGTTCATTGTTTTTATTTAGTTTAATAGAAGATAAAACAGACTGATTTCTGATCTCAATTAATTTTTGCCAAAAATTATTATGCAATATTCAAATTGTCAAATAAAAGTTACATAACAAAAAAAGTATTTCATTTAAATATATTTAAATTATCCAATAAATAATAATTCGGATCTCAAAATTTTCATGGATCTCTGATATATAAATATTTAAAGAAACAGGCCGCCCAGGCCCCCACGCAAGAGTATACGTAAAAAAAATCACGTCAGCAGTTAAAGGTTAACAAAGAAAAAATTCTTACCTCAAAATTTTCCAATTTAGTATTTTTAGTCAAAGCGTTAGAAAGAAACATTTCTTAATAATTCACGAGAAATTTCTTGTATGTTCAGCGATAATAATTATTGAATCAAACCCTTTTCCACCGTAGCCTATATTTCCCACTTTCCAGGTCTCACTCTTTTCCAACATTTTATAAGGCGGCTTTAAAAGAAAATAGAGATAAGCCGCAGATTCCCTTTCAAAGGCGAATCCGCTTGTTAATTCTACTCATAAATATTCCGGTTAATGAGAAAAATTGATTTGATATTCGCGGGGCTTGCCGCTGGGTGCGCTGTGAATAAATTATCGAAAGAGATGTTTTATTTAGAACGGAAATTTATCAAAAAATATCAAGCTGTTTTGTGAAAAACACCCAAAGTTTCAGGAATCGAAATTTCAGTGACGCATTAAATTAGAGGTGAAAATATCTAAAAGAGTGAATCTACTTTTTTTATTGTTACGTGAATATCGCACTAGGTTCCCAAGTCTGAGGCCAGTAAGTCTATGGAATCCCTAATTGGAGTATTTTGTGAGGCTGAAGTAAGTGGGGAGGGGAAAGAAATAGGAAAGAAGAAATTTTTGAAGTACCTGGCCATTCAAATCTGATCACCAAACACGGCTTAAAAGCCATTACAATCAAAGTTTCAATTCTGAGTGGTGGTCTTACACCAGGGCGATACTAAGAGTATTTTCAACTCCGCTTGTATATTATACTTAATAAAGTGATTAATTGTGATATATATCTGACGGCCAGCGTAGTCTAGCGGTAAGGCTCTTGACTTGCAATCCGAAGGTTGCGGGATTGAATCCCGGCGTGGCAAATAAATTTTATTTGATTAATTTGTGTTATTTTCACAATTTATTCATTTAAAATTATATATAGTATATTTGCGGCACGTTCCAGAGTGGAAGATACTATCAGTATCGCCCTGATGTAAGAGCACCATTCAGAATTGAAACGTGGCTTGAAATGACTTTAGGCGTGTTTAGTGACCAGATCTGAATAGCCAGGTACTTCCCCACCATCCTCTTCTATCTCTTTCCCCTCCCCACTACCTTCAGCCTCACAAAATACCCCAATTTTGGATACCATAGTCTCACTGGCTCCAGACGGGAGCAGTTGCGACTCTAGTGAGGTATTCTTATAAAAATAAAAATAAAAAAATAAATAAATCAAATTAAATAAAAAATCCTCGTGAACCCGCGACCTTTGTACTGCCGGTCGAAAGCCTTGCCCCTTGAACACGGTGGAACCTACGCCAACTTGAACAACAAAGAAAGTGTTTGTAAACAATTTACATATTAACTAATCTCAGACCTCCAATTTTTTCAAATTGTTTTTTTTTTTTTTTAATTATATATGGAATAGTATGATAGGGCTTAAATAAATATCTCAGAAATGCATCGTTAAGTCTCTAAGAACGTCAACAACAAAAATCCTTAACAGTGCTACATTCCAAGAATACAAAAACTACGCCAAAAATATTCTTTTTCTCATTAATGCAAATCTTTTTCTCGCAAATGCCTTACGGAATCATAGAATCAGAACAAAGCAAAAATTGCTAAGTAACAAGTGAGTCAGTGAAAAGGAACGATTTCATAAAATCAGAAAAGAATCAATAAATTGTCTTTTATAAGAATTATCGATGAAAACATAATTCACACGAACGAATTGTTGAATTGTTCAAGTGCATAATCGTTCATTTTTATAAAATAATATGCGAAAGATGGCCTCCATTTTATCGTATACATTCTTGCAGTCAAGTACGGACGAAACTTTTGCCATTTTGATAATACGTTTTAACGAAAAATGCGCTTTATGCACCTGACCAAGACACTTAGCACGATTGATCGATAATGATTGAACCGATAACTTTCGGTAACTTCTCATCGTTCCCTAGGACAACTGCGGATCGTTTTTTTTAATTTTTTTATTTTTATTTATTTTTATTTGTTTTTTGTTTATTTTTTTTATCTCAACAAACAAGTCTTGCTAAACCAATTGCATTAGCTTGTCAGCAGGTGCTTATAATTCAATTACAAATATATTTTAAAAGTTATAATTAACATCTTTTATCTACTGATTCAACATTTTTTCATAAACATCAAAATAAATATTCTTTTTCCGATAGCCAATTTTTCACCATATATTTAATTTTCCATAAGGTGATCTTTTATGCATTTCTTTAGTTTTTTGGCATTTATTAATAGTCCTGCATCATGTGACCATTTACAGAGTTGATTAAAGTCAATTAACGTACAAACACGAGTTTTTTACGTTGAGAACGCACAAATAAACGACGAACACTTAGTCAATATTAATCATTGTTTATTCATTGGCAATCTGCAGTCATGCTAGGAAATGATGAGAAGTTATAAACGAAAATAATTAATTATATATTTTTTTCAAATGACTTCGAAACTATGGTTTCATAAAAGCCGAACATTTAAATAATTTTATGGTTGACTTTTAGATTATAATGTAAAGCGTGGTATTTTTTTATCTTTCAAACATAGTTTTGATCAAATTTCTCATCACGTTAAGTGTGTTTTTGGTTTATTTATGCACGTTAGTAAGGGAGACACTACGATTTATACGAGTTAATTGAGTAGTTTTCAAAAGCGAACAAATTAGCCTGAAAATTATAATAAAATAATCACAAAAACCTTACTTAATTTTAAATAAAAATTATAGCAATCTTTAAAAAAAATGATAATTTTCACCGAAATTGAGAAAAACCTACCTCCCTCTTGGAAGCCAGACACACCAATTACACACTTCTATCGTTTGATTGCTTCATTTACTGAAAAAAAAAATCAATGGAAATTAGAAAAAAAAATATAATTATTATGCGAACTGTTCGCAAACTGTTGACGAAACTATGTATTTAAATACATTCCCCTATACTATCTCCCACCCAAACCTTTCCTGTCTGACAATATGTGCCAATATTATTTACCTGTGGCGTTGTGGAACTATAACTCTCAAGGATCAATCAGTACGATCAACTCATCTCTCAGTTCTTTAATATCGACTTTTTATCTTTTTGCGACAGTAGCCACCGAAGAATACATTTTAAATTTTTATGAAATTTTTAAGAAAAAATGTTACAGGCGCCTCATTATCAGATAAATATAAAAAAAATATCCGAACATTTTTAAGTTTTTCATATCTTTTAACATAAAATGTTTGGCTTGTGATCTAATTATAAGGAAATTTAATAATTTCCAATAAATTGTGAAGAAGCGACCCAATCTTTTTTGATCAAAATTTTTCTTTGAGAAATATTTATTTTACTTAAAATATGCAGATGAATGGGATTTTTCTCAATATTTTGAATAAAAAATCTATTTGTATAGAAAAAGATTTTTTTTTGTTGGGAAATTTGCCCCAGGGCGAATCCCATTTAGCAAATATCTAAGAATATCAAAGAGTTTCAAAGAAAGTAAAAGGTAAATTAAATAAATACCAGAAGGTTCGTTAACAAAATAAAACCTTCAGATGCCTCATTAAATCCAATATAGGAAAAGTACCCAAAACTAAAAAATAAAACAACCAATTGAACGAAAATCTAAAAACATTTTTTTTAAAAACTAAGGTTAATTATTCCAACCGTGTTAACTTTATCAACCGTGTCACTATTCAGAATTGAAATGTTGTTAGAAATAGCATTAGAGGTTTTCGTTATTTGTTTTTGGGGTGTTATGCCGTGTTTCGCTACCTCCTTCTTTAGCCAACGTTTCGGACAGCGTTACAGTGTCCGTCATCGGGGCAGATGAGTAAATGATATTGGTGAGAGTGTTTACTTATGTGTGTCGGAGCGATACCGTGCTGCCAGCTCCATTTCTCTGGTGTTAGAAAGAATTCAGCATGGTTTTTTTGCGTTTAGCTTGACGGCTACACCAAAGCTTTACTAGCATTTACTCATCTGCCCTGATGATGGACACTGTAACGCTGTCCGAAAAGTTGGCTAAAGAAGGAGGTAGCGAAACACGGCATAACACCCCAAAAACAATAACAAAAATGACAGCGAAAAGTTCAAAACATTTTTGTCCAAAAGTGTTATATCACAAAGGTTTATTACTTGTCTAGTTACTTTGCTCTGCTCTCTTTTATGACTATCTGGGGATTAGGTGGGGGGGATTAACCTTTTCGTCTTTTTAAATTGATGAACCGGAATGTTTTTGGCAATGGTGACTCAAAACTCATCGGTGTCAACCGTGTCAATCGAGTCAACCGTGTTAACTGTGTCAACCATATCATCTGTGTCAACTATGTCAACCCTGTCATCTGTGTTAACTGTGTCAACCGTGTCAAGTGTGTTAACTGTGTCATCTGTTTTAATAGTGTCAACCGTGTTAACCGTGACAACCATTTAAACCGTGTCTACCGCGTCGTCCGTGTCAACCGTATTAACTGTGACAACCGTGTCAACCGTGTCAACCATGTCAACCATGTCCTCCATACTTAATTCTAAACATTGGCTATCGTTAACCATGCTGATCATAATATTAACCATAAAACGTACTAACCATGTTATTTAAAACAAAAAGTACTAAAAATAAAGTACAATTTGGCTGTATTTTTGACATGTAAATCATATTGACTGTTCTAAAACGGGAATCATCCTAGTTGGACAGTCAAAACATTTCATAAATAATGTAAAATATTTTACTTAATAAAATAAATAAGTTAATAAATATCATTTTTTATTAAATGAAATTACAGTGCTCAATAATAGCAGTAGGTACTTATAAACAAAAAATCGATAGCGCGCCAAACGTGCCCAATTTATTTAGGCACACGCCTAATAACAAAGCGCCTTTGAAACCAGGATAATTCACGTTATGACATAATTTAGGTAAACAATGGGTGAGGTTCACCACACAACGGGTTTCCAATCAACAAAAGCTAGATCAAAGATAACTCACTATTTTTGGTCAAATATTTATATGGTGTTCAAATATTTGCAAGCGCGGTTCTATATGCATGTTTTTACGTATTGGAAAACATTTTCCGTGTCCTAATGAGGGAAAATATCTTACTGTTGCCACCACTGTTATTTTAAATTAAAATAAAGGGGATAAAGTTGTAAAAAAAAGTAGTAAAAAAATAGAGTAGTATAATTAAATTAGTAAAATTCTGACATGGTAAACTTTGGCGACATTGAATTATTACTGCAGAAGAGTCCCAACTGCTCCCGTCTGCAGATAACGGTATTCCGATTTGGTGTTATTAATGTATTTAAAACCCCGTAGGGCTTTTAAATATAGTGCAGTACATGTTATTGACAAAATACAGGAATTAACAGAACATATAAGAAACTAAATATAGGTTACATAAAATATAACAGTTGACATAAAGTAAGTAACATATAATAAAAGTTAAGAAAAAATAGAGATAAAGATAGCTTACGAAGTTCCCAATGTAAACGCTGAATTGGAGAATGCAAACTGTAGTTGGAATGAGATGTATGTGTGTAGTTATGTTGTAAGGCTGCATTAATAAATGTGGAAAACAGTTCATATGGAAGAAGGAAGTGGGGACAAACATGAAATGGGAAAGAGGAGGTTGGGATATGCCTAGCTATTCAGATCTGGTCGCTAAAGCCATTTCAAACAACGTTTTGATTCTAGATAGGGTTTCACTAGGGCGATACTGAAAATAAGAAAATAAATATGCTAAAACTGGTTTTCAAACTTATGCAAAGTCAAATAATGTAATGGCTTTGCCTTTAGTGTGGTGGCATTTTACTGTGATATTTGGATGATGGTTTTTGTTTTTTACATTAGATCCACACACTCTTAAGGAAAATAATATCCCTTAGGGCCTGTTTCAACTTAAGGAATGCTGTAGGGAGGTTTTTTTTAAAGAAATGAAGAAGAGGAAGTTCTGGGAAGGAAAAAGGTATGAGAGATGGATAGGAATCTGGGAGTCAGCGGGTCCAGGAGTGACGGACTTATAAATCCATCCCTTCAACTGCGTTGCAAGACTATGGGTCGAGGAATTCTGGATGGAGAGGTCAGAAGACCTCATCAACCAGTCTCTCTAGATCCGGCCCGCTACGCAGCAGATGGAAGTCCCTGCCAAACCTCACCACATAAATCCGGGAACCCCTGCTGAGTCACCAAACGTAGCAAACCACGTCGGGTACCCAATAAATGGTTCCAGTGGTGATATCCATACCCGCCTCCCAAATTGAAAAAAGACTACCAAAAGGAATAATAGTTAAGAGACCTTAAATAACACAATAGTAAGTGGTAGATACTTTCAGTATGGCCCTGGAGTAAAACTACCTCTTCGAATCGAAAATTAGCTTATGGTGGCTTTAGCCGTGTATGACGACGAGATGTGAAGAATCAGGTATTTCCCCACCTTTCCATCTATTCCTCTTCCTCACTACCCACAGCCTCACAACATACTTCAATTGGGGATGCCATAGTTTCACTGGCTCCGACGGATGGGACTCTTTTGCGGTTCTTGCGTAAAAAAAGTTTTCCGAAAGAATAATTAATTTCTTCTTTCTCTTTAGAGCAAATTAAAACTTTTTACCATAATCTATAATATTGATAATCCAGACGCAAGAAGAAATTAAAAATTCACCCCCTTGCAGAGTTGAAACATCAAGTTGTAAGGAAAATTAGGTAGTCCTAACATAATTCATAACCTTCTATAACCTTTCTCCTTTTAAGCAACTAAGAACTTTCTTGACTTTCAAAGCCCCCTGTCTTTCAACGCCCCCTTGAGTCTTATAGGGCTCCTACCTAGGGGGCGGTAATGCAAACAGTGTCAAATGTTCCCTCGTTAATTTTTAAACAGTCATACGGAAAATCAACTATTCTCTTAAATAAGACTAGTGGGAGAAAAACTTAAGAATCCTTGTATTTCTTCATTAAAATTTAAAAAATGTCATTAAAGGGTGGTTATTCTCAGTATAGCTCTGGTGAAAGACCATCTTTTTGATTCGAAATTGAAATGATATGATTTTAGATTTTCACGACCAAAAGTATTTTCGTTATTAATTTTCGGGGTGTTTTTCCGTGTTGCGCTCCCTCTTTCTTTATTTAGCCAATGTTTCGGACAGCTTTACAGTGTCATCAGGACAGAAGTATAATTGATAGTGGTGAAGTGTGTGCTTATGCATGTAGAAGCAATACCATACTGCCAGCCCCACTTCTCTTCACGCTGGTATTACAATATACTTCAAAATGGTTTTCTGTGTTTAGCTTTGGTGTAGCTGTCTATTACTGTATATAAAGAACTATTAAGCTTAGCTCCGTAGCACAGTTAGTAATATTCATTCTAGTGTAACTTTATTATTTTAGTATGTTTTTGGGACAATACAAATTATAATTAGATGAAAAAAATTGTTGAAAAAATATATTGCGCGATTCAACTTGGTAAAGTCGTTTTAAAAATATCAAGTACCCATATTATCATTACGTGTATAAAAAGCCTTATGGGCTTATAATATTATAAATACAAACATTAATGAACAGCTGTTTAGGCGCGATTCAGTTATTTACATTCACAGTGATGATTTAAAATAGAAAAAAAACTGTTTTTTTCAGTATCCAAACGTAAAAACACCACCGGGAGCCACTGGCCGGGAGCTTTGTTAACCTTTGTTAATTGTATTGCCCTTCATAAAGTTTGCTGGCATCTTCATTAGTACATTAAAAAACATTTTAAAAAACCTGATCTTTCGCCCTACTTCACCACGACGCCATCACGGAACAAGTATAAGCAACTCCGTGACGTGGAATACTAATTCCGCATAATTTAAACTTCCTCAGATAATAAACTACACAAGTAACTGTATTTAATTTTCTTTTAGCACTAAAGAAATTCTTAGTGGTACGGCTTTAAAAAATTGCAGAGCTTTACATGTTAAAAATAAACAAACAAAAAAAATACTACAGACGAAAGCTGATGTTAATGGGAATCAATTTTTTTTAGAAAGACAAACATTCCATGATTTCGAAACAGTAACAAAATGTACAAAATAAATGGCGAATTAGTGCATTTATAAAATTTTACTGATACAGTATTTTTGGTAGAATAGATGCCCAAATAAAAATGATGGAACACCACCACAGGAGAAGGGGATCAATTTTTGCAAAAACACATTAGCAAAGTTGGTCATGTGAGGTATCGTTTTCTTTGTTTTCATTCTTGCTGAATTGAATGAGTACACTCCTAAGTTGATAGAATCAGTATTTGGTTAGATAAGCCAGGTTTTTAATAAAGAAACATGGATGGTAGACGTTTCATAACGCTGAATTGGATCTCGATAGGTTTGTTCTGTTTCATACGGCAAGGCCAGAATTAAAACTTATCGGTTGAATTCGCACATTGGGTGCTGACACTGGCTGATAACTGCCCGCTGACAACCGTCGTCAAGGAGCCGAAAAGTGTTTAGAGTTCACATCGTAACGCTTTGGTCAACATTTTATCGTATTTATCGTGACGAGCAAATCGATTCAGAAACCTGAAAATACCGCCGTTATCAAGTCTTATGCGTAATAAATTCATCTAGTGACTGCCTGTAGTTCATCCAGACAATAAACAAATCGACCACGAGGGATCCCAATCGCCAACCTATCGTAAGTACCCATGTGAAATAACCTTGCTATTTTGATTCAGAAAAATAAATTGAATCGAGATCCACAGGCAGCTCGTATAGAGTGAATATTTAACTCCACTCTAACCCATGTAAGGTGGCGTTAATATTGCGCTCACCTTATATCAGTAATGAAGAAAATTGTTGTTCTTAGCTAGAGATTTGTCTAATGGAGTCCTGATTTATAGCAGTGAGACATGGAACTGACAGAGGAAGAATGAAAGTAGACTGAATGCTGTAGAAATGAGATCCCTGAGGCTTTTGTGAGGTAAAACCATGTACGAGTATGATCGTGTGAGAAATGTGGATTTTCGCAAAAAGTTTAAAGCGTAAAGAGAATAGGCGTAGTGAGTAAGATTAAAAAATATACCCTTACATGGTTTGGGCATCTGGAGCAAAATCAGCATCCCTGTCTTAAGTCACCCCAAGCTGTTTGCTACGTTAGGTGATTTAGCAGGGGTGCCGGGTTCCTGGGGGGAGGTTTGTCTAGGTCCTGACGGTGGATGTGTTTGCCCACCTATGGCGTAGCGGGCCGGATCGGGAAAGATTGTTTGAGGGAGACCTTTTGACCTCTCTTCCCGGACTCTCCCGATCCATCGCCTGCACCGCAGTGGGGGGGTGGATTTACAACTTCGTCACTCTCAGATTTCTACGACCCTCATATTTTTTCCCAGAACTTCTTCTCCTTCCTTTCCCTAAAAACCCTCAACACAGCATCTCCAAAGATGACATGACGTAGGACCTGATATTTGTTTACTCCAGTGTAGAGCTAATGTAAAAAAGTCAAGAGTCGGTATTACAAAAGAGTATTTCCTCGTACATGTGCGCAATATAATACAAAATTTTACAATATAGACAATACCCTTCAAAAATATCGAAAAAAACGTAACGCATACTATCGAAAATTAAAACATGAGTGTGGAACGTATCGGGAGCATCTCGTATCATTATCCTACATTCCCTTTCCTCTCCTCTTCACCTAAATTAATTTTAAGATATAATAAAACTCCATTTTCATGTTTTTTTAACATAGGAGACCTTTATGGTTTGACTTAATTTAATTTTGTTTATATGTATTTCTATATTATATGTAAAAGCTGTTTAACTCTTAAAAATAAATACATTCTGAGACGAAATTGTATGAATCCAAATGTAACAAAGGATTGTACGCCCAGACCAAGATGTTTGGCGGTCCATACTGTCTAACTAACCGGTGAAACGGCGTGATGATTAGTTACTTAAGGGGTTATATACAGTCAGGAGGCTAAAAAAAAGTGATTTTTCAAGAATTTTTCCTGAGAAGACTTTTAAATTTATAGTTAAAATTTGTTCACATATTATGCTAACTTTTAACATTATTTAAAAAAAAATTATTTGTAAAAATAATAATTTTGAAAGCTGCTTTAGCTGATCTCCAAAACCTCCTCTCAAAAAAGGCATCTTGCAGTGACCATCATTCATATGTCTGAACTGGATCATTTTAAATGAAAAAACCAAACTGATATCATTAAAATAATAAATATTCCTTTAATTAATTGAAGGACAGAGCATAATAATATTTTTTGACAAAATGGCGGCTTCTCAAAAAAAATTACTTTTTACCAAAATTTTGGCCTTATATTGTGTATAAAAAAATATGTATTTATTGTATTGTATGTTTAAATATACACAAAAAATCTCATGTCTATCCGACGATTATTTTCGAAGTTACACGCATATTTGTAAAGACAATTCAGAGCATTTCAAAGTACAAGGCAAACTTTAAACGCGCTTTTCTCAAAACAACAAAGTTTTGAGAAAAGCGCGTTTAAAGTTTGCCTCCTACTTTGAAATGCTCTGACACGTCTTTACAAATATGCGTGTAACTTCGAAAATAATCGTCGGATAGACATGAGATTTTTTGTGTATACTTAAACATTTGTACAAAGAAAATTCCAACTGTATATAACCCCTAAATGTAGTTTAGATAAAACTAAAATAATCAGCCTAGAAGGTCTGTTTGTTCATTTCGCTCTTTTCTTTCTTAACTTACCTGACTTCCGACTTCAACCATTATCACCCATTATGCTTCGTAGAACAGCTTTATTAATGTAACTTATTTTTGAAGTAAGATTAATGAGAATAGCTTGCATTGTAAGTTGCCTTCCAAGGCTCGAAGGATGTGGGTAAGAACCAAGTTTTCAATGGATAATTGAAAGGATTTGTTAGTAACTCCTGTCAAAGTGTACCAGGCACCATCTTGCGAAACTATGAAAAGCGCTGAGTCATTTATTATAATTATTTTATTATATAGAGCATCCGGAGTTGGGTGGAATGTATGTACAAGTAAATGTTGCTTTACAAGTTACTCATTGTGTGTTAAGGTTAATCAGACTAGCAGTCTATGATGGGGTTTTGATATCAATATTTGATGATAAATTAAATAATTATCGGAGAGTATAGAAAAAAGTCCACCACACAACTTTTTAAATTTTTTTAAATATGAGTACCACACAAGAATCCCTACTGCTCCCATCTGTGAGACTATGGCATTTCCGATTGAGGTATGTTGTGAGGCTGAAGGTAATGGGAAGGAGAAGAAGATGGAAAAGAAGAAAGTGGGGAAGTACCTTGCTATTCAGATCTGGTCACTAAACACGGCTAAAGCCATTTCAAGCAACGTTTCAATTCTGAATGGTGGTCTTACATCAGAGCGATACTGAGAGTATCTTCCATTCTGAAACGTGCCGCAAATGTACTATATATTAATTTAAAGGAATTAATTGTGAAATAACACAAATAAATCACATAAAATTTATTTTCCACGCCGGGATTCGATCCCGCGACCTTCGGAATGCAAGTCAAGGGCCTTATCGCTGGACTAGACCACGCCAAAACATTGACGACATTCATTGTAAACAATGTGCGTATAGTAACAATCATGTTCCAGGATATCTAAAACGGTCGATCGACGAACATATTATCGATATCGAATATATTAGAAACACTTAGTCATTGTGAACTATTGTTAATTCTTTGGAGATCTGCAGTCATGCTAGAGAACGATGAGAAGTTACCAAAGTTTTCCATACAATCTTTATCGATAGACCGTACCGTTAAGTGGTAGATATTTTCAGTATCTTCCTCTTCTCCATCTCCTTCCTCTTAAACTTCGCGACCAAACTACGACTGTAAAAAGTTTTCCTTTAAAAATCGTGCGCTATGTTTCAAGTGTGAAATAAGCATGTAATGTATGATTTTAAGTTTTTACGGTCAAAAGTATTTTTGTTATATATTTTTGCCTTGATGGTGGACACTGTAACGCTGTCCGAAACGTTGGCAGCGCAACAAGGTATAACACCAAAAAAAAAATTTTTTTTTTTTTACATGAGGGCCTATGTCATCTTTAGAGATGCCGTGTGGAGGGTTTTTTAAGGAAAAGAAGGGGAGGAGAGTTCTGGAAAGGAAAGGGTTTTAAGGGGTGGGTAGGAATCTGGAGTTAAGTGTGTCTTGTCATCCGCCTCCAAGACCTAGACAAACCTCACCCCATGAACCCGGGCACCCCTGCTAAATCACCAAGCGTAGCGAACCACTTGGGGTGACCTACGGCAGAGGTGTTGATTATCCAATAAAGGTTCCCGGGGCGGCGGTACCCATTCCCGCCTCCCAAATTGAGATGTAATGTGTTTGAAACACTGTAAAAGCGTGATTATCTAATATTTTCTTAACATTTCACAAGTACAAGTAGAATTAACAACGAAATAAAGCAAAGCGTAAAATGTTCATTTCATTAAAACGGTCCAACGACATTTTATTTACTATGTATTGTACTTTTCAAGGGTAATTTCCCCTGGGCGCGTCTCGCCTTCAACTCGAAGGGATTTATATCCAGAAATATAACACTGGAGATATCCATCCTTTTTGCAAGATACCGTCGCGGAAGATTTTGCGATACTAACAGCACTTTAATACTGCCACTTATTTGCAGATCAGAGAAAACGATTTGTGGGGTGCCTACAACACGGCTCCTACGGGGTTATCTAAATCTAAAGTATCAAGGGAAAGTATTGTTCGCTTACTTTGTAAAGTGAGGTTGATAAAATACACGCTAGATTAGCAGCTTGTATGAAAAAATCCCAATGAGAATCAGAAAACGAAAATCACCAAATCTCTGCAAGGGATTGATCAAGTGATCAACTTTCAAAAATACTCAGCAGATAAGATTTTGCCCAGGCATTGCTTGCGCATCGATACGGGTGGATTTTTCCACTATCTACCAAATTTCTGATTTTTTAAAGAAATTTATTTGTACAAAATATAAAAATAATTAAGACCAGAACACGCATATTAAACAGGTGTTGGTTAAGCACCATAATATTTCAATGTATTTCTTTGATCTCGACTATAAAATAAAAATATATCGCAACGGTGATATTTATGGCAAAACTGTGGTGTGCTTAGATCACTGGTTTGCATTGTTCGCAAAAAACTGAGCAATGGATTGCAAGCAAGAACTGGATCGAATAATAATATAACTGGATAAATATTCGAATGTTTCAAATTTGGTTTGACACCTTACGTAAATCGTTATTGCCAAAGTGTTTCGACCGCTGTTGTTTTTTCTCATATCAAGACATTATTGTTGAATTATTTTCTCTCTGGACTAATAATCAAACCTAATTGTCTCCATTAAATATTGCATTTGTGCGTGGCGAACATTTACATTTTGGACTAAAAATACATCAAGGAGGCCTCTTGGGCTTACACAGAACGAAGCGACATATAAGATTAGTGTTTCTTTGCATACTTGCGGTTTATTTACCTGATTAAGCATTGCACCTGCATTTTTTGCTTATGTTCGGTCCGCGAGTAGATTTTAACAATCAAAATTATTTTTTAGGGATATTACGTCCCAGGGGGTTTGGGATTATTTACACATCCCAAACTCATATTATGATGTAATAAACGAAACATTTCATCTTCCTTATATATTTCAATATTCATTTAGTTATTAATCCAAACTAACTAATATTTCTCCATTTTCCTAATTTTCGTGTTTGTTGATTTCTTTATCTCTGTGTTTTCCGATTTCATCATATCCACGTTTGTCGATTTTTTCACCTTCATGTTTGTTGGGTAAAAGGGTGCTGGCTTTCCGTTATGATACCTTGTTTGTGGACGTAAAGTTTCAAACTTGGCTTTTAAATATTAGACTTTATTTTACTTTGGAGCTAGTAGCTCACGTGCGCACCTTCGTTGCATGGTATTTATTTATGTCGGCGTAAGCTACTTTCAAATTTAATTAAAAACTGCTGTGCTTACGGAAAAGGAGCCAGAGCCGCAGAACCTACACGTGTTATAAATACCAGCTGCATGATTTTTAATGAAGTGATAAATTGCTATTTAAAATAGATCCGAAAAATTTAGGTTTGAGTTTTCTACGTTTCAATGTGAATTCATCGACATTGCACAATCACATATTTAGTCTCACTCTTTAATCGTATGTAAAATAAAATAACCGTTAATAAAACAACAGCTATTTTTTGTTCCGTTTTTTTTTTAAGATCTATGACAAAAAAATTTCCAAAAAATAAAATAACGTTTTTATTATGCCTAACATGTGTGCTACTCCCAGTCATTTGTTCTAAAATTTTGGATGTACTCTTTGCAAGAATTTGAAATTCAAGATTATCATTTTTTCAATAAATCAACCGCATTTCTGGAATACTGAACTAACAAACGAGCCAACAGAGACGTCATTTCACCGTAGGGGTAGGCAGAGAAGGTATATCGCTACACAGTTCTGACTTGGCACACACTCTTTAAATTTCAATTTTAAAAAAGAAAAACACACATTTCCGGGCTACGAATAACCCAACAATGTTTGAAAATCGCCTACTATCACCACAAATAACCGAAAATAATGCTTGTATTAATGTATTGTGATGGAGGACTTAGCCAGCCAAGGAATCGAACACGGGATGCCCGGGTGGGACCCAAACGCGATGTCCACTCAACCATCCACTCTGCTTCATTCACATTCATAGATATTCTTGTAGGTATATACTCTTCTGTTATTCTGACTCATGACGTGGTGCAGCTCAAGTATATGATCGTGTCTTACCCACCGCGGGCATCCCATCTACATTCACTTCCGCGTCATAAATTCTCCTTACGCTCCATTAATAATTGAAGTATTACACTCTATAATTTATAGCAGCCTTCATTCTTACAACAGCCTTGCATTATTTTCGGATCACCACATTTTTAGTAATTAGTGATCACAAAATATTCATTAAATTAAATAATTTACTTTATTTCATAACACTGTATTTTTTATTTTAACACCGACCGATTCAGGAAATAATGTTCTTTCCTTAAAGCCTAATATATACTTACTAAATAATACACAATTATTATGGGTAAACATATATTAAATGGTGAAGTGGGGTAGAGGAGCGACTAGGGATTAGTGAAGAGTGAGTTTAGAAGGTGTAAGTGACGGTGAATGGAAACATATCTAAGATGGGGCCGTAAGAAATGAAATCTTTTATTTATTAATAACTTGCAGGTACCCGGCATGCGTTGCAATGCCATCCGAAGAAATAAATTGTTTCTCCCTGCATTAAATTTGGGAGAAGGGTACCGTCATCCAGGAAACCATTTATTGGATATCCAAAACCCCTGCCACAGGTCACCCCAAGAGTTTCGCTACGCTTGGTAACTTAGCCGGGGTGCCAAGATTCATGGGGTGAGGTGTGTCCGAGTCTTGGTGGCGGATGCGTCTGCCCATCAGCTGCATGACAGCCCGAATCAGGATTCTCGCATGAGGGAGTCCCTTTGACTTCTCCAGTTGTACTCTCTCGGAACATGGGAGGTATGGATTCATACGTCCGTCACTCCTGGACACACTGGCTCCCAGATTCCTACCCACCCCTTATATCATTTTCCTGTGAGGAGCTAATGAAAAACAAAGTGGTCATCCCTAAAAGCCTAATAAAATGCAAATGAAATATGTTTAATTTTATTTTTCATTAGCTCCCCATAGTAGGCTCTGAGAAAAATAATATCCTTCAGGGCCCGTGTCATATTTAAAGATGCATTATGGAGGATATATTTGGGAAAGGAAGGAGAGGAAGTTCTGGGAAGGAAAAAGATATGAGGGGTAGGTAGGAATCTGAAGGTTAGTCTGTCCAAGAATGACAGACTAGTGAATCCATCCCTCCCAATGTGGTGCAAGGCGATATTCGGAGAAAGTCGTGCTGGAGAGGTTAAAAGGTCTCTCTCGATCCGGAATTCCAAGCAGTCAGTTGGTGGGCAGATGCATCCGTCACTAAGACTCGCACAAACCTCACCCCGCGAACTAGGGCACCGGGCGCGAAGTCATGTAATGTAACGAATTACTACGGCAGAAGTGTTGGTTATCCAATTAACGATTCCCGGGGCGGTGGTACCCAAACCCGCCTCCCAAATTGAGAATAATAATAATTTAAAGCAATTTCTAAAAGCGTTGAAAGTTAAATCCTTGGTTAACAAATTAATAAAATAAATTTAAAAAAAATCATTTCACCATAAAATCATTTAAAATAATATATAGTATATTTGCGGCACGCTCCAGAGTGGAAAATACTTTCAGTATCGCCCTGGTGTAAAACCATCTTTCAGAATTGAAACGTTGCTTGAAATGGCTTTAGCCGTGTTAGGTGACTATATCTGAATAGCCAGGTACTTCACCACTTCCCTTCTTCCCCATCTTCTCCTCTTCACTACCTTCATACTCACGACATAACCCAATTGGGGATGCGCTCCAGACAGGAGCAGTTGGGTCTCTTATACGGTATTCATAAAACAAATTTCAAAAAATTGGTTGTCTGTAAAGTCGGTTTTTCGGACGATAATTTTACGTGATAACGTCATATAATAACGATGGAGTGGAAGAGAGATAGATGCGTCACAAGCCGAACGCTTAGGCCGAACGCTTGTCCAGCGCTCTCGCTTGGACGCTCGGCTCATGCAAAACGTGACAATTAGTCATGCTTTTTCGTGAGTGCAGCCTGCGTTCATCGATTTATAAGACAAGATTTATCACATCAAAAAAAATATGGCGAATTGCGTAAAAATCAATCCATGATGACGATTTAATCACAAATTTGCTAAAACCATTACTAACTAAGCCGCGGATTTCCAATTTTAAACGTTTCGATTAGTTTCAGTGAATTTTCCACCAAAGTTACAGTTAACTTATTAGGTAATTAATGGGCAATTAACGTCACTAGTTAGTTAACTTCTGCTCATCGAGCTATTATGAGTTTTAAGCACGAACTATAGGAATAAATTGATCGGTTTCGAGCATTGACGTAAAGCGAGCAAGATTGGTAGAATGTTGCTTTCCTTCCCCCACACACGTTCAGTCTCATAATATATTTTTTTTAATCCTAGCTGCAGTATTACAAGCATACCAAATACAATAATATCCCTCGTAGTAGGTTAGTTTGGGTAAGGTAAGATAATTTTTGTAATTTAAAAAAAAAAATTATTCTTCAAACTTCGCAAATTCACTTTGTGGCGTCATTATTAATAAATGAAAACAAATAACTTTGTGTACACCGCTATTTAATTAACAATATTGACATGTTTCAAAAACTATGTCTTCTTCGTCGGGATAATAAGTTAATAAAAATAACAAAAGACCAACAAGTATAGACAAATAAGAACATAGACAAAATATTATAAGAAATAAGAAAAGAGAGGTGACAATTATTTTAGGATGGGTAAAAGATTACATTTACTTACATAATAAAAAATCTTTGAAACAAAACATGAAGTCTAAATAACAAAATAAATTATTTAAATATAAGTAATAATACGAAAATAAATTTAAAAGATGGCTATTTTTAAAACGTTTGTCTATGTTCTTATTTGTCTATACTTGTTGGTCTTTTGTTATTTTTATTAACTTATTATCCTGACGAAGAAAACATAGTTTTTGAAACATGTCAATATTGTTAATTAAATAGTGGTGTACACAAAGTTATTAGTTTTCATTTATTAAAAAAAAAAAAAAAATTATGTTTATTAAATTTAGTTACAAGTCCTTGTTTGATATTTGTCTAAATAAGAAATAACTTTGTCGAGACAGGCGTAAGAGGCATATAGATGCGTACAAACAAACATATTATTCTACGGTCAAATACATTATTAATGCAAAAGGAAGGTATATTTTTAGGACTATCTTTTTAAACGCCCAGAGGGGTTTTATATGTTTTTTTTTTTTAAATTACTATGAAAATAAAAAGTTGACAAAATACAAATGACATACCTACAATATAAGAAACAAAATATAGGTCACATAAAGTAAAAGAGTTGACACAAAGCAGATAGTATAGAATGCAAGTTAAGTAAAAAATAGATTTTTTTATTTATTTTAACCACTTTACAAAATATATGACAAAAAGTCCCGATAAACTGCTTTATAGCAGTTTGTCTAACGTGATAAAAATGACAAAAAGTCCCGATAAACTGCTTTATAGCAGTTTGTCTAACGGGTTCTTTTCATTTAAAAATCTTATTATAATGAGTTAAAAGTTACATTTTTACAATTTTATAAAATAAACATTAAAAATTTTACAGACATATAGAGAAAAGAAAAATTATGAGAACATAAAATACAATTTTAAAGTCTTAAGAATAATATGTCATTGTAAGCTAATAAAAGTTTATTTTTTTCAGCTTAAAATTTAACCAATGAATTTTGCACTGATTGAACATGGTCGATATTTGTTTTACATGAAAATCCCCAAACTGTTTATATAATTTACCAATATTCTCCAAATCAACAATAATAAGAATTGAAATGTTTAAAATTTGTAGTCACACTAGGTGATGAAATATGTAGAAATATGGGCACAAAACCACATTTGAAGTGTGCCAAGTTCAAATTTTTGTCAAATACATCTATTACCAAGACAATGTAAACGTTGCATTGGGGAATGCAAACTGTAGCTGGAATGAGATGTACGTACATATATAAAATTTTAATGTTTGTCTAGTTCTTCGTATAGGTAAATGCAGGTTTTTTAATTGCAGGAGTTCACATTAATCGAATTTAGAGTTTAATGATTTTGATAAATAGGTTAGGTTATTTCAAATAAAAATTACGTAAGTTATATTTGGCCGGATTATACTACAAAAATTTATTTTATTTAGGCTAGATTGTATCATTGTCTTTTCATCATTGTTTTCTTTTGTCAATATTATTATTTCAATTTATGTCCCCTAGCTCACGAATATTCGATGGCAAATCTGTGATATTCCCTTCCAATGGATTCGAGGGTGAAATATAGTTCACCTTCGTAGAAAAGGGGGAATATGCTGATAGACTCGCCACTCGCCATTAAAGCCATTATGTAATAAAACGATGGCTAAACTAATTATTGTCGCCTCACGAGCCTCGTTCATAATATTATTCGAAAACAGAATAAGCTTTTCCAATATTGTCTTCAATGATTGCATAATTACTTTGTGGCTACTATTAAATGAAAATAACCAACAAAATCACCAGGGATTGGAAGTAATGTTTCCTGAAAAAAAATATTTATGAGCTGCATAAGTGGATCAAAGAGACGTGCGTTGGAGACGAATTTTTTTATTTTTATTTATGACTAGCTGCACCTCAAAAACAGAAGTGATGGTTATAGGAAGGGACCAAACTCCGTGCAACATACTCGCTAATGTGACTCAACTGAAACAGCTGCACGGATTCAATTTATTCACTTTAAAAACACAACAAAATTAAAATTTCAGGCATTTTTAAAATAGGTAAAATATTAAAATTAAAGCATATTTAAGCAATTTAAATAATTTAAAAAATTTCAACAAATTAAACAATTTAAACATCAATGAACAATTTAAAAATCAGTGAAGCACAATCAGACTAACAGCAATAAAGTTTGCTGTCTTAATTGTGCTTTATTGATGGTAAACATGTCGATGCTTTATTGATGCTAAACATGATTTTATTTAACAATAGACTGCTCTCCTGACTGGCATAACCATTGGCAAGTTAATTCTGCAAGCCGGGAGATAAAACAGTCTATGTCATGGAAACTAATGCCTTCCATAATAGCCGAGTTTTCGAATCATTCTGAAGAAATGTGTTAAAATGAGCACTTCCCTTCTGACCCGTAGACGATTCATACCGAGCATGCCCAAGAGAAAGTCGGTAGGGTAGAGTACCTTGGGGTCGAATTCTCTAGCGACGGACGGCAAGTCGGAGAAATTGATCGAAGAATAAGTGGGGAAAGCGGTTTGTTGCATCCTATCTAAAGCTTAGTGATAAAGAAGGCCGAGCTTAGTATCAAGACAAAGATGGCAGTGTTCAAAACGATATACATACGCTCACTTACGGCCACCAAATATAGATGCTAAACGAACGAACGCGCTCTAGAGTACAATCTGCCGAAATGAGGTACTTAAGACAAGTGGCAGAAGTGGCAGGAGTTACGAAATGAGATGATATAAGAAACTCGGCGATCCGAGACGATCTAAACATTGAACCACTGTTACTCTTCATAGAAAACTGCAACTGAAGTGGCTTGAGCACGTACTAAGAATGTGTGATGACCGAGTTCCGAGGACAATACTGAGTGCGATTCCAGAGCGCAGACGTCCAGTAGGCCGCCCTAGACACAGTTGGGCGAGGCAACTTCAGAAACTGTGTGAGGAGAGGATGGGACTGCCATGGACGGAGGCCGAACAATCAGGGCAAGATAGGGACGTATGAAAGAGCTTTGTCGATGCAGTGGGTCCCCGACCCGAATAGGGTAAGGGGAAAAAGATGATGATGATGACTAGCTGGAGTAACCGGTTTCACTCAGGTAGTCTAATGTGAAATTGAACTGAAGTTCGAACCCACGACAGATCTTGCTTTATGTACCCCTAACAACGGGTACCCCCACCCATACAAAAAGACTTCGAATTGACCACAATGTTCCAGAACATTCCACAACATTTGAGAGTGTTCTGGAATGTTCCGCAATGATCTGGGATGTTCCGGGATATTACCGAACGTTCCAGACTATTCCCGAACTTTCCACAACATTCCAAAATGTTCTGTGATGTTTTCTGGACTGTTGTGGAATGCTCTCAAATACTCTTAAATGTTCCGGATTGTTCTAGAAATTTCTAGAGGGTGAAACTTCTAGCCCTTATATCTTCAAAACCACACTCTTCAAACAAAATTTATTGTTAAGATAACAAAATAAAAAAAATAAACATAATGGCTACTTTTTTAACACTTTTCAAAGGGGTGTTGAAGTGCCACTTTGTTGAATTATCCTGGAACCAAAAACACACTTGAATTTTTAAATAACAAAATCGTTGGGAAATATCAAAGATAGATTCACTGTCATATAAATAAATAAGTTACCAAACTAGAAACGCCAATCAATCAGTAATTTTATCATCAAATGGGACAACCTGGCCTACTCATATCTAATTAATAAAAATCCAATAATTGGATATTAGTGAATGTGAAAGCAGTCGTCCGCTGTCACTTGCCTCACGTTTCATAGAAAATATGACATTTTCTTACGATCTATCGTGATTTATACTATTTGTAAGTCGATCAAAAATAATACGTGTTGATAATGCTTTTCCCTCCGGAATAGACAATAAACTTTTATAATAATACTAGCTTCACATGGTATTAGGGTAAATTACTTTAGCCCTTGCACTTATCAATTATCCCCCTCCCTCACCCTCCCGCATTCCATACATTCAATCTCGGCACATTCAGTTTTCACAAAGTTTGCGTGCCACCTAAATTTCATAATGCCAGAGCTCATCAGCATTAAAAAAAAGAATTATCCATTTTTTTTCATTCTTTCCGAAGTTCCCCCTTTAGGTACCAACATTTTATTAACATAGATAGATAGATATTAACTACGACGCCTTAAATAAAAAATATATCAACATCATTTCCACGGCAACGTTTGTTTTCTGACGTTACGATAACTCCCTTTTTTTAGCGACAGAAAACGAATAAGAAATATAATATATTAATATTTATAATTTCATAACGCCAGAGCTTACCATCATAATACAGCCTATAGTCTTCGCATATAATTTAGCTTTCTATTGTCAAAATAATTTGTAACAATAGTTTTTCTGCGAATTCACTAAACTTTCTCATACAAATCATTATCTTGAATTGGGTGTACTGTTGAAAAGAAATCCCAGAGGTGTAGTGAAGTAAAAAAATGTTGAGATCAGTAAGCTTAATGAGTAAGATTAATAATAGGACACTCAGTGATTTGGGCAAGTAAATGAACGAAGAAAATAGTATAAGGAGAATATGTGAATGGTAGAAGAAGTCGGGGACGCCCCAGGAAGACACGGCACAATCAAGTAAATCAGATACTTGAGTCGAGCCAGAGTTAGAATAAAAGAAGAGTGTTTGAGACGCTGTGTGAATGCGAATGAAGCAAGAGGAGTGTGTGTCAAGATCGAGTTGTTTGGCGGTCCGTCCTCTCTGCCCACCTCTGTAGACTTTTTTTTACATTAGCGTCATCTTAGGGAATGCTATGTGAAAGGTATTTTTAAGGGAAGAATAGGAAATTCTAGAAACGAAAAAGTTATGAGGGGTGGATAAGAATTTGGGGATCAGTATGTTCAGGAGTGACGGACGTGTTAATCCATCCCTCCAACTGCGGTGCAAAACGATGGGTCGAGAGAATCCGGCTGGAAAGGTCAAATGGTCAAAACGTCCCCCAACAAGTCTCTCTCGATCCGGCCCGCAACGCAGGAGATGGGCAGACGAATCCGCAGCCAAGGCAAACCTCACCCACCCAAACCGACACCCCTGCTAAGTTACCAAACGTAGTGAACACCTTGGGGTGACATATGGCAGAAATTTAAGTTATCCAATAAATATCTTGGGGCGGCGGTACCCATACCGGCCTCCCTAATTGATAGGTTAGTTAGTTTTCTTGAATTGAGTATTTTCACCATTTTTTTCCTGTCGAAAAATATTTCGATTTTCATTTAATTTTTACGTTGCCGAAAGAATTTTCTGTAACGATTTAAAATATGTCATTTTTGATTTGCCGCCAACACGACATGTTCGTTTTTATCCGTGAATATAGCGTTTTTGACTTGTCACCGGCCAACTTTGGTGACAGCTCCGGCAAGTAACGTTTTATACGTCACGATGACTTTGTAGCTGGTTCGGACCGTTTAAGAATGTGCAATTTTAGACAGGTTTTAAAATCAATAATCAGATTTGCAAATATTGTAAAATTAACTAAAATTATGTAAATATCAAAATATATTTTTATAGAGGGACAAAAATTTCAAGATTACGAATAAACTGACGATATTTGAAATTCTCCTAAGTAGTTCGTGCAATGACAGATTACTTAGCCTGGCGCATTTTTCCACTCGGCTACTTATCATATATTTTTTTATCTGATTATATCGCATGAGATTCCCAGCTGCCCCCAACCGTCTGCAGCCAGTAAGAATATGGCGTAGTATAACATTCCCGTTTGGAGTGTGTTGAAGGTAGTGGGGAGTAAAAGGAGATGTGAAAGAGGATTCCAATTCAGATCAGGTCAACAAACACGGCTCAAACGTCTATCAAATTTTCAAGCAACATTTTTATTCTGAACGGTTGTCTTATACCAGGGTGATACTGAGATAATCTACTATTCTAGAATGGACCGCAAATATGCTGTTTCTTATTTTAAATTAATAAATTGTAAAATAACACAAAGTGTTCAAGCAAATTTTTCGAGCACGCCGAGATTTGATCCCGCGACCTGAAGATTGCTGGTTCCGTTTTTTTTTATATAAAGGGTTTTCCAATAAGAGGTGTTATAATGATGATTAATTTATTATCGAGATATAATTAATGATTTTTTATGGCCGGAATTGAATGGTATTGATCTGGACAACGTTTACTTTCAACAAGACGGCGCTACGTGCCACACAAGCAACGAAACCATTGATCTTTAACGGGAAAAGTTTCCGGACCGTGTTATCTCTCGAAGAGGTGATCACAATTGGCCACCGAGATCTTGTGATTTAAAACCTTGCGACTTCTTCCTTTTGGGCCACGTGAAAGAAAAGGTCTACGTTAATAGCCCAGCGTTGATTCAAGACCTCAAAGATGAAATTTGTGAGGCTATAGAAGACAAATGGCATTTTTCTTTGAATGTCAAAATAACACCTCTTATTGGAAAACCCTTTATTAGCTTCACACAGGAGTGTGAGTATGCTGAGGAGGGTTTTTTTTGAGAAAGCCGTTATAATAATAATTTTATTACCTGCGCTGTACATATATATTATTTATTTATTTATTTGTAAGAGACAAACAACTTTTAGGTATATAAAAATATAGAAATACATTATATACAAGTTAAATTAAGTCAAGCCAAAAAGGTCTCCTATGTTAGGTTATTTGGAGATGGAGTTTTATTATAACTTAAAATTAATTTTAGGTGGGGGGGAAGAGGAAGAGGAGGAAAATAGGATAAGGATAGGAGATGCTCCCTGTACTTCAACACTCTTGTATTAATTTTCAATCGTACGCGTTACTTCTATTCGGTATTTCTGAAGGGTATTATTAAAGATGTCTTTATAGTAAAATCTTGTTTTACTTTGCGCACACGTACGGGGAATAGGAGAATTTTTTCTAATGTTAGTTCTCCTTATTATATGGCTTTTCATACGTTATCTAATTATTTACAAACAGTCATAGAACATATTTGGCGGTACTTGTCAGGTCACTTCGTTTCACACAGCTTTTATTAGAAAGTTTAAGTTTGGCGAAGAAACAACTTTGCAAGCAAAGCACACTATATTTGATTTATTTAAAAACCTAATACAGCTTTAATCCTACTTTGATTTCTAAACGAAATTTTTAATAATTATTTACATTTCTTTACACATTTAGTTTTTTGCATTATCGCAGACTGAAGGTGAAAGGACTCTGACTTGTATAAAAGATGACTTTTATGTTTACTCTGAATTCTGAGGAGTCTACGATCATTTTTACATCATATATGCCAGTTTATACCACGTTTTTAATATCCCTAAAGCCCTCGCCCATGGAGCTTATAAATATTTTCACAGCATTGAATACAGATTGCAATTTGTTAATTTGCTATGTGGGAAGACTTGCGAAGCATACATTGCTTTGCAATAATCCAGATCTGAAAGAACGTACGAATTGACTAGTAATTTAATCGCCCCTTTTTGGCAAGATTCTCCGCACTGCTTTAATTGGAAGAACCCTGTGCCTACAGCATTAACCGAGCATTGACGGCATAGTGATTTAAATATTGGCTTTTTGTTTAATATCTTTTTTTGCATTTGCACCTTTTTTGGTTTGAGAAGATTATTGTCTACCTCCTGTCCTTCTTTTCTGACTTCTCCCTTCTCTTTAATTGCTGGATCAGATCGCTTGAACAGATGGTCATTATGAATGTCAGTTGTCTGAGTCTTTACGTTGATTTCACCTATTACCATTATAATCTTCAATTAATAATACAATATCTGCCACATTTTAATTTTTCCTTAAAAACAGCTGGTAGCCAATTACTTTGGGGATTTTTCTTAAAGTACAACATCCCCTGTTTTTAACGAAGTTAAAAGTATTGCAGCGACTTCACAATATTTGGAATATCTGAAATTATACTTTTCAACACACTTTTTATTGTCTGATAATCTTACAACCTTTGGTTTTATTTTAAATTGAGTTAGATCAATATTTGAACTCAAAATTCTGAACTTTAACAATTGAGCAGGTTACGATTTTGCTTTATATGTGAACCTATAATATAACAAAGCTGTATAAGGATCTGCATATTTTCTCTTGATCTTTTTTAATGTTTTGTACAATTTTTACAGAGCTATCTGTCTGACCATTTGATTGTTAATGGTATGGACTAAAAACTACTTTTCTTTTTTCCAAATATTCCAGATATAAATTCAAAAGACTGAAAACGAAGACCACTATCAGATACTGATAAAATTGATATATCATATCGTGCAAAAATAGCTTATAAGAGTACTAAACATTTTCAGATGAGGATTTTTTATTCTAAAAAGCAAAAAGCATTATTTTTTAAACTAACTTTCCCAAATTGCCTTAGGATAAATATTATCATGTAGCTTATTTGAAGTATACATTTAGTTTTTTGCAAAGTATTAAATTATTTTTTTTAGTTCAAGTGCGCTTTATTGTATCCCTAATAGTTTCACCAATATTATTCGACCGCATTCATCTTTCCATTACTGAACTGGAGATTTAATTAAAACTTTTTATAAAGAAAAATTACTTTTCGCCGAGGAAAAATGCAACAATCCAAACAAAGTCCCCGCTACGAATAGGCACATATTATTATATGTATAATTCCTATCAGAAAGGTCGCAAAGGTATCGATTCGATATCAACTATCTAATTCATTTAAATTCAGTATTTATAGGAACTTTCATCGATTGGTAAGTCCAACAAGGGCGTCCCTCAAGGCTCAAAGCCAGGCCCGTTAATATATGATAATGCGCGACGTTTCCGTGTTAAGGTGATGTTCAGAGTTCCGAGTCAAGGTACAGAATTAAAGTTGCGACAAGGTGCAGCACAGTTGCAATTATATAATATGTACACATATATTTTATTTAATGTTTTTTTCTGTATCATAATACTTTTTGGCATTTTCGCCAAAGTTTGTATACATTTTTTTGCTTTCAATTTCATTATATACTTTAAAATTTTATTTTTAAGATTTTAAACTTATCGGATTACTTAACATAGAGATTTTTCAGTTCAGAAATTTTGGGACTAACTACCATGCTTACGTATTCCTCATTGCCCAGCATACATAATAATGAAGGTGTAATGGAGTTACAATCAGTATGTAATTTATACGGCAGAGCAGAGATCACAGTTCAGGATTATGGGACTGGTTTTCTGTCAAGTAGGTAGGTAATCATAAATAAAAGAAGATGAACTTTAGAAAACTATATTGTAGCCATCAAAACAAACAAACATAAGAGTGCAAATTTATACTAATGTAAGGTTAGGAATACAAAACAAAAACATACCAGATGGACTCCTGGACACGCTAAACTATACACAAAGCCGAATGTAGGAAAACACCGGATGACGACCGAAAACTTGGTTCGTAGGGAGAAACGGTCCCGGGACAGGACTTCCAGCCTCAGCAACCGGGGACGGCGTGGAATCCAGGGAGCCTAGGGCTTCCTTCTATTTGGGAAGAAGACCGCTACACCTCCAAGGAGCGTCCTCAGCCTCAGGCTGTCTCAACAATCTCCATCCGAAAGGCACGTGGCCCATCCAGTCTCCAAGACTTACGGATTTCGGAAGAGCTGTCAGCAATCCGTGACCTCGCGACGCGGGGACATAATGGCATATTATTCTCGCCATAGCTAGGACCAATCACTTTACAATATAATGTCAAAAAAACATTTCCACCAAAATGGCCAACTGCCAACACCGGAAAAAAGTGGGATTCACATAACATCCACTAAAAATAATATCGTACACGAACTACTCGTGTTCCGAGAAAACACCCCGCGCCTTTTAAGATAAAAACAATCTGGGGTTCACATGATTTAACGAAATTAAAACACCACCATGGTGAGTGACTAATTCACGAACAGCTCGCCCAAAAAGCTCCCCGGGAGGAAGTGCTCATAAACAAAAAACGATTTGTCTGGCCCAAAAAATTGCCAGTCTCCAAAAAAAAACACCATAGACAAAAAATCCAAATAGGCAAGAACTGCACTAGTCACATAATATTTATGTGACAAAGGATTGTAAAGTGGATTCTTCAGTGACATCTTCAATTTATCACTTAAACATGTTGAGGATTGTTGCTGGGGTAGTAGGGGTAGGGTAGGGTAATAATTTTTTTAATAATTTTTTTAACGCTTCCTGAGTAAAGCTCCTAAAAACAGCGTTAATTTTTTTATTTCTTAGGTGAATACCTAAGAAGAGTCCCAGCTGCTCCCGTTTGGAGCCAGTGAGACTATGGTATCTCCAATTGGGGTATATTGTAAGGCTGAAGGTAGTGAGGAGGGGAAGGTGATAGGGAAGAGGAAGGTCGGCAAATTACTCAGATTTGGTCACAAAACACGGCTTCAGTCATTTTAAGTTTCAATTCTGAATGGTGGTCTTACACCAGGCCGATACTGAGAGTATAAGATAGTCGCAAATATACTAAGCACTATTTTTAAATTAAGTAATTGTGAAATAAGTCAAATAAAATATATTTGCAGACGCATGGATTCGATCCCGCAACCTTCGGATTGTGAGTCAAGAGCCTTGCCCGTCGACCGCGGCGGCCGTCAAAAAATGTTAACGTGGTCATGGAATGGGACTAACGGATTATTTACCATAAAAATGATGTGATTTTTTTCAATGTTGGTCCTGATTTACAAAAAAACGATATATTTTCCAAAAATATATTACAACACCACCACAATTAATTTTATTCACCTTAAATTAATTACGAAGTAAGACTTTCTTTCAATGAATGTAGAAATAGGTCATGGCAAATATACTCTGCCTTTTGATTTAAATAATTAATTCAAAATACATGCGGGCTCGATCGTTGTATTTAACTGAAATTATTAAATACATATGCATTTTTTAGATAACAAGATTTCCAATATTTTATAACGCATAAATAACTAGGAAAAATACAATCTAAATCGTGAAACGTGTCAAAAACGCAATGTACAAACTTTCGATAAATAAAGTCCCTTTACAAAACTTCATTGCATATTTATATTAAAGTTTGATAACTGTCTCACCTTCTGAAGATATTGACTAATACACTAACAGAATGCGTTTAACAGATAAGATATAGTTGCCAATCCAAAAAAATGGTTTATTTATTTCTTTTATATTCTAAACATGTTTTGCAATAAAATCCCACCGAAAAACTCATAACATCGGTGTGTCTTTCTCATGACAATTCCTTTAGTATCAGATTGATCGCCATCTCAAATGCACAGACACAATCTAGGTACGTTGAGTTTATTCTGCGGGTATTTCAATGGAGCCTGCTTGAAGGAGCTCGCAGAATTATCACCTGTGCACCGGTGCACGTAAGCGAAAACCGACGGTCGAATGGAACACCCGTTCACAGTTAATGTTGGCTTCAGGAGAACGGTTCATTTCTTTTACGCTTTTGTGTAAGTCGATATTTGTGTAAATCGCTTATGAAACGAGTTATCATCATTCTTCTTTCATATAAACTAGACATCTTCAAGACCCACATTAACAAAACCTTTCACACAGCCGCTACCTTAACCCATCTCACAAGAAAAGGGGTGGAGATATAATTCCTTTGTCCAATGTACGAGTGTGCTTTAAACCACACGACTAAAGCAAAACTTCTATAAGAGGAACAGAGAAAGAAAATGTGTGCGCGCACTGCTCTCTCTTGCTCTTACAGTGTGATACAGACAATAGGCCTGCACTGTGTCTTAGATATACGAAACGTAACTGGCTATGAGAGAAACAGAGAAAAAAAAAGTGTGCTCGCACCTCTCTCTCTTGCCCTTACAGTAATATACGAAACGTAACTCTCTCTCTCTCTCTCTTTCTATCTTCACTAACTTATATCTCCCTCTCAACTTCTTTTCGCCTTTCGCTTTTCCCCGACGCTTTTCGTAACGCTCTCCTCATGCATTCACCAGCTTACTCCCCAAGTCAAGCGTGCGTGAAGAAGTTTTACTTCAAAAATAAAAAAAAAGATTGTGGGTAAGTTATTTATTTACACGTTACGTGATTATTTTACAAAATATACCTACCAAAAACGTTGTTCAAAACGAACAAACATTTTTCAAATATTTATATAAAACAACATTTGTAATCCACCCTTTCGTAATTTCACACCCCGCAATTCCACAAAAGTGGCCTTTAGCTAAATTTACCCCCGTCTATTATTGCCATTAACAATTTCCCATATTCTCCGCCGCCAGCGCCTCTGAGCGACAGGCGGCAGTAATAGCTACTAATAAATACAGACTTACATTATTTTACGATATACGATTTGTACGGCCATTTTTCGTTCGGAAACACGGAAATGAAAGCGTTTAAATATGTTTGTACGAAGTCAACACATTTTAGTGTGACAATGCTAACTTATTTAATAAATGTGAAAGCCTTTATTCAGACAGTAAATTACATAACATTATTTATAATAAACTTTTCACGTATATATTCACTTATCATGCATCGACTCCCTGTCTGTATGTCACTGGTTGACAAAGGCCTCCTCCAACTGTCGCCATTTCTCTCTATCATTAGCTGTTCTTGTCCATGTACCACCTGCTATGGCTTTGATGTCGTCAACCCACCGTCTAAATGGTCTACCTCGTTTTCTTTTCTTGTCCCTTGTGAACCAACTCATGACTAGTTTTGACCATTTTTCACTTTCTCTAATTGTCTAGCCTGACCACTTCCACTTTAATTTTTTTATTGTTTTTATGGCATCTTTTGTTCTTGTTTGGTTCTTAATGGTTGCAATTTTTATTCTATCGGACAGTCTTTTCCCTATCATACTTCTTACCATTGAGTTTTGACATGTTTCGAGCTTCTTATTGTGATTTTTTGTGAGTGCCCAAGTTTGGCAACCATAAGTAAGTACAGGAAGTATGCAGGTGTCAAAAAGTTTCCGTTTGATAGTCATCCTGATTTCATTGTTTTTCATTATTTCTTTCAAACCCCAATATTGTTTCCAAGCATTTCCAATACGTCTGTCTATTTCTTTTGTGGTTAAATCTAAAGGAGAAATGATTTGACCTAGGTATACATATTCATCCACATAATCGATCAGATTGATATTGATCCTGATAGGTTCTTGCTTTCCGTTTGTCATTGTTTTGGTCTTTTCTCATCCGCGAATCTTAAATGTGATATGTTTTCACCGTTAATGGACAGTCCACATTGTTCCCAATCTAATTGACGAAAGATCTCTTCCAGGACTGCCGTAAAAAGTTTAGGTGAGAGGAGGTCGCCCTGGCGTACACCTTTTTCTATTTTGATTACATTTCCTTCTTTATCTAGTTTAATTTTAGCTTTGCTGTTATCATAGATGTTTTTTAGAATTCTAATGTATTTGATTTTGACACCTTGATTTTTAAGTGCCTGCCAGATTTTTTCATGTTCTATTGTGTCGAAAGCTTTACTGTAGTCCACAAAGCAGCAATAAAAGGTTTATTATTAAAAATTCTTTACTTTTTTCGAATAATTGTTTGATAAAATAAATATTGGCTAAAGTCGAGTATCCGCTTCTGAATCCTGCCTGTTCTCTTGGCTGACTTTCATCTAGAGTCTTGGTCATTCTGCCGAGTATTATTTTAGCGAAGATTTTGTAGATATTTGACGACAGGCTAATAGGTCTATAATTATTTATGTTATTTTTATCTCCTTTTTTGTGCAAAAGTTTTATAGTCGACATTGTCCATTGGTTGGGTATGATTTCACTATGTAGTACTTCATTAAAAAGGTGTTTGAGAATTGGCATTAGGTAGTCTTTATTTAGTATGAGGAACTCGTTGGTAATGCCGTCTGATCCTGGAGCTTTATCTTTCTTTTGAGATTTCACAGCTTTATGTATTTCTGCAGAGATTATGTCCGGTACTTCGCTTACTCCCGTTAGGCTTGTTGCTTGTATAGTATTTTTCCTTTCATACAGTTTGGCAAAAAAGCTAGTAGCTATAGACATGATTTCTGGGCGACGCTTTTCATATTTGTGGTTCTTATTTATTAAATTTGGTATCCAGTTTCGTTTCTCTAATAGTTGTTTGGTTGCTTTTTTGCTGCCTCCTGTTCTTGGTATGCACTCTTCGAGTAATTGCAATCTATATCTCTGATGGTCCTTTCTCATTTGAGTTTTGATTGTGTTACTAATTTGGGCTATTTCTTTTCTTGTGGTTTTTTACTTCTAAGGGTTTTATATTAGTTCTGATCTAGATTTTAAGAGTGCTTTAGTTTGATTTCCTATATATTTTGTTGTCCTATTTTCACCCTCATGTTTGGTTCTTTTATTTGCGTACAGAAGTTCTTCGAACTTATTGTATTTATTTTGTATATCAGAATCTATTGTGTTTTCAATGAAGTGTTCTAGTTTTTCTCTTAATATTTCTGTACTTTCCAATGCTATGTTATTGATTTTCTTTACCATAAAGGGTCGGTTTTTCTTGAGTGTATGAAATTGTAATTTAGCTCTAACCATTCTGTGGTTGCTGTTAAAATTTATATGTTTATAACTTTACAATCTTGAAACTTGTGACTTTTATTCGTTAAGATGTAGTCTATCTCGTTTTTATGGTAGCCATTCGGATGTATCCATGTCCATCTATTGTTCTTACGCTTTTTGTATAAACTATTTAGTACTTTTAAATTGTTTTCGTAAGCCAATTGTATCAGCATTTCCCCATTTCTTATTCTGAAGAATATGGACCGAGGAATATTTCCTCTCCGTCTTTTCTTTCGTCTGTTCTAGCATTAAAATCCACCATTACTTTAAAATTTCTGTGTGAATGGGTTTTTATTGCATCTGATAGTGTAGAGTAAAAGGACTCGATTTCTGATTTACTAGATTTTTCTGTTGGAGAGTAGACTTGAACAATTGACCACTTTTCATTCTTAGGCGGTAGCTTTACATTAAGCATTACAATACGTTCTGAGATCCCAATAAATTCATCAATATATGGTTTTAATTCTTTGTTTATCAAAAATCCTGTTCCGTATTGGCCCGGTGTTTCTCCTTTGTAGTATAACATAAAGTCTCCATAGTCCTCTATGTTCTCTCCTAGGCGTCGTACTTCACTCAGTCCTAATATCGACCAATGTATGTTTTCTAAAGCTAAGATTAATTCCGCTAGGCTTTCCTTTGTTCTTAAAGAGAGCGTATTATATGTTGCGATGTGAATTATATTTTCGTTTTGACAGATTTTCTTGGAAAGGGTATGTGGTTGATTATTTATAAAGCTAAGGACAGTAACATAGGTAATTACAATAATGTCTTCCTAACACCATCTTCCTGATATCACGCGGTAAAAGCCGCGGGTAAAAGCTACAAGAAGTACGAAAACAAATAAACACCCCTAAAACAAACAATAACCTAATATCAGTACATTCTGTTCCATATAATATTTTATGTGAATTTAACGGATGTAGTTATATTGATTTTATATAAAACTTTTTATTCTTTATTACTTTTTGTTACTTTGCCCACGATAAAGTATTTGTTCCGAACTCACTCTATGGTTAATGTTTTATATACTTCGTGTAATTCATATTATTTTATGATGAATTTTAAGGTTCCGCAACATTTCATCCCGCGACAAAATACCCCCCAACAAAATATTCCCGACAAAATATCCCACGGACAAGACATCCCCCAATAAAATATCTACTAAAATAAGATGAATAAACATTAAGGAAATCACTGCATGAATAAACATTAAGGTAATAATCACTTTATGAATAAAAATTAAGGTAATTACAACAGGAATAAATAAATGATAAATAAATAATAGACATGGCACGATCAAGTGAATCAGATACTTGAGTCGGGGCAAGTCAAAAGTCAGAATAATAGAAGAGTATGTGGCGGTCCGTCCTCTCTGCCTACCCCTGCGGAGAAACGGCGTGATGGTTAGTTAGTTAGTTAGTAATTACAACATGAATAAACATTACCGTAATCACTACAGGAACAAACATTGAGGTAATTACAACATGAATAAACATTACCATAATCACTAATAATATAATAAACATTAAGGTAATAAACATTATGGTAATTACAACATTAGGGTAATTAACAATAATAAGCAATAATGAATAAACATTTAGGCAATAATTACTCAATGAATAAAAATTAAGATAATTACTGTAAAAGTAATTACAACATGAATAAACATTACTGAAATCACTACAGGAATAAACATTAAGGTATTTACAACATGAATAAACATTACCGTAATCACTACAGGAATACACATTGAGGTAATTACAACATGAAATCACTAATAATATAACAAACATTAAGGTAATAAACATTGGGGTTATTACAACATTAAGGTAATTAACATAAGCAATAATGAATGAACATTAAGGTAATTACAACTAGAATAAACATTAGCGTAATCACTACAGGAATAAACTCAATATATAACAAGAAGAAAGAAAAAAAACATGAAACATGATTGCCTTTTGGGTGCTTTGAAAATGAAATGAAACATCATTTGAACCATTTCAGAATAACAAATCATTAATACCAAGAAGAAACAAAGTAAGCATTGAAACAAAAAAGATGACTGTTTTAAACAAATGGAACTTAAAAATAATAGATTTATGTGAACTTGAAGCCTGGTTCCGTCAGAAAATTTTCTCATTGGAATTAAATCAAAATAAATTGGATATTTCTTAATGTACTTGGTAACTGAAAATTGTTTTAAAAAAGTGATTAAATAAATTTCTGAATGTTATTATTAGAAATGAACATTAAAATATTTTAATATATTAAAATTTTTAACGCAAACATAGAAAAGTTTTAAAAATTGGTCGCCTCACGTTTTGTCAAACAAAAAAAAAATAGTACACAACTGCTAACCCTTTACAAATCGCAAGTGCACCCCACGGTTGAATTTGGCAGCCACCTCTGGTCTGGAGCTCCAAAATACTTGAAAAATACCCTCGACTCTGCGCAGAAACGGGCGGTCCGTTTGATCGATTTTCCCATCTTAACGAACGGATTGCATTCTTTAGAGCACAGGCGTCGGGTGGGAATGCTATCCATGTTCTACCGGTATTTCAATGGAAGAAGCTCTGAGGAACTAGCATCATTGATCGCTTCGGCACCGGTGCATAGTCGGGAGACACGCCAAACGCGCGCCCAACATATGTACATGGTTGACATTTGTCACATGAGAACGGGTCGTTTTTTCAACTCGTTCTTGAGTTCAACAGCTCGGCTATGGAACGATTTGCCGGCATCTGTGTTTCCTCCCTCCTACAACATGGGTCTCTTCAAGACAAATGTTCATTCCTTCCTCTCCTCAAAAAGACCCTCCACACAGCATCCCAGATGACGTAGAGTTAATGTAAAAAAAAAAAACATTACTGACAACCGTTATAAAAGAAATAAACAGACATATTTCATTAGACAAATGTAATATAAACGTTAAAGTGACCTCACTTTTTGGTCATTTCATAAAAAAATATATTCGACATTCTTACCGCGCTTGGACCGCATCGTCCGGTTTCATAGAGGTGCACATTTAAACTTTTCTGCGAATAATTTTTAGATTTGAATATAAAGCGTGGTGTTTTTTTCTTTCTAACGTCGTTTATTAGATAGATTTCTCATCATGAAGGTAAGGGAAAATTAGACTAAAATACAAATTAGCCGTAGAGGGGAACTATAAGGATGAAAGACATTGTTACGTTACAAAATAGACCGCCAATATAGATGCGCGCGCACCACCCCTTCCCGCGAGCAACAAACCGGAGCGGCCGCTAGACGCGCCGCTCACCGCAAGCTCCTCAGTCTTCAGCAAGCGAGCTCCGCGGGCCCACGTACCCCGCGAATATGGGCGACACCAGTTCAGTTTCGCCGTGTGCGCTTCCGGTCCCCGATGGACGGTGCGTAGTCTGAGAGAACAAGTGCGTGAAGCCGCTGTTGGCCCATAAACAAACGTGAGTCAATTACCATGTTATCCTTTGTGTGCAATTAAATGTATTAACCCTAGCCACGCGTGATAGAGAAGAGAGACGGACATTCAAACTAACTTTCAGCTAGGATCGTTCCTTATGTATTATTGTGTCTCCTAGAATTGAATAAACTGTTTATGTGATAACCTACCGTGTTTTGCTTGACGAGGGAGGCCCTGGGACAATGGAGAAACGTGAAGTTCCGAACCACAAGCACTAGCCTTGAGGTTACGAGGAATCCTGCTTGTACCGAATCTTGAGCTAGTTATTATTTGGGGCAGATACAGCAGCTAATTGTATTAAATATGTGGGAGCTTTCTCCAACCCTGCCGTTGGCATCAGCACGCACGCTGGACGCCAACAACATGATGTAATGATATCTTTGTAAAATCGTCGCCTTAGTTCTTAGTTGTCCAAACGACCATTTTAGTTTTTGTTCAACCTCCCTTTTAAAACTAAAAATAAAGTATAAAAACTAAAATTTAATCACCTAAATAATATTTAAACTAATGAACGGAAATAGCTTTGTCTCAAACATCTGTTATAATGTTTCATTGAAATAATGAAAGAAAACCTTCTCCTTCTGTAAAATTTTCTAATGGTCGTTTGGACAAATAACAACTAAGGCGACGAAATGGAAATGTGAGTGGAGTGAATAGTACCCTTTACACACAGAGTTCGGAGCGGGACGTGCCCCGCGCCACTTCAGGCCGCCGCGCAGAAAAGTAAAGACCGAAAGTAAGAAAACGGTTTACACCGCAGTTCACTGTGAGACTTTTCTGCGCGGCGGCCTGAAGTGGCGCGGGGCACGTCCCGCTCCGAACTCGGTGTGTAAAGGGTACTAATATATTTTATGTAGATTAAAGTACTATTTTTACGTGTGTTTTTACAGACTTAGTTTACGAATATTATCAAAATTTGTCTGTTTTCTCTTACCTTCATTAATTTCGCATATCCATTTAAAAAAAAACTAACAAAAGACGTAAAAACAACGGTCCTAAGTCCGAACAAGCCGTCCCCAAGGGGCCAACTCCCAATTTATTGATGTGACAATAATTCTGACTGTTATTGGAGAAAGTCCACGTGAAAGTTGAAATTAGTTACGTGGGCTCAATTAAGGTGCCGACCACGAACTTGTAATTGCCTGTGATCTCCTTTGCTTATATTTATTGTTCGCCCCCTGTTACCAGTTGCCCCAACTTCGCTAATGAAAAAAGACAGTGTGATTATTTGATTGCGTTAGTTAGGTAATTATTTATTGCACGAAAAACTTCGCGTGCTTTAAGCAGGGCGTTAGCCTCTTTTGAGGTTAGCTTAATGGCTGTGAGTACAAAGGTTGCGGTTTTGATATCCGACGTATTCAAATCTAATCATACAAAAATACTAACCCATGTATCACTTAAGAGGGAATAACCAGACAAAACCGGAAATATGTCATTTTTAAATCAAATTTTAGACGAATTGACTCTTTTCCACAAAAAATTATAAATTGATTTCGAAAGACTTTTTTTTTTAACTAGGAAAGCACTTTTATAAATTTTGAGAAAATATGTTTATATTGTATATTTATATTATATATAATATATTTTAGTACAAAAAGGTTTTACCGTAGGTCGTTGACATATTTGTTAAATTTTCAAAAAAAAATTGTATTATACCATATCATTTCAAATCATATAATCATGCAGTAAAATAAATCAATTAATTATTATTTGCGAAAGCTGCTTTTCAGAATTTTAATTTAAGTTCAAATAATATCACAAACAAAATATCCGCGCCCTTGTTTTGTGAAGAAAACACTTCAGTTTCTCCATTTATTTACTTAGAAACTAATATATTTTTTAAAAGTTTACATTTTTATTTTGGATTTTTGAATGTGGGTATTATATTTATCAAAGCAAATTTGTTATGAAATAAAATCGAAATTGAGTTATTACGTTAGTATGGAGAATAATTAATCTTTCTCATCGGAACCGCCCAGTACCGTTGCAAGGGTACGATCGCAAGATCATCGTTCGACGAAATTTAAATTTTCGGCCGCTGGTTAATGGCTCTTAATAGGAATACACAAGCCAAAAATATGTCTATTCTTATAGTGTTATTTTTATCATCGCAAATATGGAAAATAGGAATAAAAATGGATTGGCAAACGGAGTCAAATGGCCGATTCAAGCGCGGCAGTGGTTTTAATTTATTTTGTGATTAATCAAATAAGAAATAAAAAAGCAGATCAAGACAAACCGTCACAAACAATCTCAGCCAAAAAACAGTAAGTTTCTTCTTAGATGCGTTCATAATTTTATTTTCTAAAAAAAAAAATATACCATTTTGAAGTTTATGCTCATATTTAAATTAATGAATTAAACGCCGAATTTAAAAAAAAAAAAAAAAAACACTTATATTAAGACACTTTGGCGCAGTGGTTAGCGCATTTACCCAGAAAGCTAATCGTCCTGGGTTCGAGTCCCAGAGGTACAAATATCTTTTTCTGATTTTTCTGTTTCGTTTGTTGAATTTAGCTAATATTGTCTTCATTTAATTAAACTTATATTTAAATTCTATTTAAGCGAAATGATAAAAAAAGTATTTATTTAATCAAAACATTTATTTTGGTTTACGTAACATAAATAGCTTACTTGTAAAGATTAAACGAAAAAAGTGAAAAGTATTGTAATGTATTTGTATTTTCAAAGTGGCTTTTTACATTCAAGATTTTACTGTGATATTATTGGGATTGCGAAAAATTGGTTAAAACACTGTAAATTATACAATGGTAGGTGGTTTTCATTTTGCTCATTTGTAATTGATTTTCTAAATATCGGCCTGGCGAAATACCACCAATGTGCTTGAGTAAATAATTGTCTAAAGGCGAGTTGTTTAGTGACCAGATCTTAACAGCCAGTACTTTCAAATCATCCTCTTTTTCATCTCCAATTCCTTTATTAAGTCTCACTATAATACTATTTGCGGTGACCGGACAACTTCACAAAGTGGCACTCCTTTGAAAAATCATTAAAAGGCATGAAAAAAATAATTATTTTAAATAGGTTACGTTAGTTGAAAACAATATTTTCTTTGATTTTAAAGACTTTTCAAAAGGGTGTTGATATGACACTTTATTGAAATGTCATGGAACCATTTGCAATAGTATGGGTGAACAATGTTGGTGACTTGTTGATATATTTTTTTTCATGGCTTTTCACCCCAATGGAGTGTTTTGGCCAGTGTCAAGTGAATGATTTTATGAGTGTAATTTTGGTTTAATATTTACAAATTTAGTTTTCAATAACAAGAACCTATCTACATTATATAATAATACTATACAAATAATAATAATACGCTAAATTCTTACAATACGAGATGATTTTAATTATATTTAGCAAGTGGAAGCAACAGGAAATTAATAAATATGTTGATATAATTTATTATGGATAACAAATAAAATAAATACATGAAACTAAACTTACAGTTATAAATTGATGCTGTTAATATTCAGGAAATTAGCCAAGACTTTATAAACGCGTTTGTTCATAGTTGATTCATACTGATAGTTCATGGTTAAGGTGGTTCATGGTTAAGAGGAAACCGGGTAGCATTTTGTCCATATGAACGTATTCCCCATTTTCCTCTATGAACTTTGATTAATTTATAATATAATTTATTAACGCCCAGAAAGCTTTTACATGTTTGGTAGTACAATTAATACATAACAGATAATTTTGAAACAAATAAAGAAATAATAAAAATAAAATTAAATAAAAAAATCTACACAAGTCATAAAAACACAAAAAAAATTACAAAAATTCAGCGGTTTGTTAGGTTTACAAAAATACAGATGTGTTTTGGAATAAGTTTTTACAAGATCCACAAAACTTGCCAAGTTGATATTAAATATGTCAACATCACCTAAGTAATGATTTCCCGTTGGGTGAAATCATTGTATCGGAGAGTGGGCAATGTAGTTCCGTTTATGAACGCCGCAGTACAATAATGTATTTTGTCGTGTGGTTACTGTTGGTAATTGTAAGTTCATGAGTTGCAGAAGTTTGCAACAGTCGAACTTAGAGTTTAGTATTTTTAATTAAAAGGTTAAGGCTCCGTAAACGCTCTCGAAAAGAAGAAGATGGAGAGATATGTAATAACGAATGTTGGAGAGAGCGCGCTAATATTTAAATCGATAAAATTGAAGCGAAATTTATGAAAAAGGTTAATAAAACATGACTCGTTTAAAATAGAGCAAAAATCTCCAGGAACGTATCTTAAGTATCATTTAAAAAAACATTGTGAATTTTTGAAAAAAACAATTGAATTTCACAAATATAACTTGTAAAATAATAGAAATAGACTTGTTTTAAATAATTTTCTGAGCATAGTGTGCGATTTTTTTCTATCGAAGGAATTTCATATAATTTGCGTTACGGCGAGGAACGTATCTAGATATTATTTTCAAAAATAACACATATTTTTTTAAGAGCTTAAAAACTTCAAACGTTTAAGGGAGATATGTAAGAAATCGGTCGAAATTCGAATAGTGGACCCTTAAGTCGTTTATTTTACATCTGTCTTCTAGTATGCTCAATAATTAGTTAAAAATAAAGATGTTCTATAACAAACTGGTCAATGTATTATTTCAAAAAAGCAAAATTTACAAACATTTTCTTCTAATACAGAAATCTTTAAAACCGGTCCAATTTTAGAGAAGAAAAATGGGGAATACAAAACCACAATTTTGATGATTTTATTTAGGCACTAGCTGGGTTACCCGGCTTCGCTCAGGACAACATTCGAGAGTGTTCTGGAATGTTCCACAATTTATTTTATTTATTTATAGTGGACCCGACAGACGTTGTCCTGTATACAACTGTCGGGACAAACTAAAATTAAAATAGAATAATATTGAATATTCGATTCTGCATGGTAGCGCAGTCTGCCGGATCCAATGTAAAACATTCCAAAATCAACAACTCCTTAGAAATAAAAAAAATAACTAAAAGAACATTTTCCAGTGGACCAAATTGTGGATCTATACCATTCTCGAATCCCTTTGAACCCACACAAAAAATTTAATCAAAATCGGTCCAGCCGTTTAGGAGGAGTTCAGTGACATACACACGGACAGAAGAAATATATATATTAAGATTATCAACATGAGGTGCAGTTTTCCGTTTCGCTCAATATATGGGGAAATAAGAGTGGCAGTTACAGCAACAGTTTGGTAAAATGGTAAAATACCTTTATTCAAACTTCTCAGCGACCGGGTTTCCTGTTAATGGCCCATCTCCCTTTTTTACTATCTATTTTCTACTTAAATGCGGATTAAAAAAAGTTTCGATTTTAACGAAACAAGGTTTTTTTATATGTATTTAGCCAGATCTAAATACACTGTGTCCAATGTTTTGTAATTTATTTTCCATAGGATACTTGGAGTATTTTCATCCACCCATCCAATTTATCACTGAAAGCCATTAGTCTAAGCTAGCCCACTAGTTCACTAGTTCACTGGTTCAATTCATTACAAACTCCGCAGCACGAAACTCCGATAAAATACTGCGCAGACAAATTGGATACATCGACTGTAAAAAGTCTAAACGAAATACCCCTAAATGTTAAAGGCTTCATTTCTATTGCTGGAAAAAATACTTATCGTAAGAAAATGTGTCTTAAAATCAATTTAGTATTTTTTTAAATGGTTGATGTGTAATTTTTTACATTAACTCCACACAGTAGGCCCTCAGAAATATAATTTCCTTCAGGGCCTATGTCTCTTTAGGGTTGCTGTATGGAAGGTCTTTTTGATCTGAGGAAGGTAATAACATTTTTTACATTACCTCTACTTGGTGGCACACAGAAAAAAAGTCTTCTTAAGAAAAGGAAGGAGAGCAAGTTCTGGGAAGGAAAAAGGAATGAGGTGTGGATAGGAATCTGGCTTTCGTATGTCCAGTTCATCCTCCGCCAAGACTGGGACAAACCTTACCAATAAATGATTCTTGAGGCGGCGGTACCCATACCCGCCTTCAAAATTGTATCTTGAAAAGACCAGTAATAAAATAAAGAAGGGCGGATGTAAGCGTGGTGATTAAGGGCCATTAACCAGCGGTCAAGAATTTGAATTTCGTCGAACGATGATCTTGCGATCATACCCTTGCAACGGTACAGGGCGGTTCCAATGAGAAAGATCAATCATTCTCCAAACCAGCATTTTAACATAATAATTTAATATTGATTTTATTTCATTCCAAACTTGCTTTGATCAATACCCATATTCAAAAATGCTCAAACTCGTGATGATAAAACAATTAAAATTATGTAATTTTTGTAATTATCCTTTGATCATAAGTATTTATAATTTTTCAATACTGTCTGAGCAAAATAAAAATGTAGATTTTTTTAAATATATTAGTTTGTAAGTCAGTAAATAAATAGAAAATCTGAAATATTTTCGTCACAAAACAAGGTCGGATCTTTTTTTAATGATATTATTTGTACTAAAATTGAAAATCTGAAATTTATTTTACTGCATGATTACTTGATTTTAAATGTATGTTGTCTATAGTAAAAGGCGTGCGCAAATAAATTTTCTTTGGTATTTTGTGTTATTTCACAATTTTAATAATTAAAAATAACTTGCAGCATATTTGCGACGATTTGTTTTAAATCAAGTGATAGGATAGAGGTTAATCGTATAAATTAAGTTTGTAAAGCGTTTGTTAGGCAATTTTCTCATGAAAACAGCGCTATGGAAATGATTCAATTATTATTATTTCGTCTTCCCCATCTCCTTCTCCTTCCCACTACTTTCAGCCTCACAACATACCCCATTTGGGGAAACCATAATCTCACTGGCTCTAGAGGCGAACTGGACCATTGTGAGGTATTCACATAAAAAAAATTAAGAACTCGCACCACTCTTGCAGATTACGATGCCATGAAACAATAATTTACCACAAATTTGGATATTAATAAATTGTGGTGGAGTTTTCCATTCTGCACTGCAATTGTCGACAATACAATACGAAAATATATTAAATTCTACTCTAGTAAATATCGAACTTCTAACGGTGGCAACGTTGCGTGCTTGGGTTGTGTTAGCGGCCAGGTTCCGTGTCTGCCAATAGTGATTACACGATTTCACCGCTGTAATTTTCTTCCCAGTTCTACTCCACTCGGCGATGGCCTGTGCATTTTCAACCCGTTGAGGTCCGCGAAAAATTTACTCTTTGAGATTCAATCAAAAGTTCCCTTGAGACTTTTGGGAGTTTGAGTGTGTTTTAATGGGATAATTTTTTGTTTTGATGTTTTGCCGCGCTTGTCCTTGTGTGAATTTGATAGTAAATAGTCAAATTGGCTCGCGTTTGAATATTCTCGGCAAAAAATAGTTTCTATAGTTCCCAAAATAGTTCACTAGGTAAAATACTGAAGTGTTTTTACATTGTTTCGAAGGATTGTGTTTTTATTTCATTTTTGCACAATTTGAATTTTTTTCATATAAAACCGTCCCAAGCATCCAAACTACTGCCGACCATTTGGCGCCAGTGATACTATGTTCTGATAAGGGGCATCCATAAATTACGTCACACCTTAAAGAGGCGGGGGGAATAGAGAAGTGTGACATAATATGACAAGGGGTAGGGGGGGTCATCAGTTCTGTGACGTCACATGTAAAAATCTGAATTTTGATTATTTTTAGATGTAAAATTGCAAAATATGTGACGTCGCATTAGGGGGGAGGGGGTTTGACAAATGTGACGATGTGATACGGGGACGGGGGGGGGGGGGGGGGGGTCAAAAATCATGAAATTCGTGTAACGTAATTTATGGATGGCCCCTAATGAAAGTGATAGGGAGGAAAATGGGGAAGATGCCGGAGATGAAGGTTTCGGTTGAGATACCTGGCTTTTGAGATCTGGTCATTTAAACCAACATTTCAATTCTGAATGGAGGTCTTTCAAAAAGACGATACTGAGAGTACCTTCCACTTTGGAACGAGCCGCAAATATACGATATATTGTTTTAAATTAATTAATTATTGAGAAACTACACAAATGAATTGTTATATAAAATTAACTTGCGAATGCAGAGATTTGAACCCGCAATTTCCGGATTCGTAATCGAGAGCCTTACTCCTCGACCACGGAGGCCGTATTAATCAATTGAAAAAAATTCTGGCAATCTGTTATATATTATTCTTAAGATATCTGAGCAATATTTTATTTCATAAATCGAGTTTTTTTTTTTAATATTCAATGTTTTTAACACGAGAAGTTAAAATAAATTTTCTCTACTCGTCACTCAGAGATTAGAACGTTTTAAAATATTCAAATACGAATACTTTTGGTGGCTTGCCCAAAACTAATTAAATCTCTTTAAACATTTTCGAAAACGACCATTGTTATCTAAGCTGGTATTACGGATAAAAAAAATTCCTAACGATCTTCTAAACATCCTAGCATTATCTATCGTAAAATATCCCTTTGCATAAAGTTCTTGTTTTCAAGTTTTCAGTATTCTGTATTTTTTTAATTTTTATTTAAGTTTGTTGATTAAATATGGGGTTATATAAAGAGCGTGAAGGGACGTACTTGACTTACAAGTGATTTCTGACATTATTTGGAGTAAAAAATGTAAAAAAAATTTTAGTCTGCAGTGACATTTTTGATGTTTTTTTCATGATTTACTTTGTCGAAAGTCTCAGAAAATCTTTTTTATGATACTAAAATATTTTGAAACACTTTTGACATAAATACATCTTAACTCGCTCCTAAATTTTAAATAAATGTAATCTCCGAAAAAATATCACAAAGGTTTAAAAAACAGTTACCATTCAACGCCTTCTTTCCTACTCATGAACGTCAAACCTTATCTAGTAGGTACTGATAAAAGTTCTTTAAAAGTTTATAAAAAACGATTTAATCTTTTTTATACAAACAAAAAAAAACAAAACAATTGTATACATAAAAGATTAAAGATGATGAAGAGTTTAAGAGCCATTAATTAACCAGCGGCCGAGAATTCAAATTTCGTCGAACGATGATCTTGCGATTGTACCCTTGCAACGGCACAGGGCGGTCCCGATGAGAAAGATTAATTATTCTCCATACCAGCATTTTAACATACTCAATATCAATTTTATTTCATTCCAAATTTGCTTTGATAAATACTCACAATCGAAATGCTCAAACTCGTGATGATAAAACAATTAAAATGATGTAATTTATATAATTATTATCTGATCATAAGTATTTATAATTTTTCAATAATTTCTAATCAAAATAAGATTTTTTTTTTAAATATATTAGTTTGTAATACCATAAATAAATAGACAAACTGAAGTATTTTCGTCACAAAAAAAGGGCGAGGATCTTTTTTTACTGATTTTATTTGAACTAAAATTGAATTTCTGAGTAGCTTTCCCAAATAATTTATTGATTTATTTTACTGCATGACTATATGATTTGAAATGTATGTTGTGAAATACAAAATTTTGTTTGAAAATTTAACAAATCTGCCAACGACCTACGGTAAAACCTTATTGTACTAAAAATAAACATATTTTCTCAAAATTTAAAAAATAGTTTCACTTAATAAAAGCACACGACCTACGGTAAAACCTTATTGTACTAAAAATAAACATATTTTCTCAAAATTTAAAAAATAGTTTCACTTAATAAAAGCACAGTCTTTCGAAATCAATTCATATTTATTTGTGGAACAGAGTCAGTACGTCTTAAATTTGATTTAAAAATGACATACTTCCGGTTTTGTCTGGTAATTTCCCTCTAAGAGAAATTAAACTTTCTCGTGAAAAACAAGTGTTATTATTGGCTATAAAATACGGCATAAAGAAAGTTTTTCCTTACATCCTTGCATTCTGAGAGTCGATATCTCAAAATCTATTACTAATTTTAAAGTATTCCGGAGATAAAAGTGTTAGCACTTTTCCTATATGTTATTCGTGTTGTATGCAGGTGAATGAAAAGCGATTAACGTCGGGTAGCAAACCAAGGAATACAAAGGCAATACAGAGGTAACGGTAATGCAACACGAAGGTAAGGGTAATACGGTAAAGGGAATGCAATTACCCCGCACGGGAATGCATCACTGGATGATTTTATTGCCCCAAAGTATCCCCTACGTGTCCCGGTGCATGCACTTTAGGGAATTGTAATGCAGTTATTCAGTTGCAGTTCTATGCAAATTTAGGTTTGACGGAAAATTTTCGAACGGAAAATTGAATCAAAAATTTCTTTCAGAGCTGGAGCTCGCATTCCTGAAAAAAAGTTTTTTTTTTTTTTAAATACAAGATTTAAAAGTTTTTATCCTAGCCGTCTAAAACCAAATGGCGTCCCAAGTGATTGGCTTATATTGTGTGGTTGAAGGTAGGATGGAGGAAAAAGAAGGTGGGTAAGTTACCGATTATTCAGATATATATTTCAAGCCACGTTTTGATTCTGAATAGAGGTCTGTTATTTTATTTCTTTTTTTTAACATTAGCACCATAACACAGTCATCTTTGGGGATGCTGTGTTGAGGGTATTTTTAAGAAAGGAAATAGAGGAAGTTCTGGGAAGGAAAACGGTTTAAAGGGTGCGTAGGAATCTTAGAATCAGTGTGTCCAGGAGTGACGGACGTATGAAACCGTCCCTCCCACTGCAGTGCAAGGCGATATTCCGAGAGAGTACGGCTGGAGAAGTTAACGGGACTCAACCATTCTCTCTTTCTCATTTTCTCTCGATCCGGCCTGCCATATAGCTGGTGGGCAGACGCATATGCTGCCAATACTCGGACAAACCTCACCTCATAAACCTGGGCACCCCTGTTAAGTCACCAAATGTAGAGAACAACTTGGGTTGACCTATGGCAGGTTATAAAATAAATGGTTTCCGGGGCGGCAGCTCTTCTGAACAAAACCAATAAATATACATGTAATAAATAATAAAATAAACACAACATTTCCACCTCTCTCCTGTCGTATCATTCAACTTTAATTATTGATGATACCAATTGAAAATTATTTCCGTACTGCACACGTGCGAGCTGTATGAAATAGAATGCCACGTGTCTGGGATATAGCGATAGTCAATATCTATGGAGAATAGTTTATAGTCTGTTCTGTTGGCTGGTGCCAATGAATACTCTGCTCATTTAATATCCTGTTCACAATGGATATAACTCATCCGTATCTTGTCATCGTAATAGAACGTGTATATTTATTGTACAGGGCGCATCATTTAAAAAAAACTCGTGGGAATTATGATCGCGATACCACTTTGATCAATTATTTTTTTTTTTACATGAGTTCTACACAGGAGGCCCTGAGGAAAATAATTTCCCCCAGGGCCTATGTCATCTTTGGGGATGCTGTGTGGAGGGCTTTTATGGAAAGGAAGGAGAGGAAAGTTCTGAGAAGGAAAGAGGTTTAAAGGGGTGGGTAGGAATCTGTGGTTCAGTGTGTCCTGGTCATCCGCCTCCAAAACTCACCCCATGAATCCGGGCACCCCTGCTAAATCACCAAACGTAGTGAAGCACTTAATCTATGGCAGAGGTGTTGGTTATCCAATAAAGGTTTCCGGGGCGGCGGTACCCATTCCCGCCTCCCAAATTGAGAGGCGGGAATTATGTGCCTATGATGCCTGTTAAAAAAATTTGCGGAGAGTGATGTAGTGGTAAAGAGTATTTTCTTTCTTTATTTTGAAAGAAGATTAGGTTTGCAACCAAGATTAGGTGATTCATTAGCGGAGATACTTACAGGCGACTGGAGTTTTATGCACGTAGCATACTCGTCCCTCGTGAGTATTCACCTAACTATTTTGCGTGTACAACGGATCAGGCATTAGTTGCACACTGCTGGCAGTTCTGGTAGCGTGCTGCGTTAGTTGCTTTCGCATTTACCACTCGTTTGACAAAAATGCTGATGAGGTGTCCGAGCATGATTTGAATGTTAAATTTGTTCTGGAGATGGGAAAATATTTATGACTATACAGGGTGTGAAAATACGTACTTGAATTACAAATCAGTGATTTCTGACATTATTTGATATATGTATTTTTTAATATCAATCAACAGCACAAAATTCTTTTACAAATATTTACATTTATTGGTCACTTAGCCGAGCCCAAGGGAGCAGACATGTTTTCGAATTCAATTTTTCGAAATCAATTGTTTAAATTTTGGTTTTTCAAAACACTAATTTTTCGAAAAACAATTGGCCGAAAGACATATTTTTCAAATTTGTTATCAACTTTAAAAATATATATTTCACTTGTTTATGACTAACGAGATACTTTCAGACGTACCAGTTATATGTTAGGTTAAGTTAGGTTGTACGTACTGTATACATACTATATACATACTTATATCAATTCGAAAAACTAGTGTTTCGGTCAATTGATGTTCGAAAAATATGTTTTCGAAAAATTGAAGTTCAAAAAATTGCATTTCGAAAAATTGATTTCGAAAATTTGCAATTCGGTCAATTTACCTACACCAACCGCCCAACCCCCCACCAGGGTGGGGGGTTGGGCGGTTGATGTAGGTAAATTGTGTCCTGACACATGAATTGTGTCAGGACACAATTCATCAATTTCAAAGGATAAAATTCAAGTTTTATGAAGGTTCTATGAAAGTTCTGATACTATTTCGTCATAGGCCGGTTGTTTCGCGGTAGTTGGATAACATCAGAACTTGTATAGGACTTTCAAAGAACTTGAATATTAACTTTTGAAATTTGACAAATTGTAAAAATTTTGTGATACAACACGTCATTGATTTTTTTAAATTTTTGCTAAAAAAAATAAAGTCACGAATCATTGATTAGAATAAAGCAAGTACACCCCCTTCATGAACTGCATATATTAAATTAATAGTCCGGTATTGATTTAATTGATAGTCCAGTATTGCTTGAATTGATAAGCTTCCGGATACCACAACGTAATACCAGAAATCAAGATTTATTTCAGTGCGGAAATTCTGGGACTAACTACCATATGTATTCCTCTTTAGGGAAATAGTGGACATCTTCAATTTATCTTTAAACAAATATAAAACATTGTTACTGAGGCAATTCAATTATGTACAATAAATACTGTATATTTCTTATTATTAATGTGTAAAAGCCCCCAAAAATGGCGTTAATAAATAAATTCATAAATATTACAAATTATACATAAATAAATTGTATCGTTGCAGTAGGTAGGTACTTATGGCCTATGCTTTTATTATTCAAATTCAAAGAACCCGAAAACCATATTTATTTTTCCCGTAAAAAAAATGTTCAAAAACGCCGAAACGAATCGGGATTTTTCGTTAAAAATAGGACAAAAACAAAAATGTTTGCAGTGGTAACGGCTCACCCAGTATCTCGGTATATCTGTATTACATCGGCAGAGGTACCTTTTTGCATTGTTATGCGTCGCTCGCGACAGGGTTTATTTTTGTTGTGTTTTTTTCAAAGCTGCCAGCGGTTTGCGCGTACGCGGTGTACAGCGGGTTTTATGCAGATTAGCTTATTGCAGAGTGCTTTTCTCATAGCTTTACACTTCAAAAAGAGTAAAATTTGTTTTTTAATGTTCAGTATGTGCTTAAATTTGGAAAATGCATTGCTAATAAATAAAAAAAAGACTTGCATCGGGACTTTTTTTTTTACATGTGCTCCACACAGGGGGCCCTGAGAAAAATAATTTCCCTCAAGGCATGTCATCTTTGGGGATGCTGTGTGGAGGGTTTTGTTAAAAGGGTATAAGGAGTGGGTAGGAATCTGGGGTTCAGTGTGTCCTGGTCATCCACCTTTAAGACCTAGACAAACTTCACCCCATGAACCCGGGCACCCCTGTAAATCACCAAACGTACCAAACTACTTGGGGTGACCTATGGCAGACGTGTTGGTTATCCAATAAAGGTTCCTGGGGCGGCGGTACCCATACCCGCCTCCCAAATTGAAAAATAAGAAAAATTCACCAAATATCAAAGTTAATCATCAAGTTCTATCATTTTGGGCCAGTCGTTTCATAGAACTAAAATAATTACATAACTTGAATAGAAAATTCATAGAACTTTATTGGTCGTTTTATTCGAATTCCCTTAATGGTTTACCGGTTTTGTCTACCCAGAGTTTTCTTTTTTCAGAACTCACACAGGAGGCCCCGATGAAAACAAAATTCTCTCAGGGTCTGTGTCATCTCTGGAGATGCTATGTTGAATGTATTTTTATGGAAAAGAAGAAGGGAAGAAGTTCTGAGAAGGATGAAATAAGAGAAGCGGGTAGGAATCTGTCCAAGAATGACATACACATGAATCTATTCCAATGCAGTGCAAAGCGATCACAACAAACAAAAAAGGATCTTGTTTAACACATCAGCCCTCGAGCATATTTTGTCGGAAGGTCAAAATATTTCCGCTTTGCAATAAAATCCAAATGAATGGAATATTTTTAAACGCATCCGAAAACAAAAAAAACACTTTTGAATGGTGATGAAATTTGCTTTCAAATTTTATAATTAAGAATAAACATGTAATTTTTAAATATAAATTTTTTTAATGCATACACAGACAAGTTTTAAAATGGCTCACCTTACGTTTTTTCTAACGACAATTACTGTTGACGAAAAAAAATAAAAAAATACACTTATTTTATTGACAAATGAATTTTAAATGATGACGTTGACTCACCTTTTCGTCGTTTTATGTAAAAAAAAATATAAAAAAATTCTCAAAATTTCATAAATATTTTTCAAAATGCGGTCAAAAAATTTGGCTTCATAAAGGTGTACTTTTAGCTATTTTGTGGTTAAGTTTTAGATTTGAATATGAAGCGTGGTATTTTTTCTTTCTTTCACCGTTTAGATCATACTTCTATCCATGATAGTAAGGGGAAACATAACGATTTCTATGATATGTATTTGAATTGTTCGAAAAAGCAAACAAATTAGCCTTTGAAAAAATGTAAAGATTTTTAGTGCCAACATACGCATGACTAAGAAATTCAACTGAGAGCTTTTTATTCAGTCTGAAACACTTAATAATCTTGACTTCAAGTGTTATTGTTACTTTTCATTTCCCTGTCAAAGTACCGTAGTATGTTCACCTCAAACCCAACAATACATTCCGCCCGCGGAGCAATCTCAAAGACACGAAAAATACATTTTTCCTCGCGAAAAAAAATGTAAAGCATTTTCCGGACAAGAAAGAGCCCCTTTAGAGTTTAAGAGCACCTTCACATTAAAGCAATTTGAATTCTATTGACGGGCTGTCACATAAAAGGGAATTCTCGAGAGGGGTGATATAATCGAATAAGAGGGAGATACTATATAATAAAACCGATGTTGGGAACTCGAGAACAAGGAATTCGCGCTGATCTGTTTTAAAATTTATGCGGTTGGCATGTTATTACTTCAAACTTAGACGTGTGCAACATTTTATGTGGAATTTCTGGAGACCCCTCACGAAGTATTTAGATAATTGTTCGTACAAAAGTTGGATTTCCCTTGAAGAGAGGAGTCAACGAGCACATCTTCTTGCTAATTTCACATTCAAGCAACATCCACAAACTCTTTTATTTTATTCTGATTCTTGACATGATGATTTGATATCTGAGGACAATAATTTCTCTCAGGGTCTATGTCATCTTAGGATACGCTGTACAAAGGATCTGTTAATGGAAAGAAAGGAGATGAAATTCTGAGAAGTAAAAAGGCATGAGGGGTGTATAGGAATTTGAGGGTTGGTGTGATGGACATATGAATCCATCCTCTAACTGCGATGCAAAGCGAAGGGTCGAGAGCGCACAACTGGAGAGGTCAAAAGGCCTTATTTAAACAGTCTCTCTCAATCCAGTCCGCCAGGCAGTCGCTGGACGGACACATCCATCATCAAGACCTAGGCAAACCTCACCACATAAAGTCACCAAACGTAGTGAACCACTGATTTGATGCTCTTGGCATCCCTGATTTATTTTACCCTTAACTTTTGCTCCATGTAATTTTTATGGTAAAATTTTATTTAATAGTATTGACCTTACTGATCTTATGTCCAGAATTATTTTAATATACCTTTGAGACATTCTCGCCATCGTTATACAGCATTATTCTACACTCCTAATTACAAAACAAATGCAGCTGCAAATTCGCCAATCACTGTTGTTCAAGCCTTCAAAAGTTCAGAGGGATGTCCGTTCACACCAGCGCGCAGCGTTGACGTCTTTTTGTCGCACCGAGATTAATAAATTGTTACTGGGGGTTTATTAATTATTTTGCCCCCAAATGGATGATTTCAGCAATGAGTCAAACGTGCTTCGCTTACTGACGAAGATCATTCAAATTCTTTCAAACAACGTAGATCAGTTGTTATCGAATGAATTAATTGAAGTGAATTAAATTAATTAATTCTAGAATTAGGCATGAATTAGACGTTAGCAATACTGCAAATGCAGCTACACGTGTGTAACAGAACAATACTGCAAATGCAGCTACACGTGTGTAACAGAACAATACTGCAAATGCAGCTACATGTGTGTAACAGAACAATACTGCAAATGCAGCTACACGTGTGTAACAGAACAATTATGTCAACAAATTAATTATAAAAGGTTTTGTAATATTTCTATTTTTGAAACTGATAATTCATGGTGGAATTCCATTATAATATATTATAATAAAAACAAATATAAAACTTTTTTCCACTTTAAGTTTAATGACCGTAACCGGTTTCAGCTCACTAGAGCCATCTTCAGACTGGTACAAAATATTCTTAATCTACGGTTTATATACATAACATTTGAGGGAGGGGAAGCGGGGTGGTCTTAAGAGTTTTAATCAATTATACTAATTACATTTGTTACTAAGTAGTTTTAGACTGTTGAATTTCTAAATATTTTGGTTATTCCAGTGGGCTAATTACCTTGGGTTTGTAGCTCACTTCAATATTGTTTAGGAAAAACCTTACAAGTGGTATGAATTATTAAAGACCTAATTTTATTATCAAATCGTTATTACATTTATGATGCATGGGATTTTTTTAATAGCTTTTTGAAGGGATACATGTTTACATTGGAGTAGGAATGGTCATTTTATTAGCTAAATACATATTTTAATTTCGAAATTATTATGAAAATTACAATGGATACAAAAGTGGAGACTTAGCAAATGACTCTAATTGTTTATTCATTACAAATTTATGGTCTATTTTTTTATTTAAGCGGGAAATTTCTAAAGATTCTAGTCTATCTAGCTTATGGCCTTTATTACAAGTGTGGAGGACTTTAATATCTCTGTCTTTATCAAACGAGTGATTGTTTTCTAGTAAATGTGATGCTACATTTGATAATTCGCCTTTGTCATTTACCCAGTTTGTAAAGATAGGCCAAACTGGAAGGTCATTCAAAACCAGAATCAAAGAACACTTTACAAACTGGGTAAATGACAAAGGCGAATTATCAAATGTAGCATCACATTTACTAGAAAACAATCACTCGTTTGATAAAGACAGAGATATTAAAGTCCTCCACACTTGTAATAAAGGCCATAAGCTAGATAGACTAGAATCTTTAGAAATTTCCCGCTTAACTAAAAAAATAGACCATAAATTTGTAATGAATAAACAATTAGAGTCATTTGCTAAGTCTCCACTTTTGTATCCATTGTAATTTTCATAATAATTTCGAAATTAAAATATGTATTTAGCTAATAAAATGACCATTCCTACTCCAATGTAAACATGTATCCCTTCAAAAAGCTATTAAAAAAATCCCATGCATCATAAATGTAATAACGATTTGATAATAAAATTAGGTCTTTAATAATTCATACCACTTGTAAGGTTTTTCCTAAACAATATTGAAGTGAGCTACAAACCCAAGGTAATTAGCCCACTGGAATAACCAAAATATTTAGAAATTCAACAGTCTAAAACTACTTAGTAACAAATGTAATTAGTATAATTGATTAAAACTCTTAAGACCACCCCGCTTCCCCTCCCTCAAATGTTATGTATATAAACCGTAGATTAAGAATATTTTGTACCAGTCTGAAGATGGCTCTAGCGAGCTGAAACCGGTTACGGTCATTAAACTTAAAGTGGAAAAAAGTTTTATATTTGTTTTTATTATAATATATTAAAAGGTTTTGTGTTAACTTCACAACATGTTGCCAAATTCCTGAAGCAATAAAATCAGACCACACTCAAATAATACACCAGGAATACAACTCTGCGCCAAAAATGGTATATTTTACTCTCTCAAATTGGCTTTAAAACATATGTAAAAGCGTAAAAACTCAATGCTGATAGATTGGCCAATGTTTGTAAAAAAACGGCATTTGTTTTGACGCAACACTCTAAATAAACACTTATAATATTACAAACGAACATCCTGTAAGTTTATCCAATAACCAAGGAAGTAAGACAACCTCATGGCCCAGTATTTTCGCATCACGAACATTATTTTTTCAACCAATATAATAATAATTCAATAGATCCTATTTGTATTGAAACTGTAATCTATGGAATGGAAGTAGTCCTACCAACAAAATATAAAGTATTGACCGTGTTTAATTTTAGTTTATTTTTTGCGAAATTTTTTTAAACTTGTTTCTTGGTATTTTTCTCACTGATAAACCGTAAACCTTACTTGTTACCCTTCGAATAATAAGAAAATAATATCTATAAGATTTTGCTTGTCAAAATTCTCGGTTCTTCCCATGCCTTTTAAATGTTCCGTTTTATTGGTTTTTTTGCAAAAATAAAAATTGTTCTAAAATTATCTTTTTGATGTGTTTCACATTTTTCTTTCTAAATATTAAAATTTTGATATTGGAAATTTGGATTGGTTAAAAAATGCATACCTGCAAATATTCGAATTAAAATACTTAAAATAAAATAAACTTTAAATTTTGAATACTTGGAATATTTGAATTCCTTTTCTAAAGAAAATTTGTAACAAAACTGTTACTTTACCTTTTTTCACATTCATACAATTTTATTTAAAAGATAAATGTGTGTTATGTCACAAATTGGCGCGAAATAAAACCGGCACTTATGATCGGGTTTTTAAAATATCCAAAAAACATAGCTCGTATATTCCTTAAGCAAAGAGAAGCATTATATCTTTTGCTTTCTAATACAAAAAAAATCACAAATGTTTTAATGACAGGAAGAGAGACATCTAACTTTTAATAATGCACGGTTGTTCTGGGACAATTTGGGTCTCCTGTTATTTTAACGACATATATTATTTTGGAATAATTTGGGTCTCCTATGATTGGTTAAAAAAATGCTGATTTCTTTTTGAAAATTTAGGTGGTTTAGAACAAAAAAAAATTATCAGGAATCCTAGATTTTGCAAATCACGTCAATATGGATTAATTACTGCAGAAACAAAAAATAAATATAACAAAGGTATTTTTTTTTTTTAAATCTAAAGCTGATAGTATAGTGTTTGGTGACAGAACAACACTGAAACATGCTTTAATATTATATCGGTTTACAGCCTTGCCTCGCCCAGGTTTCAACTCACTTTTATATTATCGAAAACCTGATCGTATTTTTGGCTTCTACATTGAAATTGATACCAATGATAAATTGTCAAGTTTATTTATAGCACTGTTTTGTGATAAAATTACATAAAAGCTTCACAGCTCAAGATGGTACAGATATTCCTGGCTGACAATATCTGAATTAGTCTCAAAAATCCAGACAGTAAAAGCAGTTCAAATTTCGTGACAACTTTCATGAACTCACTTATAGACAGTTTCTACTGCTTCCGATAAGCAAACAAATCTCGAATAATTACAGAATAACCAATCTTAACAATAAAATACGTGAAATTCCACTTTATGTCTATTTTTACAATAATTATTTTAATGAAGGTTCAGATGAAGCTCTTATTGGCAGGACTATAGCTTTATCATTTTTTATTTACAAAGGTATTTTTTCTTTCACATTTATTGTCTGATTCAGCATTGTTATATTTTGATCAAATTTACTTGACCTACATACTTATTTAGTAAGAGAAAACTGGCTATTTTGGTTTCACAAATATTAATACAATATCTTCAAATGAAATCCTTGTTCCAGATCATTCACACGGATTCACAAATAAATATCATTTCAAACCATTTAGCCAAAATTATCAAATCTTTGAGAGGGTGTAACCAGACACAATCGGAAATATTTATATGATATATACCATTTAAATATTAAATTCTAGACTCTTTTCTCCAAAAAAAAAAATGGAAAGATTTCGAAAGATTGTTATTTTTTTAGTAAGGTCATATTTTAGATTTTGAAAAAATTTGTTTATTTTTATTAAAATAAGGTTATACCGTTGGTCGTAGGCAGATTTGTTAATTTGTTAAAACGAAATGTATTATACAACACAAATCATAAATCATGTATTCAGTAAAATAAATCAATAAATTATCTAGGAAAACCACTTTTCAGAATTTTAATTTAAGTTCAAATAAAATCATGAAAAAAATATCCGATTATGCGTTTTGTGATGAAAATAATTTAGTTTGTCTAATTATTTATGTTGTTAAAAACTAATGTATTTAAAAATTTTTTGCACATTTATTTTGCTTAGAATTTTTTTTTATTAAAAAAATTATAAATACTTACAATATACAAATAATTACAAGAAAAAAAATCTTTCATTTAAATATAATTTTATTATTTTCCATCGGATTTTGAAGTCCTAGTCCCAGAACGAATGTGGATGCAAAGAGGGACGGCAAATGAGATGGGTATTGGGTATGGGTACCTATCAGGACTCTCTCGGGATATAGCCTTGCACCGCAGTGGGAGGGATGGATTCATAAGTCCATCACTCCTGGAGACACTGACTCCCAGATTCCTACCTATCCCTCTTACCTTTTTTCCTTCCCGGAACTTCATCTCCTTCCTTTCCTCAAAAGACCCTCCACACAGTATCCCAAAGATGACATAAGCCCTGATGGGAATTAATTTTTCAAGGTTTTCTGTGTGAAGCTAATGTAAAAAAAAAAGTAAATAACATATGGTGACATAATAAAGATTGTTTTATTACTAAGATTACACTTAAATTTTAAATCTTTAACCCTATTGGAGATTGGAGTAAAATGTACGAATCGATTATTCCTTTCCGAAATTTTAATTTTTTTTTCCAGATATTTGTATAGTAACATAAAGAACCGATTATTCCTTTCCGCTGATTCGAAATTTGAAATTCTTTTTCCAGATTTTTGTATTGTAACATAAAATACCGATTAGGTATTCTTTTCCATTCGTTCGAAATTTGAAATTCTTTTTCCAGGTCGTTAGTATTATTATACAAAATACCGATTATTCCTTTCCATTTGTTCGAAATATGAAATCCTTTCTCGGAGCCGTTTGTACGGTAATATAAAAGAACGATTATTTAATTTCTTTTCATCGGAATTTGAACTCTTCCTCTACGCAGTTTAAAATTACAATAATAATTTTGGTCGGCTCAGAAATTAGAATGCGGGTTATTAAAAGCAACGCATAGCCTTTTGTACCGCCATCCCCAGTTGGTACTCTGAACGACGGCGCTCCATTCATCAATCAAAGTCTGCCACTTTCAGAACAACGAATATCAAATCACCGGGAATGCAGGGCTCGTGTTTGAGCGTGGACTGAAAGAATTTTAGAGAGTTACATCAGTTTTGGTGGAATGTAAGAAGGGAAATTAGTGGGAGTGGTGAGTCAGCGAACTAATGAATATATCTAAAAAGAAGTCATTTAGTACAATATGCTGAAATTATTAAGCCGCCGCTATCCGAATTTCTACCTATTTCTTACATTTCTCCCTTAAATAATGAAGCTCTTAAAAAATATATATATGTTATTTTTGAAGATAATATCTAGATACGTTCCACGCCGAACTGCAAATTATACGAAATTCCCTTGATAGAAAAAAATCGCAAAGTCTGCTCCGATAATTATATAAAACAAGTCTATTTCTGTTATTTTACAAGTTATATTGTGAAGAAATTCACAATGTTTCTATAAATGATACTTACGATACGTTCCACGAGATTTTTGCTCTATTTTAAACGAGTCATGTTTTATTAAGCATTTTCACAATTTTCGCTTCAATTTTATCATTGAAAATATAAGCGCTCTGTTCAACATTCGTAATTACATATCTCTCCATCGTCTTCTTTTTGAGCCGGGAAGCGTCGCCTTAAGTATCTTATGTATTAGTGGAATCCACTTTGTTTACAATAGCTTACCAGCCTATGTCATTAGGGGATGCCTTATGGAGGGTTTGCTTTAAGAAAATGAAGGGAAAGAAGTTCTGGGAAGTAAAAAGGATGAGGGGATGGTAAGGAATCTGTAGTCACAATGTGTTCAGCAGTGACGGATGTACGAATCCATCGCTCTAATTGCGGTGCGATGGGTCGAGAGAGAGCAGCTAGTGTTGTCAAAGGGTCTTCCTTTACTGAGCTCTTCCGGTCCGGCCCACTATGCAGCTGGTGAGCAGGCGCATCCCCCGCCAAGGCCTGATAATACCTCACCCGATGAACCCGGGCAGCCCTGCTAAGTTTCCAAACGTAACGAACCTTACTTAACCTAACCTAACCTAACCTATGGCAGCGGTGTTGGTTATTCAAGAAATATTTCTCCCAAATTGATTGAACCATATACAGAAGAAGCTGTGGACCTAAGAAATATGCACTTTGAAAGAATTAAGCTTTTTTACGAGCAAAACTACTTGTATTTGCTACGTATTTATTCAAATTCCGTATGTCCGGGCGCAAACAAACAGTTCATTTATTCATCGACTACAATAAAACGGCACGTACCTAGCGTGGTTGCCGAAAAATCCACTAATTATGTAACCATCAAAACATCGAATAAATAAAAAAATATATTTTAAACGACACGCAAAAAGGGTTTTTTTTCCTAAAATAATTATATAGGCAAAATCGACGAACGAGTATTTTTTTAGTGGTTTTTAGTTTACTGATGTCAGTAATGAATTTCATACCATACTCAATGATTACATGAAAGTATTAATAAAACTGAAATGATATTTCAGTATGCGAAACTTTTGGAAAAAATAAACATTTCGAAAATGCCTATTGATTGTGACTTTCCCTCTTCTTTGCCTAACCGTCAATACATTTTCCTCCTGTCTTTGTTTTGCTGTTTATCTTCACAGTTAAGTAATCAAAAGTTCCCACCAATTTAAAAGGGGCTATCAATTTTCATTACATTAATTTGTCCCGGCTTGACTGCTTGTACAATAAATTAGTATGTAAATGTACAGGCGGCTTTCTCCACATTGTTTACTTTTAATTTACCTGCAAATACTATTAATTGGATGGTAATTTTTTTTAAATTTTATTAACGTTTAAAAAAAATATATATTTAAAAAAAAATATTTGATAATGTGGATGTATTATAATTAATAACCTTTTGATGGATACCTAGAAAAAATATTACTATCATCAAATTTACCTTTCCAGGCAACCTTACAAAGTAATGCAAAGCGTCTCTATTCCATACCGATCATGGAAATTTGAATTGCAGTAAAGGGCAAAAAATCTAACAAGGAGTTAAATAATATGTCATCTTTCTCCGTTTTTTTTCTCTTTAGATCTGCGTAGTCAAAATATTTCTTGGAAAATAAGTGTATACTTTACGACGTGCATTTCAATAGTTTTTATTTATGAAAAATTATAAATTAATATAATTTGCCAAATTTAGGAGTAAGGAATGGGTACGCCGCCCGGGAACCCTTTTTTGGATAAACAACATCTCTGCCATAGGTCACCTCAAATGACTTTTTGTTTGGTGACTTAGCGGGGGTGTCTGGGTTCATTGTGTGAAATTTGTCTGGTTCAGGGACTATAGCATTCCCTCTGGGGTTACCTTAAAAATGTGTGGAAGATTTGAAGTTTATTTTTAGATTATAATCATTGTACTAAAAACGTAATTTTAGTTTTTTCATTTATAATAACTAATTTGAAAAACAGCACATTCATAAAATGTTCTAACTGGCTACTACATCATTATGACATAGAACCGCAAAATGGGCAAAAATAGCACATTTTAAATCGTTCCAGAAAATTTATTCGTCAAAACAGAAATAAAATAAAAATTACGTAAATTTTTCTACGCTTTTTTGAAAATACAAATCAGTGAAAATTAGGGATTAATGTAAGGCTGAAGGAAGTGGAGAAGGTAAAGAGGTGGGAAAGAGGAAGGTTCGGTATAACCGCGAAGTAATGATGACAGGGTCTGTAATATTTTTAAGATATACAAAACATACATTACTTTTTAGAACGTACTCAACAATAGACAGGGGTTAACATAAAAAAATTAAAGAGAGATTATAAAGCATAAATTTCGATCGTCCAATAATGGTACAGAACATTAACAAAGAATGAAACAATGAGAAAGTAAAACGACAACAACACGAAAACAAGAAACAATAAAGCTTGGGTCAAGTGAAGTCAAGTGAAAACAAGAGATGCCAGAAATTGTTGTTTTCATATTTAGAATAAGCAACACTAAACAGTCTAATACCAGAAGTGTGATCTATCCCAAAAAGAATTGACTGTCGTCTATTTACTGAACCCTCAGGTTCCAGACAGAAGACAGGCAATTAAATTATTCATCATAGTATTTCTTTTAATTATTTTATTTCACAACAAGTTCGTGTTTATTTCTGTTCTGAAAGAAAACAAAGATTGGGCAATTAGTTAGAAACAAAATTATTTCATAATTTTTTAGTTAATGTAAAACTTAAACTAACTTACGCATTTTTTGCATTAACTCCACACAGGAGGCCCTGAGGAAAATAATTTCTGTCATCTTAGGGGATGATGTGTGGAGGGTGTGTAGGAATCTGGGGGTCAGTGTGTCCAGGAGTGACGGACGTATTAATCCATCAAGCGGATTCATACATACCTCGCTGTGTAAAGCGATGGGCCGAGAGATTTCAGTTGGAGTCGATAAAAGACGTTCGTCTACCAGTCTCTCTCGATTCTGCCCACCACACGGCAGGTGGGCCGACGCGTCGGACAAGACCATCAGACCTGGGCAAACCTCACCCCATGAACCCGGACACCCCTGCTAAATCACAAAATGTAGCAAACCACTTAGTGTGACCTACGGTCGAAGTGTCGGTCATCCAATAAATAGTTCCCAGGGCGGCGGTACCCAAATCCGCCTTACAAATTAAATATCTCCCAAATAAGAACAGCCCGAGAACCATTTATTAGATAACAAACATGTCTGCTATACGTCACCCCAAATGGTTCGCTACGTTTAGTGACTTAACAGAGGTACCCGAGTTCATGCATAACAGACCGGATCGGGAGAAACTGGTTGAGGGAGACCTTTTGACTTCTCCAGCAATAATCTCTCGGAACATCGCTTTGCATCACAGCGGGAGGGATGGATTCATACATCCGTCACTCCGGGACACGTTGACCCCTAGATTCCTATCCACCTTTCATACTTTCCTGCTTCCCAGAACTTCCTTTCCTTCCTAAAAATATCCTCCACACAACATTCCCAAAGATGACAGGTCCTTAGAGAAAATTATTTTTCTTAGGGTCTTCTGTGTGGAGCTAATGCAAAAAAATTACGGGTTCTGAAGTGTGATAATAACTTGGCATGTGTTTTGTATTTTATGCTTAACTAGCAGACCCGGCCACACGCTGCTGTGTCAACCTTTATAACAAACGCCATCTCTTAATTTGCATACATATCAAATCCACACCGCTCGCTTGCCAGCCCGCTGCCCGCTGCCTGAATTGAATCTTTGAATTTCTCAGCTTTTCTCCACTACAATGTGCATGTACTATAAATATAAACCTTTCCCTTGAATCACTCTATCTATTGGTGAAAACCGTATGAATATCCGTTGCGTTATTTAAAAGATCTAAGCGTAGAGGCAGCGAGAGCGACTTCATTTTATACTAAGAAATGATTTTTACAAAATTTTTATTTTATGTTATACTTACTGTGGTTTACAATTTAATTTTCGAGTTCAATCATTATGTAAACGCCCAATAAGGCGTTATTAAATAAATAAATAAATGTGCTCAGAAAGAATTTCGATATTTGAAAATATTTCAAAACACATTTCTGTTAGCACGTATTTGTCAATTAAATTTATTGTAGGCTCTGTCGTTTAGTTGCGTGTTGATTGCCAAGTTGGACCTTACATAACTTCTTAATTGGAAATTATTAGATTTATAAATAGGATAATTATCCTCGGGGGACAGAGGTACTCAGAGGTATTTACTGAACATAATATAAAGCAATTTCAAGCGAAGTACAAAATCTGGATATAAATAGATACGTATTTCGTTGCGATGAGATGTGAATATTGTATTTAGCCTTTTCAATTAGTGGCAGAGTGGAAAATGAATCTGTTTCCCTCCCAGGCGTCAGGCGTTGTGGGTTCAATTCTTTGTTAACTTAGTCCTTAGTCCGAGAACAAGTTTTCAAATTGTCAAAAACAGCAAAATCTCTCCATTGAATAGCTCCGGAATCTTGAAATTTAAAGATCTAGTCTGTTAGAAACTTGTTTGTAAACTTTACTTTTTTTAGCTATAAACATTTATTTACATTAGCTCTACACAAGAGGCTCTGAAGAGAATAATTCCCCTCAGGCCCTCCGTCGTCTTTGGGGATGCTGTGCGGTGGGTCTTTTTATGAAAGAAACGAGAGTTCTGGGAAGGAAAAAGGTATGAGAGTTCTGTTGGAATCTGAGAGTAGGTTTGGGTGTGGGGTTCATGGGGTGAGGTTTGTCTAGGTCTGAAGGCGGATGGCCAGGACACACTGAACCCCAGATTCCAACCCACCCCTTAAAGCCTTTTCCTTCCTAGAACTCTACTCTCCTTCCTTTTCTTAAAAAAAATCCTCCACACAGCATCCCCAAAGATGACATAGGGTCTCCTCTTGTGTGGAGCCCATAAGTCCATGTAAAAAAAAAGGTAGTGTATGAATCCATACCTCCCACTGCGGTGCAATGCGATGTTTTGAGAGAGTCCTTCTAGTGAGATCAAAAGGTCTCCCGCCACAAGGAGTCTTGCCCGATCCCGCCCGCCACGCAGTAGGTAGGCAGGCGCAACTTTCGCCAAGACCCGGACAAACCTAAGGGCAAACGCAGCTAACAACTTGGCGTGACATATCGCTTGCTGAGGATTGGTTTGTACTCATATATTTTTAGGTTTTTTAGAAGCTGTGAATTGAAGTATATGTTAGTTTCTTCAAAACTCAACCAAATACGTTGTTCTTTTATTTATAAGTAGATTAAACCTTTTAATATTTTAAAATATTTATTGCAATTAGTTTGAAATAAAGGAAACAAAAATATAATTTTTTGAAACTCAAAAACTTTTAATTTTCAATACGAGTTTTTGTGGACACAGTACAGTACTCCGGTGGTAGCTATCCAATAAATGGTTGCCGGGGTGGCAGTACCCATACCCGTACCCGCCTCCCAAAGTGTTATTAAACATCATTAATTTCCACCAAAAAATTGTTGAGATTTGAAACATGCTTTGTTTTATTAAAACCATTTTTCAAATAAACGCGAAATTATTGAATTTTCAGGTAACGTCAAAGTCAAACAACTAATCAATATAACACTCATTTGTCTGACTGGTCCTAGCTCGCATTATTAATATAGTTAGTTTTATAAGGCCTTCAATCATTCGTGACATCAAAAAGTAAACACAAGTAATATCCATCGATCTGCTTAATAAAGGGTCAATGACTTGGGGTGTTTTTGGATATGCCTTAAACTGTAGGTATAATGATGTACAGTCATGAATAATAGAAAAAATGTACGAACTAGGTATAAAAAATGACCGTAAAGTGTCACCAACATCGATCACCAATACTAATTCAAATCACAATAACCTATAGCGGCACCTCGCCTTGGTCTCTATCTATTTATATATTTATCAACGGTATAAATATACCATAAGCACACATGTCACAAAATCATAGGAAACATATTAGAAACAGTAAATAAAGATGATAACTGTTATGTTCTGTTAATTTGCAGACACACAGTCAGATTCTCCAACTCCCTTGGATGGAGATTGCTTTGTGCAATAATAAACTCTGGTTCTTTATCTGGTTTTATTTATACTTCGCGTATACAGTTGGGACTACGTTAGTCAACCTAACTAAGAGTTGGCTAAAATGGTTCTCGCGTGAGAACATTAAAAACACAGCCTCTGAGCTGTCCTGACCTCTTGTCGGAGAACTCAAGCACTACGGCTTGCCATCTGGCGAATTCTACCGATAGCTAATGTCACCGCCATCTGTCTCTACAAGGCAGAAGCTTTACGATACACTACAATAACAGACAATTGCGGCGTTTGAAAGAGAAATGAAACCGTAGATGCGATAACATACAAAAATCTATAGTACAAATAAAACTAAATTGATTGAAAAGATTTGTTGGTATAGCTCTCTTGTACCTACCTTCCGTGCAGTTAAATAGATCTGCCACATCAGCATATCTATTAGTAACTTCATGTAATCTAGGTACAAGCGAGTGTTTCGTATACTCAGTCCGGTTATTGTAGCATTTAAACAGGATTTTAGAACGAGTGACTCTCGTGGCTATATGAAATCTGCACACAAAACACATCACTTTCTTGGCTTTTCATCATTGATAGTCCGCACCAAAAATTTTGAAATATATAAGACTAGCTTTTTTACCCGCGGCTTCGCTCGCATGGTATTAGAGGGAAATTACTGTAGCGCTTGCACTTATCAATTATCCCCCCCCCCCCTCCCCCCTCCCCCCTCCCGCCTTCCATACATTAATTCTCGATACATTCAGTTTTCAAACAGCTCGCGTGTCACCTAAATTTCATAATGTCAGAGCTCACCAGTAGTAAAAAAAAGATTTATCAACATTTCGAAGATTCCTTTTTTATTTATATAGATAGATCGATATTAACTTTGACGCCTGAAATAAAAAAAAAAAATGTATCAATATCGTTTCCACGGCACCGATTTGTTTTCTGACATTAGCAATAACTCGCTTTTGTTAGTGATAGAAAACGTATAAAAAATATAATATATTCATATGTATAACTTCATAACGCCAGAGCTTACCATTATGTACAGTCTATAGTACTCGCATTTAATTTTACTTTCTATTGTTGAAAGAATTTTTAAAATCTTTTTTTGTTTTATGCGTGAAAGCGTAACAAACAAACACACGCAGTTTCGCATTTATAATATGAATACAGATGTGCTATCGGCAGTTTTTACTGGGTGGGACTGTGCTTCCTGGTGTTATTCCGATATTTTTAACCAATACTACTGTACACCTTGAAAAAATCAACTAAAGGAACGAATTCTTTCCGTATTCAAACTATATTGTTAAACAATACTACTACACACCTTTAAAAAATCAACTACTTTCCGTATTCAAACTATTCGCATTAGGGAGTCATCCGCTGACAGTCGGGCGAACACCATAGCATATCTCTTGTATTTGAATATCTTTGGTCCGCGCCCTTCCATGCTATATCTCCCTAGGTTTCTACAATTTATATTGTTTGTGCAGAATATCAATGATGGCCTCCGTGGTCGAGGGGTACAACTTTTAAATTCCAGCATGAGCAAATAAATTTTATTTGATTAATTTATGTTATTTCACAATAAATTAATTAATTAAAAATTTTACATTGAATATTTTAGGCACGTTCCGGAGTAGAAGAAACTGTCGGTATGGTCCTGAAACAAAACCACCATTTAGAATTGAAACGTTGGTTGAAATGGCTTTAGCCGTGTTTGGTGACCAGATCGGAATATCCAGATACTTCCCCACCTTACTCTTCCCCATCTCCTTCTCCTTTTTTCAACCTTCATCGTCACAACATCCAATTGGGGATGACAGAGTCTCACTGGCTCCAGACGGTAGCAGTTGGGATTCTTGTAACATTATTCATATACCGTAATATTCATTCAAAGAAAAACCTTTTTATAATTTGTTACGTTACAAGAATAAGGAATCGAGTCTTAAGTACCGTCATGTTTCGACAGTCAGCGAATCGAGCCCTAAAATACTGTTGCACCGCGGGACGGTAATGCGCAGGCGCATCACCCCTCCCGCGACCCACGGATCAGGAGACGCGCCGCACACCGCCATTCAAATCAGTCTTCAGCAAGCGAGCTTCCCGGGCCCACGTCCCGCGCGAACATGTGCGACACAAGTTCAGTTTCGCCGGTTGTGCACTTCCGGTGTCCGGCATGGACGCTGCTGAGACCGGGAGAACAAGCGCGTAAAGCCGCTGTTGGCCCATAAACCAAACGTGAGTCAATTACCATGTTACCCTTTGTGTGCAATTAAATGTTTTGAAGCCCTAACCACGCGTGTAGAGAGCAGAGACTGACGTTCAAACTAACTTTCAGCTAGGATCGTTCCTCTTATGTATTATTGTGTCTCCTAGAATTGAATAAACTATTTATGTGATAACCTACCGTGTTTTGCTTGTCGAGAGAGGCCCTGGGGGGATGGAGAAGCGTGAAGTTCCGAACCACAAGCACTAGCCTTGAGGTTAAAAGAAACCCTGCTTGCACCGAACCTGAGCTAGTTTTTATTTGGGGCAGATACAGCAACTAATTTGTATTAAATATGTGGGAGCTTTCTCCAACCCTGCCGATAGCATCAGCACGCACGCTGACGCTAACACTGGCGCTAAACGTGGGGCCATTTAAATTTTTTTCTGTTCCACCACGGCCTCGTTCCCAAGCAACAATTGTAAACTCTGAAATGTTATTATGATGTATTGTTTATTCCCAATTGTCTAGCACTTCCAACAGGAATCTCGGCGCGAACGTAATTTCGAATCACAATTTAAATTATTACGGGCGCGATTTTATCATTTGTGACTCGTCACTCGACAAAATATTACCGGTATTCCAACGCAAGGTGCCCAACCTAGGAAGTTGTCGCTGCGAATAATACAGTGATTACAAAGTGTCGGCCGATTAAAATTGCTATTTTCAATACAAGTGAATAGTGGAAATAAACACAAATTAAAGAAGAATTTATTCAACAATTAAAATCATGTACATGATAAACAAATCATCCGCTTGGTCTCGAAAGTGCTAAATATTTTTAATAATATACTATATTGCAGCACGCTGGTACGTCTCTTAAACGGACACTTGCTGACACCTAGGGAACAAGTGGATTTAAATTCTTTCTGTCATTTGACAATTAAGTATTTTTGACTCTGTCGTCTGCTGAAACCGGGTCATGCCGAATCACATTCGAATAATGCAAAAAATACTAAATTCGCGTTGACGTGGATTCCTTGACATCTGACACTATAATACCTTGTCAATTGACAAAGAAGGTAATATCTTGTCGAAAAGACGAAGGGAATTCGCGTGTAAATACCAAAAAATTGGTGCAGTATAAAATCAGGCTATAGGAAGCCGCGTAATGAAACCATGCCCCCAAGATATTGTTGAATTCTCAAACAAATTACTTCCACGAAAACTTGTGAAAATTTTTTCGATTTTTCCTTTTTTCGATTTTTTTAATTTTCGAAATATTTTTTTTCCAAAACGCTTGGAGTTTTTCTTAAAAACGCATGGCCAGAGGAAAATCGCTGCTCAAATTTTCTCCAGTTTCGGACTCTGAAAATTTTTTCGATTTTTCCTTTTTTCGATTTTTTTAATTTTCGAAATATTTTTTTTCCAAAACGCTTGGAGTTTTTCTTAAAAACGCATGGCCAGAGGAAAATCGCTGCTCAAATTTTCTCCAGTTTCGGACTCTGAAAATTTTTCCGATTTTTTCCTTTTTTCGATTTTTTTTAATTTTCGAAATTTTTTTTCCAAAACGCTTGGATTTTTTCTTAAAAACGCATGGCCAGAGGAAAATCGCTGCCCAAATTTTCTCCAGTTTCGGACTCTGAAAATTTTTTTCGATTTTTCCTTTTTTCGATTTTTTTTTAATTTTCGAAATTTTTTTTTTTTCCAAAACGCTTGGAGTTTTTCTTAAAAACGCATGGCCAGAGGAAAATCGCTGCTCAAATTTTCTCCAGTTTCGGACTCTGAAAATTTTTTCGATTTTTTCCTTTTTTCGATTTTTTTAATTTTCGAAATTTTTTTCCAAAACGCTTGGATTTTTCCTAAAAAGCACGTGGCCAGAGGCAAACCTCTGCCCAAATTTTCAAATAACCCAAACACTTACAAATACGCGTTTTTTCGCAGAAGCATTTTGTAAAAAAAAATATATATACGTCCCCAGTGGTCAATCCCTGGCAAAAATTTCTTTCCAATTACGGATAAAGAGTCGAGTTCTCGTTTTTCTCCCAACGTAAGGTCACCCTGACACGACCCTATACACTATGGAAGTCCCTCAAGTCACGCTGGGTATAATCCCCCACATTTCTACGTCAAAAAAGGAAGAACTACTACAGGCCCTGAGAAGTAGAAAGATTTCTCCCAGGAATAAATCCAAAAAATGCCTTATTCAATATGCTTCTTTCTACAACAAAAAGTACATCAGGAAGCACGTCACATTCAAGGAAGAAGACATCGTCTGGAGGAGAAACAACACTCTGTCACAAGGTGCGCTGTACTTCTCTGCCAAATTGGCACCCCGTTTTGTAAAGACGAAAGTCCTAAAGAAAATCTCAGACCTGGTTTACCGATTGTCCGACATCTCTGGTAAACACATAGGTAACTACCATATAAAGGACATTGTAAAAAGTGGTAACATGGAAACAAACTCCATTGCCACGCCCGTATAACCCCAACGGTTATTCCTTGACTCCTAGCAACCATTCGTCTACACCGTGACATGGATCACTATGGAAGTCAACCCTTTTGTTTCGTCACTAATGAGCGGCCTCTCGTAAACGATTGTCACTCATTAGGACACTCAAACGAAACCTTTCTAGCTCTGGCACAGTGGTGTCAACTGTAGCCAAAGTCATGGAAGAAATTATAATTCTCCCTTGTGGTTTCGTTTCATTTTATTTTATTTTTGTTTGTATAAATATCTCGTCATCATCAGTCATTCGCCTCTAATTGCTGCCCCAGGTGTCAAACCTTGGAAACATCGTTTTTTCTAAACATGCACACCTCTACCTGAAATTGATCACTTCGGAGAAAGGAATTCCCTGTGGCTTACTGCAAGTAGTCAGAGACTACGTGCCCAAGTTTTTGTGCATCGTCACAACTAGCAGCATCATATTTTCACATCATCATGTCATACCTCGTCACCCCTTTCTAAATGTTAGAAAAATTTTTTTTGTACATTAAATATCGGGTCCTCGCCAAAGTGCATCTAACCCTTATGTCATATGTAGTTAAATTAGGTAAGCAAACCTGTGTAAACCCACGGCGGTATCAGATGTTTGCTACCCGTTCTAAGTTTTTTTCTGTTTTTTAAGAAAATAGAATGGCGCTCAATAAATAACCCAAATTGCTCTAGCTCTCCCCAGAACTGGATGTGGAGTCTGGAAAGTATCGTTATAAAAGGGACAACTTTCAACGTGCCTCTTCATTAACGATAAATTTTTTTACAACATTTCAGCAACATTGAGTCACCCTGGGTCTCAACTGCTCAAACTGAAATTTTGGGGTTGCCTTGTTGTGACTTATCACGTGCAAAGTACGAGGTCACAACAAGAAGCCAGGTCTCCAAGTGAACCACCCTGTGAACAACCCATCCCATTATTATAATTTTCATAACACCAAGGTGTGTCCATCGCAGTCTGTTTAAGTAAGTAAAACCTAGAAGGTCTTAAACACTCAAATCGGACCAATGTAAATAATTTTCCTTGTCAAACAACGATAAGCGCATGTCTTGTATTGTTGCTACCATCGTACGTGTAAGTACAACAAAAGTTGTACCATCACGATACGATACTCTGTGCGTAACCAAAAGGGTTGTACCACAAAGGATCTCTTTTGCGGTAAGCTTAGATGAAATTCACATTCCATCAGCACGCCAAAATTTTTTGTCCCTTAATTGTTGAAGTATAAAATCTTGGCCAGATCTTCAAATATGTTTTTGCCTTTGTGCAAGTCTTTAACGTACGCTAATATGGATTTATTATGCTACGGTATTGTTGTACTAAGTACATCAGTATGTCTCGCCGTCTGTATTGAATAGGTACCTTTATATGAACGTTAACCTTTGTTGCCATCATAGGTGGGAACCTTATAAAATCTGCCGTCATAGATGGGAATCTCAGAATATCTACTAAATGCGATACGGGGAGCCCGTTATAATTACTCTGTGGGTTTTTGTCAGAAATGTCATAAATACCTAGTCTTTTGCACCTCCCTTCAATACTGGGCAACCCAGTTGTAATTCGTTCATTGTTATCCGTGAAGACGTTATAAAACTTACTTGCAAATCTTTTGATTTTGCAATCTTGTACGCTATACGTGAAGACGTTATAATACTCACCATGAATCGTGCGAACGAAATAATATCAAACCTTTATGTGTGAACTACTCAATGTAGTCCACACCCCTTTTTTGTAATCATTAATATGCCCGTGGACTTCCTGTCACAAGAACCCAGGAACTATCTACTATCTCAAAAGGACTAATCATACGCTTCACTCATGATTATGGGGCATCGTGTCGTGGGAGTTAAGTTGATGGACACAAAAATACCTAACTCGTTGTCTGGGAGACGAACAAAGAAAATCCCCAGGTTTGTGAGATTTGAGCAAGGGTCTGTCATTTCTCGCAAACAAGTAGGAGAATAAAACGACCCCTAATCTTCTGCCCAATACACGTAGAGGATTAGACTTTTATGTCAGTGTATTCTTTTGTCCAACACTACCAAATATTATTGTAATGTGCCAGGATGACTGCTGTAGACCTTGTTTCACCTCCACCCAGAGGTCGAATTTCGGAAATAGCCGAGTCCCCAGCAGTTTTCTTCGTTCAAATGTTCCCAACTATCACCCCTCCCCTTCCTCGAAATTATCCGTGAATGGGGATATATGCGTTACGCACTTGGCGTTTCGTTTGTCAAATGGGACAATCTTCATACGCGGATCCTTTCAACTTCCTACTCCTTTCCCAGTTGTCATTATTGTAATGTGCCAGGATGACTGCTGTAGACCTTGTTTCACCTCCACCCAGAGGTCGAATTTCGGAAATAGCCGAGTCCCCAGCAGTTTTCTTCGTTCAAATGTTCCCAATTATCACCCTCCCCCTTCCTCGAAATTATCCGTGAATGGGGATATATGCGTTACGCACTTGGCGTTTCGTTTGTCAAATGGGACAATCTTCATACGCGGATCCTTTCAACTTCCTACTCCTTTCCCACTTTGTTATAACTAATCTTGTACGCAATGTTTTGTTTTTCGAAAGTAGAAAAAATGCTACCGTATAGACGTGAGCATAGGTCATGGAAGACCAACTTCTTTCGAATGGGGAATTTTGTTATACGTACAATCCCTCAACCACGTATTCTTGGAAATGTATTTGGTAAAGAAAAAAAACCAAAAGGGGTTACACAGAACCTGTCCTTGAATACGTACCTTTGTAACATGTATTAGGCATTAGCCACATTTAGTTAGCTCTCTCTCCGTCTCTCTCTCTACACGCCAAACAAATCCAACTTTTTCTCAACATGCACACTTGTTTCTCTCCAAACTTTTTTCATCATTGGTCTACTAGGCAGGTAAACTTCAAGAATTTTGTTCTAATAATAATTTTTGCCGGATTAAAAAAAAAAAAAAACAGCAGCTCTGCACCCTATCTACATCTGCGCCTCTTCATGCTGCCCTCGCTACCGTCACGGAGGTCCCTTGCCTTCAATCCCTGCGTACCAAAAGCACCCGACCGCATCTAACATAACCTAGTGTGAGTCGTGCGTGTAGTTGCGAATTGTATCACCACAAAGAACCGACACTCAAAACAAACCCGAGCACGCCAGCTCTAGGTTGGTTCATGTTCCTGTTGCCCTTGTGCAAATGTTCCTGCTGCCATTATGCAAATGTTCCTGCTGCATAATGCAAATGCTCTGCTGCCATTATGCAAATATTCCTGCTGCATAATACAAATGTTCCTGCTGCATAATGCAAATGCTCTGCTGCCATTATGCAAATATTCCTGCTGCATAATACAAATGTTCCTGTTGCCCTTGTGCAAATGTTCCTGCTGCCATTATGCAAATGTTCCTGCTGCATAATGCAAATGCTCTGCTGCCATTATGCAAATATTCCTGCTGCATAATACAAATGTTCCTGTTGCCCTTGTGCAAATGTTTCTGCTGCCATTATGCAAATGTTCCTGCTGCATAATGCAAATGCCCTACTGCCATTGTGCTGATGCTCCTGTGCCCTTGCGCAAATAACAATACCAACGATTGTTCACAAAACAATCCCACTACATACAAAAACCAGTGTACCAACCACCAATTACGATTCCACTCTCCAATACTTCAATGGTTTCGTACTGGCTCACCCACAGGATCCGGAAGCAGTTACCCTTTCGACCTCTGTGACAGGTAGAACTCTCCACACCACCTAGAAGCCTCATCATGTGTTCTCTTCCTCGTATTTTCTTAAAGGCCCTAGTGTCCCTTGAGTGTAATCTCAAATGGGCCAGGTTACTGTGACAAAGTAACCTTGTAACTTCAGTGAAACGTTCAACCACCCCAGACATCCTACGCAAACCACGTTCGCAAACATTAGCTCACAGACCAATGATACAATTTTAGAGTTTTTTTTTCTATCACTGCATAACCCTTGTACCTTTCTTCAACAGATCCTTGTTCTTTGCAACTGTATTTATGTATGCCACTGCCTTTATATACATTTATTGACAATTCCTTGTTACACCATGTATCATCTCTTTTGTGTTCTGTTCATAACTATTCTCCAGCTAGGAATTTCTCTCTCTCTCTCTCCTCGTTTCTCTTAAATGTTTTTGGCACAAGTGCTGAAAGGGTAAGAGGATTTATTAGCCCTACAGCTCCATTGCCACGTCGCTTTTATTGCGGCGAGGGGGGAAGTGTTACGTTACAAGAATAAGGAATCGAGTCTTAAGTACCGTCATGTTTCGACAGTCAGCGAATCGAGCCCTAAAATACTGTTGCACCGCGGGACGGTAATGCGCAGGCGCATCACCCCTCCCGCGACCCACGGATCAGGAGACGCGCCGCACACCGCCATTCAAATCAGTCTTCAGCAAGCGAGCTTCCCGGGCCCACGTCCCGCGCGAACATGTGCGACACAAGTTCAGTTTCGCCGGTTGTGCACTTCCGGTGTCCGGCATGGACGCTGCTGAGACCGGGAGAACAAGCGCGTAAAGCCGCTGTTGGCCCATAAACCAAACGTGAGTCAATTACCATGTTACCCTTTGTGTGCAATTAAATGTTTTGAAGCCCTAACCACGCGTGTAGAGAGCAGAGACTGACGTTCAAACTAACTTTCAGCTAGGATCGTTCCTCTTATGTATTATTGTGTCTCCTAGAATTGAATAAACTATTTATGTGATAACCTACCGTGTTTTGCTTGTCGAGAGAGGCCCTGGGGGGATGGAGAAGCGTGAAGTTCCGAACCACAAGCACTAGCCTTGAGGTTAAAAGAAACCCTGCTTGCACCGAACCTGAGCTAGTTTTTATTTGGGGCAGATACAGCAACTAATTTGTATTAAATATGTGGGAGCTTTCTCCAACCCTGCCGATAGCATCAGCACGCACGCTGACGCTAACAAATTATGTGTTTATATCGGCAAGTACCTCGTCGAATTCAATGTTTCAAAGACCCAATCATGTCTGATTACGTCTAAAAGGGATCGAAATGAAAATCTAGTCTCCTTCAACGGAAGCAATCTTCCAAACAGACCTTCCATTGACATGCTTGGTGTAACTATAAGTGGGTATGGGGGTTCAGGTATGGGGCTCAAGTATGGGGGCTCCATCGAAGCCAGAGTAAAGTTAGCTTCTCAAAAACTGGGCGTACTGTACCGGAGCCCGCAGATACTTTAATAGTACACAACTGCTAACCCTGTACAAATCGCAAGTGCGCCCCACGGTTGAATTTGGCAGCCACCTCTGGTCTGGAGCTCAAAATACTTGAAAAATACCCTCGACTCTGTGCAGAAACGGGTGGTCCGTTTGATAGTTTCTCCCATCTTAACGAACGGATTACAATCTTTAGAGCACAGGCGTCGGGTGGGAATGCTATAAATAAAAAGTTATATCACAATAATTAGGGACCACCGATATTAATTATATATTAGCACCCCTGACCCATAAATGTGCGCTTTCTACCTGTAAAAGGTATTTGGATTCAAAGGAGATGTTTTAAAGTTTTTGTGAAAGCTATGTTTTCAAGGTTACTGTGTCATTGAAAATATATAATAATAATAGTAAATATAATAATAATAAAAATTTATAATAATAAAATAAATAAAAATAGTAAATATAATAATAAAATAAACTCTATTTCTGTTATAATTAGTGTGACTCGCTCATCAAGCACAAGAACTAGCTTCTTCTTTGGTGAGAAAGCAATTTTAAATTATAAAAAAAAAAAAAAATTAAAAAAAAAAAATTAAAATAATATTAAAAGTTTTTATCATTACGCTGCAAATGAACGCATTTTTTATCGTACTGCACACACGTGACCATGTCGGTGACTGGCCAGTTCCAGAGAAAAAACACTTCTTCGAAATTCACAGAAAAATCAACAAGTCTAAACCATTAAATATAGAAAGGGTAATAGATTAAATTTACTTGAACAATTAGAAATCAATAAGCGAACGAATTACCCGAATGTAACATAAATTGTATTTAAAGTAAGAAAAATTATTTATTTTCTACTTCCTAGTATATTACAAAATCATAAGTCATAGCAGTGACGTTTTTATTCAACAACTAGCTGGTACCCGGCATGCGTTGCAATGCAAATAAATAAATTGTTTCTCCCAGCATTTCCTTTCCCATGCGTCCCCGTTCCCCTCCCGCGTCCCTTTCCCCCTGAGTTCCCCTTCCGCTTTTCACGCCTTCCCTTCCCTAGTCATCCCTCCCGCTAACCCAACTTTCCCACATTACCCTTCCCCTCATGCCTTCCCTCCCTGCCGCTTAAATAAATAAAATACAATCATTTTTATTCATACAAATTTCATAACGCCAGAGCTTACCATTATGTATAGCCTTTAACCTTCGTGGGCGTGCACACAACAAATTACCAAAGTTTCATCGCAATCGGATGAACGGTATGGCAGCGCATAACATACGAACAAACAAACAAAAATTGATTTTTATATATAAGAAGAAGATTAAGAACACATAAACATTTAATGAAAGGAAAACAAATTTCAAAGTACCCTAAGCAATATAATATCTACTGTCTCAAATATTTTCACAGCAAATTCAAAAATTGAAATTTAGAATCCCATAAATACGTCGTCTCAAAGTGCTTTAACCACAGTTTGAAAATGGCCTTAAAGAAAAAGAACAGATGTCACAATAATAAAAACTAAAATGCTTCCAAAACTCAATAATAAAACTAATACATTTAATTCAAATAAAATTAAATGTAATTCCACGAAATAATCGAAAAAACAATTGAGATAACTATATTATATTTACTATAGAAATGTGGGTTTGTTTAGTGTTTTTTACCCTTTTTCGGTTTGCAATATCATGTATAACTGTAGTAAGGTTAAGAAATATATTTAAGCCATGCATGTTTATACCAAATTTTAAAATAATTTTGCAGTTAAGAAAAATCGTTTCCGATAAAAGATATTTTAAAACCCGGGTGAAGGCGGGTATTAAAAACGACGACGTTATACGATGAAATAAGAAGACCAAAGTTTTATGCAGCAGAAACATGAATCCGGTTTGTTTCTTAGGCAAAATAAAATATTCTCTGGAAATCTCGGAATGTTCTGCCGACTAAGCGCCTAATATTGCGGAAAATATTTCTAGGAAGATTCGCGCGCATCCGGGGCGATTATTTTAAAACGGCAGCTGTTCTTAAAAATTCGCCAAAGTAGACTTCATTTTTGTATTTACTCGTATACTCATTTCTCTGCAAAAATCGAAAACAAAAAAGACAAACGCCTTTACAAAATAATGGTGACTTTTTTGACACCTCCTTTGTAATAATTAACATTCCCAAAAACTTGAATGTACGAGTATGTGACATCACAGCAGAACTTGAAGTTAGTTACAAGATAAAAAAAACAAACAACGGTATGAAATCGTTGTGATTTTAGCTGAGAACCATTAATTATTTAAATTTACTGCCTGACATGAATTTTTTTTGCGTCTCTTTAGTTCGTAGCCAATTAGAGTATAATTCCGTCATTTGGTCACCTCTCCAAAAGATTCATTTTGAAAATGTCGAAAGAATTTAGAGAAAATGTTCACAATTTATTAATTTTTAGTTGCTTTAGAACAACTTAACTACACTTTTTCAATAAATTCCATGAAAATGAAATAAGAAGACCATGTTCTTAAAGATCGGGGAAGGATAAAAATTGTTAATTTGGAGCTTGATAGTTGTAAACTCCTGAGTGCAGTCCATTTAAGAGTACCTACTCGATAGACAGGGTATAATGACCTTTTTCACGGTCACCATTCACAAACAAATTGTATAACAAACTCACCAATTCCTTGCCTAAAGTTTATCAAAAGAAAATACTTAAGTTATCGACATTTTTAATGTAAAATATTCGATTTTTAAAACAAACCATAACTTTTTTTTTTTAAGATATTATTTCCAATGATTTCAGAATGTTTTTATTATTATTATTTTTTATTTTATCCCATTGTAAAATACTGTAAAGTAAGACATTATTTTTGGAATCTATTATTTACTACTAACCCCCTTGTAAAAAATTGTAAATATAATGTACCTTTGAAAACCTTATTAAAAAGCCCCATGGGCATATTAAAGAGTAAGTGAATAAAAAAAATTGCTTGCTGTCATTTTAAATAAGATTGAATATAAATGCGTCTTTAAATCCTGTATTAATAATTCAAAATTATTATGACACGAAATGTACAAGTTATAGTGTTGCTGATATCCTAGGCCAAGAAAACAAGCACATTACCTACCTATTAATTACTTACCCCCCTGGGTCTTCCTAAATATGATGTAGTGTTGGAAGATCCCTTTTACTTGGAAACTATTCTAAGGGATTTATTCAGGACAAGGGGGGTAGTTATTGTAGGGCGCTGAGAGTTATTATTCATCCCTTAGGGATGCGTAAGGACTTTAATTGATATCAAAACTAAACTTGACAACGTTGACCTGGTCTTGTACGGTTCTATAGATTCAATAAACCTATATATTTTAAAATCGTTGAAGACAATATTAGAGACTCTCAAACGAAATTTTGAAAGAGTAAAATCAGAAAAGATACTGTAGCATTTAAGAATTAAACCTAAGACCTTTCTCTTGCCGGGGTTCTGTATCCGCGGCTGTACATTTTTATTCTATAATTCCAGGAGGCTTTTGCATATAGATTGTACAACTTTATTATAGATATACGCCAAATATACGTTAAAACACTACTAAACTACATATTTGACCAAAAACACAAATTTTAACAAACATAAAATATCATGAACAGACCACTTAGACAAGCGTACAAAGAAAACATAAAAAAACTCCGACGGTAAATACAAGCTTTGGACAAAGAAACTATAAATCTCATGTTATAAAAGCATTCAACAGTCTTACACTTAAAAATAAAATTGAGGAAAGAAAAAATAAATTCACACACAAAATTACAAAACGGATTAAAGAACAAAAAAGACAATATTACCGAAATTTCATAACATGAAAGAATAAAACATACGAAAAGAATAACACGCAACACACAAAAACAGTATAAAACACACATCACTCACAAACACACAACACATAATATTTGCCGATTTTTTTATTTAATTTTATATTTTTAATTTTACTTTAATTTTCACTTTAATATTTCTTTTATTTTTAGTTTAAAGTTATCATAATTTTTTTGTTTTTGTAGTAACTAACATTATATTTTTTTCTTACCAAAATTTGATATGTATAAAAAAAACGTTTTTGTTTTATTAAATGGGGGCCTCAGCACGGGTAAGCCACCCAGTGAGGCCAACATTACTAGATTATACTTTGAAATGTAAAATATTTCATCAAATAAATAAATCAATAAATAATTATGAGAAATTGTGTGAAACCTCTGCAATGAGCAATGAACACAAGTAGAGTAATTTCAAAATTATAAGATCCTCGTGCAAAGAATGGTTCACATTAACCTCGCTCAAAAATATATACATTTTAATGGTACCAAATTGAGACAATGAGTAAAGCCATAACGGTCCAGAGGCAGAACGGCGGTGTTAATAATGTACAGCCTCCTTCGTGGTCAGAAAAAATTCAGTACGACAAAGTTGTACGAATTATGAAATAATATTGTCTTTTACGTTCGCATTCTTCATTAGAAGTGTTAATTGAAATTTTAATTTTAATCGGGTACAAGTTTTTTAAATGGTCCATCGCATTAGTGATAATTTATTTGGTGCGCCATGCAAAGGAATACCACGTCCAAGATTTACCATGATAACAATTAACGAAAAATATAACTCCTTGAACTTTCAATAGTTTTGGTCAAAATGTGGCCGTTTGGACAAGATTTTAACACATGGACTGCTGCCCGCTATTGTTCAGCCAATGATGTGCCTCAAATGGACACAGTCACTTACGCGTGGGTTTAAGACACGCCGTCCTAAAAAGTATCAGTAAAGGATCTTATAATGGTGAAACTACCACATATTGTGGTGTGGGCCCAGTATGTATTTTACTTGAATAGTTTTGTATGAGACTAACTAATTTGATCTATACAACACTGTAAAACTAGGCGGCTGGACCTTAATCTTCACTTCGGTTCGGGAGATTCTTTGTAATTAACAACTCGGAAATATTTTTGATAATGAATAATATTTATTATCAGTCAATTTTTATATAAAAATATTCACGCACCTGTTCTAAGTTTTAACGTTAACATGTTATTGTTTTTGTCGCTGCAAGTGCAAAGAATGACTAATTAGTTTACTGTTCTCCAGCAGGTGTTGAAAAATAATATTCGTTGCTGAGTGCTTACGTACTGAATAACAAACTGGTCGGTACAATTTTAAATCGCACCGGCATCGCAAGTTAAATCCTGTTACAATAATATTTTTGAAGGAACACGTGCAACCCGTCTTCACGTAAACACCAGCTACCCAGGTTTTGCTGAAAACAAGAATCGGCTCGTAGAAGTTTTGTGTTATTAATACTGTAAAGTATGCCACATATAATGTACGTACGAAACTACTTGAACATTTGAACTCGCATTTTTTATAAATTTTGAGACTGGTATCGTTTTAATTCTTCTTCAGTGGCGCTACAGCCCATTTAGAGCCTTGGTTTCCTTCAGGATAAGCCTCCACCGCCCTCTGTCCTCATCCGTCGTCTTCCAATCTGCAACACGGAGTAATCCCCTTGCATCTTTCCTGACATCATCTTCCCATCTCAGGTCCTACCTAGGTCTGCCAGCCTTTCGTTTACCTGCCGGGTGTTAGGACCTTCATCGGTTCTAGTTGTAATAAGCTTATAAAATATGGTCAATCGAATTCACTTTTCGGAATGGGGTGACTTTCATCACCATGTTGTTTTTGACTCTCCAAACAAATTCACATTTTCTTTACTCACACGGTATCAAGAGATACACTTGACTAACTTTCACCAGTAATTCTTGACATAATTTGAAATTATTTTGTTTCAAAGTTGACATTTCGTCAAAGTCACTCTATTTTAGCATTTTTTTTCATAAGCACATCCAAAATTATTTTGACTTCCTAAGTGGAACTTTACAAAGCATTTTTTTTTCGGATGGTACAATTTGGTGTTAGAAAATTCTGTATACGGACCTCTTTTAGTAAGGATATAATTGTTAAATTGCTAAGGAGTGGAAAGAAGGCAGATTATCTGACTGTACTAAATTCGTTACAACACATACAAAAACGCAATCACACTAAAGGTTTAAAAGAGTACTTATCAACAGGGCGATACTGCAGATAACACCTTTCTGTATCTATACTAATATTATAAATGCAAAACTGCGTGTGTTTGTTTGTTAGTTACCCTTTCACGCATAAAATAATAAAACGATTTTAAAAATTCTTTCACCAAAAGAAAGTGAAATTATATTATATGCGAGTACTAAAGACTGCACATAATGCTAAGCTCTGACGTTGTGAAATTATAAATATTAATATTTTATATTTTTTATACGTTTTCTGTCGCTAACTAAAACGAGTTAATGCTAACGTCAGAAAACAAATCGTTGCCGTGGTAACGATGTTGAAATATTATTTTTTTTAATACAGACGTCATCATTAATATCTATTTATCTATATAAATAAAAATGAAACTTCCGAACGACTGAACCAAATTGGATTATTATTATTTATTATTTTAACTTTATGAGTAAAACCTCAAACTGTAATATTTAATTAAATGAAGACATTATGAGCGAAACTCAATCGAAAATCTGGAAACAGAAAAATCAGAAAAAGATATTGGCACCTCTGGGACTCGAACCCAGGACCTCCCTACTTTCCGGGTTGGGCGCTCTTATCCACTGAGCTAAGGTGTCGATATCCAATTCGGTCACTTTTAACTGTACCATACTTCGACTAAGAACCACCCATATTATCTTCATTTTTCTTAACGCATATTTTTATTGGCTGCCATCTTTATGAATGATTGCAAGATTCAACTCGAACTAAATGCAATCTAGTTCGAGTTGTTTCACTTCATAAAGATGGCAGCCAATAAAAATATGCGTTAAGAAAAATGAAGATAATATGGGTGGTTCTTAGTCGAAGTATGGTACAGTTAAAAGTGACCGAATTGGATATCGACACCTTAGCTCAGTGGATAAGAGCGCCCAACCCGGAAAGTAGGGAGGTCCTGGGTTCGAGTCCCAGAGGTGCCAATATCTTTTTCTGATTTTTCTGTTTCCAGATTTTCGATTGAGTTTCGCTCATAATGTCTTCATTTAATTAAATATTACAAATTGGATTAATCTTTTTTTTACTACTGGTGACTAGCATTATAAAATATAGGTGACACGCGAGTTGTTTGAAAACTGAATGTATCAAGAATGAATGTACGATATGTGGGAAGGGGGGAGAGGGGGGGATAATTGATAAGTGCAAGGGCTACAGTAATTTCCCCCTAATACCGTGCAAGCGAACCCGCGGGTAAAAAACTAGTAAAATTATAAAGAAACGTTTATATCTGGGTCAAAATAAAATCATAGAACCCTGTACAAACAAGGCGAATACAGGTATCCAAAACTAAACAATATTTGTCTTCTTAATAGGCCATTATTTAAGGTTAATTAACGTAATTGAATTTGGTGAATATGATAGGCTTCTAGGAAGCACACCGTAGGCAGTTGTAGGCTTTTTGGGTCTCTCAATAGAGCCTCTTAGCATCTAGCGTTTACAAAAAGGCCATTACACTACTGTTTAATTACTTGGTTTCGCAGTTTTTCGTTTAAATTTATGTTGAAATAATTATCACTTCTTATGATAATTAAAAATAATGTGGCAAAAACTTTTGCGGTTTGGGTGAGTATTTTTTTCTATTTTATTTAATGGTAATTGGGTGAATCTGCAACATTTGTCCTCGGGCTAAGACATAAAAAGATGTAATTATTCTTGGGTAGTTATACATTATTTTCAGTAATTATTGGTAACTTCTTTATTGGGAGGCGGGTGTGTACCGCACCCAGGAACTTTTTGTTCAATAACCAAGACCTCCGCCATTGATCCTCCCCAAGTGGTTCGATAAGTTTGGTGACTTAGCAGGGGTGCCCAGATTCATGGGGTGAGCTTTGTCTAGGTCTAGGTCATGGCGGACGCGTTCGCTTACCAACTGCGTGGCGCACCGGAGAGGTTGGTTGGAGGAGACCATTTTAATAATAATAATAATAATATTTGGATGATTTATGTGGCGCCGTTTTTGTGAAAAATCACCTCTAGGGCGCTGTACAAACTTACAATATATTTCTAAAATCTAGAAAACCTATAAACTGAACAAACAATTAAAAACAACTTACGGCCAAAAATTGCATCCACCGGTTCATAGGAAAATGTATGTACAATGTGTCGACCAATGAACGCGATGCTTCCTAAAAATGTATACAGGACCATACTTATCTGTGAGGTCGCTTGAAATTAACACTGTTTATTGTCTATTGAGAAATTTAGATAGAGTTCGCACGCAGAGGACATTATTGTGCACTCTTGTTACATGTGTTTAATCCTGAAATATATTTTCCACATCTCTTTCCCCTCTCCACTATTTTCAGTCTCATAACTTACCGAAATTGGGGATGCCGTAGTCTCACTGGCTGCAGACGGTTGGAACTTTTGTGTTATAGTCGAATAAAAAAATATATACACATGATTTTTTTTTAAATTTTCTTGTTGTTCAGTGTATGTAGGTTTAATCTTATTACTTTAAATGGCTTTAGCCGTGTTTGGTGACTAGATCTAAATAGCCTGGTACATTTTTCACATCTTCTTCCCATCCCCACTACCTTCAGCATCACACCATACCAAAATTCAGGATGCCGTAGTCTCACTGGCTCGAGACAGTTGGGACTATTGTGTTATATTCAGATAAAAAACTTATATTATGTGCAAGTAGGAATCTTTAACAGTTTTTTGCTAGGCCAACTGCACGTGTAAGTATGTTGTATTTTGTTATTGCCGCATGCTTCTTCGGAGAGTCGAAATTATTGTTAGTAAAAATATTTTTTACAGTGGATTTTTTCTTGATGCCTTCAGACTTTGGCTGTAGGGCCACATAACTCTTTGCATGCTTATTTGAAGAAAAAATCTTCTAAAGGATCAGCTGTTGGCCGGACCAACTGTCGGAAGGATCAATTGTCGCAGGATCAATTGTCGCAGGATGAATTGTCGCAGGACGAATTGTCGGGTACTGCCGCAAACATACGTTATTTTATTAATTGAATTTATTTTTGTAAAATGATACAAATAAATAAAATAAAATGTATTAGCGCACGCGACCTTTGGATTGCGAGTCAAGAGCCTTACCCCTCGACCACGGAGGGTATTCTCGCATGCGAAAGTATGTCAACCTAGTATCAAACAATTCATCAGCAACTCGTTAAAATTAGATTTAGATAGTTAATCAGGGAACAAAATTAATATTAGTGACAAACACTTTAATAATTCATGTTTCTCTGCGTAAGTACTGAAAAATTCATTCACTTGGCATAATATTTTGATAAAGTCATAATAATACAATTAACGCTTGGAATATTATGTACTGAAGAAATAAAACGAAAGAACTGTGTTTTGAACATTTCCATACACCCAAAGTAAGTCTTATTTTTTCGGTTCCATGCCAACTGAGAATAAAGTCAAATCAACACCTCTTTGAAAAGTCATCTAAAGCTATAAAAAAAATAATTTTAACTAACCCATAACCCTAACCTCAATATCTTTGCCCAAACCTTACGTAACCTATTTGACCAATTTTTTTATGATCACTTTTAATGACTTTTCTGAGGTGGTTTTGAGTTGTTTCCATTCTGAGTTGTCCAGTCACCATTTTTTTATACTTTTTGTGAAAATTAATAATAAATGGATTTGAAATTTTTTCATGATCTGATGATCATTTTTTTTTACTGTGGATATTTTATGAATCTTAACTATTTTTATTAGAGATAACCATTTTCTTTTAAATCTGTCCCTGTGGTTGAGGGGAAAGAATTTCGACTTGCAACACGCAGGTCGCGGATTCAAATTCCTTCATGCGCAAATAAATTTTATTTGAATAAATTGTGGAATTTCACAATTTATTAATTAAAAAAAAAATGTAGTATATTTGCGGCACGTTCCAAAGTTGAAGATGTTCTCAGAATCGCCCAGATATATAAGACCACCATTCAGAATTGAAACGTTGCTTGAAGTGACTTTAGCTGTGTTTAGTGACCAGATAATTCTACACAAAAGGAGGGAGATAATTGATAAGTTCAAGCGCTACAGTAATTAACCCCTAATACCATGCGAGCAGAGCCGCAGGTAAAAGCTATTAATTAAGTATCTATTAAAGTATTAATTAAGGCGATCACACTGAACAATTAAATCACTTCTAATTGTTCAGTGTGATCGCCTCAGCTAGATTGTCTGAATCACCTGACTTCGCAGTCTTGCGCCGGTTCACGCCGGTTCGTGGGAGTAATTCTGGGGAAATGAACCGGATGAGATGGGCGTAAGACCATTTTACGGTTAATTATAAGCCAGCCGGCTGGGCTTTGTAAAATGAAAGGTTACCAATTCGATAAAACGGTAAAAATAACATAAATTACACGCGTGTTTCGGTCGAATCGCAGATGTTTTGACGGTGAAATTGCTATGCTGTGTCCGAAATTCATTAAAAAATTAGGCTAAATTCACGTATCTACGACCTACATTTAAGTCCCTATTTAAAACCTATTTTTGTCTTCATCATAAATTCAAGTAAGGAAAATAATTTCCCTCAGGGCCTATGTCATATTTGGGAATAGTATGTGGGGGTCTTTTAATGGAAAGGAAGAACGTCTTAGAAAGAACGTCTTTCCTTGAAGAAACCTTAATTGTAGGAGAGAGGAAACACAGATGTCAGTGGTTTTTGCTTGATATGTGCAGTATTTTTAAATTGACACAGTTATTCACTTTTCTGATTAGGTAGTCAAATTCAGTATTTTTTGACATAAGCTCCACACAGGAGGCTTTGAAGAAAATAAGTTCCCTCAGGACCTATGTCATCTTAGGGGATGCTGTGTGGAGGGTTTTTTCTAGGAATGAAAGAGGTGTTGAGGGGTGGGTAGGAATCTGGGCGTCAGTGTGTCCAGGAGTAACGGACGTATGAATCCATCCCTCCGAATTTCTGGCTACAGAGGTCAGAAGACCTCTCCCATTCAGTCTCTCTTGATCCGGCTCGTCATGCAGCAGGTGGGCAGATGCATCGGCCGCCAAGACCTGGAAAAACTTCACCGCATGAACCCGGGCACGCTTGCTAAGTCACCAAACGTTGCGAACCACTTGGGGAATAGGAGAGGTGTTGGTTTTTCAATAAAAGGTTCTCACAGCACCCAAACCCACCTCCCAAAATGAAAATTATATTTCCCAGGAAACAACTAATTGTCAAATGGCCTTTATATAAATAGATACATATGTAAATTCAAATGAAAAAAATATAAAAACAAGTAATTTAAGTTTTGCGCATCATTTTTAAGTTTCTTAATTATACCAATTCTCACAATTTTTTTTTATTTATTTACCCAAGAGAAGAATTCCTACTTATTATTTTTTACTAATTCATTTAAATTACTTCTTAATTTTTGTTTTTTATCTTAATGAGTAAAACCTCATATTGTAATATTTAATTAATGAAGATACATTAGCGACACTCAATCCAAAATCTGAAACAGAAAAATCAGAAAAAAGATAATGGTAACGTCCTGGGTTCTTAGATGTGACCTTTTTTCTGATTTTTCTGTTTTAAATGTCGCTAATGTTGTCTTCATTAATAAAATATTTAACTACTTCTTTGTGTAGGTTAAATTCAAATCATGGCAATTTTAGTTAAAAATGTATAAAAGTGTATTTTTAGTTAAAAATGTATACAAGTGTATTTTTAGTTAAAAATGTATACAATTGTATTTTTAGTTAAAAATGTATACAAGTGTATTTTTAGTTAAAAATGTATAAAGGTGTATTTTTAGTTAAAAATGTATACAAGTGTATTTTTAGTTAAAAATGTATACAAGTGTATTTTTAGTTAAAATGTATGTTCATCATTTGTCAAGGTGTTGTAATATTGATTATTACTATTGTTACATCAATAATTATTGATGCTCTTGTTACATCAATCAACAAACTGAAAAATTTCGAATGACACAAACAAAGTCACATTGTACTAAGTGGATATAAATTTATTAATAAACACCAATACAAAGACGTAGATATCTAAATAATTCAAAAACAGAACGGTTGACTAAACTGCTGAATGTTTAATTTCTACATTTTAAATAATGTTTAGGTATAATGACCACGCCACGTCAATAATTATTATCTTAAATTATTAAATTATCTATTTATGTATTGTTGGTTTGTTTGGAAGGCGTATTGAACGCCCTTTTCGACCCTTTTAGGGTTCGAATGACTGAATATGTAGATAAATATTGGCATTAATTATCTAGGTCAACTTTAATGCTTTCATATTTTCCCCCAAGTATATTTGTTAGTGGGAAGAATGGTACACACTTTTTTACCGGCAACGGTTTTCACTTTGACGATAACGATTTTTGTGAAATGATTAATGTTAAAAGGGGCTGTTTTTAAATAAATCCATTTGAATTTTATTTTATTTTTTCTTGAATCAATGAATGCAAATCTTGGAAATGGAAACTAACTCATTTTTCGACACCCGATCTAGCTGAAAATCGGCAAATAGACTCCTTGTCAACGACAATGCATTCTGACAAAGTTTGGTGGCAATTACGCAAACACCGCGTGGTCTAGAGGTAAGACTCTTGACTCGCAATCCGAAAGTCACGGAATCCAATCTCGGCGTGGCAAATAAATTTTATTTGATTAATTTGGGTTATTTCACAATTAAATCATTTAAAATAATAAATAGCATATTTGCGTCACGTTCTAGTGTGGAAGATACTCTCAGTATCGCTCTGGTGTAAGACCACCATTCAGAATTGAAAAATTGCTTGAAATGGTTTTATCCGTGTTTAGTGACCAGACCTGAATTGCCAAGTACTTCCCCACTCCTTGTTTATTCTTTCCGTTCTCCTTCCCTCCCCATTACCTTCAGCCTCACAAAATACCCCAACTGGGGATGCCATAGTTTCACTGACTCCAGACGGGAGCAGTTGGGACTCGTTGTTTATATAAAAAAAAAACACACACACACATACGCGCGGACCTATACGCATATGAAATTGGAAGATATTAAAACTCTTAATTAAAGCAATTAAAGTCGGTATAGTGTCGATGATATAGTCGATTTAGCGCAGTTGATACAGTTGTTGACCCTGGTTCCTGGGTAGGAAGGTTCCATTCTCAGTCAAAACAAATATTTTTAAAAAGTTCTTAAAAGACATTTGAAAATTATTGTTTTATAGAAAAAGCTGTATTTTAAAATGAATGATTTTTTCGTTAGCGAATTGGTATAATTTTGTACTAAATAATTGGTAATATGTGTTTGGGGCGTGTGTGCTCGGTGTAAACTAAATAATTTTCCTTGCTTCTCGTTCCTTTGGTATAACAAGGTTCTACCTGCTATTTGCATATTGAAAGTTTAAAGTTAGAATCACGAATGAAATAATAAAAATTGACATTCATTTATGAAAAAGAAACGAAGAGAAATTTAAAAATCTTTATGGTTCATAACATTCCATGAAAAAATATATCACTCAAAAAACAGATTGAATCTTGTTTCTTTGAAAATCAGCTTAAGTCAAAGTAACAGGGTTTTATCAGATTATTACATTTTTTTGCTAAACGCTTTTAAAATTTTCTTAAATTTAAGGAAATCAATAGTTTATAATGAGATTAATTAGTACACCTAACTGAAAAACTAGTAATCGATTTTCTCATTATGCTATTGTATTATGTATCTTAAAATTAGACAATTATCATATTTATTTATTTACGATATTAACGCCTTTCAGCATTTACATAATATAACAAAGTATTAAGTATAACTACAACATGAATAGATTTTGTCAATGGAAGGGCAGGATCTCAGTACCACAAGCAATTAGATCATGACATTGGTGACGAAGACTATTATGAAGATGTCAATATCAACCAACCGGGATCAACAAAAAACGTTATTACGTAATAGCGAATACGTAATATATTTACGAATATTAGTGGAACTCTGCGCGGCTCAAGTGCTATTTCGAAATCTATCATCGTTGAAATATCTGTGGAATAGACCTACTGGGAATATCATAATAAAAAAATGCTCCCATTTTCTCTACCTCATAGTGGTGTGGAAATGAGTTAGCAAAATTATTATAATAATGTAATGAAAAGCTCGAAAAAATGACAAAAATTGGGAATTTCACATTTTTTTAGAAAAATATTCACATTTCCGCCACTGTAACTCGTTACCTATTAGACTAACAAAAAAAAATTTAGAAACAAAAATATTCGCAACTTTATCATCTTTAAGTTTGTCTACAATTTGGTTGTGGGATCAACCATTGCACAATTATTTTGAAAAAATCAAATTTTGGCAACCTCAATCCAAGATGGCGGCTCGAGCTCGACCCCCCCCCAAGGTCGAAAACTTTTTTTTTTCTTTAGAGTCCCAACTTAAACAACATATATCAAAATCGCTACTACACGACCTTTTGCAAAGCAAAACTCCCCACTGACTGGAATATTAGGCAGACGTAACAAATGGCCCTTAAAATTTAGAATTGATATTTTGTTTTTCGAAAATATAAAATCAAGTTGTTTTATTGATAAAAGTGGCACACAAACTGCAAATGAAAACATGTTGTTCTGAAAAAAAGTATGATTCAACATTTTTTCTTCTTAAATCTGGCGGAATTGACAAATATTTTTAAACATAAAAATTTTCAAACGCAAAACAGACGTATTTTTTTAAAGTTTGCCTTTCTAGGTTCTAGAAGAATAAAGTTTTGAAGTAGTTAAATGTAAGTTGCCGACAGCCCTCGGCTTCAGCTTAGCTCAGCCGACAGCTTCTAGAAAAGCTATTAAAACCTTCTTGAATCTGCTTACCGTCTGAGTAGATAAACAAACTACTACAGTTTGACATTTCATAGCAGACAGAAATTAATGGCGCTGCAATCGTTTAAAATAAGGTTTTAAACGCTTCACCAAAATAGCTGGCCGGTATGGTCGAGGGGCAAGGCTTTCGACTCACAATCATAAGGATCGAATCCCGGCGTGGGCAAATAAATTTAATTTGATTAATTTGAATTATTTCACAATTAATTAATTTAAAATAATATATAGCATATTTGTACACGCAGTATCGCCCTGGTGTAAGACCATCATTCCAAATTGAAACGTTGCTTGAAATGGTTTTAGCTGTGTTTGGTGACCAGATCTGATTAGCCAGGTACTCCCCACCTTCCTCTTTCCCATCTCCTTCGCCTTCACACCACCTTCAGCCTCACAACATACCCAAATCAGGGATGTCTCCAGACGGAAGCAGCTTTGACTCTTAAGAGATATTCATATGAAAAAAGACCATAGAAAAATGCAAGTAAGTTTAAAAAGTTCCCAATCATCTGAAGCCACTGAGACTATGCCATCTTCAGTTGGGGTAAATTATATTGTTTTGGTAGAGTAGGGTAGAATGGCGGGGAAGGTATTGTGAAAGGAGATGGGATAGAGGAAAGAGGGAAGGTACCTAGCCATTCAGATCTGATCATGGAACCAGGCTAAAGCCATTTCAAGCAACGTTTCAATTACGAATGATGTGCATTTTTTTACTTCCACCAAAAGATGTTCAGAAATTAGTGGTACTTTCCAAAAAGAGTTGACTGTACATCTTATTAGACAATTTAATGCTTTGTTTTTTTTTATTAACATGACAATTTTTTCGTTTATCTGTTTCGTATTCATGTGTTGAAATATTTGTTATTGTTTTATGTTAAAACAAAGTCAATCTTATTCACAGATTAAAATTATGTACCACAAAACTGTAAACTGTAAAATTATGTACAAAAATCTGACTATATTGTTTCTACCGTTGTTAAAGAGATATTTAACCATGCTCTTTATAGCATATAAATAGGATAGGGTGTATGTTATTTAATAAAAAAATATGTTTCTCGCAATAGGTAGAAAGCTCGTCAACCTTGTGTGATATTACATAGTCATGTGTTCGAGTACCAAATAGAAAAGTTAATCGAAAATATACGTTATCCCATCGAAAAGTTATCAAGAGGATGGTAAAATATATTCATTCAACTTAGGTCCATCGTAGGGTTAAGCTAGTGTTGTTCTTCGTATTCATCCCTTCGAATAACAAAAAAGACTTTCAAACTCAAATACGAACAAATTTAAATGTGAAAAACAAATTATTTCTAAAACAAAGTTACTTAGAAAATATTATTCCTCTATGCGAAGTGAGTAGACTCTTGGTGTTGTCATTGCTATGAAAGTTTTTAGTTCCAAGAGAACGTGAAATACGTATTTTCACTTGCGAATATTAGCTATTATAATTAAACTTGTTTTGAGATAAGTCATAGGAATTCTTTGTAATTCTTAATTCTTGTGTAAGTAATAGGAATTCTCCAGAATATTGAAGTAACACCATTTTAGTAGCATCGCAACTGTCCGTATACAAAACACGAAATACGATAGATGGTACTCTTCTGATATTTTTTTTTTTTTTTTTACATTAACTCCACACAGGAGGCCCTGAGGAAAAAATAATTTCCCTCAGGGCCTATGTCATCTTTGAGGATGCTGTGTGGAGGGTGTTTTTGAGGAGAGGAAGGAGTGAACATGGGTCTTGAAGAGACCCATATTGTAGGAGGGAGGAAACACAGAGGCTAGCAAATCGTTCCACAGCCGAGCTGTTGAACTCAAGAACGAGTCGTAGAAACGACCCGTTCTCATGTGACTAATGTCTCAATCGTGTACAAATGTTGAGCGCGCGTTTGGCGTGTTTCCCGACTATGCACCGGTGCCGAGGGGATCAATGACGCTAGTTCCTCGGAGCATCTTCCATTGTAATACCGGTAGAACAAGGACAGCATTCCCACCTGGCGCCTGTGCTCTAAAGATTGCAATCCGTTAGTTAAATTAGGAGAATCTATCAAACGGACCGCCCGTTTCTGCACAGAGTCAAGGGTTTTTTTCAGGTATTTTGGGGCTCCAGACCAGAGGTGGCTGCCAAATTCAACCGTGGGGCGCACTTGCGATTTGTACAGGGCTAGCAGTTGTGTACTATTAAAGTATCTGCGTGCCCTGTACTATTAAACTTAACTACGTACCATTTTTTGGGCAATAGCAAAATTTCGTGTTACTTACTATACAACTACTACTGAAGAATGCTGAAACTGTATGCTTAACATAAACACTTCCGCCGGCTGCGTCCAATCAACCAGCTTTAGACATTGTTTTATTTTCACGTAGATATATCTACAAACTTTTAGATCCGTTTCTTCTTAGAAATTTAATTCTGAACTTCTTAGAAATTTAATATTGAAAAATTTTTTGGGTCCCTAGGTAATTTTCAATGTATTTTTATACCGCTAATGAGCACTTTTATTTCGTTATCTCTCAATTATTGATTAATCCATTGAGATAGCCGACCTAAAAATAAAGAAAGGTTCAGACAACCTTGTTACAGAAAATAATTTTCATTCTGATTTTTTTTTTAATTCACTGATAGGTTTGATCGTAGATAATATAAAAAAAAATAGCTTAACTGCACGCACCACAAGTGTCGCCATCGAATCTATACGCACAGTGGCGCTCGCCTTTGTTTCTTGCTACAAACCAAACGCATAGCTTTGAGAGTCCTTGCAATTAGTTCGGCGACTGTCGACACACTTCCATACATGTCTCCCTTTATTTAAAATAACTGATTTTTTTACGGAAATATGGCGATGTTAAAAACTTTTCTTCTATTTTACTGTCGATAAAATAAACAAAAAAATAAAATGGGTAAAAATTTCATAAATCATTTGGATTTTATAAATAAATCGTATATCGTAATTCTGTTAGTAGCCCAGTCAATGAACGCATTGAACTGGAACATGCTAGAGGAAAGCTGAATTTTTGCAGGTGGATAGTACTTCTTATATGGAGTATTTTCCAAAAAAGTCCTCACCCCTCCCCCGATTGCTTCCTCCCCTGTCCCCTCCCAAACTTTACAATTTTAGAGTTCTACAAAATCCATTATATCTCTTAAACTATTATATGCATCTGAAAAAAAATTTCTCCGTTAAACTTCTTAGAAAGCTGTCTAAAAATAAGGTGTCTATTTGTCTTTGTTATCTATTACGGTTTGGCAAATAATAATGACATTGTCGCAAAAATATTTTTTTTTTCGTAAAATTTTGATTTAAAGGTGAATATTTTTTTTATCTGGGGGGACACGCAAAAATATTTCATATAATTTATTTGCCAAATTTAATAAGCTTTAAAACGATGTATAATATTGCTTACCTTTATTCTTAATACTGGTCAAAATCCGATTCGATAGCAGGGCGGCACGGCGTGCTTGGCGATCGGGCCTAGCTCGCTGTGCTTGCAGATGACCGATTTGAGCTTAGGTAGGTATTTATAGTTTTAAATTGAAACACCGAGTACTTTTTAATTGATTCACGATTTAAAAACGCTTTAACACTAAACTGTATAGTAATAGTAGTAATGGAGGCTTTCTTACCTTGCTTTAAAAAAACGTCTTAAAATAAAGGTGGATGCGAAGCTAGTTCAAACTCAGAGTAGGATTTGAGCTTTGCAGGACTGTCACATACGCATAATATTCTATTGAATATCTGATTAGGGTTGATTATAAATTCTTTGTTTCTAACTTTGTTAGATTTATTACTGGCTTGAATATCAATCATATCCGATCTGTGTAGTTTTACTTCTGAAAAACTTTGCCCTGCCATTTTCTTCATAGCTTTGAACCTTACCTCATAAGCATCGTCATATGTTTTAGTTGAGTCTGATACTAATCTCGAAGAAATGCAAATTAATTCACCAGACTTTCGAGCAAAAGTATTGTGTGTCACCAGTATAAATTTTGTTAAGTCTTGTTTGAAAAGCTTCACTGATTGAAATGAATAATGGAGCTCCTAATATCCATTTACTGAGAAATCCCACACCCTTGGACACACCACAATCAAGGATTGTTCATGTCAATGCATGTATCAGTCCAAACTCCTGAGCAAAACATGTTGTTAAGTAAAAACATATTGTAAGTTTTGCTGTCCGACTTGTCGCTTTGATTGTGTTTTAAGTGTCGGTGAAATGTTTAAGATTTATTGCAACTGATTCGTCTTCACAAGCTTATTCATGTGGCATCTTCTTGTTCACAATATTTCTTTTATTTCACGAGGAAAAAATGTATCATGAGAGTCATTGCAAATTATTTTGACGATTGCAGCGCCTGTAAGAACATAGGCTCTTACAGCTCTTGCATAAGCGTGTCCTTTTATCACGTGTATCACTGTGGGACCTCCGTACACAGTTTTCCATAAATCTTCGAGCCCACTTTCTTCCGTGATCCAATACATCCCAAATATGATATTTACAAATGAAACTTCCTAGTCATACAATAATTTTTGAAATTTCAGATGATCCACCAGCCCCCGCTACCATTTCAATAGGTTTGAGAAAAAGCGGTTGGTCGAAGTTACAATGTCACACAATCGTTCATAAACCCGTTCCAGCTAACTTTTGAATGCACAATGCTAATTTTATGTCACTTCACCACAAATAATTGGTTGGAGATACAAAAGATAATGAATCGGCATGCTCTTTTCTGAAAGATATACATTCACTGACATCTTTGATGGTTACATCTTTCAAGCCGCTCTTTTTTCTCTTCGCGTAACAAGGTTGAAGGATATTTTCTTGATTAACGTAATTTCCATTTCATCACTGAAGACGAAGTACATCTAGACTTGTAAAATTAGAGGCTGGATTGATGCACATTGCACTTTATTCTTCCCACGGCATGAAATGTGCTTAGGCCATCAAATGTTTTTATATTAACGTCGGCATTTTCGAACACAAATTGTTAGAATGTATCATCTTCGATTGTAGGAGGCCCAGCTCTTATTACAGATCTTTGGTATCTGTCACCTTCATGACACGACGAACAAATGCCCAATGACGACAACACTTCTATTAAATTCTTAGATCCGTACATTCTCTGTAGAAAACACAAACTTGTCTGAATTGATGACAAAAAGACCTTGGCCTTGCAGATGCTATTATGGCGTGGTTAATTACTAAACGTCTTCTCGTAACATCAGGTCCATTATCATACAATCTCTTCTTGGTTACAGTTAACGTGAACAGATTCAGAGTTTCAGGAACTAAATCATCACCCCCACGACTGATTTCCGAAACATCAGGATAGCTTTCACAATCATGTGGCATTTTTTTAAACTTCTTTTCTGATTATTTCTGCGGCAGCAAGTACAATTCTTAAACATTCCAGATTTGCATTCTTTTCTTTGTTTCTGTACCAGTCGCCTAGTATCTTATAACTTGAGTGAGACATGCACATGACAGTTTTTCTGTCATGTGCATGTATACATAAAATCTTGAAAATAGTCAATGTATACATAAAATCTTGAAAATAGTCAATTACTTGTTTTTTAGGAAATGTATATGAGTACGGAAGATCACTGCCACAAATGTCTTTTACTATTTTCCCTAATTTCTCTAATATAAACTGACATTCGTCAGTATTTTCTAAAAAACTACAGAGTTTAAGAAAATTTTTAGCTGAATTATCATATTTAGGTGTTCCTATATACTGAGTTGGTTTACTTTTACAGAACTTCTTGTAGCAAATGCCATGATAGCGAGCTTCTGCTACGACCAAATCAAACACACCTAAAAGTTTAGATTTTATTTTTGCACCCCATTTGTCATCTATTATATTACAATGTTTCCCCTATTTCTGTTCTTAACACCAAATGTTTTGTTAACGATATTTATGAGATAGTTTAAAATCAAACGCTGTTTTTTATTATCAAAAATAATACTCACAAATAGTTCTCCGTGAAATTAAATGTATTTTCTAAATGCCTTAGGAATGGCTGAGGTGTACCTACTGGTCAATAGGCTACAATTAACATTTGTAAAAGCTTTAATACTGCTAGGCTTATTATACATTTTTCTACAATCTACGTGGACAGTTGGTTACGCTACCTAAAGTGGTTAATTTAACATAATTATTATCTCTTTCAATACTAGCGTTAATTAGCATTTGTAACCCTTTCTTTACTTTAACAAAATTTCCTGGAAGGTATTTTTTTACATAAAATACACAATAAGTTCTCTTCAGACATTTTCAGTGGTTTTTTTTTATTTATTAATTGTTAATTAATTTTTTCTCAATATTTTAACCTGATGAAGGAGGGAAAACGCACAAAAAACTTGATACACGGCTTGGCGCAACCACGTCAAAATATAACCACAAAACCGACACACACCTTAACCTTAAGACATATCTTTTTTTTTAACATATGAGATCAAACTGACCATATTTATTTATTTTTTCGTTTGTTTCAACTTGATAAAACAGTAAATAGCGACGCGACAAGAACGACATGTCGCTTGGCCTCGCCACTCCGTGTTACGGCCAGCCCGCGCAGGCCGTTGCGTTTGTCCACTATTTTCGATAGAAATAAAAGATGTAAGTTAACATTGTTATGCATGGTTTTAAAGCTTATTAAATTTGACAACTTATTTGTCGAAAGTATTTTTTCATATTTTCTCAGACAAAAAAAATATTCAACTTCAAAAAATAATTTTGCAAAAAAAAAAATTTTTTTAACAACAATCTCATTATTATTGGCCAAACTAATGCAGATATTAAAAAAAGTTTTATTATAGAATTTTTAGGCAATTTTATAAGAAATTCAACGATGAAATTTTTTTTCTGATATATCTTTTAGTTTACGAGATATAATCGCTTTAGTAGAACCCCACATTTTAATGTTTGGGAGGGCACAGGGGAGGAAGCAAGCGGGGGAGGGGTAGGGACTTTTTTGGAAAATACTCCACATAAGATGTACTATCCACCTGCAAAAATTCAGCTCTCCCCTAGCATGTTCCAGTTAGGGCCTGTTTTTTGTCTAGATTGACTGGGCTATAGGTTTTTAGCTAATCCCCTCTTGGAATATAAAAATAATATTCAGTGGAAGGTATCGAGTGTATTGGCAGCAGTGAAAGAGCAGCCCTTTGTCCTGGCTTTCTCCAGTGGAGGCTCTTTATTACCAAGCGATTACCACCCTCACCCTCTCGCTCCCTCCCATCCCACTCCTTTAGATAGGGGTGCAATATCAGGCTGTACTTTCTGATATATATTTTTCTTTTTCTGGAATGAGGTGCTTCTGGATTTTAGGTGTAAATGTATTGTGTTAAAATACAATATTGCATAACAATTTACATAGTATTAACAAGTTCGAAAAAATTCTCTAACCAATAACAACTGGTGTTTTAATGGAATAAGCTCAGAGAAACGTGCATTTTTGATCCTATTGGGTTTGATTCACAGCTGGGAAACATTGCTAAAATATAGTATTGCGTTTTTACGAAAGAACCGAAATAATAATCTGTGTATAGAAATGAATTCATCTTATCATACAGAATATTGTTGTGTACATGGTTGATTTTTTTTTTTTTTTAGTGACTATATAAAATAATTGTACACACAAAATAAATGTTAATAAATGAATTAAGTGTTAAATATTTATTTCTTAGTCCTCCTCACTAGGGGGTCCTGTGCCGAGGCGGACTAAAATTATTTGAATAAATTTTATTCGTCTTCTTTGTCGTTTATAGTGTCTCCATTAAGGTTTTTTCATTGACCTCTTTCAGCCATATTTTTATTCTTGATTTGTATACATTGGGATTTTTTATTAGTTTTATGTCTTGAGGAAGGATGTTATGAAGTTTTGTTGCAAAGTATGTGTAGTTTCTTTGTTCGAATGTGGTTTTGTAACTTGGAATGTTTTTTATATCATTCTTATTCGACCCAGTGTTATGCATGCATGGTCTGTTAGAGGATTCAGTATTTTTGAAAAGCTTTAATAATATATTTTTGGCATATATTTGTTGTACATTTGGTACGTCAAAGCTATTGAAATTTTCAATTGAAGGCGTTCTAATGGGTACTTTCACTATGGTCTTTATGATTTCTTTTTGAATCGTATTCAGGTTGTGTATGTACTTATGTGTAGCAGATCCCCATCCTATGATTCCATATTCAATTCGAGAATGACATAACGCGTAATAGACCTTTCTCATGACGTTTTTATTTACTACGCTTCTTAGATTTTTTAAAAATACGATATTTGTGTTGATTTATGATATTGATATTTGTCACAAGTATGCAAAGTTTAAGATATGTCATAAGATATTTGTCATAAGTTTGTATAAAATATGATATTAATATTTGTCACAAGTCGTCATCGTTACAAAGCTCGGCTTTTGAATGATAAGCAAGCCTCTGCGCTTTTACTGTCCTACTACATGAGTATTTTGATTAATGAATAAATGCTGTTATCAAATAATGTATCGATGAAGTTTTGATGGATTTAAATCTTGATTCAAGCTCACTCTTTTCTCTCCTCAAAAATCCCCTTCACACATCATCTCCAAAGATGATATAAGGGAGGAAAATCAGGGAAATGATTTTCCTTAGAGCTTCCTATGTGAAGTTACATAAAAAAAAAATCTTTCACCCTTATATTGACTAAAATATGTGAAGGTTTTGCATCCCCTAAGCTCCCACTCGGGTGAAGTGGGAGGACTGAGAAACAAGACAGGGTCAATATTTGATAGTGGAGTAGGTTTATTCTGGCATGACACATCGTGTTTACGCCCGGAATTGGAAAACGTTCTTATTAGCCACCACTTTCCACCGTTAAACTTTAGACTGTATACCTGGCTCGATGGATGGTGCAGCACAAATTTAGAAGGGTACAGATTTATGTTTTTTCTTATGTTTTTCTTTTACCTACGCGATACCCGCCTTACTAGACAATTTATGTTTTGAGACTCGTAGTTGGAATATTTGAAAGAATTTAGTTAACCACTCCGGTCTATCGCCTTTGTGTAAGTTTTTTGTCTTGAACGAACTGTCAGATTGATAAAAAATTTTGTGTTATTTCCGCTTCGCAATTAAAGCTCAATAAACTAAATATTAATGGACGTAGCCAAATATTAAAAGCTGTATTTTTTTGAGAAAAACTCTCTTTTCATAACTTTTGAAGGTTATTCCCATCAATGTGATATATCATTGAAGAAGTAGATAACAATAATAATCTAAGCGAAAACATGAAAGAGAACAAGACACAGAAAAATAGAAAAATACAAGAACTCAGACCTCTGGTCTAACCAGGACGGGTCCAGTTATGTTATAATAATATGTCCCAGTTGCAACCATTGTATTTTTCTATTTTTCTGTGTCTTGTTCTATATCATATTTTCGTTTAGATTATTTTTGTCATCTTCTTCTTCAATTAAAAACTTTTTTGGAAAGGTGATGAAATACGCCTTTGAATTGTATTATTACAAATAAATATAAAATTTTGTAAATATTAAAATTTAGGATGCAAACATAAAAAAATGTGAAAATGACTCATGTGATTTTTTTTGTAAAAACACTACTAAAATCCCGGTTAACGTAAAACACTTATTAATTTACTTAATTTTATTAGACAAATGTATGATAAACAATTTTCTCAAGTCATTTTTTTACAATTTCATATAAAAATATTTAATAAAAAGTTAACTGAGTCTAATATCGTATGCATTTTAGTGGGTGAAAATTGTTTCTATAAAATTAGTAATTCTTATTTTTTTCTATGGACAACTTTGAAGAGAAACGGATAGCGTGATTTAATAAGGATATTTTCCTTTTTGTTTTAAGGTTGTCACTAGAACAAAAACGGAGTTATAACCATTTCTGTGGGAACACACGCGTTAGCTTGAAAACAAGCTTATTGTACTCGACTGTTATTGATATTTGTCTTGAAAACAAGCTTAGGGGTCGGAGTGGTTAAACCGATACTAATATTATAATATCATTCAACACTGAAAGCTCAAATGGCGCTAATGACCAGTTTCAAAATTTGTAAATTATTTTCCTCAGAGTTTATGTCGTCACTTTTAAGGATTTATTTATTTATTTCTATCTATTACAGTATTTACCTATAGATCAATTTTGAAAACATTTTTACATAATATATTTTGTAATTTTATTATGTTGGGTGTAAGGTAGGTTTGTGAAGGTGAAACTGTGGATAGGTATTGTTGTATGTTTCGTGAACACCTCAATAGGAGAACCTGTGCTGAGGTGTTTACGTGTTTATTTATGTTTATGTATGACAAGTATTTATGTGTTGTAATAGAAATTAGTGAAGTTGTTAGTGAACAAGTGACAAGGATGTTAGTGAAGTTTTTTTAAGGAAAAAAAGGACAGGAAGTTCATAAAAAGATTAAGGAATAATGAAGGGTGGGTAGGAATCTAGGCGATGGGTTGAAAGAGACTTGCTGGAGAGGTCAAAAGGTCTCCCTCAACATTCTCTCTCAATTAGGCCCAACACGCAGTAGGTGGGCAGAAGCATCCGACGCTAAGATCTTGACAAACCTCACCCCGTAAACAATAACACCCTGCCAAATCACTAAACATAGCGAATCACTTGGAGTGACCTATGGCAGAGGTGTTGGTAATCCAAAAAATGCTCCCATACCCGCCTCGCAAATTGTTAAGGAAATGATTAAAATTTAACAATTTAATAAACGCTGAAATATCAAGAAAGACTTCCTATAATGGCTTTGCAGGTTTTCAAGCTGGTATATTATACAAACTTTAGTTTAAAATAATATATTGTAAGTATGTATTCCATCAAATTTAGATGACGCGGTTTGAGAAAATTGTTTTCTGTAAACTTCAAGATATTTGCCCAACCATCCGTTAAGAATTTACAAAAAAAGTCAATAGAAGTATCGCTTGTATTACAAAATTAGAATGTGGTATTTAGCGCCATTAGTGCTAACCCATAACATGAGTGAACCTGACATACACATGAAAATCGGTAATTTATTCAGCTCGGCTCGGTAAAGTTTCACCCTTATTTATGTATGTTTTCTCCTTCCTACAGATTTGCGGTTTTTCAAGGGGATAATGCGGATAATCCCCACCAGATATTCCCGAAATCTTCTTAAAGAAAAAAATTGTTGAAGCGTTATTTGTCTTCATCAAAATGTATGAATTTATTCCCATGAAAAGCAAAATGCCAGAATGAGACACCCAAGAAATGTAAACAGACTGGAGGTCCCAATCCACGGAGGCGCAAGATGTTGTTATTTTCACCACGTGTGAAGGGAGAATGTAGTCTGTTTTGCTGCTATAGAGTTGGTTCCATACGCTGCTTCTTTTGACGAAGTCGGGTCTGTTGCAGACAGAGGTAGGGCAGTTCGTGGTCCAGGGTGAGGAGATGTCAAAAGTGAAAGAAAGCGAATAGAGGCAGAGTCGAAGATGAGAGGTGAAGGCGAGGCGAGTGTTGCTGGTGATCTGGTTTGTGAGGGTTTTTGGCCCGTATTAATAGGGGATCGATAGGAATAACAGTTTACCGCTGCAATTGTTTCGGGCACGATTCCTAGAATCGAGCCCAAAGTGAAAGCACCCGATGACGGCGTTCATCCGACACGCTTTCTCTTTGGCGACGTCTCATTTTGCTTGCTACTTTTCCTTCACTCCTTGACTTTTGTTTATTTTGAATCATAAAACATAATAACAATACGGTTTTACAAAGTTGCCGTGGTTGCGCCAAGTCCTGCTTTGGGTTCGCAAATATCGTGAGAATTTTGCTGGCGTGCACCTTTCCGTATATTTTTGAATGCCCGCTTCCTCATGGGGTAATATATACTTGATTTTTACTACGTATGTAACATAAAAACAACACTTTGTTTAATATTATTGTTATTGCAAGATGGTAATATTTTAATTTAAAAAAAAAATATACATTTTTCATTTATTTCTTTATATTTAATTTTATTTTACAAAGAGAAAATTATTATCGTTTAGGATGGGGAGTAGTGCCATTACAGTTTTAAATTATGTAAGTGTATAATATAATAGAATATAATGTAGAAATGCACGCATATGGCAATGAAAAGATATATATTGTGAAAGAAATATAAAGGCATACAGGTAACAATGTATTCCTTGTATTCATCACGTCACAATTTTCAACGCGATCGAAAAGGTTATTACATTCAAACTTATATTACAATGGATTTCCATTCCAAATTTTTAAAAAGCCAACTATTTCTATGATTTTTTTACGTAGCGTAGCACTGTCAGTTTGACGTCTACACAATTTTTTGCAGGTTGGTTCTGCGGACCATTTATTACCAAAAATGAAGAAGAATATTATTTTCTTTCACAAACACACGTTTTTACCGTCAAACGAATCACATTTCTGAATAATGTGTACGTTATTTCGTCTGCCTCTATTATTAGGCAAGAATTATATTTTAATGCTTTTGAAATTCTTACTTTTCCATTTTCACAGAAATGTAGACGGAATTACAAGAAACCGGATTTTTAAAATAATAAAATAATTTTTCGGAAACTTTGTTGTCTATACAGTAGAACCTCTATTCACCGGCTTTCGTAAATCATGTCTTAACGGCCATTCACACTAAGTAGGGCCAGGTCTCTGCCTGTGTTCGTGTATTTTGCCTTTCAAACATTTCAATTTAATTTATCTAGTTTCAGTCATTTTTACATCATGTCACTATTTATCTATTTGATTGCCTTTTCACAATCCTCTTTTACAATTTAAATCAGAGCATTATCTGCAAACTGTCTTATTTTGCAATCATTCAGTGTTTTTGTTTTATCTGTACTTGACGAGTCGCTAAGATTTTTTTTGTTCTAATTTTCACTAATTAGATGTAAGTATTCATATATCTTCCGTTTATTGTGAGAGCTGTTGTTACAAGGTGTTGGTTTCGTGAAGCCTGTTTAACAAAGGAGAACGAATGGACAACAGACACGGCCTTTTATACATTTAGTCTCACTCATTATATCCCTGTCTGTTTCAAATCTTAAGACATACTCACAAAACATTATATTTGTAGAATGTACATAATACCGGGCCCCTTGCCGTTCGTCCGCCGGCGTACCATCGGCGCAAGCCAAAATAATCACTAAAAAATAATTTTGTTATGCGATTTTAACCCTTATGTATAAAGAAAACGTGTGAAGAAGAAGGTCAGAATCGCTTGGGGCATTCTTGTTCATAAGGTATAAGATACCGTGAACCCACCTAGAGCAGCGATATATTTTCTTTGAAATTGTTTATGACACGGCCTGGAACTTTTTCCCGCCGCTCGGCTGTCAAAATGGCGGCTGTCAAGTCTTGCGTGGCGGTCGAAGAAATGGTCGTAAAACGTATAAATTCATCAAATAAACGCAAGTAATGTTATATTTATGTATAGTTTAGTATTCAAGGAATGTGTTTCAGTAAATATTACATAAGATAGCATAAAATTAACCTGCAAAATATTACGTAAAAGTCAAAACATCGCGAAATTTTTTCGTTTTTTCCGTGGCATTTGAAAAGTAGTAAAAAGTATAAATTCATTGAATAAACGCAAGTAATATTATTTTTATGTATAGTTTAGTATTCAAGGAATGTGTTTCAGTAAAAATTACATAAGATAGCATAAAATTAACCTGCAAAATATTATGTAAAATTTGACATTTTTTCGTTTTTTCCTGGCATTTGAGGGGATATGATACCCCCAGCATATTTTCAATAAGATTTGAAACATTGTTTTCTGTTGCCAAAGAAATTTAAAAAAATCTGGATATACAGTTTATAATTAAGCAGGTTGTTATTTAAGTACCTTTTTGTAAACTTTATGATTTTTCTACCGTTCACAGAACTGCTGCTAGTAATAGTTTTGTTATTCAAATTTGTAAAACGTTTTATTTGTAAACAAGTTCTGCGGTGTAATTAACCCGTGATATATTTTTGAACAGTGGTAAAGCCACCTACAGGCAATTTGTTTATAATATTTGTATGAAGGTTAGATATAAAAAAAATGTTTCCAAGAATTGATTTTATTTATAAATGCCCTTATTAATAAACAATTTCTTCTTACATTCCAACAATTTACTCAGAAATTTCCGACCAATTGTCAAACACTATACCATGTTATTTTGTTTTCACACAATATTGATGATGAATATTTATACTTTATACTGAAAGATGGGTTTTCAAGGTACCTGCCTACTGGGAACTATTAAAATATTAACGTTTTATTAATAATGTCAACAATCTTTTTTTGTTATTGTTTTTGGGGTGTTATGCCGTGTTTCGCTACCTCCTTCTTTAGCCAACGTTTCGGACAGCGTTACAGTGTCCGAAACGTTGGCTAAAGAAGGAGGTAGCGAAACACGGCATAACACCCCAAAAACAATAACAAAAATACTTTTTGGCCGTGAAAACCTAAAAACATACATGTCAACAATCAATTAAATTGAAGCATTTTGACACTTCATTATGTTCACCACACATTAGGCAGTGTAAGTATTGGACAAAAAGCCCTAGGTACAAATTAATATTGTCCAATTTGACAGTGACTTGATTATACGAAAGCTTTTGATAACCTACTTATTAAACTTTTATTTTCGTATAAGACGCTTTTCAGAAAATTAAAAATTGTCTGTGAAATTGAAAAAAAAAAATCCATTTTTGGTGATCATTAGATTTTATTTAAACTTTTATCATGGAACATTGTTAAACAAAATGTCAAGTTCATTATTTTATTTGAATTTAAGCCCAACATTTATTTTTGGTTTCAAACCTAAAGGTTTGGAATCAAAGAAACGCGAATTTAGCAATGTTTTAGTCTACACATATATATAAAAATCAAAATATACTTGCTTGGGGATGTTTATACGAGATGCTTATGTATTGCGTTATTAAGCATGTTTGAAACTTTCCAAATTCCTTATTTAAACCCCTCCCCCGAAGGTTTCCGGATTATAACAACCACGTGACAATAGAACTGAAAAGATTTTTAATCATCACAAAAACTCTTGCGAAACTGTCAAAATTTAGAATGACATTTCGCAAAACAATGTATGTTAAATCAAAATTCAATTTCCGATACTCTTTAAATTAATGAATTTATTTGAAGTACTCGCCTAATACTTTTAATCGTCCAGGAGTGAAGGACTTTACGGTAAAACGCATACCCGTCTCCCGAATTTCCCATTATGATTGTGAATAAAGCAAAGAGTGTACGCCAAGACATGGTGTACTTTGTTTATATGTGATTTGAATATTGGCACATATCCAGAGTGTTAAGAAATGTACTTGACTTACCTTAAATGTGATTCCCAAATGTATTTGAAATAAAAAATGTAAATAAAATTTTTGTATCCTGTTTCATTTTCATGTTTTTTTCTTCAAAAACTTAAAAAAAATACTATTGTTAGGACAGTTGGGGACGGGGTAAGAGGTTGGGCAGTTACTCGATGGAGTGACCAGTGATGACATGCGAAAGTTTTTTTTGTTTGATTTTGAAGAAAAAAAATTGAAAAAAAGTCAACTAAAAAGTCACCGGAGACCAAAATTTCATATACAATTTTTACTCCAAATAATGTCAGGAATCACTGGTTAGTAAGTTTAGTCGTCCCTTCACCTTGTATAATACATTTACATAAATATATACTATTTTGAGATAAATGAATAAAATGAAATAAAATATTATTTTTAGTACGATTCTGTTTCTAAAAATGAAGTTATAAACGCTTGTAGTACAAATATTATGAACAAATAATATATTAAATACAAATTGTCCTGAAGGAGAGTAAGTCAGCTCCCGCTGAGTGTGAAACAATATTCACTGACCAGGGTTCTCGACCAATAATTTTCAATAATATGTAAGGTTTTTCGTACAGGATGTGCGTAAAAATCTCCCACGCCGAAGGTTTATTTAGAATTTATTAGATTAATTTTCCAGGCTTCATTTCCGTTATCTTCAACGTCTCACTTTACCTTGTAATAGTGAAATAACTCTTCATTCTAACAAATTTGATGATGAAATACGATAGGCATGCGGGTTTGCATTATATAGCAGGTACGCAGCCTCTTGAAAGAAGTTCGAGTGGTGCTTATAGAATAAATCTAATTTGAAAGAGCAAAGTGCTTCTTATAAAAGCTTTTGCAAAGGCGCAGGTGGTCGCCCGGAGTCACACTCAAGAATTCCTGGAACTATCAGTTTCAAGAAATATAGTATATCGATGTATGCTACACAAATACGATGTGAATAACACAAAGAAAAGATCTTAAGAATCAGGAATGAGCGGAGAGAATTTCTTGAAAACAACTCAAGGAAGCTGCGATGCAGTCAAAGCTTTTTAAAAATGTTTTTCATTTAATATATTATACGGGGCTTTTATAAAACAAGAACGCTGTAAGTGTATCTTAACAAAGTTAAGAAAGTTGAGAGTATGTTAAATATTTAGGTCGAATAACAGATAAGTAGAGATATCAAAACGTTTGTAAGCTTGAAGTAACAAATATGGTAAAGCTAATAATGAAAGAGTGAAGAATTTCATCTGTTGTAAATTTATTTGTTATATTTAAGTTCCGATTCAAGATGGTCGCTTTTCGGAAACTACATTTTTATCCCACTAGAGTTCGCATGATCATGGTTCTTACTACGAAATGTCAAATCAGAATAATCAAAATTATATTATTTGTACCTATAGATATGCAAAATAGGATAGGAAATTTTTCTTTTGATTTATTAAATAAGTGAAAATCATACTCGTAGGTATTTTTTTACTAGTACTTGATGATTAACATTATGGTAAAATAATAGCTTTAACTACATATGGGTACAACCGTCCCACACTGTACGAAATGGAGAAAAAACCCAAATTAAGTGGTTTCGCAAACTTTAATGTTTTTAATTTAAATATTTTTTTAAGTGTAGCACAATAGTTTCTGCATTTTACCTGCTTATTTAAATTTCTCAAAAGCGCTTGACGGAAGTTTGGCAACGCCTCAAAGTGTGTCGTAAATTTGAAGTTCGGTATCGCGTTTTTCACTTCGCTCCTACGCGTGGGCAGAGACGGTTGTGTATTAAGTGAAGTTTACATATATATACAAAAGTTTGTTATGTATGACATTCTTTAAGGTATTTTTTATTTAATTTACTAAACCATATATCAATATCACATTCGAACTAACATTTAATGTTCCACTATTTTTGTATTTTTTTTGGTGTTAAATTTCAAATAGCATTTAGAAACATAACAGTTTTTGTTCCCATTTATGAATATATTTATGAATAAACTTCTCCTTACTTAACAAACGGATTGCAATCTTTAGAGCACAGTCGTCAGGTGGGAATGCTGTCCTTGTTCTACCGGTATTACAATGGAAGATGCTCCAAGGAACTAGCGTCATTAATCCCCTCGGCACCGGTGCATATTTGGGAAACACGCCAAACACGCGCCCAACATTTGTACACGGTTGACATTAGTCACATGAGAACGGGTCGTTTCTACGACTCGTTCCTGAGTTCAACAGCTGTGGAAAGATTTGCCGGCCTCTGTGTTTTCTCTCTTCTACAACATGGGTCTCTTCAAGACCCATATTCACTTCTTCCTCTCCTCAAAAACACCCTCCACACAGCATCTTCAAAGATGACATAGGCCCTGAGGGAAATTATTTTCCTCAGGGCCTCCTGTGAGTTAATGTAAAAAAAAAGTATATTAATATGCAATCAATAACTTAACATTGGATTGGATTATTGGATGGAACATTATTCCGGACAAGGGCTCTATTATTCAGTTAGGTTAGGTATTTTGGCTTCAATTCCAAATAAAAGTTTTGCATGAAAAAGGCCGCGCAGCCAATCCGTTTGATTTTAATTCAAGAAATATAATGACTCGCCTCCAGTGATTCGGATTTCACCAAACCAATTTTTAACACGCTTTTCCACCCGTCCACGAGTTTTAGTGTATTTCAAAAGAATTTTCAATACCAAATATTGTTCAGGCATGTTCGTGAATAATTTCATAAATTCACGCATTTTTCCTTGAAATCGATGACTGGCGGTTCTCCCTTTTATAATCGACTCTGACGGATTTTACGGATCAGAAATACCCGAAAATGCTCCCTTTGTTGCGCGGTTATTATACGAGGTAATGTAAATTACACAGTAAGAATAATATTTGTATATCATAAGTTACAATGTGCGTGATATGTGAGTTTATTGTTGAACGGAATATCACTTTCTAAAGGTACAAAGAATTCATTTTCTGAACATCTTTTAAACGTTAAATCGTTTAACCTTTGTCTGGCTGAGCGGTTAAGATTCTTGGCAGTGCCAAATAAATTAAATTATATATTTTGAAATTTTCCATGACGCGCCCACCATCAAAATAAAGTGATGATTTTTTTCAGTGAAAATTGTGAAAGACAAACTTCACAATCGAAAGATATGAAATAAATTGATGGCCTCTGTGATTAAGTTGTTACGATCCTTGGCTATAAATCCGGAGGTCGCGGGTTCAAATCGATTTTTTTTTAATTTCATGAACTTATATTATTTTACATTTATTTAATTAAAATAACAAAATTTATTTGCTGCACGTTCCAGTGTAGTAAATACTTAAAGTTTCGTCCTGGTGAAAGATCGCCATTCAGAAACGAAATATGGTTTGAAATGGCTTTAGCAGTGTTTGGTTACCAGATCTGATCAGCAACGTACTCCTCCACCTTTCTTTTCCCCATCTAATTTCTCTTCCTACTACCTTCAGCCTCGCAACCTACCCCAAGTATGGATGCAATAATCTCTCTGGTGCTTGCTTGACTGCTGAGAAGTCGAAATTCTTGCGCGTTACCCACTTAAAACAAATAATAAAAATAAAATTTTAGAAATTATTAGTTAGCCTAATTAGTTTAACAACCACATCTGAACAGCCAGACACCTCGTGTCGTATTCGCATTACAAAATTTTGCAGTATACAATTTTGAACAATATAATAAACATTCCTAATATAAGCTGGTGCCAGTGTTCAGGGAAAATGTGCATGTTAAAATGAAAAACAAAAACTGTAAAGTTAAACAAATATAAAAAGGGACTTGTTTTAACTAAGGAAAGATACACTACTTTATTTTTAATGTGAAACCGTAAAAGTAACTTCTTCCAACCGCCTGGAGCCAGTGGGACTACGGCATCCCCGACTGGGTTAAATTTAAGGTAGTGGGGAGGGGAAGGAGATGGGGAAGAGTGGGAAAGTACCTGGCTATTCAGGCGCCGTATCCTCGCTCGAAAAGGAGAAGATTGAGAGATATGTAATTACAAATGTTGGAGAGAGTGCGCTTATATTTAAAACGATAAAATTAAAGCAAAAATTGTGAAAATGTTTAATAAAACACGACTCTGTTGTCTAAAACGATATTCAAAGAAATACAGTGAATTTTTTCAAACGTATAACTTGTTAAATAATAGAGACAGACGTGAAAATAAAAAATTTCAGAGCATACTTTGAGATTTTTTTCGATCGAGGCAATTTCAAATAATTTGTGTGGGGATTGTATACATACTATTTTCAAAAATAAAATCATTTTTTCAGAGCTTAAACACTTTAAACGTTCAAGGGAGACACGTGAGAAATCGGTAGAAATTCGGGTAGCTGCGGCTTCAGATCTACTCACCAATCACGCCCAAAGCCTTTTCAAGCAACGCTTAAAATCTGAATGGTGATCTTACACCACGGCGATTCTGAGAGTATCGTCAATTCTGGAACGTGCCGCAAAAAGGCTTTATATTTTTTTAAACGAGTAAATTTTGAAATAACACTAATCCATCAATAAAATCTACTTGGGATTTGAATCCACGACCTCCAGCTTGCTAGTCGAGAGCCTTACCTCTCGATCACAGAGGCCTTCAAAATGCATTCGTTGTTGGCATATACGGGCCAGGCGATTCCCGAACCCATCACATTCATCGTGCGAAATTCCCACGCGGTTGTGTGGCTAATTTCGAGTTGAATAAATAGTCAAATTATTTTTTTAATTGTCTGTCAGTATTGGCGAATTACATCATTCAAAATTAAATTATCTAAATTGCGATCACTTTTGTACCGTTTTCATCACTAAATGCATTATTAATTTTATTAAAATTCATTGGGGTATTAAATTTAATTGTTCAACTGTCGTTTTTAATTAACATTGATATAATGCTTCGTTAAATAATTATTTAATACACTCAATAAAAATAATAATATTAGTTTATTTCAGAATGTATGCAGGGGTGGTGTAATGCAATAACTCCACATTTTGAATTAAAAAAAAATAGACAAATAATAATAAAAAATAAAAAGGAAATAACAATACAGGCATAAAATGAAAACGATTAAATGTGAAAAATAAAATACAGCAATGAATGCAAGAAGCCGTTTATGGAGGATATTTGAGTCGTTCAATTTCTATATCCGCTAAATCAAATTTTATTGATTTGGAGAAAACCGCATCAAACCGCGTCACATCTCTAGCGTAAATAATTAATTGTTTTTCAATTTTTTTAATAATGAAATGGAGTTAATATATTTTCCAAAAGTGTTTATTTTTTTAAAGTATGTCTAGCATACTTAAAGTAATTTCGATAAATACAATGGATATAGCGGATTTTGATACTCACCTCGTGATTTACTCACGGTACAGAGGCTTTTGAAACTCATTTGTCCTGACGCGCGAGTGTCTTAACCCGCCATTTTGGCAAAATAACTACTAAGGATTGGTTAAATTCCGATTTAGCGGGTTTTGATGGTAACTTTATTTAATTTTTTTTTTATTCTTCATTTTAAGCACCCGCTAAACTGCCAAAGCAGTTTGTCAGCAGGTCAATTGAGCAATACTAATATAACACTAAAGCACAATTATAACAAGAAACCACAATATAGGAAATAGATACAGAAAAATAACTTTTAAATAGCTACAATATAAAGGCATAAAACACGCAGAAAGACAGATATAACACAGGAAAACCCCTCAATTCATATTATACACAAGATTACAAAAAATATCAATAGAAAAAATCTTGATCTATTAGCCAATTTTTTTTTCTTCGTTTATCTTGAATGATATAGCGGGTTTTGTTTCTCACTCGAAGTTTTAACATGGTTTTTGGTGGTGATAAGGAAGGTTTTGAAACTCAATTTTAGGTTCCTCTCGTTCTTGCGAAAATGTGAACAAGATTTCATACTCAAATCATTTGGTCAAAAAATCGGATATAGCGGGTACTGAAATTAAAGGACTCATTTGATGTCATCCGAGGGCCAACAGGGGTGATTTCATCCAGGCAATCGTGGCAGTGATGGTTGCATTCTTCGATTGCGTTCTGTGATCGGATGCAGTATAATCTACCTACAGTTCTGACGTGTACAGTGATTTGTACAATGTGTTCAATTACTAATTACATATTTGTAAAAAGCATTAACTTTGTGGCTCGCCATAATTTACAATAAAAAATGGTTTACAACCAATTTATGTGTTTTTTTATTGTACAACTAATTACATTTGAACTGCAAAACGCATTGACAGCGATATCGCTCTTCTTTGTCTTTCCATAATATCTTCATTGTCTTTCAGGCCGCCTGTTTTAATATTTTGTACTCTAGACTTTATGTCCTTCCCTGTCTTTAACCCTTCCACACATTTTTCCACAAATGATCATCTAGTCAATCCACGCGATGTAATTGTATTGTATAAGTATAATAAATTCAAAACTATACAAGAACAACACGTCAACCTACCAGAGACCATATGGGAAAATACTTCACCGACTCCAGATATTTTCATATCAGAGGATTCGGCTCAATAGAACTCCTAACTGGACCGATGAATCCTACTGATCCCTGGATATAAATATTTAAAAAATCTTTCGTAATCCTACATGTGTTCAATATGACTGATTTTTGCATCTTTATATAAAGATTCTTTAAATCTAATAAGCCTAAATTTTTAATTAGAGAGCTAGGTATAAGGCCAGTAGCCGAAATAACAAAAGGTAATATTTTTATAGTCCGAGAATGCCAAATTCTTTAAATCTCATTTCCTAAATCTGTATATTTTCTAATTTTTTCAGAAACAGATTTTTGAATATTACAGGAATTTGGAATATTATTATATATAAGTAAATTGTATATTTTCTAATTTTTTCAGAAACAGATTTTTGAATATTACAGGAATTTGGAATACTATTATATATAAGTAAATTATAATCTGTATATTTTCTAATTTTTTCAGAAACAGATTTTTGAATATTACAGGAATTTGGAATATTATTATAATATAAGTATAATTAATTATTATTTAGGTATAATTAATTATAATTAAGTAAATTATATATGTATAATTAATTATAATTAATTATTATTTAGGTATAATTAATTATAATTAAGTAAATTATATATGTATTATTAATTATAATTAATTATTATATAATTATTATAATTAATTATTATAATTAATTATCATATTAATTTTAATTTATTAAAACTAAGTGAATAAAAATGACCAAAATATTCTATTATAGTGATTTTAGTCCTCATTTAGTGAGAATAATTTTAATTTCAATTAAATTTCAATAATTTTAATTTCATTCGTCCTAAAAATCATTTCATAAGAATATGATTAAGGGCGGCTTGCACCAAAAGTTAAATTTGGTTTAAATATCAAGTTAAACACATTATTTGATTTAAGTCGACTTGGCGTCTTGCACCACAAAATTTAAGTCGTTAAATGCATTTAAGAACTGTCAAAGTTAAATACCCAAAAAGGGCCGTTTAACTGAGTTAAACATGTTTAGCGAATAAGTTCTGTCAAAAATTTTTAGGTTATTCCTTTGATTTCCGATTGTCTAATATTGCTGAAATGTCTAATTTATTATCGATTTTATAAGTAGGTAGATCGTTTATAGTGAGAGAAGTAAATACAAGAACAAATTTATTTGATACACTCTACAGTAAAACAATCTTTGTAAAAGAAATAATTAAAAAATAAAAAATATTCAGAAAATTGTTTTATTTTTAAATCTATCAATGAAATCTCTTTTTGCCTCATTTCATGGTTATGTTTGTTTCTTTTATTTTTTCTTCTAATTCTAGATGATTTATTGTGCTCAATTTCTATTTGTAGTGACTTTTTGTTCCTATCTGAAACAACTCCATTACTTTCAAAAACAAAAATTGTTCCTCCTTCGAAAAGTTATGAGCTCTCGCTCGGGATTTATTTATTTGGGCACTCATTTTCTAGATCAAAATAAAATAATAAATTACGAAACCACAACATAACCTCAAAATATTTTTATTTTTGACACTCATAAATTTAAGCACCCCCCACACGCACACTTCGGAGCAAACGTGCCCCTCGCCACTACAGGCCGCTGCGCAGAAAGTACGTGTGGGAGATGCTAAGTAACGACGTAACTGTTTTACCGACGCGTTAAACGGCGGTAACTGTTTTACCGACGCTTAACAACGTTTAACTAAATATCCACTGCAACTGTGTGGTGCAAGATGGAGTTAAACGAATTTAAGTTAAATGTATTTAGTGACTTAAATTCGTTTAGTTAAATACAATTTAAGGTAAAATTAGCGATAGTTGGTGCAAGCCGCCCTAAATAATGACCGAAAATTTTCAGTTATTCTCTGATGTAAAGGGTGTTTTTTTTAGAGGTATATAAATTCAAAATGAAAAAAAGACGCATTAAAATAATGTTAATATCTATGATATTGGCTTTATTTAATAGATAATTTTATGCCATTATTGTTTAAATACGATTTTGGGCATACGAGTGCCCACGGCTGGCTCGAATGAAGCGCAATCGTGAAGTCCAATTTTCGCCAACTTTATCAAGGAACTGGTGCCATATAACGGCAACAACATGGCAAATGTCGACTTCCAAATGGTCCAACGTCTCTGATTTATCAGCATAGACTAGTGACTTCACATACCCCCAAAGAAAGTACTAATGGTGTGAGATCACACGATCGTGAAGGCCTGTTGACAGGTCTATTACGTGAAATTATGCGCTCACCAAATGATTCACGCAGTTATTGCGGGCCTGTGTAACGTTGGCCTGTATGTGAAATCACTAGTCTATGCTGATAAACAGACGTTGGACAATTTGGAAGTCAACATTCGCCGTGTTGCCATTATATGGCCCCAGTTCCTTGATAAAGTTGGCGAAAATTGGACTTCACGATTGCGCTTCATTCGAGCCAGCCGTGGGCGCTCATATGCCCAAAATCGTATTTAAACAATAATGGCATAAAATGATCTATTAAATAAAGCCAATATCATAGACATTAACATTATTTTAATGCGTTTTTTTTTCATTTTGAATTTGTATACCTAAAAAAACACCCGATATATTATTTTTTGTTCCAAAAAAATACTTGTTTTTAAGAATGAAAAAGTTTCCTTCATATCCTGCAAAATAACAAATATAATAATAAATTTAATATTAAACAAATATATTTTATTTTATTTTTGAAAGCAAAAAATACATTTCAAATCTTTCATTTCAGTATACGGTTTACTTTGCAGCAAAAAGTTCGGGGAATTGAACCTTTGATTTTGAGTCAGATGAAACGCCCACCCAAAAAAATAATGGTGAATTTCAAATAAATGTTTTTTTTCCACAGAAATGATATAACGCTCAACTGTTATTATAAAATAAAAATAGAAACGAATTGATTCACTAGAGAGAAGAAATAAGTTTTCGATTTCCAAGAGCTCAAATTTTGTATTTGAAGTAAAAAAACTTGTGTACCTATTCTTAAAAATAAAATTTAGTTTCTTCCTGTATCATTTTATAAATATTTTATGGAGCTCCAATTTAACTTTTTTTTTCATAATTTCAACATAATTATAAATCACAAAAGAGTTTTTTTTTTTATATTTGATAATTTGTAATAAACTTAATCCCTGCTGAGGCCTCTATTTCACGTTTTTATGATATTAAAAACTAGATAAAATGGTATAATACATTAAAAAAACTAAATACAATACAATATTGACGGCCTCCGTAGTCCTGAAGTAAGACTCTCGACTCACAATCCGAAGGTCGCGGGTTCGAACCCGGCGTGCGCAAATAAATTTTATTTGATTAATTTGTGTTATTTCATAATTTATTCATTTAAAATATTATATGGTATATTTGCGGCACGTTCTAGAGTGGAAGATACTATCAGTATCGCCCTGGTGTAAGACCACCATTCAGAATTGAAACGTTGCTTAAAATGGCTTAAGCCGTGTTTAGTGACCAGATCTGAATAGCCAGGCACTTCCCCACCTTCCTCTTCCCTATCTCCTTCCCCTCCCCACTACCTTCAGCCTCACAACATACCCCAATTGGGGATGCCATAGTCTTACTGGCTCCAGACGGGAGCAGTTGCGACTCTTGTGCGGTATTTCATATAAAAAATAAAAAAAATATTGTCTGTCAAATAAGAGTAGGAAATATTAAAAATGGAATTAAAAAATTGTAGGCTGGCAACATCAAATTAACTGTCAAATAATATTTTAAAGTGCAATGACACTGAATGTAGAGAACACAGTTAACCACATTTTAAAAAACATTTTTTGTTCATTAAGAAAAAAAAATTAAAGCGAAGAAGCACTGTTGAAGGTGCCTACTTAATGACATGAATTTGATTAAATCGTGTATTACGATGTGATTTGGTTTAATTTAATTAAACATAAATTTGAATTTAACAGTAGATAGAAAGCAAGAATCACTCATGAGTTTAGATCTGAATAAGTCAAATATATTCAGATCTAAAATTAGAGACATGCTCTAAAGCCCGGGCGACGCTAGGTACTTTAGCTAGTATTAAATAAAAAAAAAAAAATTTAAATTTTCTTTATTCATTTTGTTTATTACAGGATTGCTTTACATGGTATTTCGACTACCAAGCTAGGCAAATGCCCGTATTATGGTAGTCAAGATTCATAAGATATTAAGTATATAATATTAATAATCATCCATATATATGTAGATGAAAGTACAAACATATAGCATACATATTAAGGAAAATATTCATACTAGTATTAAGTACATGATCACATACAGGAAAGGAGTTAAACTAGGTGAATCTAGTATAAATAAAAATAAAATAGAATAACAAATAAGAATAAAAGTAACAAATAATAATATTTTAAGGATAATAGAAATAAAGAATAAAAATAAATATGTAAATCATCTATACAGATGAACAATGATAGTCTTAGACCCCAAAAAACAAAAGCAAGTATTCCTAGGCAGCATTTGCAATGGACGAACAATGTCAAAAAATATGAAGAAAAAAAAAGCATCAGCGTAATATAAAGTTTTGGTTGAAAATTAATTTAGAGATAAATTTTTTTCTCGAGAAATATGAAAAAATAAGAACAGTTTTTAAGATGTAAGACATTCTTTATAATATTTCCTTCCCTGAGTAAATAACCAGTTCTGTATATTAATGGCATAAAGATCATCAGTTTTCGATGTCTTAATATCAATACTCAGTAAGTTGAACATTTTAGGCGCGATGTAAGAGAACTATCGTTGGGCGAAAGCTGTTTTTGTTGGAGGAATTTTGCATTTTTGGTGTGATGAATAGCGGGTGTAAATATTTTGTTGAGTTTTGAGTGTTAAATCATTTTTCCTTATGTGTGCGAGAATTGACTTAACGTATAATTGTCTAATGTCTAGGATTGCGAATTTTTTAAAAAGTGGCTCTGATGGGTGAGATGGGTGACATTTTAATATAATCCTTAGTAGCAGCTTTTGAATTAAGATCATGGGATATATAATTGAAGCTGCACAGCCTCCCCATCCCACGATACCGTATGTGGCTATTGATTGGAATAGTGCAAAATATATGCATCTCATTGTTTGAAAGTTCAGGATTGATCTGAGAGAGAAAAATATATAGCACAATTTGCGGAGTCTTTTTGGAATGGGAGCAATTTCTAAGCTGTGCTTTATATTTTGATACAATATTTATTTATTTATTTATTTATTTATTGTTGTTATACGCCCATATGGGCTTTTACGTAGATTATACAATAATATTTAAGATATCGAGGATTATACATACATAGAATTTAAATCAAAAGTTATAAAAATGAAAACATTTAAAAAATATAAAGGTAGTTTTTGAAGATTATAGCGTAAAACCGTGAAATATTTGAAACAATATAACATTTGACAATAACATAGAATAAAATACAATATAAAACATTACAATAACACATCAAATCGTTAAATATATTACACCCACGTTACAATAATTTGTAGGATTCCACAAAGTGTTGGTTTAAAATGCATTTTAGATTATAAAGGGAATCAGCGAGTATATCTACAATATCACCAAACTTGTTGCCTAAATCATGCATCCTATTGGTAAGTGAGTGTGATTGATAGTTGGTTGTGTATGTGTTGCAAAAGAATGTAATATTTTGTCTAGTATTCCTTGTCGGTACATGGAGTTTAATGGTACTAACAATGGCAGGGCTGTCAATTAGGTTATTCTTCAATATGCTAACACAATATTGCAAAGGTATAATAATAGTTCACCTATATGCAATTCTAATTTTGAAATCGGTGGGTATATACAATATATATTGCAAAAAAAAAATATTTTATTGAAGAAGAAGATAACACTTATAATCTAAATGAAAATATCAAAGAAAACAAGACACAGAAAAATAGAAAAAGACAATGGTCGCAACTGGGACTCGAACCCAGACCTCTCGTCTAACCGGGACGTGCGCGTCATCCAATTTCGCTATTGCCACTGTCAAACCGTCATATTTGTCAATATCATATTTCGAATATTTAAAATGAACAATATTATCTTCAACTAGTTCTTGAGTCCCAGTTGCGACCATTGTCTTTTTCTATTTTTCTGTGTCTTGTTTTCTTTCATATTTTCATTTAGATTATAAGTGTTATCTTCTTCTTCAATGATATATTACGTTAATGGGAATAACCTTCAAAAGTTATAAAAAGAGAGTTTTTCTTATATAAAAATTTAAAAAATATTTTTTTCACTTTTAAGCCTTTTTAATATTTTTTTAATGTAGGTTACACAGCTTATCATTAACACCACTAGTTACGTGGTTGTTATTGCAATTTGAACAACAGTGGCGCCCTCCTATGTTTTCTACTCTTATTTGACAAACTGTTTATATTTTTAATATTTCCTTTTTTGTAATCCATCTTGTGATGAAGTTTTTTTCCCCTCATTTTTCTCATCGAGTGAAAGATTGTTGAATGCTTTATAGCCTGGTATTTGTGCTATCTTTGTTTAAAACTTGTGTTTACCATCGGAATTTTAAAGTTTTTTATACACTTTCCTAACTGGTGTATTATAGATCTTTTTTGTTAGTTTAAATTTATTTTATTTTGTCGAAAATGTAGTTTTGTACATGGTGAATATTTGGTCTTTGTCAGTCATTCTATGTTCTTCAGTATCACTTTTATATTTATAAATAAGTTCTGTGTGTAATTTTTATTACGCGTGACAGCCAATGCGCCTTCTGAAGCTCCGATAATGCCCCAGTTTAAAAATGGACTAGAAAGACATGGCACGATCAAGTGAATCAGATACTTGGGACGAGCCATGTCAAGATTCAGAATAATAGAAGATTATGTATGATACGATGTATGAATGTGAATGAGGCAAGGAGTAGGCTGACGTAGTCCAGCGGTAAGGCTCTTGACTAGCATTCCGAAGGTCGCGGGATCGAATCCCGGCGTGGAAAATAAATTTGATTAAATTTTCATAATTTATGTTATTTCAGAATTTATAAAACAATAAGTAGTATATTTGCGGCACGTTCCAGAGTGGAAGATACTTTCAGTATCGCCTTGGTGTAAGACCGCCATTCAGAATTGAAACGTTGCTTGAAATGGCCTTAGCCGTGTTTGGTGACCAGATCTGAATAGCCAGGTACTTCTCACTTTTCTCTTCCCCATCTCCTTCCCCTCCCCACTACCTTCAGCCTCACAACACACTCCAATTGGGGATGTCATAGTCTCACTGGCTTCAGACGGGAGCAGTTAGGACTCTTGTGCGGTATTCATATAAAAAAAGGAGTGTGTGCCAAGACCGAGTTGTTTATCGGTCATTCCTCTCTGCCTACCCCTGTGGAGAAACGGCGTGATGGTTGTTAGTTCAATGTGACGTGATGCGCATAATTTATAGTTATTTAAAGGAGCATCAAATTTCCTAACCAAAATGAAAGATTCAATAATATAACTGGCGAAAAACATAGCGAACACTGACATGATAAATGGTTGTAAAGTTTTATTTAAGAAAATAAAATGTTTTGACCTTTTGTAATATTGTGTTGGAAGACAATTTCCTCTGTTAACATTCTGTTATCATGCCATGTCCCTTAAACAAGAAGCTAGTGGGATTGGTTTACAAAAAAAAAGCCTTGACCGAGTCACAATTTATTTTATTTACATAAGCAAGAAAAACAAACTTATTTCACTGAACCGCGTAGTAGGGTGGGCCGTAGAAATGTGGAATGTTTTTTTTAGATATCGTTCACTCGGGAGTCTTGAAACCGTTTGGTATTGAATTTTTTTCAGTCTAATTGATCTACTTAATTATGTTTGGGAATCTTCAATAAAGCTCGTGGTTTTCCGAGACTACTAGTATTGTTTATTTACGTTATCGTGGGTTTTATAACGAATGAATGGACCTAATTCCCATTCTAATGGATGCTCAGTGTATTTCTGAAGCGAGGGAACTCAGCAATGAAGGTGACCAACTGTGGATGGGATGTCATCGGCTATTTTCGTAGCCGCTCGTGTATTAGACACGAACGGCGACAGTTGACAACTTGACACTCTCCTATAGTACTTATCTACTGACATCTGTTGAGACACCTCAAAACTACATATAACTACCTAAACTAGTGATGTTTATCGAAGGACTTTTAAAATAGAGACTTATTCATATTCGCTGCAGTATTTTTGGACGGGGCATTGCAAATGAAAATCTAAAATATAATCAATCCCCTAATTAAAACCCAAAATGTTATCATGAACATTATACTCAAATTACCTGATGAAATAGCCCTGACGAAATGATCAAGATCTTAATAGCATTTAAGTTAAACAATCTATTCTAAAGCAGTACTCCCTTACATTCATAAATACAAAACGGAAGAAATAACAACTATCACACATATTAAAAATACTTGATCTCAGGATCAAAAACCTAAATATCCAACAAGCACTTACGGATACAAAATTTGGCCAAAAAAGCTTCTTATTCTATGGTTGCTCTCATTTACAAATCAAAATAAAAAGTTTGATACAAAACAAAAGAAGATCGGAAATAGAAAACATACAGATACCAAATTCAGACTTAAACAGAAACCACTCAACGGCACTAAAAAAAACATTAATAAAAATAATTAAAAATTTTAGAAACTTCATATTATTCACATAATTCTCAGTACGGGTGAACCTAGTGAGGATATCACTATCGTGAATTGTAACAAAAAATAAAGATGATAAAAGGGAATTGAAATCCTCAAAAATTGCATAAATATTAATAAAGACCACGGGGCTGAGCTTAGAGGTTCTTGGTATCCGATAATTGACGGCTACGCCATAACTAAACGCCGAAAGCCATTTTAAAATAACTGATTATAATGAAAAACCAACCCTTGGAGGATTGGAGTGAAAAACACGTTAACATAATCGCAAACATAAGCACACACTCTGCCATGATGATGCAACGCTGTCCGAAACGTTGGTTAAAGTAGGAGGTAGCGCAATGCGGCATAATACCCCAAAAATAAATTACAATTGGCCGTGAGAATCTCAAATCGTTTCCAATATTGGGATTATCAATCGGATAGGTGCCCGTGACGCATCTGATTTCGTAATAAAGTTTAGACGGTCCACCCTATCGAAAGGTTCTTAAAGTATTATTTCCGTTTATATTGAAATCTGACCGCCTAACCTTTTTATTAAAATAAACCCGACAACCTACAAGAAAAAATGCGTTCTTGGTTTAATATAAGGGAGTTTTGATCCTACTTTATCGTAATGAAAAATATACGAACTCAAAAGGGACAGATGTTATTCACGATTTATTTTATTTTATTAAGCGTGTATTTGTATCTTTCAACCCAAATAAATTGTTGACTTCGTTTCATCATTATGTAAAACTCACAAACTATCCAAACGTTTTCCGCAAAGCTAAGCAGAGATGATGGAACGCTACATATTTACATCTAGGCCTAGACACATGCACGCTTTTTTCTATATGTGGTAGATTTTCCCGGTATTGCCTCGGTAAGAGACCACCAATCAGTATTGAAATGTTGTGTTGCTTGAAATGGCGTTAGTCGTGTTTGGTAAAAATATCTGAATAGACAGAGACCCCCACCGTCTTTTCCTCTCCAGTACTATCAGCTTAATAACATAAGTTCCTAAGGTGTCGTGACTTTGCCGTGTTCGGGACCGTTAAATAAAAATAATATATAGTTCGTATAATTAAAGAATATATTAACGTTAATAAAGTTAAAGAGGGCTATCATACAAGACATGCCTTTTATACCTTAATTCATATCCAAACAAAGTATCCCAAACATTATTCTTTTGATCCTATTTAAACTTGGATCCACATTCATTACAGTTCCTCAATTACCACAATTAGAGGTAATTGGGGTATATTGTAAGGCTGAAGATGGTAAAGAGTGAAAGTAGGTGGGGAAGTACCTGGCTATTCAGATCTTTTCACCAAACACGGCTAAAGTCGATTTGTCGGAATTATTTAAACAAACAGAACAATTTTGAAGATGACCCTTAAATTAAAAGCAAATCCAAGTTAATCAATCCAATCTAGGTTGAACCAGAGTTATTATAAAAATTACGCCTTACATAGTAATAATCACCCATCCCACTGCTTCCGTTGACGAGTTTTGTCCTACGTTGAACTCAAATATTGTGGGATAAAATCTAGTCCAAACTACATCGCCCTTTGAAGAACTTGATCTCTTTGTCAGTGCTCTTGGGAAATTTCTCTACCCAGCAGCCGGTTGTCACCCAGTGAATTCTATAAATCAGCATATTGGTGGAAATTGGCTTTTTGCATTTCATGAATTCGATACAGACTCCTCAAAAAATGCCTTTTTGGTAGTTTCACGGGGTGATTTGATATAACAAAAGGTGTTAAGCAAGGCAGCGTACTGATACTGTGGTAATGCAATGTGGTTAAGCATTGCTACGTTTTGGTTGGGTTACCAGCGTAGGCCTTTCCGTGGTTAGCTCAGTAGGTAGAGAAAGGTGACTCTGTTCTCCAGGGTCAGGGTCGGCGAGGGTGTTTTACGCTCGACCGGGGGAAACAAGGGGTAATCATACTGAAACCAATAAAAAAGGGTGGCCTGGCATACAGTTTATTGAAGTAGTGGGCACATGTTTAGGACAGTCACAAGTTAACAATAAATAAACATCCTGGCTATAACAAACTGTCCTCTCTCTCGGCGGGGGCAAATTGGTAGGTTAGCACATTAATGGGAGGAATTATTGATTGTGGCTTAGACAATCGGGGGTGAAGCGGGAGGACGGCATCCTTGGATACGAGAGTTCTGTTGTCACTCCGTATAAACGTGGTCAGGACCTCATCATGAGAACGTTTATTGCTGCGCACTATCCCATGCGCGTGGGCGGGAGGAGTTCCGGAGATTTACACACACACAACTGGTAGGGAGCACGTACCGGCGAGTTCTGCGGTTCGCGGTTCGCGGGGGGAGGTGGTCCGGTGGGGGGCGTTCGTTGGAGACGGGAGCGTGGTGAAACGCGTGCACACGGGACTGGTGGCGTCATCTTTGATTGTTTATATAATGTTGTAACATAACAACATGGATAATTAATTGTACGCAAGCATTAAAAGAGGCAGGATTGGGTGCAAAATTGAATAATCTGTAAGTGTGTTGCCTGTTGTATGCTGATGATGCGGTTTTGATTTCTAAAGTATGGAAGATCTACAGTCTCTTGCGTCTAGGATAAACGAAGTGTAAATGAAGAATGAGATAATGATGAATGTAAATAAACCTAAGGTCACGGTGTTTGAAAGAGAAAGAGTACGAAAACAATGTACCTTATAGTTATGAATGGAGTAAGTGAAAGAGTTTTGTATCTGGTAAGTACATTAACGAGAGATTTGAAGGCTGATAGAGATATTGAAAGAAGGATAAATGCAGGTAACTCCAATGGAGGACTAAATGCAACCAAAGCTAACAAAAAAAATGTTCAAAGAAGCAAACCTAGAAGTCCACAATAGTGCTAGTACCTACCCTGATTTATGGCGTGGGGCATGGAACTGGCAGAGTAAAGAAGAAAGTAGCCTGTAGGCCGTAGATGTGAGATTCCTGAAGCGTATGTGTGGTGAAACAGTGTATGATCATGTGAAAAATGTAGAGATCCGCAAAGAAAGCTAGGCTGATGTAAGCATAATGAGCAAGATTAAGAAAAGGACGCTCAGATGGTTTGCAGACCGAATGAACGAGAAAAGGAGTGTAAGGAGAATATATGGCGCAAATGTGAATGGTAGAAAAAATCAAGTAAACCTGAAGTCGGGCCATGTCAAGAATCAGAATAATAGAAGAGTATGTGTGAATTTAAATGAGGCAAAGAGTTGTGTGCCAAGACCACGTCGTGTGGCGTTTTGTCCTCCCTTCCAACCCTTGCAAAGAAGCACGGTGAAGATTAATTAATTCTTTAGAATTTTATATTTTATTTTCTGTCTTTTACACAAGGCTGTATACTTTGTAAACGAACGCCTTAGTGATCTAATTTCGAATGCGTTCACTGAACTTTATTTCTTCGTATGTGATTTCCGCACGTCACTGATTCAACAGGATTGGTGTCAGAATTTCATTGTGAACTGCTCGCCTCGCTTCCTTACACAATTTCATATTATTTGCTGCATTCTGTCCTCTTAATAGTTGTAGATATCCATTTCCTTCTCTAACAATATATATTCATTTCCTACTTTGAACAGAATAGAAGCGTTGGCGTGACAAAAGCTTTTGAAATGAAAGCCGAAAGCTTTGATACAAGAATATTTGTCGCACATTACCATAAGGAAACACCTTGATAAATAAATAGAGTTTACAGCAACCGAATACACAGATAGTGATGTTGTTAACCCATTAAACAATGATTAATGAATTAAAGATATATTTTTTTATATCATTGAAGAAGAAGATAACACATATAATCTAAATGAAAATATGAAAGAAAACAAGTCACAGAAAAATAGAAAAAGACAATGGTCGCAACTGGGACTCGAACCCAGACCTCTCGTCTAACCGGGACGTGCGCGTTATCCAATTTCGCTATTGCCACCTTCTGTCAAACCGTCATATTTGTCAATCTCATATTTCAAATATTTAGAATCAACAATATTATCTTCAACTAGTTCTTTTTTCCATATTATAGGCAACTACTCTTTTTATTGGAAACAATCATTCTAAGAATTGTTTTGTAACCTGAATAGCGTCTCATTGCGACCATTGTCTTTTTATATTTTTCTGTCTTGTTCTCTTTAATATTTTCATTTAGATTATAAGTGTTATCTTCTTCTTCAATGATATAAAAAAATATATCAAATAACCTTCAAAAAGTTATAAAAAGAGAGTTTTTTTTATAAAATTTTTTTTTTTTTTTTTTGCTTGTTTTTTCTTTAACGTGAATACCGCCCAACTCCTCCCGTCTGTGGAGCTAGTGAGAATATGGCATCAACTGGGGTGTGTTGTGAGGCTGAAGGGGGAAGGAAATGGGTAAGAGGGGTGGGGAAGTACCTGGCTATTCAGATCTGATCATCATATACGGCAAAAAACGTTTCAATTCTTAACGGTGGTCTTACACAAGAGCAATATTGAGAGTATCTTCCACTGTGGATGGTCCCTTAAATATACAATAAATTATTTTTATACAAGTAATTTAGAAATAACGCAAATAATCAAATGAAATTTACTTGCCCACGCCGCGATTTGAAACCGCGCCCTACGGATTGTTAGTCGAAAACCTTACCTCTCGACTACGAAGGCATTCGAATTTACGGTTAAATATGCGTATTTTAAAAAATACGAATTGACAGAAGGCCAATCGACGATCCTTGATGTATTCCAACTTTTGATGGTAGCGAAATATTAATCAAATAAAATTATTCTTACAGATAAACTTGTTGAATTATTTTTGTTTTTGTCAAAAAAATGTTATTAGACTTTACTAATAAATACAATTGATAAACAACTATTTAATTATGGTAAATGGTTGTTTATTATTTATGCAAAATGAAAAACGTTTATTTTCAAGGGGGATAGTTTTTACGTACGATTTTCAACGTCTTAATTATCTCTTTTTCATAATTAACTGTGTAACATAAAATATAGATCCTTATTATGTGACGGAAATTGCGTTCCGATCTCAGAATAGGTGCGTTGACCTAGGAATTCTAGCCTCCCAGGCTAACTTGGGAGGCCAAGACTCGAATGAGCTGTAGCGCCATTGGAGAGAGGGAGAGAGGCTGACTTGTACGTTTTTGGGAACAGCTCATACAGGTCTCACAGAAATCGTTATACCCCTAGAAATGTATCAGAAAGAAAAAATACCACTTTTATATTCAAATCTAAAAGTAAGCGCGGAAAAAATAAAATATACACCTCTATGAAACCAAAAATTTTAACCACAATTGAAAAAAGTTATGAAACTTTTAATAAGTATGATTTTTAAAACGTGAATTTTTTTATACTTAATTATTTTAACGGTGTGTTAATTATTAAATATGTGTGCTTTTTTTTGATTTCAGTTAATTAAATGAAAGTAGAGCCATTCTGAAAACTTGTTCGTGTGCACTCAAAATGTTTATATTTCAAAAATTATAAGTATATTTTTCATAAAAAAGTTTGAAAGCGTATTTTGCCACCTTTCTTTCTTTCTTTTGCCACGTTTTCTGACACTTTCAGAAGTATTCCATTTATTTCGATTTTTTCGCAAAGCGGAAATACTTTGACCAACTGACAAAATATGCCAGATGGGGCTAGAGAAGTTTCTAATTCGATGATGAATGAACTCAAAGTTCGTTAAGTTTTTGCTCCAGAAACGTTAAAAAGATTTCCTCTATGAAGATTAAGCTATACGTGAAATCCTATTTAGATTTATCTTTACGACGAATCGATTTACATTATGAACATCAAAAAATATGTTATGGATAAAACGAAGCTTTTCCTAGCTTTTCCTTGTATTGGAATAACAATAAAATTATTATTTACATAACGAAAAATATAGGTGTAAACCACTAAAAAAAAAATGATACAATTTTTTTTTAAATACTCCTTTATGGCTAGGACTAGGCTTTTGAGGTTATGTATGTTCTAATCTTTTTTCATTCTTATTAAATTATGCACAAAATAAATAAAAACCACTTTTTCGCTTACCTTTTTATTGCCTCGTGCAAATACAACGCGCGATTTTAAATTTTGTAGGCATGAGAATCGAAATATTCTTAGCGTTTTTATTGCTCTTAAGTCAAGATTATTTTAATAAAAATGTTGATAAAAATACATTATTATTATACATTGCTTACAGCAACGTACATTACATAATATTGTGACCGGACAACTCAGAATGAATTCAACTCAACACCTCCCTTCAAAAGTCATTTCAAGTGATGGAAAAAAAAATATCAAGTTAAATAGTTTGCGTTATGTTAGGTTATGGGCTATTTTTCAAAAAAAATTTCATAACTTTTAATTGCTTTTCAAAGAGGTGTTGAGTTGAGTTGATTCTGAATTGTCATGGGACCACGTAATATATTTCAGGAACAATGTACAAAAACAGTGACACCGTAAATTCATTTCAAATATTCTAAGTTCTTACTAAATCATGATCTGTACATAAAAGAATAATTTATTCGTAGTATCAATATTAACGTTTTCAAATCAGCGAGCAAGCCCCAACCTTTAGAAAACTCTTACGACATTGCCACCGGGGTCGTCATAACCCAAATAATTTATGCAGCGTTCGGCTTGAATCCTTAGCTTTCAAACAACAGGCAAACCATAAAAGAGTTGAAAAACAAACGAAACAAAAGAAGAACAAATTTTCCATCACAAAGGTAAGCTACCTTTATTTCAGTCGCCAGTTTTAAAAAGGTCTCCAGTTCAATTTTCAAGTGGTCATATATTATTACATACGTATATCCAGAATACAGGTTATTATTCTCCCGTAACATCCGCTTGAAAATTAGTCCCAAGGGAGGAAAAAACCCCTGAAAAGGGCTGCCTTTTATTTTTCCCTTATACAAATCTAAAACATTGTAAATTATGGAAGTTCTAGGTATTTCAAAGCCCTAGAGGCAGGAATCGTGAAGTTCTTTTTTAAGGTAACTTTATCTAACTTATTACACAGCTTTGGATAGACAATTATTATGTTTTAGTGAAGAAAGGTCTTAGATTAGATAGAAATTGAAATAATACGTATTATCGTTCAGCGCCATTTTTTATGGTTGAAATATCCCCATTAAATTCCAGTTCTAGGCCCATTCAGTTTTTGGATAAATGTCAATTTAATGATAATATTGCGTTGGAACTTCTGCAAGATAATCGGGCCTTACATTTGCGGAGTTCAGGAGGAACATTATATTTTAACGCGGAGCAAATAGAAAACAAGTTACTTGAAGATAATCGGTACTTTTTTGCATTAGATAAACACAGGAGAACTTGAGGAAAAAAAACTGGGAGCCTATGTCGTCTTTAGGGATGCTATGGGAAGGGTATTTTTAGGGAAAGTAAAGAGAGGAATTTCCGAGAAGGAAAGCGAGGAGGGGTCGGCAGAAATCTGGGGATCGACGTTTCCACGAATCCATCCCTCCAACTGCGGCGCAAGGCGATGGGTTGAGAGAATCCGGCTGCAGAGGTCTAGGTTAGGTCCCTCTCAACAAATCTCTCCCGGTCCAGCCCGCCACACGCTGGGTGGACAAAACTCAAATTCCACCGCCAAGACTAAGATGAACCTTACCTCATGAACCTGGGCACTTCTGCTGTATCACCAAGAGTAGAAAACCACTTGGGTTGACCTTAAGATAAAGTTGTTAGTTATCCAATAAATGGTTCCAGGGGCGGCGATACCAATTCTCCCCTACTTACTCCCAAACTGAGTAAATTTCTTTTTTTCAATTTTGTTGTTTACATTTAAATTAAAATTAAGTAAATTTTTCAGCACATTCCAGAATGGAACTTTCAGTATTACTCTGATGATGAAAGACCCGCCGTTAAAAAAACGTTGCTTTAAATGGTTTTAGCCATGTTATTTCAGATCTGAACAGGCAGTTACTTTTCCGCTTTCCTTCTGTCCATCTCCTTCCCTTCTCTACGTCACAGCATACCTCAATTCGAGACGTTGTAGACTCACTGGCTACGAACGAAGCAGTTGGATATTTGAGCGGAGCTCATATAAATATATAAACATTAATTTTTAAAAAAAAAACATTTTAATATGAAAGGACACCCTTTGTATTAACTTCATATAATTTCACTTAGCTTTTTTTCATTTTTTGGTATGCTGCGTGAAAAAATACTATATTTTTTTAAATTGGTCGTGCCGGATTTAGAACCAACGTCCTTCAAATATGTAAGATATCAACAATGCATTGCGTAATTCAATCGAACTCACGTTCCTCTATGTAAGATTACTTCTTCAGAATAAGTCAACCGGGGTGGAAAGTACCTGTATCCAAAAATAATCCATCAGTGTTTCATTCAATGTACCCTATTCGTATTCAGGCACGCGCGCTTGGATACATTTTTCAATAACGCTAGATCAAGCTTCATAGCCGACGTGTGTATTGTGTCAATGTGGGAATGAAGAGACTAGTTCGGGAACGCGGCAGGTTCTAAATTTGTCAATTTTATGGAATAGATTAAATTGGAGACAAATTGACGATATTATTGGATGAAAACCAAACAAAAATTATTGCTTACATGCATTTAATACCAGACAAAAATTAATTACAATGTTGTTGTAGCAAATTTTTTTAAGTATCTTTGTTATGCGTTAAGTATAACATTTACCAGCGTTTCTCAATTATATCTGTGTTTTATGTGAGCACCGTATAAGAGTTTCAACTACTCTCAGCCGCCTGGGGCTAGTGGGACTGTGGCATCCCCTATTGTAAGGCTTAAAAGTAGTGGGGTGGAAAGGAGATGGAAAGAGGATATTTTCAAATATAGTCACCAAACCACTTCAAGCAAAGTTTCAATTCTGATTGGTGGTCTTACATTTATTATGACTTAATTTATATATCAACTTTTTAATAATCAAAACGAGAATGTTTTCATATTCATACTTTTTATTTATTAATTTATTTATTTTCATGTTCTCCGTAAAACGGTTGTATGCCAACATGGGATGGAGAAGATAACAAATTAAAAATTGCACGTGCAATTTTACTATTTTGTGACATGAGTCAAAAGATAGTTGCCGGACTGTCTTCAAGTGCAAGTCGGAGGGTTTTGAATCAAAGATTGGACGGTTACCTCGAAAGTGTTTTTTTTCTCGGGGTAAGAATAACCTCTTCGAATTTAACGCTTCAAAGACCCAATCATCTCTGATTACGTCTAAAAGGGATCGAAATGAAAATCTAGTCTGCTTCAACGGAAGCAATCTTCCAAATAGGCCTTCCATTGATATGCTTGGTGTAACACTAAGTGACCTGCTCAGGTACGGGAGTTCCATCGAAGCCAGAGTTAAGTTAGCCTCTCAGAAACTGGGCGATGTCTACAGGGCCCGCAGATTCTTTAATGGCACACATCTGATAACCGTGTACAAATCACAAGTGCGCCCCATGATTGAATTTGGCAGCCATTTCTGTTCTGGAGGCTCAAACTACCTAAAAAAATCTTCGACTCAGTGCAGAAATGGGTGGTCCGTTTGATAGATTCTTCTAATTTGACAAACAGATTGCAATCTTTAGAGCACAGGCGTTTGGTGGAAATGCTGTTCTTGTTCTATCCGTATTACAAGGAACTACCGTCATTAATCCTCTCGGCACCTGTTCACAGTCGAAACACGCCAAACATTCGCCCAACATATGTACAAGACCCATGCTCACTCCTTCTTCTCCTCAAAAAGGCCCTCCACACAACATCTTCAAAGATGACATAGGCTCTCAGGGAAATCATTTTCCTCAAGGCCTTCTGGGGGTAGTTAATGAAAAAAACAAAAATGAGAAATTGAAATTGTCGATGGTCAATGCAGAATCTTAAGCCCTTGAGTTGCTCTGTTTTTTGGCGCATTCTGATTTTCTCGCTTTCAGAACATAAAATGCATGGGATCTCCCACGAGTATTCTTGTTAATCCCTTTTAACACAACACAGGCGAATTAAGTATAGTACTAAAGATTAGCTTAAAAAAAATGTTTACCTAAAAATATTTTTCGGCGGGCTTCTAAAAATTGAAATCTAGCATTCCTGTTAAGATGAAGAATGGATACTGAAATAGTTAGTATGCATATTCCTTCATATACAGTTAAAGCATAAAACTTTTTTGTACTTTTATTTCAAGGTTAATATATTATAATAACAGAGGTACATTCCAGAATGTTGCGAACAAATGCTTCATGTGTTCTCCCTATTGCAATTCCATTATTAAATGATCTCGCGTTACGGAGAAAAAAACACTTAGCTGGCGTGGGAGACAATTTTAGATATGTGGAATTCGAAAGAGAGATTTGCTTCAAAAATCACACCAAGGCCTGGAATCTCATTTTTTATGTTAATATATTTTTATTAATTTAGCTAATTTATATATTAAAAACCTATGAAAAATGACTTAGGCACTTTGAGAGTTGACTCATTTGTAACCCCCCTTCGAGAAATACTTAAAATTCAGTGCCCGTCTTAGAAAACTAACATGAACTCATGGCTTCAAGTTAACTTGAAAATTGACTTACAACAACACCTATCACTGGAATAGTAAGTCAGGAGACCAAAAGGAATACAACCAACTTTTTATTACATACTCTGAATTCTATTTCACTGAAACTTAGTGCTTTTCAGACACGTACAACGTCTCTTCGTCGCTTTGTGATTCACGCGAGGACAGATTCATATAAGTCAACGTTGAAATATAGCTGGGGTTTTTGTTATTTATGGAACGAAGCAGAAAAATAAATAGAATAATACAATAATGAATTTTATAATACGCGAAGGTATAAAATCATGATATATGTTAAGATGAAGCTATACGTGAAATCTATTTAGATATTATTTAGATTCATCTTTACGACGAATCGGTTTACATTATGAACATCAAAAAATGTGCTACGGATAAATTACAGCTTTTGCTAGCATTTCTATGTATTGGAATTACAATAAAAATATTATTTACGTAAAAAAAAATATATGCGTAAACCACTAAAAAAAATGTTTTTTTCATGACTTAACTATGAAGTAGTATAAGAAACAATTTTTTAAAAATACCCCTTTATGACTGAGACTATTTTTGAGGTTTTGTATGTTCTAACTTTTTTTCATTCTTATAAAATTATGCACAAAATAAATAAAAACCACTTTTTCGTTTACTCGCCTCGTGCAAAAACGACGCGCGATTTTAAATTTTGTATGGCGTGAGAATTGAAATATTTCTAGAGTTTATATTCTTCTTAATGTTTCCAATTTGGGAGGCGGGTGTGGGTACCGCCGCCCCGGAAACCATTTATTGGATAGCCAACAACTCTGACATAGATCACCCCAAGTGGTCCGCTACGTTTGGTGAATTGGCATGGGTTTCCGGGTTCATGGGGTGAGGTTTGTCCTGGTCTTGGCGGAGGACACGTCTGCCCATCTGCTACGAGGCAGGCCGGATCGAGAGAGATTGGTAGAGAGAAAATCCACTCATCACTGTATTAATATCAATATAATATCACATATTTTAATAATACTAGCTACCTACAAAAAAATATCACGAAACGGAGAGTCCTTGGTCGACTAAGGAACGGTCAATATGGCGCGCTGCTTAAGCGAGGGCGGGTTTGGGGACTGCGGGCGGATGTGGTTTAGTGCCATACTTCTACAAAAATAATAAATGGTAGTTTTATACATCGAAGCTATAGACTTTATTTAACAAGAGCTCATAAATGAATATCTTCAAACTATTTCAGAAAATTTTGTGCAAAGGCTGAAAAAATTGAAATATTATGATGTTTTCTCAAACTGCAAAGGTCTTGTGGAACTTCAGGATATTTTTTGATTTTTTTAAAACTAAATTTTTTTGATGTTTTAGATGCAAAGACAACTTTTTATTACTAGCGCCAAAAGAAATTCGGAAGAAAAAAAATCGGCCCACACTAATATGGAAGTCCCAGTCGTCTCTAAATTAAGTTGGTGGAAAATTGTTAAAAAAAATTTCGATTAAAATTAAGCTTTATTTTTTATTTATTTATTTAAACGCCCTTTTACATTATAAGGCTGTAAATGTTTTTTTTTTGTTTAACTACTTGCAATTCATTTCATTGAATTTCAGTACATCGATTTTATTTAATTTTTCTATTTTATTCGGCATCTAAAGGATTAAAATTACTTTAGAGCCACACAAATAAAGAACATTCATTGTTTACTCGTATATTATATCACAACAAATATAGTTAATCAATTTGTTTAGCAAACGGAATCTAAAAACGGCAGATTTAGGCGCAAAGATGGTACTTTATGAATAATTTTGTAAGAAAGTAGTTAATATAAACAATAAAATGACACATTTTAAAGAATATTTTCGGTACACATTAATGACTTTTTAATTAAAAAAAAATATTTTTATTTGTTTGCGCTTATTTTTTTTCTAAATAAAAACAGTTTTATTTTAACTCTCCGCCGTCGCGTCTTTTATTTAAGGCGGCGCTTCCTGGATTAAAAAGAAGAAGATGGAGAGATATGTAATTACGAATGTTGGACAGAGCGCGCTAACACTAGTGATAAAAATGGAGCGAAAATTGCGAAAATGCTTAATACAACATGACTCGTTTAAAATAGAGCAAAAATCTTGTAGAAGGTATCTTAAGTATCATTTAAAGAAACATTGTGATTTTTTTTCACTAATATAACTTGTAAAATAATAGAAATAAACTTGTTTTTAATAATTTCCAGAGCATACTTTGCGATTTTATTCTATCTAGGGAATCTCATATAATTTGCGTTTCGGCGTGGAACGAATCCAGATATTATCTTCAAAAATAACATATATTTTTTTAAGAGCTTAAAAACTTCAAATGTTTAAGGGAGATATGTAGGAAATCTGTCGAAGTTAGGATAGCGGCGGCTTAACGTAAGGTGCCGCGCGGGGTCGCCAAGGACCCCAAAAATAAATATGATTAAATTGTTGTCATAAAAAACATTTTATATGTTATTTTAACTGATTATAGTCAAATAATTTAATATTTATTTTCAATGTAAAAGCTTAAAAATCAACAAGGAACTTTTTTTTTTAAACTTTGAATCTTAATTTTCTAATAGTTTGTAACGACGATTATTGGATGGGGCGATAATGAGAGTGCCATGAAGTGACAAATGTAAAGATAAGATATATTAGTATTTAAAATGTAGTGTAACATATGGTGTGTGAAGCAATAATATTCAAAACCCAGAGCATGAGACAAGAACCCTTTTGCAATGAAAGTCAAATTATACAAACACATAATTTATTTTACTAGAATGAACAATCATGAGTAGTCTTATAAAAAAATTGCAATCTCTAAGGCGTGCATTAGACTCGAAGAGCCAAAATGATTTTAAATAAAAGTGTGTGATGAATCGTAATGCCTACCTACACCTACGCTTTGGGAGGAGAAATATTTTCACGTTCAAGAGTGCCTGCGAAAATTTTTTTTTTAATATCGTGTAAATTATAGGTACATCCAATAACGTCTAATAATCAAAACAAGAGACACGTGAACTTTTATCACGATGGGTGACCTTCATTTTCGTTCCCACAGGAATTAAAGTTGAACGAACTTTATTTTAAACAGAATCAAAGACAAAGAAATGAATGTTTATTGGCCCTGAGGAGTGTTTATATAAGTGACATTGGAAACAGAGGGTCTTGGAAACGGAGAGTCTCTTTGGGCGCCGTTAGTGTAATCAAAACAAAAAAAATAAGGCGTAAGTACATGTTTGGTTTAACACATCAGACATAGAAGTTTACTTTAGAGAAAACCGATTATATTTGACAGTGCGGCCATTAAAATTGAATTACAACCAAGTACGTAAAAAATTATAACATAAACAGAATTCAATTAATGAAGATTTATTTCAAAATATTTTTAACATAAGAAGGCGTTTAACAAGTTTGAAGGGAAATAATCCGGCCCTTGTCGTTAGTGAGGGAAGAATTGGCGGCGAGGACGGTTGATCGTGAACAATTCGTTGTCTTTTTTTTATAACTTAAATCGAAGTGTAAAATCCAGTGAATTTATATTCGATGTTTCTGTACAAATTAAAGATAATTGAAGAGTGGTCTTTAAACATATAAAAATTTTGTGTCTTAAAATATAAATAGGATTTCGGAATAATAATAACATAATTAAAACTTTAGAAATCCGATTTACTACAATTTAATTTACATTTGTGAGAGAATAATAATCATGAGATAGATACGCGGCATATAATTGAAAAATAATTTAATTTCACTATGAGTTTACAAAGGAAAATAATAATAATAAAATTTAGAATTTTATATCTAAAATAAAGTTTTGATTACGACTAAGAAGTCCGGCTGAAATAAATTATAGAGTATTAACGAAATATTAAACAATTAAAACTTTGGTTTTAAAACAAATAAAATAACGTCAGTGAAATAAATAAATAATAATAACGAATTGCTCGAAAGCGATAGTGATTTAATAAGATGGTCAAATTTTCATTACAAATTAAATACCGAGTTGATTATGAGTGATGATAATAAATCAATGCTAGGAGAAAATCAGAGGTTTTAACATAATCTAATAATACTCAAGTGAAAATTTGAATAGAATTGTTTTTTATAATTCAACAATAGCAGGGGAAGGTTCTAGACATAGTCTAAAATATCCAAGTAAAAGATTTTTTATAGTATCGATTATTTTTTTAATCAAAAAAATCTAATATTAAAGAATGCGATTAAAATTTTTAAACACCAAAAGGGTAATTTGCAGAATCTTGGTAAGTTTTTTTTATTACTAAACTATTTACAGGTCCTTGGAGATAATGCAGAGCAAGCAGTCACACTTATTTATAAAATTTGCGAACAGAGCATGTCGGTAACTAACAATTTTAATAACAGCAACAATTTTAATAACAGCATGAAATAAATATCTATCCAAGAAGTCAGATCAATCCATGACTTAGTTGTGTATTTCGGCCTTCGGAATCGCAACGACAAATACATACTCAGAATATAAATTCGTTGCGCTTAGCATTCATATTAGGTGCTGAGAACTTATGAGGGTTGATTACAAAGATCATTCATCCCACATACCGTAGATTGGTAAACAAAACATTGACATTCTTTTACTTTGTTTATTTTGAACGAGCTTCAGTATCAGCGAGTTTATATAAACGAATAATAGCCGCTTCCTTCATCAACAGAATTAGGGTCTGTTTATGTGACCTTCGATTGAGGAATTTTTCAATGTCACATAGTGACCAGGTAACCCACATTTGAATCAATGGATAATAAAATCTAGGGACAAGTTTATCAATTGTGGTCGGAAAATTAAAAATTTAAAAATTAAATTTATCAAAATTGAAATTAGAACTTTGTGCAAAACATTGCCTTTCTAGTTATCTAGGTGAATACCTACTACTTCATGAGGAGGGCTTCCTCAAAAAAAATAAAGCCAAACCAAAAACTCACTTTTCCATTTATACCTACCTAATAGGATAGGTATCCCCTATCCTTTCATACCTAAACACGTGGACTCAGTGACCACATTAAAAAGCACTGGTAGTGAATGAAGACATACAGTCCAAATCCAAAAACTTTACCCACGCAGTAAACTTCAGGATTGTTGTATGCAATTATGTGTCTCTGGGGAAGGTTAGTGTCAAACGTTCCCTGAGGGAGAGAGAAACTTTAGGCCCTGTGACGGTATTGCCAAGGGAGGAGGCATGCGGAGGCAGGAGGAGACGTATGCGAGGAATACGCTGGCGCGGCGCTTAAAGAAAACTCTAAGTCATTTGCATATCGTAGTCTTGTCGACCTTCGATTTGATGCGAGCCAACTGGAACGCTCCCTTGGCGCAATCGCAGCAGGTCTAAGAGGTGGCAGGAGTGCGATTCTGTCGGATCACGAGGGAGATGGATACGACAAAAACAGTCGCACACCACATTCAACGCGAGTAGAGTCGTGATAAGGGATGCAATGAAATACCCCTTCTAGAATCAGTCGAGTTAAACTACCTGGAGGTGAGGAGGTTGGGATAGTTCTGGGATACGATGGAAGACCTGGTACTTATCTCTGGTACGTAAAGCTTCTATCGAAGCAAGGAATCCCGCAGAAGAGGGTAAAATCCGGTCTTTAGGTATGTGTAGCCGTGCATTGACAAAGGCCTTTTCGGAAGTCGGTCACCAGAATCTATTTGGTTAGTGGAGGAGCCAACCTTTGCAGAAAACAATTTTTTTTTTATCCTTGACCCAATTCCTACACACGTCCCTTCCCCAAACAATCTAGTGTTTACTAACCATGAAAATAAAACTCATGTTAGGTGGAGGTTTGCGGACTTCAGGTGAAAAACTGAGACCTAGAATTAGGTCATCTCACGCAGGTAAAGTAAATACTCTTCATGAAATGTTTGTTATAAATTGATAACTGTTATTTTCTTTTATTTGTATTTTAAATATAGCTGTGTTAGGGAGGAAATAAACAAAACGAATATCAGGTACAGACAAAATCTAGGACGGGGTTAGTTTATCAAACGCGTTAGAAGATATTTAAATCAATTAATTTAGAATTCTTTCACTCTTATTCAAAAGAACCTAAGTTACCACAAAACCATACATTATACTCTTTACATTTGTATGCGTTTTATTACGCGTATGGGTGTAAATCCTAAAACAAAAAATTACACAACGCAGGATACGGAGATAATGTAAACAAAAATTCAAAAATCTTGATTACTGTGTGAAATTATCACAGAGATTGCGAAAAATAGGGTTTAGATTAGCTCAGGAAAATGTAGAAGTTTGAAAAATAGGTTGAGAGAAGAGGTCTTCGCAAAAGTGCGAATGATTTAAAGTTAGACTAGAAATACCCTAAATGATGGGCTAGGTACATCATGATAGAAAACTACGAAAATTGAAGCTACGAGAGTAGGCGCGACACAGCGCATTCGGTGCCGTGATCGTACATAGGGGTAGAATCTCAACATATTTGATACAGCGTAGCCAGGGTAGATTTATCACGATTTGGTGCACGTAGGCAGGGTGTATCGTCACATTTGATCAGTCACAATCTATGAAAAAGAAAAAATCTATGAGGTCAAATGAAAAATACCCGAGCGCCATCTTGTTTAGAAGAAACAAGAAAACATTTACTTGAATAAAAATAACCATAACGCAAAATAATCTAGATTGAAATTTAACATTGCGTGGAGATTTTGAATCACTGCGATTCCGTAAAGTAAATTCGAGTAAAGATTCCGTGGTCCCGGCATTCCAATCCGTTTCTTCCCGCTCGGCAAGTGTGTTGCTATTCCAGGTTCCGCTTCCAAACTCAAACTTGCTTCGCGAGCCCGCGTTGCAGGAGCTCACTCTGAGGTCACATGGTCTACCGTAGTGATGTGTAAACGGTAGGAGTTAGGGATGTTAAATCCAAACCGCTACAAGTTCTTTAAAAAAAATCTTAACAATTCTTATCAAACTTATAACTATTTGAGATTTATAAAGACTTATTTTTATTAAAAAAAATCAACAAAATACAATTAAAAAACATATTGGTTTCTAATTGTATTTTGTTGAGCCTCACGCCAAAACACACTTGTGAATCTCACATCGCACAGGAGCAGACTGAATGTCGGCGACGCTAGCTTCAAGTCTAGTCCCTTTAAGGAAGCTACCTAAAGTAAGGAATCAATGGGAACATCTAAAATGTACATAAGTAGAATTTCTGTGAAAACTGGGCTTTTAAAAACCCCACGCGATGGTTTGAGGGTTAATTCTACTCAAGCGGAACGATAGAACAAGCTTTAATTTATTAAATGCATACTTTTTTTATACATAATTTAAACAAATTTGTTAAAGATAAATCAAAAATCCAACTTCGGGCTCGATTCACTTGAAAACGAAAGCTCAATTAAAAAAAGTTATATCTACCACAATATGACTCTAAATCATTTTCCCGCTTAAACTACGAGTTTCCGGATACCGTGTACATTTTTTTTAATGTTAAGCTAGATCACATCGTTGGGTGCACTAATAAAAATTAAATAGCCTAAAATACTTCACGTGTTACAAAAATAAAATGTATTTAAGGAAAGATTAATTTATCAATTTAATTCAAATCTGCAGATTTTCAGTTAAAATTATTTTTAATATTTTTTTTATAATTCACGTGTTTCCATTAAAAGATTCAATTAAAAATATTTCAAAGTGGTTTCGTTAATTAGGCAAACCTTCATTAAAAATGATCCAATTAGGGGCGTACTTCACGTTTAAACAACTTTCACTCCACTTTTTTCAAATTGGTGAAAAATTTAATCATTTTATGCCAGTTGAGAGACGAATTCCTTCATTTAAACAAAACTAAGTAAAAGTAGTAGATGTGGTTTGTGTTATTCAATTCTGATTAAAATAGAATCGCGTAAAGTAAGTCATCCCGTGGGAAATTAAATCCGGAAGCTTTTACATTTTAAGAACTGATGAGCGAAGTTAGCAAATCAAGATATATAATTTATTATCTACGAATATTTACGAAAACTTTTAATGCCAGGCATTAGTTAAGATAATGAGAATTATTAGATAATATTCATTCTCAGATTTCTGAGAAAATTGACGTAACCTTGAAAAGAATCAAAATACTGAGAAATGATGAATGAATTTTGTTTGATATTAAATATACCGACGTAGTTAAAATTTGTTTGAAATCAATACTACAATTAAATTCTGCCAATTATATTTAGTGATCTTCCCTTTATTTACTACGAAGAAAAAAAATAAGGCTTGATTATAGATTTTCACGGCGTGTTGCGCTACCTCCTTCTTTTTCAACGTTTCCGCCAACGTTTCGGACAGCGTTGCAGTGTCCATCATCAGGACAGATGTGTGACACATCTGGATGATGAGTATTTTAAGTATACTGTAATACCAGCTCGTAGATGGGTGGAGCTGGCCACACGGTATCGCCTCTACGTTCACAAGAACACACTTTACGACAATCAATTTTACATCTGCCAATATTATTTACATTTTTTTTCATTTTCAAGATTCTTATTTGCCATGCAAGAAGAGTTATTTAAATTTATTGAATTTAACTCCTTTTAACATAAATGGCTTTTTTTTCATGTGAGTACCACACAAGCGTCCTAACTACTCCCGTCTGGAGTCAGCATACCCAATTGGGGTATATTGTGAGTTTGGAGGAATGGGTAGGGGAAGGAGATGAGTAAGAGGAAAGTGGAGAAGTATTCAGATACAAAATAGTCAGCTAGTCAGATCTGGTACACACGGCTAAAGCCATGTCAAGAAACGTTTCAAATCTGAATAGTGGTCTTGCACCAGATACTGAGATACTGAGTGGTCTTACACCAGGGTGATGATGTACATACCTGTTTAAATTTATAGTTTTGTCTTTCTAAGACATTAATTTATTTAAAACTTATTCTTTATAAGACTGTTGGAATTTTCGTTTTAAAGCTATTCTTTCTTGCACCTGTTGTATTAAGTGGCTAGAAATCTGCTAAATTAACTTCACGAAATGATGTACTTCAACTCGGTAGCTACATTAACATCCTTCCATATATATATATATGTGCGGAGCGCATTTCGATTAAGGCGTATTTAAGGACCTCCGCAGAGTCTTCTCGCACTCCGTCACCCCCATAAGAGGGTCGTGCTTTCCGGGAATAGATTTCCAAAGTTTCGGCAAATTCACGCCAGCGACATGGCGCTTAGCATATCCGGCAAATATCCCCAAAAATTCCACAAATATTTAATATTTCGGGAATGTGAGGGGTTTTATTATAATATTTGTTATGAAGTTTTTCAAATACCTAAATCTATTTGAATTTCGATTTTGTTGAATGAATGCAAATCTGGATGTGGAAATTTACCCACTTTCCAAAATCCGATTGAGTTGAAACTCGGCAGATAGACTCATTGTCGATGACAATGCATTGAATACACATTTTTTTTTTAATTTATCGAAACATTTATTAAGGTTACAATTTTACAACATAATATAACATGAACTTTTCAATCACTCTCCTAATAAAGCAGCTGCTTGTGTTTAGGAGAGGACAACTAAATATTTTTACATCAGTTTAAATTAAAGCTTTGCTTGTTAAGATTACTGTTAAATTGTTAACATTAGTGCCGCAAAATGGCTTTAAGATTATTTTAAAGCGGACTTAGTTGATTTTGCTTGTCGCAAAATAGCTTTTAGACTATTTTAAAGCTGACTTAGTGAATTTTGCTTGTGCTTAACGGTCTAAATCGATGTGTTATTGACATTTAGAGTATAATGTTCGACTTAATGTGTTTTGTTTCACAATAATATCGGATTTATGACTTACGGTGAATTTAAAAACACGTTAAATCGAAAACGATTAAATATACGACTTAACTAATTATAAAACTGTAACATATATTATAATTAGGTAAATGTAATTTTTTAGTTTTAATTAACACTACATATATTAATCATCATGTACCTAATGCATTCGAAACCTATCAATTTGACTGTCCTAGAACGGGAGTCCTTCCTAGTTGGACAGTCAAAAGCTTCCTTGTACTGTTTTTGTATTTTTATAACAAATAAATAAATGGAGTATGCCAGTCGAAAGAGGACGATTTTTAACATAAGACGTCATACTTAAGTCATTTCATGAAAAAACGTGACTTAGTTGACTTTGCCACTAGACCGACGATATATAGTGATGCTATGCTGTTGTGGTTCGTACTAGTGGTACGGTTATACATATTACGTATTCGCACAGACGCATTTCTCATGGCCCGAACATTGAAAATATATGTATTATATTGAAAAAACTTTGTTTTTATTAAAGGTTGATTCTTAGCGGTGCGTTCATAATAATTACGTGTATGTTAACAGCCCTGTATATAAGCTACCTAAATTAAGGGGTTACATGGGTTTCACGGTTTCAAAAAATTGTTTTTTTTTATTTATTGTCTTATTAGGTTCTACAACATCTCTAGAATATTGTACTAAATTTTCAAGACGATCCAAGAAATAGTTTCGGAGATACAGCCTTGAGAAGTTGCGCGCTATAGACAAAATAATAATGAAAGCTTGAACCAGTTAATCTGGAAAGTTACTCCAAAAATACTTCATGCTGGTTCAAAGGTCGTTGATATTGCTGCATTGGTCGCTGCTTGCACTTTTAATGAAGGAACATCAGCTTCATCAATTTTATGGCCCTGGAATCGACGATTCAATGTAAGTTAAAAATAAAAATAAAATTTCCAGTTTTATTGTCACTCAAAACTTTAAACACGTTTTTCTCGAAACTGTGTTTTCAAAGTCGGTTGTCAAGATTTCTCGAGAACTACTCAACCGATTTTGATGAAATTTTACACAGATCTTTGAAATACAATTTATAAGGACTTGAACGAAGGACTGACTTTTTTTTCAATTACAACTATTTAAAAAAATTTAAATGTAGAGCAAATTTCACCGAAATTTGCATTTTTTTGTAAAAAGGTTTACCAAAAATCCAATTTTCACCTTTTTTTTACCCTTCGTCCAAGTTCTAGTTTATGGTCTTAACTAAAACACGTATTTTTGTTTTTTACTTCAGATGATTCAGTCGTGAGTTCTGCTGTCAACGCGGACGCACCTTTTTTCCGAAGGGTCACCGGAAATGACGTCGCAATGGCGGAGTTTTTTAATATTTTCCTTCGAAAATTTCAAAAATTCTTTGTCTGGTGTGTTTGTTTAATAAATTAAAAAGGTTGAATAAAATATTTTATGTTTTGTATGGGAAAAAAATTGTTGAAAATAGGCCGATTTTTCCCCGATTAAACCCATGTAACCCCTTAAGTCAGTCTATAGTTATGGTTGGTCACCCCACCTGTTTGTAAAATGTGTTAATATTTTAAAATAATATCATATTTCAATATTAAAATCTATGCACTGGTGGCCTCTGCGTATTATATTTTGAGAACATTAGTAGGATTGCACAGCGGTTGTGTAATTATTATGATTGGACTTTCGGGCGTCCTTTTGTTTTTTTACGTTATCCAACAAAGACGACCTGACAAAAACCATTTATGTCAGGGCCTTCGACGTCTTGAGATGGTGTATTTTTAAGGAAAAGAAGGAGAAGAAGTTCTGAAAAAGAAAAAAGTATGAGGGATGGATCCAGCAGTCAGTAAATGGTGGGCTTCTTTATAAGAATATTTAAAGATTTCAAAAACATCCATTTAAATAAAAGAAGTATTACTAATTAATGTGGACCTTTATGAAACCAAAGTTTCGGATCGTAATTTGAAAAACAATAATGAAATTTGATGAATTTTAGAATTATTTTTTCATGAAACGATTAATTTGAGGTGACGATAACGTTTGTTTGTCGAATAAAATATGTATGCGTTTGGGTTTTTTTTTGTTTGTTATCAGTTTCTTTATTTAAAAAAAGACCTAAGGTGAGTCATTTTTAAAACTTTTTTTTGTTTGTATGCAAAAATTTTATATTTTAAAAATTATGTGTTTATTTTGAATTATAAAATTTAAAAACGTATTTTATCACCTTTCCAAAACAGTTTTTAGTTTTCAGATACGTTCAGATATATTCCATTAATTTAGATTTTATTACAAAGCCGAAATATTTTGACCATTTGACTAATATGGCCAAGTTCTGAAGGTTTAATAAATAATTTATCTAGCCAAGTGGGAAGTACGAAAAGAATCGCTGGCCGCGTGCAGTACGCGGATTGCGGGTTGCTCATCTCTGAACTAGAGAGAGACGGCCGAAAGCTTTCCAATTATTTTAGCTCCAATGTTTTATATTCATGCATGCTTGAAGCTGTGAGCCATTTTCTTGTCAAATTTGTTGGGCAAACAGACGATTAATTTCTCATACATTGTCTTTATCTATTATTCTGACTCTTGAAATGACCCTGCTCAAGTATTTGATTTACTTGATCGTGGTACAACTTCCTGGAAGGTTACTAACGCGATATTCCACTAGAATACACAATATACAGCCTAAATAATTTATCTCTTCAACGAAGGGTAATATTAAATTCGCAGAATAAACTAACGATTTTCTTTTATGTGAATAATGCACAAGAGTTCCCACTGCTCCCAACCGCCTGAAGCCAGTGAGAATATGGCATCCCCAATTGTTGTGTGTTGTGATGTGAGGCTGAAGATAGTGAGGTGGAAGAGTAGATAGAGAAGAGGAAGAGAAAGTACCTGGCTATTCAGACCTGTTCACCAAATTCGGCTTAAGTCATTTCAAGCAACGTTTTAATTACGAATGGTGGCCTTACTAAGACAGCGCGTTATTGAGAGTATCTTCCACTCTGGAACGTGCCGCATATTTCTTTAAGAGGGGGTAAAGGTTTAAAAACTCATTTTTAAAAATGTACACTATGTTGAGAGTATTGTGTCAAAATTTCAAGTAAATCGAAGCAAAACTAACGAAGATACAGCGTTTCAAGCGACCGGCTCTCTTGCTCGATTCAAGTATATTTCGAGTATAAAAAAACTTTAGCTCAATATTTTTGCAAATAATTTTTTTTAATTCCGTGATAACTCAAAATTTACTTGACCGATATTTTTGAAATTTTGTACACTATTTTTACGCATTAATCAACAGTTAGTGACGAAGAGTTTTTTTTTGTTTTTAACCATTTTTTTTCATTTTATAATAACAAATTCGCCGAAAATTTTAGCAAAAATCGCATTTTTGACTTCAACATGCTGCAAAAAAAAATATATAAAAAAAACGCTCCGTCACTACCTGAGAAAACTTATTTAAAAAAACTTTTAAACCCATTTCAATTTTTATGTTTCAAATGATTTGTTAAACGAATTATAATGTTCACCGCGTAACACCTTTTTTTCGAGGCGCCTCCGGAGATTCGCTCTCACGGGCTTATTAATTATTATTTTTAATTTAAAAAATGTTCAAAGATACTTCAGATGTCATACTATAATTTTTATATAAAATAAATAAGCCAACATTGTTGATTTCTCAAAAAAAATCATGAAAATATGCCTTTTTTTGCCTTTAAAACCTTACCCCTCCATTAAATGATTAAATTGCAAAATAACGCAATTCCATCAAGTAAAATTTACTTGATTTGAACCCGTGACTTTTGAATTGCTAGTTGAGAGCCTTATCTTTGAAAAATCTCTTTTGTTAAAATATGCTACTTCATAAATGTTATTTGGACAACGAAACCGACTAACGTTTTTACTTAAGCAGCTCGTTTGAATTCACCAAGTCTCTAATTAATTATATCTATCTACTTACGAGATTAATTAATTAGATTGGGAACAATGTGGGCTGTCCATTGACGGTGAAAACATATCACATTTAAGATTCGCGGATGATTTGATAATCCTCTTGCTGACGAGTGCAGGCCTGCAGATGATGTTGAATGAACTAGATAGAGAAAGCCGAAAGGTGGGACTAGTCATGAACACAGAAAAGACCAAAGCAATGACAAACGGGAAGCAAGAACCTATCAAGATCAATAACAATCTGATCGATTATGTGGATGAGTATGTATACCTAGGTCAAATCATTTCTCCTTTAGATTTAACCACAAAAGAAATAGACAGACGTATTGGAAATGATTGGAAACAATATTGGGGTTTGAAAGAAATAATGAAAATAGTGAAATCAGGAAAGCTATCAAACGGAAACTTTTTGACACCTGGCTACTTCCTGTACTTACTTATGGTTGCCAAACTTGGGCACTCACAAAAATTCACAATAAGAATCTCGAAACATGTCAAAACTCCATGGAAAGAAGTATGATAGGGAAAAGACTGTCCGGTAGAATAAAAATTACAACCATTAAGAAGCAAACAAGAACAAAAGATGCCATAAAAACAATAAAAAGGCTAAAGTGGAAGTGGTCAGGCCACACAATTAGAGGAAGTGAAAAATGGTCAAAATTAGTCATGAATTGGTTCACAAGTGACAAAAAGAGAAAACGAGGTAGACCATTTAGACGGTGGGTTGACGACATGAAAGCCGTGGCAGGTGGTACATGGACAAGAACAGCTAATGATAGAGAGAAATGGCGACAGTTGGAGGAGGCCTTTGTTAACTAGTGACATACAGACAGGGAGTCGATGCATGATAAGTGAAAAGCTTATTATTAATAATGTTATGTAATTTACTGTCTGAATAAAGGCTATTATTATTATTATTATTATTATCTACTTACGACGTAATTTCGTATCACTTGAATCGTAGAAGTCGAGGACGCCCATGGAAAATATGGCACGATCAAGTGGAATACTTGAGTCGGACCATGTCAAGAGTCAGAATAACAAAATAGTATGTATGAGACGACGTATGGATGTGAATGCAGCCAGGAATGTGTGCCTATACGGAGCTGTTATGCGATCTTTCCTCTCTGCCTACATCTGCGTGAAGCAGCGTGATGATTGGTCAGTTAGTAAGTTTAAGTATGGATTCCGATGTACTTTCATGACACCATGACCTCCGAAAAATACAAAATTATGAATACTGCACATTACATAGATGTTCTCAGTATGGCCTCGGTGAAAGATCACCTATCAGCATCGAAACGTTGCTTGAAATAACTCTATCTGTTTTAAGTGACCAGTACTGAAAAGCCAAACACTTCCTAACATTGCTCTTCTACATCTTCTTCACCTCCTTATTCCATTAAGCCTCTCAAATTACCCAAATTAGGGGTGCTATATATAGTTCATTGGCTCTGAGCAAAAAGTTGAAATTTGTTATTGTTTTTAAAGCAACAAATAATTTTTTTTAATTACTGTAGTCAATTAAAGCGAAAATTTTCTAAATCAAAAAATTGAACCAGAAGAGATTGGGTCCCGTTAGCACAGTAGTAGAGCATCGCCTGCTAATTGCTAGATTTGACTGTTTCTTTTACTGATTTTTCTGATTTAAATTTTCGCTTGAGAAAATTTTTGCTAATATTGTTTACAGTGATTATATATGTATTATATATAATCTGAGGTTTTACTCATCAAGTTAAAACAACCATAAATATTTATCCAAGACTTGTAGAAAAGTCAATAGATGTCGCATATTAAATTAAAATTGATAAAGTTATCCAAGACACTATCTAGATAGCATTTAGTTTGAGATGAATTTTGCAATATAGAAGCCAATAAAAGTCTGCATTAAGAAAATGAAAATAATGTTAGAATTTCGAAACAAATATGACCAAAAGAGAAAGGGAACCATTAGCTCAGTGGTAGGGGATTACCCAGGCAAGATTAAAGTTCAATAAGGGGTATCATAAATCCCTCCGACTTTTAAAGTTAAACTCTTGGGTGGTGTTACCTTTAAAAAAGCCCAATCCTGTCGAGTAACAAAGCAAATTAACAATTTAAACACATTTTGGTGATAGCCTTTTTACTTTTTTTTTTTATTTTCCTTATCCAATTGTTCCACAAGATTTAATCAAAGTTTGCAGCCTGTGAAAGTTTAATCTTGAAAAAACCAATATTCAAATGGCCACGATGTTTTATTGGAAAAGTTCCCGACGTCGCGCGTCGGCGTCGCGGCGCAAGGAGCCAAGAGATGGGCAAGGGCCTCCGTCGCACAGCTTCTCTCCCTTAAACTATGGATAAACTTTTTGAGATACCCCGGCTCGTAAAAGACTGAAGTGTATCAACGAGATGAACTATTTGCGAGAGGCGCTTTCTAACAGTAAGCGAACGCAAAGTTGAGGAAATATTTTTACCCTTGGCAGTAGATTTTATTTTACTAATCAGCATTTTTCTGCCCTCTGTGTAATTTGCTAAACTGGTGGAATTTCTGTCGGTCTTAATACTCACACTAACAAAAAAATGGTTGGTTACCTTAGACCTTAGATCAAAGTTGGTTAAGAGAAACGTATGCGCGGCCCATTTCGGCCAGTTTCATACAAATCTTAAAATTGGATTTCAGACCAAATTACCGAACCATACTGAAAAATTATTTTTGTAGTCAAAAGGTATATCAAATATCTAGTACGGATGTGAGTTACTTTATTTATTTTTGCTTTAAATTATAAGATATAGGCCATTAAAGATTTTAGTGTTTCGTGATTTTAGAGGCAAATTGGGCAATTATTTGTGAGGATGACCAGGACACACTGAACCCCAGATTCCTTCCCACCCCTTATACCCTTTTCCTTCCCAGAACTCTCCTTTCCTTCCTTTCCTTTAAAAAAAACCACCACACAGCATTCCCAAAGATGACATAGGCCCTGAGAGAAATTATTTTTCTCAGGGTCTCCTGTGTGAAGCTCATGTAAAAAAAAATATTAATGAAGCCCGCGCAATGAACAGAAGTGCAATTTAATATCGACTCAATTATGAAATTTGGGCTGTGACCACCAGGGCTCTCTCAGTGTGTATAATTTCGAATCCCCTGTGTGTGTAGTGGTTGTGCAGTGTAGTGTACCAGTATCCCTCAAGGCCATAAGAACGATTCTTATCAACAAGAATATCAAAAGACAAAGGGTAAGTCAGTCATCACAATATCAAATATTACAATATCCCAATATTTACCAACTCCCATAGTTGTGTGAACTTGAAAAGTATTTAAAAGTATTGATTATCGTCCACAAATTGATTCGCGAAATATAAGCAATTACAAGGTCATTATACACAAAAGTCTAAGATATTATGCAAAACAGGCCAACTAAAATCATAATTCTAAATATGTAAATTAAAAGATCGGAAAATATTGATCAAGTCTTATCCAATTCCATTTCATCATTTTTAAGACTGTCAGATTAAATGACTAGCATTTTGCCGACATCAAACTAAAAGTTTTCCTTTCAAACTAAAATCCTACCACGAGTTAACAATGAATTTCTTTATCAGATATCTCTTTTCATGGTAATGAGTTTGACGTAGAACATCAAAATGTCGAGCGTTATTGTAAAAATTTCAATACAATTCATCTAGGGGATTCTTTTGTTATGTGAGCGTATTCTTGAAAAAAAAAACAACTTCTTAAATTCAATTTAATTTTGCCTCACGGTTTCAGACAAAACTATATCAAATACTTGGTCGAATGTAAAGAATTTTAGTGAAACACTGGGAATAACCGAAAAGGTCAATGAAAGGATTGATTTAGCGCAAAACATATTGCAGATTATTTCCGAAGTAAAGGAAATAAAAAAATCTATGAAGGATAAACTCTAGAGCGAACTTCATCAATCTTAACAAAAATATAAAAGGGAAAGTTCCAAGTGTTTATGTGCAAATAAGTGTTTTAAATCAACCTTCTTGCCGATTTAACTTCTGGGAAGAAACTTTTATGCACGTATACAAGATAAAACTTGAAATCGGAGGAAGTTTAGAATATTTTCTTCATACGGTTGAAGAATTTGTGGTGGTTGCATAGGGGTTCTGAGTTTGCTCAACCGTTCTATAGCACGTGTTGTCGTAGAGTGCAATTTCTATTCGATGTGGGTATTTTTTCTTCCACAATACGCTCTGTGACTTCAACGTCAATATTTACATTATTTTCTCTCACTTGCCTACCTAAAATGTCAACTATTTTTGATTTGTGGTAATGTAGAATTGTTAAAACTGTACAAGATATGAAAAGAATAAAACTCTAATATCTTTGTCATATTATTTATGAATAGCGATAAATACAAGATTGCTCAATTGATAATCAAGGGGCAGGTTGATGGAAGACACGGTAAAGAATGACCTAGCAGAAAATATGTCGTAGAAAAATACGCTTTAGAGGAAAATGTCATAGTAGAGGAAAACATAGTAGAGAATGACGCATTGGAGAAAGACACATTAGATAAAGGTATAGTAGAGAAATATGCATTAGAGATAGGTACGCTAAAGAAAGACACAATAGAAAAAGACCCAGAAGAAAAAGACACAGTAAAGATAGATGCATTGGAGAAAGATGCAGTAAAAAAATATATAGTAGAAAAAAAATAGGTTTTTTTTCATATTTAATTAAAATTAAATTTGATTGTTTTATCATCAAGTATTTTGAAAATGGTCTTGAAAACCGAAACAGCTGTAACTAAAATACATAATAAAATACTTGCAGAACTTGATGATAAAACTATCACATTTAATTTTATTTTAAAAAAAATTAAATGGAGTTCTACGAATTAAACACAAAAACAGTAAAAAAATGTATATAAAAACACAGTAGAGATGGACACATCAAAGAAAGACGCAGTAGAGAAAGACACAATTGAGAAAGACGCAGTAAAAAAATATATAGTAGAAAAAAAATAGGTTTTTTTTCATATTTAATTAAAATTAAATTTGATTGTTTTATCATCAAGTATTTTGAAAATGGTCTTGAAAACCGAAACAGCTGTAACTAAAATACATAATAAAATACTTGCAGAACTTGATGATAAAACTATCACATTTAATTTTATTTAAAAAAAAATTAAATGGAGTTCTACGAATTAAACACAAAAACAGTAAAAAAATGTAGATAAAAACACAGTAGAGATGGACACATCAAAGAAAGACGCAGTAGAGAAAGACACAATTGAGAAAGACGCAGTAAAACAGGACACAGCACATTTTACGTTAACCTGTGCTCCACGGATTGCAATCCGTTTGTTAAGACAGGAGAATCTATCAAACGGACCACCCGTTTGTGCATAGGTACGAGGGGTTTTTTCAGGTATTTTGGGGCTGATGACTAGCACTAATGGTTTTAGTTATTACGAGTTATTCCGTGCTGCAGCTTACTGCACCAAAAAGATTGTATTGATGATTGCCAACCTCTGATAGGAGTAAATGCGAACAACCGTAAACCGTTGAAAGGATAAATGTCGCTTTAGCCACATTTCTTTCCAGCTGCATGGAGCTTTAGCCGTTTATCCTTTCCAGCATCGATATGAGTATCAAAGGCGTGAACTATTAATACCTTGCTAATATTTGTACAGTGCCACATTTTCATTTAAACTTACCTCTTACAAGAATGTAAAATTGATTATAAAAAATATATTGACAATATTTTCATCCACAATTTTAACACGTGCAAAGCCCATGTACCAAAAAAGTGTATTATGTACTTCTGTAAATCCTTCACCCAATTTCGTACGGCAGATTGGCGGGTGTCAATCGATCCTTGGAGAAGTGGTGTCAAGTGCGCTGTGCCACGTGTTGGAAAATAATTTCTAAATATTTTTTTCAAACCCGTGGCCTTGGCGTATTTTTAAACATCATATTGATGTTATACTCGTAAGAAGTAGATAATTATCATTGAGAAAAAAACATTGACAATGTGCAATCTTTCGAGCACAGGTGTCATATGAATGCTATCTTTATTTTACAGGTATTTCAATTATAGATGCACCAAAGAATTAACGACCTAAACAGCCTTACTAATAAAAAAACACTTCTCAACCGTTCAGCGGTGTTTTGTTACACATTGAACTGTATGTTTTCTTTTCCGAATTGTTGCTATCAAAAAATTTCTCTGTCGATCTGGCAATGATGTGTTTTCATACATATTGGTCAGGCGGTGGTGTTACTGTATCGTGATCAGTATTGGTTCCGAAAACATCGAGATGTTTTTGTTCAAATTTTCTATTCTTTTGACCAATTCACCATTAGTTTGTCTAATTCAATGTATTTACTATTTGTTGTGTTATTTTTCGACATTTTTATTCAATTCATAGTGTCACGTTGTAAGTGTTTTCGGAAAAAGTGGCGTTATTTCTTACACATCATTTTTTAATAAATTTTTGCCACGTGAATTTAATTAAAATTCCGTAAAAACGATGTTTTTTATTAACATATATGGCTTAAGCACGTGTAAATAAATACAAATTCAAGAAATCGACTTTTAATTGTGCAAAAATGATTCCCAAATTTTGGTTATTCTTGCGGCATATTTATTATATTTTTTTATAATTTATAATTGCATAAGTGAAAATAAAAAGTGTAGTGATAAGTTTTGTTGAAATTTCTGAAATAAAAATACTGTTTTTTTTATTTAATTTCGAATTTTTCAAAAATGTGGGATGGATTCCGTGACTCCTGAATACATTGATCCTCTGACTCCTACCCACCTCATATATTTTTCCTTCCCAGAATATCCTTCCTTTCCATAAAAAGACTCTCCACACAGCTTCCCCAAATATGAAAGAGACGATCCTACTATGTGGAGATTACCAAAAAAAAATCTGTGAAAAAAATAGTGAATTGTTAAATTAATTATTAAAAAATAAATTAATTTACCAGTGTTAAAATCTTGGGCAAGTCCGGGTAAATGAATACACGCGATACTTTAAAGTTCCATAATAGGATTAGTGCCATGGACTTAACATGGAATATGATGAAAATTTATATGGAAAGTTGAAGCGCTCTCTAAGAACTCGAGAAGTTCGATGCATGTTTACTAATACTCGTGTGCATGTTCCCTAAACTAATTGCATTTAAGTCAGAGCATGGAAAACTTAGAAGGCAAACAATCTTACGATTACAACCAACTTGTATGTTAGGCCCTTCAGACTAAGCTTGACGCCAAACACTGTTTATTTTACACTTAATGAAAACGTATTGCCAATGTTTAGCAATACGGCAGCTAGACTTTTGAAGTTTGACACACAAATTACACGCCAAGCAAGATTATTAAAAATTATATGGTTTGTGTGACCACTGGAGCGCTTTTTGCCACAATATGGCACTATTTAAAATACCTCGGATTGCTTTGCTGCCAATTTTGGCAAATTTTCCCTTATTTGTAATTAATTAAGAAGAAGTTAATGATTTTATTATTTATATATATTTTCATAAATCTTAAGAATATGTGATAATCGATAAAATATAGGTGAATTTATTGGCTATATAGAACGATAACCAGTTTGTATGTCTCCATATTAAAATTCGGAGGTATGATTTTTTGAATGCGGGCGGAAAATATTCAAAGTGATTAGCAAAAAATCTCGAGGCGGAGAAAAAAGTTTTAAGTGGTATGATGTTTTATTGATGTTTTTTTTATGTGAATAACGTACAAGAGTCCCAACTGCTCGTAACCGTCTGGAGCCAGTGAGATTGTGAAATGTTAACTGGGGTGTGTTCTAAATATGAAGGAGACGGGGAGGATGGAGGTGAGGAAGTACCTGGCTATTCAGGACCATACACGGCTTAAGCATTTCATGTCAATCTGAAAGGTGGTCTTACATCTTGGCTATACTGAGAGTATCTTCCACTCTGGAACGTGCCGCAAATATCCTTTTAAATAAATAATTAGGTAGTGAAAACACAAGTCAACCAAATAAAATTTACTTGCGCACGTCGGGATTTGAACCCACAACCTCCGGATCGCTAGTCGAGGGCCTTGCCTCTCGACCACGAAGACTGTCAAATGCTGAGAGCTATGATTTTCTATGTAAATACTGTAACAGCTTAACAGATTTTGATTCCAGCATGTTTAATCCAGATAATTTTTATCTTAATTCACCTTAATAACCACTATTTTTTCTTAATTTACCTTAGCAACCACTGTTTTTATTAATTCACCTTAAAAACCACTAATTTTTCTTAATTTACCTTAGCAACCACTTTTTTTTATTAATTCACCTTAATAATCACAATTTTTCTTAATTCATCTTAAAAACCACTATGTTTTCTTAATTCATCTTATTAACCACTGTTTTTAAATTCACTTTAATAACCACTAATTTTTCTCAATTCACCTTAATAACCACTAATTCTTTTTAATTCACCTTAAAAACTACTTTTTTTTCTTACTTCACTTTAATAAGCTCAAAATTTTTTTAATTCACCATAATAACCACAAATTTTTCTTAATTCACCATAATAACCACAAATTTTTCTTAATTCACCATAATAACCACTAATTTTTCTTAATTCACCATAATAACCACTAATTTTTCTTAATTCACCATAATAACCACAAATTTTTCTTAATTTACCATTACCACTAATTTGGTTAAAGTGCTGTATTTCTATAAATTGATTTGAATGTCGATTGTTTTCTTGAATGAATTAATGCTAATCTCGGAAGTGGAAATTAACTCACTATCTTACATCTGATAGAGCAGATCGTTGTCGATGAAAATACATTTCTCGATGTCAATGACAATTCTTTTAACTTTTGCGCACACACGCATACGGTAGCATACACGCATACACAAGTATTTCTTTGAAATTTGCTAGTAGCCGGTCCAAGAGATGGCTCGAAAATTGAAAATTTAAAAAAGCGCTTTTACAAAGTTCCACAAAATGTTTTACGTAAAACTGGCGGCCGTGTTGCCAAAAAATGCTAGTGTTGCCAAAATTGAATTCGTGTATAGCTTGAGAATGAATCACTTATTTTCTATCGGTGGGTGTATGCCGTAAAATTCTTTTTTTTTTTGGTAATCCACTTTTAGTTATTTTTTGAGGATTATTACCTATGTAAGAGCCTATTTTGTAAAAATTGAATTAATTTTGGTCATGACAATGGAAACAGAAAAGAAGGGCCACAAACCGTTATTATTGTGAAACTCCGCGCATAAAGATGTCACCTAGATCGTGCACCCACGCTACTGCAAATGTCGGGTACCGCCGCCCTGGGAACCGTTAAATGAATAGCTAATACCTTTGCCATAGGTCACCCCATACCAATACCTCTCTCCCTCCCTACTTTTGGTGTCCTAGAAGGGATGCCCGGATCCATGGGGTGAAGTTTGTACAGGTCTTATAGACAAATGCTTTTTCCCATCTTTAGCGTGGTGAGCTGGATTGGGAGAGACTGTTGAGGTTGTCCAGATTGAGGAGGTCCTAACTTCACTTCTCCAGCCGAACTCTCTCAATCTACCGTCTTGCACCGCAGTGTATTTCTTGGAAACATTGACGAACAGATTACTACCAACTTCTCGTACCTTTTTCCTTCCCAAAACTTTCTCTTCTCCATTTTCCTAAAAAGACACTCTCATACGCATTCTCATCGCTTCCTGTGTAGATCTATAGTAAAAAAAACATATATGCATCTATCGTACAGCAGCGCCCACTTTTGTTTCTACCTACCCACTAAACGCATAACTTTCATTTACTCTACAGCTTCAACAGTTAAGCCTCGATTACATTGAGCGAGTTTACAAGCTACTAGCCGGTAAGTTTAAAGCGGGTGAATCGGCGAGTGAGATTGTCATTATGACACACAAAACTGTCTACTCGCTCAGTAGCGACAGTAGCAGCTAAAAGCCAGTAGCAAGAATAACGATTCCCGCGAAAACTAATTCTGACAGTTTCGAAATCAGCTATTCGTGGGCCGCCATCTTGAGGCACACGCTGGCGAGTAGCGAGCAAAGTTGACCACCTTTCAACTTTTTTTGAAGATTGTCCACAATCAGCTAATTTGATAGTAATAAGATGACACTGAGCGAGTTTACTAACAGAAAGTGAATGTCCCAGATGGTAGCTTGTAAACTCGCTCAATGTCATCGAGGCTTTAGTGCAGTTAGGTCGAGACAGTCGGCATGTTTCAATGCCATATCAACACTTGTTTCTACTTTCAATGGTTTTGAACACCACTACCAATCTATATTAATATCCCTAACTATTTGATGGTTCTCGAATTCCACTTATCATCCCTTATCCATTATATTATCCTTATTTTGTCCCGCATAATTCCATTTCAAAGTGGAAATTCCAACAGCAATATCGGCTACCTTTAATTAAATCAAAACAATATTAGGATAATTTGAATTCTTGGGACAAACCAGTTATTCTTGGTTTAAACCCTTCTCTACAAACATATACTGATTTGATTAAGTTTAACATTGCCTGGAATAAATACAATAAATTATTTAATTAAAAAAACATACTCCGAAAAAGCATTTTTTTCTAGGTTTTCCATATTTACAATAAAAACACAATTCAATTTTTAAAAAGTAAATGTCAGAAGAACGCGTTGAAAAACTGATATCAATCAGTATAACGGGACTTGCTTATATTAAAAAAATTTAATCTATACACATATACAAAAATCAAAATGTATTTGGCTATTAGTAAGATGTCTACGTTTTGCTGTATTAAGTAACGAAATTGTTTGAAACTTTTAAAATACCTTCTTAAAACCCCCGCAAAGGTTTTTGAATTATTTCAACCACATGACAATATATCTGAAAAGTTTTTCAATCATAAATATTATTGTAAACTGTAAAGCAATGATTGTCATAATAAGAATTCAGTTTTCAAAACTCTTTAAATTAATGAATTGATTTGAAGTACTTTACTTAATTATTTGAATCGAATCAAGAATTACAGATGTTTTTAATAGATACCTGTGTTAGGTACCAAATTTGATTGATTGTTCTTATATAATATACAAAAATGGATATTTGTAAAATATGAAAAAATGAAAAATTTTAATAGGTGGCACGTGAGCTGTTTGAAAAGTGGATGTACTGGGAATGAATATATGGAAAGCGGGAGGGGGTTTGGTGGAAGGGGAACGGTGACGCACGGGAAAGGACATGCCGGGAGAAACAATGTATTTATTTGAATACGGCAACGCATGCCGGGAACCAGTCAGTAAAAAAAATATATATTTGCACTACTAATAAGATTATTAGTAGTGCAAATTTTTTATTATCTATTACAAAAAATATCCGCATGCGTGTGGCATAGAATAAATGTACGTCGTTAATAATTTATCAGTTATCGTAGCACAAATAATATAGTAGGTACTCATAAGTGAAGAAGTTAATTTCTGATGGCATACATTTTAAAAAGTTTAACATAATTTTTTTTCTCTGTTAATTATTATTATTTTCTTTTCTATTTTATTCAACGTAATATTAAAAAAATATATTTTTACTCTCATATTTTCCTTATATTATGTGAAATAAGTGGGATTGCACTCTCCTCCCGTAATCTGAAATAAACAAGAAATTTCTAAATCATATATAGCATGACCGACAGCATTTTAGAATCTCTAAAAAGCGCATTTATTTTATAAAATTAAATTGTAGATCTTCACTTTAATTTTAAGTCCTCTTTCAAATGAAAATTATATATTTAAAAAGAATTATTATTCAATTTATAACAAAAAATAGTTTTTTGTTGTTATTAATAATACTGTGTTTTTTTTATGAAACAAATATTTTTATTGGATTTGTTTTTATTTTTATCAATATAATATAGTAGATAAACTTTAAAAAAAGTTTTATCTCTTCAAGCCTGGCGTAGTCCAGCGGTAAGGCTCTTGACTCGCATTCCTAAGGTCGCGGGATCGAATCCCGGCGTGGCAAATAAATTTTATTTGATTAATTTGTTTATTATTTCTCAATTTATTCATTTAAAATAATATATAGTTTGTGTGCGGTACGTTCCAGAATGCTCTCACTATCGCTCTGGTGTTAGACCACCATTCAGAATTGAAACGTTACTTGAAATGGCTTTAGCCGTGTTTGATGACCACATCTGAATAGCCAGGTACTTCCCACCTTCCTCTTCCCCATCTCTTTCCCTTCCCCACTACCTTCAGCCTCACAACATACCCCAATTGGAGATGCCATAGTCTCACTGGCTCCAGACGGGAGCAGTTGGGACTCTTGAGCGGTAAACATAAAAAAAAGCCTCGGAAGAACATTATTTACACAAAACGTCATATTCCATTAGAGCCACTTAAGAATAGAGGTGACCCCATACGTTCATTTGCACATTGCAACAACATTTTTCATTTTTTTTTTCTATAAAACCAAGATTTCGAACTTTTTTAATGAAATTTTGGCCTCCAGTGACACTTTATTTTTTTCAATTAAAATCAAAAATCAGTAGGTATTGAGTTACCAGTGATGAAAGTGGAAGAATTTTTTTTTTGTTTTCAATAACATTTTATACTCCAAATAATGTCAAAATTCACTGGTAAAAGTAAATCAAGTACCTTCCTTAACACCCTGTATAATGAATATATGTACCAATAAAAATCTATTAGAGTTCTATAAAAATCATAAATGTAAATATTTTCTAATCGGCGGTAAGTAAAAAAAATTTTTTTTTGTTGTTTGACCCTTGGGGAAGCCACAATCTCTCTGCCCCTGGCAATATTATCACTTACAAGAAAATCATGATTGAAGGCTGTCTGTTAAAACAGGCCAAGTTGGAAGCTTTCATTAAAAATCATGACGTCACCTTCCCGCCACACCTTCCCCTGAACTACCTTCCTTCCTCACCACCTTCCTTCCTCCTTTCCTGCCAGTAGCACCTTTCTCCGAAAACATCCCTTAAGCTATTTAACACCCTTGTCAATGGCTTATAGATGGGAGATTAAAAGGGAGATCGGAGTGATCGGATCCACCTACTTTATCAGAACGGTGAAATATATTTTATTTTTACATGTAGCAAGCACTTTGTGGGAATACATAATTATAATAAACACAAAAATATAACTTTGTTTGATTCCACTTTATTATTTCCTTATCCAACCGGTTTCGGTTCGACCTGAACCTTCATCAGGGATGAAAAAAAATATATTAAACAAATACAGATGGTATTTAAAAGAAAATTAGAAGAGGGAGAAAGAACATCACCTTAGTTGGTGGCGAGGAGGGGAGGTGGCTACAAGGGAGGGGTGGAAGTGGGCTAGTGGAAATATTTAAAAAAATGGGGCTCTTGGACAAATCTAATTGTTTATTAAGTAAATTAGTTATTTTTAATGACTTTTTTATTTCAAGGGCTTCAAGATTATTAAGGCGTAGACCGAAATATTTAATATATTTAATTAAACGCTGGATAGTAAAAATGGCAGAAAAATTATTGAGTTCAAAGGTGAATTTGAGCGCAGCTTAAGAGGGAATAACCAGACAAAACCGGAAATTTGTCATTTTTAAATCAAATTTTAGACGTTTTGACTCTTTTCCATAAAAATATATAAATTGATTTTGAAAGGCTGTTTTTTTATCCAGAAAAGCATTTTTTTTTTAATTTTGAGAAAATATATTTATTTTTGGTATAATAGGGTTTTACCGTAGGTCGTTGGTCGATTTGTTAAATTTTCAAACAAAATTTTGTATTATAAACATATATTTCAAATCATATAATGATGTTATATAATAAATCAATAAATTATTTGAGGAAGCTACTTTTAAGAATTTTAATTTAAGTTTAAGTAAAAGCATAAAAAAAGATCCGCGCCCTTATTTTGTCACGAATACTTCAGTTTGTCTATTTATTTACTCTTACGAACTAATATATTTTAAAAAAAGAACTTTCTTGTTTTGCTTAAACATTATTGAAAAACTTTAAATACTTATGATCAAATAATAATTACAAAAATTACATAATTTTAATAGTTTTATCATCACGAATTTAAGCATTTTTGAATTTAGGTATTTATTAAAGTAAATTTTGAATGAATGAAAATTGATATTGAGCTCTTTTGTTAAAATGCTGGTTTGGAGAATAATTAATCTTTCTCGTCGGAACCGCCCTGTACAGTTACAAGGGTACGATCGCAAGATCATCGTTCGACGAAATTTAAATTCAATCTTACATAAATTAAATACCTCTTTTTTATTTGCTTGTAATATATAACATTTAATTGTTGGGTTTTATAACATGAATTTGTTGGGTTAACTGGTAGTGTAGTGTACCTATAAGTTATACCCTTTGCATTTTTTGTATTTCTGTGCAATAAATGTTTTTTTGATAGGATTTTTATAAAACCGTTTTAACGTGGCCTGAAAATAATTATTTAGGGATAATAAAATGGACATTCTTAATCTCGAATCTTTTATTGAAAGAACTCTTTTTAAAAAGTTTTTATTTGAAAACAAAAACGGTACGCGAGTTGTTAATCTAACGAACCCTTCAGCGCACTTTAAGGTTTAGACAGAGACTGAAGCAATCTCCTCTCGTATTTGCTTACATGTACAACTTAATCTTCTTTCATGTCTCTTGTAGTTTTCTTTTTAGTTTAATCTCTTAGTGGGTATTTCTCTCCGCAAATGTTGTAGCAAGAAAGGGCGCTTTCCCGGTAACAGGTTATTATTTTAAAAAGTAATATTATGTTTTTAATATTAAACACAAAAATTAGAAAAATTAAAATTTTTTGTTTTTGGGAAAACTTGATGAGTGGAACCTCAAATTGTTATATTTAATTATCGAAGAAAATATAAGCGACTTTCAAACGAAAATTTCAAATTGAAAAATCAGTAAAATATTCGCAAAAAAAAATGCATCTAGTAATTGAACCTTGTCGGGGTTTAAGCCTTTGAGCCTTGTCGGGGTTTTGCTTTACCACTGAGCTAATTCGACCTTATCTCCTTCCGTCATCTCTAAAAGTATCATACTTCAACAAAGAATAATGAACATTATCTTCATTTTCTGTGTACCATAAAAATTTGAAACGTTATTTTACTCAATTTTATTTTACAAATTTATGTAAAAACATTATATTTTTTAAAAATATATTATGTAAGCTATTTTAGTCACCACAAAATGAATCTTACATACCATAAATTAATTTCGATGTCAGTCTTTGTTTCATTGTATAGTAATGGGACATCGTAAAAACACACTATAATTATTTGTTCTAAATAATTAATTCAAAATGTTTATGTAGTTTCAACCGTTGTAAATAAAGTAAATTATTAAATTTTCATCTTAAAAATATTTATTTTTTCAATGTTTTATAACCATATGAATAATCGTGGGACACAGTGTTACTTGAAATGGCTTTAGTCGTGTTTGATGACTAGATCTGAATTACCATGTATATTTTCCACATTTCCTTCCACTCCCCACTACTTCAAGCCTCATAACTCATCAAAATTGGGGATGCATATGCATAGTCTCACTCGCTCCAGACGGTTGGGTCTCTTGTGTGTTATTAAGATAAATACGTTATATTGTACGCAAATACGAACCTTTAGCAAATTTTTGCTAAGCTGTCTTCGCTTATATGTATGTGTTTTCTTTTGTGCAATGTTACCGCATTGTTATTTGGGAAATCGGAATAATGTTAGTAAAAATAAATCTTTAACAGATTTTCACACAAGACGCCTGCAGATATAAGTATATTGACTCTGGGTTTACGGCCGTGCATCCTCTTTGAATATTTAATTGAAGGAGTAATATTTTAGGGAATCAACTGTTTGAGGGATCAATTGGCAGAGGGATCAACTGTCCTGTTAGTCAACTGTCACGGGATCACTGTCAGTGGGCCAACTGTCGGCGCGCCAATTGTCGCCGGATCAATTGCCACGGAACCGAAAAAACGTTTTCGAAAATGCCCAGAGAAATATTAAAATGATTTTTTTATATCGACTTTGGTTATACGATCAATTTTCCGGCGGGTCAACTGCCCACCGGATCAACTATCGGGGGATAACTGTCGGTAGGCCAATCGTCGCCGGATCAATTGTCATGGAACCGTAAAAACATTTGCAAAAATGCCCACAGGAATATTAAAATGATTTTTCACATCGACTTTGGTTGTACGGTCAACTGTCCGGTGGGTCAACTGTCCACCGGATCAACTGTCAGGGTATCACTGTCGGTGGGCCAACTGTCGGCGGGCCAATTGTCGCCGGATCAATTGTCACGAAACAGTAAAAACTTTAGCGAAAATCCCTAGAGAAATATTAAAATGATTTTTTTTATCGACTTTGGTTGTACGACCAACTGTCCAGTGGGTCTATGTCCGCCGGATCAACTGTCGGGGATCACTGTCGGTGGGCCAATTATCGCCGGATCAAGTGTCATGGAACCGTAAAAACGTTAGCGAAAATGTCAGAAATATTAAAAAGTTTTTTTTACAGATTTTGTTTTTATTTATATTCAGTAGTTCAAAACCAAAAATAATTAACTCGAAAATATACAACAAACAGAATATTACTTAACACTCACACGTTTTATCAGTAAACACGATTTCATTTTACGAAGCAGCCTCCGTCGCAGATTCTCATCTTATGAATATTTCAAAGAATTTCCCAGTAACCGGTTGCGTCTCTACATAAAATATTCAGCGAGCAATCAATTCAATTCGTACTCGCACGCCGGTTAATAATTTATAAAGTTTACCTTCCGAATAAACTGTCGAGTGAATTACTCCGCGCCTGTATCCCTGGGAAAGGCAGAGGTAATACTAAAGTTAAACATATTTTAGTCGTGTATGTAGATATATAAACCTTTATGACCTTTGGATGTGGCGAGACCACTAGCGATCCATCACAAAACTTGCACAATGGAAACAATTTTTAATTTATTTTATCTTATTGTGTGTAGGAATTCAGTAACTTATGAGATAAATACATTTTAAAATGAGTTTTATAACAATTATGTTTTGTTTTTTTTTTTCTTGTATTTGAGGGAGAGGACTCCGGATCGGCAGAGACGGAGGACGAAATGAAAAGGTGTCAGTTGTAGTGGGGTGAGTCGAAGTCTTTATTTATTGCTACGTAGAGAAGGTCAAAGCAGTAGGTAGTAGATAGAGTGCAGACAGAAGTAATGTTTGCAGTGATGCTAAGACGTGATGTGTAATGAGGTCGAGATGCTGAGGCGGAGACGACCATGGGTTTTCAATGACGCCAGCATGTAGCTCTGCACCGTGATGGTGAGGAAGACCTGATGTTACAGTCCGACGCTTGACACCATGGCGTTGAGATGAAATGTTTGTATCTTCGACCAAGTATATCTAGACGTGCCCTGTGAATTTAAAAATGACGCCAGAAACCAAATAAAATTGGCTCAAGGCCCATTTATGAAAAAGTGCGAGCATTGTTTCGTACTATTTAGATCGCATAGTGCTTTGTGTTTTACCTTTTATCGGTCCACACTGAAACTAATTGCTGTCCCAGCCGTCCTGACGGAGTTAATTTTTTCAAACACAAAAATATCCTACTTCCGAATATTGTACAAGGTACAGTCCGCGGACTTTATATTTGATAATGTAGCCAGCTATCTGAATACACAAAAAAAAGTATTCCTTACCGATAGCTTTAAGGCAGCGTTTTAATAAATGTAATAATATTGACGTATTATTTTTTTGGCAAGCAAAGTTTCTGACGTCACTTAATCACCCAAATGCTTGTGACGTCACCACACACCGATACTAACACATAGACGAAGGGCTTGCGGCACGATATGGCAATGGTTTTTAAACTTTTTAAAAACGCGACCCGGTTGTATAAAACGGAAACCTTTAAAATACATTAAACGCAGATCTTAACAAAAAACCGCTGCACTATTTTTCAATTAAGGTCGAAAGTTAACCTATCTTAAGCCATAGCATTCCGAATTTCTACCGTTTTACAACATATTTCTCTAGAACACTTTAAGTTTTTAAGTTTCTAAAAATATATGTTATTTTTGACGATAATATCTATACATTTGCCACGCCGAAACGGTAATTTAATGAAATTCTTCCGATAGAAGAAAATCGTATAATCGTATATTTCGAAAATTATTATAAGCTCTTTATTTTTGTTACATTACAAGTTATATATATGCAAAAAATCATAATTCATCTTTAAAGCTATGACATTTTCCGCGGGATTTTGGTTCTATTTTAAAATAGTTTAAACGAGTCATGTTTAATTAAACATTTTCTATTAAATATTATCTATCGTTTTCGCGCTCCCTCTAACATTGGTATTTACATATCTCACCTTCCACTTCTTTTTGAGCGCTTACTAACGGGCTTTAATTAACTACAAATTTCTGTCATTTTTTAATTATTACCTATATACAAAAAAAACTTAATGTTTGAGCAGCCGATTCAAAACTTTTAAGAAAGATTCGGCTAAGACATTTTGCAAAAAAGAACAGAAGCCTTTGAATATTTTTTAGTGCAATTTTTTTGATATTTTTTGTAGTCAAAAGTCCGGAAAGCAGTAAATGGGCTTGCGGGCTGCTGGTTGCTCATCACTGTGTTAATGATAAGCAACCAACCTGGGCAGCCCACGGTGCGTGGGCGGTAAAAGGGTGAATTTTTCGTCATTATTTTCAAGCAAACGATAAATGGATTTTTTTTATTTTAAAACTCATGGTCAATATATACATATACGGGACCGTGTACAAGTTTTTGTACACGAATCTAAAGTATGGTTTGCAGTGTACACCGCTTTCGACAGGACACTCCGACGAAATTGCTGCTTGGTGGTTGACAACGAGCCATACGTTCAACAGAAAACTAAAATTTAAAAATTTGCAGACGCATCCGCCGCCAAGACCCGGACAAATCTCAATCCATGAACCCGGGCACCCCTGCCTAGTCACCAAACGTAGCGAACCACTTGGAGTGACCTATGGCAGAGGCGTTGGTTATCCAATAAATGGTTCCCGAGGCGGCGGTACCCATACTCGCCTCCGAAATTGAATCGCTTGTCATAATAAAGTAAAAAAATATTTTTGTCTAATTAAATTTATGAATGTCTCGCGATCCCCACTTTGAAAACCATTTTTATACAACACAGCTTGTCTAAATGTCCACGCATGCAACACTTGATCACCTATCGATGTATTAGTTCGAAAATTACACTATGGGATTAAGTCGGTGCTCAGTTTTATATTGTCGAGAATTCGCATGCAAGACGGCGGAATTCGAAGGAGAGTTGTATTGCGAAATTACTGATACTTGGGGTTATGTTTTTTCAGATTTTTACTATGAGACGGCTTGTCTAGGGTATACTAGGTCAATGGTTTGTATACATCTCGTAGGGTGTTGAATGTTTTGCAGATAAGTCCCGTTAATGAAGAAGGTGCTTAGATTTTCAATGTGGTATACAATGTAGTATACTATGTGATATGCACTGTGGTAAACAATGTAGTATACATTTATTATTGTTTTTAAAAAACGCACATTCCGACACATGCAACTGGCTTGTTAAGACGGCTGTCACCAACGTTGCCCGGCGTGACGTCAACCCCGCCGAATTCACTAATAAAAACGGAAATGGCGTTTCAGCCGCAAATAAAAAATAGCACATTCTAAATTGTCATAGAAAATTTATTCGTCAGTATGAAAATAAAAACAAAACACGTTCATTATCGTAATTTTTTTTTTAAACTTTTTTCGAGAATTAAAAAATAGTGAAAGTGCCCTAGTAAATAATATTTTTTTTTGTACATCAATAGCTTTACTTTTCTTTACTTAATAATTTATCATTGATCCAAAACTGGTATTTTACCTTGAGTATACTGGGTTGCAGTTTGAAGTTAATTCAGCTGCATTGTTGAGTTCACGAGTAATTCTGCTCAAACAAATCCCAATTCAAGTTGTGAAAGGAATTTCTACTTCAGTTGAATGATTTTCACAGACCTGTTTCATTAAAATTGCTTTTTGTCTTCTTTGGCAAAGTCTGTACGTGAAAATTTTGGGACACACAAAAACGAATTTGCCCAAAATGTATGAATCTATACTGAGATTATATCTACGTACGAGGAGAACAATCGCATAAGTCAAAATTGCTTACTTTTCAGGAGGCAGTTTTAAGTATCTCATGAAAAAAGTATAAGGGCACCAATTTAAAGAATATGTATTTGTATATTTATTATTATGATTTTAGCATCTTCCTTGGGTATTTATATTTTTTAAATTATAGTGAACAATTCAAGAGATGCATGAGTTATGTGTTAAAGAGCATTACAAGAAGACAAAATCTATGACTTATGTTTTTGGATACAAAATGCCTACAATTTTATGTTTATTAAGATACCTTTAATTTCAAACTAAATTAGGAATATGAACTAAGAACACTTATCAATATTATCTACGTCTACAAGATCTGGGTCTTGATCCGACACTTTGCTTGTAGAAAGTTGGTTGTAAAAGTGGTGAAATATTTATAGAATTAAATCTATCATTGTCTTTAATTCCTTTCTTTTTCAACACTTATTGGTAAAGGGTGGTTTGAAATTATTTCAAAAACACAATTCTCTTAAACGACGCAATGCGTAGCATTGTAATTTATATAGTTTAGCTGTGCGTAGGGAAGGTATAAAGGGTAGGGGAACCGGGAAGGGGAAGGAAAACGAAGGAGTGGGGAGGTTTGGCGGAAAGGGCGATGAGGAAGGGGGGAAGGCGGGAAAGGTAGAGAATTAGCACAAACATTTTTTTTTCTTTGAGTGCCATTGGAACGCATGCCAGGTACTCGCTAGATAGGCATAAAAATATAACTTTTCAAATATTGAAATTTTTAATGCAAATATGCAAAATTTTCAAAAAGGGCTCACCTCGCGCTTTTCTGACTAAAGTTACCGATTAATGTCACCGTAAAAAAAATATTCGTAATTTTTTTCAAATTGCGGTCAGAAACTTTGGATTCTTCAAGGTTCATATTTTAATTTTTTTGTGGTAAAATTCTAGATTCAAATAAAAAGCAATGTGTTTTCTTTTTCTATCACTGTTTAGATTATATTTCTCAACGTGACAGGAGGGAAGAAACAACGATTTCCATGAAACCTATGTGAGTTGTTCCCAAAAACGAAAAAATCAGCCCGAGGAGTGAGCAGATCTTCATTTATACTGTCAAGATGAATGTATCGCCAAAGTTTCATGAACTTACGATTTTTATTATTTACCTATTTTTCCAATAGTTACAACTTACATGTCTGTATTATTATTAAGTATTTATTTATTGAACTTATGGAAAAATGCATGTTCATTCGGCTTAATTTCATATTTAAGTTCAAGGAATGTTGGGAGTTTGAAGAAATCATGTGGACCTGAATGTAGAAGAAGGTTGGAAAAATACCTGACTATTCAGTTCTGGTATTACTTATTGAATTGCATTTGACTCTACAGAGTCAAATGCACTTCAATAAGTCGAGGGGTAAGAAGGTAAAGATAAAAATTATAATATATATTATAATTAAAACAAATATAAAACTTTTTTCCACTTTAATTTTATTGACCGTAACCGATTTCAGCTCGTCTGTGTTATTATTCAGATCCAGTCTGAAGATGGCTCTGATGAGCTGAAACCGATTACGGTCAATAAAATTAAAGTGGAAATTTTTTTTTATTTTCGTTCTTATTATAATAATATATTATAATGGAATTCCACCATGAATTGTCAGTTTCAAAAATAGAAATATTGATAAAAACTATATTTTGTGTAGGTATTTACGTCACGTTCCGTAGTGGAAAATACTATCAGTTTCGCACTGATGTAAGATTGCCGTTCATATTTGAAACGTTGCTTGAAATGTATTTAGTCGAGTTTGATGACTAGTTCTGGAGTCAGGAACTTCCCTACCTTCTTCTTCCACTCCCCCAATCTTCAGACTCACAACATACCAATATTGGAGCAGTTAGGACTCTTGTGCTCACGAAAATAACTTTTGGATCTAGTTCTCAAAACTGTCCTCTTAAGTTATTGAAAAAGATTTTAGTTTAACTTTGCTGTCAAACATGTCACTTTGACATTTCAACGTTTAGCGGAGAGTAATCCGTGAAAGATGGCTGAATTAAAGTGCCGCGCGAAAATTACGTGCTCAAAAGTAAGTTTTTTGTGATCCGTGATTAATTGGCAATTATTTCAATTTGAGGGGCGTATTGTGCCTCCTTTTCTTTTAGCCAGCGTTTCAAACGACCTTGAATTGTCAATATTCAAGGCAGCTCATTTTTTTAATGTGAATAGTCACAAACAGTGGCGGCCGCTGCCCTGAAAATGTGGTGGTTCACTGAAAATCCACACATGAGATATATATAATCAACATTAGGTAAAAATTATTCCACTAATCTTTTTGGGAGAGAAGGTCAATTCTAAGCTGTTGTCGAAGGGCGAAAACTTCTACATATCACTTTTTAACTAAAATTTAAAAAAAATTATACAAATATTTTTTCAGTACCTACCAAGAAAATAAAAACACAACACAAATTTGTCGTAAATAAAAATTAAATTTCAACAAAAAACTTTTTTTTTAACAATGTTTAATTTATTTTATTTTATATTTCATTATAAACAGTACATAAACAGTATTTATAACAATGTATAATCAGTATGTGGGTAAAATTGTCAAGGTTACCTATAAAAAAAATTGAATTCCTTAATGATATGCGTTTTATAATTTAAAACACAAATCAATAAAAAAGCAAATTTATGTATAATGTAGGTATTTGCTTTAACTTTTGATTTAAAAAACAATTATTCAGTTTGGTTAAGTATTTTTGCCTTAAATCCAAATTTAAGTTAAGTATGATAAAGGCCGCGAAGCCGTCCGGTGGCACACGCGGATCGCTTGATTTTTCATACAGATGGACGGCTTGACGCGCCAGCGATGTTTGAGATATTGGATACAAAAACACAATTCGTTCCGCTTGCTACCGGTCTGCACACGGGCACAGGGCAACTTCGCGCGTAACTTTGAGAATTCGCTCTCCTCTCAACATTCATATTAGGCATTATATTGATAGGTGATATTTTTAATGAGATTCATAGATTTTATATTTTTTGGTAAGATATTATAAAGTAATTTTAGGCGATATAATTTACTAGTGCTGCACACGAACACACTGTGCAACAAGCCGCCCTTGGTCACAAATCACAAACGCTATCAACCATCTGGAGCCGGTGGAACTTTGGCATTTCAAAATGGGGTATGTTTGGTTTCGAAATGATAATATGCTTAGTTCCTATCCGGAGTCATTTATTCAGTATCCACCTCTCCCTAAACATCACCTTTTAGATTTAATATGGAACAATGGCAAGCAAGATAGTGAAAATTCGAGTGCATTCGTTTTGAAAACAGCAGAAGATTTGGGACAACCTAGGAAGCAAGATGTTGATATTTTTCATGTAAACAATCTCGTTTTTAAGTAAAAAGAAGGAATTTGACCGTCTTGACGTACATAATGCCGTTTTGTTATGGCGATTATTAGCTTCAGATATTGCGGTGGAACTAAATAACTATATTGCGGTTATGTCGTGTGCTTTATTCGCGGAGATACAGTGATGTGCGATTGGGCATTCCTTTTTCCTTGCATACCTTATTTTTTCCTACACATACTATCAACCAATTCCAGCATGCACATCGTCTAATTTTGTTTTTAGTATTCACAGTTCATTACAATTGCATCTGAAGCTGTAATTTGTAAGCAGTTTTGTAGGCAACTGGGTATGTTGTGAAGCTGAAAGAAGTAGGAGGACTTTTCAGATCCAATCACGACAGATGTCTTAAAATATTACAAGCAACTTTATCATTGTCTTCATACAGGAGACCCCGAGGAAAATAATTCCCTCTCGGCTTACGTCGTTTTTAGGGATGGTATATTAAGGGTCTTTTTAGGGAAAGATATGAAAGGAAGTTCTTGGAAGGAAAAATATATAAGTGGTAGGTAGGGATCTGAGAGTGATTAGAATTCACGAATATATGAATCCATCCCTCCCTCTGCGGTGCAGGACGATGGACTGAGAGATTCTGGCTGGAGAGGTCTAGGTTAGATCTCCCTAAACTAATCTCTCCCGATCTGGCCCGCCACGCAGACACATTGGTTGCCAGGACCTAGACAAGTCTCACTCCATGAACCCAAGAACCTCTGCTAAATCACCAAAAGTAGCGAAATTCTTGGGGTGACCTATGGCAGGGGTGTTGGTTATCCAATAAATGGTTCACGGGGCGGGGGTTACCGTACCCGCCTATCGAATTGAATTGAATTAATTGTTGAATTGTTTGAATTTTGATGGAAGAAAGTGTACAATGGAAAAGAAACGTTGAGTTTGCTTCTACAAAACTATCCGAAACGTTGGCTACAGAAAAAAGAAGCGTAACACAGCTTATTGGTACCCCAAAAAATATCCTGTCTACAATCAAAATGCTTTGTTATTACAACACCAAATCAAGATAGAGTTTATTTATTTATTTAAGGAACATTAACAGTCTTAGTTATACAATAAACATAAGAGGATGATAAAAAAAAAGACCAATTATTAATGTTCACAGATAGGTATTTAGAAACAAGACTAACTGAATATAAACTAGAATATTTAAAAAAATAATAAGAGTAAAAATAATAAGGGATGGTATATTTAGGGTCTTTTTAGAATTAGAATTCAAAGTTTTTAGAATAGACGAATAATTTTTACAATAGTTACTTAGATATTCGCTTGTATCTTAATTGCATGCAGTTGGCAATACTTTTTTGGAAGAAATGTATGTGTTCAACTGTACGGAATAGGTTAAGAAAACTATAACAACAATCTACAACCATAATAATTAATTAATTACTGAAGACAAAAATATTTCTAACCTGTATTTTGCCAAAAGATATTTTTTAATGAAATAATAATATTTGGATGATTTATGTACCACACAGGATGAGGCGCACAAAACTGTAGAATCAGGGCGGTGGTTCCAATCCACGAAGACTTGTAGATGTCGGGAGAGCGTCTAAGGATGGGCGTACGCTGAGACATCGGTCGCGCAGCATGTTCAGCGCAAGATAGTTTTGGTTTTTGTGTTGTATGGAAGTGTATGGAGCGACATACGCTGAGACGTGCATGTTTCTCATACATTCCACAACTGCGCTGAACATGCTGCGCGACCGATGTCTCAGCGTACGCCCATCCTCAGTGTTGCCCGCTTGTGGAGCTAGTCTGAAGATGATTCAAAGGCTTGTAGTTCCTTCTGGTAGCCGTACTGGTCCGTAGAGCGTAGAATGTCCGAGGGCCAGGGGTAAGGCGGTGGTCAGAAAAGAAAAGAGGCGAATGAAAGCAGATCAGAGCGTAGGTCGAGCGGGCGGAGAGAGAGAGATGTTGTAGCGACGGGTGATATCAGAGAACTGCCCCTGGAGGGCCAGGAGACCCTATTTATTAGCAATGGTGTTTACAGTGGCCCAGGTAGCACCCGGTTGTTGCTGCGCCGTTGCTATGCCAGAGTTCGAAGAATTCGGTGAAGCCATTTGCCACCGGGGTTTCCGAATTCCGAGAATTCGGTGAAAGCGCCCGGTGGCAACAAAAATCCCTCTGCGCGCTCGCCCACTCACCCTGACGTTTATTTGTAATATAAATTGTACAGTTTTAAAGTCAATAGAATTAAGATATTTTTCAGACACTTCAATACGTCCGATACAATTTATATAGCGCCGTTTTTGTGAAAAATCACCTCAAGGGCGCTGAACGTACAATTCAAATTGGAAACAAAAAACTTCAAGTAGTAACTGGCACCCTCTCAGCGAGTGTAACTGTGTGCCTGTGGTTTACCCAGCAGAAGGTAAAAACTCTACCCAGTTGCATTGTTACAGCGGACACAATAGAAACCCAGACTCAGTGATCCCAATTCTCTTTCGCAAAGAAATCCAAGGAATGCTTAGCTCTGAAGGATGCAGAAAATTTAAAACTTATCTTTTTTTTAATATTTAATTTAAATGAAATTTGATAGTTTTATTATCAAGTTCTGCAAGTATTTTATTATGAATTTTATTTACAGCTGTTTCGGTTTTCAAGACCATTTTCAAACAGTTTGAACGGTTTTCAATACCATTTTCACACATTTTCAAACAATTTAAAAATGGTCTTGAAAACCGAAACAGCTGTAACTAAAATACTTTATTTATTATTTATTAGTTTTATTTTAGTAAATTGTACATTTAAGTTTATAATTTCCTTATTAATTATATCATTTCATATTTCAAACTATATTTTTTCTTGTTTTATGTATCTTCTACAATACATTTTGAACTTTCCAATTGGTGCGGCCTTTAAAGTTTCTGGTAGAGTGTTGTATAACTTCATCCCTTTGTATAGTAAACTGTTCTGCGTATTCGTTTTGTCCTTTTTTGTAGTCTTGATAATAAAACAATCAAATTTAATTTTAATTAAATATAAAAAAATTAAATGGAGTTCTACGAATTAAATACAAAAACTAATTAATAATTAAAACTTATCATTTAATATAATTAAGATACGATGAGATATTAAAATCAATATCCAGCTAATAAAGCCCTTCATTATATAACATTAATTAAAGATGTAATAATGAATGAAATGGTTCGCCGCTTGGCTAAACCCCTGTTATGTGTTCTAGTAATTAATCGTCAAACGGTAAAAATGATATCAAATCCAGCCGGTCATGTCTCTTTGACAGTTGAGCATTGTTGTTTTGATTGTGTTGGTTCCTTTTTGCTAGCATTTTGCTAGGTAGTAGAAGTTTAACGTAATAATGTTAGGTTATTCTTACTGGAAAAATTTGTTTTTCTTATTAACCTTACTATTTTCGCGCAGACGGACAAATCAATAATTTGTTGTTTTCTCAAAAACTAACTTATTGTTAGGTATTGTTTAGTGTGTTGCATCCATTGGCGCTGAGTGAACGTGTGATACTTATTTGCTGTTATCGGTCTTTAAGGTAAGTAACAATAACTACCAAAAAATTGAAATAATGATTCATTCTTAATTGTTGTAATATTTTATTATTCTAGATACTTTCATTAATTAGGTTTCAAATTTTTTTTAAATTTTTTTTTTTATGAATACCGCACAAGAGTCCCAACTGCTCCTGTCTGGAGCGAGTGAAACTATGGCATCCCCAATTGGGGTATGTTGTGCAGCTGAAGGTAGTAGGGTGGGGAAAGAGATGGATAAGAGGAAGGTGAAGAAGTACCTGGCTTTTCAGATCTGGTCACCAAACACGTTTAAAGCCATTTCAAGCAACGTTTCAATTCTGAATGGTTACACCAGGGTGATACTGAGAGTATCTTCCACTCTGGAACTTGCCGCAAATATACAAAATATATTATTTTTAATGAATGAATTGTGAAATAACATAAATTAATCCAATAAACACGCCAGGATTCGATCCTGCATCGATCGGATCCGATCCTATCAGATCTTTGGATTGCGAGTCAACAGCCTTACCGCTCGACCACGCCGGCCGTCAATAAAAAGGTTTATTTTTGTTACTAAGCCGCCGCAATCCGAATTTCTACAGATTTCTTACATATCTCCCTTAAAACTCTTTTAGTTCATAAAGTTTTTAAGCTCTTAAAAAAATATATGTTATTTTTTAAGATAACAGCAAGATACGTTCCACACTGAAAAGCAAATTATATGAAATTCCCTCGATAGAAAAAAATCGCAAAGTATGCTCCAAAAATTATTAAAAACAAGTCTATTTCTATTATTTTACAAGTTATATTATTGAAAAAATTCACAATGTTTCTTTAAATTTTAAATGATACTTAAGATGCCTTCCACGAGATTGTTGCTCTATTTTTTTTTTTTTTTTTTTTTTTCTTTATTAATCTATAAACATAGGGTTTTACATAGGGTTTAATTGATGCCTGTCTCACTAGGATTTACCTGTGTTGAGACAGGCTTAGAGGTACATATTTAAAATTACAAGAATATTTTAAGTAACATACAAATTCAATTGAATACTATAAAAATGGAAAGGTGATTGGAAGTGTGGGTTCACTTTAAAGAGAGTTATGTAAATGTAGGAAGAGATGATGTACATTAAATGATGATGTATAGTAAATCCTGTCAAATCTATTTATGGGATTGATTAATTAATTTGACATGATTCTATTTTTAAGTTATTTTACATGGATTAGGTCGTATGCAAATTGTTTACTGTCTATTAATGATTTACTTTACAGATGTTTGCAGTAGTGTCGAGTCATGTTGCATTAAGCATTTTCACAATTTTATCATTTAAAATATTAGCGCGCTCTGTCCAACATTCGTAATTACATATCTTTCCATCTTCTTTTTGGGCGGGGGAGCGCCGCCTTAAAGTTAGAGTACCAAAAAGTATGTTCTTATTAAGAGGCTCAGTTAAAAGCCTGTTTCTACCAAATTAAGTTAAAGTTTAATATTTATTCATTTTTATTTTAACTCAATTATACCCCCTTCTATATAATAAATACTAATAATGCTCAAATAGTATATAATTAAAATAATACAGACGAGATGAAATCTCGGTCTGAGACACCGTGCGCGAGTGTACGTGTTATGCCGTACGGCGCGAGTATACGACGATTAAGAAACATAAAACTAAAATAGCAAACACATTTTCTTTAGTTCGAGCATCTCTTAGAAAATCCAACAAAAAAGATTCAATTTCAAGAACTCCTTCCCCACAGCGCGAGCGCTAAGGAAATAATGGGAACTAAATTAACGCTCACTCTCTTTAAAGCTCTCCAGTGCAGTTATCCCGATGCAACCTTAATGATTATTACAAACAAAGCATTATTATTTACCTTACACAGGGAAGTATTCACAGTAACAACTGCAGTAATGCTATTTAATGAAAGAATGCTCTCTGAAAACAGACTAAGAGTTGAATAGACGCATTTTGATAACATTGGGAGTAGGGAGCGAAGTCTTACGAGTGAATACAAAAAGTTTTTACTTTGGTAGAAAGCAGTCACTTTGTGGTTTGAAAAAATATTGATTGAAATAAAACAATAACTTTGTTTGTAACCACGATTTATGTTACTATATTTATGTAACTACTGTACTGTAATGTGCAATAACTCTGTTTGTAACCATGAACCGTGGTTACAAACAAAGTTATTGTTTTATTTCAATTAAAAAAAATTAGTTTTCAGATTTTAAATAAAATATCTCTCTAAGATAATTAATAATAATAATAGTATAATTCGAAAATTTTGTTCACTTAACGAACATTAATTTTTACTTTATTTTTATACGAAAAACTCTCTTTTTGTAACTTTTTAGGGTTATTCCCATCAATTCGGCGAGAGATTAAACAAGAGGTTCTGGGCTCGAGTCCCAGTTGCGACCATTATCTTTACTTTTTTCTGTGTCTTGTTCTCTTTCATATTTTCGTTTAGATTACAATATTATCTACTTCTTCAATGAGTTATTTTTACGATAAAAAAAACAATGTAAAAACAAAATAATTTGATAAACTTATTAAGTTCCATTAAGAGGTACGGATGCGCAGTCCGTTTCATACAAATTTAAATTTTGATTTTGTGACCAAAACACTTAAACAAACTAAAAAATTATATTTTTAACCAAAAGGCATAGCAAATATCTAGTATGGATGCTTGCTACTTTATTTTTTTGTATTTTAAATTATATAAAATAAGTAATCAAACATGTCAATTTTTCATGATTTTAAAGGAAAGTTTTGCATTATTTGTGAATTAAATATAGTTATTAACTACGGTCAAAAATAGTACCCAAAATTATCATCCTTCTAACATGAAATATAACTAACACAAATACATGAAATATATTTTTAGTCAGGGGAGGGGAGAGGGAAGGTGGTCAAAATCCCCACAAAAAAATGCATGGGGTCGTCGGCCGACCCACATAGTTACCGACGTTAGTTTTTGATCTTGGCCTGTCGGTTAAAAAAATAATCTTAACCTACCTACTGAGTAGGTAAATATATAATGAAAAATTAATGAAAAATATTAAACATCCTTAAAAATCATTTTTTTCTAGAAATTTAATTTATTTACAACAAATTTTGTGTCAATAACGTAAATCGCTTGTTTGTAATTTGTATTTACGTCCATCAAAATGTTTTTTTTATCATTTTTATTTTATAGAAAATTATTTTTAAATAATTATTATTTTCTCACAAATAAGAAGCTGCTTCAAAAATCATGAAAAATTAATTTCTTTCGCTACCTGTATTTTATAATTTAAAACCCAAATAAATAAAGTAGCACACATCTGTACTATATTTGCTACACCTTTTGGTTAAAAAAATTATTTTTCAGTTTTGTTAAGTATTTTGGTCACAAAACCAAAATTGAGTTTTGTAAGAAACCGGCTGCAAATCCGTTCCCCTTAATGATCTAAATATAATAATTATTTTAATTATTTACGCGCTGAAACCAGACTTCTTAAATTATCAAATAGAAGAGTGTTAATTGATTTATTATTTTTATACAAAATTATAAAATCTTTAATTGACAGCCCTAATTTGTTGGAACTACAAACATACCTGCCAGACAATTTCGTAGCAGTGATGTTTTTAAATGCAACAATAAACTCAATACTAATAACTCTTTTTGCTGACCAATTCCAAGAATGCATAACCTTGCGAATAAATACTGCGAATTTATAGATACATTTAGTGTTGACAGTTTTGAATGTTTCAAAAGTCAATTAATCTCGATTTTATCTGCGAATAATTAACTTTTATTATTTTTTGTTTTTTTTTCATATAATCTTTTCTCGTCCAAACTCAATCAGTAAAATATATACTTATTTCATAATATTTTTCTGTTCTATTTGTAGTAATAAAGAGTTATAATTGTTTGTTTATACCCTTATACTAACTAGCTCTTATACATTACACTTTGTTTTATTTCAGGTATTATTATTAACAATACGTGGTTAGGCCCATACACGCACCTACACTTATACACACCTACTCTTACACATACATACTGTCACTGCTTGGGATTTGGTAGTAATATTGTTGCCAATTCCTTTTTCCTACCTATCCATTGCCTACCCGTCAATCCTTATTTCAGTAGTCTGTGATAAACTGCCCGCCGCAACATATCATATAGCCATTTTGTGCTCCGCTCCTCCTTTAACCTAATTCCGCTGTGTTTTATAAAATAAATAATTCGCGCCTATCACTGTGTGTGCATATTGGATGGAGAAAAGCAGACGAGGGCCAGCCTACAAATTCCTTTTCGGTGAGTCCTTTCCTCTCCATGCCATTATTTTTACCATATTTTTCAAGCAGTGATAGTAAACACAATCAAGGTCATTATTATTTATTATTTTAACTTTATGAGTAAAACCTCAAACTGTAATATTTAATTAAATGAAGACATTATGAGCGAAACTCAATCGAAAATCTGGAAACAGAAAAATCAGAAAAAGATATTGGCACCTCTGGGACTCGAACCCAGGACCTCCCTACTTTCCGGGTTGGGCGCTCTTATCCACTGAGCTAAGGTATCGATATCCAATTCGGTCACTTTTAACTGTACCGTACTTCGACTAAGAACCACCCATATTATCTTCATTTTTCTCAACGCATATTTTTATTGGCTGCCATCTTTATGAATGATTGCAAGATTCAACTCGAACTAAATGCAATCTAGATGGTGTCTGGATAAATTATTATCCATTTTATTTTAATGTGCGACATCTATTGACTCTTCTATAATATATATATGGGTGGTTCTTAGTTGAAGTACGGTACAGTTAAAAGTGACCGAATTGGATATCGACACCTTAGCTCAGTGGATAAGAGCGCCCAACCCGGAAAGTAGGGAGGTCCTGGGTTCGAGTCCCAGAGGTGCCAATATCTTTTTCTGATTTTTCTGTTTCCAGATTTTCGATTGAGTTTCGCTCATAATGTCTTCATTTAATTAAATATTACAATCAAGGTCATTTTTTAATACACAGACATAACAATTCCACTATGCACAAACGCATATCTCATCCAATACGTATAAATATTTTAAGCTGCATTGTATTAGTTTTTTTTTTGTAAGTACAACTCGTACTATTTCATTTCTTTTTATTTATGTTATAATATTCTATACCTAACGAGTTGTTTGCATTCTTATTTATTCTGTTTTCTTGATTATGTAACACATGTAATTAATATTGTGTATATAAATTTCCGTCTATTCATGTAAAAGTCCATTAGGGCGTTAATAAATATAAACATATGGAAGCATATAAAATACTCATAGTAGCAGGTCTTGTCGCTCTACTCCTCATTGAAAATGGACCGATTTTTAGTTGGTTAATTCAAATTGAGAATACTACTACTAAAGTTGCAAAAGTTCATTACGTATGAGTTATCTATTCTGAAGAGTTTAACTATCTGTTGGGCGAACTCCACGTAACTGTTTTATCAGTTAGTTAAACGACGAGTTAATTAACACGTCTAGTCTCTTCAAAATCGCTAATGACTGATTGGGAGGTCTGGAAATAATTCGGCTTCAAGGTGTTATTCGCAAGGCGGTTGATTTCAATTCGCGTGTAATTTCTCGCATTATTCGGCAGCTGAAACACGTGATTTTTGTACATATATATATCTAGAATGTTACGTGACTATTTTGTAAATGTTCAAAATCTAAGACTACAGCAATAGAAAGTTTAACAATGGGTACGTTTAATTTTATGCTTTTTATCATACATGATTCCTTTCTTTTTTAAATGTGAATATCACACAAGAGCCCCGTATGGAGCCAGTGAGACTATCACACCTCTATTGGGGATGATCTGACGGCCTCCGTGGTCCCAAGGTAAGACTCTCGACTCACAATCCGAAGGTCACGGGTTCGAACCCGGTGAGGGCAAATAAATTGCAAATAAGTGTTATTTCACAATTTATTCATTTAAAATAATATATATTATATTTGCGGCACGTTCCAGAGTGGAAGATACTATTAGTATCGCCCTGGTGTAAGACCACCATTCAGAATTGAAACGTTGCTTGAAATGGCTTTAGCCATGTTTAGTGACCAGATCTGAATAGCCAGGTACTTCCCCACATCCCTGTTCCCTATCTCCTTCCCCTTCCCACTACCTTCAGCCTCACAACATACCCCAATTGGAGATGCCATAATCTCACTGGCTCCAGACGAGAGCAGTTGGGACTCTTGTGCGGTTTTTCATGTAAAAAAAAATGTGAGGCTGAAGGTAGCAGGGAGGGAAAGAAGATGTGAAAGGGGAGGTAGGTAAGTAAAGTCACCATTCAGCTAAAACAATTTTAAGCAACGTTTCAATTTGGATTGGTGGTCTTACACCAGTGCAAAACTGAAAGTATCGTCCACTTTGGACAGTGCCGCAAATATAATAAACATTTTTTGAAATTAATAAATTGTGCATTATCATTTCTCCTTCATTTCTCTGAAAAACCATCCTTTGAAGATTATTTTTCTCAGGGCCTTTTGTTTGGAGCCAATGTACCAAAAAGGTAATGTACCACGCTCATACCATGAAACCTTGAAGAATATTGTAAATAAATAATCCAAAATGTACATTTTAAAGCGTCACTTTCAATGGCCAAATGCAATGTACATTTTTTTTATTTGAATACCGCTCAAGAATCCCCTACTGCTCCCATCTGGAGCCAGTGAGAATATGGCATCCCCAATTGGGGTATGTTATAAAGTTCTTCATGAATAACACCCCAAAATAGCGTGGAACATGGTTTAGATGTAGATAATTCACAGTTATTTTGAATTGGTGAGAGTAGATTAATCATGACCTTTCCCTTTCAGAAAATAGAATATTGATTTTTTTAAAAGTGATTTTACTAAAGTTATTTATTTTAATATCCCAGGGGTGGGCAGTAAGCATTAAGCATAAGCATTAGGGGCTAAGCGATGCCTGACTTAAATAATATTACGAAGGAGCAGTAATTGAACGCACCAGCGATGGGAACACTTGATTAAGGCTATAACTGTAACGCGTAAAGCTGGAATAGCCCCTAATAAGTTATAGCAGGGAGAGCCAACCATTGGGAATCGGGTCCTCCATTTATTTAATCAACGGATCAAATGGCGCTCTGGAAATGATGGGGTACACGGTGTTTAGTGAATAAGATACTAAAATAAGAATTTTCAATTTGGGATGCGGATGTGGGTAGTCGGGTCACCCCGTTTGGTGTACGTTTGGTGGTTTAGCAGGGTGTCCGGGTTCAAGGGGTGAAGTTTATCCGGGTGTAGGCGGCGGATACGTCTGCTCACCAACTGCGTGGCAAGTCGGATTGGGAGTAACTGGTTGAGGGAGACCTTTCTTAAGCAGGACTCTCTCGGAATATCGCCTTGCACCAAAGTTGGAGGGATGGATTCATATGTCCGTCACACTCCTGGAGACACAGATTCCTACCCACCTCTCATACCTTTTTTCTTCAGAACTAAGATATATTAGTTATTATAATCTTGGTCTACGTAAAGAAACCATAAATAACAACCATTGATCCCTTCGGCACCGGTGCCGAAGGAATCAACGACGGAAGTTCCTCGGAGTATCTTCCATTGTAATACCGGTAGAACAAGGATAGCTTTCCCACCCGACGCCTTTGCTCTAAAGATTGCAATCCGTCTTAACAGATGGGAGAATCTATCAAATAGACCGCCCGTTTCTGCACAGAGTCGAGGATATTTTTCAGTTATTTTGGAGCTCCAGACCAGAGGTAGCTGCCAAATTCAACCGTTGGGCGCACTTGTGATTTGTACAGGGTTAGCAGGTGTGTACTATTAAAGTATCTGCTTGTGTACTATTAAGTAATCTAAAATGGTCGCGTTAAATATTTATCACGATCAATATTAATGGATTATTATCCATTTATATGTACAATAAATATCACGATATTTGATAAATATTGACGGATAACAATGAAAATTGAACGTGTAGGATTCTCGTAATAAAGACAGGTGAAAAAAACATTTTTTAAAGAACTCCTATTCTATCTCTAAATATTATGTTTGTAAATATCCCCAATCCATTATAACCTTAAACAACTTGTTGGTCAGAAGCAAATTCGAATATGGATGTGTTATCTGGAATCCACACTATTTAAAATATTTAAAATTTATTGAATCTGTACAAAAAAAATCCTAAAACTGTTATCATTTAAACTTGGATTAAATGCCTCACTCCTATCTTACGAGGAATGACTGTAACAATTTTATTTTACAACCCTGGAAAAAAGAAGACAATTTGCTGACTTGATATGTTTATATAAAATTATTCACGATAAGCTTCAAACCACTCATTGTCTGAGCAATATTCATATTAAAGTTCCTAACAGACGTAATTAAAAGGGTCATAAAATATTCCATCTTGAATTATTTAATAACAATATTGCATACTTCAATCCTCTGTCTCGAATGTGTCGTATATATAATACCATTGAATGCGACCATTTAGATATCCACGCAAACATCCCACATATTTCAAAAAAAAAATTATCAAACTCCTACCATGACACTTCGTGGAGAACAGTTTTTATGTAGCTGCTTTACTGTCATACCCTTTTTTTCTTTTTTTTCTATCTCTGCAGGGTTTGACACTTCTATGTTTTATATTTCATTTTGATTATCATTATTTATGTTATTATTACAAGCATTTCCGCATTGATTACTCATGCTATGAACATTTCTAATCGGAGTGTTAATATCTATGTAATATACCAACGACAATTCTATTATTATAATAATTGTGAACACTCTCTAAATGTTTCAAACAATAAATAAATTTATAACTAATACCAGATATATATAATTATAAAGTCTGAAAAGAAAACTCTAAAATAATACATGTTTTTTTTCTATACTCGTTTCGTAATCACACGGTGTTTTAATGTGTATGCTCCTCTTCAAAAATAATCCATGAATTTTTCATTAGTAATTTGAAGTTCTGCTGATGCGGAAAATTCGCGCGCGTGATTTTCAAATATCGAATCAATCATTCCATTATATTTGAATCCAATCAACTGAACGAAATTAAAAGGTTATGTTTGCTCACGATCCGTCATTGAGTGGCTGACTACCCGGCGTTGCCAGAGATGGAACTTATTGGTTTGGATTTTTTTTTAGCAATCTACTAAATTAATACTTTAGTGTTTGTATAGTTACCTGGTCTTGAAATATATTTCAACTAGCAGACCCGGCCACACGTTGCTGTGGCTAACTTAACACAACGCCATTACCCAACCTTTATAACCATCTGTTAATTTGCATGTATATCAAATCGACACCACCCGCTTGCCAGCCCGCTGCCCACTGCCTGAATTGAATTTTTGAATTTCTCGGCTTTTCTTTATTATAATATACGTGTATTATACATAAAAACCTTTCTCTTGAATCATTCTATCTAAATATTGTTCTCTAGACTTTATGTCCGGGTTAAATCTTCCCCACAAGAAAAACTTAACCCTTCCACACACTTTTCTACAAATGATCATCTAGTCAATCCACGCTATGCAATTGCACTGTATAAGTTTAATAAATACAAAACTATACAAGAACAACATGTCGACCTACCAGAGACCAAATGGGAAAATAATTCACCGACTCCAGATATTTTCATATCAGATGGTTCGGCTCGATAGAACTCTTAACTGGACCGATAAATCCTACTGATCTCTCAATATAAATATTTAAAAAAATCTTTCGTAATCCTTCATGTAATTTAATATGACTGACTTTTGCATCTTTATATATAGATTCTTTGACAAATCTATTAAGCCTAAATTTTGAAAAAGAGAGCTAGGTATAATGCCAGTAGCCGAAATGTAAAAGTGGTAATATTTTTATAGTTCGAGAATGCCAAATTCTTTAAATCTCATTTCCTTAATCTGTTTGTTTTCTAATTTTTTCAGAAACAGATTTTTGAATATTATAAGAATTTGGAATAGCGACATCAATGATATAAGTTATTTTTTTAATTTTGTCATGTAAAACTATATCGGGTCTGTTATGACAAATTATTCTATCTTTATAGTCTTGACAATATCAAGAAGGAGGTGCTTCTACCTATGCGGACAGAATAGCATTTAATGGTAAACATGGGAACACCTCAGCACGGGTTCGCCTAGTTAGGTGTTCACAAAACACTACTACTAACCAATTTACATACAGCTACGGATCATCAAAATTTTTAAAGCCAATGTAATAATCTGTAAAGTGTATGTTTGAGAATAGAAATTAATAAAATAAAATAAAATATTGCGCTGCGTGCCGTAACATACTCATAAAAGTGTTAAATGTTTAAAGCTTAAGTTAGGCGTACATAAATTTCGGTATCCCAAAAACACAACAGATGGTTAAAAAACCTCTTAGTTCGTTTTCACGCGCACACTTAAATTCTGTGATTCAATAAATAGCTTTTATGTATGGAAACCTTTCCGGCTTGTAATTTCACACACTTCGCTCTGCTAAGTATAAATTCTCAAAATGCTCTCCCAAAAGAGAGCATTCAGTGTTTGAATTTGGTCTTGGTGAATCTTGGTTAAAATTTTCAAAATATTCACGCACTGATTATAAAATTCTTTAGAATACGTCTTTGCAACGTTTTGCAGCTTCACCGAGAAGTGTGTACTGTTCCAGAAAGTAAGGAAATCGTTAAACACGTCTTGAGGGTCCACATTAAAAAGGTTTCAACGTCAAATTTACGGTAACTCGTCATTTCCCAACATTTGCTTGAGTTGTTAAAAAGAGTATTATAATTCCACTTAATTATTGTAATGTTTATTAAGTTACAGAGTGGAAAATAAAGCTAAACATGTAAATAGGGACTTATCAGAGAAAGGAAAACTTAATGAAAAGGAATTGTTAAGATGAAGCTTTACGTAAAATTATATTAAGATACTATTTAGATTCATCTTTATGACGAATTGGTTTACATTATGAACAACAAAAAATATGTTATGGATAAATTAAAGCTTTAAGTAGCTTTTCTATCTATTGGAATTACAATAAAATTATTAATTACATAACAAAAAATATAAGCGTAAACCACAAAAAAAAAGTTTTTTCATGACTTAATTCTGAAGTAATATAAGAAACAATTTTTTTTAAATTACCCCTTTATGGCTAAGACTATTTTTGATGTTTTGTATGTTCCAACTTTTTTTCATTCTTATAAAATTATACACAAAATAAATAAAAACCACTTTTTCGCTTGCTTGCCTCGCGCAAATACGACGCGCGTTTTAAAAAATTTGGAGGCACGAGAATCAAAATATTTCTAGCGTTTATATTCCTCTTAATTATGTCTTTAGAGTGTTTTGAAGCAAATATTACACCTCTCCGAAATTTGGTGCTGAATGAATATTCTCAGGTTTCCGTAGATAATTTATGTTTTTTTTATACGAATACGTCACAAGAGTCCCAACTGCTCCTGTCTGGAGCGTGGCATCCCCAATTGGGGTATGATATTCCGAGAGAATCCTGCTGGAGAGATCAAAAGATCTCCCTCAAGCAGTTTCTCCCGATCCGGTCCAACCCGACCAAAACAAAACGAACCTGTGGACTTGAAATGACTTGTGACGGAGGTGTTGAATCCAATGAATGGTTCCTGGAGCGGCGGTACCCAAACCCGCCTCCCAAATTGAAAGAGAGTTGAGGAGAAATAGAATTTAATAAGTACTTTTCTTTCCGTAATGGAATCATTCGGCGTGAACACTGTTCCAATATCATCCCTAAATTCAATTTCATATCTCTCAAAATACCGGAATCTTTTGCGGTATTGCTGGGATATAAAACAAATTGAATTGTAGAACATCTGATAAATTTGCAGCCCCTAAATGCTCTTTAAAAGATACTCGAATTAATCACGAACAATAATTTTTAGTTCAAAGAGGCGAAAATAGCCCAGGGGCTCGAAAACGCGGCGGAAATTCGCTAAAGGATTTGCGCGATAATATTATTACATTTACTTGTAATAAATTTACGCAACATTTCAATTATTCGACAGAAAGAATTAAATTTTATGTAAATACAAACTTATTGAAATAGAAAATAATATTAATAAATCTAATCGAAATATAAAACAGAACTAGACAGAAAAATTAAAAGGTAACGGTCGCAACTGTGACCCGAAACCAGTAGAATTCAATGTTTCGAAGACCCAATCATGTCTGATTACGTCTAAAAGGGATCGAAATGAAAATCTAGTCTTCTTCAACGGAAGCAATCTTCCGAACAGGCCCTCCATTGATATGCTTGGTGTAACTATAAGTGACCAGCTCAGGTATGGGGGCTCCATCGAAGCCAGAGTGAAGTTAGCCTCTCTTAAAAACTTGGCGTACTGTACAGGGCCCGCAGATACTTTAATAGTACACAACTGCTAACCATGTACAAATCGCAAGTGCACCCCACGGTTGAATTTGGCAGCCACTTCTGGTCTGGAGCCCCAAAATACCTAAAAAAAACCCTCGGCTCTGTGCAGAAACGGGCGGTCCGATTGATAGACTCTCCTAACCTAACAGACGGATTGCAATCTTTAGAGCATAGGCGTCAGTTGGGAATGCTGTCCTTGTTCTACCGGTATTACAATGGAAGATGCTCCGAGGAACTAGCGTCATTGATCACTTTGGCACCGGTGCATAGTCGGGAGATACGCCAAACGCGCGCCTAACATATGTACACGATTGACATTTGTCATACGAAAGCGGGTCGTTTTTTCGACTCGTTCTTGAGTTCAACAGCTCGGCTATGAAACGATTTGCCGGTTTCTGTGTTTCCTCCCTCCTACAAGATGGGTCTCTTCAAGAACAATGTTTATACCTTCCTCTCCTCAAAAAAACCCTCCACACAGCATCGCAGATGACATAGGCCCTGAGGGAAATTATTTTCCTCAGAGCCTCCTGTGTGGAGTTAGTGTTAAAAAAAAGTCTGCACCAAGTGGTAAGCTTGTACGTTTGATGACGTAGCATAGGGTGAGGGTTGTCTGGGTCTTGGCGGCGTCTACGTCTGCCCACCAACTGTGGAGGGCCGGATTGGGTCGGCCTCTGATTGAGAGAGACCCTTTCATCCCTTTAGCCGAATTCTCTAGAACCATCGCCTTGCACCGCAGTAAGTGGGAAGGATGCATACATACTTCAGTTACTCCTGGACACACTGAACTCCACATTCCTCACACATTAAGCCCCATATTCGACGGCCGCCGTGGTCGAGTGCTAAGGATCTTGACTCACAATCCGAAGGCCACGAGATCGAATCCCGGCGTGTGCAAATAAATTTTATTTCATTAATTTGTGTTATGTCCTTTATTGGATAACCAACACCTCTGCCATAGGTCACCCCAAGTGGTTCACTACATTCGGTGATTTAGCAGAGGTGCCCAGGTTCATGGGGTGAGGTTTGTCTAGGTCTTGGAGGCGGATGACCAGGACACACTGAACCCCAGATTCCTACCCACCCCTTAAACTCTTTTCCTTCCCAGAACTCACCCCTCCTTCCTTTCCTTGAAACCCTCCACATAGTCTCCTGTATGGAGCTCATATAAAAAAAAATGTCACCATTAATTCATTTTAAAAATAAAATATAGCGTATTTGCGGCATGTTCCAGCATGGAAGATACTCTCAGTATCGCCCTGCTGTACGACTACCAATCAGAATTGAAAAGTCGCTTTAAATGGCGTTAGCCGTGTTTAGTAACCAGATCTAAATAGCCAGGTACTTTTCCACTTTTTTCTTCCCCATCTCCTTCCCCTCCTTAATGTCTTCAGCCCTCCTTGCTGACTTCACCCCCAATTGAAGCCATAGTTTCACTGGCTTCAGGCTGTTGGAATTCCTGCGCGATGTTAAGAAACTTAAGGTTTCAGTCACTACTGAAAATTTAACCTATCACTCACGAATTACACAACCTTTTTAAAATCACCCTTCTCAGAACGTAACCCGACATTAAAACTTTCCTCGTAGAGCCATTTCAAACAGAAAGCATTAATATCCGCTTAAATTCGCATCATTAGTTTTGAAGATGGAGTTTCAATTCCTCACCAAGTTCAGCCGGCGTTGGCAGTGTTATATTCCATTAGCCAGACCTATACGGGTCGCTTTAATTTAGCACTGTCACTCGGGGGGTTAAGTCATCCTGACAGCTGCAGGCGGACAGTTTCTAAGATGGCTGCCTGTAGCACATATCAGATTGTACAGCCGTGTGAATATTGTTAAATGTTGCAAATACATCTATGCTTTTATACTAATATTATAAATGCAAAACTACTCGAGTTTGTTCGTTACGTTTTCACGCATTAAACAATAAAACGATTTTATAAATTCTTTCTCCAATAGAAAGCTTAATTATATGCGGAGACTATAGGCTGTATTTGATGGAAAGCTCTGGAGTTATGAATTTATAAATATTAATATATTATATTTCTTATACGTTTTCTGTCGCTAACAAAAGGGAGCTTTCTATGTGTCGCTAACAAAAGCAAAACATAGAAAGCTGAAAACTTAATTTTGGGCCGCAAAAAATCTTACATTGGTCCGCAGGTTGGGCAAGCCTGTTGTAAACAATGACTTTTGAAAAATATTTAATGTATATATAAGTAGTCACACAAATATGGTAATAGTACCGCAGCTGACCGTTCGTTGCTTACGAGATTTTTTTCATGTTAAATTGTGCACAATGGAAAATCTCTCTACGGTTTCAAACGCATAGGTAATGGGGAATCGTATTCAGGATAATGAAAGTTTTATGTCTCTTTTCTTTCTTTCTATACAAAAATGTCACCCCTTTTTATTTTAACGTTTATCCTCTACCTATATTGTATAAAGGAAATGTTGCATCCAAAATTGCTCACGAATTTTAGCTTCAGAAGCACTTTAAAGTGTAACGTAAATAATTTAAACAAAAGGAAATAGTGTTAACTGGAAATGATAACTCTTTGTGTAGGAAAAATAAGGAAAAAGGACAACCAATCATTTACCACTGTATCTCTGTCACAAATCAGCACAAGACACAATCAAAATATATTTATATATATACCTGGAGGTAATTATCGCCGCACCAAAACGAATGACACAAAACAATACTTTATACTCTCTTAACTACTGGAGTGATTTTTGCCACAATATGGCACTATTTAAAATACTTCGGATTGCTTTGCTGCCAATTTTGGCAAAAAAATAGTAATTAAGTAGAAGTTTACGATTTTTTTTATAAATCCTACCAATATGTGATAATCGACAAAACAAAGTTGAATTCATTGGCTGTATAGACCTATAATCAGTTTGTATGTTTCCATATTAAAATTCGGAGGTATGATTTTTTTTTAATTTGGGCGGAAAAAATTCAAAATGATCACCAAAAAATGTCGAGCAATCGGAGAAAAAAGTTTTAAATTGTGCTGTCGCTCCAGTGGTTATAATCAAAATTGTGTACACGAAAACCACCAACAACTTGCTTCCAAGGTAGTTTAAAAACTTTTTCTGTTTTCAAAACAAATGTACTCGAATTTTTCACTGTTTTTCTTGGCATTGTTCCAAATTTCAAATACTTTTCCGAAAATATGATGTGGGAAGGGAGTGGTAGGAACTAGATAAATGACACCCCTTAGGAACTAAGCATATTCTAAATCTAATTATTCTAAAACCAATCAAAAACGCTGCTTTTGTTTTATAGACTGTTCTTACAAAGGACATAAAACAGTTTACATTTATTTTTATTTATTTATTTATTTATTTATTCACGCCTTGAAGGCTTTTACATGTACACGTTATTATAGTTACATAAGTTATTTAACATTGTATTAAAAAATATATATTAGCAGAATTAAAAAGAAATGACAATTTTACAATAAAAATAATAAAATTTATGTCAGAATTTTAGAAATTTCTGATATAAATTTTGACAAAGAATAAATGAAAATATCAACGGAACTGAATTTATTGCCTTATTTGGATAGGGGAGTTAATGAAATAGTTAGTTTTTGGCGGATAAACAAAGAACAGTTCTGGAAGTCTCGTGTCACGATTTGGTACTCGGAATATTATTAGTTTTGTAAAGTTATAAGTGCGTCAAGTGATCCATTAACTAATTTGAACAAAAATACCAGATTGCTCTTGGTTCTTCTACACGTTAAGTCAGTCAAATTAAGTAGTTTCATTAAATTATTATAATTAATTTGTCAATGGCTATAGAGAGTTTGAAATTAATGAATCTTAAAAATTTATGTTGAACTCTCTCAATTTTTAAATGATGTGTTTTATAGTATGGGGACCAAAAAGTTGAATGTATTCTAAATTACTTCTAACTAAAGCAGGGAAAAGAATTTTAAATGAATAAAGTGACGTAAAATCTTTAACTGTTCTTAAAATAAATCCCAAACATTTCATAGCCTTATTAATAACTTCATTACTAAGATATTGATTACTAGCACGCTTTCACATTGCTGCACTTTTGAAATTCGAATCTGTATTATTCCCATTTGAGAACATATAGATTTCACTGTTGATTGTTGTTGTTTCGAGATATATTCACACAACTGCTCTAACTGACACACAATAGTGGCGTATTCTGCTCTAAATTGTTTCACTTTACATAATGCGGCTGCAGAGAGGGGTATTCTGATATTATTCCCTTTCGACGATTTACATATAACAGTTTCTCAAATCCGCGTCAATCGAATTGTGAATGCTTCGCGAAGTGCGGCAGTGGGGCATATGGTGAATTATTTATATTCCTGGGGTTTGGTAAGAAGAACTGCCAGTAATTTAGCATATCCGTGGCTTTTTAACCCCACAGGCTAATTTTTTCGCATTTGGGAACTCATATAGGCTTCACATAAATCATTATATCTCCCTTACGGTGAGAAAAATGAACTATACGGTGTAAGACAGAGAAAAAAACCACGCTTTATACGCAAATGTAAATTATATTTTTATTTGGACAACAACTCTCTCTTTAAAACTTTTGAAGGTTATTTCCATCAATATGACAATTTGGGAGGCGGGAATGGGTACTGCCGCCCCGGGAACCTTTATTGGATAACCAACACTCTGCCATAGGTCACTCCAAGTGGTTCGCTACGTTTGGTGATTTAGCAGGGGTGCCCGGTGGGTTCATAAGGTGAGATTTATCTAGGTCTTGGAGGCGGATGACCAGGACACACGGAACCCCAGATTCCTACCCACCCCTTAAACCCTTTTCCTTCCCAGAACCCTCCTGTCCTCCCTTTCCTTAAAAAAAACACTTCACACAGCATCCCCAAAGATGACGTAGGCCCTGAGGGAAATTATTTTCCTCAGGGCCTCCTGTGTGGAGCTCATGTTAATAATAAGAAATGCTAATTATATGACAATCTGGTGTATGGCTGCATTTTATGTAATATTATAACGTCTTTATAAAAATACGTTATGATTATTTTTACATGTACATAATAATGTACATAATAACTTGGGACACAAGAAAAATGTATGAAAATCAACTCTGTTACCAAGAATCACCACTTTATTTTGACTAAAAAATAATTAAATAAAAATATAAAGTGATATTTTTCAATTGTACGTTCTTACATTTGTAGTAGCGTTAACAAATTAATTGTTGTAATGTTAAGATCATTTAATTATTATTTTTTAAATATCTTCTTTCTTCGGGGACAATTGTACCTGGGCAAAATTTGAAAACGACCTAATAATAACTGCGTGCATTGGTGTTTTTTCATTAAATATTTTCGAAAAATTCGTTTAAAAATACCCACATAATACCTAACCTAACCTTACCTATTCATTTATCATATTTTACTTTGTTTATGTGCTGTTTTATCCCGTTACCGAAGGTTCACATTTAAATTTTGATATTCATCATATCGTTGATAACGATTTATCAGGAAATTGTAAAGTGCATGCCGCAATATCCGCTAACTACTCTTTTTAATGCATTTAAAATTTATTGTTTCAAACCTATAATTTGAAACCTTCAAAACTTACATATTTCTAACTCAGAAACCGTCTATAAAAAAGTTTTCTTGCATATTTTATGGTTAAAACCGATAATTGTTTTGCAAACTTTGGCTGAGTTCGTCCTTGAAATACAAAATTTTCAAACTGTGGGTATATTTATGTAATTTTCTAGAATTTTTCAGAATTAACGTTTCATTTCATTTCATTTTTCAATTTGGGAGGCGGGAATGGGCACCGCCGCCCCGGGAAACTTTGTTGGATAACCAACACCTCTGCCACAGGTCACCCCAAGTGGTTCGCTACGTTTGGTGATTTAGCAGGGGTGCCCGGGTTCATGGGGTGAGGTTTGTCTAGGTCTTGAAGGCGGATGACCAGGACACACTGAATCCCAGATTTCTACCCACCCCTTAAACCCTTTTCCTTCCCAGAACTCTCCTTCCCTTCCTTTGCAAAAAAACCCTCCACACAGCATCTCCAAAGATGACATAGACCCTGAGGGAAATTATTGTCCCCAGGGTCTCCTGTGTGGAGCTCATGTAAAAAAAAAAACTGAAGAAATTTTATGCCAGAAAATGATAACCGGTTTCAGCTTGTTAAAACCATCTTCAGACTTGTAAAAATTATTTTAAATGAAGAGTTTTTATACATAAAATATGAGGGAGAGGGAGGAGGGTAGTCCATAAGGATTTTATTCAATTTATTTGGTTTTTCCATATCTGTTGCCATGTCGTCTTTGACTAGATTTCTCTAGAAAAGACTGTTTTAGTATTTCTATAGGTACATCATGGCCATTTAAAGGCCATACTTTTTGCAAAACTTCTTTCCGGAACAATCTTTTAACGTAACATTAGGCTTTTAGTGAGGCAATCTACGTTTCTTTTCTTGTGAACGAAAAACCGTTAGCAGATAATAATAAAAAAAAAAATTGTTAATTCATTAATTAATTTGAATTAACAATATATTTGTTTTCTCCGTCCCCAAAATCGGCACAGTTCGTAATATAGTGTCCTAGGATTGTTACTTAATGAAAAATATAAATCAACTCTTATCATGACATCTCAATTTGGGAAACCATTTAACGGGTAACCAACACCCCTGCTATAAGTCACCCCAAGTGGTTCGCTAAGCGGGTGACTTTGGAGGATGGCCCGAATTCATGGGGTGAGGGTTGTCAATGTCTTGACGGCGGATTTGCTACATTCTGCGTCGCGGGACGGATCGGGAGAGACTGATTGAGGGAGACCTTTAGACCTCTCCAGCCGGACTCTCTCGACCCATCTCCTTGCACAGCGACGGAATGGTGGATTCAACCGTTCATCACTCCTGAACATACGTTGACACATATACACGACGGCCGGCGTTGACTCGCATTCCGAAGGTCGCGGGATCGAATCCCGGCATGGCAAATAAATTTTATTTGATTAATTTGTGTTATTTCACAATTATTCATTTAAAATAATATAAAGTATATTTGCGGCACGTTCTAGAGTGGAAGATACTCTCAGTAACGCCCTGGTGTAAGACCACCATTCAGAATTGAAACGTTGCTTGAAATGGCTTTGGCCTTGTTTGGTGACCAGATCTGAATAGCCAGGTACTTCCCACCTTCCTCTTTCCCATCTCCTTCTCCTCCCCACTATCTTCAGCATCACAACATACCTCAATTGGGCGTGCCACAATTCGTGCCACTCACTGGCTCCAAACGGGAGCAGTTGGAACTCTTGTGCGGTATTCATATAAAAAAAATCCAGATATCTGCAATCCCTTCATACCTTTTTCCTTCCCAGAACTTCCCTCCTTCCTTTAAAAAAACCCTCCACATAGCATCCTAAAAGATGATAATGTAACAATAAAACGCCTAAAATAATCATCACACAAATTTTTAAATGAAAAATTTGGTGCATATTAAAAACATAAAAAATCAAATGAAAGAAGTGCGACAAATACAGTTTTAAAGAGTCATGAACCATTTAAGAACGGTTCGTCTCCTCTCTAATATCCATCTCAGAACACCAGCTGCAAATTGCGACAAACTACTGGAGGACTCCGATGTTCAGTGCATTGAATATTTAGGAGGCGACGGACCATAATCGATGTTGAGATAATGCGGTTCTTGTCTTGGGAATAATGCATCCAATGTGCGATGAGCAGTGGAGCTATAAGGAGGTTCTTCCATATATAGCACATGCTTATCTTGTAAACAGTTGTCGAATGTCTGTCAAAGAGAGAATCCGAGGGGTGAGTAGGGTGGCATTTAAATATAATTTTAAAATCGGTTGAGCTGTGATAACGGGGTAGATAAAATCATTTCTGCACAACCCCTCATCCTTTGATATCATAGCAGTGAAATCACATACCAAAATAAATGAAAATAAATTCCTTAAAACATTTCTTTTTAACGAATAATCTAACAATATGTAAAATACTCCCACCCATATTATTATTTTGTTGATTTGTTCAGAAGTTAAATAATTTGTCAAATTTTAAAGTTAATGTTCAAGTTCTGTGATAGTTTTAATCAAGTTTGGTTATTATTTCATCACAGGTTGGTTGTTTCACTGTACTTTAGTAATAACAAAACTTATGTAGAACTTTCATAGGATTCGAATGATATCTTTTTTATTATTCATTTTTATTAATTATACTAGCTTTTACCCGCGGCTTCGCTCGCATGATATTAGGGGAAATTACTGTAGCGCTTGCACTTATCAATTATCTCCCCCCCCCACCCCACCCCCATCCTCTCCCGCATTCCATATATTCATTCCCATACATTCAGTTTTCAAACATCTCGCCTGCCACCTAAATTTCATAATGCTATAGCTCAAAGAAAAAAAGAATTACTTATCCAATTTTGTTCATTCGTTCTGAATTTATGCGCTCACAAATATTTCGGATGTTTATTTTTATTTAAATATTTGGAAGTTCGTTAATATAATAAAAAAATACTCTATTTATCATTCAGTCTTTATAATCGTTACGAATTATATTTTTAATATAGGAACTCTCATCTGACATTTATTCCAAGCTTGTCCAAAAAAAAACGAATTCTAATATTTGAATTTTCTGCAGTAGTAGCTGACCAGTAGACTCAGTACCTACCAGCGTAGAGCCCAAAAATATATCAACATTGTTTCCATGGAAAAGATTTTTTTCTGACGTTAGCAAAAACCCGCTTTTGTTAGCGACAGAAAACGTATAACAAATATTATATATTAATATTTATAATTTCATAACGCCAGAGCTTACCATCATATACAACCTGTAGTCTGCGCAAATAATTTAGCTTTATATTGGTGAAAGAATTATTAAAGTCTTTATATTGTGTTATGCGTGAAAAGGTCATAAACAAACTCGAGCAGTTTCGCATTTATAATATTAGTATGGATACTAGCTTTTACCCGCGGCTTCGCTCGCATGGTATTAGGGGGAAATTCAGTAGCGCTTGCACTTATCAATTTCCCCCCCCCCCCCCATCCCCATCCTGATCCCCCCACCATACGAAAGAAGAAGAAGAAGCTCTTCTACATTGAAATTACTGATACATTGTTCAAATTCTGTGACACAACCCGTGTTGACTAATCTAACATAAGATTGAGCACATGATGCCTAGGTGGGAACCACAATCTTAAACCACTCAACCACTAACCAATCATTTGTGAATTGACGGTCGCATGTAATATTATAACGTTTTTATTAAAATCTTTATTTCCCACATTACCAGAAATTTCAACATTTCAAAGTGCTTAACCTTTTGAAAAGTACTAATTCCTGAGACAATACGTCCCATCGGTCTGATGTCGCCAGTTGTGGAAGATTTCCCAGGGCGTCCCGACGCGTAGGTTTCCATTATATTTGATAACATTTCAACGGGTGCGGACGCCGGGGTATCAATCAACCCCTTAATTGTAAGAAAACACTAAGTACTCGAAATTTCCGCTGTAATTTTATAAGATGATATTATTTTGAGTGGGTCCTTTTATTACAGCGTGAATTCGAATAAAATTAAAGGTAAAATATTATTTTAGGTAGACGCTGTGTCATTTAAAAAAGCTTATAAAAGGTTTTTGAGGCTTATTATTTAGGACATGTTGTTTTAATCGTCGACCGACGATCATACCAACTATTAGCGCTATTTTGATTTTTATTTATATTTGTGCGGTATTCTTTAAAAGCTCTTTTTTTTATTCCAGTAAAACGAAAATTACATTTTCACTTCACCAGAAATAATAATTAATAATCACATTAAACTAATTTAAATATTAAAATACAGCGCTATTCTATTTCGTTACTTTGTTTATCAAGAAAAAAAAATATTTCTTTTAAATTTACCCACCTTTTTTTCGTTTTAAATGTCGTTTGGGAGGCAATTGTATAAGTTGACCCCCTTTAACCAATTGATTGTTTACCATAGTTAGCGTGGATGGTGTTTAAATGTATGTTATCGTGTCGTCGTGTTAAATTATTTGTGTACTTGAGACGTTTAAATGAATTCTGTATTTGAATGTATGAGTTTATTGTCTATTTTGTATATAAGTTTTCATATATAGTTTTCTTAATGTTAATAGTTTTTTTTCCATACATTATTTTTTTGTGGATGATCAGGACTTTCAGCGAAATAGTTTTTTTAAAACCTTGTTTTGTATAACCTATAATTCATGTAAATATGTTTCGCATGCGTTTGTCCAGTTTTCAATAAAATAATTTAAATGTGAGTTTACGAGACTTTAAAATAAACCTTTTTAATTTATTTGGCAACAGATATATTGGCCGGCTAAATAAGCGAATGAAGGGGATGATTTTGTCTTAAATTTCTTGTTTATGTATTTAAATGTCAAAAACTGATCAATGCGCAGCCCAAGATATTTTTCCTGGATCAGGATTTGCAGGTCGTTCTTTTCAGTTTTTAAGGGTACATGAGGAGGAAATATTTTACAGGTTGAGCTTAAGTTCATATATCCTGTTTTTTTTACATTCATTGTTAAAATATTTGATTGAAGCCAACTGTTGATTTTATCTAGGTTTATGTGTGCTTTTTTCTAGTAAGATGTCTAAATCTTTATTGCAGTATCATCTGCGTATAAAAATATTTCATCATTTAAATCTAATTGCAAAATATCATTGATGTAAATTCGGAACAATGGTGGACCTAGTATGGTTCCCTGCGGAACTCCATAGTTTATTGGAACGTAGTTGCTATTTTGATAGTTAATGCTTACTAATAGCTTTCTATTTCTAAGATACGATTTGAATATATTAAGAGCAGGACCAACTACACCAATTTTCTTGAGTTTTTTGATAAGTATATCATTGTCATTGCTAACTGTATCAAAGGCTTTTTGAAGGTCTACTAATTAAGATAAAATATAATTTCCACCATCAATGCCGCTCCTAAGTTTACTGATTCAGTCATCTATTGCTTCTAGTTTGCTCGATTTTTTCCTAAAGCAATATCGTTTTTTTAAACATGAATGATTTTTTTAACAGCAAATTGTTTAATCTTTTGTAAAAAAAATTGGTAAGATTGAGATGGGTCGGTAGTTTTAGGTATTTGTTTTAGACCCACTTTTGTGAATTGGTATCACCTTCACGAAAAAGTTCCCTCTTGATTGATTAATTTTGTTAAAACAGGAAAAAAAATCTGTAGAATGACCTAGGACTATCTAACATTTGAGTGAATCGTAACCAGCACTTGCATTTGGTTCTAGAGATTTTAATATTTGACTTGTTTCTAACTCCGTAGTAGAAAATACCGAAATAAAAAAATTAAAATTCCATTTTTAAGTAGATGCTGAGGTTTCTCAAGGTCTTGTCGGTGAATAGGTTTGCATCATGCATCATCATAATGAACATCAAACCGTGTTAATTTTAGTATTTTCAAGATTATTCCGCCATTATAATATCAATTCCATAAAAGTTGGTCCCCCGACAGTTGTTGGTTCTCGGTATACTTTTATACAACATGCAGTGGTTTAGGGAACATTCAGTTCTTAAACACAAAAATTTAAATTTTATATTTTCTTGTATTGTCGCGTTCAAGAGCTTGTCGCGTTCTTGACTCTCTTTTTATTTAAAACGACAAGAGAAAACAAACAAATAAACAAAACGTCTTCGTAATAATTTTTTTTTTGAATTATTATTCTGAGACTCCCCCTTACCACGTCCTACCCCACTCTTCTCGGCTCAAACAAAAAGAGAAAAGCAAAATCCTCAAAGTAAAAGTATTCGCATTGTTCCACATTTGCGTGAAAGTTCTACTGCTCGTGGCCACAAAGCGCGGAGTTTAGAACGACATGGAGGTAACTAGAAGATATTTCAAAATTCAAAAAGATAATCGAATGCATGACATTTTCTTACATGACCCTTTTACAGTATTTTACAAGCAAATACATATTTTCATTGGAATGAGATTTGAAAATAATAATTTTCTCATCTTTATTCCTTTTTATATATTTTTAATAATGATAGTTGGCTTTCGTACTTAATTATGACAAAAACAATACCGGAAAGTTGAATTAACTAGCGACTACCGTAGCAGGGCAGCATACTCGCTGGAAAATTTGAACTAAACCCATGCACCAACAGTCTACTTCCCGCACTTACCCCCCCCCCCCCTCCCCCCTATGAATAAATGTCAAACATTCTGAATTGGAATTTTTTATTTGGGTCTGACAACTCAATTATTGTCATGCTAGCTAGTACCCGGCATGCGTTGCTATGCCATTTAATAAAGATTTCTTTTCCCTGCGTGTCCTTTCCCATTCGTTCAGTTCCCCTTTCGTCTCCCCTTCCCCTCTCGAGCTCCCACCCTGCCTCCTCCACCTTCCCTCTCCCCACTCCATTCCCCCCTTCCACCGTCCCCCGAACCCTCTTCCCAAGTTCCCCTCCCCTTTCCCCCACCCGCATTCCATACATTCAGTCCCGGTACATTCAGTTTTCAAACATCTCGCGTGCCATCTATTGCAATTTTGTATAATGCCTCAGCTAACCAGTAGTATTATACAAAATCACATACTTTAAAAAAAAAAGAATTATCCAATTTGGTGCTGTCGATTGGAAGTTATGCACGTACATACATTTCGGCAATTCATTTTAGAGATAGATCTATATATTAACTACGACGCCGGAAATAAAATTTCCCGCAAATATGTCAACATCGTTTCCACGACAACGATTTGTTTTGCTTAGCAATAACTCGTTTTTGTTAAGGACAAAAAACTTATTATTAATATAATTTATTAATATTTTTAATTTTATAACGCTAAAGCTTACCATTATATATAGCCTACATTACTCGCACATAATGTAGCTTTCTATTAATGAAAGCATTTTTAGAAAGTGTTTTGTGCGTGAAAGCGCAACAAACAAACACACACAGATTTACATTTATAATATTAGTATAGATTAACAATTTTATTTTAATTCTACTCAGGTAAAAATAAAGAAAATGCTTCAATTTATAATTTTTTTGTATTCGTAAGGTAAACTTATTCATATTAAAAATTAATCCACAATGGTGATTTCGAGACTTCGCCTTAAGGCCACGTCCGCATAGGCAGGCGGCTTGCTTAGCGCCTAGAGCCTAGCGAGTCGCCTAGCGAGTAGCTTAGTAAAACGATCGTTCTAAAATGTTCGCGACCGGCCGCACTGCGAGCCTAGCTGGCGACTAGCTAGGCGCCTAGCTAGGCGCCGAGCGCGAACATTTTAGAACGTTTTTTACATATCTCGCTTAAGCATTTGAAGTTTTTAAGCTCTTAAAAAAACATATGTTATTTTTGAAGATAATATCTAGAACGTTCCACGCCGAAACGCAAATTATATGAAATTCACTCGATAGAAAAAAATCGCAAAGTATGCTCCGAAAATTATTTAAAACAAGTATATCTCTATTAGGTATTTTACAAGTTATATTTGTGAAAAAATCATAATGTTTCTTTAAATGGTACTTAAGATACGTTCCACGAGATTTTTGCTCTATTTTAAACGAGTCATGTTTTATTAAGTTTTTCGCCATGTTCGCTGCGATTTCATCACTTAAAATATTAGCGTGCTCTGTCCAACATTCGTAATTACACATCTCTCCATCTTCTTCTTTTTCATCCGAATAGCGCCGCCTTAATAAGTTGTTTAGAAACCATCCCTAGCCCATTTGACAAAACGTAAAACGAAAAAGCAATATGTTAGGAGTGGTCCCATTTGCGGCAATGCATAAAACCATAGTAGGGCACACTCGAACCGTACTGAGGGTCACGCCAATCGATCCGACCGAATTTCCGCTAATGAATCCGTTTTGTCTGAACGCGGCCTTTCGAAACAGTTAGACTAAAACCTTAAGGAATTATATGTACGGGGAGAGAACTAAAAAATACCCAACCAAATTAAAAAAAAAAAACTCAAATTTTGTGAAGTATCTGTTTCACTACAGATTTTAAGTAAAAATATGTAATAAAAAATTGTAACATTTAATTTTTAAAACTTAAGAAATTTGTGTTTTGAACGATCACAAAATAAATAAATTTTTAATATATTTTAAATATTGTTTGTCTAATTCCTAAAAACATATTTTTTAAAAATACAAATACCTTTATTATTTAAATCGATTTTGGCAACCCTGGAGAACTAAACAAGCCGCACCCAGTCTCAACTATTTCTTGTAAAATAGCTTCAATTTTTGCAATAGGACTCCCTCCTTGTATATTATTCCTCGAAGACTAAAACCGACCGTTATTTTTCTTTGTTTGGAGGCGCAAGTATTATTTCCGTCTGTTTTTGCAGCGGAGTCTTAAGGGATGAATGGACAGGGTTTAAAGAAGTTTTTTTACAAAAAAATGTTTTTCATTAAATTAAGTATAAATAAATAAAAACAAGCTTATACAAACGCAATTATGTCTTACACGAAAATTTAGTAGGCGTACATCTAAAAGTTTGAGGTTAAGAATATATTTAATTTATTTAGGGGATTTGAATTAAATTTTTTTTATATCAATTCTTTACATGGGTTTCAATGCTCCAAACTGTCTGGAGCTAGTGGGATTACGGCGTCCTGAAATGAGGTTATGTTGTGAGTCTGAAGCGAGGAGACGGGAATGATGAAATTTGACTATTACCCTGCTAACTGGTAACCAAGCACGGTTTTTTTTACACTCAACACAGGAAGCCTTGAGTAAAATAATTTTGTCATATTTGAAGATGCTGTGTGGGGGATCTTTTTGAGGAGAGGAGGGATTGAATATGAAGAGATCCTGACTGTATGAGGTAGGAAACACAGAGGCCAGCAAATCGTTTCGCAGCCGAGCTGTTTAACACAAGAACAAACCTTTCTCGTGTGACAAATCTCAACCATGAACATACGTTGGGCGCGCGTTTCTCACATCATCTTCCATTGTAATACCGGTAGAACGAAGACAGCATGCCTACCTGACACCTGTGCTATAAAAATTGTAACCTACTTGCTATGTAAGAAAAATCCATCAAACAGACCGCCCGCTAAGACATATTTTGAGATTTTCACTGCCAAATTAAGTATTATCATGATTTGTTTTTGGGGTATAATGCTGTTTACTCTCCCTCCTGCTTTAGCCAACGTTTCGGACAGCGTCACATTTCCATTATCAATCATACATCTTCCCCGATAATGGACACTATAACGCATTCAGAAACGTCGGCTAAGAAGGGGGTAGCGCAACACGGCATAATACCCCAAAAATATATCACGATTTAACAAGGCTAAAGTCATTTCAAGCAACATTGAAACAACTAAAGTATCTAACATTCTGCAATATTAAAATATGCGCATTTTATATTACGACTTTTATTTTATTATTTTACATTTTGCTGACATTCTTATAAAATTGATTGAAAAAGGTGGGATTCAAAAATATCCATTCGAAAATTAATAATGTCAATTTTCATTTCATCGAATCCTTAATCAAATCACGGAGAAGTGTCTAAATATTTTTGATTCATCTATCTTATCATTAAAAGGGACAATATCTTAATTTTTGCAGACCTGTCGAGAAAAGACGTAAGAAAAAATATTGTTATGGACATAGGATAAAAGCTCTAGAAAGAACCTTTTAAAATACCGTGGTTTTATGAAGTTAACTTGAAAAGATCGGATCTTTTTCTTTAACATGTATACCGCACAAGAGTCTCAACAGCTCCCGTCTGGAGCCAGTGAGACTATGGCATCCTCAATTTGAGTATGTTGTGAGGCTGAAGGTAGTGGGAAGGGGAAGGAGATGGTATTACCTAGCTATTTATATGTGGTCACCAAACACGGCTAAAGCCATTTCAAGCAACTTTTCAATTCTGAATGGTGGTCTTACACCAGGGCGATACTGATAGTATCTTCCACTCTGGAACGTGCCGCAAATATACTATATATTATTTTAAATGAATAAATTGTGAAATATACAATTAATCAAATAAAATTTATTTGCCACGCCGGGGTTCGATCCCGCGACCTTCGGAATGCGAGTCAAGAGCCTTACCCGCTGGACTACACCGGCCGTCAAATGAGAATGAGAATCATTTTAGATTTTTTTTATTTTTTTTTTTTATTTATTGTTATCAGGTTTAATTTGTAGAACTCCATTTTAATTTTTTTTAATTTCTTTTATATATTTAATAATATTATTATTCAATTTATAAAAACAGTTTATTTATAAACGAATTCTGCTAGGTAATTATTTTTACACGTGACAGCTGTTTCGCCTTCTGAAGGCATTATCAAACTGTCTGATAATGCCTTCAGAAGGCGAAACAGCTGTCACGTGTAAAAATAATTACCTAGCAGAATTCGTTTATAAATAAACTGTTTTTATAAATTGAATAATAATATTATTAAAAATATAAAAGAAATTAAAAAAATCATTTTAGATTATGATCCGGACATGCACTAATGGGAAGAGTAGAAGTTGTGTTTGATAGGCCTCTCTGATTCTCCAATGGGCTCGATATGAAAACAAATCGAATGTGGTGACCGTACAACTCACAATAAAATCAACTGAATACATTCTTTTAAAAATTATTATAAAAAGTTTAGCTTTCAAATTTTATAATTCAAAAAAAACATATAATTTTTGAAATATTAAAATTTTGCATGCAAACTTAAAAAAAAATTTAAAATTGCTCACCTCACGCTTTTTCTAACTCAAATTACAAATAATGAGAAAAATTAAAACACATTTATATTTTACTAGCTTTTCCCCGCGGCTTCGCTCGCATGGTATTACGGGAAATTACTGTAGCGCTTGAACTTATCAATTATCCCCCCTTCTCCTCACCCCCACCCCCTCACGCATTCCATACATTCATTCCCTTACATTCAGTTTTCAAACATCTCGCCTGCCACCTAAATTTCATAAAGCTATAGCTCAAAGAAGAAAAGAATTATCCAATTTTGTTAATTCGTTCGGAATTTATGCGCTTACAAACATTTCGGATGTTTATTTTTAATTAAATATTTGGAAGTTTGTTAATATAATTAAAAAATTACACAATTTATTATTCAGTCTTTATAATCGTTACGAATTATATTTTTAATGTAGGAACTCTTATCTGACATTTATTGCAAAACAGAAGCTTGTCCAAAAAAAAAAAGAATTCTGATATTTGAATTTTCTGCAGTAGTTGCTGACCAGTAGACTGAGTATCTACCAGCATAGAGCCCAAAAATATATAGTATAGTATAGTATAGTATAGTATAGTGTAGTATAGTATAGTATAGTATAGTATAGTATAGTATAGTATAGTATAGTATAGTATAGTATAGTATAGTATAGTATAGTATAGTATAGTATAGTATAGTATAGTATAGTATAGTATAGTATAGTATAGTATAGTATGGATTGAACAAATGTTTTATAAACGTTACTGTCACCACACTTTTTTTGTCTTTTTGTATAAAAATTATTAATAAAAAATTCTCAAATTTATAATTTTTTTTTTCAAATTGCGTTTCAAAACTTTGGTTTCATAAAGGTGTAAATTTTACTTTTTTCGTCTTTATTTTTTAGGTTAGACTACAAATCGTGGTGTATTACCTTTTTAATAATGTTTAGATCATAATTCTCACTCTGACCGTAAGGGAGTTACAGCGATTTATACGAGACGCATGTGAGCTGGGACAAATACGGTCTCCTTCCATTCAAAGGGTTAAAATGCCTAACCACAAATTGCATTAAAAAAACGCCAAAATGATCTCATGTGTGATGAGAAATTATTTCCTTTACACAGCAAACGAGTAACATTTCATTCGTAAATGCAGGCACATTATTTATTATTAAAAAATATAATTAAGTTCTACGATTGTTTCCGAAAAAAACTTTTTTCCACTCAAAAAATAATCCATCATGTTACTTTCATATATATTAACAAAGCAATCCTTTAAAGTTATTTCATCATTTGAGAAGAATGGCGACAAACTTCAGTTGGTTTCTTTTGTGGTGGTAAGAAAAAAGTACAATGAATGAGGGACTGCAGTTCGGAAGGGGTTAAAAAGGAAAATAAAAATTTAAAAAACAAACCAAGATTACCGGTGCTGAAAGTGTTGAACGAGGTACGTTGATTTTTTTTCCTTTTGCCACCTGAAAAATGTACATTTTTAGCCATTTAAGTTGGTTGCCACACCGAAAAAAGCAAATGAAAGTCTGTAAACGGGATTTCTAATGACACCTTTTAACGTTTATGGGACTTTTAAATTTAAGACGGCCTCCGTGGTCGAGGACTCGAGGCTTAAACCACGGCGTGCGCATTGAATTTAATTGTTTAATTTGAGTTATTTCGCAAAACATTAATTAAAAATAAAATGTACTATATTTGCGGCGCCAGTATCGCCCTGGTGTAAGACCACCATTCAGAATTGAAACGTTGCTCGAAATGGCTTTAGCCGTGTATATTGACCAGATCTGAATAGTCAGGACTCACCCACCTTTCTCTTTCTTATATTCTTTCCCCCCCATTACCTTCAGCCTCACAAAATTGGGAATGCCATAGTCTCACTGGCTCCAGACGGTTGGGAGCAGTTGAGACCCTTGTGCCGCATTCATATAAAAAAAATGTGTGCAGTTCACACGCGGTAGAAGTGAAACCTTCAGAAAACTAAAGTAGACCAGAGTGGGGAGGCTACGAAGCACCACACAAAGAGGAGACCGATTATTTTATCTCATTCTCTCGCAGGCTAAATCCTATAGATGTGACGGAATTTTTTTCTTCGGGGTGTTTTGTGTGAAGATAATGAAAAAAACACTCGTAGTTTGGTTTTCACATAAAAATAAAAATTAAATATAATGTTAAATAAATCAAATGACAATTTTATTTTTGAACAGATTTTAAAATATCTACAAGTAGGTTCTTTTTTTACTGTTGCTAGCGCTTATCGTAGAACCTTGAAAAATAATGACGGCCGGCGTAGTCCAGCGGTAAGGCTCTTTACTCGCAATCCGAAGATTGCGAGATCGAATCCCGGCGAATGAATTTTATTTGATTAAGTTATGTTATTTCACAATTTATTCAATTAAATTACTTTGTATATTTGCGGCACGTTCCAGAGTGGAAGATACTCTCAGTATCACCCTGGTGTAAGACCACCGTTCAGAATTGAAACGTTGCTTAAAATGGCTTTAGCCGTGTTTGGTGACCAGATCTGAATAGCCAGGTACTTTCCACCTGCCTTTTCCCCATCTCCCTCCCATTTCCACTACTTTCAGCTTCACAACATACCTCAATTAGAGATGCTATAGTGTCACTGGCTTCAGTTGGGACTCTTGTACAGTATTCATATAAAAAAAGTATAAAAAATAATATTAATATTCTCTTTGTGATTAACTTCGGTAGGTACCACTGGAATCCATTTCAAAGAGAAATGCTTAATAATATTCACGCTGGAAGTCACACAGTTTCATTGCATTTTTTTTATTCATGAATTTTCATCAAAAACTGCGGATAGTGAATATTTTAACAACCGCATCTATTTTAAGTTTACAAAATACAGTAAACTTCCAAAATATAAACATCAAAAATGAATAGCATCGAAATTTACAAAAAAAATAACAAATTTGAAAGTATTTTGGAGAAAAAAATAACCCAAACTTTTCGAAAAACAGAATTAACAAGTTGTGATGTTATTATAAAGTTTGTGCTTCGGGCATGACTTGACGTAAATCACTTTTTTGAAAAACTTCCGTACCGACTCAATGACTCTTTGCGAAACTTTTCCAAAACATATTTTTACATTACAAAGGATGTTCATTTTTAACTCTAGTAGTATGAGAAAATTATTTTTAGTTAAAAGGTAGTTTTTTTCATAAATGCTAGCAGCTTTTGGTTAATAAAAGTACATACAATTTGGAAGGTGGGTATGGGTACCGCTGCCCCGGAAACCATTTATTGGATAACTAACACCCCTGCCATAGGTTACCCTAAGTGGCTCACTACTTTGGAGACTTAGCAGAAGCTTTTTTTTACATTAACTCCACACAGGAGGCACTGAGGAAAATGATTTTTTCAGAGCCTTTGTCATCTGAAATGCTGGGTGGAGGGTCTTTTTGAGGAGAGGAAGGAATGAATATTGGTCTTGAAGAGGTCCAGATGTAGGAAGGAGGAAACATGGAGGCCGGCAAATCGTTCCACAGCCGAGCTGTTGAACACAAGAACGAGTCGAAGAAGCGTCCCGTTCTGTTAACCGTGTACATATGTTGGGCACGCGTTTGGCGTGTTTCCCGACCTTGCACCCGTGCCGAAGGGATCAATGACGTTAGTTCCTCGGAGCATCTTCCATTGAAATACCGGTAGAACAAGGATAGCATTCCCACCCGACGCCTGTGCTCTAAAGATTGCAATCCGTCTGTTAAGATGGGAGAATCTATGAAACGAATCGCCCGTTTCTGCACAGAGTGAGGGTATTTTTCAGGCATTTTGGAGCTCCAGACCAGAGGTGGCTGCCAAATTTAACCATGGGGCGCACTTGTAAGGTGCCCGGGTTCATGAAGTTTGTCTAGGTCTCGGTTGCTAATGCGTTTACCCAACTACTGCATGGCGGGTCGGATCGGGAGAGTTTAGTTGAGGGAACCTAACCTTAACTTCTCGAACCGGACTCTCTCAACCCATTGCACCGCATTGGATTCGATAACTTCATACGTCCATTATTCACAGACTTAACCTTGAAGATTCCTACTCACTCCTTACTCCCAAAACTCCTTCCTTTCCCTGAAAAGACCTACACTCAGCATCCCCAAATATAACACAGACCCAATGTTTTTATTCAGGTCCCCCTGTGTGGAGTTAATGTAAAAAAATAGACCTTAGGCTTCCATGGTCGAAGGGTAAGGCTTTCGATTATAAATCCGAAGGTCGCGGGTTCAAATCCCGGCGTGCGCAAAAAAAATTATTCAATAGATTTGTTTTATTTTTTTTAATTTGTTTAAAAAAATCAGGGTATGCAATTCACACGCAGTAGAAGTTAAACCTTTACAAAAATAAAGCAGACAAGAGTGGGGAGGCTACAAACACAAAGAGGAGATCGATAGGCTACGAAGCACCGCACAAAGGGAAGACCGATTATACTACACCATTTTCTCGCAAACTAAATTCTATAGATGTACGTTAGTGTGGGCCGCAACTGTATGGCGAAAAAAAAGTTCTTATTTTCTTAAACGCTAGTAATAAAAAGTTGTTTTTGCATCTAAAACATCAAAAAAACTTAATTTTAAAAAAATCAAAAAATATCCTAAAGTTCCGCAAGACCTCTGAAGTTTGAGAAAATATTGAAATATTTCCATTTTTTCAGCCTTTGCACAAAACATTCTGAAATAGTTTAAGGATATTTATTTATGAGTTCTTGTTAAATAAAGTCTATAGCTTCGTTGTATAAAACCACCATTTATTATTTTTGTAGTAGTATGGCACTAAACCACGTTCGCCTGCAGTCCCCAAACCCGTCCTCGCTTGAGCAGCGCGCCATATTGACCGTTCCTTAGTCGACCGAGAACCCTCTGTTTCGTGATATTGTTGTGTAGGTAACTAAAAGTACTTTGAAAATATATAACTTTTTATTTCTAGCGCCAAAAGAAATTCGGAAGAAAAGAAAATCGGCCCACTCTAATGTACGTGTCTGCCTTTTTTAGTGTCGCTATTTTTCGTTTCATCGAGTTTTAAATCACAACAATGAAATCCTATGTTCACTTCAAAAATATAGCCATTATATACCACGGAGACAAACAGGAATTTTAAGACAAGAATAAAAATAAACTGCTTAAATTTTCGTTACTTCGTTAAACAAACAATTGATTTCCAGTTAAAAATAAACATAAATATAAAATATTTTTCGAACTTTTGGAAGCAAAAGGTTATCCAAACATTATTGTAATATCAATTTCGATCAAGTTAAGTGTAAAAATATTATCTATGTGTGTTCTTAGGTCAAAATCAACAATGTTGTTTATTATTCTAGCCTGGTTGCTACGCCCCCTGGATTCCCATTAATTGAACATATGTAGGAGGTTTTTCAAGCAGCCCTTGTACGAAATAACACCCCCAAACTGTTCTGATACCCGGGCACGAAATTATTTCGCTTGAGGCGTAAATATTGGATGTTATCGTTTTCGTTTGAAACAAAACGTCTACGCGTGGGGAGTAATATTTAGATTTGACACGTGAAGCCAGATATAGTTCGGTGTTACGTGGCTTATCGAAAACAGAGTATAGTTTTTATAAGTATGTTATTCAGAATATTATATTTCGCTTTATCTAAAATACCAGATGTGTTCAACGTTTGTGTGAACTATTTTTAACTGTCGTGGGAACTGAAAATTGACTGCAATGCAGGAAAAAATATTTAATTTGATTTATTTGTGTTATTTAAAATTAAAAATAATATACTTATGGAAGCTTTGTGGGATATTCCAGAGAGGATCTCCATGGTTGAGGGGTCAAGAGCCTCTAGACTGGCAGGCAGGAGATTGCAGGTTCAAATCTCGGCGTTGGAAGTAAATCTTCTTTGATTAATTTGTATTTGACAATTTACTCATTTAAAATAATATGTAGTATTTTTGCGGCACGTTTCACAGAGGGAGATACTCTCAGTATGGCGGTGGTGTAAGACCACCTTCAGAATCAACGTAGCTTGAAATGGCTTTGGCCGTTGCTGCGTTTGGGCTGGGTGCCAGTGCCGAGTTGGGTCGCCCGTACTGCGTTTGCGCAGGAAGGTCCCCTACGGGTAATAAGGAGGACCAGATAGCCTTGAGGTCAAACGTTAATAGTTTGGCTCAGGTATTTTCACAACAAGCTCAGTTGGTAGGAAAAGGTGACCTCATTCTCAGGGTCAGGGTCGGCAAGCTGCCTCATGCTCGACCAGAGGAAACAAAGGGTGCAGTCATACTTTATCCAATGAAAAAGAGTGGTCTTCTCATACAAAGTTTATTGTGGAAGAGGGCATATGTTTAGAACAGTTCACAATATATCAGTAAAACTACCATCCTGATTAAAACAAACTATTCTCTCTCTCTGGTGGTACTCGGCGTAGGGCAAGACGTTACGTTAGCACATTCAAACGAGGGAAAATACAGGGTACGGCTTACCAATCAGGAGTGGGGCGGGGACCGACATCCTCAGACACGGGGTTTCTGCCATCACTCCGTATACATGGTGGTTTAAGGACTTCACTATGAGCACACTGCGGAGCGATCAAAAACAAGCCGGGCACTTGCAGGCATCCGTAGATGCAACTCCATGTGCGTGGGTCGGACGGGTCTCCGAGGTTTTAACACACGCGCGTTCTGTCGGGAGCGGGTACTGGCGGGTTCTGCCGGAAGGCGGGGGAAAAAGGTGTGAGCCGCGTCCGTTGCAGCAATGGCGTGGTGAGACGCGCGTAAACGAGACTGCTGGCGTTTTCTCTTGCACGCTTTTAGGACTGTGTAATGTGTAACGTAACACCGTGTTTGGTGACGAGATTTAAAAGGCTAGTACTCCTCTACCTTCCTCTTTCCCATAATATTTCTATCCCCAATACCTTCAGCCACCAACATACCCCAATGAGGGTTTCATAGTCTCACTCGTTCCAGCCGGTTGGGAGCAGTCGGAATTCTTGTACGGTTTACATTAAAAACAAAAAATAAGGTAGATAATAACACTATCTCAATATTTCTCTGGTGAAGTACCTTCATTAAAAATCCAAACGTTGCTTACAATAGCTTAAGCCGTGTTTAGTGACAATATCAGAGTAGTCACTCACATTCCTATTCCCCTCCTCCCCATCCTTACTAGCGACAGCCCCACGACGTACTTCAATTGGGGATGCCAATATCTCGCTGGCTGTTGGGAGACAGTTGGGAGCAGTTGGGACTCTTATGCGATATTCATAAATAAAACAATAAAAATTCCCATTAACTGTCGTATAACTCGTTTAAAGCAGGCGTTATTACGCTCTGCCTAAAGTCATTAAAATTAAATTAAGCCCTGCACCATTGAGTTAATTCTTCGATAATAGCACAATAACAACGATGAATTCCAATAAAAATATTCTTAGGGTTGTATCCAAAAATAAATTCGCATCGAACAACAAATATCGATGCTCGATAATACAATATACCGACAAGTCTTATTATAATATACGGATATTCGTACAGTTTCGATCTAGAAAAATGATTAAAAAATAACAATTTCAAACCGTTGACTCTGACGTCATATGTATGCATAGATTTCTACGTTGAGTGATTATGATCTGTGGTGACGTCATCTGTTGCAAAATCGTTTGACAGTCCTTAAAATTTCAAATCAAGCTAGTTCTTAACGTAAAAGAAACTAAGCCTAGAAATTTATTGTACTATAAAAACGTAAAAAAAATAATGGCCCAAGGTATTAAAAATGCAATATAACTGGTATTAAAACAGTTTTATTGCAATAAAGTCGCGATAAACTTAAAGCTCTAAGACGTCTATGAAATTCTCGTTAGCAGCTTGTTGCCTAGTCCTCAAATTAAGGCTTGCTCCGGTTTCTAAGCCCTTCTCGGGTTAAGATTGTTTTAAAGCTAAGCCTTTGGAGTTCTTAATTTCTCGACTCGTTTTTAGTAAATACCTATGCCCTTAATCCCAAGAAAAAGAAATTAGATTTTCGTGAAGCGTTTGCTAAGTTGTTTTGAAACTCGACGTATTTTACCATTTTACTGTTATATCTCCATTTAACAGCCGGCGTAGTCCAGCGGTAAGGCTCTTGACTCGCATTCCGAAGGTCGCGGGATCAAATTTCGGCCTGGCAAATAAATTTTATTTGATTAAATGAAGACACTATGAGCGAAACTCAATCGAAAATCTGGAAACAGAAAAATCAAAAAAAAGATATTTGCACCTTGGGACTCGAACCCAGGACCTCCCTACTTTCCGGGTGGGTGCTCTTATGCACTGAGCTAAGGTGTCGATATCAAATTCGGTCACCTTTAACTGTTCGACTAAGAACCACCCATATTATCTTCATTTTTCTTAACGCATATTTTTATTGGCTGCCATCTTTATGAATGATTACAAGATTCAACTTGAACTAAATGCAATCTAGATGGTGTCTGGATAAATTTTTATCCATTTTATTTAAAGTGCGACATCTATTGACTTTTCTGCAAGTCTAGGATGAATATTATTTTTTATTTTAACTTTTATGAGTAAAACCTCAAAGAGTAATTTTAAAATAAAAAATAAAAAATTTTATTTTAAATTTTTAAAATTTAAAATAAAAAATAACAATAAATTTTATTTGATTAATTTGTGTTATTTCACAATAAATTCGTTTAAAATATTATAAAGTATATTAGCTGCACATTCCAGAGTGGAAGATACACTCAGTATCGCCCTGGTGTAAGACCACCATTCAGAATTGAAATGTTGCTTGAAATGGCTTTAACCATGTTTGGTAACCAGATCTGCATAGCCAGGTACTTCGCACCTTCCTCTTCTCTATCTCTTTCCCCTCCCCACTACCTTCAGCCTCACAACATACCCCATTTGGGGATGCCATAGTTTCACTGGCTCCAGACGGGAGCAGTTGGGACTCTTGTGCGGTATTCATATAAAACAAAAAAAATTTAAACTAAAAAAATTTAAAATGTAGTAATCTATTAATAAAATAATTAAAATATGTTTGCTTGGGTAAACATATATATTTATTAATATGAGTTGTCGTTGTATTGCTATATTAAGCAAAGGAAATGTTTGAAACTTTCAAAATACCTTCTTTCCATCCTCGCGAATGTTTTTGGATTATTACAATTACCTGACAATACATCTGAAATGGTTTTTTTTATCATTACAAAAACTCTAACAAAACTGTCTGGTTACGCCCATACACACACCTACACTTATACATACCTACATAGCACACATACATACTGTCACTGCTTGGGATTTGGTATTAATATTGTTGCAAATTCCTTTTCCTACCTATAATAATAATAATAATAATAATAAGTTTTATTCCAGGATGTGGGGAGGATAGTGCAATCCCACACGTCCCATATGATTGTACATATTTATATAATATATTTTATAACATTTTAAAACAACAGATTTTTTTTTTTTTTTTAACATAGAATAGGAAAAAAAAACAAAATAAAAAAAAATATATTTATATATATAAAAATTAAATATAAAAAAATAAATAACTAATCAATTCTATTCTTCAAGCTCGGGCCCAGCGCTCACTCAGGAGTGGGGTTTGGTGCTGAAACGCTGCGGTCACCACTGCATTGTCGGAAGCCATTAGCCGCATCCTGGCTCCAGTGACCCGATGTCTCTTTAGACCGGCGAATCCGTGCAGTCCTAGTTCAGTGAACATTGTCGATGCACTGCTATATCTTCTGAATCCAAATATAATTCTACATGCATCATTATATTGGATCCGGAGTCGTTCCATCGAGGTGGTTCGGTAGTTACACCAAGTTTCGCATGTATATAGATTAGTGCAAAATGCATTGAACAATGTTTTTTTTACATGGTTACTGCATTGGAAAAATCTTCGGGCAATCATATTGGACAATACACTGATACTTCTCCTCTGTCGTTCAATATCACCATCATCCGAGAGGTCTTCAGTGATGATGACCTATCCATTGCCTACCCGTCAATCCTTATTCAGTAGTCTGTAATATAACGCCCGCCGCAACAAATAACCATTGTGCTCCGCCTTTAAACTAATTCCGCTGTGTATTATAAAATAAAATAATTCGCGCCTATCGCTGTTTGTGCATATTGGATGGAGAGAAAGCAGACGAGGGCCAGCCTACAAATTCCTTTCGGTGAGTCCTTTCCTTTCCATGCCATTATTTTTACCATTTTTTCAGGCAGTGATAGTAAACACAAAATCGAGGTTCTTCAGTCATTTTTAATACACAGACTGTTCGGGCAAATCTGTACCTACTCCCATCTATCCCTCCCGTCTTACCTACCTATCCTGTTACATCCATCTTGCTATTGTCACCGGTTCAAGTTTGACTCCTAACCGTGAAATCAGTACAATTTCAACACCGCGCGGACTGGCAGCCCAAATACTTGGTCTCGTCGCTTATAGTCAAAACCCGGATCCGCGCAAAATACGTGCTTTCCACCGCGAGTTATCTTGAGTGCATGAAGTGTGGGACCCAGGACGTCACCAGCAAGGTAGGGTTTCATCTTGTTTTCGGTGGACATCCCATTTTTTCCCCTTCATTCATTTTTCCATTCCAACAGTGATAGGTGGAGATTCCGAACTCCGCGGTAGAAAGTAACAGGCTTCCAATCAGCTATCGAAACACAGACATAACAATCTACTCTGCACAACCGCATATCTTATCCACTGTCAAAAATGTCACAATTTGTGAATGATATTTTGCAAACCATCGATTGTTTAATCAAAATTTGATTAGTTAGTGAAAAAACTCCTTTAGTTAATGAATTTATTTGAAGTACTCACCTATGATACTAACCAAATCGAATGCTTTGAATCTAATCAAAAATTTTATTTATTGAAATAGGTAACAAATTTGATTGATTGTTGTTATGATATGGAAAAATTAATGTTTGTAATAGAATTTTGGTAAAAAAAAATTGCAATGGGTGGCAAGCGAGCTGTTTGAAAACATGAATGTACAGGTACAAAATATATTGAAAGCAGGAGAGAGGAGAGGATCGCGAATTGTTCGCTGGAGAGGGGAGAAGGGAGAAGAAAGGTGGGGAAGGTGGAAGGGGAACGCGTGAGGGGAATGAGTTATGGAAGTGAAGGGGGAGGCGGAAGGGAAACGAGACGAATGCGAAAAGACACTTTATTAGTGGCTTTAGAACGCATATCAGGAACTCGCTAGTTTATAAATATTTTTTTGCAGTAAGCAGCAGTGTTGTTTAATATATTAAAGAAATAAAACAATAACTTTGTATAAAGCCACGAAATTTATTAAATTTTCACCACCGACCGGTTTCGTTTAACGCAAGCATCATCAGGGTACAAAATTAAACTTATCAAAAAAACATTGTGAGAGCTTACATATACATAAAGAAAGAGACAAAATGTACAATATAACAGGGAACCAATGAGATAACGTGAAATCAAAATCTAACTTAGTAATAGAGAGAAAGTGACTGATATGTAATATGTACTAATATGTTAACCCATTATGTACCTCTTTCGCTTTATTCATAAATTAGATTTTAATTTCATTGTTACTCCTGAACTGTTTCTATTTTCTATGTTATGTTTCAAATCTATGAAATTTAAAAAAACTGATCAAATTGACGATAATTTTATTGTTTCGTGAAAAGCCCATGGTTAAAAGTAAAATTACAAAATTTCATCGGTTTTGTGCCATAGAGCCAGAAATAAGACCAACCCTAAGTGGAACAAAGCAACCGTTTAATCCATGAAATTTAAAAAAAACTGACCTAATTGACGAATTTTTTATTGATTCGTGGAAAAACCATGGTTAAAAGTAAAATTACAAAATTTCATCGGTTTTGTGCCATAGAGACAGAATTAAGACCGACCCTAAGTGGAACAAAGCAACCGTTTAATCCATGAAATTTTTAAAAACTGATCCAATTGACGATTACATTATTGATTCGTGAAAAGACCATGGTTAAAAGTAAGATTACAAAATTTCATCAGTTTTCTGCCATAGAGCCTGAATTAAGACCGACCCTAAGTTGAACAAAGCAACCATTTAATCCACGAAATTTTAAAAAACTGATCCAATTGACGATTATTTTATTGATTCGTGAAAATACTATGGTAAAAAGTAAAGTAACAAAATTTCATCGGTTTTGTGCCATAGAACCAGAATTGAGACCGACCCTTAGGGGAACAAAGCAACCGTTTAATCAATGAAATTTAAAAAAAACTGATCCAATTGACGATTATTTTATTGATTCGTGAAAATACTAACGTAAAAAGTAAAATAACAAAATTTCATCGGTTTTGTGCCATAGAACCAGAATTGAGACCGACCCTTAGTGGAACAAAGCAACCGTTTAATCAATGAAATTTAAAAAAAACTGATCCAATTGACAATTATTTTATTGATTCGTGAAAGCCCATGGTAAAAAGTTAAATTACAAAATTTCATCAGTTTTGTGCCATAGAGCCAGAATTAAGAACGATCCTTAGTGGAAAAAAGCAACCGTTTAATCAATTGACGATTATTTTATTGATTAATTGATTGTATATATTGATTATTGATAATATTGATTCGTGAAAAGACCATCTTTTAACGAATCAATATTATTTGATTGATTCGTGAACAGACCATGGTTAAAAGAAAGATTTCAAAATTTTGTCGGTTTAGTGCCGTAGAGCCAAAATTAAGACCGACCCTAAGTGGAACAAAGCAACCGTTCAATCCATGAAATTTAAAAAAACTGATTCAATTGACGATTATTTTATTGATTCGTGAAAAGACCATGGTTAAAAGTAAAATTACAAAATTTCGTCGGTTTTGTGCTGTAGAGCCAGAATTAAGACCGACCCGAAGTGGAACAAAGCAACCGTTTAATCCATGAAATTTTTAAAAACTGATCCAATTGACGATTACATTATTGATTCGTGAAAAGACCATGGTTAAAAGTAAGATTACAAAATTTCATCAGTTTTCTGCCATAGAGCCTGAATTAAGACCGACCCTAAGTTGAACAAAGCAACCATTTAATCCACGAAATTTTAAAAAACTGATCCAATTGACGATTATTTTATTGATTCGTGAAAATACTATGGTAAAAAGTAAAGTAACAAAATTTCATCGGTTTTGTGCCATAGAACCAGAATTGAGACCGACCCTTAGGGGAACAAAGCAACCGTTTAATCAATGAAATTTAAAAAAAACTGATCCAATTGACGATTATTTTATTGATTCGTGAAAATACTAACGTAAAAAGTAAAATAACAAAATTTCATCGGTTTTGTGCCATAGAACCAGAATTGAGACCGACCCTTAGTGGAACAAAGCAACCGTTTAATCAATGAAATTTAAAAAAAACTGATCCAATTGACAATTATTTTATTGATTCGTGAAAGCCCATGGTAAAAAGTTAAATTACAAAATTTCATCAGTTTTGTGCCATAGAGCCAGAATTAAGAACGATCCTTAGTGGAAAAAAGCAACCGTTTAATCAATTGACGATTATTTTATTGATTAATTGATTGTATATATTGATTATTGATAATATTGATTCGTGAAAAGACCATCTTTTAACGAATCAATATTATTTGATTGATTCGTGAACAGACCATGGTTAAAAGAAAGATTTCAAAATTTTGTCGGTTTAGTGCCGTAGAGCCAAAATTAAGACCGACCCTAAGTGGAACAAAGCAACCGTTCAATCCATGAAATTTAAAAAAACTGATTCAATTGACGATTATTTTATTGATTCGTGAAAAGACCATGGTTAAAAGTAAAATTACAAAATTTCGTCGGTTTTGTGCTGTAGAGCCAGAATTAAGACCGACCCGAAGTGGAACAATGCAACCGTCAAATCCATGAAATTTAATGCTATGCTGTGTTATGTTTCATCTCTTTCTATATGTGTGTATATATATAAGCTTTAACAATGTGTTTGTTGAATAGTTTATTTTTGCACCCTCATAATGTTAATGTTAAGCGAAACCGGTCGATCGTAATAAATTAAACAAATTTCATGGTCTTAAACCAAATTAGCTTTATTTTATTTATATATTTTTCAATCCATACAAATCTTATAGGCTTTTTTCGCTTTTGCTTTCCGTCATTTGAAAACATTTTTTCAAACGAGGAATTGTGAATATATCCGTGGCGTGCCATCTTTGGTATATTGAAGATTTCATTCATACTTCATATCGGAAATATTTATTTAAATACAAGTTATTTATTTTAAAATAAAAATTTTCGTAAGACAGTCACTTATTAAACACCACTTTTAATTTTTATATACTTACTAGCTTTTACCCGCGGCTTTGCTCGCATGGTATTAGGTGGGATTACCATTGTTTCATTCATTCATTCACTCATTCACTCACTCACTCACTCACTCACTCACTCACTCCTCACTCACTCACTCACTCACTCACTCACTCGCTCACTCACTCACTCACTCACTCACTCGCTCACTCACTCACTCACCCACTAATTTTCCTAACCGGATCTGGAACCATTGACGCTCTTTTCTGGGCTTAACAATGCATAGGCATCCCATCTAGCTAGTACCCGGCATGCGTTGCAATGCCATTCAAAGAAATAAATTGATTCTCCCTGCATGTTCTTTCCCGTGGGTCCCCGTTCCTTTCCACCTTCTCCACCTTCCCCCTCCCTCGTCTTTTCCCTTTCCGCGAACCCCACTTTCCCCCTGCCTTTCCTCCGTGCCGCTAAAATATATGAATTACACACATTCTCATTTATGCAAATTTCATAACACCAAAGCTTACTATTATAAACATCTTTTGTTACTTGCAGATAATGTAGCTTTCTATTGGTGAAAGAATTTTCAAAATCGGTTTAGTTTTTTAGGTGTTAAAGCGTAACAAACAAACACACTCACTTTCGCATTTATAATTGCCGACCAGGTTTCGCTACAACCATCGCTTCTTCAAGGAAGTACAGTACTCTACTAAAATCTCTAATCTACAAGATAAGTAACATGTGTTTTAAATATATTTTGCTTTCACAGTAGACTGCTAAAAATTGGTTGAGCTCCGGTAGAGGAGATAGGGATAGAGATAAAAGGAAGATGGGAGAGAGAGTGCTCTTTGTCAATAGGTAACAGCCTATGCATCGGACTATTATTTAGGTTTATTTTTATTGATGACTTAATTTGGCTTTGCTTCTAACTAATACTGTCTGATACAAATTCCGTTTTTATGGATTAAAGTTATTTGTATGTTTTCATTAAACGCGTGGTCTATTTCAATGAGAAAGTCAGCAAATTTGTAGCAAACATTATTATTTTAACATATTAGGTGTTATTTAACACTGGTATTAATATTACGCACCGTTTTCCCTGTATAAAACGCGGGTAAATTGCTGCATTGAAATGAGTAAATCCCCGGGTGGCCTAAACTCTCCTCTTAGTTCTTCCAGTTCATTAAAATTTTATCTGTACTATTTATTGTTTGTGTAAAATGCTGGTTTGATTTCTAACGTTAGATTGTTTATGCTTTTTTGAGTAAAAATATTAATGTACAAGATTCTAAGCAAAGATATAAAAAAATAAATCGTCACATCATAAATTATCTGCTTTTGATGAACAGTGTTTGTATTCAAATAACATCAAATTTTATCAAGTTCTAAGAGTTAAAAATCGTTGGAATCATCAAACATGCAATTTTAAAAGATTCCTCGTTTATTTACCTGAAGCGAATTTTTGGTTCGGACCTTAATTACGTGATAAGAATGGTTTTGAATAACATGGGTTTAGTATCCCAACTAGATGTTCAACTTAAGTGGGACCCTTTGTTCGATGATTTTCGCAGTCATCTTTGCGTCACTGTGAGAGGGATGGATTCATACGTCCCTCATTCCTGGACACACTTACCCCACGTATTCCAACCCAGCTCTCAGACCTTTTACCTACCCAGAACCTCCTAACCTTCCTTTGCTAAAAAAGACCCTTCACACATCATCCTCTAAGCTTCACCCAAACTTTTTTTTCTTGTAGACCACTTTCAAAATTTTGCTGGTTACGGTGGACCCCCCGCTGCTACATTTCTACCATATTCCCAAAACTTGACACGCGTTGTTCTGAATATTGAATGGCGAGGTGTGGTCTATCACAACGTGGCAGTACTGGACCTACGACTTTTTCAAACGGGGGCAAAATGGACCAGTATTTGAGATTATATTTGCCACGACGAAGGGGGCGTAATGGGATATGGGTATGTTCCCATCCCAGTACAGTAAACCCATATCCCATTACGCCCCCTCTTGCCTAGCTAGGCGTTTTAAGATCTCATGCATAACTGGTACAATAACATGCGCTGTGTGCCAGTCGCTCTGTTATGGAGGGGCGTAATGGGATATGGATACGGGGCACGGGATGGGTCTCAATCGAAACCAGTTCGTGGACCCCACTTACAACTTGTGGACCCCCCCTTATCGTGCCCACATGGACCACAGTCGGGTCTCCGGTGGACCACTTTGGGAATCACTGCTCTAAGCTGACATTGGCCTTGAGGGAAATTATTTTCCCCATGTGTGGAGGTAATGTATATAAAGAAATAAAATAACACACCACAGCAAAATTATTCAAATGAATTACATTTAATGTCAACATTCAATATCTAAGAAAGAATGAAATAAAACCAAAGTAGCTCTGCTTATTCCAAACTGGCTGGGGTACCCGGCTTCACTCAGGGAGTTGATATGAGATTCAACTGACATTTGAACCCACGAAATATCTTGATTTATATACACCTACCAATGGGTGGTCCCACCCATATAAAAAAATGTTTCGAATGGTTCACATTGTTTCAGAACATTCCACAACATTCTGAAATGTTCCGGGATGGTCTGGAATGTTGTGGAATGCTCTCTAATTTTCTGGACTGTTCTATTCATTTCTAAAGGGTGAAATTTCCAGCGCTCGTATCTTCAAAAGGGTACCCTTCAGGTAAAAATGGGAACACCATATAACTACATTGATCGTACCGGGACTCGTTTCTGAGTTTCAGCTGGACTTTTTCAGCACACTTTTTTACTTTTTTTTAAGCCTCGATGACATTGAGCGAATTTACAAGCTACTATCTGGGATATTCACTATCTGTTAGTAAACTCGCGCAGTGTCATCGTCTAACTTGCTAACTAGCAGATTGTGGACAATCTACGAAAAAAGTTGAAAGGTGGTTAAATTTACTCGCTACTCGCTCAAGATGGCGGCCTACCAACAGCTGATTTCGTTACTGTCAGAATTAGTTCGCGCGGGAGCCGTCAATCTCGCTACTGGCTAGCGTGTGGTGCTTGTAGCGAGCTCAAGTTTTTTTACAAAATGTCGACCGAATTGGTTGGCGCGAGAGTCGTTATTTTAGCTGCTACTGTCGCTATTGAGCGAGTAGACAGTTTTGTGTTTCATCGTGACAATCTCACTCGCCGATTCACCCGCTTTCAAACTTACCGGCTAGTAGCTTGTAAACTCGCTGTATATAATCGAGGCTTTATAATATAAATTTATGAAAGCTGCTTGTGAGAATAAAACTGACGCAATATTTTGACAGCGCCTTAGCACCCTTAGAACACAATACATTACCTTAAATAATAATTTTGTAACATTGAAGTTTTTATTATTTCCACACTATTTTCTGGCTTTGGGTATCGTATATTTTTGCACATTAAATCTATGAATGCATAAATAACAATTTAATATCCAGACGTCTAGATTCCATGGATATAGTTTACGATAAGACCGTACTTTCACACCCAAACATTCCAGTTATAATACTCGGTAACCACGGGACTGACGTGAGAATTCTGCGTCAATCAGTGTGAATTCTGACTGTATGGAATGATTTCATACTTCATTTCATGATAAAAATGTTTGCTGAAGAATATCAACACCGCGTGTTTCTCTTTATATTCTTCTATCATGATTTTGTATTTGCGAATAAGGAGTGATGTTTCTGTAAAAGTCGAATGGCTTTAGGGATTTAAAGTTAGTTCATTATGTATACAGCTTTTATTGTGGTGAACTATACAGTAAGTTACCTCGCTGGTCGGCCGCAAAAATATGGATAATTTTGTTTTTTTATTTATTTATTAGTTTTATTTTAGTAAATTGTACATTTAAGTTTAAAATTTCCTAATTAATTATATCGTATCATATTTCAAACTTTTTTTTTTTTTCTTGTTTTATGTATCTCCTACAATACATTTTGAACTTTCCAATTTGTGCGGCCTTTAAAGTTTCTGGTAGAGTGTTGTATAACTTCATCCCTTTGTATAATAAACTGTTCTGCGTATTCGTTTTGTCCTTTTTTTGTAGTCTGATTTCCTTCCAAGTCCTTGTGTTGTGTCTGTGAATGTCCTTGTTGTATATAATTTTGTTTGAGAAGTATTTTGGTAACATGTTTTTCACTATTTTATGGATAAATATCATCGTGTGCAGGGTCAACATCTGTTTCACGGTTAGCCAATTTAGTTCCTGTAACATTTTATTTACTTTTGAGAATCTATTTCGCTGAAGTATTATTCTCATTGCCCTGTTTTGGAGAATTTGAAACTTATTTTGTTCTCGTTCATTACACAGGAAAAGGATAGTTGAGCAGTAGTTAAAGTGTGGAGCAATAATTGAATTATAAATAGTGACTGCAGTTTTTCGAGAAATTTTTTGCCGAATTCTTCCCAAAAAAGATACTTTTTTCCAATTTTCTTTTGGGTATATTCAGCATGTTTGTTGAAGGTTAGTTTGGAATCTAATATAACTCCTAGGTATTTCATTTCAGTAACACTTTCAATAATTTCACCGTCAATTTTAATTTTGCTTTCACTGGATGTCTTCCTATACCCAATCACCAAACATTTTGTTTTTTTTTGTATTTAATTTAAGCTTATTTATTTTTAGCCATCTTGATACATTATTTGGTTCATTATTTAAAATATTTATTAGTTCTTCGTAGTTATAACCAATTAAGTATATTAGTGTATCATCGGCTAACAGTCGTACTTTGCATTTTGAAAATATTTTCACCATGTCATTAATATAGAGTATGACCAATAAAGGTCCAAGGACCGATCCCTGCGGTACTCCTAATGTATTTTCCATTGGTTTAGAAAATTGATTATTTATTTTTGTTACCTGTTTTCTGTCTTTCAAATACTCTTCTATTAATTTAATGGATACAGATGAGAAACCAATTTCTTTAAGCTTTCTTATCAGTATATCACGATCTATAGTTTCGAATGCCCTTTGAAAATCCAAAAATATTGCTAAGATAAATTTATTACTATTTATTCCTTCCTTCCATTCTTCGACAATTACGTGTGCCTATTTGCGTTCGTTGACCCGCACCGTCAATAATTATTCAAAGGAAATCATGTTTTTTTTTTTTAAATCTTGTTATTCATTTCATCCCGACCTGAATGCGATTGACCGAAAAAGCCGTACGTATGACGTAACGCGTACCCCGCCAGATTTCGATCGTTTGGCGGGCCTTGAAAATTATTTTAACTACAAAAGCAACTCCTATATTTTTTTAAATACCGGTATTTAAGTCATCATTCATAAAAAAAGAATTAAAACAAATTGACTGGAATTCCTTATTGAGTTAATAATAACGTAGACCCTTTATAAATGGTTTCCTGACTCTTAACAAATACTGATGTGACTGACCAAGACTTGTTTTTAATAAAAACAAAATACTTTTTTATGTGTCTGTGCTCCTGGTATTTGGTTCTTGTCGGCAGATTCATTTTTTGACGTTCAATATTATTTTATGTATAATTATTTTGACAGTAAGCACGTGCAGAAAATAACACGAGTTATCCTACGATATTTATGTGCTCCTGGTATTTTGTTCCTGTCCTCAGGTTTACATACCTTTTTTATTTAATATGTCTAGCGCAGACCCATGAAAAATCATGGATATTTTCAATTCTCCACAAATCGGTTCCAATTTTGAAAATGACTATTAAAATGTTTTCCGTTAAAAATATTATTTTATAGGTGGAACTTGATTAGAACTTTCACAAAATTTGGGAATTAACTTTGAAATTTGATGAATTGTTCAAATTCTGCAAACAACTGAGTCTTAGGATGGGTTGTTTCAAAAAATTTGATGAATTCATCAAATATTTGAGTTAATTTTCACGTTCTTTGTAAGTTCTATTCGAGTTCTGTGATTATTTCAGTATCAAACAATAACTGGCCTATAGTGATGTAGTAATAGAATTTAAATAAAACCTCCACAGAACGTGAAAATTAACTCCGAAGATTTGATGAATTCATCAAATTCTTTGAAACAACCCGTCCTTAGAGTATTTAGACCAAAGCACATTCAATTATTTGTTTCTGTGGCGGGCAGGTATTTTTGTATGTTTTTAGTTGTAGGGGTCTAGCAAGTTCTAGCGAACGTTAATGGTGTTGTGAATTTATGCGATGCTTTAAAATGTTTTCACATTAGCGGTGGGTGCTTTAAGGATCTAGCGTTAACCAAGTACATCGTGAGAAGTGGTAACGCCGTTTACCCGAGCACCTCGCTCCTGGGAATATTTTAAGTTTCCTTCGAATTGGATCGAAAAAAAGCACTTAATGTCGGCGTTTTCGTTCAAACACTCGTTTTATGTGTTCATTCGGGTATGATAGATGGCCTGGAAGAGATGCCAGAGGACGGTGAAACTTGGAGGAAAGGTAAAGTTTCCTTTTATTTTACTGGAAATCTTTAGGTTGAAGGATGAAAAAAGAACCTCATTGAAGAAGTTTAGTAAATAACCAGACAAGTAGACGTAGCTTGAGGCATTTGGAAAACGCAAAGTTTTAATTCAGAATTATATTCATTACAATTATTATATAAAGAGACGAGAGCTGAGAGAATCATTCGCTTTGGTAAGAAATGTAGTCTCGTTCATTTCACTTAAATATTCTTTTTAAACTCTTAATAACTATTGTAATAACTTTTACGTTCTCTCCAGAGACGTAAGATCGTGTAAACACTGTGATCAGTATTCTCCGATACGAAGGGATGCTTATTAAAAAGACTTAGGACATTTGAATCACAGTGACTGTTTATTGACGTATCGTAATTTATTATAATAATTATAGTTTGGAGGAATAACGTCCTTCTAACTGGTAGCTAGGTTTTTCTGCGGAGCTAAAGGATTATAACGACTCTGCACATCTGCCTTCGGTTATCTTCGGCATATCTCGGAAATGAGGCCGTGTGACCTGAAGAATCCAATGTGAGAACTAAACTAGACTAATTTTGATATATTTTATACGTTTTTTACTGTCGAGACGAAATCAGTATAAGATGACCGAGTATGGCGGATGAAAGAAGTCTCTTCGTGGGTGAAATCAATCGCCGAAGATCACACCGCTTGATCTTGGAGATACAACGAGTCCAACGAACCATTTTTCGGATATTCTACTAGTTGGTAACTCAGCAAGGGTGCCCGTATCTATGAGGTAAGGTTTGCCCGGATCTTGGCAGCGGATACATCTACCCGCCAACTGCATAATAGGTTGGATCGAAAGAGATTGGTTGAGGGAGACCTTTTGACCTCTCCAGCACAGGACCCTCTCGGAGCATCGTCTTGCACCATAATGGGAGGGATGGATTCATACGTCCGCCACTTTTGGACACACTGATCCTCATGTCAAAATTTCACCCCTTCATTTCCTTAAAAAGGCCCTCCGGGACCTCCTGTGTGAAGCTAATATAAAAAATTCCATTACTTGACTTCGGGCTAGTTGTAACTCTTGTGTTGCATCACAGTTCCATTGCCATATTCACCGTGACTTGTCCAAGATACCACACGGCATAACACAGGGGTCGGCAGTTTGTCAAGTGAGAAGAGCCAATTTGTCAAAGAAACGGGATAACAAATATATCACAGAGCCTTATTATAACAGAGGGGGAGTTGTAATCGTACTGTGTTAAAAATGTGGTGGAGCGATAATTACAATTTGCTTTGTGTTATCTACATTCTTTTTGTAATATCACATTTCTGTCCGTTTAAATGTTTCTATAAACAGACTCGCACATAGGTTCCTTATTAAATTAAAACCAGTTTTGTGTTCGAAATGCAAAAAAATAATTGTTCTAAGGCTGCAGAGGTAAAATTTCAATTGATATCTGAAGAGTCGCAAATTCCAACCCCTGTTCTAGCACAATAAAACATTACAAGACGAACGGTGCTATTGAATGAAATTTATAAAACATTTGATATACTTATTTTCTCTGTATAACTTTTTTGTTTGCGTATCTGCGCAAATTTTAAGAATGTTAACAAAAGAAAAATTGCATTTCAAATGGATGATAATCTGTCTATCTGTCTGTAAATAAATAAAAGTTAATTATCAAAATAAAAAAAGCTCATCTCCACCATCTCAGTTGGTACATTCTATGAGTTTTTAGGTCTACAGGAATCATTGTTTTATGTTATAAAAATTGTTTGGGCAGAAATCTCTCGCGAAGGTAGATTCGTAGGTAGGTAATACCTACTCGTAAAAATAATATTGGGGAAAAAAGATCCCAAGTGGTTTTATAAATTCTCCATAATATTTCAACGCCAGTCAAAAAATCAAGTGGGCATATTTGACGCCTCAATCTTTTCCATTTTTGAAAACCTAATAGTAAGCTTTTTTTAGATTACTTTAAAAAAGGTTAATTTTTAATCAAGGTTTTCTTTTATTGATTTCAACGTTTCAATTTCACGTCTATACTTATATTTTAAATGCGAACTGCGTGTGTTTGTTTGTTACGCTTTCACGCATAAAACAATAAAATAATTATTGAAAAATTTTCACCAATAGAAAGCTAAATTATATGCGAAGACTATAGGCTGTATATGATAGTAAGATCTGGAGTTATGAAATTATAAATATTAATACATTATATTTCTTAAACTTTTCTGTCGATAACAAAAGCGAGTTATTGCTAACGTCAGAAAACAAATTGTTGCCGTGGAAACGATGTTGAAATATTTGTCTTATTTCATGCGTCGTAGTTAATATCTATCTACATAAATAAAAATGAATCTTCAAAATGTTAGTGCCTACGAGCGTAACTTCCGAACGACTGAACCGATTTGATTTTCGAAATTCTTTTTTTTTTTTACTGCTGGTGTGCTCTGGCATTATGAAATTTAGGTGGCATGCAAGCTTTTTGAAAACTTAATGTATTGAGAATGAATGTATGGATTTCGGGAGGGGGGGGGGATAATTGTGTAAGTGTTAGTGTAGTGCAAGCGCTACAGTAATTTACCCCTAATACCAAGCGAGCGAAGCCGCGGACAAAAGAGCTAGTATTATATATTTTGCCTTAAGGAATATAAAAATATAGTGGTTTCAAAGAAAATAATATTTGTTGTTTAATTTATTTGTATTTACGGGAAGTTCCAATAGCCGATTTTATAACTTACGCGGAAAAGGCACGGCAATGGTATTTTTATAATTACCACGCCGATGGGAATTGCTTTTCATTTTGGTTATACGTGTGAAGTATTTCGTTGACTTGTTGGTTTGAGGATGTTAATATATAAACACTGTACGAATATAGAAGATAGACTTTATTAACTCCATTGACATTACTTAGAGACTGTTTGAGACTGACTGACGACAATTATATTAGTATTTCTTCAAAATAGGCATATTTACTTTGGGGTGTCATCATTAATTTTATGAAAAACAAATACCTTTGTATAACACCAAAATCATTGTTGGTGTTATACAAAGGTATTTGTTTTTCATAAAATTATATTAGAAGCTCACTAGTGATGTGCGATACTACATAGTGATGTGACATGAAGGAGATGCATGCTAATGATTGTAGGCTTCTTTTGGGGAGATGCAGACATTTTCTCATTTTTGGCTGTTGTTTTTATTTTGTAAGAAAGAGAAGCAGCATTATATGTTTGAGAACAAAATCATAACCATTAGAGCATTAACATTTGACGCTTCTGAATTTTTAGAATTCACTCACGGTTCAACTATTTATTTATTTATTTATAAATAAACGCCCTTTTTCGGGGCTTTTACATATATAGCATAGAAAAAACATTTTATTGTACATAACTGAACTGCCTCAATAACAATATTTTAAATTTATTCAAAGATAAATTGAAGATGTCCACTGACTTGGTATAATTGTTTCCCTCCATTAGTATTCTGGGCAAAGAGGAATACATATGGTAGTTAGTCCCAGAATTTCTGCACTGAAATAAATCCTGACTTCTAGTATTACGAAGTGGAATTCGGAAGCTTATCAATTCAAGTAATACCGGACTATCAACTAAATCATTTAGAATTTTATATAAAAATACCAAGTCAGTGAAAATTCTTCTGTCTGACAATTTAAGCATATTCATATCGTTTAAAACTATATTCCATACTTTCAAAATTATCGTCTTGGCATGTAGTATTGGTATGGGTTTACAAGAAATTATGACTTTTTTCCTTTTCAGGAAACGGACCTACGTACATTGTGTATCTCATATTATGATAGAGTTGCAGCATTATTATGATAATGAACGTATTTTTATTGCCTTATTTATGCCATCACGGTACCGTTACCGTGAATGGTTACGGTAATTCTAAAAGCATCTAATGGCTCGCGCCATCTCATTTATTTAATACGAGTGAGCTAGAGGCAAGAAGAGTAATCATTTTCAAGGCGATGTACCGAATTTTTTTTATTTTTTATATGAAATACCGCACAAGAGTCCCAACTGCTCCCGTCTGGAGCCAGTGAGACTATGGCATCCCCAATTGGGGTATGTTGTGAGGCTGAAGGTAGTGGGGAGGGGAAGGAGATAGGGAAGAGGAAGGTGAGGAAGTACCTGGCTATTCAGATCTGGTCACTAAACACGGCTAAAACCATTTCAAGCAACGTTTCAATTCTGAATGGTGGTCTTACACCAGGGCGATACTGATAGTATCTTCCACCCTGGAACGTGCCGCAAATATATTATATATTATTTTAAATGAATAAATTGTGAAATAACACAAATTAATCAAATAAAATTTATTTGCGCACGCCGGGTTCGAACCCGCGACCTTCGGATTGTGAGTCGAGAGTATTGCCTCGGGACCACGGAGGCCGTCAATACGGGGAATACTAAAAGAAGCTATTGTCAAATTTATAAATCGATCTGGAATGAAGATTTTTTATCAATTTTCATGACGTAAAAAATTCTGAAATAATATTTTTATTTCTACATTAGACATGTCACAATTTTACCAATCTAGAGCGCCTGACATAGGTATTTATAGCCTATAACTAAGGAACGCTTTGGAGTACTTTCTGGTATCTAAATCGAATTACCGAAAACTGACATAGACACTTCCAGCATTAAAAGGAATCCATGTGTCAAACATGTAAAATACGTGTGTGTCTTATATCGCCACGAATATAGTTAAAAGGCATATAAATCGCTTGACAAATGTAGTCCAAAGGTCACATTTTAAGCGCAAAATGTTTGCGTATTTTTTGAATAATTTCATAAGACGGACAAATTAATGTTTACCAACGGAAACTGTCATAGCGATAATTTTAGCTGAAAATTATATTTTTAAAAGATGTTTCTTACATTCATTTCCAACGAAAAAACATATTCCTACCCCAGATTCCTACCCACTCCTTATATCCTTTTCCTTCCCAGAACTCTCCTCTCCTTCCTTTCCTTAAAAAAACCCTCCACACAACATCCCCAAAGATGACATAGATTGATTTTGTACACGAACTCCTGTGTGGATATATATATATTTATTTTTAGTAGTTAGCGCTTATATTTTTTATAAAGTCACAACAATTCTATTATTAATCTGCTCAATAAAAACGGTAGAAAAAGCTAAAATTTATCCAAAGCATTTTTTTGTATTTATAACTGTTTTTTTTTACATTTACTCCACACAGGAGGAAAATTATTTTCCTCAGGGCCTATGTCATCTTTGAAGATGCTGTGTGAAGGGTGTTTTTGAGGAGAAGAAGGAGTAAACATGGGTCTTAAAGAGACCCATGTTGAAGGAGGGAGGAAACACAGAGGCTGGCAAATGCTGGAACTCAAGAACGAGTCGTAGGAATGACCCGTTAATGTCAACCGTGTACAAATGCTGGTGCTGGTTCCCAGCATGCGTTGCAATGCCAAATTAAAAAATTTAAAAAAATTGTTTCCCTCTGCATGTCCTTTCCCGTGCGTCCTCGTTCCCTTTCATCTACATTCAGTTTTCAAACACCTCGCGTGCCACCTATTACAATTTTTTTATTCAAATTTTAATTTTTCATTAATGACAAATGATATATTCATTATTCTATATTATAAGAACAATCAATCAAAATTTGGTACCTAACGTAGGAACCTATTTAAAATGAGTAAAATTCTTACTTACTTAGTACTTCAAGTAAATTCATTAATTAAAAGAGCTTATTCGAAAATTGATTTTCTTTTATTAAAAAAATTGATTCTGCAAAATGTCATTCTCTAATTGTGACATTTCTTATAGTTTTGCAAGAGTTTTTGCAATGATTAAAAAACTTTTCAGATGGTTGTAATGTGTCATGTGGTTGTAATAAACCAGAAACCTACGCGGGGGTGAAAAAAGGGTGTTTTGAAAGTTTCATACACTTCCATGCCTAAAATAGCAATAGATAGACAACTCACTTATATACAAATGTATAAGGAAGCGAAATTTGATTTTTATACATATGTTAACAATTCTATTTTTATTCTATTTATAATATAAACCGATTCGTAGTAAAGTTTAATCGAAAATAATGATTTTACATTTATCTTCGTCTTATCCCAAATAATATTCACTAATAAGAATATAATGGCTACCTTATTCTCAATATAATAAAAATATATTGTTGTTTCAGTAAACATTGAAAAGAATTGAAGCGTTTGAAAATAGAACAGCGTTTTTTTATTATACAAAAGTGTAAATACATTATGCAGGAAATTACAAAAAAAATAACAAGCAGCTTATAAAAATGTTTTAGCATTTGGTAGGAGGTAAGAGAGCATTATCAAAATTAAAGTGTTTTAAATATATATTTCGCACCTCTGAAGTGAACAGTGAACAGTTAAAACAGTGAACCGAAAATCATCAAAGCTCTGCGAGGGCAACAAAAAGTACTGAAACAACAAATAGTCGTTCACATCGCCTCACTATTGAATTTGGTAGCTGCCTTTGGTCTGGAGCTCCAAAATATTTGACTCTGCGCTAAATAATGTCCGTTCGAATATCCCCTCTTTTTTTATATTAGCTTCACGCAGAGAAAGGAAAAAAAATCAGGGCCTTTGTCGTCCTTGGGGATTGTTTGTTGAGGGTCTTTTCCGACAAAGGAAGGAGAGGAAGTTTTGGGAATGAAAAAGGTATTAGGGAAAAAATACTGTGGCGCTCGCACTTATCAATTACTAGCTTTTCCCCGCGGCTTCGCTCGCATGGTATTACGGGAAATTACTGTAGCGGTTGAACTTATCAATTATCCCCCCTCCTCCCCACCCCACCCCCTCCCGCATTCCATACATTCATTCCCTTACATTCAGTTTCCAAACATCTAGCCTGCCACCTAAATTTCACAAAGAAAAAAAGAATTATCCAATTTTGTTCATTCGTTCGGAATTTATGCGCTTACAAACATTTCGGATGTTTATTTTTAATTAAATATTTGGAAGTTTGTTAATATAATACAAAATTACACTATTTATTATTCAGTCTTTATAATCGTTACGAATTATATTTTTACTGTAGGAACTCTTATCTGACATTTATTCCAGCTTGTCCAATAAAAACAAAACATATTCTGATATTTGAATTTTCTGGGGCAGTAGCTGACCAGGGGGCTGAGTACCTACCAGCTTAGAGCCCACAAATATATCAACATCGTTTCCATGGGAATGATTTTTTTCTGACATTTGCAATTAACTCGCTTTTGTTAGCGACAGAAAACGTATAACAAATTTAATATATTAATATTTATAATTTCATAACGCCAGAGCTTACCATCATATACAACATGTAGTCTGCGCATATAATTTAGCTTTCTATTGGTGAATGAATTTTTAAAGTCTTTTTATTGGTTAATGCCTGAAAAGGTCATAAACAAACTCGAGCAGTTTCGCATTTATAATATTAGTATGGATCCTCTCTCCCCCCTCCCCTTCACCATCTCTCAGCAATGCCACTCGTTTTTCTTAGGATGCTCTTTTTTTTACATGAGCTCCACACAGGAGGCCCCGAGGAAAATAATTTCCTTCAGGCCCTATGTCATCTTTTGGGATGCTGTGTGGAGGTTTTTTTAAGGAAAGGAGAGTTCTGGGAAGGAAAATGGTTTAAGGGGTGGGTAGGAATCTGGGATTCAGTGTGCCCTGGTCATCCACCTTCAAGACCTAGACAAACCTCATGTCATGAACCCGGGCACCCCTGCTAAATCACCAAACGTAGCGAACCACTTGGAGTGACCTATGGCAGAGGTGTTGGTTATCCAATAAAGGTTCCCGGGGCGGCGGTACCCATTCCCGTCTCCCAAATTCAACATTAAGTAAATTCAATTACAATACGTTCTGCATATTAACTGTATCATAAATTTCAAGTGTTAGGATGGGTTGTTTCAAAAAATTTGAAGGATCCATCAAATATTTTAAGTTAATTTTCACGTACTGTGTAAGTTTTATTCAAGTTCTGTTTTTACAACATTAAAGGCCAGTTGCTTCTTAAAAGTGAAATAATCATAAAACTTGAGTAGAACTTACACAGAACGTGAAAATTAACTTCAAAAATTTGATGGATTTATCAAATATTTGAAGTTAATTTTTACGTTCTGCGTAAGTTCTATTCAAGTTCTATTATTACATCATTATAGACCAGTTGATTCACAAAACTGAAATCATCACAGAACTTGAATAGAACTTACGCAAAACGTGAAAATTAACTTCAAATATTTGATGAATCCATCAAATTTTTTGAAACAACCCGTCCTTAGTATTTTATTCGGAATTCAAACTTTGAACCTCAAATTTGCTTCATACCGATAAGGAGATCTTTGTGTTCTAAGGATACAACATTTAAATATAAATTTAAACCGAACCTCCGGATTCTGGGGTATTCGGTGTTTGGAGCTCAGTTTCTGTTTCCTTTGCGGAACTGCATGAAATAATGCTTTATGTGGAAGTTTCTGTGAAATGAGCTTATTATAAATAATGCTACTGGTGAATGTGTTATTTTGTGAATTTAGTGAACGTAGACGGAAATAATACCAAGCTCCGTGCCATTTATGGCAGGAAAGCGCATTATCATACTTTTAGACAAAGCAGACATTTTGAAAGGTTCGTAATAATATTACTTTGCGGAAATACTTAAAAAATACATGATCAAATTTTGTTTGCGTTTTTAAAAATGGTGGAAAATATGCTTTCAATATGTGCATGTTTATGTGCACGGTCTCCGTGTTCGAGGGGTAAGGCTGTCGACTAGAAATCCGAAGGTCGTGGATGCGCAACTAATTCATTTTGATTACGCAACGCATTAATTTTAAATACTATATATATATGATGCAGATTCCAGAGTGATAGAGCTCTCAGTATCGCCCTGGTGTCTTGCACCGATCCCAAAGACGACCAATGAAAGCCGCACCTTTCAGAATTGAAACGTTGCTTGAAATGGCTTAAGCCGTGTTTGGTGACAAGATCTAAATAGCAGGTACATCCTCATCTTCCTCTCCCCTATCTCCTTATCCCCGCCCTCTCCCTACTACATTCAACTGGCTCCGAACGGTTGGGAACAGTTCATGTGTAATGTGCGATGTTCACTTTTGTGTTTATCTATATAAAATATGATGTTAATGGTAGAATAGACAGTCCTGATTTGACTAACCTCATTGAATTTAGTTTACCCATGAGAGCCACTCGTTCTAAAATCCTATTTAAATGCAACAATAACAGGACTGAGTATAAGAAACAGTCGCTTGTACCTAGATTACATGCAATGTGGGTACAAGAGGGCTATACTATCAAATCTTTTCAATCAAGATTAATTTTATTTGTATTATAGATTTGTTTATGTAATTGCATCTCTGGTGTCATTTCTCATTCTAACGCCACAATTATCTGTTTTACTCTTTTTTTACGATTTCTAAAATATTTCCTATGATTTTAGTTAAGAATGTAATAAAAATCTTCAATTGGTACAAAATCATTATGATAATTATTGATTTGGACAAAATTATTTAAAACATTTTATTTTCTTTCCTGTTACTACGTTACTACATGTCTACATAAAATGATGTACGTCAACTGCTACTAACCTAATTTTGAGTACAATCCTACCACCACAGGTGGAACCACACTATTCTTCTTAAGAGTCTCAAGAAAGATGCTATATTTTTACTTATGACGGCAAAATAACACTTTATCAAAAACATGCGAACATCTCAGCACGGGTGAGATTTACACAAAATCAAACTAAACTAAACCACTACACCATTTATATACGGTTACTGATTATATTTATTACGTATTTACTGCTAGTTACTGTCGCTACAGAACTTCACTGTATAACATTTTAGGTGCGAATAACACATAAATTAATTGTATCTAATATTTTTATATTACTTGGCAACTTTCCCTTATCCCTCTCCTCCCCTTACCCTTCCCAACCCAAATCCCTTTTTTGCAGTCTATTTCAGTTTTAATCACACTTATTTTAATGTTGTGTATTAGTTTACCATTTGTTGAATTCACATTTGTACTCTTATTATTTTTTTTAAATTTCTAGTTTATATTCAGTTAGTCTTGTTTCTAAATACCTATCTGTGAACATTAATAATTGGTCTGTTTTTTTATCATCCTCTTATGTTTATTGTATTACTAAGACTGTTAATGTTCCTTAAATAAATAAATAAATAAATTATTTTTAACTTTACTGGTACTTTCTTATATTACTTAGTACGTTTACTTTTAAAATTTGTGAACTGAAATTGATAAAAATGTTAATAAAAAAATTGATCTATTTTTGAAACTGACAATTCATGGTGGAATTCTGTTATAATATTTTGTAATAGAATTTTTATAATGTGAATTTTCTATGGTGAATTTTAATCAACTATAACAAAGAGAGAAAAACTTGAAAACTCAGGAGTTTACCAAGTGAACTGCGCCAACTGCCCGTCGTATTATATAGGTCAAACTGGGAGGTCATTCAAAAGCCAAATTAAAGAACATTTAACACACAGGGTGAATGACAAAGGCGAATTGTCGAATGTAGCATCACACTTACTAGAAAACAATCACTCGTTTGATAAAGACAGAGATATTAAAGTCCTCCACACTTGTAATAAAGGTAATAAACTAGAATCTTTAGAAATTTCCCGCTTAACTAAAAAAATAGACCATAATTTTGTAATGAATAAGCAATTAGAATCATTTGCTTAGTCTCCACTTTTGTATCCATTGTAATTATCAAAATAACGTCGAAATCAAAATGTGTATTTAGTTAATATAATAACCATTCCTACTCCAATGTAAACATGTATACCTTCAAAAAACAATAAAAAATCTCATGCATCATAAATATAATAACGATATGACAATAAAATTAGTTCATCAATAATTCATATTACTTGTAAGGTTTTTCCCTGAATAATATTGAAGTGAGCTACAAATCCAAGGTAATAAGCTTACTAGAATTACCAAAATATTTAGAAAGACTTAGTAAGAAATGACCACCCCGCTTCCCCTCCCTCATTTATATTATGTATATAAACCGTAGACTAAGAATAATTTGTACCAGTCTGAAAATGGCTCTGACGAGCTGAAACCGGTTGCGGTCAATAAAATTAAAGTGGAAAAAAGTTGTATATTTGTTTTTATTACAAAAAATAGACTTTTAAAAAATAATTTATCAATTTCGCCAAAATACGGCCAAATATCTTCGACGGGTAAATCATCTCGATACAAAAATTCTTGAATATTTGGGTGAAAAAGTTCATAGATATCCGACCACTTTTTCCTTCCCACGTGTTTCGTATCATAAATTTATCCATGGAGGAGATACAGCCATTATGTCGGCTACCACCGAACATAGAGTCTGTAGAAGTGTGAACTACGGAGACTTTAAAGATTACCAATAATGTCGTCTTTTAGATATTCGAATCAAGTCGAAGCGTACTGACAAATCATTAATTACATTAATATTACGAATCGGTTTGCATTATGAATACCAAAAATATGCTTTTGGTGAATAGAAACAAAATTAAAATAAAGTTGTTAATTAATTCTTATAAAATATGAGATTCAACTACTAAAAAACTAAACTAAGAACAGGAATGGATAAATATACAGGAATGGATACTATGCTTATTTTCTCGTATACAGATAACGCTTTAACCTTTTTTGTACTTTTCATATTTCACTTTGTTCAGAAAGGGCCCAAATAATGGAGCTATATTCTAAGATGCTGCGAAAGGGAGCTTTTTTTAGTGTTATATTTTAAACTATTGTTATTTTACTCATTCCTAATTGTCCTAGTAAAATAAATCATTATCGTTTTATTATTATACTAGCTAGTACCCGGCATGCCTTGCTATGCCATTTTATAAAGAAATTATTTCTTTCTATAAAAATTTCCCGCAAAAATATCAACATCGTATTCACGGCAACGATTTGTTTTGCTTAGTAATAACTCGCTTTTCTTTGGGTCAGAAAACGTTTGATAAATAAAATATATTTATATTTTTTATTTCATTGGACCAGAGCGTACCATTATATACAGCCTATAGTACTCGCAAATAATTTAGCTTTCTATTGTTCAAAGAATTTTTAAAATCGTTTTATTGTTTTATGCGTGAAAGGGCAATAAACAAACACACGCATTTCCACATTTAAAATATTAGTATGGATTGATTTGTAAAGGTTTTGTTTTAACTGATTTCATGCGGGGCATGATTTTTTCTGTAGATGTGCTGCAAATTTTTAATTATTGTAATATAAAATGTGATATTTAAAGCTAGTTTTAGGGATCCTTTCCATCTGTCTAATGAACGTGTCGTTACAGTTAGAATGGTTACATTTTAAATCGTAAAAGCGACTATTTTTAGGTTTAAAGAAAATTTAAAATGAAAGCGATTCCAACAAAAAGTTCAATCACTTTCAGCAGAGATAAGGAAGAATTGAACGTATTTTGGACACACGGACAGCCCTCAACACATTTCTATTGGTTAAGTGTTCAGTGGTTGTGGAGATAGAACCATTACGTAGCCTACCCTACTTGGCCCGTTACCCGCTGTGCCCCGCTCTCCCCATTATGTCAAACACCTTTTCACCATAATACGGTCGTTCCTATTCACAACACGGATAGTAAAATGTACACAGTTGCTATGTACTAGCTTTGCAGGCAGCCGACAGATGTCGTTATGTTGTTATGTAACGTATAATCGGGTATTTCGGGGTTATTTTATTATTTTGGGGATTGTAAAAATATAAAATGATGAAATAATAAAAATAAATAAGAAACTGTTAAAATAAAAAGTGAATGTTTTTTATTGTGCTACAATGTTGGTTTTAGAACAAACATTTTTCTTTTTACGTTTTTTGTCAGAAATGTTGTTTAATTTTTTTAAATTATCAACGCCCAATTTTCACATTTTTTATTGTCGTATAAGTTACTCCCCACTTCCTTCAGCCTCACAACGCATCCCAATTATACCGCCGGCTTCGGGAAGCTAGGACTAAACAAACAAAAAAATCACACCTTTTCTCCGCAGGGGTAGGCAGGGAGAATTGACCGCCACATAGCTCATCTTTTATATCTTGAAAAATTCACATTCTTACTTCTTTTGCATTCATACTCACCTGTATCGAATCAAGTACATGTTTATTTAGGTTTTACTTAAGCCGCCGCTATCCGAATCTCGACCGATTTCTTACATATCTCCCTTTGAATTTTTTAAGCTCTTAAAAAAATAAATGTTATTTTTTAAGATAATATCCGTTCGTTATACGTTCCACATTCTAGATACGTTCCCAATAAGAATAAGAAGATAATATCTAGATACGTTCCACATTTTAGATACGATAATATCTAGATACGTTCCGATTTGAAGTTTTTAAGCTCTTAAAAAAATTATTGTTATTTTTGAAGATACGTTCCACGCCGAAACGCAAATTATATGAAATTCCCTAGATAGAAAAAAATCTCAAAGTTTGCGTCGAAAATTATTTAAAACAAGTCTATTTCTATTATTTTACAAGTTATATTTGTGAAAAAATTCACAATGTTTCTTTAAATGATACTTAAGATACCTTCAACGAGATTTTTGCTCTATGTAAACGAGTCATGTTTTATTAAGCATTTTCCCAATTTTCGCATCAATTTTGTCATTGAAAATATTGGCGCCCTCTGTCCAACATTCGTAATTACATATCTCTCCATCTTCTTGTTTTTGGGCCGGGAAGCGTCGCCTTAATAACTATTTTATAATGTCGACATTATAAGAAGATAAAAGCGATGTAGAACGCACGGCTGAAGTGAGCGTAATGGATAAGATTAAGAAAGGGACTCAGATGGGTTGTCATGTGGAGCTGATGATCGAAGAAAGGCGTGTAAGAAGAAAGATGTAAATTTGAATGATGGAAAAAGTCGAGGACGCCCTAGGAAGACGTGGCACAATCAAGCGAAACAGTTCAATTTGGGAAGCGTGTGTGATTTGAAACTCGATGAAACGGAAACGACACTTAAAAGAGACATACACGTACATCTATAAGATTTAGCCTGCGAGAATGAGATGGATTAAAACCCTCCATTTGGCTGCTTTTATGAGCTCACTTTTCAAGGCTCCTGTTGGTTGAGATTATGTTCAAGTTATTGTAAAGGTTTTACTTCAACCTCGTGTGAACTGCACTTGTTTTTTTGACATTTTTTTAACCTCTGTTTACCCGATATTAATTTAAATATAACTTATTTAAAGGTTAAATTATTTAAGCCATTGTAAGAAAATTAAATGATTTTCTTGAAATATAATATTATTAAAAATACAATAGTTTTTGAGAAATCACGAAAGTGCGTTGGTAACCGTGTCTTAAGTTTTTTTTTTTATTTCGCTACCCAATTTCAATCCTGAACGTGGATGAATTTGTTACAAAAAGGTAACCAAAAAGTTTCTATTCGATGATAGGTCGTATTATTCATGTTTAAGGCAGCACTAGATGATTCCTTTGCTAGAAAATACTTAAAAACATTTCCAATATAATAACCATTTCATCTTAACTTGTAATATTTTGTTTGTATTTAAAACAAATTAATGAAGGGAACTTGAGCGAACGTAGCGGTGCAATGCAATTTTCCGAGAGAGTCCTGTTGAGAGGTCAAAAGTTCTCCCTCAACTAGTCTCTCCCGATGCGGCCCACCACGCATGAGGTAGGCAGACGCATCCGCCGCCATGTCCCGGACAATTCTCACAACAAGAAAGTCACCAAATGTAGTGAACTACTTGGGGTGACCTTTGTGGATAACCAACACCTCATACTTGGGGTGACCTATGAGGTGTTGGTTATCCAATTAATGGTTCTCTTGGCGGTATTAGGCATACACGCCACGCAAATTGAAAATTCGAAATATGAGGCAAAGGAGGTTAAAGAAAAGGATATTTTGAAAGATGGAGGGCGTGAAGTACGTTTGTACTCAGATATGGCCGCAGAACATATCTAAAGCAATATAAACCATTTTTTTAAATCTGAAAGGCCGTATTTCACCAGAGAGATATAGCGAACTGTTTTTATTAGAGAAGCCTTCCTAGTGCTCTCTTTATCAAAGAAAAGGGTGTTCTTGTCGATCAGACCTTGTTTCGGGTGATAACTTGTTAAACTTTGCAAACACCCTGTATCGATAACAAAATAATATGTAAATCTGAAGGGTTTCAGGGTACAGGGTGTCCGTAAAATAACTCGATCTGAATATAGATTTCAAAGTTAGGCAATGTTTGAATTTTATATTGTGTTTGTGGTCCAAATTTGGGTGTTTTTTATGCAAAGGTCTTCAGTCCAATGTCTGGACGGATATAGATTTAGATTTCTTTTATATGATGTAAATCGTCAGCCAAAAATTAACATTTTTACGAAGTAATATGAATACATATTTTTCAAATACTATTTTATGCTGGAAAAGAGTATGGGTTTATTTGTGGCACGTTCCAGCGTCGTAAACAGTTGACATTTACAATATCAATCTAGTGAAAAACCACAAATTTAGAATCGAAATCGTATTAAATGCCTTTAAAAATTTATTGACATGCGGATTATGTGCTAAGCAATATTTTCAATTTGGGAGGCGGGTACGGGTAATGCCGCCCAAGCACCATTTATTGGATAACCAACACATCTGCCAGATGTCACCCCAAGTGATTTGTTACGTTTGGTGACTTTGCAGGGGTGCCCGGGTTCATGGGGTGAAGTTTGTCCGGATCTCGCAGATATGTCTGCCTAACTACTGTGTGGCAGGCCGGATTTGGAGAGATTGATTGAGGGAGGCCTTTTTACCTCTCCAGTCGGAATCTCTTGACCCATCGCGAAGCAGTGCGGTGGGAGGGTGGGATTCATTTGTCCATATCTGGACGCATTGACCCCCAGATTCCTACCCACCCCACATATTATTTTCCTTCCCAGAACATACACTCTGTCCTTTCCACTAAAAGACCTTCCACCCAGCATCCGCACAGATGAAATAGGCCCTGAGGGCAATTATTTTTCTCCAGGCTTCCTGTATACAGATAATGTAAAAAACAAAATATAATTTTTCGACATGGACTTCAAAAGAAAAAAAGGGACGAAAAGTTCTTAACGACTTGAATTCACAACTTAAGAATCGGATACCGGTGCATCCCTGTGGAATAAAGGCCTTACATTGTTAAGGCATTAACAAATAATTAACAAATACGTACCCATTCTAGAAGCCTCTATTGGGTTTCATGTTTGACAACCTAGGTATTCGTAATTGACCCTACAATTTATATGATTAGCTTTCCATTTAATCAAATTTTACACAATTACCATTGTTAGTTGTCCTAAATAAACAGAACTAAATACTTCAGTAAGCCGATGCCAGTTCGAATTGTAAATTTAGCCCAGGCAGAAACTAGCAACTTATTTACTTTTCTGTTTTCTAACAATCCCAATTGTTTTAGCTTCCCAGTGGAATATAATTCAACATACGAAGTTTATTTATGGCTTTGAGTTTAATTTGTACAACTCCATTTTCATTTAAACCTAATTTTTTGTGTTTGTAATGTTCTTAAGTATTATTTTATTTAAAATGCGGTTAAATATATATGAAAAAATACATGAAAAAAGTTCGGCTGGGTAATTGAAGAGGATTCATGGAAATCTATGAAAGGATAAGACGAACCAAGAAGTGATGAAAAGATGCAAGAAGATGAAAGAAGATGCAAGAAAATGCAAGAAGATGCAAAAAGACGCAAGAAAGTGGAAGAAGATACAAGAAGAGAATAAATAACTCAAGAAGAGACTTATTAACTCAAGAAGAGACTAGAAGAGACTCAAAATTGAAGAGGAGACTAAAATAGATTAAACGAGATGAGAAACGGCGGTAAGTAGTAAGAAGATACAAGATGAGGAAAGAAGAGGAAGATAAGCCAAGAAGAGGAAGATAAGCAAAGAAGAGGCAAAAAGGGACAAAAAAGGCATGAAGAAGCAAAAAGATTCAAGAAGACGCAAATAGAGGCAAGAGGGGGCAAGAAGAGCCAAAAAGATCTAAAAAGAGACTAGAAGGGCTACTAAGAGACTAGAAGAGACTCGAAAGGCGGAGAAAATGCAATAAAATGAGTCTCAAAGAAGAAAAAGAACAAAAAACAACGAAAAAGAAACTAAAATAAATTAGATAAGACAAGAAATGTAGGTAAGTAGTAAAAAGATTCAAGATGAGCCAAGAAGAGGCAAGACAAACTAAGAAAATGCAAAAATATGCAAGAAGAGATAGGAAGAGGCAAGAAAAGCCAAGAAAAGGCGAGAAGATGGAAGAACAAGTAAGAAAAAACAAGAAAAACCTAGAAGAGACTGGAAGAAACAAGAAGTGACGGTCAGAATAAGAATAATGTAAATACGAAATACGGAAATGCAAAAAGAGCCATAACGAGTCAATAAAGGACAAGAAGGGCCAAGAGAAATCAAAAGAAACTAGAAAAATAAGAAGAAGCAAGAAGAGAGAAGAAGGTTCATAAGAAACTAGAAGAAACAAAAAAAAAACAAGAGTAAACAAGAAGAAACAAGAGATAAGATGAGACAATATTAGCCAAGAAATGTCAGAAGTTCCATAAAAGACATAAAGAAGAGGTATCAGCGCTCAATCATATCTTTATCCTTAATTCCAATATTGGCTCATTAGGCTGCAACGTATACCGATCGATTTAACCCCAACCTCCTTTTTACCCTCAGGGCACATGTTCCAAGTAAGGAAGTTCTCTTGGCTAGGGTGGTATAAATGTATCGTATTGTTTAATATTGGTAAAATTGTAGGTAATTGTTATTCCCGAAGGAATCATGAAAACTGTGTTGAAACCACTTCGGATGATATTTAAAATATTTCTATATGGGTGCTTATTATTTTCTCCATCTTGCCACCAGATAATTATTTTTTCTTCGTAAAATACCCACAACTTAAGTTTGTTCTACAAACCTTAAGATTCACAGTACTTGCACGTACATTTTTTGAAATACCACACAGGAATCCCAACCGCTCACTACTATCCGGATTCAGTGAAAATATGCTTCCCCAACTGTAATGTTTTTTCTGGCAGAGGAGAGTGGGAAAGGGAAAGAGATTATAAAGTGGAAAGTTGTGATATTTCTGGCTCTTCAGATCTGATCACCAAAAGCCATTTGAAGCAAGACAGCAACAGGTTATATCCTCTTCTAGTTAAAAAACATTGAACATTTTTCAATGCATTTTGCACTAATCTATATACATGCGAAACTTGGTGTAACTACCGAACCACCTCGATGGAACGACTCCGGATCCAATATAATGATGCATGTAGAATTATATTTGGATTCAGAAGATATAGCAGTGTAACAATGTTCACTGAACTAGGACTGCACGGATTCGCCGGTCTAAAGAGACATCGGGTCACTGGAGCCAGGATGCGGTTAATGGCTTCCGACAATGCAGTGGTGACCGCAGCGTTCCAGCACCAAACCCCCTTTCCTGAGTGAGCGCTGGGCCCGAGCTTGAAGAATAGAATTGATTACTTATTTATTTTTTTTATATTTAATTTTTATATATATATTTTTTTTTTTTAAATTTTGTTTTTTTTCCTATTCTATGTTTAAAAAAAAAAAAAATCTGTTGTTTTAAAATATGTTATAAAATATATTATATAAATATGTACAATCATGTGGGACGTGTGGGATTGCACTATCCTCCCCACATCCTGGAATAAAACTTTATTATTATTATTAAACGTACTATCCACCGCGCGCACCTCACCTCAAATATTTATAATATATATATGAACATATAAATCTAGAATGTTAGAAGTACCTATGTCAGTTTGATAAATTAATTTAGGTAACATAAACTACTCCAAAACGTTATAAACGAAAACGAGAAGAGACGACCCCAACAGCCTACCTAGGCAATGAGTTGGAACAGTGCAAGGAAGAAGATGAGACCATAAAATATTCTAAAACCTCCTTTATTTACATTCTATGATTACCGACGTCAGATGCTTCAAATTAATGAAATTATGACCTGTCTGATGTAGAAATCATAATTTTGATTCAGCATTTCTTATGCAAAGAAATCGATAAACAATATTCATCCTTGGGCGATTCAGAAAATTAGCCAATAGGCAGTTAGACGATTCTTTCATTAAGACTAGCGCAGAGCCTTGAAATATCACTGGGATAGTCTGGATTCTGGACAAATCAGTTCTCAAATTTGGAAAATAGCAAATAAAATCATTCAACTTCGAAACACAGGCCTTCCCGGGTTACGAGTAACCTGACGATATTTGAAAATCTCCTTCTACCACCACAGCAAACAAAAAATGTTGCTTGTGTCGTGATGGAGGAGGGGCCAGCCGAGAAATCGAACACGCGACGTCTGGGTGGGACCCAAACGCGACGCCAACTCTACTACTGACCGTTCACTAGATGTTAAAATATTAGTATTATAGTTAGGTGCTTCAATGACTGTCGTAATTCTTTAAACAATCACATCAAATTATGAAAATGACACTAAATTCTTGTAAAAATTAAACTCTAATTCAAAGCAAATTCGAGGTACCAGATTTCATGCAGAACTTCCGCACGGAAAACTGAAATTCGAAAATTTTCAAAATGAAGAAAAAAAAAAGGTTTTATTTCCACCGGAAAATCACTAAAATAATCTTATAATAATAAAATTAGATTCACCTTTACATCATTTTCATAATTCAATATACCACCCCCGGTAATATCTCACGGCGCAGATCTCGGCGTTTTATTGAGAATAAGTGGTCCAGAATTAGCATAATTCAGCGGAGTAAGTCGCAGGACAGGAGTCCCCAAAGACAGGGGAGATATTTCGCGGTCCCTAACTGCTCGGAGGCCGCTAAAACACACTAACTTAAGCAGAGGTCTCGTATTACCAGACTTTTTCCTTTTTATATTCTTGTTTTATCTCGTTTTATGATTTCGCATATTTTTTTTAAAGAAAATAATATCATAATTTATTTCAAAATAAAAACTTTTCCTATTTTACACATTTAAAAACAAAACAAACGCTTTGCCAAAGTCACCAATTTCTTGTATTCTCCAAATATAAAATTAATAATCTTTGCCCTAGCTCAACTCCGGCGGCCGAAGTAGTCCAGAGGTAAGGCTCTTGAATCGCATTCCGAAGGACGCGGGATCGAATCTCGGCGTGGCATATAAGTTTTATTTGATAAATTTGTGTTATTTCACAATTTACTCATTTAAAATAATATATAGTATATTTGCGGCACGTTCTAGAGTAGAAGATACACTCAGTAACGCCTTGGTGTAAGACCACCGTTCAGAATTGAAACGTTGCTTGAAATGGCTTTAGCCGTGTTTGGTGACCAGATTTGAATAGTCAGGTACTTCCCACCTTCCTCTTCCCCATCTCCTTCCCTCACAGCATACCCCAATTGGGGATGCAGACGCATCCGCCGTCAAGACCTGGACAAACCTCACCCTATGAACCCGGGCACCCCTGCTAAGTCACCAAACGTAGCGAACTACTTGGGGTGACCTATGGCAGAGGTATTGGTTATACAAAAAATGCATAAAATAAATGTGCGTGCTGCAAAAACTCAGAAACAAGTCCCGGTACGATCAAGGGAGTTATTTGGTGTGGTAGCCCTCTGTACTCCATCCATGAAGAAGATTCCTGTTTTTAATTAAAGGGCATGCTTTTGAAGACATAAGGGCTGCAAGTTTTGTCCTCTAGAAATTTCTAGAATAGTTCAGAACATTCGAGAGCATCCCACAACATTCCAGAACATCCCGAAACATTTTGGAATGTTTAAGAATAGTCTGGAACATTCGAGAACATCCCGAAACATCCCACATCATTATAGAACATTCAAGAACACTCTTGAATGTTGTGAAAATGTTCTATAACATTGTGGTCCATTCGAAACCTTTTGTATGAGTGAGACTACCCATTGGTAGGGGTACAAAAAGCAAGATCTATTCGATAGGTTCGAACGTCAGTTCAATCTCATATCAACTCCCTGAGTCGGGAACACCAGTGAATTATTTATAAAAGCTTGTTAACTATGAAAATTTGGTTAAATTTATTTAAAAAAAATATATATATAGATAAATAAAAGATAGATAAGAGGACTCCCAAAAAAGTCCTTAAAATTGCCAATCGGGCTGATTGAACGCCACCAACAGACGTTCAGTATACAAATTTGACAATGTTTTTTTTATTTTTATAAATACAAGTATACAAATTTAACAATGTATTTTTATTTATACAAATACAAGTGTACAAATTTTGACAATGTATTTTTATTTATACAAATACAAGTAAACAAATTTCACAATGTTTTTTTTTTTATTTATACAAATAAAAGTGTACAAATTTTGACAATGTATTTTTATTAAAATATATGCAGATCATCACCTGCATTAGAAAATTATTATTTTTCATCAAAAATATCTTAAAAATCAGTCAAGTTTTGCAGGAATAAACAGAGAAACACAACCGCGATTTTGAGGATTTTATTTAAGGGGGTATTCTAGTCTAGAAGCATGAATTGTGGGTGTTTTTTCAGGTGCAATAAAAAATAAACAATAATATTTTTGAAGCCATTACTTTACCAAATATTTATTGAACATTAAAGAACACAAAAAAAATCAAAAGAAAGAATTTAAAAATTTAAAAGTTACGGGGTGTTGAAGGGGGGTCTCAAAAGTACCCTGGTTGACACGATTGCAACCCTCCTAGTTATCCGAAAACGGATTCGAGGAATGGGCTATTTTTTTAACTAGTTCCCAATGGATTTATAAACACCAACACTAAATGGGCGAAGTCGAATAAAAGCCGCCCGCAGGACCTACGATCAAAAACCTGCGGGGAGGGTTATTAACTGCTAGTATTATTCTAATTTCTCAGTGACTGCGTTTACTCTTTAGTTCCTTCAACTTCACAAAAGCTGACTTTTCTACATATTCAAATCTTATTTGTTTAATTGTATTCGCCACTATTCGACAAAAATATATTTAAACCATTACTTTTAAACAAAATCACCCATTTTTTTCATATAAAATTAACCATATTTTCACACAAAAAATTTAATGTTTCTTCATACAAAATAAACTGTGCTTTTTCATACAAAACTAACCTTGTTTTATAACGTAAAATGAAGGTCGGGAAAGTCGCGTGCGTTTATCAGGTCGCGTGCCTTTGTTCCGCGGGCTGAATTGATATCAAACCGTACATCACAGCTAAACTGTCTGACTGGGATAAAATATTGCTCTGTGTGTATTTTTTTACCCGGAGCAATTCGCCTGGAAGGGCCGTTGAGAACCTTTTTTTATTACCTCGAACCAAAAATTAAATAATAATTATGTCTCGATTTTCTGATGTACCTACAAATACCAGGGGTTTTCAATAGAGGAAAATATCACACGTATTTACACGACTCTGTGTTAATATTTACATATTAAATATGCTATAAAATAACACTGGGAGGCATAACGGTCCGACACATCAGTAGTAATACATTTTGAAATATTCTATTAGTGACCCATTTGTTTAATTCACTATTGGTTTTTGTGCATTATAATCGATTTGGTGTTTGTTGTTTGTGAGTAATCCGAGTATTGTACCAGAGAGAGTGTACGCTTTGATATATAAACGCATACTCAGCTCGAATTGCGATTTTTTGAAGTTTTCTGACTGGACAAATCAACTGGACGATCGACATTGTATGGACATACATAATAGGTGGTACTTTAACCAAATTGTATAACTTTACTGTGTAATTTGTGTACAATACGCTGTGTATGTCTAAGTAAAACAAATAAATAGTTAAGTAGGTACCTAAATATTAAAAAGATTAATATTATATTATTATTTTGTGAGACATGTTTCACTTTGACAACAGAATCGAATACTTATCGTCATCCTTTCGTACCAATATCGATAAAAAATATTTCGTTTTCGGAAGGTTTTCGCTGTTGTGTTTATCTGCGTGTATTATGTTCATTTATAATGTGCACAGCAGACAAAAAATGAAATATATATGCATATAGAAATGAAAACGAATTCATATATAGTATATATATAATAGTTGGATAATTTGTAGAGCGCTGTTTTTGTGAACCTCAAAGGCTAAATATGTAAGAATAAAACAATGATTCTACACGATGTTAGAAAAGCAAAAAAGATTAAGGCGGTACACAACCCTAATAATTTTTGTTTGCTCAAAACTTACATTTTAATCATTTCTGGCGAATTCGTAACTAAAATAACTTTTTTATTCTAACAAACCCCTGGAGATGTAAGTTCTTTATATTTAAAATCAATGAAAACAATACCTTATCATTAATATATTTTACGTACAACTATTTTAAAACTTTATAACAAGTTTTTCAACTACAAAGTTAGCGGTGAGCACCAGATTTTATTTTTCTAGACGATGAATTAATAACTTCGGGAGGGATTCATAAAGAAATATTTGTAACACGTTCTTCAGTATTAAGTCAAATGAACGCGGCGGAAAGGTCGAATCTCCAAGACCGCTACGGCGAATTCGACCGTACATTCGCCTAATACGCCGTGCCGCGGGCGTATATTTGTTTACACGCTTTCTTCACTTACGTCGTTAAGATTCCCACATTATTTGTCTTCTTCTTCTTTTCTTCGACAGAGCAAATTCGACAGTAGGTCCGTCCAATACACGGGTCGTGACTCGCAATTTGTGTACACGGCTCCTTTACTTACGTCATTAAGATTCTGAATATATTTTAAGGTAACTTGTCGTCTTAATAACGTTTTTCAAAATTCTGGAGTGTTTTTCAGACATTTTACAAATGAACCTAACAAAAATATTTACCTTTCTTACTTGTGCTATCATATAGAATCACCTCCCGAAGTTTGTGCACCTTACCCCGAACACCTTGCGTAAAACAAGGAACAACAACGAAAAAATTAGAGACCACACATATTTTGAGGAGTGAAGTCAAATTTTGATGAAGTGAAGTCAAGTGAAAACGAGAGATTTGAAAAATTTATGTAAATCGTTAAATTTAATGAGTCCGGATTTTTGCGGGTTGGGAAAAAGGTACGTTAGTTCTTAGGCATTTATATTGGCACGATATGGAAAGTTTTGGGGATAGGTTACAAATCATATTTTTTAGAAAAGTGTGTATCGAACTTTATTTACAAAATTTTTAATCTATTGAAATTTTTAATAAAATAATGACTTTTACACATGACAAACGATTCGTTAAATATTTGTTTTACCATTTAATTATTTTTATTTTTTTAACCAAAGACAAATGTTTCCGGTTTACGCATAACTTTGAAAATATTCCACTACCACAGCAGGCGGAAATATTGTCAACAAACACGATGCTAACTCAGCCACCGGTCAAAATATGTGATCATTAATATTTTTTGAGTTTGGTATTACAAGTTGTAATATTTCATCTTTAGCAATATTCTAAATTAGGCCCAATAAAAATATATATTGTTCGCGCGTTTGCAACCTTTTCGTACGGACCACTTCTGGCACACACGTCAAAGTTTGGCCACCCCTGGCCTAGAACACTCTGTTACGTGGGCTCTCCTGAAAATCTCCCAAAAACTGGGTAGTTTGTCTCAAGTTGCTTGGATTTTGTAATTTGGTGTTGTTTTATGACTGTTTTACATTTTTAACTTTTTAAATAAAAGTGTTTTAAATTTTCTTAAAGTACTTAAAACTAGACATTTTCGTACGAGATTCAAATAAAAATGTGATTTATTGTGATTGTTTCTAAGTTTTCAGACTTTTTTGTGTTTAATAGTCTGAAACTAACGAAGTGCAAAAAAATGCATTATTAAAGAAGAAACTAATACTAATAAATCCAAACATAAATAGAAAAAAGAACAAGATACAGAAATATAAAAAGGGTACGGTCGCAATTGGGACTGAAACCCACAAACTCTCGTCTTATCGGGACAAACGCCTTAACCAACTCGGCCATTGAGACCTCAAATTTTTTAGTTATTTTTGACAACCTCATGTTTCAAATTCAGAATTAACAATATATTTTTGGCTGCTGCCTTTTTAAATGATAATAACGTTCAAAGAACTGGTTTTTAACCTAGATAGTGTGTCGGATACACAAATACGATTAAATTTATAAGGGACACCTATTGATATTTTCCCAAAAGTCTAAATGAATATTCAATTTTCATTAGAATAACTCTCGTTTCACTAAATTTCAAATCTTTAACTTTCCAAAATCACTATAACGAGAGTTATTCTAATGAAAATTTAAAAAAAATGTACTTACCTTTGCTTTTTCACGAAAACATTTTACTTAAAATTATTATAAATGGAGTGGTAAGACAACCACTCAGAAATGAAACGTTGCTTGAAATGGCTTTAGCCGTATTTGGTGAAGTATCTGAATAGCCAGGTAATTCTCCACCTTGATCTTCATCGTCTCTTTCCCCGCCCCACCACCTTCAGCCCCACAATATACCCAAATTGGGGAGTCATAATCTCATTGGCTCCAGACGATTGGAGAAGTTGGAACTCTTGTGCGATATTGACATTTTTTTATTGTACTTTACTCTTTAATTCACATTGGAAGATACTCTGAAAGACCTTTAACAGTTACCTGAAATAGATTTAACTTTAGTGAGCGATCGTAATGTCTCTAAGTAGGTACTTGATTTATTTATGGTTTGAAATTTAATACAATGCAAATGTTTTAAACTTTTAAAAATTAAATAAAAATAGATAATAATAAAAACTTTAGGATATCACCTTTTGACCGGCCTAACCTAATTCTAGTCACCCTTATACAAAACTAAAGACAAATCACATATTTCATAATATCAATTTCTCAGTTCCCACATTGATGGGTGATGGCGATTATTTCAAGTGATGTTTCACTGAACAGACAATTTCTAGAAGTGTGATTAATGCCAATTTGAAAGAAAATGGATGTTATCCTTTTTCTAGACCCTATATGGTCCATTGAATTTCATTTTATTTTTGTTAAATAAAAAATATTGCTGTAGCGTGTAAATAACCTCAACATAATGGCTATATACCACGATAAGTAATAAAAAAATACGCACACTGCGTTTTCATTTCATAGATTATGTTAAGAAATTTGATGTTTGCATATTGAGAGATGCACTAACCTGAAAAGCGATACTTTCCTTCAATAATAAGGCTCTGGTAATTGATCACCTCCGTGATCGAGGGGAAAGGCTTTTGACTCGCAATCCAAAGATCCGTGGATCGAATCCTGGCGTGAGCAAATACATTTCATTTGATTAATTTGTATTATTTTCTAATTAATAAATTCCAGAGTGGAATATACTCTCAGTATCGCCCTGATGTAAGTCCACCATTCAGAATTGAAACGTTGCTTGAAATGGTTTAAGCCATGTTTGGTGAACAGATCTGAATAGCTAAGTACTTCCCCACCTTCCTCTTCCCCATCTCCTTCTCCTCCACTCTACCTTTAGCCTCACAACATACCCCAATTGGCGAGGCCATTGTCTCACTGGCTCGAGACGGGAGCAGTTAGGACCCTTTTGAGAATTCATATAAAAAATAAGAATAAAGGTAATAATTGACAAATCATTAATTTATAAGAAAAATAGACACCATTCATAAAACTATTTTATTTTTAAGAGTCGAGTGCAGTTCACACGCTGTAGAAGCAAAGCGTCACCAAAATTATCTCAACCAATAGGAGCCTTAAAAAGTGAGATCATAATCAAAGCGGCCAATTAGCGCAGTTTGACGCTTCGTAGATTAGTAAGGTTTCAGTCTATCTCATTCTCTCGCAGGCTAAATCCTATAGATGTACGTGTTGTCTTTTTTTAGTTCCATTTCCGTTTCATCCTAGTTTCAAATCACAACGGTGCTAAAAAAGTTTCATTTCAATAATTCGAATTTCGCACCAGACGCATCGTAAACCAATTTTACAACGACCAGTAAATTTTGCAATTCAAAACTACGAGTATCAAATCAAAACAAGGTAATACTAATAAATCTAAGCGAAAAATGAAACGGAAGAAGATTCAGAAAAATAAAAAGGTAATGATGGAGACTATCTGGGGGTTAACCAATGGCCGAGTTGTGCTGTGTCCCGGTAAGACAACAGATGTTGGATTCGAGTCCCAGTTGCGACCGTTGTCTTTTTATTTTTCCTGTGTCTTGTTCTATTTCTTTTGTTAGAATTATCTTTTTCTTCAATGATACATTACATTTATAGGTTTAAACATAAAAAATATTAAAAAACGTTTTTCCAATAAAAATGTAGTACATATATCAAACCATTACAAACAAATAAAGAGAAATTATGAATTATGGAATCAAACCAAATATCAAAATCCGAAAATGTTTGAAATATTTAACCAGAAGTAAGATTAAAATTAGCTTAATACGGGCACACAGGCAGGAACGAATCACACTTTTAATATCTAAACTCTTCAGTGCATCAATCATACTTTTCAATTCTTAAGCGCTACTCAACCCAATGAAATTAATTTTCTATTCAAGAAACGATTAACTTCGATTTTTGAAAAATTTAAAAAAATAACGTTTGTTACTCCAGGCACACCAACACGCCCGTTCACACTTCTATTGATGCTAGTATCCTCAGCGCCAGTATCGCTCAAGAGCTACCCAAGGCCTGAACTGGAGTAGCTCATAAATCAATTATTGGCACAAGGGTACTTACGTAGCTCGTGTAGTAGCGTACTTGGCGTGCAGCTCAATTACTAACGATTATAATAATGTCTCTAGTAGATAATGATGGACACAATATCGATGGCTTAGCGTTAAAATATTGTATTTACAATTTTGGTCGAAAATGTGCCAGTTAAATGCCAAAAAGGAAACGACGTAAAATCGCGATGTTGTGATTTTGACGTAGTATTTTGTGGGTTTATTTTGTGTTATCGTATATTATATTTACTGAAACACATTTCTTGAACAATAAACTATGCATAAAAACAACATTTCTTGCGTTTATTTGATGAATTTATATGTTTTACGAACTTCACAAGAACGGCGCTAGCCAATTTGACAGCTCAAATACCAGGAAAAATCTCAGCCGAACGCCATAGAGAATTTAATATAAATTATTCCGATCGGCTAGGTGTATTTACGGTATTTGTACCTTAATACCAAGAATACCCCAAGCGATTCTGACCTTGTTGTTCATACATTTTCTTTATACATAAGGTTTATAATCGCATTCCAAAATATATTTTTTTAACATTTTAGACCATAGAGGTCCATAGAGTATCTACTGAAACTCTACTAAAGATTGTCCATATTTTTAGTTCAAGTATTGTGCTAACATTTCAGGTCACTTCAGAAGAAAAAAACACTCTGGGTTATAAGTATTTAACGTTTTACTCCTGCCCTAGCTAGAGTCCAGCCCGGTCGCAGTTCTTCGGTCTGAAGGTGCTTTTTTGACGCTTGCAAATTAGAAAGAAAGAAATTTGATGGAATCTTATCGTATTTATAAAACAACGGATGTAAAAATTAATACCACAACAAATAAACTGGCAGTTTATTTACAATAAAGCTTGTAAAAACACTCTTCATTCCCGACTGAGCGAGAGCTGCTTTAACATACGAGTAAAATAGTATGTAATTAACGGAAATGATAGCAAGGTTTAGTCAAGCTCCGAACCAAAAACCTTCAAGTTTTGCCCTACATCAGGCAACGGCAGCTACTTTTAAGCATTTTACTTTTTTGTTCTCCTTAACTACTCATCGATAGCTACTCGAATTTGGGTAGGTGATTTTAAATATATCTTAAATTTAATGATTTTTTTTTTTTTTCATAAAAGTTTAAAATATGGGACAAAACAAAGATATTCAAATACAAGAGATATGCTATGATGGCCGCCCGACTGTCGGCGTACAACCACCTAATAAGCATAGTTTGAATATGGAAAGAATATATATACATTTTACACTCTCTGGTTATTCCCGGTGAACTTAGATAAACATGCTTCATTTTACGGCGGAATCTTCGAGCGTGGGTACTGGCGGGCTCTAGCTCTGCCATTGGCGGGAAGTAGAACAAATTTCTCAGAAACCAATGGCGTTACGAAACACATATTTTCTACAAAGCCCACTTAAACCCTTTGGACATCTCACATTCCCTTTTTTTATTTAAAATACTTATACTTTAATCACATGAAATATTTATAAATAAAACTGAATCTTATAATTGAATAATTATTATTTTTATCAATCAATATTACGAATAAATTTAATCTTTAAACTACACTCCCCTAACACAGGGATATCCCTAGCATGGCGGGTGAAATAATACTAAAAATATATATAATATATATGTATATTTTTAGTATTATATATATATTTACTGTACACATTTTTTGCGTGAAATAAATAAATAAGGTACCAAAAATCAAAATGATTATGAAAATAATAACTTCTAAATCGCAAATAAACACGTTGTATTTCGTTTGGCAACATCATTCGTTTTCTTGATGTATGGATGAAGAACCGACACCAAACAGCGACAAATAAAACATATGTATTTTGAAAAGGGTTCGGTCGTAATTCACGGTTTTGTAGTTCTGCATACATACGAGATCCGCATAGTAATTTTAAAGGGTCGACCGGGGCATGAGATAACATAGTCATGTTTTCATTTTGTTACCCATATGTTGAATATGTCAGCAAACTTTGAATAGACATTTGGATATAAAAAACTCATCATTGGGACGACGGTGAAATTGGATTTAATGCTTTATCCTTTATTTGTATTTCCTTACATTTTTAACTTCATTACTTATTTTTCTTATTTGTTTCAATTTAATATAGTAGGGTCAGTCAAAAAGTAATGCCTCCTATTTTTTTTCTCTTTTAACTGTCAAGATATAAAAATTACAATAATATAGGTCGAGAACCACACTATTGACGATTGTTAATTGTACCTAAGCATTTAAACAAATATGGACAAAACGCTGGACTATATGATACCTAATTGCTTAAAAATTTTACCTGCCGAAATTAAAAAATGTACAAACGGTTAAACAAATATTTTGTTGAGAAATTGGCTTGCCGAAAGAAATATTTTGTATTAGACTAATACAAAAATTCTAACTGCATTTAATTATGTAAAATAAGTTTATATATTTCTCCAAAGTATAAGTACCCATCGACAAACTGCTAAAAAGTAGTTTATTGGTACTTTTCTTTTTTCTGTATAATATTTTATGTCATATTGTATTACTTTGTATTTATAATAAATAAATTAAGCCTTGAAAAAAAAAAAAATTTGTCACTTTTCAATATAATCTCCATCCTTCTCCAAAGTTTTGGTTCATCTCTTAACAAGGGCATGTATCTCAGAGTGGTAAAAAGCGCGGTCCTGCTTCCTAAGGCCACCCGCCATACCTTTTGTTTGGTGAAAGACGCATTTTAAACTTTTTAAGAGTTGTGACGTATTAGACAGAATTCATTGTGCATCCCTGAAAACTTTCGCCATAACTTACCCTGCTGATCGCTCAGCTTTGAATTTTTTCGTCCTCGGTAAGTTTGTGTGATGCCATTCTATTGACTGCCTCTCTGATTCAGGTTCCATGAAACACATGTTTCATCTCTAGTCATAATTTTTGTGCAGTTACATCACCGAACACATTTATCAGTCTTTCATGGATGCGAATAGGCGTTTCATCTTCTGCATTAAAGAATTCAATCATAAAACGCTGACTTATACGAAAATTGATATAGGTCATTTTGCAAACGACTGCAGTGCTGCCACCTGTTGACGTAGAATGTTATTATTGCTGCAGATTATGGATAAAGTTTGGGGAAAAGCGCCAAATTACTTTTTTTTCATTTATCTGACTTTGTTTAGTTAGAAAAAAATAGCTCTTTAAAATATTACATTCAAACGGCTTACATCATTTCGAGCCACATTTCAATTTAACATGGTGTTCTTTTCCCAGGTCGATATTTAGAATATCTTCCACTCTGCATTTAGTAGACAAGCATACCAACTATTACAGTAGTAAGGCCAGTACCCACGCTCGTTCATACACGATGGTTTTACGCTGATTGGAACACGTTTTGCTCGATGCTTTTTTGTTCGATGTCGAGCCAACGGCTCAATGCAAAAAAGATTCAACTCCGTAATTTTTTATCTATGTTCGATAGAAATTAACAGGGCTACAAGTTAAAGATAGAAATTAACAGTGCTACAAGTTGGCAAAAAGGGAGAGCGCTGTGACTAACGATAAAAGGTGTGGTTACCAGATAAAAATATAAAAATATAACGAACGCCATATTCACACAACCGCCAACATTTAACGATGTCTGTGTCGAGCTGTTCGAGCATGTGGACGCAACAACGAACATGGTTCCAAGTCAACATGTCCGATTGAGCCAAACCGTCGAATAGGGTTCAGCAGAATCTTTTGGAGACCCCATCTTTTGATCGTTTTTGTTCATTAATCCGATTGCCTTTATTGGTCTGAGTGTTTGAGAGTTGATTGCTACATTAAAGTTAACGTTACATTAACTCTATATTGTCAATGCATCATTTGTCTTTATTATTATCCCCGTAATAAGCTCCGATTCCTGTTTCTGTCATATGTTAGCTAATTGTCGACCGTTCTTATTTATATCAACATAATACCACAGTATTTTACACCCCAAAATTACGTTTTCCGCGCAATAAGGAACTCCAGTCAATTTTTTTTTTTTTTTTAAATGAATAATGACCTTTTAACTTAAATAACTGCATATTTATTTTTATTTTTATAGTTAGTTTTAATAGTTAAAATAAATGTCAAAGTTTTAATTTTTCAAGTTCCCCCGAAAACCACCGAATCTAGTGTGACGTCATCATGACCAACCGAAGTATGAATTTTGGCAACTGGAATCAGCTGATCATCGACGGCCATTTTGAATTTCAGCATTGGAGCGTTTTATGGACGCGGTGACGTCACTTCCACAAATTCAATAATACCAACTTGACAGGGTGTTTTAATGAACTGTTTTAAAATGGACTTTTTAATATTTTTATTAAAACTCTACGTTAAATATTATTTAATACAACTTATATATTCAGAATCAGCGTTTTATTGGTCTATATGAACATATTTTTTTAAAGCCATAATTTTTTTCACTGGAGTTCCTTATTCTTATACGTCTGTTCTTCTTTCCAGGTCACTTCCCCCTCCCCGCCGTGGCTTGCCTCGCCTGGATCTGCCTCGACGTTCTTCTCTGCACAGCATCAATAATGCACCTGTGCACGATAAGCGTGGACCGTTATCTGTCCCTGCGGTACCCCATGCGCTTTGGCAGGAACAAGACCAAGCGGAGGGTTACTCTGAAGATATTGTTCGTTTGGCTGCTGTCCACGGCTATGAGTCTTCCGCTGAGCTTAATGTATTCTAAGGTATGTTAAGTGATATTGATTATTTTTTGAAGTCAAAACTTCTTTACCACCGTAGTGATTTGAAATTCAATGATAGTTATCGTAAGTTTTTGTACCGTTTTTTACTAGGCAAATTCCCATATTACGGTTATCAAAATGTGCGTAAATAATAATTACATATATCCTGTTATTTTGTTTTGAAGAGTTTTACTTCCCATGTACATTTGTTGCTTAAGAGGAATAAAAACGCTAGAAATATTTCTATTCTCACGCCTTCAAAATTTCAAAATCGAGCGTTTTATTTGCAAGAGGCAAGCAAGCGAAAAAGTGTTTTTTATTTATTTTGTGCATAATTTTATAAGAACGAAAAAAATTACAACACACAAAGCCTTAAGAATAGTCTTAGTCATAAAGGGGTATTTTTTAAAAATTGTTTCTTATATTGCTTCATAGCTAAGTCATGAACAAAAAAAAATTGTGTGGTTTAAGTTTATATTTTTTGTTATGTAAATGATAATTTTAATGTAATTCGAAGACATAGAAAAGCTAGTAAAAGCTTCAATTTATCCGTAACATATTTCTTATGTTTATAATGTAAACCGATTCGTCATAAAATTGCTAGTAAGGGTGATTTTCAGGGTGCTATTATTTTATTAACATAATTAATTTTTAAATCATTTTTTCTAATTCTAAGGTTTCTAAAGCCCACAAATAAAAGTATGTGTATTTATATTTTAATGTTTAAACTTGGTTTTTTATTTGTTGAATCTATGGCTTATCTCTATTTAATGTACAGCAAACTCGAAATAGTTATCATTTCTTAAACAGAAAGCATGTTCACGAATTGGTTTTATAATTGGTTTCTCGGTTAAGTAAACTACGCGTGTAAACCAACCTGATTGAAAGTTGTCGATTTCCCTAAAATAAAATAATAAATGATTTTACTCGTTGATAGAATGGATATCTAAAGATTGATTATCAATTTTTTTCTTAGTAATGTAAAAAAATGAATAATACGGTAAATTAACTTAATTGAATTATATGAGGCATTCCTTTAAATTTAAATAAAAATCCTTCAAATAATTCCTTCCCTTTACAAAGCCCTATTTTTATTATTTTTTATTACTGATCTTGGTTAATTCTATAACAATTCGTGATGTTCCATTCCTGTCGCACTGGAACTCCTGTGTTGAGAGCTGGCGCAGTTTAAAACATAATCAGTTTATAACAAAAATTCAAATAACAACACAATGTTACGTTAAAAATAAAAGACAATCAGCTTCATATTATTGGAAATGCGTACTTATAAGTGGATGCGCAGTTTATAATATAATCAGTTTATAACAAAAAATTCAAAAAAGAACATAATGTTAGGTTAAAAATAAAAAACAATCAGCTTCATACTATTGGAAATGCATACTTATACTCGTAAGTGGATGCGCAGTAAGGTGGTCCAAGCCCTCATAGTAAAAAAAAAATTTCAAATATATATAAACACGTACTATTTCTATTATGTGTAATATATTTCAGCCCCCTATCTTATATACAAGGGGGTGCTCATCGAATTAGAAGTTTCTGACAAAAGTTCAGGATTTTAAGTAAACACGTAATTTAAGGTTTATTAATATTACAAGTATTTTAATCAAATACGTATACTAAGTATTTAAATGTGAACCAAATTTGGAAACAAAGCAATAATTTACATAATATTAGTCACAATCTTTCAAAGTAAAAATTACTTTTCTTCCTCATTCTATAAGGTGTTGTAATCTTCTAATAGTTTAACACCTCTCTCCACTGTATCATCAACAACACGCAAATTTTTGAGGCAGCTTTTGCCTTGAAGGTAATCAACATTGTCATTCTAAGTCTCAGGAGATAATCGCAAGAAAGAGTCCTTGATATCGAGAACTAAGTTATTTGTGTTGAAAAGCTTCTAATGTAACCTCTGCAAACTTAGCAGAATCACCTCGTACCGAACGATTACCGCCAACAGAACTTATTTTTTGAACAATGGCCTGTTTCTCAACATCAGACAGCTTGTCAGAAAGTAAGGCAAATGCAACTAGTTCATCTGACGAATATCATAAGTGACGCTCTAAGAAACCCCTAGCTGCTATACTGATTTCGGAATCAATGGCTTCGTACAATTTTAAGCTTTTCCAAAATAGTAAGTCATTTACTAGCTTTATTAGCTCTTCGTAATCATCACAAACTTGATTCTCCCCAGATAGAGCGGTTGTAAGACTTTTAAGAGTATTTTCAGCAAACTGTTCTGCGTTCTTATTGAGGTCAAGACAATCGTAGTGCTTCTTAGATAATGTTTCCCAAATATCGCTGAATCTTTTGAAAAGTGGGATTTGAGGAGAGCTTGATTGCCCAAAACACAGAATAAATATTTTGAAAGCATTATTTGAAATACGCGATGACGACAAGCAAGCCACAAAAGATCATGTCCTGTCTTTTCTTCTAAAAGAGTGCAAGCTCCCTTTTTGGCAACGGTGTTGGAGCAGTAGTGTCAAAACTCATAGCCCGGATTTGTGACATTCCACTGTTGCATTGTGAAAAACAGCATCAGATATTTGTTCCCCCGTTCCCGCAGTAAGTTTAGGTACTCCTAATAGTTTTTCACAACCATTACCGTCTTCCGCAATTTTTATCAAATTCAAAGCGCTTTCCTGGGCAATATAAAAAAGTTTGTCTAGTTTTTTTGTAAACAAATACTCTTTTTCTTTGTGCTTTTTTTTCCTCTAATTTTCTTCAATAGCAGCCAGTTCTTATGAAAGTGAATCAGTTTTTCCATTGCAGTTATTTTGTTGTCTGGTCGGAATACTAGATTTACTCCATACTTCTATAAGTTCTTGATTTAGTACATGCGCGGAATCTTTCACATTTTTGGATTCATTTAGTATGTGATGATAACGAAGGAAAACTTGCCGAAGAGTAGGAAGTTGGTTAAGCCTCATCATTGGCTCAATATCTCGAACCCCAAGTAGAAAAATTTCGTCTTTTTTTCGATTAGATGAACACATTTTATTACACTGATTCACTTCACAGTCTACTAAATAAGTATCAAAACTGTTTAAATTTGTCTATAAAACTCTTCATTGGTTTATTTTAATACATATATTTAAAAGTTTAACACGCGAAACTGTCATTTAACAAAAAGTAAAAAATAGCATTTTACAAAAAAAAATTCAAAAACAATACTCCATTGAGCATCCCTTTCTGCTTGTGCTATCTCGCAAAAATTTTACTATGTTATTACAATAAATACATGTAACAAATTCACTGGGTGGCCAAATGAAAAATATTAAAAAAAAATTTTTGGACCATCTTAATGGACATATATAAAAGAAAGTCCAAAAAAACGTGCGGCGCGCAAAAACTCAGAAATTAATCCCGGTACGATCAAGGGAGTTATAAAGTGTGGTAGATCTCTACCCCACCTCCAGGATGACGTTCCAGTTTTTATCTAAGGGGCGTGTTTTTGAAGATATAAGGGTTGGAAGTTTCGCTTTCTTGAAATTTCCAGAACAGTCTTCCGAAAAATTATAGAAGGTTCCATAAGAACTCTAGAAAGTTCTGGAAGGAGTGGCGGAGTGTGTCGTGGAACGTTCGGGAATACCAACACACCAGAACAGCCAGAACACTCTCGAATATTGTCCTGGGCAGAGCCGGGTAACCCAGCTAGTCTTTTAATAATGTCTGAACTGGAGTATTTTCGTCGCAAAAGACGTGTGCGGATTTTTTTAATGATTTTATTTTAAATAAAATTATAATTCTGAAAAGTAGCTTCCCTAGATAATTTATTGAATTATTTTACCGGTGTGATTATATGTGTTGTATAATACAACATTTTGTTTGAAAATTTGACAAATCATCCAATGACCAATTGTAAAACCTTATTATAATAAAAACAAAACAGATTTTTCCAAAATTTGAAACATTCCAACTTTACGCAATAAAATAAGAATCTTTCGAAATCAATTTATATATTTTTGTGAGTGAAGAGTGGGCATGTCTAGAATTTGATTTAAAAATTACACAATTACGGTTGTGTCTGGAATTTTCCTTCAGTGCTGTAATTTAAATAAACTAAAAACCTTAAGATCTGAAATGTTGGTACACTGCATTATTCACTACACTTATCAATGAAAACCTTTCAGTGTGTCATTTTTTTTCCTTTTTCCAGGACGTAGAGAGTGTCGTGATTGGCGGCACCTGCCAAATTCCTGACCCCTTATACAAACTAATCGGGTCCATCATATCCTTCTACATCCCGTTGGGTGTGATGCTGCTGACCTACGCCCTGACCGTGAGATTACTGGCGAGACAGAAGTCTGGACTTGGTCCGATCACCTGCGCTTCGGCTTGGCTTCCTGGTACTCCTGGTGAGTTTTCCCAAATGATTGTTTATTTGTCTAAAATTTATATAAAAATTTTATGACTATTTAGAAAATTGTCTTCTGCAAACGAGGGCAATTACGGTATTCATTCATAACCAGGATCCTGGTAGTTCAATTTCCAAAATCTTTTCCATTTTTCTTGATTTTTATAGGATGATCACACAAAATAAATGTAACATTATTTCCTAGCCAGTTCGTAGTATATAGCCACTGGTGTTGGCCGGGCTTTAAACAGAGTTTTTTTCTAAATAAGTATGGATTTAAATGTCAAGTGTGCAAAATTTCTTCACGAAGTGTCAAAATTTTGCTTTAGGAAAAGAAGGTGTAGTTTGAAAAACCTCGAAATCTCACATAGACAGGGACCAAGTGAAGTGTGTAAAATTTCGCCAATCTCGAAATAAAAATGTAGATTTGTATAAAAATGATCCTTTGACATCTTTTCATCTGAAAAGAAGGAGAGGAAGTTCAGGAAAGGAAAAAGCTTTGAGGGAAGGGTAGGAATCTGTGGGCATTGTGTTCAGGAGTAACGAACGTTTGAATCAATCTCTACCACTATCAGAGATCAAAGATCTCCCTCAATCAAACTCTCCCAATCCGACCTGCCATGCACTAGGTGGGCAGACGCATCCGGCACAAAAATCCTGACAAACCTCACCCCATGAACCTGGGCACCCTTACTAAGTCATCAAACGTAGCGAACCACTTGGGTTGGCCTATGGCAGAGGTTAGCCAGTAAATCATTCCCGGGGTGGCGGTAACTACAACCGCATCCCAAATTGAATTGGTTTTCTTAGATCGGCGATAGTCGGGCCACTTTTCCTATATCTCTACGTTTCTGTTATCCATGGTTGAAATATCTATTCACGGAAATATTTGCTTAAAAAAAGCAAAATTGGTGTTGGAAAGTTAATTATGGGAACAGAAGGACATGCATAGAAAGCGATTAGGAGAATTGGACTATTTTCAGGAAGTAATAAAAACAGCTGAAGACATTCCAAGCTTCCTTTGAATTCTGAATGTTTGGCGAACCATATTATTTGCTCAGTTCTCTTTCCATCAGAGCGCGGAGCGATTCTAAAATAATATTCTACTAGGAACAAAGTCAATCCTTCAACATTACGGAGAATCTTAAAATGGAAAATCATTTCAAAATTCCCTGAACTCCAGACTGGACGGACGGAATATTCCAGTCATAATAAATATAAATGACTGTGGTGAAAGCGGGCACTGGTGGCCGGTGCTCCGTTACTCGTATAGCCTAAAGCTATTTTAGTAATAATAATCTAATTAAAGTTTGTTTATTTTAGTTTAACAGAGTGGTGAGTGCAATACTCTGTCTGCTATTTAAAAGCATAGGTACATCTATAAAATTACATGATATGAAGTTGAATGCGTGATAAAATAATATAAAAAGATAAGACTACGAGTATTTAGCACTTGTAACTACGGTGGATTGAGGTAAATTCTTCATGTATGTGTAAGGGTGCGCCTTGCTATTAGGCGACGGCCTGGATGAGAATGTTTACCGATCTCCAGTAGCGCTTAGGACCTCCGTTCATAGAGATACTTACAAACTTCGTTATTGTGACATAACCACAATTACCCTGCAGATATAATACTTTTTGATTGTGGTTTCCGTACACGGCGCTACCCGAAATATACTGAACTTGATCATTTTTTACGTGCAGCCATGGAGTTAACACGATGTCAAGTGATGTCAAATGACTTTTTTTCCAACAACAATCCATGTTTTCTCCACTAAATCCTTTCTTGCGTATACTGGTATAGTAAAGTTATATAAACACGCATTTTTTCTACTTCCAGAACAAATCTAACATTACTTTCATGTTCCGACGCCATTTCTGTCAAACGTCGACACGAATGACGCGTAGCGTGCGATCAGCACCGTCAGTAGCATGAAACTGACTTCAAACCGACAGCTGCCGCATAGCGCCGTGTACGGACACTAGCAAAATCGTACGGGGGATACTCTCGAGCGGCGCGCATGCTACGCACATGAGGCTCGAGTAGCTTGTAAGTAGAGTCATGTACGGAGGCACTTATTCATCCTGGCTACTCTGTGGCGCATCAAAGAACAAAACCCATGCATCATTCCCTATGTGAACTTCGGCGAGGCGCTGCATCGCAAAGGAGGCCGAACAGCGCCCTGTACGCGTGGTTACATTTTACTCGTAGTGTGTTCATGACGCGTGTACCTCGTCCACAGTTCACTAGTGTAAAAGCTCAAGCAGTATGTCTGGAATAATTGCTTTTTCACCGGAGGATTTTAAGAATGCTATATTTTGAATCGTCTGGTCGTTATTGTTACTGGTCACCCATCATAGAAAACGAAATTTTATATATTTTGTTTACACAGAAATACTAACTTATTACTTCAGTGCAACCAAAGTGGTTTTTTGGCTATTAAAGAAGTTAATATTCATAAATCTAAACGAAACATGAAACAGAACAGGACACACTAGACACATCCTGTCCACCCCTCAAACTACTTTCCTTCCAAAAATTTTCTCTCCTTCATTTCCTTAAAAAGTCTCTCATCTTAAACGATCACATATATCCGGGGAGAATTTATTTTCCTTGGGTCATCCTGTGTGGTTAATGTAAAAAACAGATAATCGAATTTAAATTATTATTTTTTATGAGAAAAACTCTCTTTTTATAACTTTTGAAGGTTATTCCCATCAATGTTATACATCATTGAAGAAAAAAATAACAATAATAATCGAAACGAAAATATGAAAGAGAACAAGACACAGAAAAATAAAAAAAGATAATGTTCGCAACTGGGAATCGAACCCAGAACCTCTCGTCTAACCGGGACGTGAGCATGGCCACCTGTTAGATATAAGCCTATTCAATCTCATATTTCAATTTTTGAAATTAACTATTCCAATATTAAATATCTTGGTGTTTATATAGATCAACGTTTTAAATGAAAAACACATATTTGTGAACTTGTCAAAAGAATTAGGAAATGTATGTATATATTTATCAGAATTAGAAATATTCTTAGACTAGAAAACTTCAAAAGAGTGTACTATGCAATTGTTCAATCTATATTACAGTACGGTATTATAGGGTGGGGAGGAACTTATGATGTTATTTTAAATCCTCTGAAAATAGTTCAAAGATTGATAATTAAGGTTATCTTGAAAAAACCATCTGCATTCTCTACTGAAAAAATCTTTTCAAAGTATCTACAACAGACAATATATATAAAAAATATGCAATTCTACAGACTTTTAAAGAAATACAGCTAAAAAAATTACAATTCAATCTATCAGCAAGATTCCAAAACAATATCAAAATCCCAAAACTTAATACCAAGCACATCCAAAATACCTATCTGAATCTAGGTATAAATTATTTCAACAACCTCCCATTAGAACCAAAAATTATCGAAAATATACATAAATTCCAAATTAAATTGAAAAATTACCTGAAACAACTGTAAGAGTCCATTTATACTGTTAATATTTCATTTAAATCTTGACATTTATTTATTGTTATATCTCGAGCTTTCTTACATATCTTTTGTTATTAGATGCAATATTATTATTTACTTACTAAATGATACATATACTTGAGCTTGAATTCCCTCACCAAACACGATAGCCTTGTCTCTTTATGATGAGGAAATGCTATTATTATATTCATTTTACAACTCTGTTTTAACATGTAAAAAAAATGTATACTTATTGTAAAAACATAAAAAAATAAAAAAAATAAAAAAAAAATAAAAAAATTCAATTATTTCAGAGCGCGGAAAGTCATTTACAAATAATTTTCAAAAAAATACCACACATCTCTTGCTAACTGAGTTGAAAAATTACTTGAAACTACTATAAGAGTTTTATATATATTATTATTATTTGTTTTAAATCTTGAAATCTATTATTAATAAATCTTGAGTTTTTCTTACTTATGTTTTTTGTTATTATTTGCAATATTTTGTTATTTACATTTACATAATTCATTATAATTGAGCACGAATTCCCTCACCAAACACAAGAGCCTTGTCTCTTTATGGTGAGTAAAGGATATTTTTATTTTCCTTTATAACACTGTATAACCTATAAAATGTATACTTATTCATTGTAAAAAAACATACAAATAAACAAATAAATAAACAAATAAACAATACTACCTTCAACAAATTTATTCTATATTACAGTCAACCACCCTTTTTTTGGAAACAATTATTCTAAGAATTGGTTTTTAACCATCACGGATAAATATATCCGATTTTTATTTATACGGAACTTTTGACTTTTTATAAAAAGAGAGTTTTCTTTTAAAAATTTGAATGCTCATTTAGGCTTGTATAAAAAGTCAATAGTTCCATACAAATAAAAATCAAATATATTTATTTATGACGCCATCTAAGTTACAAACCAATTCTGTGATTGTTTCCAATAAAAAGAGTAGTTGCCTACTATATGGAAAAAAATTGTTGAAGATAATATTGTTAATTCTAAAATTTGAAATGCGAGATTTAGTAATATGATAGTTTGACAGTAGATGGCAATGGTGAAATTGATAAAAGGTTAGATGAGAGGTTCTGGGTTCGAGTCCCAGTTGCGACCATTTTTTTTTTAATTTTTCCGTATCTTGTTCTCTTTCATATTCTCGTTTAGATTATTATTGTTATCTTCTTCTTCAATGACAAATTATTCTTCTTTTTTATGTTAACTTAGACACAGGAGGCCCTGAAATAAATAATAAAAAAATTCTTTCAGCGTCTACCTATGTCACACCTTTGGGGGCCATACATAAATTACGTCACACCTAAAGGGGGGGGGAGGGCTGCAGAAAAGTGTGACATTGTGGGACAAGGCGTACGGGGGGGTCATAAGCTTTGTTAAGTCACACGCAATTAGGCCTACCAGATGACAGGAATTTTCCTGGCATATTCGTCTGATTGTATGATACCCCATGTTTTTCCACGCATATTCTCGCAAGTTTGTTAAACCATGTTGACACCTCGCAGTATCCCATTTGGCCCCTCCCCGCACGCAGTGAGTTCACAAAAAGTATCTCCGCATCCTAAATAGCCCCTCCCCGTAGAAATTGCATTCGAGACAAAAAATATCCCATCTCGCCCCTCCGTTGTAGTAAATATAGCCGCGACGAAAAACTTGAAAATTTTAAAAATTACAAAAAACATGTTTTGTCACGCTAGGGGGGAGGGGGTCTCACAAATGTCTCAGGAACGGGGGAGAGGTGAAAAAATCATGAAATTCGTGTGACTTAATTTATGGATGGCCCCTTAGGCCACGTCCGCATAGGCAGGAGGCTTACTTAGCGCCTAGTGCCTAGTGGCTTGCACCCTGGCTACTCGCTAGGATACACGGTGGCCGCACTGTAGGTGGTTTGCCTGGTGGGTCGCTAGGTGCCTTGCTCATTTGCTTGTCGGCACGTCGCTAGGCGACTCGCTAGGCTCTAGGCGCTAAGTAAGCCACCTGCCTATGCGGACGTGGCCTTAGGGAGTCCGGCTGGTAGAGTTAAAGGTTTTCCGCAGTCGAGGAGCCATTGGGGGAAGCCCAGTACCCTGTTAAGTAACCAAACGAAACAAACCACTTGAGATGACGTATGTCGGAAGTTTTGGTTAACCAATGAATGGTGGTACCCTCACAGCCTCCCAAATTATACTTCTTGCAGAAGTATTCACAATGTAAATAGCAACCTCCTCATTTCCATGTTAATTACTTTATGAGACAGCAAATTTCCTCTACACCAAGTGCTAAGTGCTGACTTGTGTTGAGTTTTTCGTGATTTCCCGAACAAAACAATGCCTAGCATTGTTCCCAGTGACGGGCAAAATATACAAAGATCATTGTTCAACGCTCCACACGTTGGGCACCAGAGTTACGAACAATAATGTTTAAGGGATTTAAATTAGGTACTTGTGAGGTGCTTGTGTGAAGGAAATTCTATTAACGGAAATTGAATACGACATACACTAATTAAAAGTTATAAATGGATGTGAAGCAAAAGTCCACAATAGTATTAGGGTGCATTGAAACCGTAGATAATTGAAACAAAGGGAGACCGTCACCGAGCTATGACCAAACTGCAAGGACAATCAATTCGGCGAGGCCAATGAAAGTTATGAATACATTTGGTGTGCAGGTAGAAACAATGGTTCGGAGCCGTTATGCGTAAATTCGAGTTCACATTAAATATTTTCTATGAAGTTTCTTTTAAATACACTAATTGATTATCACAATCTACAAATATCAATATCAAAACCGATTTTTGATAAGTTTTAATGTTCTCTTTGAACACACTTTTGATAGAAATTATGGTTGAGAAATGGCGACACTTTAAAATGGACTAAAATGGAATTTATTAGGTGTTTACCAAAAATAACTGCAGCACCTCAAGAAATATTTATTATCTTAAATCCACAATACCAATTGACTCAATTTATCTTATTTATCTATTGGTTTATTTATTGAAAATACTGCATTGTAAACCATAGTCCGATGGGCAAAAAAATTTGCTTTTCAAATAAACACTAAATTTTAAAGATTTAAACACGTTGAATGCATTACTAAATCAATAATTATTACACTAGTATACAAATATGTTAGAAAAATCCACTAAAACACGATAAAAATCCGTATTTTACACGGTGCCATTTTGACAGTTGAGCGTTTTAAACAAATCTACATAAAGATTTTCAAAAATGAGATAATTCGTAAACAACTAGAGTATAATGCCATATGTTGAATATGAGTGTAAGTAGTATCTTTCATCTTCTAAAAGATGTCAAAATTGAACCGCGAACGTGTTTGAAAATATTACAAAAAAATGTTTAATACATCTAGGGAAAATTTGCCTAAAATAGGCAGCAAAACCATCCGTGGTTTTTCAAATGGCGCCATATTGTGGCAAAAAGCGCTCCAGTGGTTAAGGCGTAAGGCATAAATAAGGTCAACGCCTCTCCGGTCGGTACGAAATCAACAAATTTCAATTCAAGTATTTAGCAAGTTTCTCAAAAACACTAATTCTTTTGAAATAATTTGTTTTCCACAGTGGTAGTGCGTGCACACAAACCCTGTGCGAGTCTACACGCAACTACGTGCAACTAGAGCGCAATTTAGATAAAATTGTCCGCATGCATCGCAGCGGTTTAAGTTCTGTCAGAACCCACCGACAAATCACAGGTTTTATAAGTCTAAATCTCTCGATTTTAATCGTTTTAAAACAACGATTTATTAAGTCTACATACGTATAATTTAATTATGTGTTCTCATATATATAAATATGTTTGTCTTTTACGCGTTGCTAAACCATTCATCCGATTGCGATGAAACTTTAAGGATTTGATGTGCGCATGCTTACGATGGTTCCTATATGTAATAATGAACTCTGGCATCAAATTATGCGTTGCTAAACCATTCATCCGATTGTGATGAAACTTTGACGAGTTGTTATGCGCACGCTCGTGATGCATACGTAGTGGTGAGCTTCGGCATTATGAAATTATTTTCTACACTTTTGATTCGGTTACGATGAATCTTAAAGAGTTGTTTTGAGCACGCCCACGAAGGTTTCTATATATACTGGTGAGCCCTGGTGTTATGAAATTTGTGTTTAAAAAATTTAATAGATGGTACGCGAGCTGCTGAAAACTGAATGTACCGGAACTGGATGTTGGAACGCTGGTGGGGGGAGGAGAACGCGGGAGGAGGGAATGGGGAGAGCAAGGACGAAGAAGGTGAGGTGAAAAGCGTGACGGGAAGAGAACGCGGGAGAGAAAGGGGGGCGGAAGGGGAACGGGATGAATGGGAAAGGACAAGTAGGGAGAAACAATTTCTTTTTTAAGTGGCATTGCAATGCATGCCGGAAAATCACTAGTATATGATAAAACAAATTTATTCAGAATCAGCGTTTATACACGAATAAATATATTTTTTTAATTTTACACTAAAGTTACTTATTCTAATATTCAGTTATTTTTTACGAGTCTGCAGTAGTTTGGTATAAAATAAATATTTTTTCTAATAAAAACTTGATTGTGAACTTAAATGGCAAAAGAATTATCTTTTTTCACTTTTTTTTAATACCACAAAGAAAATAATATTCTCACGAAGTCTGGCTAATAAGACGTACTCACGCGTGAGCCATATTTCACCTTATTTCGATCCTTGCCTCAAACGTTTTTATTACAATAAATTTCCGTTTTACCCGAGCATAAAAATGGGAAAAATGATTTGTGGGAACATATTTGAGGTAGAATGCGGAAACTTTGTTCTAACCCACCTTAGTCACATCATAACTCGAATATCATATTCTCCACGCACCGTAAAGGAAACAGTGGTTACTTTGCCAAGAATGGGTAGCAATGCTAACATTTTTGTTTTACCGGACTGTTGTCTATTATATAACACATATGACAAGTAATGGTAAAAACAAAAGTTAATAAACACACACTATATATTTTGAACTAAGCAAATAAAAAAGTAGGAAATACCTATACGTAATATGGGACTTAGGATTTGTGTGTCTGAAAATCAAATAAGCATTGCACTTTACTTTAGGTTTATTAAACAAATATCCAAGCGCCGTATTTTACATTTTTAACAATATTCGTTATCGGAAAATGGGTTGCAAAAATGAAGCAATTCGCGAGCTGTTAGATCGGTGGCAATCGGGAAAAGAGTGAATCTTTTTTTCGTTCGACACACGTAGTTGCAAACTTCGGTGGTAAAAAGGCCCGTGTTTGCTATTGGCGTACAATTAGACAATTTTCCGTGTCGTTTGCTAGCCACAATAATGTGTATATTGCTTAGAGAAAATATCCAAGTTAAAGTCAGAAAAAGATTTTTGCGGATAAAAATAATATTAATAACAAAATCACTTGATTCAGAGTCTGTAGTTAGTGATTATTGATTAAAATAGAGTTATTTAAAAAATCTTCAGTCTAAATCAGTGGTTCCCAACCTAAATCTTTCGGTGGGCCAAAAAAAAAATTACTGAGTTTAGGTTGGCCTCACATTTAACTTTTAGGGGGGCATTCAGCTAAAATGCTGATATTTAGATCCGTTCATGAATACATGTAAATGGCAGATATTACCGTTAATTTTGTACCCGTATTTCGATTAAAAATGCAATTATTCTTAAACTGCGAGCAATATCTGATTTTGGACAAGTTCAGAACAAATTTAATAATATCGGTTAATTCAGAGTATTTCAGAAAATTTGCAATTCCTATTTTGGTCGTTGAATTTATCTGACCAGGAATATAGTGTTTGTCGTAAAATACTTGTGACCATATTACTATTTACTTTATTAGAGACTTATTCAAGGAACTAACATTAGTTCTGTTCATTTCAACAGAGCTAAGAAGAGACTGATGGGTTTAATGACAGAGAAATTCATTTACTGAAATGATTAGAAAAATGGTTAAGGTATATAAAATTTAAAAAATAAATAAAAAAATAAGAATAATAATTTTTAAGCGTTATCAAACATGAACATTCTCCAGCCCTAAAGAGATCTAAATTCTCCTAACGCCCTCCGCGTGCAAAGCCGTATCTACTGCAAGCATTAACTTTCTTATTAAAGTGTGTTTTTTGGAAGTGACCTGCCAGGTTAGTATGTTTCTGTATTTGTTTGTAAATAGTTAAATTAGTTAGAACCTAGAAATTCTTAGTTAGTTGTACAGCGCCTTAGAAGTAATTTTTCACAAAAACGGTGCTCTACAAATTATTCCATTATTATTATAATTATATGAATACATTCAATGCTAGAAGGCAATAATTGATAAGAGAAAGATTTTTTCTTTTTTGAATGAAAACCAAAACATAGACAGCTGAAAACTTCATTTTGGGGCGCAAAAATCTTCAATTGGGCCGCAGGTTAGGCATGCCTGGTCTAAACTATCGATTTTATTTCGATGTTGCAACGCATGTTTGACTTTAGTGGGAATCTAACATGTAATTTAAAACTAAACCCATAAACTTTTGAGTCCCATTATTTCATTTTAATATATTGTCCGCTTTGTCGGCTCGTTTAACTCTTGGCCACTCAATTAATTTTTATTTTTAAAACAATTGTAATGTACACATTTTGGTTATATAAATATAACTACATATATATTACATAAAAAAAATACCTTTAGTTTCATTGAAGAACTCGTCTGCTCTCAAAACTACTAATTTATAAGTAATTAATTAATGCTTTACATCAGGTGTGCAACTTGTATACTATAAGATGAATAAAATATACGTGGATTGACCGGTCAGTGACTGAGTGAGTATTGCGTTTGGGTCCCACCAGGGCGTCGCATGTTCGATTTCTTGACTGGCTAAGTCCTCCATCACGAATTAAGGTCTTAACATCTTACCGTGGTGGTAGTAGGAGGTTTTCAAACATTGTTGGATTATTCGTAACCCGGGAATGTTTGTCTTTCTTTTTATAATTAAAAAAAATTCTGCATCATATCAGTTTTTTTGTGTCACTCAAATATCTAATTAGATTAGCAATTCCTTTTCAAAATAACTAAGTAAATTTGTGTCAGTGTTTAAATAACACACTAAACTAACATTTAAAAAAAAAATAATTGGAACTTTCGTGTTTCAAATCAAACATGTTTAGTTACTCTTTTAACAAAGTAACCCCACTTTTTTGCGAAACGCTTTAAAATAATTGCCCGGAGGCGTTATAGTAATATTTCCATCGGGAACAGTTATCGAAAATAATGGAAAACGAAATTGTTAAACTGCGGGGGTTTATTTTTAGTTGATAGGGCACACGTAGGTTATATTTTATTTTAGTTGACAGGGAACACGTAAGTTATGTTTATATATTTTAGTTATTTATTCACATAGATTACTCCATATTAACTTTCAATCCCAATTCTCAATACACAACCCGCAGAAAACACACAACAAATAAAATCAAACCAAAAGTTTCGATCTGGATCAAAACAAAGATACCAACCTACACAATTGAAACGCAAAACCAAACATATCCCAACAAAATTATTATTTACTAGCTTTTCCCCGCGGCTTCGCTCGCATGATATAACGGGAAATTACTGTAGCGCTTGCACTTATCAATTATCTCCCCCCCCACCCCACCCCCTTCCCCTCCCGCATTCCATATATTCATTCCCTTACATTCAGTTTTCAAACATCTAGCCTACCACCTAAATTTCATAATGCTATAGCTCAAAGTAAAAAAGAATTACTTATCCAATTTTGTTCATTCGTTCGGAATTTATGCGCTTACAAACATTTCGGATGTTTATTTTTATTTAAATATTTGGAAGTTCGTTGATATAATAAAAAAATACTCTATTTATCATTCAGCCTTTATAATCGTTACGAATTATATTTTTAATACAGGAACTCAAATCTGACATTTATTCCAAGCTTGTCCAAAAAAAAAACGAATTCTAATATTTAAATTTTCTGCAGTAGTAGCTGACCAGTAGACTGAGTGCCTACCAGCATAGAGCCCAAAAATATATCAACATTGTTTCCATGGAAAAGATTTTTTTCTGAGGTTAGCAAAAACTCGCTTTTGTTAGCGACAGAAAACGTATAACAAATATAATATATTAATATTTATAATTTCATAACGCCAGAGCTTACCATCATATACAACCTGTAGTCTGCGCATATAATTTAGCTTTATATTGGTGAAAGAATTATTAAAGTCTTTATATTGTTTTATGCGTGAAAAGGTCATAAACAAACTCGAGCAGTTTCGCATTTATAATATTAGTATGGATTAGGTACAAGACATGCAGCATATTTAATAGTTTTATAGTATTGCATATTTTCCAACCTAAAGTAGAGTGATATGAATAATATGTTTGACATTATTTTACGAATCCATTTTCGTATAAAACTTTAATTTTTATTTGAGGCTAAAATACCCAAAAAGACAAAAATAATATTTTGTTAACCCTCAGCTGCCTGACGTACTTTTCAGGTGCATTACCACCTGACGTCGGTCCTGGAGACCACTTGCGTATTTTCCATGTTCGATAATAATATATCAAATTTTTACAACAAATAAAAGTCATATCTGTATTTTTATTCATAAGAAGTTATAAAAGTACGCAAATGTATGTTTTAACTTATAAAAACTCAACCTTTAACTATTAATAATTTTAATATAATAATTTTAGGAAAAAATATAAGCAATTTGAAAATCTGAGATCAGAGTGATATTAATCCCTCTAACTTTGTAGTTTTACTTATTTATTGTTAATTCGTTATTTAATATAAAATATAAAATAATTTTTGTCACAAATAAGGCACGATTATTAAAAAATCACAACCAACAAACTTTTACAAGTTGCGGCGGAAATCAAAGCAAATTTTGTTACTGCATTCAATGTAAATCGGATTTTTACATGCGAAACATACACACGCTGTTTTACGTTTCTTTTTAATATTGCAAGTGGAACATCCAACATTCGTAATTACATGTATTTTTTTTAAGAAAGACAAACATTCCCGGGTTACTAATAACCCAACAATGTTTGAAAATATCCTACTACCACCAAAGAAAGCCGAAAATGTTGCTTGTGTTGTAATGGAGGACTTAGCCTTGGAGGAATCGAACACGAGACGCCCGGGTGGGACCCAAACGCGATGCCCACTCAACCACTGACCGATCAAATATTTCTTCATCTTCTTATTTTCTAGCGAAGATACGGCGCCTTAAGATTCCAATGGTAAACACAAGCTTTGAACAAAGACACCACAAATATCAGACAATTAAAACTTTGAACAATCTTTCTTTCGGTACAAAAAAATAAAGGCTTCAGCACGGGTAAAGCACACAGTGAGGCCCACATTATCTAATAACGTTTTAAAATATGTAAAGTTATCGAATCAAATATATACATTTATTTTAAAAAAATATTGAAAGACTAATAATGTCTTTTAATAAAATAAACAATGCCATCACAAAGTGGAAACCTTTGAAAATTAATATTTTAAAACTCTGCTCATCCATTCATCTAAGAAATGTACAATTTGACTTAATAAAAATGGAAGATTCGGGGAAAATGATTATTTGTTTAATTGGATACCTTCCTACTGCTCATTCAAAACTCTTTCTGACCTACAAGCTGGACTCCACCTGAGGAACTTCTGGGATCGAAGTATCCATGTACCTATGCCTGAATATGAAATCAATAACGGTTCGAAATTGTACATGTCGAAGTCTGTCAATGGTCTACTTTACATATCTACTTACTCTAAATCTTTATTTATCCAAGAAAACACAAATCAAATACCCCCATCGTACTACAAGACAAATAATAATATTGTATTTTTGATCGAAAACTTCATGGTGCGTGTTTGTATTTATGTTGATTTAGGTCTGTGATGATTTAGAAGTAGTGATGAATCGACTTCACTGTTTCAAACTATTCGTTCAATCGTCATTTATTTATTATATCGATAACGGAAATTTGAAACGCCATAAAGGGCAATAAATTTGAAAATGAGTTAAATATATCATTATTCTCCTTTTTTCTCGTTCGAAATGCGTCATCGAAATATTTCTAGGAAAATAAGTTCGCCTGTTACGACGTGCATTTTAAGAGAATATTTTTCCTGAAATAATAAAAATAAATTTAACACTTTTATTAAAGAAATTTGCAAAAAATGTTAATTATTCTGAAAAATCTTGTAAATGTTATTTTATAAAAAAAATCATGATTATACGCCTACAAAAACAAGAGATTTGATTTTTTTTATTATTATTTTCGCTATTCTGAACAAAAAAAAAATTGTCCTAACAGCATTTCAAACTTGCGTGATCGATGTAATCTTCTTTTATTAGTCAGAGGCTTACATAAGCCGATATGTCGATCTAAATATAATTAATTTTTATTTTTAACTTTATAAGTAAAAGCTCAAATTCTAATATTTAATTAAAATTAAGACAATATTAGCGAAACTCAATCGAAAATCTGGAAACAGAAAAAGATGTTTGTACCTCCGGGACTCGAACCCAGGACCTTCGGCTTTCTGGGCCACAGTTCTACCAACTGAGCTAAGGTGTCTCTAACCGAATCGGTCATCTTTAACTGTAAACATACTTCGACTGAGAACTACCAACATTATCTTTATTTTAACGCATATTTTGTTGGCTGTTATCTTTATGTATGATTGCAAGATTCAAACCCGAACTAAATGCTATCTAGAGAGTATCTGGATAAATTTTTAACCGTTTTATTTTTAATATGCGACATCAATTGACTTTTCTGCAAGTCTAGGAAGATTTTTTTTCTTTACTTTACGAGTAAATCTTTAAATTGAGGTATTTAATTAAAATGAAGAAAATATTATAATTTATTTAGTTTCTTTTTACTCTTTAAAAGACTTGAAATATTTTAATAAAACTCTTAAATATAAAAAAAAAAAAAATTATTATGTTTATATATAATTTTGACATTTTCAGAAGATACAAATATAAAAACAGACGTAGTAATAAATTAAAGGGTTGACAGCTAATTTTATGGATCAACTTCAAGGCTTGGGTAGGGTATTTTCAGTAATTTCCATGACAATGTTTTTTAAAGTACTAGTCAGTTCTTTTTTGATAATTCCTTTAACCAAGATTTGCTTGGACTTAATGTAGTTATTTATCTTACTCATAATCTAGATTCTAAGAACAACTGTATATATAGATCCCCACCGAAACTAATCTTTTAATTTATGTGTAGGATACTGCCGCCATGGGTCGACCCACAGTGCCCTTCTTGACAATATCAAGGAGGTTACAGTGTTTCTACTTAGGTCGATAGAATAGCACTTAATCCCAAACATGGGAACACCTCAGCACAGGTTCGCCTAGTGAGGTGTTCACAAAACACTACGACTAACCTATTTACATACAGTTACGGATCTTTAACATGTTTTTTTTTCTTATTAATAACCTATTATCTATGTAAACTATGTAATTATTTGTAAAGTGTATGTACAAGAATAGAAATAAATAAATAAATAAAGTTATTATTTGATCATTTGATGGCTGGGAGTTTGTTGTGTTACAACTTTACAGCGAAAAAAATACATTTTCTTTGTCCAAGTATTACACTTAGGTACATTTAGTTTGTCCATTTGCTTTGCTCTGTGAACGTGAGGTGTTTGCCTTTTTGTCATTTTTCGGACGATGAACCAGAATATTTTTGGAATAGGTTTTTGTGTATGTTGTTGTCGGACTGTTTGAAGACTTTGGTAGTTGATATTTAGGGTCCTCTAAAATGGTATTTATGATGCACTTCTGAGTTTTATTAAGTCATTTATGTGATTTCGTATTGCTGAGCTCCATCCTAACATTCCATATTTTTATTTGTATTCTTAATTGTTTTTATAAGTACCATAAAAATGAAATTAGATGGCGTTTTGTTATTTATTTCAAATAAAAACCACATTCACGTTCCTCGATGACCTCCAGAAATTAATTATTGATAAGTTTAAACCTGTTTATACCTGTTTTGTAATAACATTTTTGAAAAATGATTACACATACCCGTAAGGCAAACCCTGCTTGCTGTACAAACCATTAAAAACCTGGGATGTATATCTTATTGAAAATACGCGTGCGCGTTCTTTAATTTATTTTCGTTCGATTTACTTTTTTTAAGTAATTGTACAAATTAGAAAAATCAATTTTCTTTTATTTAAAAAAAAAACTAGGTGTGTTTGTTATGATTTTTGTGGTACGGCGATCTTTTTTATATTTAAAAATTTGTACCTCTGAAAATGTTCGATATGTGAAGGTATTCATATGTCAGCCTTAAGCCGCCGCTATCCGAACTCGACCGATTTCTTACACATCTCCCTTAAACATTTGAAGTTTTTAAGCTCTTAAAAAAATATATGTTATTTTTGAAGATAATATCTAGATACGTTCCACGCCGAAACGCAAATTCTATGAAATTCCCTCGACAGAAAAAAATCGCAAAGCATGCTCCGAAAATTATTTAAAACAAGTCTATTTCTATTATTTTACAAGTTATATTTATGAAAAAATTCACAATGTTTCTTTAAATGAAACTTAAGATACGTTCCATGAGATTTTTGCTGTATTTTAAACGAGTCATGTTTTATTAAGCTTTTTCGCAATTTTCGCTGCAATTTTATCACTTAAAATATTAGCGCGCTCTGTCCAACCTTCGTAATTACATATCTCTCCATCTTCTTCTTTGTCAACCGAAAAGCGCCGCCTTAAGTGAAACTTAACGTACAAAAAATGTTGATAAAATATAAATTTTAATGCATATTTTTCCGTCTATCTGGACTGAAGCCGATAGTTCTTGTGGTAATTAAGTTTAAAAGTAGCTTTTTTTCCAAATTTATGCCTATTTAAAGTGCAGCGGCGTGCGGCGGCTCTTTCACAATTTACCAAAAAAAGATTAATAAAACACTGTATTGCAAAGCGGCCCTGTGAAGAAAAGGTTGGAAGCCGCGATTCCGGATCTTTTCGGTCTTTTCCGGATTTTTTCCGGATCTTTTCCGGGTCTTTTCGGGTATTTCCGGGTAGTAATGACTAATGACTAAGGTCGTTCATTCTTTGATTGCAATTGTCCGCGGTCCCCCGCAGCCATGTTCCAAAGAGTCTTTGATATTCGGTAGTGCTGATTCGCAGTAAAGCAGAAAGTTGTGGTTTTATCGGTGCGGTACCGAGCTTTTTCAATGCAGTAAAAAGCTTTCCGAAGCGGTCGAACTTTACGACGAAAGTTTCACCCCATTTCATGTCAAGTCAGAACACATATTTCATTTTTAAAGTTTACTAGATGGCGCTGGCAAACTATTCACTCTTACTATAGAATTCTAGACTCTTGGGAACTTAAGTAATTTATTTGTGTTCAGTTACAAAAGTTGTGATATAATTTTTTTCTAATTAATCAGCATTACAATACTTAGGCCTACGGTACATAAGCCTGTGATAATAAATTGTCAAGGGCTTAATTATTCCTTTGCTAGCTCAGTTTGTCATCATTGAACAAGAATTTTTTTTGCTTATAATGATGGTGGATGCAGTTTTTAAAATATTCCCAGAATATTAGTTGTAACAAGGGAACGTTTGTCAAAAAGTGATGAAAGGGAGGGCTCGTCATAGAATTTTATAACAGAAAAATAAAGAAAAACTGTAGAATTGCAATTTTTTTTCTTTTATTTAAAATATTTTTTTTACATTAACTCCACACAGGAGGCCCTGAGGAAAATAATTTCCCTCAGGGCCTATGTCATCTGAGATACTGTGTGGAGGGTCTTTTTGAGGATAGGAATGAATGAACATTGGTCTTGAAGAGACCCATGTTGAAGGAAGGAGGAAACACAGAGGCCGGCAAATCGTTCCATAGCCGAGCTGTTGAACAGAAGAACGATTCGAAGAAGCGACCCGTTTTCATGTGACAAATGTCAACCGTGTACATATGTTGGGCACGCGTTTGGCGTGTCTCCCAATTATGCACCGGTGCCGAAGGGATCAATGACGCTAGTTCCTCAGAGCATCTTCCATTGAGATAGGGATAGGGATAGCATTCGCTATCCCTATTCTACCGATCCTAATATACCGACCGCCCGTTTCTGTTCAGATTGGAGGGTATTTTTCAAGTATTTTGGAACTCCAGACCAGAAGTGGCTGCCAAATTCAACCGTATTTAAATTCAGATAAATGATACCTAGACCAACGTAAGAATTTTGGTTGCTTCCAAATTTATTTTTTATGAGTATTGCACAAGGATCTCAACTGATTCCGACCATCTGGAACAGTGAGACTGTGGCATCCCTAATCGAGATATGTCGTAAGGCTTAAGTAGTAGGTAGGGAAAGTAGATTGGAAAGAGGAAGATGGGAAAGTATCTGGCTCTTTAGATCTAATTATCAAATACGGCTGAAGCCATTTCAAGCAACGTTTCAATTCTGAATGGTGGTCTAACACCAGAGCGATAGTGAGAGCATTCTGGAACGTACCGCAAGGATACCAAGTATAAGATGAAAATAACGTTCAATGTTGCCAACGTTTTCATTGGCCTATCGAAAGGTCTCATATAAATTGACATCAATATTGATTGGTTCCATGACAACTCAGAAAAAAGTCAACTCAACACCTCTTTGAAAGGTCATTAAACGCTCTGAAAAAAAAAATTATGAATAGCCCATAACCTAATCTAACGTAACCTATTTATTTTTAAATCACTTTTAAAGACTTTTCAAAGGAGGTGTTGCGTTCAGTTAATTTTGAGTTGTCCGGTCACCGTATGGATCATATTTCTAGAGATTGTCAGTTCAGCGGATCAGCATGTGAAAATGTTGGCAAAACTGAATGTTATTTTCATCTTGATAAAAATATATTTTTTACTGATGTTCATCGATTTCCAGGGGTTAAGCGTAACTGGCATCTGTCATTTTTTGTTGGTTCGGGTTTAGTTTGGCGTGTATTAACGCTATTAATCAACTTGTCAAAAACGATAAGACTAAATTTAAAGGTTAAATCAATGATATCAAATATTAATCATTTCTAAAAACACGATTAATCATAAAAAAGAAATATTTTTAAATTTGAAACCATTTAAAACCTCAATTTGGGAGGCGGGAACGGGTAACGCCGGGTTGGAAACATTTATTGGATAACCAACACCCCCTGTCATAGGTCACCCCAAGTGTTTCACTACGTTTTGTGATTTGCAGTGATGGCCGGGTTTGAGGTTTGTCTAGATCTTGGTGGCGGTTGCGTTTGGAAACCTACTACATAGTAGGAAGAGACTGGTTGGGAGAGACCTTTTGCAACCCGTCGCGTCGCCTTGCATCGCAGGGCGGATTCACACACATTAACCCTAGATTCCTCCTTTTACCTTTTCCACTCTTCTCTCTCTCTCTCTCCGATGGCGATGGCGCTACAGCCCATATCGAGCCTTGGCCTCCCTCAACATTCGCCTCCAACTCCTCCTGTCCTCAGCGGCTGACTTCCAGTTTGTTATCTGGAGAAGCCGTGCTGCATCCCCTCTTACCTCATCTTCCCACCTCAGTCTGGGTTTTCCAACTTCTCTTTCCACCTGGATGTCCAGTCAAAATTCTTTTTGGGACGCGTGTGTCCGGCATTCTCTGTATATGTCCAGCCCATCTCAACCTGAGGAGTCTCATGTGGGCTGAGATGTTAGGGGCCTGATATATATCGTACAGTTCTTTGTTGTGTCGGAAACTTCACTGTTCCCCCTCTTTCACGGGTCCACATATTCTTCTCAGCACTTTTCTTTCAAAAGTATCTAGCATTTCAGCCATCTTTACAGTCAGTGTCAGCGCCTCACGTCCATATGCCAGTACAGTTCTAACAATGGTCTTGTATATGGTTATTTTGGTTTTTCTGTGGACGCTACGTGGCTTGAACACTGGGAGCAAAGAGAAGTATGTTTTGTTGGCTGCTGTGATTCTCCTTCTGATTTCCGCTGGATCATTGTTCTCTCTCAGACTGGAGCCTAGGTAGGTAAATTAAGAATTCCAACCTTTCCATAAAAAGACCCTCCATATAGCATCCCCAAAGATGACAAAGGCTCTGAAAGGATTTTTTTCCTGGGGACCTCCTGTGCGAGGGCTGATGTAAAAAAAATCCTGTCTAAAACTATCGTCTTCATTTAACCATGTTTCCATGTTTACTCCAATTCTTTCTATGGTACTAATTTATTTTATTTTCAATGTCTTTTATTTTTCGATGATTTTAAATTATTTAATTTTCATTTTTACTAACATCCCTCCTGTTGTTGTAATTTCTTTTATTTTCAAAGTCTTTTATTTTTCGATAACTTCAATTTATTCTATTTTCATTCATACTCACATTCTTCATATTGGTCTAACGTCGTTTATTTTCAATGTCTTTAATTTTTCAATGATTTTAAATTATTTTACTTTTATTTTTACTCACATTCTTCCCTTTGTTCTAATGACCTTTATTTTCAATGTCTTTAATTTTTCAATGATTTTAAATTATTTTACTTTTATTTTTACTCACATTCTTCCCTTTGTTCTGATGACTTTTATTTTCAATGTCTTTTATTTTTTGATGACTTTAAATTATTATATTTTTATTTCTACTCACATTCTCCCCATTGTCCTAATGTCTTTTATTCTCAATGTTTTTTATTATTCAATGATTTTAAATTATTCTATTTTTATTTTTACTTATATTCTTCCAATGTCTTTTATTCTCAATGTCTTTTATTTTTCAATGATTTTAAATTATTCTATTTCTATTTTTACTCACATTCTTCCAATTGTCCTCATGTCTTTTATTTTCAAAGTTTTTTATATTTCGGTGATTTTAAATTACTCAATGTTTATCCTTAATCACATTCTTCCTATTGTTCTTCCTATTATTCATTCCATCCTTACAAAACTCCTTAATCTCATACTTTCAATACATTTAATTAACCCAATGATCGTAGTTCCTTTAAGTGTACGTACTCGCTTTATATCTGTGACTCTCCTAAGCTCTAGAGTAACTAAACATCTGCAAAAAAATTCATTAAATATTAATTGCTACTACTTATACATCCACACAACTAATAAAATCTCTGCTAAATTCGAACCCCCACCAAACACAGACGCTCATAATGGATCCAACTAACTCTATCGATAATTTTCTTAACATCACTGTTCAAACGACAAATGATACAAATGCGTATAAAAAAATTATCTCCAAACCTAAAGCACTAAAAATGTTTGCCATGAACATCCGTAGCCTCAATAAAAACTTCGACAATTTACTTGTACTCCTAACTGACTTAGGAAATGAATTTGATATAATTGTTCTGTCAGAGTGCTGGATTAATGCAAATTATATCCCGAAAATAATTAACAACTACTCTGTGTATAATACAACTCGGCACTGGTCCCAATCCGACGGGGTCATAGTTTATGTAAAATCTCACTTAAATCATATAGTGTCTGAAACTTCAGTTGACCATGCAAATTGCCTCAAAGTCTCTATTGACAACTTAAATATCTTCGCCATATATCGCTCCCCTAAGTCCAATAACGTCTCCCCTTTTCTCTACTCGCTCGAAAAAAAAATCGATGACACCACTAAGGATCTTATCATAATCGGTGACATCAACATAGACATCCTAAACGAAGCCAGCCCTCATACTACAAAATACCTAAACCTCATGGGTCTGCATGGCCTTATACCATACATCAACATACCTACCCGAGTTACACTCACTACTAAGACATGCATAGATCACATCATGGTCAGAACTAGGCGAACCGCTAAATCAATTGTATTTGAATCTACCGTAACAGACCACTACTCAACCATCCTAGAATTACACAACTCAAAATCTACTCCCCCTAAGTCCAGCAATCCCTCTCATAACATTGTAAACATGGATTATCTGATAAAGTCTGTAGAACAAGAAAAATGGGAGTCTACCCTGCTTTCTGAAAATGTCAACACAGCTCTTGAAATTTTTTCTGCATCACTAACTGCCCACATTAACCAAGCGTCTTTCCCCACCAAAACAGCCTCCAATAAAAAAAAGAAACTGAAACCTTGGATTACGAATAGCCTTATCTTCTGCATACGTAAAAGAGACAGACTACATAAACAAGCACTTAATAATCCAGACCCCCAAGTCTTACGTTTCTATAAAAAGTATCGTAACATCTGCAATAACCTGATAATAATAACCAAACAAAAATACTATAAAAAAAAAATTGAAGATTCAGGATATGACAGTAAAGTAATCTGGAACGTAGTCAACGACATCTCAGAAAATAAAAAAACCTCACTCAACATTCAATCACTACTTATTAATGGTAAAAATATCCAAGTCCACGAAGACCCAAAAACCTTAGCCGATCACGCCAACCATTACTTCAGTAACATCGGCATGAACTTAGCCAAAAAAATTCTTAAAACCACAAATAAAACCGAAAATCTTCTAACTTCACAGGTAAAGCAGCAGAACTCTCTTCATCCCACCCTTATCCTAGCCCCCACATCCACTAAAGAAATTGTTGACACAATACTCTCCATAAAAACAAATAGTGCTGCAGGTATTGATAAAATCTCACCTTACATACTAAAACACATAGCTCACTTTATTTCCACACCGTTAAAACATATTGTAAATCTAAGTTTCAAAAGCGGTTCCTTCCCTAATCAACTAAAACATGCAACGGTGATTCCAATCTATAAGAGTGGCGACAAAACAAATATCGAAAACTACAGACCCATTTCTTTGCTAAGTGTCCTATCAAAAATCATTGAAAAAGTTGTTAAAAGTAGACTTATCTCACATTTGGAAACCCAGAAGATTCTCTCGCCCAATCAGTTTGGCTTCCAAAAAAAAATGAGTACAGAATCTGCAATCTTAGACTTGACTGAGAACATCACCAACAGCCTGAATGAAGGCGATTCCTGCCTAGCCATATTCCTAGACTTAGCCAAAGCATTCGACACGGTTTCCCACCCCATTCTTCTGGAAAGACTATCTCAAATAGGCATCCGGGATTCAACTCTTAACTGGTTCTCCTCATACCTAACTGGAAGATCACAAACCGTGAAAATTAACAACATAGCTTTAAGCAACCCTTTACCAATCCAATTCGGAGTTCCACAAGGAAGTGTTCTAGGCCCTATTTTGTTCCTCATATACATCAATAAACTCTGTAACCTACCCATAACCGGAAAAATAATATCCTTTGCAGATGACACTGTGCTTATAGCTCGACATAAAAATTGGAAAGGAGCATTCGACATAGCTCAATATGACATAGGTCTGGTAAAGAATTGGTTAGATGATAATCTCCTCACCCTCAATGCTGGTAAAACTAAATTCTTAACCTTCAGTCTATCTGCTGCAACCCAACCTTCTATCAATCAGAAAATAACAATTCACTCCTGTCCAAGTCCCTACTCTTCCTGTACTTGCCCAAATTTGGAAAAAGTATCTCATATAAAATACTTGGGGGTCCTAATTGATCACCATCTTCGTTGGGATCAGCACTTAGCCAGTCTAACTCCCCGAATTCGCAAGCTCTCTTATGTTTTTCGAACTCTAAGAAATATACTTACTCCTATAACACTAAAAACGGTTTACTATGCTCTCTGCCAATCCCAGTTAGCATATGGCATCATAATTTGGGGCGGCTGTGCTCTTAATTTTATTGATCCTCTGCAAAAAGCCCAAAAAACGATTTTACGTGCTATCAACAAGCGACCAACAAGATATTCCTCCAATAGACTCTTCACAGAATATAATGTCTTAAACATACGGCAACTTCATCTAAAATTTACACTAACACATTTCATGTTCAAATACAAGAAAAAAACTCTTTTACATCACAGTTACACCACCAGAACAATAACCAAACGACACTACAATGTTCCTACACTACGCACCACATCAGCTCAAAGACATTTCATGTACCTAGCTCCTAAAATGTTTAACCTTCTCCCCGAGAACCTAAAATCCGAAACCCAACCCCATATCTTTAAAAAAAAATTATCAAAATGGATCCTTACATTCAGTAACGATGATGAGTAAAAATTTGCTATTTTAATTGAATTGTAATATAATTGATAAAACTTGTAACATAAATTAATTTAATGTGTTAATTAAATTACTAACTTAATTTGTTACTAAATATGTTACTTAAACTACTTAAATGAATTGCATAAGTTAATAGCTGTACACTGTACCTACACAATCTGTAATCTTCATCCGCCATAACACAGGGACATCCCTAGCATGGCGGATGAATTAACACAATTTTTTGTTCATTGTATAAACTTCTTTTAATAAATAAATAATAAATAAATAAATAAATAAATAACTACCTCACATTCCAAATTTTTACAGACATTTGTAACGTGGAGTTCATTACATTTTGTACATTGAACATTTTAATTTTTGTTATTTTTTACGATAATTCAGACGCCGCCGAGTTGAAAAAGAATTACATGAAATTCTCTTGATCGAAATAAATTTTCTCGAAAATTATAACAAAACACTAATCATTCTATTCATTTAACATGTTGGAGGTATAACGGTATGAAAGGTATGGACAGGTATAAAGGTAAGAAAAATTCACAGCGTTTCTTTAAATGCTACGTAATTCAGATATCAAAATACTTTTGCTCTATGATATATAAATCGTATTTCATTAAATATTTTGCTTACACAATTCGTTAAAATCTTTATTTTTTTTTTTCTTAATATTATCATGCTCCTATCACACCGCCTTTTCAAATCATCTTCAGTAAACAAATCTTTTAAACGCCTATAACCATTAGACCTAGCGCGATTCCCAAAATCACACAAATTATTTTATTTATTTATCAATTAATTCTAAATGCCCTGATACGCTTTTACATTAGCCAATGTTTTACCTTATTTACTACATGACAATTTTTTTTCCATTTTTAAACGGAATTTTTTTTTTTTAATTGTACATAATGTCGGTATTAATATTATTTTTTTCCCCTATAATATCCCCCCGCCTTTTAATTTTTTTTTTTTTGGAAACAAATTACGTTCTTATCATAAAAATAGGACACTTCATACACCCAATCAACTCATTTCTGTTCCTCAAAAGACTGGCGCTGGTAAAAACCCTAAAGGGCGCTGTATTAGGTATTAGGAATTTTCAGCGTCTTGGCCTTGAGGCCTCTTCAAGTCCCCGGCCATGAGAAAAATAATTTCACTTAAAATCTCCTTTAAGGACAACTCCAAGAAAAACCGACTCAGCATCGTCGAGAAAAAAAATCGTCAGCGCTTCCTTGGAGAGTCCTGCCTACTTTTATAAACCACCCCAAGCATCAAAGTTTTTCAAGTATAGTCACGCTATTCGTGGCCCGGAATATTTTTCTATCATTAAGAAAAATAAGTAAAAAAAATTATTTGGTAATTTTTTTTTCATATTATTAAAAAAGTTTTGTTGTGATGTTGCGGGAATTTCGCGTCAGACGATCTTACCATTTTGCCACGGAGGCGGTCTGATTTAAAGGAACATCTCGCGTTATTAATTGGAGCCATTTTGCATGTGAATTACGTAAAGCTGGCGATAAAGCAGTGTCTGTGAATTAATTAGAATTGTGCCAACGTTAATGAACCGCGGCTACACGTCACAAAATACGTTTTCTCCCAACACCACCCCCCACAGACAAGTTATTAATTCAATTCAAATACACCCCCAAACCTAAACCCAAGCTTCCAAACCAACCCCCAACCCATTAGGCTAAGATTTACCAATAACGCTTTAACCCTCTGATGAGCGACGTTCAGGGGCGGGAAGTGGTGAAATAAGGTCTGTGCAGACCTTATATAATGATTTTTTTTTAAAACATGATTAGTATTTGGTACATGTCAGATATGTGTGTACATTTATACTTACCAGAACATTAAAAAAAAAAACAGCCATAGCTTGTTTGATATGTTGGTATGAGCGTGTCTTTGGATTGGTGGCCTGTTTTTTAATCTGTAGAATTACCAATTGTTGGGTCAACGCGACTACGAATGCATATATCTTATCATTATTTCCCACAGAAGTGCAAAACTAAACTCATTTCACGGCCTCCGTGGTCCCGAGGTAAGACTCTGGACTCACAATCCGAAGGTCGCGGGTTCGAACCCGGCGTGCGCAAATAAATTTTATTTGATTAATTTGTGTTATTTCACAATTTATTAATTTAAAAATAATATATAGTATATTTGCGGCACGTTCCAGAGTGGAAGATACTATCAGTATCGGCCTGGTGTAAGACCACCATTCAGAATTGAAACGTTGCTTGAAATGGCATTAGCCGTGTTTAGTGACCAAATCTGAAAAGCCAGGTACTTCCCCACCTTCCCCTTCCCCTATCTCCTTCCCCTCCCCACTACCTTCAGCCACACAACATACCCCAATTGGGGATGCCATAGTCTCACTGGCTCCAGAGGGGAGCATTTGGGACTCTTGTGTGGTATTTCATATATAAAAAAAAAATTCAGTTTTGTACGCGACGAAAACAACTGCTTCGAAAACACGTTCTAACAAGCATACAAACACACACCCATAAATAAAGATATTTATTTACGAACAATTAGATCATTTTCATAAAATATTATTTATAAATCACTAGTATCGAGGTGTACGCTAATTCATTTGTAACCAATGACAATAATGCAATCCATTTGTAACCAATGACAATAATGCAATCCATTTATATCCAATAACAATAATGCAATCTATTTGTAACCAATGACAATAATGCAATCCATTTGTAACCAATGACAATAGTGCAATCCATTTGGAACCAATGACAATAATGCAATCCATTTGTAACCAATGACAATAGTGCAATCCATTTATAACCAATGACAATAATGCAATCCATTTGTAACCAATGACAATAATGCAATCCATTTGGAATAAACACAAAAATTCTAAGAACGGTAAAGACGAAGTACAGTAAAAACAAGTAGGCAACAATAAAATAACTCTAAAATAATGTAGTGCAATTCTAAGGTAAACGCATAAAGCTTTGTAAAAATCTAGCGAAGACAAATCAGCATTCCGTTGGGTTTTCGCTAGACGTAAAAATACGCTATGCTAAAAATATATTTTTTTTAAATATATATAAATATAGCGAAGGCAATCAATGTATTTATCTGTCTATTTATTTTATAAGGGAGAGAGTTAGGGTAGGCGGTGTGGGTTAGTTTTTTTAAGCAAATCTACTATTTTTTTAGTCTTTTGAAACATGCAATAAATAACACATCGTCTTAAAGACATCAAAACTGATTTTTCTGCAGAACGTCAGATTAATTCGTCTGGTCTAAGCGAACCATAATACTCTACAATAAAGAACTCTAGTACATGTTTTATTATTTTTTGTGATAATGACATTTCAATTTAAAAAACAGCACATTCATCTTTGTTTCTATATTTTATTAATGAAAAAAAAAAATTTATAATTTTTATGCGTGTTCATTTTGGCGTACATTCAAAAACATTTATGAATTACTGATTAACAAATTTCCGATAAAAACATAAAAATTATTGTACTTTATCAAAATTTCAAACCCTCGAAGATTTGTGACTTCTTCGTACTTAGCAAGTAGTTTGGTGGAGTAGCGAGTAACTCGCTACTTGACTGGCCGAAAAGCGTTCGCATTACGATCGAGTAGAGTACGTTAGTAAGCGGCGCGTTGCGAGATGAAGAGGTTTAACGCAACAAAGTAAATACGCTAATTAAGCTGTTTGTATTGCTCATTTTAGAAGAGATGGAGGAATAAATTAGTGAAAATAAATAATCTATGGACACGAAAAGAGATTAATAGCAGCAAAAATAAAGAATGAGAGTAGCATCTTCGCTTTAACGGGACTACATATATGTGTCTACTAATGAACTCGACTAAAGACTCGTGGTGTGACGCTCGGTACAGCCGATGCAGTGATGCCAACCAAGCAGTGAGCTTGAAGGGAAAGTGTTTTATTCCTTTTTCAATAACGATTTGTTATTTCTACTTAAAATTATATGAAATATAAATTACATTAAAAAATCATTTATTTGTTAATAGATTTTTACAATTTTATAGATTTTATTTAGTTATTATTGATTCTATTGACAAATGAGTCACTGCTAAGCTATACATTCAGGATTTTTCCTGGAATGCAGCTGGTTTTCAGCAGTGCCCCTAATATAATACACATAATATAAAATAAATAATAAAATTTTATAAAATATTTTCGGAATCAGTGTTAACAAGAATACATATTTAAGCCGTTACATTTTTCGCTGGAGTTCCTTATTCACAATTATCCTTAAAAAAGATTTAGCACAAAGGCATTGCTTATATTAAACATTTCTTACATTAAAACTTCTCGTATTAAAACCTGCACGGAACTTGAAAAGAAACAAAATAATGGTTTAATAAAAATGATTTATGTAACTATAAATTGTAGCTAATTTATATCAATTAAAAATTTATATAAATCAGCTTGCACCTGTACCCTGTTCCTTTACGAACCCATTTTACGAGTCACTAGTCAAATGGGTATGGGGTATGACTTTTGACTTGCAATGAGGGACTAAGTCCTAAAATGATAAAACTATGGTTAATGAACGAAAATTCCATGTATATTTGAATATCTTAATATAGCTGCCTACATATCTTTTATTAGATAGGTATATTGAAATATCTTATATATTTATAGTTGTAAGTTAAACTATCTAATACTACTATGTGATCTATTCTAATGTTTCCTTAAAACTATAAATGTATTTACAAATATTTTCTTAGATATTATATTAAGAATGTTTAAATTGTTAGAACCTGCAGACAAGCTGCCATATGACAGTTTTGTGGGTCTACTCTAATTCTTGTACAAAATGTTCTCTGTAATTTTAAATAAATAATAAAAAAAATAAATAAATTTAAAAAATCCGAAGGTCGCGGGTTCTACTCCCGGCATGCGCAAGTAGTTTTTTCGTTGATTTGTGTTATTTTACAATTAAATCACTTAAAAATAATATAAGGTATACTCCGGAACGTTCCAGAGTGGTGATACTCTCAGTATTACCATGGCATAAGACCACTATTCGGAATTGAAACGTTGTAACTAGGCATTGTAATATTTTTTTTGTGTATTCGAAAAAAATATATATGTTTATATTACAAAACTGGTGATTATGGCGGTCTCTTTGGATGGCTAGAGGCACTTAATGTAATTTTCGAAAAAAATTATTATATCTTCGTGCTTGACCGAATAAACCAGAGATGTCGCCCCCTTGTCCATTTGAAGAAATAATGCAGTTTTCAAATGTATTTATTTTACAAATATTATTGGACCAGTGAATAATTGTCATATCATCTTGTGATTTGAATTCAATGCAATTCATTGTGATTTCTAATCTAGTTGCTTTAAGTTGACAACGGACTTATGCATATTTCAAAATTACGAAAATTATACTGAAATTAATTTAAATTAATTAAGTGGATGGAATTTATTGGGGGGCCTCCCACACGTCGCAGGTTGGTGTATCTGTTTTTTCCTTTGAGATTTGTCAGGTCACTATTTTTTGTAATATTTTGTTCGCGCAAGGCAAATTCACAATCATATTTTTTTTAGTATTACACGCCCCAGGCTCGCATATTACAATACACAATGCTTGAAATGGCTTTAACGTTTTATGCGATCAGATCCAAATAGCCCCACCTTCCCAACTCCCTACCTTCCTCTTCTCCGACTCCTATCCCTCCTTACTATCTTAACCTCACAACATACCCTAATTGGAGATGCTTTCGTTTCACTGGAAGTTCGGACACTTGTAAAGTATTCATATTTTAAAAAAAATCTCGCATGACGGATGACAGCAAAGAAACCCCGGAAAATCTTGCAAGATCTTAGATCTCTCATACTATATTTCTCATACAAGACGTCAGTCTCATTTTGTTACAATATTTAAGCAATTTCATTAAACGGGAATCTTTTTATTTCTGTACTTCTTGATTCTGTAACGCTCTAAATACCAATTAAAATTTAACTTTGCATTTCTAGCTGGAAACTTGCATAAAAAATGTAGGTTTTTTTACCTGACCTACCTCTAGACTGCAGCGTTATAGCAGCTATAAACTCCACCCTGTAATTGTCGGAAAATATGACCGGCTTAATTAAGCTGCAATGAGAAGTTCTATTAAATTTTCAGATATTTAATTTTTCCATCCGACGAAACCCATAAAACCTTCGTCAACTAAATATTTTAGAGTTTTTCTCACAATTCTTAAAAACTTTATTTCTGGCTCCTGTCAAAGGCGGCCTGCGTTGTTTAGCGGTAAGGCTCTTGATTCGCAATCTTAAGGTCGCGGGATTGAACCCCGGCGTGGCAAATAAATTTATTTTTTGAATACTTCGTGTTATTTCACAATTATTTAATTTAAAATAATATAAAGTATATTTGCGGCACGTTCCAGAGTGGAAGATACACTCAGTATCGCCCTGGTGTAAGACCACCATTCAGAATTGAAACGTTGCTTGAAATGGCTTAAGCCGTGTTTCCCGTCCCTTCTCCCTTCAGCCTCACTACATACCCCAATTGTTGATGCTATAGTTTCACTGGCTCCAGACGGGATCAGTTAGGACTCTTGTTTTTTTTTTTTTTACAAGAGCTCCACACAGAAGGCCCTGAGGAAAATGATCTCCCTCGGGACCTATATCGTCTATGGGGATGCTGTATGGAGGATTTTTTTTTAGGAAAAGGAGGGGAGGAGAGTTCTGGGAAGGAAAAGGGTTTAAGGGGTGGGTAGGAATCTGGGGTTCAGTGAGTCCTGGTCATCCGCTTCCATTACCTAGACAAACCTCACCCCATGAACCCGGGCACCCCTGCACCAAACGTATGCGTTTCATTCATAAAAAAAAATTATAACACAGTAGAACTTGTCTACAAACTTCTTTTTTTAGTTGAAAAAAATTTATAATTAAAATAGAAGTTAAGATAAATTTAATATTAATAAATTAACAATTCTCTTATATTGCTAATTTTATTGATATTTCGGACGTTTCTGAATAGTGAAAAACCAACAGCAGAAAAAGTGAAGTGCTTTTAATATTAATTTATGTATTTTAACAAAAATTTAACATATTTACCATAATGTACCCCATATTGTTGAAAGGGTATTAAAAATATTTTCAATAATAAATTGTACATAATAAGTCTTCAGTTAAAATAACAAATCTGCGGAGATAGAATTTTCAGCTACAAGAAGAGGAATTAATCAATCTCCATCTTCAAGTCATGACCAAGACTCAGAACGGTCTCATGTATGACATACGGTATACAATTATTATTGATGAGGCGAATTAATTATATCCGCTAATTAATCAAGGTTGTTTTTACCGTGCAGAGAGAGCCTCGCAGTGGCTTGGAAATATAATCTAGGTGAAATAATTATTATGTAAGAAATTTTATACCAGGTTGTCAGACTAACAAATGGATGTAATTTGCTAGGATTCTATATTTTATAGTGAAGCAAGCTGTGTTTGCTGATGTCCTTGAAATGATATTACTCTGCTGTTTTCAGATTTATCTGTATCATAGAATAAAGAAATAAACTAGAATTTTCTGGGTTGAGTGATTCAAATATATCATCATCTTCTTCTTCGTGTGCCCTATCAGGTCCTCCCGACGTTGGCGATCACTCTGGAAAATGTCTTTCTACATTGTGCTGCCCGGATTAGCTCCTCCGCACTTCTAATGCCGGTCCACTCTCGTATATTTCGTAGTCAAGACATTTGTCTCCTACCAGGCCCTCGGCGACCTTCTATTTTTCCTTTCAATATTAATTGGAGCAAGTGATACTTTTCCCCTCGAAGTACGTGACCCAGATATGAAATTTTCCTGACTTTTATTGATGTAAGCAGTTCTCTATCTGCTCTAGCCCGCCTGAGAATTTCTATGTTAGTGATCATGTCGGTCCATGGAACCTTGAGCATTCTCCGGTGAAACCATATTTCAAAATCATGTATTTCCATATTTTGTTATGTTCATGGTATTTACTTTCAAGGTCCATGTCTCACATCCATACAGCAAGACTGACCACACATAACACTTTAACATTCTCTGCCTTAGTTTTAATTTGAAATATTTGCCTAATCGATGCTTAAATTTTCAATACAAAACCGTATTCATGAAATTCATATATGATGAAAATCTACGCTGTCAGGCGAATGAGTGAGACAGAGCTAGACTAAATTGAATATTTGTTTCCATTCAAATTTGTACGAAAGGTACTTCTAGTATTTTTCTTTGTTCTACAGTTTTAATAATATCTTTTGTACAACAAATTGAAATAAAAGCATTTAATCATGAAAGACTATCGATCTAAAAACATTGTTATGGAGTTAAATGGCAATTTTTTTAGTTTTTTAATTTTTTTTAGTTAGTGACGATCATTATTTTCAAACTTTCCATTTCATTATAAGAGAATAAAAAATATTTTTGGATGGTACTAAAGTGTCAAAAAATGAATAATATTCATCATGGATCAAAGAGAGCTTCCATTTTTTTTACATTTACTCCACACAGGAGGCCCTGAGGAAAATAATTTCCCTCAAGGCCTACGTCATCTTTGAAGATGCTGGGTGGAGGGTGTTTTTGAGGAGAGGAAGGAGTAGAGGAGAGGAGGAGTTATGGGAGGAAGGAAACACAGAGGCCGGCAAATCGTTCAACAGCCGAGCTGTTGAACTCAAGAATGAGTCGTAGAAACGACCCGTTCTCATGTGACTAATGTCAACCATGTACAAATGCTGGGCGCGTGTTTTGCGTGTTTCCCGACTATGCACCGGTGCCGAGGGGATCAATGACGCTAGTTCCTCGGAGCATCTTCCATTGTAATACCGGTAGAACAAGGACAGCATTCCCACCTGACGCCTGTGTTCTAAAGTTTGCAATCCTTTTGCAAGTTAGGAGAATCTATCAAACGGACCGCCCGTTTCTGCACAGAGTCGAGGGATTTTTTTAGGTATTTTGGGGCTCCAGACCAGATGTGGCTGCCAAATTCCAAATTCATTTTCTTTGCAGGTGTCTTTAACAAATCATCAAAAATCAATGCATGATTCTTAAAACCGATCAGTGATGCACATTCATAGACCGATACACCAAAATTGAAAGCTAAAAACCACACTTCACTGATTAATTATTCTAACCTTCCAGCTGTTAGAGGATTAGCGAGCCCAACAAGGTATCACTTCTACACACGCAAACCGCCACAATCTACACATATTCCCTTATGATGCACATTGTAACGCTAACGGAGGCGTTGGCTAAAGAAGGTGCAAGCAAAATTGCCCAAAAATTATTAACGACCCTACATAAGTATTACCAACAACCAGCGGTTTTATTGATGATCTTCGTTTCTTTGTTCCAGAGAGAAGAAACACGTGGCGCCGAACGACGAGCAGCAGCCGCAGTACGCCCCAACACGTAGCAGCACACTCGGCAGCCAGTACTGAGACAGACCTGACTGCATTGGACGCTCACGAGCTCTGGCTTCCAGACACTAGGTAATTCTTCTTGACGACTTACCAGAGTTTGTGCAAGGTGTCTTAATGCTTTTGTGGTTGTTATAAGTACCTAAAAGCTGCACATCTAAGTAGATAGAGGAACGGAACTTATTATTGGGTACTATTAATAGAAAAGATACTAGGTAATTCTTCTTCACGACTTTGTTTTGAGTTTGTGCAAGGTGTCTTGATGCTTTTGTGGTGTTATAAGTATCATATCTAAGTAAATAGAGAAACGGAACTTATTATTGGGTTCTCTTATTTGAGAAGATACTTCTCTTCTTCTTGACGACTTGGAGTTTGTTCAAGGTGTCTTCTGTGATGCTTTTGTTGTTATAAGTACCTACAAGTTGCAGATCTAAGTAGGTAGAGGAACGGAACTTATTATTGGGTTCTATTATTTGAGAAGATACTAGGTATTTCCTCTTGACGACTCGTACTTTGTGCAAGGTTCGTCAAAATTCAGTCTTAATGCTTTTGTGGTAGTTATAAGTACGACATCTAAGTAAATAGAAGAACGGAACTTATTATTGGGGTAATATTATTTGAGAAGCTATATAACAATTTAATACTTTTACGACCAATTTTGCGGAAATCTAAGATACTTAAATAAATCTGCCATATTTAAAATGATGCTTCTGTACCAATTGAAGTCAACTTTATAAACCAAAAATATCTAATCTACCTTAGTAAGACGTTTATATTTCATATTGGAATACATACAGTGACAGTATTTAAATAAAAAAAAGAAGAAAATTAAAAATATTCATTTTGTCATTGAAGAAGATAACACTAACAATCTAAACGAAATGAAAGAGAAAACGATAAAGCTCTAAACTGGGATGAAAAAAAACTTCAAAGTCGATGATCGGGGGAGGGTTTTTTGAAGCCAGGTTTGGATTTATTTAATTTTCCAAACCAATGGTAATTTTTTTTCGTTATGCCTCCATCATGTAGGTACAACATAACAAAAGACATCAACTACCCTATTTGATGTAACCCACTTTTCCAGTGACAAATTTACTTTATTAGGAAAAGCATGGCATTTATTGAGTTTATTTAAACATATGAAGTAAATTTGGCAGTAAAAATGACATTCAACATGAATACATTTACACCTTATAATTTTTCATTAAAGACATTAAATGAAAAAAACCTTACAAGCGAATGTTACGTTGACAGATCTGAGGGCGGCCATGTTGAGCGCACGAGCGGTTTAACATGGTCGCCCATGCTCTAGTAGTTGAACGCAGTAGATATCATCTGTCCTTGGTTATGGTGAAACTATCTAATGGGTTCCGTTCAATAATGGGTTCCGTTCCTCCACATATAATGAATTTAGGCTATCGGCTGTGTGTTGAGCGCTTGCTTCAAAAATATACTCATTGAAAATCCAAAAAACAAAAATAATAATATTATATCCGAGGTAAGTTGCTATAAAAGGAGAAGAGTATGTTTTTTCAGTAATATAAAACTAAAAGAGCTCGTATTTCACGCTTTGTACCAAGAGACTAAAATCACCCGGTTGATAATCGCAACGTTGTGAGGCAGATTTAGGAAAGGAAGATAAAGGTATTACGAATTACTTTATTGAAAATATTTTAATTTATGTAAATTAGGAAGGAACTCAGGAAAATTTTCTTAAAATAAGGGGGCTATAATCAGGAAATTTCAGAATTTTCCATAGTGCCAACGAGATCAACCATCATTGGAGGTTATCCACCACTTACCCGCCCTGGTATAAGTAACAGATGGTTACTCCTTCAAGGCTCTCGCAAGGACTCAATTTTTTTTCGTTAAACATGTAGCTTCGTTATTTTGTATATTATTTATTCATTTTGAACGAATCTAGACCCCCAGTGTCCCTGCATACGTTGTTAGTAAGCAGTATGCAAGTGCTTGTCAGGAAAAACAAAAAATCAATCATCAGATAATATGCATTTATTGTGACATTATATGTTTGTAGTATGCTGGTAAGGTTTTTTTTTTAATTTAAGAGGCTGGTATAGGTACCGCCACCCTGGGAACCATTTATTGGATAACCAACGCCTTTACCATTGGTCACCCCGAACGGTTCTCTACGTTAGGTGACTTCAAGGGGTCCCTGATTCAATGGGTGAGGTGTGTTTAGGCCTTAGCGGCGGATACGCCTGCCACCAGCTGCAAGGCATGCCGGATCGGGAGAGAATGGTTGAGGAAGACCCTTTGACCTCTTCAGCTGGTCTCTCCCGACTCGTAGTCTTGCACCGCAGCGGGAGAGATAAATTCATACTACCGTCACTCCCAGACACACAGACCCCTAGATTCCTTCCCACCCCTCATACATTTTTCTTTCCCAGAACTTCGTCTCTCTCCTTTCCTTAAAAATACCCTCCACACAGCATCTCCATAGACGAAATAGGAAAACAGGAAATTATTTTCATCAGGCCTCCTGTGTGAGGTTAATTAAAACAACTACTAAGTTGACTCTTCATTTAACGTGAAAAATGTTTATTTTATGACAACAGATTCCTACCCACCCTTCATACCTTTTTCTTTCGCAAAACTTCTTCTCCTTCCTTTCAATAAAAAACCCTTCACACAGCAACCTTAAATATGACATGTGTGGGGTTAAGGAGGTACACAACCCTAATAATTTTTGTTTGCTGAAAACTCACATTTTAATCATTTCCGGCGAATTCGTAACTATAATAACTTTTTTTACTCCAACAAACCCCTGGAAATGTTAGTTTTTTTATACTTAAAATTAATAAAAACAATACCTTACCATTAATATAATTTACGTACAACTATTTCAAAACTTTATAACCAGTTTTTCAATTATAAAGTTAGTGGTAAGCACCAGATTTTATTTTTCTAGACGATGAATAAATAACTTCAGGAGGTATTCATTTGGCGGAAAGGTTGAATCTCCAGGCCCGCTAGAGCGAAATCGACCGTACGTTCGTCTAATACGCCGTGCCGAGGGCGTATATTTGTTTGCAATACACGGGTTGCGAGTTGCAATTTGTATACACGGCTTTTTTACTTACGTCGTTAAGATTCTGAATATATTTAAGGGTATATTGTCTTCTTAATGTTAAAAAGGAGCTTTTTTTACCCAGTATTCACATGAATTATTTTTGTACTGTCCACGTATTTTACTACAATAGGTTACATTTTCGTAATAAAATTTCTGAACATCGTTTCGTCTGCTTAATAAATTTAATACTTTGATGATATAAAAAATAAAACTTCCATATCATTCAATAAAATAAGACCAACAAATAGAGAAAAGTTTCCAGAAACGATGATGCTTTGTGAAAATCCATCTCCATAATACGTCCGACTAATTTTGCCATCCATCTACTTCTCGTGTTGTTTCCCCATAATTCTTCAGCTAAATGAAATCTCTTGTGAATTGGCAAAACCGAACTTTGCCTCCGAAAAGAAAAAGAAATAATTAATTCTCTGAGCCTCTTAATTCAATGTCGAATACAAGAATTCCTAAACCGCTTTTAATATAAATCATTAAAGTAATTACAACAAACTTTTGAATTCTCTTTGGATTCTGGAACGTAAATCTGTCAGCAGTTTTTAGTTGACAAATAATTGTAGATCTAATATGTCAGGCTTTAGAATTTTTTTAAAGCCGGCTTTTACTTTTTACAATTTAAGAATAATGGCACATGTATAAAAAATTATGAATTTTGCACACAAAATTACTTACTTGAATGTGAAAAAAAAACAGAGAGTGCAATTGATACTTAGTAGAAGTGAAACTAGAAAGTCGCTTTCTTTTCCTTCTTGCCTGTTTAATTTAAAGTGGTTTGAAGATTGGATAATGATTTCACAAAAATAAAAATGTTTTTTTTTTTTATTACGTACGATTTGAGCCTCCGGATGTCTGTCTCTCTGGCCGCTGAGATTTGTCAAGCGCCTTGCCCACTGCGGTATGGGAGGCTCGTGCCGAGGCGCGAATTTACCACATTATATTAGAACCGATGGCCTCCGAATTTTAAATCACTAATGGGGCTAAAGAAGTTTCACCTCAAAAACTTGCAAATTAATAATGTAACCACCTGATCACAAATTACCTTAAGAGACCATTCAAGCGTGGGAGTTTGCCTAAGACTCACATTTTCAGTAATTCTGACGAATTAATAACTATAATTCCTTTTTTTCAAACCGATACCCATGGAAGTAAATTATTTGTATTTAAGATTAATAAAAATAGTACCTCACCATTAAATTATTTTATTTAAAACGGTTTGAAAATATTATAAAACGTTTTTCAACAATACATTTAGCTACAAACACCAGATTTTATTTTTCTAGACGATGAATGAATAAATTTTCGGAGGATTTTTTTAGAAACATCTGAAATTTTAGTGATACGTTTATCAGAATTAATTAAAATTAGCAGTTTGAAACCCGCCCCACAGTTTTTGCAGCTAGGCGGCTTTGGTTCGGATTCGTCCAGTTTAAGTTTGAATGACATTTTATAAATTCGATAAAAACCGGTTCCAAAAATAGCCGTTTCCTCGGATCCAGTGACAGCTAGTCACCGGTACAAAGTGACGTCATAGAAAATATATAGATGCGCTGTATTATTATTCACCAGCCAGTTACAAATTATGATCAATTTTTCCATGCCTGGAAAGATTCACAAAGTTACAAATCCAATGGTATTTATACCTGCCGGAGATCCGCGTGAGACCCTTATGCGATCTGTTAACGTAAGTGGCGCCATCCTTTGACATTATTGGCTACTTTCTTGAATTCGGTTCTATTACATAAATAGCTTTTTAACAAACTTCAAGTACGAAGATGGTTTTGCATACGGCGCGGTGTCAGAGATGTATTCGAAGTCAGATTCTTAAATTTATTTATTTATTTATTTATTTATTTACGCCCTAGTGGGCTTTTATACAAATAAGTAATAAGCTAAGTAATAAGTTATAAAGTAATAAGTAATAAGTTAAAAAGTAATAAGTTATAAATTTCAACCGTACAGACGTAAGCCTATTAATAACGTTCGATTTACCACGCGGAAAGATCACATTTTCAGGCCTGCTGGGGCGAATTTGTAGGCTCGTTTTTATCACGCACGTCGCGTCGTTAAGTTTCCCATAATATTTTAAAATATACTAGGCAAATTCGACAGTAGGTCTATCCAATACACCGAGGTCACGCGTCGCATATTTGTGTACACGATTTCTTTACCTACGTCATTAAGGCGGCGCTACTCGGCTGAAAAAGAAGAAGATGGAAAGATATGTAATTACGAATGTTGGACGGAGCGCGCTAATTTTTTAAGTGGTGAAATTGCAGCGAAAATTGGGAAAATGGACGCTTGAATTCTGCATAATTAATTGGCGTACGTAGTACCTACCTATTTGGATAATATTTAATATTATGAATTACATTTGTTTTCTACAGCCTAGTTGATAATCGCAGATAAAAGTTTAAATTCGAACAAGCATTTTTTAATATGTAAACACGTGGTTAATCATTTGTAACAAAAAATATTTCAGTAATTTTGGTTCGTGAAATGTCAACAAAAAATAATTCAGAAGAGATGCTAGACATCTCTTGTTAAAAAGTGAAACTATTAAGATGTCTGTGATAAATCGAGGTATACAATGCGCGGGAATTTTTGAAATAATTCCAATAAATGTAAAAATATCTTATTATTTATTATTTTAACTTTAAGAGTAAAACCTCAAACTGTAATATTTAATTAAATGAAGACATTATGAGCGAAACTCAATCGAAAATCTGGAAACAGAAAATGGCAGCCAATAAAAATATGCGTTAAGAAAAATGAAGATAATATGGGTGGTTCTTAGTCGAAGTATGGTACAGTTAAAAGTGACCGAATTGGATATCGACACCTTAGCTCAGTGGATAAAGTAGGATAGTAAGTAAAGTAGTAGTGGTAGCGCCCAACCCGGAAAGTAGGGAGGTCCTGGGTTCGAGTCCCAGAGGTGCCAATATTTTTTTCTGATTTTTCTGTTTCCAGATTTTCGATTGAGTTTCGCTCATAATGTCTTCATTTAATTAAATATTACAGTTTGAGGTTTTACTCTTAAAGTTAAAATAATAAATAATAATATTCATCCCAGACTTGCAGAAGAGTCAATAGATGTCGCACATTAAATAAAATGGATAATAATTTATCCAGACACCATCTAGATTGCATTTAGTTCGAGTTGAATCTTGCAATCATTCATAAAGATGGCAGCCAATAAAAATATGCGTTAAGAAAAATGAAGATAATATGGGTGGTTCTTAGTCGAAGTATGGTACAGTTAAAAGTGACCGAATTGGATATCGACACCTTAGCTCAGTGGATAAGAGCGCCCAACCCGGAAAGTAGGGAGGTCCTGGGTTCGAGTCCCAGAGGTGCCAATATCTTTTTCTGATTTTTCTGTTTCCAGATTTTCGATTGAGTTTCGCTCATAATGTCTTCATTTAATTAAAAAGTAAAAATATCTCTTCAACTTGGCCACATTTAAGCCAGTGATTGCTCAACGGTGTTTTGCAAATTCGCCAAAATGTGGCCAAATGGTGGTTATGTCATTAAAAATTAATTTTCCAAATGCATACTAATTTCTAAATGATTTATCATACAATTTTAACCGTGACAAAATATTATTTTCCTATTTTTTAAATTTTAATTGAGAAATCAAAGCTTCAAAGATGTTGTCAAAAATGGCGATGCGTGCTAGAAATGGTTTAATTTTTCAATAAATTTCTAAACCAAAGTTTTCTGTGAGTTTTATTAATTAATGTACACATTTCTTAAATTCAGTTAAGCAGTTATGCAGAAATTGCAAATAGTAATAAGAACTTCACTTCATTATTTATTTGTACTCAATTTGAACTTAAATATTTCGAACTATGAATTCAAAATACTGACTGCGTTAATTATTCAAGGTAAGGAGTCACGAACCCTAAGTAGACACATACCTCTATTGTAGGCCTTTCAAGATTGGTACAGTTTTAGTTGAAATTAATAATTTACAATGGAGTGTCTGGCCTTAGACAGGACCTGTCTAACTCCAGATAGGAGAGACACAGCAACAAGAAGATGAAGAATTAATAATAAAACAATATAGGTACAACATCTGTTAGCAACGCATTCGGTTTAATATCACTAGACGGTAGGCCGTAAAGCAACCCATTTCAAACTAATACGGTCGTAATGATACCCTTGCTAATATAAAGTTAACGGTAAGATATTAAAGATTAACGAACTTTATATTTACAATAAAGCAAGGATTAAGATAAAACCTCACACATTAAAAAGGCTCCTCATAAAAACCCTTAATTTTATTTTGCTGCCGTCATAACTCTTGTAAGATTATGCTCCTTACTTGTTTTGACATATTTATCCTTGAGTAACACTTTGATTTCGGATTAACTGTACATATAGATAAAAAAATAAACGAATGTTTATAATCAAATACATCAATAGTCCAGATGACTAGAATACATCTCCAAATAAAAAGTTTTGATTAAATGAGGACAATATTAGTGAAACTCAATCAAATATCTGAAAACAGAAAAATATACGCATATATATGCATAACATCACAACTAGGACACGCCTTACCAGGATGGAGCTCTACAAACTGAGCTAATGTATCATACTTCGACTATCGAAGAACTAATAATTATTAATAATTTTTCAATGAAAACTCAACTCTATTTATAATTCATATATATAATTTTATCTACTTGATTTGCACCTCTTACAATTAATTAGTAAAATAACTGAAGATGAATTTCTTTTTGTTCATGATCGACTTTTGACTTTACTGGCAACAAAGTTGGGAGTTATTTTTTTTATTTTGTTTGCAAAGAAAACAAATTCATTAAAATATGCAACTGCCCCGCTTCATAATATTAAAATATCTGTGCTCTGCATATCATTGTTGGAAAACCACAGACCTTCACTTCGCTACCATTTGCTGATCGTTTTTCTCAATTAAAAAAGTGATAACAGAACCTAGTATAAAACATTTTGAAAAAAATTCCAGAGTTTAGGGGATTTGATCAGCCATTAGAGAGGAAGACTTCGTTCTGTGATCAGATCATCGAATGTTTCCCGATCCAAGTGTGCGTGCCACACAAGGAAGCATATTAGCAGAAAATATAGTGCACTTTAGAGGAGCCCTGTGGTCGTTTAGTCGACTTGCGCAATTAAAATTGTTGATATGAGATCACAGGCACTGCATAAGATTGATTATCTCCCAGCAGACATCACTTGAGATAACCATGAACTCCACAGCGATTTTGTAGAACTGAAAAGAGAAAAAAGATATTTTACAACACGGCAACAGCACTCCACCCAATTTGACATGTAAAAACCTAGCTCTGTCATTGGTCCGTATCATTTTAAACCCATCTGGAACCAAAAGCGTAGGCCATCACGAAACATAAACTAGCTTTAATATTTTAAGTTACGATAAGTATGTAATCGTCCTACGACTCAAATTTAACGCAAGCGATGATGTTGAAGAAGTTTGTTTTAACTATATCTTTCAGTACAGTGTATTAGACACAGAAGTTTCACGAATTCTCAATTTACTCCACAGTGAACCAGCGCCATCTGCCATGTCCGCTCTTCAGCAATTCGGAGCAGAGATGCTCCGGCTATCCAGGGGTCTAGAAGCTGCGAGCAACAGGGCTAATCAACCACCACCACCACCACCAGGACAGCACCATCATCATCATCATCACCATCACCAGAATCAAAACCACCAAAACCAGAACCAAAATCAGGCGAGCCACTGTGGGCTGTGAGTACTAATCTTTAAGATATTCAGGATAATATTTTGCCTGTACGAATATTTATTAGATTGAAATGGATAGCATTCACGTAGTTTTCTTCTACAGTCCTTTATTAAACATGATGTAGCTTTTTCATAAAAAGCAGTTACCACGTGGCTTGCCGTAAATTATATAAATACTTTTTTCAAACCGCTTTCTTCTCATGTAGTATTTTGTTTAATTGTTGGTTGAAGAGATAATGCTCTTCAATGGTTGATTCTTTTATACATAATACAGCACTTTAATCAGTACAAAAATCTGTTTTTGAACTATTTTGAAGTGTTAATTTCATTTAATAGAATATAATTATTTTTCTCTGTCTTTTAAAACCTTAAAACGAATGCTTCATTCATCTTTTTACCATCTTTCTCATTTTCACTATCTCATTCAAAATATCTTTTAATGACTTCTATTGCTGTCTCTTCTGTTGCTTCTTTCTCTCAATTATTGTACTTCTTATTTATGTATATAATATTATGAGTAATAAATATAATAATGTTGTAAAATAGATGTTGACCTAGTGAACTTAGAATTTTTCCAAAATCCAACATTTAATCCCTGCTTTAAATTATTGTCACGTCCACCTATTGGCTGATAACTCAGTTCATGAACAACGACATTCAGATTTGGGTAAAAACATGGGTTCCGTTGCCCTTTACATACGTCAAAGTCAATCCCGAGTTGAAAAAAAATCTGCACAAAGGCTAGTGTAACTGATCCGAGCATAAGAGACGACGCGGAACATTGTACAGAGTTCTGTACAATGTTCCGCGTTGTGTTTTTTGCTCGGATCAATATAGAGCTCGATAAAATCAAAATCAGTCTCAAGGGTGCAGGAAAACCATCAAAACCAAACAAAAATTTGCTGAGACTTTCAAATGTGGTCTGCATGACCATCTTGGATCATACGACGTAGGTCTGGAATACTTCAAATGAATATACTTAAAATTAGAAAGCAATTGACTGATCGTTCCAGGAATTAGAATTGCGTGATCGTTCCAGGAATTGCAATTTAGGGCCGCAAAGTTTTGTATTTTCTAACAAAATGATAGAAGGATATTAAGGAAGGCAAATCGGTATAGCTGGTAAGATGACACCAGAATATTGAATATGCTAAACTTGTGATAAATATCTCCTTGTACCTTCATATGCACTAAAACTGTAATATGTATCTACTGCATAAAAATGTACCCGTACCACCAAATAAAGTTTTCTACCCACCAGAAACAACTCACAAATTAGAAGTAACTATCTGAACTAATCAAAGATATTCTTGGAATGATATCATTAATTTAAACCATCCATTTAAGCACAATTTTAACCTATGAACGCGAATCTGGCAAAAGGACCAACATTTCGAAGGCTCCTTAAAAATGCAATTTAGGACCGCAAAGTTTTGTCTTTGATAACGAAATGATGGAAGGTTACTTAAGAATAGAAATTGGTACAAATGGGAGTATTCCACCAGAACATTGAATAGGTCTACCTTGTTTGATGGATATCCTCTTGTTCCCACATAAGAACTAAAAAATTCCAAGGCAAATTCCTTCGCAGAACGGTAGAAACGGTTCAGCCCGGCACTATATCTTCTCCCGTTGACAAAAAGATGGAGAAGGCGGTGGACGTAAGTATACATTAAACTAATATTAATCAGCTATGCCCGAACAACATTTAAAAATAATATAGCCAAATATGTCGACTTCAATTCAGTAACATTATATTTTATTGAAATAAAGTGTGCTGAAGTAGACATTTTCGTCGATAATTTGTATGGATTCAAAAAGACATTTTCGTCGATAATTTGTATGGATTCAAAAAGACATTTTCGTCGATAATTTGTATGGATTCAAAAAGACATTTTCGTCGATAATTTGTATGGATTCAAAAAGACATTTTCGTCGATAATTTGTTTGGATTCAAAAAACAATATTCTGATATTGCTATAAAATATCTTCGCCTAATTGTATATGTGCCACTTGTATCTCTGTTTGTGTCTCTTCTATCTCTTTCATTTCCTTGTAATTTTTGTCGTTTGAGTAAGTTTTTATATAATTTTGTATTTTTTTGTACCTATGTTATGTACCTTTTGACTAGGTAGATTTTATAATTTAGTGTAACACGTATTCTCAGGTAAGTGACACCTGTAAAACCTACTATAAGTAAATATATGTAAATAAATATCATTTTCTTCTTGATTTCGATGATTTTGATGCAGTGTCATTTTATGCCGTGTATGGCAGTACGACGCGTGTATAGGATCTATTTTATTGAACTCAACCCGCGTTTCGTCACCGTTTTTTCGTCCAGTAGGAATAATTTGGGAAGAAAAAAAAACGTCATCAGCTACGCCGCAAGGTAGGTGATACAATTTCAGCCTCTCCTTACCTTACACTACCCCACTCCGTTCTATATTGACACCCAAAATAAGACACTCATAATTTAATAAATAGTTCATACCTGCTGGAACGTTATACATTGTTTGTACCAAGCAACTACTGCCAGTAGTGGCACCACGATATTCTACGCATACTATATGTCAGATCAGACATATTGGCTCAGCAAACCTTGGACGGTATGGTGCTGCTAAACAAATGATGTATTCATGACCAATCAACGACCGGTCAGTGGCTGAGTTGGTTCTTGTCATCAACGAAACATGAAACAGAACTAGACACGATAAGAAACTTGCGACCGTTACCTTTTTTTTTATTTTTTGTATGTCTTGTTCTTTTCCATGTTACGTTTAGATTTATCGGTATTATTGAGTTGTCACGGAAACAAGGACAATCGAAAAATTTGTAAGAGATATACAGCTTAAAAGACATGCAATGTTAGTCGAAACGACTAAGATTAGTCTTCAAAGGTTAAATTCGTTGAAAGTTTTATATTTTATACTTAAAATTAGATTATATTAGCTGTCACATACCCGGCGCTGCACGGGGCTATGGATGTTTTGAATTAAAATAAAATTATTTTAGTTCTCCTTTTTACTTTTCCACCGAGAGAGTGAAAAGCGCTCAATTTGGGAGGCGGGCGTGGGTACCGTCACCCCGGGAAACATTTATTGGATAACAAGTGTTTGGTGGTAAAGCAGGGTCCCCAGTGGGAGAGATGGATTCTTACGTTCGTCACTCCTGAATAGATTGACACCCGGATTTCCACCCGTACCTAATACTTTTTCCTTCCAAGAACTTTCTCCCCCTCCTTTCCCTAAAAAGACTCTTACACAGCATCCCCAAAGTTGACCTGGAGACTTTTGTTCCTCAGGGTCTTCTGTGAGGAGGTAATTTTAAAAAAGCTAACAGCAGCAATTTGGGAGGCGGGAATGGGTACCGCCGCGCCGGGAACCTTTATTGGATAACCAACACCTCTGCCATAGGTCACTCCAGGTGGTTCGATGCGTTTGGTGATTTAGCAGGGGTGCCCGGGTTCATGGAGTGAGGTTTGACACAGTGAACCCCAGATTCTTACCCACCCCTTAAACCCTTTTCCTTCCCAGAACTCACCCCCCGTTATTTCCTTTAAGGATACCCTCCACACAGCAACCCCAAGGATGACATAGGCCCTGTGGAAAATTATTTTCCTCAGGGTCTCCTGTGTGGAGCTCATGTAAAAAAAAAGCAGCGCTTTTAAATTCTAGCGGTAGAAAGGCGAACCAAGAGGTAATGATATGCTCCGTTTTACTGAAATTTGATGAAACACACGAAATTATATTATTTATAATTTATATTCAGATTGTGAACATATTAAGTACGACAATCTTTTTGTAAAGTTTTCATTTAAAACTAACTTACAAATGGTGACACTGACAATATATCTCTAAAAATATTGAATACAAGCAACTGTTAGGGATTAAGTACGGGTCCTTTTTTTAATTTAAAAACATGAAACATGCTTTAATATTACACGACCCGGTTTCCCGATTCCTTATTTACAGAGGCTAAGAGTGCCTTATTGTTTTATTCGTAAGAGTGTCAGTAAAAGTAAGAAAGAAATAAACTGAAGTCACCTTTTTATATTAAAAAGTGAATTCATTCCACAGAAACCAAATGCTTTGTCATTTAAAATGTCAACAAGACCGTTAGCGCCACCTGCTCGGGCTGTAGTAACCTGCATTACCGACATATGATTTATAGGTAATCAACTTAGATTAAAAACTACAGATGTCACTAACTGTATTAATTTATAGCTTGTAATAGCAACATTAAATCCCAAAGCAGAAAATGCTCGTATTGTTCATTCATTAATCCGTGCAAAATTCATTTAAAAACTAGAATAACGTTTTTAATTTACTTGCTTACAAAATTTATGGCAATTTTTTTCTATGAAACGCCACTTATTTCCATTCTTCACTGAAACATTTTCCAAATTTAATCATATTTGCTTTACATAATTCATAACACCATTTCCTGCTATGTTAATTCTGATTACCGCGCAGAAAATCATTTCGGCATTACTGCGAAATTACGAGTACTATTCATTCTTCTGCGGGCCAATGTTGTGGACAAAGAATTAAAGATGAGGGAAGAAATAATTAATCTCCTTGCGTCGGGATGGACCCGCTCCCAACTTATTTTATTTCGTTTCATTTGTGTAATCCGGTATCTCGCCGAAGGCGGATCGGATCACGAATAATGGGAGAAAATAAGTACCGTTGGTGGTTTGCTGTGTTAATGCTGTCCATTTATTTGTGAAAATTGTAGAAATCGAACGATTTTTATGACAATTTTCAAGTGACGCCATTACCCAATGTTTATAACCAACGCCATCTGTTAATTTGCATATATATCAAATCCACACCACCCGCTTGCCAGCCCGCTGCCCGCTACCTGAATTGAATCTTTGAATTTCTCGGCTTTTCTCTACTATAATATGCATGTTTTATAGATATTGAATGATTGAATCCTCTTGAATCATTCCATCTATTGGTGAAAACCGCATGAAAATCCGTTGCGTGGTTTAAAAGATCTAAGCGTACAGACAGAAGGAGCGCCTTCATTTTATACTATGTAAAGATAGAGCAATTAGAGCATGCATTAAACAATTTTGAGTTAATGCTTAATTGTTTACTACCTACAGTAATTTCTAGTAAAAAATATTTTTGTTCTGCGTTATTTAATAGTACACAACTGCTAACCCTGTAAGAATCGCAAGTGCGCCCCACGGTTGAATTTGGCAGCCACCTCTGGTCTTGAGCCCCAAAATATCTGAAAAAACCCTTGACTCTGTGCAGAAACGGGCGGTCCGTTTGATAGATTCTCCTAATTTAACTAACGGATTGCAATCTTTAGAGCACAGGCGCCAGGTGGGAATGCTGTCCTTGTTCTACCGGTATTACAATGGAAGATGCTCCGAGGAACTAGCGTCATTGATCCCCTCGGCATCGGTGCGTAGTCGGAAAACACGCCAAACGCACGCTCAACATTTGTACACGGTTGACATTAGTCACATGAAAACGGGTCGTTTCTACGGCTCGTTTTTGAGTTCATCAGCTCGGCTGTGGAACAATTTGCCGGCCTCTATGTTTCCTCCCTCCTACAACATGGGTCTCTTCAAGACCCATGTTCACTCCTTCCTCTCCTCAAAAACCCCCTCCACACAGCATCTTCAAAGATGACATAGGCCCTGAGGGAAATTATTTTCTTCAGAGCCTCCTGTGTGGAGTTTTCGTAAAAAAAAATCTTTGTCAAGCTTTGTGAAAAAAATATTACTGGCAAGACCAACTTTTTGACAAACGTATTGGATAATTAGATTCATTTTCCTAATCAATCGGTTTTGTTTTCTGTCCGATCTCGATAAAAATAATTAATAGCATAACAAAAACACCGGTTCTATTTCAAAAATATTCCAGAATACGCGGAAAAATATTCCAAAATACGCCCACCAAAAAATAAGCTCTTATGAAAAGGTCGCAGTAGGCTCCAAAAAATCACGATGAACGAGGGCTGCCTTATTTTGAAACAAAGGCAAATAATCTCCCGAGATTTGTTCGACCTCAAAACGTCTATTTATAAACCTTAGACCCGATTCCTCAATTACGGTAAAGTCCGCTGACATTAGCATTGATAATTTCCATTTTCCATTTGGTCCGGTAACCTTTGAGTTGCGAGCATTTTTTCCCCCGCTCACTAGTGCCACGGCATAATTTTCTGGTACTTTGGTACGGCGTTTTACCTTTCATAATAAAAATCCATTAACACGGTGGTCGCTTGACCTTTTTACTGTTCTTTTTCCACCCCAAGTTTTTTTTCCACACTCTCCAAGACATTTTGCACTACCCACAAAGAGGTAAAGTGAGCCACAAAGCGATAAAGTCAACGACTTTTTAATAGATTAAATACTACAATTGGGTGGCAATGTAATGGATGATTTCATTTAATAGTGAAATGCGTATTAATGTATCAAAAAGTAGCGTGATAGTCAATTGTATATAAAATAAAAGAAGCTAGGCACAACAATATAAAATTTATTAAGATATGAATCTAACAGTTGCAAAATTTTGTTTACTTTAAATGTGGGTTTGGACCAGCCCACTAATAAATAACAATTAACAATTTAAAAATAAAAGTCAAATCGAAAGAAGTCTTCTATCTAAGAGTTTTGATAATATTAATTCTTTCATCGAGTGGTTGTAATTTATTGTTTCTATTTGTCAACTGAGTTTAAAGTTAATATATCTTAGGTAGTTATGCTGAATTTTTAATGAAATTGGAATGAATTTCAAAGTAAGGAGACCAAATAGAAGAGTTGTATTCGCATCTGATGCGATCGAAATTTGACATACGTATCATAATTTGAGTTTAGGATGTGTAAATAACCCCAAACCCTCTGGGGCGTTATATCCTTAAAAAATAATTTTGATTGTTGAAATCTACTCGCCGACCAAATATAAACATAAGTAAAATTTAAAAATTTTAAGAAACCCCCGACACAAAAAAAGGCTGATAACCTTGAAACGCCTGAACAGATTTTCATGAATTGTAGCTAAGAACCATCTTTATTACGTCAGCTTTTAAACAAAAAAAAATGCATCACAATCGGTCCATTCGTTTAGGAGCTACGATGCCACAGACAGACACACTGACACGTCAAACTTATAACACCGCTCCTTGCGTCGGGGGTTAAAAAAATGACAATCAGGGAAAAAACTGCAAGTATACAAAGAAACACTAACCTTATATGTCGCATCGTTCTGCCCAAGCAGCCTCCTTGATGTATTTTTAATCCAAAATGTTAATTATTATTATTTATTATTTTAACTTTTTATGAGTAAAACCTCAAACTGTAATTGTTAATGTTCGCCACGCACAAATGCAATATTTAACGGAGACAATGAGGTTTGGTTTTTAGTTCGGAGAGAAAATAATTCACACAATAATAGTTGACATAAGAAAAACAAAAGCGGCCCAAACACTTCGGCAATAACGATTAACGTAAGTGTCAAACCAAATTTGAAACATTCGAATATTCATCCAGTTATATTATTCGATCCAGTTCTTGCTTGCGATCCATTGCTCAGTTTTTTGCGAACAATATAAACCAGTGATCTAAGCACACCACAGATTTCGTCATAAATATCACCTTTACGATTTATTTTAATTTTATAGTCGAGATCAAAGAAAACCATTTTTTTTTTCAAGGTTTAATTTATTTATTATAAATTCAAAGTAATAGAATATGACATAAAATATCATACAGAAAAAAAAAAGTCCCAATAAACTACTTTTTAGCAGTTTGTCGATGGGTACTTTTACTTTGGAGATATAAATAAACTTATTTTACATAATTAAATGCAGTTAGAATTTTTGTGTTAGTCTAATACAAATTATTGCTCTTATTGAAATATTATAATGCTTAACCGGTAATCTAAAAACACTTGATTGTAACACTTTTACCATGTTGTAATACCATGAATACCATTCATTGTAATACCATGAACAGGTGAGGGTTTTGAAATGTGGCTTCACCGGAGAATGCTCAAGGTTCCATGGACCGACATGATCACCAACATATAAATTCTCAAGCGGGCTAGAGAACTGCCCACATTAATAAAAGTCAGGAAAATTTCATATTTGGGTCACATACTTCGAGGGGAAAAGTATCACTTGCTCCAATTAATATTGAAAGGAAAAATAGAAGGTCGCCGAGGGCCTGGTAGGAGACAAATGTCTTGGCTGCGAAATATACGAGAGTGAACCGGCATTAGAAGTGCGGAGGAGCTATTTTGGGCAGCACAAGATAGAGAGACATTTTCGGGGGGACCTGACAGGGCACACGAAGAAGAAGAAGAAGTAACACTTTTATGAATAAATTATTCTTATTGCTTTCTTAGTAACTATTCAAACCACCTCTTACACGACTTTTCTTCGAACTGGAGCAGAGGTTGTTGCAGAGCCAATCTAGGATAGTGGAGCATCTCACAAGAGCCCATTTAGTGACCAGTGCCTCTCTCGAAAATCTCATTTCGGCACATTACACCTTGTAAAATATTAATCACAATAACTCTTTTCTATTGTCAAAACAATTATTTATCAGAAGTCAGGATAGTTTATCACTGCGGGCACACCGAAATGAATCCTCATAAATCGTGTAAGTGGAAAAAACTGTCGCTTATATTGGCAATAATAACTGGCCCGTGAGCATTTCGCTCACCACTCGGATTACTGAAGCAATAAAGCGTAACTACATAAATACAGTCACTGAAGAGATAAATAAATAGACGAGCGTTGTAGGCGTGCCACGTGTCTAAAATAAGCTCTCTTTTCCCTTACTTCTGACGTAAATGGTTAAAATCTTTGACTGGTCGTCTTGACTCGCAATCCAAAGTTCGCAGAATTGAATCCTGGCGTTAGCAAATAAGTTTTTTTGATTAATGTATGTTATTTCAAAATTATTTTATTCAACATAATATATAGGATTTATAGGAGTGGCAGATACTCTCAGTATCGCCCTGGTGTAATACCACCATTCAGAATTGAAACGTTGCTTGAAATGGCGTTAGTCGTGTTTGGTGACCAGATCTGAATAGCAAGGTACTTTTTCACCTTCCTTTTCCCATCTCCTTCCCCTTCGCGCTACTTTCAGCCTCACAACATACCCCAATTGGGGATGTCATAGTATGTTATGTTACAAAATTACACAAGAGATGACGCCACCAGTCCCGTTTACAAGCGTTTTACCGCGCGCCCGTCTCCAACGAACGCCCCACTGGACCACCACCCCCCGCTAATCGTGAGCCTTATAACTCACCGGCACGCGCTCGCTACCGTTTGTGTGTGTTAAAATCTCCGGAGCTTCTCTCGCCTGCGCGCATGCGACAGCGCCCGGCAATAAACGTTCTCATGATGAGGCCTCGTTTATACGGAGTGACCACAGAACTCCCGTATCCAAGGATGCCACCCTCCTGCTTCACCCCCGATTGCGTAAGCCACACTCTATAATTCCTCCCATTAATGTGCTAGCTCACCTCACGCGGAGAGAGAGGACAGTTTGTTCTAGCCAGGATGTTTATTTATTGCTATCTTGTGACTGTCCTAAACATGTGCCCACTACTCCAATAAACCTTGTATGAGAGGCCACTCTTTTTCATTGGATACAGTATGATTATCCCTTGTTTCCCCCGGTCGAGCGTAAGGCACCCTCGCCGACCCTGACCCTGGAGAACAGAGTCACCTTTCCCTACCGACTGAGCTAACCACGGAAAGGACTACGCTGGTAACCTAACCAAAACGTAGCAAGTAACACTGGCTCCAGACGGGAGTAGCTGAGACTCTTGTGAGGGGTTCACAAAAAATATATATATTTCAAATAATACTTTAAAATATCAACACTATTTCTTGAAAGGAAAATCAATTTCATTATCTTGTCTCTGTGACCTGAACGGTGATTTTATATAAATTTATTTTGTGCTATTCTTTGCGTTAAGTCAGCGTTAAGAGACACTTAAGACAAAAAGGCGTTTTCCGTCGGGTAAAGATAGGCGTCCGTTGCGCGTTATCGGCTGTCAAACTTCTGTGATTTTCTATGGCTTATCTACGCCAGATGTAGATTAATTATCAACTTCAAAATATCATGGGTTTTCTATTTATGGGTTATTCGATTGCGGTGAAACTGTGATCAATTGTTGTGCCCACGTCTGAAAAGGTTTCCGTAAATGTGTGCACTTCATATAGTTTAGCGGCAGGGAGTGAAAGAGGGGGGTAGAGGAATCCGTGAGGGGATCGAGGAAGGAAAAGTGGAAGAGTCCAAAAGCACTTCAACTAAGAGAATTAAAACACGAACACTTTCTTTCTTTGATTGGCATTGCAACGCACGCCGGGTGCTCGTTAGTTATTTTTAAAATCTCGTAAATTTTATACAACCATTTTTATTTACGTGCTCTTTGTTTTAAAAATAATAATTAAATTATTTTTTTTCCAATCGGTATAGATCTCACTTCTAGGAACGATCGTTTCAGTGAATAAAATGAATTATTGCTTTGTGTGTTACTGTTACTCAACTAAACTTACGTTTGATGTTAATTAAATTTAAAAAATCAACATATTTTTCGTTTTTATATTTTAATACGATATAAGAGTCCCAATACCCGGAGGTAGTAGGTCTATAATACCACTTCCAATTTTGAAATGCTTTGGTATTGAAAGGGAAGAAAAAAAAGTTTACATTTTGGATCTAATTGGTGGAGATTTGAACCGCATTCAGCATCAGTAGCATGTGTTTGTACGTTCCGTTTTCGGTTCAAGATGGTGACCACATTAATGGTTCAAATGTGAAATTAAAGTGCTTATTTGGATTTTCTTATTCGCATTTTTTCAACATAGTGGTATCTACTTGCCTGAAGAAAGTTTGAAAAAAGAACTTTCAGTGAGATAGTGACGTTTCTTTGGACAAATTAAATATTTATTTATTTGAAAAAGATTGCATACAATATTATAATACGGTTTATAACTCAGTTTTAAGTATAAAGGTTAATTTATGTTTCCGAAGAAATTTTTTGGTTTTTCTTTATTAAATATATGAGAAATCTAGAAAGACGCTTTTTGGATGCGAGACTACTGTCCACAGAACTACTAGTTATTGAGCTTTGCAGTCTCGATTGTGGTGATATTACAGTACATTTGTGATTACTTTATCAATTTTCACTAAAGAAAAAGGCGAATTACGTTGAAAAATAAAACAATAATTCAAATGACTTTTATTAATTTAGCCGTGTTTTCCGTCAAGGCAACACAATAATCATGCTGAATTTTTCCTCATTCTTAGAACAGATTTTTCGAGGACATTCCCGGGTTACGAATAACCCGATAATATTTGAAAATCTCCTACTATCACCAAGTATGCGGAAAATGTTGCTTGTGTTTTGATGAAGGACTTAACCAGCCAAGGAATCGAACACGTGACGCTTGGGTGGAACCAAAATGCGATTCCAACTCAGCCACTGACTGGTCAAAATGCTGCGGTCAATATCTACTTTTTTGTTTAGTTTAGGTATAGTAGTTTTAGTGGTTATGATAGTATGAAGTGCAATGCCATTTCCAGAAATTATCGTTGAACTTGGAATCACAAGCACCATCCTACAAATTACTCAACAATCAACTCACACTTACATCAAGCCACTTTACAATTGAGATGTCCACAACCACAATACTTAAAATAACTTATCGAAGAAAGCAAACACTTTGTGGCTTGACATTTTACAGAATGAAACAAGTTCTTTGTTTAAAACCACTTTATTTAAATTTACATTCGTCGACCGGTTTCGGTCGAACTCGACCTTCTTCAGGACAATAAACATATAAACTAAATTAAAGTACAGAGTTAAGATAATGAGGTAAACACAAAAGAAAGAGAGAGCATATAAGAGAGAGAGAGAGAGAGCATCAGATAATGGTTGGGGGCAGAGTAGGAGGAGGGGTCAAAGTCTCTCTCTTTCTTTTGTGTTTACCTCATTATCTTAACTCTGTACTTTAATTTAGTTTATATGTTTATTGTCCTGAAGAAGGTCGAGTTCGACCGAAACCGGTCGACGAATATAAATTTAAATAAAGTGGTTTTAAACAAAGAACTTGTTTCATTCTGTAAAACTTAAAATAACAATAAAATCAGCGTTCCTCAAACATAGACTACAAAATTTGGGATAAAATCTCCAAACTATATTACCTACACACTTTATAATTTGCTTCCACATACTAAATATTAAGCGAAAAAATTCAAAGTAATTCTTAGTAATCCAAAAGCGGCAGAATTAAATAAAATAAGATTGGAAAGAGGAAGTCACCATTCTCATTGGGAGTTCTATAAATCCTCTGCAGAGTGGTGACAAAAACTTTGGCCACTATTCGTAGTTTAAAGAAGTTTGGATATATGTAATAATATTATCATCTCAGACCTCTGAACTAAAACAAGTGATAACTTTAAGCTCGGATACGAGAATGCACTTTTATAAGAGAATCGAACTATTTTAACCATCCAGGATGATGCAGGAATTCCAAACTTTAAGCCAACTTCCGAACTTTAAACTAGTTACGACTTTAAACCAAAAAGGAGAAATTTCAGTTGTTAGGAGTGTTAGCAAACAGTCAGCAACATCTAATAAACGCCAGAACTTTTACAGCTTTACTTTAATTAGGAAGAAAAATCATTTTAAACTCGAAGCTTTTTTTATGTTTAGCTTTGAGGCTGTCGAATGAAATTTTATACTTAAGTCCAGACATTACTTAGAAGTGTTCGAGAGAATGATTGGTTTAAAGTTTTAGAGTGATTTTATAATTCTATGGAAGTGAATAGAGTAACTCACTACATACTTATGAAAACAGCAATAAAAAATACGTCAGTTCCTTCCCATAGACGTAAGAAATCATCTTTGTTATTTATTTTTGGGGTGTTATGCCGTGTTGCGCTACCTCCTTCTTTAGCCAACGTTTCGGACAGCGTTACAGTGTCCATCATCAGGACAAATGCGCAGGAGGAGGTAGCGCAACACGGCATAACACCCCAAAAATAAATAACAAAAATACTTTTGGCCGTGAAAACCTTAAATCATACCCGTAAGAAATCGTGTCTAAGGTGCTACCATTATAATTAAAGAACTAATTTTAGCGGTTTTGGAATGAGAAGTATTTTTTTCAATATTTTTTTGGAACAATTTTTAGTAATAATTGTTGCTTCTTATTATTAGGTACCTCCTGTTACAATATCGTCAGCCCTTCCGTTCCAAATATCAATGTTAGGACCTACTCTTTTTACTTACCACCTATCTTTTAGGTAAATGTAATGGTATTATTTTTATTTCAAATACATCTATATTCTTACCTTTGTTGAAAATAGTTTTTGAGCGTCGGCATTACCAAGGTTGAAAGAATTGGTTCCAGAGGCTGAGGAGCTGGTGGAGGATGTTTGACCTGTGCTCCGTCTTCTCATCAGACGAGTGTATATTAATACTCAACCATGAGGAATAGTCAGGCTCCTGGGGGTCGCGGTACTTTCAGGCCACGATCCTATGTTCAATGATTATACTGGATGATGATTGAGAACACTGTACCCTTATTTGAGTGATTTAACATTTATTTAAGATTTTAATAATTTACACAATTAGTGTTCACGTATGAAATGGGTAGAGAGGTACAAAACGCGAACGGGCGGTTGGATCGAGAGCTAGGAACGGAATAATTTGCACGGTCATTCTCGGAGCGGTGCCGAGATATTTTTCGGAGAGGTGACGGTGATGCCACACGTAAAACTCAATGTAAGTGATGCTTATACCTTTATTTATCTGTATTGTATTTCTTATTAAGTAACTCTTGTGTTATTGAAGTTCATTGCCTACTTGTAGGTACAGTTTGTCAAATAAGGGTAGAAAACATAGGAACGCGCCACTGTTCTTCAAATTGCAATACTAAACATATAACTCAGGGTGTAAAGCTGTGTAACCTACATTTTTATAAAAAATTAGAAAGGACTAAAAGTGAAAAAATATTTTTTTCATTGCCATATAGATACCCTTTGATCTCAAAATTAGAATTGCGTATAGAATTATTATTATTATATCTTTGCAATTTTGAGTTAACATAATGAAGAATAACGATTTTGTAATAAAATATAAAGCACTGTTTAGAAATTGCTCCCATTTATTTAATACTAGCTGAAGTACCTTGAGTGACCGGGCATTACATCATGTCTCTAATTTTTAGATCTGAATATATTTAACTCATTCAGATCTAAGAGTAGTGTAACTAAACTCACCATTAGTGATTCTTCCTTTCTATCTGCGGTTAAATTCAAATTTAAGTTAAATTATATGAAAGCAAATCACTTTGTAAAACACAATTTAATCAAATTAATGTCATTCAGTAGGTACCATAACTACAGTTCTTCTACGATTTAATTATTTTTTCAAGAACATAAAATGTTTTCTTAAATGTGGTTTATATACCTATTTGACAGGTAAAATGGTGTTACCAGCCCACAAAATTTGTAGTTCCATTTTAAATATTTACAACTCTTATTTGACTGACTATACATTATACTTTTACAGAAGGACTACTTTAATTTCGAATTGCGAATATTTTTCCATCCGGGCAAAATCGTATACTGGTATCACTAGAGAACTATCTACTGCCGCCCATGGTGACGGGGCAATTATTTTGGTTTCAGCGTCAACCCTTGCAAGTCTTTTATTCCCTCCATCGTTAAACCTTGCGCTTTGTGAATTCAAATGTAAAATTACCTTCTGTAAATAAACTTGACTTTAGTAAAAGAGAATTTTTATAAGCAATATCCACAGCAATAACGGAGCTCCGGCTTACAGGTTTTGGAAGAGCTGTAAACATTTGGGAGGCGGGAATGGGTACCGCCGCCCTGGAAACCTTTATTGGATAACCAATACCTTTGCCATAGGTCACCCCAAGTGGTTCGTTACGTTTGGTGATTTAGCAAGGGTTCCCGGGTTTGCGGGGTGAGGTTTGTCTAGGTTTTGAAGGTGGATGACCAGGACACACTGAACCCAGATTCCTACCCACCCCTTATACCATTTTCCTTCCCAGAACTCTCCTTTCCTTCCTTTCTTAAAAAAACCCTCCACACAGCATCCCCAAAGAAGACATAGGCCCTGAAGGACATTATTTTCCTAAGTGCCTCCTGTGTGGAGCTCATTTATAAAAAAAAACTGTGAGAAAATATCCTAGCCAGGATAAACAATAACCTCTTACTATTTACTATGCTTTATCACTATATTGATTCTACAACATGCAAATTTTGGGTTTAATTTCAAGAAAAAAAAATCAAAAACTTGAAAGCAAGTCACCAAGAAGACCAAAATTTCAGTATCATTTTTTACTCCAAATAATGTCAGGAATCAATCACTGGTTAACGGAAGACAATTACGTCTTCGTACGTTCCCTTTGTAAATTGTGCCTTCAATTACCCCCGTTCACACTCCTTCCTTTCCATTGACACCATTAAGTTTTTTTTATAATTTGTTTTTAGTAAACCCTGACGTCCGGCATAGTCCAGCGGTAAGGCTCTTGAATCCCGGCATGGCAAATAAATTTTATTTGATTAATTTTTGTTATTTTTCAATTTATTCATTTAAAATAATATAAAGTAGATAAATTTGCGGCACGTTCCAAAGTGGAAGATACTATCAATATCGCCCTGGTGTAAGACCTCCATTCAGAACTGAAACGTTGCTTGAAATGGCTTTAGCCGTGATAAGTGACCAGATCTTAATAGCTAGGTACTTTCCCACCTTCCTCTTCCCTATCTCCTTCCCGTCCCCACTACTTTCAGCCTCACAACATACTCCAATTGGGGATGCCATAGTCTCACTGGCTCCAGGCGGGAGAAGTTGGAACTCTTGTGCTGTAATAATATAAAAAAATAAAAAAAGAGAGCATTGCTCTTGAAATATGTCGGTTTCGTAGACAGTAAAAAATTTTAAAGTTAAAAAAAAGAAATCTTTTAATTTTGAATTAAATATTATGGTTCTACAAAATAAATTTACTGTATTTTAAGAAGGGAAAAAATTGTGTTCTAAAAAAAGATAATCATTATTTATCTAGATTGAATAATTAGTTTTGTGCGAGTCTCGGTCGTACGCATGACATTAATTTTTGAATTTTTTGCCAACAGGGAAAAACCAACATCACTCTCAGCGCCAACTTCACCAGGCAAAACCGTCTCATCCTCAACATGCTGCCCGCCCCAGTGCACCTGCCCTTACTTCGGGGACAAACCCGCCCCTCCTCCTACCCGGCCAACCCTGGTAGTCCGCTGGGAGGGAGGAGCAGCCAGGACCCGAACCCAACCGGCAAACAGCTCTGCCAACCATGGTCCCCACCCCCAGCCAACTACCACGCAACAGCAAAGGACTGCCAGCTTGCTGTCCAGGACAAGTTCAAGGCATGGAAGGATAATCAGGCTGGAGCAGAAAGCTACCAAGGTTTTGGGGGTTGTGTTTTTTACGTTCGTGATACTGTGGACCCCGTTTTTTGTGCTGAATCTGGTGCCCAGCATCTGCGAGGAATGTGAAAGGAGAGTTAGTCATTGGGTAAGATAATCAAACAATTGTTCAGTTACAGTGATTTTTTGACGTAAATAATGAGAGCAATGGAAACATTGTATTTTCTAAAATGGACCAAGGTAATTTTTTTACATTAACTCCACACTAGAGACCCTGAGGAGCATAATTTCCCTCAGGGCCTATGTCACCTTTAAGTATGCTATGTGGAGGGTGTTATGCAGAAACCATCCAACCCACAGTTTACAAAAGTAGACTTGTTGATATTTTCATTTGTTGAAGACAAATACCCCTTCAAAATTAAGAACATGTCTGGGTTGACATCTTTCAGCATCTTTCGCATTGAAAATATATCCGCGCATAAAATATTGCAAAAAAATTGTTGATACCATCCAAATTATACATCCAAAGCATAATTTTTTAAAAAGAGACTAGTTTAGGGAGATCATTTGGCCTCTCCAGCAGGACTCTCAGTGGATTCATACGCCCGTCACTCTTGGACCCACTGACCCCCACATTCCTAGCCACCTCTTGTACCTTTCTCCTTCCCAGAACTTTCTCTTCTTTCTTTCTTTTAAAAGAACCATACAGCATCACCAAAGATAGCATAGGCCCTGAGGGAAAATATTTTCCTCAAGACTCCCCTCCTGTGTGGAGCTAATGTAAAAAAAAAACATCACCAAAAAATGATGATGTGTCAATTAATTAATGCAATGGTAGAGTTTGTTTTTCACTTAAAAGGTTTTCAATTTTTTATACGTGGATCAACATTAAAAGCAGATACAAGTTAATATTTTCAAGTGATAATAGACGACTTTTTAATTATCAAAGCCACAGTAGACGAGAATTATTTTTCGCACAAGAAAAAAGTTTAAAATGAGATCAATGTTACCCAATACTACACTTCCGATTTCACATCATCGTGCAAGTCAAAACTTATCTAGATCTTGAGACAGAAATCATAGTTGTAGAGTTTTGTCAGCTGATAGATATTTCAATTAGTTGAATGTGATTCTCAAGTGTAATCTTAGTGATGCTTTGATAAACTTGCTTAAAATGACTCTTGAAACCTTCAAGGCCAATGTTGAAAATGTCTAGAGATCTGGATATATCATTCTCCAGAACCTCGACAAGAATCTCAGCCATGTGGAATACAGAACAAGCCGTGGTGTCGACCGCTGGCGGTAGTTATTCAGTACTAACAATTTATAGCATTCCAGTATGGGCTGTCAATAAAATATTTATCGTCTAATTCCATCATTGTTATTATTGATTGGTATTTGATAACAAGTTTCCCTTTATTTGTATTATTAAACTGATAATTTGTAATTTTATCTTTCGGCTTAAGAACCTTTATAAGATTCATGGGTGTATGATGGAAAATGTAATGGATTTTTTTTTGTTCAGGTTTTCGACTTCGTCACCTGGCTGGGCTACGCTAGCTCCATGGTCAATCCAATATTTTACACCATCTTCAACAAGGTGTTCCGCCAGGCCTTCCGCCGGGTCCTGCTCTGCCGCTACTGCCGAAGGGCCCGCTGGGTTCCCACCAACAGATAGCGTTTGCAACATGGGGGCCCTCGCCACGGACCCACGTCCATGCCCTTCGCCCTCTGAGACATGTCCAAGACCTGCCCTCCTAGCCGGGGACAGGTCTTGCAAGCTACTTCAGTGGTACTCTAAGTGCTTTACCATATATAAATGTGCCATCTGTAATTTGTGCGAAAAGAGATAAAACTACTTCAGTGGTACTATAAGAACTTTACCAATATATAAGCGTGCCATTAGTGAAGTGCGTGTAAAGAGACAATTCCAAGATCGTTCATCTTGGCTGGTCTTGCTAGTTGCGGTAGCTTCTTCATTGATTCTCTAAGTAATTTACCGAATATAAGTGTGCTATCAGTAAATTGTGCAAAAAGAGACAAAGCTCCTTCAATGGTAATTTAAGGACTTCACTAAAATATAAGCGTTCCATCAGTTATATGTACAAAACAGACAAAATTACCTAAGTGGCAGTGAATTTATAAAATATATGTGTGCCATCAGTACTCTGTGCGAAAAAAAAACAAATCCACTTCAGTGGTATTGTGAGGACTTTACTAAAAATAAATGTTCAATCGGTAATTTGTGTGAAAACAGACAAAACTACTTCAGTGGTAGTCTAAAAACTTAATTAAAGTGAAGGTATCATCACCTAAAGTTAAATTGGAGTGGAGTCGTGATTTTTGATTCTCAGCTATGAGGCAACGAAAATTTAATTGCAACCCAAACCTAAGCCCCTGGTCAATGACAGATCTAAACTGGATATTTTAGATAAATTTGTTTTCACTCGTAAAATGGTATTTAAACTGCGGTATGTTTGTAAATATCTATCTTGAATAAGAGTGAGAGCATGTACTGCAATCTACGTGTGTTATTGTAAAAAGTGTTTGGAAATGGTTAAGTTTTCTATTTCTATTCGTGACGACTAAATAATTTGGCATAGGGTTCAAACCTTTAGTGATCATAAGCAGGTCTTAAAAAACTACTTTAGAGTTACGTTGTGAATTATAATGATGCAATGTATGTCTTTTCAAGTAAAGTAAGTCAATTGTGGTCTTTTATGTGATGGTTACAGGGAAAAGCAGGGTTTATCACACAAACATATTTCTTAAGTTCCTTGTTTTTAATTTGTGCCCTGCGAATATTACTTACAGCTTTTTTCAAATTCCTATAGTTATATGATTTTACAATATTCACCTGTAAATACATTTTTATAGGCGTATCGCACACAACGCGTAATAAACCCTATTTTCCCCTGTACCATTCAATTTCAAAAAAAGTTTGATTGTGACAATGATTTGAAAAGTATTTGGTAGAGTTAAACTGTGTGATTTGTAAAATGTTGTTTCCCTTGTTGATTTAATGATTGCGTGGAACAAGTTGATTACAAGTGAATTTTAGCTGGACTAAATTTGTTTGATTGAAGTACGTCATTCCTTTGTATATAAACTGTGCTTTCTTTTTCAGAGAGTTTTAAAATTAATTTTTATTGCGTTAATTTAAGTTTTTAAGGTTTCATTTCGAAATCAGGCTTTTGTACGTTAGTTTTAGCTGGACTAATTTTTTTTGATTGGATGTCATTCCTATGTAAAACAACTGTGCTTTATTTTTCAGAAAGTTTCAAAACTAATCATTATTGCGTTAATTTAAGCTTGTAAGGTTTCATTTCGAATTCAGGCTTTTGTAAAGACAAACGTTTACAAATGTTAATTTTTTAACAAAGGCATTTAAGCTCCGCTCCCACGAGGAGGCCACCCGAGTGGACCTGGAATATAAATGTAATAGTCATCGCCTCAGGCAACACTTGCGCGATACTAGAGTGAAGAAGGTATATTAAATACTCGGTCTATACTAGGTTTCTCTAGCCTTGGGAAATTCTCAGATATTTTACAGTAGATTGTATGTTTTCGCTATTAAAACCCTTAAAAATAATGACGGATACTAATATTCATTTAAGTTATTTAAAAAAAAACCTAAACCATCTGCGTTAGATGTACGTCGAATGTTATCATTGAGAACTTGCTCTCTCTAGCGCGAAGCGATCATATAACTCAGTCTCTTTATCATTTCGGAAGCTTTCACGATCACGATTGGGACATTTTTAATATTCCTACAAAAAATTATAAAAAAAACTAAGGTCTTTTTCGCAATAATGCTGCCTCTCTTTTTTACACGCATTTGAACGCATATCAGAAGCAAGCATAAACGTACGTTCTTTGTAACAATAATGCTGCGTCTATTTCTCATACACCAAATAATAGTGAGACAAACGATGTACGTAAGTTTGCTACCCTTTTAGGAAAAATTCAATTGAAAATGCAAATGAAAGGAAGTCCTGGGGAGGAAAAAGGTATGAGGGGTGAGTAGGAATCTGGGAGTCAGTGTGTGAAGGAGTTATGGCATATGAATCCATCCTTCTCCCTGCAGTGCAATGCGATGTGTCGAAAGATTCCGGCTGGAGAGATCTAGGTCACGTCTTCCTCAACCAGCCTCCCAAAGGCATTCGCCGCCAACACCTAGATAAACCTCACCCCATAAATCCGGGCACCCCTGCTAAGTCAACAAACATAGCGAGCCACTTTGGAAGACCTATGGCAGAGGTATTGGTAAACCAAATTGTTGCCGTTGACGGAGGAATTTTAAAAACAGCCATACAGTAACGTGCAGAGGCGTGCAGTCCATAAATTCCAAAAAGTTGTATCAAACCTAACAGATTAAAAATAAATACTTACAACAAATTTCTGATCAACTATAAACCGATATTCTTTCCAAGAATTTGGCAAAGAACTTCTATACAATTTTATTCAATTGACCACAAACCCTATCAGCGAAAAAAAAATGACTGACAAAATTCGCACCTGAACCAGAAAAACAATTCGCCAATAGTAACGTGAATCGGTACAAAATACAATATTGATAATACGTCAAAACTTACAAAAATTATCTGCAGTACGTGGCAATAAGTTATACAAATTGAAAAAGTAAATTGATTATAAATCGTATTTGCTGAATTAATGGCCTTATTTGTGAACAATTCAAGCGGATTATTTTGTGATCTGAATTTCGATTATCGTTTGTTATTTTACGAATTATTTGCCGGAGATAAATACAATGCAAATATTCATTTGATTCAAAATTTCGACTGCATCATTTGAGTTTAATGAGATACAAACTGATTTTATCAAACAGTCAGATTGTTTTATTAATAGGTGCCTATGGAGTAGTATTATTTAATTTAGAACGCATATATTACGAATACATTTTTTTTAATCAACGCTAATAAGACTTAACTGCATTTTAAATTGCAAATCAATAAAACCATCTCTTACAAACATTGAAAAAACACTTAAAGAGTCTTCGTGCACACAATACATTTCTATACCAGGAGTGATGGAAGAATGAATCAAAAGAGTCCTGCCGGAGATGTAAAAATGTCTCCCTCAACCAGTCTCTCCCGATTCGGCTCACAAAGCAACAGACAAACGCGCTGTCCGCCAAGACCTAGACTCTAGACAAACATCATCCCATAAACTCTGGTTAGTCACCAAATCTAGCGAACCACTTGAGGTGATCTATGGCAGCCGTGTTGGTTATCCCATAAATGGTTACGTCCCAGCGGTATTCACATCCACCTCCCAAATTGAAGTTGTGTGCTTCTGTTGTAAAATTAATGGGAAAAAAAAATTATTTACCATCACGCCGTTTCCCGCAGGAATATACAGATAAGATAGACCGCCATATAGTTCTGCTTTGTCACATGCTTCATTTACATGCAAAAATGATCTCTTAAATTATTCTGACTCTAGACGTGACCGACTCAACCACGAGTATTTAATTTCCTTGATCGTGCATGTCTTCCTCGGGCGTCCCCGACTTCTACTACACTTTCCCTTCATATATAAAATATTCTCTTCACACTCCTTTCTCTGCGCATCCACTCCACATGCCACACCATATAAGCGTCCCTTTCGGAATCTTATCCCATTAGACATACTTGTAAAGTGGTCTTGCTTTTTTATGTGAGAATTGCACAAGAGTCCCAGCTGCTCCCAGCCGTCTGGAGCTAGTGAAACTATAGCTCCTCTATTTGGGATATGTTTATTTATGTATTTATTATTTAATATCAATGGTATTAATACACCGTAAGCACACATATCACAAAATCGTTGGAAACATTAGAAATAATAAAAAAAGAGTATAACAGATAATTGTGGCGTTTGAATGAGAAATGACACCAGAGATGCAATTACGTACGAAAATCTGTAGTACAAATAAAATTAATATTGATAAAGCCCTCTTGTACCTACCTTCCGTGCAGTTAAATAGATCTGCCACATCTGTGTATCTATAAGTAACTTCATATAACCTAGGCGAGTGTTTCGTAAACTCAGTCCTTTTATTGTTGCATTTAAACAGGATTTTAGAACGATTGGCTTTCGTGGTTATATGAAATTCAATGAGGTTAGTTAAATCAGGATATTCTACCATTTACAATTTTGAACATGAATATCAAGGCTGATGATGTAAGGCAAATGACGATGTGAAGAGGAAGGAGACAAGAAGAGAAAGGTGGGGAAGTACCCGGCTATTTAGATCTGGTAATAAAGCCATTTCGAGCAACGTTTCAATTCTAAATGGTGGTCTTACATCGGGGCGTTACTGAGAGAATCAATTTTTCTGTAACGAAACAACACTGATCAATCCAAAAAAAATTACTTACACATGCCGGCATTTGAACTAGCTACCTTCGGATTTCTTGTCGAAAGCCTTACTTCTCGACCTAGGAGGCCGTCGTTGATTATTTAGTCGAGAAACAATCAAGAATTTCGAAAACGTTTAATCAATCTCAGCTGTAGTAATCGAAAATATCCCCAAGTTAGGTCACGACATACCCAAGACAGGTTTCTATCGGTCCACAATGTTATCAGTGTTCCTAACTAACCGATTAACAAATTGGTAATGGGATTTTACGCCGATTCATTCCGATCATATAAATAACACGGTCGATATTCATCAGGTAATCGGCGACAGTAGTCATTATGGTTGTGGATTATCCGCGATAATGACAAGTGCATTTCAGTTCCATTAAAATAGATTAACGACAGTGGTGTCCCTGTTTATCCGGGTTTAATGAAATTGCATGCGGAAACTGGCACTTAAAACATTTAAAAAATCTATCTTGATTTTGCTATTATTTTGTTAGTCCAGCGTCGATAACCAGTGATTAATGAAATACAATCGGGTGGTTGTAATCGTACAGTGGTAAAAATGTGGTGGAACGATAATTACGATTTGTTTGCGTTATCTGTATTTTTAATGTAATATCACATTTTGCTTATTTAAATGTTTCTATAAACAGACTCGCGCATAAATTCCTTATTAAATTAGAACCAGTTTTGTGTTCGAAATGCAAAAAAATAATCGTTCGGCGGCTTCATCTCATAAGGCTGGTTGAGTAGAGGTGAAACTGCAATTGATGTCTGAAGAGCCGCAGACGCCTATGCAAAGAGTCGCATGCGGCTCGGGAGCCGCAAATTCTGGCCCCTGCACTATCTTAACAAACGAGTTGCAATTTTTGAAGCATAGGCGTAGGGTGAGAGCGCTGTCCTTGTTCTACCTGTATTTCAATGGAAGATACCCCGAGGAACTAGCGTCATTGATTTCTTCGGCACCGGTGCATAGTCGGGAAAATCGTCAATTTATCACAAGAGAACGGGTCGTTTCTCCGACTCGTTCTTGAGTTCAGCAGTTCGGCTGTAGAACGATCTGCCGGCCTCGGTGTTTCCTCTCTCCAACGATATGGGTCTTTTTTTTACATGAGCTCCACACAAGAGGCCATGAGGAAAACAATCTTCCTCAGGGCCTATGTCATCCTTGGAGATGATGTGTGGAGGTTTTTTTTAGGAAAAGGAGAAAAGGAGAATTCTGGGAAAGAAAAGGGTTTAAGTGGTGTGTAGAAATCTGGGATTCAGTGAGACCGGGTCATCCACCTCCAAGACCCAGACAAACCTCACCCCATGAACCCGAGCACCCCTGCTAAATTACCAAACGTAGCGAACCACTTGGGGTGATCTTTAGCAGAGGTGTTGGTTATCCAATAAAGGTTCCCGGGGTGACGGTACCCATTCCCGCCTCCCACGTCTCTTCATGACCCAGGCTGACCCCTTCCTTTCCGCAAAAATACCCTCCCCAAAGATGATATGGGTCTTGTGGAGTTGATGTAAAAAAAAATACTGAATCGTAACCTTTCTTGAAATGGATTTAATCGTATTTTAGAATTTACCGAAAATAGTATGTTTGATGTCAGTACCAGTCATACTTAATAGTGTATGAATGTGAAATTTAGCAAGGAAAGAAGGCCAAGAAAGCATTGTAGAACGTTCCATTCTCTCTTCCTGCAATTGGTTATTTATTTGATTCTAAACATATTCCTAAATCCGCCCCTGTGGTACACCCTACCGATAAGCATTGAATTTTTGAGTTTTTTTTAGCGTAGTACTTAATAACAAAAAATAATGTGGAAATTTTCTTTTATCACGCCTATCGCCAGAATTCAGTTTTGTGCTTCTTTTTTATTCACTTAAAAATATTTGGATGGCTGAGGTAGCAATGATTCTCAAACTGTGCGAGATTTTAAAATAAATAAAAAAGTTTTTTTTTTTGCGTACCATTTATTGGGCTAACTTATAAAGATTAAACACGTCAGTGTTATATTTAATCACTGCAAAAAGAAGAAGTTTTAATATTCTTGTGTCGTTATCTCTTCATATTTACATTAAAGACGGTTGTTTCAGAGAAGATATCATCAAATTTCAAATTTCGTAAAAAAACTATTTTAATTTGGTTGCTATTTCATTATTGGCCAATTTTTTCACAAAACTGATTTAAAGAACTTACATCATAAATCTCTATTGAGAGATTTCGCAGAACTTAAGAATTAACTTTAAAATTTGATAAATTGTTCAAATTCTGTGAAACAAGATATCTTATCTACTAGCTTTGTAAGTGATTAAATATTTCAATGAAGCTTCAAAAAAATTGAATAAAAAATTCTTGTCGAAACACTACCCGGACTTCATGTTGTTAATAAAATTATTTTTTTCTAATTTATTATTGGGGGAAAAATATAGTCATTTATTCACCCTAAATACAAACAGGTACATGACATTGATTTCAGTTGGCTCTACAAGGTTACCTTGAAATAGTATTTGATAATTAAAACATGGTTGCCAATGTGCAAATTAAATTTGCGCTGAATTTCTGTTGCTTTATGGCTAATATCTTTGACTGAATATTGGATTTTTTATGGCTTTTACACACTAGTAGTTCTGAGAACTGTAATACACCTCGAATCCAAAAAAGTATTTTTCCAATTTTCTCAATTAATAAATTAAAACCAAAATTCCCACTTAGAACATTTGTACCTACCTACATTATAAAACATATATTTAATGTAACTTTTATATTTTATGTAAGGAATTATTACAATCTCAATAAACATAAAAATTAACTTTCTTGAGACCGGTAGGTATCGAAAGTTAGTATCCAACACGGCGATCATCTTGAACCGGAACCGCAACGTAACAAACAAATTTGAAGACAGATAAAATGTGGTGTGTTAAAACAGGACTAACGCTTCGATCAGTCAATTACTTGTTTAAAAGATAAAACGCGAGTACTCGTATGATAAAATTGAACAAACTTTAATCATTTCTTCTTTAGAAAAACGTGATCTAATTTGCATATTCAAAATTATCAACAGTATTAATAACACACCTGTTTCGTTACAAGTCATCTTGTTTAACATCCCTTCCCGTAGGCTCCAAAATAATGAATTGCTGTTCCTCAATCAACATTCTACTAATTATGGATATCATTCTCCTTTATCCAGAATGCCGAGACTTGTTAACGCAAGTCAAAGCATTGAATTTTTTAGTGTTAGCCTAAATGACTTTCTGCAGTCGGTACGCAGTGTGTAATTTTTAAAGTCTTTTAAATTCATCTTCAAGCTTTGACTTGTAGTCTTCTATATGTAATTTATATTATAATTTGTCAATGCTCTTCATTTATATGTACTTTTCATTCTCATCTCTTTTTTTTATTCGTGTTATTGTTATGTTATTAATGGACCATTTGTCCGTAAATAAATAAATACAACATTATTGATATCGACCCAAATATTGAAAACCTTCTCTGTCAAGTAATGTTTTTTTTTCCTTTTATTGTGGAGATCGCGACCCCAAATTTCAAGAACTACACAAAATGAATTAAATGTATGGGAAATGGATCTCTCGCGTAGACCGCTATCTTTTAAGTGGGTTTTCGAAATGGAGGGAAAAATGTTCTGTGCTGCCGTTTTTACGTCTAAAAGGAAATAATCATTTTCGCGATGACATTAAAGTGTTCAACTGAGGCAGTTACGTACAGTTTAAATTAACTTTTCGTGATCCTCCATTTACCCTTTCACCATCGTGCAGAAATTGGGTTAGGTTAGGTTAGGTGAATTACGGGAAATCCATCAACGTCTTTTGGTCGTTGGCTAATTTGGAAATGTTGATTGGCTACCCATTTTTTTGTGTTTATAACTTACTTTAGTATATTTGAATTTTTGATTGTTGAAACATGTTTAAAATAGAAATAGTTTGTCAGAAATAATATATTGCGAGGTAGGAGAGGTTTTTTACAGTTTAGGGGGTGGATGTGGGTACCGCCGCCCCGGGAACCATTTATGTGACTTAGCAGGGTGCCTGAGTTCATTGGGTGAGGTTTTTTCCATGTCTTGACGGCGGATGTCTCTGCCACTAGCTGCATGGCAGGCCGGATCGGGAGAGAATTGTTGAGGGAGTCCCTTTGACTTCTCCAGCCGTACTCTCTCGGAACAACTCCTTGCACCGCAGTGGGAGGGATGGATTCTAACGTCCGCCACTCCTGACCAACCTGTCCGACCGCCAGATTCTCTTTCCTTTAGTAAAAAGATCGTCCACACAGCATCCCCAAGATGGCATAGGCTCTGAGGGGAGTTATTTTTCTAGGGGCCTCCTGTGTGGAGCTAATGAAAAAAATGTTAATAATCGAAACATTTTTAAAATTCAGACAGATAATTGAAACATTTCGAAAATTTAATATTTTCTTTGTCGTCAGAGGAAACCAAGGTGCGTTTTCGACAGTGAAATAGTCGAAACAAAATCTTAAAGACATTATTAAATAATATAAAAGGGTGAGAGTCTTGAAACATCTATGTCGTTTTAAAAAAAAAAAATGCGAAATTGCATTCGTGAAAAATTTTTTTTTTCGTCAATATCGATTACAAAGTTAATAAATTTTACATCAATGTGGTTTTCGGAGTTTGGTTGGTGTAGACGTCAAGTACCGGATGCCAAGAACTGTTGCCCGTCAGCCCGTTAGCCCTGTCGTCTCTTTTCATTTAATGGATTTCAAAAGCTTCCGTAAATATGCGTGGTCGATGAGTCACGTCTGCTCGGATGATGGACTCTGTAAAATTGTCCGAAACGTTGGCTAAAGTAGGAGGATGAGCGACACGGCATAATAACCCAAAAAATAATCACAATAACTTCACTCAACTTTGCAAAATAATACTCCATGTAGAAAAATACCACCTCAGATAAACGTTGGTAAAATACCACCGTAGATAATCTTTGTTAGGTAAAGTACCATCGTAAATAAACATAGGTAGGTAAAATACCGCCATGGATAAAAGTCGGTAGATAAAATACCACCGTATATAAACGTTCGTAGGTAAAATACCACCATAGATATACGTTGCACAAAATTGTTTTAGTTGTGTTTTACTGCCAAAACTTAATCAGACACTTTCTTATTTCTCAATTCTTTTTCCTCCCCACTCGCTTCATTTTTACAACATAGCAGCTATAGTCCGACCGTCTACGGCTTGCAAAAGTTAAGACTATTTAAACTAGAGTAATATGATCGCATCACGCATGACGAATACAGAAAAATGCAAGTTTATATTCAATGGAAACGAATGAATAATTGTGTTTCCGAGCAGTTGTTTTCTTTCACGCTGTTGAACGCTTAAGAATTCTAAACAGGTTCCAACCTGACGGCCTCCGTGGTTCCGAGGCAAGACTCTCGACTCACAATCCGAAGTTCGCGGGTTCAAACCCGGGGTGCGCAAATAAATTTTATTTGATTAATTTGTGTTATTTCACAATTTATTCATTTAAAATAATATAAAGTATATTTGCGGCACGTTCCAGAGTGGAAGATACTATCAGTATCGCCCTGGTGTAAGACCACCATTCAGAATTGAAACGTTGCTTGAAATGGCTTTAGCCGTGTTTAGTGACCAGATCTGAATAGCCAGGTACTTCCCCACCTTCCTCTTCCCTATCTCCTTCCCCTCCCCACTACCTTCAGCCTCACAACATACCCCGATTGGGGATGCCATAGTCTCACTGGCTCCAGACAGGAGCAGTTGGGACTCTTGTGCGGTATTAACTGTAAAAAAAAAAAAAAAAAAATACGAACATACCTTATATTTTTAAATTGTGTTTCCTGGCGAAACTACGTGCATATTACATCACCTATCACCAAAACAAATGGACGTGTAGTGTTGAATGGAGTTGCGACCAGTGACATTTTTTTAAGTAAGTTTCAGTTATCTCAGTTAGCATTCAAACTGAGCGAATGTCAAAACAAGACCTATTTCGGCAGCCGGTTGGCCAACTTTGTGAGGCGGGTTAAATATGCATGGATTAACCTACTAAGCGTCTAACTGTCAGAATTACGTCCGCGTGGATTTTCGCGAGTCAGTCGCAGTGAAATCTGTGCCAAAATCAAACTTTTTTAAAGTGGCTTTCCAAAATGTGACAGTTTGGTGCATTTCAAGATTATACAATACATTTATTATTTATTTGACTAACTCTCCATCTCGTCAGTTCTCTGCAGGGGTTGGAATAGATTTAGATTTCACTAGTTCCGTCCACACGACGTATGCACAACCTGCTGAGGCGTGGGATCGAGCAAGTGAGCTAATAATTTTATTTTAAATTGATGAGAAGACGTGCACACTTTATTTTGCTCTTTTGCTAGTTCGAAGCGGCTTAGCGCAATGTTCAGGCTTCTTGTAAACTGAACCATTCATTCAGACTAGCAGTTAAAAACCTGTTCTGCAGGTTTTTACTGCTAAGCCTTGAGGCCGGCTTTTGGTTCGGCTTCGCCCAGTTATTATTGGTGACCATTTTATAAATCCAATAGGAACTGGTTTCAAAAATAGCCTGTTCCTCGGATCCACTGTCATCGAGTGATAGCAATCAGACAGACGCAGACAGATCGCAACAGTAGACAGTCGCTTACTTTTAATCTCCCTCTTTGCAAGACCAACTCCAAACAGAATTCATTTATCTACAGATCCACTCATTTATTTAACTTAAATTATAACCACATTGACATTTTTAACTCGACGTTACGTGACGTAAAACGAAAAATTGCTAAACAACATGACTCAAACTAGGAAGTTCAATTCTACCCTTCCCCCCTCTCTATTCCCATCCTTAGCCTCTTAATCCTCATCCTTTATTTCTCCTCACCCCCCCTCTCACATATTGTAACAAAAAAAAAAAAACTTATCCAGAAAACACCTTATTATGTCACACATCATTTACTAACATAAGTGGAAGTTTATAATTGGCATAATGAACTATTTTCTTATTGTATTATTTTGTAATTTATGATTTGCTGTTAACTTTCCTAAATAAATAAAATAAAAATAAAATAAAATAGTCACCGGTACAAAGTAACCGAGACAGCCAATGACGTCATAATATATGGTCCCTTGATACAACTATTACCGTCAACCTTTCCATACCCGGAGAGACTACATATTAACAAATTCGTAGCACCTATATCTAGGGAGGGCCACGTTCCCATCCGACCTGCTGAAGAAAGTGGCGACATCTTGTGACATAGCTTTGTTTGAAATTCCACGTACACAAACATTATTTGTGGCGCGACGCGTACGTCAACATGCACTCGAAACTGTGTTCTGAAATTCAACCACGCAGACGCAGACGTATTAATACTATTCGATTACTTCGTGCATAGGTACTTCTCTGTTGTTCCAACTTTTGACATAAAGACTGGTTAGGGAGACATTTTGATCTGCCCAGCAGGACTCTTGATCTATCGCCTTACACCGCAGTAGAAGAGATAAATGCAAACGTCCGTCACTCTGGAAACACTGCTCTCCAGAATCCTACCCGCCTCTCATACCTTTTTCCTTCCCAGACCTTCCTATTTTTGCTCTGCTTAAAAAACCCTCCTTACAGCATCCTCAAAGATGACATCGGTCCTGAAAGAAACTACTATTTTTCACATGATCTGCCGTGTGTAGCTAATTTAAAAAAAGCTTAATGCATGTTTTGTTAGTAAATTTCCACGACTCTGTAAGTTGCTTTTGTAAGTGAAAACTTCTTTAGCACCGTTGTGATTTGAAACTCTATGAAACGAAAAATTGACACTAAAAAGAGACAAACACGTATATCTACAGGATTTAGCCTGCGAGAGAATGCCATAGAAAAATCGGTCTCCCCTTTGTGCGGTGCTGCGAAACCTCCCCACTCCTGTCTACATTAGTTTTCTGAAGGTTTCACTTCGACCGCGTGTAAACTGCACACTCTTTTTTTTAAATACATTATTTTTATTTTTATTAGGTTTGTCAAAAATGATTCATTTCAAAGCGCTCACAAATAAAGTCAAATTGAACATAGATTATGCTATCACTAATTAAAGACAACATAACATTGATAAAATAATGGAACGTAATACGTTTCACAATTCTGAGAAAGCTTTCTGTAGTATATTATAAATTAAAAGGGCTTCTGGGTCTCTAAGCCCAGCCTTCTTGTGGCTCATCTCCTATATTTCTATTATCTGAGCTTGCAGAATTGCATAGTTGCGGATGTGCCAGATGCAAACATTTTAAAATCGAAAAACTCTCATTTAGCAAATTTAATATCGTCTTACCCGCTGTGCACTTTAACATTCAACCTCTCTGATGCATTTTCAATATCGAAGAAGCGATCCGCGCAACGCGCAGGTATACGCTATATATGGATAATGCATGTACGCTGTCTAGAGTCAAGATCAGTGGTTCTCAACTTAGGTGATAACGCCCCCTTTTGGGCGTTTGAGACCTTCAGGGGGGCGGTAGAAGACTCAGGGAAAATTGGGGGGCGTTGAGATGGCCCAGGGGGCGTTTGCAGGTAAAAAATATTTTCTAAAAAGATAAACAAAACACGCTTATCACGCACTAATAAAGCAAAGTAAACTTTAATATGGGTTAATTTTTGTTATTATGTGTATTGTTATAATTTTTATCACGTGTGCAAAAATTTACGTATTTCGATAGTTCGGAAAGTGGGTGAAAATTGAACTGAAAGATTCTATCACTTTCAGATCTACATTAAATTGGATAATATGATTTTTTTTTTTTAAAGTTAAAACTTCCAATTTCACGTTTTCCGGATTATGGTCGATTGTTGAACGATTTCTAATAGCATTCCCATCGTCCTATTTAGCTGAACGTGGATTTAGTGCTGTAGCAACGTTGGTTAGTTAAAAGATAAATAGGCTCCATGTTACTGGCGACGTTTACGTTTGTTTTTAAGTAAAATCCAGCCTAATATTAACAAACTGCTGAAAACGCATCAAGTTATAAATTCGGTGTCTTTTCAATGTAAATAAAAAAACTTCTTTATAAAATTAAGTATGCGCTTTAATTGCTCTCATTGAAACCATTTCTTCTCAGAAATAGGATAAGAGTCATTTCCTATCTTACGATGACGTAATATTACAGTGTAATTACACGTTTAAATATAATCGTGGCAATAGCTGTTTCAGATTCGCGACAGATAGTATGTAAAAAAAATTGACTTCCGGGAGACCCAAAGAAACCCATCTCATCCCATTACGCCCCCCCCCCCCCGTTGTTGTAAGTATAATCGTATAGCAGTTATGTAAAGGCAGTTGGGGGGCGCTAGAAAAAAAACATTCTCGAAGGGGGCGGTGGGCAAAAAAAGGTTCAGAATCTATGGTATAGATCGAGATAATGCACAGCGCTTAGCCTCTTTAAGCCCTCCAGCGAAACGAAGAAGCCAATTGATGTTTGCTTTTGCAAAGTAGGTTATTGGAAATAAAAACACATCACCCCGTTTTACGTCATTGGTCACTTACTGAAAACTTTGCAAATCAAAGTTGACTGGATAATGTAATATAATTAACAACTAAATGGGAAACGCGGGCGGCGAGAAATTTTAATAATGAATATGCTGCAGGACTGTGCTGAATAAATATTTTAAAATATCTCTTCAATTTGACCCTTACCTTGACGGCCTCCATGGTCGAGGGATAAGACTTTTGACTCGCAGTACGAAGGTTGCGGGATCGAATCCCAGCGTGCGCTAACAAAATTTATTAGATTGATTTGTGTTATTTCACAATTAAGGTCCAGAATAGAAGATACTCTCAGTATCGCCCTGGTGTAAAACCATTCAGAATTGAAGCAGTGCTTGAAATGGCTTAAGTTTTTGGTGACCAGATCTAAATAATAATTGTTTTTTGTTTAATTCGAAGAACTCCATTTAATGGTTAAAAATTTTCATAAAATTAAATTTGATTATGTTATTATCTAGTTCTGCAAGTATTTTAGTATGTATTTGTTACGTAAATAGGTCGTCTCAATGTGGATTAACCACAGTTTGAAAATGGTCTTGTAAACCGAAACAGCTATAACAAAATACGTACTAAAATACTTGCAGAACTAGATAATAACTCTATCAAACTTAATTTTAATTAAAAGATCTAGCTTACCAAATCAGTTCGATAAGTTGAGAAGCTTACCGTAAGAAATAGTACCACAATGCACCGATGCGAGATGTCAAAAATTTAAATAAAAGTGGTTTTCGTATGATTTTTTTCCTATATAAACTATTATTTTCATTATTTAAACTAAAATCTGATTAGGTAAGGTGAATTATTTTACCTTATTTTCTTCAGAAAACAATATAAAAACGACACTTGATAAAATTCAAATAAACGCACATGGAAAGAAATTGAAAAAAAATTATTCCCAAAACCATAGAGAAAATATTTATTTTTCAGGTGGAAAAAAGCTTTCTGAAAATGAGCATCCTTCTATTTAATTATCGGTCTAATCCTTTCTCATCTCAATGTTTATATTTACAACATTGCGTATTTGAATTCGAAATCACGTAGCTTGTCACGTAGCTGTCATTTGGTTACAATTAAAGAACTCTATTAATTTCCGCCGTTAACGGAACAGTTGGAGAATTGTCTTTCTCGAGCCAGCTTCTATTCCAACACTTTATCTGGGCCCTTACGACTTGATTGACTAAATTGCGCAAATTTAACGGGAGCAAATCGTTGTTGATAGGAACCGCTAGTAACAGTACATATGAAGCGGTCGCGTGATTACTTACATAGTTAAACTTCTGAACAGCTTCCGTGAGCATTAATTTCCATAAGTTGGATGCATATGTAAACGCCCCTGAGAGTAACTTTTCAAAATCTTAGTTAAGTCGTAAATTTTACCTATGAATGTAAAGGCAGCCTTAGAGATGTACAAGCCTGCAAATTCTGAAACCGTCGCATCTGGGCGGCTCCACGAATGCGCGAGCCTGTATATAAACGCAGCCGCTGCGCTCACAACTCAAGTCTTGCGACCCCGTCAGTCGGTGCAGTACTCATTATCTACACAGAGTTAATTGTTTGACGTTGTCGGAAATCGGCGATCAGCTACATTTTTAATATAATGACATTAATAAAAAATTAACAGAGGGTATTAAAATATAATATATTTTAATGCCGAACATTTTTAACGTATGTACGTTAAAAATAAAATGATGTAAAAACACTTTTTTTAATAAAATATCATTGAAAAAAAATTAGATATTACGCAAGACAAATCATGTAGGTACCTAGGTACTTTAAGTTGTTATTCAATACTTTAATAAAAATTTATCATTTATTGTCAATTGATAAAAAATTAAATTATGTTTGTACATAGATCAAATAATTAATAAAAAATGTATATCATTAGTTATGTATTATAAAATTTTATAAAATTCATTTGAAAAAAAAATGTTTTCAAATGAGACTATTTAATAAACATAATAATGTTTTTAAAAATGTGAAAATAATATGGAATTTAAATGAGTGAAATAAAATAAATTTGGTGCTTATATTTTTTTATGAATCGGAGCTATTACCCACTTACAAAGGTACTTATTAAACTTTTCCTACATTAAAATAAAATTTATTAAATATTGTATTCAATAAAATTGACGTCAAACATTGTTATAAAATCCAGTAAACTGTAAAATAAAGTATCTTGTAAATAATTTAGAGATTATTGTAAAAAAATTGGTAAAAATCAAGTTATTTGACGTTCCCCATGTTCCTATGAGTTTGTATGTTTACAATAATATAATATTATCATATTTTACATAATCAAAACAATAATAATTGTTAAATGATAAAATTTTAATTTGATCTCGACGAAAGTTGGTTTCAAAAGATGTTGATAAATTAAATACGTGGTGTATAAAAAGGGTTTCATTTTTATGAACTTAAAATGACGCCACAAAGTGAATTTGCAATTATTGAAGAAAAAAATCATATTATGTTAGGTAAGTGCTTAATGTGATCGTTATTTTTTTATTGGTGTATTTTAATTGCCCTTCTCACCAGCGACCAAATTCTTTTATAAAATTACTATTTATAAAATTAATATTATTTATTAATAATATTACTTATTATTTGATTAAATCGAAGTTCAATACACCAAGCTGCAGCTTGGGTAATTTTGGTTGAGTGGTTATTCAATCTATACATATGGATAATTGTATGCAAGAATTGAAAGAGATGGGATTGGGTCCAAAATTGAGTAATCTGAAAGTATGTTGCCTTTTGTATGCTGATGATGCGGTGCTGATTTCTAACAGTATGGAAGATTTACAGTCTCTCGTGTATAGGATGAACGAAGTATATATGAAGAACGAGTTAATGATGAATGTAAGTAAGTCTACATGGTATTTGAAAGAGAGATTACGAAAACAATGTGCAACATAGTTGTGAATGATGAATACTTGGAGCACATGGATGATTTTGTGTATTTGGGACGTATGTTTACAAGAGATGGGAAGGCTGATAGAGATATTGAAAAAAGGGTAAATGCAGGTAACTCCGTTGGAGGGCTGAACGTCGTTGGCGCTAACAAAAAGCTGTCCAAAAAAGCTAAGCTAGCCGTCCGTAAAAGAGTACTGGTACCTACCCTGATGTATGGCGGTGAGGCTTGGAACTGGCAGAGGAAGAATGAAAGTAGACTGAATGCTGTAGAAATGAGATCCCTGAGGCAAATTTGTGGTTAAACCTTGTACAATCGTGTGAGAAACATGGAGATCCGCAAAGAATGCAAGGCTGATGTAAGCGTAATGAGTAAAATTAAGAAAGGGATGCTCAGATGATTTGGGCATGTTGAGCGAATGAATGAGGAAAGGAGTGTAAGGAGAATGTATGACGCAAGTGTGAATGGTAGAAGAAGCCGATGACGTCCAAGAAAGGCATGGCACGACCAAGTGAATCAGATACTTGAGTTGGGCCATGTCAAGAGTCAGAATAATAGAAGAGCATGAATGATACGATGTATGAATGTAAACGAGGCAAGGAGTGTGTGCCAAAACCGAATTGTTTGGCGGTCCGTCCTCTCTGCCTATCCCTACGGGGAAACGGCGTGATGGTTAGTTAGTTAGAGTTCCTACATATGTTTAGTTTTTATAATATCTTTTAATGAACACGTTCTTCATATATCTGGGTTACCTCGGAAGGGCAACTGAATCAATATGTTGAATATATGCTTGTTATTGAAGGTTCCTTGGACCCTCCCAACAGCATCCCTTAAGTTGACATAGGCCCTGAGGGAAATTATTTTCCTCAGGGCCTCTCCTTGGTGGAGCTCTTGTGTGGAGCTGGTGTAATAATAATGTAAAAAAAAAATCTGCGGTTTAATTTCAGATTAAGGTTTGGTTGTTTCGCAGAAATTCAAATGTAACATTGTCATCAAATGATCATTCAGCGCCATTTTGTTTTTTTTTCATTTGAAAGGTCATTTGAGCTTTAGGACAAATTTTGAACAGCAGAAGTGTCATGTTAATTTTAAGCTCGTCAGATTATTTTACTAGAATTTACCTAAAATCGGCGTTCAACGGGGCCTTTCAAATGTGAAAAAAAATACAAAATGGCCGTTAAACCACAATGTCACGCGTTCATTTCTGTGAAACAACTGGGCCTGAATGCTTATTTTTCACGAACTTGGTTGCTGGAGTAGAGGGCCGCTTACTGAATATCATTTGATATAACACATAATTTCTTTTTATAATTATAAATATTATAGATTCGAGTAACGCGATCGTAAGTGCATGCGTTCCAGTGTGGCGATGGAATAAATATTGCCAGCGCCAAAAATTAAATTAGGAATAGTACCTAAAATTTTATAAAATAACAATAAAATGGCTGTAACATCGAATATTGTATCTTGGGGAACGCCATATCAACTATGTATTCGATAAACATTATTTTGTACGTTTTTGTAGCGATAATTTTAGCCTAGACGAAATGCTCTTAGAATATTATTTGTCAATTACACTAAGGGGAATTTTACGCTAAAATATTTTGAATAAAAAAAACCACTAGGCTACCTAGTTATATTGAGAAATAAAACACTTTATTAATAACTTCTGTAATACATCAATTGTAATTAGGAAAATGTCGAAAATCTTTTAAATTATAAATAATAAAATGTTTGAGTTTTGTTGCATAGAAAACATTATTAATGCTTTCTTACAAATATTGAAAATCATTTTTTATTCGTAGCAAATGAAAATCGCTGTTTGTAAAATTTGGTAATGCCATTTACAAGTAATTTTGCAAATATTTTGAAATCGATTGAATACATAGACATTGCACTCAATTACAGAAATAAATAATATAGCATGTTTAGATTGTTTTAATTGATAAGCATTAAAAATAAATATTTATGAATGTGGTGACAATCTTTCATACATAAAAAGGTAATTAATTTTATTAATCATTACAAAATGTCTAGGAATCAGGTTTTTTTGTATATGTAAATATGACATATTATGTTAATTGTTTTGTATTAATAAAAGTGTTTAATAGTTGAATAATTATGTGTTTTCTTTAACCCTTCAAAAATCTAACGTATTTTGTCAGAAGGTAAAATATTTCCGCTTTGCAATACAATACAAATAAACGGAATATTTTTTAACATATCCGAAAACTTAAAGCTGTTTTTGAAAGGTGGTGAAATACGAAATCAAATTTTATTATTATTAAAAATTTTAATACAAAAATAAAAAAAGTTTGAAAAATGGCTCACCCTACGTTTTTTATTTATTTATTCAAACAAAAAACATTTACTCAAAGAAAAAAAGAATTACTTATCCAATTTTGTTCATTCGTTCGGAATTTATGCGCTTACAAACATTTCGGATGTTTATTTTTAATTAAATATTTGAAAGTTTGTGAATATAATAAAAAATTACACTATTTATTCAGTTCATTTATTCAGTCTTTATAATCGTTACGAATTATATTTTTAAAGTAGGAACTGACATTTATTCCAAAACAAAGCTTGTCCAAAAAAATAAAACATATTCTAATATTTGAATTTTCTGAAGCAGTAGCAATCGTTTCCATGGAAACGATTTTTTTCTGACGTTAGCAAAAATTTGCTTTAGTTAGCGACAGAAAACGTATAACAAATATAATATATTAATATTTATAATTTCATTACGCCAGAGCTTACCATCATATACAAAATATAGTCTGCGCATATAATTTAGCTTTCTATTGGTGAATGAATTTTTAAAGTCTTTATATTGTGTTATGCGTAGAAAGGTCATAAACAAACTCGAGCAGTTTCGCATTTATAATATTAGTATGGATATTGGGGTTTTACAGATTGTTCTTACGTGTGTGAGAACAACGCAGTAAAAACACAGTGTATTTTACAAAAAAGACAAATGGGTTAAAAATTACATAAAATCATAACCATAAATAGGCAATAGATAAAAAAAAAAAACAATTAAAAATAGAAAATTTTAAAAATATTAAGTTAACTCAAATGTTAAATAAAAAAGAGAAACAAAACAAGAGACATAAATATGGATACAAATGATGCATAATCAATGTAAAATATTTTTCAGCAATCGCTAAACATTTTTTCTAACAAAACTGACGAACGAAACAAAATAAAAATACACATTTTATAAGACAAATATTATATTATAAAGGTCACGGTCACCTCACTTTTTGTCATTTCATTTAAAAATTATATATACAAAATTCCCAAGGTTTCATTTTTTTCAAATTAGTATCCTTTACACGCAGAGTTTGGAGCGGGACGTGCCCCGCGCCACTTCAGGCCGCCGCGCAGAAAAGTCACAGTGAACTGCGCCGTAAACCGTTATCTTACTTTCGGTCTTTACTTTTCTGCGCGGCTGCCTGAAGTGGCGCGCGGCACGTCCCGCTCCGAACTCTGCGTGTAAAGGGTTTTTTGAACATATCCGTAACTATGGTTTCATAGCGGGGCACATTTTAATTTTTTTTGTGGTTAATTTCTAGGTTTGAATATAAAGCGTAAAAATCATAATTCTGACCATGACAATAAGGGAGATATAACGATTATATTAGACCTACAAATAAGACTCTTCATACAAAAAACCGATTTTCTCGCCTACTACAACAATAAAGTCTTTTTTAATATAAACACTCTAGCACACCCAACAGCCATGAGCGGCTACTGCTCTCAGCATCATCCTGGCGAGAGGCAGAAAATCTGGGATTTTTTCACCAATTTTGTTAAAATTTCCCAATCCCCAAATTATTAAATTCACTTATTAAATTAACTTAAAAGATTATAAAAATATCTTGGTTCCAACTTAATTAGTGCAAAAAATAACTATTTGCGGTGGGAATCGGGGTAGATGTAAAAAATATGCACGAAATTGATTATTAGGTTCTTAGTTTGGATTAGCTTAGTGCTAATATTTAATACGAAACGGTTGGCACAACAAATATTTTTAAAATGCCATGGATAAATTGAAGGTTTTTCTAAGATATTCATTGGGAAGATTCAAAATAAAATCATTAATTACTAAGGACGGGTTGTTTCAAAAAATTTGATGGATTCATCAAAGTTAATTTTCACGTTTTGTGTAAGTTCTATTCAAGTTCTGTGATTATTTCAGTTTTTTGAAGCAACTGTCTTATAACGATGTAATAACAGAACTTGAATAGAATTTACACAGAACGTGAAAATTAACTTAAAATATTTGATGAATCCATCAATTTTTTTTAAACAACCCATCCTTATTACAGTTGTAGTAATGTAGCTATAACGATGTATTATTTAAATAATTTGTGGGTATTATATTTTTTTTACAATAGCTCCCCCTTTAAAACTAAAAAAAAATCCCTCAGGGCCGATGTCATCTTTGAAGATGGAGTTTAGGAATGGAAGGAAAAATGCATGAAGGTTGGTTAGGAATCTGGGAGTCAGTGTGTCCAGGAATGACGAACCCATGAACCCATCCCTCCCACGATGGTTTGAGAGAGTCTGGCTGGAGAGATCTAGGTCAGATCTCCCTCAACCAGTCTCTCCCGTTCTGGCCCGCCACAAAGCAGGCGGGCAAAGGTAATCGCCATCAAGACCTAGACAAACCTCACCCCATAAATCCGGGTACCCCTGCTAAATCACTAAACACTGTGAACCACTTGAGAAATTCTATGGCAGAAGTCTTGGTTATCCGATATACGGTTGCCAGGGCGGCGGTACCCATACTCGCCTCCCAAATTATTACGTATTCGTGGAAGCAAGTGTAGTGCGGAAATTTAACAAAAATTTGATTTCTTCCTTCTTGGTGTTAGAAATTCCTTTTTTTAATGTCTACCGTACAAGAGTCCCAAATTCATTGGGACTGTATCATCTCCAAATTTGAGTTTATTGTTAGGCGGAAGGGAGCGGGGGGTAAATGAAATGGAATATAGGGAGCCTGGCTATTCATATTGGTCACTACACACGGATAAAGCCTTTTCAAACAAATTTTCGGATCTGAATTGTGGTCTTTACCAGAACAATACTAAGAGGAAGGAAGACCGGGGCAAGTTGACCCACTATTAACTTAGTAAGTAAAAAAGTCAGAGTGTCCAATTTGTGCGGTAGAAGTGAAACTTTCAGAAAACTAAAGTAGACAATAGTGGGGAGGCTACGCAGCACTGCACAAAGAGGAGACCAATTGAACTATCTCATTCTCTTGCAGTCTAGATCCTACAGATGTTTCTCTCTTTTTAGTGTCGCTATTTTTCATTTTATTGAGTTTCAAATCACAATGGTGCTAAAGAATTTTCACTTCAAAAATAAAATAAGCCACTTATCCATGAACTTTCAATCCAATAATGTAACTTACACATTTAATTATGTGATTATACAACAAAAACGTTAAAACATCCGCCTATAAGGAAGCAATTATGTTTACAGAAAACCCTTTATGTTGGCTCAACCGACCCCGGGTGTGGTTTTGTTTTACTCATTGTATGGCTCATTTGTTAATTGACTCATTCCTAAATACGAATAAAATGATCATTTTTATGTTTGGGGCGTGTAGATAGCCCCAAAACTATATGAGCTTTATACCCTTAAAATGATTTGTGAATTTACTTAAAAAAACTGACAAAATTCATAAAAGCGGTAATTCAAAATTGCTTAAATGCATAAAAATGGCACAAACCTGTGAAGTCTTCCCGCGAAAGCAGTTATTCAGACTAGGTGGTTGGAGAACGGAGACGAATGGAAAAAGGTGAGTCGACTAGCCCAAATCACCATTTTTATTTGGAAGCATTATTTCCATACTGCTCCGAAAAAAAACAACTTACGTTATTGTATCCCAAAAGATGATTTTGATTACTGATTAATGATTTTGATTACTTTTAATACCCTTAAAAAACAATGAAATTGAAGTAAAGAAAGTTATTCACCAAAACAAAACAACGAAAATCATAAACCAACACGAGCATCGCGATCCAAAGGAACACAAATTCTAACCCACACTGGCCACATTCCAGACGGGATGGACTTATTACCACCAATTGGTCTACTAAGGCATTGGTCTACTAACCCCGATCTCCCCTATAAAATAAAACTCACTTCATTATCATTGGGAAAAGAATTTTTCTATTTATTCTATTTATAACAACATCTACCTACGGGAGGTATTAATTTTTCATTAAAGGGGTATTTATTAATCAAGTGAAATTCAATCGGTTTCAATGCTAAAAAGTGTTAAAGGAATCTTTTATATTTAGGCATTAAAAGATTACTTCAGTTCAAATATTTTAAAGTAGCAATTAGTTGAAAGCGATTCTTTGTTCTTTTTAATTAATTTTTTAAGGACTTAAATACTAGGGTCAGTCAAAAAGTAATGCCTCCTATTGTTGTTTCTCCTCTAATTGTCAAGGAATATTTGAATACATTAGTTAAAAAACACACTATTAACGATTAATTTGTTATTGTAATAAAACAACGTTACGTTCAGAGTCGGAGCAGGAACTAAATCATTTATTTATCACTTTCACATAAATTACATAGATGTCAGCACTAGGCTTATATTGTTGATATTATTACAACACCCCCACTATATCTAACAATATAAATATTCTTAAATATTAAACAGTTTGCACACCTAATTTATCCAAAAATTTATAATGTTTTATGGAACCTAAACTTTTGGTGAACAAATCAGCAGGCATTTCAGCTGTTGGCAAATACCTAACATTCACAATATTATTTGCTACACATTCTCTACAAAAATGATATCTTATATCAATATGTTTAGTGCGTTTATGAAAAACTGGATTTACTGTTAACTTTTGCGCACTTTGATTATCATTAAAAATATCAATAGTATACAATTTTTTTTAGTTTCCCAAGATATAACACAACCAGATAAAGTAAAACAAATTTCGGTGTATGACCTCCTATCAATAATGTTTTTTCAGCTGTCGATTTAAAACCAATTCGGTCTTTTGGTACACCAGTGCATCGGTCACGGCCTTGTGAATTTATCCAACACATTTTCCACATTATGACAAACTTCACTTTCCTTGACATTCTTGTAACCCTGGTTGACATCGTCTATAATCTGCTTCCACACGGAGATGCCCAACTTCCTCTTGAGCTCCGAGCTGAGGCGCACCTTGACTGCCAGCACCATCCGCAGCGCGGCAATCTCATTCTCCACGCGCGCCAACTCCTGGCTCCATTCTGCCTTCTGCGTCTCCACCTCCTCGGACGTGAGGTCCACCGCCTCCGTGCTCGGGGACACCTCGAAGCCATCGTCGGACTGTACAACTCTACCATCTTTTAGAGCATCACTTAACTCCCACGCATCATTGTCTTTGAAAGACTGCAACTCTTCTCTCACAGCCAACTCCCACTGATCCTTTTCTGGTCCATTTAAGGCGTCATGCAGAGACAAACTGTCAACACACAGATTTGAGAATCCATACCTCTCTGGAGTTTTTCTCTCCCGTTTAGGTCGGCGCTGTGGGCTTTCTTTCTCACTGTCTGCATCTTCATAGTCGCTGGGAACATATGTCTCATCATTATCTTGAAAACTGTCCATAAAACTCGAGTTATCTCGGCTAGACACTGGTTCAATTTCACATCGTTCTGTATCATCAGGTTCCTTACTATCCCCCACTGAATCAACATTCTGACCTTGCACTTCAATTAAATTTTCAGATTTTGATTCCTTCTCAATGATGATCACATCTCTACTAGTCGTTACATTCCGTGTTTCTGGATTGAAAACCCTATATCCTTTTACATTATCTGGATATCCTATGAGAATACATGTGATTGTTTTTTTGTCCCACTTCTTCCGCTTTTCTTTAGGTACATGAACCATAACAGTGCTACCGAAAACTCTGATATGACTAATATCCGGTTTGGAGCCAGTCCACAACTCGTATGGAGTTTTATTATTCAACGCCGCTGCCACAATTCGATTCTGCAGGTACACTGCCGTATTGGTGGCCTCACCCCAGAACTCTTTGTCTAAGTTTGCATCAAAAAGTAGACATCTTGCTTTTTCAACTATTGTGCGATTAAATCGTTCACACAATCCGTTCTGTTGTGGGGTGTAAGGGTTGCTTTTCTGATGAATCACACCGGCACTATTCAGATAATCTTCAAATTCTTTATTGCAATACTCCAGCCCGTTGTCACTCCTTAATACTTTGATTGTTCTTTTTGTTTGATTTTCCACCTGAGCCTTGAAAATCTTAAAATACTTCAAAGCCTGATTTTTGTGTTTTAAGAAATAAACAAATGTCATCCTACTATGATCATCAACAAACAATAAGAAGTATCTTGAGCCACCTATAGACATATTCTCCATAGGTCCACATATGTCTGTGTGCACAATATCTAGCAGATTACTGCTTCGTTGGCCAGTGCTCTTAAAAAGTAACCGGCATTGTTTGCCTTCACAACATGTTGTGCATGAAGACTTGCTTATGTCAACTTTTTTGTCAAGTGACAGGCCCTGCACAGCGTTTTCCATCTGATTCAAATAATCTTTATTTATGTGTCCTAATCTTCGATGCCAAGTCATTCCGGACACAACTGATGCTGCTAAACAGTCTTGTTTTAGCAAATTCACTTTGTATACTCCATTGAGCAACACTGCTGTAGCAACCAACTTGTTCTTCCGATTATAAACTGAACAACCATCTTCAGTGAAAGATACACTGTTGCCTTTCATAATCAGTTGGCTAACAGATAATAAATTTGTTGTTAAACTTGGTACACAAAACACATTTTCCACTGTGATGTCGTACTTATAATTATCTGTTATAGTCGTGATTTTAACATCGCCAGAACACAATACTGACAACTTTTCACTGTTTGCAACAACAATTCTTTTTTCTTGATCATACTGCGCATTCATAACCCAACTTTCATTTGCTGTTAGATGTATACTCGCGCCTGAGTCGATAAACCACTCGTCTTTATTGAAATTTCCACTCAGGAAAACTGCGCTAAAAGCATTAGACTGCATTCTATCCTTATTTTTTCGATTTGACAAGTTGTCTTCGTTATTTGTACACTGGTTTTTGTAATGCCCGATTTGTTTACATCGGTAGCATCTTATCTGCTTGACGGTTGACTTTGACAAGCCAGTGCTGCCAACATTACTTTTACCGGGCATAGACAAATTCGTATTATTTTTTCCTTTGTACTTTGAAGTTGTTGGGCGAGTAGCAAAAGCACCGCTAACTTCACTCTCGTCATGACTTGCCAAATCCATGTCCAACAATTTTGTTTTTATGGAGTCTACCGTTATAGGAATTCCTGAATGTTCTATCGCCATTACCATCGGGGAAAAACGGTCTGGCAGACCAGCTAATAGCAATGATCCTGTCCACATATCATTAATTTCGAATCCTGTTCCACTGAGCTTCTGTGCTGTATCGATAATCTGCGTAACATATGACGTCATCGAACTGCAATCCTCTCGGCGAATCGAAATTAAATTTCGCAGCAGACTTATTCTCCTTGATAATCCGTTGTCGTCGAATAATTGTTTCAGCTTTTCCCATAATTCTTTAGTGGATGTAACATTTTTTACGTGAACGTATAAAGACGGGTCGATTGTCATAATCAATTTTGCTTTGGTTTTTGCGTCATCTGCAGCTTTTATTTCCATCCCGACTTCTGGCTGCACATAATGTTTCATGCCTTCTAGGATTAAAAAATTCTCCGCCGCAAAACACCATATACTGTAGTTATCCCGTCCAGTTAGCCTGGGCACGTTGACAAGATAGTTCGCCGACATTTTAAACTACGATATACTAATGTTGTATACTGCTATTATAACAATCCGTCACGACACAGTTTAATCACGTTTTGTAATCGTCTTTTTTACACTTGCAGAATTAATACAAGTCAAACAAAAGCAACAAAATCGCGAAGAATTATGAGCGAGTGGCCCATAACCTGTAATAAAACAACGTTACGTTCAGAGTCGGAGCAGGAACTAAATCATTTATTTATCACTTTCACATAAATTACATAGATGTCAGCACTAGGCTTATATTGTTGATATTATTACAACAGTTATTTTTCAATATAATATCGGTTCATTTTCACAGCTTTTATCCATCTTTTAACAAGCACATGTATCACAGTGTTGTAAAAGCACGATCACATGCAGAACACCATCGCCATAACTTTACCCGCCGATCACATAATTTTATCACATGTGATGTCATTCCATTGACTGCCTTTTTGATTCAGGTTAAAAAAATGAACTAGGGATTGCATCCCGCAAAACGGGATCACGCATTCCCGCGGGATCCCGCTGCTTTTATTAATCTGCTGGATCCCGCACCTTCAAAGCGCGGATCCGCGGATCCCGCAAAATAAAAATTTGAAGAAAGAAATGACGTTATTTGAGTCCGACGGTATCAGAGGAGAGTACCTGACGCTCGCCTCTGAAAATATCCTGACGGTTCAGCCTACTAGCGTAGAAGCCAAGAGAGCGTTTTCAGCATCAGGATACATTTGCAGTTCACTCAGAAGCAGGCTCGGAGATGATACAATAAATGCCATTTGCTTCTTAAGAGCGTATTTTCAAAAATTATCACCATAAGTTGATATCATAGTAATAGCATCTAAGATAAAGTTGTGATTTGATTATTAGTCACTATATGAATAAAAAATAATTATATGAATTAAAAATATAAAACTTAGGAGTAGGGATAAAATTAAACAAAACTTTTAAACTATGCCAAACATTCAAAGATGAATCTAAGAAAACAGATTACTAATTACTTATACTTAATTAATAGAAAAGAAATAATTTCTGTTTCTAAATCTAAGAAATGTTTAATAAAAGTTGATTTTTACACAAAAATCTGTAGTTTCAATTTGATTTCAAAGATGCGGGATCCCGCGTGATCCCGCGCGGTATTAAGTAATCCCGAATATCAATCCCGCGGGATTGAATGAACTGCAGGATTGCAATCCCTTAAATGAACCCATGTTACGTTAATTCTTACGTTTTCTAAATTTTAAAATGGGTATTCCAGCAAATATGTTAAACTACAACACAATTTTAAACGATATGAATATGCTTAAATTGTCAGACAGAAGAATTTTCACTGACTTGGTATTTTTATATGAAATTCTAAATGATTTAGTTGATAGTCCGGTATTACTTGAATTGATAAGCTTCCGAATTCCACTTCGTAATACTAGAAGTCAGGATTTATTTCAGTGCAGAAATTCTGGGACTAACTACCGTATGTATTCCTCTTTGCCCAGAATACTGGGGGAAACAATTATACCAAGTCAGTGGACATCTTCAATTTATCTTTGAATAAATATAAAATATTGTTATTGAGGCAGTTCAGTTATGTACAATAAATTGTTTTTTCTATGCTGTATATGTAAAAGCCCCTAAAAAGGGCGTTTATTTATAAATAAATAAATGTCTCCGGTCACAATTTTTTCCAGAAATCAAGAGCTGCAAGTGTTGCCGGTATTACTTGAATTGATTGACAAGTCCGGTATTACTTGAATTGATAAGCTTCCGAATTCCACTTCGTAATACTAGAAGTCAGGATTTATTTAAGTGCAGAAATTCTGGGACTAACTACCGTATGTATTCCTCTTTGCCCAGAATATTGGGGGAAACAATTATACCAAGTCAATGGACATCTTCAATTTATCTTTGAATAAATATAAAATATTGTTATTGAGGCAGTTCAGTTATGTACAATAAATTGTTTTTTCTATGCTATATATGTAAAAGCCCCTAAAAAGGGCGTTTATTTATAAATAAATAAATGTCTCCGGTCACAATTTTTTCCAGAAATCAAGAGCTGCAAGTGTTGCGAGGCTATTGTTTTTCTTGTTCCTTTATTCTGGCCGGTCAACTTTCTTGGTAACCTTGCACAAACTTTTGTTGAATAATCAGTTGTCCAATAATCTTCATCACACTGACCTTACTGAGGGAGAGAATGCGACTTCCGTAGTTATCTGGGGTCACCACGAATGATGTCATCAACTCGCGTGCAGTCACTGCAATCAACGGCCTGCGCCGTTCCCCTTTTTGACAGCTAGCTATGATTGCCTTTCAGCTTTGTTACAGCGACAAACCCATCATCTTGCAGTGCTGTCGTCCAATAATGCATCATGGTTCACATTTTTCAGTATTTAATGAATGCGTACGGGCATTTCACCTTCTAAGTCAAGAATCAATCACAGAACGCTGTATATTACGAACATCGATGTCTGACGCAAAAAGTTAAAATTGCAGTAGATTGTAGAAGAAGGTTTGAGGATTAGCACCAAATTTAAAATTTTCACTTGACTAACATTATTTAAGGAGAAAAAATAAAAGGCATTACTTTTTAACTGGCCCTTGTAGATAAAATTTTTATAAGCGATGGAAAGATTTAAATTGATTTCGCGGAAAACAATGTACTAAACAGTTATTACTTTTTTTGATTTTGGCCATTTTACAGAACAAAGGCTTCAAGTACGTTTTACGATCATTTGAAGTCCGAGATACTTTCCAAGTACTATTTAAATAACGTGCTGTTAGTAATTGTGAATACTGCAAATAAAAAATGTTATTTAGTATTGTGTCTTTTGTGTATATATTACGATGGTATGCATACCACGTAGGTCACGTCACATGAAGATTGGTGCTCAACGCGTGGCGGCTGAAACTTGATGATGATATACTCTGGTGGGGAGATCGCAGATCTTGCTGATCCTCCAGTGGAATGCTCGTTACCGTGGTTGGTGGAGATGAAGTGTGACAATTGTAGCCTCGAATTAATAGAATATTTCAACATTTTTTAAACATTAGATCTACACAGGAGGCCCAGCGGAAAATACTCGTAATTTCGCTCGTAGCCCGTGAGATCTTTGTGGATGCTGTGTGAGGGGTATTTTTAAGAAAAGGAAGGAAAGGTAGTTCTGGAAAAGAAAAGGTATGAGGAGTGGGTAGAAATTTGGGGTTCAGGGTGACCAGACGTGTTCAAAATATTATGTGAAAGTAATCTTATTGGCTGTGATACCAATACCTCGACTGTACCTGTACTGGTATATAGTTTTGTGAACTGTAGACCATTTCCAAAAAGAGTATGTTTTTAATTATCTCTTACTTTAAATATAATAATATTTAATATAAAATATTTAAAAAATATTTCCCTTAAAATCATGAGATTTATAATCATACATTATACGAGGGGTCCACATTAGGGTCCACGGCAAGACCATTTATTGTCGGTGGAAAGTGATTTTGAGGTTTCTACATTATACATTTTCCACAAAAAATAAAAGAAAGAGACTACATAGTTTTAAAATTTTAGACATTAAATACGGGTGTAAAGAATTTATTGAAACCTATTTTTAAATAAAGTACCTTTATTATTACAATAGATACGTCTACCCACAAAAAATATATACATGTACAACTTAACATTATCATAACAATTATTATATACGGATGACCTGTTTTCAATATCTCCACAAGTCGAATCAGTCATTTATTTATTTACCTATTTTTAACTATATTATTCAAGCGAAACAACAGTCTTAAATAAGATTAGTTTTTTGGTATGCTATCTACTCAATTGAGAAACCACTTAAAAGAATTCCCTGTTATACAAAAACATTGTGCTTGACAAAACTATTTATTAACAAACAACAATTCTTACATTTATATAATTACTAGCTGGGTTACCACCCGGCTTCGCTCAGGACAACATTCGAGAGTGTTCTGAAATGTTCCACATATTATTTTATTTATTTATAGCGGACCCGACAGACGTTGTCCTGTACACAACTGTCGGGACAAACTAAAATTAAAATAGAATAATATTGAATATTCGATACTGCGATGGTAGCGCAGTCTGCCAGATCCAATGTAAAACATTCCAAAATCAACAACTCCTTAGAAATAAAAAAAAAATAATTAAAAGAACATTTTCCAATGGACCAAATTGTGAATCTTAGCCATTCTCGAATCTCCTTGAACCCACACAAAAAATTTCATCAAAATCTTTCCAGTAGTTTAGGAGGAGTTCAGTGACATACACACGGACAGAAGAAATATATATATTAAGACTAGCCTTTACCCTCGGCTTCGCCTGCATGGTATTAGGGGGAGATTACTGTAGCGCTTTCACTGATCAATTATTCCCCCCCCCCCTCCACCTCCCCCTCCCCTGCCTCTTCTCCACCCCATCCCCTATTCCCCCCTCCCGCATTCCAAACATTAATTCCCGGTACATTCAGTTTTCAAAGAACTCGCGTGCCACCTAAATTTCATAATGCCAGAGTCCAAATAAAAAAAAGAATTATCCAATTTGGTGCAGTCGTTCGGCAGTTATGCGCATACTATTATTTCGGAGATTTATTTTTATTTAAATATATCAACATCGTTTGCACGGCAACGATTTGGTTTCTGACGTTAGCAGTAACTCGCTCTTGTTAGCGACAGAAAACGTATAATAAATATAATATATTAATATTTATAATTTCATAACGCCAGAGCTTACCATTATTTATTTTTTTTATTTTTTTTTTATTAATCTATAAACATAGGGTTTTACATAGGGTTTAATTGATGCCTGTCTCACTAGGATTTACCTGTGTTGAGACAGGCTTAGAGGTACATATTTAAAATTACAAGAATATTTTAACACAGCCTATATCACTCGCATATAATGTAGCTTTCTATTAGTGAAAAAAAAATTAAAAACGGTTTATTGGTTTTTGCGTGAAAGCGTAACAAACCAACACATGCATTTAGTATAGATATATTCATATTTCGACTACCATAATACGGCATGTGCCTAGCGTGGTAGTCGAATAACCTGTAAAAACTGTGTAAGTTACATGATGAAAAAAGAAAAAAAAAATTATATACGTATCTTATGAAAAAAAAACTCCTAATTTTCCATTGTGAAACGCAATGATTGTCCATTTTAATATTCAAGATGGATCATTTTCCAAATTGACTTACACTCAAGAACGATGATTGACACTCATTAAATTGTGACACTCAGCATTCTAGCTGTGTTTCTCTTTTAAAAGTGGTTATTTTTGTCACGGCTCGGCAAACTAAGCCATCGAATGACATTTATAAGTCGAAAATAATATTTTTGTGACATTAAAAGTTCTTAAAGTGGGATCCTTCATATATTATTTGTAAATTTTTTTTGAAATTTCAAATAAGGAATTACACAATTTTTCTAAGGAAACGACAATTATTTTTCAAACTGATGTCAAGCAGTTAGGTAGGTATCACGATATTGAAAATCACACTCAAAGTTAGAAATTATTCAAAGTTGGCTTGGTCGCTTTAATAATAAAGTGGATGCTGTAGATTTTTAAACCGGAGACGGATAGTACAATAAAATTTAGAGATATATCGTCGCATGAAAGCAATACTGTAACCACCACTATCTATGAAATTACTTTTTATACACCATTTTGAAGAGCTCTTTTTTCTGCTTCGATCTATCTGGGTCCTGTGACTCTACAATGATAAATAAGAACGTTACGACGTTGGAAAAACTAGCCGTTTTGTCAATAATACGTTTTTTGACTGATGTACACACCTCAAAATCAACAATTGAACAATTTGGTTTTTGGCTGTATTGTTTTCTTGCGGCGAAAATTAAGATATCAAAATTAGATTAAATTCCTGCCACCTTGGAACAGGCTCAGCTCAGCGAGGTGGTATATACCAAAAAAATGTATTTTGTGTATATTGTAATATTATCTTGGTTAATAAATAATTTAAAAAAATAATAATAATGATATGAAATGTCAAAAAATCTAGTAACCAAAATCTAAAAGAAGAACTTCGTTACGGTATCTACGATTATTGACTGAGCACAGTCAATAATAATCGTAGATCGTACCGTAATCCTTGGTATCCGGTAATTATAATTGACGGCTACACCAAAACTAAGCGCAGAAAACCATTTTAAATTATACGGTAAAACCAGCTTTTGGAGAGATAAGCACGCACTTTACCAAAATCTTCGAATACACAATACATCTACCCTGATGATGGACATTATAATGTTATACGGCATAATTCACCAAAAATAAATAACTAAAGTAATAACATAAGTTTAAAAAATAGATGTGTGAAGTTATGTAAGTACAATTAGTTTGATAGAATATCCTTTAAAGAAGCGAAAATGCCACATTTCTAACTAAGACGAATACTAAATTTTTATTTAGGTTGATTTTGTTTGTTTTTTTTTAGTGTTGGTATTGGGCACAGCATTAAATTGAAATTTTAATTTGTTATGAGTTGGAATCTGAGAAAAATAATGTGCGAGACAATTCCCTACTGTCTGGAATCCACAACTTTGTTTCTCAAACTTTTTCTGATGTATCCAACTTTTCCGTTGCATTAATATCTTGAATCCCGCGGGCATTCAAAATATACAGAAGCGTCAAAAGAAAAGGTTTTTTAAATTTAATTTTACTACTAACAATTGAAGATAATATAAAAAAAACTGGTTTTAATACATTTACTTACTGAAATATTAATTCTGATTTTTTCTCCATTCCGAAATAGAGTCCCCGCAAAATTTGGGCACAGTATTTGCACAATGTTATGAACATAGGATAGGTTAAGTTGTCAAGGTAAGGATAGGTTAAGTTGTTATTGCAGTTAACCTTCATTGATTTCACTTGTGGTCTCCTAGACCTACAGTGTAGAATCAAAAACTGTTAATTAAATGTTGGTCTTCAGTGACATTTTTGATGTTTTTTTCAATTTCATTAAGTTGAAAAAAAATAATCGAAGTTGAAAAAAGAGGTCGATATTGGATAGTTAGAGGCGGGGAGTGGTTTGTTAGTTACTCGGCTGAGTGAATAATGACGACATGGGCAAGAATTTTTTTTTTTCTTTAAAGAAAATATTTTTCAAAAAAGACACCTATAAAGTCACCAGAGATCAAAATTTCATTTGCATTTTTTACTCCAAATAATGTCAGGAATCACTTCATCCACGTTTATTTCGTAACATAAAATAATAAGTTATAAAATGTAGCAATGTGCTAAAGGTATGGTTGGGTAAGATTGGGTTAGGTATTGCAAAGTTCGTTTAGGGTAGGTGGCACTGTTAATTCCCGTTTGATATTATTTTCGCTCGTGGTCTGTCAGACCTACGATGCAGAAACACTGTACAGAATAATTACAGCGTTGATGGCGTATGTTCAAGTTCCTTATTTTATTCATGGTTTACCACACGTATGCCGTGGCTTGCATTTTACACATTGGCAGATTTTTTTTTTTTTTAATTTTAGCGGAATCACTATAACACATTAGAGATATTTTCATCGTAGATTAGGTTAGGTTATGTTTGGCAAAGATAATTTCACCGATGATCTGCCAAACCTACGACATGGTACCACCTGTTTAGAATAATTACATTTCAGATCTTACTAACAGTTCATGTTTCTTATTTTATTCTTGGTCTCCCAGACACATGGCGTGCTTCAATTTCGAACCACAACAACGCAAATGCAAATAATATTGTGATGGCAGAAACATTTTTTTCATTGTTTCACTTGTGGTTTCCTAGACCTACTACCGTTTAGCTTTAGTTTAGAAACGCTGGTCTGACACACCATGGAATGTTTACAGTCGATGTCTAGAGCCCATGTTCCACAATACATAATATTATACGGAATCGGAGGCAGTATGCCGATGTTATCAGGAATTCCTCGCCAAGTGGAGCGGTCACAATACGTGGTGTAAAGAAAAGGAGTATGGACTTTGAGTAAGAATGTGGGTGGTGTTAGGATTATTACCTCAGGAATGCCACGAAGGTATTGTCAAGAATTTCAATAAATAATAGAGTTGTAGAATCTCCCAATATTGTCCTGGTGAAATACCAGGATTCAAAATCGAATCAGAAAGGTTTTCCATATAAACTTCACACAAGAGGCCCCAAGGAAAATATTTTCTCTCAGAATCGTATGTGATCTTTGGGGATGCTGTTTGGAAGGTCGTGGATTATGTATTTTTATCCTGATTTGGATTTGTAGCTTAAGGCCTTTCCGAGCACTGTAAACTGAGATGCCTGTAGGGGAATATATGCTCTTATATGAATCAGATTACGATATCAATAGAAATCAAAAATAAATATTACGATCAATAATCAACATCAATATCACCAATCAATATCAATAATCAATATGCGGTAAATAGACTATTATCCCATGAAACTTCATCATAACCGATCGTGGATTATTCCTACCGGGAAACCACGTTAAAAAAATGCGCCAAGTACCCCACCTCACAGGTGATGTGGAAATGTGTGCATATTGTATAGAATGTAACTCTTTCAACTTTTAGAATCGCTGTATTATTTTACTAGCTTTTCCCCGCGGCTTCGCTCGCTTGGTATTACGGGAAATTACTGTAGCAGTTGAACTTATCAATTATACCCCCTCCTCCCCACCCCCTCCCGAATTCCATACATTCATTCCCTTACATTCAGTTTTTAAACATCTCGCCTGCCACCTAAATTTCATAAAGCTATAGCTCAAAGAAAAAAAGAATTATCCAATTTTGTTCATTCGTTCGGAATTTATGCGCTTACAAACATTTCGGATGTTTATTTTTAATTAAATATTTGAAAGTTTTTGAATATAATAAAAAATTACAATATTTATTCAGTTCATTTATTCAGTCTTTATAATCGTTACGAATTATATTTTTAATGTAGGAACTGACATTTATTCCAAAACAGAAGCTTGTCCAAAAAAATTGAACATATTCTAATATTTGAATTTTCTGAAGCAGTAGCAATCGTTTCCATGGAAACGACTTTTTTCTGACGTTAGCAAAAATTTGCTTTAGTTAGCGACAGAAAACGTATAACAAATATAATATATTAATATTTATAATTTCATTACGCCAGAGCTTACCATCATATACAAAATATAGTCTGCGCATATAATTTAGCTTTCTATTGGTGAATGAATTTTTAAAGTCTTTATATTGTGTTATGCGTGAAAAGGTCATAAACAAACTCGAGCAGTTTCGCATTTATAATATTAGTATGGATTTGTAATAGTGTATCCAAGGTCTCTACCAAATTTCAGCTCTGTTCGAATTTTGGTGATTTGAAATGTTTATATTGACCGGACTACCATTGGAATTTCAAAATTTTGTTTCGCAGCGTATAATTAATTATAAGGTATCGTTTGAAATATTGTTTTTAGAATCCTGTTTAATGTATTTTTGAAAATCGGAATTTTTGAGGGTCAAATAAATAATAAGAAATGAAAAATATAGATATTAATTATATAATGATTGAGTGCTTTTTGAGTGGGTTTTTCGGAGTTATTACTGTACGTTCTTCCCTGTTTGAAATTTTGGGAGTGCACCTGGTATCTGTTCGACTATAGTTTGAATTTTATTGAAATGTCTCATTAATAGTATGTATTACAAAGCAACCTAAAACTTAATATAAATTAAAAAATTGCTATTACGACAAGCCAGAAAGTAAATTCTTTCTCCGATAAAGTACTTTTAATATGTGTAGGTACCTACAATTATAATTAATTATTTAGATATTTCCTAACCTTTCATTTCTTTCTTCAAAATTACCGAAGGGGTGCATAGTCCCACTTGCTTCGTGCACTGTAAAATGAACGTGGTATACACAAAAGTATTGAAAGCGATCACCTCCAGAACGTTGTTAAATTCAATAAGCGAAATGTGAACCAAAGGCACTGGCCAGATAAGAACTCATATAGCTTAAGCTCAGGGTTGAATAACCGCTGGTAATCGAGTCAAACTTGAACAATTAATTTCCCTGAAATTGGTGACAACCTAAAAGCAATAATTTCTAACACACCACATAATGTTTTGCCTTTGAATAATGGCCATCTTTATTTAAGATCTGGTTGTGAAATTGGAATGGTAGAATAATAGTAAAAAAATATATGATAGAATGTAATTAACCTAGTGCATATATCAGTTCATAGTTGATAATAAAGAGACACTTTTAACCTTGAACACCCTTATTTATCTATTAACAACTTTACTAAAAAACATAGTGAAAATTTTATTTCATTCATAAACAACCGCGGATGTGAAAACGTTAGTTATTTAAAAAATGACAAATCTATTCATAGAAAGATAAAATACCTTGCTTACACAGCCAGAGGTGGTTGTTTATCTTTTGCATATGCTTGTTTTATTATTAATTTGAATGAATTTTGTAATTTTTCAAACGTATTTTAAATTTCTAATTTTTAAAGACAGGAATTATTTTACAAACAAGACAGAATCACCTTTTAGATTTTTGTATTTCAAATGTATTTAAGCATTTAAAGATTATCAAATTTCCGCTTCAAACACGAAAAAATGTTGAAAAAAAAGCTTATCACAAATATTTTTACCAACATTTACGGATATTAAAAAAATTTACAAATTTCAAAATACACAACCTTTTTATAAAATAAATTTGGAAGAAAACTGTCACCTCATTTTTTCTTGTTTATTTATACAAAAAAAAATTGAAGTTTGCGTTTAATGCCCAAAAAATAACCTATGGATAAACTGATTTTTCTAATGGATTTATTGCAGCTCCAAAGACGTTCATTTCATTTATACGTTTACCAACACATGCATTAGATATTTATGTTATAAAAAACATCACTTTCAAGAAATACTCTGACAAATAATTCATAAAATTGAACATTATTACGGTATAGCCCCAATTTTGATATAACGAAAATTTAATTTTAAAACACGCAATTAGTGTATAATTTCTTCAGGAAAACTAATGTTACAAAGCACAAATAAGTTTTAATATATTAACCTATGCGTATCTAAAAATAAATTCACCGTTTTATGAAAAAAAAACATGATTTACGAAAATATTTTGGTTACGAAATTTTTAACTTACATCTTCAACGCGCCATTTTAATATTCCAACCTGCACGAGCGCACATTCTCTGTGTCGCTATAAAAAAAAGTTTTTTCTATTGATAACGGGCGGAATTTTTTTGCACAGTCGTGGTACAAAAATACTGTTTAACGGTCGTGGAGTGATTTTTTTTAATAGGGCTGTAAGACATTAGTCACACGTTCGTCACATCATCTAACGTTGGCAATCATATTATTAAAATCACTAGTTGAAGTGCATTGACGTAGACTGGAGTGCAATTTTTACGATTCTCAGTCAAACCAAGTACCCAGGTTTAATTTTAGCAAGATTTTTTTCCGAAAACACTACAATTTTGAAGATTCTTAGAAAAATGCAAATATTTCAAAGTATCTTTTTTATTACAAATACTGTTTAACTCCAATTTGTTCACTTTTCGGAACACCTCATATAGGTCTCATAAAATCGTTGGATCACCCTCAAAGGCCCGGAGGGAAATTATTTACCTCATGGCCTTCTATGTCGAGCTAGTGTAAAATAAAATCGTTCGTCTACGAATTTTTCAATAACATAAATGGTTGATCATTTCTGAATCTATTCCACTGTAATACCATTTGTGGAACATTTTCTTGGGCAGCGTTTCCGTCCTGTGGAACTTCTGGAAAATTTTAAAGGAAAGAAGCGAAAGTCAGGAAGGCAAAAGGCACGCCAAATTGAAAATTTCCTAAGATAAGAAAAGTTATAAATTGATTTGAACAATTGCCTCGAAAATGGACCGCATTTAAAGTCAGCAATTCGAAAAGCTATGTAGCACCACAAACATTTATGGAATCGCACAGTTTCTTTCCAAAATTGATGTCGGAATATCGTTGTACTGATGTAAATTTATTTATTTGTCTCTGCACGAAAGGGTTTTTGTTTTTATGTAATATTTATGTATTTATAATTCAGAAACAAATAGCTTGTAAAATTCAAAGATAAAGACATACAAAGAAGGTTAAACAAGTGTGACTCAGAAAAAGTTTTTTTTTATATAAGCTCCACACAGAAGGCCCTTATGAAAATAAAAGACCTTAGTCATTTTAGAGTATGTCGTGTCAAGGATATTTTTAAGAAAATGAAGAAGAGGAAGTTCTGGGAAGGAAAAAAGTACGTTAACTAACAATATTGTACAACAATAATGCGTATTATTGCGACTCATTACGTGGCGAACCGACTATTTTCGTAAATGGTATAATTTTTTCACGTACGCTGGCCACACCGGAGCCCCGAGAATGTTCGAGAAAACACCAAGCCTGGCATTGCGGTTTCTATATCGGGGTCGATAACTCATATTTTGTCAATCTAAATCTTTCTGATAATTGTCACGGTTGACAATTTGACCTGTACCTAATATGTTAAAGTTACAAATAAATGCAAATCAATATTTTCAGATTTTGGAACAAAATTAAAAACTACTACATAATATGCTCTGTATTTAAGTTAAGAAAGCGAAATATTATATTTCTTTTAACTTATTACTTTCTTTTAACCTATAAATGTACCCAGCTATAAATGGTGACTCCGACGGGATCATTACCTATAAATGTACCATAGATTTCAAAGTGGGGCTTGCGAAACATCAAAAAATAAAATTACAACAAAATATTTTTTTAAATATTATAACAAGCAAACATTGAGTTTAATTTTACAAGAAGAAGGTAACAAAAACAAATTATAATTATATCTAATATAACAAATTAATTCGACAGGCAAGCTTTTCAACTAATTTGTTAAACATTGACTTTATATCCGAGACACATAGTAGGATGGGGTCATCTTCCAATTTAAGTTTATTTCTAAATTTCGTTTTTATCGCAATCGTGGATGAAAAATGCTAATGTGCAAAATCTGATATTTATGAGAAGTGCACACCATTTAATACGGTTTCGCGGAACCAGTGGCCCGCAAGCCCATTTCGTGCGACCCCGGGCTTTAACTGAACATAATATTTTTAAAACATCGGTAAAAATACCAAAAGCTTCTGTTCTGTATTGCAAAAAGGTTTGGTGAAAAGTTTTGATTCAGCTACTCAAAAAAATAAGTTTTTTTTTGCATAGTCTTAAGAATACGTATTTCGTGGTTTGCCGATTGCGCGCCCAGGACGCGCCAAAAAAAAAAATTTGAGATGCGATTTTAAACCTTATGTATAAAGAAAATGTATGAAGTACAAGGTCAGAATCGCTTGGGGCATTCTTGTTCTTGACGTAACAGATATAAGGAACACACCTAGCCTCTCAAATAATCATCTTTGCACATATCTATGACTTTCGAAATGACATTTCTGCCGCGATTTGAGCTGTCAAACTTTGAGCGTCGCATGTCATGGAAATATCGATAAAACTATCAATTTGTCACATAAACGCAAGTAATATTGTTTGTAAGCATAGTTTATTGTTTAGGAAACGTGTTTCGGTAAATATTATATACGATAGCATAAAATAAATCCGCAAAATATTACGTCAAAGTCAAAACATCGCGAAATTTTCGAGTTTCCTCCCGTGGCTTTTAAGAGGTTAAGTGGGTATTCTAGTCTAGAAGCATGAATTTATTGTAGATGTTTTTTCAGGTGCAATAAAAAAACAATAATATTTTTACCAGCCATTACTTTACTAAATATTTATTAAACAATAAAGAATATATTTAAAAAAATCAAACGAAAAAACTAAAATTTAAAAAGATACAGGGTGTTGAAGTGGGAGGTCTCAAAAAAATGGCACGCCCTGGTTGACACGATTGCAACCCTCCTAGTAATCAGAAAAAAAAAAAACAACAAAATAATTCTTAATTCAGACAAATGCTGCTATGGCCCGTACCTTGGAAAAGTAAGAAAAAAAACAACAAAATAATTCTTAATTCAGACAAATGCTTCTATGGCCCGTACCTTGGAAAAGTAAGAAAAAAAAACAAAAAAATAATTCTTAATTCAGACAAATGCTGCTATGGCCCGTACCTTGGAAAAGTAAGAAAAAAAACAACAAAATAATTCTTAATTCAGACAAATGCTGCTATGGCCCGTACCTTGGAAAAGTAAGAAAAAAAAACAACAAAATAATTCTTAATTCAGACAAATGCTGCTATGGCCCGTACCTTGGAAAAGTAAGAAAAAAAAATTCGGCAAAATAGCGGCTGTCTGAAATAAAAAGACATTTTTTTACCCCTTTTTTGACTTTTCGGAATTTAAAAAAAAATTGTAAAAATTGAAATTTTGTAATAATTATGTTATGAACGAAAAAGTAATGTGAGAAAAAGCTCACACCAAATTTCAAGCAAATTGGTTCCGTAGAACTTGAGATATCGTGTCAACCTTCGACCAAGTATATCGTGTCAACCGTCTCGAAAAAAGTGGTTTCGAGAAACACGCATTTAAAGTTTTGCTCTATTTAGATTCTGGTCAGATTCAATCTGGTCGTCTCAACCGTGACATTAATATGGTTATAACTTTTAGAATAAAGCGAATTTCGAAAAATCCTTTTAAGGAGATATTTTTTAATATTTAAACATTAGAAATATGAATTTTTTTTCTAGACTAGAATACTGCCTTAAGATAGGTTTATTTTCGAAAATTAATTGCAGAATTTTTTTGCAGAACAGTGCTGCGCTTTTAGATGAGCTCAAGTGTTTCACTAAGTTTAGTGACTTAGCAGAGGTGCCCGGGTTGATGGAATGAGGTTTGTCAAGACCTTGGTGGCGAATGTGTCTGCCCGCGAGGGAGACTGGTTGAGGAGTTCTTTGACCTCTCCAGCCAGCATCTCTCGATCCATCGCTTTGCACGGCAGATGAAAGGATGTTCGTCACTCCTGGACACGCTGACCCAAAACTTCCTCTGAAAAATTCTGAAAGTTACACATTTAAATATAATTAATATACAAATGTTTCCTTTCTCTGTAATTTTAAATGATGGCCTAGAACACCCTTGAAAGGCAAAAGCCAGAAATAATTGATTAAAAAAACTTCCTCTTCTTCCTTTACAAACCTTCCACACAACATTCCCTTAGATGACATAAGCCCTGAGGAAAATCATTTTCGCAGGGCCTCCTACACGGAGCTAATGTAAAAAAAAAAACAAGTTGTGAAATTGGAACTGATTTGTAAATAATTCTGTTTGAATGGTGTTTTTTATTGTACAGTTCATATTTGCATATATGGTGATTCATATTTAAATAAAACACCCTTTTTTCCGTAACAGAACTTCCACGAATGACTTTTCCATACACGTTAGCAAAATCCATTGCAAATTGAGCCACTCTGCTATCACGTACCATTGACATAAACTGCACTGCATGGTACCCGTCGTACCCGTCTCACGTGCCATCAACGTGGCGTTAACAACCATCACGTGCACTCCCCGTGGAGGTAAACAGAGGTGGCAACAGCTTTATGGACAGACGTGCTGAAAACAGTAATCATTTCATGTCGTTACTGGCAGAATGTTTTAGCGAAGAGTGTAGGTGTAGAGAGTAGAGAGAGTAGAGTGTGGTGGGTGTATTTTTTCAAAATGATAGCCAAAATAGAGGATGGTTGATTTATTATTTAAACAATTTTAAAAATGAGTTTTGAAACCTTACCCCCCCCCCCCTTAAGAAGAGAGGAAGAGTAATAAAGGAAAAGGATAGGTTGTGCTCTCTTTATATTCCATGCTCAAGGATTAATTTACGATCGTCGGCTCTATTTGTGTTAAATATTTCTGAAGGTTATGAATTGCTAAGAATGCCCACATTAGTTTTTCCGCATGCGAGCAAATTTAAAAAAAAATCGCTTTGTAGAGTTGATCTTGACAGTTTGCTTTTATATGAAATTGTTAAGCTCAGGCAAGTCCAGGCTAATATTTAGAATTTTAAATAGCAAGATTTGTTCAAAAATTAAACTTCGTTTATGAAGGAGGGAAGGGTTTGAAATTGTGAAATTTAATTAAATCGGTGTACCTAAAAATGGGTAAGTTTTATTTATAATTTGTGGGTTTAAAAATCTGGCATTCTTTCGATATTGGCTTGGTAGAAAGGAGTCTAGATCAGTGTGCAGTGTTCTAAGTGAGGGCGGATACATGCGGTATAAAGGGAATACAGGATCTGTTTGTTGTTGCGGAAAGGGTTTGGTGAACGATTTATAAATCCCAGCATTTTATGCTCATGCCACGAAATATCAGAGGAAAGTAAGTTCATGAAAATATTTATTTACGGATTCTTTACATTTTATGTTATATAAATATACCCCCTTTTTATTCATGAAATGATCTGAAAATAAATTATTTTTAAATGTAAGAGTTGCGCTAATATTAAAATTTAATGTGACAGAATTAGTTTAAAGCTTGCAGAACGTCTGTCTATGAAGTGCTTTTCCACAAAAGCGCTAGTAACAAATATGATTTTTTTGTGATGCAGTGACCCATCAGTTTCGAGGTTATGTCTAGTCTAGACCAATGTAATTACTAGTTCATATAAAAAAATGAAATAAAACGAAAGCCATTGTTTTTTTTCGCATGGCCAAATTCAGTCAAGCGCTTTAAAAACGTTTGAAAAGTATTTTTATTTCATTGTTTTGTAAAGGGATTCAAAGGTCTTTGTTTGAGTTGACCTGAGTTTTTTTTTATTAGATAAAAATCGAAATTTGAATTTAATATTGTTCGATGTGTATTTTGTGATGTACTGATACGAAAACTTAAGCTTTGTAGTCGTAATCTTAATACTAAAAAGTGTTACAAAAGTTTGAAAAAACCAAAGTTTGGATTCCATGCACGCAAGTTGACTCTAAAATAAATATTCTTACCTTTTGAAAACCTATTCAAAAGGAGTTTTTTTCATAAAAAAATTAGTTTTTTGTGCTTTACATGAGTTTAACTTTTCGCTCCTACCACAATTTTATATAAAAATACTAAAACTTCAAAAAGTTTACATAATATTATAAAAAAAACAGTTTACATAATAAAATAATAAGAACGTAAAATAGTGTCCAAGGATGTGATCTCCAGACAATCCACCGTCAGGTGTAAGCTGAGCAGCTTTTGTTGACTTCCTCCGTTTCCACACCAAGGGAATCCGTACAGAGAGAGGTTATGATGTTTGAGAGGTATCCTTTCTTAGTAAAAAACACTTATGTTTTTACTGAATACTGTAGTAAAACACTTTTTTATTCAGATTTAGCAATTTTACAATAATTTGATTCTGATCTGGGCACTGGAGCTTTGTAGAATGAGTTGCAAGAAATGAATCCGAGATTTTATACACAACCAAAGAAAAAATGACAGAATGACCACAGGCAAATGAGAAAAAAGACTGAAATGCATAGAAATATTTAGCAAAAAGTGACATAAGCGCGAAATTTATGAGTAAAAGAGTCCACACATCGAAGTTGAGAAAAATGTAAAATGCCAATTACAAAAATTAATTTAAATATTAGATATAGGACAACACAATACTCAACAAGAGTAAGTATAAATAATAAGTTAATATGTAAGGAAGTCTTAATGTAAGTAAGTCTAAAGTCATGGTTTTTGAAGAAGAGAAAGTACGAAGAGTGCAATACAGTCGTGAATGATGAATACTTGGAGCAGGTGGGTGAGTTTGTGTGTTTGGGAACTATACTTATGAGAGATGGGAAGGCTGATAGAGATATTGAAAGATGAAAATGGAGGACTGAACGCGGTTGGCCCTAACAAAAAACTGTTTAATGAAACAAAGCTAGCAGTCCACATTGGTGAGCTGATAGCTATCCTGATGTATGGCAGTGAGGCATAGCACTGGCAGAGGATGGATGGAAGTAAAATGAATGCAGAAGAAATGAGATCCGTGATGTAGTAATACAATGTAAGATCGTTTGGGAAAGTAGAGATTCGCAAGTAAGATCAAGCAAGGGACGCTCAGATGGTTTGGGCGTGTTAAACTTTTCGTCCCGGAAAGAAAAAAATACACGATCCGAAGGGGGGTCACTCGGGTCCCCCATTTGTTTTGATTTTTAAAAGGTATAAGTAACACAATTTTGTGTTGGTTATAATTAGAGAGAAGTATTTTCATAATATTTCAGTGGTCGTTATCAAATCGTTTGATAAATAAAGTCATAATTAATATTCGCGTCCGCGTTTATGATAAGTATGTTGCACAGGGTGGAAGAGATAGGAACGGGGTAATGCCAGGCGATCTAACAGAGACAAAGTGAGACAAGGCGAGACAGATACCCCTCCGGAATTTGATAGAAATTATTCAGTATTTTAAAAAGTAGTAACGCGATATACATTATTTAAATGAAGATCGATAACCTAACAGTTTTTTCTAGGATTACCTAAATTATTAAGTATGTGGTTTAAAAAACCACTTAAATACAGCATAAAACTCTCGTTAGTGTTAGTGCGTTCCCCCGGTCCGGTACGGAAGTGTTAAGCAAATTAATTATTAATGTTGTGTGAGGAGCAACATGACGCAAATACGAATGGTAGAAGAAGTCGGGGACGAAGAAATTTCCGCTGTGAAATATATATTCACTAACCTTACTGCTATTATGATCAGAGGAGTAATTTCCGGTTAATTAACATTATGGAATTTCATTTTGTACTTATAATTCTAGCATGTTTCAATCTGTCATGGTAATGAGTTATAAATATTAAAAATTAATAAATATCTTTTACATTATTAAATGCACATTTCTCATTTAAACGTACTTTATAGTCATCGGATGTTTTCACCGTGCATCGACTAATTATTATTTTTCATGAATCTACCTAATATAATTCTCTGAAAATTCGTTGCCGAAAATATACTAACTGCTTTAGAAATATAATAGATTAAGTAAAGCAGCTAACGATTCTTATAGTAATTTTGACAAGTTTATTAACTAGATACCGTAAAAAGCAGTTAAAACATGATGTAATGGGGGCCTTTAATGCAATTTTGACTACCGAGCAGAATAGATGCGAAACATTTGATCAACTATCGACTACAATTTTTCTAGCAAGCCCGCCGTCGCTTGATGATTAAATATGATATGATGGCTTCCGTGGTTGAACTCGTCATGGGTTTAAATTCCAGCGTGCGCAAATAAATTTTCTGATGAAAAACTAAAAATAATACCTGTTTTCCCATATAATTACCACGATAATTCTTTAAGGCCCCATATATGCATCATGTGCTCACGTGATGAGGTCTCAAAGAGTCGGCGATGTGTGAATGCGTTGCGGTGAAGACCACCGAACATGTGGACAACAAATAATGCCCGATCCATCCCTGCGGTATTGATGTGGGACAGAGCGACGCCTGAGGCCCTAGACTGGCTCGCAGAACTAGATGTCCCCCTCTGACCCTCCATCATACAAAAGAAGGGAAAGACTTCCCCACCTTCATTTCTTCTCATTCCTCTCTCTGCCCCACTACCTTCAGCCTCACAACATTCCAAAATAAAGGATGCCGTGGTCTCTGGCTCTAGACAATTGAGAGCAGTTGGAACTCTTGTGCGGAACTCCATTAAAAAAGAGTAAAAAAGTATGATAGATGAACCACTCTTAAAAAATGCCATATGATCAAGAATCACTCTCGATCAATCAATCAATGGATGGATTCTCTTGTCTTAATAAACAGATTTCTATTTTATGAAATTAAAATTAATGATGACACCCCAAAGTAAATATGCCTATTTTGAAGAAAAAAGATTTCTATTTATTTATTTTATTTTTTTTATTTATTTAGACATTAAAGATTTCAATCTTTAGGGCACAGGCATCGGGTGGGAATGTTGTCCGTGTTCTACAGATATTTCAATGGAACTGGCGATTTTTAGGATTAAAAAAAACAAACATTTTAGCTAATGCGACGTACGGTACCATCGCAAATACTCACTACCTCGAATCGCGAACGAGTAATTTTATATCCCTCCGCGTGACAGTTCAACTATAACTACTGTGTTTTTTCTGAATCTTTATGGTGGAATCTAGGATATCAGGTTATTATCATAATATTAACTTGTGTTATAGTGTTATTAAAAAATATTGAAGTGACGAATTCATCGAGACTTTTAAAAATGTATCCGAATGTATCCGGCAAAATTTTTCGTTTTCTGTATTAAATGGATATTTTAGTTTCAAATTAACTTTACTTCTCTGATGTATTCAGGGTTTACTTTAACAACTTTTAATTTTTTTAGCACCACTGCGATTTACAGATTACGATTTATTTTGATATACAGATCGTTTTATACAAATTTTATAACGCCAGAGCTTACCATTAAATATAGAAACACTTTTCCGCTAAAATGCAATGTTCTGTAAAAAAATTGAGTCAATCTATCGATTACTTTTCGAGATTTGCGAACGCAAACATACGGAACCAAAATTTTTACATGTTGCGGCGAGTATTAAATTGCTATGAGTATTAAAAACGACTGTTCCAGATTGAGTTGGGCAATATATTTTTTTGAACAATTTTTTCATATAATGATAATTTTTATCGTCCCAAAACCATACTAAAATAATAAAGTTACGCTAGATGGTCAAAATTACTAACTGTGCACCGGTGCGCCGTTGGGAAACACGCCAAAATGGGTGTCCATCATTTGTATACTGATGGAATCTGTCACATGAGAACCGGTCATTTATATTCTATTTCATTCTTGAATTCAATAGCTTGCCAGTGGAACCTCGGCTGTGCTCTGATTTGCCGTCTCTATGTTTCCTCCCTCCTACAACACGGTTCTCTTCAAGACCCAGTTTCACTCCTTCTTTGCCTCAAAAAAAACCCCCACGTAGCATCCCCGAAGATGACATACGGCCTGTGGGAAATTATTTTCCTCAGGGTGTGAAGTTAAAAAGTTTAAAAAAATCACGGGCAAAGTCGGTACGAAAACTTGCAACATACATAAAATAACTTATATCCAGACACCTTGAGTGTTCTGTTTATTGATTGGACGAGTCAAGTTGCCTGCTAAGTCGGTTGTTTGTTACTATGGAAGGCACTAGAGATACCTGTAGTAAAGGTGGCTGCAGACATCGACGTCCAATAAGGGGCTGAAGTGTCTGCGGGCTCCCGGTGGACCTCGAAGGGTGCTTCAGGAATAAATTAATATGTGTAGGGCCTACATGGGGCTAATTATAAATCGGGGTCGGGGTAACCTCGATGGGTTGTTCAAGGCGTGGAAACATGGATTGTGGGGAGTTCGAATTGGAGAGAAATTCAATGGAAATGTGCTCAATATCAGCTTATATATAGAAATAATAATAGTGTATTATAATTTGCGAGCCTGGGGCGTGTACATAACCCCAGAACTCTCTGAGCGTAATACTCAAAAATATGATTGTGAATTTACCTTGCGAGGACAACAAATTACAAAAAAATAGCAATCTGACAAAATCTCAAAGGAAAAAACAGATACACTAACCTTGAACGTAGGAGGCCTCCCAGAAATATCAATCCACTAAAATTTAACTCAGTACAATGTTTGTAATTTTGAAATATGCACAAGTTAGTTGTCAACTTTACGCAACTAAAGGATAAATCACAACGAATTGCTAGATTTTCAAACCATCAGATTATTTGACAGTTATTCTACACTTTCAAATTAAACTGCAAATTCAAACTGCATTATTTCTTCAAAAGGACAAGTGAGCTGATTCATTTAGTCGAACACTTCGACCAAGGGTATACTAGGTCAATGATCGAACATGATGATTTAGAAATTTTTTCGAACAATACATTTCAGTGTCTCTTGTAATCCAAAGGGACCGCTAAAATCATCATTTTTGCGGTATAAATATCTTAATTGTTTTTTCGAAAAACCAAAAACAACAAAGGAGAATGGTTTGAGTGGGAGGGGGGAAGGTGGGGAAGGTGGAAGGAGCGCGGAAGGGGAACGGGGACGCGTGGGAATGGATACGTAGGGAGAAACGATTTATTTCTTTGAGTGCAACGCATGCCGGATACTCTGATATTACAGAAATACTCTAAAATCTTTTTCTAAATTTCATTGTGTGTATATCTGGGGCTTAGTGCGAGAAGTGCTTACGTCAAATTTGTAAATCACTCAATAACTTCTGGCGCACGAGTCAAATAAATTTTATTTGATTACTTTGTGTTATTTTGGAATTAAATCATTTATAATAATAAACAGTATATTTGCGGCAAGTTCTAGAGTGGAAGATACTCTCAGTATCGCCCTGGTGTAAGACCACCATTCAGAATCGAAACGTTGCTTGAAATAGCTTTAGCCGTGTTTGGTGACCAGACCTGAATAGCCAGGTACTTCCCAACCTTCCTCTTCCCATCTCCTTCCCCTCCCCCACTACCTTCAGCCTCACAACATACCCCAATTGGGGATGCCATAGTCTCACTGTCTCCAGACGAGAGCAGTTGGGACTCTTGTGCGGTATTCAAATAAATAAAAAAAATTCAAGAATGAAGAAGAATGATTGTTTATCGATTTCTTGATGTAAAAATGCCAAAAAAATATGTTGTTCTCTACATTAGATAGGTCACCATTTTATTAATCTAGAGCACCTGACATATATGTAAGTTACATTACGAAATTAAAAAGGGATCTTTTTGTAGCACTTTTAAATCAACATAGGCACTTCTGGTATTAACCTTCAGATATATTATATTTTAAGAGAATTATTAAGAATATGTTGGAAAATTTTTTTTCAATTATTTTTTTATCGTTAAACAATTTTTTAAAAATTGCTTATTTTCGGCCAGTCAGCTTTTCAACAAATGTTGATGGCAGTCAACAAGAATCGTTATTTGAAGTGACAAATGTATAAATATTTAAATTACGACAAAACATCTTGACAAACAGAGTGAAGTCTCGCGAGTTAGAAGCTCAAACAAACAAATCCTGTATAATTCCACTCTCGAGACGAGTACAGAGACGTCTAAGTCTTTCTGCAAACGAAGGCAGACGGTGTAAATTGTAAATCTTTCTCCAATTCCCTTAATAAGGGTAAAGTTCTGCTTCATGAATATGTGAGCGAGAGACAACAAGTACCGCTTGTGGCGTGGCAACATTCAACAAGTCCGTTTGCGGCTTGAGTGCGTAATAATCGTACTTGCTCCCCAGCTGAACAGCATAACTGATGTTAGTGGGTTGTTGGCGTGTTCCTTTTCTCCAAAGTATGGCCATATTACTAAGACTTCTGAAATTGAGCAACAAGTGAAGCATCATCACTAGAATGTAGAAAGACAGTTGCCGTTATGTTCTACTTAGAACACTGCATCTTCTGAACTCATTTCCACCAAGCCCAAATTTAAAAAAAGATATTTCTTAAGCATGATAAAGAAAAAGACGCTGAAAAATAAAAAAGGTGACGGAAGCAAATAGGACTCGAACACAGTCTCTCGAACTCGGCCACTCTTATTTTTAAGTAATTTTTGTCAATCAATTTCAAAGTCAGCATGAACTATATTTAGCTTTACTAATAACAAAACGCCTTAACGATCGTTAAATGAATGGAAATCTGTTGCTTGCCTGTTGAACGGCATTTTTGCACCTTTACTAATAACAATATCACGTTTTTGTGATTTTTATGTTGGTCGCATTGATTTTCCCTAAATCTGCGCGGTTTCATAGGTTTCTGTTTCATGGGAGAATTTCATTTTGTGACATATGGATATTTACTATCAGTTTATTTTATGTTTTTGAACATAATTTCCTTTTGAATGATCAATTGACTTTGATATTAGTATAATTCAACATAGTAACAACCAGTACTGGTGTTATTTTTTTCATTTTTAGTCCTTTAAAAAATGTTTTGTTGATAATTTAGTTTTGCTAACGATAGGTCCTAAAATGTTATTTTTTTAATGGCTTTCCCGCGTGAATTTAATACAATTTCCATGAAAATTATTTGATAATAAAAAAGCCTTACGCGTGTTGAAATAAATACAAATTCGAGAAATCAACGTTCAAATTGCGTAAAAATTAATCCAAGATATCAGATTTTTTCAGTTATTCGTTCAAATATATATATATATATTTTTTTTTTTTAACAATTTTCAATTGTATGAATGAGATAAAAAGAGAAGTAACAGTTTTCTTCCAAACTCATTAAATAATAGGACTATGTTTTTTAAATTTTCAATTTTTAGAAATTTTTTGAGCATTTAATAGATTATGTTTACTGTAAGCCCTTTTTTTCACTTTTTTCATGTTGAAGTTTAAAATACTGCAATTTTTAAACGTAAATTTTAGATACAAGAATCTAAAAAGTAATTTAATCTGGTTTTTATAAAGGTAAAAGATTTCACATCTTCAAAAATAAGGAATATACAAGTCGTTGAAAAAATTCCAAAATTCATTGAAATTATAAATACAACAGTAGTATTTAACAGAAAAACAACTTCCTCTGACTGTGTAAGCTGTGTATATATCTTTTCATGAACAATTATTTGTCATTTTTAATTAGTAATGTTTTCACATCCGCGCTCGTTTATCAATTGAATAAATTTTTCACGAGGTTTTTTAGTAAGGCTGATTATCTCAGACCATTTTTTTCACATATTTTTGGAACTACCTTTTAAATTTAAATGATCACAATGTTCGAAGAACTGGTTTATAACCTAGATATTAGTCTCGGATAATCATATCTTAATTTTATTTATTCGGAACACCTATTAACCTTTTTCTGAAATTCTAAATGAGTATTCAATTTTTATTCGAATAATTCTCTTTGTAATAACTTTTTAAGGTTATTCCCATCAATGTAATTTATCATTGAAGAAGTTGCTACAGTTATCTTTTTATTCCTCTGTGTCTTGTTCTACTTTATATTTTCATTTAGATTTATTATTATTATCTTCTTCTTAAATTATATATAACATTGATGGGAATAACCTTCATAAGTTATTATAAAGAGATTTATCCTAATAAAAATTTCACAATTCTCCGTATATGATGTACCTGCACGTGTACGAGCGCAGTGTAACACAAAATTTCACGATGTAACATTCGTGTTTACATTGTGAAATTATACATTCATCAAATGTGTGGTATTTAAAGACCAAACATGTCATTAATATAAGGGTGTAGGTCTTACAAAAAAATGAAATAGGCTTGCGCCTCAGTAACCCGAAGGCGTTAGAAATTATGAAGGAAAACCAAAGTAGTTACGGTTTTATTCAAAACAAACAAAAAGGATTATCCAAAAACGCAATACTGTAGCTGTTCCCTTTCATCCCATGTAATCCCTCCTCACCTCCCGCCACCCTACCTACCCTGCTCTAGTGTTGTCTCCCTCTAATAAATGTGTAATTGTCTATAATTAAGTTAGTTTATATTATTACGGTCCTGAAAAGGGTAAGTTATATTAAAAACTAGTTGATTTTCTAGAAGTTAGTTTAGTTTTTTTTTTTTTGCTAGAGATTTTCGTACTTTTGGTTTTGGAATCGCCCGCGCTCATTAATAAAATCGTACCTCTGAATATTTAAAATAAAATAGATTTTTTGATCCATTACAGCCAATGCATTTACGTATGTTAAATAATTTATCTTAAATTTGTAGGTTTTATAAAAAAAAATTCATTAAATTAACATTGCACTTACTTTTTAACAAAACTAACCATCTTAATTGTGAAATGATTTCTCTCTCTTGAAAGAGGCCATAATTCCTAGTTCCTGATCTAAAGTGTATTATCTCTCTTTACTGTCAGAGTGTAGTTTGTAGTTATACCGCATGAACAGTCGTGCAGAATCAGAGCAGAGACTTGAAACGTGGCAACGCGACCGACGTTTACATTCTCCGGCGTGGCTTTAACCCGCAGCCGAACTAAGTTTGAGTAGGGCTTTGCATATTGTAAAATGAAGATTTGTAAGCGGGCGGAACTAGGCGAAACTGTTATCTCTTATTGCTATTACGAAAGAGCTGGTGGCAATATAAAAATAACTGATTTTACAACAAGAGCTGACTTCGTTTCTGATAATTCTGTTAATAACAAAGATTCGCATTTTACATTGAAGTTATTAATTTGTTTTATATCACATGTAATAAAGTATATACATGGAATAAAGTCATCTTTCAAACAACTCACGGGCCACTTGTTGCAAAATGCTTATACAAATTTCATAGCGACAGAGCTCATCAGTGTATATAGAAACCTTCGCGGGCGTGCCCACAATAACTCATCAAAGTTTCAAAATAATCGGATGAGTGGTAAAAGAAATTATTTTATAACGCCAGAGCTCACTATTATATATAGAAACCATCGCGGGCATGCGATCATCAAATTAATGGTTTAGGAACGCGTAAGGCACAAACATATAAACAAGCAAAGAAGCAAGCAAGTGAATATATTTTGATTTTTCTATATCTATTTGACCAGAAATCCAACTTGGATTTCCTAGTGGCTCTCGGCGCTTGTCTAAAAAATGCTCGCGACATTCTGAAATATATTTTATTGTATTGATAAGGAAATATTGTATCTTAATAAAATTTAACTTGCCGGTTTATCACTTTCTAATATGTTTATTTTATCTATGAAAAAGCGTCGCTAAATACAATGTCAAATTTCGCAATTCCGATTTTCAAGTCATAGTGCTGTATTTATGAATAGGAAATCCTCATATGACTTATAAATTGTGACAATTGCTTATCTAACTGGAAGACATAATTAAACTCAACATGTCTTATAATATGTCTTTATAACATGGATGGATTAATTTTTTATTTATTATTTTACCTGGAAAGACGGTAAAATTAACAAAAAATACATTTTACGAAAAATCAACAAATTACCACAAAAATAGTATCAGCCGATATACAACGGACGATTGACATTAAATTTACTCCTGGCTTCCAAGAGTTGTTTTTTAAGGAAAAAGATATGAGGGGTGGGTAGGAATCTGGGGGTCAATGTGTCCAAGAGCGACGAACGCATGACGGTACAACTGGAGAAATCTAGGTTAGGTATCCATCAACCAGTCTTTCCCGCTACTGTAGGCCAAACCTCGCCCTAGTACTTGAGCACCTCTGCCAAGTCACCAAACTTAACGAACCACTTACGGTAACTTATGGCAGAGTTAAGATCATTTAATCGTATGCGATGAATGTGATACCTATGTAAGTACAGTTACTTGTTTAAGAGATGTGCATTGTGTTTTAATTTATAATCGCAGTAAATAAAATTATCAAATGATATTGAGCTTAATATTAATCATTAAACATAAAATTAACAAAAACAATTTAGTAGTTGTTTTATGTACACATGTGATGGGGATTCTTTAATTGTCTTTTGCTAAGGGCGTTGAGCATAGGGCAAAATTTGTGAGTAACAATTTGATTATTTACTAAATCCACTAATTAAAACCCAAAAAGCCATAAAGAAAATTATACTGAAAGTCCCTGTAAGAACTATGTAGTACTGACGAAATTATCAACAATCTTAACATCATGTCAATTAAACAACTTTGATCAATAACTACACTCCTTTATATTCAAAAAACTAAACACAAGAAATAACAACCACCACGTATATTAAAAACACTATGAGGTCTACAAATAACTAGAAGTACAACATTTGCTTAAAAAAGTTTCTTTTGCCATGGTGCTTAACTCTACAATGAAATTCCACTCTCACTCAAAAACTACAACAGCATTTAAAAATCTCAATTAAACAGCTGGATACAAAAACAAAGGGAGATCAGAAATAGAAAATTTACTGACAAAAATTTCAGATTGAAACCGAAAACATCCAATTGCACTAAAAAAGCACTATCTTATTTGTTTTACAATTATTTCGGAAAACTAAACAGTGTATTTAAAATTACTTAACATTATAAATTAATTAAATTTTATTGTTTAAATGAAATTCTCAGCATGGGAAATCCCAGTGAGTATTATTATCTTTACTGACAAAAAAAAAGGAAGATAATTAAACATTTGTTATTATCAATATTAAAAAATGTGTTATTGTGTAAGAAGGGAGATGGGACATGAACCATTAGAATGACCCGCGTCCAACACACATAAAACGCCTAAATTTGGTCGTACCTCGGCGACAATCGGCACGCTTTCATGCCATATCTCCTTTTGTTTTTACTACCCATGGTAGTTACTATTTGCGATACAAAAATTGCATTTTGCTCCAATGTAAAATGAAAAACAATTAATAGATAGTCGTGATTTATTTTGGAGTATTTCGCAGTGTCGCGCTCCCTCCTTTTTAGCTAACGTTTCGGTCAGCGTTGCAGTCTCCATCACTCGATTACTGAGGCAAGTGAAATCCATACAAACCAATTAATATAAATAGGCTAGATAGACCGGGCTAAGTTTTATGTTCTTGGTAAAGGTTACTTGAGGACTACACCGTAACTTAAGGATGAAAACCACATTCATTTTTACAAATTATTATACTGAATTACCGGCTCTTAGAAGATTAATGCTCAATACTCACTCAGATGTCACTTCTACGTGCATAAACATATACATCATCACATCCACCTTGATGATGGATGCTACACCGATGTCCGAAACGTTGACTAAATAAGTAAGTAGAATTATGCCACGGGAATGACGTCGTGGTATTTTTAATTATAATATAATTTATAATATAATCCCAAAAATAAATCAAATAACATTTTTGGCTCCGGTCCGGAGCCCCAAAATACCTGAAAAAATACCCTCGACTCTGTGCAGAAACGGGCGGTATGTTTAATAGATTCTCCTAACTTAAAAAACGGATTTTTTTTTTTTTTTACAGTTAATACCGCACAAGAGTCCCAACTGCTCCCGTCTGAAGCCAATGAGACTATGGCATCCCCAATTGGGGTATGTTGTGAGGCTGAAGGTAGTGGGGAGGGGAAGGAGATAGGGAAGAGGAAGGTGGGGAAGTACCTGGCTATTCAGATCTGGTCACTAAACACGGCTAAAGCCATTTCAAGCAACGTTTCAATTCTGAATGGTGGTCTTACACCAGGGCGATACTGATAGTATCTTCCACTCTGGAACGTGCCGCAAATATACTATATATAATTTTAAATGAATAAATTGTGAAATAACACAAATTAATCAAATAAAATTTATTTGCGCACGCCGGGTTCGAACCCGCGACCTTCGAATTGTGAGTCGAGAGTCTTGCCTCGGGACCACGGAGGCCGTCAAATTGCAATCTTTAGAGCACAGGCGTCGAGTACGAATGCTATCCTTGTTCTAGCCGTATTACAATGAAAGATGCTCCGAGGAACTAACGTCATTGATCCCTTCGGTACCGGTGCGTAGTCGAGAAACACGCCAAACGCGTGCCCAACATATGTACACGGTTGACATTTGTCACATGAGAACGGGTCGCTTCTTCGACTCGTTCTTATGTTCAACAACTCGGCTGTGGAACGATTTGCCGGCCTCTGTACTTCCTCCTTCAATGACATGGGTCTCTTCAAGACCAATGTTCATTCCTTTCTCTCCTCAAAAATACCCTCCACGCAGCATCTCAGATGACATAGGCTCTAAGGGAAATTATTTACCTCAGGAGTGTGAGAATGTTGAGTTAATGTAAAAAAAAAAAAAATTGTCCGTGAAAATCTTAAATCATATCTGGAAGAAATAAAGTATTCATTTTAATGTTACACTTGGGGACTCGAACGGGTGAAGCACCCAGTGAGGCGCACGTCATAAAATAATGTTTTTTTTTTTTATATAAAGTTACTTTAAAAAAATTTAATAAAACAATTATTTTTTAATTTTGAATTTGCGCCAATAAAACTGAAAAATAGAAGGTTCGCCTCTGGAATCGAGGAAGCGTCGCTCGCGCCTCATCTATGCAAAAGCCTGAGATATCGCGCTTTGGATTGTGCTCACCGACATAATGTAAAACCCGGGCATTAACGTGGTGCCGGGTACCCAATCTCACCCATTCCATCTCCACACCCAACTCCCATTGCCACCCTTGCGCAAGAGCGGATTTCATTTATTAATCAACGTTTCTTGGATGCTGCAGACACCACCTTTCTATTGTTCCGAGTGATCTTCGTCTGTTTTTGACAGGAACTTAAAGAATTTTAACAGATATAGATTATATAAGAAGAACATTGGGTAATGAAAAAGAAGGCAATGCGGCTAGCTGTTCACCAGTTTTTTTTTTTTTTTTATGAATACCGCACAATAGTCCCAACTGCTCCCATCTAGAGCCAGTGAAACTATGGCATCTCCAATTGGCGTAGGTATGTTGTGAGGCTGAAGGTAGTGTGGAAGGGAACGAGATGGGAAGAGGAAGGTGTGAAGTTACCTGGCTATTCAGATCTGGTCACCAAACACGGCTAAAGCCATTCAAAGCAAAGTTTCAATTCAGAATGGTGGTCTTACACCAGGGCGATACTGAGAGTATCTTCCACTCTGGAACGCGGATTCGCGAGAGTCATTTCTTATTTCGATAATGTCACCAGTCATCAGCTGTAAATGTACACATATTGTGCGAAGTGATTTATTTAATGAATTTATAAAGAACTTTTGTGAAATAACTATTGAGTTCCCGGCATGCATTGCAATGCCACTAAAATAAAAAATGGTTTCTCTCTGCGTGTCCTTTCCCATTTGTCCCTGTTCCCGTTTTCCTTCCGCTTCCTCTTCTGCTTCCCTCCCCACTTCCCTCCCTGTCGCTAAACTATATGAAATACACCCATTTTTTTCAAACAACTCGCGCGCCTCCTATTGAATTTTTTTATACAAATTTCATAACGACGGAGCTCACCAGCATTTACATATATATAAAACTGCGGGCGTATGCACAAAAACTCACCAAAGTTTCATCGCAATCGGATGAATAGTATACGAAAAAAATTCATAATGCCAGAGCTCATTATTATAATATACAGAAACCATCCCGAGCTTATAAAACTAAAAAAAAAAAATTTTATACCTGGGTGGGTAAAACCCAAATACTATTTTTCACATCATGCACAAATCCATACTAATATTATAAATGCGGAAATGCTCGAGTTTTTTTTATGACGCTTTCACGCATTAACCAATAAAAAGACTTTGAAAATTCATTCACCAATAGAAAGCTAAATTATATGCGAAGACTATAGTCTGATGATGGCAAGCTCTGGCGTTATGAAATTATAAACATTAATATATTATATTTGTTATACGTTTTCTGTCGCTAACAAAAGCGAGTTTTTGCTAACGTCAGAAAAACATCGTTTCCATGGAAACGATGTTGATATATTTGTGGGCTCTAAGCTGGTAGGTACTCAGCCCCCTGGTCAGCTACTGCTCCAGAAAATTCAAATATTATAATATGTTTTGTTTTTTTTGGACAAGCTTCTTTTTTGCAATAAATGTCAGATAAGAGTTCCTACATTAAAAATATAATTCGTAACGATTATAAAGACTGAATAATAAATAGTGTAATTTTTTATTATATTAAAAAACTTCCAAATATTTAATTAAAAATAAACATCCGAAATGTTTGTAAGCGCATAAATTCCGAACAAAATTGGATAATTCTTTTTTTCTTTGAGATATAGCTTTATGAAATTTAGTGGCAGGTGAATGTTTGAAAACTGAATGTAAGGGAATGAATGTATGGAATGCGAGAGGGGTTGGGGGTGGGGAGGAGGGGGGATAATTGATAAGTTCAACCGCTACAGTAATTTCACGTAATACCATGCGAGCGATGCCGCGGGGAAAAGCTATTAATAAATAAATATAAATTTATAATATAGAATTATTTATGAAAATGATTAAAACAAAGTTTTGATTAATAATGAAAATGGTGCCAGAAAATGAGTAGCTGTGTTTGAAGAAATAAAATAAATGTTTCAAAGGAGACACAAGAAAAAATACATAAACATACATAGATTAAAAATAAAGTCACATTGTGCCTGTGTTGTGGCTAAGAGATAAGAAAAAACAAATAATAGTAAAAAAAAAAACACCAGACGTGAAGACGAAAAACAAACAAAAAAAATTATGATAATGTTTGAAGATGGTCGCAGGAGTGCTCACGTCCCCTTTTTCTGTAATTGTCAGGGAACCTGATTCACAAAACGCTTCATTATTATATTAGGAACTTTTATTTTGTTTTGGTATTTAACGTGAGAAAATTATATAATGTTTTCTTAAAATAATATTAGTAGAGCTTAAAAGCGCATTTCTCACAAAAGTAATACTATATTTCATAATCTTTTTGAAAAAGGCAAATTACCATATTTTTTGACAATTTTATCTTACATTTTCCAATTTAAATGTAATCCCATCTCATTTACAGACGATTAGTTCAAGTTGTTTAAGATTTAGGGCCAGTTGTTTTACAGAGTTTGAACAAATCACCAAACTTCGAAGATAAATCATTATGGGCCAATTGCTTCACAGAACTGAAAAATTAATATAACCGAATATGACTTTCAGAGACCTTCAAAATTTACTTCGAAATTTGACGAATCGTTCAAATTCTGTCAAACAAAATCATTGAAGTTACTGAGATAAGGATTGTTACAGGTTAGGGTCGAATTAGCTCAGTGGTTAGAGTAGAGCCCTGGCAAAGCTGGATTCAATTCCTGGATGCGACTGAATCTTTTTCTCGTTTTTCTATATTTTCTTGTGTGTGTTGTCCTCAACATTTAAATGTAAAAAAGTGTTAAGTTGGTATATCTATATTATATAATTAGTATCAACTTACAGAGTGGTTGACACTTTAGGTATTGCCTGTTTCGTTGATTGTTGGACTAAGGATGTTAATATATTAAACACTTAAGACTTTACAAGATAGACTTTATTGACTGGGTGTTTACATCATTGACATTACTTTGAGACTGACTGACGACAATCATCTTACGGGTAGTTATGTGCTAGTGATGTACAACACAACATAGTGATGTGACTTTGCCCTGGTTTAAAATCATTCAAAATTTAAATATTGCTTGAAAAGGTTTTTGAAAAGTATTTAGTAACCAAATGGATATTTATTTATTTTATTTTTATTTATTTAAATGCCCGTAGGGCTTGTACATATAATGCAGTACACGTTTTTGACAAAATACATAAAATATAAGAAACAAAATAAAGGTAACATAAAATATAAGATATGACACAAAGTAGGTAACATAGAGATAAAGATAGTTTATGAAGTAGGAAGAAATAGTTGGCACATACATTACGTCGTTCGAAGTTTGACAAATTCAAGTTATTATCAAAAACATCTATTTTGTTTAAATATTTGTTACCAGGACTATGTAATGCTGTATTGGAGAATGCAAACTATGGTTGGAATGAGATAAATGTATATAAAATGTTAATATTTGTCTAGTGGATCCTGTAGGTACATGAAGATTTATTAATTGCAGGAGTTCACTACAATTGAATTTAGAATTTAATAATTTTATTAAAAATGTTAGGTTTTTTTATTTTTCGTCTGTTTCCTAGAGTTGGAATATTAAAAATATTCATTAAGAACGTTCATTAGCCAGGTAATTCCCAACCTTCCTCACCCATATCTACTTCCCTTTCCTTACATCTCTCCGCTTCATCTCTCAGAGATTATCCCGAAATGGTGAATACCATAGTCCCACTAGTGCCTACGGTTTTCTTGTTCGGCACCAAAAGAAAAATAAGAACATCAAAAAGATATTACGATTTGTGTGAAGATGCCACGTTTTTCACTCTGTTTGTCTAAGGAAATCCACGCGTTTGTTAATGTTTACTTGTGAACTTATTTCATACAAACAAAACCGACAGGTTTCCGCGAACAATCCGACCAACTCCGTGTGTATACATAACGTGCTTTAGAGAGGCTCTTCGTGAAACACAGTGGGCGTACTGTGGGTTCCGTGAAAGCCATGAACGTGCGGTGAGTTTCAGAGCTCGACAAGCAACTTTTAAAACGTCTGAAACAAAGAGGTAAAGTGATACGCGCCGTATATTGATGTCTATTTTGGGAATTAAAAGCGTGGTTACATCCACGGAAGATATAAACTGAAAGAAATGCATTGGGGGAGTGTCCGAAATAAACATTTTTTTCTTTAATTCTGGTAAAAATGATGAAACCTTTTTTTTAATTTCTTCCTGAACAGATTGATTGAGCCGATTTTATCGACTTGTCTTATTTTTACATTAACTCAACAAAGGAGTCCCTGAGGAAAATCATTTCCCTCAGGGCCTATGTCATCTTTGAAGATGCTGTGTGGAGGGTGTTTTTGAGGAGAGGAAGGAGTGAACAGAGGTCTTGTAGAGGCCCATGTTATAGGAGGGAGGAAACACAGAGGCCGGCAAATCGTTCCACAGCCGAGCTGTTGAACTCAAGAACGAGTCGTAGAAACGATTCGTTCTCGTAGAAACGACTCGTTCTCATGTGACCCTGTACAAATGTTGGGCGCGTGTTTGGCGTGTTTTTCGACTGTGCACCAGTGCCGAGGGGATCAATGACGCTAGTTCCTCGGAGCATCTGCCATTGTAATACCAGTAGAACAAGGACAGCATTCCCACCTGACGCCTGTGCTCTAAAGATTGCAATCCGTTTGTTAAATAAGAGAATCTGTTAAACGGACCGCCCGTTTCTGCATAGAGTCGTTTTTTTTAGGTATTTTGGGGCTCCAGACCAGAGGTGGCTGCCAAATTCTGGGACCTGGCAGTCGAAAGTTTATTTATTACGTATATTGGCAAAAATAGTTTTCTTTCATAAATCGAGTGCAGTCATTGGGGCCATCCTCGCTTTGCGTACATTGTGTTAATGATCTGTGTAGATCAAACTTCTTGAGGGTTTTTTTGTTCAAAGGTTTCAGCAACGTGAATGGGGAATTATTTAGAATAATTAGTTTTACATAGAACAACTCCCCTATTTTTCTAAAAAAGAAATTTCCTCTTTAGAATCGGACATCATTCCGTTCCTTCTAACATTTTTAAAATTTACATTCTTGACCCCCCAGATTGTGCATTCTGTGGTCTTTAGAGATGTGGGAACTTTAGATCACATATTTTTTGGTTGTCCCTCTCTAAATAAATATCATCTCTTCTATTAAGCTTTATATAAAATTTCCTCCCCACATTCAATATGCCATCTCTTTTAAGTCTGAATTTGACTCCAATCTTTCATATAATTCTGAAATTTGCAATGCTGTATATTAATATATACATTCACCTTTCCTTTCTCTTTAATTTTAAATGATGGCCTAGAACACCCTTAAAGGGTGAAAGCCAGAAGTAATTGAAAAAAAACAACAACTTTCGATACAAAAAGAAAATACAAATATAAATTTAATTGAACGATGATATTGATATTAAACGATGATTACTTACTTAATCGACAAATCGTTGCGGTTAGATTTTGACTCTATCTTTTTTTAATGTTGACACAATTGCAAAATTGAAAATTTTTAAAAAACATTAATTAAATTTATTTTGAAAAAGTCAAATTTGCATCAAAAATTATGGGAAATTTTTCATCATCATCATCATTTTCATCCCCTTATCCTATTCGGGTCGGGGACCCATTGCATCGACAAGGCTTCTCCATACGTCCCTGTCTTATGCTGACTGTTTGGCCTCCGTCCATGGCAGTTCAATGAAAAATGGTTTTCTTTAGTGGCCTGCATTTTATAAATTTAAATACACATACATAAAGTAGCATACATCTGTACTAAATATTTGCAATAACTTTTGATTAAAAAAAATAAATATTCAGTTTGGTTAAGTATTTCGCCCAGAAATCCAAATTAAAGTTTTGAATGAAAAATGTCGCGCAGCCCTTCCATGTAACACTAAAATTTGGACACTTTCCTGAGTACAAAAAATCCGAACTTTTTTATGCCGATTGGAGGTTAGGTTAGGTTTACTTTGAAAAGAAAGCATTTGTCTGACATAACAAGCGACCTACTGCACGCCCCTGGTTTAAGACACTAAGACTCGCTTTACCTGCTCCGAGGAGCATGTGACGACACACAATACTAATCCGTGCACTACACGTGTGAAGTAACCCGGTACTACCGGGTGGTCCATCTCACACTAGGTGATGTGTGCTCTCGTCCTTGCATTTCAATCCAAATATTATTGGATGTCACAGTGAAATGGACGCTACTTTACGGGGAAATCGTTTCATGGAATTTCAGACAAAAACGACAAAGCCATTGAAAGAATAATTATAAGAAGTGTCTTATCGATATCCTATATCGATAGCGGATATAAGAAATGAAGTGAAGAACAATAAATCCAAAAAAAGAGTGTGCAATTCACACGCTGTAGAGGTGAAACCTTTAGAAAACTAAAGTAGACAAGAGTGGGGAGGCTACGAAGCACAGCACAAAGAGGAGAGTGATTATACTATATCATTCTCTCCCAGGTCAAATTCCACAAATTTATGTGTTTGTCTTTTTTTAACTAACTAACCATCACGCAATTTCCCCGCAGGGGTAGGCAGAGAGGACGGACCGCCAAACAACTTGGTCTTAGCACACATTCTTTGCCTCACTCGCATTCATACATCGTCTCATACATACTCTTCTATCATTATGATTTTTGACATGGCCCGACTCAAGTATCTGATTCACTTGATTGTGCCATGTCTTCTTCGGGCGTCCCCGACTTCTTCTTCTATACACATTTGCGTCATATCTTCTTTTCACACTATTTTCTTCTTTCATTTGCTCTACATGTCCAAACCATCTGAGAGTCCTTTTCGTAATCTTAATCATTATGCTTACATCCGCCTTACATTCTTTGCGGATATCCACATTTCTCACATCATCATACGTGGATATAACACACAACGTTCTCATTTCAACAGCATTCCGTTTACTTTCATCCTTCCTCTGCCAGTTCTATGCCTCACTGCCATGAATCAGGGTAAGTACCAGGACTTCATTGTTAAATTCGCTTCTTTCGACAGTTTTTTTATTAGCGCAAATGGCATTCAGTCCTCCATTAATGGAGTTACCTGCATTTACCCTTCTTTCAATATTTCTGTCAGCCTTCCCATTTCTCGCCGTTTTTTAGTGTCGCAATTTTTCGTTTCATCGAGTTTCATATCACAATGGTGCTATAGAAGTTTTCGCTTCAAAAATAAGTTGAAAGTATTCCTTTTTTTCTTTTTTCTTCCAATCTGCGTCGTCGAAATATTTCTAGGAAAAAATAAGTGTTTCTTTTACGACGTGCATTTTAAGAGGTTTTTATCTAAAAATTAAAAATAACTTTAATTCTGTTATAGAAGAAAGTAAAAAAAATATTAAGTATTCTGATAGATATATTCAACGTTATTTTAAAATAAAAAATCACAATTATAGGTCTACAAAAGCAAAAGATATAAATGTTTGAACAAATAAAAACTCTCTTGAACAATTCGATATCTTTCGGAATTTTTTTGGTGAGAGGACCTATAAAACATTGCTTTAAACAAAAAGAAAATCTTTTCAAATAAAATGGGTGTATGAATAACTTTGTAGTTTAAGTAGCCAATTAAATATGTGTAATTTTTTTTACATTATCTCCATACAGGAGGCCCTGAAGAAAATAATTCATCTCAAACTTGTCCGAGTAACCGCGCAATAATGTGGTGTCAATGAATTTTAGTTTTGAAGTGAAACCGCTATAGCCCCGTTAGTGATTTGAAATTCGGGAGAAACGGAAGTGCGTAACTAAAATTTATTATTTGATGGGTCCTCGGTTCTAAATAATGCGCCGAATTCGCGACTCGGCTCGAACCTCCCATAGCGCAACGGCTAAGGCGCCTGACAAATCCAAGCGGCCCAGGAAACAGACATCCAGAGAACGGAATTCGAATCCTACGAAATCCAAAAAAAATAAACATTTTTATTTTTCTGAAATTAATATTCAATGAAATTAATATTCAATTAAGAGTTTTATACATATTATTATTTCTTTTAAATCTTGAAATCTATTATTGATAAATCTTGAGTTTTTCTTACTTATGTTTTTTGTTATTATTTGCAATATTCTGTTATTTACATTTACATGAATTCATTATAATTAAGCACGAATTCCCTCACCAAACACAAGAGCCTTGTCTCTTTATGGTGAGTAAAGGATATTTTTATTTTCCTTTATAACACTGTATAACCTATAAAATGTATACTTATTGTAAAAAACATACAAATAAACAAACAAATAAAAAAAATGTTCAAACCACTGAGGGAACGGACTCCGGGTGTCGATAGAGACGGAGAGAGAAAATAAAAGGCATCCGAGTTGGTTCCGAGTCCAGTCGTTTATTGAAGCATGGGCTATGTAGCTGAGGTCGATGTAAAAGGAAGTATGTCGAAGTGCCGTAAAGTGAGGTGTTGCGGGTGCACGGAGATGGTCAAGGTCAGGAAGCTGCGGCGGAGCAGGCCACGGGCCTGCAGGTCACCAGGGTATTGCTTGACGCCATGGTGGCGAAGATGACCTGGTCTTCCAGGCCGTTGCTCGACGCGGTGAGTTGCGGAGATGAACGGCGGTGACTCGGTGAGTGGAGCCATCGGCAGGTAGTCCTTGTGAGGCGGAGTGAGTGTAGTGGCAGCAAGGCGCGACGGGCCTCGATAGCCATTAAGATGAGGCGCTGTTTCCCGTACAGAAGATGCTTCGGATCTTGTAGATACAGGAGCAAGGCGATGGTTGCAGCTGCTAGGTGCGGTGGACCTGAAGAGCTGGGGTATGGTGAGAGCCTCGAAGGATGCTGCCCTGGAGGAGAGTGCGGATGCACCGGGCAATGATGTTACACTGGTTTGCGGTATAGAGGCGATTGTGAAGGCGACCGTTCGATAGAGACTGACTACTCTGAAGTTAAGTGCGTCGCCTTATATGGGAGCGAGCGGCCAAGTAACTTTCCGTTCGCTGGCAATATGTGCGCTGGAAACTGCTAGAATTAACTCGTGACTTTCTTGTTTCACTTTTCCCGCTTGTGAATTGCAAACTCTGATTTTATTTAAGTGTCTCGGTTCAGACCTTCTATCACCATTTTACGATCCAGTAAGAAGTTGTGTTCTTTGATAGGAATTTTTCGCTTCTTTTCACATGAACACGAGTCAAAATGTGCATCTGCATGTCGCTATATCAAAAAGAATCTGTATTTTTTCTCTGAAAAGTTTTTGACGGGAAGCGGTAATGTTTTTTCTGTTTTTGTACGACTTAAATAAACTACACCCACTTATTAAAATACGTACCTTTTATACGTTTATAATGGGAAATGACGCTCTATTCCAGATAACCTCCAACTTCACAGAGATTTCTTCATATGAATCTTCGAATTGTCAATTGCCAGATGTCACATTGCCATAATGTTCAAAATTCAAAAAAACAGTTAATATAAACCCTTAAGATTAACCAGCGGCCGAGATTTTCGTCATACGGTGATCTTCCGATCGTACCCTTGCAACGGTACAGGGCGGTTCCGATGAAAAAGATTTATTATTCTCTATAACAGAATTTAACATAATTGTTCAATATCGTTTTTATTTTATTCTAAATTTGCATTGATAAATACCCACATTCAAAAATTCTCAAACTCGTGATGATAAAACAATTAAAATTATGTACTTAATGTAATTATCATTTGATCATAAGTATTTATATTTTTTCAATAATGTGTAAGCAAAATAAGAATGCATTTTTTTTAAATATGTTAGTTTGTAAGACTTGTAAGACCGTGAATAAATAGACAAACTGAAGTATTTTCGTCACAAAACAAGGGCGCGGATGATTTTATTTGAACTGAAATTAAAATTTTGAAAAGCAGCTCTCCCAAATAATGTATTGATTTATTTTACTGCATGATTAAATGATTTGAAATGTATGTTGTGTAATACAAAATTTTGTTTGAAAATTTAACAAATCTGCCAACGACCTACGGTAAAACCTTATTGTACTAAAAATAAACATACGTTCTCAAAATTAAAAAAAAAAGCTTTACTAGATAAAAGGACAGTCTTACGAAATGAATTTATAATTTTTTGCAGAAAAGAGTCAATACGTCTAAAAGTTGATTTAAAAATGACATATTTCCGGTTTAGTCTGGTTATTCCCTCTTAAATAGTCTATCAATAAACCAAAAAAATACGAGACCAAAATTTCATTAAAATTGTTTACTCCAAATAATGCCAGGCATCACTCGTTAAAATAAGTCAAATACGTCTCTTAACTCTCCGTATATTGTTATTTCAATTGAATAAATTGTGAAGGAACACAAAATAAATAAAATAAAATAATCTTGATTTGAACGCGCGTTTCGCGGCAGCTTTTTACGCCACATAGAATTTTTAATTCCATAAACTAAAATTCGCTACAAACTTCTGCATATACCCATAAAACGTAGTACCATTATAAACCGAATAATATAACTTTCGTAGCACTAAAATGGAAGAGAGACACGGAATCCGGACGCTTTAGCACCTCCAAATAATAGTCATTCTCGTAGACGTAGACTTTCTGCATTTTAATTGTGGGCGTAAATTAAATTGTCAGTGGAATTGTGGCGCCTTTGAGCGGATTCTGGGGGATTTAGAGTGTAAAGTTTTTAACGTCACTATGAATAATAATACCACAATCTTATACTGTTTTCCCGGAAAAAATATCATTTGCAGTTTCTGAGGGATTTTTCATCAGACCGCTAAAAGCATAATTTTTTGTTTTTTGTTGCAATGTGAAAATAGTATTTCGAAGTGTGAAATTTTTTTTATTTTTTATTTGCAAAGCTGTGTTCATATGATGTATACATGTATACAGAAATCTCTAATACGGGCTTAAAAATGTTGAGATTTATAACTTGGCTAACTAAAAATTTTAACAAAATAAAATGTATTAAACTGTTATATTTTGCGTATGTTAGAAGTCAACTTGAGTACAATTCTCCCGTCTGGAATCCACATTATAATATACATGTACAAGCTGTTGAAAGAATACAAAACAAATTCTTACGTTTTCTAAATTTTAAAATGGGGATTCCAGTAATTATGTTGAACTACTCTGTTAAATAATATGAATATGCTCAAATTGTCATACCTACAGAAGAATTTTCACTGACTTGGTATTTCTATATAAAATTCTACATGATTTAGTTGATAGTCCGGTATTGCTTGAATTGATAAGCTTTCGGATACCACAACGTAATACAAGAAGTCAGGATTTATTTCAGTGCAGAAATTCTGGGACGAACTACCGTATGTATTCCTCTTTACCCAAAATACTAATGAAGGAAACAATTACACCAAGTCAGTGGACATTTTCAGTTTATCTTTAAACAAATATAAAATATTGTTGAAGAAGAAGATAACACTTATAATCTAAATGAAAATATGAAAGAGAACAAGACACAGAACAATAGAAAAAGACAATGGTCGCAACTGTCCCGGTTAGACGAGAGGTCTGGGTTCGAGTCCCAGTTGCGACCTTTGTCTTTTTCTATTTTTCTGTGTCTTGTTCTCTTTCATATTTTCATTGAGAATATAAGTGTTATCTTCTTCTTCAATGATATATTACGTTGATGGGAATAACCTTCAAAAGTTATAAAGAAGAGAATTTTTCTTATAAAAAAAATAAATAAATAAAAAATATTATTACTGAGACAGATGTTATGTATAATAAATATTGTATTTCTTACCATTCTTATGTAAAAGCCCTGAAAAAGGGCGTTAATCAATAAATAAATAAATAAGTAAATAAATCTTACATGAAAACGTCGAAAATTGTTCTTTTAAGTCTTAATCCAGCATGCTAAATAACACAGCTGACACTCCAGCATGCTAAATAACACAGCTGACATAAATAAAAATTGAAAATTTGTCAAAAAGATCAAAATTAAAAATTGAATTGCACGATTTATTTTTTTAAATAATATGAACTATTTTTAATACTATTTTTCTAATGTCCATTGAATGAGTATGTTAAGAAAATAAATTATTTTTTTAAATTATATAAAATTCTAATATATATTTTTTTACATTAATCCACACAAGACCAAAATTAACACTCAGGGCCATGTCATCTTTTGCATAAATGCATCTTCCATGTATCGGTAGAACAAGGATAGCATTCTCACCTGACGCCCGTACTCTAAAAATTGCAATCCGTTTTATATTTGGTAGGGGAATCCATCAAACGATCCGCCCGTTTCTGCACAGAGTGAAGAGTTTTTCAAGTATTTTGGGGCTCAAGACTAGAGGTGGTCGCCAAATTTATAAGTTTGCGTGGTGTTTAATTCGAAGAACCATTTAAAAAAATTAAGCGTATCAGTAAAATTAATTATTAACAATAATATTAAAATCTGCAAGCACACATTTTTGTTTTTAGTTTATTTTATTGTGACAGTTATAGAAAATAAAATCTGCGTTACCCATTTATCCCATTTAGCACAAAATCTTTCTCACTTTACTTGTGAAATAAAGTTTGGAATAGAAAATACATCGATTAGCCAAGTATATAGACGTAAAGGCTTTCCTTAATTTTGTGTTCTTTTTAAGTTTTTTAAAAATTTTCTTTTATTCATTACTTCGTTGGTTACATAATTTGTGGATTTTTCGACCACCATGCTAGGTGAGTTCCATGCCAACTGAGAATAAAGTCAACTCAATTTTAAATTAGCCGATAACCCTTACCTAACGTAACCTATTTAACCAATTTTTTATATTTTTTTTAATCACTCTAAATGAGGTGTGTAGATTCAAAGGCAGCAATCTCCACTTTCGTTTTTTTTTAAAGGCAAAAAACACATTGATATATTTGCTTTTGAAAATATGTATCGAAGGCAAAGATATCAATGCTGATTGCTGCCTTTGCTTCTACACACCTCAAATGACTTATCTGAGATGGTTCTGAGTTGGTTTCATTCCGAGTTATCCGGTCACCATACCTGTGTTATGGTGATGGTTTCATTAAAAAATGTCATGTCAAAAAATGTCACATTGACAAAAAATGTCATGGTGACAAAAAACGTAAAACATCGCCAAAAGATGTTTAAAGATTCAAAGCCATAGCGAAAATGTCAAATTATTTTTAAGAAAAGAACAAAAAAAATTCAATGATTTATTTTATTCAGATATTGATTGGTTCCGGAATTCATGTTATCTGGACTCTCCAACATCTGAAGTGTTGACTCCACCGACTGCAAAGATATATGTGTCGATCTATACTATTACATGGTGTCACACAAAATAAGACAGATTTTAAATAAAATAGTGCAGAAAAAATTGGGAACAGCGTAAACAAAAGATTTATATTTTGCACAGAATGACCCAGTAAATTTTCCGACAACCGGAACCAGCAGTATTTAAAAATTCCAATTCCATCAGAACGTTAGCAAAAAAACAGAGAGAAATGACCATTTATCAGTGCAGACTGTACGATCACAATTTAGGAGTTACGACAAGGTGGGTTGCGCCCACCAAAAACAAACACTGGTCCGCCGCTGCTTTGCATCCCTTTGTAGGGGGTGTCACTACACCAACCCCGTGAATTCATTATCCTCCCCTGTATCCCCTCATCCCTCCAGAACGTAGATTAATCTCGTGTACATTTTGCCCGCAAAGTATTATTAAGTATGCGAACACGTTGTGCTTTCCGCACGTTGATAATGGATTCGCTTGGTAAACACGAAACTTCTTAGCAATCAAAGCAAATGTTGGTCTTTTCGAAATTATGTTTGATTTCTCTACTGTCAATACAACTTCCGGCGGTATTCAATGAATGTGTGAACACATTGAGCATTTTACATTTCACTAAAGGACAATGTTTGGTTTTGAAATGAGAATGTGCATTGCATAGTTCCTACCTAGTGATTACATTTATTCAGTTCCTACTTTTCCCTAACTAGGTCACCTTGCTGCAAAAGCATTTGAAATTTGGAACAATGGCAAGAAAAATAGCAAATTTGAATGCATTCGTTTCGAAAAACAGAAAAAGAATTAGGACTACCTCGGAAGCAAACTGTTTTTTTTTTTTTTAACTAAGAAGAAGGTATTTGATCATCTCGAAAGTAAACAACACCCTTTTTTTACATATACATACGTTTTGTTGTAGCAAGAGTTACCTCGAGGTATCGCGGTGCATCTATCGCAAAAAAGCAATACTGCTGTAACAGCCAAAAACCAAACTGTTCAATTTATTGTTGATTTTGAGGTGTGTCAAAAAACGTATTATTGACAAAACGGCTAGTTTTTCCAACGTCGTACAGTTCTTATTTATCGTTGTAAAGTCACGAGACCAAAATAGATTGACGCAGAAAAAAGAACTCTGCAAAATGGTGTATAAGAAGTATTTTTATGAATAGTGGTGGTTACAGCAGTAGTGCTTTCCTGCAACGATATATAGCCATATTGTGTTTACGTTGTGCGCTCTGTTCGCGCAATTTTATATGGGATTGGTTGGGTATTGCATTCGTGGACTTGATGGGTAGATATGTCAAAATCCTGAATTTATCCCACCTACCTAATCTTTCCCTCCTAAATGTCACCATAAAAATTGTTGCAAAAAGTACTAAACTTTGGAGAGGTGACAGTGTGATTTGCTGCTCAGTACAAAATAACATCTCAGACAGGGCGCATGTATTGTTATAAGAATATTGCGAATTTTAAACAGTGAGAAGTGTACACCAAAACTGGAGATCAGCGAGGCCCCATCTGCAACGGTGAGTCCTATTTTCCTTATTCCAATCTGGGCTTATCTAATTTTCCAAAAGCCCAGATCTGAACTATCAACTGACTATCCATCGGGTTTTGCGAGTGTATGCTATCTAATCGTCCCGTATAACTTAGCGATTTCACGTAGTTTCGGGACTGGTCCTTCGAGGGCTGCATAGGCTTTGCTTTGCAGCATTTACCGCCAAGTAACAGTGGAGTCGCAGTTTCGCGACACCACGCTCCTTCGCAGAGGTAAAGTGGTAAGTTATTGGTTATCCTTTTTCCTTGCATCCTTAGTACTGTCTACACATATTATTACCCAATTCCAGCAAACAAAGTTTTTATCTCGTTTCATTTTTAGTATTTACATTCCAAGTCTATTTGCAAGTGCATCTAAGGCTGTAATTCGTAAGAAGCTTAGAATGCAGTAGATAAAACCGCCTACATACTACTCAATTTGCTTGGTTCAACCATTGTGTGTCAATCGTTGAGTGTTGCGTAAAGACGATGTGATGGTTTGTTTAATGTTGTCAGTTATTGCTCTGGAGAATACACGCAGCACGCCTCCTACGTAATTTAAAAAAAAAAAAAAAAAATTGCGACCACTCTAATAGCATCGTTAACCATTAACACAAAAAAATAAATACAGACCAAGAAATCCAAGACCTGGAAAAACCTCGCCCCAGGTTCATGGGTCCCGTAATATTCGTCTCCAACTCCTTCTGTCCTCAGCGGCTGCCTTACAGTTTGTTACCTGGAGAAGCTGTGCTGCATCCCCTCTTACCTCGTCTTCCCACCTCAGTCTGGGTCTTCCCTCTTTTCTCCTTCCACCTGGGTGTCCAGTCATAATTCTTTATGACTGATACACACTAGGCAAAAAATTTGTAAGAAACTGTAGCTTAATTAAAAAAAGGTTTAGTATTACACACGAATGAACTGCCCAAAGATATTGAAATTTAAGAGATGTGCTATCCGCATTTTTTCTGGGTGAGACTGTGTTTACTGGTGTCGCTGATATTTTTAACCAATACTACTGTACACATTAAAAAAATCAACTAAATGAACGAACTAGATTTAGTAAAAATGAGGGTTTGTCCGTTCCGAAAATTATAAATAAATACGGCCAACGGACATTCACTTATCTTGTCCCCACCATATTTAATAAGATGCCGATGAATTTCAAAATCGAATCCAATTGCCCCACTGATCTCAAAAGAAAAATTAAAAAATGGCTAATGGGTCAAAACTTTTTGTACTGATATTGTTTGTAATTTTATGTATAAATACTATCTATAATTAATTTAATCTATCAGTAATTTACCTGTGTTATATCTGTCTGTCTGTATATTTTATGCTTTTGTATTGTAGGTACTTATAAGTTATTCTTCTGGAACTATTTTGCTATTGTGTTTTCTTATAATATTTTATGTTTTAGTGTTTTATTAATATTGTCAAATTGACCTGCTGACAAACTGCCTTGGCAGTTTAGCGGGTGATTAAAATGAAGAATAAAAAAAAATAAAAAAAATAAAAAAAAAAAATAAAATAAAATAAAAAATAAAAAAATTATTTTCATATTCTAACTATATTGTTAACAAATACTACTTTAAAAAAATTAACTACTTTCCATATCCAAACTGCTCCTATTCAGAAGTAATCCTGCCGACGGACACGATAGCATATTTCTTGCATTTGAACATCTTTGGAACTATAACAATCACCAGTTACAATCCCTTGTATTTGTTTTGTGGTAAATTTAAGATATCCATTTACTTCGAATAATTATTTCCACCCATTAGAACTCCGGGCAATGAGGAAAACATAGAATAGTTAGTTTCAGAATTTCGGCACTAAAACAAATCCCGACTACTAGTGTTACATGGTGGAATACGAAAGCTTATCAAAACAAGCAATTTATTCTGGACTATCAAAATGCATCATTTAGAATTTCAAATAGAAATACCATACGATTCAGTGATAATCCTTCTGTTCAACAATTTAAGCATATTTACTTCATTCAAAATAATGTCATAGTTCAACAAATTTGCTGGCATACCGTACATTTTAAAACTTAAAAAGCGTATGTTTTTTTTATTCTTACAACGGCTTGTTCGTGAATATTGGAATGTGGTTTTATTGTAATGTGTGGGAGAATTGTGCTCAAGTTGACTTACAACAAAGACAAAATTTAACAGTTAAAAACACTTAAAATTTTTGAAATTTCTAGTTCACCTTGTTATATATACCAACTATTTGTGAAACCTTGTTAGAAATTTCCATCGTGTGGTTAAAATTAAGGATTTTATTAAAAGGTGGTACCTAAGTATTTCTTTTTTTTACGTTAACTCCACGTAGGACGCCCTTAGGAAAATGATTTTCCTCAGGGCCTATGTCATCTAAAGGGATGCTGTGTGGGGGGTATTTTCAAAGAAAAGGAGGAGAGAAAGTTCAAGGAAGAAAAAAGGTAAGAGGGATGCTTTGGAATCTGAGGGTCAGTGAGTTCAGGAGTGACGGACATATAAGTCCGTCCCTCCAACTACGGTGCAAGGAGATGAATCGAGAGAGTTTGGCTGGAGAAGTCAAAAGGCCTCCCTCAATCAGGCTCTCCACGCGGTAAGTGGGCAAAAGCATCCACCGCTAAGACCTAAATAAATCTTACCCCATGAACCCGGGCACCACTTTAAGTCACCAAAAATAGCGAATCACTTGGGATGACCTACGACAGAGGTGTTGGTTATTTAATAAATGTTTCCCGAGGCGGCGATATCCATATCCGCCTCCCGAATTGTATAATTTGTGTTTATGTCTCAAGAGCAAGGTTATCAATGTTGTAATTAAAGATCACACTCTATCAAATTTCCCTTGAAATTATTTAAATTAATATGGTACGAAAACAATATTTTTAAATGAATAATAATGAAAAGAAATCTTACGTTACTTTAAGCATTGCCCTTGAATCGTGATCTAATGATTCTGAGAATTTTTACAACTCTGGTAATCTTTTTAGTTAAACAGTAAATATTGCTAAGGCTACAGAATGATTTCTTTGAAAATCTCCTAATACCTGAATATTCAGCCAACAAGCTACGAAACAAAACCTCACTCGCAAGCCACATAAATGTTTCATAAGAACTAATGACTAATCTCCTTTTGAACTTTGGCGTCTAGTAATAATTCCACGAGTTAGGTAAAGGTATTCTCCGCTGAACAGCTAGCCCCTAGAAGTTGTATCTTTACCAATGTTTAGAAAAATTACGTCTCCAATTTATATTATTTGACATCTCAACTTCCATGGTCAACGAAATTGTTGATCTGCTCCGGAAAGAATTTTGTCAACCATGTTGCCAAATTACATAACACTAACCGGACTTCTATGTCCCAGACAAACCAATGAAATTAGTTATGCTTTTGAGGAAGAATGTTAAAGAAAAACACCCCGATATACCTAGTAAATAAGGGTATGAAAACATTAGGATTTGTATTAAGAACAATTAAAAACTTTGAATCATTACAAATCATTAAACTGTTATAAATATCCCTTGTTAGAAGCCTAATGGAACATAACTCCATAGTCTGGTCGCCCTTCTACAAAATTCACATTCATAATGTTGAAAGAATTAAAAGAAAATGTCTACGTTACGTAAATTTTAAACTTAACATCCCTTTAGAGAACATAAATTACCCTTCGTTTATGAATATTTTAAATATTCCAACTTTATAGAACAGGTGAAAATTTAACGACCTAACCTTTTTATTACAATTATTAAATTCTAATTTCAACTGTTGGGAACTCCTGCATTTGATAAATCTACATGTACCTACACGATCGAATAGACAAATATTAACATTTCATATACACACATCTCATTCCAAAAATAGTTTGCATTCTCCAATACAGCGTTTACACAGCCTTGGTAACCAATATTTAAATAATATGGATGTATTTGATAATAAATTAAATTTATCAAACTTTAAACAACGTATGCGCCAACTATTTATTCCTACTTATTAAACCATCTTTACCTCTATTTTTACTTACCATATATTCTTTGTTACCTGCTTTGTGTCAACTCTTATATGTTGTGTTATCTTTATTTTGTTTCTTATATTTTATGTTATCTTTATTTTGTTTCTTATATTTTATGTTATTTCCTGTATTTTGTCAAAAACACGTACTGCACTATATTTAAAAGCCCTATGGGTGTTTAAATAAATAAATAAATACGTTTGTCTGACCCACAACACATATGATTATCTGTAAATACTGATTTGATGGTCAATTTATATAAAACTTTCATTAATTAGGCTTTTCAGCAGAAGTGAAGAGTTCAACAAAAGAGTGTTGGTGCATTTGCACCATTGCTACGTTCATGGGAAGTTGTACCGAATTCAATGAACTCAAGAAGCCAATGTCCACCAATATGCTAATTCATGGAATTCACCAGGTGACGACTGGTGGTTGCCTATCTCCTGGACAGGGGGATTTTACAAGATCGCTGACAAAGCGATCGAGTTCAATAAAGGACCATGAAGTTTGGACTAGCTTCCATGACACAATATTGAAGTTGAAAAACGAGGCGTGGAGGGATTTTTACTTATAATCGACGTGTTGTCATTTCTCTACGCCTCGGAAAGTTTGAAGTCGGAAAGTCAGTCGGCTACTGACGTTATGAAAATTTGGGCTTACTTCAGGCACACGGACACACCCACAAAATACTTCTATAAGTTTTACTTTTTCCCAGCCATTCTGTGGAGTAAGTCCTTTCATGCGGTCATAATTACGGAGTTTAAATAAATAATGGTGTACATTTGGCAAGGTTAGGTAAATGACTGAAAGTGACCAAAAGCGCTGTACCAATCTTTTATTAATTTGTAGAGATTCGAATGCAAGAATTATGTAACCCAGTGAAATTTTTGTTACTTCTTAATCCTAAACAGAAAAAATTTTGGTCGGCTTCCTATTTTGTCGTATCTTTGATAAAATAATCAAACCCAATTTCAGGAATTTAGAGACAACCTAGAATTTCTTCTGTTCCATATCAACCATTTCTTTGGTGGGTGAATATAATATTTTCATAATATTTTTTGAAATTCGAAAATGAACAAGATGCAGAAAAACAAAAAAGTAGCGGTCGCAGCTGGGACTCGAACCCAGGATCATTTGTCTTACCGGGACAAATGCCTTAAGGCGGTACACAACCCTAATAACTTTTGTTTTCTCAAAACTCACATTTTATTTTTTTCCGTTGAATTCGTAACAACAATAAATTTTTAACTCCAACAGACCCCTGGGGATGTAAGTTTTTTTTATTTTTAAAGTTAATAAAAACAATACCTTCGCTTATATATTTTACGTACAACTATTTTAAAATTTATAACCAGTTTTTCAACGATAAAGTTAGCGGTAGGCACCAGATTTTATTTTTCTAGACGATGAATTAATAACTTCGGGAGGTATTCATTTAAAAACATCTTAAATATTTTTAACACGTTCTTCAGAATTAATTACAATGAACGCGGCGGAAAGGTCGAATCTTCAGACCCGCTAGGGCGAATTCGACCGTACGTTCGTCTAATAAGCCGTGCTGCGGGCGTATATTTCTTTACATGCTTTCTTCACCTACGTCGTTAAGATGCCTACATTATTTTTCGTCTTCTTATTTTCTTTGATAGAGCGAATTCGACAGTATGTCCGTCCAATACACGGGTCGCGAGTCGCAATTTGTATACACGGCTTTTTTACGTACGTCGCGTCGTTAAGATTCTGAATAAATTTTGGGGTATATTATCGTCTTAACCATTTCGACATTTAGGGCTACTTATTTTAAAGTTATTTTTGTCGAACTTGTATTTGAAATTCTACATATTATATTACGCAGTGGTGTGCTGCCAAAATAGATTAACTAACGACGACCACAAAATTTTTCGTATCAATCCTGCTTAGTTACCCCTGGATCACTTGAGTTCGGTCACCTCAACAGTAATTCAGAAAAATAGTACCTTAAGGTTGAGTTCATAACGCAAAGTGTAATTTAGTTTTCAGTAGTCCACAGTCTTATAAAGAAAAATTTCCTACTAATGTTCATAAATCGTTTAAGTCAACCTGCCGCTCTGAAACTTACCTCTGAAACTTACCTGAACCCACCTGGCCTATATTTTCATTTCTAACCCTTAATTTGTCTTACTAAATAATAAAGTAGCATCCTTTCTTACACAGGGCCACATAATCCGTGTCTTGTGATGGAAAATGTAATAAAAAACAAAAAAATGCTTGACGAAGAAAATACTTAAAAAAATGCCAAATACTCATTTTTTGACGTGATAACGTCTTATAAATCGATGAACGCCGGCCGCATTCACGAAAAAGCATGACTCATTGTCACGCTGTCACGATGTCACGATGTCACGATGTCACGATGTCACGATGTCACGATGTCACGATGTCACGATGTCACGATGTCACGATGTCACGATGTCACGATGTCACGATGTCACGATGTCACGATGTCACGATGTCGCGATGTCGCGATGTCGCGATGTCGCGATGTCGCGATGTCGCGATGTCGCGATGTCACGATGTCACGATGTCACGATGTCACGATGTCACGTTTTTTTTTTTTTACAGTTAATACCGCACAAGAGTCCCAACTGCTCCCGTCTGGAGCCAGTGAGACTATGGCATCCCCATTCGGGGTATGTTGTGAGGCTAAAGGTAGTGGGGAGGGGAAGGAGATGGGGAAAAGGAAGGTGGAGGAAGTACCTGGCTATTCAGATCTGGTCACTAAACACGGCTAAAGCCATTTCAAGCAACGTTTCAATTCTGAATGGTGGTCTTACACCAGGGCGATACTGATAGTATCTTCCACTCTGGAACGTGCCGCAAATATACTATATATTATTTTTAAATGAATAAATTGTGAAATAACACAAATTAATCAAATAAAATTTATTTGCGCACGCTGGGTTCGAACCCGCGACCTTCGGATTGTGAGTCGAGAGTCTTGCCTCGGGACCACGGAGGCCGTCGTCACGATGCCACGATGTCACGATGTCACGTCCCGCCTGAGCTGGGCGTACAAGCGAGGGCGTGGAACAAGCGTTCAGCGAGAGCGCGGAACAAGCGATAGAGAGGCACGATCGGCCTAAGCCGATAAATTTTCGTCCGTAACCGATTTTTTTTTTTAAATTTTCCTTCTTGGGTGACAAATCATTTACTCTACAAATACATATCATTGGAAAGAACCAGTACAGAACACATTTTAGTGAATAGCACGGTCGATCGATAAATCAATACGATATTGACTAAATCCGTTCTCCGTAGTCAGTGGCGATTTTCGCGAGCACGGTCAGCACATTATTTTGTCAGTCGGTAGACAAAATCCGTCGCTTTTAGCGCGGCCTTCAAGACATCAGATAAGCCGTAAATAATAAAAAAATAAAAAGTCGATTAAATAAAAAATGTTAATCAAAGGATATAAGAGTGGTACAAATAAATTAAATGCAACAACTATTCGATAATTGTCAAGGGCAAATTATGGATTTAATGGAAAACTTTAAAATTATTATACACAAACAATTTAAAATTGTGAATTGTTTCAACACAATAAAATATCGATTTCCTTCTAGGGTTGGTACCTTAATTGATTTATTAACAGCGGAAGACTTGAAAATAAAAATATAAAACAAATTTAAAATTGTTTTGTGATCAGATGTGAAAAGCAATCTTTCTCTTCCCATTCTCATGAACTGTTACTCTTCACTTTCTTAACTTCACAACACATACCAAATGGATTTTTTTTTTTTACAAAAGCTCCATACAATTTAGATTTGGGAGGCGGGATGGGTACCGCCGCCCCGAGAACCTTTGTTGGATAACCAACACCTCTTCTACAGGTCACTCCAAGTGATTCGCTACGTTTGGTGATTTAGCAGGGGTGCCCGGATCATGGGGTGAAGTTTATCTAGGTTTTGGAGGCGGATGACCAGGACACACTGATCCCCAGATTTCTACCCACCCCTTAAACCCTTTTTCTTCCCAGAACGCGCCTCTCCTTCCTTTCATGACATAGGCCCTGTAAGAAATTATTATCCTAAGAGCCTCCTGTGTGGAGTTCATGTAAAAAAAAACTCAGGACGCCCCGAGGAAAACAGTGTTGTATGGAGGGTATGTTTTAGGAAAAGCAAGGAGAGAAAATTCTGTGTAGGAAAAAAATATGAGGGGTGGGTACTGGGTAGGTAGGTAGGGTTGTCAATCTATGTGTCTAGTAGTGACGGACAAATGAATTAATTCCTCCCTCTGCGGTGCAAGGAAATGGGTCGAGAGATTTTGCCTGGGCAAACGAATCCGCCGCCAAGATCTAGACAAACCTCACCCTACGAACCCGACATCCCTGCTTAGTCACCAAACGTAGTAAACTACGAATGCCATCGCATTGGTGTTGCTTATCCAAGAAATGGTTCCAGGGGTGGCGATACCCATAACCGCTTCCCAAATTGATGCTGGACACCTAGGAGCACTTGGTATTCTTGTTTGGTATTAAAAATCACTCCAATCAAAAGTAATATCAATATTATATTGTTTAAATTATTACTCAAAATAAACTAAGCAAATAAACATTTTACCATAAATTTGATACTAACAATCATAGTTCTACCTGGGACAGGTTTGGTATAAACGGATCAGCATTTTTTAGCGGTGAGGTGTCGCTAAAATTGACGAATATAGTTAATTATTTTATTGGCTGTATTATTTCTAAGTTGACTTGATTAAATGAAAAAGACCGTTAAGATTTTACCCCGGTTGATGAACACATTGAATTAAGTTACAAAAAAACTTTACATGATGATCTGCACTTTTTATTTCTACCCTAGCTGTTGATCAGCTTGGTCCCAATTCTTTTGAAGGCACTGTTTGTTCCGCTTGCGAATTATAAAGAAGGAAGTTCGATGGAATCCTATTGTACTTATAAAACAATGGTTTTAAATAACTAATGCTGCCACAAAACGAAATTACAATGTGTTTACAATGGAGCTCATAATAACACTCTTCATTGCCGTCTGGGCAAAAACTGTTTTATCATATAGCAAAAACTAACAGAAATGACAGCAGGTTTTAGTCTAACTCCAAACCTAATAACTTTGTGATTTACCCTATAGAGGGCAATAGTAGTTACATTTAAGCATATTGCTTTTTAAACAACACCATTGGAGGTGCATTGCATAATAATAATGAAGTTGGTTGTCAGGCCCATTCAGACGCTTATTCAAAGAGTGTTCCATTCTTTCTCTTCTTTTCATTTCCTCAATTTTCCCTCTTTTTGTATAAATCATGGTCCATATATATTCACACTTATCCTAATTTGACTGTCCTAAAACGGGAATCATCCTAGTTGGACAGTCAAAACATTTTATAAATAATGTACATAAATGTGTAAATATTTTACTAAATAAAAATGAAATAAATAAAATAAATTTCATTGTATTTGTTGGCTTTCATGAAGGCAATCTTACCCTGCCAGAAGTAACCCGAAACTTTTCGGAATTACACTCATTCCATTACCATAAAGTGCGGCATCTCTTTTTGTTACTTCTTCAGTCGGTTTTCCCTTAGATCAATTCGGTAAATTTGTTTTTCGTTCCTATAAAATGACGGAGATGTTTGAAGATTTATTATTTTTTGTTTTGCTAGTACATTTTTTTGGTCTTTCAAAGAGGAACTTCTAAATTTGTCGATGATATTTAAATTCTTCCTGCAAAAAACTTGCAAAGTTGAGGGCTAGCTAAATTTAGACGCCTGTGAATGTGATGAAAGCCCGATGCTTTGGCGAACTTTACTATGTAGTAGTTACCGACAAAAGATTTGTATATTTGGCCGACTCTGCGATCAAGGATTTACGATCTCGACTTTGAAACGGAAGGTTGAGTATTCAAGACCTACGTGCGCAAGTAAATTGTATTTGATTTATTTGTGTTGTTACACAATTAATTCATTAAAAATTATATTAATAGTAAACATAAAAATAGTAGTAGAAATAATTTCAGCACATTCCAGAGTTGAAGATGTATTATTCTACGTAACATTCTTGTGAAAAACCATTAATAATGAAAATGTTTCTTAAAAACGCTTTAGTCGTGTGTGGTGATCTAAATATTCAGGTTCTTCTCCCGCCTTTTCCGTCCCCATCTCCTTTCCATTCCCGCTGCCTGCAGTCTCACAATATACCCCAATCGGGGATGCCATTGTCTCACTGGCACCAGGTAGGAGGTAAAGTCGTGTGTTGTGACTAGATCTGAATAGTCAGTACTTCTTCCCCATCTCCTTTCCATCCCACCATCGCACCAGGTAGTAGCACGTAGCAGCACGTAGTAGCACGTAGTAGCACGTAGTAGCACGTAGTAGCATGTAGTAGCGCGTAGTAGCGCGTAGTAGTGCGTAGTAGCACGCAAGCATAGCACCCAAACACGCGCCCAACACATAGCAAGTAGTAGCTCGCCAAACACGCGCCCAACATTGTACACGGTTAACATGATGTTTTTTTTTTTAAGTTTTAAGTTTTCTTTATTCATTGAATTGATTGTTACATAAATTTTAGAATTTTTCGACCACCATGCTAGGCACATGCCCGTGTTGTGGTGGTCGATTTTCTATATATTACATTAACATATAAGCAATAAAAAAAATGTGCGAGAAAATAAAAAATATAAAATAAAATAATAATAAAGAAATATTATAGAATACAAAAGAATATAAAATGATGTAAATTGCTGTAGAGTAATTATAAAAGAGTTAAGAAGAATATAAAATAATATAGTACTAAAAGTGTAGAACATAAAAACATATATACTAGAAAGAATATAAAAAAAGTAGGTGATTATAAAATATATAAAATCAAGTATCAAATAAGCAAATAATTAAAGGTTTTTGTTACGATGGAAATCTATAAGTGAGTGGTTATATTGGTAGGTAAATTATTTTACACCAATTTTTTGTACAAATAAATTTTAGAATTCATGTTTCAAGTCCGGCGAAATTACACTGGACACAAGAGTAAATTATTATTGCTCCATTATTGGACACAGTGCGCGTAGGCAGTGGGCTCAGTGGACAGAGTACACGGTACTTGTAGGCACCGTAGAATCTGTTACTTTAAGGACACATAGTGGTAGTAGACAGTGGTGCCAAACAGTTTTAAGTAAATAGTTTGAGAAGTATTTAAACTTTTTGTTATTAATATTATAGTAATTACGTATAGTTCTTTACAAACAAAAACTTTTATTTGTGGTGTTCATTCAATTCTTCAAAGAAATTCTTCGAAGAAATTCTTCAAAGAAATTCTCTAAAGAAACTCTTTAAAGAACTTTCGACCCTTTCCGGATATCCATATTTGGACACCTGTTGCAAATTGAGTAAGTGTACTAGATCTCTTGATGTTGTAATTTAGTGTGTTGTATATTTTAGGTGCGATGTATGTGTATTGCCTTTGTGAAAAAGTGGTTTTTGTTATAGGGACTGTGCATTTTGCATGCGTTGAATAGCGTGTATGTATGTCTTTTTGTGTGGATTTTATTAAACCATTTTTCCAGATATGGATGAGAACTATTTTAATATATAGTTGGCGAATGTCTAGAACTGCTAATATCTTGAAAAGTGGCTCTGATGGATGAGAAGGGGAACATTTGAAGATGATCCTTAGTAAAAGTTTTTGAACAGTTACTAGTGGGTAGAGAATGGATGCTGCACAACCTCCCCATCCTATAATGCCGTACGTTGCTATAGATTGGAATAGATCAAAATAAACACTTCTGATTGTATTTATATCAAGAACTGATCGAAGAGAATAAAAAATATAGCATAACTTACGGAGTCTCTTTGTTATGGAGTTAATTTGGGCCTCCCAGCGTAAATGGTTATCTATAATGACCCCTAGGTATTTTATTTCATTTGATGGTTCAAGAATTTGGCATGAACAGCTGTTAGTAGAAGATAGTGAGGGAGTGTCTAGATTTTGTGGGCAAGTGTGAATAATTAGTTTAGGAAGGTTTTCTGGGAGAGTGAATTTTCGGATTGAAAAATGTAAATATTGTGTTTTTTGAATATTAAGGGTGAGGAGGTTAGAGTCTAGCCATTTTTTAATTTTGCTCAGTCCAGAATTTGCCTTCTCGACTGTTGTTTTCCATATTTTACTTGTAAATATGATAACAGTGTCATCAGCGAAAGAAATCATATCACCTTCAATATCCAAATTTAACAAGGAGTTCATATATATGAGAAATAAAAGCGGGATGTGTCACATGAGAACCGATCGTTTCTACACTTGTTCTTTAGTTCAACAGCTCGGTTGTGGAACGATTTGCCGGATTGCCCATTGTTCTGGTATAATGGTCCCTTCAATACTCATGATCACTCCTTTTTCTCCTCTAAAAGACCCTCCATACAGCATCCACAAATGCGATGTAGGTCCTGAGGAAATTATTATATTATTTTTCTCAGGCCCTCCCGTATGGAGTTAATGTAGAAAAAGTATTGGGACTAATACAATAAATACTAACAATCCTTTAAAGCTTGCTTTATGCATGATCTTTTTCCTAACCTGTTTTGTATTACAAAACCACATCTCTCGGTGAGAGGTCTGTAATTTATCGAGGAATATTCAAGCGATAATAAATCTGAACCATAAATACGGGCATATTCTCGAACCTTGCGCATTCCAAGCGGAATTTACAGCCAATTAATATAGCAAAGAACTGCCACATTTATTGCCGTATTTTTACGACCATTCGATACTTCCCCTGACATGCATATATCACAATTATCTTTTTAATAGGTTTTAAATTTACATTTTTATTTACGAATTTTCTTTCGTACCCGGTTTATTAGTCAATTAAATTTTACACGAATAATTTTGAACTTTATATTTATTCGTACTGTCACTGAGAAACAGCCACTTGTCTTACTTGAGCCTATTTATTTAAATTGATAACAAGGTTTTGAATATTCGAAAAGTTTCTAAAAACTTTAACGAGTTTTTAGAAACTTGAAAGAAATTTTGACTCGAAGAAAAAGTTTCTTGACAGTATACATATTTAAAAAAAAAAAATTATTTAATCATTTCATTGCCCACATGCCCGTGTTATGGTAGTTGATTTTTTTTATATAAGGTAAGTAACACATGAATAAGTCAAACTTTAACATTGTTAAAATAGTTTTATTTACGGTTTAAAGCATTTACAGAACGTAACCGTTATTAAATTAATGTAATTGCCATTGGGATATGCGTAGATTTAAACTCTCATGTTTGTTTTTAGGAACAACTCATACAGGAATTTGGCAGCCACCTCTGGTCTGGAGCCCCAACACACTTGAAAAATACCCTCGACTCTGTGCAGAAACTTTCTCCCACCTTAACGAACGGATTGCAATCTTTAGAGCACAGGCGTCGGGTGGGAATGCTCTCCATGTACTACCGGTATATCAATGGTAGATGCTTAGCATCATACTGAGAAACATGATACAAACGATTGAAAGAGAAAACTCAACGTTTTATATTTAAATCTAAAAATTAACAACACGAGAAGTAAAATGTACAGCTTTATGAAACCAAAGTTCGGATCAATTTGAAAAATAAAAATGAAAGTCTGGGAATTTTTCACTAATTATGTTTACATGAAACGATTCCAAATTGGAGTAAAAATAACGTTTGCAGTATAATTTTCTAAAAAAAACTATGTACCTATGTGTTTTAAGTTTTTTTTTAGAAATTGAGTTACAAAACACTTAAGATGAGTATTTTTTTTAAATTTTGTTTGCATTAAAAAAATGTTTAAAGTTCAAAATTGTATCTATATTTCGATTTATAAAATTTGAAAGCGCATCATATCACCTTTCAAAAACAGTTTTATGTTTTCATTTGGATTTTATTGCAAAGCAGAAATATTATAAATCCGACAAAATATTGTCGAAGCCTTAAAGGTTACACTCCAATTAAAAATGTTCACAGCAAGAGTAAATTAAGGTTCAGTTGTTACTAGTGAAACAACAGAAATAATAATAAGTAAGATAAAATGTAAAATATACTAACGATTCGGTGCGGAGAAAAAAGAAAGAAAGAAAGAAATTAAATCTGTTTAAATTTCGCATCAAAATTTGTGAGCAAAAAGAACCTAATATTTCCTGCAAGCATTCTAAAAATATGATCTTGTGATGTTAAAAACAACATCCTCAAACACTACCCTCGAAAAGGTAAAAAATGCAAATATCACTTCCCGGGATGTAATGAGTCACTTTTTTATAAACTTGACTGTAACGAAAAGCGGATAAAAATGTGAAAATGATTTTTTTCCATCCGCAAAATTTGCTCTGTAAAGCTTTGTTGTCCTGGTGCAAATATTTAAAAAGGTCCATCGGTTGTAATGGATCAAAGGTTACCTTCAGACGACGCATGCCTGCTCAATGCACCAAGCCGCTCCCATCAAGAAAATAAATAAAAATAAAAAATTTACATAAGCTCCACACAGGAGGCCCTGAGGGAAATAATTTCCCTCAGAGCCTCTGGCATCTTTGGGGATTCTGTGTGGAGGGTTTTTTAAGGAAAGGAAGGGAAGTAGAGTTTTGGGAAGAAAAAGGATTAAAGGGTGGGTAGGAATCTGGGGTTCAGTGTGTCCTGGCCATCCGCCTCCAAGACCTGGACAAACCTCACCCCATGAACCCGGGCACCCCTGCTAAATCACCAAACGTAGCGAACCACTTGGGGTGACCTATGGCAGAGGCGTTGGTTATCCAATAAAGGTTCCCGGAGCGGCGGTACCCATTCCCGCCTCCCAAATTGAATTAAGCGTTGAAGAAGAAGGTAACAGTAATAATCTAAACAAAAATTTGGAAAAGAACAAGAATCAGAAAAATAAAAAGATAACGGTTGCATCTGGGACACGAACCCAGAACCTCTTGTCTTACCGGGACAAACGCCTTAAGAAAATTGTAAAAAGAGAGTGGTTCTTATAAAAATTAAGAAATTCAAAAGGGAAAAAAAATGTATTACAATAAACTTGTATTAAGGTTATACCGATCAGCAATTTTAACAATATAACGTGTATTAAATAAACCGATCAATAAATAATTTTAACAATAGAAAGTGTATCAAACTGTTATATTTTGCTAATGTTAGAAATCAGCTTGAGTACAATTCTAACTTCTGGAATCCACATTATAATACTCATGTACAAGCTGTTGAAAGAATACAAAACTAATTCTTACGTTTTCTGAATTTTTAAATAGGTATTCCAGCAATTATGTTGATTATAACACGCTGTTAAATGATACGAATATGCTCAAATTGTCAGACAGAAGAATTATTACTGACTTGGTATTTCTATAAAAAATTCTACATGATTAAGTTGATATATCAGTATTGCTTGATATGATAAGCTTCCGGATACCACAACGTAATACCAGAAGTCAGAATTTATTTCAGTGCAAAAATTCTCAGACTAACTACCATATTTATTCCTCTTTGTCCAGAATACTAATGGAGGGAAATAATTATACCAAGTCAGCGAACATCTTCAATTTGTCATTAAACAAATATAAAATATTGTTACTGAGGCAGTTCAATCACATACAATAAATACTGTATATTTCTTACTATTCATGTGTAAAAGCCCTGAAAAGGGCGTTAATAAATAAATAAATGTAATACATCATTGAAGGAGAAAATAGTACTAATAAATGAAACAGAACATGACACATAAAAATAAAAAAGGTTACAGCCAATTGCCGAATCGGTTAAGGCACTGTTTTCCGGTAAGACAAGAGATCGTGGGTTTGAGTCCCAGTTGCGATAGTTACCTTTTTCTTTGTCTTGTTCTATTTCATCTTTCGTTTATAAGTATTATCTTCTTTTTCAATCATGATAATAGTCTATTCGGGCCTTCTCATTACGAAATTATTTCTTTAGACGGCATCACCCAGTTTCCTGTGATGATGTTCTAATTATATTTTCGTTTGAAAACCCTCACACGTGTATCCTTACATTTCATTGTTTATAAAATTATATTTCAACGTAGGCAATTTTAAAGGCAAGTCACCGTACATTTTTAGTCCTCTTCTCTGTTTTACTCGTTTACGGCCTTGCCACTTTTTTGGTAACAATATGAGTCGAGCATAAAATTTTGACAACGTTTTTGAGTTGTTTTTGTTTATAGTTTTCCACAAAGGAGTCATAACTACCCATATATAGAAGTAGTGAGATTTTGCCCACTTTGCAGGAAATATAACAAATTTGAAGTAATGCTTTTCCTACAAACTTTTAATAAAATTAAATAAATGCGGAAAAAGAACTAGTTGAAGATAATATTAATGATTCTAAATATTTGAAATATGAGATTGACAAATATGACGGTTTGACAGAAGGTGGCAATAGCGAAATTGGAAAACGCGCCGTCCCGGTTAGACGAGAGGTCTGGGTTCGAGTCCCAGTTGCGACCATTGTCTTTTTCTGTTTTTCTGTGTCTTGTTTTCTTTCATATTTTCATTTAGATTTAAAAGTGTTATCTTCTTCTTCAATGATATATTACGTTGATGGGAATAACCTTCATAAGTTATAAAAAGAGAGTTTTTCTCGTAAAAAATTAAATAAATGATTCAACAATGTGAAAATCTGAAGCCACATTGTACGGTTTAATGTCTCTGGACTCCGGTCAACAGATGTTCCTTTGTCGTTCAGCCAGCCATAAGTTTTATTTTCTTTTTACTTCCTCTGGTTTCTAACCAGTTATGGTCGTGGTTCTTGGCTGTACGAATTACTAAAGTTTTTCAAGTCTGGAATTGAAATGTGAAACTTTATTGTTGTTTTATTAAAGTTTATGCAATCCTTTATTTTTTTTTATTATTTTATTGATAAACAGAAACAAACAGTACATTAGTTACAATGGTGAAAACAATTTACAATTATTAAGTACATTTGATGATGGGTACCTATGACATGTTTATTTGTAGTGTCTATGTATATTAAGTAAATTACCGGGTGATTGTGCGTAGTGGATAGGTATGTGTGTGTGTGAGTATGTATGTGTGTGTGAGTATGTATGTATGTATGTATGCGCATTGAACAATTTATATCATTGACATGATGCTCTTTTTAAATTTGGGCAGTGAATCGAAGAAAATGTCGATGTTAGAATTTAGACAGATAGTATTAAACGTATGAAGAGCACGATTGATTGGCGAATTAGCTGCTGCATTTGTCTTGTAATTGAGCATGTGAAATAGTTCTGTATGGCGTGTACGTCTTACTGGTATATTAAAATTAACTAGGGAAAGAAGTTCAGTACAGTCAATGTTATTATTTAAAATTTTGTGTACGAATGTCAAATAAGCTATTGCTCGCCTTTATACTTTCTTCTAACTATAATTTAATGTGTTTTTAATCGTTTCAATTATAATTATTTTTTTTTTTATGAATTTTTGTTATAAAAACAATTTACGTAAAGAGATATACCCGTAAAGAGATGTACATATACTACCTCCTGTTTTATAGTGCAACATTAACATTAACTATTGTAACATCTGCAGGTGGATTAATACCACGTATTATTTTGCAAAAGCCATTGGAGTGCTTTTTGCCACAATATGGCACTATTTTAAATACCTCGGATTGCTTTGATGCAAATTTTGGCAAATTTCCCCTATAGGTGAATTCATTGGCTATATAGAATTATAATCAGTTTGTATGTCTCCATATTAAAATTCGGAGGTATGATTATCCCAATCCGAAGCCGCTAGCCGAATTCGACCGATTTCTTACATATCTCCCTTAAACATTTGAAGTTTTTAAGCTCTTAAAAAATATATGTTATTTTTTAAAATAATATCTAGATACGTTCCACGCCAAAACGCAAATTATATGAAATTCCCTCGATAGAAAAAAATCGCAAAGTATGCTCCGAAAATTAAAAACAAGTCTATTTCTATTATTTTACAAGTTATATTAGTAAAAAAATTCACAATGTTTCTTTAAATGATACTTAAGATACCTTCCACGAGATTTTTGCTCTATTTTAAACGAGTCATATTTTATTAAGCATTTTCGCAATTTTCGCTTCATTTTACATATCTCGCCATCTTCTTCTTTTTGGGCCGCGTAGCGCCGTCTTAAGGTATTGCTTGTTGAAGATCTGGTTGTAACTGTTATTTTGGATTGTAAAGGAATATGAACATTGAATTTTAAGAGATGGAGGATTTAGCGTTGTGTTTTCTACTTATTACAATGTCTAAATTATTAAATACTAGCTTTTCCCCGCGGCTTCGCTCGCATGGTATTACGGGAATTTCTGTAGCGCTTGCACTTATCAATTATCCCCCCTCCCTCCCTCCTCACCCTCTTCCGCATTCCATACATTCATTCCCTTACATTCAGTTTTCAAACATCTAGCCTGCCACCTAAATTTCATAATGCTATATAGCTCAAAGAAAAAAAGAATTATCCAATTTTGTTCATTCGTTCGGAATTTATGCGCTTACAAACATTTTGGATGTTTATTTTGAATTAAATTTTTGGAAGTTTGTAAATATAATAAAAAATACACTTTTTATTATTCATTCTTTAAAATCGTTACGAATTATATTTTTAATGTAGGATCTCTCATCTGACATTTATTCCAAAACATAAGCTTGTCTAAAAAAACAAAACATATTCTTATATTTTAATTTTCTGGAGCAGTAGCCGACCAGTAGATAAGGAGCCGAGTACCTACCAGCAAAGAGCTCACAAATATATCAACATCGTTTCCATGGAAAAGATTTTTTTTCTGGCGTTAGCAAAAACTCGCTTTTGTTAGCGACAGAAAAGGTATAACAAATATATTATTTTAATATTCATAATTTCATAACGCCAGAGCTTACCATCATATACATCCTATAGTCTTCGCAAATAATATAGCTTTCTATTGGCGAAAGAATTTTTAAAGTTTTTTTATTCGTTAATGCGTGAAAGCGTAGCAAACAAACTCGAGCAGTTTCGCATTTATAATATGAGTATGGATGACATTCGCGTTGCTATCAACATATCAACAATGCTGTTTGCTCAATGTCAAAAATGGCTCAAAACAATTGCAATTAAATTAGTAAAACAACCCGAACAGAGGAAATTCCCATTTTCGCTCTTGAGATTTCCTGAAATGTATTCCTTTGTGAATGTTCTAAGAACCTTCTGCGAGGGATCCGAATTTTCTTTTAATGGCGAAACACTCCGCTTAAATTTTCTTTGTGTTTTAAATCTCGTTCGGCAGATTTTCACGGTGATGAAGGACTGTCAACAAAGCCTTTGAATGAGCAAATACTGTTAAAAGGATTGAAAGAAATCAGTTGATGATTACGGGGTCTCCTCCGACCGTGAACATGAACACTTGCTGACACATTTGCTAGAATATTACTGACATTGTCAATGGGGGCGTGGTTTGTAGTAATCTTCAAGCAAATAATGTGGAATCAATTGTTCGTGTACACGGTTGGAGGAGACTCCGCTTTACAATGACGTATTTATTTATTAAGTAGAATGCTTCGTCTAAAGCAGAGGTTCCCAAACTTTTTTCTCGTAGACTACTTTCAAAATTTTACTGATCACGCTGGTACATTTCTACCATATTCCCAAAAATCGACACGCGTTGAACTGAACATTGAATAGCGAGGTGTGATCTGTCACAACGGAGCCGTACCGGATCTACGACTTTTTGAAAGGGGGGCAAAAAGGACCACTATTCGAGATTATATTTGCCACGATGGAAGGGGCGCAATGGGATATAAAACGTCGGAGGGGGAGGTATGCTCCCAGTACATTGGAGGTTATCCAGCACTTACCCGCCTTGGTATGGTCTCGCTCGCTCCAGACGGGAGTAGGGGCGCAGTAAAATAAGAAAAAATTACAAATTTGAACAGAAAAAGTGTTCCATTTAGCCCAACCGCCAGAGTCCCGTCTCGCTTATACTCGTTGATCATCATTCCATTAGAATTTCTAAAGCACAGTTTTGAATGGAAATATTGGCCCAAATTAGCAAATATTTATACCGCAAATCATGCCAACAACTTGTTATTCTTGCCTTACCATTGTAACAATATGGGGATCAATCCAGAATAACTCGTAATACTGATTACTACTACTTCTTTCTTATAAAAAATCTTTGGATTCAATACACTAAGAAAAAGTCGACCAAGCACATGAAATTTAGTAAAAATGAAGGTAAGTCCATTACGAAAATTATAATTAAATACGGGTAACCGAAATTTTTGAACATTTTGCATCTATCATATTTAATATTATTTTTAATAAGATACCGATGCACATCAAAACCAAATCGAATTGCACGACCGCAAAAAAAATCGCAAAGTTTGCTCCAAAAATTATTACAAAACACTTTTTTTTCGGTTACGATTTTAGGTTTTCACGGCCAAAAGTATTTTCGTTATTTATTTTTGGGGTGTTATGCCGTGTTGCGCTACCTCATTATTTAGCCAACGTTTCAGACAGCGTTACAGTGTCCATCATCTGCCCTGATTATGGACACTGTAACGCTGTCCGAAACGTTGCCTAAAAAAGGAGATAGCGCAACACGGCATAAAAAATAAATAACTTTTTTTTCAGTTATCTTACAATTAATATGTATAAAAAAATCAGTGTTTCTTTAAATGCTTTTTAGACATTCCCCCGAGATCTTTGCTCTATTTTAAACTAGTCGTGTTTCATTAAACATTTTCCCAATTTTCTCATTTTATTGTTTTTTTTATATTAGCGCGCTCCCTCTAACTTTCGTATTTACGTATCTCTCCTCCCACTTCTTTTTGAGCGATTTTTGCCACAACGGTTGGATTTTAAAATGTGATTTTTCACAAGGAAGATACTGAGCGTATTTACCTCTCTACGTACCAAAAGAACTTTTAAAATTAAAAAAAACTATGCAAATTTCACGACGCAAGAGTTCATTATTTGCAAGGTATTAGTGGTTTGTCAAGAAATAGTCGTGACAGAACTAGCGATTTTCCGGGTGTGGTAATAAATAATGCACTTTTTTATGTGAATACCGCACGTGAGCCCCAACTGCTCCCGTGCGGAGCCAGTGAGACTATGGCATCACCAATGGGGTATTTCCACAAACCAGGTATACCGCTAAAAACATGTGGAAGATTTAAAGATTATTTTTCTGAACATGATTATCGCATTAAAAATGTTTTATTTTGATATTTTCATTCATAATTATTGATTTCAAAATACGCGTAAACGGAACGAAACGTAAACGGCCCATGACTGCTTGTACGATTCATGACGTCGCAAGAGTCGCCGTTCCGAGGTTTATCACCATGTCACTATCAAAAATCTAAACATCCTAGACTTGTTCGGGGTTATGGATGGTTTTATTTCATATTTAAGATGATTGTTTATGATTGTGTTATGTTTCTACAGTTTTATATAATATTTTTCAGTTGTAATAACTGACAGTAGTATTTTTAACGGCGTAATCCGATAACTTGCCTAAAATAGACGCTACAATGAATAAAAATAATTTTCTAAGCCCTAAATTTCGGGATTCTAAGACGATATTAATAATGTAATATAATAATAGGTAATGAAAACATTTTTTTTACACAAACTCTCATATTATATTCGTTATATACTGGTTTCAATATTTTGACAAAAAAGAATTAATTCCGGCCCTTTTCTTGTCTTGATTTAAAATAAATAAAAAATATATTTTTTAAACGTTTATTATAAAATTTATATATACAATTTATATATACATACATATACATATTAACGCCGGCATTGCTATTCGAGAGCCTTACCCCTCGATCACGGAGGCAGTCATTATTGTGTAGATATCCATCTTACGACTGTATACAAAGGTGTCCACGTTTAAATTATGAATTTAAATAGTCAATAATGAAAGTTTTTTTTTTGTATAAAATTTAAATCTGAAAAAAAGGCACGGGGGCTCCATCGAAGCCTCCTTCTTCTTCTTCTTACTGTACTATAGAGCCAATATATACTGCAGATAGTACACAACTGCTGACCCTGTACAAATCGCAAGTCCACCTGTTGAATTTGGCAGCCACCTTTGGTCTAGAGTCCCAAAATATTTGAAAATTCAGAAAGCATAAACGGGCGGTCCGTTCGATAGATTTCCCTCTCTAACAAATTGATTGCAATGTTTAGCGCGCAGGTTTCAGATGGGAATGTTGTCCTTGTTCTACCGGTATTTCAATAGAAGATGCTCCGAGGACCTAGCGTCATTGAACCCTTCGGCGGTGGTGTCAAACATATTAAACGCACTCCCAACAATTGTACACGGTCGATATTTTTTGTCGCCTTAGAAATGGTCGTTTAAACATCTTATTTTGGGTTTTTCTTGTAGTATTTGTAAACATGTCTACCAAACTATACATATTTTGCAAGTGGGAAAATATAGGATAAATATAAGATATAATTCGAGCAAACTGGAAGTCAATAAATAACACCAAGTACAACTTACGGACTCACTACAGGCGGCGATCGCATGATGAGAGGCGCCTGTGACGTCACAGAGTGACTGGTGGCAAAACCATCGTTTTGGTGGCATTTTCAAAAGGCGTATTTTAAAACGTTATAGAAAGTTAAGTCGTCGTCATAAAAATAAAATAAAAATTCCGTTATCATCGTAATTTTTTGCTTAATTTTTTTCAATAATAAAAAAAAATGTGGAAATACCCCATTGGGGTGTGTTGTGGGGCTGAAGGTATAGAAGAGGGGAAAAAGATGGGGAAGAGGAAGGTGGAGATGTACTTAAGATTTGGTCACCAAACACGTGTAAGTGGGCAAACGCCTTAAAAGTTATTTAAATCAATCTTATCTTTCGGTAAAAAACAACTTTTTCTGACTTTTGTTATGCTTTTCCTTCAATTAAATGTCCGATAAACTGTTGTTTTAAATTTAAAAAAACCAAAGTTATTTTTTTGCATTCAGTACCTAGTTGGTTGTAGTGCCCTTAATTACATTTGCTCCAAACTTACCCCCACATACTCCGAACAATTTGCTTAGCGTACAATTCGCAATCTAGAGAAAATCAGATCAAAAACTACCGCATGTAGGGTAACTTTGCGCAACGGGGTAACATTGTACAACTTACAATAAACAGTAAAACCTCGATTTAACGAATAATATAATTTTTAAATTGTTAAAAATATCTTCTTAATGTTGTTGGGTATTATATAAGTCCATTCTTTAAGTCAAAACACTCTGCGAGATGTTTACGGAGTTATTTATTATCAAACTTCTTTTCGTTAAAAATATGATCAAGCAACGTGTCGACATCGAACGTTTTGGTAAAAAATTTTAAAAAAAAAACCATATATCTGGATATTGTTTCGTCCGATGATGAATTACTTTAATAATAATCAAATGAATAAATGTTTGCCCCCTCCTACAACATTGGTAGTTTAAGACCTATGATTACTCCTTCCCTCCTTCAAAAAAACTCTCCTTACAGCATCACTGAAGACGACATTGGCCTTGAGGGAAATTATTTCCTCCAAATCCTCCTGTTTAAAGTAAAAAATAAAATTACACCGATTTTATTTATTTTTTACTTCATACCGACATAAAAAATTAAGTGTGAGTTTGGGAAAAACGATTGTTTATTTATTTACTAAGCAGAACTTTTTTTTAAATTAACTAAGATGTAAGATATTCAATTTGTTTGTGGAAACTTCACTGCCCTTCTATAAAAGAACCCATTCGCGAAACCTACATTTATGTAACGGACTTGCGGTTTTAACGGACACCCCTCATCCGCATTAGTCCGTTGTATCGAGGTTTTGCTGTGCTGACATTAGGCAACGTCCCGGCTAAGTACCGGGGACCGCGCCGGTCACATAACCAAATTACGACTAAAACGTTGCACAAAGTAACCCCATTCTACCGCCCAACCAAAATGCTGGAATTAGTGGTAATTTGGTCGCTGTACATTTTATTTTTGTGTACCTAAAATACAGACTTATTCTTAAGCAGCCCTTTTGAAAGTTGGCCATCATCAGATATTAAGAGGGAATAACCAGATGAAACCGGAAATATGTCATTTTAAATCAAATTTTAGACGTCTTGACTCTTTTCCACAAAAACATAAAAAATTGATTTCAAAAGACTGTTTTTTTATCTAGTAAAACTTTTTTTTTAAATTTTGAGAAAATATTTTTATTTTTAGTACAATAAGGTTTTACCGCAGGTAGTTGGCAGATTTGTTAAATTTTCAAACAAAATTTTGTATTATACAACTTACATTTCAAATCATGTAATCATGCACTTAAATAAATCAATAAATTATTTGGAAAAGCTACTTTTCAGAATTTTAGTTTAAGTTCAAATAAAATGTTGTTTTGTGACAAAAATACTTCAGTTTATCTATTTATTTACGGTCTAACAAACCAATATATTTTTAAAAAATTACATTTTTATTTTGCTTAGACATTATTGCAAAATTATAAATATTTATGATCAAAAAATAATTACAAAAAGTACTTAATTTTAATAGTATTATCATCACCAGTTTGAGCATTTTTGAATGTAGGTATTTATCAAAACAAATTAATAATGAAATAAAATCGACGTTGAGTTATTATGTAAAAATGCTGGTATGGAAAATATTTCATCTTTCTCATCGGAACCGCTCTGTACAGTTGCAAGGGTGCGATCGCAAGATCATCGTACATTGAAATTTAAAATCTCGGCCGCTGGTTAATGTGGTTAATACCGCACCGGGAATTTTATTTTTTTTTAAATTTACTCCTATTTCAAAATCAAACCAAAAAATATTATCCACATGTCGTCAAATAGCCCAACCCCTCACCCTGATCCTAACCGTCCAATTTTAGTTGAAAACAACGAAAAAAACATCAAAAGTGTTAACAGAAACCAAAATTTATCCAATTTTAGTTGAAAACAACGAAAAAAACATCAAAAATGTCTTCAAAAACCAAAATTTTATTTTTTACTCCAAAAATGTCAGAAAACACTGGTTAAAGTTAGTGAATAACAAGTAAGTCCCTTAACATCCTGTATATAATAAATCCAAAATAAACCTAAGAATGTTATCATTTAAACTTGGATTAAATGCCTCACTCCTTTCTTACGAGGAACAACTCCAACAATTTCATTTTGGTAAAAAGAAAACAATTTGCTGACTTAATATGTTTATACAAAATTATTCATGATAAGCTTCAAACCACTGATTGTCTGATCAATATTCGTATTAAAGTTCCTAATAGACGTAATTTAAGGCCCCGTATCCGAACACGAAAATAGGAAGATGGAAAGATATGTAATTACGAATGTTGGAGAGAGCGCGCTAATATTTCAAATGATAAAAGTGAAGCGAAAATTGTGAAAATGTTAAATAAAATAGCACTCGTTTAGAATAGAGCAACAATCTCGTAGGGGTTGTCTAAAACAACGTTTAAAAAAAACTGAATTTTTTCATACATATAAATAACTTGTTAAATAATAGAGACAGGCTTGAAAATAAAAATTTTCGGAGCATGCTTTGCGATTTTTTTCTATTGAGGGAATTTCATATAATTTGCGTTTTGGCATGGGGGTTGTATAGGTATTATCTTCAAAAATAGCATATATTTTTTTAAGAGTTTAAAAACTTCAAATGTTCAGGCGAGATATGCAAGAAATCGGTAGAAATTTCGGATAGCGGCGGCTTAAGGAGTCATAAAATATTCCATTTTTAATTATTTAATCACAGTATTGTATACTTCAATCCACTGTCTCGAAAGTGTCGTCTATATTATCCGCTATCTTTATGTTATCCGATAAGTCTTATATTCAAAACTTCTTTGTCTTCTGGTATTTTTCTACTAGAATGAAAAAGTTCATATATTGTGCCTATATTCAAAAAAGGCGACAAACACAACATAGAAAATTACAGACCGATCTCTTAATTAAATGTAATGGGTAAACTTTTTGAAAAGATTGTTTTCGATATCATTTTTCCTTGTATACGACCACACATCATTTCGAATCAACACGGCTTCGTGAACAGAAAATCAACAGAAACTAATCTATGCGAATTTGTTGACACAGTCCTTGTTGCTATGGATAACGGTTTTCAAGTCGATGTAGTCTACACAGACTATTCCAAAGCCTTTGATAAAATCCCACACAGCATTTTAATTGAGAAAGTCGAAGCAATGGGAATACACGGTGACCTCCTTCGTTGGTTAGCCTCTTATCTCGACAATCGTACGCAAGCTGTAACTGTACTGGGGTTCTGCTCTAGCTTTGTCCCTGTAACCTCACGAGTTCCCGAAGGATCTCACCTTGGCCCCCTTTTATTCAACATTTTTATGAATGATGTTAACAAAACTATTTGTAATTCTCAGCTGTTCCTATACGCGGATGACAAAAAGATTGTCAAAATCATTAAATCTGAGATGGATTGTATAGAGCTCCAGGATGACTTGAACTCCCTGGTCAATGTGTTTTGTTTAGAAAACCGCCTTCTTTTGAATGCAGATAAATGTTCCGTCATATCTTATTCTCGAAAGAAAAACACTTTACTATATCCGTACATAATTAAAAACAATCTTTTAAATAGGGTAAATGTAATTAGAGATCTTGGAGTTCTATTAGACAGTAAGCTTCTTTTTCAATCTCACGTCGAGTACATCACGTCTAAGGCTTTGAAAATGCTAGGATTTATACTTAGAGTAAGTTCTGTTTTCAAAAATCCACAAACATTTAAGATTCTCTACATATCATACGTCAGAAACCACCTAGAGTATGCTTCAACAGCATGGAACCCTCATTGTTCTACATATAAATCAAATATAGAAATCCAGAAAAAGTTTCTGAAATATGTTTCGTTTCGCATGCGAAATGATGTAAATTATGTCTCTATGAACTTCAAAACCCTTGATCAACGCAGAGATATCAGAGACCTAGTAATGCTTTATAAGATAATCCACAATTTTATTGATAGCCCTTACCTATTGCAGAATATTAATTTCAGATGTCCAATAAGAGTCACTCGATCTCCAGACATATTTTATATTCCTAAGAGCAATGCTAATTATCTTCAAAATGTGTTTATAAGAAGAAGCTGTAGCACTTTCAATAGATTATGCACAGACATTGACATGTTTAACACGAACCTTGCTAACTTCATAAAATTCGTAAAAAGTAATATTCAACGGAAAACTTAATGTTTCATTAATTCCTTATCTTTCTTTTTCAGTTTTCATTTTATTTTTTTTTTCATTTTCATTACATTTTCTTTTTTGATTTCAGCAGTTTGCAATAAATAACCTCTTCAAAAATGTTACAGTATATATTACCCTTGAAAATACATTTTTTTTAGATTTAAGTGAGTAGATGCACTTTTTCAGAACTTTTTATTTTACATACATATATTGTTTTGTTTGTTTTTCTTTTTATTATGGTCTCAAATTTTTATGTCGTTATTTTATTGGTCAATGATATGACTATATCTAACACTGTTATATGTGAACTTGTAATGACTGTTTATAACGCTAACAAATAAAATTTAAAAAAAATAAATATAATACCATTGAATGTGAACATATAGTATACACGCAAACAATCTCACATATTTCAAAAAAACAAATTATCAAACCAAGACACTTCGTGGAGAACAGTTATGTAGCTGTTTTATTGTCATACCATTTTTTCTTTCTTTCTTTTTCTCTTTCTCTGCAGGTTATGTATTATATTTGACACTGCTATGTTTTATATTTCATTTTAATTATCATTATTTCTGTTATCACTACAAGCATGTCTATCTAATAACAACTAAACAGTGATGCGAACATGCTAGACATGCTGTGAACATTTCTAATTATTGGAGTGTTAATATCTATGTACATCCCAACGGCAATTCTATTATTGTAATAACTGTTAACACTCTGTAAGTGTTTCAAACAATAAATAAACCAGGTACCATTGTGAAATTCTTGTTTTCTATTACGGAAGACAGTGTGAGAATAAAGGACATCATTTTTATTTTCGTAGTGGAATTTTCAATTGCCTTTCTTAATTTAAGAGTTCTACGTTCATTGACGCTATACATCATTTTAATTTAGCAACTTCCCGCGCGCACTTCCGTAAGTAATATTTTTATGGAACTCCGTAAAGTATTACCGAATGGGGTTTTTATGGCAGCTCCCGGTGATTTATACAGCCCCAGCAACAGCTTGCCGGTTACTTACCGGACCGACAAAAAAACAAGCCACACTAAATTCGTCGAAAGTTGGTTACAGAAGTAACTTGTCCAACGAAGCGTAATATGGATCTCACAAAAAAACTTTGCTGTAGCATGAGGCGATTTGGTACGCGAGAAGTTAGTGAAAAACCGTTTTTATTGCATCTAGGACATCTAGGTGGTTTTAGACCTAACGAGCATAAAGCTTGAGCTAGACATAATACAAGGACTTGCAAGGAAATCAGACTACAAAAAAAGGACAAAACGAATACGCAGAACAGTTTACTATACAAAGGGATGAAGTTATACAACACTCTACCAGAAACTTTAAAGGCCGCACCAATCGGAAAGTTCAAAATTTATTGTAGGAGATACATAGAACAAGAAAAAATATAGTTTGAAATATGAAATGATATAATTAATTAGGAAATTGTAAACTTAAATGTACAATTTACTAAAATAAAACAAATAAATAAATAAATAAAATAACAAGAGTGTTCTTTTTTGATCTTTGTTGTAAACGGTAATTTGTTTTTATCATAACATAAAAGAATACCAACGAAGAAAAACTAGAATTCTTGCAAATGATCTAGGGATGTTTGTTCAAGATAAACTCTGAAACTACTTTCGACGGCCTCCGTGGTCCCGAGGCAAGACTCTCGACTCACAATTCGAAGGTCGCGGGTTCGAACCCGGCGTGTGCAAATAAATTTTATTTGATTAATTTGTGTTATTTCACAATTTATTCATTTAAAATAATAAATAGTATATTTGCGGCACGTTCCAGAGTGGAAGATACTATCAGTATCGCCCTGGTGTAAGACCACCATTCAGAATTGAAACGTTGCTTGAAATGGCTTTAGCCGTGTTTAGTGACCAGATCTGAATAGCCAGGTACTTCCCCACCTTCCTCTTCCCTATCTCCTTCCCCTCACTACTACCTTCAGCCTCACAACATACCCCGATTGGGGATGCCATAGTCTCACTGGCTCCAGACGGGAGCAGTTGGGACTCTTGTGCGGTATTAACTGTAAAAAAAAAAAAAAAAACTGATTTTGATGAAATTGAAGATGAGCGATGGATCCAGATGATGAGATGATCTCCCTGAAGCACGATTCTAAAATATTTTTTTGAAGTAAAACTTCCTTACGCACGACTTGGGGAGTAAGCTGGTGAGTGCGTGATGGGAGCGTTACGAAAAGTGTCGGGCGAGGCGAACGGAAGTTGAGAGGGAGATATAAGTTAGTGAAGATAGAAAGAGAGAGAGTTTCGTATATTACTATAGGGACGAGAGAGAGAGGTGCGAGCACACATTTTCTTTCTCTCTTTCTCTCATAGCCAGTTACGTTTCGTATATCTAAGACACAGTGCAAGCCTATTGTCTGAATCACACTGTAGGAGCAAGAGAGAGCAGTGCGCGCGCACATTTTCTTTCTCTCTTCTTCTCATAGAAGTTTTACTTCAGTTGTGTGGTCTAAAGCACACTTTTTTTTAATGTATTTGATTCTGTTTAATTTAATGCTTAATTTTTTGTTATTTATTTTATTTTTTCATTTTATGTTTTAATTAGGTACCTACCTAATATGTAAATACATTTAGGACGGGTTGTTTCACAAAATTTGATGGATTCATCAAATATTTGAAGTTAATTTTCACGTTCTGCGTAAGTTCTATTCAAGTTCTGTGATGATTTCAGTTTTGTGAATCAACTGGTCTATAATGATGTAATAATAGAACTTGAATAGAACTTACGCAGAACGTGAAAATTAACTTCAAATATTTGATGAATCCATCAAATTTTTTGAAACAACCCGTCCTTAAAATCTTTTTTTCTTATAGATTTTTTATGTGATATGGCAGACTGGGATTGCACTATCTTTCCGGTCCTGCTAGATTAAAAACTTAAATAAAAATTTTAAAATATACCTAGCACATTTAACATCTTGGAAATATTCCAAACTTCGTTAAGAATAGATGAACGCACCTCTTTGGCTGTATAAACTGTAAATTTTTCTATTAACTATTTATGGTGTAAAATGTCAGTTTCTATTTGACAATTCTATTAGTAAGGTTTTCACATTCACGGTTGTTTATCAATTGTATAAAATATAAGTCAACAAAACGTAATACTTGTGAATTATTCTAATATTCGTTTTTCAAACTCTCATATCTTGACTACGAAGCATCGGCTAAAAGTAATATCGCTGAATACAGAAAAGTTGGAAACATTTTGTTCGGGAAGGCTTTCATCATAATGATCTCAACGTATCTCCTGCATTAAAACTTCCTTCAACTTCAATATTTACCATATTTTTACAAAACACGTATTACATAATGCTTCCGATAATCGGTCCCATATCTCAGTCCTCAATACCAAAACTTCCAGAAAAATCTCAACTTATTTCTTTATAGCTAGTTGAGAAAAGTATATTATCGTACCTCTGGCCTCCTATTCTCAAATCTCTAAGAGAAATCTCTTGTGGCTTTTTCATAGACGTGAATACACATTTCGAAAAATTTTGAATATCGATAATAACATACAAATTTGGTGTTTTAAATGCTGAAACGATTAGAATTTTGATGTAACGATGATTTAATTTTTTAAAACAGATTTGAATGTATTAAAAAACAAATTTCGTACACTTTCATACTTTTCTTTTTTTATATGAATTCCGCACAAGTCCCAACTGCTCTCGTTTGGAGCCAGCGAGACTAATTCCCCAATTGGGGTTTTTTTTTTTACATGAATACCGCACAAGAGTCCCAACTGCTCCCGTCTGGAGCCAGTGAGACTATGGCATCCCGAATCGGGGTATGTTGTGAGGCTAAAGGCAGAGGGGAGGGAAAAGAGATGAGGAAGAGGAAGGTGGGATGTACCTGGCTATTCAGATCTGGTCACCAAACACGGCTAAAGCCATTTCAAGCAACGTTTCAATTCTGAACGGTGGTCTTACACCAGGGCGATACCGAGAGTATCTTCCACTCTGGAACGTGCCGCTTACGTTGTATGTTGTGGGGCTGAATGTAGTGGGGAGGGAAAGGAGATGGGGAAGAGGAAGGTGGGGAAGTAAGATCTGGTCACCAAACACGGCTAATTCAAGCAACAGCAATTCTGAATAGCGGTCTTACACCGGGGCAATACTGAGAGTATCTTCCACTCTGGAACGTGCCGCAAATATACTTTATATTATTTTAAATGATTTAATTAATTTATTTAATTACTATATATTAATTTAAATGATTTAATGTGAAATAACACAGAATAATCAAATAAAAATTATTTGCCACGCCGGGATTCGATCCCGCGACCTTCGGATTGCGAGTCAAGACCCTTACCGCTAGATTACGCCGGTCATCATACGTACATTGCATGCGCTACATGCTTACATGTACATGGCCTTAGTCGAAGGAATGGAATACGACTAATAATCGAGAGAGTGCGAAAATAAATTTTGCTGAATGAGAACAAATTATATCATTTTCAAATAAACATAATTTTTCCAACGTATGACTTGCCTGTTTAAATAAATAGTTACCAAAACCTTAATTTTTAATGACATCTGAATATCCATTTCTACTTACACATTTTCTCGTTTTTTACACTTAACTCAATAATGCAATAATTGAGTACTAAAAATATGTGAAGTTTCACAATTCATTCATTGAAAATAATGTAACTGCTTATAGTATATTCGCGCCACGTTTCAAATTGAAGATACTCTCAATAAGTGAAAGACCACCTACCACAGAATCTAAACGCAACATGAAATGGCTTTAGCCCTGTTTGTTAGCCAGATCTGATTTGCCAGGTATTTTTTCATCTGTTTTCTCATTTCTTTCTCCCCCCACTACTCTCAGCCTCACAACAAACTCCTATTGGTGATGCATGGACCAGCAGATGGTTGATGGTTTTTTCATCTGTTTTCTCATTTCTTTCTCCCCCCACTACTCTCAGCCTCACAACATACTCCTATTGGGGATGCATGGACCAGCAGATGGTTGAGAGCATTTGCGGTATGCATTTAAAAAAAAATATAGAGTGGTAGATACTCTCAGTTTCGCCCTGGAAAACAACCATCCAAAAACGAAATGTTACTTAAAATGCTTAGGCTGCATATTAAAAGTCAGATACTTCTCAATCTTCAATTTCGCAATTTCTTCCCCTCCCTCACAACTTATTCTAATCAGGGATAGCTACAATTCATATAAATATATATATTTTATACCTGTGTGACTTGTGCGAACATACTCGCATCAAATTCTAGAATTGGTGAGCAGATCTCATTCGTCTTTCCCCTAAAATCATAAGTCCTTCTTTTATGGGGACACGGAAGAATACAAGCGTGCTCGATTCAAGCATGTTGGCGACTGCCACCAAATATCGGAGGTTCATACACAGGCACACGTTTTCGACATTTTGTAAACACATCGGCGACGCCAGATTCCCGCGACCAGCCGGGCGAGGTTGTTCCCACCCACATCGTACGTCGTCGAGACTTTTGTAAACACATCGGCGACGCCAGATTCCCGCGACCAGCCGGGCGAGGTTGTTCCCACCCACATCGTACGTCGTCGAGACTTTAAACGCTGCAGCTCTTCATTCAGACATTTAGTCAGAGTGACAGGATATATAAATAACAGCTACGGCTACTGTTGTGAGTGACTACGGTTACCCAGGGTTAAACACAGTAAAACACGGTAAAACACAGTAAAACATGGTAAAACACGATAAAAGACGGTAAAACATGGTAAAACACCGTTTAATACGGTTACACATGGTAAAACAGGGTAAAACACTGTAAATCACGGTAAAACACGGTTAAAAATTTTTAATTAACGCAATCTCTTCTTACGGTAAAATACCGATATTTGCTGTTACACACGGTAAAACACCATTAAATAAAGGTACCCACGGTTAAACACAGTAAAACACGGTAAAACACCGTTAAATGCGGTTAATGAATAAAATCTACGAACTGTGTGTTCAAATATTTTTACGGACCTCAAAATTTGTGACATCTGTTCTTGATGCGATACGTCTGGCGTGCAATCAAAAATCAAAGAGAAGTATTTTGCGGCACGATCCTTGTCTATGATTTGTTTTTTGACCTTGGAAGCGAGAATATATATTAACTCGTTTTGAATATATGGCGTAAAATGCGTAATATTGCCTTTATTAAGTGATTCGACGTGCGCTCTAAGTTCAGGATCAAATTTTGAAATCATATCCACGGCACTTAAGAATACTCCAGATCCTGCTTCTCCAATATGCTCATGAGAGCCTCTGAAAGGTAAATTATTTTCCGCGCAAAATAAAATTATGCTAGAACACACTTTAAAATATGTCTCCCCCCAGAGTCTACGCCCTGTGCCTGGGCACCGGTGGCACCGCCCTATTTACGGCACTGTGAGTGAGATGGTGAAAAAACGAGAATCCAACGATGACTAGTACAGACCATGCTTGACAAGTTGTTTGCAACATAACGAGTATTGCAGACTTGCATATTCCTATAGAAGAACGGACGTATACGACTTCAGATGCTCGACTTTCGAGAATACAGGGCACATGACGTAATATTATTGCAGTGTATATCACCGCCCGGCAAGCTGTTTCAACGGCGCATATGTTTCCGATAATGTCTTGTTCGGGAAACTTCCAGCCCGCTTCCACAGCGAATTAAAACGCACTAGATTCGCCCTTCCAGCGGCCATCAGTGACCAACATTATTTTACTGTGTAAGAATGAGTCAACGGTTAACGCACGATCATAGAATCCTTTTATGGGATGGTACATGTTTATGGGATGGTGCAAGTTTTCCTTACTTAACCTCTCCGCGAGTGAGTTTTGACGAACAAAACTGTACGTGAGGAGTGATTTTTTTTTTTGTTAATTTTTTAACTTTTTTTTATAAATTATCATAGATTAACTAAAAATAATATTATGTTTTGAATTAAAACGTCGTCGATATCAATCCACAAAATAAACCAACATCGAAAAAACACATATCTTTACAAACCAAACGTCGAAACGCATATTATATGAAGTTCCCTTGATAAAAAAAACGCACAGTATGCTCCGAAAATTTTTATTTTCAACCTGTGTCTATTATTTAACAAGTAAGATGAGTGAAAAATTCACAGTGTTTCTTTGAACTTTGTTTTAGACATCCCCCATAAGATTTTTGATATTTTCTTAACATGTCGTGTTTTATTAAACATTTTTACAATTTTCGCTTCAATTTTATCATTTGAAATATAAGCGCGCTCTTTCCAACATTCGTAATTACATATCCCTCCATCTTATTCTTTTTGGGCTCGGATACGGCGCCTTAAAGAATAGAAGGAAATGGTGAAGAAAAAGGCGTGGAAGTACTTAGACACTCAGATCTGGTCTTCAAACACGGCTAAGCCATTTCAAGCAACATTTCATTTTTTAATATAATCTTCCACCAGATACTGGGAAAACTACCGCTCTGGAGGGTAAATATGCCGCAAATATGCTATTTATTATTTTTAAGTAATACAAATATTTTTTTAAATTTTACTTGCGCACGCCGGAATTTGAACCTGCGATCCCCAGATTTATTTCCAAGGATTGTAACCTCTCAACCGCGGAGGTTTTATATGAATTTTCTGACCAATTTAAACAACAAATAAACTTCTCCCCCATCCTTTTCCAATATTCCTTGAAACTCATGATAGGGTATTCTTGTTGTTTTTTTATTCGCGAAAAAAATTATGATAATTAAAATATTTTTATGTTGACGAATAAACGATTTAATTTCTATGACGATATAAAATGTGCCATTTTCGATTTGCTGCCCAAACGACATATTAGTTTTTATGCACAAATTTGGCGGCGTTGACGTCACGCTAGGCAACATTGATGCCGGCTGTTTTACAGCCAGTAGCGGTTTCTGTGAGATAACGACGTTTTAGCCACTTGTAACCATTTCTGAATTTGTGATTTTTAAAATCAATTAACTATTAATGAAAATATTAAAGTTACACGTTCAGAATCAGAAAAATAAACTTTATACCTTCCAAACATTTTTATTGGTATTTGTAGTTTGTGAAAATACTCCATTGAGGATGCAAAAGTCCCACGGTTAATAATATATCCTTGGTTAAAATAAGTTCGAATTTGTTCTTCCTGGTGTTATTTGCGTCAATGGCCTGTGCAAAGTTTCGTAGCATATTTCAGGTTTCTAAATAAAATTTCACGGCAACAACTTTGAGCATATCACTACTTGAACATTTCCGTAGGAATTCTTTACGGAAAATACTTGAAGGGTTTGGAATTTTTCATATTTTTGAGTGGGCACTTCCCGTTTTAATGTCAAGAAGGGTTGACGCAGGCGTAAGCAGAAAATACGGTAATTTTGTACTCTAAAATTATGACATCAATAAGGGGAATTTTTCATTCTTCTTCTGACTGTGCTCTTTCTGTAACAGATTAGGCACCATCAAGTTTAATTTTGATATTGAGGAATCGGAGAAGGACGGAACGAGACGGCTTGAAATCTCTTCTTATTACCAGCCATCGAAGGCTAATTATAGTCTATTGAATAGTATTATTACGCTTGCGTCTGCGTGGTTGAATTTCAGAACCCAGCTTTGCATTTCTGACGCCACGCCATACGCGCCGCACCACTTATAACATCTTTGTATGTGGAATTTCAAATAAAGCTATCTTTGTAATTCGGTTTTTAATTCAAAAAATCGTCACAAGATCTCGCCACTTTCGCCGGCAGCACGCATAAGGATGTGCTCCCCTTAGGTATAATTTGTGAATCTGGAGCATCTCTCCGGATATGGAAAGATTGACGGTAATACTTCGTTGTATCAAGCGGCTGTATATTACGTATGATGTCATTGCCCGAACCAGTTACTTTGTCCGGGTGACTAGCCATCACTGGTTGGCAGTGGATACGAGGAACCAGCTCCTATTGATAATTTTGGAACCAGTTCCTATTGGATTTATAAATGGTCACTAACACTTAGTGGGCGAAGCCGAACCAAAAGAGCCTAGCAGTAAAAACCTGCAGAGGGTTGAGTATAATTCTGCCACCACATAAAATTCAGATATTTGACAGCTGTATTATTGGACAAAATTGACAATATTCTAGAACAAACTCTTTTTTATTTATTTATATTCTAGTATGTATGTGCAGTTTACAGCTGTTTACAATTAACACATTTAACACATATTACGCACCAATAATGCTCAAAAAAGCATTCATAAAATTTAATATTAATATAAACAAACAAGGCTCTTGTGTTAATTAAAATAAGAATAAACAAATAACTGAAACAAATAACCGAAAAATAAGATTTTTAATTATTGTACTTTTGGCGTGAAAATCTCTTAAAGGAAAGTTGTTAAAAAAAGGATTTTGAATTTGTTTGGTATTTAATTTTGGTATATTAATGTTACTCTGATATCTTGCTGATGTATTAAATTGTAAATTGTTTAATTGATGTAAATAAAATCACATAAATAAGGTAGAGGTAAATAAAATCACATTCATAAGGTAGAGATAGTTAAAATAACATAATTAAGGTTGAAGTAAATGAAATCACATGAATAAGGTAGAGGTAAATAAAATCACATTCATAAGGTAGAGATAGTTAAAATAACCTAATTAAGGTTGAAGTAAATGAAATCACATAAATAAGGTAGAGGTAAATAAAATCACATTCATAAGGTAGAGATAGTTAAAATAACATATTTAAGGTTGAAGTAAATGAAATAACATAAATAAGGTAGAGGTAAATAAAATCACATTTATAAGGTAGAGATAGTTAAAATAACATAATTAAGGTTGAAGTAAATGAAATAACATAAATAAGGTAGAGGTAAATAAAATCATATTCATAAGAAAGAGATAGTAAAAATCACATAATTAAGATAGAAGTAAATAAAATCACGTAAATAAGGTAGAGATAAATAAGATTACTTTAATAAGGTAGAGATTGTTAAAATCACAAAAATAAGGTTGAATTAAATAAAAATTACATAAATAAGGTAGAGGAAAATAAAATCACTTAAATAAAGTAGAGGTAAATAAAATCACATAAATTAGTTGTCTCTATGTGGCATGAACAGAACCACAGTTTGGTGATGGCCTTAAATGCCAAAATAACTGTCACAATTATGAAAGAAAAACGCTACATTTTTTTTTACTAATATTAATATTTAAAATGAGTTTTCCATTTTGATACGTTTGCCATGAAAGCATTTCACGCTTCTAAATGAAATATTGATTCTAGGTACCTTCTAAATAATATTAATTGTTCTGTGGATTTCGGTGCAAAGTTGTCTCATACGATTTTCACCACCCCTATGCGGAAAGTCCCTTTCAATTCCCGTTCTTTGTTTACAGCATTCTCACTCCTATGTAGTTGGGTGGAGGGGCGGTATTCCCAAAAGGAGGGGGGTGGTTGTTACGATGATTGAACTGTGGGTCCAGAACAACAAAGGCATCAATAGGAAATTTGACCGCATTATGTAATAAAGAATAAAGCCGAGGTAATATATTTATTTATTCACTCTGCAATGTAATATATTTATTTATATATAATATATTTATTTACCTTACATACAGAAAAAAGTTAATTTGTGAAATTGTTTTTTTTTAAGTCCTTTTGGTGCTATTAAAAATATCTGTTGCTTTCGCATGATTTGTTTTACAGTAGCTCCACACAGGAGGACCCTGAGGAAAACAATTCCCCTCGAGACGTTTGTCATCTTTGGGGATGCTGTGTGGAGGTTTTTTTAAGATAAAGAAGAAGAGGAAATTCTGGGAATAAATATAGTACGAGAGGTGGGTAGAAATCTAGGGGTCAATGTATCTACCAATGTCACTGGATTGCAAGCCGATGGATCGAAAGAGTCCGGCTGGAGAGATCTAATTTAGGTTAGGTTAGTTGAGGTCTCCCTCAATCAGTCTCTCCCGATCCCGCCCACCACACAGTAGATGGGCAAACGCATTTGCTGCCAAGACTTAGACAAACCTCACCCCACAAACCTGAGCACCCCTTCTAAATCACTAAAAGTTGCGAACCACTTGAGATGACTTATGGCAGAAGTTTTGGTTATCCAATAAATGGTTCCCGGGGCAGTGTTACCCATACCCGCCTCAAAAATTGAATTTGCGTGGTATAAGAGAGTTCATAACGATTTGATATTGATGTTACTTTTGCAGTGAAAGTTGTTTTAGTTCGTGTGACTATTAGAAATCAATTTTAATAATTCAGGGCTGTCAATAAGATTTCAATTTTCTGTCGAACAGCTTTATTTATTTTAGTTTTTTTAGCGATTTATTAGATTTTTTTACTGACCGGAATTTTTCAAAGATAATAAATAAATCCATATATTATCAATGAATTGAAATTCTCAATAAAATTTAAAAATATGAAAGCCCAGGAAAAACAAAGATGTTGTAATGTATAATTCCTACGTGTCTGATCTTTACAGAGACATACAAAAACACTATGATGAAGTTAAACAACTTTTACTCGAAATATTTACAAAGTTTTAAAATTCCTTTAACCCTGGTCAACATAGTTAAAAGTTTTAAGGTAGAATGGTGAGCTCTGGCGTTATGATGTGTGTACAAATAATTTCAACACGTTGCACTTATTTGTCCAACAGACCATTTGAAAATTTTACAGGTGGAGAAGGTTTTCTTTCATTATTTCAATGAAAGGTGTTTAAGATAAAGCTCTTTCCGTAAAGGTAAAGGTCTCATTAATTCAAATAATTCTTAGTTAAGTGATTAAACATACTTTTTTATACTCTATTTTATAATTTTAAAGTGGAGATTGAACAAAAACTAAAATGGTCTGTTGGACAAATAAGAATTGAGACGACGAACAGGTGACGCGAGTTATTTGAAAAATGTGTGTATTTAAGGGGAACTTGGAAGGGTAAGGGACGGGAAAGGACACAATGGTGAGGGGTGACGTAGAGGTGGGGGACGAGGAATGGATTGCATTGGAGACAAAGTAGCGGTTGGGGATAGCAGGAGTTATATTTGGAAAATCAAGGTGGCAAAGTAGCTGTAGGGGATAGCAGAAGTGAATTTAGGAAAATCAAGAGACAAAGTAGCGGTAGAGGATAGCAGGAGTTAAATTTGGAAAATCGAGTAGCGGTAGGGGATAGCAGGAGTTAAATTTGGAAAATCAAGGAGACGAAGTAGCGGTATGAGAAAGCAGGAGTTAAATTTGGAAAATCAAGGAGACGAAGTGGCAGAAGGAGAAAACAGGAGTTAAATTTGGAAAATCAGGAGACAAAGTAGCGGTAGGGAGGCGGGTGTGGATACCACCGCCCCGGGAACCATTTACTGGATATTCAACAACTCTGCCATAGGTCACCCCAAGTGGTTTGCTACGTTTGGTGACTAAGCAGGGGTGCCCGCTTCAGGGGGTTCGTGGGTTTCATGGGGGTGAGGTTTGTCCAGGTCTTGGCGGCAGATGCGTCTGCCTGCTGCGTGGCGGGTTGGATTGACAGAAATTGGTTGAGGAAGGCTTTTTGACTTTTCCAGCCGTACTCTCTCGACCCATTGCCTTGCACCGCAGTTGAAGGAATGGATTTTTACGTCCGTCACTTCTAAACACACTGACCCTCTAGATTCCTACCCACCCCTCTCTTTTCTTTTTTTTTTCTTCCTAGAACTTCCTATCCTTCCCTTTCTTAAAAAGACCCTCCACACAGCATCCCTTAAGATGACATAGGCCATGAGGGAAATTAGGAAGGCAGGAATTAAATTTGGAAAATCAATGCTACTCACACTCAGCTGTATGAGGCCTGTTCATGTCATATAACCTAATGAATTATTCGTGTACGCACCAGAAGTTCACGACCAAACAAAAAAAATTTGCTTATCCAAAAACACTTCCATAAACAGAATTAAAACCCAAACATTTTATTTCTTTGGGTTTCATTGCAACGCATGCCGGGTACTTGCTAGTTGCACATTGAATTTTTAAATTAACTGCCACTTAGGCTAGCCTGGTTATGAGAAACCTCAACTTATGACTATGCATTTATATTCTTTAGTTCTACCGTTCTACAACATTATTTTTATGTTTATAATTTATTAACCACTGTGCACTAAATTACGTAGGATGCATTTTTAGTTAAAGTTGCTAATTAATATATGAAACTTGCTTTTCCCCGCGGCTTCGCTCGTATGGTATTACGGGAAATTACTGTAGCGCTTGCACTTATCAATTATCTCCCCCCCCCCACCCCACCACCATCCCCTCCCGCATTCCATATATTCATTCCCTTACATTCAGTTTTCAAACATCTCGCCTACCACCTAAATTTCATAATGCTATAGCTCAAAGAAAAAAGAATTACTTATACAATTTTGTTCATTCGTTAGGAATTTATGCGCTTACAAACATTTCGGATGTTTATTTTTATTTAAATATTTGGAAGTTCGTTAATATAATAAAAAAATACTCTATTTATCATGCAGTCTTTATAATCGTTACGAATTATATTTTTAATATAGGAACTCTCACCTGACATTTATTCCAAGCTTGTCCAAAAAAAAAACGGATTCTTATATTTGAATTTTCTGCAGTAGTAGCTGACCAGTAGACTGAGTACCTACCAGCATAGATCCCAAAAATATATCAACATTGTTTCCATAGAAAAGATTTTTTTCTGACGTTAGCAAAAACTGGCTTTTGTTAGCGACAGAAAACGTATAACAAATATAATATATTAATATTTATAATTTCATGACGCCAGAGTTTACCATCATATACAACCTGTAGTCTGCGCATATAATTTAGCTTTATATTGGTGAAAGAATTATTAAAGTCTTTATATTGTGTTTTGCGTGAAAAGGTCATAAACAAACTCGAGCAGTTTCGCATTTATAATATTAGTATGGATGATGTTATATTACTATTAAAAATATTACAATGAGGTTCACAAGCATCAATAAGATAATAAATCTAAATAAATTGGATAATTATGTATTGCCACGTTTTTTTAACATTAGCTACACAAAGTGTCATCTTTGGGGATGCTGTGTTGAGGGTCTTTTATGGAAAGGAAAGAGAGAAAGTTTTGTGAAGGAAAATAGTGTTGGTAGGAATCTGAGGGTCAATGTGTCCAGGAGTGACGGATGTATAAATTCATCTCGCCCACAGCGGTCTCCCTCAACCAGTCTCTCCCGATCGCCACCAATACCTAGACAAACTCACCCCGTGAACCCTGCTAATTCACCAAACTTGGCGAACCACTTGGGGCGACTATGGCAGAGGTGTTGGTTATCTGATCAAACTGCCAAAATTAAGCGTGCTTCAAAGCATAGAAGTTGTCTTATTTATTAATAATATCGTATACCCGTCAAAAATCACGGAATATTACAATTGTGAGATTTATGAAGTTGAAAACAGATTGAAAGTACTTTGCAAAAAAAAATATTTCCTTTTGAATCACTGGCTATCAAAAGACGATCTGGAATTAAACGATGGTAATACACATTATAAGAATAGAGAATTGTAAATTAATAAATTAATTTTGGTACCAGTTCAAATTTTGGAAATCAAAGGAAAGCTCTACATCTAGTGGTCATTGATCTAGAGTTACACGAAGACACACCACCGAAATTATTATTTTTAAAGTAATTTTTTTCATAATTATATTTCAAAGTTTATTTCATTGAATGTTTGATTGATTGTGTGTTTAGTATTCATAGTAATCTATTGTTTTTTTATTATAAAAGAGTTTTTATATACTTTGACATATTTTTCGTTACAGTTTGAAAACATCACTCTAAGTCCGAATAGTTTAGCGGTTCCCAAACTGTCCGTATTCGTTTTAATCGCCAACCGCATTAGGTTTGGCTTCCAAAACTAACTTATCAATGCGGGCGAGGAAGTTGGCGAATTAGCGACGGGGACTGAACAAGTGGGTTCCTCTGTTAATGCGGTAAGACAGTAGAGACAGAGGTGTTTTCGTTTTAGTTAAACAAACAAGCATTGAGCCTGAAATGTGCTCGAGTTTGGACAAGGGATGTGGAAAGCTAATCTTTTTGGTTTTCACGTGTTTTATTTATTATATTTGGTTTCTACCGATACAAAAAATTATGTGGATATTTTTTATTTAATTTAATTATGTTTAGAAAACAAACAGTAAAAATTGATCGTTGTGATCGTTGTTGAGGGGCTCTCGATGCTGGTTCAAACTCTGCCTGCACAGATACAATTTTATTTGATTGATTTGTTTTCATGCTCCAAAGTGGAAGAAATCAGGTTCGCCACTCACATGGTGTTAGACCACCATTCAGAATTGAAATATTGCTTGAAATGGCTTTGGCCGTGTCTGGTAACTAAATTTGAATAGCCAGGCACTTTCTCTCCCTTCCTTCACCTTCTCCTCTCCACTTACTTTCAATCCCACAACATAACCCAATTAGGGATGTCATATTCTCACTAGCTCCAGATGGGAGCAGTTAGACTGTTTTCCTAGCAGAGACTCTAGTGAACAGTGGCGGCTCGTGACTTTTGGGTGTGCTAGAATGTTGACATTTAAAAAAAATGCCATTATTGATGTTGTTGTAAGGAAATAATTTTTGTTTTTGTATTTTTTTTTTTGGATTTCGTAGGATTCGATCCTTGATCAGCTTAATGTCTGCAAAGGTTTATACCGCTACACCAAATGATACTTACGCGGGACTGTGGATTTATCGTATTATATTGGAACCGAGTATCCGTGAATTAAATAAGTACTTTATTGTTATGTCATTCTCTTGCAGGCTAAATCCTATAGATGTATGGTGTTTGTCTCTTTTTAGTGTCGCTCATTTCCGTTTCACCGAGTTTCAAATCACAACGGTGCTAAAGCAGTGTTCACTTCAAAAAAACATTCAAACAGCATTTTAAATTTTTCGTAAATTCAAATTCGATTAATATTTTCATAGAAATCTGAAATACTAGGGTCACTCAAAAACTAATGCCCTCTTTTTTTCTAATAAAATAAAGTTAGTTAAATGAAAAAAATCAATTTGGCGCTTTTTCTCAAACTTTCATCTACAATCCTACTTCATAGTAACTGTCTGCGTCAACAGGTGGCAGCACTATAGTCGCTTGCAAAATGGCCGATATCAATGTTCGTTTTAGTCCGCGTTCTGTGATTGAATCCTTATAGGCAGAAGGTGAAACGCCTATTTGCATTCATATAAAAGACTGAAAAATATGTACAGTGATGCAACTTCACAAAAATTATGACAGGAGACAAAACATGGGTTTAATGGAAGCTGAATCAAAGAGGCAGTCAATAAAATGGCATCACACAAACTCGCCGAGGACGAAAAAATCAAAACTGAGCAATCGACGGGGAAATTTATGGCGACAGTGTTCAGAGATGCAGAGGGTTTTATTATGGTTGAAATTCGGTCCAATACTAATCTTAAAGCACATCTTTTGTCCAACAAAAGCTATGGTGGATGGCCTTAGGAAGCAGGACCGTGCTTTTTATCACTCTGGGATACATACCCTTGTTAAAAGATGGACCAAAACTTTGGACGTGAGCAGAGATTATATTGAAAAGAGACAAATTAGTCTTCAATAGTGTGGTTTTTGACCGGTGTAATGTCGTTTTTTATTTCTTGAAAATCAAAAGAGAAAAAAAATAGGAGACATTACTTTTAGACTGACCCTCTTATTAAAATATTCCATGTTTTCAAACTTTTAAGAACTTCTAAAATTAGCGCTGTTGATTCGAATTTGAAAGCTCACTGAACACTTTCAGAGTTTATCTTTCGAGTACCGGCGCTTCTCAAACTCAGCATCATTCGCGTGACAAACTTCTTCCACTAGTACATAAATCTCACCTTTTCCTAAAATGTGATCGAGTTTACTTTAAAACTCACCATTAAAGCACTCAAAAATAAAGCTTATAATCCCATCCAAAACAAACTGACGATAAGCCTGTCTGCTTTTGAACTTTCTGAAAATTTGCTCAGGACTTTATGGTATAAATCTCTGATTTACAAATAAAAGCCTTATGATAATATGGAATATGAAGGGTTTTGGTATTTTGTAAAGGGACTTACTTGATCTCTATCTTATTAGATATTGGTTTGTGTTTAGTGGAACGTGCATTTGACAGTTAACGAAGTGCGTGGTATATTTGTGTGAACTGGTTGTTTTTCGTTTGCTTCAGAAATAACGTATTTGGCATAGAAGCACCCTTTTAACGGAATAATATATTTTCTACAAATAGCATATGAAAATATAAAACTTTTATTAAAAGTTTGAGCACGAGATTTTCTATAACTCAAATAAAAGCTCTATGCTTCATATTGGAAAAGAATTTTTACGGCGCGTGCGAGATTTGCTTTAGCACTAAGGATAGTTAACTTAGATTTTTTAACAACAGTTTCAATTTATAAGTCTGAAATATAATGTTTTCTAATGCTTAGTGATCTAAATTTATGCATGTTAAGTAGCAGCAAAATCTGACAAATTTAAAAAAAATATTTAATTTTTATAAATACAGCAAATTAGTCCTAGCTGCCCGGAGCTAGTGAGACCATGGCGTCTCGAATAGTAGTGCTTTGCAAGGCTTAATCGAGTGAGGTCAAGAAATACCTGATTATTCAGTTTCAGTCCCTAAACGCGGCTAAAGCTATTTCAAACAACGTTTCTATTCTGAATTATTTATTTTATAACGTTAGCTCCACACAGGAGGCTCTGAGGAAAATAATCCTCCCCAGGTCCCATGTTATCTTTGGATATGCTGTGGGGATGGTCTTTTTAGGGAAAGAAAGGAGTGGAAGTTCTGGGAAGGAAAAAGGTAAGATGAGTCGGTAGGAATTAGGGGTCAATGGGTCCAGGAGTGATGGACGTACGATTCCATCCCATCTCCTAGGCAAGCCAATTTGAGAGTTGGCTTGGCTAGAGAGATCAACCAGTCTCTACCGATCTGGCCTGCCATGCAGGAGGTAAGTAAATGCATGTGCCACCAAAATGAGAAACCTCCCCATGAACCCGGGCATCTGGGTGGTAGGTGTTTACCAGAATTATTGATTAAGAGCTGGAATTCAGGAATTTGGACATCTGTTATCCATATTGTGATTAGTGAATACGCATGCTTACACGTTTATTAAATATCACGAGATAGAAATTGACCGATGGCAATAATTTTTTTTTTCACAAAGATTTTGATTTCTGTTAATTGAGTTATAAACTTCATTTAATTACGAATCAGTAATATTGTTTTATGTATTACATTCTAGGTTTATTTTGATCACGTTTTTGTTGCGTGTTTTTAAATATCATTCGCTCGGCGCAGGGTGAAATGCCGACCATTTTTAAACAATGCACCCTCAAAACATACAAATAAAAACCAATTATTTTCAAAATCAAAGCCTTTCAAAGTGCAAGCCCCCTCGGCTATCGCGTTCCAAGTGCGGGTTTTATTTCACGGATAAATTGTCAAGCTAAATCAGAGGCAGCAGTTATTTCACAAAACATTTTTTTTTTTTTTAAATATATCTTTTTGATTCGTATTTTTTCTACTGTAGTAAAAATAAAGTGTTCTATTTACATTTTCTATGTCCTGAACTAAAAAGCACGTTAATTCTAATTCCTCGTCCCCATCTTATTTCTTTAACACTAAACGGCACTGAAAGACACTGAAAAGTACTGAAAGACACTTAAAATACTGAAATATGCTGAAAGGTACTGAAATATTCTGAAAACTACTGAAAGACACTGAAATATATTGAATTACACTGAAAGATACTGAAATACGTTGAAAAATACTGAGAGATTCTGATTTAAAGACCCTGAAAGACACCGATAGATACCTGAACACTTAAAGACACTGAAAATACTGAAATATACTAAAATGCACTTAAAGAGACTGAAATATTCTGAAAGGTACTGAAAGACACAGACAGATATTGAAAGACACTGACATACACTGAAAGATACTGAAAGACATTGAAAAATACTGAGATTCTGTAAGACACTTAAAGATACTGAAAAACACCGGTATCTACGAAATATTCTGAAATATACTGAAAGACACTGAAATACACTGAAAGATACTGAAATATTCTGAAAGGTAATGAAAGACACTAAAAAATATTGAAAAACACTGAAATATACTGAAAGACGTTGTAAAATGCTGAGAAATTCTGTAAGACACTGAAAGACACCGACAGATACCGGAAGACTTTGAAAGATACTGAAAAAAAATTGAAAAATACTGAGAGATTCTGTGAGACACTTCAAGACACTAAAAGACACCGATAGATACCGAGAGATACTTAAAAACATTGAAAGGCACTAGAAGACACAGAAAGACGCTGAACGATGTTGAAAAGTGCCGAAATTTATTGAAATATGCTGAAAGATATTAAAATATTCTGAAAGTTGATTAATACACCGAAGATGCCGAAAAAATATGTGATGAAATTGAAAGACTGACGGATAAAATGGCTCGCAAAAAGGAAAACACGATTTTATATCACAACAAAATATAACAACAAAAATTGCAGAAAAACATTGATCAATTTTTTTTCACAAATTCTCATCATTAGCCCTGGCTGCGATTAAAACGTAGGTAGGTATACATGTTCTAAGATTTTTCAAACCGTACAAAAATTCTTAACATCACATTCGTAAGACACATCAAAAAATAAATAAAGAAGATATCAAATAATAACATTACATTCTGCGGACCGAAAATAGCTTGATGGAAACACATCTAAAAATGCAGTAAAACAACGGACCTCGAGCGTTAGATTGGATTTGACTTTTACAACCCTTAATATCTCAAAGTCGGGGCAGGGGCAGTTGGAGGATGGTATTTTGGTTTTATTACGGCATATTCTTTCATCATTCATTGAACCCATGTCTGTACAACGCTTGCTCGTGACGAGAAGTGTTTTACATTATGCTTCTTTGTTGACAGGTTGAAATTTATTAGTTTATGTTTCGGAATAATTTATTATGCTGTGGGGTTTTGCAGAAATAAAGATTAGAGATATTTAACATGAAAAGATTTTTTTTGTGAATTTTTGTTATGCCTACGTATATCATATATGTACCTTTGAAAATGTTTAAGAATTAGACCACCACATATTATTTGATCGTTTTGATACAAATAACCATTTCTTTTTTTGTAAAAATGTCAAATACTTGAAATTTACTTGAAATAATTGAAATTAAATTTCAGCCGCTTTGAAGACATTCATATTACAAATAATTATTATTTATTAGAGAGTGGCCAATGATGAGTGACTGGAAGTTCTTTTTGTGGAAAAAAAAAGTAAACGTGGGTCTTGAAAATAAAAATAAAAACTTGAAAATAATAAAATTGTTACTTGCGGAAACGCAGAGGCCGGCAAATCGCTCCACATTCGAGCTGTTGAACTCCAGAACGAGTCATAGAAACAACCCGTTATCATGTTACAAATGTTGGGTTCGCGTCTGACGTGTTTTCCGATTGTTCTGAAAGAATCAATGACGCTAGTAGGACAGCATTCCCACCCAACGCCTGTGTTCTAATAATTGCAATTCGTTTGTTAAAGTATTTTTTTGGTTTGTTCATTCGTGTTATTTTTGTCTCAGTCCATTTGAATGCTGTTTTGTTTTTAAAGAAATAAATAACACTACAATACACGTAAGAATGGATACGGAATGCATAAAATAGTTTCGTAGGAATGATACATCATCTACGATTTTTCTGTTCTACATTTTATAAAATATAAACGTAGAACCATTATCTGCAAAGCAAACATCAGTTACGTACCTTTATGTTTTTATCCTTTATTTTTGAGTTTATGCACCTATTTTTTATTTTTTATTAATAATTTTAAAAGCATTAATGTTAAACAATCATTTAAATTTTTGTTTTAATTTTTTTTCGTTTTTGTATTCTTTATTTTTTTTATCTACTTTCCTCTCTTTTTATATTTTTTATTTAAAAAAAAATATGTGTGTTAATTCATACAAGTTAAACAGTATTAAAACGAGAATTAATCTTAGTTGAGAGTCAAAACATTTTTCAAATGGGAATTACATATTTCAACATGCATTTTTGTTGGACTTACTTATAAATAAAATATTGACGATACGGGCAAAGAGACACGCAATTAATCATTGCCAATACAGGCGGTTCGAGTCAACAATAAATTTGACTCAATCAATAAGCTACAGTTTGTCTCAATCAATAAATTGCATATTTTCAATTAAGTAATTTTTTTGAGAATATGGAAAAATTAGCGCAATAATACACATCTGATAAAGCATTAACATATCTACGTGTTTATAGTACAAAATCGTACTCGATAAAAATATATCCATCCATAATAATATCATAAATGCAAAACCGCTCGAGATTGTTTGTTACGCTTTCACGCATATAACAAAAAAAACGATTTTAAAAATTCTTTCACCAATAGAAAGCTAAATTATATGCGATGACTATAGGCTATATATAATGGTAAGCTCTGGCGTTATGAAATAATAAATATTCGTATATTATATTATATTTGTTTTACGTTTTCCGTCGCTGACAAAAGCGAGTTATTGCTAATGTCAGAAAACATATCGTTGCCATGGAAACGATGTTGATGTATTTGTGGGCTCTATGCTGGTAGGTACTCAGCCCCCACCTACTGGTCGGCTGCTGCTCCAGAAAATTCAAATATTAGAATACGTTTTGTTTTTTTGGGGACAAATTAATGTTTTGGAATAAATGTCAGATGAAAGTTCCTACATTAAAAATTTAATTCGTAGCGATTATAAAGACTGTATAATAAATAATGTTATTTTTTCGCATATTTAAATAAAAATAAATATCCGAAATGTTTGTAAGCGCATAAATTCCGAACGACTGCACCACATTCGATAATTCTTTTTTTCTTTGAGCTCTAGCATTATGAAACTAAGGTGGCACGCGAGCTGTTTGAAAACTGAATGTACCGGGAATGAATGTATGGAATGCGGGAGGGGGCTGGGGGAGGAGGGATAATTGATAAGGGCAAGTGCTACAGTAATTTCCCCTAATACCATGTGAGCAAAGCCGTGGGGAAAAGCTAGTAACAGAATAAATGAAAGAATAGAAATCGGAACGTGAATAAGGAACACCTCAATTTCACGAATTTAACATAGTTATCGAATATCGGAAGAAAATGTAGTGTATGCGAGTAAACGGCGAAGATGCACCGATAAATCATTTTGGGCCATTGAAGTTCTTAAGTCGGTCCTGGGGGAGAGATGGGATTAATGGATAGAATCCACGGTTGATTTTCCGATGTGATATGAGGTAATACGTATAAATACTAGGGATTTGTAAAATATTTACAAATGATATATCTGTCCAATTGCCGTGCTGAAATCAGGTTTATTGACTGGCGTTTGTATGCTTAGTGTACTGAAAAATCTTTATCAAAATGACATTTATTTTATTTTTGCTGACGAATAAATTATAAATATGCTGATTTTTATTTGCCAACAAATCAATTTTATTTGTGTGAAGGTACTTAAAAAAAAACAGCTTCGAGTCAAATAAGATGCCCAGATCTCTGATTAAGTTTACTAGTTTCAGGATCTCATCACGGATCGTAAGGGTAATCAATTTTCATGAACTAGCTGATATTACATTTGCTGATATTTAATTCCTTGGCATCATTGAAACAACGTAAGTAGGTTTTTTTTGGAAGGTTTCACAGTCTTGTTGTGAATTCATGCGATGAAAATTAAAAAATCATCTGCATATAATAAACATTTGCAAAAAAGTTGTGCCGTTAGATCATTTATGAATATAATAAAGAATAGCTGTCCTATATGGGTTCCTTGAGGAACACCGGATGTGACTAGTCTGGGAGAGGACTTGTTTGAAATATAAGATACTCGTATAATCCATCTCAGAAGATTGCCGTGGAAACTTGGTCTTTTTAGCTTTTTGATCAGAAGAATGTGATTGACTTTATCAAATGCCTTATCGAAATCAGTATAAACCGCATCTACTCGTGTTCTTTTGCCAAAATTAGTACGTAAATACTTTGGGCTATACCATTTTTTCTTATCAAACATACTTTCAATGTGTATTTTTTGTATTTGATTAGTGAATAAGTTACAAAGAACAAAAGATTTTGATTCAAATTATTATTTTTTAATATTGCCAATAAATTTTTTTCGTGATTTATTCTTCAAAAGTGATGGCGCCTGAAGTTATGATTGGGCAAAATAGTTAGGAATAAACACAAAATTCTAGTGTTAAAAGTTTTATCTTCTTTTATGAGACTCACATCGGTTATTTTTGTACAGAAAATTAATTAGTGTTAAGAAGTTAAAAGTTAGATTTAATTAAATTAAGACAATATTAGCAAAACTTAATCGAAAATCTGGAAACATAAAAAACAATCGAAAATCAAAAAACGATATTGGCACCTCTGGGACTCGAACCCAGAACCTTCGGCTTTCCGGGCCACTGCGCTAACCACTGCTCCAAGGTGTTGATATCCGATTCGGTCATTTTTAATGTATCATATTCGACTAAGAATCACCAACATTATCTTCATTTTCTTAAATCCTATTTTATTGATTCTATCTTTATGTACGTTAAAAGTTAGAGTTATTATACGTGCTTAAACAAGCGGCTTGTGAGACCGTACATCAATAGTCACATTACAAAAAATCACCACAGTAATAGAAGGTTAAAAATGAATAATCTTACATTTTAAATACTACAATCAGAACTTAAAATAAAATTTTAACTATTTCTTATATTTTTAATGGCATACTGAATTTTGAAAAAACCCAATACACCCATGAAGAAATCGTAACAATATTTGCACGAGTGTAAACCATTTTCAGAACAGAATACAAGAATTCATTCATTTGTTTGTTCAATTGCATATTATTGACTTTGCTCGAGCAAGAAAGCCTGTTTTACAGAATTGTACAATGCACGTGTTTCGTGCATCGTACAGACGGTTTTCTTTGGATTTTCCTAGCCTCAAAGCATTTTCCTTTCGTTCCAAGCGGGAATCTTCGGATTCCATTATCTTATTGCTCAGGGCGATGGAACTAAGTAAGACAAAATTCTTTTGAAAAATTATTATGAAATTCAAAAGATTGGAAAGAATCAGTTTATTTTATTGAATCATCGGGGTTTATGTAAATAAAACTGAGGTTGGAATATAATTAGAATGATTGAGGAATGGATTTGATATAATATTATATATACTTATATTATAAATGCAAAGCTGCGTATGTTTGTTTGTTAAGCTTTCACGCATAAACCACTAAACCGATTTTTTACATTCTTTCACCAATAAAAAGCTACATTATATGCGAGTAATATAGGCTGTATATAATGGTAAGCTCTAGCGTTATTAAATTATAAATATTAACATATTATATAATATAATTTATGTTAATGGCACATGTTGTGCCGTATGTTTTTGAAATAAATAAATAAATAAATTATACGTTTTCTGTCTCTAACAAAAGCGAGTTATTGCTAACGTCTCTAACTCGGGTAGGGGGTTCACGGGAGGGGGGAACCAGAGACGGGGGAGGGAAACATAGGAGGGGGGAGGGAAACTCAGAAGGGGGGTTTGCGGTACAGGGGAAGGGGGGGAAGTGGAGTGGGAAGAGGGAACGTGGAAGAGGCGGAGTGGGAACGCGAGAGGAAGGGGACGCGGGAGAGGAAGGGGAGGCGGAAAAAACAATTTCTTCATTAAATGGCATAGCAACGCATGCGGGGACTAGCTAGTTTATAATAAATACATTAAATAAATCGTGAAAAAAAATACTGAACAAAATAAAACATTTTTATGTTTTATGTAAATTTTAGTTTTATACAATCTTTTGTTTTATATAATTTCTGGTTTCATGTTCCTTTATTACAAATTTTATTATTTCTAATTTTTTATTATGCTGTTTCATCAGAGGTAAAGTCACAAGGAGGAAATCCTTAATTGGTTTTATTTTGACTATACAAACAAGAACAAACTGAAAAAAAGTAAACTGTCGATTTCCAGAAAATAAATAAATTTTCATTAATCAAGATTAGTGCACGCAGTGCCAATTTCATTCAACAATTCATTAGACTAAGGCTTACATTCCTAATCTAACTGACCTGTTTTGTAGTTAAAAAAAATTCAGCTTATTTTAAAATATGATGAAACGTGAACTTAAATATGTGCTCTTGGTACAAAGACGTTTTCTTGAGTCGAAATTTGTTTCGTTAAAAAAAGTAACAAAATTATGATACTTTCATAATAACTACGTGACAATTACTGGACAATTCCTTCACATTTCCATAACATTTCTTTGACTATATCGAGACAAGTCCACAAAAATTCCATGAAAATTACACGACAATTCAATAACACAATCACCAAACAATGTTGTTGATATAACTAACTTTGTTATAGTCATTAAAGCCGTTATCATCAATGTATACAATTTTCTCCCATTGTATAACTGCTATCACTTTGATTCCTTTAAAAAAATACCATTTTCTTTAATATTTCATAGCCTACTCTGACTCCCAAAACATGAATTACTCTTCCTTCAGAAAGTGGGCAGACCAATTCGGGTCCAAACCAGGTCGGACTCAAAGAAATAGAAAAGTGCTCAGGCCATTATAAATAAGGAACGGATTTACTCCAAACATCCAAAGGAAAGCGAAGCATCGACCTTTTGAGATCTGTGGAACGGCTGCGCTGAACTGGTGGTTATTTATATCGGAAAATCAACGGTTTTCGTAAATCAGCTCATGAAATTCTAACCTGAAAATCTAAACACAGTTATCCCAAGCAAAACAAAAGATACCTCGTATACTGGGTCAGGACTAAAAAATTCATGCTTTGTACATTTATAATTTAGCACTGGCTACTGCAAATGATTATCTGCAAAACTATACGAGGAGCTAGGAAGATTTCTAAGGATTTAAGTTAATACTAATACTGACGGCCGGCGTAGTCCAGCGATAAGGCTTTTGACTCGCATTCCGAAGGTCGCGGGATTGATTCCCGGCGTGGCTATTTGATTTTTTTTTTTTTAAATATGTTTATTCAGTTTTAATTTTACAATATTTTATTTTACAAATCTTACGAAACTGATCAATCAGTTTGATTGTAAGAAATCTCTCATTTTTTTCTAATTATTTAATACAGTATACTTTTCAGTTTTACATAGTATATACTAAATACAATACTTAATATTAAAATACTAATTATTACGACAAACTAATTATTATAATGTTTATGAATTGCGTTGTAGTAAAAATATTTAACACAGTACTAACATACGGTGAGAAAATAAATAGATAGGAACTATTTTATTTGATTTCATGTTCTTCGGAGGTAGAAAGATTTAACTTTTGTTTTGATTTTTGAATAAGATGTCTCATTTTTGATATTTTCAGGTAATGCGTTAAATATTTCCGGAATTTTATGACTTTTTGTTCTATCTCCGTGTACATTTTGAGATTTATTGACAATAAACATTTGTGCTTCTCTATGCCTAGTAGGGTAGTTGTGGTTTACAGGTTTTTTGAATTCTGTATTCCAGAATTCATCTAGCGTTAATTGGTAATTTACCTTACTGTGTATGAGAGGACATTACAAGGAGAACATTTTAATTTGTGTTATTTCGCAATTTATTCATTTAAGATAATATATGATATATTTGCGGCACGTTTCAGAGTGGAAGATATTCTGAGTATCGCCCAGGTGTAACACCACCATTCAGAATTGAAACGTTACTTGAAATGGCTTTAGCCGTGTTTGGTGACCAAATCTGAATAGCCAGGTACTTCCCACCTTCCTCTTCCCCAACTCATTCCCCTCCCCACTACCTTCAGACTCACAATATACCCCGATTGGGGATGCCATATTCTCACTGGCTCCAGACGGGAGCAGTTGGGACTCTTGTGCGGTAATAAATAAAAAAAATAAAAAATAAAGTTCTTAATCCCACAGGCTAATTGGTTCGCTTTCGTGAACAACCCATATAGATCTCACAGAGATTATTGTATCTCTCTTACTATCTTAGTGCGAAATATGATCTAAACGGTGTTAGAAAGAGAACACACCATGCTTTACATTCAAATAAATAAAAGTTAACCACAAAAAATTAAAATATTTACCTTTTTTTCAAAGTTTTCGACCGCCATTTGAAAAAAAATTATGAAACTATGAATTATTTTTACATATAAAGATAAAAAGTGAGGTGTTAATAACGTTCATAATACATTTTTCTAATATGTGTGTGTTTTCATTTGTCATCAGTAATTTTCATTTGTCATCAGTAAGTTCGAAAAAACATAAGGTGAGCCATTTTTAAAACATTTTTTTGTTTACATTCAAAGGTTTTTATGTTTAAAAACTACTTGTTTACTTATATCATTAATAATTTTAATTTCTAATATTTGAAAAGGTATTTCATCATCTTTTAAAAGCAGTTTTTATTGCAAAGCGGAAAAATTTTGATCCTCTGACAGAATATGCCCAAGGCTTGAGCGGTTTAGACCTCGTGTTCCGAATTCCTACCAACGTATGACATACCTCTTTTTTTATATAACATCTAATATCATAGTTCCATCAAATAATGTTGGCCTCACTGGGTGGCTTACCCGTGAGGCAACATTACATCCCTTGAATACTTTAAGTTTTTAATCACTTAAAAATATTTTGGTTTTTATTAATTAGCAGGGTAGAAAAATAATCACATGAAGTTCCACTTCCGCCTCCTCTTCCCTTCCCACGTTTTACCTCTACCTCCCTCGCCTTTCCCCCTCCTCTTTTCCGCTTCCACCCATCCAGCCACCGATCCATTTTCCCTAAACTGACTGCACACTATATATAGTACGCCGGGGGGGCAATTGTCGGCGGATCAATTGTCATGTTAACATGTTAAAATATGTGGAATATATTATGTAACTTTTCTGATTCTGATCTTTGTACCAAAAACGGTAATTATTGATTTTAAAAACCGCTCATCCCGAAACGGTTATAACTGGCTACAACGTTGTTATAACTTAGAAAACGCCAATGTTAAGTAACGTTGCCTGGCGTGTCGTCAACGCCGCCAAATTCACGAACAAAAACGAACTTGTTGTTTTGGCGGTAAACGGTAAATTTTAAATCGTTTATAGAAAATGTATTCGTCAATATAAAAATAAAATAAAAATACCTATTTCGTCGTAGTTTTGTCGATTTACCTATAAATTACTATCGCAAGTGCACCCTACGGTTTGATTTGGCAGCCACCTCTGGTCTGGAGCCCCAAAATACCTAAAAAAAACCCTCGACTCTCTGCAGAAACAAGCGGTCCGTTTGATAGATTCTTCTTTCTTAACAAACGAATTCCAATCTTTAGAGCACAGTCGTCAGGTGGGAATGCTGTCCTTATTCTACCGGTATGACAACGGAAGATGCTCCAAGAAACTAGCGTCATTGATCCCTCGGCACCGGTGCACAGTCGGGAAACATGCCAAACACGCGGGAACGGATCGTTTTTACGACTCGTTCTTGAGTTCAACAGCTCGGCTGTGGAACGATTTGCCAGCCTCTGTATTTCCTCCCTCTCCTTAAAAACACCCTCCACACAGCATCTTCAAAGATGACAAAGAGTTGTGTGAAGTTAACATAAAAAAATATATATAAAGTTCTTTTGGGAACTGCAAAAACAGTAAAATTCCATGTGATTTTTTAGCGAATAGTAGTTTTTGTTGATATATTAAAAGTATAATAATATAATATATGGAATATGCCTCAGCACTGCCTTAAAGCCGTGTATGGCTTTACCGAAATATGAGGTTAGCGGAATTTAGCCAGAAAAATGTACTCTTCTTTGATATTCATAAAACATGGCGGATCCTCCCGGGGGTCTCCTTCATTATTTTATCACGGGTGGGCTGCATTTTCCTCTCAGGGGAATAATCCCACTAAACCACCGATTCTCCTGTTAAGCCGCTTGCATATATTTTTTATTGCATTAGAATAATTCATGAGAATTGTTTTTGTACTGAGAACAACGAATTGATTTGAAATTTTCTTTTTACAACAAATTAGCTGAAGTCTCCGGCATTGCCCGGGCTCTCGCATAATTTTACGAAATCAGATGGCGTCGCTCAGTCTTTATTTATTTATATAATATCATCGATATAAATATACAGTGTACCGATTCCTCGCTTGGGAACAAATTCACCTCAAACACCAACATATTAAACTTAAAATGAAATTAAACAATTTTGAAGTTAAACTTCTTTACGCACGTTTGACTTGGGGAGTTGGTGAATGCGTGACGAGAGCGTTACGAAAAGTGTGATCGGGCGAGGCGAACGAAGCATCGCTTGACTTGGTTTATTAGTTTTATGTCTTGGGCTTATAGAACAGTGATTCCCAAAGTGGTCCACAAAATGAACTAAATTGAGTCGTTATTTATTTTTAGGGTGTTGTGCCATGTTGCGCTACCTCATTCTTTAGCCAACGTTGTGGATAGCGTTACAGTATCCAAAACGTTTGCTAAAGAAGGAGGTAGCGCAGCACGGCATAACACCCCAAAAATAAATAATAAAAATACTTTTGGCCGTAAAAACCTAAAATCATACGAATCGAATTTATAAAAATTCTGTTCAAAAATCGGGAAACGCTGGGTAGTACAGCTAGTTTAAAATAAAACTTACTGATAATGTAAACAAAGTGTGTAGGTTCGTCTTGATCAACTGAAATTTTCATTCTAAACTTTACGATAACGTAATTAGAGCAACTTGTAATCTCAATGGGATCAACCTTGATTTTATTTGAAAGTTTCCCAACACATTTCAAGTAATGTAAACCAAAAAATATTTTTAAATAAGAGATTTCTTGTAGTCATTCTGAATATTCACAGTTTTGAAAGACTTATTTAAAAAACAATTGAACAAAAATACACATTTTTTAAATGTAAATACTGCCACTCGGAACAAGAAAATAATTAGGATTATAAAAGAATTTTCATCCCACGACAAAAAACCCCCCGACAAAATATCCTACAGACAAAACATCCCCCAACAAAATATCTACTAAAACCTAACCTAACCTAACCCAACCTAGATAAATGGTGCAAAAATGTCACTGACTGGTATTTCAGAGATGGCAAGAGAATTAGAGGACGTCAACAAATAATATGAGAAGACGACCTAAAACTCACGGCTGGACATCATTGGAGAAGAGTAGCGCGTGACAGGTCCCAGTGGAAAATGTTAGAGGAGACCTATGTCAAGAGTCAAACTGAGCTTCGGGATATATTATAACAAACAAAAACATGTCTAGTATTCATACAGAAATTCAGAATAAAAAGACTTTTATTTTTAAATTATATATATCCTAACCTAACCTAACCTAACCTTACAAAAAATGGGGCAAAAATAATACAGACAACTGTAAAGACAATAAATTATTGTTAAAAAGTAGTAAAATTTAAAATAAGGTTAGGTTAGCTTAGATTTGGTTTAAATAGATATTTTGTTGGAGCTTGTTTTGTCAGTGGAATATTTCGTCCTCGGAATTTTATGTCGAAGGATATTTTGTCGGAGGATATTGTGTCGGGGATATTAACCACTCCAGTCTATCGCCTTTGTGCAAATTTTTTGTCTTAAACAAACTGTCAGATTTTTAAAACAATTTTTTTTCCGCTTCGCAATTAAAGCTCAATAAATTAAATATTTCTGAATATAGCCGAATACCCAAAACTGTTTATGAAAGGTTATAAAATAAGCTTTTATATTGTTTTATTACAAATAAATATTAAAATTTGTAAATATTAAAATTTAGAATGCAAACATAAAAAATTGTAAAATTGACTTACGTGATGATTTTTTATGTAGAAACGGTACTCAAATCATGGATTATGTAAAACTTATTTTATCGAACAAATGTATAAATAATAAACAATTTTGTCACTTCACTTTTTTACCATTTCATACAAAAATATTAAATAAAAAATTAACACTCTCTAACGGCGCGAATGCGAATTGGAGGGTGAAAACTGTTTCTACAAAATAAGTATTTTTAACCTTTATCTATAGACAGCGTTGAATAAAAATGTGGCATGTTTTATTGTAGATATTCTCGTTTTTGTTTTATGGTTGTAACTAGAACAAAAACGGAGTTATTACGATTTCTGTGGGAACACATGCGTTAGCTTGAAAACAAGCTTATTGGACTTGTATGCTATTGTTATATTGTTGTGTAAACAAGCTTAGGGGTCGGGGTGGTTAAGTCACTAGATGAAAATGCGCGGAGCCAAGAAAAGATAATATGTGCATGATAATTTGTGATCTTGATAAATTGTCAGGGACATATCAGATATTTTCTGATCGATTAAATATAATCTCTGTACGATAAAAATTAACTGAAGCTCATATAAATACTTCCTGGCTACGTCCACATTTGTTCCCACTTAAATCGAAATCAAATGGTGCGTAGGTATGTTTTTTTTACGATTTTCCATACACCATAGAAATCCGAACACTAAGCCAAGCATTGACACGAAAGCTTTTGAAATGCGAATCAATAGACAAATATTTTCACTTAACAGGAATACGATCTGCACAATGCCGTGGACAGATAGCGTAAGCAATGTGTAGAAGGGTTTTCCAATAACTGCCCAATTATACTAACCAGTGAGCGGCTATTTTTAAATCCAAGACACCAGTTTTTTTCGTTGATTGTTTTCGACTCATTTGTTTCACTTGATGGTTCCATTCCTCGATAGGAAATCCTAGATTTCATTTACTACCATCAAATATCCTTCTGACTGTAAATTTTCAATCCTAATCAACTCGTCGTTAATTTCTCAACCCCTCGGGTCTCGATCATTTTCCAAATAATTGGAACATTTCTGAACTTAACCGAAAGCTAAAAACTGTGTTTGAAAGGTGATGATAAAGCTATATTTACGCATTAAAATTATATTATTAGTTTTGAAATCAAACTTAATTTTATTTTTAAATGGCTCAGTTTATTTTTTTTTCTAACTTAAGATACTGATAACTATAAAAGTAAAAACACAAGACATTTTATTAGATAAATATTTTATGAACGTTCGTTCTGTCATCTTCTTTTTTTGACGAGATAACGTCTTATAAATCGATGAACGCCGGCTGCACTCACGAAACAGCATGACTCATTGTCACGTTCCGCCTAAGCCGAGCGTTCAAGTGAGAGCGCGGAACAATTGTTTTGTCATTCACTAGGGCGTGTCATACCTGGTATTACCGATATACGGTGGACGCCCGAAGTTTAAAACTTGTCTCCACCATGAAAGATCTTGGAATCATGTTTGATAGTAGGCTGACATTTCATATTCAGATGACTTGTAGCACTTCATTGAGAATGCTGGGCTTTGTTCTGCGTACTGCAAGGAATTTTAGAGACACCCGGGTTCTCAAAATCTTATTCAATTCCTTAGTAAGGAGTAGACTTGAAAGTGGGTCGGTAATCTGGAGTCCACACCAAGTGAAATATTCCCTCATGTTGGAGAGGGTTCAGAAGAAATTTCTAAGATTTCTATACATGAGGCAGTATGGTTATTATCCGTAGCTCTATCCTACCGACTTTCTTTTGGGTATGCTCGGAATGAACCATCTACGCGTCAGAAGGGATGTACACATTGCTACACATTTCTTCAGATTGATCCGCGGATGGTTTGAAAACTCAGCTATCATGGAGAGCATTCATTTCTATGTTCCCGATGGGTATCTTCGCCACCGACAGCATAGACTGTTCTATCTTCCGGCCTGCAGAACTAACTTGGTCATGGTCATGCCGGTCGGGAGAGCAATTTTACTGTTAAACAGAATTAATTCGGATATCGACGTACGTAGCGTTAGTTAGCTGCCTTTAAAAGGCAAGCTCTATTAATTCTTGTATAGTTCGTGATTCGTTCGCCTAAGTGATTGTAATACTATTACAAATGTATTTTGAAAACGAATTAAAATGTAATATTTTGTAATGTTTTCGAGATAATAATAAATAAATTGAATTGAATTGAACAAGCGTTCGACTTGTGACGCATCTATTTCTCTTCCACTCCATCGTTATTATATGTAGTTATCACGTTAAATTATTGTCCGTAAACCGACTTTACAGACAACCATTTTTTTTTAGTTTCATATAAAAAAAAATTATGCAAAATTCACAAAGGTTCAATTTATTTTTTCGAATTGTGGTTTGGTTTCATATATGTGGAAACATTGGTTTCATATTTGTGGAAATTTTAATTTTTCTGTGGTTAACTTTTGGATTTCAATTTAAAGCGAGGTATTTTCTCTTTCTAACAGATTAGATCATATTTAGATTTAGGTTAAGATCATATTTCTCACCATGACAGTAATGGAGACACGACGAATGCAATGAAACCTATATGAGATGTTTATTGTGTAAATACCACACTAAAGTCCCTCGCTAAAGTCCGTAGCCAGTGGAACTACGGCATTCCCGATTGAGGTAAGGTATGCGGCTGAATGGAGTGGAGGAGAGGAGGAGATACGCAGAGGAAGATTAGAAAGTTTTTGGCTATTCTGATTTGGTCACCAAACGCGGTTAAGGGTGAACTTAAAATTATTCATAATCTGTTCGTTGATAGATGGCGCTAATTTAATTATTTTAGGAAAAGCACTTTTTGCAAATAATGCTTTAAAATATTCAGATGAATAATTGTCTAATTATGAGTTATATGAAAATAATAAACTCGACTCTTTTAAGAAAGGCACACAAATACAACATTTATCAATGATCCAAAATTGCACTTTACGCCTTTCTTGAAGTGTTTTTATCATAAAAATAATTAAACGCGCCATCTTAGAACAAGCGGTTTCTGAATAATTTTTAATTTACCATTAAAGCCACCGTATCACGGGCATGTACCTAGTTTGTTGATCGAAAAATCCACAAATTATGTAACCATCAAAGCAATGAACAAAGAAACATTAAAAGCCATTTCAAACAACGTTTCAATCCTGAATGGTGAACACTTACCGTATTAAAATAATTATCCTCAGGGCCTATGTCATCTTTGGGGTTGATGTGTGAAGGGTCTTTTTAAGGAAATGAAGGAGAAGAAGTTCTGGGAAGGAAAAACGTAAGAAGCGTGGAACGCAAATCTTTTCTCAAATCAGAAAGGCTAACAAATATAATATTATATCGGTAATTCGATCCAATAATATATTTTATAGCATTTCTTGTAGGATTTGAATATGTTTATGGACAAAACTATTTATTCATATTCATTTTGCGTATGTACAGGCGAAAACAATGACCACATCTGAATATTTTAATTCGTTACTTATAAAAAGCCGTTCCGCAGGTTTTTGCTGCCAAGCTCTGCGGGTGACTTTTGATTCGGCTTCGCCCAGTTAGTGTTGGTGACCGTTTTATAAATCCAATAAGAGCTGGTTCCAAAAATAGCCCGTTCCTCGAATCCACCGGCAAAGCTAGTCACCGGGACAAAGTAACCGAGACAGGCAATGACAGGCACATAGCCGCTTGATACTTGAACTATGTACTACCGTCAATCTTTCCATATCCGGAGATAAACCTACTACATATTCACAAATTTTTAGCAGTTATACCTAGAGGGGACATGTCCCCATTCGACCTGGCGACATCTTGTGACGAATTATTGAATTCGAAACCGGATAACAACGGTAGCTGTGTTTGAAATTCCACGAACACAGATGTTGTTTGTGGCGCGGCGCGTATGGCGTGTCGTCCGACATGCACTCGAAGCCGGGCTCTAAAATTCAATGCAAGTCTTACAATTAAATGAAAGGTAACTCGCGCCATCTATGAAAGAGGAGATTGTGAATTCTTTTAAGTATCACTATAAACGTAATATTCCATGACCTCGATCTAATGAATAAATAACCCAGATTTTTTAGAAAATTGGAACGATTTTTTGACGCAGGGATCGTGACATTTTTGTGATAAAATACCCTCCCCCTCCTTTGTTAATTAACTTCGTCATCACTGCGTGCTCTATCGGCAAATAAACGCACCCCAACCTCCCCTTTTCCTCTTTGCAGGGGTCACCAATCTTTATCACCAAGTTAAAAAAACTTCCTTCTGATCCCAAGATTACACACCAGCGTTACCGACATATCTGAATTATCATTATGCTTAACGTTTTACTGTTGAATTTTTTCTTTAAAAAATGTTTTTTTTTAATACCGCACAAAAGTCTCAGCTGCTCCCGTCTGGAGTCAGTGAGACTATGGCATCCCCTATCGGGGTATGCTGTGAGGCTGATAAAAGTGGGGACGGGAAGGAGATGGAGAAGAGGGAGGTGGGGAAGTACCTGGCTATTCAGGTTTGGTCACCAAATACGACTAAAGCCATTTCAAGCAACTTTTAAATTCTGAATGGTCGTCTTCCATCAGGGCGATACTAAGAGCATCTTCCAATATGGAACGTGCCGCAAATATACTATATATTGTTTAAAATGAATTAATTGTGAATTTTTTTTTCCACGCCGGGTTCAATCCCGTGACCTTCGGATCGCGAGTCAACAGCCTTACCGCTAAACCACGCCGACCGTCTGGTAAGGGGACTGCGCAGCCTTTTTCATACATAATTTAATTAGTTTTTCAGAAATAACATGCTTTCGCTCTTATTATACGTAATTTTACTTTTTGTCCAATATTTTGTGATATTTAAGAAACCGAATTTTTTTTGTAACTATGTATACCTACACAAGCAGTACGTTGTGACATTATTTTTTCCAAATATGTATTTTTAGATAGACTAGCTCCCCGTCTATCTGTAGGTCTAATTAGATCAGATATTATTTCTCTACTAGCTGGGTAATTAAAATGGCTAATAAATATTATGTAACATTTTATTATTCTGTTTACTTTTAATATACAATAAAAAAATTAGAAATAACTTAATTTTCGAATTGATACCAAAATACTCAACGACATTGAATAATAATTTTTTAAATCGAAAAATATAGAAAAGATATTATATACTACTTAATTTTTTATTTGTGTTTTAAATTATTAAATAAAGTATATTTTTAGTTCTTTTTAATTTATTTGTGATTATTTTAACACAGTTGACAGAACTGGATTATTTTTTCGATAATTATAATTAACTCACAAAAAAATGTCAAAATTGTCACTCATGCAATCATGCAAAATCAAATTATTTAATGGCCTTTATTTTACAATTTAAAACATAAATTAACAAAGTAACACGTACTATTAATAGACAGATCTTTTCTTTTAAAAAAGAATTATTTAATTTGTTTGGGTATTTTGGCCTCAAATTCCAAATTAGGTTTAAATTCAAATTAAGCTATAATCCCTAGAAGTTTGAAATCAACCAACTTGAAAAAGTCTGATGTCGCCAATTTACGTAAAACATTTTTACTTGAATTGTTTATCTGATCCAGTAAATGTGTTTATGTAATTAATGTAATTCCATTAAATGATCCAGTATTTTAGCAGAAGTTAGGAGAAAATCGCTTTCAATTTCAACTGATCTCAACCAACTCAAATTTACAATAATCTCTCTTATAAAATTAATACCGCTAACTAAATTATGTACAAAGTCTGGACTCTCAAAAAAGGCTCGCAGGTCGTAGTTTACCGGCTGCTGCCCCATAGTACCCTGTTTAAGGGATGTAGGAAATAAGGCAGGAGAAGTTGGGGGTAATTTAATCACTTCCGTTATACCAACGGCATGTTAAAAGGCAACTAAGTGTGTTTCAGAAATCAGAAGAAAGAATACTCGTATGAATTTTCGGAAGATGTTTCTTCTAAGTAGATTAAGGAATTCAATTTGTATACGTGTTTTTAAAATCAGGATCAAAACAAAATGTGCGTGTATTTCAAGATATAATGTTGTATGTTCTTCCCCAGCTTAAAATACCGTATTGTAATATAGATTGAACGATTGCGTAGTACACTCTTTTTAGGTTTTCTAATCTATGAATACCTACCTCTAAGTCTTATAAATATATGTACATACATTTTCTTATTCCTTTGACAAGTTCACAAATATGTGTTTCCTTTTGAAATGTTGATCACATATATACACCAAAATATTTAATTTTGGAAGTTGGATTAAGTGTAGAACAGACTTGATTATAATTAGTTCCATTACATTTACTCTTATGTACTTACATCTTTATTTCTGGCTTTGATTTAAATTTATTGATAGTAAATGGGATAAACTTTGTTTTTTCAGCATTTAAGGAGAGGAGATTTTTATCGAATCAGTTTTTCAGTGTATTAATATCAATATTTGCTAGGTTATTCATAGTATTCCAATCAGCACCTTCAATTATTATAACGGTGTCATCAGCATAAGATATTATTTTTCCGATTATTCTTTGTGTGAATATGCCATTTACATAGAGATGATAAACAGTAACGGTCCCAGGACTGTACCTTGAGGTATGCCAAAGTTACTCGTATCTTGTTGGCTAAGCACATCGTTAGTTTTTACTACTTGAGGGCGTTTGAAAAGGTAGCTTTTTATCCAATCTAGAGCTGCACCATTTAATCCAATGTTTCTTAATTTACTTATAAGTTTGTCGTGTGATATGCTGTCAAACGCTTTTTTGAGATCTATGAAAATTTCAATGCAGTTTAATGATTTATCTAATGAATTGGTACTTTGTAGCCTCTCCACTCTTATCTACTTTAGTTTTCGGAAGGTTTCACTTCTACCGCGTGTTAATTGCACACTCTGATTTTTTTTTATCTTACATTTATTTCGATTTTTTTTCATTTCGTTCCCTTCACTTATTCGTCACTTTTTTATCCCCAACCGTATTTCCACACATTTTTGTAAAGGTTACAGTTCTAAATTATAAAATAGGCTCTGCGTCCTGACAGCTGTTCATAAACCGTCTTAGTCACTGAACAAATAATTCCTAGAAAGGTGATCTATGTTGATTTGAAAGAAAACTGATAATGTCAAATTATTATAAAAGACCTGTCCTCATTTCCCAGGCTCCGTACAGGCTAATCATTAAAAACAATATTAACGACTCTCAAACTAAAATATGAAATAGAAAATACAGAATATGATTCAGTCGCATCTGGAAATTGAAAACAGGACTTCTTTCTTGCCGGGGAAGTGCTCTGACTGCTGACTTCGACCGTCAGCAGTCAACTAACTAACGTCATTTTTTACTACTGTATCATAAACATCATCTTCATTTTCTCAGCATTTTATCGAGCTGCTATCTTTTTAAAAGTAGGGAGCAGACATGTTTTTCGAATTCAATTTTTCGAAATCAATTGTTCGAATTCCAGTTTTTCGAAAGACTAATTTTTCAAAAGATTAATTTTTCAAAAGACTAATTTTTCGAACAGCAATTGGCCGAAAAACTTTCTCAACATGTATTTCACTTTTTTATGACTATCGAGATACTGTCAGACGTACCAGTTATAGGTTAGGTTAGGTTAGGTTAGGTTAGGTTAGGTTAGATTGGGTTAGGTTAGGTTGTACGTACTTTATTCATACTGGATACATACTTACATCAATTCGAAAAACTAGTGTTTTGCAATTCGGTCAATTTACAAAGACCCAGAAAAATATGATAGACAGTGCCTTGGGTACCGCCGTACCGGGAACTATTTCTTGGAAATCTAACCTCTGCCATAGGTCACCTCCAGTAGTTCACTAAGTTTGGTAACTTAGAAGGGATACTCAGGTTGTTAGGGTGAAGTTTTCCCGGGTCTTGGCGGCAGGTGCATGTTGCTCGCCAAACTGAGGACTCCAATTTGGAGAAACTCATAGTCACTAGCAGAGGAAGGTCACCAATGCGCTGGAGTGACCAAGTATTAATGGCGTCGGTGTTCTTGGCTCTCTACGCAGCGCAGGAACGCGTGGAGTGGAGGAGCCTTGTCCACCATGAAAATTGAATTAGGAGTCACAATCTTCAGCAACGAGGAACTGACTTGAGAAAAAGAATAGATTGGGTTCATTTCATAAATGCGATCGAATCTGCTTCTATCTTTTCAATTTCACGTTTTTTTTGTTGTTTGAGACTTTCTTATGTTCTGAGGTGTCATTGCAAAGACGATTTTTTATTAACTATTTCTAATTTTGATATTCAATCTTACCCTTCAAGGGTGAAAGCCAGAAATTATATTATTTCAGAAAGTAGAATTATATGGAATATTGGAGTCGAATACAGACATAGAAGAGATGAGATGTTTTATAGAGGGGAAGTAATTTTAGATATCGCTTGATAGAAGAGAGGATATTTATTTAGAGAGGGTGACCAAAAAATATGTAATCTAAGGTTCCCACTTCTATAACACAGAATGTACAATCTGGGGAGTCAAGGTGGTGAATTTTAAACAATTGAGAAGGAATGGAACAATTTCCGATTCTCATTCGAATAAGAGAGGAAATTTTTTTTTTGGAAAAATGGAGGAAATTTTTTAAACCACGGTTTTGATGGGACAGTCCTTTGTATTGAGGCGTAGCAGGCTCCCTTGGATTGACTAGCAATGTTCCAATACTCTGCTCAAGTATTGCGGGATCTATCTTTGATGATGGAAAAAATATCAGATAGGGGAATATGGTTTACGAGGTTAACAATAAAGTTAGACGCTCCTTGTTTTGCCAAAGAATCCGCAATATTGTTACCCACTATGAAAAGAAAAAATTTAAGCAGAACGTGGCCCAATCTTGGAATGGCATTAGGGAAAACGTAGTTAGAACCTTACGCAATGAGTTTTCAGGCCTTAGCTGGTTCCGAATGATTCTATCTGCAGTTAAGATTTGTTTGCAAGTTATGTTTTCCTTTAAAATATGTTAAACTAAAATACTTTTCACAAAATTCAATCTGAAAATCTGAAATTGGTGAGTAAATAATGATAAATCGTTAACGATAAAATGGTTAAATTTTACAATTTTTAGGTTTCACTAATTTTATTTTATTTTTTTATATGTATACCGCACAAGAGTCCCAACTGCTCCCGTCTGGAGCCAGTGAGACTATGGCATCCCCAATTGGGGTATGTTGTGAGGCTGAAGATAGTGGAGGGGGAGGGGAAGGAGATGGGAAAGAAGAAGGTGGAGAAGTACCTGGATATTCAAATCAGGTCACCAAAAACGGCTAAAGCCATTTCAAGTAAAGTTTCAATTCTGAATTTGGTCTTACACCAGGGCTATACTGCAAGTATCTTCCACACTGGAATGTGCCGCAAATATACATTATTTTTAATTTGAAATAACGCAAATAAATCAAATAAGTTTTCGATTTCAATTACGATCCCGCGATCTTCGGATTTCACGTTTATTAAGTTACAGGCTTTTACCCGCGACTTTGCTCGCATGGTGTTTTTTAGGGAATAATTAGTGTAGCGCTTGCACCAATCAATTACCCCTTCCCCTTCCCCTCCCCCTCCCTACCCCCTTCCCCACCACTCCCCCCCCCAAACCACCCTCCCCCTCCCTCATTCCATACATTAATTCCCGGTACCTTCAGTTTTCAAACAGCTCGCGTGCTACCTCAATTTCATAATGCCAGAGCTCACCAGTAGTAAAAAAAGAATTATCCTATTTGGTTTAGTCGTTCGAAAGTTATGCGCGTTCATACATTCTGCGATTTATTTTTATTTACATTGAAAGTTAACTACGCCTGAAGTATCAAAATCGTTTCCACGGCAACGATTTGTTTTCTGACGTTAACAATAACTCGCTTTTCTTAGGAACAGAAAACGTATAATAAATTAATATTTATAATTTCATAACACCAGAGTTAACCATTATAACAGTCTTTAGTACTCGCATTTAATTTAGCTTTCTATTGGTGAAAGAATTTTAAAAATCATTATTTGTTTTATACGTGAAAGTGTAACAAACAGACACACGCAGTTTCGCATTTATAATATTAGTGTAGATTCGTAATATTATTAGGTACTATGATTATGTTTCTAAAAAACATTTTCGAAATTTTAAAATGTTTGTTCAACTTTATTTCATAAGACGCAAGAAAAAAGATGAGTTTGCTACGGGCACACTGAAACACCCGCAATACAATTCTATCAGTTTATATATTCAGTTGTCGTAGTTTAATAACTAAGTAGTTGGGATGGCGGTGGAGAAACATGTCAAATTGGCCCTTGACTTTTTTATTTCGACGTTACTGAAAGTAACAGGTTTTTACCGTAGAATGATACGACACATTTGTTACGTGTCTTTATTACGCTTACATTTATTTTCTTAAACAGGTGGAAAATAAAAAAAAACCGCACAAGAGTCCCAACTAAGGTTGCCTTACCTTAACAAACGGATTGCATTATTCTGTACAGCACACACGTCAGATAGGAATGCTGTCCTTGTTCTACCAGTATTCTTTGGCACAGTGAGATCGGAAAACACGCCAAACGCGCGTCCAGCATATGTATGTACATGTACATGGTTGACATTTGTCACATCAGAACCGGTAGCTTCTGCGACTCGTTCTTGGGTTCAACAGCTCGACTGTCTTCTCTCTCTTGCAACATGGGTCTCTTCAAGAACATGTTCACTCCTTCATCTTCGTAAAAAAATCCTCCACACAGCATTCCCAAAGATGACAAGGCCTGAGGGAGATTATTTTCTTTAGATCAAGGGACTGTGGCATCCCCAATTAAATAATTTAATATTTTGAATATATTTCCCAATTAATTTAATAATTTGAATAAATTGATAATTTGATATTTGAATAATTTAAAAAATAAAATAAATTAATAATTTGATTTAATTGATAATTTCAGAATTGAATATTATAATTATTTTAATAAATTACGATTTAATAATTTAATAATTTGATAAATGAATAATTTAATTGAATAATTTGATAATTCCTCCGTTGAATAATTTGAATAATTAAATAAATAAATATTACTGCTAATCGCATCTACACAGAGCGGTGTCTGACTTTGTTTCTTGGTTTCTACCTACATACCAAACGCATAACTTTCATTGGCACAGTTCATTCTGTACAGTTTGGGCGGCACGCTTCCATGCCACATCCCCCTCTATTTCTATTATCTGTGTTAAATACAGTTTCAAAATCGAATTGAAAGTGACTGCTGTGTTTGAAACGTTTGAAAATAGCGCAAAAAAAACTTTAACATAAATGCTGTCTATGCTCCCAACAAACTGCGCATTGTCAATAATTCAATTATAAGTCCAAACATTTAGTATTTACGAGCTAAAGTTCTAGGTCCAACTTGGACTAGCTTTTAATTACGGGGAGCAAAAACTAGGCAACAAACAACACCTCCTAACTAACTTCTTGATCGGCGAGAGGGCAACTATTATTGAAGTTGGATAAACGTTTGGTTGCAATATATTTGGAGAGGATAAAGATTTAAAATAGTTTCAAAGTGGGAGGTAATATGTACAATTGTACAAGGATAAAAAAGATACAAGACAGAACAAAACAGACAAATTTCAAGAAAATTACATATTTTCATTTTTAAATATAATTTTAAAATATTCCTTCTCTCTCTCTTTCCGATGGCGCTACAGCCCATATCAAACCTTGACCTCCCGCAACATTTGCCTCCAACTCCTCCTGACCTCAGCGGCTGACTTCCAGTTTGTTACCTGGAGAAGCTGTGCTGCATCTCCTCTTACTTCGTCTTCTCACCTCAGTCTGGGTCTTCTCACTTTTTTCTTTCCACCTGTCCAGTCAAAATTCTTTTGGGGCGCGTGAATTCGGCATTCTCTGTTCATGTCCAGCCTATCCCAACCTGGGGAGTCTCATGTGGGCTGAGATGCCAGGGGCCTGATATCGTAGAGTTCTTTGTTGTGCCGGATGCGCCACTGTTCCCCCTCTTTCACGGGTCCACATATTCTTCTCAGCACTTTTCTTTCAAAATTATCCAGCATTTCAGCCATCTTTACCGTCAGTGTCAGCGCCTCACATCCATATGCCAGTACAGTTCTAACAATGGTCTTGTATATGGTTATTTTGTTTTTTTTTTGTGGACGCTACGTGACTTAAACACTTGGAGCAAAGAGAAATATGTTTTGTTGGCTGCTGTGATTCTCCTTCTGATTTCTGCTAGATCCTCGGAGGATCATCAATTGTGCCACATTTATACATCATCTAACTTGGAAATCAATCTATTTTTTCTACCTTAGAAATAAACAGGTACTCTTTCGAGAATAACAACATCTGAAAATGGAATATCGTCATCAGTTGACCACTCGTCATCATCGAAATATTCAACAAATGCTTCAATTTGCAACTGGGGCCCCGGCAAATTTTCAATTTGTACCACATTTTCATCACAAGAATCTAGATCGGTGAGCTCAGAATTGGCCTTTACTGGTGGATGTATGCAAATTTTGCTTATGTGATCGCGTTCGTCATCACTTTCTTCCAAAAGAGTCAGTTTTTGGTGCATTGACAAGCAATTAAAAAAGAATTTTAAAAAACACGTTTAACGCCCATAACTCTACCGTACCAAAATTGAAACACCTCACGCAATAACAAATGAATATTTTTTAAATATTTTTGTAGTACTTTGTGATTTTTTTTATGAGACAAAAAAAAATTAAAATGTAAAAAAAAATTAAAATGTAAAAAAAAATTTCTGGGCTATCTGAGTTAAGTAAAGTAACTCGTTCTCTTTATTTATTCATGTGACTGGTAAACCCCATTTACCGAGTCTCCGGGGGTGGTTCATTAATCAGGCATTTACTGAAAAAATTACTCTTTCAATTCAAATGTCACGGGCAGAACCGGGTATTAAATGGGCGTTCTGGTCATTCTCCAAAATGTTAATTCAACAAAAAACCGTTCGTTTCCATTGATTGCTTCATTCAACATTGTGAGATCAACTCGGTCGAATCTCTGCCATGAATTATTACGTGCAAGTTGTTACTTATGTTTTCTTTGTATTAATATACAAAAAAAATATATGTGCAATTTACACGCGGTAGAAGTGAAACCTTCAAAAAACAAACTTCGAGAGAATTAGATTAAAGCAGAGTATCGGGAGTAGGATAATAAATTGCGGGGTTTATTTATTTTAATATTGTTAGCAAGGTTAAAAATTATTTTTAATTTTATTCTACGGAGCACCGCACAAAGAGGACACCGATTAGTCTCTCTCATTCTTTGGTAGGTTTATTCCTATTGTCTCTTTTTAGTTTCGCTTGTTTCCGTTTCATCATTACGGTGCTAAAGAAGTTTTCACTTCAAAATTTCCACGTCGTTTCCACATGGGTAGGCAGAGAGGATGAACCGCCACATAAATTTGTATCCGTGCTTCATTTACATTGATACATCGTATCATACAGACTCTTCTGTTATTCTTACTCTTGAAGTGGCCCGATTCAGGTATTTGGTTCAAGTGATCGTACTGTTGTTGAGTGTCCCCGACTTCTTCTATTCGCTTCCCTGTCATGTATTCAATTCTACTAATTTTTTTCATGCATCCAGTGTAACTATCTAAGTTAGAGTACCTTTCTTTATTTTATTTCTTACATTTAATTGTAAATGTACAATTAAATGGTTGCAATGTCGAAAAGGTGGCAAGATTCAGATACCTCGGCAGCATTCTCAAGGAGACTCTTGACCCAGATGTAAAGGTTAAGTGCAGAATTGAGGCAGCAAGAACTGCATTCAAAAAAATGAAATCGCTCTTCTGCAATGACAACCTAAATTTAAAATTAAGGCAGAGAATGTTAAAGTGTTATGTGTGGTCAGTCTTGCTAAATGGATGTGAGACATGGACCTTGAAAGTAAATACTATGAACAGGTTAGAGGCTTTTGAGATGTGGCTTCAACGGAGAATGCTCATGGTTCCATGGACCGACATGATCACTAACATAGAAATTCTCAGGCGGGCTAGAGCGGATAGAGAACTACTCACATCAATAAAAGTCAGGAAAATTTCATATCTGGGTCACGTTTTTCGAGGGGAAAAGTATCACTTGCTCCAATTAATATTGAAAGGAAAAATAGAAGGTCGCCGAGGGCCTGGTAGGAGACAAATGTCTTGACTACGAAATATATGAGAGTGGACCGGCATTAGAAGTGCGGAGGAGCTATTCCGGGCAGCACAATGTAGAGAGACATTTTCCATAGTGATCGCAAACGTCGGGGGGACCCGATAGGGCACACGAAGAAGAAGAAGATATCTTACATTTGCATCAACCTTGCTTTAATTCCGTGACTTCAAATTTTTAAGGCAGAACCCTTTTTTAGAGTTTTATTCATAGTGAACATTTGTTACCTAATATTGTTTATGTACTACTGGTTTCAGCACATCAGTGTCATTCACCAGCGTTCTTAAAACAAACTTAAAAATTATATAAGAATAGAAATTATTAGATAAGGTTAGTGGGAGAATGGTGGGAGAAGTCTAAAAAATAAAAAAAACATGGTCAAAAAAGGTAACATACGAACAAAATTTCTAGAAATTGTTTCATTGTTAATGCCCAAGATACAAAAAATGTAAAAAAAAAAGTTGTTACATCCGTTGGCGTTAGACAATCAATATAACTTTTTTCTTTACCGTTAATTCCAATATTTCTTAAATTGTGCTATATATGTGTTGTGCTGTCTTACGTAATGTACTTGTCAAGTTAATTTCAAATACTTTTTTTTACATGATCTCCACACAGGAGGCCCTGAGTCATCTTTGGGGATGCTGTGTGGAGGGTTTTTTTTTTAGGAAACGAATGGGAAGAGAGTTCTGGGAAGGAAAAGGGTTTACGGGGTGGGTAGGAGTCTTGGGTTCAGTGTGTCCTGGTCATCCACCTCCAAGACCCAGAAAACCTCACCCCATGAACCCGGGCACCCCTGCTAAATCACCAAACGTAGCAAACCACTTAGGGTGACTTATGGCAGAGGTGTTGGTTATCCAATAAAGGTTCCCGGGGCGACGTTACCCATTCCCGCCTCCCAAATAAACTTTTACATCAAATTAACTTTATTTCTTAAGATGGTTTTTTTGTTTATAAAATTTTGAAAAATTTTGCGTACATCTTAGAAAGATACAAAAACAAACACACATTCTTAAGACGGTCGATCAAATTTTTTTTTTCATCTACAATCGCCTCAGTGATCTCACATCTATCTTCAGTCAACTTTAATCCTTTCTCTGCCAGTTCCATGCCTCACTGCCATTCATCAGGGTTAATATCAGCACACCACAAAATAACAACTATTATTATGGGAACGCGCTTTATTAATGTTCTAACTAATGTAGAAGTTGATTTTATATTTCAGTAGTTGAATATCAAAACGTATTTATTCCCACGAACCAAATTTTGGCAAAAGCAAGAAAACTGTTTCATGGCATTTAAGTATAATAAAAAATAATTAAATGTTTTGTAAAAATAGCGGTAAAAATAAAACATTTTAAATGCATATTTGAAATATAAATCTGATAATTAATAAGGTTTTTAATATTTAAAAACGGGTTTAGATACATTTTAATATTGAAACGACCCGTTCTCATGTGACTAATGTCAACCGTGTACAAATGTTGAGCGCGCGTTTGGCGTGTTTCCCGACTATGCACCGGTGCCGAGGGGATCAATGACGCTAGTTCCTCGGAGCATCTTCCATTGTAATACCGGTAGAACAAGGACAGCATTCCCACCTGGCGCCTGTGCTCTAAAGATTGCAATCCGTTTGTTAAATTAGGAGAATCTATCAAACGGACCGCCCGTTTCTGCACAGAGTCAAGGGTTTTTTTCAGGTATTTTGGGGCTCCAGACCAGAGGTGGCTGCCAAATTCAACCGTGGGGCGCACTTGCGATTTGTACAGGGCTAGCAGTTGTGTACTATTAAAGTATCTGCGTGCCCTGTACAGTATGCCCAGTTTCTGAGAGGCTAACTTAACTCTGGCCTCGATGGAGCCCCCGTACCTGAGCTGGTCACTTAGAGTTACACCAAGCATATCAATGGAAGGCCTGTTCGGGAGAATGCTTCCGTTGAAGGAGACTAGATTATCATTTCGATCCCTTTTAGACGTGATCAGACATGATTGGGTCTTTGAAACATTAAATTCGACCAGGTTATTTTTACCCCAAGAGGAAACATTCTCGAGGTAACCGTCCATTCTTTGTTTCAAAGCCCTCCGAGCCATTGGGGTTTGTGAGCCCTTTGGAGGTTTGTCAAACAAAAAGCTATCATGGACTGTACATCATTTATATAACCATTTATTTATGTATATATCTTACAAAAATCACGATCACATCAATTTCAAAACCACTCACAAAACATGTGTTTCTTGTAATGGTGTCCATTGCACAGAAAGTAGGTCATTGATTGGTTAAAAAACCAATATGACTGCCAATTCCATGGCCCTTATTGGTTGTTGGAGTTGAGTACGTTTTGAAAACAAATGATTTTGGATTAAAGTACGTTTTGAAATTGAAAACGATTTTTAACAAGCTATAACTAAGGATTTCACCATGTTTTGGCACTGAAATAATATTTTAAAGATAGCTATGATCCAAGAGAACGTGTTAGCATTCGATTTCAAAAAAAGTCAAGACGGTGGTTAAGTACTTTTTGATTTTCAACTACTCATTTGCTAAATGGTTTTTCTTTTCTTGTTTTATGCTAAAATATGGTAAAATACTTATTGTTAAAATTTATCTGTGACCGGGTTTCCCATTAAAAATAGTTTTCACACAGTAACGTCAAGAATGACACAGAGAAATTATTTTGCTGAGGGCATTCTGTGTGGGGAGACTGTAAAAATGTAAGGAATAATTAATTAATTAACGCTATATTTTAAAAATCGTTATACTGCTGTGGTAAGTAGGTTCGATAGTACAGAATAATAAATAAGTAGGTACAAAAATATCGACACTTTTTTTTCTCCATGAAAAATGGGTCCAATTTATCACGCAGCTTTTTTTAATAAAGGAAACCAGTTCGTTCGTTGAATTCGTTCAAATTACAAACAGAACGCCTTGATCGCTGAGAACAGCTAATTTCTTGAAACGTCATCTATTACCGTTTGGAACAATTTAAACAAGATTTTTCTACAGTTTGGGAGCCACCTCTGGGATGAAACCCCAAAATACCTGGTAAACTTACCTGATTCTGTGCGAAAAAGGGCGGTCCATCTCATTGAAAATCCATTGTTAACAAACCGTTTGCCATCTCTAATGTGGCGACGCAATTTGGGCATACTTTTTTTATGTGAATACCAGACGGCCGGCGTAGTCCAGCGGTAAAGCTCTTGACTCGCATTCCAAAGGTCGCGGGATCGAAACCCGGCGTGGCAAATAAATTTTATTTGGTTAATTTGTGTTATTTCACAATTTATTCATTTAAAATAATATATGGTATATTTGCATCACGTTCCAGATTGGAAGATACTCTCAGTATCGTCCTGGTGTAATACGTTCATGTAACGTTGCTTGAAATGGCTTTAGCTGTGTTTGGTGAACAAATCTGAATAGCCAGGTACTTTTATTTGATTTATCACATTAACACTTATAAATACCCCCATAATGGTTTGTTCTCAAAGTTTTTATTGTATAAATACAAATTTTAAGTATCTAAAAATAATTCTTTTATTTCATTTTATATAAATGTTTTTTATGATACTTTTGAGTAATAAATCACCATTCCCTATAATATTTCTGTCCATAGGTAGTTCTTATTTATCTATACTTGTTTATTTTTATTCATAATAATCTTATTCTAACGAAGAAACCCCTGGTTTTGAAACTTGTAGACAATTTTGATTAAATGGTGGTGTTTTAGAAAGCGATTTGTTTTCATTTAATCAAATAGATGCATTTAAAAATATAAGTTTCTAACCTCCCTATATTAATACTAAAACTAAACTGAATTACGAAATATCTCCCAAAGATGCGTTCTCCAAGCGTGACTTATAAAATTAATGTTGAATGGTATTACATTTTACGACAGGAAGCGCGCGTACTAAAAAGTGATGGTGTATTAATGAAGGATAGATAGTAGATAAGTACGTTTATAGTACTGTCAAGTATTATAGTTCGACTAAGCAAAGATTTAAATTTAAACTGTAATAATCAGAAGTAAATGTTATTTTGTGTAACTTAAGACGGGTCTCCAGCACTTGAACGTGAACGTTCGCTTGAACGTCACTATAAACATTTTTTGTTTTCCATCTCCTCCGTTTGTTGAAACATGTATTGAAAGATTGTCACACACAATTTGGCTAGTGGTCTGTGGCAAGGACCTGTCCACGCATACGCACTGAAGACTTGTCGTTTGACTTTTCGCTGCCCTAGTTCTTGTATGTTCAATAGACCATTTTAGTTTTTGTTCAATCTCCACTTTGAAATTAAATATAGAGTATAAAAAAATATAGTTAATCACTTAACTAAGAATTATTTAAATTAAGGAAACCTTTACCTTTACGAAAATAGCTTTATCTTAAACACCTTTTATAATGTTTCATTGAAATAATGAAAGAAAACCTTCTCTTCCTGTAAAATTTTCTAATGGTCTATTGAACATACAAGAACTGAGGCGACGGTTTGGCGTTTACATAAATGGCAAAATGCATTCCAATAAAGAAGAGATGCTACACCAGGGAGAAAACACAGATATTTTACAGGGGGGAGGGGGGATAATTGATAAGTGCAAGCGTTAAAGTAATTTTCCCTAATACCATGCGAGCGAAGCCGCGGGGAGAAGCTAGTTGTATAGGGGTCCAACTGTCGAGGTATCAACTGTCATGAAACCAGAAAGTATGTACCAAGCAATCCTAATATTGAACTATTAAACAATCCTTTATGGACTTTACTGTAAAATGCATTTAATAAGCCGCCACGAACTGTCGCAATTTTTAATCACATTAAAAGACACACAAAACTTGCATGCATATTAAAATTTTTAAATTTAATAAAGTTTCCACAGAAGTTAATTACTTTGCCCGTAACGCTGCGGCGCGTTCTATGTACGGTTTGAATATATATTCAAATTTCGAATAAAGAACGAAAATATCAAAATACTTTTTCCAAGGCAGGAAAATAGGGGATTGTTTGAAATTGGCGCGGTTTTAATCAAATTGTGAATTCACCGATTTTTGTCTATTTGAATACACTGGGCATCCAATACATTTGTTTTTTCGTTTATTTTTGAGTGGGAGGAAACGGAATTTATAAGTTAGGATCTTTCCGATGCAACAAAATGCACTAGGTAAGATCTATTTGATCTTTTCAGTAACGGACAGCCTACGCGGTCGAGGGGTATGACTCTCTACTAGCATTTCTAAAGACATGGGCTCAAAACGATGCGCCAATAAATTTAATTCGATTAATTTGTGTTATTTCACAGTTTATTCATTTAACATGATAAATATAATATGTTTGCGGCACTTTCCAGAGTGGAAGATAATCTCAATATTGCCCCGGTGTAAAACTACCATTCAGATTTGAAATTTTGCTAGAAATGTATTTAGCCGTGTTCAATGACCAGATCTGAATAGCTAGGGACTTCCCCACTTACTTCATCCCCATCTGCTTCTTCTCCACCACCTCCAGCCCCACAACATACTCCAATTGGGGATGCACATAGTCTCATTGAAGGTTTCTCTTTTAGAATGGTCGGTAAAATTGGGATCACACCTGATCTATTCTATGATCTATTTCATAGAACGAACAGTTTGAAAATGGAAAGGAATTGTTGTTCGTTCCACTCGCTCTCTTCTATGGTCAATGTTATATACCTAGAACAGAACGAAAGCGAATTTGATTAAACATTTCAAACGAACGTTAATGTCAGTTAGATATTCATTGTTAATTCGATACGATTATGAACGAGACGCGTTATCTTCATCACGATTATAAATGAGACACATTATCTACATCACACATCTACATATTCTAATTTAGAATGTAATTACTGTTTTTTTACAATAGCTCCACGGAAAACAATTTCCCTCGGAGCCATTGGCATCTTTGAGGATGCTGTGTGGAGGTTTTTTTAAAGAAAACTAGGCGGCGGCTAGCTGACTCCCAGAGGATCATTTAGAACGGACGTTAATTCCAGTTAGGTATTCATTGTAAATACAATACGATAATAAACGAAACACTCGACAAGCCGAAGCATAATGGCTCGACAAAAATCTTCTTACCCTAAACACCTCGAAAACCAAATTTATAACATTCAGTAAAACCAAAACTGGGCAACCTAAATCCGTCCCGCTTTTACATCTGTACCCATGTACTACATTACAAACCACAAACTGCGACTGCGAAAAAAATGAGCATTCGGATAGTATTAAGTATCTTGGTTTAACAGTGGATTGCAAACTAAAATGGGAACTTCACATAAATTCACTTGTAATGAGAATCCGGAAACAAATATATATTTTTAAAACGATTAGAAACATTATGTCACCTAAACTATTAAAAGATGTAAACTTTTCCCTTTGCCAAAGCATTTTAATTTATGGTATATCGGCATGGGTTGTGCCGCAGACACATACATTAAGCTGCTTAACACAGCTCATAAATCACTTATTAGAACTATGTACAAAAAACAATATCTTCATCCCACTGATCTTCACCCATCTTTTAATTCAAAACAAAATACTTGATATCAGGAAGCTCATAAAAAAAATTATCCATATAAATTGCATAAAATCATCACCTTCCCACATATCTCACTCCCAGAACACTAGAGCTAAATCTAACAAACATTTACAAGTGCCAAAAATAAAATCCACTCTTGCTAAAAAACATGAATCTTACCTCGCACCTTCCATATTCAACATTTTCTTAAAAGAAACACAACACAAAACTCAAACCAATAGAAATCGTACATATAAAAACTTTAATACGTGGTTATTAAACAAAAAAAGGGATTGCATTAACAAGCTACTTGCAAACTGAACGTGTTAATTTTTTATACGTTGTATATTATTATAATATTTTTACTACAACGCAATTCATAAACATTAAAACATTATAATAATTAGTTTGTCGTAATAATTAGTATTTAAATATTAAGTATTATATTTAGTATTTACTATGTAAAACTGAAAAGTATACTGTATTAAATAATTAGAAAAAAATGAGAGATTTCTTACAATCAAACTGATTGATCAGTTTCGTAAGATTTGTAAAATAAAATATTGTTAAATTAAAACTGAATAAACATATTTAAAAAAAATATATATATATAAACATATATTTAAATTTAAAAAAAAAAGAACTTTCATACTCAAAATGTTCAATTACACTATATATGTTTGTTAATTTTTTTATATTTAGATTATTATATGTAGGTTATCTTTTGTATTTTTATTTATGTTTTTCTTTTGTACTTTGTATTATTATATATATATGTAGGTTATCTTTTGTACTTTGTATTTTTATTTATTATCTTTTGTATTTTTTTTTTGCTTTAATCTTCACTGATATATGTAATTATAGATACTGCTACCCGGCTCAGAACAGATATTGTCTAGTGAGTCGGGTAGCGCACATATATGTAAATGTAAATAACTCTTGATAATAATAAACGCCCGGGTTACCGGCACCTTTAAAAAAAAAAAAATTGAAATCTCCCGATCATCAGATGTGTTGTTAATTAGTGGCATCTCCATTACACTACATTAACAAATATTTTAATGTTTTGGCTGGAATCTTCAAAAAATAATGGGAGTATTTAAAACACGTCACCTCATATCAGATTTATTTCGTATAAATTAATCAAATCCCCGCTAAAGCCCACCTTGCTTATTCTTTGTATATCGACGAGCTTTTTCGGCGTCACAGATGTCCCGAAGCTTCGGCTGTATAACTTTTTAATAAGCTGCCGATCTGATGCTACGCCAAATGAAGGAAATTGCAAAAAATGATAAATCAGTTATTAACTGCAGTAGAATTACGTAAGTTTTAACTAGGCAGTATTTAATTATTTTTTTTATTTCTCTTCTTGTAACAGGAATATAAATGCTAGAAATATTTCGATTCTCATGACTACAAAATTTAAAATCGCGCGTCGTATTTGCACGAGGCATGTTAGCGAAAAAGTGGTTTTTATTTATTTTGTGTATTTTTATAAAAATGAAAAAAGTAAGAACATTCAAAATCTCAAAAATAGTCTTAGCCATAAAGGGGTAATTTAAAAAAAAATGTTTCATAGATAACTCCGTCTCAACCACGTTTATTTTATATGTATATAATTAACTTACGGAAAAATAAGTTATACAGGGTGGGCCATAAACAGTTGCACTTTTGTAGTCGTATTAGCGGGAATTCCGAACAAAAAAGGAGAGTGGGGTCACTTATGTGTGGCTTCTCGTATCTTGGAATTTTTTTACAATGGATCGCTTTACGGGAGAGCAACGCGCTTTCTGGGTAAAACAATATTACAAAAATATGATTTTTTCTATTCTGTTTAACAATGATTATATTTACGCCGCCTATTTCATTCGCATCATCAATTACAGAGTATTAATCGTATTAATTTAATTAAATCATGGTTTAAAAACTTCAAAAAAATCGGCACTACTCTCAATCGAAAACAAACAGGCCGGCCATGGAGCAAGAGGGGCCAAGAGAACACGGCGCAAGTAAACATGACTTTACGAGACTATGTCGACGCGCAAGCGTTCAGATGCTTTAACGATATAGTTGCAGCAATATTGTATACTGGATTAGTCGAAATTCATGTACATCTTCATATTATATACGAGTAGACTCAATGTTGTTAGAATGTAGCGAAAAGAAAAGAAATATAATTAATAATTTTATCCAAACTAATAATTATCCGAATGATAAAATATCTAGCGAAGATTCTGAATGAAATAATCGAAGATCTAATAATTAAGAAGACCACATGCCATTGATATAAATTATATTGTGGTAATATTATCTGTCCAGAACAAAGTTTTATGTTGTTTTTATTTTATCATTATTTTCACGTTAGCCACGCACAGGAGGCCCTGAAGAGAACAAGTTCCCTTAGGGCCTATGTCATCATAGTGGATGCTGTATGGAGAGTCTTTTTACGGAAAGGAAGGAGAAGAAGTTCTGGGAAGGAAAATTGTATGAATGTGGGGGGTCATTGTCCAGGAGTGACAGACGTATGAATCCATCTCTCCAATTGCGGCGCAAGGCGATGGGTTGGTGGAGTCCAAATGAAGAGGATACAAAACCTCCCAGTCGCTCTCGATCCTGCACACCACGCGGCAAGCGGGCAAACGCATTGGCCCGGGCACCCCTGTTAAGTCATCAAACGTAGCGAAATACTTAGGATGACCTATGGCAGAAGTGTTGGTTATACAATAAATGATTTCTTGGGCGGCGGTACCCATACCCGCCTCCCAAATTGTATTGTTTAGCATACTTATTAAATTATTGGGTAGGTACGTGTACGCTATTCGAATTTCGACCGATTTCTTACATATATCTCCCTTAAACATTTGTAGTTTTTAAGCTCTTAAAAAAATAAATGTTAATTTTTTAAGATAATTTCCACGCCAAAACGCAAATTACATGAAATTCCTTCGATAGAAAAAAATCGCAAAGTATGCTCCGAAAATTATTAAAAACAAGTCTATTTCTATAATTTTACAAGTTACATTAGTGAAAAAATTCACAATATTTCTTTAAATGATACTTAAGATGCCTTCTACGAGATTTTTGCTCTATTTTAATTAAGTTATGTTTTATTAAGCATTTTCGCAATTTTCGCTATATTTTTATCACTTAAAATATTAGCGCGCACTGTCCAACATTCGTAAAACGAGTACATATCTCTCCATCTTCTTAGATGTAGGAGGTAGATAGCTGGTGTTTAATTAGTCCTGCATACATATTTTGTAAAAAAAAAAAAAAAAGAGAATAAATAAAATAAAGTAATTGATTAATTATCTCAAATTCGTTGTATAAAATAACCTTAGAAATCAAAGTCACCTTGTTAACTTCTTCAACAAACTTCTTGAAAACTTTTTCATCAAGAATATTCATTTGTGTTCACAATTATAACTAACACGTTCCAAACATCTCAGCGCACGTCGAGTCCAAGTCAAAACAAAAGTTAATAATATCTGGTGATATTAGGAGTCGTCCCTAAAGCCGGTTAATCCTGGATTATATTTGATTCGTCCTTCTTATTGTGAGATTTAGCAGCAGTCATTGTCTGCCGTCTTATCCTATTTGACGGTTGGCAGAATTAGGCTGTCCACTGGCTGACGTATTTACAACTGGCCTACTATGTAAGGGGTATCACAAAATCTTTTGCATTCACTAAATTTGAGAACTTAAAGGCAAACAATGTTATCAAAAAAAAAACCTACAAATTTTAATTCTTTGATTGTTTTTTGCGTACAATTTATTTTTCTTTAAGGCTTAGAACCTAAAATTATATATATATATATATGTTTTTTGTTGATAATAATATATACGGTCCAGTTAGGAGTTCTATCGAGCCGAACCCTCTGATACGAAAATATCTGGAGTCGGTGAATTATTTTCCCATTTGATCTCTGGTAGGTTGACATGTTGTTCTTGAATTTTTTTGTATTTATTATACTTATAAAGTGCAATTGCATAGCGTGGATTGACTAGATGATCATTTGTGGAAAAGTGTGTGGAAGGGTTAAGTTTTTCCTGTGGGGAAGATTTAACTCGGACATAAAGTCTAGAGAACATAATTGGATAATTTGTAAAGCGCCGTTTTCGTGAAAAATCACCTCAAAGGCGCAATAATAGATAATGTTGTTTGACTTTAAGAGGAACGTTTGCGCGGCCCGTTACGAGGAAAATTTGGTTTTGGATTTGAGGCCAAAATACCCAACCAAATTGACAAATACATTTTTTTAAATCAAAAGTTACACCAAGTATCTATTACGGATTATTGCTTAATTGTTGATTGTTACTTAATTTATTATTGTTTGAAATTATTATATATGGGCACATATTAATAAGTCAGGTACGCCTAATACGTCACACGTATATCTGGTAATGTTATATTATCATAAAAACAAGCTTAAGAGTCCGAGTAGTTAAAAATTCTTTTTTGCTTCATTTTGGAAACAACTTTGGATTTTTTTTGAGAGTTATTTACAATTATTAAAATAATATAACATGCCTTATCTGTGATAATAAAATGAAAAATAAAACAAAGCCTAATACCATTTCAAAAATTCCTTTTGGCATTATAAAAACAAATTTTAGTTCCGATGTAAATAGGTAATTTATAATTTAAATTTACACCCGCCAAAATGATATTCCTTGTAAATTTTTATTTTTGTTTTTTATTTCATCATGTTTTTATTTTTTGTTTTTTTATTTCATCATGTTTTTTTTTTATTTCTTCATAATAAAGGTAGTAAAATTATTTATTTAAATGTTTTTCATTTACTCAAAATTAACGCCCTCTGCCTCTAAAATCATGAAACTATAAAACCTGTATTTGCTTTTATTTTGTAATTTAAAGCAAAAATAAATAAAATAGCTCATTTTTAAGTTTGATTGGCTATTTTGATCTCAAATCCAAAATTAAGATTTGTACGGAACGAGCCAAAACGGATCGTGCGAACGTTCCTCTTAAGATGATAGTTAAAAGATCTGCTTTTTCATAGATAGCTTTTTCATAGGCGCGAGTGTAAATATTTTAGTAAAAACACTTTTTGCAATATGTTTTTTATGTAAACAGCAGTCAGAAACCCGCTCCGCAGGTTTTTGCTGCTAGGCCCTGCGGGTGGCTTTTGGTTCGGCTTCGACCATTTTATAAATCCGATAGGAACTGGTTCCAATAATAGCCCGCTCCTCGGATCCGCTGCCATCCAGTGTAGCTAGTCACCGGTACAAAGTAACCGAAACAGGCAATGACAGGCAGGATGTAATGTGTAGCCGCTTGATATAATCATGGATTACCGTCAATCTTTCCATATCCGGAGAGATACTCCATATTCACAAATTTCACATCCCCATCCGACCTACTGACGAAAGTGGCGACATCTTGTGACGAATTCTTGAATTAGAAACCAAATTACAACTTTAGCTTTGTTTGAAATTCCACGTACACTTTTGCACTCGAAGTCGGGTTCTGAAATTCAACCACGCAGACGCAAGCCTATTAATACTATTCGATTCGATTATATTATTTTTATTATTACTTTAGCTTTTGGCAGCCCTGAGAAAATGAGTAGGTACAAACCTTTTCGAACCTTGAAGCAATAATTGTTATCATTGCAGAGCGAACATAAATAATAATGGTACCTCATTAAGGGCTGCCCTTTATCCCGTGTTACTAAAGCAAATAGATAAGACGTTCAGGGGATATTAAAGATTATAGCTTTCTGTCGTGACTTATGAACAATGAATTTCAGAAATGATTGTATGAGAATGGGATGCGTAGAATTGAAATTATATTAATCCTTTATTCATTTGATATACCATAAGCGAAAATAAACTTTATAATACGTTTAAAAAGATAAATGTGCTTTTTTAGTTTTTATTTCATGTAAAGTAGGAAATAAAATTCACCATAAAAAAACCTTCGGTAAGTTTTAATATTAATATTTTAAATTGCTAAAATTTTCGTTTGTCTTCAAAAACTTAAAACCGTTCTTCATATGCCATAGGTCACCCCAAGTGGCTTGCTACGTTTGGTGACTTAGCAAGGATGCCCGGGTTCATGGAGTGAGGTTTTTTCGGGTCTTGACGTCTGCTCACCATCTGCATGGCAAGCCGGATTGGAAGAGAATGGTTGAGGGAGTCTCTTCGAGCCATACTCTCTCGGAACATCGCCTTGAACTGCGGTAAGAGCGATGAATTCATACGTTCGTCACTCCTGGACCCACTGACCCCCAGATTCCTACTCACCCTTCATACACTTTTCCTTCCCAGAACTTTCTATCCTTCCTTTCCTAAAAAGACCCTCCACAAAGTATCTCCAAAGATGACACAGGCCCTGAAGGCAATTACTTTCCTCAGGGCCTCCTATGGGGAGCTAATGTAAAAAAAAATGGTTGTCTGTAAAGTCGGTGAACCGACGATAATTTTACGTGATAACGTCATATAATAACGATGGAGTGGAAGAGAGATAGATGCGTCGCAAGCCGAACGCTTAGGCCGAACGCTTGTTTCTTGCTCTCGCTTGCACGCTTGGCTCAGGAGAAACATGACAATGAGTCACTCTTTTTCGTGAATGCAGCCGGCGTTCATCGATTTATTCGACGTTTTCATGTCAAAGAATTGGTTGTCTGTAAATTCGGTTTACGGACGATAATTTTACGTGATAACGTCATATAATAACTATGGAGTGGAAGAGAGATAGATGCGTCACAAGCCGAACGCTTGTTCTGCGCTCTCGCTTGCACGCTCGGCTTAGGCGGAACATGACCATGACTCATGCGTTTTAGTGAGTGCAGCCGGCGTTCATCGATTTATAAGACGTTATCACGTCAAAAAAATTAGTTGTCTGTAAAGTCGGTTTACGGACGATAATTTTACGCGATAAAGTCATATAATAGCGATGGAGTGGAAGAGAGATAGATGCGTCACAAGCCGAACGCTTGTTCTGCGCTCTCGCTCAGGCGGAACGTGACGTGCAGCCGGCGTTCATCGATTTATAAGACGTTATCACATCAAAATCTGCATTGAAAAATATTTATCATATCATTATGGAATTCGTTCTAAAATAGCAAGTCAATTACAAAATACAATTATTTAGGTTTTTTTAAATTTACAATATTTGCTTTTGAAAGGCAATCACACTGAGGTAAAGTTTTAATAAATACAATCAGCTTCACAAATCCTACAATTACAATAGCACGTGATTTTCGCGGGTCTCTGCTGGTATTTTTCAGAAATGAAATTGAACAGAGAAAAAAGGTTATTTGTTCGTTTTTGGTCAATATTCAACAAATGTTCGAATTTTATTTGTAGTTCCGTGTTTGTGTGCAAAATTCTCGCAAATAGAGCATTTGCTTTGCTACTCCGACAGATTGGATACTAAATTTCCATTTGACGTTCTCACGTGGTGTTTTTTGTGTCACATTTTGGGATTACCTATGAACAAAAAAGTTGAACACAAAATCTTAGCAAAAACATGCTTTTGCTTAGTCCATTGTTTTGCAGCTTTTTGTGGATTTGGGTTTGGACACGTTTATTAAGATATGTTCAACAGGGTTTTGTGAAACCATGCTTCATATCGGTTTTTTAGTTTATTTGGTACAAAAATACTGTAATACATATTTAATAAATATTTAAATAAACTTTGATAGTCCAACCAAGAACATTTTTTAAGTTGACGGGTTTGGTTTATTCGATTATATTGTGCGATGTAAGATATGTTTTGGATTATGTTTTACTGTTATTTTTGTGATGGTGCTTGTGTATATATTTTAAGGTTGTTTTTTTTTTTTTAATTTTTTCGGCTACTTTAGGGTTCAATTTTCGGTACCTTTTGTTTTGACAGATGCGCGCCAACAGAGAAATTATTACGGTAAATAATCCAAAAGCCCCTTATAGGCATACATTTTGAAAAGTTGACTACTTTTAATCTTTATTACCAAGAACCATCGGTTTCTGTCTGGATAGACGCCGGACGATAGAAGCCAGATCTTTTTTTCTGCTTTACTACAACAACACTCTAATACTTTCAATGTACTTCAACATGCCTACAACTCTTTTAAAAATGTAAAATTTTATAAATTTTATGAAATGAATGAACCATAATGTTGAATGTTTATTACCAAAATGTAACTGGACTGCGATCCAAAACAAATAGTTTTTATTTTATTGTTACCAATAACAACTTTGATATTATAATGATAACAGAAACTTGGCTTTTAGATAGCATTGCCAGTGATGAGCTATTTGACAACCGCTACCTGGTATTTAGGCGTGACCGCAAAGAACAAAAACGAGGAGGAGGTGTACTGATTGCTCTGAAGAAGCACCTCGTAGCTCACGAACGTAATGAATGGGTCACGAATGCAGAAGATATATGGGTGACTATTTCGATCAAGAATATCATAAAAATTCATTTATGTTGTGTGTACATACCACCAGGAGTCAATCACTCTCAAAGCATTAATGAATTCATGAATAAACTATGTGAACTTAGAGCACTTCATCATGACGATCATTTTGTGATCTCGGGTGATTTTAACTTACCTATAATTAACTGGTCTCTTAATAATGGAAACAGTATGCAAATTATGAATGGTTATCAATCTGAAATTATCTCAAAACTATCTGACACTCTTTCATTTACAGATCTATCGCAGTATTGCACCTTTCCGAATAATAATCATAAATTCCTAGACCTTGTTTTTAGTTCGACCCCTCTTAACGTATCAAATACTGACCAGTATCTCACCCCGGAATGTAAACATCATAAAGCTATTCTCTTTGACATAAACATATCTCTGGAAACCCCTATGGTGAACAATAAACGGACAATCAATCTCTTTAGGAAAGCCAATTTTGAAACAATAAATAACATCCTCAGTAGTATTGATTGGGACGCTGAATTCTTAAATTTATCAACTAATAATGCCATTGATCGTTTTTACGTTATATTATATGAAATCATTCGCTTAAATGTCCCATCAAAGGATGTTCATATTAACAACTCTTATCCCTATTGGTACAGTCCAGCTCTGATAAAACTGACTAAAGAAAAATATAAAGTGTTCAAAACATGGAAAAAGTGGTCCAATCCTTTAGACTACCATGAATTCTGTATCCTTCGATCAAGGCACAAGAAAATGTCTAGGGATTGTCTTAAACAATTTATAACAAATGCTGAACTTAATATATCCCGTGACCCCAAAAAATTCTGGTCTCACGTTAAAGGAAAAAGAAATAATTCTAGTTTACCTCATGTAATGAAACTGGGCGACGTTACTGCTGTGAATCCTTTTGCAATATGCAACCTGTTCTCACAGCACTTCGTCTCCACTTTTAATTATAACACTACCTGCGATGTACACTCTACCAACCATCATATAAATAATCAAGTTAACATCTCTTCGGTATCAGTTTCAAAAGAAAAAAAAAATAATAATTGATACTATTTCTAACTCATTGGGTGCGGGTAGTGATAAAATTCCAGCATTCTATATCAAAATGTGTAGCAAGGTAATCTCGAAGCCCTTATTATTGCTCTTTCAATCCTCATTGAAAGAAGGTATCTTTCCGGATCGTTGGAAGTGAGCGCTTATCACACCAGTATTTAAGTCTGGGGCTAAAAATGATGTCCAGAACTATCGTCCTATATCTAAGTTACCAATTTTCAGTAAAATTTTTGAAAAAATTGTTCACGAACAACTTTATAACTGCGTCCAGTCTGTAATACTCGTAAACCAACATGGCTTTATGAAAAAAAGATCGGTTGTCTCTAATCTTGCCATATTCATTGAAAATATTACGAAATCAATGGATGATCAAATCCAAGTTGACGTAATCTATACAGACTTCTCGAAAGCGTTTGATAAAATTGATCACAATCTTCTTTTATCCAAATTACTGGCTTTGGGAATTCACGGGGATTTGTATCGATGGTTAGTCTCTTATCTTGATGGGCGCACTCAAGGAGTAACAATTAATGGTTTCATCTCTGAGTTCGTAAATATACCTTCCGGTGTACCCCAAGGATCTCACCTGGGACCGTTGCTATTTACAATTTTCATCAACGACATTATAAAATGCTTTAATTATGCAAAAGTTCTACTCTTCGCTGATGATATGAAAATATATCTTCCGATTAACTCTATCATCGACTGCATTAAATTACAGGAAGATCTTCATAGACTTAATGACTACTGTATAATTAATCATCTCAACATGAATACTTCTAAATGTTATGTGATTACCTTGACTAGAAATAAAATTAAACTTGACCATAACTACCTTATAGCGAACCAATCACTCAAAAGGGTTACTCAAATTCGTGATCTAGGTGTTCTACTTGATAGTAAACTCACATTCGAGGCACATATTAACATGATTGTGAAGAAAGCCTTTAGAATGTTAGGATTCTTATTCCGTATTGGAAAAGAATTCAAGAACATTCAAACTCTTAAAATATTGTACTTTTCATATGTTCGCAGTCATCTTGAATTTGCTTCTCAGATATGGAATCCTCAATATAATATTTATATTAAACGCATTGAAGCCATACAAAGAAAATTTGTTTATCATTTAAATTTCAAGTTTAATATTGGTTATCGTGACATAAACAGCTCGTTGGACCTTTATGGACTTAAACCATTAAAAATTAGAAGAGACTCTGCAGATATAATGTATCTTCATAAAATTATCAATGGTTTTATTGATTGTTCGCCCCTTTTGGCTGAGATTAATTTTAGAGTCCCAGTTGTTAGAACCAGAGAAAAATCACTTTTTCATCTTCAAAAATGTTCTACTTATCTCAGACAAAATGCTTTTATATTCAGAACATGCAATGTATTTGATAAGAATTTTAATAATGTAGACATATTCTCATGTAATATAAGTTCCTTAAAAAAGTATGTCATAGCCAACATTAAATAATTTTTTGACCGTGTTGCAAGTTACCATAATATTGCTGTGAATCCTTTCCAGTTGCATACTTGTCATTCGACTTAACTATTGAGTTGTAGGTGTGTACAATGTACATATTATTATTATTGCTGTTGTGGAGTGAGAATACTTTATGTTGAAATTTAGTAAGCAGGTTATTATAGTTTATATTGTGTTTTTATATCTTTTTTTTTTAATAATTTTTATAGTTTTAAGTTTTTACGGGTACAGGACCCTTACTTTTTTGTTTTACTTTTTAATTATAATTTTAATTATGTGAAAATCTATCATTGGATATTATGTATATTATTAAGGTTATTATTATAAGTGTAATTAATAAATCTGTTGATTTTCCAAAATAAATAAAAAAAAAAATAAAAAAAATAAAATAAAATAAAATCTTGCGGAAGCGTAAAATGAAACACGAGGTTCGAAGATTTATTATTGGATTGTTATTATTATGACGGCTGGTGATGGACGGGAGGATGGGAGAAGGTGACGGAGGGCACGGGGCGCATTTCGTTGAAACGGGGCACGGATTAAATAGAAATTCACTCACATCAGTCTTGTCTTGTCAAAAGTGGACAGCTATAGCGACGACAATAAATAACAAAACTTCCACCGATATCGGGCACGAACACACAAACACACACTATTCTATAATATCAGATCCGTATATTTATCACATCCGATCTACATATTGATATGATTTAATGTTAATCCATTAATTAATCCGCCAACGGCAATCGAAAACAAAACAAAACTGACACATGCATAGAAAGAAGCAATTCGTAGAAAAAAAGTTGTATTTTTTAAATTTATTTAACGGGCCTTCCCCCATTAAGGTGATCTTGGCCATTTCTTAAAGTTATTTACATATTTCAAAAATTAGTTACATTATCATCTTGTTTTTCAAATAATGATTGAAAAAAAAAAACATTTATAAAAATGACGATCAACAAAATAAATTAATTAATATTGCATAAATTTTGATTTTTTGATGTTTTTTTTTTCATTATTTGAAAAAATGATTGAAAAACAAAAAACATTTATAAAAATGACGATCAACATAATAAATAAATTGATGCAATATTAATAATAATTTTTGCAATTTTAATTTTATTTTAATTTTTTGGTCTTAATTAATGTAGACATAAGGGCGTTGTTATTTTTGTTACGATTTAATTAAATGAAAAAAAAAGTTACAAATTTATAGTACATTAGCTAGTGTTGTAATAAAATTAAATTAAATCTGTTTGAATAAGAAATATTCCGTTTTAGTCGAAAAGAAGAGTAAGTTATGAATAATACTATTCGTATATTATAATACTAATTAATCTTGCTCTCCTAAGAAATGCGTTTAAAGGTACGGATAACAGTAATTGTTCACCCACACCAGATCCGTGGTAGCTGTTCTAGTTTTAAATAATATTTATTTGGTTGTTTCACGTACCTGCCGTCTGTTTGTTCCATGAAAGAAAGTTTTCGAGACGCAAAACAATCATGCATAAAAACTAACATTTCAAACCATCAAAAGCGCATTATTAAAGTTATGTACAATAGAACTAAAACATTCTCGACTGAGTTACTTTTCAAAGATACTAAAATATTCAACATCCGTTAATTATTTATATTGCAGACAATGAAATATGTATTTAAAAACAAAAATTGTTTCGAAAAAAATGAAAATAGAATTAGCAAAAGGACTAATAATATCTTTTACACCCCTCAAATCAATACCAAATTAATGCAAACACATAGCAGCTTTATTGGTCCTCGGACATTTAATCTTCTACCAAAACACATTCAAACGACAGATAAGATATCACTCTACATAAAAGAATTAAAATTATGGCTTTATGGTGCAGATGTTAAAACACTTTTGCTATAAATTCTATGTTAACCTTAATACATCACTTTTCATTTTAATTCTAACTCATATAACTTTTTTATACTATTGTTAATTGTACTTACTGATGTATGCATTTTTGTTTATATTACCCACGCACAGGCAGTGCCTTTGTGGGTTCCCATCACCTACTTTTTACTTTACGTAGATTTAATTATTCCTAACTTTTGATTTATTTGTTTCTTATATGTGTATTTTGAAATGTTTATAATAATGGGAAAAAATAAAGATTAAAAAAAAAAAAAAAAAAAAAACGTTTTGTTTCATGACACGACAAAAAGTAACAAAGATCGATAGTCTAATAACATTAAAAAATGATGAATTATAAATACTATTTTAAAATAATTTTCATCGGTAGGCACTTGACGTGATTATTTAATCAATGCCTCTGGTGAAAAAATAAATTTGGTTTTTGTTTTGGCAGCACTGATTGCAAGTATTTCTCTGGACTTTCTTTGTCAATGTCGTTATTTTAATGTCAGCTGTTTGTAACCGTGCAGCGACCAAATTATTTTATTTTTCACCGAATTTAATGTTGGGTGATTTCAAAATAATGCTTTAAAAACGGATTTATTTGTTTGTTTTAATTTTAAATCGTTTTTATTAATTATGTACTTTGATCGTCACTTACAATTTACAATAATTTGACCAAAAAAAAAAATCAACTTCTGACTCGATTTACTCGAAAACGAAAGCTCAAATCAAAAAAAGTTATACTATAAAATCGACTCAAAATGTGATGTAGATTCCCCAGTTTCCCGCTTGTACTACGAGTTTCCGGACACCGTGTATATTGTCGCAAGTTAAGTTCTTTACAAAATAATTGAAAAATATTTGTGCCTGAATGAGACAAAATAAAACAAAACAATGCAATTTTGCGCTGTTTTTTTTTCGGCATGAATCAAAATTAGCATCGTTCAATGTATAGATTTAGGAATTAGACATAACGCCGTCCGCATAAAGACTACATGTAAATTTTATTTACATTATATTAGTTAACGTTTCTCCACGGTGGCGTATGGTCGTCCCTGGATTCTACTTCACTTGGTTCCGTGTAATTGATTTTAAATTTCCTTATTATTATTATAATAAACAAGGCATTAAATTAGACTTAATGTTTTTTACAAAATCGACAAAAATTTGAAACTTTACGAAATCGACCACTAAAAATGACTCTCAAAAAACTTCTCCAACCTTTACAAAAAAATCTTCTCAAGTATTTTTAAATGCCTCCTAAGAAGAGGCGGGCATTCCAATTTCGATTTTTTCAAGGACCAGTGGATCACCCTTGCCCAAACCTTGAGCTTGAGTTATGTATTGGGCTTTTGTTGCACTTATTTTTAAAGAAAAGTTGATTTCATTTATGTAAGTCAGTTTCGACTGAATTGTGAGTTGGGCTTTTGTAGCTCTAAACAGCCAATCTGTTCAGTGCCTTCTTTCTATTCACAGTCAATATAATACATTTCTATTCATTTGGGACGGCATGTCTCTTGCAAGGAAATAAATCACGATTTATTAAAAATATACATTACCTTTCCTGCCCTCTTTTTACCCATACAAGCGTGTGTTTTTTAAGGGATCGTTATTAAAAATAACCAATACTCGTGATTCCTTTCTGTATGGCAAATATTTTCTTATAAAAAGATTTCGTTATAAAATAAACGCACCAAGCGAACTCCTTCCCAAATTCAACATGTAGTTTAACGAAAATCTTCTGCTATCTTTGTATAAAACATTCATAGTAGTCACTTTATTACATTCTTTTTTCTAAGTGGGCATGGATTTTTTGAAATATGTTTTTTTTTTAATGTATGCCATACAGTTGTTGAAATTTACCATCACATTTCTTATTTTTTTCCAAAATGATAATGAATCAATTTTTAAATTAGGGATTAAGGTATGTGTTGTTCAGCGGACTCAATTTTTCAATTAGGGAGTAAGGTATGGGTAGTAAGTATAGTGGACAGCGCGTTCGCCCGGAGAGCGAGAGGTCCTAAGTTCAGGTCCCAGAGGTATCAATATCTTTTTCTGTTTCCAGATTTTCGATTGAATTTTGCTCATAGTGTCTTCAATAGATTAGATGATTATCGTTTGAGATGTATAAGTCAGCTAATTATACGGAATATTTCATTTTTATAATTAATAAACAAACTACGTAAGACATTTGTCGGAAGTGCCAACCTTATAAAATAAATTCTTGTTAAAATAAAAACAAACGTACCTAATTCGAATTATTCCCGGTACTATCGGAATCAGGTTGAGGTTCAAGTTCTCTTTGATGAGCTCTATAGATAAACATCCCAGGTTTTGAATGTTTTTACGGCAAGCAGGGTTTGTTTAACGGGTATTTATAATTATTCTAATACCTTCCTTTCCATGTTCTTATGTTATAAATTCAAGTTTAAACTTGTCAATATTGCATTCACTTCAAAACATGAGTAAATTATTGTTTTTTTTAATGGCAATAATAAATTTTCTATGATTGGCAGCATTGATTGTCTATGAAATGTAATACAAGTGTGAATATAGCGTTCGTGGTCTAGTTCATAAATCGCATAAGTAAATTAAATTTAACAAAATTAAATGTAAAATGTATTTTAATCTCACGAATTTCAAATATGTGTGCATTTTACGATTGAATATTATTATAAATAATTATTAAATAAGATTTAGAGGCGTGTTTAATGTTGGGTACCTACCTGTACCTTATTATGTACATTATTATTGTAAGTAGAAAGTACGAGAACAGTGTGTGATATAGTTGTGAACGATGAATACTTGAAGCAGGTAGATGAGTTTGTGTATCTGAGTAGTATGTTTACGAGAAATGGGAAGGCTGATAGAGATATCGAAAGAAGGGTAAATGCCGGTAACTCCGTTAATGGAGGACTGAATGCCGTTGGCGCTAATAAAAAACTGTCAAAAGGAGCGAAACTAGCAGTCCACAATGGAGTCCTGGTACCTACCCTGATGTATGGCAGTGAGGCATGGAACTGGCAGAGGAAGGATGAAAGTAAACTGAATGCTGTAGAAATGAGATCCCTGAGGCGTATGTGTGGTAAAACCATGTATAATCGTGTGAGAAATGTGGAGATCCGCAAAGAATGTAAGGCTGATGTAAGCATAATGAGTAAGATTAAGAAAGGGACCCTCAGATGGTTTGGGCATGTAGAGCGAATGAACGAAGAAAGTAGTGTAAGAAGAATATATGACGCAAATGTGAATGGTAGAAGAAGCCGGGGACGCCCGAGGAAGACATGGCACGATCAAGTGAATCAGATACTTGAGTCGGGCCATGTCAAAAGCCAGAATAATAAATAACCTAACCTAACCTAACCTAACAATATTTTTATTTTTCCTTTGATGTCTATGTATAATATGAAACTTGTGAAACTTCACCACCCTTCCCGAGATCTGGAATAAACAAGAAAACATTTAAAAAAAAATTTTTTGCATATTTTATCGACACCACCAATATAAATACTCACTTTTCGTAATAATAAAGCTAAATCTAACTGTTTGAATAAGATCTAGGTATTCCATTTTAACAAACAAGTGGGGTAAAACAAATTTCATTGTTTTTATCTATGGTCTATCTCTAAAACATGTCAAATGTGAAAGTCTGAAAAAATAGTCAATTTATGTAACAGTTTACTGTTTCCTATATTAAGTCATCCTCAATGCATGATGGTTCAGTTGTTAGTTAGTAAATTATTTTTCTTTTTTTTTTATTGACAAAGTTGCTAAATTTCCGAAGCCACCCATTGGATAAGCCTACCAAGAAAGGATATTGGATCCAGCGTGGATTTGAATGGCAACTTTTATCCTGGGAGTCTGGAGGCTTTCTTTGGCAGAGATTTCACGGTGATAGAATTTCATATCAGATTTTGAACACAGGCCAAATATTTTTTCTCTATTATTAAAAAAAATACATTAAGTGCCCGCGAGTAAATGGGCTCTCGCGTGTTGAAAGTTCATCACTTAAAAATGATGAAAAGTTCTTCCTTTGAAAATATCTTTTTAATATCGATCAATTGATTAATATTTTCCGCTTGATATGAAGTAGAGGGAATTTTAATATTGTCAAGTTATTTGTAAACCTGAAAGTGAGTCTTTCTTCAAATTTTAAATATTATCCATACTAATATTATAAATGCGAAACTGCTCGAGTTTGTTTGCTACGCTTTCACGCATTAACCAATAAAAAGATTTTAAAAATTCTTTCACCAGTGGAAAGCTAAATTATTTGCAAAGACTATAGGCTATATATGATGGTAAGCTCTGGCGTTATGAAATAAAAAATATTAATATATTATATTTGTTATTCGTTTTCTGTCGCTAACAAAAGCGAATTTTAGCTGATGTCAGAAAAAGAATCGTTTCCATGGAAACGATGTTGATATATTTGTGGGCTGTATGCTGGTAGGTACTCGGCCCCCTACCTACTGGTCGGCTACTGCTCGAGAAAATTCAAATATTAGAAATTTTTTGTTTTTTTTGGACAAGCTTATATTTTGGAATAAATGTCAGATGAGAGTTCCTACATTAAAAATATGATTCGTAACGATTGTAAAGACTGAATAATAAATAGTGTAATTTTTTTATTATATTTGCAAACTTCCAAATATTTAAATAAAAATAAACATCCGAAATGTTTGTAAGCGCATAAATTCCGAACGAATGAACAAAATTGAATAATTCTTTTTTTCTTTGAGCATTATGAAATTCAGGTGGCAGGCAAAAAATATTTTCAATATTTGAAAATTAAATGTAAGGGAATGAATGTTTGGAATGCGGGAGGGGGTGGGGGTTGGGGGAAGGGGGATAATTGATAAGTGCAAGCGCTACAGTAATTTTTCGTAATACCATGCGAGCGAAACCGCGGGGAAAAGCTAGTATATTATAATTAAGATTCATTGTATGGTGGTTTCCTGTTTCAACTCGACTGTTGTGCATTTTATCTGTCTCTAATTTTTTAAGTACTTTTCGTTTTCGATTTCGAAAATCTGCTACATTGACTTTATTATTCAAACAAGCCTTACTTGAACGAGACGGCTAACTTTTACTAGGTGGGCCAGCCAAAAACCTTTCCCCTCGACGGTCTGTAGTCACACGAAAAGGTTCTAGCGATTTGATGGTCGTGGGTGCAAATTCCGGCGTGCGCACATAAATTTTATTTGATTAATTTGTGTTATTTCACATGTTGTCATTTAACATAATTTGTTTATATTTACGGTTAGGGATCGTCCATCATCAGAGGCTCGTAAGATGGAGGGAGGGGTTCGGAAAAAAATCACGAAATATCATAAAGAGTGGGGGATATAATGAGATATCACGTGTATTTATTTTTCGTTGAACGTATGACTTCTAAACCAAACAGCGGCGCGTGGCCTTGACTCACCGTTGCCGGGCAACGATTTCCCAGCGCGTAACGACAATCCCTCGGCTCACCAGTCGCCAGTAAGTCTGTGATTTTGACCCCGAATACATGCGTAAGTTGTTGCCGCGTACGTTTTGCCTTAAAACAAAAGTCTGAAAATTTCAATATACTCTGTACTAAAAAAATACACGTAATTTTGGGTATGGGAGGGGGGTAGTCTAAAACCTCACCACATATCACCAGGGGGGAGGAGATTACGACCCCTAAGTTCCAGAGTGAAAGATATTTTCAGTGCCGCCCTGATGTGAGACCGACATTTAGAATTGTAACGTTGCTTTAAATGGCTTTAGCCGTGTTTGGTTGCCAGATCTGAATACCCAGATACTTTCCCGCCTTCTCCTCCACACAACCTTCAGCCCCACAATATACCCCTATTGGGGATGCGATGGTTTCACTGGCTCTAGATGGTTGGGAGCGGTCGGGACTCTTGTGCAGTTTTCACAAAGAGAGGTGGCTAACTTTGATTACTGTTCATTTAAGATTATTTTTTCTAATGTGAAATCGTACTTATGGCACTTTCTATTTTGCATTATTTCAATATTATTGTATCCACCTGCCAGTTGAGAATTATCATCGTGATAGTGACGTTGCTTTGGAAAAAATGTTTAATTATCTATTTGATTTTTCGTTAATAAAACTAGCGCCGCGAACCATTTATTGAATAACCAGCACCTCTGCCACAGATCACCACAAGTGGTTCGCTACGTTTGGTGACCTGGCAAGTGTGTCCGGGTTCATGGAGTAAGGTTTTGGCAGCGGATGCGTCTACCCGCCAAGTGCATGGCAGGCCGGATCGGGAGAAGTGGTTGAGAGAGTCCCTTTGACTTCTCTAGCCGTACTTTCTCGGAACGTCACCTTCCACCGCAGTGGGAGGGATGAATTCATACGTCCGTCACAACTGGACACACTGACCTCAGATTCCTACCCTCCCCTAATACCCTTTTCCTTCCTAGAGTTTCCTCTCCTTCCTTTCCTTAAAAGACTAGGAAAAATGGGGAATTATTTTTCTCAGGGCTTTCTGTGTGGAGCTAATGTAAAAAAATGTGGTTATTTAAGTGGCTTCTGACAAATCTTTTGATTTGTACTTAAATAAATTAAATAACTTAACTTGACTTAGCTTAAATAATTTAAATGTATCGGAATATTTATAGACCTTAAAAAAGCTTTCGACAGCATATCACATCAAAAATTAATAAATAAATTAAAATCAATAGGAATTAGTGGAAAAGTCTTAGCATGGATAAGTAGTTATTTACACAAAAGACTTCAACAAGTAAAATTACTCGGTCAAGTCAGTGATTCAAAATATAGCGACTTTTCAATACCCCAAGGTACTGTTTTGGGACCATTGTTATTTATTATATATCAATGATATATTCCATGTTTCCAAATATGGAGACATTGTCTCCTACGCTGACGATACAGTCCTACTACTAAAAGCGAACACTTGGTCTGAATTAAATAGCATGGCAAATACAGACATCAATGAATTAAAATTATGGTTTGATAAAAATCTGTTGACTTTAAATTCTAAAAAAACTTATTATTTACCTTTTTTCATTAGAAAACAAGAATCCCCTAAAGAAATAAATATAACAATCCACTCAGTGGCAAATACAGAAAACCACAAATGCAATATAGCATGTACAAACATAGAAAGCAAAAATATTAAGTACCTGGGCATAACAATAGACCAACGTTTAAAATGGTCCCCACATATAAATATTCTGAACGACAGAGTAAGGAAACTTACATACATATTTAGATGTTTAAGAGATATTTTAAAAGAAAAATTACTTAGAACCACATACTTCGCTTTCTGTCAATCAATTATACAATACGGCATTATAGGATGGGGCGGTACATATAAAAATCTAACACAAACAATTTACGTATCACAAAAACTAATAATAAAAACAATTTAAAAAAAAACCCTATACATATTCGTCAGAACTTTTATTCAGACAATTTAATTAAGGTCAGAAAATTAAATGCATTATACTTTTACCACGCAACATTACAAATTTATAAAGATGATATTCAAAATAAAGTAACACCCTTTAAAAATAACAGAAATCTCAGACAAACGTCAATACTTCCAATTCTTAAATGTAAAAAAACAATAGGACAGCAAAACCATAAATATCTCGGTGTCAAATTTTTTAATTCCCTGCCAGAAAAATAAGAAACATGAACACTAACATAAAAGAATTTAAAACACACTTTAAAAATTATAGTGAAAATATGAAATGAGTTATACCAAATAAAACTATTATGATAACACCCCCCCCCCCCCCCCCATACACACAAGCCCTGCTTATTTATGGGGGTACATAAAATATATATATTATGTAACTAATTATTGTATAGAATCATTTTAAAATACATGTATCTATTTATGATTCATAATAAAATAAAAAATAAAAAAAAATAGTTTTTAGCTTCCCGCCTTCCCCCTCCCTCGTGTCTTCTTTATTTCCGAACCCCACCTTCCCCCTGCCGCTAATATATATGAAATACACACATTTTCATTTATACAAATTTCATTACGCCAGATCTTGCCATTATATACAGCTAATGTTACTCGCTGATAATGAACCTTTTTATTGGTGAAAGAATTTTTTAATTTGGTTTAGTGGTTTAGGCGTGAAAGTGTAACGAACAAACCCACTCACTTTCGCATTTATAATATTTGTATATGTAGATAGATAATAAATTTTATTGAATACATTATTTCTAAAAAGCCGAGATCGTAATTGCAAAAAACACAGTTCAGTTTTTCAACACAAACAGTTTCACGGAGTGTTTACGAGAATGAAATATTTTTTAACTTTTTCTTTTCAATAAATATTCAGGATATATTTGTGTGGATTTATTTTTAAAAAACCTTTGTTCATTTTACAAAAATACTTTCGATTGTATTTTTTTATAGTGCATTGCACCATCTATGTGGGGTAAATTTTATTTTTATTTTGATACATTATTAATTTACTTTTAACAGTATGATTGAATAATGTTGGCCTCACTGGGTGGCTTACCAGTGCCAAGGCTCACCAAATTAAATCTCCTGACAGCCCTTAAATAACAGCTAATTTGCCAACTATGCGTGCCCAGTCATTTTAAGCAATGTTAACTTTTAAGGTGACAATAAACTCTATACTAAATTGCTCTATTTATTACCAATTCCTAGATTTGCAAATAAATGTGAATGTTTGAATAGGTATACTTGACTTTGCTCGATTCTTCGATTTTACTTGCTAACCAGTCACCTTTACTTACATATTTTTATTCGGCGTAAATATAATGTTTTGTTATTTTAACATGTTCTATTCTCTTCCTTAAGTGTTCACATTATTATTTTTTTGGTTGTAACACATAATTGTATCACATACCTATTTACTAGCCTTTATCACACATACATCATATTGTTTTATATCACTTCTTATATGAACCTAGTGTGTACATATTACTTAAATATTGTATAACTATTATATTTCCGTTATTATTAAAATACTGTTACCCCCCTGTGTACCACTGTATCATGTAACACTTGAATGTAAAAGCCATTTTATGGCGTTGAAATAAATAAATAAATTAAAGTTCTGTATTCATAAGGCATACAAATTTGGCCATAGAAGAAAAAAAATAATAATCGCAATGTATTTAGGTATATAATGAATTGTAAAATGCTTCCATAAATTTCTGCTAAGGGTAAATTTAACGAAACTTAGCGTAGGGTCAGATTTAATAGGTCTTAGCTGCCATAAATCTAAGACTTTTAACGTCTTTAATGAATGGTGGTCAATTGAACACTGACTAAGTTACAGACACTGAACAATAAAACTCTAGAAGAGTTATCTTAATATATTTGAAAGGATTCTGGTGCCTCCAATTTACATCAGGCATTTCGAGATCTACAAACTAGATACAATAGAGGAATTGATTATCTGTTGCAGAAAGGATTTCAATGTTTTAAAATGTATGATCAATTTTACCAGTAAGAACATAAAATTGACTTCATTCCGGGCACACAGACGCGTCCAGACATATTTCTATCTCTTTATCTCTTCAGTGGTAAAAAGAGAAAGGTTCTAAATTGATGTAATAGAGAATAAAAAAGGTTTACCACACCGTAAAATATCATTATCAGCCATAAACTGGATCAATGGTTTTCAAACCATGGAGATCTGGTTATTTAAAAAAAATTATTTACAGTATTCAACCGTGTAATTTAAATGCCAGAAATTTATTTACAGCACCATTTCATGGTCATTTTTATGATAAATAGTATAATTTTTTGTTGTAAATTGGCGAAATGAGAAAAAATAGGTGGCGCCATACGATTTTGCAAAATGCAGTGATAAAGAAGTGGCCTACTTGTACTTTTTTTTACTCGATGAATATTTTTATACTGTATTTGAATGTAGAAACAAAGCTTTGCACATTTTATTTTGTATGGGTTTCCTCTATGGTAAACCAAAATGCGCTGGCAAATCTGTTGATTGAATAACCGGACACAAGCTAGTAGAACCAAAAATGTTGAAATATAAGAGATGTGCTATCCGCAGTTTTTACTGGGTAGGACTGTGTTTCCTAGCGTCGCCAATATTGAACAATACCATTGCACACCTTCAAAAAATCAACTAAATGAACGAATTCTTTCCGTATTAAAACTAAGCCATTAGATAGTAGTCCGCCGATGGTCGGGCGGCCATCATCGCATATCTCTTGTATTTCAATATCTTTGAGTGGAACCAATAGAAAAATGTCATTTTTAATTCAAATTCTAGACGTATTGACTCTTTCAAGAAAAAAATACAAATTGATTTAAAAAAATTGATGATATTTTATCTATTAAAGTTATGTTTTAAACTTCGAAAAATACTTTTTTATTATAATAAGGTCATATCGTTGGTCGTTAACAGATTTTTTAAATTTTCAAACAAAATATTGCATTACACACCACACATTTCAAATCATAAAATCATTCAGTAAAATAAATATGCATGTTGTGAGGCTGAAGGTAGTGGAAGGAGATGTGAAAGGGAAGGTGGAAAGTACCTGGTTATTCAGATCTGGTCACCAAACACAGCCAAAGTCATTTCAAGCAACTTTTCAATTCTGAATGGTGATCTTGCACCAGGGCGATACTGAGAGTATATTCCACTCAGGAACGTGCCGCAAATATTCTATATATTATTTTTAATGAATTAGTTGTGAAATAACACAAATTAATCAAATAATATTTATTTTCCACGCCGGGATTTGATCCCGCGACCTTCGAATTGCGAGTCAAGAGCCTTACCGCTGACCAGGCAAGACCACGCCGGCCGTCCATGATAATGTTTTCTCAATTACGTATATTTTATTTTAGATAGTACCAATATTTGTAAGTTGGGAACAATGATAAAAATAATTTTGTTTTTAATAATTGTGATGGTTTATAAAATTACTTTAAATCATACAATTAATTACTAAGATACATTAATAGGATACTATACGTAGAAATATGTTATAAATATATTAGGTAAATTTATTTCACAAATTTACCATAGAACTTCATGAGTGAGTACTTGAATTATGGATAAATGATTTCATTATTTCTTGTTTAAATTTTATCAGCGACACATTCCATACGCGAATACATATTGCCTTAATTTTAAATTCTATGTAGTGGTATATTGAAATGGGCCATGGTCGCAGTATTGCCACAATCAAACGGTAGTACTGACCTTGTGTTTCTGGCTGGCAAACAGCTGTCAAAACAAAAATTAAAATACTTGCAGAACTTAATAATAACATTATTGAATTTGATTAACATATCTTTTTTTTTAATCTAAATAATTTGATCACCCAGTGTACAAAAAAAAAATATCTTTTCTTCTCAGTTTGAGAACAAGTTGAAAAGTGTACAGAGAATGTAATGTAATTAGGAATCTTTTCGCCCAAACGCTTGCCCGGCCTGCGCTAATTTACACCATTGTGAGGCCGCGGGCCGTGATTCAGCACTTCTGTATTTGTATAGTACAAAGAACTTTGGTACATTATAATCGTAATAACGTAACACCGCACCGCCTTGAACGTTTTTCCTGTTAGATTAATAACAATCTGAAAGATTTTCTGAAGAAAATGAACGACGTTATTAATAAACTCTGCCACGTTATTAAAGTTATGGGCACAAAGGTTTTATTCGTATTTTTACAGAAGTTAATTTCGTTAGAAAATGCTTTTTAAAAGTTAGTTAATCATCGGATCTGTCTGACTGTAATGGATCCTAAAAAACTTTGAACATAATGTTTTTTTTTTTTTAATTTATTAGTAAGAAACAAACATAATAAAACCAACATTTCTTATACTGATGTAGGTTAGATTAATTCTTTTTTTTTTACATGAGCTCCACACAAGGAGGTCCTAAGAAAAATAATTTCCCTCAGGGCCTATTTCATCTTTGGAGATGCTGTGTGGAGGGTTTTTTAAGGAAAGGAAGGGAAGGAGAGTTCTGGGAAGGAAAGGGGTTTAAGGGGTGGGTAGGAGTCTGGGGTGTCCTGGTCATCCGCCTCCAAGACCTAGACAAACCTCACCCCATGAACCCTGGCACCCTCGCTAAATCACCAAACGTAGTGAACCACTAGGGGTGACCTATGGCAGATGTGTTGGTTATCCAATAAAGGTTCCCGGGGCGGCGGTACCCATTCCCGCCTCCCAAATTGAAAATACTAATGTAATATAGATATCGACTACAAACGTGTCGGTAAGTTTTGCTTTTTGAAGTGAAAACTTATTTAGCATCGTTGTGATTTAAAACTGGATGAAACGAAAAAGCGACACTAAAAAGAAACAAACACAAACATCTTTGAGATGAGAAGATTGACATAGAATGATCGGTCTTATAAAGCACGCATAAACAAACACGTCTTACGAAGCACTCTTCTTTGTGCGGTGTTTCGTAGCCTCTTGTCTTCTTAAGTTTTCTGATGGTTTCGCTTCTACTGCGTGTAAATTTCACATAATATTTTTTACATTAATTCTATACAGGAGGCCGTGATAGTAAGGTATTTTCCTCAGGTTTGTTTTTCTTTGTTTGTTTATTTTAAAAGAAAAACAAACATTTCTGGGTTACGAATAACCCAACAATATTTGAAAATCTCCTACTGCCACCACAGTAAGCCGAAAATGTTGCTTGAGTCGTGATGGAGGACTTAGCCAGCCACAATCGAACACGCGACACCCGGGTGGGACCCAAATGCGATGCCCACTTAGCTACGGTCCTCTGACATCTTAATGGATGCTGTATGGAGGGTCTTTTAGAGGAGAGGAAGGAGTGAAAATGAAGAGACCCACGTTGTAAGTGGGCGGAAACACAGAGGCCCACAGCCGGGCTGTTGAACTCTGAAACGAATCGTAGAATCGATCCATTCTCATTTGTTTGTAAATTGCTTATGCTTAAGGTTCCAATAGTCCTGGAAAAATCGAAATTTACGCTTCTTTTTGGCAGGAGTTTAAAAATATTTGAAAAAACGCTTTCGAAAATGTTGGAAAAGGTTTTTGAGAATTTTTTTACTGGTTGATTTCGTAAAGGCCTGTAAAAAACATTAACTCCTTTTTTACGTATTGTTTGTTGTAATAAACAAGGAAATTTAAAATTGATTTCACGGAACCAAGCGACGCAGAGTCTAGGACGTCTATATCCCTTTGCAGGCGGGGCGTAACTGATACGAAATGGATGTGCCAAGTGCATGGTTCTTGTACCGATGGCATAAGATTCACTTTAAAAATGTAAATTCGTTAGGTGTGGTCCGTATTGATGGATGTCCAAAATGACAACTAGAAAATAAATATTTTATTTTATTTTGTGAAGTTTGGGCGTAAATATAATTTTTTTGCGATTATTATAAAAGAAACTGAATTTGCCACATTAAACAATAAAAACATATCCGGAAAGGGGTTTATAAGTAGGGGAGTTTGCACTTGAAAGTTTTTTTTTTATTTAATACAGATATATAAGTGTACACTGGTGTTAATGTAAATTACATATTGGTACAGAAATTATTTAAAATTACAATTTCACCAAAGAAGAAGCTAGTTCTTATGCTTGATGAGCGAGTTACACTAATTATAACAGAAATATAATAACATTATGCAAAAGGTAAGTATTTAATGGGAACAATTGAAACTTCTGGATCATATATATGTGAATATGTACATACAATGGGATATGGTTACATACTAAAATATTGTGCACTTTAGAGAAATTCGAAAAATCTTAATAAAATAGATGAATAAAGATTGATAATAAATAGAAAGAAAGAGAAAAACAGGCTATTATTTAATTAATTATTCCTGATGAAGTGTAGCTTCAGTTTGAGTTTCAGTTTATTGATGTCTTTGATTTTTTTATTTCATTCGGAAGATTCTCGAAATACTTAATCTTATGAATATATATATACACTTTCTGATACGCTTAACCAATTCACAGATATGGCTCTTCCACTTCATATGTTGTTCTATTATCACTCCGAGATATTTAATTTCTGATACTGATTTCAATGTTGAACAGCCTTGGATACATGTGATTTTATTTCATTTGTTATTGTGGATAATTATTTTAGGTTTTAGTTTTACGTTTGTTAATTGATCTAATACTTTATTTTTTTCTAGGCTTATTAAAAGACCTATAAAAAAATTACCGATATTTTTAAGGGCCAAGGGCAGTATTTAATTGAAGCATCTATCACACTTCTAAGCGATCAAATTTCCTAAACAAAAATACTAGATTTTGTATGATTTTGCATTATTTTGCATGGCTTCATCTTAAGTTATTAATTTCCCTTGCTCCTCATCACAGGAATTCCTAATGAGACAAGCACAGTACAATACAATAAGGAACTCCAGTTCAATTTTTTTTTAATGAATAATGACCTTCTAACTTAAATAACTGCATATTTATTTTTATTTTTATGGTTAGTTTTAATAGTTTAAATTAATGTCAAAGTTTTAATTTTTCAAGATCCCCCGAAAACCACCGAATCTAGTGTGACGTCATCATAACCAAACGAAGTATGAATTTCGTAGGCAACTGGAATCAGCTGATCGTCGCCGGCCATTTTGAATTTCAGCATTGGAGCGTTTTATGGACGCGGTGACGTCACGCCTCACAAATTCAATAATACCAACTTGACAGTGTGTTTTAAAATGGACTTTTTAATATATTTTTAAAACTCTACGTTAAATAGTATTTAATACAACATATATATTCAGAATTAGCGTTTATTGGTCTATATGAACATATTTTTTAAAAGCCATAATATTTTTCACTGGAGTTCCTTATTCCAATGTGATGTAATAATTAATAAATTTGAACAGATTATACAGGACATTAGTCTATATTTTCTTGTAAACAGAATTGTACCATTAATAACACAACATTTAGCACAATACACAATAAGGGATGTTTAAAGTAAAAATAAGCCCCCGCACGACCTAGCCCCTGTGGACACGCTTACCGCAAACTTTTAGGTCATGATATATTTTTAATGACCCGTACGATCGTGCCGGGAGGAAAGCGAACACAACACATAATATAAATAAGTCTGAAATTCGGAGATGAAACGACAGAAACATAAAATTGTTATATTAATTGAAGTACCTACCCGGCACTTCAGATTTTAAAATACATCTATTTGAATTTCAATTCTATTTTATTGATTAAATGAATGAAGTAGAATCTTGGTTGTGGAAATTAAGCCAATTCTTAACATACAATCGAGCTGAAACTCTGCAGAAAGACTCTGTGTAAAGAAAATGTATTCTATCAACTTTTGGTGGCAATCAATTAATTAATTGTGAAATATCCCAAAAAATCAAATAAAATTTATTTGCCAAGCCGGGATTCGATCCCGCGACCTTCCGAATGCGAGTCTTACCGCTGGACTAAGCTGGCCGTCTGATATTAGATTTTTCTCGGAAATGTAACGCATATATTAGAAAAATAAATATATTACATTTAAAATAACGCATGGTAATTTATTTATTTATTGTTTGAAACATTTACACGGTGTTAACAATTATTAAAGTTATAAAATTGCCAATGGGATGTTCATAGGTATTAACACACCAATTATAAATGTTCACAGCATGCGTAATCAATTTTTACTTGTTACTACAAAATAAAATATAAAGCATTGTAATGTAAATGTAGAACATAACCTGCAGAGAAAAAAAGAACGATAATAGAAATAAAATGATTATAGAGCAATCGCTTAATTGTTCTCCATGACATATCATGGTAGAAGATTGTTAATTTGCTTTTTGAAATATATGAGACTATTTGTATAGATATCTACATGGTCACATTCAATGGTATTATATAGACGACACATACGATAAGGTGGATTGAAGTATGCAATATTGTTATTAAATAATTCAAGATGGAATGTATGTGTATATGTAAAAATAATGTGGTATGCACAAATGCCTAGGGGAAAATTTCGGTTCTAAAGGTATAAGGAATTGTGATGTGATTCCAAGAGGCAGATACCCGTTCTTAATCCTTTCCCAAAGTATTGGGAAATCTAACTATAGGGATAGGTATATTCCTTAGCTAAGGATAGGGAATCGGCCCCCTATTCTCTCAGATGACAAAAGTCATTATTTTTTCAGGTTAAGGACACTTTGGTTTGGTATGGGTACCACCGCTCAGGAACCATTTTTGGATAACCAACGCCGCTGCCATGGCACCGCAGGTCGACCTAAGTGGTTCGACTTAGCGAGGGTGCCCGGGATCATGGGATGAGGTTTGGCGGCGGATGCGTTTACCCGCCTACTGTATGGTTGCCGGATCGAGAGAGATTGGTTGAGGGAGACCTTTTGATCTCTCCATTAGGACTCTCTCGGAAAATCGCCTTACACCGCATTGGAAGGGATGGAGTCATACGCCTGTCACTCCTAGACGTACTAACCCCTAGATTCCTACCCATCCCTCATGCCTTTTTCCTTCCCTGAACTTTCACTCCTTTCTTTCCTCAAAAGACCCTCCACACAGCATCCCCAAAGATGACACAGACCCCGAGGTGAATTATTTTCCTCAGGGCCTCAAAAAAAAAGAACGGGAATCCGTCCGGGAAACGGGAATCTCGAATGAAAAGTTGTTTATTTTGAGGTTAAGGACAATTCCTAATTTTTGTTTGCTCAAAACTCCCATTTTAATCATTTCCGGCGATTTCGTAACTACAATAACTTTTTTATTCCGACGATACCTAGAGATGTAAGTTCTTTTTATTTAAAATTAATAAAAACAATATCTTACCATTAATATATTACGTACAACTATTTTAAAACTTTATAACCTGTTTAAAATAGTTTTTCAATTATAAATTTAGCGGTAAGCACCAGATTTTATTTTTCTAGACGATGAATTAATAACTTCGGGAGGTATTCATTTAGAAACTTCTTAAATATTTGTAACACGTTCTTCAGAATTAATTAAAATGAACGCGGCGGAAAGGTCGAATCTCCTGGCCGAATTCGACCGTACGTTCGACTAATACGCCGCGCAGCGGGCGTATATTTGTTTACACGCTTTCTTCACTTACGTCGTTAATATTCCCACATTTGTCTTCTTCTTCTTTTCTTTGAAAGGGCAAATTCGACAGTAGGTCTGTCCAATACACGGGTCGCACGTCGCAATTTGTATACACGGCTTTTTTACTTACGTCGTTAAGATTCTGAATATATTTTAGGGTTTATTGTTGTCTTAAGTAGAACCGGAATTGCCCACAGGATTCGAACTTCTGAACTTTAACCACTTTGTGATGAGGATCAAGGCGAAATAAAGTAAATCAATTTATGTGTTCTGCTAAAACTCTCCAAAAATAAAGGATAAAAAAGTGTACATAATTTTTATTAGAACAACTCTCTGTTATAACTTTTGAAGGTTATTCAATAATATATATAAGTTGGAATCAAAGTTGTACGTAAAGAAGTTTTGACACCAGTTCTATTGTTTGCCAGTAAGATTTAGAACTGTCAGGAAAAGTAAAAGAAAACAAACCAGATACAGTTGAAATGAAATCATCCAAATGGGCCGAAAAAAGTATTTTATAAATGTTGGTATCAGCTCAATCCTACCCTGATTTTATCTTCCGCGATATATTTTCTTTTCCACTAAAACTATTTAATGGCTCGAGAATGACTCGTTATTTTCCGCCAATCTATTTTAATTAGTCAACTATAAATTAATTAAATGATAAAAAATAGATAAATAATGCCGGGTATATGGTATACTTATTCGTTTTAAAAACGTTAAAAAAGCAATCTTTGTCTTTTTTTGTAAAAACAAATATAAGCAAAAAAAAAATCCCATGAGCTAAGGGTAATCTGACAATAATTGTAATTTTTTCTGTTACCATCATTACAAGCGGAAAATTTGGCTGGTGCAACGATGAAGAAGCTAGTGGAGGCTGGAACCCGCAATGCAACGACAGACAATCAATCGATAGCATAAGGAGATTCTTGATTCAGCACGGATGTGCCTCCGGGAAATTGATGAAGACATTATTCTTCGATGTGTTCTGTTGTCTGAATATGTCCATATTCAGACAACAGAACAAATCAGAATCCTTTAGGATACATCGTTCCTTTATTAATACAATCATGTCAATGATGTGAATTGTTCAATGCGCATACATACTTACATACTCACACATACATACATACTCACACACACACACACACACACACACACACACACACACACACACACACACACACACACACACACACACACACACACACACACACACACACACACACACACACACGCACACGCACACGCACACGCACACGCACACGCACACGCACACGCACACGCACACGCACACGCACACGCACACGCACACGCACACGCACACGCACACGCACACACACACACACACACACACACACACACACACACACACACACACACACACACACACACACACCTACCCTCTACGCACATCACCCGGTAATTACTTAATATACCTAGTTACTACAAAGAAACATGTTATAGGTACCCATCATGAAATATACTTAATATTTGTAAATTGTTTTCACCACTGTAACTAATGTACTGTTTTTTTCTATTTATAAAATAAATAAAAAATAAAAATACATCATTTACGCTCATTGGCTGTGAATGCGGTTTAGTGAGGTTCTTCCGTCCACGTCTTCCAAGGGAGAGAGAATTCTGGAAGTCAAATTATTAGGTTCACAACAAGGTGCCTGTTTTTCACGTCCTAAATCATGCCACTGAATTTGCCATGACTTTTCAGGGAATGAAGTGCTAGAAGCAGACTTTCGCCTTCAGTACAAAGGGGTTTCCTGGGCGTGAAACGGCTGGCCGGAAGGTTTGCAAGTTCATATTGAATCTTAATGTTGCTATTCAAGGTCTTTTTGTATTTGTTGAGGGTTGCAGTCTGTAATCTTACAGTGAGCGGTGCAATATTCGAGGAGACTGTGGCGGAGAGATGTGATCCACTCACCGTGCGTAGAGCAGCGTTTTATTACACGTCGATCTTCTGTTTTGTGTTTTTGCATCGCAACCCCAGCTAGTTCCATCTTCTCAACTAGTTTTCTTTTGATAACCGATCAATGCTAATGGAATACAAAACCATTTATCAAGGCATTTCATAACAAGAGAAGTTAATCGAGTTACAATTTATGTCTGTTAATGGGATGAGAATGTTGCTTGAAAACCTTTTTCTTTATCTGTCCTTGATAGATACTTACATGGCATGTCGGGTCTACATCGATTGACGTAAAATTTAACCTTGTCGATCGTAAGAAAACTTTTGTAATTGTGTCTATGTAGGTAATTCAGTTACTATCTGGTAAACTTACAAACATGAAATATTTTTTCCCTTACTCGCTGAAACGCGTGCGCATTTTTGTAATGCTATTTGCGCGTTCGCGTGTTGTTGGAGTTGTGTCGCCTATCTCTATTTGGGGAATAAAGAATAAAATTTATGCTATAGGTGAAGTATAGAAAATATATTTTTTAACTGTTATAGGTGACACCTTACAAGTCCCTTTACACATTTTACAGAACGGTAAACTATTTTAATGTTGTGAAAAGGCTGTAGATAGAGAATTGTTGATGAAGGTTTTGAAGAGAACCGGAATAAATGAAGTAATAAAGTCAGTTAGCGCATTTGTTCCTAGCACTGAACAGAAAATGTCCAGAGGTGTAATGATTACCAATTTGAAAGAAAAGTTGTGAAATTTTTTCATTTTTATTCGATCTTTCATCTCTTGACTCCAGATAAGCCAATAAAATCTATTATGTGATCAAGATTAATTTGAACTTTTGGATTAATCTTTCTATTTGGGAGGCGGGTGTGGGTACCGCCACCCCGGGAACCGTTTAATGGATTCCAAACACCTCTGCCATAGGTCACACTAAGTGGTTCGCAATGTTTGGTGACTAAGGGTGCCCGTGTTCGTGGATTTGTTCGGATCTTCGGAAACTATCGTTTTTACCTTGTTTGTACGTGTGGTATTTAACATTTCTGACCTTAGCAGAAGGTCAATCGCTTGAAACCCATCAAAAGAGACAGATAGATACTTGCCTTCCGCTTTTCCCAGAGGCGCAACTCAACTCGGGCCCACTTAATAACGGGCGAGATAAGTCGATGGGAGGTCCGAGATAGCGCAGTTTTATCATTCCCAGGTCTCAGGGCCGGATAAAGATCTGAAGGAACCCAAGATAATAAAAAAATCGAAATCTCTCCTGATCTACCCGAAATTATGTAACATTACGAACATTTGCTACCGGTTCTACCGGTATTACAATGGAAGCTGCTCCGAGGAACAAGCATTGATCGATTAACTAGTCATTGAGCTAGCATTGATCGATTAACTAGCTATTAACTAGTCATTGATCCCCTCGGCACCGGTGCACAGTCGGGAAACACGCCAAACGCCCCCAACATTTGTACACAGTTGACATTATTCACATGAGAACGGGTCGTTTCTACGACTCGTTCTTGAGTTCAACAGCTCGGCTGTGGAAAGATTTGCCAGCCTCTGTGTTTCTTTCCTCCTACAACTTGGGCCTCTTCAAGACCCATATTCACTCCTTCCTCTCCTCAAAAACACCCTCCACACAGCATCTTCAAAGATGACATAGGCTCTGAGTGAAATTATTTTCTTCAGGGCCTCCTGTATAGTTAAATAAAAAAAATAAAAAAATTGCAAAAAGCGTCGTAGGTGATTTTTTTGTTTATTTGCTTGTCTTTGTAAAAATTCCAAAAAGTATAATCTATACCGGGTTTAACCCTTAGCAACACTCTCTATTTTTAGACTTCACAAATTAACTTGTGGGGGACCTAGTCCCCCTTAAATTTATGCTTCATAAAAATGGAAATAAGCATTTTTTGGGATTCAATTATTTAAAATTAATGAAATACGTGCAATAAATCAAAAAAAAACTAATTTATTATATTTTTTAAACAAACATGTAACATTTTTAGGAATTTCAAGAAGAGCCATCTCATTTTACGATCGGGCAGGATCGTAGGCTAGGCAAATGCACAATAATGTTATGCGCTCGAACTCGTAACCGCAATGGCGGTGTTTTTTCCAATGTGTACCTGTTTTTGCCATAAAAAGCCACTCAGATTTGCATTATCTAGGCTACCATTTTCCGAGTCACCAATGCATAAAAAAGAAATTTTACTTACGTAACTACACTCGTGGGGGTCCCAGGTTCCAAGTCCTAGGTCCTAGGTCCTAGGTCCTAGCTCCTAGGTTCTAGGTCCCAGGTCAGCCCGGGCGATATTCTTCATATTGACCTCTCGGGCGATACCATAATACACGGAGCTGCAAGCGCCTAAGGCTTAAAATAAAATAAATATTTGCGATAACCTGCTTGGTGGGGGACTCTACTCCCTTTGTTTATGTATTGGCAGCTTCCTAAATACTAGCTAGTACCCGGCGTGCTTTGCTATGCAATTTAATAAAGAAATTGTTTCTTCCTGCGTGTCCTTTCCCATTCGTCCCGTTCCTCTTCCGCCTCCCCTTAATCTCTTCCCCTCTCCCACGTCACGTTCCCACTCCGCCTCCTCCACCTTCCCTCTCCCAATTCCACTCCCCCCTTCCCTCCTCCTGATTTCGCCTCCCCTCTCTCACCATTCTTCCCTCCCCCCTCGCCGCTCACGCATTCCATTCATTCAGTCCCGGTACATTCAAATTTCAAACAGCTCGCCACCTATTGCAACTTTTTAATACAAATTTCACAATGCTCACCAATAGTAAAAAAAGAATTATTCAATTTAGAATAATTCTTTTTTTTGTGCAGTCGTCCGGAAGTTATGCGCGTACAGTCATTTTGGAGTTTAATTTTATTTATATAGAGAGATATTAACTACGACGCCTGAAATAAAATTTCCCGCAAAGATATCAACACAGGTATCAAGAGAACGATTTGTTTTGCTTTTCGTCTGATGTTATCAATAACTCGCTTTCGTAAGGGACAATAAATGAATAATAAATATTTAATAACGTCAGAACTGACCATTATAAACCGCCTATATTACTCGCACATAATTTAGCTTTCTATTTTTGGAATAATTTTTAAAATCGTTATATTGGTTTATGCGTAAAAGTGTAACAAACAAACACACGCAGTTTCGTATTTCTAATATTAGTATGGATAGTAGGTTCAAGATGAGTGAATGATGATTTTAGTTCAAATAAGTACAACTTTTGGAACCGTAGGATTGATTGCAACTTTTTCATTCTTCTTAGAAGAACCCTTGTGCATTGGCCTGTCCTGCTCTTCTGCCAATCCGGCCCCGGCTGGGTTTTTCAAAAGGAAATTGGGTCGTTAGCCAAGTGGGGCCTCTCCGGGGGTCCTGCGTGCCTGTGGCAGGAGGAAAAAAGTTTATTTCGGACATGTATTATGCAAAAAATATTTAAGTTGTTTTCGATGGTCATGATTATTCTTCTTCTTCATGTAGTGGAAGAGATGGTGACGCCCTCGTTGATTGAGGGGTAAGGCTCTCGACTAGCAATCCGGTAGTCGCGGGCTCAAATCTTATTTGAATGATTTATGTTATTTCACAATTGAATCTCTGAAAAATAATATAAGGCATATAAGCGGCACGTTTCAGAGTGGAAAATACTCTCAGTATCGCCCCAATGTAGGACCACTATTCAGATTGAAACGTTGCTTGAACGTTTTTTAGCTGTGTTTGGTGATTTTAACTGTGTCTAGCTGTGTTTGGTGACTACGCATGAATAGCCAGGTACTTCCCAATCTTCTTTTTTCCATTTTTCTTTCCCTTCCCGTAACCTTCAGCCTCACAACCTTCCCCTAATTAAGGATGTCAAGTCTCACTGGCACTGGAGATGGGTAAGTTCTGCATTTTGCCGGAGGCCTCCGAGACGTGCTTTATTTTAAAAGTACTCGAGTTCCAGGAGCAGGTCCCGGATCCGAGTTCTTGGGTGCAGACTGGGTAGTAGGTGCTGTTGCGGCTACCAGGACGCACGGGTCTGGCCGGAGCCAGACCCGTGCAGAAAAGACGATTAGAAAAAATTGAATGAACTGAGATACATTTTTATGTCCAGATAACTTTTGAGAACATTGATAATTACATTCGGAACGAAGGAATGGTTTCTTTATATCCTTGAAAGAATAGCAAAGATGTGAATTTTTCAAGATAATTTGGGAGAACATTAATAATTGCATTAAAAAAAATGAATGGTTTCTTACGAGAGATCGCAAGGTTGAGATTCTTTCCAGGTCATTTTGGATAACTTTTACAATTGCATAATTAAAAATATAGTATTAAACTAAATTTTTTAAACATTTACTAAGTATTAGAAATTTCAAATAATTGCGCATTCTCCACACAGCATTCCCAAAGATGAAATATGCCCTGAGGGAAATTATTTTCCTCAGATTTTCTTATGTGGAGTAAAATAAAAAAGAAGATAATTAATTTTTGATGTTTTTTTTTTTAATACATTGATTTATTTATTAATTAACGAAATGATTGACATTGATTTAAAATTTAATACTTTGATTAACATATTTTCGTGTTTATTTTGAATAAATTTTGTGTACTCCGGCTGTGTGTGTTCTAATATTTTTTTTCATTTTTTTTATTACGCATCTCAGAATAGACATCGTCTAGTGAGGTGGGTAACGTACTTGCATTTATCATATGTTATCTCAATTAACGCGTGGGTTGCCGGAAACTTAATTTAAATTTCTCCCTACGTATCTCAATGATGAAATACACACGGAATATGCTAATCAAATTTTCAATTGAATATTACATAAAATTTTAATATTCCCGGCATTTGAAAAGCGGCCTTCGCAACTCGGCGGTCGCCGAAGCCAGGTTTTCTGTTAATTGAAAATCAACCCTTATTCTTCTCTCATTAATCTGAAAGCCTTGAAAGTTAAATAATCCGGTGGCGGGAGGGGTGGCAGGTGGCAGCCGCGACTCGGGGCTTTAACGAACCTCCCGATCCCTTGATGACCAAATTCTAAGGGTATTACTTAAAGCCTCCATCCGTCAACGTGCGCGAGCCTTATTAAAAATTCACATTCAAGCCGTTGATTAAAGGTGCACTAGTTAATCCATGTGTAATATCTAATATCAGCATAAAACCATAAAAAATCACGTGATTAAAAAATATTTGTTTCTTTTAAAATAAACGTTTAGTTACAATTAAATTATTTTTTAAAGTAACATTAAATTTTTAATTTTAAAAAAATCTTACTGCTGAATCGAAATCGAATCGAACTGAGCCAAATTCCAATTGGACAGGACTGAGATTTGTTTTGTGTATTAACTGCAGCAAATTTTTATGTCATTCGATTTCAGAGAAATGCGAATATGACCGCGTGAGTACGCGTGATTGTCTCCAAAAGTTGACAAAATGCAACTTAATTGTTGTCGACAGCGAGTCTATTTCCAGAGTTTCAGCTCATTATTAGTGTATTTGTTCAATCGAGAAAACAAAATTCAAATAAATGTATTCATTTATTTATTCACGCTTTGAAGGTTTTGTACATGTGTGCATGTACACGTTATTATAGATACATAAGTTATTCAGGAGTATAATAATAAGGGTATGGTATATAACATAATAAATATAAACTATGTAATATGTAATTACAAACTTAAACATAAATAGTTTGTTCTAAAACAAGTTTTAACGAACATAGCTAAATTAAAAGAGCAATAAGTTGTACGCGTGGAAAATGAAAAATGAGTTGAATTATCATAAAAAGTTAAACAAATGAGTTCGATAAATGTATAATATGATAGTTTAACAGCAAAGAGATAGAGAGTACAAAAATTAAGAACTTAGGTAATCTGTACATAAGTATTTAAAGTTTGTTATTATTGTATCGATCTTGAAGAGACCATCGAATATAATCAATAATATATTATTTATTATGCAAGGATATCAAAATATAAGTCAAACTTTAGAAGCCCAATCTAGGTTATTTTTATCTATACACAAACAAATATCTCCTTTCTCTTTCGTACACATCGGTGTTGCCTTGGTAAGTCCTTTCATATTGGAGTTATCGTACTGTTGTAGATCAATTTGACCTTTGTTTAGGCCTTTTGTAATTTGATGATATTGTGAAGTGTTAATAAAGAAAAAATAATAATGTAAAACTATTAAATTGTTATGAAACATTTATTGGTTAGTAGAAAAAAGAAGATTTTGTTAAGTTTTTTTTTTTTGGTTTAAAAGAAGCAAACCGAAGGGATCTTATTTTGTACCAAATTTTTGTATTAATTAGTAATAGTTGTTTTTTCAAAGTCTAAAAAATAAATATTTTTCTAATTATGCGTTTTTACATTTCCTAAATAGTTAATACGAATAAATTATGATAAAAAATAGTAAATTACACAGAATAAACTATGTTACAAGTGTTTTTATTCATGTAGGTAAATTTGACCTATGATTGGGTTTTTTATATATCAAAATATGATTGGGTTTCTGTGGTTAATGTGATTAAGTTATTAAAATTATAAAAATATTTACATAAAGATGGTTGTTAATAAGGTTTATAAGTTACAAAATTTATTACTTACGTATATAAAGTAGGTGTTTTGCGGGACATAGCTTAAAATAGCTAAGCCTTAAAAATAATCGTAATCGTATCAACTATCCCCAATGGTTATTCATGTCAAAATTGTCAGAAATAAAACCTCAATGCAATGGAAAGGAGGTCAACTAATGAAGTGGTGATTTTGTCAAAGAACTTTGATCAGTTTTAATTTGGATTTTATCAAAGAGGTGGTAAAACTGAAAAAATACTAGAGATTATACAGATAACTATCTTAAATACGTGTGCGAAAACATTACATTTTTCTTATTTTGTTAAGGTCCAATGTATTTGTTCAGTTTACGGAACAACTCATACTGGTTTCATAGAAATCGTTGTATCTCCTTTACTGTCATGAGTAGAAATATAATCTTAACGAGATTAGAAAGAGAAAATACCACGATTTATGTATAAATATAAAAATTAACCACAAAAGAAGTATAATGTAGACTTTTATGAAACCAAAATTTCGGATGGCAATTTGAAAAAAAAAAGAAATTTTGAGAATTTTTAATAATTATTTTTGCATAGAACGATATAAAAGCGAGGTGACTACAACGTTAATAATACATTTGTCTGATAAAATGTGTACGTGTTTTTTTTTTTTTCGTTATCAGTAATTTAAATTAGAAAAAAACGTAATGTGAGCCATTTTTTTAATTTTCCTACGTTTGCATGCAAAAATTTTATATTTCAAAAATTATTTATTTATTTTAATTTATGTAATTTAAAAGCGTATTTTGTCACCTTACAAATAAAGTTTTTTTTGTTTAAGGATATTCAAAAATATTCAAATTCAAATATTTATTTGGATTTTATTGCAAAGCGGAAATATTTTGACCCTCTGATAAAGTATGGTCTGAAGGGGTAAGCATTTTTTTAGGACCTTGATCAATTTTTTAGCTTACATTTTTTTAGCTTATCGAGAATATTTAATATTTAGCGATAATACATTTTTTCCCTCTTCTGCCATGACAATATCAATTATAAACTAAGGCAGAGAGTGTTACAATGTTATGTGTGGTCGGTCTTGCTGTATGGAGGTGAGATATGGACCTTGAAAGTAAATACCATCAACAGGTAAGAGACTTTTGAAATGTGGCTTCACCGGAGAATGCTCAAAATTCCATGGACCGACATACAAACATTTTCCAGAGTGAAGAAGAAAACTTTTGTGCCTTTCCTTGAGATAAAGTTTATTTAAAGAAATACGTTTTTAAAAATATTAAGTGATTTGGCATATGATTTAAAATTGCACCTTTTCAAAATTTTATTTTTAATCAGTTTATCTTCTTAAACTGCGAGTTAAAGTGTTGTTTTTCTTGTAATTTAATAGAACCAGATCGATACTATATGAGATACTATATACGATACCTGTATTAAGATAAATATCATCGGTATTTATTATCACAAAACTCAAATTAAACAGATATTTTTTTGAAGTAGATACTAAATGAAAAGATAATTATGTCATTATTTTAAATATCACTATCGGCTCTATGCGAACTCAGAATCATGTCAACTCAACACCTCTTTGAAAAGTCATTAAAAGCTATTAAAAAATAATGGAAAAATATCCATTTACCTAACCTAACCAGTTTTTGGTGTATTTTTTCTTTCAGAGGAGGTGTTGATTTGATTTAATTCTGAGTTGTCCGGTCACCGTCACTATCGTTATCATGGGTTTCACCTACAAAAGTTATTGAAAGAAAAAAAATTGATTGACTATTTTTTTATATCTTTTATCTCTTTAATTTTATTTTGAATAGGTAGATTTCAACATGAAATAGTTTATCTGATTCAATAAGAATGTAGAACAAATAATTTTATTAATGACATTATAATGTGACATTATTTCATATCGAAATAAAACCAGGGTTAGGAATCATCGTTGTTTAAGTAAGATAACAGTGGTTTAGTTTGATCAGAGATAACAACAAAACGGAAGACAGCATGGCATCATGTAAACTCTAGTTACGCCAAAATTGCATGAATTATTAAAACGGCTAAAGTAAAGAAAAAAAAATGGCAGTACTGAAAATATCTGCCTACGTCATCTTTGGGGATGCTGTGTGGCGGGTTTTTTTTAAGGAAGGAGAGTTCTGGAAAGGAAAGGGGTTTGAGGGTTGGGTAGAAATCTGGGGTTGAGTGTGTTCTGGGCATCCCTGCTAAATCACCGAACGTTGCGAACGGGATGGTTATCCAATAAAGGTTTCCGAGGCGGCGGTACCCATTACCGCCTCCTAAATTGAGGAATGTACAATGGAAGGGACCCACCACTTTCCCAACGGCTGTGTGAGGAAACTGATTGTTTAACCTCCTTAGCCGCACACGTCAGGACTCAGGACTCTAATTTCTTTGTAAAAGGGAAGCTAAATTTATTTTTAAACAAATCTAGACCCTCCTATGTCCCTGCATGCATAATTGTTAGTAAGAGGGATGAGTAATATACAATGTGCGGTCGTTTCAGGAAAAATATGTTATAATTACACAAAATATATTTAAATGACCCCGTAGGGATGTGCAGAGAGGATTTAACACCGAATAAAAAAATAATAAAACTATTTTCATTCAAATGCATCAAGGAAAAATCTGCTTCTCTATATACTGTATGTACCAGCGCATAAGTACAAAAAAATGGACACTGCATAAATGTCTTTGATATTTATACCAACTAATTATTAAGGGCATTTTTCATCGAACTGAATATTTTTTACTTTTGAAATTGGTAAATAATGCAAAAAATATTATAATTTTATAATAAATATTATTTCTTGGGATCAATTGTCGGGAGATCAACTGTCGGGAGATCAACTGTCGGGTTACCAATTATCATCAGATCTGCTGGAGACCTCAAAGGGTCTCCCTCAATCAGTTTCTCTCGATCCGGCCAGCCACGCAGTTGGTGGGCAGACATATCCGCTGCTAAGATCCGGACAAACCTCACCCCCATTAACCCAGGCACCCCTGCAGTCACCCTGAAGTCACCAAACATAGCGGACCACTTGGGGTGATCTATGGCAGAGGCGTTGGTTATCCAATAATGGTTCCTGGTACGGCGGTACCCATACTCGTCTCCCAAATAGAAAAAGGTGGCAAAATACCCTAAAAATAAAACACGAAAATACTTTTGGCAGCGAAAATCCCAAATCATTTCAAATCATACATTATTTAAAGTAGTTAATTTGTAAAATTACAAAATTTTATAAAATAAATTTTTTACGACCTCCGGATTCATATTCGAGAGCCTCATCCACGGCTCTCGAATATAGGTAGTAGCAGTAGTAGTCACTTACTTAGTAGTACTAAAGATAGGGAGCCTGACCACGTAGTTCATTTTGGTATTTAGGTAGAAACCAACGCGGGTCGCCGCGTTTAGATGCGTTTTACATTAGTATGAGTGAACGCGATTTCAAATTGATAAACCTTAAATGGCCCATCTCCCTTGTTCCCATTATCTATGGTTTGAATTTAAAATTAATGAAAGAAACTTTAAAGCTTATCCACATAGAAAAATCTCATAATATCTGAAGATATCACAGTAAGAATACTCAAAGAAATAAGCAGGTACTTACCCCACGAAATTGAATGCACATTTTTAATAAAGATTTCTCTTGGCTTTCTGCAGGAGAATCTTCAGTGAAGAGAAATTTGCAATCCTTTCTAAGAAGACATATTAAATTTTTGAGTCTCTTCACATAGTGTGGTTACATTTACACTCGAGCGATGGCTACCTAAATTTAGATATGTGATTTTCTTAAATTAAAATTGATCATATATTTTAATTTCTTTTCTAATTTCATAAAACCAAAAAATATGTGATAAATGGCAAACTCTATTTGGATTTGTTGGCTATAAATTGCAGTAGGGGAGGGCGGGACAAGACGGGGTGGGGGGGCAAGATGGAGTTTTTACTTGATAATTCGTCCTTATGTGCCCCCGCCGCACCCAGTACCTTTAATATTGCGACTCCAATGATCCGCGTTGATGTCGTGAGCTTTTGTGTTGTTTTTTCACGTTTTTGATGTAATGTTACGAGTGCACCTTGAGCGTGATATATTAAAGATTATTTGATTGATTAGACTGGTTGACGGGTATCCGATATTAACTACTGTCCTTAAGGTAAGAAATTCAAATTTGTCTGAAGTTATAAAGTAACATATTTTTATTCATCCCCGATGAAGGTTCAGGTCGAACTGAAACCGGTTGGATAAAAAAATAATAAAGCGGAATTGAAACAAAGTTATATTATTGTGTCTATTATAACATATTTATTACAATGCTTAAAAAAACACGCCTGGGGGCATGACGGGGTTATACCATCATGCCCTCTCTTCCTTACGATTGTTTTATTTATTAATTTATTATTTAAAATACGAAACGAAAAGCTGCAAACAGCAAAAAAACTGAGAGAAGTCAAGCGATCGAAAAAAAATCTATTTACTGAAGACACAAAAAGGCATGTTACTTTTATTATAAGGGGAGGTATTTGGAGTCAATAAGAGGATGGATTTCCTGCCAAATGTATCAAGAGTAGGCTCACTGTTCCTATGCAGGTGTCGACCAGGAGTTAATACTTCTTTGCCCCAAGTGTGAACCTTAAACCCATCTTCACCCCATCCGGCGGTCTACCCCATCTTACACTCCTGGTAGGGTAATATGGGGTGAATGATAGTTTTATTTAATTAAATTTTTTATAACTTTTTTAAATATCTTCAAGCATTTAATTCTATGGAATATTACAGCTGCATGACCACATCTACATTTGCATTAAATGTGGATTTTGAAATATTTCTTCAAATAGATTTTATTTATGATTAAACGTTAACCACCTCGTCTTGCCCTTATTTCGTATGTTTTTGTATTAATTCATAAAAAGATTATGGGGTTTATTATAAGAATATCTAAAGATTTCAAAAATATCCACGCATTTAAAATACTTTATACAACTCTAGTTAGAAGTAATTTGGAATATAATTCTCCCATATGGAACCCTTTCTACAAAAGTCATGAAATATCCATTGAAAGAATCCAACGCATTAGATGAATTAATTTTAAATTGGGAATTGACGTTAACTATGCTTCTCTTTTACAAAAAAATCACTGTTATCGTCTACACACTTTAGGTAATGAATTTGCTCATATCGATCATGTCGGAATTATGAAAAGATGCATAAAACAAAATTTATTTGCTAGTACTACCACATAATCATAATATAATCATTATTCATGTAACCATAATATGTCTTATCAGTACGCAACTAATATCTATTGATTAGAAACATATCATAGGTAACTTGTCATAATCAGTAATACCTACCTTTTATATTTTATATTATCTTAAATTTTTATCTTTAGTTTTTCTTACTCTTTTCTTGTTATACTATTTTTTATATTTATAACTTTTGTACTTTTTATTAGCTTTAAAGATATCTTATAGTCTTTACATTTTATTTTCACTATATTATTTCCTGTCTTTTATCTTTTTATTTCAACTTTTCAGTATACTTTATATTTTTTAGTTTATGCTTTTACTTTATACTTTCATTTTATACATCTTAATTTTTACTTACTGCTCTTTACCTCAACTCCTTTTTTTACCCTTTGTTTTTTATATAAATAAATATAGTTAATTATTTAACTTTACATTGATATTGTTCCTATCGTTTTGTTGTTGTATTATAATACTAATATAAATATAATTTTGTTAATGGCCCATGTTTTGAAATAAATAAATAAAGCGGGTATCAATATTGCTGCCCCGGTAACCATTTATTGGATAGCCAACATCATTTGCCGGCCTCCTTAGTCTAAGTGTAAGGCTCTTGACTCGCAATCCGAAGGTCGCGGGATCGAATCCCGGCGTGCGCAAAATAATTTTATTTATTGCTTATTTATTTATTTATTTAAACGCCCATAGGGCTTTTACATATAGTTCAGTACATGTTTTTGATAAAATATAGGAAATAACATAAAATATAAGAAACAAACTAAAGATAACATAAAATATAAGAAAGAAAATATAGATAAAACCAAATATAAGAGTTGACACAAAGCAGGTAACATAGAATATATGGGAAGTAAAAATAGAGATAAAGATGGTTTAAGAAGTAGGAATAAATAGTTGGCACATACGTCGTTTAAAGTTTGATAAATTTAATTTAATATCAAATACATCCATATTGTTTAAATATTATTGATTTATTTATGTTATTTCACATTTAACTCATTTTAAATAATATATAATAGATTTGCGGCACGTTTCAGAGTGGAAGATACTCTCCGTATCGATCTTGTGTAAGACCACCATTCAGAATTGAAATATTGCTTGAAATGGCTTTAACCTTGTTTAGTGACCAGATATGAATAACCAACCACTTCTCCACTTTCATCTTTCCCATCTCCTTACCCTCTCTACTACCTTCAGCCTCACAACATATCCCGATTGGGATGCCATGGTCTCTTTGACTCTAGAAAGGAGCAACTGGGACTCTTATGAGGCATTCACATAAAAAATAAAACATAAAAAAAATTGCCTTAGGTCCCCTTCGGGTTCACTTCGCTTGGTGAATTAGCAGGGGTGCCTGAGTTTATTGGGTGTAGTTTGTCTGGGTCTTGGCGGCAGTGTTTGGCGAGCCGGATTGGGGAGATCGGTTGAGAGGGACATAACCCAGACCTCTCCAGCCGGTCTCTCTCGATCCATCGAGTTGCACCGCAGTGGGAGGGATAGATTCTTACGTCCGTCAAACCTGGACACCTTTACCCCCAGATTCTTACCCACCCATCATATATTATTCCTTCCGATAACTTCCACCCTTTCCTTTCTCCAAAAATTCTGATCTAGGAGATATATTTCACCTTACAAATAACCAATATAAATATTGTTTATTCCTTTTCTTTTATATATCTAGGCACAAATAGACGTGTATAACTTCTGCAATTTTCATTATCTATTTATGTAAGTCTTAATATCATTTCTACAAACGTATGTTATTTTTATTATCTATGCATATGCTTTTGTTGTTTATAGTCTTTTTTTTCTCATTAAATTATATTTTCTTTTTTGTTCTAATTTTCATGTACTTAAAATAAATGTTTACTCAACTTATAAACTAGAATGTAAAAGCCCATTAGGGCGTGTAATAAATAAATAAAATTAAAAAAAGACCCTCCACACAGCATTTCTAAATGTCACGTTGGCCTTGAGGGTTTTTTTGTGAGGAGCTAATGTAAACAAAAAATTCAATATTTATTAAATTGAATGACCGAATCGAAAACCGGACACCTAGAAATCCTCATCGCTCAAGTAGTAAATAGGTGCCATCACAGGATAGTTGAACGATTTTGTAATGGTTCCAAGCTTCATTAACTACTTTCCTAACCGTCTCTTGTGGGAAATTTTTTGAAAAATAGAACAAATTGAAATAAAATCCAGTTTTATTGTTTTCGTTCAGATGAAAGATAAAATTATTCATTTAGATGCCGAATTTGTATCGCGTTCGTTGTTTCGTTGTGATTATCTCAAGCTGCCCAGAGGTACTGTGGCATCCTTTCTAGCGGTATATTGTCAGGCTGAAGGTAGTAAGGAAAGGAAGGAGATGCAGAAGTACGTGTAAATTGGGGAAGTACATGACACTTCAGATCTAGTTATCAAACACGGCTAAACCATATCAAACAACATTTGAATACTGATTTGCAGTATTTCACTGGGTGATACTGCGATCATAGAACGTGCCGCAAATCTAATGGTTGCGCAAATCAATTCACTTTCGTTCGCAGGCGGGTGCGGTGCAAATCTCAAACAAAAATTTTACTGAAAACTGCCCAAAGGAAAGGAAAGATTTCGAATGGACATTTGCCGCTAGTTCTGTGGTCCTTTTAACAATTCAATAGTTTCCTTTTGTCTTTATAATTGTTCAATAGTTCAATAGTTCACTTATAACAGTAGTCTATAAAACAGTTCAAACACTGGCGGTTAAATGCCTCTTATTGGTCACACATTGACCGGCAATTGTACTTTGTGGCAAGATAGATTCACGCGACGACGTGACGATTGGTTTCAGAACAAACAAACAAACAAACAAACACGGCTACATCTGCAGCCGCGGCGGGTATAATAATAAGTTCCCAAATTGAACTTATTGCGTTACTTAAAATCAAGTAAGATGCACAAATTTTACCGAACACTCGAATCGGTTGCGTTTTCAACAAGAAGAAAAACAAAAGAATGCGGAAATCGAACGTTGCGATTTTGTTTTGTCTTGGTGTAAAGGTAGAAAGGTAGGTATTTGGTGGTAGGAACCGGGTAAAGGAATAAGCAGTTTTCCAGCACTAAATCTTAAACAAAAAGAACACTGATTGGCGCAAACATCTAACATCAATCTATAAGAAGTTTATGTGGTGGGCAGGCAGTGTGACTTTGCTTTTTGTACAAATCTACAATTTTATTTTGATATTAATGAAATTTTGCATACTTAACCTTCAAAACAAGAGAAAGGTCACTGTACATATTATTTTTTTTCAAATTATCTCCATCTGCTTCCCAACCCAAATCAATATTTTCTTGGTTCTTGCTGATGAAATATTGGACACTTGACATTCAAAATTAGATAAAAATCACTATCCACATCTGTTTTCGTAAAACTGGGCGATTGTAAATATTGTAGTTTTATAAATTAAAATAAGAAATTACACATATTATTTAAATTTATTTTATTTGTGCATGTCGGGATTCAACGATCTTTTTACTCCGGATCGGCAGATGGCGTTTTCAAAACCCTTCGTGGGCAAAAAAAAGCGCCAAATAGACTGCTTGACCTCTTCCACACTCTTTGATTGATCTGCTATTTAGTTTCATATCAGACCACACTTTTATCGAAAACTAGCGAGTTCCCGGTATTTGTTGCTATGCTACTTAATAAAGAAATTGTTTCTCCCTGCGTGTCCTTTCCCATTCGTCCCATTCCTCTACCGCCTTCCCTTCCTCTCCCGCGTCCCACTCCGCCTTCTACACCTTCCCTCTCCCCACTCTCCTAGCTCTCTTCCCCCGTCCCGCGAACCCCCTTAACGAGTTTCCTTCCTCCCTCCCAAGTTCCCTTCCCCCTCCTGATTTCCCCTTCCCCTACCGGGTTCCCCTCCCCCCTGCCTTTATACAAATTTCATAATGCCAGAGCTCACCAGTATATATAGAAACCATCGCTGACAGACACATCAAATCCCCAAAGTTTCATCGCAATCGGATGAACTGTTAGCAACGCATAATTTCATGACGCCAGAATGCATTATTGTACATAGTAAGAATCGCGGATACGCGCACATCAAATACCCAAAGTTTCATCGCAATCGTATGAATGGTTTAGCAGCGCATAGCATACATTGACAGAAGCAAACATATTTTCATTTTTATATTATATAGATGTCTCTCACAATAGTCGAAGTAAAATGATACTTATGATTGAATAATTAAACGGCGCTGTATAAAGTTAACCATGTACTATTATTTTTACGAAAAATAAACCAGAAGCTCCCTAAACGAGGAAAGTCGCTCTAACCGCAACGCCAAAGAATTTGTCATCTTAAACTCGGAGGCATGGACAAAATAGAGTCCCGGACTTAAAACTTCTTTGCGAAAATATGTTTACGATTTCCCGTGTAACTTGAAAACATGAAAATGTTTGCAAGGATAATTATATTAGAACGGAGGACTAACTTTCGAAGCTCCTTTGCAAACTTTTAATTGGTTGTTACCTGAACAACTAATGATTCCTTCAAGCGACAAAATGTGATAAATAAACATTTAAGCAGACAGTGCGATTAATTTTTGGATGAAAAATTAATTAACATTTCCACAGATCAAGTTTCGGAAATTTTTTTATTAACTTTATTAAGGTTGGTATGTTTCAAATCCTCACCATGTTACTTGATGACCACCCGAACATTGGGTACCAATTTGATTTTTTAAATTTGATCAGTTTTCGCTAAATGCCGAATATCGGTCCAATTCAGCTACCGATGAATTTGTGATAAACAGTAAAGTAATTTGTAAATGTAAAGTAATTATCAGATGTAAATGTGTGGAGTACATCTGCCCTGATGATGGATACTGTAACGTTGTCCAAAATTTTGGCTAAAGAAGCAGGTAGCGCAACACGGCACAACATAACAAAAACATAAAATAAAAATACTTTTGGCATAATTTTTTGCATCGGACTACCATGGAATCTACTTTTTATCATGGATTTGGCATTATATGTTTTTTTCTTTCTTTCACCAAGTATAAATTGGACTTTCCTACAAATTTATCAAGAAATTCGTCTGCTGTTTGAATTCCGATGAATAATTAAATGGCCAAGACGGAGGATCAGCTGCTGCCGGAACGGCCATGCGTACGCGAGAGCAGTTCGAGCTCACACATCACTCCAGCTCACTTTAGCAATATTGAGGAATTATTAAGTTGTAAAAAAATATTACGGATTTAAAAATATTTAAAAAAAAAAAATGTAATGATAAAAAGAAAAAAAAAATTATTAAAAATGAATCACCAAAATGTATTAGCTAAATCATTTAGAATTTTATATAGTGCGTTCCCCCGGTCCGTTACGGAAGTATTAACCGTTTTTCAAAAATTAGTCAGAAAAAAAAAGTTGACGTACGTCGTAAGATTGAACTGAATAAAAAGCTTGTAAAATTACATGAAATTTCCTGGATAAAAAAAAATCGCAGGCGTCCCGGCGCCCGGCAGGCGTCGCGGTACGGGGAACCGACTGATGGGAACCAAGTGTTGGATCACCGCATTATATTAAACTAAAAAATTGGTGGAAATCCACCGTTTGCAGACGCAGAAATCAAACTTTTGCAGACAAGACCTTCCGACTACACCTGAAGCTAAAGGAGCGTGGACGCAGTCGGAGTAGTCGGCTGGCTCACAACCGCCCTGAGACTGGGCGTCGCCAGAAACCGCGGGGCTGGAGCCCTGTCAGATTCTTCAGCCCCTGTTTTAGCATCCGTCAGCAGCGGAGGGATTTGTATGCATATTTTCGAAAGCAACTTGGATCGCCCACATATAAGCGTCAACCCACTGGATAAACAAAACCACATGGTACTAAAGCTCCATAAATTAATGCCCCACAGTTTTATATAGTCTAGTCCTCATCAACATTACAATAATATTTTTTTTCTGCATCTATTTATGTAAATAAATGTCTATTTATGTAAATAAATAGACAATTATCCTTATTAAAGCACCTTATTATTTGATTCAATAACCCCTGCTCACACCAAGACATCACACAGCCGCCTACATAAGGTCCACGCCTGAGATAATGAATTCTTACAGTTCAAACCCATGTCAGTCTCATCATTATTCTATCTTTCATTCTAACTATAACATTTATTATAACGTATTCAATCAACAGCCTCCGTGGTCGAGGGGTACCAAAGTACAACATATATATGTGGGTACTCGTGGTAGGCTGGTTTAAATAAGAACCCAAGGTTGCGTGATAAAAATTCTTTAATGAGTACCACACAGTTAAAAACACGCGAACACGGTCTACGATATAAATAATTACAACTTCGTTGTAAAACACTGGGTCAAGGTGAATTGCAGATAGGCGAGGCGATTGCTTCGATCAGTTGGAAGGACTCTGAGCTCTGCCGAGATGCGTCCGCTTTTATAGCATGGACGACAAAATCAGCAACGTTTCTGGAATACAGTGAAATCGGGGCCCGGCTCCAAACGGGAAGACTCCCGAACGTTCTCGTCGCCATGTTCCAAAGTGCGCGAGTAATGTAGGAACTTTCGCGGAGGTGGCAGGTGATATTACTTGACAGTGAGTAGATTCGCTGTTCTGCTCCACTGGGCTGGTGCCACTGCTTCAGTTCCTCGCCGTCTGCGTTATAAGGCTGACGGCGGCGCTAGTAGGTTCGATTGCGTAAATTTAAACACGGGCGCTGCGTCTGGATACATCAATACATTTCTGATGCAATCCACAGCGTGACGTAGCGAAGGCTGATTGCTAAATATATATTATTTACCTACGCCAAAAATATATTATTGAAGCTTTTCAAAAATACTAAATCCTCTAATAGACCGTGTATGCATAATACTAAACCGAATAAAAATTATATAAAAAATATTTCAATTCATAAAACGACATTTGGACAAAGAAACTACACATAATTTGCAACAAAACTCCATAACATGACAACAAAGACATAAAACTAATAAAAAATTCTAATGAATACAAATCAAGAATAAAAATATGGCTGAAAGATGTCAATGAAAAACCCCTAATAATGACACTTAAAAAGACATAGAAGACAAATAAACTATATTTAAATAACTTTAATCCGGCTTGGCACGAGACCCTTAGTGGGGAAGACTAAGATTTACAATATTTTTACTTAAATTTATTATTATATTTTGTAAATATAATTATTTATCTAGAGAATGCGGGTTCAAATGCTGGGCGAATAAATTTTATTTATTTAATTTACGTTATTTCACAATTTTATTCATTTAAAATAGTATTTAGTATATTTGCGGCACGTTCCGGAGTGGAAAATAATATCAGTATCGCCCTGGTGTAATATCACCATTCAGAATTGAAACATTGCGTGAAATGGCTTTAGCCGTGTTTAGTACAGCCAGGAATTTCCTCATTCCCATCTCCTTTCCGATTGGGGATCCCTTAGTCTCACTACCTCCAAATAAGACCAGTTGGGACTCTTGTGAGGTATTCACTTTAAACAAAAAAATTTACACATTTGAGACAATAATTCTGAACACGGGGAGAGTACTAATTTAGGAGAGGCAACGAGAACGCGTAAATAGGTAGGTAACCTACCTATTTACGCGTTTGCTGTTTTTGGGGTCCTAGCATGGTCGATCGATAAGGATTAAAAGGATAACTTTCGGTAACTTCTCATCGTTCTCTAGGACAACTGCAGATCGCTAACGTACAAACAACAGTTGACGACGGATAAATTAAGAAAACTCAGTTATCATGAACTATTGCTTATTCATTAGCAACCTGCAATCATGCTAGGTAACGATAAGAAATTATTGAAAGTTATCCTATCAATCCTTATCGATCGACTGTGCACAATGACAAAGTGTTCTTAATTTATTCGAAGTCAACTGTTGTTTTTACGTTAGAGATCTGCAATTGTTGTAGAGAACGATAAGAAATTACCTAAAGTTATCATATCATTCCTTATCGATCGACCATGCTAGGACTATTGGTGCCCTTATTTATTGAAGGTTGTTTCGGTGCAAGTAATCGTACCATCGAGTACACGCTATCTTGCGAACGCTGGCAAGTCGGCGTCCTACCTATCTCTTGTTTTTATCAATTTAATTCTATTCATTCATTTTAAAAACATTACAGATTTAATATTATTCGTTTTTAGAAGAGAGATAATGAAAACAATAAGTACCTTATGGATATACACTAGAGTGGGCCGATTTTTTTTTCTTCCGAGTTTCTTTTAGCGCTAGTAATAAAAAGTTGTTTCTGCATCTAAAACATAATAAAAATTTAGTTTAAAAAAAATTAAAAAATATCCTAAAGTTCCGCAAGACCTCTGAAGTTTGAGAAAATATCGAAATATTTTAATTTTTTCAGCCTTCGCACAAAATATTCTGAAATAGTTTAAAGATTTTCAATTATGAGCTCTTGTTAAATAAAGTCTATAGCTTCGTTGTATAAAACCACCATTTATTATTTTTTTAGTGGTATGGCACTCGTCCGCCCGCAGTCCCCAAACCCGCCCTCGCTTGAGCAGCGCGCCATATTGACCGTTCCTTAGTCGACTAAGGACCCTCCGTTTCGTGATATTGTTTTGTAGGTAACTAAAAGTACTAATAATAAAAATATGGGATTAAGCTTCTTTGCCAACCATTTCGAAAGAGAGAATTACAAAAATTATTAAGGCGTATCAACATAAGTATATAAACTTGTTGAAGTCAGAAAAGGGTAGAAGAAATACAGTTTCCTTCCAAAGAAGAGTCTCTCCATTTAAAATCACAAGCTACCTACTGTTTGTTATTGATATTGTGCATAAAAAGAAAATTAATGCAATTTAGTAATGAAAATTACAGACAATAAATGAAAGTTTCCCCTAAGGGACCACCACAACACGGGCATATGCCTAGCATGGTGGTCGAAAAATCATAAAATTCATGTAACAAATATTTTAATGAATAAAGGAAACTTTAAAAAAAAAAAAAAAGGAAAAAGAGTTTTTGGAAGACCAAAGAGGTGAGAGAAAGATGTTCATCGGCAGTGTTGATATACCGACTACGAAACAATTTCTAAAGCCTATGAAGAGAAAATGATAAGATCTTACCAAATTAAATGAACAGGATGAGAAGAAAAAGCTTTAGAATTTGTGGATACTTCGAATCATTGTTTATCATTGCTTATCATTATCTTCCACCTTAACATCAAAATTATCTTCTCCGGTCGTAAAATCAAGTCGGCTACTTAAGACTAATAACACCGCCTTTCCGACAACCAGCAATTCTTCGTCTTTTACAGTTCTCTCCAAGATCTTTGACAGGTTCAGCATCGGATCGAGCTGGAGCAGCAATCGCTTCTGCCATTTAAATAATTTCAACATAATCACGCAGGATAATAAAGTTATAGACAAAAATAGACTGCGTCGCGGACGTCCGCGTACCAGATCTATACTCATCAAAGCTGTGTGCGTAAAGTAAGTAGATTATTTTTTAATGGTCGAAAGGATAAGATCTTAACTAATATAAAAAAGACACAAATACTATGAAAGCACAGTACTCGAAGAACACGTATCGATAATCGAGGAACCAATTTTCTTGACGCGTATTATGCCTAGGTCAACACTGCCGTAAACACAGCCAAACTAATAATGGAATATTTTGCTGGTCAAAACATTTCACTCTACCATTTTAAAGCAATTGGGTGTGACGGCACAAATTTTAACACAGGAATAACTGTTGATATGATTCAAACGATGGAGAAATACTTGAATGGACCGGCACAGTGGCTGATCTGCATTTTTCATTGCAACGAGCTGCTTTTACGCCATTTGATTATGAAGTCGGATGGTACAATCACTGGACTTCATGATTTTTCCGGCCCCGTAGGTTCGACTCTTCATAATTGGCATAATTTACCGGTACAATCTTTTTTTAAATTTATATTGAGTATTCAACGCCAAGATTTAAGCACCGATCAAAAATATTTGCTTGATAGTTTGAAAGTAGTTTCCAGCGGACGTTGTCATCCTGATATTGCCAGAAAAACCCAGGAGTGATTACTACAGCGAGTCGAATCCCACGATTATATATTGGAAGCGCAATGCCATCATATTTTTTCGTTATGTAAGCCACGTTTATCTTGAGGCCATACTCTCCTACGTATTTTGATATAAAACTACATGGGTCGTGCAAAAAGGTGCAAGGCGTATTTTTAGCACGATTAAATATTCGCGCTATCTTCCGGGTGAATTAAAAGCAATAGCTAATCCTGTACAGCAAAGGGCATACTTCGCTCATACTGAAAATTTACTCTTGTCAATGATAACCGATTTATCGAAAGCCAGAGAGTTATTTCGGACAGAAAATCGAACATTTAAAGTACCCCCATTGAATTTTGATGCACAATCCTACTTTGATTTGATATCTTGGCAAGATACGCCAATCACGAATCCTCTCATTTTGGAAAATGTAACGGAAGAAGAATTAGAAGAACTTAACCTAACTTCAGAAGTCAGTTCCATTTACAAAGAAGCTTTTTCCCATATTTTTATTATTAGTACTTTTAGTTACCTACAAAAAAATATCACGAAACGGAAGGTCCTTGGTCGACTAAGGAACGGTCAATATGGCGCGCTGCTCAAGCGAGGGCGGGTTTGGGGACTGCGGGCGGACGTGGTTTAGTGCCATACTACTACAAAAATAATAAATGGTGGTTTTATACATCGTAGCTATAGACTCTATTTAATAAGATCATCTGTATAACTTTTCAAGATATTACAACTCATGTATTTTTTATTTATTTTCTTCTATGTGTAGGTACTATTTATTGCTGCGTTAATTTTGCTGAATTCTTGAAAAACTTGCTTTCGAACAATTTATTCACGATCAAGTTAATAATAAAATCAACATAGTAAATACCTACACGTTCCTCAATAACTACTTTTAAGTATCTTAAGCACTCTTCTGTTTTGCCATTATTACACTATGTAAACTTTTTAACTCCTTTGTACAATTTTAATGATAACGAAACTACATACCTATGTACATATTAAACCTGTTTGTATCCTTAAAGTACAGTTTATAATGTTATATACTTCAATCTTACAATTATACTCCTGAATAACATGTGTAACTTGAATAATGTGATTCTGTAAAAGCCTTCAAGGCGTGTATGAATAAATAAAATAAATAAAAAAATAAGATCTCATAAATTAATATCTTTAAAGTATTTCAGAATATTTTGTGCAAAGGCTGAAAAAATGGAAATATTTCAATATTTTCTCAAACTTTAGAGGTCTTGCGGAACTTTAGGATATTTTTTGATTTTTTTTAAATTGAATTATTTTGATGTTTTAGATGCAAAGACAACTTTTTATAACTAGCGCTTAAGGAAATAAGAACGTTTTTTTTCACCATACAGTCGCGGCCCACACTAATATACACGCTCCAAACCCTACACAACTGACAAGCAACCATTAAGTGCCTATTTATCGTTTAAAATCCAAAACACACCGACAAGCAAAGAATAAACGTATAAAAGCAGATTTATACTGACGGCAACAAAGCTTGCCCTCTTAATTATGCTTCAATGATGTAAAACATATCGTTTATTATTTTTATACAAAATTAAAAAATCTTTAATTGATAGCCCTAATTTGTTGGAACTAATTTGCATTAACATACCTGCCAGACAACTCGTAGTAATGATATTTTTAAATGCTACTATAAACTCAATACTAATTAATCTATTTACTGACCGATTCCAAGAATCCATAACCTTGCGAATAAATACTGCGAATTTATAGATATATTTAGTGTTGACAGTTTTGAATGTTTCAAAAGTCAACTAATCTCGATTTTATCTGCTAATAATTAACTTTTATTATATTTTGTTCTTTTCATAAAATCTTTTGTCATCCAAACTTTAATAGTAAAATATTTACTTATTTCATTATATTTTTTCTGTTCTATTTGCAGTATTAAACAGATATAATTGTTTGTTTATACCCTAATACTAACTAGCTCTTATAAATTACACTTTGTTTTATTTCAGGTCTTATTATTAATAATTTGTATAAATATTTTAAGCTGAATTGTTTTAGTTTTTTTTTGTAAGTACAACTCGTACTATTTCATGTCTTTTAATTTATGTTATAATATTCTATACCTAACAAGTTGAATACATTCTTATTTATTCTGTTTTATGGATTATGTGTTACATGTGTGGCGTTCATACAACTATTTTTCGCCACTCAAAGAATTCGCGAGAAAGAACTACCGCCGCAAAGTACTTGCAAATTCACACTGCGCGCAGCACCTACGTATGCACGTATAGGCAGGCAATGTACTCGTGAGACCGGCTGCCCGATGAATAATAATATGCACCACCTTCGCGAAAGGTCCAGACTCAAGCGTGCATTCACGACTACAGTGACTTCTAGCACCTTCCAGCGCACGTATTGCCAGCGAGTGGAAAGTTACTCGGCCGCTCGCTCTTATATAAAGCGGCGCACTAAACTACAAACTTGTTCAGTTCAAGTCAGTCTTGCGACGCGCTAATCAACACATTAGTCAATCTCTACGGTCTCGCCTCTTTACAGCGAACCATCGTGTAACTCCGAGTGCCTGGTGCATCAGCTCTCTTCCAGGGCAGCTTCCTTCGTGGACGTCACAAGGACTATCTGCCGGTGGCTCCACTCACTGAGTCACCGCCGCTCATCTCCGCAACGCGCGTCGAGCAGCGGCCTGGAAGACGAGGTCATTTTCCACCGCCACGGTGTCGAGCATCACGCTGGTGGCTCCACTCACCGAGTCACCGCCGTTTCTCTCCGCAACGCGCGTCGAGCAACGGCCTGGACGACCAGGTCCTCTCCGCAACGAGCGTCGAGCAACACTCTGGTGACCTGCAGGCCCGTGGCCTGCTCCACCACAGCATCTCCGACCTGCTTCACCCATCATGACCGAGCACCCGCAACGGCACCTCGACATCTTCATGTTACATCGACCGACCTCAGCTACGTAGCTCATGATACAATAAACGACTGGACTCGCAACCAACTCGGATGCCTTTCTTTTCTCTCTCCGTCTCCGTCGACACCCGGAGTCCGTTCCCTCACATGTAATTAATATTGTGAATATAAATTTCCGTCTATTCATGTAAAAGCCCACTGGGGCGTTAAAAAATATAAATAAATGATTCGAAGTGATTCAATTTGACAAGAAGATAGAGCTATATATCTATCTATCCATCTATCTGGTACCTACCCTGATGTTTGGCAGTGAGGCATGGAACTGACAGAGAAAGGATGAAAGTAGACTGAATGCTGTAGAAATGAGATCCCTGAGACGTATGTGTGATAAAACCATGTATGATCGTGTGAGAAATGAGGAGATCCGCAAAGAATGCAAGGCTGATGTAAGTGTAATGAATAAGATTAAGAAAGGGACGCTCAGATGGTTTGGGCATGTAGAGCGAATGAATGAGGGAAGGAGTGTAAGGAGAATATATGACGCAAATGTGAATGGTAAACGAAGTCGGGGACGTCCGAGGAAGACATGGCACGACCAAGTGATTCAGATACTTGAGTCAGGAGATTTCAAGAGTCAGAATAATAGAAGTGCATGTATGAGACGATGTATGAATGTGAACGAGGCAAGGAGTGTGTGCCAAGATCGAGTTTTTTGGCGGTCCGTCCTCACTGCCTACACCACCTGTGATGGTTAGTGAGTTCGGGCTACCGTATCGTTAAATTGCAACATATTACGTTTACAAAATTACTGATATCTAAAAATATTTTAATCTGTTCAATATTATCTTCGAAATAGCGGTAATACCTAAATATAAAACCATGATAAAACGTATCTCTCCAGTTAATTGATAATTTTTATATATCTATTCGCTTACTCGTATATATGTATTCTTAGAAGTTCACTTCAAGGAGTACAGGATAACACTTCTCCTGTATTTGAAAGTCGTGTCTGACATAAAAATAATATTAACATGATATAAATCAATATATCAAAGTGAAGATCTTCACAACTATTGTCCAGAAGCCCCCAAGGGTATGTACAACTATCTATTTAAGAGGAATATAAACGCTAGAAATATTTCGATGTTCGTACCATACAAAATCTGAAATCGCGAGTCGTATTTGCACTAGGCAAGTAAGCAAAAAGGTGGTTTTTATTTATTTTGTGCGTAATTTTATAAGAAAGAAAAAATGTTAGAACATACAAAACCTCAAAAATAATCTTAGCCATAAAGGGGTATTTTTTTTAAATTGTTTTTTTATATTGCTTCATAGTTAAGTCATGAAAAAACATTTTTTTAGTGGTTTACGCTTATATTTTTTGTAATGTAAATGATAATTTTATTTTAATTCCAATACATAGAAAAGCTAGTAAAAGCTTCAATTTATCCGTAGCATATTTTTTGATGGTCATATTGTGAACCGATTCGTCGTAAAGATGAATCTAAAAGTATGTATCTAATGTATTCCAGCAAATATGTTAAACTACAACACAATTTTAAACGATATGAATATGCTTAAATTGTCAGACAGAAGAATTTTCACTGACTTGGTATTTTTATATAAAATTCTAAATGATTTAGTTGATAGTCCGGTAATACTTGAATTGATAAGCTTCCGAATTCCACTTCGTAATACTAGAAGTGAGGATTTATTTCAGTGCAGAAATTCTGGGACTAACTACCATATGTATTCCTCTTTGCCCAGAATACTAATGGAGGGAAACAATTATACCAAGTCAGTGGACATCTTCAATTTATCTTTGAATAAATATAAAATATTGTTATTGAGGCAGTTCAGTTATGTACAATAAAATGTTTTTTCTATGCTATATATGTAAAAGCCCCGAAAAAGGGCGTTTATTTATAAATAAATAAATAAGTAAATAGGATTTCACGTATAGCTTCATCTTAAAATCTGATATTTTTATTAACTTTAGTAAATCTGTCTCTTTCTCTATATTTCCAGGTAAAAGTTTGCGATGTTTATATCTCTTTGATTCATCTCAGTATAAATTCAATGTTTTTTCTATTAAGTACAGTATTCTATGAATATTTATTTTATCATTGAAGAAATTATAAGCGACTCAGAAAAGCCGGAAAAAGATACGGTATGAACACGCCGAGGATCAGCTCTAATTAAATTTGTTGAATTAGTTCAGTGTTAGATCTGAGTCTTGGCAAGGCTAAGGTCATGGATTTAATTCGTAGATACGATCGTATCCTTTTCTAATTTTTCTATTTCAAGTTTTAGTTTGAGATTCCCTCATATTGTCTTCAATGATTAAATATTACAATTTCAGGTTTTACTCATTAAATTTCAAATAATTTTCTTTCGATTTACATGTAATAGTGTTTCATGTACTCAAAAAAACCTGTGCTGAAAATTATATATAATTTCTGTTTAACTACGCATGTTTAAAGTTATTGCCGTTTTCATTATTGATTTTTTAAGTAAAAAGGCATTGGATCTGTATTAATATTTATTTATTTAATATAAACGGTATACATATACCATAAACACGAATTACCTATCACAGAATCATAGTTAAATAAGATATAATAAAAAAGAGAACAACAGTTAACTGTGGCTTTTGATTAAGAAATGACAACAGAGATACAATTATACATAAAATTCTATATATTCGAGTTGCTTTCGTGGGTATATGAAATTCAATGAGCTTAGTTAAATCAGGACTGCCTATTCTACCATTTACAATTTTGAGCATAAATATTAAGTCGGATATAATTTTTCGATCTTACAGTCTAAATAAATTTAATTATTGCATCAAGTAATTATAAGTAATATAATTGATTATTATTACTGATTGATATAACTAAATTTGTTACAACAATTATTCGTTAGAAGGTTAATAATAATTGCCTAAAAAATATGAATTCATGACGCACGGCAGCAAACACATTTGTACTTTAATAATACGCAACTGTTGAACCTGTTGAATCTATCTGCAGCCCCAAAATACCTGAAAACCCCTAGATTCTGTGCAGAAACGGGCGGTCCGTTCGATATATTCCCTTTCTTAACAAATGGATTGCAATCTTTAGAACACATGCGTCAGGTATGTATGCTGTCCGTGATCTACCGGTATTACAAGGGAAGATGCTAGAACTAGCGTCATTTATCCCTTCAGCACCTGTGCATAGTCGGGAAATACGCCAAACTCATGCCCGATATTTGTCACATAAGTACGGGTCGTTTTAACGTCTCGGTCATGAGTTCAACAGCTCGCGGCATCTGTGTGTCCTCCCTCTTAAAACATGAGTGTCTTCAAGACCCATATTCACTCTTTCCTCTCCCCAAAAAGAACCTTGCACACAACATGCCCAAAGATGAAATAGGCCCTGTGAGAAATAACTTTCCCCAAGGCCTCCTGTGTAGAGTTAATTTTAAAAAAAAATCTAGTATAATACTCAACAGATAAAAAATTGTCCTTTGTCCGCCGCGTGCACTTCAAGCAAAAATGTCAAACGAACTGATCGTATCGCTAAAGTTGCGCCGCTTTTGTCACGTAGGACACTTCCAGGTAGCAGTGACCATTTGATATTTTCGCGTCGCGCCGCGTCAAGTTTGCATCGATTTCGCCTACTCGCACCGTTACCATTTTCTTAAATAGTCTTTAAATTAGGAAAGAGGAAGTAATCTATCGCTTCATCTTTTCTGCCTGCTTTAACAAAAAGTCACCAATGTGAAAATATATTTAAATAATCTTTATTTTCATGACTAATGTCCGTGAAACTCGTCAAGGAAGGCTTCGGCCGGGGAGAATTCATCGTGAATACGAAAAATATTATCATTATTATTATTTGCAGGCGAAGCTCGGCCTTTTATCAAATCGCTGACGAGGTATTCGTGTCGCGAATGAGGAAAACCTGATAGAGAACTGAACACTGAACAGTTTTCCCTGGAAATGTGGAAATGATAATAAAAAATTTGAAATAGGGGGAAAAATAAAAATAAATTATTTTGAAATTTTTACGTGTGACGCTAGTTTGCTCTCCGATGACTTGTTAAAATATATAAGACTGGAGAAGAGCCGTGAAAATTTTAGTTTTAAAAAATTATTTTTAAATTCAAAAAATAAATATGTGTGTTAAATAAAACAATGACTTATAACCACGGATTATTTGTTTAATTTTTCAATAAAATTCAATCAGTTTAATTTTATTACTTGAAGATGCTTGTGTTAAGCGAAACCAGTCGGCATCAAAAAATTAAATTAAAAAATCGTTGTTACAAACAAAGTTATTGCTTAATTTAATTTGTTAAACCACAAAGTGACTGCTTTGCACCAAAATATTAATTTCTGTGTTTTTTAAAGTAAAATTAACAACCTAAACTAAATACGAAAGAATTCGTAAAAGATTACCACGGCCGAGAATTGAACACCGATTAATGGCTTGGAAGGCAACCATGCTGTCTATTTAAGTCGCCGCTACCCGAATTTCTACCCATTTCTTACATATCTCCCTTAAACATTTGAAGTTTTTAAGCTCTTAAAAAAATGTAAGTTATTTTTTAAGGTAATATCTAGACAATCCCTACGCCGAAACGCAAATTATATGAAATTTCCTAGAAAAAATCACTAAGTATACTCCGAAAATTATTAAAAACACGTTCATTTTACTTATTTTAGAAGTTGAAAGTTGTTGACTAGTTTAGCATATGAAAAAATTCACAGTGTTTCTTTAAATGCTATTTTAGATGTTCTCCACAAGAAATTTTTGCTCTATTTTAAACATTTTCACAATTTTCGCTTCAATTTTATCGTTATAAATATTAGCGCTCGCTCCAACATTCGTAATTACGTATCTCTCCATCTTCTTTTTTTTAGCCGATACGGCGCCTTAAATTACATTTATTTTTTTGAAGAACATAAAATGTTCAAGGGAAGTTTGTTATATGTCGTAAGAGAGGTCTTAAGAGTAAGGTTATTTTGTTCGCTTTTATCTCTAAAGAAATCTTTTTTTTGCATTGTATTTACCACCGTTTTTTTTCAATCTGTACCCATTGATTGTACAATTACAGATATTGCATAGCTGTATGATCATTAGATCAAAAAAAGTTGAAATCGTCAATAATTAGAAGTTTGATGAAATTGAGCTTACTTTGTGCAAGTGGAAACGCCTGTAACCCACTTCTATCCGATTGTCTATTCAGTGTAAAAACCTGTTAGAGTGTGCGGGTTCTGTTTGAGCAGATCTGAAGCAAGAGGGAATATGCAAAGAGATTTAAGAATTAGAATGCTAACTTCAATTTCAAAAGGACGTGGTTAAATTTCTCCTCCAATTTTTTTGTTATGTAGGCAGTTTGTTTGAATTTCTATTATATTTCTCAAGCCTCTTTCACACGAGAAGTCTTTGATACAACTGCTTTTTTGTCATTTGGGATAATATATACATATAGCATTAGTATATTTTTGTATTTAATTTTTAGTATATTTATCTTAACGTTATTAGAGTCTGTTAATTGAAGGCTACACCAAAACTAAACATTTTAAATTATATAACATAAAATAATTATACCAGCTCGTAGAGTATTGGCGATACGTAGATACATTATATAGATAGACACACTTCACCACAATCATTTATTACATATCTGCCCTGACCGTAATGCTGTCATAATACCCAAAAATAAAAAGTTAATATTTTTGGAAATCTGAATAGTTAATACTTTTGGAAATCTGAATAGTTAATACTTTTGGAAATCTGAATAGTTAATATTTTTGGAAATCTGAATAGTTAATACTTTTGGAAATCTGAATAGTGAATTATACTTTTGACGGCCGGCGGGGTCCAGCGGTAGGGCTCTAGACTTGCAATCCAGGGCGCGGGATCGAATCCCGGCGTTGCAAAAAAAAAATATTTGATTAATTTGTGTCATTTAACAATTTATTCATTAATAATATGTTTGCGGCACGTTCCAGAGTGGAAGATACTATCAGTATTGCCCAGGTGCAAGACCACCATTCAGAATTGAAACGTTGCTTTAAATGGCTTTAGCCGTGTTTCGTGACCAGATCTGAATAGCCAGGTCCAGGTTTCCCCATCTTCCTCTTCCTTACCTCCTTCCCCTCCCCACTACCTTCAGCCTCACAACATGCCCCAATTGGAGATGCCATAGCCTCACTGACTCCAGACGGAAGCAGTTGGGACTCTTGTGCGGTATTCATATAAAAAATATAAAAAAACTTTTGAAAATCTGAATAGTTAATACTTATGGAAATATGAATATTTAATACTTTTGGAAACCTGAATAGTTAATACTTTTGGAAATCTGAATGGTTAATACTTTTGTCTATTTCAAATAATTTCTTTTCTTTTTGTTGCTTTTTATTTTTTATATATGAACTACTCCTAAAATGCGATTAATATTTCTTTTTACCTATCCTTATCTATTTATTAATTTTAATTTTCCTTTTATAACCTTCCTTCGCTCAAACGCAGAATTTCTAAACACAAATGATTCTTTACATTCAATAATATATGAATATTAACATATTATTCAATAATATATGAATATTTACATAATATTCAATAATATATGAATATTAACAAAACATTCAATAATATATGAAAATTAACATATCATTCAATAATATATGAATATTAACATAATATTCAATAATATATTAATATTAACATTACATTCAATAATAGATGAATATTAACATAATATTCAATAGTATATGAATATTTACATAACATTCAATAATATATGAAAATTAACATAACATTCAATAATATATGAATATTAACATAATATTCACTAACATATGAATATTAACATACCATTCAATAATATTTGAATAACTTTACGAAACGTGATTTGTTTTTGAAAGCATTTTTCTCCTTTTTTTCAAAAATCTTGCTTTTATGCAATTTTTCCGTGCTTTATTCATAATATTGAATGAGTGATAATGACAAAGTAATAGCATGCTTGCAATTTAAAAAAAAACGCATTTAACTTAGCACGATTGATTCCAGCGTCAAATATTTTGCTCTCATGCAAATGAGGCTCAACCTTCCTAAGAATTTATTTGCTCAGAGGCTCAATTCTCCAACGCGGCTCGAAATTGCCGTCGAAATTGCCGTCGAAATTGTCGTCGAAATTGCCGTCGAAAGTACATACTCGTACATAGGTTGATTTTGTTATTCTTGGGACGTACTTACACGCCAAACGTTGAACCTTCCCAAGAATTTTAGTACCCAGGGGCTCAATTATCCAATCAAGGCCGCTCGCAATCGTCGTCAAAAGTACATACATAGGTTGAGTTTTTTTAATCTCGTCGGAGGTACATACACACAGTCATTTCACTCGAACAACGAATGAGTCGAACCAGTCAACACCAACAAAACTTCAAAATCTGGTACATTGTATTCTAACCTAAGATCGTTTCTTGCGCGCTCTTCGGGGGGTATCGGAGGCGTCGCATATTGTTAAAATGTTGTTAAAAGTTTCCATGTCATGGATGATTTACCTGCGATTTTGCCTGTAATACATAATGCAGAGAAAACTAATGCAGGTGCTTTGAGACAAAAACGTTTCGCGGGAGAGTATGTGGTTTTCACATGAAAATAAATCTCCATCCGATCCAATAATTAATCTTTTGCAAGGTGTTAGTGGCATTAATTTTTAATTTACCATCTGCTTTAATTTTGAGTAATATACTCCACCAGTCATTTCAAAGAAAGTACCTTAGTAATTTCAAATTCACATTACAAAAACGACAAAAACATCAGAAATCAAGACAATATTCACATGGTTTCCAATATAATTATCTATTCAACCCTTTAAAATTAAAGGATTCGTATAAATGAAACATTCGAAAAAGTTCATCGAGTCGGTGGTTAATTTTTCCTTCACAGAAGGCGCGAACCAATCTTGATCGCTTTTGGAGAATTGAGCCTCAGAACCGGAATTCCAATGCGTCTAAAATTGTGATCGAATGAATAAAAGAACACGATAAAGAATGTAAAATGAATAAATTCAGTCCTTTGTGTAGTTCAAGATCTTTTAAAATATAAATTTTATATGAATATCTCACAAAGTCCAGAGCTAGTGGGACTGTGGCATCCCAAATCGAGCTGATCGATGCTGTGAGAATGAATAGAGTTGGGGAGAAAGGAGTTTGACGTTGGAAAGAGCACGGTTAATGACTTTTTAAGCAACTTTTCGATTCTGAAAGGTGGTATTTCAACTGAAAGTATCTATCCACTCTATTTTCAGAAATAGCTTTGAATTTTTGAAGATAAAACTTCTTTAGCACCGTTGTGATTTGAAACTAGACGAAACGAAAAAGCGACACTAAAAAGAGACAAAACATTCATCTATAGGATTTAGCCTGCGAGAATGAGTTAGAATAATCAGACTCCTCTTTGTGTAGCCTTTCCACTCTTGTCTCCTTTAGTTTTCTGAAGGTTTCACTTTTACCATGTGTGAACTGCACACTTATAATTTTTTTGTTTTGGCTAGATTTTTATTCTCGGTAGTGAAGTAATTTAACGTAGAAGTACTAAAAGTAATTATTAAATCACTACAAATACATCTAGCATCCATTAGTGTTTCATTTATTTAACAATTCTGATCGTATTATTCGGTAATCAAACCTCTGAATGGTAGCTAAATGTATCGGATAATTTAGTCGAGTTTTCTACCTATTGCAAGTATTTATTTGAGCATTTTCGCCAAAGTTTGTACGTTGCGTTTTTGATATTTTTTCGTTTCGTTGGCTCCACATAGGAGGCCCTGAAGAAAACAATTTCCCTAAGGGCTTATGTTATCTTTGGGGACACCGTGTGTAGGGTCTTTTTAAGGATATTAAGAATAGGAAGTTCTTCGAAGGAAACAGAAATGATTAGCGGGTAGGAATCCGGGGGTCAGTGTCTTCAGGAGTGACAGAAGTATGAATACGTTCCCCCCACTTTGGTCCGATGGGTTGAGAGAGTCCGACTGGAGATTTCAAAATTTCTCCCTCAACCATAGACTCCGGATCCGGCTGGCCATGCAGTAGGTGAACCGCTAGGTAGACAAGCCCCACCCTACGAATCCGGCACAACTGCTAAGTCATCAAACCACTTGGAATGATCTATGACAGCGGTGTTATACTATAAATGGATGGCAGTACCAATTTGTTGGGATGCTGTAGACTTTAGAGATGGGTAAGTTCTGCACTTTGGGAGAGGCTTTCGAGAAGTGCTTTCTTTTAAAAGTACTTGAGTTCTTGAGGCAAATCCCGAGAGCCACTCCCGACCGAGACAACCATCAATGGTTGCAATTTTTATTCTATCGGACAGTCTTTTCCCTATCATACTTCTTTCCGTGGAGTTTTGACATGTTTTGACCTTCTTATTGTGAGTTTTTGTGAGTGCCAAAGTTTGGCACTCACAAAAAATGTGTCAAAATGTTTCCGTTTGATAGCTATCCTGATTTCACTGTTTTTCATTATTTCTTTCAAACCCCAATATTGTTCCCAAGGATTTCCAATACATCTGTCCATTTCTTTTGTGGTTAAATCTAAAGGAAAAATGATTTGACCTAGGTATACCATTTTCATTCACGTAGTCGATCTGATTGTTATTGATCCTGATAGGTTCTTGCTTCCCATTTGTCATAGCTTTGGTATTTTGTGTGTTCATGACTAATTTACATTATCAGTCGTATATAAGTACGGCAAAACAAAATTACGATAAATTGATGCAAAGATAAAATGGCCAATCAATCAAAGATTATTAATGAAATTTTTTTTATTTTTATAATCAGTTTATCAAAACCATTGCTTGATAAATGCGCAGAATAAAAAACTTTCTCGGGAAATGTTTACATTTGTTAAGCCCTCTTTTAATCATATCACAGATAACACAATAAATTACAAAAATACATATTTATCCAGTTATCGACAATTCGATCGGCTTCCATTCAGTGATTACGCTTATCATCTTTTTGGCAATTCAATATTCATCGCTGACTAATATTTAATTTTGAATAGTACGATCACTTTATAATAATAATAATAATAATAACAGTGAAAAGGCAATAAACGCACGTTCTTATTGCTATAATGCTGCAGATCTTTTGAACACATTATATAATGGTGAGACACACAAAACGCGTGTGACTGTTTCCACCAAAGTACTACTTTTTCCTTGTTTTTCATTTTTTTATACGTGTGAGGGAGATGTAAGATAATGATTTTATGTTTCCTTTAAGAGGGTGCATACGTAGGTTCACCGTTTGTCTCATTTTTTGCTGTTATTATTTAGTGTGTTAAAAAGAGCTGGAGCATTATATGTTTAGGTGGAACGTTTGCGCGGCCCTTTTCAGCCCGTTTTATACAAATCTTAATTCTGAATTTGAGATCAGAATACCAAACCAAAACGAAAATTTATTTTTGTAATCGAAAGGTGTATCAAATATCTAGTACGGATGTGAGCTTCTTTATTTATTTTTGCTTTAAATTATAAGATATAGGCCATTAAAGATTTTAGTGTTTCATGATTTTAGAGGCACTTGGGCAATTATTTTTGAGTAAATGATAAACAATAAAAAAAATTACTTTATTTATTTTAAAAATTCAATGAAAAATAAAATTAAAATTAATATACCGTTAAAAATGTTTTTTTTGTAGTAATTTAAATATATAAACGACAAATTTTTGTTCCGCCGTAAATAGGCTGTCTGTATTTTAAATTTACACCCACAGTTATGATTTTTTTATTGATTTTTATTTTTCATTTTATATTTCATCATATTTTTATGATAAATAAACTTTAAAAAAAATAATTGTTTTTGAATGAAACGTTAAAATTTTTAATGACCTATATCTCATAATTTAAAGCAAAAAAAATAAAGTAGCTCACATCCGTACTGGATATTTGATACATCTTTTAAATATAATTTTTAATTTTGGTTAGGTATTTTGATCTCAAATCCAGAATTAAGATTTGTATGAAACGGGCCGAAATAGGCCGCGCATACGTTCCTCTTAAGAACAAAAGCAAAACCATCAGCGCATTGGAATTTGACGTGTTTAAAATTTTGGAATTCACTCACACTTCAATATTATCCTTGTAACTTTATTCCATAATTTCAAAAATTATCGTCACTGCTAGAGCAGTTGCGGTGTGTGAGCGAGATGTAAGAAAGTGATTATTTTTCCATTCCATGAACACGTGTTTATTGCCTGTTTTATACCGTCACGGTACCGTAATCGTGGATCGTTTTTTTTTTTGTTTTTTTTTAATTTATTTATTTTATAAATCAACAAACAAGTCCCGCTAAGCCAATTGCAATTGGCTTGACAGCAGGTGCTTATAATTACTTACAAATATATTTAAAGTTATAATTTACATCTTTTATCTACAGTTTAAACATTTTTTCATAAATTTTATCATAAGTATCAAAATAAATATTCTTTTTCCAATAACCAATTTTTCACCATATATTTAACCTTATTCATAGAATTATGTTGCTTTATATTGTCAGGTAATAAATTAAATATCTTCGGTATGTTGTATTCAAACGTTCTCTGTCCGTACTTATTATTAAATTTCGGAACTATTAACCCGTCGTTACGCGTGAATCTAGTGCTATATTTATGATCTAGTTTCTCTTTATGCTGCGGGGTAAATATATGCTGAATTATAATTTTATACCATAGTATTGCCTTCACAGGTAAAATTTTTGCACTCTGAAACAGCAACGGAGTATTGTGTCTTTGTTTGAAAATATTAGGGACAACTAATAATTTTACAATTGCGTTTTGTACAACTTGAACTTGTTTCAGGTTGGTTACAGTAGTATTTCCCCATATTGTTAACCCATATCTTATTATCGATTCTGCTAGTGACATATAAATTATTTTAAGAGTATCAATTGATAGGAAAAAATTTAATGTGTACATTCTGCTAGCAATTGATCTGAGTCTTTTACAGGTTTTTTTAATATGTTTGTCCCATTTAAAAAAACAATCTACTGTAACACCAAGATACACATATTCGTAACTAATTCTAAGCTTTCACAATTACAGTTAATTTGAATATTTTTGTGGATGCAATTAAAGTTATGAGAAATAATATTAAACGTTGAATGGAAATATTAAAAATTTTCGTAAAAGTTTTATTTATCCCCTGGCGTAAACCGTTAAAATGACGCGCCCTCAGGGCACGTGGGGACATCTTATATTTATGTATTGTCCAATTTGGCAGAACGACTGTATCAAAATTAAGTTGGTTTCCATCCAGCGTGGAATCCCCGAAACCATAGACATTTGTTGCACTAGTTCGACTCTCCGTTATTGCAAACAGAATTTTGTTGGTCGATGATCTGTCTAGCAAAAATACATCAGTTTGAATGATATTAAATTCAAAGAAGATTAGTATGTTGATCGTTGTCTTCCATCAAATCTTTCCCTGAAAAGCTAGCGAATTCCCAGCATCAGTTGCAACCTGCGTGTTTTTTTCCCCTCACGCCTCTTTACCTCCCCCGCCTTCCTTCTCCCGTGAACTACCCTCCCACGATCCCCTCCCCTCTTCCATGTTAAATATATTCAGTCCCGGTACAATCAGATTTTTTTTACAAGTTTTCATATATTCTTCCCAATTTAAATACATTTTTATAAATGTTCATTTTTTAATTTTTCGAAGAAAACTTCTTCTAAAAGGTTGTTACTTTGTGAAGTCATTATTTATTTATTAAAAGAAAATAACTTAGTTTACATCACTTTATTTATTTTATACTATCAACATGTTTCGTGAACTGTGTTCACTTCTTCACAGACGTCGACGATATATTTTGCATTTGGTTAGGTTCAGAAAGACAATTGAACATGTTCTTAAATTTTTTAAATAAATTACATAAAAACATTAAATTCACACTGGAAATTGGTAAAGATAAGAGTTTAAATTTCTAAGATTTAAATTTAACATTAACAGGTACAAAAATAGATTTCAATATTTTCCGTAAAGATACGTATACCGATATTGTTATACATAATTCTTCAAATCATCCCTTTTCTCAAAAACTAGCGGCTTTCCACTCTATGATTAATAGACTAATTACGATTCCTTTGTCAGCTCTTAACTATAATTTTGAATTGAATCTCATAAAACACATAGCAGTTAATAATGGCTATTCTACTTATTTGATAGATGAAATACTTAATAAAAAAATTAAACAGAATTTTTTCAAATTATATATTTACCCTATTTCTAAAGATAACAATAAACATTGGCGTAGAATTTTATTTGTCGACAATGATACGTCAAAAATTATTAGTAAAAATATTCCCGGTTCTGTTCAACCAGCGTTTTACACAAATAACAAATTGAAGAAATATATACTCAACAATAAAGATAGCGAAATTAAAACAAAAAAATCAGGGGTTTACAAACTCAATTGTGATCATTGTAGTTCGTTTTATATAGGGAGAACTTATAGAAACTTTGAGATTAGGGTTAAAGAGCACCTCCGAGCACTAAATGGCAATAGCGACTCTGAGTTTGCAGACCATTTACTAAAATATGATCATAGCTTTGACATAAATTCAGGTCTTCAAATATTACATACAGGATATAAAACATCGCAAATCAATAATTTAGAAATTTTAGAAATAAGAAAAAATGTTAATTCAAAAGCTGACATAATTAATAAGCAAAAAAATTTTGTTAACCCTGTTTTAAATATCTTCCCACTTAACCGGCCTTTTTCTTCTAATAGCTTGGTAATCCCCAATTCTTCGAAACTCCCACCATTGTCAACCCTCCCCCCTCCTTCAATTTCTTCTCTACATATGTAATCTATAATTAATTTTTTAACTTTAGTATACTTTTATTCCTGAAGAAGTGAACACAGTTCACGAAACATGTTGATAGTATAAAATAAATAAAGTGATGTAAACTAAGTTATTTTCTTTTAATAAATAGTTAATTTTTTAATATAAGTAAAATCAATCAAACTTGGTACCTCAAATCGGTACCCATTTAAGATAAAATATTTTTTTTTAGATTCAAGATATTCGATTTTGGTTAGTAACATAGGTGACTGCTTTAATTAAATTCATTAATTTAAGGAGTTCATTCGAAAACTGAATTTTGATTGGACAATCGATGGTTTGCAAAATGTCATTTTCATATTGTGACATTTTTGACAGTTTCGTAAGAGTTTTTAAATTATAAAAAAAATCAGATCTATTGTCATGTGGTTATAATAATCCAGAAATCTTCGTGAGGGTGAAAAGAAGGTATTTTGAAATTTTCAAACATTTCCTATGCTTAATAAAGCAATGCATAAACAACGCACAAACACAGAAGCAAGCATATTTTGGTTTTTATTTATATAGATAATAAATATGTAAAAATGTACGGGTCTTTTCCGGATCCTGGAAAATTACTTAACAAGCTATTTCCAAGAAATAGTATTTTTCATCCATATGCGTCTTTTTGGAGGCATTTAAGCCAATCTTGTCATTTTTATTTCAGAGGGTATAACATACATGCTGGAGGGGCCCCAGTATTAATCCCACGTAATGTTAGCGGGACCTTTCTAGCCTGGGTCGGCATCCTCTAAGCCCAGAGGGATGCCAAACTAATTTAAACATTTAATCAAATACAGGGCATGGGATGCTGTGAAATGATATGTGCTTTGTGGGAATTTAATGGTCTGTTGAATTTGAATACATAATTATAAAACAACAATATAAAGATAACATCCAACTTCGTGTGACCGCATTGGATTAAAAGATAACGCGTTGGCTTCTTGTAAGTCAAGCACCCACAGAAAAGGAGAGAATTATTCGACAAAGTAACTATGCTAAGGGTACAAACCAATTATAGCGGGACGCGAAGGGGGGACGATGACTGTGATGATATGATAAGTGATGTGATGATAAGTGATTCGTCAATAAATCAATCTGACAGTCTATAGGCATCTCATCTCATCATTATAAAATCACCATTTAGTTCTTAAAGGTAAAATCTGCTTTTGAATGAATAGACCTTTTTACATGAGAGCGCGAATTGCTCGCCACGTTATGAACAAATTTTTCATAATTTTACAAATGTTTCATAATTTACTTACCCCAGTAAACAGCGACGAGCACACTTGAGAAACGCCTACACATGTACGTGTTACTAAAACTGATCACATTATATTATCTGAACAAGCTTAAAATAATGTTTATTTATTCTCTTTTTCATTTTTATTTTTACACGTTTTCATACATAACAAAGCCACCATTTTTGCCGTGTTATTTCGTAAAATGTACCGATGAGAGCTCGACGCTGGTTTGCACAAGAATGATGACGTCACATTTTCTAGATTCGCAGCCGGCTGCAAATGGAACCGGTATGGGGAGGGGGAAATAATTCGCTTTTATCACTTAGGGCAGGTCTACTAATATTCATATGTCTATGAGCGTGACAGAACGTTTTGCTTTTTTGGTGAATAACTTCTTATAGGAGTAAGGACCCACCAAAAATTGCCTGGTTTGAACGCTATCAATAGATGTTCAGTATGCAAACTAGACAATACATATTTTTAAAAAAGCAAAACTTACAAATATAGAATATTTCATTCTTATAGAGTTGTTAAAAAAATCTTAAAAATCGGTTAAGTTTCGGAAAAGTAAAATCGAGAATACAAAACCTCGATTTTGATGATTTTATTCAGGTATTATCAGTCCCAGATGCAGTTATTCCTTTCGCTCAGTATTTGGGGAGGGGGGGACAGGGACAGTGACAGCAACAAATTGGTATAATACCTGTTATTCAATTTTTTTCGGCGTGTTTCCTCTTAAGGGGTATTAACCAGCAGCCGAGAATTTAAATTTCGTCGAAATACTGTCTTGCTATCGTAACCCGTACAGGGCGGTTCCGATGAGAAAGATTAATTGTTCTCCGTGCCAGCGTTTTTAAATAATCACTTAATATCGATCTTATTTCATTCATAATTTGCTTTGATGTACCCCTTCATTCAAAAACGTGTAAAGAGAACGTATTTATGTGATTATTTTTTTATCATAAGTATTTTTTATTTTTTATTAATATCTACCAAAATAAAAATGCAAAAAAAAAAGAAATATGTTTGTTAGTAAGACCGTAAACAAATAGACAAATTGACGTATTTTCGTCACAATACATGTGCGGATATCTATTTTGTATAATTTTATTTGAACTAAAATTAAAATTCTGAAAAGCAGCTTTCTCAGATAATTTATTGATTTATTTTACTGCACGATTATACGATTTGAAATATGTGTTGTATAATTCAAAACTTTGTATGAAAATTTAACAAATCTGCCAACGACCTACGGTATAACCTTACAATACTAAAATTAAACATGTTTTCTCAAAATTTAAAACAAAAATTTACTAAACAAAAGAACAATCTTTCGAAATCAATTTAAATTTTTTTGTAGAAAAGAGTAAATACTTCTATAACTTTATTTAAAAACTAGCTGGGTTACCCGGCTTCGCTCAGAACAACATTCGAGGGTGTTCTGGAATGTTACACAATTTATTTTATTTATTTATAGCGGACCCGACAGACGTTGTCCTGTACACAACAGTCGGGACAAACTAAAATTAAAATAGAATATATTGAATATTCGATACTGCGATGGTAGCGTAGTCTGCCGGATCCAATGTAAAACATTCCAAAATCAACCACTCCTTAGAAATAAAAAAATAATTAAAAGAACATTTTCCAGTGGACAAAATTGTAAATCTAAACCATTTTCGAATCCCCTTGAACCCACACAAAAAATTTCATCAAAATCGGTCAAGCCGTTTAGGAGGAGTTCAGTGACATACACATGGACAGAATAAATATATATATTAAGATGACATATTTTCGGTTATGTCTGGTTATTCCCTCGAGATATTTATGTTCGTCAGTCAAGTTGCCACCGGGGTGGAACACGATTTATTCGTAACTATAGTAAAAAACCTCGTTAAAGAAACTGTTGTGTTCTCACAAACAGAGATCTCCAACACTTCTTGGAAGGAGAGGATTTCACTTGAAAATAATATAATTCTTTGGACAATCTAAGATTTATTAATATTACGCGGATTACAAAGTAGTGACTACGGTTTAGTCGATCTAAGTAAGAGCTTGCAATAATTGATCTGATGGCCACTGTCTTTTGTGGGTTCAGCAGTCCTCGGCCCTCTGGTGAGTTTGCTGGGAATCCAATCCTGCCGACATCTTACGGACTTTACGGAAAACTTTTATACCTGACATCTAGGTGACAAGACATGAAGCTTTTAGATACACTACAGAAACTAATGCACTGTTTTAAATTTTCATTAATGCATTCTGGATATAACTTTTAACTTGGTAGCTTAACTGCGCCAAACAAAAATAATATGAAGGTAAGTGGTAAACAATTATTTTATTTAATTATTAAAACAAATGAGCGACTCATCCTAAGATCCAACCCAATACTGGATTTTATTTTTATTTTTATTTTATTTTTATAATAGTTGAAAAAAAAAACCTTTTTCACTTATTCTACCAATGTAATACTAACTTTTTATACTAACTTTATATTTTATATGTTTTTTAAGTCTATTTTGTACTTTGGGTACTTGGAAATATAGTATTTTGTTTTAATATTACCCACACTCAGGCAGTGCCTTAGTGGGTTTTCATTTCTTGTTCATACTATTTGTTATTATATATTATGTTATTATATTTATTTATTTATTTAAACGCCCATAGGGCTTTTACATAAAGTGCAGTACATGTTTTTGGTAAAGTATAGGAAATAACAAAATATAATATAAACATAATATAACTGTAAGAAGAAAAAAAAAGATAACAAAAGATATAAGAAACAAAACATAGATAACACTAGATATGACACAAAGCAGGTAAAATAGAATATATGGTCACGTAAATTAATGTGAGATAGTTATTTTAATTATAAAGAGAAATAAGACAAGATTGTCATTATTTATGTTTATAATTAGCAATCTTTGTTATACATATTTGGTACGTGTTTATCGAAACATAGCTACAATAATATATCGATAAAGGTGCTATATAGTGCATGATATTTATAGCTTTATTTTAAATGTTCTGATATACTGAGTTTAAATTTAGAAATCGATTGATGTCGATAAACGTCAATTGAAGTATATTTATTTCCGAGTATATGAAGTCTTTGTATTGGAGAGTTTTCAAAATAATTATTAGTAGAATTGGTAACAAAGTAAAGTGCATTAGAACGGGTATCACGCGTGGGTACTCTCAAATTAATTTTACAAGTATACTTTATGTATACTATGTGCTATTATACATTATATGTACAAAGAAATGAGAATAAAGTTAAAAAAAATAAAAAATAATAAAAAAATAGGCTATCGACCGCCTCAAAAATTTTGAAAAAAGTTTTTTTTTATGTTTTATCGTAAAGTGTCCATCTGAAATGTTGATAACATAAGCAAGAATTAATCATTTAAATGAGTTTAAGCATCCACCAGCACCACCATCCACGATAAGCTCCACCAGCATTGAGGTTCTAAATGTATGGATTTAAATAAACTTGCTTGTGGAAGTTGTTGCATACCTTGGTAACCTTCATTGATACCTCAAAAATAACCTTTTTAATAATGACAGCAATATTTTTTCCACAGGGTGTGCACTCTGCAATAAAATTAAAGGAATTTAATGCAAAACATTACACAAATAATAAAGATACGTGAAATAAGGAGCAATCAGAGACACAAATCAACAAATTTCAAAACAAAACGCAATGACAGAAAGATAGTAATATGTACATTTTATGTACGGAGGTAAAAGAGTCAACAGTATTTCAAAATATGTATATTTTATTCTGGTTCAATGGAATATAATGCTTCCTGGTGGCATTTTATAATTTTTTTTTGTCATTACAAGACTCTCTTCTGCCGGTGCCGGTGAGATTATAGTATCTCCAACTTGAACTATATAAGTGAGGAGAGAAATGAGATTGGAAAAAGGAAGTTTGGAAAGTGTCCAGCTATTAAGATCTGGTGGTCTTTCACCAAGGCCGTAATGAAAGAATCTGCTACTAATACGGATGTATTATGAACTACTAGATACGGGATATTCTATTAAATTTAAAGACGAATACGGCCCACCTGAGTAATTTCATTACACAACTTGTGGAATTCCTTTACCTCGATACGAAAGCCTAGTTATTTTAATGCAAGCTTCGTTCCAAAATAATACTGGGTAGAAAGATAAAATCTTATGACGTAATAACTGTTCATTTGGTCCGCCTATAGAAAGCCAGAAAGGTATACGCGTCACAACGCCTCATAAAAATTTGGAGAAGAAACTTAACAACTCAATTGCATGTTCAACTCTGTTATCTCGCCGTGTGCAAAACCATCATTGAACGTGAAATTTGTCAACGAACCATTGTTGTAACTTGAATAAATTTGAATTTTCAAACTAATGCATTTACACATCGATTCGTTCTGTTTGCTTGAAGAAAATTTGTCAATAGTATGTCAATTGTGAGATATTTGAAAAAGCTTACTCGCAAAAATCGTCAATTGTTAAAATCCAGAGCAGGCCCTATCTAGAATATGTTTTTAGAAATTTAAACAAACAAAGGACATAAAACAATGCATCATATGAGGTGTGTAGAAGCAAAGGCAGCAATCTTCACTTTCGTTTTTTTGAAAAAAAAAACACATTGATATCTTTGCCTTTAATACATATTTTCAAACTCTGATTTTCACGGGAGAAACATGAGTTTGTAACTAACCAGATTTGCAAATTGAATTTAATTTCTCAATTCGAATCACTATTTAAGCTAAACTGCATTTACAACTTTTTCCGAAATTTTGAAGATGCTGCCTTTACTTTTACTCACCTCATATGATCCTTGACTGCGATAAATGCGGTTTGTTTTTGATAAATGATTTAAAAACCGACAAATTCATTGGTAATGGCATCATTTTTCAGACCCCAAAAATTATCTTTATATCTTGTTATTAATTTTGCTCATTTTCTATTTTGGGCGATAATTTCAAATTGTGTTTGCGAAATCATTTAATCGTTTAAATTTAACTAACTTAATTTTTGACCTATTAGCTGTAACTAATCTATGATGTCATTATGTGTTAGAAATGCAAGTTAAAAATAATTATTCAAGGTCCGTTTGAAATCGTATCAATCAAAGATATCGATAATTTTATTGATATTTGTGTAGATTGCGATGTATATTCGGATCTAGTCACTGTATACAATCGTGCGGACGTCATAAGATTACGGGGGTATTTAAGTGTGCTGTGTGTGATAAATCTAATAATCATTTGATACAGTACTAAGTTTATTAAACAATTTACATCCATAATTTTATATTTTATATAAATAATTCGTACAAGAAAGTGGGGAGCGAACAAGAAGAGATTATACGAAGCAATCAGTTAGTCGGCAGTTTAAAACAGAATGGACTGGTTGATTTTTGTCACCGCGAAATAAGTGACTCGAGATTCAGGCGGATCCCTATTGGCGTACGGGGGACCAATAGGAATGCTGCGCGATTGCAGATCGCTGGCTGGTTCGTACCCCACAAGACAATACAATAAATAAATTAAACATAACGATTTATAATTTTTTTCAGTTTGTTTAAACCAAAAAGTTTTTAGTAGTAGCGAATTACCCTTTCTAGTCCGAAGCTACGTTTGTTTTAATCACTGAAAAATATTATTTAGAAATGTGATCAAGTGGACTGTCATTGAGTCTACCGATCAGTTAATTAGTCAGAAATATAAGTTGAGTAGGAAGTTATACGTAAAAGCGCGCCTTCTATCTGATACAATACTCGGATTAGTCACAAACACCACCATATCAATTATAATGCAGAAAAACTTGTAGCGAATTTGACGAAATGTTGATTTTTTCTGGGTTGATAGAGAATATTTTAAAATGTCATGCCTAGGTGTTACTTTTTAGCGTGTGTAATATCTAAAACACAGATACGTGAAAATAATATTTGGTTGATCTATCGAAATTTTTCAGTGATGACATGTGAAAGAAATATATTTTTTTTCTTCAAAACTCGCAAATTCACTTTGTGGCGTCATTATTAATATAATGAAAACAAATAACTTTGTGTACACCACTATTTAATTAACAACATCAACATGTTTCGAAAACTATGTTTTCTTCGTCAGGATAATAACACAACGGTTATAAAATTAGATAATTTAGAAATTTTAGAAATTAGAAAAAGTGTTAATAGTAAATTAAATATTATAAATAACCAAACGTTTTTTAAAAATAGCCATCTTTTAAATTTATTTTCGTATTAATACTTATATTTATAATAATTTATTTTGTTATTTAGACTTCTTGTTTTGTTTTTAAAAGATTTGTTATTATGTTAATGTAATTTTTTACCCATTCTAACATAATTTTTATATTTTATTTTATATAATTGTTTTTTATGATATTTTAAGTAATTAATCACCTCTCCTTTCTAATATTTTGTCTATGTTCTAATTAGTCTATACTTGTTTGTCTTTTGTTATTTTTTATTAACTTATTATCCTGACGAAGAAAACATAGTTTTCGAAACATGTTGATATTGTAAATAGTGGTGTACACGAAATATATTTTGTTTTTTTTTTATCACCGTGGATCAAAATAATACGAAAAGTCTACTTTATTTACTCCAAATAAGCTCTAAAGTCGATGGTTAAAGTCTGTCGGATACGTCTTACTACCTTTATACATGCAATCTTGTTATTTTTCTTACTCTCGAGCGGATATATGTTCCAATCGATCATGCCATATCTTTCTGGGGCGTCCTCGATTCCTTAATTCCTTATTTATGTATCACTATGATTTATTTTTATAATTTTAGGTTTTTTGGAGAAATTTACAAAGTGTAAATAAGTTTAAAAATGACCATTGATGAGATTTATTTGCTTTTTTTTAGGTTACGGACAAGTTCATATAGTGAAGTGAATCACAATGACTGACTAATAAAATCACTTACAAGGAGAGTTAACACGTTACATCTCTAAAATGTCTGCGGAAATGGATTACTATTTTAAAAAGAAACCGGGGAAGGTTTACATGTTCTTACAGCAAGACTTTAAAGGTAAGTTATCATAACGGCGATTAATAACAAAACAAACCAAATATTAAATGGGATATTCAGTAAAAAAAAAACAAGAAAAAAAAATCTTCATATTTCGATAGTTTCGATATTCAAGAATATCTCTTTAAAGGGATTTTACGATATTCGAAATATTTTAAAAGCTAATCATTTTGGTGTCGTGGCAATAGCCACGACACCAAAATGACTAAAGACAGAATCTAACTAGAATGTAAATAGAACAAAACCTTAAACGCGTTTTCTCGAAACTACTTTTTTCGAAACGTTTGTCACAAAATCTCAATTTCTAACAAACCGTTTTTTTTTTTAAATTTTGCATGAATTTTTTTATACATTTCATTATGGTAGGAACTTACAAAAAAACCAAAATTTTAATTTTTACTATTTTTAAAAATTCGTAAAATTTAAAAAACATCAATTCTTTTTTTGAGTGGCCGCCATTTTGCGAGATTTTTTTTCATTTTTCTTAGTTCCTACCATGATGACTTTTGTACTGATAATGAATCGACATTTTTTAATTTTTTTATATAACCAGAAGGGGGGAAATCGTGACAAGATTGGCACGCTATTTTTTCCCCCTCCACTTTAACAGGGTGTAACTTGGTGAAATGTTTACATATGTATTTATTTTTTGTGAATTCTTAAAATATAAATTTATTAATTATAGAAAAATGTTTACTTTATATATTAATGGTTTTTTTTTATGGACTGTCAAAAAACGCCCGACCGGGCTTCTAAACTAGAATACCCCCTTAAAACTTAAATATCGCCGATTTCATTACACTAAATCGATTGACATAATTTCAACGACGTGGTGTCAATTTTAAGATAATTATGAATGCAGCATGGTGAACACCAAAGTTTTCCAAATATCTACCTAAGACACATACACCGAAAAAAATATTCTCATATATACAGATTCATGTTAAACCGAGCTTCGTCTCAAGTCGGTTCTTCATTGCTGAGGATCGTGACTATTTACTCTACTCCAATTTTCATGGTGGACAAGACTCTTTCACTCTTTGCGGTTCTGTGCTGCATGGACACCCTAGTACCGGACGCTAGAGATACTTGGTAACTCCAACGCATTGGTGACCATCCTATGCTTCTTTTGCCCTCCCTTTTGCTAGTGACTATGAGTATCTCCAAGTTGGAGTCCTCGGTTTGGATAGCAACGTGTCCAAAATATCTTGTAGGCAGATAGTTAAAGTCCAAGATGTCAGGTTTTTTTCTTAAAATAGAAACCAAATGTGCCAAGTTAAACCTTAATAGCACCTCAAATGTTCGATTTTGCTGTACATGCTTGAAGAATGGCTGGTTTTCAAACAATCATGATTTTGTAACAGAAAATGACAAAGGAAAGAAGATAAGATTGTTAAATATTATATCAAGGTAGCTCCCTTATCAGGAGAAGAGCTCATCTTTTCTGAAAAGATATACAATTCATAGACGTTCTTAAATAATATAATATCTTGTTAAAAATATGTTTAAAATCTAATTCATTTTACAACAAAAATATTTGAATTATCATTAACTGGTTAAATGAAAATAAATACCTTTGTAAAACACCATTATATAATCAATATTTTCATCTTTCGAAAATAAAGTTTTCTTCGTCAGGATAAGATCAATATTAAAAATAACAAAAGACAAACAAGTTTTGACAAATAAGAACTAAAAACAAAATATTAATAGAGAGATGATTAATTACTTAAAAATATCGTAGAAAACAGCCATATAAAACGAAATATAAAAATTGTTTTATAATGTAAAAAATTGCATTTAGATAAATAAAAACTTTTGAAATTACAATAAAAAAAGGAAGTCTAAGTTACAAAATACATTATTATAATTTAAATGTTAATACGAAAATAAATTTAAAAGATGGCCATTTAAAAATATATATTTGGTTAATTATAATGTTTACTTAATTGACTATTAACGCTTTTTCTAATTTCTAAATTTTCTATAACTGTAAACCAGTTGTGTTTGTGCGTAAATATTTAACCATTTATTTTCATCAAAAGAATGATTTGTTTCTAAAATGTCGTTGGCAAATTCAGATTAATTTTATTAATTAAATACCTTAGATGTTCCTTAACTCTGTTATTAAAATTTCTAGAAGTCTTGCCTATATAAAAAGTTACAATCATAACAAATTAATTTACAAACCCCAGATTTGTTAAAAAAAATTCACCCCTGTTCTTGTTATTTAATTTATAATTTTATAATTTGTTATTAGTGAAAAAAGCTGGTTGGATAATATCTTGCATGTTTTTAATTATTAAATTTGAAGTACAATTATTTTCATTGTCAACTATGTGTGGATAAACAAAAGATCTAATAAACTTTTTCTTGTGTTTTTTGCTTAACATATTGATTATTAATTTTGAAGTATAACCGTTATTGATTGCAGTTTGTTTAATTATATACTATTATTAACTGTTTTAATTCTGTTTAGATTATTCCCCAAGGAATGAGAGTGACGTCGAGGCAGATGCTGCAAACATTACAACATGTTTCAAAAAACTCGGGTTCAAGGTGAAAAACTCAATGAGAAATTTTACTTTGGAACAAATAAAATCGCGTTTGATAAAAGGTACGGTACAAGAAATAGTTTTGGCGATCTTTTTGGCATTCATTTCTATGTGACACCTCTCTTCAGTCCTGAAAATGATTTCATGAAATCGTTTTCATCGAAATCCATGGTTGGCAACTACCATGAGACTGGTAAAAAGTAATTAGAAGAGTGATTTTGGATATAGTCTTCGCGAAGCTCACCTTCATTTTCAGTCCACCGCAACGTCCTGGCTCGCTTCTTGCCTCCATAAATGTTTTTTTATCATTGGGAATGTTGAGCGTTACAAAGTGGTTGATTTTAAGGATTTGGTGAGGAGCTGGAAGGTAAATTATCTTGATATACTGACTATGTTACTGAGGTTCAAAGCGATAGATGCGGCGGTGAAGATCACCCAGTGAACCCAAAGCTAGCTTTTAAATCCACCTCGGTACCCATAGCAGCGGTTGGACTTTTTGGAAATCTCATGTCGTTTGGTAAAGTCATGTCTTTTGGCAAAAACATTCAACCTGCTGTAATGCGTTGTCATTTTTACACCATTCTGTCATTATGGTCGTCAAGTTTGACTTATTTACAATGCGTTATGATATTCTTGTTATTTTCAGCTTGCCGCTCAGGGAATTTGAGGGAATACAAAAGTATGTTGGTATTTTTCATAACGCACTCCCCAGGGGGCGGACAATTTCTATGCAGAGATGGCACATTTTTGGCAGAAAACATCATGAAGATTTTCATTGACGAAGACAAACATCCGGACCTGCGCAAAATACTCGTCTTTCAGGTTAGATTTAATTTGTTCTTCCTAAAATAAGAACTATCTGATCCTTTTACTTGACTGACACACTGTAATGACAACGAATCAAAAGTTAAACAAGTGATTAACGATTTTGGAAATGAATCTTTTCAAAGGGTTTGTAATAAAAGACAATCTATTCGTTTTGAGGGTATTAGTTATATATATATTTCTATTGACATTTGAATTCTAGTATAAATTGCTTGTTTCAGGCATCTCAAGCAACCTTTACTGGAGATAGCCCAGCGACAGATAGTGATGCAACACCATTCTTTACCTACCATTCTGTACCTCTTCCATTTGGGGCTAATTTTTTCATCATCAAGAGTTCATTTGAACTAGCATCTCCAAATGAAAGTGGATCTTTTTTCATACAAATACTTTGCCAATTCATGGCAAACGTTGGACCCAAAACCTCCTTATTCGATGTAATCACTGCAGTCCTTGGTGTGCTTAAGGCTCGTCGAAGCAAATTTCCTAAAGAACTACGGAACAACATTCTGCCCGAAGTGACCAGCACACTACTTAAACCGTTCCACCTGAAAGGAAACATCCCTTTATATCTTCCCAATTACGAAGACAAAGAATCGATTGGAAAACTTGTAGTTTTTAACTACACATATACCTCGGTGAATGCGGGTAAGTGATGAATAGATATTTGAGCTTTTTTGTGACGTCAATTGGTTCGTTATCAGTTACTGAGGTCATGGCGATTCTTATATCTTCATTTTTATTTATCAAATGTATAAAGAGTTCTTCTTTCTTGTAGTCAGCATCAACTCCCTTTTTTCTTTATTTCATCAGCGTGTAGTCCAAAATCTGGGTTTTTGTTGATTTCGTTTTTACGTAGTATTTTTTTCATTTTGTTCATCATTTTGTTTTTACGTAGTATTTTTTTGTGTGTTTTTTAAAATCCAGAAATTCCTATTTCTTGTTTGGATACTTTTATTTTGTCTTAATTAATTTTTCGATTTCATGTGCAGGCTTGTCTTCTTTGGAGAAAATTACTGGGGTGAAATTGGTTCAGCGATTACGCAAAATTTCACTATCACCACCATTGCACGACTTTTATCTTATCTGTTCTTTTTTTTGTCAATGTTTCTAATTTGTTAACGTAATCCCTTTTAAGGATTTTTTAATTATTTTATTATGTAGATCAATTACTATGTTTTGTAGTGTTGCTATTTCAAACGTCAATATTGAAAAATATTCTTTCAATTTGTGATTGGGCTTCTTTGGCGACTTTTGTACTGTTAATTTTGCTAAGTTCTGTGACTATGTAAGTACGAGGGCTGTTCGTAAAATAAGTTCTCCAAGGTACTGCGGTCGCGAAGAACGATTTTACGCGCGATCTGGCAACACTAGCATGTAGCCTGATTCTCCCACGCAAGATCCCCACCAAGCTGCATTCTCTGCGGTGCTTAGTCTCGGCGTGGCAGCCGGACGCGATGGAGCCTCCACTCGCCGCGTCCGCTGTGTGTGATTTACGCTCTGTAATCGTGCATAGTATGTTTAATCCTGCAGTTTTTTTGTTTTTTTGTTTATAAACCATATTTTTCGTGGTGTAACCCCTTATACATGATATTACAATCTTCACACTTTGCGGGTTCTTTTTAATGTTTCTGATTTTTTTCTTGGTCATTGTTGCAATAAATAAATATACGTAGAAAGGAAAGGCGAATTTATGAAATTCAAAATTAGAGAAGAAAATTAGATTCGAGACTAGACTTAAAAAAATTAAATGTTAAATAAAGGAGAGGTAATTTCAGAAATAACTTGATAGTGAACATAACATTGGTTTAGGGAGGAACAACAACAAAAATTTATTGCGATCTAAAGTTCCCACTTCTTAACCAAAAAAGAACAAATTGAAGAGCTTGTGAATATTAAAAAAGTGAGAGGGAACGGAGCAACTAACGATTATTTTCATTCGAATGATAGGAGAATTTCTTTCGGGTAAACAAGAACAGACAATTCTTTGTTTTGTAACCATGATACCAAAGAGAGTGAGGAGGGCTGTCAGTTTTATAAAATTTTAAAAAGTACAAAACACTCTACTTTTATTAATCATGAAATTCAATTTTCGGAACGGCTATTGGATCCTCTATCCACGTTGAAAGATTTTCCAGCACCTAATAGACACCGTGTATCACCCAGAGGGATCAGAATATTCTATTTGAAGGGAAATTATGATTCATATTTCAGGGCACCTTTTTTGATGCAGTGCTTTAAAATGAGCAGGCTAATAATATACTGAAAAACAACAGTAATACATTGTTTGGTACATTCAATATATACTCTATTTATATATAATAAAAATGTTATTTTATTTTTAGAGAGAGAACCAAGAGAAGGAACGCAGTTTGATGTTGCGAGGTTTAGAGAGAGCTTTGCAAGTATTGGTTTCAAGGTCGAAATCAATAATGACCTAAGAGCTGACGATCTCCGAAAAACTCTGGAAAATGGTAAGTCCATATCATAGTTAAAAAAAACTAGCTAACATTTTTATATTTAGAGTAAATTGTAGAATAAATTATGGTTTCAATGTTTGAAGTGACAGTTCTAATCGTATTGTCATCAAATCAATGTGGTTTTAGATCAGGTCTTAGCACAGATAATGCTACATTTAATCTTACACTATTAACTGATTTATTAATTTAATCTATATGTATATATACTGATTCGAAAGCCTTTTCCAAGTCTAAAAAGATTGTTAAACTTTCGTATTTGAGTCAAAATTGGTATACATATATACCAATCTTGACTCAAAAACGAAAGTCTAACAATTTTTTTAGACTTTGAAAGGGCTTTCGAATCAGTTAATCATGATGATTTAATGAGTAGAAAACTAAATACACTTACAAAAGTTTATTACTAAAAAAAAAATTCTGGCGCTTTTAACAAATTATTTATTTGATCATAGGCGTTGCACAAAAATTGGTGTAAATATTAGTAAACCAAAATCTGTGAGACATGGGGTTCCACAAGGAACATTTATAATCTCGTTATTGTTCTTAATTCATTTTATTTTTCCAAATTATATATGACTTAATTATTCCTACTGATTATGAGACCAATTAAATAAATCACTGGGACTCTTCACAAAAGAAGGCTGCTTGATACATATCGAGTGAATAAGTGGTCTATTCATGTTGCTCTCAAAAACTTTGAAACCGAAACATGTCAACTCAATGACTTCTTGTAAATTAAACCTAAAACATCTTTCAGGCAGTCGGTGTGGAGACCCACATTGTACGTCAAAAAAATGTGGATTCTGGCATGAAGGGGATGCTCCAACAGACTATAGTGAAGATACTTGCACAGCTATTGCGGTACTGAGTCATGGACAAGGCAATTTATTTCAAACAATTGACGATAGTATCATGGTGCCAGATGCAATGAGGAGACTTATTATTAAGACAAACAAAGAAAGAAAAGATCTTTCCGGAAAACCGAAATTGTTTTTCCTTCAGGTACTTACGTAATCCCCTATAATATTTTGAGATTGGGACTACTGAACCTCACGCAAAATTATACAAATTATATTATACAAGATTATACTGGTCAAAATCGAAGTTTTGCATTCCCCTGTTTCCAGTTCAAAAACTGGACCGATTTTTTAAATTTTTTTCACAAACAATTAGAAGAAGAAAAAAATTATTCATTAACAATTAGGAGAAAATATTCTTTATCTTTAAGTTTTGCTTTTTAAAAATATATTTTGAAATTTTTGTACTGAAAGTCTGATGATGGCGTTCAAAACTAGGAAAATGTTTACTCCTAATAAATATTTTAACTCCTCTAAGAAATAATCTATCAAAAATTATAAAACTTAGAGACATGTCAGTGGTTAGTATGTTTATTGCTTTAATTATTTTTTTAATTAGGCAATTCAACCTAAAAAGAGGGTTTATTTGCACCAGCGTCAAAATCCAAAGACGAAATAGGGGAATACGTTTAAGTGGACGACCGGGCACAGTTAACAAATTTGGCAGTTATTGCTTAATAAATACATTCGTCAAGATTCAATCGACTACTATTATTATTGTGTAGTTCTAAAATGAGGCGCTTAAGAGAGCACGAGGGATTTTCAATATTTTATGTTGTTTGCGTGTCTGTAAAATCACCCGTGCACATAACAGAGGCAAAATAAAAAAAATTACACATTTCTTTTTTTAGATACAAGTGTGTTTTATACCACCAGTTAAAATTAAATATTTATAAAAAATACTGTCTTACTTTTAAAACAGTTTATAAAATGTCAGTTTTCAATAAATCGTCAATCGACCTTCAGATTTTTTCCATATACAATCATATACAATATGAAAAAAAATTATAAAAAATTAATTGTAATAGAAAACATCTTGGCCTATACCACCCCATTTATATATTTTTAAAATGTAGCTTAATAATGACGTATTTTAATTTTTTTAAACTACGTAAATCAACGATGTTTAAAACCATTTATTTGTACTAAAAAACAAATAATTTTGCAAATTAAAAATATTACCTAATAAAACAGTACTTTAACTATAAAATTAATAAACTAAATTAAAAAAAAGCGGTGATTTATTGGGTAATACACAATTTTTCTATGCACCCAAAAGACATAAAAACGATGACATCTTCGATTTACTTTCATTACGCGAAAATATTTCGCCACGAGCGGTCGTCTGCGGCGCTATGTTCTGTAAGGTAGTGTTGAAAATATTTTTGTGTGTTTGTGCTAAGATAGAATACATATACATTAGAGGAATCAAATCAAGCAATAGAATTTGTTCGCGTAATTTGAAGGAAGCATGTCAAAAAGTTATTCGAAAACGTGCGCGGCAAGGACACGGCCGATTATATGCTTATATGTTTTTACGTGTTCACTACTATTAGCGTATTTTTATGAAGAATATAATTTAGAAGGAGTTATGTCAAAAGGAATTAGGTAACGAAAGTGGCGAATACGTGACATTATATAGCAACTTGTACCTTTTTACATCTTGGCTTGTAGCTTCGCACAGGGACCCAAATGTGGCCGATTTGAAGGTAATATGTGAAAAGAGACAATCATATCAACGTCCGCGCCCGGAACAAATTAGTCCTTTCCACGTTCTCCCTTCTAAAAATGTTCGAATATTTGGTAAAAGCACGAAGTACAGTCATCACTCGGTTTTACGAAATGATTTTTAATTATTGTATTTATTTATTTGTGTTTGTTTATCGCGCTTTTTAAAAATATTTTTAATATTATCTTTAAAATTTTCATATTCATAAAGGATACCTAAACATCAAACAGCAAACAATTCCAAATTTTGCTCCTTCAAAAATTCAAAAAATTATCTGTAAAGTGTGAAATATGTGAAACTGAACGTAAAAATCTCTACAAAAAATCAATTTCTACAAAAAATATTTTCTAAAAACCGAGCCCAGATGTAATAAAAACTAAAATAAACCCAATTTTTTGCTAAATGCCGATTTGTTCAATTTTTTTTTAACCACTACTGTTTAATATCTACTTACTATAATACTCACGCACAGGCTTCGCCCTTGTGGGATTTTTTGTTACTCTCTTGTATTTTATATTATTACTAGCTTTTCCCCGCGGCTTCGCTCGCATGGTATTACGGGAAATTACTGTAGCGGTTGAACTTATCAATTATCCCCCCTTCTCCTCACCCCCACCCCCTCCCGCATTCCATACATTCATTCCCTTACATTCAGTTTTCAAACATCTCGCCTGCCACCTAAATTTCATAAAGCTATAGCTCAAAGAAAAAAAGAATTATCCAATTTTGTTAATTCGTTCAGAATTTATGCGCTTACAAACATTTCGGATGTTTATTTTTAATTAAATATTTGGAAGTTTGTTAATATAATTAAAAAATTACACTATTTATTATTCAGTCTTTATAATCGTTACGAATTATATTTTTAATGTAGGAATTCTTATCTGACATTTTTTGCAAAACAGAAGCTTGTCCAAAAAAAAAACGAATTCTGATATTTGAATTTTCTACAATAGTAGCTGACCAGTAGACTGAGTATCTACCAGCATAGAGCCCAAAAATATATCAACATTGTTTCCATAGAAAAGATTTTTTCTGACGTTAGCAAAAACTCGCTTTTGTTAGCGACAGAAAACGTATAACAAATATAATATATTAATATTTATAATTTCATAACGCCAGAGCTTACCATCATATACAACCTGTAGTCTGCGCATATAATTTAGCTTTATATTGGTGAAAGAATTATTAAAGTCTTTATATTGTGTTATGCGTGAAAAGGTCATAAACGAACTCGAGCAGTTTCGCATTTATAATATTAGTATGGATGTATGTACTTGTATGAATATGTATCAAAAAAACTTTGCCAATAAAAAAAATCCATTACTGTTAAAGAAGCTCTTTTTAATTATATGCGTAAAACAACAGTTATTGTTTTGGCGATGACTTGGGTAGGCAAAACAGCTGTTATAAGTGATGGCCAAAACAACATTGCTTTATTTTTTTCTTGATATGTTATATAGTTAATTTAATCAATATTAATGTATCACAGAGCCGAAAAACGAAGAAAAGAGTGTAAAGAGAGGATATGACGCGATTGTGAACGGTAAAAGAAGTCCGGAGAAGACATGGAACGATCGAGCAAACACCGTTGTGATTTTTCACTAAAACGGCGCTATACGAATCATCCAATTATTATTATTATTATTAAATAGTTGAGAGTCAGAACTGTACCTAACTTTATAATATTTTTCGATGTCGTCATATCAGACAGTGTAAAAGCTCATCAGGGTGTTTATAATGAATAAATATCCGTGTCGTCCTAATATTTCGAGGTATGTAAGTATTTCAACGGGTCATAATATATTTTTTATTAAAAAGTGAGTGTCAGGTTTCAAACTTCAAACTTGTTCACAAGGGCTGTGCAAATAAATGGTTGATTATTATCATTCTTATTTCTTAATAATTATTCATAATATATTATTATTATTCATAAATTATTTAACTAAGCTATTAGATGCGCCCTTGGTTTTAAACAAATTTAAATAAGTTCATCATCTTTTTCAGTACACGTGTAAAAATACCCGGAGTGGCTCGGGGTTGTAAATGTTTTGGTACAAAGTTTTGAGGTTGAAAATTCTAGTATATCTGAAAACTGGGTGTGGTTTTAAGGTGGAAATAATATTATTGCTAATAATTGAAGAAGTTTTTTTTTACATTTGTTTCACAAACAAATAATTATTTGATTCATCTCTTCCTCGGGCGTCCCCGACTTTTTCAGCGATTGTCTTCGTGTAATCAGATTGTTACTATTAAAAGACAGTTACATGCAGTACCAGTACAAGATTGTTACTACGCTATGTCGATGATACTCTAGACTGGAATCTGAAATATTTATTTATTTATAAGCCTAAAAGGCGTTTTACATAAAAGTGATATAATTAATCATTATATACAGCGCATAGCAAAATTTCTATATTTCATAGTAAGTAATAATAATAATACATAGCCATATTAAAATATAATAATCGCTGTTTAGTATTGAAGTGAGCTTTATGTTTTTTTCTTCTTCGTGTTATAAAAACGGTTTTTTTTCTATGGCTACTTACTGTAAAATCCTAAAATTTCAAATAAATAAGTTTATTTTTCTGCGGTGTTTATATTTCCATGTTGTGACAGCCCTAACAGTCCAGAAGTAAGTGGACGCATTTGGAGACGGGCAAGCAGGTGTTCTTCTGGGTTGGAAGCCTTCAGAAAAATTCCCAGAATTTATGGAAAATTGGGTATATATTGTAAAATGTGGGAATATTAGTAAACATGTAAAATAAATCAATACACCTCCAATATTAATTTTATAATGAGAAGATGCAGATTTTTAAAGAACTTGTTGTCGTTTATATTTTTAAAATTAAAAATAAACGTAGATTGTGGTGTTGAAACTCCATAAACATTTCACAATTTATTTTTAAAATCATACTCTTTGAATCGTGAATATCCGCCGATTAAAAGAACTGTTTTTTTTTTATTTTTAAATTATTTTTCATTGTTTTAGGGAATCTCAAGGGAAATTTCCCCACTTTATAGGGAAAAATCGAAATCTAGCGATCCACGAAATCGGCAAAGATGTATTTGTCGTTTTTTAATTTTTGTTCGGGAAAGATCGTTGTAACTCGGGATTTTACGAGCAGATACTAGGGTCAAATCCGTGTCAAGTAACGAAGTACAATAACATTTTGCGGAATCCACTTAAAAATGCGACGAGGGCGACACAAGCGACTATTTTTTTAACTATTTTGGCAAATTTCGACAAAATCGATTGCTCTGCTGGGCTCTTAACAGAAGAGTGGCCCAACCCACATCAATAAAAACATCATACTTTTAAATATTTTTGTCATTTCTCTAAAACCACAGTGGCCCATTTTTAGTTCCCACTGATTTCAAAGGTTCTTTGAAATAGCGAGAACTAAAATTGAGGCACTGTGGCTTCATAGCTATCGCAAAAATATATAAAAGTATGATGTTTTTACAGATGTGGGTTGGGCCACTCTTCTGTAGAGCGCCTCAAATATTCTTTGAAATTTAAAAATGAAGTAGTGCATTACGCACCGAAGCTAACGGAATTGTCTGAGGATAACTCTAGTGTTTAATTTGTAGAATTAAAATAAATCTATTTTTTTAGAGTGTCGGCATTTGTGTATTTTATAAATCTTTTGTACGTACTCGGATAACTAATATAACATTTTACTTGTTCCCACAGATATGCCGAAAGGGTGGTGAACAGAACACTGAACCGCTGCAGTTTGATGATACCCTGGTCTTCCATAGTTGTTTCCCCGGTTACGAATCCAGCCGAAATCCCACTGATGGCTCCTGGTTTATTAAGAGACTCTGCAAAATAATCGATAGAATTCCGCATGGCAAACCCGTTTCGATGGCTGATATTTTACAAGAGGTGCAGCAAAGATTTGTGGAAAAACATGGCCGTGCGCAGATGCCTGTTATTTACAGCACTTTGACCAAAAATCTTATCGTCAGAAAGGCTTCTCCAAAGATGCTTGCAAAACTCTAAATTAAAGATGTAAAGAAAGCAATTGAAGGACAACGTTAAATGAATTTGCGGAATTTTGATTACAATCGTTCAATATTTGTGAAAATGTTATAATAAATTATTTATTTATTTATTTATTTAAACGCCCATAGGGCTTTTACATAAAGTGCAGTACATGTTTTTGGTAAAGTATAGGAAATAACAAAATATAGTATTAACATAATATAACTGTAAGAAAAAAAATAAAGATAACATAAGATATAAGAAACAAAACATAGATAACACTAGATATGACACAAAGCAGGTAAAATAGAATATATGGTCACGTAAATTAATGTGAGATAGTTATTTTAATTATAAAGAGAAATAAGACAAGATTGTCATTATTTATGTTTATAATTAGCAATCTTTGTTATACATATTTGGTGCGTGTTTATCGAAACATAGCTACAATAATATATCGATAAAGGTGCTATATAGTGCGTGATATTTATAGCTATTTTAAATGTTCTGATATACAGAGTTTAAATTTAGAAATCGATTGATGTCGATAAACGTCAATTGAAGTATATTTATTTCCGAGTATATGAAGTCTTTGTATATATTTTGTTATACAAAAGCTCAAACGGAAAAGATTCAAGTTGCAGCTGTAGCAATTCAATTACTTATTGCAATTAACATAGATGCATCAGCATTACGCAGACATAATTATGGCGATTATCTTATTGTAGATAACGCAGATCATATTATACATTCCACGTGGCAAACTATATAGAGAAAAAACTACCAATAGAGTATTGGTTGTTTTTCTCCACCACCTGTTTATTGACTTCAAACTGGTTTTCGTCAGTATAATTCAAGATAATTTAAAAGTTAACTATTCAGATTAATAGACATCGTACCACTTGAAACTAAAACACACAAAATGAGAATCAAAAGGTAACAAACAGAATCAAAATCAAATCAATACGACAGGGGATGCGTTCTCCACTACAGTAGTTAATCTTGAAATTTGCGGCAATAACACGCAGTTAATTGAACGACCGCATTAACTGGAGTACATAACAGATATACATAAATATTGCGTCGTTGTAATAACCAGCAGATCTAAATAGATGTCGATTCAATAGACCAAGAACGAAATGGATAAGGAGAGAGGATGATGAAGGGAAACGCCGAGGACTGGAGACAAATGGTGGGCAATTGAAGCCAGTGGAGAAGGAAGACGAATATCACTTTGAAATACAGCACCACCCTGACAATCACATACGCTGTCTTATTTTGACTTTCTTATAACATTTTTAAAAATCTTTTTTATTATTATTATTTTATTGTGTGCCTATAATGATAACCTATTAATTAAACCTTTTTCGATTTCAATTATTTTATGTTTGGTTATGGAAATAAAAGTTATTAATGGACTAGAAAAATGTATATTTATTATTACAGCTGTCCCACGTATTTAATATAATATATATGAACGTATCAGCACATATCTGGAAGAATTTTACCTGCGATTCTTGAGAAAATTTAGTTTAAAAATTTTTTTATTTTTAACTGAAAAAAAACGTCATCGGACAGCTAAATTACATCCACATTTTTAACTCTATATATGATCAGGAATAGTTGGTAAAATTCTCTCGGGCACGTGCTGATACACCCTATTTTTATATTTGTTTACATTAGCTCCACACAAGAGGACCTGAGGAAAAAAATCCCTGAGGGCCTATGTCAACTTTGGAGATGCTGAAAGAAAGGAGATGAAGTTCTGGGAAGGAAAAAGGTATGAGGAGCGGGTAGGAATCTGGTGGTCAACGTTCCATTTGGGAGGCGGGTATGGGTACCGCCGCCCCGGGAACCATTTGTTGGATAACCAACAGGTCTATCTCAGGTCACTCCAAGTGATTCGCTACGTTTGGTGACTTAGCAGGGGTGTCTGCCCATCTGCTGCATGGCGGAGAGAGCTGGTTGAGGGAGGCCTTTTGACCTTTCCAGCTGGACTCTCTCGACCCATCGCTTTGCACCGCTGTTGGAGGGATGGATTCATACGTTCGTCACTCCTGGACATACTGACTCCCAGATTCCTACCCATCCCAAACACCCTTTTTCCTTTCCAGAACTTCCTATCTTCCCTTCCTATCTTTCTTAAGACCCTCCGCACAACATCTCCTAAGATGACAAAGGCCCTGAGGGAAATTATTTTCCTCAGGGTCTCCTGTGTGGAGCTAATATAAAAAAATAAAAATAAAATAAAAACAAAAAATATGTCTAGGAGTGACTGAATCCATCCCCCTACAGCGTTGCAAGGCGATGGGTCGAGAGGGTCCGGTTGGAGAGTTCAAAAGGTCTCCTTCCACCAGTCTCTCCCGATCGTTAGCGAACAAGTTGGGATGACCTGTGGCAGGGGTTCTAAAGGTCTCCTTCCACCAGTCTCTCCCGATCGTTAGCGAACAAGTTGGGATGACCTGTGGCAGGGGTTCTAAAGGTCTCCTTCCACCAGTCTCTCCCGATCGTTAGCGAACAAGTTGGGATGACCTGTGGCAGGGGTTCTAAAGGTCTCCTTCCACCAGTCTCTCCCGATCGTTAGCGAACAAGTTGGGATGACCTGTGGCAGGGGTTCTAAAAGTGCTTATTAGTTCTTCTGATGTGATGAAGAATGTTTTCTATCAAAAAATTAAGTCTCAAGTATTTCTATGAAAATGTGTCAATATTGAATATACAAAAAAATATTTATAATAATTTTGAATTTCAGGTCAAGTTTAATGGAGTGATAATTAAGATTTCTACTTCTCATATCGCATTCAATAATTCCACAAAAAATAATTTACAACAAAGGGAGTACACTTGTTGCTCTATGTTCATACGTATGTATCGGGTGTTTTTTTTAGAGGTATACAAATTCAAAATGAAAAAACACGAATTAAAATAATGTTAATGTCTATGATATTGGCTTTATTTAATAGATCATTTTATGCCATTATTGTTTAAATACGATTTTGGGCATATGAGCGCCCACGGCTGGCTCGAATGAAGCGCAATCGTGAAGTCCAATTTTCGCCAACTTTATCAAGGAACTGGGTCCATATAATGGCAACACGGCGAATGTTGACTTCCAAATTGTCCAACGTCTGTTTATCAGCATAGACTAGTGACTTCACATACCCCAAAGAAAGTAATCTAATGGTGTGAGTTCACACGATCGTGAAGGCCAGTTCACAGGTCAACGTTACACAGGCCCGCAATAACTGCGTGAATCATTTGGTGAGTGCATAATTTCACGTAATAGACCTGTCAACAGGCCTTCACGATCGTGTGATCTCACACCATTAGTACTTTCTTTGGGGGTATGTGAAGTCACTAGTCTATGCTGATAAATCAGAGACGTTGGACCATTTTGAAGTCAACATTTGCCATGTTGTTGCCGTTATATGGCACCAGTTCCTCGATAAAGTTGGCGAAAATTGGACTTGCGCTTCATTCGAGCCAGCCGTGGGCACTCGTATGCACAAAATCATATTTAAACAATAATGGCATAAAATTATCTATTAAATAAAGCCAATATCATAGAAATTAAAATTATTTTAATGCGTCTTTTTTCATTTTGAATTTATATACCTCTAAAAAAAACACCCTTTACATGTTATGATAAAGGTTCCAGTTTTAATGTCACCATAAAATAACCCACAACAACCAAAAAATATTTCAAAACTTTATTTTTGATGTACTTTAACGATCACTAAAGGCAAGACAATAAACAACTGGTGTTAGAATAAATGCATTTTTATTTTCAAATTGTTGTTTTTACAAAAAGGTTTTTAAAAATAACGGAGAAGATTAAAAAGTGCATTTGTGACATGGTTCAAAAGATAGTTGCTGAACTGTCTGTAAGTGAAATTGAAAATGTCGATAGTCAACGCAGAATCGCCAAGCAGTTGATTCGCTCTGTGACAAAAGTTCTCGCTTTCGGAGCATAAAAAGTGCATGGGACCTCCCACGAGTATACTTGTTAGGGACATATAAGTTAATCTCTTTTACTTAGGCGGATTGAGTTAGTACCAGAGTTTAGCTTAAAAAAGTGACTACCTAAAAATATTTCTCTGCGGGCTTCTAAGGTATTGAAATCGAGCATTACCGTTAAGAACAAGGATAGTTACAGGAATGAATAGTATGTATATATTGCATATTCGTTTTTTCATAAATAACCGACATAAACCATTTTGTACTTTTTATATTTCTTGGATATGGTTTTGTTCAGATAGTGGAGCTATATTCCAGGATGCTGCTAACAAGTGCTTCATATGTTCTCTTTATTGCAATTCCTTTAGTAAATGAAGAACAAATCAAAGCATTTGATCTTCGAGACAATGTCAGATATGTGGGATTTGAAAGACAGATTTGCTTCGGAAAATCACGCCAAGGTCTCGAATCTCGTTTTTGCGTGTTAATAATTTTTTTTATCGATGTAGTAGGGAATAGAAATTGTGTTGCATTCATTCAGAATTCTTTGGTTACCTAAAAAACTAAATACATTTACAAAAATATGATAGAATGTAAGTTATTTGGACGACAATATATTTTTTGTCTTGGCATTGGTATCGCAGCACTGTCTTGCAACGTAAATGTTACTCTTATCATAGAATTATTAATGTGTAGATTGAAGGCTTTACGTACATACATCATTGTAGGTAAGTTGTTCAGAAATACAATTATAAATTCATCGAACATAATTTATTAAACTGTACGTGAAAAATGTAAGTAGGTACAATAACGCCTAATAATAACGCCTTGTAGGTTTTAACCTCTTCGCGAGTGAGTTTTGACGAACAAAACTGTACGTGAGTTTTTTTTGGTTCAAACCATTTACCCAAACGTAGATGTTGCTCTTCATATGTGTGTGTGTATTCCCGTCAGTAACTGTTCTAGAGAATGATTGTTTTCGTGTTTGCGACGAGTTAAAAATTATTTACGCAAAATTATTTAACAGTGACGAAGCAAAAGTTAAACGATCTTGCTTTGCATAGAAGCAAATTTTTAAGGAAATTGTAGGTACAGACGAGTTTTGTAACACATTGTGAAACACTCATTATATGTTGTATGAGAATACACCTCTGGTTAAACTAGTAAAATAAATAAAACCTAAAACCGTTTTAAATGTGCAATTATCCTTGAAACCTTACAAAGTATTAAAAACTAGCAGTTATTATAGTTCGGGTATGTTTTTAGGTTTTGCAAAAAGTATTTTTGTAATTGTTTTTGGGGTGTTATGCCGTGTTTCGCTACCTCCTTCTTTAGCCAACGTTTCGGACAGCGTTACAGTGTCCATCATCAGGGCAGATGAGTAAATGATATAGGTGAGAGTGTTTACTTATGTGTGTCGAAGCGATACCGTGCTGCCAGCTTCATTTCTTTACGAGCTGGTGTTAGAAAAAATTCAGCATGGTTTTTTGCGTTTAGCTTTGGTGTAGCCGTCAATTACTGGATACCAAGAACTATTGAGCTTAGCTCCGTCGTCTCTGATAATATTGATGGGGTTTTTATGGATTTCAATTGCCTCCGTAATTAGGCGTGCTCTGTAAGTTTTGGGTCTTCCCAGGACTTCAGGAACAAATCCGAAGTAATGGCCGGTTTCGATTAAGTGCTCGGCGATTGCCGATTTGTCAGGGTGGCCAAGTTTACAAGCACGAAAGTGTTCCGAAATCCTTTTGGAGATCGTCCGCTCTGTCTGGCCTACATAGACCTTGTCACATCCGGAACAGCTGAGTTTATATACTCCATCTGTTTCCAGAGGAAACTTAGTCTTTGCCGACCTCAGTAGGTCTTGGATTTTTGTCGTGGGAAAAAAAAAAAAAAAAAGTTATTATAGTTAACTAAATTTCTGAATCAAGCTGGCAAGTCGATATGATGGGTACTGAGAAAGGGGCGGCTGGTACTTACAACATGGCCTGGGCCCTAGGGCGGCCAAGACTGCAAATCCGCCACTGGATGGACATATATTTGTGATTAGTTGAAGTACATCCACGTTATCAAAAATGTAGATAAAATGTTTTATCAATCATTCCACGTACACAATTCACGGCGGTGCGGATGATATCGTTTATTTTGTACATTAAAACTTAGTTTTTATAAAAATCAGTTCAATCAAAACAATCAGTTCAGTACAAAACAACAGTGTAAATCAGTTCAATGAAAACAATTAAACGGAATTACTTGCATAATTCCTTGACCATTCGTGTGTTTATTCTATAACGTATTCTGATATCAATGACTTTGATCAACACTGATTGGCTTTGAAACAGTTCTCAAATTTTCAGTGTTTTACTGGAATATAAGATAGGTAAGAAATACATTTTCCCTCCCGACTAGTGTTATTGTGCGAGGTACTCAATTATTTAAAAGAGGTTTGATGTGAAAGGTAAATTGTTTTTTTTTTTATTATTATTTAACGACAATATCAAGTAAAGTAAAAATACAATATAAGCTAAATTTAAAAAAATATAGAGTGAAGTAGTTTGTTCTCAGTCCTCCTCACTAGGTATTCCTGTTCCGAGGCGGACTGAAGGTTGTTGTATGGGTGTTGGTCATAAATTCCTCCTCATCTAGTTTGTTTGTTTCCACAAAATCGACTGCTCCAATTAAGACTGCAGTAACTCACAATTTGGTGTTTTGAAGTTAGTTACATTTTCGGGTTTCATAAATAATTATTTACCTCCTAAGAAGACATTTGTAACTCTAGCAGCTATACATTTTAATATATTATAATAAAAACAAATATAAAACTTTTTTCCACTTTAAGTTTAATGACCGTAACCGGTTTCAGCTCGCTAGAGCCATCTTCAGACTGGTACAAAATATTCTTAATATACGGTTTATATACACAACATATGAGGGAGGGGAAGCGGGGTGGTCTTAAGGGTTTTAATCAATTATACTAATTACATTTGGTAATTAATTACCTTAATTACCTTGGGTAATAAGCCCACTGGAATAACCAAAATATTTAGAAATTCAACACTCTAAAACTACTTAGTAACAAATGTAATTAGTATAATTGATTAAAACCCTTAAGACCACCCGCTTTATTATTACAGAATCTACTTCTGACGACTTATTGAGTCCCTACAGAGATCAGCAAGATTTTAGTGGAGGGAATTCTGATGACGGTTGGAAGCTTGATGAATGTAGTAATTCAAGACCTATAGAATTGATTGTTTGTAGACCAACTTCTTCTGATAGAATGTTACTTTTTGGTGAGGAAACAGGATTGTTCTATCGTGCTACAAGAACAACTGATGATATGGATAATCTGAGCACTGATGTATTTCATAAAAAAAAATTACGTTTTCAAATGCATCCGTACACAAACACATCCGAGCCTTTCCAGTAGTGGAGTCACACTGCACCAGGAAATCGTCGAAGAAGTATTACCTAGAAAGAGATCTGAGCATTTCCAAAATGTACAGGCAGTATCTAGATTGGCAGAAAGAAAGAGGCTTTGAAACATCTCCTACACTGAGACAGTACTAAGACGTTTTTAATTTCCATTATAATTACGCTTTTCCCAAGCCTAAAAAAGACCAGTGTGAGGTGTGTGAAAAATTTCTAATTGCCACAGAAGAAGAAAAATTATTGTTTAAAGACGCTTATGAAACGCACCAGGAAAATAAAGGTCAGGCCAGGGTCTTAAAAGACTCGGATAAAGAGAAGACTGGAAATGATTCGCAGCTATGCTTAGCAGTATTTGACTTGCAAAAGGTTTTACAGACACCTCAGTCAGATGTGAGTAGTTTTTAAAGAAAGTACGCAACATACAATTTCACCATTTATGATATCGGAAAGAAACAGGGCCACTGCTTTATTTGGCATGAATCAGAAGCCAAAAGAGGTGCCAATGAAATTGCTACATGTTTATTAAAAATTTTAACTTTAATTCAACAGAAGGGTATACGTAAAGTTATATTCTATTCGGATAATTGCGGTGGACAGAATCGAAATCGATATATGTTTTCCAAGTTAGAATACGCCACACGAACCCTCAAAATTGGAATTGTTTTATGGAGAAAGGACACACTCAAAATGAAGGTGATTCTATGCACGCCACAATAGAAAATGCAAGGAAAGGGAAAACTATTTACGTGCCTGAACAATGGGTCACGCTGATTCGATGTGCAAAGTGAAAGGTTTACCTTATGAAATTAACGAAATGACCTATGAAGACTTTTTGGATTTCAAGTCGCACGTTTTGCAAAGAAATTGGAAAAAAGCCAACGATAATTCAGTTGTGAAATGGAACAAAGTACGTAAGGGAACTGCGACATACAATAATCAACTTAAGGTATGATTACATGGAAGAACCCTCAACCGTAATCTTAGAAAAATGGACAAGAGTCAGACGACTGGACAGATTAGTTGAACCTGTTGCTGCGTATAATAAAAAAAAACAAAACATCGTTAAACTTAAACATAAAGATTTGCTAGCATTATGCAACAGCGTACTGATTCCAAAGACTTACCATAATTTCTATCTTTCACTAAATTCTTCCATTGAAGAAACTGCCATTGGACATTCTAATGCCAGAGATGAGGTGTCTGATGATTCAGAAAGCGAATAAAACTTTGAAATGTTATTTTTCTTCTTTAATTTTATGTAATGACAAGAATATCTTCTATTTTATTTAGATAACAGTTTCTAAACAAACATGTATTTTATTTTATCAGCTAATCGAACTAAACATGTTTTTTTTATGTTGTTTTTTGTAACATTGAGACACCATAACTATTGAAAAACTCTCAAATGTGTGATTTAAATGTCTATAAATTATGTTTTTTTACTGTTAAAATAAAACAGCTCGTCGCTACTTCTTTGATTTGTTTAACTTTTCCCTGCAACAAAGAAGTAGCTCAACATACAACCTATTGATATTATATAAACTCCGAGGAAAAGAGTAGTAAGTCCCAAAACCCTTCAAATTAGTGCGAATTCGAAAGAAATACTGAAAAAATATTAATTTGTTAAAAAACGATACTTATCCAATTTAAATAAAATTCAAAAACCTTATCTAAGAATATGCAGAATTTTTTTAACTTTAAAATCGCTCTCCTGCAAAATGATAAAAAGTGAGTTACTGCAGTCTTAATTAGCAGTCGAAATAGACAAGCTAAAAAGTGTTTGTTTTTTATCTGGAAATTGCGTTGGTGTTACTTTGTAATTTTTTTATGATTTTCTCATCTTCGTGTTTAGTTAACCATAATCTTTTTTGAACTTAAGTATCTTCATGGTGTTTTTAATTTCGATTGGAAGCGCATTATATAATTTTGTAGCATGGAAATGATGATTTTTCTGACCAAAAGATGTATTTAATTTTGGAATATTTAGTAGATTTGAGGATTTTGTTCTTGTAGTATAGGTGTGTTGGTCATCAAGGTATTCTTTTTTTTTCAAAATGATATTTTATTTTTAAATAAATTGAAAACTTTCTTTTTAATTTTTTATTTTTCTTAGGTAGGTACCAATGTATTCTGTAAGAGAATATAGAATTTGCAACAATGGAAGATGTTGTACGTGAGTGATGATCAACATTTTTTGAAATGAAACTTCTTTAGCAGCGTTAGTAATTTGAAATTCGGATGAAACGGAAATGCGTCACCAAAAATTTATTATTTGGCGGTCCCTGGTTCTAACATAATGCGGTAAATTCGTGTGTCGGCGGGGGTCGCGTACAGCGCAGTGAGCAAGACAATATTTTAAGTATCTGAAGTAGAATTCTTACAGAAAGATTTTGTACATCAACACAAATATTAGGTGTTGAATGCATCAGTCCTTATTCCTTATTCTATAATTATGTTTTTTTTTAAATATCATAAGTAGGTATTTTTACACAAAGATTTAAATATTTACATGTAGGTAGATAAACAGCCTTATTAGTTAGTTAGTTTATTAATACGTGAAGCAAAAACTTTGTACCACTTTTTACGAAAATTGCGAGGACGGAGGAGTATGAAATTTTGCACACTTAGAGTTTTTATAGAGGAGGAGTGCAGAATGCTAATATTTTTTTAAAACTATGCATAAAAAATACATTAAATCAATAAAAAACATTACAATTATAGTCGAATTTCGACCATTGGGCGACCACTAGTTCTAATAATTTAAATTTCATAAGTAGAATTGTTACTTAAATATTTGGTTGATAAACATACATGTTTTAGAAACTAAATGTACCGAAAATTAAAACTACTTCATTTCCTTATTCTAATAATCGGTAAAAGCTCCAGTGCTTAAACTTGCTAATTCTTATCATTTTCACTTATTTTTTAAAAATATGGCATTCTTAGTTTTTAAAACCATAATGAAATAAAAATAATAATGAAGATATTGAAAATAATTTTAAAATGATAAAAATACTTTAAAAAATCGTACACAAAAACCTGCCAAGCTGCTGGTCGGCAGACCAAGAAATTCTTCAATGGGATGATCTAGACTACAGTTATTCGTTGGTTTCATTCGTGTACTCGATGACGTAAAATTTACTATTTTTTATCCCACTGACGCCGGCTGCCTGCGAACGTGCCAGGCTGCCGGTTGGCAGACCTGCTTTTTTTTCATTTACTAATCGATCTTTATCATATGCAATCATTTCCGTTCGTGTACTCGATGACGTAATTTTTTCGAAAAAAATCGCTCACTATTTCCATGACTGCGCGGCTCCTGCCAAGAGGCGCACCGGCAGACCAGCTTTTTTAAGGCTTTCTAAATGTCCATTATCACTACAAAGTAGTTTCATCCGTGTACTCGATGACGTAGGGTTTACCTCGTACGTCTCCTAGACTAATATCTCCATATTGTGAATACGCCTTTCAATGAGGCTATGCACAGCATCTACCTCTTGTAAATTTCCATGGCCAGGCTTGAATACTTTTGTTCTATTATTTCTAACTTATGCGGTTGAACAGGTGAACACCAAAAATTTATAATAGCAGTACTCATAAACGAGTTTCGATTTTGGGGAACGCAGCTATCAGACCATAGAATGAGTTTCTTGAGATGAGGTAAATCTTCGACAACATTCTCAAGTATCTTGATTAAAGCACTTGCTAAATCGTTGCCAGACCTTCCACTCACGCATTCGTTCCAAATACAATTATATACAGTTTTATTTTGGTTACAATGACCTGTTAAATTATATACATTTAATTTTGATTTATAAAAAAAAACACGAAACGTTTGCCTTAGGAAGGCTAAAAATGTTTTCAAGATCGAAAATGATAATGGCTGTATTTTCTTCCCCATTTTTTCTGTCCTTGTTTCTTTCTTCGTTGCCAATTTCTTTTCTTTTTAAATGCTTATCATGCTGCATTTGTTTTACCGCTGAAGGGTCAATGATCATTTAAACTCTGAGCATAAATCACATACATCTTTTTTTGGTTGATGAAAAGATAAGTTAAACTTTTCGTTGAACACTTTCCTGTAGATATGTTCTATAACAGGTTGGGAATAAACCATTTTGTACATATCAAACATTTTCCTAATGCTTAAAAAACTGTCTAAATATTCACGTTTTGATGTGCTTCTACAATAGTGGGATTCAATTCTAGCGAACGAGTTTATATGTTCTTTAATTTCTTCTATTTTCTCTATACTAGTGCTTTTGTGGCCTTTCTTTTTTTTAGCTGGAGATCGCGCTAGATCAATGGATGTTTTACATTTTGCGTGAAAGTAATAAATACGTTTGTTATAATATAAAATTACCATTTAAAATCTTATAAATAAGTCGCCTAACAGTGAATTTAGCCACAGTTTGAAAATGGTCTTGAAAAACGAAACAGCTGTAACTAAAATACATACTAAAATACTTGCAGAACTTGATAATAAAACTATCAAATTTAATTTTAATTAATAAAAAAAAATTAAATGGAGTTCTACAAATTAAACACAAAAACAATTGAAAAGTTTGTAGGTATTTCAGAAAATTGTTATCTGAGTAGGTAATTCGTGTGCTGATCTGAATTTGATATTGCCTTATCTTAAGTAGTACAATAATTAATATCGGGGCTTGACGTCAAAACAAAACAATTAATTATTGGTTTGTTTTTTTAAGATACCGTTGTTTCTCTTTAAGCCCTAGAATAATTATAGTATAAAGAAAAAGAGCGGTTGGAGGTGAATATTACTAAATTCCGTTGAAATTATGAAAAAGGTTGACATTTCTCGGGACATGTGCGAATATTTATTTGTTCTACATTCATCATCATCACGGTTTACATCATAGTTTGCACAATATCCCTTTTATTTCCTCCACCATCTGCAGTCCCTCGTCACTCGCCTTCAGTCCTCAGTTCTTTCCGTCCTTTCTCCAATCCTCTTTCATGCAGTCTAGCCACTCTTCGGTACATCTCTGTACCACTTCCACTGGGGCACCCATATAGTCATTATTGTTGGTGTCCCATCATCCAACATTCTTTCCAAATGACCATCCTATCGCAGTCTGTGGGACCTTGAGATCCTCACAATAGTCTCGTGGTCTATAAGGCTTTCAAGTTCATGATTCATCTGTATCCTGTCGGATCCATTTTCTAGCGTGGGTTTGATTTACTACGCTTGAAAAAAATCGTGAATGTGTTGAATGATTTTAAAATCTTTAGAGATCTGTTTTTTGTGAAGTTACTGTTTGTTTATTAAGATTTTTTGGTTGTTTTTGAGATTCCAGATAAGTAGATTTAGTAAAACTGATCTAATAACTGCACTTAATTAACAAGTTTTAAAAATGGGAAGACCAGAAGGAAGTACAGAAACGCCTAAAGAAGACGGATTAACGCCCATAAAATTCCCAAATGTGAAGAAAAAACCAGGGATAATCTACATGTTTTTGCAAAAGGATTTTCAAAGTAAGTTTTTAAGTACATGCGTTATAAAATGGACAGGTTTGCATTTAGACCCTTGAATTTAATGAAAACTAATTGTCTTCAATTCCCGACGTGAGCTACATATTGGTGATACGATTGCATGGTATTGGAGAGGCTTTGTCCTTCTAAGTATTGAGATCCTTTTCATAATGCTTTAGTATGTAGCCTCCGAGACCATGGAAGGAAATTGTCTTAAACCCAATCTAAAATTTAACATATAATATTTGTTCTATGCGCTCTTCTGAAATACACGCCACCCACAAGAGCACGGACCCTTCTCATAATGTTAGGCGAAGGTATTTTTGGTAGAGACGTTTAATAAAGAGCTTTTGAAAGTCCAATCACTCTCTTTTCACAACTGTTCTTTTCTCTTCTCACAACTGTTCTGTTTATCGACTCTTATCGATAGATTGATCGAAGTGCTTTCCTTTTCACACCAGTTTCCTTAAATACAAATATTTTCTCCTTGTCGTCTTCCAGTTAATAATTTCCCATTCTTTCTACATAACTTAATTCGTTTAAATTTTCTAGCGATATATGATCGAGAATGGGATTTTGAATGCAATTGGCTTAATTATATCACGAATTTGACTGTTTTAGAGTATATTCCGAGAAATCAACATGACATCGAGGCGGACGCTGCGAGCATTACAACGTGTTTCCAGAAACTTGGGTTTTATGTAGAAGTGCCATTTATAAATTGTACTAAGGAAGAAATAAAAAGAAATTTAACTGAAGGTATAGAATGCACATTTTATGTTTTTCCTGGCTCTCTTTTATGTGTTGTAAAATATACACTATAGTCAAACGGACACAAAGTGCACTCCCAAAATTTCAAACGGGGAAGAACGTTCTCCCTCGTTTGAAATTTTGGATTGTTAAATGTGCTCTTTTTACACCGCTCTGCAAATGAGATCGTCAATGTAGGGTTACTAAAATCCGTCGTGATTCATGAACAGTGTCCGTTTTTTTCAGTGTATCACTCTAATATTTCATACGAGTACGAGAGTTTTTTGGTATTTTTTGTGACCCACTCCCCAACGGTTGGAAAACTTTTATGCAAAGATGACATATTTTATGACGAAGAAATGATAAGCATCATGAAAGGAAAAGAACATTCCAATCTTCTCAAGCTCTTCGTTTTTCAGGTATTGTAAAAAATTCAAAATCCGCTTTAGTGATGTATTTTATTTCATGTATTAATCTTTGAATAAAATTTAGACCAAAATCATAATATTATGTAATTATTATAGACTTACTACTTCTTTATTAGAAGACAGGGATTATATAAACAACAACAGTAAGTCACGACATTCAAATGAGAAAACACACTTTTATGGACTTTATATATTTATTCAGCTCGCAATTGAAGATGTCCACTTATTGATAAATGATACTAAACGTATCATTATAATTATTTCAGAGTCTGTTCAAGCAATAATTTTGTTACAGTTTATTTTACATTGTTCCACCTTGAAGAACGTACTGGTAAACTGGGGCTTATTTAGCAACTCCGAGCATTGAACATTATTGTTTACCAATTTAAATAGGAATAATGCATCTAAGTGATATTAAAAAACCCTACCGACAGTGCCCCCTAAGATTCTTCTTATGTGTGGAGTTAATGTTAAAAATAAAATAAATATAAAAGTATTAATACACCTCTTGGTAAAAGAAATTAGACTTTTTGGTACTTTTTTACAATGGCAAGGGTTTACGAGGAAGGTGTAGCTAATTTAACTGTTTTTTTATTATTCTTGCAGGCTTCCCAAGCAACCAGAATTCCTGGAGCCCCACGCCCACTTATTGAATACGACGGTGAGGGTACAACAAGCGCCTGGTTACCTGATGAAGCAAATTATTTCATTATCAAAAGCTCATTTGAACGCGAGACATCTTCACCAGAAAACGGATCTTACTTCATAAAAGTTTTTTGCCAATTCATGACAAATATTGAAAAGGGAACTTCCTTATTTGATGTTATGACTGCAGTTCTAAGTGAGCTTAAAGCCAACCGGAAAAATAATCCCAAACATCCAAGGAATAATACACTACCAGAAATCATCAGCACTCTGCTAAAACCGGCGGTTTTTGGTTCGGAAAAAATAACCTCTTTAAATCCTACCTGTTACGAAGTTAAACAGTCAAATGGAAAGCTCATGGTGTTTAATTATACTTACACCTCTAGTAAATCGGTGTATGCAAGTAAGTGATAAAAAAAGGTATTATATAAATAGCTAATTTGTATAAGAGTAAGTGCTAATTGCTAGAAAGTGCTATCATCGTAAGGTTGCATCACAGTTCCATCCAATTCCTACCAAAGTGAAACTTTGCAAAGTGAAATTTTGGCAAAATCAAAATTTTTACCAAATGTAGTTTTCACAAAATGAAGTTTTGACAAAACAAAGTTTCGAAAAAAATAAATTTTGAAAAAAAAAATCAGTTTTTGGAAAATTGAGTTTTGAAAAGTTTCAATTTCTAAAAAATTATATTCAGAAAAATTTTTAAAAAATTGAATTTTGTATAAAATTTCGGAAAAACTGAAGTTTTGAAAAATTTTAATTTAAAAATAAAAAAATTTTGAAATAATTTAATATTGAAAAAACTAAATTTATAGTTAGTTTTTGTACTAAGTTTTGTAGAGTAAATCCTTACTAAAATGCTTTTCTGAACTTCACTGAGCCAGAAAACTTCAATCCACTCAAAATAAAAAACGGGTGACTGGGTCAACCGTTCTGCATACCAGACCTGGTATGGCTGGTCAAATCTGGATTGTACCTGCTGGCGGAGAAACGGTGGAAATCTCTAGATCTAGGAACTAACAGAAAATAACAGGAGAAAAAGTTACCACAATTGACTAAAATTCTGAGTACATATCTGAATTTGAATCTGAAATGAATATTTCTAATTTATAACTTTTTCCAGTGAAAACACATAGGGAGGGATCAGAACGAGATGTTCCAGCGCTTGTTAAAAGCTTTGAGAGTATTGGTTTCAAAGTTGAAATCAATAATGATCTTCGAGCGGATGACGTCCGACGCACTCTGAATAAGGGTAAGTTATTTTTTATGTGAATACCGCACAAGAGTCTCAACTATTCAGAGCTAGTGAGACTATGGCATCCCCAATTGCGGTATGTTGTGAGTTGTGAGGCTAAAAATAATGGGAAGAGAAAGGTTTGAAGTATCTGGCTACTAGGTCACTTCAAGCAACGCAGAGGTTCGAATCTGAATGTTGTGCTTTTACCAGGGTGATTCTGAAAGTAACCAGTCCAATTGCGCTGGACGTCTTCGGAAGAGCTATTCTATATTTTTTGTGAGATCGAGATAGATATTGGGCGAAATGAATAAATAATCATGCATACTTGCAGGAATTAGTGTTTAAAACGACCAAAACCAAAATACGTGACAGCTCACAGCTGAAATTCTGGCATCGACCGATAGAAAAAGCAAATAACAGCCGTAGAATCTGACAGGAGATCTCGCCCTCACAAAAGATATAGAAATACTCTTCTGATCATATTTTTATGTACAGGCTTATTCGAAAGGCGTTTTAAGAAGAACTTAAAACTTGGACACTTGGGATCTTTCCAAAAAGTGTTTGTTTTGACTGTGCATTTTCCGTTAGCAAATGTTCACTCATTCCCTCAACAAACCTACTACCTATCTCATTATGACATATATACCTACGTTGCTGACCAACAAATATTGCAACAAGTATTTAAAGTCAGTTCATTACGGAAACGTGTGTGAAACGTGTAGTCATCATCCCAGTGATCCCTCAGTGCCATAACCAAAACGTGTTGTGAAATAAATAAGGTGATTCAGATTATTTCCCAAGTTTAACACGCCATTCCTCTACTTGTGTCATAAATTGATTACAGTCCATCTTAAAAATAAAATGCAAATTAATTCGCAGACAAATTTGCAACTGCAGTATGAATTTCTTTTTGGTAGTTTCACTCTATATTTGGATATCGTCAACGAGTCCTCCTAGCGCGCATGATCTCTCGGCTGTAAAATGTGGTCGAAGTACTTCTGCACACAAGCACACCATCTCTATCTGTCTTTACCAACTTGATTTTTTTAGAATGACAATGAAACATAATTTTCAGGGTGGATGTGTAGAGAACAGACGTGTAAGCCAGAACCAAAATGCGGACTTAGACATAAAGGGGATGCTCCGGCCAACTATAGTGATGATTCTTGCATAGCTGTAGCCATAATGACTAATGGCTTTTCCAACCGAATTCAAACAATCGATGAAGAAATGAATATTGCAGATATGATAAGTAGACTTATTATTCAGAAGAAGAAGAACGAAGAAAGAGAAGATCTTTACGGGAAACCAAAACTGTTTTTCATTGAGGTAAATCTATGATTTAAATAATATAAATGTTGGTAAATGTACGAGTTAAATATCTAACTCGCTGTTCTACAATACCGCCCAACATTTTCTTTTCCGACTGCATTATTATGTGTATGAAAGAAAATATTTATTTTAATTAAATGTAGACAATATAAGCGAAACTCAATCGAAAATCTGAACACAGAAAAATCAGAAAAAGATATTGACACCTCTGAGACTCGATCCCAGGACCTCTCGCTTTCCGGGCGAACGCGCTAACCACTACGCCACGGTGTCGATATCCAATTCGGTCATTTTTAACTGTATCATACTGCGAGTAAGAACCACCCATACTATCTTCATTTTTCTTAACGCATACTCTATTGGCAGCTACCTTTATGTATGATTGCAAGATTTAAACCCATTCAAAACTTGTGTAGCAGTGCATCACAGTGCTGCGGTTATCCTGGAGCTAATATTACGTATGTACAGAACCACATTCATAAGAGAAAATCATTTGAAAAAAGTAAACTAACTGTGATTTTTAATCAATAGATGGCAGTAAGTACTTACGTGCATTGTTAAAATTATAAATTATTTGAGTAACGCCACTAATCACAGATGGCAATGCATGTTAATTTATGAAAAAATATATTTTGATTCAAATATTGCCAGATGGTGATAAATTTTACAAACATCAAAACAATTCATGAAAAGGCTTTATCAGCGAATCAACTTAAAGTTTTTTTTACGATAGATGCCACTACCGGCAATTTAAATATTTTTAATACAATAATATTTTTTTAAAAAAATACAAAATCTTTAAAAATGCTTCCCAAAAATGAATCAACAATTGACCAAAAATTTGAAGTTTTCAAGGAACAAAATAATACAATCAATGAGCGATAAAATTGACATTCAAATAAAAAATTTCCTAAATAAAGATGTAAATAAAATTTTCTTGGACATTAAAAAGAAATTCAAGACCTGGTTAAGAGCGTAGAATATTGCTCTAATAAAATCGATGATTTCGAAAACGAAATAAAAAAAACTAATGCTAATCAAAAAAAATTAATCCAAAATTGAAGAACTACAAAAAGAAATACAAAATCTTAAAACTATCAGTAAACCACATCCAACAGAGCTCGCTAGAAACATCCATTGAAATACAAGGAATTCCGTTGAAGAAAAATGACGATTTAAAAAAAACAATTGAAATGCTGATGACAACCCTGGACTGCGGTGACCTTCTAAAAAATAACTCCTTGGTGAATTACCATAATAATCCGGTTAAACAAATTATAACTATCCAGTTTAACTCAAAGGAAACAAAGAACATGGTCATTAAACAAAAGAAAATTATAGGAATCTTTACCTCTAAGGACATAATGTATTCGGACTCAACAGACAAAATTTTCGTTAACGAAAAACTAACCCCTAAAAATAAACAACTTCTTTGGTTAGCAAAGTGAACAAAAGCATTGGGTTATAAATACGTGTGGACAAAGGGCGGTAACGTATTCATAAGAAAGAGCCACGATTCCCCGACAATACGAATAAACTATGCTAATGACATACCATCACAATAAACATTGAGGTACCACAGGAAGATATTTTTGTAACCTCACTGTAAAAATGGAGTACCCTGACGAATTCTCGGATGTAAGATGTACAAAGGTATGTGAAGATGTAAGAGATCTAAATGACTACATAACTGAGGGAAATACAGATTTCAATATACTAGTGGTCGCCCAATGGTCGAAATTCGACCATAATTGTAATGTTTTTTTTTTTATGTTTGACATTCAGTAAGTCCATAGACAAATAATATTGAAGACACACAATATTAATCTATTCTCAATTTGACCATAAACTTTAACAATAAACAATAGAGTAAAGACGCGAGTGTGTGTGTCAAATACATGGTAGTGTGTGTAATGTTTTTGTTTTTGATTTAATCTATTTTTATGCATAATTTTTAAAAAATATTAGCATTCTGCACTCCTCCTCTATATAAACTATGAGTGTGCGAAATTTCATACTCCTCCGTCTGCGCAATTTTCGTAAAAAGGGGTACAAAGTTTTGGCTTCACGTATTAATATATTGATGATTAAATTTCAATATAATAAGTATACATAGAAATTTTTATGATTTCTGCATCTTCCTCAATTATTTAGGCTTTCAACCAAATGTGATCGTACTTACCGAAACACAAATGCGTGAATCGATCCCATACTACATGTATGATTATAAGACCTACTCACTACCTTCCAAACATACTTCACACGACGGTCTAACAATTTTTTACAGCGCACACAAAATAACCAATGTTATAATAAATTTTCCTGAATTTAGGTTTTCAAATGCCATACATTTAACATTCACACTAAACAATAAAACATACTCTATAATTGCTATATACCGCTCCCCTTCCTTAGACTCTAAATACTTTATAACAGAACTTAACAATTTTATAAACGAAAATAATTGCAACCAGATTTCTCATTAATTGTAGGTGATATAAATATTAACATTGAACATTCTTTACTAAACCCTATAGCAAATGAATACTTAAATATTATTTATAGCAATGAATATCTATCTTATATAAATAGCCCCACTAGACATGGCCATCACTCTGTTTCTTGTCTTGATCACGTACTACTAAAAACAAAAACAAAAAAATCATACCCAGATCAGCTGTACTAAAAGTTGAAATAACTGATCATTACCCAACTTTTTTTGGTCACTCTACCTTAATATCTCAACATATAATTAAAGACAAACAAGTGGTAAAATATAAAATTAACTACCAAACACTAAAAACTTCTCTAGAAAAAGAAAATTGGAAACAAATTTTATCCTTTGATGACCCAAATCAATCACTTAACACTTTCTACACGATATTAAATAATAATATTGGGAAAAGTCTAGAACCAACTCCAATACCTAGAAGAAAACATAAAAAAAAATTAAACCATGGATCACGCGTGGACTGATAATTGCAAGTCAACACAGAAATAAACTACATAAAATTTACAAAAATCATGACAATTTCTGTTTGATCAAGGGTATATCAACTAATGGAAACTTAAGACAGCAATACATTATTTACAGAAATCTTTTTAATATTCTTATGAAGAAATGTAAACAAGACTACTACACAAAAAAACTGCAAAAATCTGATAATGATTCTAGGAAAACGTGGCAAGTCATAAATGAAATAACAAATAGAACACATAAAATAAAAACATTCCCTGAAAAAAATTTTTAACAGACGATAAAATAGTAGTAACGGACGTTGGAAAAATTGCGAATAAATTCAACGACTTTTTTACAAATGTTGCCTCAGATTTAATAAATAACAATCCCTCATTTCAAAATAATACACATAAACTGACACAAACGAACACACATTCTGAAAACCCTCCTAACCTATCTTAATTTAGACGGGTAACTGAATCTGAAATTATAAAACACATTGAGAAACTTAAGTCAAATACAGCCAATGGTCCAGACGAATTAAGCTGTATCACAATCAAGACTATTAAACAACACATTTCAATGCTCCTGCAACACATTTTTAATTCCTGCTTTGAAAAAAACATTTTCCCAAACGCATTTAATTTTTCAACTATTGTGCCGATACATAAATCTGAATCCTTATCGAAACTTGACAATTACAGACCGATTTTGTTGATAACTTGCAAAGATATTAGAAAAAATTATAAAGTCACAAGTATTAGAGTTTTTAGAAGCTAATGCACTTTTGTCCCCAAACCAATATGGTTTTAGATCAGGTCTTAGTACAGATGACGCTTTATTTAATCTGACAAAAATATATACACCAATCTTGACTCAAATATGAGAAGTATAACAATATTTTTAGATTTAAAAAAGGCTTTCGATACCGTTAATCATAATAAACTGATTAGAAAACTAAATAACATTGGAATTAAAAATGATTGTTTGTCACTCTTAACAAATTATTTTCTTAATCGCAAACAATCCACCAAAAATGGTGTAAATATTAGTCAACCAGCATCAGTGAGACATGGGGTTCCACAAGGAACAGTTATCGGACCGTTATTGTTCCTAATCTATATTAATGATCTATGTTAAAGTTATTCTTCTGGAACTATTTTGCTATTGTGTTTTCTTATAATATTTTATGTTTTAGTGTTTTATTAATATTGTCAAATTGACCTGCTGACAAACTGCCTTGGCAGTTTAGCGGGTGATTAAAATGAAGAATAAAAAAAAAAAAATAAATAAATAAATAAATAAAAAAAAAAAAAAAAAAAAATGTAATATTAGCATTCCGGGAAAACTATTCTCATACGCGGACGATACTGCAATCACAGCTCATGGTAAATCCTGGGATGATGTCTCTGAAAATGCAAATAACTGCACATCCATTGTCAAAGAATGGCTCAATCAAAACCTTCTAACTCTGAACTGTGAAAAAACTCTCTATATTCCATTTTATAATACCAAAAAGGCGGCACCCTTAACTCACTTAAATATAAGGTTTCACAAAAATACTTGCAATCCTGTATTATGCTCTAGCTGTACAGAAATAAATACGGGAAATACAGTTAAATACGGAATTATAATAGACAGCCAACTCAAATGGACAGATCACATACAAAAGCTTGTTAATAAACTTAGGTATTTAACTTATATTTTTAAACGTTAAAATACATGTTTGAAATTAAAAGAATAAAATTGGTGTATCACGCATTGGTGCAATCATCAGTATCTTATGGAATAATTGGATGGGGGGTGGTGTATAATACACACATTAAGCCACTAGAAATAACTCAAAAATTAATACTAAAAATAATGTTGCATAAAGATATGAACTACACCTCCGTGCAATTGTTCCATGAGGCTGAATTGTTAGATATAAGAAAAATTTACTGTATACAATATTTAAAATATATATTTACACGAAATATTATTTTTACAAAAAATGAAAAGCGTTTTAGTAATAGGTTCAATAATGTATTTGAAGTTCCACTGTGTAAAACTATGCTTGCGCAAAGACATGCATATTTTATTACACCAAAAATATATAATGCTTTCTATAAGGCTACAGAAATTGATTGTAAAAATATATCCTCCTACAGCAATAATATTAAGTATAAAAATGTATTAAAGGCTTGGATAAATACCATCGACACAAACATTTACTTGCTGTAACATCTGACCTGCTGTAACTTAACAAAAATTTTATTAATCTTTATGAACATGTCTTTTGAATATGTATTTCAGTAAACACTTAATCTATTTTTTATGTATTTAATTTTTTTTTTTTTAAACTTCTACAAAGATATTGTATGTTTATGAGTAATTTTCTGTCTTAAAACACTCAAGCATACCCACGAACTGGCGATGCCTATGTGGGATTTTTTTGGTTAATCTGCTAATCTATTTGTATTATTCTCTACTTTTTTAAAACTGTTTACATAAAAAGTTTGTATTACAAAATTTTACCAATTGTTCCAAAAAAATTGTTAATAATTAAAAAAAAATTTAATAAAAGTTTGGTAAAATATCTATTATTCAAATATATCGGCGACCGTATTTCCTCTTAACGAGTATGAACCTATCACGGAAAGAAACACAAATGTGAGTTCGTAGAAAAATGACTATCACGCTGGTTTCCCGAAAAAACAACTTCAGTGAGTGTCTTTCATCGTAAAATGACTAGCTTGTTTGTTCCCTGGCAAATTAATATAAGTGAAGAGTGTTTCTTAGTAATATGACTAACGTAGCGACTTGCTTTTTTCCTGAAAGGTCAATGTTCAAAACCAAAATTTCGTTCAAACTCGTATTGTGACTAACATAGCGACTTGCTATGTTTCTTGAAGGGTCAATGTGATTGATTGTCTTTCGTACTTATATGATTAACGTAGCGACTTGCTTATTTCCTGAAGGATCAAGGTGATTGAGTTTCGTTTATACTTACATATATGATTAACACAGCAACTTTCTTGTTTCCTGAAGGATCAATGTGATTGAGTGTCGTTCATACTTACATGATTAACATAGCAACTTCCATGTTTCCTGAAGGATCAATGTGATTGATTGCCTTTCTTACTTATGTGATTAACATAGCAAGAAACTTACTTGCTTCCTGAAGGATCAACGTGATTGATTGTCTTTCGTACTTAAATGATTAACATAGCAAGCAACTTGCTTATTTCCTGAAGGATCAATGTGATTGAGTGTCGTTCATACTTACATGATTAACATGGCAACTTCCATGTTTCCTGAAGGATCAATGTGATTGATTGCCTTTCTTACTTATGTGATTAAAGAAATCAATGGATTGACTCAAAAATTTTACAGAACATTGCATTTTAGAAAAAAGTGTTTCTTTATATAACGGTAAGCTCTGACTTTACGAAACTTGTATAAAAAATTTACTACAGGTCGTGAGCGAGTGGTTTGAAAATGTGTGTATTTTTATTTGAAGGTAGGAGGGAGAGGGTAACGAAGGAGGTAGGTTTCGCGGGAAAGGTGACGAGGGAGGGGGAAGGTGGGGAAGGTGAAAGGGGAACGCAGGAAAGGGAGGGGACGCAGGAGGGAAACGGGGACGCATGGGAATGGGCATTCAGGGAGAAACAATCTATCTCTTTGAATGGCATTGCAACGCATGCCGGATACCAGCTAGCATTATATAAATATTGTAACGTAAATATTTTTACCTATTATATATAACAAACAAGGAAGGACACAAAATTTATGTGTGTTGGATGTAATGTTCCATTATGCACGTATCCGTGTTTTGAGGAATACCTCACGAAAAGAATATTTTAGCTAGTAATGGTTTGACAAAATAAGTACGAAATCAAAATCTAATATTATTCGTATGTTGAGAACCACTGAATTTATACTTCTTTTTTTTTTACTATTATCTTTTTATTACTGTACATTTCTTTTAACATTTTTTTTATATTTTTTTTGAAAACTTTCCATTTGTAAAAAGTTGAGAGCCACTGAATTTGTCCATCTTATTGAAGGACTTTTTTTAAATAATTAATATTTATTATAATTTATTTTTTTTAAACTTTCTTTTTTGTAAAATTTTGAGAGCCACTGAATTTGTCCAACTTTTTATAAGACCTTACACATCCTTTTTTTTATTTTTGTATTATCTTTTTATTATTTTACATTTCTCTTTTATAAATAAAAAAAAAAAATTTGAAAACACTATTTGTAAAATGTTGAGAGCCACTGAAAAAGTCAACTTATTATTTTTAGTACAAGCACTTTATTATTGTTCATTTCTTTTTGTATAAATAAAAAAAATAATAATAATTTAACACTTTTTATTTGTAAAATGTTGAGAACCACTGAATTTGTCCAACTAAATTTACAATGCAATAATAAAAGGTTATATATAGAAATTAAAAAAGCTCTGAAATTTACTTGTGTAGTAAAAAAAGGTAAGAAGATAATAAATTAAATCGATTACAAAATTAAGAAAAACTTGAAAAATAATTCACTCCCACGATGTAGATGACAAAAAACTAACTCACCCCTCAAAGGGCTAGCATGATCCATGTGATAGATTGTCGTTCGTACATATATGATAAACATTGCAAGTTGCTTGCTTCCAGAAGGATCAATGTGATTGAGTACTTATATTATTAACATGCAAGTTGCTTGCTTCCTGAAGGATCAATGTGATTGAGTACTTATATTATTAACATGCAAGTTGCTTGCTTCCTGAAGGATCAATGTGATTGAGTACTTATATTATTAACATGCAAGTTGCTTGCTTCCTGAAGGATCAATGTGATTGAGTACTTATATTATTAACATAGCAGCTTGCTTGTTTCCTGAAGGATCAATGTGATTGATTGTCGTTCGTACTTATAAGATTTACATCATAACTTGCTTGTTTCCTGAAGGATCAATTTGATTGAGTACTTATATTATTAACATAACATCTTGCTTGTTTTCTGAAGTATCAATGTGATTGAGTACTTATATTATTAACATATATGATTAACACAGCAACTTGCTTGTTTCCTGAAGGATCAGTGTGATTGAGTGTCGTTCGTACTTATATTATTAACCTAGCATCTTGCTTGTTTCCTGAAGGATCAATGTGATTGAGTGTCGTTCGTACTTATATTATTAACCTAGCAACTTGCTTGTTTCCTGAAGGATCAATGTGATTGAGTGTTGTTTGTACTTATATTATTAACATAGCAATTTGCTTGTTTCTTGAAGAATCAATGTGATTGAGTACTTATATTATTAACCTAGTAATTTGCGTGTTTCTTGAAGGATCAATGTAATTGAGTGTCGTTCGTACTTATATTATTAACATTGCAACTGACTTGTTTCCTGAAGGATCAATGTGATTGATTGTCGTTCGTACTAATACGATTAACTTCATAACTTGCTTATTTCTTGGAGGATCAATGTAATTGAGAACTTATATTATTAACTTACTGTAGCAACTTATTGTTTCCTAAATGATTAATGTTTGAACACATTTTTTTCACAGACTTTATCCTTTTAAAATAATTGGCGAAATAAAAACAAGTGTCTAAATTTTTTCTATTTTTTATATATAATATTTAGTGAATACCATAGACATGTTTGGATAAAGCTTTGTACTCTTAGTTACAAGCAAGATACAAAACGACAAAACAATCTTTGAATTTTCCCCACAATGCATCTTACAAAAAAGTTTTCGGACTTGCGTTTCCTGGTGAAAAATCTTCAATATTGGATTTTGTCTGTCCTTTTTTGAAAAATTATTAGTAAGAGAGTCACAAAGATATCCGTTCATCCCCGCTTTTGGGCGGATATTGAGGTTTGTTTGGCGATAATATTTGGTTTCGCGTTAGCGATAAAAACGCTAAAAAGCGTGGTGTTAAACTTATTTTTTTTAATAATGTCTGAGCAAAATAAGTAGGTATGTAAAAAATTCTGAAGTACATTAGTTTGTAAGTCCATAAATAAATATACAAACAGAAGGATTTTCGGCACAAAACACGTGGTAGATTTTTTTCATGATCTTATTTTAATGATATGAAAATTAAAATTCTTCAAGTAGTTTACATAGATAATATAATGATTTATAATACTGTGTGGCTCTCTTATGTTATCGTATGTATTATAGTTGTTATGAAATATGGCAGACTGGGATTGCGCACCCCTCCCAGTCTTGCTGGAATAAAACCTTAAATAAGTAAATAAATAAAATATAAGATTTGAAATACGTATTGTATACTACAGGATTTCGTTTGAAAATTAGGCAAATCTGCAAACGACCAAGGATATATTTAAGGGTATAATACTTATTTTTCTAAAATTTAAAAAATAATTTTACCTAATTAAATAACATTTATTCGAAATCAAATTATGCTGTTTTGTAGAAAATAGTCGATACGTCTAAAATTCGATTGAAAATTTCTGGTCGAGTCCGGTTATACCGCAAATGACTCTCGTAGTAACGTGCTTGCTTCCTGAAGATTTAATGAGAGTGAGTATCATTAGTAGTTATGATCAGGGTTTTAAATAAAGTTATTGCTGCGTTAGTGTCGTATGTTGCTATATTCAGAGGTGTCAATGTGTGTTGTTCGCAGTATATTGACTAATATAGAAACTTGCTTGTGTTCTACAGGTTTGCAGAGAATCCCCGGAACTTGAGTCGCTAAACCTTCCGCTGGATTTAGATGATGTCTTGGTTTTCCATAGTACTTACCACGGAAATAAGTCCTCCCGATTGCAAACGAACCGCTCCTGGTTTATTCGGGAACTTTGTAAGATTATCGATTCTATTCCAGATGGCCAATCCGATTCGTTGACCGATATTTTACAAAATATGCAGAAACAGGTGGTTGATAAATATGGTGCAGAACATATGCCTACTATTTATAGTACTTTAACCAAAAATCTTATGATAAAAAAGGAAACAATAAAGCTCTCAGCTGCGAAGCTATAAGTTGATGGTTTCAACAAGGAGCTATGTTAATGGTTTTTCTATGAAAAATCTCACTTTACAGCATTAAAACTTAGAAACCAAGTAGAAAATTAATTCATATCTCTCTGACTCAATTATCAAAACATTATTTAAGAAATACGCTCGTTATTTTGGAAAACAATATTGCAAAATCCATAAAAAGACCGCTTTCATATTATAACGTTATATTATTAAAATGTTCAACATATTCAATAACTTTCTTAATTTTGTTTTCTACTTTTAAGAATCATAATTGAAGACCCAATAATATTTTTATTTATTTATTTTATTTTATTTATTCATACACGCCTTGAAGGCTTTTACAGAATCACATTATTTAAGTTACACATGTTATTCAGGAGTATAATTGTAAGCAAGTATAACATTATAAACTGTAATTTAAGGATACAAACAGGTTTAATATGTACATAGGTATGTAGTTTCGTTATCATTAAAATTGTACAAAGGAGTTAAAAAGTTTACATAGTGTAATAATGGTAAAACAGAAGAGTGCTTGAGATACTTTAAAAGTAGTTATTGAGGAACGTGTAGGTATTTACTATGTTGATTTTATTATTAACTTGATCATGAATAAATTGTTCGAAAGCAAGTTTTATATAGTAACATGTGACGATGGATAACATATTACATAAATCGAACATATTTATTTTTTTCTTTAATTTAAGGGGGTATTCTAGTCTAGAATCGAATTGTAGGTATTTTTTCAAGTGCAATAAAAAAAAACAATAAGATTTTTAGTAGCCATTACTTTAAAAAATATTTTTTAAACATTCAAAAATACATTAAAAAAAAAATCAAACGAAAAAATATAAAAATTCAAAAAGTTATAGGATGTTGAAGTGGTGGGTTTCAAAGAAATGGGGCGCCCTGGTTGACACGATTGCAACCCTCCTAGTAATCTAAAAAAAAATTTAAATTAGTTCTTAATTCAAACAAATGCGGCATAGCCCGAACTAAGGAAGAGTCAAAAAAAAATTTCGAAAAAACATTTTTTACCAGTTTTTTTTGACTTTCCAAATTTTTTAAAAATAGTAAAAATTGACATTTTTTTATTGTTTTAGTTAACGCGATAGAGTAATATATGGAAAAGGCTCACACCAAATTTCAAGTAAATTGGTTTAGTAGAACTTGAGATATCATGACAACCGTCTCGAAAAAAGTAGTTTTGAGAAAAGTGCGTTTAAAATAAACCACGAATTTAAAATGGTTACACCTTTTAATATAACGCGAATTTCGAAAAATCTTTTAATGAGATATTTTTGAATATTTAAACTTTGGAAATATGAAGAAAAAAAAATTGTTTTTTTTTCTAGACTAGAATACTGCCGTAATAAAATGTTGTGATTTACCATGTCATACTGAAGATAGAATCGGCATTAGCTTTTATTTTCTTGTGTGTTTTCTACAAAAGTTTAAACAGCACAAAGCAATGCAGAAAGTATTATCAAAAAAAGTAATTACATAAATCTAAGATTTTAAATAAAATGTTGCCGGAATTATGAAAATTTGTATTTTTATTTCCATTATTATCCTGAGCCTGATGGGTTAAAGATATGAAAAAAATGGTGTCCATATAATGTGAATTGATGTGAATTTGATTATTTAATCTCAGTTTGAGTTTTTGTTTAAATTCAATTATAGATGAGCACGTTATTCATTACAATTTCATGTGTGCGACTATAAGTTTAAATTACAAATCTTTATATATGAAAATCAATGTATTCTTGCTTTTTAAATATGTATATAAGTGAGTTGTCTATGTTAAGTATTGCTATATTAAGCACAGGAAATGTTTCAAAAAATTTTTTTTCCACCTTCGCAAAGTGTTTGGATTATTACAACCACATGACAATATATCTATACGCGACAACATATAATAATCAGTGATACCTTTTATATTTTATATTTGGTAAATTTATATTATCTTCAATTTTTGGCTCCTAAGAGCATTTCTAACTCTTTACTTGTTACACTTTTTTTTAAATATTTATAACTTTACACTTTTTATTATTTTTAAGATATCTATCTTATAGTCTATAGATACTACTTTTGACTGTATTATTTCCTACTTTTTAACTTTCTGAATCAATCTGTAACTTTTCATTATACTTTATATTTTATAATTTTATGCTTTTACTTTATACTTTCATTTATCTATCTTACTTTTTACTTACTGCTTACTACCTCAACTCCTTTTTTTACCTTTTGTTTTTATATTTAACTTCAATTTATGTTGTTACTTTCGTTTTGTTATTGTTTTATAATACATATATAATATAATTTATGTGAATGGCACATGTTGTGCCGTATGTTTTTGAAATAAGTAAATATCTGTTTTTTGATCATTACAGCATTAAAAATGTTACAATTTGAGAATGACATTTTGCAACCAATCGATTGTTTAATAAAAATTCAATTTTCAAATTAACTTTAACTTGATAAATTTAATTTTAAGAATATTATTATTATTAATATTATTTATTATACACTCCGGTATATAATTATGAAATAACTCCTACACCAAGCTCAAGGCTAGATGTCTTATTTGGCGTAGAAATCCATTAAAACATGTATATAACTATTTTGTCTGCCAAAATATTATGTTTTAATACTGTAACAATGTATTAAATTAAACGATAAAATTTTTTTTTTAAAAAAACTCGCCTTTGATTCTCACCCAAATCGAATACTTTTGACTAAATAAGTAAGAATTATAGGCATTTTAAATAGGGGCCTTTGGTGCCAAATTTTATTGATTGTTCTTATAAAACACAAAAATAAATATTTATATAATATGAAAATAATACAAAGATCAATATTATAATTTGAAAAATGAAAATTTTAATTAAAAAACTTTAATAGGTGGCACCCGAGCTATTTGAAAACTGAATATACTAGGACTGAATATCAGGAACGTAGGAGGGAATTGAAGGGATGGGGGGGCGGGAGAGGGAGAGGGAAGGCGGGGAATGTGGAGGAGAAAGCGAGGGGAAAGGCACATGGTAGGGGGAAAGGGAGGCGGAAGGGGAACGGAACGAATGAGAAAGGACACGCAGAGAGAAACAATTTCTGTATTATGTGGCACTGCAACGAACCGGGAAATCGACACACATAGGTATGTATAATATAAAAGGAAATAAAACAATGAGTGAAAGGTATACAAATTAGAAAAAAGTTACTTTGTTGGTGCCAGAAAGAGATACAAGTAGAAAAGAGGGAGACAAATTATTAAAGGATTGGTAGTTAGAGGAGGAGGAAAATATTTTCAGCGGAGGTTAACGGAATAAAATAAATATGGGACTATCAGTAAATTTATTTGATTTGTTCTTCAGACTTTGTGTCCGGGTTAAATCTTCCCCACAGAAAAATATGGGACTATCAGTTAAATAAATATGGGACCATCAGTTAAATTTATTTGATTTGTTCTTCAGACTTTATGTCCGGGTTAAATCTTCCCCACAGAAAAATATGGGACTATCAGTTAAATAAATATGGGACTATCAGTTAAATTTATTTGATTTGTTCTTCAGACTTTATGTCCGGGTTAAATCTTCCCCACAGAAAAATATGGGATTATCAGTTAAATAAATATGGGACTATCAGTTAAATTTATTTGATTTGTTCTTCAGACTTTATGTCCGGGTTAAATCTTCCCTACAGAAAAATATGGGACTATCAGTTAAATAAATATGGGACTATCAGTTAAATTTATTTGATTTGTTCTTCAGACTTTATGTCCGGGTTAAATCTTCCCCACAGAAAAATATGGGACTATCAGTTAAATAAATATGGGACTATCAGTTAAATTTATTTGATTTGTTCTTCAGACTTTATGTCCGGGTTAAATCTTCCCCACAGAAAATATGGGACTATCAGTTAAATAAATATGGGACTATCAGTTAAATTTATTTGATTTGTTCTTCAGACTTTATGTCCGGGTTAAATCTTCCCCACAGAAAAATATGGGACTATCAGTTAAATAAATATGGGACTATCAGTTAAATTTATTTGATTTGTTCTTTAAACTTTATGTCAGGGTTAAATCTTCCCCACAGAAAAAACTTAACCCTTACACACACTTTCCCACAAAAGATCTAGTCAATCCACGCGATGTAATTGCACTGTATAAGTTTAATAAATACAAAACAATACAAGAACAACATGGACCAGAGACCAAATGGGAAAATAATTCACCTACTCCAGATATTTTCATATGAGAGGGTTTGGCTTGATAGAACTCCTAACTGGACCAATAAATCCTACTGATCCCTCAATATAAATATTTACAAAATCTTTCGTAATCCTACATGTATTTAATATGACTGATTTTTGCATTTTTATCTAAAGATTCTTCGACAAATCTAGAGAGCTAGGTATAATGCCAGTAGCCGAAATAACAAATGGTAATATTTTTTTTTATAGTCTGAGAATGCCAAATTCTTTTAATCTTATTTCCTAAATCTGTACATTTACCAATTTTTTCAGAAACAGATTTTTGAATATTACAGGAATAGCGACATCAATGATATATTTTATTTATTTATTTTTTTTTTTTTTCGTAAGAAGCAATTACTTTGTGGTTAGACATTATCCCAATGGCATAAGTTAAAGGTTGCTTATAACAACGCTTATCGCCAACTTTTCCGCCTACCAAGATGCTGCAGTGCTACGGAAATGTTCCTAGAGGGACGAGTACACACCTTCCGAGCACTTCTCCGCCACCGTATGGGAAGCTTATGGCGTAGACTGAGCCAATCGAAGAATTGCATTGCACTACCCCTGCATACATTCTGGAATAAACTATTATTATTATTATTATTATTATTATATTTAAAAGAATTAAAACACTTTGTATTTAAACCACGAATTTATTATTTTGTATATCTACCGGTTTCGCTTCGACCAAGCTTCATCAGGATATAATAATAACTAACTACTAAGGCAGAGATATCTGTTATATATAAGTGGAATGACAGAGGGAGAAAGAAAATCACAAAAGAAAATAATTAGACAGAGACAAAATTAATATGCAAGGGATACAAAGGGTAAACAATTAGTGGGAGGGAGACAACAATGTACATTATACAGAAAAAGATAAATTATAATACAAAAGAACATAATTAGACGGGATCAAATTAAATTTTACAGAGGTACGATGAATATCAATTAGCGGGAAGGAGACAACAGTGTATATATGAGCATAAGTAAATGGGGAAACAGTATTCAATAATATAATAAAAAGTCTGATGCATCTTACATTTTAACATAAAGGACAATATTAAGATATGGAAGAAATAAATAATTAAGGGCCTCAGAATAACAATATAACACAAACATAATATCATGGGGTGGGATGGATGGCCGGAAGCAAGTTAAAGATACTATAGGGTGTGTTTTTTTGATTTGATAGATTAACTTGGTTATTGAGTAGGAATTCTGACTTATTTGTATTTAACGTTTTTCTAATCTCTAGAGCTTCTAAATTGTCTAATTTAAGACCTATACTGTTTTTATGTAGCATTCGAGTTCCTGATATTTTATTAAAATTATGGTCTGTTGAGATTAAATGGTTTGCAAGTTCAGAGAAACCTTTACCGTTTAAACAGCGTAGATGTTCTTTGACTCTAATATTGACGTTTCGTGCTGTTTTTCCTATATAGAATGCTGGACAATCACTGCAGCTAAGTTGATATATGCCCGAGTGACTTAACTTATCATCTTTATCTTTAGTATTGATTAAGAATTTGCCAAGATTGTTATTTGTGTAGAAAACCGGCCTTCTATCAAGTTATTCAAGTTAACATTACGGCAGTCAATCAAGTTATGTTTAATTACCAAACTTTGGTGAATTATTTTTAAAACCTGATTGTGCCTAAATGTGTACTCGGACGGCGATAATACAGAACATCCCAATATAATATTATGTTCTATAGTTTCCGGAAAAGCCAAATATTTTCTACATAAATCATCAATTTGATTTGTATCTTTGATTATATATTTCCTATATTTTTTTGTATTAATGACTCTATCCTGAATGGCAAACGCAAATCCTTCTTTTTCTGCGCTCAATTCTCCAATACTCAACCATTTGTTTGACGAAAGTTTGTCAACATACGTTTGGTTGAGAAAATTGAAGTGTTTGGCGTGAATAATTTTATTTGACCAAGAATCTAATAATTCCTGGTTGGTATTTAAAAGAATGTTGGCATTCTCGTCGTATAAATTTAAAGGTGTAATTTTTCTGTCTGCCTTGCAAATTATTTTATGCATTTCTGAACTATTAGCTTTCCGATGGAAAAAAGTTATTTTATTTTTATTATATTTGAATTGGTTGGCTTTTTATTATTTATTCAAATAAAAATTGGTGTATTACAAAGTATTTCTACTGCTTACTTCGAAAAAATTAAATGTTTTAAGTTGCCAACGTTCGAATGCACTAGAGCGCTCAACCTTTTCGTCAGACTATGCGCGTCACTCTATCTTATCTTAAAAATGTTAAATAGATAAAATGTACCTATATTTGATATTATTTGTGAAGTGTTCAGAATGCTACATATGCACGATAAGTAGTGAATAACCTTGGATTGAGGTCCCGAAGTCCGTTCCGAAAACTGAATATCATGTTTAGTAAGAATCCCACGGTTTTTGAGATAATGGACTTTTTCAACAGTTCTATTAAAAAAACTTTGTATCTTAATAATAAATAATAATATTTGGATGATTTATATAGCGCCGTTTTTGTGAAAAATTACCTCAAAAGGGCTGTACAATATAATTCTAAAATCTAGAAAAACTACAAACTACACAAATAATTAAAAACAACTTGTGGCTAAAAATTGCATCCACCGGTTCATATGAAAATATATGTACAATGTCTCGACCAATACCGCACAAGAGTCCCAACCTGCTCCCGTCTGAAGCCAGTGAGACTATGGCATCCCCAATCAGGGTATGTTGTGAGGCTGAAGGTAGTGGGGAGGGGAAGGAGATAGGGAAGAGGAAGGTGGGAAAGTACCTGGCTATTCAGATCTGGTCACTAAACACGGCTAAAGCCATTTCAAGCAACGTTTCAATTCTGAATGGTGGTCTTACACCAGGGCTATGCTGATAGTATCTTCCAATCTGCCTCTTGCCTAAAAATGTATATAGGACCATACTTACCTGGGAGGCCGCTTGAAATTAACACTGTTTATTGTCTATTAAGAAATGTAGATAGAGTTCGCACGCAGAGGACATTATGGTGAACACTTTTTAAATGTATTTAAACCTGAAATCAAAAGCAACATTTTATAGTGGGCGGTACTGAAGTACAAGGATTTGATCTTCCTATATGTGATTCTTAAAGAGACAGATTGATGTGAAAAGATTCAAGTAATTTTAATTCAATAAGAAAAGTGTGATTAAGACATATCATAGGCAATACAAGTAGGATACTCTCAGATAGGTATATTTAAATTAAGGATATGAGAGCCCAAAAAGGTAGGTTTTTAATTTGGACCTAAATTCTGTTGGGCTTTTTATGAATCTTAGTTCTGGAGGGAGTTTACTCCAAACCTTAGGCCCAGATACTCCGAAAGCGAGATCCTCTTCATCTAGTGTTGCAAACATGCTGTAGATATGAGATCCTTGTGTCGTTTGTGTGCTAAAACCAGTGAGAAACATGGAGATCCGCAAAGAATGCAAGGCTGATGTAAGCGTAATGAGTAAGATTAAGAAAGGAAACCTCAAGTTGTTTGGGCATGTAGAGCAAATTTTTTTTTTATGAATACCGCACAAGAGTCCCAACTGCTTCCGTCTGGAGCCAGTGCGACTATGGCATCCCCAATCGGGGTATGTTTTGAGGCTGAAGGTAATGAGGAGGGGAAGGAGATAGGGAAGAGGGAGGTGGGGAAGTACCTGGCTTTTCAGATCTGGTCACCAAACACGGCTAAAGCCATTTCAAGCAACAATTTCAATTCTGAATGGTGGTCTTGCACCAGGGCGATACTGATAGTATCTTCCACTCTGGAACTTGCCGCAAATATAGAATATATATTTTTAAAATTAATAAATTGTGAAATAACACAAATTAATCAAATAAAATTTATTTGCCACACCGGGATTTGATCCCGCTATCTTCAGATTGCGAGTCAAGAGCCTTACCGTTGGACAGCGCCGGCCGTCAATGAACGACAAAAAGAGTGTAAGGAGAATATATGACGCAAATATGAATGACAGAAGAAGTTGGGAATGTCCGAGGAAGACATGTCATGATCAAGTAAATCAGATACTTGATTTGGGCCATGTCAAGAGTCAAAATAATGGAAGAGTACCTATGTATGAGAAGATGTATGAGGGCAACAGTGTGTTTCATGTGCAAAGTCGTTAAACACGCCAAACGCGTGCCCAACATATGTGCACGGTTGACATTTGTCATCTGAGAACGGGTCGCTTCTTCGACTAGTTTTTGAGTTTGAGATTTGCCGGCCTCTGTGTTTCCTCCTTCCTATAACAAGACCAAATTTTCAAGACCAACGTTCATTCCTTCCTCTCCTCAAAAATACCCTCCACGCAGCATCTATGACATAGGCCCTGAGGGAAATTATTTTCTTTTTAAAAGAATTAAAACACTTTGTATTTAAACCACGAATTTATTATTTTGTATATCTACCGGTTTCGCTTCGACCAAGCTTCATCAGGATATAATATAATAATAACTAACTACTAAGGCAGAGATATCGGTTATATATAAGTGGAATGACAGAGGGAGAAAGAAAATCACAAAAGAAAATAATTAGACAGAGACAAAATTAATATGCAAGGGATACAAAGGGTAAACAATTAGTGGGAGGGAGACAACAATGTACATTATACAGAAAAAGATAAATTATAATACAAAAGAACATAATTAGACGGGAGCAAATTAATTTAACAGAGGTACGATGAATATCAATTAGGGGGAAGGAGACAACAGTGTATATATGAGCATAAGTAAATGGGCAACAGTATTCAATAATATAATAAAAAGTCTGATGCATCTTACATTTTAACATAAAGAACAATATTTAGATATGGATGAAATAAATAATTAAGGGACTCAGAATAACAATATAACACAAACATAATATCATGGGGTGGGATGGATGGCCGGAAACAAGTTAAAGATAGGACTATAGGGTAGTAGGAATTCTGACTTATTTGTATTTAACGTTTTTCTAATCTCTAGAGCTTCTAAATTGTCTAATTTAAGACCTATACTGTTTTTATGTAGCATTCGAGTTCCTGATATTTTATTAAAATTATGGTCTGTTGCGATTAAATGGTTTGCAAGTTCAGAGAAACCTTTACCGTTTAGACAGCGTAGATGTTCTTTGACTCTAATATTGACGTTTCGTGCTGTTTTTCCTATATAGAATGCAGGACAATCACTGCAGCTAAGTTGATATATGCCCGAGTGACTTAACTTATCATCTTTATCTTTAGTATTGATTAAGAATTTGCCAAGATTGTTATTTGTGTAGAAGGCCGGTTTAATTTCTAGAGGAAGGTTTCTAACACTTAGGTTAGAAAAATTATTTATAAATAGAATCCTACGCCAATTGTATTTTTGAGTATTGTTATTTGTTATCGGCACACTTTTGTAAAGGAATTTATTTGTAGATATTTGTTTTAGTTTTTTATTGAGTATTTTATTAACTAAGTCAGGATCGAAGCCATTATTCGACGCTATTTGTTTAATAGTCGATAATTCTTTTGAATAATTAGTGTTAGACAGGGGCACGGAAACTAATCTATGTACCATTGAGTGAAAAGCCGAGTGTTTATGTGAGATTGGGTGATTAGATGTATTGTGTATAGTTATGTCTGTGTAGGTTGGTTTACGGTATGCGTTGAACTCAATTCTATTATTTAACAAAGAAAGTGTAAGATCTAGGAAATTTAAGGAAGCATTAATACCTACTTCTAAGGTGAATTGTATTTGAGTGTGAAAAGAGTTTAGAAGTTGGAGAAAGGAATTTAATTGTCGATCCGTACCTGACCAAATGCAAAATATATCATCGACGTATCTTTTCCATATGAGCACGTTTTTTAAGAGAGGAGATTTACAAGAGAATATGTTATTTTCTAAGTTATCCATAAATATATCAGCGACCAACGGTGACGTTGGGGCCCCCATGGGCAAGCCCATATTTTGTTCATAAATGATGTTGTTGAATTTAAAGTAATTTTGATTTAAGCATACATTAAACAAACGAGTGAGGTCATTGCAAAAATCTCTTGGCAATTTAGAATTGTTTAGTATATTATCAATCAGGGTTTTGCTTTCATTTATTGGGATATTCGGGAACAAATTGACAACATCAAATGAAATTAATTTACTGTTAGTGGGAACTACAAGGTCTCTCAAGTCGTTAATTAGGTCTAATGAGTTTCTAATGGTGTGTTTGGGGGAAAACACTTTACAATTACTAAAGATATTAGTGACAAAGGATGCTAATTTGAAATTTGGTGACTCACAACATGAAACGACTGGTCTAATGGGGGTATCAGGTTTATGGATTTTGAGAACTCCATATAATTTGGGGATTTTCGGGTTTTTTGACAGAAATTTTACTTTATTATATGAATCATCTATAAAAATTGAGGTTTTGCATGATTTTAGAGCACTTTTTACACTATCGAGATATTTAGTAGTCGGATCATGGGGTAAGATCTTAAAATTATCATTATTAATGAAATCATTCATTTTTGAATGATAATCACATTTACGCATAATAATGACAGTATTGCCTTTATCGGCTTTAGTTAAAATTAATTGGTCGGTCTCTAATTTATTACGAATGTTCAACATATAGCGAGTTTCTGGGTTAGGTAAGGATTTACATTTTGGTATTAGATTTTTTAATAATTCAGCACTTTTATAGAAGAAAGGATTTGGGCAGCCATGTAGAGCGGTCTCTATGTCAACAGCAACATTTTCAACTGCATCCTTAATACTGGTTTTGGTATAATTTAGATTATATTTAAGGCCTTTTGATAATAGGGCCAATTCTTCGGGAAGAAATTGCGTAGAAGAAAGGTTCTGCACTCGATCGAAGAACTGGTGATTTGTTTTGTCAGGAATGTTTTTGTTAAGATCAGCCGTAAGGCACAAGTTTTTTAGTTTTTTAATTATAACTTCACGTTTTTTGAAAACTTTTATTGAAGCAAAGTGTCTAACTTTATCGTCAAACACATCCCATTCTAATGGGTGAAGTATGTGCACTAATTCAGTGTGTAATATATGTAATTTAAGTTTAATGTTATTGCGTTTTTTGTAGGCACTTTTGAGATCATCTTTAAGCCATGCAATTTTGGCTTGAAACACTGAAGAACTAGAAATAGATTTGTTATTAACCCGGTTGAAGAAACCATTTAAATAACTAGGAAACACTTTTAATTTTAAACATTGTTTATAGAAGAATATATTGATGGACGTAACTCTGCACTTAATTGTATAGTTTTTATACATTATTGCTTTATTAGCTGTACTTGCTGATATAATTTTTTCGTAAGAAGCAATTACTTTGTGGTTAGACATTATATTTAAAAGAATTAAAACACTTTGTATTTAAACCACGAATTTATTATTTTGTATATCTACCGGTTTCGCTTCGACCAAGCTTCATCAGGATATAATATAATAATAACTAACTACTAAGGCAGAGATATCGGTTATATATAAGTGGAATGACAGAGGGAGAAAGAAATTATTTTCCTCAAGGCCTCCTGTGGGGAGTTAATGTAAATAAAAACACACACACACACCGATTTGTTGACGGTTTGTCCTCTCTGCATACCCCTGCGGAAGCAGCGTTTTGGCGTAAATTGGTCGAAAAATGTTTTTAAATTTAATTTTCCATGAGAGACGTCCATCATTGTTAACCCGTCAGGTAAATTGTTCGCTTTTTCGGAACAACACGTATAGTTATTATATAGTATTAAAGTCTTGGATAAATACCGTCGACACAAACATTTACTTGCTGTAACATCTGACCTGCTGTAACTTAACCAAATTTTATTTAATCTTTATGAACATATCTTTTGAATGTATTTCAGTAAACACCGAATCTATTTTTTATGTATTTAATTTAATTTTTTTTTTAAACTTCTACAATATATTGTATGTTTATGAGTAATTAATTATCTGTCTTAAAATCACTCAAGTATACCCACGAACTGGCGATGCCTATGTGGGATTTTTTTGGTTAATCTGCTAATCTATTTATGTTATTCTCTACTTTTTTTAAAAACTGTTTATATAAAAAGTTTGTATTACAAAATTTTACCAACTGTACCAAAAAAATTGTTAATAAAAAAAAAAAAAAAAAAAAAAAAAAAAGTTCTCGTAGAAATCATTGTGTCTCCCTTACTATCATAGTGAGAAATATGATGTAAACGATGTTAGAAAGAAAAAATACCACTAAAAATATAAAACTAAATATCAAAAGAAGTGTATTGTATACCTTTATGAATCCAAAGTTTGGGATCGCAATTTGAAAAAAGATTATGAAACACTGGGATTTTTTATTAATTATATTTGCATGGAACGACAAAAAAGCGAGTTGACGGTAACACGTATAATACATTTGTTTAATAAAATGTGCGTGTGTTTTAATTTTTTTTTTTGCTATCAGTAATTTTGGTGAGATGAGCCAGATTTAAAACTTTTTTATGTTTGCATGCAAAAAAAAGAAAAGTTTTTTTCGATTTATAAAATATACATAATAGTAAAAATTAAAATTTTGTTATATTTAGTTCATGCAATGAAGTAATGTGTAGAGGGCTCACACCAAATTTGAAGTAAATTGGTTCAGTAGAACTTGAGATATCGTCAACCGTCTTGAAAAAAGTGGTTTTGAGAAAAAAAGTGGTGTGTTTAAAATAAAAAAATAAAATGAATTAATCAGTTAAAATTTATTTACGTACGCCGGGATTCGAACTCGCGATCTTTGATTGTTAGTCAAGAGCCTACTTAATTACTTACTTTCTGCTGTTTTTATTTAATCTCAACAGAAATATTTTAAGCTTGTGCAATATCACTGCATATCTTATCTTTTTTATAAAAATTTAAACCAATCGATAAAAACAAGTTTGGTATTATTTATTGTTGAATTGATAAATACGTAATTTATTTATTTACATGGTGTCCGGAAAAGGTGACAACTTTTCAACGATGGATGGGGGACACCAACTTCGTTCCGAAAATTGGATGGTTCCATGCCAACTGAGAATTAAGTAAACATAGTTTTAATAACTTGAAAAGTTATTTAAAGCTATGAAAAAAATAATTTTAAACTAGCCGATAACCCTAACCTAATGTAACCTATTTTTTATTTATATTTTTTTATCACTCTAAATGACTTATCTGAGATGGTTCTGAGTTGGTTTCATTCCGAGTTGTCCGGTCACCAAATTTAATATCATGTTAAAATCCCTTAGGCCTCGAGCCTATTTTTCGGATGGTCAAAATATTTCCGGTTTGCAATAAAATCCAAATAAATGGAATATTTCTCAACGCATTCGTAAACAAAAAACTGTTTTTGAAAGATGAATGAAATTTTGAATGATATTCGCTTTCAAAATGTATAATTCCAAATGCACATATTTTTTTATAAATATAAACATTTTGAACATAAAAAGTTTTAAAGATGGCACACCTTATGTATTTTCTAGCTTAAATTACTGATAATGAAAAAACATAAGAACACGAACAAATTTTATTAAACAAGTGCATTATAAACATTATCGTCTTAAACTCACTTTTTTGTTGTTCCACGTAAAAATAATTAATTAAAAAATCCCAAAGTTTCATAATTTTTTTTAATCTGTGATCAGAAACTCTGGTTTCATAAAATTGTATCCATATGTGTGAAAATTTAGATTCCGTATGTTAGCGTTTGCAAATCTCGGAAAGTAATCTATGAATCGACAATTTTTTTTACAGAACATTGCTTTTCAGCAGAATAGTGTTTCTATACATAATGTTAAGCCTTATGAAATTTATATTAAAAGAAATATAGGTTCCGTATGTTTGTGTCCGCAAATATCGGAAAGTAAACTATGGATTGACTCAAAATTTTACAGAGCCTTGCATTTTAGCAGAAGAGTGTTTCTGCATATAATTTTAAGCTCTGGCGTTATGAAATTTGTATAAAAAAATATAAATTTAGGTTCCGTATTTTTGGGTCCAAAAATTTCGGAAAGTAACTGATGGATTGACTGAAAATTTTTACAGATCATTGCATTTTAACAGAAAAGTATTTCAATATATAACGGTAAGCTCTGGCGTTACAAAATTTCTATAAAATTATATACAATTGGTGCGCGAGTGGTTTTTAAATGTGTGTTTTTCATATATTTTAGCCGCAGGGAGGGAAGGCGGGAGGGAGAGGGTAACGAAGGATGTGGGGTTTGCGGGAAGGGTTGACGAGGGAGGGGGAAGGCGGGGAAGGAACGCATTTCTGATAGAAAAACTATTTAAGAATAATATAATATAAAATAATATATGTTACAGAAAAAAATAAACTTTCTCGCTACTTACCGGAAACCCTGTACACAGGGATAGATTTTCGTAATTTAGTACGAAATTGAGATAATGTCTAATCGTTTTCATAATATCTTGTGTGGTGTCAATGTGTTTTAATTATTTTTGTAATTATGTTTTGTCAATGATTATTAGAATACAAGAAATACCTGAAATAGGTTATTCACAGTCCTTTTTCATAGGGATTCTTGTTCCGAGGCGGACTGTAGGTGGTTGTGTTAGTGTTACATCTTGATTTCCTCATCATATAGTTACATCATCGTATTTGCTGATTTCTTCATCCTCATTTTTGTTTGTACCCTTAACTTCATAATTGTTGATTTCTTCATCTTTATATTTGTTGACTTTCATTTTCATATCTGTTGACTAATGAATTGTGTCTTTGTATTATTTCTTCAAACTCTATTTACAGAATATTGATTGGACGGGTATGAATGGAAACAAAGGTTAAAATATGGGATGTGTCTTTTATGATTCAAGGAGGGTATATGAGAGGGTTTTCGAAGAGGTCATTACATATACTCACAAAGCCGTTCTTGAAAGGTAACAAACATAACTTCAAGGGACTTATCTAACTACCGCAAGGAGAAGGTAGCCCAACAAGTAGTAATATGAATTCAAATAAGCAGATGTCAGAACAAGTTCGTAAAAAACCGGGGAAAGTGTACATGTTTTTACAAGGAAACTTCACAAGTAAGTTGTTCAAAGTTCTATATTTGTTGAATTTCTGTGGTATTTTAACCTCTAGTATGCCAAAAAATTTACCGTAGATTTCCATCTGAACAAAATAATTAATCGCAGGAATTTTTTCGTATGACTTCATCATATTATTATTTTTTTATAACATTAGAGAGAAAACAGAACATTTCTCTGAATATAAGTAGCTATTCTTTGGATACTACATGGCATAGAGATATACAAATTTTATATATATGTAATTTTACATATTATCTGGTATGATGTTGCATTTTACAAAAACATAATTTGGCGAAAAACAAGTTAAGTTATTACAAAAATAGTGTCAACCGGCGTTCGGCATTTCACCCCTGATACACTAAAGGTCTCGGGATGATGGCATTCCAGGGGTTAAAATAAACCCTTGCAGATGTAAGAAAATATTTAATATATAACAAAATAAATATCGTCATACGTATGTATACTCGTATACATACTCGTATATATACGCGTATATAGGAAAATCATTTTAAAGAGCGTACGTTTGAATGCATTAATGTTCACCGATACATTTCGTTTAGACTCGCGATTAACATTCCGTTTAGACTCGCGATTAACATTCCGTTTAGACTCGCGATTAGCATTCCGCTTATACTCGTGATTAACATTCCGTTTAGACTCGCGATGAACAATCCGTTCAGACTAGAAATTAGCATTCCGTTTAGACTCGCGATGAACAATCCGTTCAGACTAGAAATTAGCATTCCGCTTATACTCGTGATTAACATTCCGTTTAGACTCGCGATGAACAATCCGTTCAGACTAGAAATTAGCATTCCGTTTAGACTCGCGATGAACAATCCGTTCAGACTAGAAATTAGCATTCCGCTTATACTCGTGATTAACATTCCGTTTAGACTCGCGATGAACAATCCGTTCAGACTAGAAATTAGCATTCCGTTTAGACTCACGATCAACATTCCGTTTAGACTCGCGATTTACATTCCGTTTAGACTCGCGATTTACATTCCGTTTACACTCGCTATTCAATTCAACAATTTAATATGTATTTTATTTTCTGTTGGTGTTTCATTCTATGAGCATCCTGATAAAAATTAGAAAGAAATATGATGTACCTTCCTATAAGGTCCTATGGCCTTTGTACAATAATTTTTTTTTAATATGCATCCAAACGTCAAGCTTAAAATTATTTTAAAAAATTAAATGATTAGTAATTAATAATGAATTAAATGATTAGTAATTAATAACATAATTTTTAGTACGCGTAATTTAAATCATTTTAAAAGCGTTAAAACAACATTTTCTATTTTAAAACATGTTTTAGCAGACCTTTAATAGTAACATTTTAGTTCTTCTCTGTCTTCAAATATACCACGGTTTTAATGAGAAGGTGAAATTGGATGGTCGGGGGGACATTGATTATCGTTAAAATTTAATTACAGATTTGGATTATGAATCGAGATCGGAAGATGACATCAAGGCAGACGTTGAAACCATTACAGCGTGTTTCGAGAACCTCGGATTTGATGTGGAAAAGCCACTCATAGATGGCACAAAGGAAGACATACAAAGCCTTATAACTGAAGGTATGGAAGCGCAATAATTGATTTTACCAACACCTCTTTTGATATCAAAAAGAAATGTCCTAATTTAGAATGTCAAATTCTTTTAACCTCTCAGGTCTCGGACATATATTGTCAGAAGGTTAAAATATTTCCGCTATGCAATAAAATCCAAATAAATAGAATATTTCTGAACGTATCTGAAAACTAAAATCCATTTTTGAAAGGTGATGAAGTAAGCTTCCAAATTTTATAATTCGAAATGAATAGGTACATAATTTAAAAAAAAAAGTTTTTTAATACAAACATAAAAAAGTTTAAAAAAGTGGCTCACCATACGTTTTGTCTTGCTAAAATTACTGATAACGAAAAAACACACATATTTTATTAAGATAAATGTATTTTAAACGACACCGTCACCTCACTCTTTTGTCGTTTCATGTAAAAATAAAACTAAAAATTCCAGAATTTTTAATTTAATTTAATTTCATTAATTTTTTATTTAATTTAATTTTTTTGCTAATGTGAAAATTTTTGCTATTTTATGGTAACTTTTAGATTTAAATACAAAGCATAGTATTTTCTCTTTCTACACCGTTTATATGACATTTATTACCACAATAGCAAGAGAGATACAACGATTTATATGAGACCTAAAGTAGTTGTTCCCGAAAGCGAAAAAATTAGACAGAGATTAACGCTGCTCTGACACTGTGGTCAAAAAGTTATCATTATTGGTACACCTACATATTTTTGGTTATTTTCAGAAAAAAATTCAAATGATTGGAGTCAGTACGAGAGCTTGCTGGTATTTTTCGTGACCCTCTCCCCGGCGGCCGGTGATCTTCTATGCAAAGATTGCATCTTTAATGAAGAAGAAATGATCAGCATCATGAAAGGGCCCGCTCACACTCCCTTGCTCAAGCTATTTGTTTTTCAGGTATTCAATATGTTTCTTAAATTGTTTTGATCAAAATCAGTTGTTAGTATTATTGTAAAATCTCTCTGTATCCACTACAGATATTGTATTTTATTATTAGTACAAGCCAGTATTTCAGTATTTTTCTGTTTGGTTGAAAGACTTGTAGTTGTTTTATGATCACAATGAATGTTTATTGCTATTTCGTTAATACACTATGGCTTAAGAGTTCTTGTAACTCGGAAGCTAGTTTTGCGTGAGGAGCTCTAGCAAAAGAATGACTTGCCTGCCTCTGTTCGGCAATAATGATAGAACTGTTCATAGACTAATATTATGATACATTACAATTATTAATTACATTAAGTACAGGCCACAATTTTATTATAAATAGATGACACACCATTGGTTACTTTTTTGCTAATGTTGCTGGTGTTTTTGACATGCTTCTTGCTACGTTTTGGCTGGGTTGCCAGCGCAGTTGTTCCGTGGTTAGCTCAGTAGGTAGGGAAAGGTGACTCTGTTCTCCATGGTCAGGGTCGGAGAGGGTGCTATACGCTCGACCGGGCAAACAAGGGGCAATCATACTGTATCCAATGAAAAGGGGTGGTCTGACATACAAGGTTTATTGAAGTAGTGGGCACACGACATGGTTAGGACAGTCACAAGGTAACAATAAAAAACAACCTGGCTAGAACAAACTGTCCTCTCTCTCGACTTGGGCTAAGCGGTAGGTTAGCACATTAAGGGGAGGAATTATTGAGTGTGGCTTACGCAATCGGGGGCGATGCAGGAGAGCGGCATCCTTGGATATGGGAGTTCTGTCGTTACCCCGTATAAACGGAGTCAGGCCCTCATCATGAGAACGTATATTGTTGGGTGTCATCCCATGAGCGTGGGCGGGAGAAACTCCGGAGATTTACACATACACAACTGGTAGCGAGCACGTACCGGTGAATTCTGCAGTTCGCAGTTGGCTGGGGGAGGTGGTGCGGTGGGGGCGTGGGGAAACGCGTGCACACGGGACTGGTGGCGTCATCTCTGATTGTTTGTGTAATGTTGTAACATAACACTCTATTGATGCATATAGCTGTACTTATTAAACACTTTAGCAATGCATATTTTAACAAGGTCACTGCATAACAGGATTTTGTTTTTTTTTTCTTTTTCGTAGACTTCATTTATTTTGTACTGATATTTTTTAATGTTTTGTTTACTTTTGTTATTTATTTATTTACTTATTTACGCCCTAGTGGGCTTTTACAAGATATGTAAACAAGTAATTCAGTTGTGTTAGGCACATACAGTAAAAAATATATAATAGCAATACAGTTGTGTTAGGTACATACAGTATACAATATATAATGATTTATGTTTAAATTAAGGCAAATTAAAATTAATAATATGTAGTAAAGAAAGCAAATATGTATAAATAAACATAGAAATATAAAAATAAAAAAGTGTATTCACTAAGGAGTCGTGAAATCATATATCTCGGTAAAGTGATTATGAAGACTTCGTTTTAAAACTAACACGGAATCTTTAAACACGTAAACAACATTTATTTATTTATTAAAATATATAGATGTACATAAAAACATAAACTGCACATCTCACTAGGGCATTCCTGTATCTAGATGTGCAGTTTTACAATATTGGAATAAAAACAAAAATAAAAATAAAAAAACAATAATGGAATAAAAAAAAAACATACATATAAATTCACAAGAAACACTAAATTTAGTTTACTCAAATACTAATTACAGCTGGGCGGTATGCTCATATTGCTAATAGTTGGCCAGAATAACATTCTACTATAAACTAAACATGTTATGCACATTCCCAAAGTTATTTCCAAAATGATGTAGTCTGTTTATAGGTGTATGAGCTTTATAGTTAGTTTTAAAATTGTCACAGAAAAGGGTAGGTTATCAACACGAAAAATTTTCTTTTTTTTTTTTCTTTCTTTTTATATTTTATATTACTTGTACTCCGCCTGTCAATAATCATCATGTTTTTGAGGGAGCGGAGACGGAGAGAGAAATGAAAGGCATCCGTGTTGTTTGCGAGTTCAGTCGTTTATTGCATCATGAGCTACGTAGCTGAGGTCGGTCGGTGTAACATGAGATGATGAAGTGCCGTAGAGTGAAGCGTTGCGGGTGCTCGGTCATGATGGGTGAAGCAGGTCGGAGATGCTGTGGTGGAGCAGGCCACGGGCCTGCAGGTCACCAGAGTGCTGCTCGACGCTCGTTGCGGAGAAGACCTGATCTTCCCGGCCGTTGCTCGACGCGCGTTGCGGTGATGAAACGGCGGTGACTCGGTGAGTGGAGTCACCGGCAGATAGTCCTGGTGATGTCCACGAAGGAAGCTGCCCTGGGAGGATGAACGGCGGTGACTCGGTGAGTGGAGTCACCAGCGTGATGCTTGACACCGTGGCGGTGGAGGATGACCTCGTCTTCCAGGCCGCTGCTCGACGCGCGTTGCGGAGATAAGCGGCGGTGACTCAGTGAGTGGAGCCACCGGCAGATAGTCCACGAAGGAAGCTGCCCTGGGAGAGAGCTGAAGCACCAAGGCACTCGATGTTACGATGGTTCACTGTAGAGAGGCGGGACCGTTGAGATTGCACTGAAGTGTTGATTAGCGCGCCGCGAGACTGACTAGAACTGAACTAATTTGTAGTTTAGCGGGCCGCTTTATATAACAGCGAGCGGCCGAGTAGCCTTCCACTCGCTGGCAATACGTGCGCTGGAAGGTGCTAGAATGTACTCGTCACTGCAGTCGTGAATGCACGCTTGAGTCTGGACCTTTCGCGAAGTTGGTGCATATTATTATTCGTCGGCAGCCGGTCTCACGAGTACATTGTCTGCCTATACGTGCGTAGGTAGGTGCTGCGCGTAGTGCGAATTTGCAAATACTTTGCGGCGGTAATTCCTTCTCGCGAATTCTAGAGTGGCGAAAAATAGTTGTATAGACGCCACATTTTCAAATGGCACTTGTGCCGTTATTCTAAATAAATAAATTATCGCTTCATTTTACAATTTTATTGTTTCAGGCATCCCAGGCTAAGTCGAATAAGGTATCAATGACCGATAATGATGGAAATTCAGAGACCCGTCTTCCGATTGAGGCTAATTTCTTTGTTATTAAGAGTTCTTTTGAACGCGAGGCACCTCAATCTGAAAATGGATCTTACTTCTTAAAAATATTTTGCCAAATCTTGAAGGAATTAGGAAATAAAACATCCTTATTCGATGTTATGACCGTAGTTCTCCGCAAACTTAAAGCTAATCGATCATATAAGACCGAGCATTCCAGGAATAATATGCTACCTGAAGTAACCAGCACAATGCTAAAACCAGGGTTTTTTGGTTGGGAAGGAAAAACATCTTTAAATGCGATTGGTTACGAAGCCAAGCAGTCGATTGGAAAACTTATCGTGTTTAATTATACCTACTGCTCTTCTAAATCTGTGTACGCGGGTAAGTGCTGAAAACATATTAATAATTTTTAACAATAAAATACCTGTTTATAGGTGTATGTAATTGTAATATGCGAGCTTGGGGGGTGTAAATACCCCAGAACTCTCTGAGCGCAATACTAAAAAATTGTGATTGTGAATTTACCTTGCACGAACAATATATAACAAAAAATAGCGATCTGACAAATCTCAAAGGAAAAAACAGATTTACTAACCTTGATTGTTGAACTCTTTGATTTTTTCATTTATGGGAGGCCTTCCAATAATTTTTAAATAAATTAATCTCAGTATAATTTTCGTTATTTTTAAATATGCGCAAGTCCATTGTCAACTTTACACAACTAAATGAGGAATCACAATGAATAGCAAGATATTCAAATCACAAGATGATACGACAATTATTCCCTGGTCACAATTATATTTGTAAAATGAATGCATTTAAAAACTTCATTATTTCTTCAAATGGACAGGTGGGCGACATTTCTTGGACACTGTAGTTCGTATTTTCTTTCAAGTGTTTATTGAACCGAGCAAATAGAGAGAGCTATAATTTCGCAATTCAATTTGAGCTACGAGGTGCGTGGATATACGATCAGCTGATTTAACCATGGAGCAACCGAATATTTTATTTTTACACGGAATTAAATGATGGGCGATTTCAAAATAATGCTTTATTTTGAAATCGCAATCACAATCGCAAATCACAATCCGGATTTCTTTGTTTGTTTTTCTTTTAAATAGTTTTTATTACTTAGATACTGTGATCGTCACTAATAATTTACAAGAATTTGACCAAAAAAAAAATCAATTTCCGACTCGATTTACTCGAAAACAAAAGCTCAAATCAAAAAAAATTATACCACAAAATCGACTCCAAATGTGATGTAGATTCCCCAGTTTCCCGCCTGTACCACGAGTTTCCGGACACCGTGTATAATATAATACATGATTTTATTTTAACACATATTCTTTCCAGTTTCACTTTTGAGGCAGGGATCAGAGAACGATATTCCAAAACTTCAAAAAAGTTTTGGAAAAATTGGTTTCAAAGTTGAAGTCAACAATGATCTAACAGCAAACGAAGTCCGAAAAACTCTAGGCAAAGGTGAGTCTAATGGATACAGAAGACGTGTCTAAATAACTGCATAACAGGCACGTGCATTCATTGAACAGACTGTTGATTTTTGTAGCGTTACAAAACAATATCACTTATCCGTGTATTACACTTTGACCATGCTTTCAGGTAGATCGTGTAAAAAACCGAACTGTCAGCCAAAATGCTCCCTTAGGCACAAGGGAGATGCTCCAGCAGACTATAGTAAAGACACTTGTATAGCTGTTGCCATAATGACGCATGGACATACCAACCACATTCAAACAACTGACGAGGAGATGAATATTACAGATATAATCAATAAACTTAGCATGGTGAACAAATACAACGAAAAACCAGACCTCTCTGGGAAACCAAAGTTGTGGATCCTGCAGGTATCTACCTATTTAACTCACCAAAATGACTATAAAACTAATTTGCTTTTTAATAAGGCGTAATCACTTTAGTTTACGGTCGTTGTTCCCTACTGATCAACTGTTGAGCCGAAATGTTGGCTCAAATGCACAACTGTGCCCTTTTCAACACAACTCTCGTTCAAGTACCAACCAAGCATCGGTCAAGCTAGGAAAACCAAACGACTGGATTAACCTTGGCCCGGTAAAAGGATTAGCTATTAAAAGTTTCAACAGAGTGAAAAATAAGTGAATATTTATAATAGATATAACGGAATGGGTAGACGATAATATCGGGTTACAAAGGCGGTGAATGCCAAATATTAAATGACAAAAATTTCTTTAATCATTTCTTCAAAATAGGCATATTTACTTTGTGGCGTCATCATTAATTTAATGAAAAACAAATACCTTTGTGTAACACCACTATTTTATTAACAATATCAACATGTTTCGAAAACTATGTTTTCTTCGTCAGGATAATAAGTCAATAAAAAATAACAAAATAATAATTTTTTACCCATTCTAAAATAATTTTTATATTTTATTTTATATAATTGTTTTTTATGATATATTTTAGGTAATTAATCACCTCTCCTTTCTAATATTTTGTCTATGTTCTAATTAGTCTATACTTGTTTGTCTTTTGTTATTTTTTATTGACTTTTTATCCTGACGAAGAAAACATAGTTTTCGAAACATGTCGATATTGTTAATAAAATAGTTGTGTTACACAAAGGTATTTGTTTTTCATTAAATTTCTTTAATCGTTTTCGAATGTCAAAAATGCCGTTTCGCGTGCCGGATGAGGTTGTAAATTCCACAATATTCATTATCTCATTCTGCGTGAAGTTCTTGCAACGTTTTGGTTTGGTCCATGTTGAGTGGTTTCGTTTCAGCACGCCGCACAGTGGTTCCAAATTCCATTCTAGCTAGACAAAAATATTTTTCCACGGAATGTTATGCAAAAGGGTCACAATATGATAAAAAAATACAGTTATTTCAACCACTGTTACAGAATTTTCAAAGTAAAATAAAATACAAATAAATTGCGTGTAGTACAATGATTCAAATAAGTCATAACAATCTGTTTATTTTAAATAATTAGTTATATTATTATTTGTAATATAATATAAGAACAAAACCGAATGACATTTTTGTTTATGGTCGAGTCACTAGCATCACTTTTGTTAAATGATAATATTCCTATGTCGAAATCGACAATAATTTTAAGTCATCACTGGATAAGACATTGGTATGTTTTCGATAATGTGATTATTTCGGATATTACAGCTTACCATTTTCCATCTGACCTCAAACTGACTTAAGCAGCTTGAAAGAGTTCTTTTAGACTTCGAGAATTCAGAGGACATGTAATTTTTCTTATTTTACTTTTTAACGAGCAATAACCAAATTATTTTTCTCACTCGCCACGTAGTTTTTCATCACACGTTACTACCGGAAGAAAAAAAACCGTATTTAACCATTTCTGTTTTTTTTTTTACATGAAATTTAGAGCAAATCTTCGACCATTTACTATGAAATATTAATAGAAATTAAGCGATATTCTTCTTTACCATTTTCTTTGATATATCAATAGAAATTATGCTACTTTTCTTTAGTAAATTTTTTTTGAGACCTATAAAATTGTTTTTCTCAACCAAAATTTTTCCGTGTTGCCGCATAACTCGACTTTGATGCGCCTTTTTCTTCTAACATCTCCAAAATATCAAAAATATAGATCAAAGATAGAGGCTCTGTAAAAGTCAAAAGAGCCCGTAAGAGCAGGCAAATTCTATAAGAAAATATAGATAAAGAATGGTTTTATATGAAAATTGTTTAGTTTGGCGGTACAAATTGGTACACGATTTCGAAAGTTTAATCAAACATAGGCAAATAATTGTAAATATTGATAATGGTTTCACGATTTTTTTTATGACTAATAAAAGTAATATGGAAGAAGCAAATTATTAAATACTTAAATAAATTTGAAAGAACAAACTATGGACTTCAATTTTTTAATTTTTCTCCGATTTCAAATAACACCACTAACGACCGAACAGCGCGTACACCCGAAAGAGATGGGTCGCAGGAAGGCCGCCTGGCTCATTCAAAGTGTCGTGTTTACATCGTTGCAACGTGTAGCGCGTATTGTTTTAATTTTTTTATCGGTGCGAACATAATGCTATGGACTGTTTTCTATGCTGTGAGTTTGTTTTTGTACATAAATAAAAAATCGTTGAAATCTTTTGTCTAGCTAGATTGTTCTAAGGGAACCACCGTGCGCCGAGGAGAAACTTCAAATGTACTAATATACTTTCCCTGCATTAGTAAAAGTCAAGCCAAGACTTTCTTTTCAATAAATTTTGTTACATAGTCTATTCTACAATGAGTTATCTTGTGTCTATGCTGTCATTAGAAGGGAATTGTCTTTGATCCCAATCACATACTGCCTGTCATTCTCTCTTATCACCACTGCCGACACACGTAATATTGTGTTTCTGACAATTATAAAATATCTGTAATATCAACACACCATAAACTAATTAATTAAGGTAATATATCATTGAAGAAGATAACATTTATAATCTAAATGAAAATATGAAAGAAAACAAGACACAGAAAAACAGAAAAAAACAATGGTCGCAACTGGGACTCGAACCCAGACCTCTCGTCTAACCGGGACGTGCGCGTTTTCCAATTTCGCTATTGCCACCTTCTGTCAAACCGTCATATTTGTCAATCTCATATTTCAAATATTTAGAATCATTAATATTATCCAAATAGTTCTTTTTCCATATTACGACCATTGTTTTTTTCTGTTTTTCTGTGTCTTGTTTTCTTTCATATTTTCATTTAGATTATAAATGTTATCTTCTTCAATGATATATTACGTTGATGGGAATAACCTTCAAAAGTTATAAAAAGAGAGTTTTTCTCATAAAAAATTAATTAATTAAGGTTATTTGAAAACGAATTTAACAAGGTTCACTCATACAGGCACTTTCCGGAACAAAACGTATCGGGCCTAATCAATTTAACATTGAAAGTTTGTACTTCATTTTATTGTCTATGACGGTTGACAACTCAAGATTATCAACGATAAAAATGTTTGGAAACAGGCAAATTGTGCATTACTCAACAAACCACTTGGCTGATCGAAGCCTCAGATTAATCGATCGAAAAATTGGGAACAACGGAAAAAAATGACTCTTTTCAATAAATTTAGGTATATGGCTTAAAGTGCGAAGCAACGTCGAATAATACAAACACATGAATGTGTCAATTAATCTTTTTTCAATAACAGGAATATGTACATACTATTTCATAGTAAGAGTAATTTCACCATAAGAGTAAACTTAAAATTATTTTTAAGCTACTCGCTCTTAGATGGCACTAATTTAATTATTTTACAAAAAAACATTTTGCGAATTATGCTTTAAAATTTTAATTTTTGTTTGCGCCTGTGCATGCGGAATGTAAATAAGAATACATAGTTTTGTCTGATATGTTTTTAGATTTTCACGGCCAAAAGTATTTTCGTTATTTGTTTTTGGGGTGTTATGCCGTATTGCGCTACCTACTTCTTTAGCCAACGTTTCAAACAGCGTTACAGTGTCCATCATCAGGGCAAATGTGTAACACACAATTACACATCTGCCCTGCACAATTACAGTGTCCGAAACGTCGGCTAAAGAAGGAGGTAGCGCAACACGGCATAACACCTCAAAAACAAATAACGAAAATAGTTTGGTCTGTATAAAAACGCATTTCTTTCAAGAAAGGCGTACAAATAGAATATTGGATTGAAAAACCGATACAATATACTACAAAATGGTTAAAACAATAATTTATGGCACATTTAAGTTTTGTTTTGTGGCGAAAACAATTTAATATTTTAGTTTTGAATACAAACACGGGTTGATATATTGTGTAGGATTAGAAATAGCCCGAAAAAATAAACGTGTTTATATTTGGATACAATCTGCAATTACTAGACAAACCTGTAATGAAGCAGAGTTGGTGAGGATAGGGCGTTTGGGTGAAAATGCTCGGTCACTATAAATTATAAAAATTTCAATTTTTTTAAGGCGTTCTGTTTAACTCTGTTTTAGGAATTCTTGAAGCATTTTTTAGTGACAAAGTCGTGTTTAGTTTTTTTTTTGTAAGAGAATTTGTATCTATTTGTTGTAAATTATAAAATGTTGTTCGATAACTAATATAGAAAGTTGCTTGTTTCCTAAAGGTTTGCCGATTCTCGAAGCAGTCGCTTAACCTCCCGCTGGAAATCGATGATGTCCTGGTCTTTCATAGTACTTACCATGGAAATGAATCAAGCCGAGCTGTAGATGGTGGCACCTGGCTTATTCAGCACCTTTGCAAAAAAATCGATGAAATTTCGGATGACACCCCCATTTTATTTACTGATTTTTTACAAGCGGTACAGCAATCTATTGTGAATGAACATGAGGATCAACAGATGCCTGTTATCTATAGCACTCTGACCAAAAATCTATTCATAGGAAAGGGTGGGATACTGAAACCTTCAATTGAAGGATAACTACTTTAAATATCTTGCAAAAGTTTTTTCTGTACTCCTTTTGTTTATCCATCTTTTAAACGTTTCGTGTTTAAGGGTAAATAAATATAATATTTAATACAATTCTTACGAATCAGTTGCGACAAGTGGAGTGCCGCAAGGCTCCATTAAGGGCCCATTTTGTTTATTATATTTATTTTTGAGGTATTTACCAACATTAACGTGTTACTTTTTGTGATGATTTAAAACTTAATAAAGAAAAATCAGATTAATGTTTGCATTACATTGCAAACAAACTCGAGATGTATTTTTGAATGTTGCTCTATCAACAAACTAGCATTGAATTTAAATAAATGTCAGCTCATTCATTTTCATTCACAGAATAAATAATACAATATTAATTCAAAACAATTTAAATGACAAAAAACTATGTGTGAAATTATTAACCTAGGTATTATATTCGATAGCAAACTAACCTGTTTATGTCATATTAATAATGTTATCAACAAGACTCTTGGTTTTGATTTTGCAATTCAATAAATTTGGAACATTTATCATGTTACATAAAACTCTTGTCAGATATTAACTAGAGTATAACTCTCCATTATGGTCTCCCTTTTTCAAAATTCATTCCGAAAACATTGAAAAGATTCAACCTGAGATATATAAGCTATAAATTGTGTATTACAGTTGAAAACATTGATTATAATTACCTCCTGGATAAAATGTCCCTATTGAAATTTTCAGAATGAAAAATGATTACAGATTTAATATTATTACATAAAATACTAGATTACAAAATTGACTGTTCTGAAATGCTTCGATTAATCTACCATATACCCAAAAGATCTTGCTGATATGTATTGCTTTTTTATTTCAACAACACCAGGGCACTAGCTTATCAAAACACCCCGATTCTGAGACTTCACAGTCTCGTAAACAAATTTTCTGATCGGGGAGATATATTTTATCTTAAAAATAATCAATATAAATAATGCTTCTTCAATCTTTGCAAAATCACTTTCTGGTGCCATTTTAATGGAATATCAATAAACCATTTTGTAAAACACTACTTATTTCATGAAAATTATATACATGTTTCAAAACCAAAGATAAAAAATGAGAATTATCTACATGTTTCAAAACAGTCACGATAAGATTAACGTTAATAAAAAGAACAATAGTCAAATAAGTATAGACAAAAAATATTTTGGTGAGTGGTGATTAATTACCGTAAAAATTGATTACCATAAAAAAAACAATGACATAAAATGAAATATAAAAATTGCATTTTTAATTTAAAAACTTTTATAAATAAACCAAAATAATCACGATATTTAAGTATCAAAAATAAATTATTGTAAATAAAAGTATTTATGTAAATAAATTTACGATGTGGCTATTTTTTTAAGTATTTGATACCTAATAATATTTAATTGACCATAAATACTTTTTCTGATTTGTAAAATTTCTCAGTCATATAAAATTATAGACCTGTGTGTATAATTTTTACAAACACGACTTTATTTTCTTCTAAGAATGATTTGTTTCCAAAATGTGGTAGGAAAATTCAAAACAGTTATTATTATTGAAACACCGTAGATGCTCCTTCTCTCTAGTATTAAAATTTCTCAAAGTTTCTCTGTACAAAAAAAAAGTCACAATCTTTACGAATAAATTTATAAACTCCAGATTTGTTAAAAAAAATCACCCTCATCCTTGTTACTTAAAATATAATTTATTTATTTGTTATTAATATAAAAAGCTCGATGGATATCTATATGTTTTTGATTATTAAATTTGAAGTTTTGTTATTCAAAAATACTTTTTTTTCTCCAATTATGTGTGAGGATAAACATAAAATGTAATAAGCTTTTTCTAATATTTTTTGTTTAACGTATTTTCTATTAGTTTTGTACTGGAACCATTATTGTTTGCAATATGTTTTGTAATAAAAATTCTGTGTTAAAATTATTCAAAAATAATGGAAAATTAATTAATCTTTTAAGTAAGGTTTGAAAAGGTGCTAATTTTTGTGAAAATGGATGGTTTGATGTTTTACGTACAACCATATCTGTATGTGTCTTTGCGAAAAAACAAATAAAAAAGTAGAAGATAATTTTGTTTTTTCTGAAAATTGAAATATGAGATTGACATGACGGTTAGTTAAGAGGTGGCAGTGACCTAATTGGATAAGGCGTATGTCCCTTAAGACAAGAGTCCCAGTTGTGACCGTTATCTTTTTATTTTTCTGTGTCTTGTTCTCTTTTATATTTTCGTTTAGATTTTGAGTGTTATCTTCTTCGTCAATGATACATTACATTGATAGGAAAATAACATTTAAAAGTTATAAAAAGAGAGTTGTTATCTTATGATTACATGTACCCACTAGTAGAAATTGATAAAGTGCAAATTATAATATGTCCTTCTACTAGGCAATTAATTTTTAATATCCTTATAAAGTTACAAAAAAAAAAAAAAAATTAGAACATATCCTCTAAAAATATTTCATCAGCCTTCGAACTCAACTTGTACTTATTTGTATGCACCCAAATTGTAACAACTAATTACGATGTACCTACTTTACAATATTTTCAGCTTTTTCATTTCAAATATCAATGTTTTTAAACCAACTCTATGTACTTACCACCTACCTAATAATCAAATGCAATAATAATACTTTTATTTCTGCTACATATCTACACCTGTTTTATCTATATTGTATGTCAAATTTTAACTCTTAATCTATTCTTGTTCATTATATAGACCGGTTATCATGTATAAAGGTTTATTTATTTTTTCTTTGTAATTTAATTACTTAAAATAACATAATTAATGTACCTATTTTTTACAATGGCACTACTCCAAAATTCAAACACGAGAAATTCTTTCTCTATTGAGTTGGGTAGCTTGTCAACAAGAAATTAATATTTTGTAATTAGTTTTAAGAACCATATTGTTTACCTTTAAATCTGTTTTATGTATGTTTTCTAAATATTCTATTTTTCTAATAAAATTTTAATTTATTATTTAAAATAGTAATTCTTACATCCAAAAAAATTTAAAACATTTTTTTCCAATTTTTAAGGTAAAGCTATTTTTTGTGGAGTTAATTAATAAAATTTAAGAAAGAAAAAATAGTCTCTTAGTGACAGTCTATACACAAAAATTTTGTGTACATATTTTATCCAAAATAAAGGTATTTTAATAAAAAAGCACAATTATTAAAAATTATATCTTGCAATTTGTTTTGTAAAATTTTTCTGCTACTAAAGGGCTAGTACTAGAACCCATTGCGAAGCCACCCTTTTGTTTATAAAAAAATTATCAAAATAAAATGATTTTGTTTAAGAACAACATTAAAAAGTTTATATAAATCTTGAGACAAGTTTTTGGAAATGTTTGAAGAATCGAGTAATTCTTTTATAATAGATTTAGTTTCAATAAGATCACCATCACTTGGAATACGTTATCAACATCAAATAATATTAACGGGGCATTTAAACGAATATCCAAAGATTTTAATTTGTCTTTTTACCCAAGCGATTTTTTTATTGTTTTTTTGGGGTTAAAAAATTTGTAACCGAGGGTTAACCTATTGATTGTAGATGACAATATAACTGTGAGCGTTACAATTAGATACAACCGGTCTAATAGGTTTATGTGGCTTATGTTTTTTTACCAGTAATTTTAGAACTTGAAAAATTAAATTTTAGAATTCTATAATTTAAGAATTTGAGGATTTTTAATTGTTAATTTCTTGTACCTGATTAAATTAATAATGTTTTCACTTCTGCATGTTTTTAATGTATCAATAATTTCTTCTTGACATTTAGTAATTGGGTTCTTAATAACTATCTCAAGGTTTTCACAATCTAAAAAGTCCAAAGTCATTTTTATGTAGTCCACTTTATCTTATATAATGATTGAATTTCCTTTATCAGCCTCTGTTATGATAAGGTTTTTGTCACGAGTAACATCTGAAATATTGATGGCATGCTTTTTTCTTCGAATTGTTTATTATTCTCATCATTATTATTAGATTATGTTTTTTTGAAGTGAAAACTTCTTTAGCACCGTTGTGATTTGAAACTCAACAAAAAAGCGACCCTGAAAAGAGACGAACACAAACATTTTAGATTTATAGGATTTAGCATGTGACATAATGAGATATAAAAATTGGTCTCCTCTTTGTGCGGTGCTTCGTAGCCTCCCCACTCTTGGCTACTTTAGTTTGCTGAAGATTTCACTTGTACCGCGTGTGAGCTGCACACTTTTTTTTTTTATAATTTCACCAAATTTATGTTTTTCCCGGTCAACCATTTTTACCAATTTTTAGATTTCCCGGCATGCGTTGCAATTCCACTTAATAAAGAAATTGTTTCTCCCTGCATGTCCTTTCCCATTCGTCTCGTTTCTCTTCCGCCCCCTCTTCCCCTCCCGTGTCCCCTTCTCCTCGTGCGTTCCCCCTTCACCTTCCCCGCCTTCTCTCACCCCTTTCCCGTTCACCCGCTAACCCCCCTCCCCCTTTGCATAAATTCAGTCCCAGTACATACAGTTTTCAAACAGCTCGCGTGCCACATATCAAAATTTATTTATTCAAATTTTTATATATTATAAGAACAATCAATCAAATTTGGTACCTAAAAAAATATTTTGGTACCTAATTAAAATGCCTATAATTCTTACTTATTTAATCAAAGTATTCGTATCAAAGTATATGTCCTACTAAGCATAACGTTTTCGAAATTCAAATAAAGTAATTTTAAAAAATCTAACTTATGCACCCAACTTCCTGTACGACAATTTTCCTGTCACGCTTTTTTACCCCGGTGACTGGTGAAATTGGATCGCTCGATATTATTTTTCCAAGAAACGGCTATTTTTGGGTTTGAATGCTTTTAGCTTTCCAAAATTTAATTGGTAGTAAATTTTTTATTTAATGTTTGATATTATTTTTTTATAAAAGGCGGAGACGGTTTACAAGTACATGTTCCCGTGAGCACTTTAGCCATAGGCCCATTGTGCTATCTCCCATTTTACCTCAATCATTTAGTAACAACCCAGTCCCTTTAATAAAGTTCACCAGGGTTGTCACCGGATATGTGGCTATGTCTTCTGGTTCTACTGTGTGTCTCCCCAGGTATCTGAGCCTAGTTCCCACCAGGGCAGGACATTGGCACCATAAGTGAATTGGAGTTTCTTCGTCCTCTTCACATTTCCTGCATCTATTGGTGTTTTCCACTCCCAATATCTGCATGTTTCTCCTGAGATGGCAGTATCCCGTTAGTAGTCCTACCAGTTCCCTCAGCGAGTTTCTGTCCATATTGAGTAGTTTCCTGGTTCGTCTAGGGTCTGGTTCTTTTATGAGTACTTTAGATTGTCTCATTCCAGGTGCCCTCTCCCATTCTTTGCAGTGCTGGGATTCGACAACTATCAATATGTAGTTTTGTGTGGCAAGCTGCTACTCCTACAGCCGGCTCGGATCCCATAAGTGGTGCTTTCGCCCCTTTCCTTGCTAGTTCATCAGTCCGCTCGTTGCCCTCAATACCTTTATGTCCTGGTACCCAGATCAGGGTTATTTTATTGATGGTAGCAAGTTCTGTAAGAATAGTCCTGCATTCCATCACCAGTCTAGAGTCGCATCGGTTACTTTCCAGTACCATTAGGGCAGCCTGGCTATCAGAACATATGCTTAAGTTCTTATTCCTGTACCCGATACGTATATTTTCCTGTGCGCAGGCCAAGATGGCTTCCATCTCAGCTTGAAACACAGTACAGTATGTTCCTAGAGGTATACTGAGTTCCCTCTTGGATCCCTGCAGACAGACCCCGGCCCCTGTTCCTTCCTCCATCTTGGATCCATCTGTGAACCAGATTAGTTCCTGTTTGTAGGTTGGACCTGGAACCGTGTCCCATTCCTCCCTTGTGGGGTAGATCACCCCGAACTGCTGTTTAAAGAAATAGTCGGCTTGTTTGCCGTCCTGCTTCATTCCAGCTGTCGGGCTAATTGCCCTCAGTCTTGTTCCGATCTCTGTATGACTGTTTTTGGGCAGCTCACCTCTCCATTGACCTTTACATTGTAACCTGTAGGCTGCCGCCATCGCTGCCCCCTCTATTTCTAGGTTTAGTGGGGGTAGGTTCAGCAGCACTCCATGGCTAGTATCGGAGTGGTTCGCATAGCTCCCGTGATTCCTCTGCATGCGAGTCCCTGTATGTGGTTGAGTGTGACCATCACTGTTTTCAGTGTTGTTTTCCTCCACCAGACCAGGGCTGCATGCATGATCCTCGGTTTAACAACGGCTGTGTATAGCCCATTGCATCATTTTAGGGTTGAGTCCCCACGTTCTGCCGCAGATCCACCTGGTTGCCCACATTAGTGCGCATGCCTTTCTGCCCATAATTTCCACATGGTTTTTCCAGCTCAGTTTGGCATCTATGATGACTCCGAAGTACTTGACCGTGTCCGAGGGTTTTAAATCCTTTCCTTAGAAGGTTGGATTGTTCCATCCCTCTAGTTTTCTTTTGCGTGTAAAGATTACTAGTTCTGTCTTGTCTGGATTGACCGACAGCCCTGTTTCTTCACACCATTCTTCCACTGTCGCCAGTGTTGATTGTAAGAGGCCTCTGGTTGTGTCTGCATCCCAACACCTTATTATGGTTGCAATGTCATCCGCATACCCTTGTGTGTAGAGGCCCCTGTTATTGAGTTTCCGGATGAGGTTGTCCACCACTAGGCTCCACAGCAAGGGTGACAAGACCCCTCCCTGTGGACACCCTCGTGTCACCAGTACTCGGATGTTCACCTCACCCCTTGTCACCGTAAGTATCCGGCCCGAAAGCATGTTCTTCAGCCACCTTCTGGTGGTTTTGTCGAGTCCATGTCTTTCTGCCGCTTCATCGATGGATTTAATAGTGGTGCAATTGAATGCTCCCTTTATATCCAGGAAGAGTCCTACCGCCAGTTCCCCAGTCGCCTGCGCCTGCTCCAGTTTGTACACCAACCTGTGCAGTGCCGCGTCAACCGACTTGCCTGGTTGGTACGCAAATTGTAGCTCATGGAGGGGTTTTTTCCTCAGTGCCCCGTTCCTTATATGTCTATCCATTCGCCTCTCCATTGTCTTCAGAAGGAAGGAGGCGAGACTAATTGGACGGAATGAGCCTGGTTTGTCGTAGTCGGTTCTCCCAGGTTTAGGTATGAACACTACCCTCGTTTTCCTCCATGATATGGAAATGTATCCGAGGGCGCAGCACGCCCTCAGGATCTTAGTCACCGGAAGTAAGATTGTATCTAGGCCCTTCTGTAGAAGTGCCGGAAAGATTCCATCCTCTCCCGCGCTTTTAAAGGGGTCGAACCCTTCGATCGCCCATTTAACTCTGGAGGGAGTAACTATTTTAGCCGCAGTGTCCCAGTCCTTACCTTCCCGTGTAACTCGGGCTGGTGGTGGACCGGTGTCACCTGTTTCTAATTTTTTGTAACCCGGAAAGTGTTTCCCAAGCAGTTCCTCCAGCTCCTCCCAGTTATTGGTGAAGCTTCCATCTGCTTTTCTGAATGGGCCTTTGGCTGCCCCTGGGTCTTTAGCAAGAATTTTCTGAATTGTTTGATATTTAGTTTTGAAACTTAGAGTTTGTTACGAAGTCACTTTATGGACCAGAAAAGGAATAACTTAGATGCAATGCAATGTTGCAACCAAACAAACATTAATGCTGTTATGTTGATCCTCCACATAAAGTCCAAAAAACGATAATTCACGCTATCAACAAGCGACCGATAAGATACTCCTCCACTCGACTCTTCACTGAATATAATGTCTCAACGGCAATTCCATCTAAAATTTACTATAACGCATTTATTATTCAAATATAAGAAAAAAACCTATTACATCACAATTAGACCACCAGAACAACATCCAACCGACACTACATATCATGTCAGCTCGAAGAAATTTCATGCACCTAGCTACTAAAATATTTAACCTTCTCCCTGAGAACTTGAAAGCCGAAACCCAACCCCATACCTTTAAAAAACTATTATCAAACTATTACAAAATTTTAAGAAACCCCCGACACAAAAAAGGCTGATAACCTTGAAACGCCTGAACAGATTTTCATGAATTTTAGCTAAGAACCATCTCTATTACATCAGCTTTCAAACAAAAAAAACTGCATCACAATCGGTCCATTCGTTTAGGAGCTACGATGTCACAGACAGACAGACAGACACGTCAAACTTAAAACACCGCTCCTTGCGTCGGGGGTTAAAAATGGATCCTTACATTTAAAAACTATGATATATAAAATTTGTTACTTAAATTGAATTTTGTATTTCTAAAGTATCAATTAAATTATAATTCAAAATTTTTTTATTGTTCTCTAGACTTATGTCCGGGTTAAATCTTCCCCACAGGAAAAATTTAACCCTTCCACACACTTTTCCACAAATGATCATCTAGTCAATCCACGCGATGTAATTGCATTGTATAAGTATAATGAATTCAAAACTATACAAGAACAACACGTCAACCTATCAGAGACCATATTATGGGAAAATACTTCACCGACTCCAGATATTTTCATATCAGAGGGTTCGGCTCAATAGAACTCCTAACTGAACCGATAAATCCACCATATGGGAAAATACTTCAATCTATTATTATTTTTTTTTTTTTTTTAATCATTTATTCCAGATCTCGGGGAGGGTGGTGCAGTCCCACGAGTTATAAATTAATATTATAATTCACTATTATTATTTATATATGCCATAACACAAGACATGGTAGGGATGTCCTTGTGTTATGGCGGGTGAAGTTTACAGATTGAAATTATTGATAATATAATTGATAAATAAAATTATAAGTTTATTACATTAAACGGGATCGAATCCCGGCGTGGCAAATAAATTTTATTTGATTTATTTGTGTTATTTCACAATTTATTCATTAAAAATAATATATAGTATATTTGCGGCACGTTCCAGAGTGGAAGATACTCTCAGTATCGCCCTGGTGTAAGACCACCATTCAGAATTCAAAAGTTGCTTAAAACGGCTTTAGCTGTGTTTGGTGACCAGATCTGAATAGCCAGGTACTTCCCACCTTCCTCTTCCCCATCTCCTTTCCCTCCCCACTACCTTCAGCCTCACAACATACCCCAATTGGGGATGCCATAGTCTCACTGGCTCCAGACGGGAGCAGTTGGGACTCTTGTGCGGTATTCATATAAAAAAAAAACAAATTAAATTAAATTACAAATATTATATATCATAGTTTCTAATACTAATGATTTCATATACTAACGAAATATTAATAAAAATAATGTTATTTTGAAATTCGCCCGTATCAATAATTTTAATATATAAATTCACCATTCCTCTCTCCATAATTTAAAATGATGGCCTAGAACAACATTTGGAAAAAAAATTGTCACACAAGTATCCACGGAAATACAGCACAGATGGCCCTGAAAATTATTTTACTTGTAGAAATGAGCACAAGAAATGGGTTTGAGTTCAAAGGTCATTTTTGAAAAAAACGTTAAATAGGACTTTGTTTAACTTAGGTGAAGTAGTGTTGGTGTGCATACATACATTCAGACGTGCCCTCTTTAAAATGATTTGTCTGTACCTACCACTAGAAATCCGTGTTTCCGATCGTTAAGGGCTGTTGGTCAAGTGATCATAGGGCTGTGGGAGCGGTGTGGTGGTGGGCGTGGGAGGGAGGGTGTAAAATAGGAGGACTCGTGCCAAATCAACCAAAGTATATTAGAAAGAGTCATTAAGGCTTTGATTTGGAGGAGAGCTCGAGTGCCTCTTTACCGAATGCCTTATTCTGTGTCAAGGTGGTAGGAAATAATTGTCGATTCATCAAACTTTTGTAACCCAAAATGAAGAAATAAATTCAGTAAAATACACCGATTAAGCCTATTAGGAATAGGGACTATTTTTCACACAAAACTACATTGAAAGCCTCTAGCGGACGTGATGGTCCCTTTGAGACATTTTCGAATATTTTGGGTTACAAAAAGTTTCGTTTCAAATCGAAAGATGTCGCTAAAAAAACACGTTTATTAAATTGAATGTTTCACCGTTAACATATAGTGCGTGTGGTGTGTGCTTTTTTGATTCTATATATTTATATTTTTGAAATAAAAGTAGAAAAAAAAACATTAAAAAAATGTTTACTTTAAATTACGAAAATATCAACACGTGGTTTTGCTTACAGATGATGGCAACGTCGCGTCGGTCGTAGCAAGTAGCAAGCGATAATATTTCGGACGTTTGACAAATTGGTCGTCACCCAAAATTTCAAGATCACGTGATACAGGATGATTTATGCGTGTTCCTTTTTTACAGTATCTTGATACAGGAGATCTTGAGGAAAAAAAATCCTTAGGGCTTATGTCATCTTTGAGGATGCCGAGTAGCGGGTCTTTTTAGGGCAAGGAAGGAGGGAAAGTTCTGGGAAGAAAAAAGGTATGAGGGGCGGGTAGGAATCGGGGGGTCAGGAGTGATGAACGTGTGAATCCATCCCTTCCACTGCGGTGCAAGACGACGGGTCTCAACCTGTCTCTCCCGGTCCGGCCTGCCATTCAGTAGGTGGGCAAAAGCATCACCGCCAAGACAAGTTGTTGGTTATCCAATAAATTTGGGAGGCGGGTGTGGGTGCCGCCGGGAACCACTTATTAGATAACCCAAGTGGTTCGCTACGTTTAGTGACTCAGTTCATGGGGTGCGGTTTGTTGGGTCTTGGCGACGGATGTGTCTGCCCACTAACTGCATGGCAGGCCGGATCGGGAGAGAATGATTGAGGGAGGTCTTTTATCCTCTCCAGCCGGAATCTCTTGGAACATCGCCATGCACCGCGGTGGGATTCATACGTCCATCACTCCTGGACACACTGTCCTCAGATTCCTACCCACCCCACTTACCCTTTTCCTTCCCAGAACCTCTTCTCCTTCCTTTCCTGTATAAACCCTCCACACAGCGTCCCCAAAGATGATATATAAGCCCTGAGGGGAATTATTTTCCTCGGGACTTCTCCTGTGTGAAGCTTATGTAAAAAATTGTTACTGGGGCGGCGGTACCCATACCGCCCAAATTATACCTTGACCATTTATGAGATTTTAAAAAAATATGAATTCCGCACAAGAGTCCCAAATGCTCACGTCTGAAGCCAGTGAGATTATGGCATCCCTAAATTGGGGTGTGTTTTGAGGCTGAAGGTAGCGGGCACGGGAAGGAGGTGGGTAAGAGGAAGGTGGGGAAGTACCGGGTTATTCAGATCTGGTGAAACACGGCTAAAGCAATTTCAAGTAACGTTTCAATTGACGATCACGTGACTGGACTGTGATATGTGCATGGTCATATTTTTACATAATTTCCACACAGGAGGCCTTGAGGGAAAAATATCCTCAGGGCCTATGTCATCACGTCACCCCTGCTAAAACTTGTTACTGACCATACTTGTTGTTGCTTATCCAATAAATGGTTCCCGGGCGGCGGTACTCATACCCGCTCCCAAATTATACCTAGACAATCTTATCATTTTTTAATATGAATACCGCACAAGGATCCCAATACTCCCAACTGCTATACAACGATACGATACGGAAATATGTAGACATCAGAATAGGTACCTATTATACCTAGTAAGATCTTTATGTATAACAAAAATAAATAATATAACTATTTTTTAAAGGAATGTATTTAAAAAAAATAATTGGAACGTTGTCATCTATGTTTGAGTGTTTTAAAACTTAAAAAAATAAAATAAAAATGGATTGAGTAAGGCTCAAACCTTCCCTCCCTGAGATCGTAGGCAGATGCTCTGCCACCAGGCCAACTAGGAAGTCATGGAGGTCGACATTTATTTATAATATATTAAAGTCTAAATTCATGGACAGATAGAAGTTGCATTTGGCAACGGTGTTTTATTTTATTATCGCAGTTACAGTATTTCTGTTGTCATGATATATAAGCTTAGGTTCGCGTTCATGCCACTGAGATTGAAAAAGCGCTATAGTACGGTAACATATTAAAATATTTTAATAATCCGGGAATCCTTTATTAAATGAAAATTTTAAAATATGAGAAGTATTTAAGAAAATGGAGAAAAATAATAACATTTTTTTGCCATTTCGTTTTTTCTAATAAACTTAACCAAAGTTCTGTAATTCGTATTTTAAAAAACATTGTAGTTAGGATTCATGAAAAAATTAAACCACAACCCTAAACATGTTTTTTTTTTAAATTACGTACATCATTTTAAAGAAAAACCTTCAAAAAATTTTTAAGGATTTTTATCATTAAAGAATATTATGTAAAAAATACGGAAGGGCGGTCAGAAAAGGATTTGATTTCTGATTTGTTTTTGATAAAAGCTAAGCCGTTATAAGTTTTAAAAATATAAAAAAAAAATTTTTCCCATTAAAAACATTGCTTTTATCGTATTACGAAATAATATTTTCGTTATTTCTATTTAGTTAATCTCTACACTCCACCTTAATCTTTATATCTGCGCTGTAATATGGAATTTACTGTAATATAGTGAATGTGTGCGTGAATGTATGCGTGCGCGAAAGATAAAGTGGTGGATGTGTGCGTGAATGTATGCGTGAGCGAAAGGTAAAGTAATGGATGTGTGCATGAATTTACGCGAGTGCAAAAGGTAAAGTAGTGTATTTTTTTTTACATGAGCTCCACAGGAGGCCCTGAGGAAAATAATTTCCCTCAGGGCCTATGTCAACTTTGGGTATGCTGTGTGGAGGGTTTTTTAAAAGAATGGAAGGGGAGGAGAGTTCTGGGAAGGAAGGGGTTTAAGGGGTGGGTAGGAATCTGGGGTTCAGTGTATCCTGGTCATCCACCTCCATGACCTAGACAAACCTCCCCCCTTGAGCCCGGGCACCCCTGCTAAATCACCAAACGTAGCAAATCACTTGGGGTGACCTATGGCAGAGGTGTTGGTTATCCAATAAAGGTTCCCGGGGCGGCGGTACCTATTCCCGCCTCCCAAAATGAAAATAAAGCGATGCGAAATATAAAGTAGTGTATGTGTGCTTGTATGTATGCGTGTGCGAAAGGTAAAGTAGCGTATGTGTGCTTATATGTATGCGTGTGCGAAAGATAAAATAGTGTGCACTACTCCAAAATTCAAACACGATAAATTCTTTCTCTATTGAGTTGGGTAGCTTGTTAACAAGAAATTAATATATAATAATTAGTTTTAAGAACCATATTGTTTTCCTTTAAATCTGTTATATGTATGTATTCTTAAATAAAAAATAAAATAAAAATAAAAGTGTATGTGTGCTTGTATGTGTGCGTGTGCGAAAGGTAAAGTAGTGTATGTGTGCTTATATGTATGCGTGTGCGAAAGGTAAAATAGTGTGCACTACTCCAAAATTCAAACACGATAAATTCTTTCTCTATTGGGTTGGGTAGCTTGTTAACAAGAAATTAATATATAATAATTAGTTTTAAGAACCATATTGTTTTCCTTTAAATCTGTTATATGTATGTATTCTTAAATAAAAAATAAAATAAAAATAAAAGTGTATGTGTGCTTGTATGTGTGCGTGTGCGAAAGGTAAAGTAGTGTATGTAAGCGTGTGTGAAAGGTAAAGTAGTGTATGTGCGCGTGTGTGCGCAAGGTTAGGTTAGGTTAGGTTAGGATAGATGCTTCAGTAACCAGATACTCTCTCCTTACAAGGCAAATATGCATTCTGCAGTAACCGTGCCACGGAATTTTAAGGTGATTGTCAAAAGAATTCATATTCTACTCTTTCATAGATGGTGCGCGCATAATTATTTTACGAAAAAATGCTTTTTACGAGTTACGCTTTAAAATATTAGGAATAATTAATTGTTTGCGCCCGTACATACGCAATATGAATATGAACAAATAGTTTTGTCATTAAAAAAACTCATATCTTTCAATAAAGGCTGACAAATACAATATTGCAGCGGTGATTCAATCCAATATTGTATTTGTCAGCCTTTCTTCAAAATGATCCATATCACTTGTTTGTTTTCTGAAGGGTTAAGGTGAGTTCACCGACAACTAACATAACTTGCTTGTTTGCTCAATAATTAATGTGAGTGAGTGTATAACTTACATAACGTGCTTACTTCCTGAAGGTTTTTTTTCTTTATTTTTTCCCAATGTTTACATTTGATGTATACAATACTGTGAAATGATATGGGCTGAAATGATAAGGGAAATCATATAATTATAAACGTTCACTAGAAAAAAACAAACAGTGAGCATATAAAACCAAAACAGTCAGATAAATGTGAATGAGTGTCGTTCGCAGAAAACTCACATAACTTATTGTTTCCTGAAGAATTGACGTGAATAAATGTCGTTCATAAATTTAAAAAAATTAGAGTGTGCAATTCACACGCGTTAGAACTGAAACCTTTAGAAAACTAAATTAGACAAGAGTAGGGAAACTAAGAAGCACTTTTTTATCAATGTGAAAGGTGATTTTTTCCAAATTTTTATCGTCGAATTTCAGTGCATCTTTTCCTGTACATTTGATCATCTTATTACTGTGTTATTGTGTTCTTCTTCGGAGTCTAGTGTATTCTTTTACGGGGTCGCTAGTTGTTGCTTTCCTTTGTGTTTTTTTTTTGCCTGTTCATTTTGGAGTGGTTTGATGATTGGATATTGATTTTATAAAATGTATACTTTTTATTATAAAATTAATACTTTTCTTTGGATTTCGAAGGATTCGATCCTTGGTTGGCTAAACGTCTGCAAAGGTTTGTCAGGCGCCTTATACCACTACGCCAAAAAAAAATTGCATGGGACTGTGGATTTATCATAATATTGGAACCGAGTACCCATGAATTAAATAAATATTTTATTTCTATCTCATTCTCTGGCATGCTAAATCCTGTAGATATATGTGTTTGTCTCTTTTTATTGTTGCTCGTTGGCGTTTCATCGAGTTTCAAATAACAACGGTGTGGCTTAAAAAAAAACACCAGATTATTCCCTGAAGGATTTAAGTGAGGAGTGTCGTTCCCAGTTTAATAACTAACACGGTTTTTTTTAAGGTTTGCCGAGAATTGGACCGTCATTCGTTTAACCCAATCACCACCCCGCTGGAATTTGATGATACCGTGATCTTCCATAGTTGTTACCAGGGAAAATTAGCATATTATTTGTAAGAAATGGCTCCTCGTTTATTCAGCAACTCTGCAAAACAATCGATGAAATTCGTGGCGAGTCCGTTACACTGATTGAAATTTTACAAAAGGTGCAAAAAATATAAGTGGAGGAATTTATCCCTTCAGAATTTTGGCGTATTTTTCAGATGGTCAAAATATTTCCACTTTACAAAAAAATGCAAATAAATGTAATATTTCTGAACATATTCAAAAATTAAAAACTGTTTTAAAAAGGTGATAAAATACGCTTTCAAATTATATAATTCAAATTAAACATATAATTTTCAAAATATAAAAATTTTGCATGCAAAGATAAAAAAAAAATTAAAATGGCTCATCTCACGCTTTTTCTAACTAAAATTACTAATAACGAAAAAAAGTAAAAACACATGGTAAAAAATTCTCAAAGTTTCAATTTTTTTTTTCAAATTGCGATTCAAAACTTTGGTGTCATAAAGGTGTACATTTTAATTTTTTCATCGTTATTTTTTAGATTAGACTACAAAGCGTGGTGTTTTGCCTTTTTAACACTGTTAAGATCATAATTTTCACTCTGATAGTAATGGAGTTACAGCGATTTATACGAGACGCATGTGAGCTGGGACAAATCTGGTCTCCTGCCATTCAAAGGTAAAACAACAGATGCCAGTTTTGTGTAGTACTTTGTCCAACAATTTGATCTTTAAAAAACTTAAATACACTATAGCTGAACAACCTTAAAAAATTACTAAAGTTAAATTTTACCGACTGGTATCCCTGAGAGTCGCTCTCCGGCCCAGTGCATATTGCAAATTCATTCCAGTTCCCGCGTCCGCTCAGTTAGGTTTTTACATTCCCCCTCGTGTCACCCTCTAGTTGTTACAATTTTAATTTTGTATCAACTTTATTATAAAATATAACGTTACTTGTAAATCTATTTGACCCGCATAATCGAGTTCTTATTGGCAAATTTCCCCTACACACGCATCTCAGTTTACAGTGCTCGGAAAGGCTGTAAGCTGCAAATCCAAATCAGGATAAAAATACATAATTCACCAACTTTCCAAAACAGGAATTTTTTATCAATAAAATTTGATCTTTAAAAAAACTTAAGTGTACGGAATGTCCAATAATTTGTACGACTGTTTATTATTGAGGGAAATACTGCTGCAAACCCACAACCACATATAAACCTCAAATATCGGATAAGACCTTCAAAAACCGTTCTTCTCAATTCAATGCACAATTCGGAGAATCCCTCAGCGATAAATAATATAATTGATGCGGAAATGAACGTGGGAGTACCTACTCCAGTAAGACGGAAGCGGAAGTAGCGGAAACGGATGTGGCGAAAGTAGTGGAGAGATTAATGAAGAGGCTTAAAAACGGAATTGAAAACGATCTGTGGCGTTATACCTCTTATCTCTCATGCATCGTATCGCCACAGAACAGAAAATTTCTTAGATGTGTATATAACGTGGTTTGCAGTGTTGTTTTTTTTTTATTTATTTATTTATTTTTTTTTTGTAAGAAACAAACAGCTTATATACATACAATAGACATAAAAATATACATGTTAACTGCAATGAAGCCAAAAGAGTTTCTTATGCTAATATATTTTCTAGATGGAGTTTTAATTTATCTTAAGCTAAATTTTAGACTTAGGAAGGGGTGAGGAAGGGGAGAGGAGGGGGAGGGGAGGGAGAATATAGGATAAGGATATGAGATGCTCTCGATATCTTCCACACCCCGTATCAATCCAATATCGCACGCGTTACATCTATTCGATACTTCTGAAGGTTTAAATTAAAAATGTCTACGTTGTGAAACAATTCGTTGTATTGCGCACATATTCGAGGAATCGGGGAATTTTTTCTAAAGTTTGTTCTACAAGTGGGCAAATGAATTAAATTCGATTGTCGGGTTAATCTTGAAGGAATATGGAGTTTTATTAAATTGGTAAGCTCTGGTGAGTCCAGGTCATTGTTTAAAATTTTAAATAATTAATTGTTATAATAAAAATTGTTCGAGTGGCCAAAGTGTTGACCATAGATTTATTTATTTGTTTATTTTGACATGCATTACGTTATAGTCCAATTATACAGTATGTTAAATTATACATGGTTGATACACCTATTACGTAATTTCACACAATATCACAGTAATTTCGCCTGGGATGAGAACGGTTCTTAATCTTAACTAAAATATATAAGTGACTAACGTGTCCCGGCATGCGTTGCAATGCCACTTAATAAAGAAATTGTTTCTCCCTGCGTGGCCTTTCCCATTCATCCCGTTCCCGTTCTCCTTCTGCCTCCCCTATCCCTCCCAAGGCCCCCTCCCCTTATTCGATCCCCTCCATCTTCTCCGCCTTCCCTCTCCCCTCACCCGCTTCCCCGTACCGCAAACCCCCCTCTCGCGTTCCCTTCTCCTCTCCCGCGTTCCATACATTCAGTTTTTAGCTCTCATGCCACTTATCGCAATTTTTTATAAAAATTCATAACGCCCGAGATCACTACAATGCATAGAAACCATCGCGGGCATGCGCACAACAACTCACCGAAGTTTCATCATAATCGGATGAATTATTTAGGGACCTGATAAGGGACAAACAAACAAGCAAGTAATAATAAATAATAAAAAAGTATTGGAGAAATGAAGAGTTTTGGGAGAAATTTTGAAAACATGAATTGTTTGCTCACGAATTATAATTAGGGCTTAATAAATGTTATTGATAAATTCAGTATAAGTACTTTAAAAATAATTTAGCTAAAAATTGATACACTAGTTTTGTATTTTAGCAAGGAACCATGAAAAATAGATAGTAATTTTTCGTAGTGGGTATATCTGTAGTTATCGCGCGAGTAATTGGTGAATTATTTGCTGCATTCGTGTTGTTGGCTTCTTTTGAAGAACCGTAGTGTGCCTGATACGTCTCGTTGGGCCAATGATGGAAAGCAATTCGGGACATCTTTATCATTGAGCAGATTATGTAGAAATGGTCTGACAATGTACGTCTTTTTTGTTAAGTTAATTTAATTTATTGTATTTTTATGTAAATGTTCCACAAAATTGCAGCTATTTTTTATTTACAAAAACGTTTATTTCTCCTGTAAATGTTTCGATAAATAACGCCTCGGCAAGGCTTAGGTCCTGGGTTCAATTTCTAGATGTGATCTACCGGCCGGTCTGACGGCCGGCGTAGTCCAGCGGTACGGCTCTTGACTCGTATTCCGAAGGTCGCGGAATCGAATCCCGGCGTGGTAAATAAATTTAATTTGATTAATTTGTGTCATTTCACAATTTATTCATTTAAAATAATATATAGTATATTTGCGGCACGTTCCAGAGTGGATGATACTCTCAGTAAGACCACCATTCAGAATTGAAACGTTGTTTGAAATGGCTTTAGCCGTGTTTGGTGACCAGATCTGAATAGTCTGGTAGGTACTTTCCCACCTTCCTCTTTCTATCACCTTCCCCTCTCCACCAACTTCAGCCTCACAACATAACCCAATTGGGGATGCCATAGACTCACCGGCTTCAGATGGGAGCAGTTGGGATTCTTGTGCGGTATTCATATAAAAAATGGCAATTTGAGATATTACTCGAAGATAAAAATTTTATTTAATTTTTTTAATATATTTGTAAACATTTTTTTTTAGATATATTTTTATCATTTTCCTCGGTTCGAGGATTTTCCTTTAATTCTCTAATGAGTTAATAATAATAGTTGAGTGTCGCGAGATCCGCAAATGCTTTGTACAGAGAGTATGCTAGTACCCCCCTCTCCCTCTGCTCTCTGCTTTCCTTCCACTCCCTCCCACTCCCCACCCTTAACTCCCCCACTTTCCTCGAGTTCTTCTCTTCAGTCTTTAGGAAGCAGTGAAGTGTGGTATGGATGTTGAGTTGTGTTACAGTGGAGCTAAAACGTCGTTGATTGCACAAAGAACTGACTTTTTAAAATGCACCAAAAATTTATAATTTACTATAGATATAAGTCTCCGACGGCCTCCGTGGTCCCGATGCAAGACTCTCGACTCACAATCCGAAGGTCGCGGGTTCGAACCCGGCGTGCGCAAATAAATTTTATTTGATTAATTTGTGTTATTTCACAATTTATTCATTTAAAATAATAAAAAGTACATTTGCGGCACGTTCCAGAGTGGAAGATACTATCAGTATCGCCCTGGTGTAAGACCACCATTCAGAATTGAAACGTTGCTTGAAATGGCTTTAGCCGTGTTTAGTGACCAGATCTGAATAGCCAGGTACTTCCCCACCTTCCTCTCCCCTATCTCCTTCCCTTCCCCACTATCTTCAGCCTCACAACATACCCCGATTGGGGATGCCATAGTCTCACTGGCTCCAGACGGGAGCAGTTGGGACTCTTGTGCGGTATTAACTGTAAAAAAAAAAAAAAAGTCTGTAGAAATTAAATGTAAAAACATATCAATATACAGCACATAAAAATGTTTTAAAACGTACATTACAACAAAAGATTTTATTTTATTTTATACAAATATGAATTATGAATTATGAATGTATACATAAATAAACACGTGAATGTACGTATACGAATTTTATTTACTTTTTCAAATTCTTCGTAAAACGGATACACCAATATACTTATATTATAACAGAGAAGATTACAAATTAAAAAGGCATGGGGGCAGTTTTACTATTTTGTGACACGCGTTTTCAAAGACAGTTGCTGAATTGTCTCTAAAGCCTTGATTACATAGAGCGAGTTTACAAGCTACTAGCCGATAAGTTTAAAAGCGGGTGAGATTGTCATGATGACACACAAAACTGTCAACTCGCTCAGTAGCGACAGTAGCAGCTAAAATAACGACTCTCAGGCGAACCAATTCGGTCGACATTTTGTAAAAACTTGAGCTCGCAGCTAGCGCACACGATAACCACTAGCGAGAATTACGGCTCCCGTGCGAACTAATTCTGACGGTTACGAAATCAGCTGTTGGTAGGCCGCCATCTTGAGCGAGTAGCGAGTAAAGTTTACTACCTTTCAACTTTTTTCGTAGATTGTCCACAATCTGCTAGTTAGCAATTAATACGATGACACTGAGCGAGTTTAATAACAGATAGTGAATTTCCCAGATAGTAGCTTGTAAACTCGCTCAATGTCATCGAGGCTTAAGTGACATTCGTTAAGCAGTTGAGTCGCTCTGTTTAATGGCGCGTTCTGGTAGGCAGAAGTCCTCGCTTTCGGAGCATTAAAAATGCATGGGATCTCCCACGAGTGTACCTACTTGTTACCTTGTTAGGGACTTATGAGTTAACCTCTCTCAACATATGGGGATTGAGAGTGGTACTGATTAACAAAAAAAAGTTTACCTAAAAATATTATTTGACGGGCTTCTAAGGTGTTGAAATCGAGCATTCCTGTTAAAAACAGGGATTGATACTGGAATGGAAACTATGTATATTCCATCACATAGAGATAACGCATAAAAATTTTTTGTGCTTTTTCTATTTCTAGGATATAGTTTTGTTCAGAAGGGGCCCAAAAAATGGAACTGTATTCCAGGATACTGCGTACACGTGCTTCATATGTTTTCCGTATTGCAATTCCATTATTAAATGATCTTACATTACAAAGAACAAATTTCAAGCATTTTGTTGGCGTGGGATACAATGTCAGATTTGTGGGATTTGAAGGAGAGATGTTTAATGCTGCCTTACTATCGCACCGGCATTGCCCGTTGGATTTTTTGTTATCAAATTTTTAAGTTTTTCTTTGCTTACTACATTTATTTCTTTTTTTCTTCTTTTTTTTCTTCTCCGTAATGTGTTTGTTTAGTTTCTTTTTTTTGCCTGATGAAGAGAAGGTTTCTTTCTATTTGGTATTTATATATAAAAAAGAAGATATTCATTTAGGGAGGCCGGTATGATTGTACGATAACAATTACCTCTGCCGTAGGTCACCATAAGTGGTTCGCTACATTTGGCGGCTTATCAGGGATGCCCTATTGGTTCATGTGATGAGGTTTATTCCGGTCTTGGCGACGGATGCATCTGCTCACCTACTGCGTCGCGGGCCGGATCGACGGAGACTGGTAAAGGGAAGCCTATTGATTTCTCTAGCAGAACCTCTCGACCCATCACCTTGCAGCGCAGTTTGAGGGATGGATTCATACGTCTGCCACTCCTGAACACACTGACCCCTAGATTTCTACCAACGTAACAACGTAACAACGAGAGAGTCCTGCTGGAGAGGTTAAAAGGTATCCCTCAACAAATATCTCCCGATCCGGCCCGCCACGCAGTAGGTAGGCAAACGCATTCGATGCCAAGTCCTAGACAAACTTTGCCCGGGCACCCCTGCACTTGAGGTTACCTAAGGCAAGGGTGAAGGTTATCCAATAAATGGTTCCCGGGGTGGCGGTAGGTACTCGTAACCGCCTCCCAAGATAACATAATTGTTTAATCTTATGGGGGCGTAATTATATATTATATACGTGTATGCTTGATTTCTTAGTTTTTCTGATTGTCGGATTTTTTAAAATTATTTTGAAGTGTTTTTTTATTGCATTTAAAAGTGTGGAGGTGATGCGAAAAAAGTTTTTGCGCTCCTGCTCCGTGAGAATAGAGAAAGTGGAAAAGGGAAAGAATTGAGAATTGGAAAAGAAGAAGAAACAGTCGACGTTAAACTTATTGAGAAAGAAATGCCGGAAAGTGCTGAAATGGCATGTTGGCTGAGTAGTGCTCTAAACGCCCCAAGGTCACAATTCAAGGGTTCAGATCCACGCTATTTTAGTACTTCTTGAATACCTCCAATTATTCCGATCTTATAATTTAATATGAATTTCAATTTCCCGGATGCTCTATTTTTTTGTACATTAGCTCCACACAGGAGGCCAATAATTTCCCTCAGGGCCAATGTCGTCTTAGGGGATGCTGTGTGGGGGTTTTTTTAAGGAAAATAAGTTCTGGGAAGGAAATAGGAATGAGGGGTCCAGGAATGACGGACGTATGAATCCATCGTATGATTAGTCAAGAGATTCTGGCTGCAGAAGTCAAAATACCACCTCAGCCAGTCTCTCTAGATCCAGCCCGCCACGCAGCAGATGGGCAGACACATCGGTGGCCAAGACCTTGACAAACCTCACCCCACGAACCCGGGCATCCCTGCTTAGACATTAAACATAGCGAACCACTTGGGGTGACCTATGGCAGAGGTGTTGGTTATACAATAAACGGTTCCCGGGGCGGCGGTACCAACCAAAGCGGAACTAATTTATTTAAATATTATAATAAAATATAAGCAATTATATTAAAATATTAATAAATATTAGTATTTATAAGTAGTTATTAGTAAATCAAGAATATAATATAATTTATTTTTATTTTTAATTTAATGAATAAAACCTCAAATTGTTATATTTTAATTAAAGTAAGACAATATAAACGACTCTCAAATGAAAATTTTTAACAGAGAACTCAGAAAAAGATGCGGTCGGATACGGTTTTCTGATTTTTCTGTTTCAAATATTCGTTTGAGTCGCTAATATTGGCTTCAATGATTAAATATTACAATTTGAGGTTTCACCCGTTAAAGTTATTTTCTAAATAAATAAATAATATATGCATTCTGGACTTGCAGAAAAGTCAATAGATGTCGCAAATTTAAATAAAACTGGATATATTTATCAAAGACACCATCAAGATTGCATTGAGTTTGGGAAGAATCTTGCAGTCATACAATAAAAATATGAAAACAAATAACTTTGTGTACACCACTATTTAATTAACAATATCAACATGTTTCGAAAACTATGTTTTCTTCGTCAGGATAATAAGTTAATAAAAATAACAAAAGACAAACAAGTATAGACAAATTAGAACATAGACAAAATATTAGAAAGGAGAGGTGATTAATTACTTAAAATATTAATAGTAAATATTAATGAAAAGTGTTAAAAGTAAATTAAATATTACAAATAACCAAACGTTTTTTAAAAATAGCCATCTTTTAAATTTATTTTCGTATTTATACTTATATTTATAATAATTTATTTTGTTATTTAGACTTCCTGTTTCGTTTTAAAAGAATTTTTATTATGTTAATGTAATTGCTACCTATCCTAAAATAATTTTTATATTTTTTTTTATATAATTGTTTTTTATGATATTTTAAGTAATTAATCACTCTCCTTTCTAATATTTTGTCTGTTGTAATTTGTCTATACTTGTTTGTCTTTTGTTATTTTTTTATACGTATTATTCTGACTAAGATAGTTTTCGAAACATGTTGATATAGTTAATTAAATAGTGGTGTACACAAAGTTATTTGTTTTCGTTAAATTAATAATGACGCCACAAAGTGAATTTGCGAATTTTGAAGAAATAAAAATACGCGCTAAAAAAATAAAGAATGTTGATGATAGTTTTTAGTAGAAAAAACAGTTAAAAATGACAGAAGGGGATAGGGTCGACTTGGATCAGTGGTTGATCAGAGCTAAGATAGCAAAGCTAAGGTCCTGGATTCAATGTTTAGAAGCGACCTGATTTGACTTTTTTGATTTTTCTTTCTCGAATTATCGCTTAAGGGGAATATAAACGCCAGAAATATTTCGATTCTCATGCTGTCAAAATTTAAAAGCAAGCTCGATTTTACAGGGAAGCGCCAAAGTGGTTTTAATTTATTTTGTGCATAATTTTTTAAGAAGAAAAATAGTTAATCCATGGAGATTGTCAAAAATGGGTATTTTATTTTAAATATTTCTTATACTTCATAGTTAAGTCATGAAAAAACTTTTTTTTTTTGTAGTTTACGCTTATATTTTTTGTTACGTAAATAATAATTTTATTGTAATTCCAATACAAACAAAAGGTACCTAGTAAAAGCTTCATTTTATCCGTAGCATATTTTGTAATATAATGCAATCATTTACGTTATTAATCACTTTATGAAGTTTCATGTCGTCAGTAAAATTTATGTTAGTAAATAAATCAACAATAGCATTTATAAATATAATAAACAAAATGGGCCCTAAATGAGAGCCTTGCGGCACTCCACTTGTCGCTATAAATTTTTAAGAATTTGAGCCATTTATTTTCACACAAAGACTTCTTTTGGACAAATAACAAACCAATCGCTAATTTATTAATCAATATTTTGTGACACACCTTGTCAAAGGCCTTAGTAAAATCGGTGAATATTGAGTCTACCGGGCGCCTGTTTGATAAAGATTTAGATATGAAGTTTTTGAATATTAGTAAATTAGTTAATGTATTAAAATATTTGTATTATATTATTTGTTTGTAGTAAAATTTAAGTATTAAAATTTTATTACTGAAATATTATTTTTTGATTAGAAAACTGGCATCTCTGGGGCCTAGGAGTCTAACTAAAATCGTCTTACCTCACATTTGAAGGTAGGTATTATCCGCTCTGTAGCAATAACGCATTGGCTCTATTCCGAACAGGGTTGTAATTAACGCCAGTTTACGCTAATCTGGATACCGCATGCTTTAATTACCGCCGGTTAACGTTGCGTTTAATGCTCACTTTAACACTAACTTGACAAAGGGTTCCCACTAACTAAGGTTTATAATATTCAAAACGAACGGAATGTTATGACCTGATTTCAAGGTTGAGGGGATTTGTACCTAACATTCTCCGCGAAGGGTTTAAGCTATAATGTGTAATAAATTGGATAATAATGTTCTAGAATCGTCTCTTGAAATACTCATAGTTTACATAGATACGCATTTGCTTTATTTTATTCATTAATACAGTTTACCTATACAGGATGTAATGACATTACGTACCCAAAAAACTTTAACCACCGATTCCTGGGTATATTTTATTATTTTAAAGACATCTTCAGACTGATGTGGAGACTTCAGACTGACAGTGGAGGGCACCAACCATTTTCTCGAACCGTTTTAAGGAGCAGATTGGTCCTACTATCGGTTCTCACGTCAAGACTCTACATTTATTTTAAGGGGAATATACATTAGAAAGTAAAAGCAACATCAAACACATTCCCACGGCAGCGTACGACACAATAGCAGCATCTAGAGCTTCTGGCAAGCCACAGGCAGTCCCGAGGATAAACCGTGAGCAATGGAAGGAAAGTTGGTCCTTCAAACCCTGCACACCGTCCCCGGCAGCACAGTGGCCAGACGTGACCCCTATGAAGATAATGGCATAGTGGAGAAGAGACTTCTGAAGAACCCATAGGGACTAAGTAACTTACTCCAGCCGACAGAACCACAAGAGAGCTGGAGATCAGGTTCGAAGGGAACCCCCCTCTCACTGCTACCGCTACATCAGGGGTGGCGCAGTGGACAGTGCAGGAAACTAAGCGCTTGCAGAAGATATAAATTAAGGGCACCGAGGGAAATTAGTAGATAATTGAAATAAAAGCAATAAAATCTTTTCATTGTAATAAATTATATATTGTACACTGTATGTACCTAACACAACTGTATTGCTATTATATATTGTTTACTGTATGTACCTAACACAACTGTATTGCATATTTACTTTTCTTGTAAAAGCCCACTAGGCCGTAAATAAATAGATAAATAAATAAGTACATATCTAGAAATAATATAGATGCATCGTCTGTAAGTGGTATAGTCGCAGTTTGATAATGCCTTCAGATGGCGAAACATCTGTCACGCGTAATAATAATTACACAGCAGAACTTGTTTATAATTAAAATGTTTTAATAAACTTAATAATTATATTATTGAATATATAAAAGAAATAAAAAAATAAATGTTATTTTGCTGTCGGATGATATTTTTTTTCAATTAAAATCGAAAAAAATTAGCACAGGTCGCTACTGATTGCACTGCTCGTCTTTAAGGTGCTGCTGGAACGAGGCGGAGTGGATTGGACAAGTTCACCTTTTTGGATGATCTTCTGCTAATTTTGTTTTCATTGTACACTCCCTTCCCCCATTCCTTCTCCCACTACATCTTTAAGTCCATTTTTGCAATTTAGTTTTAAGCAAACCCTAAAGAGGTGACCATTGCTTACGAAACGTGTAGGTTGTATCTAAACTCAATCTTTCAATTTTCGAGGGGGGTATGGGTACCACTGCCCTGGGAGCCATTTATTGGATAACCGACACCCCTGCCAAGTAGTTCGTTACATTAAGTTCGTACTTGATTTAGCAAAGGTGCCCGGATTCACGAGGTGAGGTTTGTCCACCTACTGCGTGACGGGCCAGTTCAGGAGAGACTGAGAGACCTAACCTAGACCTCCAGCCGGACTCTCTCGACCCACCGGCTTGCACCACAATGGTAGGGATGAGTTCATACGTCCGTCACTCACAGACCGTATATTTTTCTGATTTTTTGTTTTCAGAATTTTTATTGAGTTTCGCTAATATTGTCTTCATTTACTATTTATTTATTTATCGTTTGAAACATTTACAGAGTGTTAACAATTATTACAATAATAGAATTGCCATTGGTATATGACATAGATATTAACACTCCAATTAGAAATGTTCGCAGCATGAGAAATTAATGTTAAGTTTACAATAATAGAATTGCCATTGGTATATGACATAGATATTAACACTCCAATTAGAAATGTTCACAGCATGAGAAATTAATGTTAAGTTTATACTAGACTACTAGACGGAAATGCTTGTAGTGATAACAGAAATAATGATAATCAAAATGAAATAAAGTGTCAAGTATAATATACCCTGCAGAGAAAAACAAAAAAGGAAAAAAAGAAATAAAGGGTATGACAATAAAGCAGCTACATAACTGTTCTCCACGAAGTGTCATGGCAGAAGTTTGATAATTTATTTTTTGAAATAGTGAGATTGTTTGCATAGATCACATCTATATGGTCACATTCAATGGTATTATATAGACGACACATTCGAGAGTGAGGATTGAAGTATGCAATATTGTTATTAAATAATTCAAGATGGAATATTTTATGACTCCTTAAATTACGTAAGGTTCAGGTTGAACCGAAACCAGTTGGATAAGAAAATAAAAAAGTGGAATTAAACAAAGTTATACCATCGTGTTTATTATAACTTTAATATGAATATTGCTCAGACAATGAGTGGTTTGAAGCTTATCGTAAATAATTTTGTATAAACATATTAAGTCAGCAAATTTTCTTCTTTTTTCGAAGGTTGTAAAATAAAATTGTTGGCGCCGTTCTTCGTAAGATAGGTAGTGAGGCATTTACTATGTAACATAGTTGTATTACGTTTCCTTTTTGTTTTTATTATTCAGCAAAAAGTGGCGTAACGGTTTTTTGCGTTATTCGCGTTATCGCAAACGCATAAATTTATCTACTTATAACCTCTTTATACTATTAAGTATTATATTATTATGTATTATAAACACAAAACAGCTGATAACTCTTTAGATATAGTAAACTTATTTGCAGATTGCTTTTGTGAAGTCTATGACACTAAATTTGATTCCCCGTTACATGATATTACATTTGACGATTCTATTGACTTTAACAATTGTATATTTAATGAAACTGATATTAAAAAGAAAATTATCCCTTTAAAACAAAATAAATTCGTAGGCCCTGATAACATTCCTCCAATATGTTTATTAAAATGTGTATCCATATTAACAATTCCATTAATGAAAATTTTTAACCTCTCTCTGAAATCTGGAATTTTTCCTAATCAATGGAAGAATAGTTTCTTTACGCCTATATTTAAAAAGGCGATAGGACTGACGTCTCAAATTATAGACCTATTTGTATACAATCTTATTTTATTAACTAAACTAAACAGGGAATTTATTAAGGTTATTACACCATTTCAACATGGATTCATTTCTGGAAGATCAATTCTAACAAATTTTACGATTTATCAACATCAAATAATCGAAACATTGAATAAACAAACCCAAATTGATTCAGTGTACACAGACTTCAGCAATGCGTTCGATAAGGTGTCTCATAAAATTTTAATACATAAATTAAAAGTTCTTGGTGTCTCTGGTAGCATGTTAAACTGGTTCATAAGTTACTTGTCATGTAAAAAACTTTCTGTAAAATTTTTAGATTGCATTTGAAAGCAATTTGTGGCTTCCAGTGGAATTTCACAAGGTTCTCACTTAGGACCTGTATTATTTTTAATATTTATCAATGATATTGTAAAAAATTTTAAAGGAGTAAATATACTATTGTTTGCTGATGACCTAAAAATTTTCAAAACGATTACCTCCATCAATGATTGTAATATCCTTCAATTTAATCTCGGTCGCTTACAGGATTGGTGTAATAATAATGAACTGTTTTTAAATATTGATAAGTGTCAATTTATATCTTTCTGCAGAAACAAAAATCCTATTATGTCTCAATAGTATCAAAAATATTTCTCTTAAAAAGTTGTCTCAAATCAAGGACCTGGGTATCGTATTTGATGAAAAATTAACATTTGTTCCATACATTAATGAAGTTATTAATAAGGCTATGAAATGTTTGTGATTTATTTTAAGAACAGTTAAAGATTTTACGTCACTTTATTCATTTAAAATTCTCTTCACTGCCTTAGTTAGAAGCAATTTGGAATACAATTCAACAATTTGGTCCCCATACTATAAAACACATCAATTAAAAATTGAGAGAGTTCAACATAAATTTTTAAGATTCATTAATTTCAAACTCTCTATACCCATTGAACAAATTAATTGTGATAATTTAATGAAACTACTTAATTTAACTGACTTATCGTGTAGAAGAACCAAAAACGATCTGGTACTTTTATTCAAATTAGTTAATGGATCACTTGACGCACCTGACTTAACAAAACTAATAACATTCCGAGTACCAAATCGTGACACGAGACTTCCAGAACTGTGTTGTTTATCCGCCAAAAACTAACTTTTTCATTAACTCCCCAATCCAAAGACTACATAGGCTTGGTAATGAATTCAGTTCCGTTGATATTTTCATTTATTCTTTACCAAAATTTATATCAGAAATTTTTTAAATTCTGATATAAATTTTATAATTATTATGCTAATATTTTCATTTCTTTTTAATTCTACTAATAATTTAAATACAATGTTACATAACTTTTGTAATTATAATAACTTATGTAACTATAAAACATGTAAAAGCCTTCAAGGCGTGAATAAATAAATAAATAAATTACGATAAGTAATAACTATTCAAAAAGGGTACCTTTATTATTAATAATTGTAGCGTCCCTTCGTAATATCAGTTCAAAGTTAGCAATCGCATCTGTAATGTCTTTCCTAATCTAACCTCAAGACAACTTCATTAACCGAACCCTCCATAAAGTAAAGCTAGTCGAGTAATATACCACTATCCGTGTAGGAAACTAAATTGCCTATTGTGGGACATGTCAATATTTCGCATTACCACAGAACAGATTTTCCCTAGAAATATTCATATTCATTAATTTATTTTTCTTTTTACAAGTATTTTAAGCAAGGATAAAACAAGTAGCAATGAGTAGAAGAAATTAACCTATTACTTTTGATACAGAAGGAATTTTAACGACAACAAAAAAAATTGTGATTGCCGCAAGAGTTCCAATTTCTGAGAATATGGCATCCCCGATTGTGGTACGCTATGAGGCTGAAGGTAGTGGGAGGGAGGAGGAAGGAAGCAAAGTTCCTGGATATTCAGATCTGGTCACCAAACACGGCTAAAGCCATTTCAAACAATGTTTTAATTCTGAATGGTGGTCTTACACCGGGGCGATAATGAGAAAATTTTCAACTCTGGAACGTGCTGCATCATTTTAAATGGTTCAATTGTGACGTAATTTATGAATCACCTGTATTTGCTCTCTGAAACGCACTACGAAAGTCTCCAATCTAGAAGAAATGGGACCCTTACAGTAACAGCTTTTAAGATTATAAACTACATTGACAGCCCATACCTCTCGGAATGCTATAAATTGTTCGTGCCGAACAACTACCGCCAGGGTCGTCACCACGACTTGCTCTGTATTCCACGAGCCCGCCTGAGAATTTCTATGTTGGTGATAATGTCGGTCCATGGAACCTTGAGCATTCTCCGGTGAAGCCACACTTCAAAAGCCTCTAACCTGTTCATGGTATTTACTTTCAAGGTCCATGTCTCACATCCATACAGCAAAACTGACCACAAATAACACTTTAACATTCTCTGCCTTAGTTTCAAAATTGAGGTTGTCATTGCAGAAGAGGGATTTCATTTTACTGAATGCAGTTCTTGCTGCCTCAATTCTGCACTTAACCTCTACATCCGGGTCAAGAGTCTCCGTAAGAATGTTGCCGAGGTATCTAAATCTTGCCACTTTTTCGACATTGCAACCATTTGATTGTATCACTAATCCAGAGTGATCTAGTCGTTCAAATGTCATCCATTTTGTTTTATTGAGATTTAATAGGTCTTGGAGGTCATCGATACGATCAGCTAATAATACAATTATATTATATTTAATTAAATGAAGACATTATGAGCGAAACTCAATCGAAAATCTGGAAACAGAAAAATCAGAAAAAGATATTTACACCTCTGGGACTCGAACCCAGGACCTCCTTTCCGGGTTGGGTGCTCTTATCCACTGAGTTAAGGTGTCGATATCCAATTCGGTCACTTTTAACTGTACCATACTTCGACTAAGAACCACCTATCTTCATTTTTCTTAACGCATATTTATTGTTTTACTCATAAAAAGTTAAAATAAAAAATAATAATATTCATCCTAGACTTGCAGAAGAGTCAATAGATGTCGCCTATTAAATAAAATGTATAATAATTGTTCCAGACACCATCTAGATTGCATTAAGTTCGAGTTGAATCTTGCAATCATTATAAAGATGGCAGACAATAAAAATATGCGTTAAGAAAAATGAAGATAATATGGGTGGTTCTTAGTCGAAGTATGGTACAGTTAAAAGTGACCGAATTGGATATCGACACCTTAGCTCAGTGGATAAAAGCGCCCAACCCGGAAAGTAGGGAGGTCCTGGGTTCGAGTCCCAGAGGTGTAAATATCTTTTTCTGATTTTTCTGTTTCCAGATTTTCGATTGAGTTTCGCTCATAATGTCTTCATTTATGACAGTTTGAGGTTTGAGGTTTTACTCATAACAGTTTGAGGTTTTACTCATAAAAAGTTAAAATAAAAAATAACAATTATATTATGTAATGGTCCCAAATACGCACGAGATATAATTGTCAAAGTAACAACATCTTAGAATCAATTTATTATCTTCTTTGCATTATGTACCTGTTTAAAGAGTCTTTATAATTGATCGTATAAGTAATCCGCACCGATTCGGAAAAATAGTTTCTTCTTTAGACTGCACAATACAGACTAATAAAATTGCGTAAGTAAGGGAAATTTGAGCTTAGTTTGGGGACATCAGACACGTCCACAACATACTTCTACGGATGATATCTTCAGTGCTTCTTATAGGTAGCAGGCCGATCGGGCTAGTGACCAAATAGTTAAGTTAGGGACGGTAGAAGGAAATTGTTAGCGTAATTAGTTATCACAAGAATTGTGTGGACCAAAAATGCAGAATAAATAAGGCTCTTTATAAATTTTTTATAAAAGAAAAAACTAAAATCCCATAAGAATTCCCTATTTGAGAGACAGTATCGCCTCCCCGGGAAACATTTACAAGATTACCGACACTTCTGCCTTAGGTCATCTCAAATGATTCGTTACGTTTGGTGATTTAGTGATATTGGTGCATGGGTTCATGGGGTGATGTTTGTCCAGGTTTTGGCGGCGAATGGGTCTGCCCAACTACGGTGTGGCGAGTCGGATTTGGAGAGACCGGTTGAGGAAGACCTTTGACCTCTCTATCAGGACTCTCTCGATCGCTTTGCACCTTAGTGGGAGGAATGGATTTAAACCCACCCTTCGTAACTTTTTCCTTCTCCAGAACTTCCCCTCCTTCCTAAAAAGACCCTTCATAAAGTATTCCCTAAGATGAAGTAGGTTCTAAGCGAATAATTTTCTTCGGGGCTTCCAGTGTGGATCTAATGATTTTGAAAATTACTGACTTAGATAGTTGTTGCATTCCAACCTCCCTAACATATAAAAGTTTAAAATAACATTTTTAATCGAAATTGACGTCATTCGACCCTGATCACAGCGCCGTAGGAAAAAATTGACGACCATTGTTAGGTCATCTGGTTTAAAAATGCGTAAAGATTGCTATACACAATGTCAGGCGAGTTTTATCAAGGACATTTTTTAAATAAAATACATACTAACATTTCTTTTTAGATATTTTATATCAAGCGTAAAATAAGTGTTTTTAGAGCACACTTATTTGATTATTTACGTGCTTTTATAATTTTTAAAATTGTTAATTATATCTTTCTGTTTTTTTATCCTAACTTTTTTAAATATTTCAATAAACTTTTTTTATATTTCGTTTTAACTTTAATAATTATTTCAATTCCTGTCGTGAACATGTTATTTGTCTCATTATAAATGTCGAAAGAATTAAGAGCCATTAACCAGCGGCCGAGAATTTAAATTTCGTCGAACGATCGATCGATCTTGCGATTTTACCATTGCAACGGGTACAGGGCGGTTCCAATGAGAAAGATTAATTTTTCTCCATACCAGCATTTCAACATAATGACTCAATATCGATTTTATTTCATTTCAAATTTGCTTTGATAAATACCCACATTCAAAAATTCTCAAACTCGTGAAGATAAAACAATTAAAATTATCTACTTTATGTAATTATTGTTTATCATAAGTATTTATAATTGTTTAATAATGTCTAAGCAAAATAAGAATGTATTTTTTTTTTTTAATATATTAGTTTGTAAGACCGTACATAAATACACAAATTGAAGTATTTTTGTCACAAAACAAGGGCGCGGATCTTTTTTTATGATTTTATTCGAATTAAAATTAAAATTCTGAAAATTGGGTATCCCAAATAACTAATTGATTTATTTACTGCATGATTTGAAATGTATGTTGTATAAAACAAAATTCTGTTTGAAAATTTAACAAATCAGCCAACGACCTACGGAAAACCTTATTGTACTAAAAATAAACATAAATAAATTTTTAAAAAATCTTTCAAAATCAATTTTCATTTTTTTGTGGAAAATAGTCAATACGTCTAAAAGTTGATTTAAAAATAAAAAAGTGTAAAATATGTTTAAAAAAATACTAACTTATAAAGAAAACAACAACAAAAAAGATTTCTTGAAGAATATCGTTTATTAAAGCAAACCAGTTTCGCATGTACATATATATATATGTGTATGTGAATGTGTATGCGGATGTATACGTATGTATATATATATTTATATGCATGTGTGCAGGTACATGTATTTATATGGATGTGTATGTATGTGTATGTTTATATATATATATATATTTCTTTTTATATTCCTCTAATATATTTAAACACTTTTTTTTCTCTTCTAAATAACCAATGTACAATAACTGTTAAAATTTGAAAAAAAAATACATATAAAACTTTATATTACAACACATAAATACTTGTCACACATAAACATAAATAAACACGTAAACACCTCAGCACAGGTTCTCCTAGTGAGGTGTTCACGAAACATACAACAATACCTATCCACAGTTTCACCTTCACAAACCTACTTTACACCCAACATAATAAAATTATAAAATATATTATGTAAAAATGTTTTCGAAATTGATCTATAGGTAAATACTGTAATGTATAGAAATAAATAAATAAATAAAATAAAAATTGTATTGATTATTTTGTCACCCTCAGTAAGAAACACTTTGTCCCTAAAATAAGATTTTCTCGCTAGAATCCGTCAGCTAAATTGTTTTGACGAGGTTTCTAATTTACGAACGTAATTCACTTGTTCCCTTGCAAGATAGCTGTCACGCCCTGGCCTGTCCCGGCGTTGCCCGGGGCCTCAAGCTGGAAGCAATAAGAAATTATAAAGCACTTAATTGAAGTTTAGTCTAGGAGGCAGATTGCTTGAAAGGACATGAAAATATAATTACGTGTAACATTTTGACGGGATCTGTGGTCAAGCTGTTAAGATTCCAGACTACGAATCCATTAATTCGTTGGTTCGAATCCCAACGAAACGTTATTTTAGTTAACATAAGTATAATGAAAACAGCTGTAAACATTATTAAAATTATTCGTTAAGTTTTCTAACTGTGTGTAGCTAGAATTTTGAATTAAGAGTTCATCGAACATGAATCTATACTAATATTACAAATGCGAAACTGCGTGTGTTTGTTTGTTACGCTTTCACGCATAAACCAATAAATCGATTTTAAAAATTCTTTCACTAATAGAAAGCTACATTATATGCACGTAATATACGCTGTATATAATGGCAAGCTCTGGCGTTATGAAATTATAAATTTTATATTTATTATCTGTCGCTAACAAAAGCGAGATGTTGCTAACGTCAGAAAACAAGTCGTTGCCGTGGAAACGACGTTGATATATTTGCCGGAAATTTTTATTTCAGGCGTCGGAGTTTGCAAGCGCTACAGTAATTTCCCCCTAATACCATGCGAATGAAGCTGCGGGTAAAAGCTAGTAATTTAATAAAAGGAATGCTTCGCATTGAATAGTTAGATACTTCCCAACCTTCCTCTTCCTCATCCAGAGTAGAAGACACTCTCAGTATCACCCTGTTGAAAGACCACCATTCAGTATCGGAACGTTGATTAAAATGGCTTTAGCCGTGTGTTAGTTCACCAGATCTGACTAGCCAGTTACTTCCCAAACTTAATCTCCTCCATCCAGATAAAGATCCACGAAGATAGTCTCAGTATTGCTATGATGTAAGATCACCGATCAGAAATCAAGACGTTGCTTTAAACGGCTTTTGGCATGTTTGCTAACCGGATCTGAATAGCCTCCTTCCTCTTCCCCATCTCCTTCTTCTTCCCACTACCTTAAGCCTCACAACGTACCCTGATTGGGGATGCCATAGACTCACTGGCTCCTTGAGAACAGTTGATACTCTTGTGCGGTATTCACATTCAAAATATTAAACAATCTCTTTCCCTTCCCCACTCCCTTACTGTTATTTTGGGATAGCGGAATAATAGGGTAATGATACGGGTCTAGGGAATTCTCTGCATTCTCAGGAGTGCCACAGGGGTCAAACCTGGGACCTTTACTATTTTTAATTTTAATTGACGACATCCAAGAATGCATCAAACATTCCACTTGCCTGCTTTTTGCTGATGATCTGAAATTACTTAAGAGGATTCGTGACGGGCAAGATTGTGTCAAATTACAAATTGATTTAGATTCAATTTCATCATGGGCTGATGAAAATAAATTATTTTTTAAAACAAAAAAATGTGTCACAATGTCGTATACGCGTTTGAGAAACCCCATCAAATATGAATATAGCATTAAAAAGATATATTGTTACCAGTAAAATCCATTAAGGACTTAGGGGTAGTCTTTGATCCCAAACTAACATTTTCAGACCATATATTGCAATTAATAACATCATCCTACAAGCTTCTAGGGTTTGTCATAAGATCGTGCAAACAGTTTACAAATCCTGAAGCAATGATGGCTATGTATAATTGCATTATAAGATCTAAAATTGAGTACGCCTCTGCTGTATGGGCCCCATACCAGAAAAAATACATTGAAAAATTGGAACAGATCCAAAAAAAGTTTCTGAGATACCTGTATATGGGAATGCATGGAGAGTACCCGCAATTCATGCATCATGAAGATCTGCTCACAGAAACGCATTGCCAAAGTCTCCAGTCGAGGAGGAGTGGGGCCTTTGCAGAAACGACGTACAAAATAATAAATAATTTAATAGATAGCCCATGCCTCCTGGAATACTACAAGTTGTTTGTGCCAAACAACTACAGTCAGGGACGGTACCATGAACTTCTATGTATACCACATAGCAGAATGGACGTACTGGCTCGGCATAGCATGACACGAAGTATGTTGCTATTAAACAACGCTTCCAAAACTATTGACATATTTAACTGTAGCCTCGAAGAATTTAAGAGGTATTTAAGCGCCACAGATTACCCGCTATATGTATAAATCCTCTTTCTACTATTTATCTATAAATGTGTAGTTTGTATCACATGTGTATTGTAAATGGACACACAGTCTGTAATACACAAAAAAAAAAAAAAAATAGTCACCAGACCGTTATTATCATATTATTTTGGATGACAGGAGACAATGAAGAGATACCGGACAATTCTTTATATAACCACAGTAGTCGTTAGTTGTCTCATTTTCACGCCGCCTCTCCCATATAAAATTTCAATCGCACGTTCATTAGGGTGTTAAGGGTGGCGGAAATGGATACCGCCGGCCCGGGAACCATTTATTGGATAACGAAAAACCCCTACCATAGTTACCCCAAATGGTTCGCTACGTTTGGTGACTTTGCAGGGGTGCCCGGGTTCATGGGGCGAGGTTTGTCTAGGTCTTGGCAGCGAATAACCTGGACACACTGAACCCCAGATTCCTACCCACCCTTCTTGCCTTTTCATTCCAGGAACTTCCTCTCTGTCCTTTCCTTTCAAAGAGCCTCCACACAGCATCCCCAAATATGATATAGGCCCTGGGGGAAATTATTTTCCTCAGGGTCTCCTGAGTGGGCTAATGTAAAAAAAAAAAAATAAAAAAGGACCTGCCTGACTTACTTTAAACAGGGATTCCTGACTTTATTTGGAGTTAAAAATGTTAATGAAATTTTGGTCTTGCTGTTTTTTTAAATTAGACTATCTTCCTAAAGCAAAATTTGGTCAATTTTTTTTTTTTTACTTTCTTTTCCAATATTGGAATTTTTCTTTTACGTTTGCTCCACAAAGGAGGCCCTAAGGAAAATAATGTTATTTAGGGCCTATGTTATTTTAGGGGATGCTGTGTGGAATATTTTTAAGGAAAAGAAGAAGAGAAAGTTCTGGGATGGAAATAGGTACGTGTAGTAATCTGGAGGTCAGTGTGTCAGATTCGGTCCACCACGCAGTAGGCAGGTAAATGCATCCGCCGCCAAGACCTAGACAAACCTAACCCCAGGAATGCAGGTACACCTGATAAGTCACCAAACTTAGCGAACCACTTGGGGTTAAAAAGCAATATAGTAAGTACCCTTGTATATATTTATACTGCGGAAGTTTGTATAATAACAGACAATGAATTAGTGTGGTAAGGAGACAACAGTTCTGCAGTTGCAATACAATGCATTCCTGATCTTGTCCGCTTTGACTAAATGCATATGTTTAGGGTGGGCTCCCCCCCCGCCATGCAAGTTGTTGCACCTGATATTTGAACAGGAGGTAGGTACCTCATTGGGAAAAACGCCAAAAGAGGGTTGTTTTCATTTATTTAATACAAACATTTATACAAATTATCAATTTGACGTGTTTGCGGGAATTTGTAATAATAATGCTTTTCTAGCCTTTTTAGCTACTGGAGCGTTTTTGCCACTTTCTAACCAATTTGCACACCCTCGATTGTTTCCATTTCAAAGAGATATTTTAAAACATTTATTTGAATTATTTGAAAAGTTCCCGCGTGTTGTATACTTCAATTAATCACAAAGATAACTTAGTAGTTTCACTTTTTAATAAGAGATGTCTCGCATCTCTTCTGCATTATTTATTATTGACATTTCCGCAAACCGAAATTGTTATTTTCAATAATTTGTTTAAAAAAAACTTTGTTTCTAGAAAAATTATAAAAGTCAAAATATTTAGTATTCTCCGAATCGGTACAACGTACGCCAATTTTATAGTTAATAATGCGCAGAATTAATGCGTGTACAACAGAGGAAAAAAATAAACAAGAACATCAGAGAACGAGATTCAATAAAACATCAAAAACATACGCAATAAAGCGGAAGAGAATGCAAACAAATTTTATTGATAATTTTAGGACTATTTGAGATTTTGAATGGTTGCCTGTGCAAGTAATTCGTGTGTTAATGCGACAAGCAGAGACTCCGATTAATAACAAGGATTGAGGGCAACGGGACCGAGAGAGATTGATTCCGCCTCATTTATCATCCTGTAGGAAACACTAATGAATTCCTTAACCACTCCACCCAGCTGAACTGTTAGATGTGAAAAACATAACGAGAAACAGAGGGGAATTGAAAGAACACTTTTTTTATTTTAGCCCAATTGGCCAAACCCAATAGAATTAAGGCATTTCTATTATCATCGGATTTAATATAGATAATTTATTTTTACAATGAAATAACTTTCACAGAACTTTGTCTGTCCATATTATGTTTTTTTTTTTTTACAGTTAATACCGCACAAGAGTCCCAACTGCTCCCGTCTGGAGCCAGTGAGACTATGGCATCCCCAATCGGGGTATGTTGTGAGGCTGAAGGTAGTGGGGAGGGGAAGGAGATAGGGAAGAGGAAGGTGGGGAAGTACCTGGCTATTCAGATCTGGTCACTAAACACGGCTAAAGCCATTTCAAGCAACGTTTCAATTCTGAATGGTGGTCTTACACCAGGGCGATACTGATAGTATCTTCCACTCTGGAACGTGCCGCAAATATACTTTATATTATTTTAAATGAATAAATTGTGAATTAACACAATTTAACCAAATAAAATTTATTTGCGCACGCCGGGTTCGAACCCGCGACCTTCGGATTGTGAGTCGAGAGTCTTGCCTCGGGACCACGGAGGCCGTCAATGTATCGTAGGTTAGTTCTAATATTCTCTTGGCGAAGGAAGGGTTCTTTAAAAACCGTGGTTAAGTGTTATTCAAACAAAAATATTTCTTCAGAGATATTTTAAATTTATTCACTGACAACCCTCACGACTTTTACATCAACAAAATTAAATGGGCATAAAAACTGACGATTTTTTTTATTAATTTTTTTTTACATTATCGAAAATATTGCCCTAGGAAAATGAGCAATTTCATCTTATGGGATGCTGTGTGGAGGAATTTCTGGGAAAGAAAAAGGAATGAGGGGTGGGTAGGAATCAGGGGGTCAGTGTCCAGGAGTGACGGACGCATGAATTTGTCCCTCCAACTACGGTGCAAGGCGTGGGTCTAGATAGTCCGACTGGAAAGGTCAAAAGGTCTCCCTCAACCAATCTCTCTCGATCCGGCCCACCACGCAGCAGGTAGGCAGACTAAAAACCAACCATCGAATAACGGGGTAACTATATATATGTAAGAATATCTTTTTAGTAAAAAAAAATAAGAGACAATATAGTTCGGGTCAAGTGAAGGCAAGTGAACAGAAGAAATTAAAAAAAAATTGTAAAGTTTTGGGGGCTATCGCTAAATGTTTCTGGAATCTTGCCTCTGCAGGGTTATAATATAGTCGACACCATTCGACCAGAGAAGGTTAATTTGTTTTTTGTTTCCTTTAAGGAATATGGAAAAATCGGTTTTGAATGTGGCCAATAGGGAAGATTCTGCATGGTTATTTATGATTTCCAAAAGAAAAGTGATTTTATTTGTCATGAGCAGGGGTTGTTTAACAGAATTTGAACAATTCTCTAAATTTCAACGTTTATATTCTAGTTCTGCGAAAGTTCCGTTAAAAATTAAATTTCTTTAAAACTGTCTTTAAAATACTGCTACAGCGAATTCATGCAACCGTTGCAACGTTTCTATTCAAAATGTTTATCTATCGTCAAGGGGATACCGAGAGTATTTTCAACACTATTCCCTGGAGGAGGCTGTTGTGAGCGGGCGAATGATTTCAATAAATATATTTTTTTCTAAAACCACCCTAGGAAATGTCCATGGTATGTCGTTTTTAAGTTAAGTCTTGTCCGTGTTATTAATTTGTTAATGTGTTATGTAGTTTATAAGTTAAGTCTCGCCCATGTTATGTCGTGTTTAAGTTAAGTCTTGCCCATGTTATGTCGTTTTTAAGTTGTCTTGTCCATGTTATGTCGTTTTTGAGTTAAGTCTTGTCCATGTTATGTCGTTTTTAAGTTAAGTTTTGTCCATGTTATGTCGTTTTGTTTTGTCCACGCTATGTCGTTTTTAAGTTAAGTCTTGCCCATGTTATGTCGTTAAGTTAAATTTTGTCCATGTTATGTCGTTTTTAAGTTAAGTCTGTCCATATTATGTCGTTTTTAAGTTAGGTCTTGTCCATGTTATGTCGTTATTAAGTTAAGTCTTGTCCATGTAATGTCGTTTTTAAGTTAAATCTTGTTGTGAAAAAATGTGTGTATTTCGTATGGTTTAGCGGCAGGGCTTGTTTAGGGGGGTTGGGAATCCAGGAGGGGGGATGGGAACGGGGAAATTTTTCATAGTAAAAAAATCATTTTCAAAACGTGGCTTAGCCAACTTAGGTAATAAAAACACGGGTGATGGGCCATGAACCATTATTAGTGCGAAGCGCATGGACAAGTGTAGCCAACATCATTCACTCATACTACTTCAAATCACAAATATGTACAAAGGCGCCCCTCCTTTGTTTCTACCTACACATAAAACATACAACATTCATTGGATCCGCCGGTCTTATAGCTTGGAGACAGACAGTCACGCTTCCATGCCATATCTCACTTTGTTAGTTTGATTTCATTTTTTAATAATGATAGTCTTTGATGTGATTCATTTTTTAAAAATGCATTTTAAAATTATTTATTAATCAACCTTGAATGAATAAATCTATTTCTCACCTGGAGGCGGTGTTAATTGAATTGTTCAGACGCTTCTCGGGAGAGTTATTGGCGCTCTGTAACGTCACCGGAAGTGGCCTGCTACTTTCTGTTACCCAACTTCCTGCGGAACTGACAAAAGTAGCGGATACCAGGTAGCAGGTAGCGACGCTGGTAAACAACTTAAAAACTTTAAAACGTAGATGAAATTGATTCTGCTTCTTTGTGCATAGTGAAACGTAGCCAATTGTAATTGGACGATTCAATATGTTTCGAAGTACCTTTTAAATAAATGACTTTATTAATACTATAATTAGGACACAGATATATTTTCAGCATTCATTCAATTCAAAAAACAATTAAGTTGACATTTAATATTCTTTTCACTATTTACATAAATAAACTTTACAGCGTGGAAATAGACGGTGAAATAGTTAATTATGCAGACGACACAGTTTTATTCTTTAAAGCTAAGGATTGGAATAATGCATATAACGTAGCGAATAATATAGGAATCACGCGAGTGAAAACATGGCTGGACTCAAACATACTTACACTAAACATATCGAAAACAATTTTCTCAACGTCCAATATAAATAGCACGGGACAGCCAAAAAATAGCACATAAACCATAAAAATACACGAATGCATAAACACCAACATCTGCGATTGCCCCCCTCTAGAAAAAACATAACAAATAAACTATCTACGAATCGTAATTGACCAAAATCTTAGATAGACACATCATATCAAACAAATCACAAATAAACTCCTCAAAATAATACACATTTTCCTAAACATATACAAAATAAAACAAATGAAAACAATATATTTTTCAGGTATGTTTTTAGGTTTTCACGGCCAAAAAGTATTTTTGTTATTGTTTTTGGGGTGTTATGCCGTGTTTCGCTACCTCCTTCTTTAGCCAACGTTTCGGACAGCGTTACAGTGTCCATCATCAGGGCAGATGAGATCTCATCTGCCCTGATGATGGACACTGTAACGCTGTCCGAAACGTTGGTTAAAGAAGGAGGTAGCGAAACACGGTATAACACCCCAAAAACAATAACAAAAATATATTTTTCACTTTGCCAATCAATAATAGAATATGGAATAATTGCTTGGGGAGGAGTAACAAACGCAGCAATCGATCTCTTAGAAATCATGCAGAAAACGATTTTAAAGGTATTACTTTAAAAACATATGCTGTATGATACAGACCAAATATTCAACAATTGTGACGTACTAGATATACGCCAAGCATACGTTAAAACACTACTAAACTACACATTTGACCAAAAAAACAAATTTCAACAAACACAAAATATCACTAACAGACCACTTAGACAGGCGTACAAAGAAAACATTAAAACTCCGAAGGTAAATACAAGCTTTGGACAAAGGCATTATAAATATCATGCTATCAAAGCAATCAACAGTCTTACACTTGAAAATAAAATTGAGGAAAACAAAAACAAATTCAGACACAAAATTACAAAATAGGTTAAAGAACAAAAAAGTCAATATTACCGAAATTTCATAACATGAAAGAATAAAACATATGAAAAGATTAACACGCAACACAAAAACAACATAAAAGATTAACACGCAACACAAAAACAATATAAAACACACATCACTCAAAAACACATATGCCGATTTTTCGATTTAATTTTTTATATTTAATTTTACTTTAATTTTCACTTTAATATTACTTTTATGTTTAGTTTATGTTTATCATAGTTTTATGTTTTTATAGTCACCAACATTATATTTTTTTCTTATGAAAATTTGATATACAAAAAAAAATAAAAAAATTTCTTGTATAATAAAATGGGGGGCTCAGCACGGGTAAGCCACCCAAAGAGGCCAAAATTACTGGATTATACTTTGAAATTTAAAATATTGCATTAAAATAAAATAAAAAAATTTAATAAAATGGTAATAATTTTCCGATTTCGCTAACCATATTGCAAATAATCACTGTTTTGAATAAAATATAGAGATTAATATTAGTCTTCTAAAATAAAGAAAGATGCTTAGACAAAGTCATAAAAATAAAGAAATCACTTAATAATAACAAGTCCATTATCAATATTATCTTACAGTCCCATCTTAGACATATTCCCTTTCATCGTCCGTTCTATTTCCTCCCTTCACTAATCCCTAGTTACGCCCCTACTCCCAGCTCGACACTTAGTAATGTATTAAGTTCACCGATTATTTTGTAATGTCTAGTTAGAAAATTTTGCCTTAAGGCCGCACTCTTGAAACGCACAGCGCTGAAAAAGAAGAAGATGGAGAGCTGAATAAGGAGAGATATGTAATTACGAGTGTTGGACAGAGCGCGCTAATATGTTTAGTCGTAGAATAGCAGCGAAAATTGCGAAAAAGCTTAATAAAACATGACTCGTTTAAAATAGAGCAAAAATCTCGTGGAACGTATCTTAAGTATCATTTAAAGAAACATTGTAAATTTTTTCACAAATATAATTTGTAAAATAAAAGAAATAGACTTGTTTAAAATAATTTTCGGAGCATACTTTGCGATTTTTTTCTATCGAGGGAATTTCATATAATTTGCGTTTCGGCGTGGAACGTATCTAGATATTATCTTCAAAAATAACAAATATTTTTTTAAGATAAATAAAAAGGAAACACTTTGTTTTACGTCACTTTATTGATATTTTTTCCGTCTACCGGTTTCGGTACCTCCGTACCATCATCAGGACTGAATATAAAATACTGACAAATACAGGGAAATATACATATATATATATATACAAATTGTAAAAGAAAGAGACAGTAAATTAGAGTGGGACAGTGTGTCAGTTGTGGGAGGGTAGTGGGGGAGGAGCGAGCGGGATAACGGGAAACATACTTATAATAGGGCTGAAAGTTATATTAAGTTGATTATTAATGATTTCAGCCTTTGCATTAACCGATTTTTTTATTTCTAATGCTTCTAAGTTATTTAATCTTAAACCTATCCCATTTTTGTGCAGGACCTTAATACCCGTATCCCGGTTAAAAGTATGATCTTTATTAATTAGGTGCTCCGCGAATTCCGAAAACCCTGAACTGGTTAGGCACCTTATGTGTTCCTTTACTCTAGTTTCTACATTGCGTGACGTTTGTCCGATATAGAACGCTGGACAATCATTACAACTAATTTTATAAACGCCCGAGTGGCTTAGTATGTCCTCATTGTCTTTAGCATTAATTAAAAATTTTCCTAGGTTGTTATTCGTGTAAAAAGCTGGATTAATTTCAGGTGGGAATTTAACTGTACACAAAGAGGACAAGTTATTAATATATAAAATTCTTCGCCATTCGCGGTTAAGGTTATTATTATTGAAAGTTATTGGACTAGAGTAAATGTATTTATTTATGGATATTAATCTTAATTTTTTTGCTAGGATTCTATCTATGAGTTGTGTTTCGTATCCATTATTGTGAGCTATTAATTTTATTGTATTTAATTCGTTAGTATAATTAACATTTGACAAAGGGGTAGTGACTAATCGATGGATCATTGAGTGGAACGCGGAATGTTTATGTGAGGTTGGGTGGTTAGATGTATTATGTATTACGGTGTCTGTGAAGGTAGGTTTTCTAAATATATTAAAGTGAATTTTATTTTCAATAATCGATAAAGTTAGATCTAGAAAGTTTAGTGTCGAATTTATACTTATTTCTAGTGTGAATTGGATCTGTTTATGTAAAGAGTTGAGGAGTAATAGGAAGGAATTCAGCTGACGCTCTGTACCAGACCAAATACAAAAATAGGAAAATTTTTAATTAATGCTAAAGACAATGAGGACATACTAAGCCACTCGGGCGTTTATAAAATTAGTTGTAATGATTGTCCAGCGTTCTATATCGGACAAACGTCACGCAATGTAGAAACTAGAGTAAAGGAACACATAAGGTGCCTAACCAGTTCAGGGTTTTCGGAATTCGCGGAGCACCTAATTAATAAAGATCATACTTTTAACCGGGATACGGGTATTAAGGTCCTGCACAAAAATGGGATAGGTTTAAGATTAAATAACTTAGAAGCATTAGAAATAAAAAAATCGGTTAATGCAAAGACTGAAATCATTAATAATCAACTTAATTTAACTTTCAGCCCTATTATAAGTATGTTTCCCGTTATCCCGCTCGCTCCTCCCCCACTACCCTCCCACAACTGACACACTGTCCCACTCTAATTTACTGTCTCTTTCTTTTACAATTTGTATATATATATGTATATTTCCCTGTATTTGTCAGTATTTTATATTCAGTCCTGATGATGGTACGGAGGTACCGCAACCGGTAGACGGAAAAAATATCAATAAAGTGACGTAAAACAAAGTGTTTCCTTTTTATTTATTTAAAATGTCAAGTCACAATGTGTTTGCTTCTTTTGAAAAATTTTTTTAAGAGCTTAAAAGCTTCAAATGTTTAAGGGAGATATGTAAGAAATCGGTCGAAATACGAATATTAGACCCTTAAGATAAGAACGGTTGTTCCGATACCGGTCGGCGTGTATAAAAAAATATGGTTGTTCAAACAAAGAAATATCGTTTTTTCGTTTTTAGTTTTTGCGGTGTTATGCCGTGTTGCGCTACCTCCTTCTTTAGCCAACGTTTCGGACAGCTTTACAGTGTCCATCATCAATTTTTTTATTATGTGGCATAGCAATGCTCGCTAGTACCATTTTAAATGCCTTGCTGTAACTCCCTTTGTTTCCATTATCTACTGGTATACATCATAGTTCTAGAGATTTTCTGTTCAGTGTACGTGATAAATTCTTCACCCGTTTTACGCTTCACTTATTTTAAAACATGAAATAATATTTTTTACGGTACAAAAACATTTTAGTCACTGCATCTTAGCACTTTAAACAGTCTAGTAATTAAAAATATATTTATTTTACTCTCTCGGGCGGAGCATCACTTATTTTTATGTACCTTTTAAACTACGTGGGGATCTTAAAAATAATTTACCGCAGGTGAAATTGCAACCGTTTTTATTTTTATTTTTATAATCTATGCAAATTTCCTCTCGGAGTGTAACGTTAAATTGCTCCCGTATTTCCACGGAAATTCCACCATTAAAAATGAAGTAGAAGAACTGGGAGGCTCAAAAGCAAATGCTCTTTATTTAATAATAATAATTTGCTGACTTAATATGTTTTTTATAAAATTATTAAAGATAAGCTTCAAACCACTCATAGCAATATTCATATTAAAGTTCCTAATAGACGTAATTTAAGGAGTCATAAAATATTGAATTATTTAATAACAATATTGCATACTTCAATCCACTGTCTCGAATGTGTCGTCTATATAATACCATTGAATGTGACCATTTATATATCAACGCAAACAATCTCACATATTTCAAAAATCATTCATGATTGGTCAAAAGAATTCTGACGTCATCTGTATTTCGCTTTGTACGGAAATTGGAATGTCTAAGTTGCATCTCTTTCTATTATATGAGAGATGGTTTGTTTATGATGAGAGAGGTATACGCCAAATAGTTTTGCTTGCTATCTTACTTGTTATGAGTCTTTTTAGTTTAAGTAAGTTACCATAATGTACAAATCAATACAAAATATAATTACTAATATAATACTGAATCTGTTTAAAAAACTAAATACCATGTCAGAAACTTTGAACTGTACAAAAACAATCGTTATGCTAGGTACTCGAAACCCTCCAATTCTGAATTCCAAAATGGCGATCGTCGAACAGCTGATTCGGCGCTGTATAGTATCCCCCACACGTAGAGTTCGGAACGGGACGTTCCCCGCGCCAAGAATTTGGGTAATGGTTACAACTATATTGTTTACGTTTAACAGGTTTTATCAGAATTTATATCGGAGAGCAGAACAACAAATCTAATTAAACAAACTACCTAGCTCTGCTTCGACTTACTTCATTTATTTATCGTCCTATTCCCAATCTTCTATCTATCCTGCTTGCGCGGTGGAGTATTTTATTTTGTTGATATTACGGTCATTTGGATGTTCTTTGCGTAAAAAAAATACATAAAAAAGCCCAGTTGAGCGTGAAATTAAAAAAAAAATATAAATATTTGTGGTTACCACCCTGTAGCTCACATTTTATAAGAAGGAAATTTTCCACTTGCACTGCATGTATCATTAATTTACCTTCATTGGTACATTTATAATACCTACATATTATATATGATGCTAAATATTTTATTTTGCTCTTGGATTTCACTTGCAATGGCGTCGTGTCTAGTATTTTGAATGATGATGGGTATTATTATCTTTATTTAAAAATGAATGTTTCTTTGTTTGTCCGATCCTAAACCATTCATACGATTGCGATGAAACTTTGGTGATTTGTTGTGCGCATGCACGTGAAAGTTTCTATAAATAATAGTGATTTTTTTTACATTAGCTCCACACAGGAGGCCCTAAGGAAAATAATTCCCGTCAGGGCCTGTGTCATCTTTAGGGATGCTGTGTGGAGGGTATTTTTAGGAAACGAAGGGGAGGAAGTTCTGGGAAGGAAAAGGGTATGTGTGGGATGGGTAGGAGCTCTGGCATCATTAAATTATTTCCTATTCCATTCATTCGATTGGGATGAAACTTTGGTGAGTTGTTGTGCTTACGCCCGCGAAGGAGAAAAGAACTGTAAGCACGGGGTTCTATCAATTAAGGCAAATTAAAGCAGTAAGGAGAAATCTGCCAACAGTAAATCTCTAAATCACTAATCAAATCTCTAAATTACTAGTCAATTCGTATGGCGTTTCACGTGTAGATTATTGCAACGGAATATATGCAAGTCTTCCGAAATATCAAATCAACAAATTATAATCCTTTCTTCAAAATTCGCAAATTCGCTTTGTGGCATCATTATTTAATTTAATGAAAACAAATAACTTTGTGTAAACCACTATTTAATAAACAATTTCAACATGTTTCGAAAACTATGTTTTCTTCGTCAGGATAATAAGTTAATAAAAAATAACAAAAGACAAACAAGTATAGACTAATTAGAACTAATGATTGTAACTTTTTTTTTTATATTGGGAAGACTTCTAGAAATTTTAACATTAGAGTTAAGAAACATCTATGTTTAAATAATAATAATTATTCAGAATTTGCAAACCACATTTTGGAAACAGGTCATTCTTTTGATATTAATAAAGGTTTAAAAATTTTACACACTAACACATCGGGTATACAATTAGATAATTTAGAAATTTTAGAAATTAGAAAAAGTGTTAATAGTTAATTAAATATTATAAATGGACTATAAATGAAAATTGGACTGGAAGACAAAGCTTTATCTTGGTTCCAGAGTTACTTAAAAAATAGAGAACAATACTTTAAAATAAATAATTCATTAAGTGAACCCTTGTCTTCTGAATATGGAATTCCATAAGGCACAGTAATCGGGCCTATACTTTTCCTTATATATGTCAATGACATGTTCACTCTCCCTCTTAATGGAATCCTATGCGGATGACACAGTCATCATAATCGAAGGAATAACATGGACAGAAGTGAATATAGCTGCGAATGCTGACATTGGCATATTGAAGGAATGGTTTGATGATAACTTACTAAGGACGGGTTGTTTCAAAAAATTTGATGGATTCATCAAAAGACAAGCTTTCTGTCTCCAATTTTTAAGAAAGGAGATAAATCTGATATTTCCAATTACAGACCTATATGTATACAGTCGTCCATCCCAAAAGTATTTGAATCTGCTCTGCTATCTAAACTCTCGCCTGAGATCAATAAAGTAATTTCACGTCGACAACACGGTTTCATGTCAAAACGGTCTACTCTCACAAATTTAATGATCTATCAGGAAAATTTATTTAGTACGATGCATAATCGTCTTCAGACAGATGCTGTATACACAGACTTTAGTAAAGCTTTCGACAAAGTCTCACACAAAATCCTTATTCATAAACTAAGATCATTTGGAATAACGGGGCATATTTTGAGATGGTTTGAAAGTTATTTACGTAAAAGAAAAATATCAGTTAAACTCAATTCGCACTTTTCACACCAGTTTGAAGTATACACCGGTGTTCCACAGGGGTCACATCTGGGTCCAGTGTTGTTTTCATTATTTATCAACGACATAACCACCATTTTCGATGGAGTTATGATTCTATTATTTGCAGATGACCTTAAAATTTATAAAACAATAACTAATCCGAATGACTGTTGTATATTACAATCAAATCTTGTGAGGCTACAAGAGTTGTGCACCCTAAATGAACTGTTTCTCAATATTGAAAAATGTCAAACAATTACTTTTGCTCGAATAAAAAATCCCATTAAATTTAATTATAGCATCAACAACATTTTTCTTAAAAGAGTAGAACAAATTAAAGACCTCGGTATTATTTTTGACAATAAATTAACGTTTGTTCCTCATATAAATGAAATAACCAATAAGGCCATGAAATGTCTGGGGTTTATTCTGAGAACAGTTAAAGAATTTCAATCAATTAATACCTTTAAATTGTTGTACACTGGGTTGGTGAGAAGCAACTTAGAATATAATTCTACTATCTGGGCTCCATTATATAAAACCCACCAACAAAAAATTGAAAGAGTTCAGCATAAGTTTTTAAGATTTATTAACTACAAACTGGGTATACCGATTGAAGAACTTAATTATATATACCTAATGGAATTACTTAACATAACCGATTTGACATCAAGGCGCATAAAAAGTGATTTAGTTTGTCTTTTCAAAATTTCGAATGGCAGACTGGACGCCCTCGATTTGACAAATTTTATTAATTTGCGAGTACCTACTCGCGAAACTCGGTCGAATGCATTGTATTCTGTTACCAATTCCGCTAATAATTATTTTATAAACTCTCCCATCCAAAGACTCCATTTACTCGGAAATAAATACAACTCAATCGACATTTATCGTCACCAATCTGTGTCTAAATTCAAACTCAGTATATTAGAATATTTAAAATAAAGCCATAAATATCAATCAATTGCACCTTTATCAAATTATTAATTATCGCAAAACATGAAATATGTGAATAATAAAGGTAGCCAAATAAGAACACAATTAACAACAATCCTCTCGTATTTATTGTTATCAATATAATAACTAACTCACATTGACTTAAATTTCTATTTAAATCTTGGTGCCCTATCAATAATAATATATTAATGATTAAATTAAAATCGATGGTCTCTTCATGTTCACAATAAAAACAAAATTTAATACTTATGTATACAAAGATTACCTTAGTACTTACCTTTTTATCCTCTCTCTTTTGTATTAATATTATCTTGTACTTTTTGTACCATAATTTGTACTATTTTTTACTTTTTTACTATCACACTATACACTTGTTGAACTCATCTGTATAACTTTTCAAGATATTACAACTCATGTATTTTTTATTTATTTTCTTCTATGTGTAGGTACTATTTATTGCTGGGTTAATTTTGCTGAATTCTTGAAAAACTTGCTTTCGAACAATTTATTCATGATCAAGTTAATAATAAAATCAACATAGTAAATACCTACACGTTCCTCAATAACTACTTTTAAGTATCTTAAGCACTCTTCTGTTTTACCATTATTACACTATGTAAACTTTTTAACTCCTTTGTACAATTTTAATGATAACGAAACTACATACCTATGTACATATTAAACCTGTTTGTATCCTTAAAGTACAGTTTATAATGTTATATACTTCAATCTTACAATTATACTCCTGAATAACATGTGTAACTTGAATAATGTGATTCTGTAAAAGCCTTCAAGGCGTGTATGAATAAATAAAATAAATAAAAATAAAAAATATTTGAAGTTAATTTTCACGGTTTGTGTAAGTTCTATTCAAGTTCTGTTATTATTTCAGTATTGTGAAGCAACTGTCCTATTACTATATAATAACAGAACTTGAAAAGAACTTACACAGAACGTTAATTTTCACGTTCTGTGTAAGTTCAATTCAAGTTCTGTGATGATTTTAGTTTTGTGAAGTAGCTGGTCTATGATGATAAAAAAACAGAACTCGAAAAGAACTTACACAGAACCCGAAAATCAACTTCACATAGTTGATGAACTCATCAAATGTTTTGAAACAACCCGTCCTTAGTCTTAATGCAGCTGCACAACACCATTATGAATATGTAGGCCCAAAGTTATTTAACGATTTACCGGATACAATAAAAAGTGAGAAAAACTATTCTAAATTTTAAAAAAAACTTTCGTTGTATTTTTACAGAGAAGATTGACTCGCTTTTATCGATGATTTTCAGATATATTCAGATATGTTGCTATTATTTTTTTTGATTTTTTGTTGATTTTTGTTGATATTCTGTTTCTATAATTATATGTTATTTTCTTATTGTACAATATTTTTGTAATATTTCAGTGTTTTTGAAAATCTTACTTTTCCATTTTTGTAACTATGCATATTATTTATTTTCTATATATATAATTACATAGACTAGCTCCCCAGTTAGACCCGAGAATATTTCTCTACTAATTGGGTAACCAAAAAAAGTCTGATATGAAATGTAATATATTATTATTTATTGTAAATATTTAGTTTTTTTCTATTAAAAAATAAAAAAAATAATAACCAAACGTTTTTTTTAAATAGCCATCTTTTAAATTTATTTTCGTATTAATACTTATATTTATAATAATTAATTTTGTTATTTAGACTTCCTGTTTTGTTTTAAAAGATTTTTGTTATGTTAATGTAATTTTTTACAAATCCTAAAATAATTTTTATATTTTATTTTATATAATTGTTTTTTACGATATTTTAAGTAATTAATCACCTCTCCTTTCTAATATTTTGTCTATGTTCTAATTAGTCTATACTTGTTTGTCTTTTGTTATTTTTTATTAATTTATTATCCTGACGAAGAAAACATAGTTTTCGAAACATGTTGATATTGTTAATTAAATAGTGGTTTACACAAAGTTATTTGTTTTCATTAAATTAAATTATAATCCATTTTCAACGCTGCGGCAAGACTTATCACCAGTGTATCTAAATATTCCCATATTTCAGAGCATCTCAAAAATCTTCATTGGCTCAAATGTCCTGAAAAAATCCAGTTTAAGCTCTGCTGGATGGTTTTTAAGTCCTTCCGGCTTACTTATCGGGATTGTGTATTCTAGAAAATTCCAATCCTTGACAGTCAATCCTGAGGTCAGCAGGATAAACAGAAACGATACTACGTTCGGTGAGCACGCTTTCGGAGTGTCAGGACCTAAAGCCTGGAATGGACTGCCACACTACTTAAGAATGATCACAAATTCAGCGGAATTTAGAACCAAACTTAAAACATACATTTTCAGACAGTCGTATCCATAAATTCAAAACCTTTCACCTTCACCTTCAATGCCTGCGATATTGTAAATAACTCATTTGTGAAAATTTAAAATAAACTCAGTTGTAAGCGTTAAGTAAAGGTCATTTCATGAAGATTCTCCAGCCCTTAAAGTCCGAAATTCTCCAGTCTCTCAAAACAAATATCAGCTCTATTTTTGCCACTAATCTTTTAATAAATGTAATTCTAACAGTGATGGGGGTAGCAAATAATGTAAAATCATCAAAATCACAAAGCGTAAATCTTAAAAAAAAAACAAGCCTCTCTTTTAGTTGACGGCCCCCGTGATCGAGGGGCAAGGCTCTCGACTAGCGGTTATCTGTTCAAATCTCGGCCTGCGCGAGCAAATTTTAGCAGCTTCCCCTTCCCGATTACCTTCAGCTCAACATGCCCCAATCGGGAATACCATGGTCTCACTGGCTCTTTGTGATTGGGAGCAGTTTGGACTCTTGTGCGGTTTCACATTAAAAATAATAATAAATGGAAATGTAAAAAAATATATTAAGAATCTAAATCTATCATTTAGGAAATGTTCACCACAAAACATAAAACTTTAAAAAAAACAAGCCTTTCCTTTATTCTTGCCTTGGACCTTGACCTGCTCACCGTGTCATTAATCACATTGATTCGCATAAATGTTCTTTAGAGCGCCTTTCTGAAATTCATTTTTTTGGAAAAGTTTTAGAAAGGCCTAATGCGTTTTTTTTAGCCCATTGTGGGCTCTAAACGTTGGAAATTGTATGGCTTCGAGGTTTTTTCTCGACAAAAGAATCCCAGTTGTAATTAATTTGACCTGTTTGTTCATGTCTGCCGAGAGGGCGAAATTCAACCGTAAATTTTAGCAGTTGAACCATGGAAAACAATAAATTATGACAAATTGGTTGATTTTTGACAAACTTCTGCTATTTATATACATATGAATAATACTAGACCTGCTTTAAGGGATAAAAGGTATTATTTCCCCCTCCTTTCTTCAAAGTTGTGTACTATGAAAGTATCTGCGGGCCCTGTACAGTTCGCCCAGTTTTTGAGAAGCTAACTTTACTCTGGCTTCGATGGAGCCCCCATACCGTCCATAAAAGCTGTCATTGAGCATATCAAGCCCAGGTGTCTTCTTAGGACCCAAACTCTTAATTATAATTTTGACCTCAGATCTAGTTATTGTCATACTATCCTCCTGGGCGAGGATTCTAGGTGGGAACCGTCACAAAATTCTCATCTGTTTATGGTGGTCGCTTTCCCCAATGGCTGAATCTAAAGGAACTAGCTTGCCCAGAAGCGTTTGGAGAGTGGTGGCCACTTCCACGCTCTCAACGTCCCTACCCTAAAAATTTGAAACTACACTTGAAAGATACTGAACTTTTGCCCGACTTTTTAACGGTGCTGTGAACATCCAGGTTCTTGTACAGACCGTAGTTCTTAGTAAGAATTATAAATTTTAGTCGGTTCGATGCCATAGGGCCTGAGTTGTGACCGACACCAAGCGTAACAAAACGCCCGTAAAAACGATGATTTTTCTAGAAATTGTTCATTTGAAAGGTTTTTTGATTGATTCCTCTAAGAATCCAGTTTTCAGTTAGTTCAATCTAGTAAGAATCCAAAATTCAGTCGGTTCGCTGCCATAGGGCTTGATTTGTGAGCGACCCCAAGTGTTACAAGCCGCCTGCAAAAGTGGTAAATTTTCTAAAAATTGTTCTTTTGGAAGATTTTTTGATTGATTCGTGTACAGACTCTAAATCTTAGTAAGAATGCCAAATTTCATTCCGTTAGGTTCCATAGAGCCTAAGTTATGACCGAACCCAATTTTGATATTGTGCTTATGAAACGACGAAAATTATTTATAAAGAATTTTAAAATTCTTCGTTGGGAAGATTTTTTTGATTGATTCGTGTGCAGACCGTAAATCTTAGTAAGAATGCGAAATTTCATTCCGTTCGGTTCCATAGGGCCTAAGTTATGACCGAACCCAAGTTTGACAGATTGCCCATGAAACGATGAATATTTTGTATGAAGAATTTCAAAATTCTTCCTATGGAAGATTTTTTGATTGATTCGTGTACAGACTGTAATTCCTTAGTAATAATGCCCAATTTCGTTCCTTTTGTTACGATCAAAACCAAGTTCGACAAAGTCCCTATAAAATGACGAAATGTGAAAAGAATTTTAAAGTTCTTCCGATGAAATTTTTTTTTGTTTGATTCGTGTGCAGACCGTAAATCTTAGGCAGAATCCAAAATTTCATTCCGTTTGGCGCCATAGGTCCTAAGACCGAACCCAAGTTTGATAAAGTGCCCATGAAATGATTACTTTTTTGTGTAAAGAATTTTAAAATTCTTATTTGGAAGATTTCTTTGATTGATTCGTGTGCAGACCGTGATTCTTACTAAGAATGCCAAATTTCATTCCTTTTGTTGCCAAAGAACCTTTGTTACAACCGAACCCAAGTTTGACAGAGTGCCCACGAAACGATGAATATTTGGTATGAAGAATTTTAAAGTTTTTCTTTTGGAAAAAATTTGATTGATTGTACAGACCGGATTCAAACTAAGAACCATGTCTTTACACGAACCAATCTACAAATTTTCTAAAATATATATTTTTTTAAATTAATGGTTTTTTCAAAACTCGGGCCCTTCGGCACCGAACTGACTGAGATTTTGGATTCTTACTAAGAACCATGGTCTGTACCCGAATCATTCAAAAATATTCCCAAAGAACAAATTTCAGAAAATTCATTGTTTTTACCTGCGGCTTGCAACACTTGGGGTCGGTCACATCTCAGGCCCATTGGCACCGAACCGACTGAAATTTTGGATTGTTACTAAGCGTCGCTATACACGAATCAATCAACAAATCCTGTTGTTGTTCTGTTATATTTTATAGCTGCATGTGGCACAGGTCTAACTAGTCCTCCGTGAGGTGGTCATCAAGAATTGGGTAAATTTCGCTGAAAGAATCTAAATCAGTTGATATAAGCCATGTCTGTTGTAATGAAATAATGTCGTTTGTAGGTTATTGATCGAAAACAATCCTTTATACAATTCTTACTGATCGGCAATTGATCTATTGATCAAACTGTTTCTTTAAATTTTTATTTTAACTTTATGAGTAAAACCCTTCGATCATGGTCGATGGTAAAACCTCAAATTGTAATATTTAATTAAATGAAGACAATATAAGCGAAACTCAATCGAAAATCTGAAAAGAAAAAAATCAGAAAAAGATATTGACACCTCTGGGACTCGAACCCAGGACCTCTCGCTTTCCAGGCGAACGCGCTAACCACTGCGCCACGGTGTCGATATCCAATTCGGTCATTTTTAACTGTATCATACTTCGAGTAAGAACCACCCATACTATCTTCATTTTTCTTAACGCATATTCTATTGGCAGCTATCTTTATGTATGATTGCAAGATTCAAACCCGAACTAAATGCTATCTAGGTAGTGTCTGGATAAGTCTATATCCATTTTATTTAATATGCGACACCTATTGACTTTTCTGCAAGTCTAGGATGAATATTTAATTTTTATTTTAACTTTATGAGTAAAACCTCAAATTGTAATATTTAATTAAATGAAGACAATATAAGCGAAACTCAATCGAAAATTTGAAAACAGAAAAATCAGAAAAAGATATTAACACCTGGGACTCGAACCCAGGACCTCTCGCTTTCCGGGCGAACGCGCTAACCACTGCGCCACGGTGTCGATATCCAATAGAGGTGTCAATATCTTTTTCCGATTTTTCTGTTTTCAGATTTTCGATTGAGTTTCGCTTATATTGTCTTCATTTAATTAAATGTTTCTTTAAAGTTTAGCTAGACAGATCTGAAACGACTAAGACCACTAAAATTGGACACAGCAATCAACGTGTGTTTCGTTCGATCAGTGTTGCCAACTCAGCTCGTTTAGAAGCTTCAAATGAGGGGGTCAGCTAGTTTTTCAATTGATCTGACTCCTTTTTTATACAAAACTCGTGAACGAGAATAGAAGTTTTTGAAAAATGATAAATTTAGGAACCGGTTATTTTCGTAGAGAAAATTTGTTTTTTTTTAACTTCGATTTTCTGTAATGTTTCGTTTCCCCCAGTGTCGGTGTCCGGGTTCATGGGGCGAGGTTTGTCTAGATCTTGAAGGCGGATGACCAGAACACACTGAACCCCAGATTCCTACCCACCCCTTAAATCCTTTTCCTACCCAGAACTCACCTCTCCTTCCTTTCCTCAAAAAAACCCTCCACACACAGCATCCCCAAAGATGACATAGGCCCTGAGGGAAATTATTTTCCTCGGGGCCTCCTGTGTGGAGCTCATGTAGAAAAAGCTGTTTCGGCGCTGTATCTTATCAATTGCTCACAATTTGTGCAGGTGATGCTTCGGTTTCCATAATATTGATTTCGATTCATAAAGCTAAAAACATTAAAATCTTAAACAATTTTTATCCGCTACAATAATATTTTTTACCACTCTGCCGTAAATAATATTGCGCAGACTGATGTGTTGGGCCAAATCGTCCAAACCATAAATATACCAAACCACCCACGTCCAAACGTTTGCAGTTGGAAGTTGCCCCCAGTGTAGCCGTACCATTAGTGTCAAATTCAAAAATTCGCCGGAAATCAAAGTGTTGCGATGTATAAAAAAAATCAGTGCAGAATTTTACAAAATTAATTAAATATTATCGGAGACGAAACACTTTCATGTAGTGACGTCACGAGCCCAAAAAACAGATTTATTTAATTAAAAAAAATTAAAATAACTAAAATTAAAAAAAAAACAATTACTTTCTAAAAATGTTTGATATTTCGCGCTAAAATAATATTTGACAGTTAAATTGGTGTTGCCAGCCTACAAATTTTTTGTTCCATTTTTAATATTTTCTACTCTTGACAGACCATACCTAGTTGAGGTTAAGGCGGGTATAACTATCTTCTTTATTTTATTTATTTACAAATCTAAGTTGTCAAATTGTCAAGAAAGGCTATCCTACGAACTTGAGAAATGGCGTTAAAACGTCTCTTTTTTGTTCGTTTGTTCAATCACCACCATACAACCACCTTAACACGGGCAAGTGCCTAGCACAGTGGTCGAAAAATCCACAAATTACGTAACCATCAAATTTGCGACAAGTTTTGTTTTCGAAAAGTGCCTGTGCGAGCAAACCTTGTTTAACCCTTTCAATAATGCCATATACATTATCTACCAAACTTATTACATTAGAAAACCGTAAAACCTCATTTAAATCCAGCGAGTTTACAAGCTACTAGCCGGCAAATTCACTATCTGCTAGTAAACTTGTTCAGTGTAAAATCTGCTAGTCAGCTTGTTAGCTAGTTAGTATGATTACACTAAGCGAGTTAACTAGCAGATAGTGAATTCGCCAGCTAGTAGCTTGTAAACTCGCTCAATATAATCGAGGCTTAAGATCTTTTTAAAATTATCTCTTTTACTTTTCACATTGACTGATCCTTTTTATCTCATGATATTATAAGTACACATTGGAGGACCCACCACTTACCCGCCCTGGTGTAGGTAACAGATGGTTACCCCTTCAAGGCTCGTGCAAGGACTCTTGCAAGAGCCTTGAAGGGGTACAAGTACACATATAAATGACTTTTTCGTTTAAATCTTTCACATTGCTGTAAAAATAAATTATTAAGCAAGCTAATAATTTATTTTCTGTCTAGAGCCTCGATTACATTGTGCGAGTTTACAAGCTACTAGCCGGCGAATTCACTGTCTGCTAAGTAAACTTATTGGTTAATATGATTACAGTGAGCTGAGTGAGCGGAATTTACTAGCAGATAATGAATCGCTGGCTAATGGCTTGTAAACTCGCTCAATGTAATCGAGGCTTAAATATTTATAACTTTTTTTGACAAATTGTATTTGGTCAGCTTTTAACATTTTGAAAGGTGGTTATTGTAGCCTCTCGTATCAAATGAGAATTATTTGGACCAATCAGGTTAAACCACGAAAAGAGATGGAGTGTTGTGCGTGTGTCACTTTTGTATTAATCTAGCAATATAACAGACAATTTAGTAAATTCTTTAGAACTTTAGATAGTAACCAGCAATGGACAGTATACAAAAATTTTGTTGGCACAAATTAACGCCATGTTTATTATTACTAGTACTAGAACTTTTGTTCGATGGTAAGTAATGGTGGTGAATTTATATTTATAACCTATCTATTGTCATACAATTTTGACGTTTGCTTTTCTAAATAATGTTCGTAAACTGTTATACCAGCGTACGTGTACTTTTGATTGCTAAAATTATATTTTGATTATGTATTTATCTGTTGTGCTAATTTTTCATTTTAGTTGCTGAATCTGCAACGTCGGCCGAAGTAAATAAACACTTAGAATTAGGTAGAGATTTCCTTTCCAAAGGACAATATTCAGATGCTCTTACACATTATCACGCCGCTGTCGGTGAGTTTATAATATAAATACTATCTTACGTCTTCGCACCACAGTGACAAGGAATCAAGTCTTCTATTTCAGTCATAAAACAAGGCGATTTCAATCCTCATACACTTGTGCAAAGTTGACCATACGATTTTGAAATAATAACGAACTTATTTTAAGGTGGTTCACCATCTCTGCACAACCCTGCGAGAAGTGGCGTAATGGAGACATTAATTATACATTAAAATCCGCCACTTCACAATGACATTGTATTAGTGAAACCCAAAGTTTTCGTGTTATTCCTTTCGCAAATTGTTATTCCTTCTTTTTTTTACATGATATAGTTTTGATTGAGATTCCAGTGTAATAAACACTGAGAATTATAGAACTATTTATTCCTATCAGAATTATATTACTAGTACTATCAGACTTATAATCTTTCTCAATTTTCAGTTACGGAGAAGAACTCTTCGATATCTCTCATTCACTTTACTGTTTAAATTATTTTTATTATTATATATATATATTTTTTTTATTAAAATATAAGATAGATCATGAAATTATTAATACATAAAAATAATGAGATTGCCTCTACTCAAACCTATCGTATATTTTCTTAAAAACAATTAAAAAAAAAAAAAAAAAAAAAACTTCGATATATTTCCTGTTTGAACATTCGGATAGGAAATATATCGATGAAAGATTTAGTTTTTATTTTTAAGATTAAGCTTTTATTTTTAAGATTTAGTTTTTATTTTCTGTTCACAAATCAATGAGTTTATATTTTGGTTTTCTTTATAGTTTTAATATATTATCATTTTATTTATTTAAACTTTGTAACTTTTCTCAGTAACTTTTACAACTATCACTATATTTAACTGCTTTACGGCCTTTATAACATTGTACTTGAAATGATGTTTACATTTGTAATTATTAGATACAATATTATGTTTTACAAAAAACAACAACTACCTAATGTGAACTAAACCAGGAAATTTGACTGTCCTAAAACGGGAAATCTCCTAGTTGGACAGTCAAAGTATTTTTTTTTATAATGTATATGTATTTTGTTTCAATAAATAAATAAATAAAAAAAATAAATAAAGAAATGCAAATTTAAAGCAACGTATTTTAAATTTAATTTCTTTGTTATTCTCACTGTTGCTAATATTATTATTTTAAGTGAAATGATTGACGTTTTATGGTATAACATTCAAAAGAAGATAAGATTATTTGCAGTTGTAAAAGTGATAATAATAATGATGACCGAATACCTCGGAACCATCAACTTTAATACCTCCTTTGAAGTCATTAAAATTGATGAAAAAATATATTTAAAAAATTGGTTAAATAGGTTATTATTATTATACATAAACTGTTATATTTATTTATTATAGGATGTCCCTGTGTTATGGCGGGTAAAGTTTACAGATTGGAATTATTTATAATATCGTCGCAAGAAAATCAATACTGCTGTAACAGCCAAATACCAAATTGTTCAATTGTTGATTTTGAGGTGTGTACAACAGTTAAAAAACGTATTATTGACAAAGCGGCTAGTTTTTCCAATGTCGTACAGTTCTTATTTATGTAGAGTCACGGGACCCAGATAGATCGACGCAGAAAAAAGATCTCTGCAAAATGGTGCATAAAAAGCATTTTCATAGGTAGTGGTGGTTACAGCAGTATTGCTTTCCTGCGACGATATGGTTGATAATTAAATTATAAGTTATTAAATTATACAAATTAAATTAAATTACAAATATTATATATCATTGTTTCTAAATGTAGTAATTATAATAGGTTGATAATAAAAGTTATTAATATTAATATTACACCCGCGGGGTGTGCCTTTATATAATACATGAAATCAATATATTAATACGTGAAGCCAAAACTTTGTACCCCTTTTTACGAAAATTGCGCGGACGGAGGAGTATGAAATTTTGCACACTTATAGTTTATATAGAGGAAGAGTGCAGAATGCTAATATTTTTTTTAAATTATGCATAAAAATAGATTAAATCAATAACAAAAACATTACACACACTACCATGTATTTGACACGCACACTCGCGTCTTTACTCTATTGTTTATTGTTAAAGTCTATGGTCAAATTGAGAATACATTAATATTGTTAGTCTTTAATATTATTTGTCTATGGTCTTACTGAATGTCAAACATAAAAAAAACATTACAATTATGGTCGAATTTCGACCATTGGGCGACCACTAGTTTCTATAAACATTTTACAATAGATGGGGATAGGTTTGAAAAATGTGAGTATTTCATATTGTTTAGCAGCAGGGAGAGAATGAGGGAAGGGGCGAAAGGAGAGGGGGTTCGTAGAAGGGGGTAGATTGTTTTATACTATGTTTAAAGCTTTGAGCATAGTGAAACTCAAGCACTTGCATCAAAATTCATTCTGAATTTTTATGTTCTGAACGAATTCTCTTTCATCCATTTTGTGTGTCAAGTGTAAAAAATATAAATCAGTACAGAAAATTATTAAGGAATTAGTTAAATTTTATCTACAAAGTTTTTAAGGTTTTTTTTATTGATTCGTGTACAGACCGTGGTTCTTAATTAGGTTCCAAAATTTCAGTTTGTTTGAAGCCGAAGCTGTATAAATATGTGAACTAGTAACACGGTACAATTTACAAAAACATAATTTTTCAAAAACAAATAGGTTATTATGAAAATAGAATCAGCTGGCGCAAGGTGAAAATTTAGCGCCGGCACATGAAAAGTTAACTTTGCATTCACCTGCATTGAGTTTTATGTACTGTTATCAATTTGTCAAAATCACTGCATTGATTGGATATCAATCACGCTGTGGTAATATGCATAACAACATATGTATAATTAGATATAGCTTAGATAATTTCACCTACCAATAAAACTTATTTTATGTACCTTTAGCGCCTCCGTACATGGAGCTACTTACAAGCTATTCGAGCCTGATGCGCGTAGCACGCACACCGCTCGTGGGTACCCGCCATACAATTTTGCTGGTGTTCGTACACGGCGCTACGCGACGGATGTCAGGTTGAAGTCGGTAGCGCGCTAACGACGGTGCTGGTAGCGCGCTACGCGTTGCAGCATTCGAGTATACTACTTTCGTTTGACGTTTGACAGAAATGGCGTCTGAACATGAAAGTAATGTTAGATTTGTTCTGGAAGTGGTAAAAAATGCGTGTTTTTATAACTTTACATTACCAGAATATGCAAGAAAGGATTTAGTGGAGAAGGCATAGATTAATGTTGGAGAAAAAGTCATTCGACATCGTTTGACATCGTGTTTACTCCACGGCTGCATGTGAAAAATGATCAAGTTCAGTATAATTCGGGTAGCGCCGTGTACGGAAACCAGCTTTAAAAAGTATTATATCTGCAGGGTACTTGTGGTTGTGTCACAATCACGTAGTTTGTAAGTATCTCCATGAACGGAGGGCCTTATTGAGAGAAATATTCTTGAATCTTCTTTTGAGTTGATGTTTCCCGCTCATTTTTAGTACCTTGTGTCTGACACCAGATGCCACTCAAAAGAAGAGTTTTTTTTACATTAGTTCCACACAGGAGGCACTGAGGAAAGTAATTTCTCTCAGGGCCTATGTCATCTTAGAGGATGCTGTGTGAAGGGTCTTTTAAGGAAAGAAAGGAGAGGAAGTTTTGGGAAGGAAAAAGGTTTGAGGGGTGAGTAGGAATATGGGGGCCATTGTTCAGGAGTATGAATCCATCCCTCCAATTGCGGTGAAAGGTGATGGGTTGAGAGTCTGGCTGGAGAAGTCAAAAGGCTTCCCTCAACCAGTCTCTCTCGAATTGGCCTGCCACGCAGCAAGAGATGCATCTGCTGCCAAGACCCGGACAAACCTCACCACATGAACTCAGGCACCCATGCTAAGTCACTAAACGTAGCAAACCACTTGGCAGATAGAGCCTAGGTAGAAATTAAAATTATGTTTTTTAAATAGCGCTAAACAAATTATTGTTTTTATTGTATTGCAAGTCAGGTTAATAAATAAACACGTTAGTTAACAAGTCAGGTTAATAAATAAACAACAATAAATTTCAATGTGGGAGGCGGGAATAGGTACCGCCACCTCGGGAACCTTTATTGGATGACCAACACCTCTGAAATAGGTCACCCCAAATGGTTCGCTACGTTTGGTGATTTGGCGGGGTGCCTGGGTTCATGGGATGAGGTTTGTCTAGGTCTTGGAGGCAGATGACCAAGACACACTGAACCCCAGATTCCTACCCACCCCTAAACCCTTTTCCTTCCCAGAACTCTCCTGCCCTTCCTTTCCTTCAAAAAAACCCTCCACACAGCATCCCCAAGGATGACATAGGCCCTGAGGGAAATAATCTTCCTCAAGGCCTCCTGTGTGGAGCTCATGTAAAAAAAAAAATTAAATAAATAAATAACAATGTTCGAACTTGAATATTTTCCCAGAGGGTGACCCCAGCAACTACCTGACATACTACAAGCGCGGTACAGTGTACTTTGGGCTGGGCAAAGCCAAGTTCGCCCTGCAGGACTTCAGCAAGGTGCTGGAGATGAAGTCTGACTTCACAGCTGCCCGTCTGCAAAGGGCGCACCTCCACTTCAAGCTCGGCTCCCTGACGGAAGCGCAGCAAGACTATTACGATGTGGTGAGAACAAATCCTGATATTAGCCAATCATCATCATCACGGCGAACATGTGCGGGCTGGATTTGGCCTGCTCCATAAATGCTTGCCTCCAATCTGCCTTCATCCCTCCATGCAATCTATCCACCTCTTCCTTGGTCTGCCTCTGGGCACTGGTCGCTTCCACTGAGGAACCCTCTCACCATTGCTTTTCGGAATCCTATCATCAGGCATTCTTTTTACATACTGCCTGAAAGATATCTAGCCACAGATAACAACACCTAACAACTTACAATATAGTCCCAGACACAATTATCCTATAACAATAGCATTTGCGAATCTAGACTTGAACGAGCGCATCTCTTCATCTTATTTACTAACGCCCTTCTTCCACAGTGATACGCAAGTTTCCGATACTCATCTAGTGTTCTCAGGAGCCCCACATCGCCATTGTTAAATTTTCAAAACATCAAAACTTGAATGCTTTCATAACCTCACTCAAAACAGTTGCTGTAGTTGTTTTGTTCCTAGCATTGATCTGTTAAAAAATGTCTGACACAAGTCACACCATGTTAAATTCTCAGCAACGTGAGTTGGAACAACCTCATCCGGCTGGTCACAGGAGATTAGCATCCCCGATGATTTACAAAATGAGACAATGTGTGCCTGTGTACGAACATCTGCGCATATGCATGGCTGTATTTACCAAGATCGTCGAGTATTGGATAGAGTGTAAGAAGTATCTTACTCGTTTATTATAAGTTGTTAGGTGTTATTGTCTGTGGCCAAGAGTGGCTACAGTACACTCGTTAGTTGTTAGTAAGTAGTAAGCGATCTAGTAACAAAATATCTCTCTTCCAGCTAGTAGCAGACCCCTACAATGAAGAGGCAAACGTGAACTACAACCGCATCACGGAGACATCTGAGGATATGCAGCTGGCGGAGGCGTATTACCGCGGGCAGGACTACCAGGCGTGCGTAGAGCTGGTCATGAAACTCCTCGAACTGTGTCCCTGGGCGGCCAACTTGCGACAGCTTAGGGCCGAAGCCTACATCGGACTGGTGAGAATCAAATTTATTATTAATATAGGTATTAAAGGACTGTGATATAGGCACAAATTACAACTTTCAGCTTTTGAATAAATTGTGATCAACTGACAAACATAACGACATGACAGTTGTACTTTTCTGCTGACCACAATTTGTTCAAACGTTGAAAAAGACGTAGAATTGAAGTTTACCAGGGAATTGTCAAACGTAAAAAAAAAATCTTTCGTCTTCAAACTTCGCAAATCCACTTTGTGGCGTCATTATTGATCAACAAATAACTTTGTATACAAAACTATATAATTAACATTATCGACATGTTTCATAAACTATGTTTTCTTATATCAGGATAATAAATTAATATCATCATCATCATCATCATCATAATATTAATACGTGAAGCCAAAACTTTGTACCCCTTTTTACGAAAATTGCGCGGACGGAGGAGTATGAAATTTCCCACACTTATAGTTTATATAGAGGAGGAGTGCAGAATGCTAATATTTTTTTTAAATTATGCATAAAAATACATTAAATCAATAAAAAAAACATTACACACACTACCATGTATTTGACACACACACTCGCGTCTTTACTCTATTGTTTATTGAGTCTATGGTCAAATTGAGAATAGATTAATATTGTTTGTCTTTAATATTATTTGTCTATGGTCTTACTGAATGTCAAACATAAAAAAACATTACAATTATGGTTGAATTTCGACCATTGGGCGACCACTAGTAAAAATAACAAAACAAGCATAGACAAATAAGAACATAGACAAAATATTAGAAAGGAGAGGTGATTAATTACTTAAAATATCATAAAAAACAATTATATAAAATAAAATATAAAAACAATTTTTATTTGATTTTCTTCAAATTTCCCCCCAAACGAATACCAAACAAATGAAAAATATTTTAGGATGTGTAAAAATTGCATTTATCTACATAATAAAAATCTTTTAAAACAAATACGATGACCGCTCAACCGCTGTACGAAAAGTGAACAAATTAGCCTGAGGGGTTAGGGAATGGATAGTGTGTATATTCCCTCGTATAGAGGTGACGCATAAACCTCTTTTGTACTTTTCTATTTCTAGGATTGTTTGTACCCATTAAACTCTGATATATTATTACTGTACGTCAATATAACACAGGTCAAATTATAGGTATTTCATTTGTTATAAATGAGTTTTTATGCAATTTTACACTACATATATGTTATTCAGATACCGATAACGACTTCAATCTATATAACTTTACCAATACTGTTTCAACAATCTGGTGATTGTACTTGCTGTAACATTATACAATGTTTTCAATTAATGTTACTGTGTTTCATTTTAAATATTATGAGATTTATACATTCCTAATCTCTGTGAGAAGTAATAAACATTTCACATCCATTTCATTTATCCTTCAAAACAGATTTATAATAACGCAAGTGCTTTTTTTTGTTATTTTTTTGTTTTTGTATTCTATTTTTACATGAAATACCGCACAAGAGTCCCAACTGCTCCCGTCTGGAGCCAGTGAGACTATGGCATCCCCAATTGGGGTATGTTGTGAGGCTGAAGGTAGTGGGGGGGGGGAAGGAGATAGGGAAGAGGTAGGTGGGGAAGTACCTGGCTATTCAGATCTGGTCACTAAACACGGCTAAAGCCATTTCAAGCAACGTTTCAATTCTGAATGGTGGTCTTACACCAGGGCGATACTATTAGTATCTTCCACTCTGGAACGTGCCGCAAATATATCATATATTATTTTAAATGAATAAATTGTGAAATAACACAAATTAATCAAATAAAATTTATTTGCGCACGCCGGGTTCGAACCCGCGACCTTCGGATTGTGAGTCGAGAGTCTTGCCTCGGGACCACGGAGGCCGTATTGTATGGTATTTAAATGATATAGCGGTTTATCTTGGAATCCCTTGTTCGCGTGTGTTGGTATGCATGATCTAAAATGTGGGGTGTTTCAGGGTGATGTGTTGGCAGCCGTGTCGGACATCCGATCAGTGAACCGATTGCAGCAGGATTCCACGGACGGCTACTTCCGCCTGGCCAATCTGCTCTACTCCCAACTTGGCCACGTTGCCGACTCTCTGAAGGTAATTCATTTACATATTTAAATGGCGGTGAACCTTGGTTTTTGTAAAACCCCAAACAGTCCATATGAATACTTTTCACGTTAACTTCAAACGGTGTTCAGAAATTAGTGGAACTTCCTGGAAGGAGAATATTCCAACTTGCCATTATTTTTTTACATTTTAGCGAGATAATTGCTTTAGAAAGTCTTTAGATGTTTTTTTAAATTTACATAGTATATATCAAAGGTTTAAAGTCAAGCAACGTTATCTACAAAAACATGCCAATTCTAATTCACAAGGGAGCAATTTTTAACATGATTTCTGCTGAGTTTGATTTTACTGGTTAATTCTTTGAAGCACTCTCAGCAGAAAATAAATAATTATAACTACTTTGTGAAACATAGATTATTGACTATTTAGTTTAGACCAGCGATGATATGTGACGCCGTACGGTTTAGTTATAAGTTTGACATTTTCCAATGACTTGTCGTTTTCACAGTGAAATATTTATAATATTTTTGTTTTTTTTTCTTGAGAATTCTTCTTCACTCATATTACATTTATCAAATTATTAATTAATTCATTATTTTCTTAGTGATAGTGTTTTTTGGGTTATATTGTTTTGCGATCACCTTGCTTGTGAGGTTTTTTTTTTTAGTTGGGTCAAAAACAAGCGCTGTTAACTCAACGAAAGTGCTGTTCCCTTGTGGTATGTCTTTTTGTAGATAACATTTGAAGTCCTCGAACTATTCAAACGAAGGAATTAGTGAATACATTTCAGATATCAAAAGTCTGTCTTTCTGAATTTCTAGAATTTCAAAGATGCTTAAATCTTAAATCAAATGTGTAATGCACACTTTTACCAAATTTTTTAATAAACAATAAATATGATGTCGGTGAGTGACCCGACGGTTGATCCACTGACAATTGACCCCCCGAAATGATATTTACTATAAAATTATAATTTTTTGGGTAAATCAGCTTCAAAAATACCCTAATAAGCTGGTATGAATAACAAACAAATGTATATACAGTGTTGATTTTTTGTACTTATGTGCTGGTATACACAGTATATAGACAAGTAGATTTTCCTTGATGCATTTGAATGAAAAGACGTTTTATACTTTGTCATTCTGTCGTGCATCCTCTCTGCTCACTCCTTCGGGGTCACTTAGTTATATTTTGTGTAATTAGGTATACCGTATTTTCCCTAAACTGACTGCATATTGTATATAAGTATGCCGGGGGGCTAATTGTCACCAGTCATCCGTCCATCACCCGTCACCAGTCAGATCAATTGTCATAAAACCACGTCAGTAGTGTAAGAGTTACAGCAACGCTTCAGTTGTATATACGGAACATTCTTAAATCAATACATAATTCTTACTTTTTACACGTTTGATTTTACTATAAGTTGTTTTAAAATTCGTGTTACTCTGTGTCCTTGACACACTGTAGGTAGAAATATTAATCTGTAATTTGAATAGGAAATCAGAGAGTGCCTGAAGCTGGACCCGGAACACAAGGACTGCTTCCCGCTTTATAAGAAAATCAAGAAGATTGACAAGTTTGTGAACGAGGCTCAAGCGGGCCTGGAGGCCGGTGACTTCAAAAAGTGCATCGACTCTTCCCAGAAGATAGTCAAGAACGAGGAGGACGCCATCATGGTCATCTGGGAGGCCAAGAGGATGCTGTGCATCTGCAGCAACAAGGTTACTTAACAGATTTTACTGAACAGTCCTCAATTCAAGAGATTGTAAATCCTAAATTAGCCTATTGCCTTCATATTTTATATTGTCGTTGCATGCACAGGTGTGACTTTTTGGCCAAAACGTTAGTTATGTACACCATTTGATTCAGATTTTTTTTCCTGCATGTTGCGCAATATATTCCGTATCAATATTTTATTCGGTTCCCTAATTAATCTGACATAATTAAATCAATTCAATTTTTCATTATTTTAGAGGCAACTTTAGCAATTATTTTTGAGTTATTAGTAATAATTATGTTCTATTTACTATATAAATATGATGAAATATAAAAAGATAAAATAAAAATTATTATTGTGGCATTGGCCAGGGTCTTTGTTGTGTAGTACATACAGTGAAACCCTCTTAAGAAGTTTTCCAATGGACCGGAATAAACAAACTTCTTAAGTAGGAAAACCTTATATGTGGGAAAAATTGGGCCAATTTTGGGCCGAGGGACCGAAAAAACCAAACTTCTTAAGCCACAAAACTTCTTGAGAGAACTTCTTAAAAGGGTTTCACTGTAATGTATTTATTTATTTTTTTACATTGTTTTAGAAAAAAATGAGTCCTTACTGGGATACCCCGTTCTAAGGTTTCATTGTACATGTTTTTGTGTTTGAATTATAAGTTAATACCTATTTTAAAATATTACAAGAGGAAAATTATAAAGTTATATCTAAAAGAAAGCACAATACAAGCATTAACCTTTATTTGGTTGCAAAATTGTATTATTAACGAACACAACAAATATTTTGATTCCAGGATGAGCAATGGACACCGGCCGTGACCCACTGCCGGGAAGCCATTGAGATAATGAAAGATATCAACCTGTACTGTGAGTTTGCAGAGGCGCTCATAGGACTGGAGATGTACGATGATGGTAAGAAAACCAAACAATGTTATACTTTTTATTATAACATCGAATATTTTCTCTCTTGTGTCGCTGTGATATGCACAGATTAGAAATAAGATTATTTCCACTGACTTAAATGTGAAAAGAACTCTTACGGCCTTACTAATAAAAAAAACACTTAACGACCGTTAAACGGTGTTTCTGTTCGGTGACCGTTAAAAGATGTTTCTGCAATGTCACTAATAACAATTATTTTTTAAATGACTTTCCGCGTGAGTTTCATAAAACTTCCATGAAAGTAATGTTATTTAATAATATAAATGCCTCATGCATGTATAAATAAATACAAATTCCAGAAATCAGCGTTTAAATTGTGCTAAAATGAATCTGATATATCAGATTTGTTCAGTTATTCTTGGGGAATTATTATAATTTTTGATTGCATGAATGAGATAGTTTTGTTGCAAATTCTAAAATAAAAGGACTGTGTTTTTAATTTTTAATTTTCTGAAATTTTTTGACATTTGAATAAAATTTGTATATGGTAAGCTTTTTTTTCAAATTTTTTCATGTTTGCAGCTTAAAATACTGCAATTTTTAATCACGGAAATATATTTTAGATACAAAAATCTAAAAGGTAATTTTATCTAGATTCTATAAAGGTATTTGTTTTAACGACATCTTCAAAAATAAGACTTTTAAAATACATTGGAAAAATTCACGAATTTGTTCAGAAATTATTAATAAAACAATACAATAGTTAAACAACCCACTGGCTGTGTAAGCAATGTATACATCTTTCCATGAACAATTTTTTGTCATTTTTTAATTATTAATGTTTGCACATCCACGGTCGTTTATCAATTGAATAAAATTTTCGCAATGTTTTTTAGTAAGGCTATTAGAGTACCTTCAGCCAGTTTTCGCATTTATTGTAAAGTGGACTAAAATCGATTATCGCTTCCAAAGGGTTTACAATTTGCAATCACATAAATGAAATTAACCGTGCTTTGTTATCAATTCTAATGAAAATATTCTTGTATTTTTTTCGAAATAATTCAGATTGCTAGATTCGATATGCTTATACATAAACTGTGACTACATGCAAAGTGTTTCGTAACAATTCTTATAACAATTTTTTTTCCCAATTTTTTTTTATTGTACTTATTATTTATGTTTCCAGCTATTTATAAGTACCAGGATGCGCTAGCAATGGACGATTCTAATCCCCGCGCCAAGGAAGGAAGGCAGCGGGCGCAGAAGCTGCAGAAACAAGCAGAGAAGAGAGATTATTATAAAATACTTGACGTTAAAAGGTTGGTCATCCATTCACACAGACTTCCTTGCGGTGGTATTTTTATTACAAAAATCACATTTATGATTAACATATTTTTATTACTTCAAATTTTATTTAATATTATACCGTTTTTCCAATATACATATCTCATAAACAATTCTACACCCTCTTATCCTCCTTATCTTAACCTTCTAAATGCTGCTGTAACATATACAATACGTAGCATATATGATACGGTGAAAAATCAGCATTGATGCACTTCTTTATATGGCAACTTTGAATGCCGATGCGCAAATCCTAGATTTACTTTCCACTAGCAGAGTAATCCTAAAAGTGTCTCAATACTTTATTAATGAATGTATTAAAATTGTTGAATTAAGTATATTTGGTTCCGCTTAACTGGGACATCGGTCCCAATCATTTTGTCAAAAATAAGCCGAGTTAAAGGTAAATAGGTTAAAATATCAAATATATGTATTTATTGAGCTTTTTATATTATGTGTGTAGATTACATTTATTCGAGAGAACTCAAGAAAAAGATAGGTACAAATAAATAAACAATTATAAACGAACAATTTTGTATTATAATAACAGTAATGCAAATGACTTCTGCATGCACTGGGAACTGAACAATTTAACTTTAACGAATGTCAGCGGATGGCGATTAGCCTCATACCGCTCGCCCGCCTTTTCGTAACTAGAAACCGTTTACTGAGGCACGTTTTGCATCGACTTCAAATTGAAATTTGTCCCAATTAAACGGAATAGTGCCCCAAATAACTGAAATAAATTAGTTTCTTTATTGGGTTTTTGTTCCTTGGGTTTTGTTCCAAATAACTCAAGTAAATTAAATTCTTTATTTGGTTTCTGTTCCTTGGGTTTTGGTCCAAATAACCGGCTGTCTCGATAAACCAGTGAACCAATTGAGCAGAATCGACGTTATCCTCCATTTGTAAAAATATGTGTCCCATTATGTAGCGCAAATGTTATTGCATTCCAGATCAGCGACGAAGCAGGAGGTGGTGAAGGCTTACCGGAGAGCGGCGCAGAAGTGGCATCCGGACAACTTCCAGGGAGACGAGAAGAAGGTGGCGGAGAAGAGATTCATCGATGTGGCGGCTGCCAAGGAGGTAAGCACATACAACTATTTCACCACTGGCCACGGTCTCCAATTTGGGAAGCGAGTATAGGTACCGCTGTCTCCGCAACCATCCGTTGGACAACACCCCTGCCAGAGGTAACCCCAAGTGGTTTGCTAAGTTTGAAGATTTAGGAGGGGGACCCGGGTCATGGGGTGTGGTTTGTTTAGGACTTGGCGATGGACGTGTTTGCCCCCCTACTGTGTGGTGGGCTGGATCGGGAGAGACTGGTTCAGATATTTTGACTTTTCCAGCTGGACTGCACCGCGGTGAGAGGGATGGATTCATACGTCCATCACTCCTGGACATATTGACACCCAGATTCCTACCCACCTTTTTCATACATTTTTTCCTTCCCAGAACTTCCTGTCCTTCCTTTCCCAAAAAAAACCTCCTCACAGCATCCCCAAAGATGATGTAGGCTCTGAGAAAAATTTTTCCTCAGGGGCCTCCTGTGTGGAGCTAACATAAGTTAGTAGGACACATTGGGGCTCTTGACCAAGGTGACTTCTAAATAAAAGTTAATTTTGAAATATTCTTCATCATTCCAGGTTCTGACAGACCCCGAAAAGCGCGCCCAGTACGACGCGGGTGACGACCCCCTGGATCCGGAGAACGGGCGCGGCGGTCAGGGCGGCAATCCCTTCCACCACTTCCACCACGGCAGCCCCTTCCAGTTCAAGTTCCACTTCAACTGATGCACGCCCCGCACCGCATGCCCGGTGACCCCCGCCAACCCCCCCCCACCCCACTCTTGCCGCGCCACCGTGAGCTACGTCAATGGGCAGCTCGTCGTGTCTCTGCCGGAGAAGTCTAAAGCGCTAAGCATCGTCGACTTGTTCGCCAACAAGCGCAGCCGAGGGTGGTTTTTTTCTTTCTTTTTATCGGCATGCTTTCTCCCTGTACTTATAAAACTTCAAACATAAACAATATTATGTGAAAAAAAAAATCGGTAATTTTGTTTTAACCAACGGCAATTTCCGCCAAAGTGCAAAAATGTACAGTGAAATTCTCTTGTAATTTTTTCCGACGGACGACATTATAAAACTTTAATTTTTATGAATTTATTTATATTCAATGATTAATTAATAATGTGTTTAAAACTCTCTTATAACGGGACACGAAAAATAATTCGGGAGCTCCAAATTATGCCTTTTTTTTATTTAGTATAATACATAATATTATCATTGACATAAGGGGCCATCCATAAATTACGTCACATGAATTTCATGATTTTTGACCCCCTCCCCCCGTCCCTGTCACATTGTCACATTTGTGAGACCCCTCTCCCCTAGTGTGACATCACATATTTTGCAATTTAACATCTAAAATTAGTCAAAATTCAGGTTTTTACATGTGACGTCACAGAGCTGATGACCCCCCCATACCCCGTGTCGCACTTCTTTACACCCCTCCCCTTCCCCCACCCCTCCCCCCTTAAGGTGTGATGTAATATATGGATGACCCCTAATGCACAAACGTGTTAAGTGCAGTATTCAAGTGAAAATTTTGCCCAAAACTTGGATATTTATAGATCAAAGCAACATCATGAAATTAAGTTGTTTGGAGAATGATGTCATATATTCACATTAAATTGCACTTAACACTTTCGTGTACCATGTATGATACGTATGTACATCAGTCAGGGCATTATAATGTTGATTATTGAGTTTAGAAAATTAACCTTTTACGCGCGGTTGTGACATTTGTTACTGCAAAACATCAGCATTGGTTAGGTTAACTTTAATATGGTTATAATTAACATTAATCTTTGATATGGCAACTTAGTTTGCAGATAATGTGCTGTGTGGGGGTATAATGGGGGGCAGTCAATAGGTTAATTCGGCTTTACAGCTTTCGCAAGGTACATTGAAGAATATCTTCTTAAGTCAGTTTCTCGTTGCAGAGGATCGTGACCCCTTCTCCTAGAATATCTAAAAAGGTGCAATTAAAAACTTGGAAAAAAAATATTTTGCGTTTCGTTGAAATTGTGATGTTTATGCTTTGTACGTTTTTTGGTTCTTTGGTACAAGCGAATAATACATTGTTTGGTGGCGTCAAATATCGGCCGTGATACTACTGATAATTAAACAGTCATAGATTTTATACAAATCCCAATTATGTTTATTTTTTTTTATTTTTTTTTGGCAACTCATTGCAAATGTGTTTTTCGTGGTTTAATATTTTATGTACATAATTGTACACTCTATTGCAGCGGTTGGCAATTAGTTTTGGTGGTGCACTCGTGAGCGTGCGAGCCTGCACAATCTGTGCGCTTGTGACTACCCGCCACCTTTGTGCTTCGTGTCGTGCCTAGCAGCTAGTAGCTAGCAGCATCGTATAATGCAAGGTTCCCGATCTTATCAGAAATATATTTTTCTTCAACGCTCCTCCCCCCCAAATAGAAATTGTGTATTTTCAATATTCTGAGGTTACCTGTGTATATAAGGGAGCGCTTCGCGGGCCACATCTGGTCCAGCGGGCTGCCGATTGCCGATCGCTGCTCTATTGTGTGTTTCAAATCGTTTTGAATGGAGGCTAACAGTACAACCTTCTGAAGATATTTTCGTTTTGAGGTTTTTAGTTTTAGTTATGTGAATAGTCATGATGAAAGCTATTATGGGGATTCTTACAAGTAAATGGTTCCTTCTAATTTGTATCAAGAATTTTACTGTGTATTTCAAATGGGGCATACAATAACGCCTGTTTGTTTGTTGGCAGACTGAGGTTGAGCTTTTTTTTGCATGGATACAAAACTCATAATTTCACGATAAGGATATTTTTTATTTAATGTGTATTTTGTTTCATGTACGTAAAAAATATCCCGACTTGCGAAGCTATGAGTTAGTATCTACGCAAAAAAACTTCATTTGTAATTTGTCAACAAATGGGAATTTTGACTTTGCCACTTTTCATTGTACGCTCTCAATATGATACATCAATATTTGCACTGACAGATTGGCACTCAAAGGGTTAAAAAGATGGTTCTTGTTAATATAATGTTGACATAATATTTACAATTTGAGGCCAGGTTCCGAAGAGCTATTCTCTATCTTTTGTGAGAACGAGATCGTTCTCCCGCGAGATGTCCTGTCAGATTGGTGTGATTTTCTACGGCTGTTAAATGATTAAATAATCATGCATACTTGCAGGAATTCGTGTTTAAAACGACCCAAACTAAAATACCTGACAGCTCACAGCTGAAATTTTGACATTGGCCGATAGAAAAAGCAAATTCTTCTGATTTCAATTGGATATTTAAAAAATTATCAATCGGATTTAAGAACAGTTTCTTTCTGTATTTTGCTAAGTATATGTTGTCAATCAAGGAGCTCATTTGTGACAATCAAATTAATAATTAGCTCTGCTTTTAGCAAGTGAACAGTACAGGGCCGATATTTTGCCAATAAAAGGCTTGTTGACTAAATTATGTGCAATAATAATAATAATAGATTTAAACAAATTACTGTATGTTTACCTTGAATAATTTTAATGATAACATATGACTTTTTATGTTTCAATAAGCTGGCAGTTTTCTGTGCCATCAAATAGAGTGTTGGAGCTAATGTCAGTTGTCCAAGAACTACCTCGTTTTGTGCTTTTACCATTCTCTAAAAACCCAATGTTTCCATGTAACAGAACTTGCTGTGGAAGAGAGCTGCTCATTAATCATATCCATTTTGAAAATTCATCACTTTTTCCTTACGCCAGTAATACATCAATTTTTAAATGAAAATTACATAAGTGACTGCATGATGTGTAAGTTTTTGGGTTCCATGACAGTTGATCCGCCGACAGTTGGCGTACTTATATACAGTATGCTGTCAGTTCAGGGAAAATATGGTACACCTAATTACACAAAATATAACTGAGTGACCCCTCAGGGAGGATTTACCGCCGAATAACAAAGTATAAAACATATTTTCATTCAAATACATCAAGGAAAAATCTACTTTTTTTATATGAATACCGCACAAGAGTCCCAACTGCTCCCGTCTAGAGCCAGTGAGACTATGGCATCCCCAATTGGGGTATAATGTAAGGTTGATGGTAGTGGGGTGGGAAAGGAGATAGGGGAGAGGAGGGGGGGAAATACCTGGCTATTCAGATCTGGTCACGAAACACGGCTTGCACCATAGCGATACCGACAGTATCTTCCACTCTGGAACGTGCCGCAAATATACTATATATTATTTTAAATTAATAAATTATGAAATAACTCAAATTAATCAAATAAAATTTATTTTCCACGCCGGGATTCGATCCCGCGACCTTTGGATTGCGAGTCAAGAGCCTTACAGCTGGACTACGCCGGCCGTCACACTTACCGTGTATACCAGCGCATAAGTACAAAAAACGGCACTATATATAAATTTGTTTGATATTCTTACCAACTTATTATTAAGGTATTTTTGAAGTTGATTTTACGTTTGAAATTGGTAAAAAATGCACAAAAAATCATAATTTTATATTAATTATATTTTGGGGGAGCAATTGTCAACGGATCAACTGTGGGGTCACCAATTTTTTGATATTATGTCAGTTTTTTAATCACAAAACTTCTTTAAAAAAAGCTTTGCTTCTCTGAAAGACTGACTTAGTTCTTTAAGATTATTTAAAAAAGATCTTTAAAAGCACAAATTCAATGTTATCCGTAGAACATAAATAAATTTATCTAAGAAATTTTAACAACAACAAAAAACTGTTTTCCGTTTACTAATTTTTGTTGTTTTTCCGTACTAACTTTGACTACAAATTTACTAACAAAGTCATGCTTGTATTTAATTTGTAAGACGATTAGTTTGATTCTTTAATTTTATTGTTATGAACATTGTAAATTTTGGCCTCTGAGCATTGAAAGCTTGTAATTATTTGATAACAACATACATATATACAACCATCACATATTGTAATTTGTAAAATATAAAATATAGTAGATAATAATAAATTTTATTTATTGTAGTTCTGTTATATTTTTTCCATTCCGTTATAGATATATAATTCTATCATGTATGTAAAATAAAATCACCTTGATTCCATTTTACAATATTATTTATTTAAATATGTTTACGTAATCACTAGCAGAAAATCTGTGTATATGAAACAGTAATATGTATGCAACTCTCAAGCAGTGAGTTCTAGAATTAGCACAGCTTTTTCACTCAGGAAATTATAGGTCAATGTAAGCTCACAACGTCGCTTGCATTGTGAGCTGTGGAACTTTGAAAGAATTCAGTTAAATGTGGCAGGATGCCATATTTTTTGTTTAATTCTTTGGCAAAACCGGGTAGCAAATAGTATGATTACAATTTTTTAGTCGCCGCTAGAAAATTATTCTGTTTAATAATATCAATTTGAAGAGGTAAATTAATTTTGTATGTAAAATGCCTAAGATTTTTTTTTAAATTTGAAGTTCTCGTGGCTTTAACACAGTCTGTGACAATTATTGTATACTGGATTAAAATGTAATATGTAATAAGGTTACAAAATAAAAATGTTGTAATATTGAAATTTTGCGAGTTACAGTATTTTTGAATCATAATAATGTTATTCAAAAAAATGTCAAAGCTCCCGTATTACTAAAAAAGATGTATTTTGTCAGCAGTCTGTATGTCAATTTATGTTCATACCTAAATGTCATGGAACAGACATAATTTTGAGTGTAATTTTCTGTATGCGAAAGAAGAGTGAGTCAAATCAGAGTGAGTCAAATCAAAGAACACTATCATGCAATTTAATTCAGCATTTGAAAAACACGACAAAGATTTAAGTGTACTCATTTAGTTTATTATGACTTATCTCTTTCATCATTTTGCATACAGATTTAACTCTTCTATAAAACAAGTTTCAGTCAGGAAATTCTTTGTCTATTGGCATTTTTTCTTTCAATCTTTGTATTTTCCTCCCTCATCATTCTATGACTGAAGTATTGGAATTTTCTTCGCTTTGTAGTCATAATGACTTCTATTTGATTGTAAATCTTTCCGTCTGCAGGATGTTGGCACTCTATAGCTGGAGTATATCCACATTTCAAATGCAACTATTTTCGGGTTTTTATCAAGATTGACTTTTCCCATGAGGTCAATATTTCCGAAAAGCCATCTTATGTCAAAGTGAACTTTTTTTTGATGAAGCTAGTTTTATTCGAGGTCAATGTTTCCAATGAAGCTGGCTTTATCAAGATCAACACTTCCAATGAAGCTAATTTTTTTTAAGGTTAACTTCTCCAATGAAACTAAATTTTGTTAAGACGAATGTATCCGATGAAACTATGTTTTATTGGTCAACTTTTCCGATGAAGCCAGGAGGTGATATTTCCAAAGTAAATGACATGAAAAATTGTATCGTCCTAGTACAAAGTAAGTGACTCGATGATATGTATTGTATTATTTTGGGGGTATTATATTTTTATAAAATCTCTAGTTCAATGCAGTACCTTTAGGTGGCACTTTTATCAGTGTGTGTGTATGTTTAGTGATTGAGTATGTTGTAAATATTTTTATTATTATTTAATAAAATTATATTGTTTCTTAATCCTTGTTTGCTATTTATTTTCCTCAAAAATATCCATCCCTTTTCAGGACATGATGATGAATCTGAATTACGGTTTCAATTTTGATGCAAAGATCGCAGTCTGGAGCCAGGGGCCAGGAGGACTATGGCACTGGCAGTTGGGTAATGTGAGGCGGAGGGAAGTAGAGAAGGGATAGTGGAAAGTACCTACATGAAAAATTACTCTTTAGGCCTCCGTGGTGGAGGGGTAAGGCTCTCGACTATCAATCCTGAATGTGCGGATTCAGTGACCGGACAACTCAACGAAATTGCACTTCGTCACTTTTAATGACTTTTCAAAGGGGTGTTGAAATATCACTTTGATGAGTTGTCACAAAACCTGCTAGTTCAAATCCCAGCGTGTGGAAATAAATTGTGTTTAATTAATTTGAGCTATTTTACAATTAATTAATTTTAAATAATTTATGGTACATTTGCGGTAGTATCACCATGATGAAATTCCACCATTCGAAACTGAAATGTTTGTTTGAATTGGCTTTAGCCATGTTTGGTAACCAGATAAGAATAGCCAGGTACTTCCCCATCTCCTTCCCTTCCCCGCTACCTTCAGCATAACAACACCCAATTGGGGATGCTATAGTCTCTCTATAGACAGTTTGGAACAGTTGTGACTCTTCTGCGGTATTCATATTTTTTTAAATGTATATTTAACCCATTGGCCACAAACGTCGGCGTCCTGCCGGGTGTGCAACTGAGATACTTTACCACAAACCCCGGCGAGCCGCCGGCCTAGAGTATGCCCGCCAAAAAACGTAAAACGGAGCATGATAGTGACATCTTTGAACAAAACTTTAAATGCTGAACATTTTGTAGATAACAAACCATCCATTTGGTAGAATTGGCAATCATAAGTTTCTTAGGTTTTTCCCCTAATATTTGTAATACATGTTTTGTAAATAGCCAGCCGCCATTTAATTTCTTCAAAATTGCGAGTGGTTCTAGGATTTTCGTAGTGACCCTGCACGTCCCTGATTGCTTTGAGGACTATAATACCAAATTATTTTATTAGTTACTAGTATACATATGTATGTAAAAAAACAAAAATCATTAATGTTAGATTTATGAATATTATGTTTTTTTTTTAACTTTATGGATAAAAATGTGAAAAAAAACTTACGAAAAAAGAGAAGGTTATATTTGTATCCTTATTTACAAGTATTTTAATATTATTTAAATTTTTATTTTTATGTTTTTCTTTACCATAATCTAAAATGTAAACAAATTTAAAGAAATCAATTCATTTGAATTTGTGGTTCAAAAGTTACAATAGATTTAGTATATCAATGCAGGTTTTCAATTTTTGGTACAAAATTAATTCAGTGGTGAAGGCCAATTTTTTAACTCAATAATTCTGTGGCCAATGGGTTAAATTCTGTAAGTGCGTGGAAAAAAATAATAACTGAAGGCAGATGTGAAACATCGAATTTGAATTTTATTGAAGGAAGTGAAAATGAAGGAAAACAATATTTTTTTTTACCATTGTTTGTCGAAAATGAGACAAACTTGATGGTGAACGTACGTCTGCACCCCCCCAAAAGGAAACATACAATCATTTCGCTCACACGTTTACAGAAAATGAAACGCAATCCCCGTCGCAAAAAAGTAGTACACTTTTTTGTCACAGTCACACGTATTTTGTGTCTCACTATTATTTAATGTATAAGAAAGAGCTGCAGCATTATAATGATAAGGAAGTATGTTTATTGCCTTTTTTTGCCACCACAGTACCGTTACCATGAATCGTCACAATAAATATAAAAGCTTTCAAAAGTTAAGCAATAATAAAATTTATTAAATCTGTGAATGCCTCAAGACATCATTCATGTTGAGTATTAAACACCAAACACAACTTTTATTTTTATTATGTCAGAGTAATTATTATCTTATTTCATTTCCGTAGCAAGTAGGTTATATAATATTATAAACTTTTTAAATATATTATAATAAAAATAAATATAAAACTTTTTCCCACTTTAATTTTATTGACCGTAACCGGTTTCAGCTTGTCAGAGCCATCTTCAGATTGGTACAAATTATTCTTAGCCTACGGTTTATATACATACATATGGGGGAGGGAAAGAGGGGTGGTCTAAAAGGATTTTAATCAATTATATTAATTACATCAAAAATAAAAACAGAAATTTAAAAACTCTTTTGTAATATTGTGATTTATTTTTGAGGTACTGTGCAGTCAACGAAATTTCTCGTGGCTGTGAAAATCTCATATAGTATCTCTTTAAAGTGATGAATGTACCTAATTTATTACTTTTAATTATCTCATGGTCATGTTATTTATATGAGCAACGTAAAAACTAAAATATTTTTCATTCTACTTTCAAACTTCGCATTTTTTGGACACCATAGAGAAATTACATTTTCAAATATTGCGCCAAAATAGTTAATATTCAGCGCCCATAGACTAGAGCAACAATCCACATTGCCATATGCGACATCTGCCGGCGATTGCTTTCTTTCGCTTTTGATATCAATTTCCGGTACGTATATTTCGTAAACTGTGATATCAAAATAGGTATTTTTGTGAAATAATAAGAGAAATGAGCGAAATATTTATACAGATTTGTGCATAATATCCATGTTACGGTGCCGGATTTGTGTTTTTGTTAAAAAAGTTTCCCTGAACATAGGATGTTTCTCGATTCGAGACGTCAGATTCATAACCTCTAAAAGTTCCAAGTAAGTACACATGTCACTTCGTTTCTGATTGTTTTTGTGGTTCTTTCAGCAATGGCCGATGCGGCAACGAGTAAACCCAAGCCGGCGAAGGCTCCCAAAGCCGCCAAGGCCCCAGCGCCCGTGGTAGAGGCTGCCTCTAAGACAGTCAAAGTTGCCAAGAAGAGGCACGGAAGGTTGTACGCCAAGGCTATCTTTACTGGATACAAGCGCGGCCTTAGGAACCAACATGAAGGCACAGCCCTTCTGAAGGTATGTTACTTCATCATTTTATCAATTACTTACAATTTTTCGATAAACGGAAGTGCTGCTTGAAATGATGTTTTGACATTTGAAACCTGAAGGCAAAAATGCTCTTGTGGACAAACTTTTTACTGATCATGACAGCTTTTTAAAGTATAATATCTTTCTCCTCCCTAAAACACGATTTTAGAGTGTGTTAACTAAATGGATTAGTGATGTGATGTTTATTTTGAGGTTAACCAATCTTCCGTCTAATTGAGAATGTGGTGGATATGCACTGCAGACTTACCGATTCATGTTTTAAATTTCTTCTCGAATAAGTGATATCTAAAAGAGAATATTGAATAAGATTTCAAACATCTTTTTCACGGATTGTACCACGTCTTACAGCTTTGAGTTTATGCAAAATGTCTTGGGTGCCAAAAGACAAGATTTTTAATGAGAAGATAATGAAATTAAGTTACTGTTCTACTAGAACATATTCTGCGGATTCAGATGGCTAGCATGTAAATGATTTAAACGGAAAATTAATTTAACAGCATAATACCCCAACTTTTCATACCAAAGAATAATTCTTTGTTTACTAAACTGTTTCTAAACAATCATTGTTAACTTGTATGTTAATAGAAATGTGCTGACCCAACAGTTGATAAAATTATTGTATATTCTATTAATTGTTATTAGTCTACGTGTAAGCATGTTTTTGAATTGAAATTTCTGGAGGTGAATTATGTTGTTATTCCTTAGCACCATTGTTGCATTGTGCTAGTAGCACTAATAAATAAAACACTAACACTGTTTGAAGAAGTGAAGTATTGAAATACCTTATTTATTAGATTAAATTAAAAAGGATGGATACAGGTAGGAATAGGGGACAAATTATTTTATTTTATCAGTTTAATAATAATGAGAAACGATTATTTCAGTCATGGAAAGAAAATAATTCATTTTAATACATAGTTGTTTAATTCAAATTAAAATTAATTGTTAGCAGTCATTGTTGTGAATATGAAAGTTTGATGGTTAGTATTTTTGTTTAGTTTAGTTAGTATCTAAATTTGTTTAACCCAAATTATGAAACCAAGAACCTAAATTAGGTTCGTAGTTCGAATTTAATTAAAGGTAAAAATGTGTAAGCCTGTCTCTTGGATAAAACGGAGCGTTAGTGTTGTCGAATTTCGATACACGGATAATTCGGATATTCCGTTTTTAACTAATAGACAATCCGCCGCCCCGGGAACCTTTATTGGATAACCAACACCTCCGCCATAGGTCACCCCAAGTGGTTCGCTACATTTGGTGATTTAGCAGGGGTGCCCGGGTTCATGAGGTGAAGTTTGTCTAGGTCTTGGAGGCGGATGACCAGGACTCACTGAACCCCAGATTCCTACCCACCCCTTAAAACCTTTACTTCACAAAATTCTCCTCTCCTTTCCTAAAAAAACTCTCCTCTCCTTCCTTTCCTTAAAAAACCTCTCCACACAGCATTCCCAAAGATGACATAGGCCCTGAGGGAAATTATTTTCCTCAGGTCCTCCTGTGGAGTTCATGTAAAAAAAAAAAACCAAATATGTCCTTTGTCGGAAGTACCAAACTGATAAAATAAATTCTCAGCAAAATAAAAACAAAAAACACCTACTTCGAATTATACCTAGTATTAATGTGTTGAGGTTCAAGCTGCGAAAGCCGCGTCAACATCATTTAGATATACATCCCAGGTTTTGAATGTTTTGTTTGGCAAGCAGGGATTGTCTACCGGGTATGTGTAATTTTTCTAATACCTTTCTTTCCATGTTCTATCGGACATCAACGAAATAATGCACGTAGATGATCAGTTTTTAGGTATGATTATTGTGACAATTCTCAATCGTGTAGTGAAAAAATTTGTGGTAAATATCACTATTCATAGCCGAAACATTGCTTGAAATGTCTTTAACCTCTGGTTTGCCGATTGCGCGCCCGGGACGCATAAAAAAAATTTGAAATGCGATTTTAAACCTTATGTATAAAGAAAATGTATGAAGGACAAGGTCAGAATCGCTTGGGGCATTCTTGTTCTTGACGTAACAGATATAAGGAACACACCTAGCCTCTCAAATAATCATCTTTGCACATATCTATGACTTTCGAAATGACATTTCTGCCCCGATTTGAGCTGTCAAACTTTGAGCGTCGCATATCATGAAAAGATCGATAAAACTATCAATTTGTCAAATAAACGCAAGTAATATTGTTTGTAAGCATAGTTTATTGTTCAGGGAACGTGTTTCGGTAAATATTATACATGATAGCATAAAATAAATCCGCAAAATATTACGTCAAAGTCAAAATATCGCGAAATTTTCGAGTTTCCTCCCGTGGCATTTAAGAGGTTAACCATGTTTTGTGACCAGATATGAATAACCAGATGTTTCCCAAGTTTTCTTTTCACAATTTCTCCTCCCCGCTCTTTACCAGGCTAGCCCCCCCGTATTGAAATACAAGACTTGAATTTTGACTAAATCTCGGTTTTGTGATGTATTCCAGATCGAAGGGTGCCGCTACAAGGACGACAGCGCCTACTACGTCGGCAAGCGCTGCGTGTACGTGTACCGTGCCAAGAAGCGCACGTGCGTGCCTGGGGGGCCCAAGGGCCGCAAGACCAAGGTGCGCGCCATCTGGGGCAAGGTCACCCGCCCGCACGGGGGCTCCGGGGCCGTCCGCGCCATCTTCAAGAGGAACCTGCCCGCCAAGGCCATGGGACACAGGATTAGAATCGTAAGTACACCTGCTCTGTTCTAATTACCTTCCCTTCTGGTTGTGTTCAAAGGAGATATTAGCGGTTTGTCTTTAGTTACCATATTAATAGTTGAACTGGTCATTTAGTCTCATTCCCTAAAGTAGGCTTGTAGTCGAGTGGTTCTATCCTCTGCTATCCGAGTCCTCCATCCTTTGCATGAATGACAATCTAACATTTTTATGATGGTAGTATAGAGCGAATTAATGAATAAGGAAAATATACAACCTGAATGAGAATGGCAGAAAAAGTCAAGCACGCCCAAGGAAGACATGACACGACCAAGTGAACCAAATATCTTGAGTTGGACAATGTCAAGAGTCAGAATAAAAGAAGGATATGTATGAGACGATGTATGAATAAGGGGCAAGAAGTGTGTGCCAAAGCCAAGTTGTTTGGCAGTCTTCGCTGCCTGCCCCTACGGAAAACGGTGTGATGGTTATTTTGTGAGTTTTAACCGTAACCTGGAAATTTTTCTTTTAAGAAAAGAAATAAAATAATTTTTAATTATTATATTACCATAGTGCACCTAGTGTTTTATAAGACTTATTATAACCCCTCAGGCATATTTTATCAGAGGTTCGAAATGTTTCTGCTTTGCAGTAAAATTTTTGCATTCAAAGATTCACAGATCAGGGCCGGAGCTAGGGGGGGCAAATCGGGGTGCCCGCACCGGGCGGCAGTTTTAGGGGGCGCCAAAATCGTAATTTATATTCAAAATTAGTAAAATACTTAGTTTTTTTACCACTTTTATTGTTTACGTAACCAACATGTTTCGTGAGCAATGCTCACTTCTTCAGGGTTTATTAACTAATTATAAATAATAGATAAAGACAATGGTCATAGACATTGACAACATAATTATAAATTATAGACCTAGTCAATGGAAAGGTGGGAGTGGGTAGAGGGAAGAGGCAATAGGGAAATTTTAATAAGTAATAGGGCTAATTTTGAATTAAAATGGTGCCACAAAATAAGTTTGCTGTATTTGAAGGCGTAATTTATATGTTTGATTGAAAAAAAACTTGATATACAAAGCGCCTGGAATCCAGCGCACGTTGTTCATAATAAATTATTAGTGAAATCATACATTTAAACTGCAGTAGTGGAAATCCCCCCCCCCCCCCTGCCCCCCACCGTTTCTGCCCTGGATCGAAAAATTCGTAGATCCGGGGCTGAAAGATTAAGAAGTTATAAAAATGGCTCAATGTGCGTTTTTCTAAATAAAATTACTGGTAACGAAAAAAAAAAAATAAAAACATTAGATGGGCGTATTACAAACGTTATTGTCGCTTCACATTTTTGTCGTTCCATGTAAAAATAATTGATGAAAAATTTCCAAAGTTTCACTAAAATTTTCAAATTGCGATCTAAAATTTTGGTCTCATAAAGAGGGGTACATTTTACTTCTGCGGTTAGTTTTTGAATAAAATGTACATATAAAATATCTTTGTGTTCTTATTTTTTTTTATTTCAAAGATTATATGTTTATTGTGATTTATAATATTTGAAAGCGTATTTTAACAGTTTTCTGATACATTCAGAAATATTCCATCTAATATTTGGATTATATTGTAAAGCGGAAATATTTTGATCCTTTGACATAACACGGTCGAGGCCCGAGGAGTTAAAGTTTTATTTCATCAATTTATCAAACCATAAAGTGACTGCTTTCTACCAAAATATATAAAAAATATGTATTATTATTTCGAGATTTATTACGTCTGTAATCCACCTCAGATTCCAATGATTAATTTTTGGGATACTAAAGACAAGTCGTTTCACAGAATTTGTCAATTTCAAAGTTAAAATTCAAGTTTTTAGATTTCCAATTCCAGATAAAAATTAGTGCAAGTTTAATAATGCCAGTACCCACTTGAATGGATTTTATACTATTAGTTTGAATTGTCTTATTGTTTAAGTGATCCGAGGAGAATCCTATATTGAACTTTGAAATTTCCATTTATCCATAAAAAAAATCTGGTTTCCTTTGATTGTGGCAGTATTACTATGCAGTTTTAATTTGTCTAAAAATATGGATACCTTTTTATCAAACAGTTCCTTTTATCTCCCAAGACCTTCATTGTTTAATAAATAATCTCTAAATGATGCTTTTGACATTTGAAACCTGAATAAATAATTCTTGTGGACAAATTTTTTTACTGATCATCGTCACCAAGAAAATTGCTTCTAATTTCCCTTTGCAACATTTCTAATCAGTTTGTATTTCTGTCTTTCCAGATGATGTACCCATCGAGGATATAGGCGCTTGACATGTAATTAATTTTATAAGATTAAAAATACACCAAAAAAATCTGAGCCTGTGTTTTATTCGATTCACATATTATTATAATAATTCTCAATGGTAAACCTTAATTTTTTATGTTATCCTTTCATCATCAGAATTTGGCCTTTTCTACAAATGTTCTCCAATGGCTTTAGTTCATCGCCTTTAGTCCTTCCCGTCCTGCAGTCTAAGAAGTGACTTCCTCTGGGCACTTGTCGCTTCTATTGGGGCACCCACTGAAAAATACAGTACACAGTAAAAATGCATAGCGAATTGCTGGCCACGTCCTCTTTAAATATTGACATCGTCGCTCTTACGCTATGTATCGTTTTTTTGTTTTTTTTTTTAATTCAAAGGCTTTTCCATAGGAAAACGCAAGTATCCTATACAATTCACATCATAGACAACTTGTTGGGCATAGTCCATGCATGTCCCTACTGAAATCATCAGACATGCGTAGCAACCACTCCAGATATGTCAACATTATCTTTCATAACCTCACCCTCAGCCAATGTAGCTATCTTCTTTTGTTGACTGTTTTGTTCCTAGCATTGGGATTAAAGCAGGCCTGGCGTAAAACCTATACCGGTTCAGTCGAGGCGGCAACTGAAATAGGATAGGATTTGTTCAAAAATCACCTACAAACCCTATACCGGTTCAGTCGCCAACGCGCTTCATTGTTCTTATCTGTTTCAGTGTCGGTGATGACTGTAATTATATTTTGATACATAATTAAAACTTGCATTACATATTTTATCATTTACTGCACACTTTGCTTCAATGACATTCATATATCGTCACATATATATACAAGCCCATACCTACTAGTTCAGTCATCCTAACAGTCAATAATACCGTCAGACAGTTTACGCAGGGCTATGCAGAGGATGGATCGCTGACAGTGGTGCGCTACATTTGGTCACTTAGCAGGGGTGCCCGGGCTAGATTTGTCTAGGTCTTGATGGCGAATGCGTTAGCCCACTGGCCGGTCAGATTGAGAGAGACCGGTTAAGGGAGATTCTTATCCACCTCATACTTTTTTTCATCTGTCTCCTGCTTGGAGTTATTGTAAAAAAGTTGTTTTTTTTTTCACATCACGGTCAAAACTGGGGAATGAATTTCGATAAGCATGGACACGAGAATGGTTTCTCTCCGCTGTGAGCCAGACCATATGAATTAAGACTTCTGTGACCATGAATAGTTAGAATAAGAGGGTGGTTTTTCTTCATGGTGAGTCCGGCATGTGCCTCTTAAACTGGATTTTTCTGAAAACGAATAGCTACAGTCGGGACACGAGAGAGGTTTTCTCCACCGTGAGCATAAATAAACCAAACCACACAATGTGAGTCAGTAACGGTATGTAACTGTTTAAATTAGACTTTTGTGAAACATGCTAGTTAAAGTTGGAACAAGAGAATGGTTTTTCTCCACTGTGAGTCAGTGTGTGCCTCTTTGAACTGGAAGCTGGAACTGCGGTGATGGCCCCTTCTGAATATCAACCATCTCTATGGTATCCTTAGATGATGCGCATTGATGTACACTGCTACCACCGCCATCTTTATTCTTCAAAGCCGTGCTGTAGACTTGGTGGGAACTGAGATTCGTAGAAAATGTATTTAACAAGGTTAGCTCATCGAGGGGGCAGAGCGGTGATTGGCTAGAAAGTCATGACATAGCTTGAAGTCCATTTCCACTGAAATATTTGAATTTACTACAACACAAGTGGTGTCAAGCGATTCTGAATGCATTTGCAAAGATTTATTTATAATACATACTTGGGTAATATTATTCTTACTAATTATTATATTCAAAGTAAAGTTCGTGATAACAGGGAAAGATCCCAGGAATATTTGCAGTGTTCCTTATGCATTGATCATGTAGAATCGAGTTTATTAGCGCCTTGCATGTATTGCCTTTGAAGACTTTCAAATTGAAAATCTCGTTTCGCAAATTGTCATGACAAGTGTTGAGAATATTCTTACGAAGAGTCGCACATGGTGGTAGATATCCTCAGCATCGCCTTGGTGAAAGTCATGAAAGACCACCATTCAGAATGGAAGCGTTGCTTGAAATGGCTTTGGATGGTGACCATATATGAATAGCCAGGTACATCCCCACCTTCCTCCTCATTTCCTTCCCCACTCCGTACTGAAATAGCCCAAACTCTTATCACTGTAAATGGAATAATGCAATTTATTTAAATGCAACATAAATTATTCTGAAATGAACCTAATTTCAACATGGATAAAGATAAAAGAATTGTTTTAGCATCAACTCCACACAATAATTGTTTTAACATCAACTCCCCAAGGAAAATAAATTCCTTAGGGCCTATGTCCTCTCTGGGGATGCCATAAATAAACCAATTCGGGGATGCTGTCCAGAGGGTCTTATTGAGAAGATGAGGTTGTGAACATGGAAAACGGGTCTTGAAGAAACTCATGTTGTAGTAGGGAGGAAAGACTAAAATCTTTTCACAGCCGAACTGTTGAGCTCAAGAATGAGTCGTAAAAAAAACAATATCTAGGGAAATTTCGAACTCCGACAAATTTTTTTTAAAATGACAATATTACTGGTATTGCTAGTCGCTAATTTATTTTTTTGTAATTCCCATGCATCTTATATATTGTTGATGCACTTACATAAATCAAGCAATGTTGTTTTTAACACTGACAAATCAAATTGATATTATGTATCTAAAAAGATGAATGGGGATTCTCAAAAAAAAAATTAGGTTTCAAACTACGTTTGTATCGAAGCATGTTTATTAGAAGAAATTTTCTTCAGTTTCGGTGATTTCGGTTGATTTTAATTTTGCAAAGTGATTTTTATTAGGAATTCCGTTTTAAATTCAGTGGTAAGTGTATACATACTTTAAAATTATTATTTCACTTAAGAAATGGGACGTTTGTATAATTATGATCTCATTATTCTGTACGTTTACATTTGACACCGTGACAGATCTTTCAGATTAGTTGTGCCATTGAAAATCAAGAATTTCCATTAGCAAAATTATGAATTGCTATGTAAGAAAGATAATAAAGATGGTGACTACGAACTTGCGTAAATGTGATTATTTTAATTATTTGACCGCTTACCAATATAATAACATGCACAACAAACGTTTATTATGTAAATCATGGGTCGGCAACCTTTTGTTGTAAAAGGGCCAAAAATTGTATGTTGGGATTAGTGCGGGCCGCACTGGGGCGACATGTAATTAAGTATAGTGATACTTGGTGACTTAGTAGAGGTGCCCGAGTTCACGGGGTGAGGTATGTCCAGGTCTTGGCGGCGGATACATCTGCCCATCTGCCGCGTGGCGGACTGGATCGAGAGACTGGTTGAGGGAGGCCTTTTGACCTTTCTAACCGGACTCTCACTCGGACTCATCGCCTTGCACTGCTGTTGGAAAGGTTGATTCATACATGCATCACTCCTGGACACACTGATACCCAGATTCCTACCCACTTTTCCTTCCCAGAACTTCCAATCCTTTTCTTCCTCAAAATGACCCTTCACACGGCATCCTCTAAGATGACATAGGCCCTATTAGGAGCTGTTGTAAAAAAAAAAACTACAATATTTGTACAAATATTTTAGTTTAATAAAACGCTTATTGTATGTTTTTACAACATTTATTGTAGTTAATAAAATCAATGCGATTCTTGTTGTTGCAGTTGACTTGCAAGTTTTCCAATAAGCTTGCATTTGTGGCGTTCATACAACTATTTTTCGCCACTCTAGAATTCGCGAGAAGGAACCACCGCCGCAAAGTGCTTGCAAATTCACACTACGCGCAGCACCTACCTATGCACTTATCGGCAGACATGTACTCGTGAGACCGGCTGCCGACGAATAATAATATGCATCACCTTCGCAAAAGGTTTAGACTCAAGCGTGCATTCACGACTACAGTGACGAGTACATTCTAGCACCTTCCAGCGCACGTATTGCCAGCGAGTGGAAAGCTACTCGGCCGCTCGCTCTTATATAAAGCGGCCCGCTAAACTACAAACTTGTTCAGTTCTAGTCAGTCTCGCGACGCGCTAATCAAAACAGTTCAGTGCAATCTCAACGGTCTCGCCTCTCTACAGCGAAGCAGTGTAACTCTCAGTGCCCGCGCATCAGCTCTCTCTCCTCCCAGGGCAGCTTCCTTCGTGGACATCACAAGGACTATCTGCCGGTGACTCCACTCACCGAGTCACCGCCGTTTCCATCCGCAACGCGCGTCGAGCAGCGGCCCGGGAGACGAGGTCATCCTACACCGCCACGGTGTCAAGCATCACGCTGGTGGCTCCACTCACCGAGTCACCGCCGTTCATCACTCCAGGGCAGCTTCCTACGTGGACATCACCAGGACTATCTGCCGGTGGCTCCACTCACCGAGTCACCGCCGTTTCACCTCCGCAACGCGCGTCGAGCAACGGCCTGGAAGATCAGGTCTTCTCCGCGACGAGCGTCGAGCAACACTCTGGTGACCTGCAGGCCCGTGGCCTGCTCCACCACAGCATCTCCGACCTGCTTCACCCATCATGACCGAGCACCCGCAACGCTTCATTCTACGGCACTTCATCATCTCATGTTACACCGACCGACCTCAGCTACGTAGCTCATGCTTCAATAAACGACTGGACTCGCAACCAACACGGATGCCTTTCATTTCTCTCACTCCGTCTCCGCTCCCTCAAATTATTGAAATAGAGTCGGTAGTTTTGCATCAAAATGTGAACCCGATAACGGAGAACAGTGTTCGTTTTCTCGATAATTCAGAATTGAAAAAGCTTGCTCACAAATTAATGTACTATCAAACATAGTAATTAATTGCTCACCAAACCATTATAACTCCTTGTAGTCTTCAGAAGGCCAACCCCAAGTTTTTCCTTTAGAAGCCAGTGTGGTTTCACTTTGCAAACCTATCACGTTGATTTGCTAATCGCTCTCCCTTCGCTACCCCTTCGCTCCCTTTCTCGCTCCCTTTCACTCCTTTGTGTATGATATCGTCCGTCACGTGCGTTGCGGCGAGAATCTTGCGGGCCGCACCAAGACGCCTCGCGGGCCGCATGCGGCCGCAGGTTGCCGACCCATGATGTAAATAAAAGGAATAACACTTTAAGGCGGATCTCCTGCGCCAGAATACACATGAAAACTAGCTTGAACCCCACTATAAACGTTCTTTGTTTTCCGTCTCCTGCGTTTTTTTAAACATGGTTTGAAAGATTGGTGTGAACAGGTGTGAAGTTCGCGCGGTCACACACTTTGCTAGTGGCCTGTCCACGAGTCCACGCGTCCACGAGTGCGCAACTGACTTGACGTTTGACGTTTAGCGTTTAAATAAATGTTAAAATATGTTCCGATGAAGAAGAGATGCTACATCAGGGAGAAAACAGAGATATTTTAATAGATGTTTATTTACCAGGAAAGATTTCCGACTAATATCAATTATTATGACCTAAAGTCAGTATTTGAATTTCGAATGCGTAATTAATTACGCATTCGAAATTCAAACGTCAAAAGTCGAGTTCTGTTAAGAAATTTAGCGATGATATTGTAAACGAAATATAAAGGAGAACACGCAGATTTAACTTAGACCTAACCTACCTAACTAGATTTTTATTAGGTATTTATTTATCAGGGAAAGAATAGAATACCTATTTTAATTGGTCATTTCTTCCGTGTCTCTGAAACCGATTTATAAATTAATAGACTTTATTTACAAGTGAGATCACGAAAGATATAATCATCATTACGACAGTATTTATTTGGAATTTAAAGTCATAATTAGGTATTAGGCTCGCGCGGTTGACATAACCCCAAACGTCATTCGATTTACCTCCGGTACCAACCAACCGCTTCGTACGGCTCCTGTAAAAATTAGTCTTGGTAGCTGCATAACATAACCAACTATATAACGGTTATTTAAAAATACCCACAACTACGCTAGCGGCAGCTCGGGTATTTGGTTATTTGGTTGTGGCGGTTGCGGGGGTTGTTGGTTGTTGGCGGTTGGTCAAAAACTACCTGATACCCAATACCCATTCCCACCACTGAAAAAACCAAAACCTACACAACCATGATAACCACTGATAACTAGAAAACTAGATAACTATCACAACCTCATACGTCATACATAACCAGTAGTTGGCAACTGGCAACTGGCACCCTAAGCCATCAGTTGTAGCTCCACGAGCCGGCGTGGCGTGCGGAGCTATATTCTTGTAATATTATACTGAATTTCTTTCGAAAAATCTTACGATTGCGGAATTTTTTAGAAGTAAAAAATAGTGTTTAATTATTTTAGTTTATTGCTTCGCTTAGAATATTATTAGTATATTTAGGTATTTTTACATAAGTGTAAAAGTTTAAAACATTTTGTTTATAATTTGTGAAAGTTTTGTTAAAAAATTGTGACATTATAAATATTGCAGGCAATATTTGGGCCGATTTTACAAACATAACGTGGATAAAAAAGCGCCGTGTAAATTGTGTAAACTTGTTCTGAATTATAAAAATTCAAGGGGAAATTAAACTTCCCATCTAAAAACAACACATATTTCTGCATTTGCTGAATTAAATGCGTTTTCACCAACTGAAATCAAAAGTGCTACAGTGCCGAACGCCATTATTAAAGCGCCCAAAGCGTTTCACTTTATGATGCTCCATCTACTTCATCAGGACCACCAAAACCCAAAGGTAAATGGATGCATATAAACCAAAAAAGAAGAACGCACAGCAAAAGGGAATAATCGACATGGGTTTGCTCACCGATAGTTTCCAGCCTTTTTGCTTGGTGGAAGAAAGTGTGTTTATTGTCGGAATTTCCCATCCTAATTGCTAAAGTATTTTAACTCCTCGATTTCCAGTAATTTGATAATTACTCTGGCCGGAATATTGTTCATAATAATAACTTTTTGCCAAAATATTAACAATCTATTTACTTGTTGCGCTTGGGAAATAACGTACATAAATATAATATTGTTTTGTAAAAATATTTGTAGTTGATATATGCAGGTTTGTTTCACATTGAAAGAAAAAATAATGGTCCGTTATAATAATAGAGTGATGCCGTAAATAAAATACTTCTGAAAGTAATAACTATGTAATAATGGCAACAAGCTATCTACCTTCATTTACATGTATATCTTTCGAGAAATTTTCAGTTCTTATTTATGTAATCTTTGTTGTGTATAGCAGTCGTGTGAAATTTCACTACATTCGATTTATCAGGCATTGCAATAAATTTACATTTTTACAAGCTTATAATATATTTTCCATTGGAGGTATTTATTTAAAATTTAATTTAACTTATTTTATTCCCTTCTAAAAAATTTCTGATTGCTTCCCTGCTTGTAACTGGTGATTATATTCGTTAAAAATCGACAGCGCCATACGGGTCACATGTTTTGTCTTTATTTTTCTTTGGTGACGTGGAACGGTAATATTAGATAGTTCGCACAGCGTTGTCCCTTTTCGTGGGTCAAAAACTCACCCGATACCCAATACCCACGGACAAAACCAAATACCTCACCACCGTACCATCAACTGTAACCGGCAATAACTGAGATAACCAAATAACCGTTTTATAACCAGTTATCTACATACTAATAACCAGTTGGTTATGTTATTGAATTTCTGGCCAGTTACCCAAGACTAGTAAAAATATGAACTTATTTCCCCCCCCGCCGGCCCCGCCGGCCCCGCCTGCCTTCCCGCTCCCGCTTCACCCACTTCAAAAATAATATTAATATTAATATTGTTAATATTCGTTATTATGTTATAATTTTATTATCAAATATATTTATTATATTGTATTTAGGTATCATAATATTTTAAACTAGTGATTATTAAGCTTGCTCATTGCGCATAACCTCAAAAACTTGTTCGGTTTGATTCTCCATACATGACCGCATCGCGCGCATAAATGAACCATACATGATCGCGCGGCTCTTGTAAAAATATGAACACATTTCCCCCCGCCAGCCTTCCCCCTTCGCCCGGGAGATGAATGTTTTCCGTCGGCTGTGGCTCACCCAAAACATTGAAAATTTGAACACGAAGTGTTCAAATTTTCAATGTTTTGGGTGCTGTTCAAGCTAGTGTTCATGTGTATTGTGGCGCAGGATACGGGCCTTTAAAAGTCCGCTGTATCAAAGTGCGACAACCTCCCCCCCCCCCCCAACACGGGTTTTGATTGTACCCCGAAATGTAGGGAAATTTTGCCTCGAAATCTAGGGAAATAATTTTTTTGGGCATACCATCCCTGACTGGTTTATTTAGGCACAATTTAAATTTATGCATTTGTGATCATGTGGTTTTATGATGTGGTTTATTTGTTGATGTTTGATCAAACTCCAATGATCTTTTTGCACAAAACAGTGTAAGTAAAAACATATAAATATTACTTATATGCTTTTCATCTCAGACTCAAAACGGAATTAACAACAACATTAAATAGTTGTCTGTACAAACGATTGAAATTCGAGGTTGCACATTTTTAAAACCAAGTCAAAAGGGAGGCAGTTCTTATATTATCTTTTGCCTACATTATTATGTGTTCAAACCTAAGAAAAGTGTGTAATTGTGATGTGTCGTTTTAATTGTCGAAAAATCCTCTTTCAGTTTGACGGTAAACAAAGTTGTGCGATCCGCCCACACAACGGCGACGTGGCGGACGCTATTGTGCATAAATATACTAATCCCTAGATCGATATCTTCGGGCCTTCTCCATACAAAATGGTCTGTCGTCATATCTGTCATCAAAACCACAGATAAACCCATAAAATGAACTGCAACGGCGCGAGTAGACTAAAAGATAGAGGAAGTTTATTTGCCTACCATAGACAATACAATCGCACTCGACCTACTTCATTCATTAGCCCAATAAATTATTTAAAAAACAAAAATGCTTGAAAGCACAAAAAGGTGAAAGTTTCCCCAGGACAACATCATTCCATCCGACAAAACGCTATCCTGAGGAAATGAGCTTTACATCATTTTTTACAGCTCATTTTCTCAGCAGGGAGCTTTGTCAGACGGAAACCTGTTATCCTGAAAATGATAACTCAGGGGTACATTTTAAAATACTTTTTTAATTTTCAGAAAGACAATCGATAATAGCATATAAAACACTGGATCCGCTGGAAATATCGATACTGGAAAGGAAAAATGGCTAGAGCGTCATACTGCTGTGACATTAAAGATGAACCTACATAATAATTTACACTGTTAATAAGTAATAAGTTATACTGTTTATGTACATTCATCTTTAATATCACAGCTATATGGCGTTTTAGCCATTTTTCCTTTCCTGTCTCCATATATATTTTAGTTCTTGTAGAACGAAATAAAAAATCTACATATTCTAAACATATAAATATTATTTCCTTTCAACCAAAATAACAGATGTATGAGTATACTTTCCCATAGGATGGGGACCCATTTCAGCCATCTCACAGCAAAAGTTCTGAAATAAATATATCACATTTAAAAAAACCATACATCACATTAATAAATTTGGGAATGCATAATACTTGTGATGAACAAAGTATGTATGCGACAGGCCACGTCAAGAGTCGGAATAGTATGTGTGAATCGGTTTACATGAATTCTGTGGGTCGAAATACGTGAGAGGCGGAGAGCGATAGACAACCTTTGCTGCTCTAAAACTCATACCAAAATTATAATCAAATCACTTGCATGGATTGTAATCAACGTACGATCCATACCACTCATTGGGACTGCTACCGAGATAGTGGATCATTAATAATCATCTGCAACAGGGTCTCTCTTTCTTTATGGTGGAAACGAGAGGTTAAACTAAGCTCTCCGAGCATTATTTGACCCTGTTATACGTGCAAGTAATCGTAGCAAGTAGAGATATAAACAAAATCACCTTTCTTTGGAATCATGCGACATGTCTTCAACTGAGGCGTTGAATTCTCCTCTGGTGTTCTTGTTATATCTGAAAATTGAAAACACTTTTTACGATATTTGTATCTCAAATGAAATTATGTTCACAAAACAACATTTTGTATTGAGCTCCTACAGAGAAATGCGAATGCTACCATTTAAATACTCCACAAACATTTAAATGTAAAATTGAATAAAGCAAGGATTGTATGCAAAGACTGAGTTGTTTGGCAGTCGGTCCTCTCCGCCTATCCTGCGGGGAAACATGATGATTTGTTAATTGAAGGTTTGTTAAGTAAAACATTATTATTTTTACCTTGTACGAGGTCTTGTATGAGATGGGCATTTTCACCTTGGCCAATTGCCACTCAAGCTTCCACCTATCTTCTGGGGTGAAAGGTGATCGGAGGAGACTTTTTCCTTCTGTCCAGAAGGGTTTTCGGGACATCAAGCGGCATGCTGCATGTTGTGAGGTGTTCGAACATTTTCTGAAACGAAATATGTATAACATTAACCACTAGTACCCATAAGCTTGTTTTCACGATAAATTCAAAAAAGTTTTTCGTAAGCAAATGTCATTAACCTCAAATTGATTTACAGATAAATTAAGATGAATGTAAATGTTTTATGTAATTACCTGATTTCTTTATATCAATTACAGACGTGTGTATACCATTTTTTCACCTCTAGAATTCATGTAAACACATTTTGAATAAAAATATGTCCAACGGCAAATCAAGCATCAAATTATGGTCGAACATAAATAAACATTTCCGTTCGACATGCACGTCGCACGAAACTGACTTTAGTTAATTCTGTGAAGCCTTTAACGCTGCACGGCTTTTTAATGATTTCTCGACGCGCTTTAACATTAGCAACCAACACTTTAAATTCAAAATATTTACGTACAACACGCAATAACATCGACGCTAAAAATGTCAAATAAAATCCCTCTACCGGATAATAAATATACTAAACCCTACCGGATGTTTCTAATAACTATCACCGTCATCATCGAAATAAATACATAAACCGGATGTATTCGGCGGCGACGCCATTAGTTTCAAAATTTTAGTAAGTTATACGCCCCTGCTATTGTGGCTGAGCCACTCTTCGCGGCAAATAGGTTTATTGGCTTGCACGAAAGGGATAATCTAACTGCATTTTGGCAAAACCTTACCAACACTTTGAATAATGCCGGTCCGCAAAAAACATCCATTCAGCCACAAAAGTAAGTTGTTCTGTCAACTTTAAATGGTATTTGTTGTAGTGTATTTGATTTGTGTGCTGTAATGAAACATTCGTTTCAGGTGTGGACCACATTAAAATCAATAGGACCAGGGTTGCCAAAATGCGGAGAGACCGGCTGCAGACTGGGTCAACAAGGATTTCACTCACTTAGCCCGAGAAGAAAGTCCTTGGCCTGATGGGGAAAGTGACTGTCGAAGGACTCAATTTATACGACAACCTTCCCAATGATGTATGTATTTTATACTTTGTACCCATGCACGTTCATGCCCATCACTTTTGCTAGTTTACCAGTTTACATATTATGTGTTATCAACAGTAAATATTTACCTAATAGGGACACGCTTAAATATGCACTTTTTATTACAAAAACACTTAACATCAGTTAGATAATAATGGGAAGTAAGTATTTCAGTTTCCGGAATTGAAAAATAGTTATTTCGTTAAAATTAAAAACGATTACTGGCTTGGCGGCCATTGTCATTGATGTCAAAGTTTTAAGGTTATTTTTTTTCTTCTCTTATTTAATCCAAAATATTAACACATGAATAGGTTCTTAGTTTGGGTTAAATTTAAAAAGGAAAAAAAACTAGCCTAAAAAATTATATTAATATTATTATGTCAAAACATGGCGCGAAGAAAAGATGTTAAATTGTCTGTTTTTTTAATGAAATATCTATAAAATGCATTATTTTCCAGTTCCGGAAACTGGAATACTTACTTTTCATTATTATCTAATCGATATTAAGAGTTTTTGAAATAAAAAGCCGAATAACATACCAAATTTCTGACATGCATGATCACAAATCACAACACTAAACTCACTTCGGATATAATGCATACATAATATAAGTGTCTCTATGGCCTGATTCATCAGCCAGTCCGTATCCTTGCTATGTATGACATTCCTCGCTCCAATTTAAGCTGGATAAATCTACCGCTCAAGCCCCCCCCCCCCCCCTCCATTAAATTTTTTTTTTTTTTAGAGTAGGAAATACAAAGATTTTAGCGCACCATCCATTTTTGTGAGCAACCGCCATTGGTTATAAAACGTAAAGAAATTTCATATAATACAATTAGATGTTTATTTCTTTTACAGAGATCTCCTCTGGCACTGATGGAAGTGGCAGTGGATGTCGACGAGCCCCTGTAGCTGAAGAGATGCATCAGGAGGGTGAAGGTGTGGCAGAGCGGCTGAGTGCTCTGTAGTAGTGGTGGAGTGCGGGATGAATACCTAAACACTGTTGCTGGCTCTTCACTTCCCTCTCCCCCTCACCAAGCATCAATCCGCAGACAAAGGAGAAGAACTCAATTCGTAGCAGGTAATTCTTCATAAAAATCAATTAGATTCATGTCCGTCGCATGTCAGCTCGCAGGATAACCAAGCATGGTTGTATCCATGAAGTCAGTGGCGGTTCTTCGCAGGGGGACAATGGGAACGGTCCCCACCAGTTACGCCCAAAACCTACTAAAGGAAATAACAGTCGATGCTTTTTCTTCACTAAATGAATAAATTCTTTAAACAAAAAAGTAATTAACACTTGCAGAAATAAAATAGAAAATCATTCCGGATCATTTTAATGCGGCCCGATGACCGACCGGTCTGGCCAGCGAGAGCGGAATGATAGCTGACAGCGAACTGAGCGCATGTCGCACGAACTATGAGTCCATTTCCCAGTGCGCAGAATCTATTGCGCACTTGGGGGGACAATCCGAGGGGTACCCCAACGTTTCTTACACGCTATCGTATACCACCCTATCATATACATACCCGAAAAACGCGCAGGCGCACTCGTATGTGAATTTCAAACACCGTGGGGATCATTCACTAAATCCCCACGACAAACTACCGAACCATTTGTTTGAGAAGTGTTGGGCGGTAATCGCTCGCATTCAAATTAAGTTCGATAATAATCTTGCAAGATAAAGAGTTATTTTTATCAAACTATATTGTAAATTGGTTTATATCTATAGACATTTTATATTATTTTGTGTTTAGATATACGATTAGCATGACCATCAATTTTTTTTTTTAGTTGAATTTTATATTGTATTCTACGGGTGGTGAGATTACGGTACTGTACGTAATCGGCAAGGGACCGGTTAATTACTATAAAAGACAACTATTTACATTCGGGGCGATGGAAAATGCTGCATTCAAAATTTCAATTATGTAAAATGAAAATTCGCTTTCGTCGTATATATATTTTTTTACATTAGCTTTTAACACGGGAAATAATCCCTTATTTCCAATTCAATCCAAACAATAGTTTTAATAAATAATAATTAGTATACAGGCCTCAGCATGGGTATGCTACCCAGTGGGGCCAACATTATTCAATTGTACTGTAAAATATTAGATATATCAAAAAGAAAAAAAATTATTAGCAACCTATTATAAATAAATCATTTGTAAATGCATTCAGTCACTTGACGCCTTTAACTTGTATTGCAGTTAATTCAAATATCCCGATGGAGAATGGACTTCAAACTGCATCACAACTTTCTAGCCAATCACCGCTCTACCCCCGCGATGAGCTAACCTTGAAATACATTTTCTACGAACTTTGCCTATATATGTTATAGTTTCAGGAATACCAACATAATAAAAACACAGAAATTATTGTAAATGGCCACTACCACATACGACAAAAGCAAATTTTCATTTTTCATTATTGATATTTTGAATGCAATGTTTTCCATCGCCCCAAATGCAAATAGTTGTCTTTCATAGTAATAGGGGTGAATCTAAAGGTTTTTTTCTAAAAAAAATACTCATATTGAGCGTGTCCAGTGATTTAAAAAGTTTACCAAGTTAATTTATGTACATATAAATTCTATTTTATAATATTCGAAAGTTGTAATATTTGAAAAAATTTTCAGACCAACATGAGACCGAAGCCGCTTTTCAAAGGCTGATGGAACAACGGAATTGTGCTCTATTGGTGAGAAAAACTTACTTTGCTATTACTTATTACGAGAAAAGACCCGTACTGAACGCCTTGAACCGGGCGACCGAAGCGGCCCGAGAGCAGACGTACGAAATTGGGCTGTCAACTACCTGTGCCCTTCGTAGGCGCACACTCCTTGCTTTATCCACATTCAAATATCGTTTTTTTCTTTACCTTTTTTATTTAAAACACATTTCTCGCTTCATTCGCGTTCACACGTCAAATCGCTTAGTGTTTTAACCTGTTAGTTGCCTGCAACGGGCAAAAGCTAGTTGCTTATTTTTTGTTGTCTTATTTCTATTTAGTAACTTGGTTACCTTTCAAGTTTTAATGATTTTTTTTTTTTACAGAAACTCACAGAAGCACAGGCGAGATCAACTAAGCTGATGGAAAATATGCGTAATTTTTTCACGGAAGAGAGGGCAAAAGAGAGTGAACAGAGGATGAAAGAAATGGAATAGAGAATGAGAGAAAGAGACAGGAGAGAGATGTTGAGAGAAAGAGACAGGGAAAAGAGGGTAAGAGAAAGAGAAATGGACAGGGAAGAAAGAGAGAGCACAGCAGTTTGCACAGATTATGCTACTATTAAGTAGACCAGGAGATGGTGAGAGACGGAAGAGAGGATGAGAAAAAAGGAGTAAGAGACAGCATTTTTTAGTTAGGTTGTTTTTTTGTAAAGGTGGGTACACAGTCTCACTCTTAACTCTTTATTTATTCTTTTAAATTGGCAACATATCGTCGCAGGAAAGCAATACTACTGTAACCACCACTACCTATAAAAATACTTGTTACACCATTTTGCAGAGTTATTTTTTCTGCGTCGATCTATCTGTGACTACAACGATACATAACAACTGTACGAAATTGGAAAAACTAGCCGTTTTGTCAATAATATGTTTTTTAACTGATGTACACACCTGAAAATCAACTATTGAACAATTTGGTTTTTGGCTGTTACAGCAGTATTGCTTTCTTGCCACAATATTTTGAATGTTAATTGTTTTAATAATAATAATAAATCTTTTATTATCTTCCTTTTTATGTAACAAGCAGAGATAAATGAGATCTCACATGCTTAGGATTTAATTTAATATGAATTTACTGAAAGAATTATGAATATACAGTTAAACCCTCTTAAGAAGTTTTCTAAGGGAATGGAAAAAACAAACTTCGCAGGAAAACCTTATATTTGGGATAAATTGGGCCAATTTTGGGCCGAGGGAACAAAAAACAAACTTCTTAAGCCATGAAACTTCTAAAGAGGGTTTCACTGTATTATGTAATGCTTTTTTATAGCGGTTGAGTTATTTTTGTTTTCTATTTCCGAGTTCTCTATATTTTGTATCAAACTTTTTATTTGAGTTTCGAAAATTATAATGTCGCTGTGATTTTTAAATGAGAGTTTAATAGACATTAAGATTATCGAAGATGTTGAGTTCTAGTTCTTACAGAGCCTTTCAGTATAATTTTAAGGATGGCTTTTAATTAGTGAATTTAGAATATTATCGTTTGCAGTGCCCCATCCTATAATACCATAATCTAACAGTAAGTGGTGGACTTTTGAAATAAATAGCTTTTAATTTTATTATTAAAATAACTAACATTTTCAGTCCATTTTAAATTTTGGTAAATTTTTGCACCTAGATATGAAGATATGTTATATGATCAACATTTGCCATTAATCTCTTGGCGAGTATGACCACAAAAGTACAGTCAGTACGAAAAACTCACCAAGGAGTATGGACGTAATATTAAGGCCGTGTGTATAAATTGTTCCTCACGTGATTTATTCATGAAATGTGAAGTGTACTTGAAGTGTACTGCCATCTATGGTTGGTTTGGTTCGTGTTTGCTAAGTTTGACTTTGTTTTTTTTTGCGGTTTCCTCTTTATTTTTGCTATGAATCAGACTATTACCTATGATTATAAGGTTTTGAGTTCTGTTATTGTTATATTATAAATATCGTTCTGTTCAACAATTTATTGAGTATTTGGCAAAGTTTTGTTTGACGTTTGTTGTGCGGATCTCCTAGTTATTTTCGCTACGAATCGAACTATTACGTATTATCGTGTGGTTTTGAGTTTCGCTTATTTTAATGTCTAACTTCCTGATTGACCAGATAAGACGGATTTTTTCAATCAAACTGAAGATTAGGATTTTTTGGAAGACGTGAGAGATTTTTCTTCTGATGAATCTGAAGATGATTCTGAGGATCAAGTCATTTGAGGAAGTTATTGCATCAGCATCAAATCCTAAACTTAAAAACGTTGATTGTGATATCAGGGAAATGTGGGATCAGGGAGAATTTACCCCAAATTTGCACAATTTCGATGACAGCAATTCCGGTACAATACAATTTTTTAAATCATTATCGTCGGAAAAAAACAGCTTGAAGAAGTATTGGACCAACAAACCCATTATTGAAACTCCTTTCTTCAAAGTTATGTTTTCTCAAGACAGATTTCTCCTTTTACTACGGTGCCTTCATTTTTCCAATTACGAAATACTGACAAATTGCATAAATAAGAAATCTGTTAGATCCAATGATCAAAATATTCATGTGCACATATTATCCCTTCCAAAATCTGTGCAAAGATGAAAGTCTTTTGTTGCGGAAGGGAAGACTGTCTTTCAAAATAAACATTCTCTTCAAACACCATCGCTTTGGACTCAAGTTATTTGTTCACTGCGATGCACTTACTGGCTAAGTACTGGATGTGGATTGTGTATGCTGGTTCAGAAACTGTCATAAATCTGGATCCAAATATTCGTATTTCTGTTTCTGTTGTAACTACAATGTTGAAGGACTATGTGGGAAAAGGCCACATAATATTTTTAGACAACTGGTGTACAAGCCCTTCGCCTCTTTGATTGTCTTTATAAAAATAAAATAAATGCTTGAAGTAGATTCGTGGTTGACTTATATTAAAAGTGAGTGATTTAAAAGTTCAAAATTATTTTGTAATTCTTGAACACGTAAAAATTTTCTATATTAGCTTCCGCCAGATCAGGAATTATTCGAGATTGTATACTATTTGTGTACAAACGATCACCGGAGATTAAAATTGAATCTGTTGATAGGGTCGGGTATCAATGTGGGCTCAGTAACAAAATACAAGTCTCTCGGTACGATAGTTTATTTTACAAGTTACGCAGAATATCAGTTAATGTTTATGCAGTGTCTATGTCACAATAAATCTTAAATCTACAGAGTGTCTATGTCACTGAGGTTAAGTGGAATTCACCCAGTTTGATACGATTACACAACATCGTCGTCCATATCGTCCTCTATAGGTTGATGTGGTATCAGTTTTGGCTATGCGTAGCTGGGATACTTCACGCGAAAGTGCTGCTATTTGTTGCTGCAGTTGTAGTAGTAAGGAATGTTCAGCTGGTTCCTGACGAGATGTACTTGGCTTGCTGCGGTCGTCCATGGCGCTGCAATCGGTTGCTTGATAGACATCTAGTATTTTGTCTGCAGCTGTGGCAAGTTGATTAATGTCATTATCGGGTAGTGCTGACGGCTTGTGGTAGTCGTTGTAACCACAGTGTACGCACGATTGCGCTATCCGCTAGGGTAGGTCCAGCTAGCTCCAGCATATGTCTCAATAGACCTGTTGGCTTCCTATCCTCAAGTTGGATTCCTGTGAGTAGGCGTGTGAGGCGTTTTTCAGCAGAGTCTTGGAGTCGGTCTATAAGAGCTGCTTTCAAATTGTCGTATCTATCAGAAGTCGGTGGATGTGTCACAATGTCGCTCACACATTGTAAGGTTTGTGAATCAAGAGCTGCGATGATGATATTGTACTTCGTGAAATCCTCTTTAATGCGTGAATTCACAAATTGTGCTTCTGCTTGCATGAACCAAAGTGAAATGTTTTCCCTCCAACAAGTTGGTAATCTCACAGTCACGTAATTTACTGCTGCCGAAGAGCTTCATTCGCCAGGTGATTCCATGTTGGTAAATTTTGGTTGCGAAATTATTGTTTCTTGAAACGGAGTCTTGCGTTGATTGGTTGATGTGGTCGCTGAAGATTCTTCATCCGAGGTCATTTCAACATTTATACGGTAATAAGCACGCAAAGACAGTGATTGAACAAATGTTTCAAGATATTATGTTTTAAAATTTAGCTGAGATTACTTTAAGCGTTTAAAGATTAGAGATGTTAGCATCTATGTAAATTCTACGGAAGTTACTTAGGAAATATCCAAGACGCAAACCTTTTTGCAATTTATCATTTAGTTAACATTCAAAAAGAAATTTTCAGTTTGTCATAATAAATGTAACATGGTTGTGAATTGTGACATAGTATTTTGCAAAATTTGTTGCGGGTATGCAAGGTATTGTTCCTAGAAGTGTCGTATAAATTGATGTTGGTTTAAAGATTTACGTGATTTACGTGGTATCTGAGGTGGCTGCAGCTGATGCTGGCAATGGCTGCGTCAGGCTGTTGACGGGGCTGCAGGAAGAGAGGCCCAGAGGTAGATGTTCTTTTTGTAGCATCACACGTTGCTGACGACGTTCGATGCCTGAAATAGAGGGTAACACGCACTTAATCCAAGATAAGAAAGATAAAAAGTCAAAATAGGGTGATTTTGAATTATATTATAGGGTAATTTTGAATATAATTCGTTAAACATTGCAAGCCAGAAAAAATACTGTTTAAATTTTAAAATACTGCGATATATTGTAAAAAAGGTAGGAATTTAAAATTGGAAAGGTACTCACCAGATTTCGCAGGAAACCAGCCACGACACTGCCGCTCAAGAACACGTGCAAAAATTTTTTTTAAATGTCGTGGGTCACCAGTTGTGGCGGAATCTTACTTTCAGGACTTCCTTTGTGATGTTGAAAATACTTACGAGACTCCGAGGAAGGATCTTTGTGTTCGGAGAAAGTAATTAAAGAGTTCGCACACGTTTTTATATTTTATTTTGTTAGACAACATTTACAGATAAAAGATCGCGGTAGGATGCCATGGAAATGAAAATTGAATTTAGAATTTAGCAGCGTGTTCTCGATAGGAGTATCGTGACTGGAATGACGTAGATTCATTCTCGCCGGGCGGTGTTCGCTGGAGCAACCCCGGTCACGTGACCAATGTTGCCCGCACGACGGTGTGGCCATTAGATAAAGAAATAATTCAGTTAATTTATCTAGTACTTAACCGCATTTCCATACATACAAACGAAATTTCAAAGAAAAAGTAACATTAATCATGTATTTACAAAGTATTAAATACAAGAAGTCCTATAAGAAAAAAAAATTATTCAGATCAAAACTCAAAATGTGCATTGTTATACTACCAAACTCTATGCTTTTGTGTTTGTTTATGGAAAAGGTTCCGTAGACGCGCTGGAATGTAGTAGCTATTATAATTTTTTTTCAAATATGAGGTTTTCTTTATTATAAACCATAATCCCGCCGCCCGATCTTTTTATGCGACAATAATGGAATGAGTTAAATCCGGATATTTTGTATAGATTTACACTGTTTTCGTCTATCGAGGTTTCACAAAGTATGATAATATCAATGTTATTTGATTGACTATAAATACTTAGTAAGAATTTTTCCCAGTACTTGGAAATAGATCCAATATTCAAATCAACTGCAGTTATTGTTTTATCGCCTGTTTCATGTTTGAATTCATTTTTTGAACTTTTGAATCCGTTCATTATTCTATATTACTAGCCATATGTATAATGACTCCTTTGTTTCTAATATTTTCACTCTGGTAATTCTCACTCCTAGCTGGGATGGCTTCAGTGCTTCCCTGATTATTTTTTTCGTTTCCTGGCTGTCTTCCATCAATAGTAATTTGGGAAAGAAACAGATGGATGGCCTCGGTTTTCCTATGGGGACGTCCAAACGCGATAATGGTGGAGGTAAGTTCACTTTTTTACTGGCGACCTCTGCAAAAGAGAGACTTGCCTCTGTAGATCTGCCACTCTTTTCATCATTGGTCCAAGGTCTAATTCTAGCTGAATAATTTTGGATTTGAGTAACTTGTTTTGCTGTTTTATCGTCATCTTTTCTGCTAGTATTACTTTGTTTTGCGCTTTTGCTAATGCAAGTTCACCTCGGAGAGTTTCTCTCTCCAAAATAAGTTGCCCAACAGATCCCAGGATGCAGGCTATATTATTGGCAATCTTCAGCTGATGCTCTTTGGAAAGCTTTGTGTTTCCCAAGGTATCTTGTAGTATTTTGGCATTTTGAGTTTCTTTTAAAATTCCTGCTGAGTTCAAGGAGATGAGGTTGCTCTCATCTTCAAAAACCTCAAATTACGACATGTTTTTAACAACAGTACGTGGTGATTGGTTGGATTTGATTGAAGGTGTGTATCCTCGCGTACCCTTAATATTCTTTATCTTGTATCTATCGTTGTCCAGAACCCTGATCACTTCATAAGGACCACCATGCAGGGATATTATTTTTCTACTCAATTCTCCCAAGTTTATTGTAACTGTCTTTCCAAATTAGAAGTTATTCTTTTGAGTATTTTCTAGCCGCCTTTCGCCTCTCGAAGTACTTTTTATTCTTTTGGCGCTTTCTTCATATTTTCTTCTCGACTCTTATAATTGTATCTCGTGTCCACTATTTGTGCCGTCAGCTTCCAGTTCAGGTAGCAAATTTCCCTTATTCACTGTGTTGTTGATTCCCCATCAAGATATCTGGAATTACACAGTCCCAAGCATTTTCACTGGCTGTTCCTGTTCTTATAGCTTCTAGAATAATGCGATTAGCACATTCTACGTGGTGGCTGGCCAATTGATGTATAAATTGTGAAATGACACAAATTAATCAAATAAAATTTAATTACTTGCGCCAGGATTTGATCCCGGGACCTTCAAATTGCTAGTTGAGTCTTACTCCTCGACCATGTAGACCGTCAGATTTGTAATATATTTAAATTACGTTGTACTTGAGTACTTAAATGTACAGCAGATCTGACGGTTCGAGAGATAGATCAGTCGGTATAGTAAACGTCCTAATAGCATATTGTCTGAAATTCCAATTACGGTCGCACCTATGGGAATATTCTTTTTTTTTTGTTGATGTGTGACTTTTACTTTGCGTTACGTCAATATTTTATATAATTATGAAATACTTACCGCATGTCAAACAGAAGAAGGGCGATGTCGTTGTACACGTATGAGTAATCATTGTTTTATAGCGGGTGGATGTGTCGTTTTGTCACCCCATATGTATTGTTTTGTGATGCCATATGTCTCATCTTAATTATACCCAGGTGTAAAGGTCCCACCCAATCCGACAAACTGAACTTTATTGGAGCTGAAACAAAAGTAATGCAGAAAAAATTAACATATGAAAGTGGAAGAATTTCCTCCTGTTTTGTTCCAATTGTCTAATATAATCACTACATCAACTGAGATTATTGAGCATAACACGCTTGTTGTGGGTTTATATTGAAAAGAAAACAGCTGAATCAATTCAAGTCAATTTTTCATTCTTTTAAAAACAATTTAAAACTGTTATTTTTAAAGCGTTTTAAAATTAATTGCATTCTTATACAAAAGTGACTTCAGTATGGACACTTTTTATAAATTTCTTATATTTGAAATTTATTCACCCTTTTTTAAGGGTATTTTAAAATATAATTAGAAACTTTTTACCGATAGATGGCATTATTTTCAATTTCGTCAATAAAACAGTTTTAACGCGTTATGCTTTTTAATATTGAGATGAATTATTGGTTGGCATCCGTACATAAGAAATATTAATCTGTATAAATTACGCTTGTGTGCGATCTAGTAAGCTGTTCTGCCAATTTCTTCAGGAATTTGAATCGGCTTTTAGTCTTCTGTGCTTGATTACTGCAACTGATGACAAAAGAATTCGAAGCAGAGATGTCTAACATTATGTAAAATATGACCAAAAGCCGTCTATGCGTCCAACGGGAAGTGGAGTAGTTTGAGCATCTTTGATCAAGCAAGTCGACTCCTTTTTTTTTGTTTGGTTGTAGTATAATATCATTTCAGGTTTTTTAGTACTTTGGTCAACACTCATGCATGCTTGAAATCATTACCACTGATTTATTTTTCTTTGGTACGTAAGAGGACAGGGTGATATCTTTGGTAAAACCAAAGAGCGAGGACTCTATTGGCCTGAACTCGGGCGGTATTTCACGGTTGTTCTTTTTCAAAGTACCCACAAAACTAAGTTGCTTTTCTTTTAAAGTATTTACCAGTTCTATCGACGAAAACCAATTGTCGGCAGTCACATTCCTATTAGGCTTTTCAATTGGGGCGACAAGTCGCAGAACCGCTTGAGTTGGTTTTGATAGTCACTTTTGTTCTTGGGTTAAATTTTGTCCATCAGTATCTTTGCCGAGGTATATGTACATTTTGAATGTACATTTTGAATTTACAGTGACCACTAGCATCTCATCTACACAGGCACAAGTCCCAATCGAGTAAACTCCTTGACACTTCTGTATAAAAGATTGAAAAAGTTCCGAAATAGGAGCAGACAATTCCAGTTTACGTCGTTGGTCTCTAGTTTCTGCATCATCAAATCTAATAGTTTTTAGAAGAACTTCCAGCCTGTTCTTACTCAACATGCAGCGATAAATTTCTCTTCCAGTACCGTCGGTACTGTACCAAGAAGTACAGTGCTTGTGATTTTCTTTGAATATTGCTGTATAAAACAAAACGCCGTTGCCGTTGAAAACGATCTCTAGGTGCCTGAGGTGCTCTTTTTCATCATTGGCATAAACAATTACGTCATCTAGATACACTAAACATATTTTACCTAAATATTTGCCCAAAATGTTGTTCATCATACGCTGAAAACTAGCAGGTGGCTGATGGGAGAACACTTGCCCAAGCTGGCAAGCTCTCCCGGTGCAAAATGGCGGACGAGCCAACCAGATGTTTTTGCACTTGGCCCTGGACTACTGGGATGTCACGTAGCACTGAATAATAGAATTTCTAACAACGAATGCACCCTTCCATTTATCCTCACAATCCGTGCTCGTGTCCAACAAATTTTTTTTTATGGCATCTGCACTTATTTTCATTCCGGCGTTTTCGATCGCCATTACCATTGGGTTGTCTGTGGGAGTCCAGTTAGAAGCAACGATCTGATCCATTCATCGTTTATTTCGAAACCCGTACCTTTCAACTTCTGGGCTGTTTCCACTAATTGTGTTACGTAATCTGTCATACCATTGCAAGTCTCCAAGCAAATGTTTATCAAATTCCACAGCAGACTGATTCTGCGTGTAAAACCGGAGTCGTCGAATATCGATTTATAATTTCTTCCATACACCTTGCACTGTTTCTTCGCTTTTAATATGAACGTAAAGTGATGGATCAATGGTCATTATCAGCTTTGCTCTTGCTTTTCTGTCATCTTTTTCCGCTAGAACCTGCATGCTACTTAAATCCACGCCTTCCAAGAATAGGAAATTTTCCACCGCAAAGGACCAATTGTCGTAAATCTCACGTCCTGTCAACTTAACAACGTTTACGGAGAAATTTGCCGCCATTTTTCCATACTGTGCACTGTCAAAAAAACTTGAAAAAATACTAAATGTGTGTTCTGCACGGGACTGGGGCTGCTGGGCCCATGACCTAATAAAACAGCAGAGCGGTTTTCAATAGACTGACGTTTATTATTAGCAATATACAGTTACATCCTAGATGGCATTAGTGGTAACATATTATTTTGTTATATTCTAACAATTCTAGATTTTGCGGCACTGGCGTTATGAAATTCAATTTAACACAAATGGAAAAGAAGTATTTTTAATTTGTGCAATGAGCGGAGGTGATGTTTTTAATTTGTGCAACGAGCGGAGGTATAATTTTTACTCTTAACTGAATTTAATTGCCGGATTTAATAAAAAAATAATTTTAAATGTTTTACTGAAAACTACGAAGACAAAAAATGCTTACTGTTTGGCTGATGGGAGAACACTGGCCCAAGCTGGCAAGCTCTCTCGGTGCAAAATGGCGGATGAGTCAACCAGATGTTTTTGCTCGTGGCCCTGACAAGGGATGTCACGTAGCACTGATTCTAGACTTTGCAGCACTGGCATTATGAAATTTAATTTAACACGAATCGAAAAGAAGTATTTTTAATTACTTGCATTCTTACAAATTCATAATGCTGATTAGGAATGGTGAATGCCGTTTTCTCTATGTCTTCTTCAGACATTTCGATCTGGTGATACCCACTCGTTAGATCTAAAGTTGAGAAATATTTGTAACCATGTAATTGTGAGAATATGTCGTCTATATTTGGGAGGGGAAATTTATTGCTACGCGTTTGTTCATTGAGCTTGCGATAGTCAAAAACCATCCTCCACTTTATTCCCGATTGATCTAGTTTTTTCTTGATGATATGTACAGGACTTGCCCAAGGCGAATCGCTTGGCCTTATGATACCGTCTTTAAGAAGTTGAGCAACTTGTTTTTCAACTTCTAACCTGTGTTCGTGTGGTTACCTATATGCGCTCTTCTTTTAATAATTTAATAGTATGTTTCACATTTAGTGAACAATTTACTACCAATTCTTCCGAGAACAAATCCTTATTCTTCTCTAATAGTTCGTCAAGTTCGTTCACTTCCATTACGTGGAAAAGTTGAAATTGTTTTGTCGGCGTTCTTAATATATTATTTTTTAAATTATTAAATATTAACGTAGCATTCATTAATTTAAGCATATCTATGCCCATTAAAACATTGTATTTTTTTGAAAAGTTAAATATATAAAATCTCATTTCGTTATCGTTTATGCCAAATACCTTTTTCCGAAAGGGAGTTACATCAATTAAAATTTTTATATTTAATGGCGCTACTACATATGGGAGGCCATTATTTATTTGATTTAAATGGAAGTTTCTTGAGGGGTTTCGCAGTTCTCCCAAAAATCCTGTCCTTTTGGTTGCTATGGAAAAGTTCCTGTGCCGCCCGTCCATTACCCAGGTCTATGACCGGGCCTTTAGATGGTCTTGACATAGGCACTGTTCGCATGCTTACGTCCTCATTGCGGCATTGAGCACTACCCTCATATTTAAAGTTATTGTGATGCGCTGAATTGTTATTATGGGTCCAAGAGTTTTGTCCCGATTTATTGTGCATGAAATTGTTATTATGCCACGGCTATTGAGTTATTAAAATTATTATTATTAGAGTTAAACTGATTGTGTTTCGGCCTATAGGCGTTCTGATGGTGTTGCAGACTGACAAACGTTCGCTTAAAATTATTGTTTTGTCCGAACTGAGCTGGAGTGAATCTCTTCTGATTTGCTTGTGAGAAATTTGGGATTTGTTCGTGTTGTTGTTTATGTTGATGGAGATCTCCATGTGCCTCCAACATACGTATCTCGACCCATAATGTTTCTTAATTTTTGTTTAAATTAGCACATTTGATATGGAAAGGGAGGAAATTTAAAAGTGTGTTGCGTGCTGTGTCTTTATATGGTTCCATAAGGACTTGTGCACCAGCTGGTCCACATTGATCCGATATTTTAATTTTAATTGCGAATAATATCCGATTCATTTCATGAATCAAAGTTCCAAAATCTTTATTACTGTGATTAAAATTTATTAGTTCTGTTTGAAGTAACGTAACCGTTATCACCACATTCTGTTTTTAGTGTTTCAAGGATAGTCTCTATGTTGTTATCGTGTTCTTTCATTAGAACTACGTGCAGCGCTTTTCCACGTAATCTCGAGATTATTCTCTCGACATTACTTGGGGTATTGCCGTTCCTAACGATGTATCCCCTGGCCGATTTAATAAATAAGTTAATATCTTGAGGATAACCATTATACTCCAGAACTGATTCCGAATATTGAGGAGCGTGTCTTTTATTTGACTGTGCCATTTTAATAATTGAAAAAAAAAATTCGAAAATACAAATTGAAAAAAATATTATATTCGGATTTTATCTCTGACCTTTACTTGTGAGGTGGGGAAGGAATCTATCGTATGGACGGGATAGACGAACGATTGAAACGATTAACTCTATATAGATATATCAGATAGAACTCAGATATTTGTGCGGGCCGCATAAATATCTGTCGCGGGCTGCAGTTTGACGACCACGGTTCTAGGCGAAAGCAAATCTTCAGGTTTGATGACATGGAACCATACTTGAATTAATTCTCTTTTACTGCTGGGGTTATGATGAGAAACCAGTGTTTTCCGTCTAGACCAGAGATTTTTATTAAGATTCAAGTTTGTACCCTGGCCAAGGAAGAACAACAATATGGTGGTGCTGTAACCATTTCATGCTCATTTTGCTGTGTGGCGTGGAGGTCCATGTTACCGGAAGTTGCATCTACCACGGTCACCCTCGATCAAATCATTGATCCTGGGCAATAATTTAGGCTCCAGAATCTCATCTTGATGCCTTTTAGCTTTACACGTACGAGCAATCACTGTTGTATGGCGGGTGGATGTGTTGTGTTGTTATGCCATATGTCTCGTCTAGATTGTACCGGAGTGTAAAAGTCTCACCCAATCCGACGAACTTGACAAACCCCACCCCATGAACCCGGGCATCCCTGCTAAGTCACAATAATTTAGGCTCCAGAATCACATCTTGATGCCTTTTAGCTTTACATGTACAAGTAATCACTGTTGTATGGTGGGTGGATATGTTGGGTTGTTACGCCATATGTCTCTTCTGGATTGTATCTGAGTGTAAAGGTCCCACCCAATCCGACGAACTTGACAAACCCCACCCCATGAACCCGGGCATCCCTGCTAAGTCACAATAATTTAGGCTCCAGAATCACATCTTGATGCCTTTTAGCTTTACATGTACAAGTAATCACTGTTGTATGGTGGGTGGATATGTTGGGTTGTTACGCCATATGTCTCCTGGATTGTATCGGATTGTATCGGATTGTAAAGGTCCCACCCAATCCGACGAACTTGACAAACCCCACCCCATGAACCCGGGCATCCCTGCTAAGTCACAATAATTTAGGCTCCAGAATCACATCTTGATGCCTTTTAGCTTTACATGTACGAGTAATCACTGTTGTGTGGTGGGTGGATATGTTGGGTTGTTACGCCATATGTCTCTTCTGGATTGTATCGGAGTGTAAAGGTCCCACCCAATCCGACGAACTTGACAAACCCCACCCCATGAACCCGGGCATCCCTGCTAAGTCACAATAATTTAGGCTCCAGAATCACATCTTGATGCCTTTTAGCTTTACATGTACGAGTAATCACTGTTGTGTGGTGGGTGGATATGTTGGGTTGTTACGCCATATGTCTCTTCTGGATTGTATCGGAGTGTAAAGGTCCCACCCAATCCGACGAACTTGACAAACCCCACCCCATGAACCCGGGCATCCCTGCTAAGTCACAATAATTTAGGCTCCAGAATCACATCTTGATGCCTTTTAGCTTTACATGTACGAGCAATCACTGTTGTATGGTGGGTGGATATGTTGGGTTGTTACGCCATATGTCTCTTCTGGATTGTATCGGAGTGTAAAGGTCCCACCCAATCCGACGAACTTGACAAACCCCACCCCATGAACCCGGGCATCCCTGCTAAGTCACAATAATTTAGGCTCCAGAATCACATCTTGATGCCTTTTAGCTTTACATGTATGAGCAATCACTGTTGTATGGTGGGTGGATGTGTTGGGTTGTTATGCCATGTCTCTTCTGGATTGTATCGGAGTGTAAAGGTCCCACCCAATCCGACGAACTTGACAAACCTCACCCCATGAACCCGGGCACCAAAGTAGCGAGTCACTTAGTGAACCATTATGGCAGAGGTGTCGGTTATCCAGTAAATGTTTCCCGGGGCGGCGGTACCCATACCCGCTTCCCATAATGTAATATTGTTTTCTTCTGTGACCATTTTGGCACCAAAAGAAATATATACCTGCATAATCTTCTGTGATCAATTTGGACACAAAACAAATGTTTACCTGCATAATCTTCTGTGATCATTTAGGACATATGTATACCTGCGTAATATTCTGTGACCATTTTGGCACCAAAACAAAAATCTTCTCTGACTATTTTGGCAGCAAGGATTTTGGATTGTACCGGAGTGTAAAAGTCCCACCCAATCCGACAAACTTGACAAACCTCACCCCATGAACCCAGCACCCCTGCTAAGTCACTAAATGTAGTGAACCATTTGGGGTATATCTTACCAGTGCACAAGGCCATAGCCGGAGAAAAATTTCAGGGTGGGTTTTGTTTAGTGGAACTGTTTATAGAAATACGTTAAGTTTTTAAAAATATTTTTTTAATAAAAGAAATTAAATGGTGTTAGTATCAATCTTATCATATAATTGTATAATTACAAAATTAAATTTAGTGTTCTAGCTTTCTTTGCAGCGAACAAATCAATAACCTCCTCGGTGTCAATGCCAATTCTGCGGTGGATTGACATTAATGCCAAACCGTTCAGTCTTTCCTGGCCTGTGCAATTTCTTAAATAAGTTTTGAGGCGTTTCACAGAAGAGAAAGTCCTTTCAGGGGTACATGTGGAAACAGGCAGTGTCGCTAAGATTTTTAAAAGTTTGTGATTGGAAATACGGCCTGGTCCTGGTTGCATTCTCCGAGAGCTTCAATAGCACATGTTGGTCGATTTAGTTCAGATTCTTCCAGCCATTTTATGCACTCTGGAATCTCCCTTACGCTTTGTGGTGATTCTCTGTGGTGCGGCTTTCTTGCAAAGAGGTGGTCGTCCGATTTCCATGGATTTATTTATTGGTTTTTGGGCCATTTTTGCATCTGCCTCTCTCTGTTTCTGCTGAAGTTTCTTTTTATAAGGACTTGAGGTAATTATTTCAGACTTGCAAGCATTTTTACGTTGTTTTTGAGTATGTTTTGCTTTTGGCAGAGGACTTATATCAAGTATTGGGATGTGAAGGATTGATGTTGCAGCTTGTGATGGAGAGCTGGCCTGAACTTCAATTACATCTTCAATCGTAGCAGTAAGGAGCTGACGAATAATATTTTTATTAGGCCCGACAGATGATTGTGGGCTGCTCGGTGCCGCGTGTATTTCAGCATAGCAAGAGATCTGGTTGTTCAGAATATCCATATTAATTATTGATCCTATGTCACTTTGCTCTTATTAGCTAACGGAGAGATAATGGATACGTCAGGTTGGCGCTCGAACATATCAGTAATAGAAGCAGCGGCAAAATCAAATCAACTTTGGTGAAGAGTTCACTGTCCGCTTAATTCACACCCTGATACCGCATTCCCCACAGTTGCAACTTTCTTGAAGGCTTTGTCGAAAATCGAGGCAACTTGGTATTGGTTAATTGCTCTCCCAGGACGCTGACCCATCCATTTTCACATTCCACTGTGTATTGAGGTCAATTAATTATTATTATTATTATTAATACTTCTGAAAAATGCCCTGTCTAGTGGCCGCATTTTGTGGCTAAGTTTGACTGAAAGACGGTTCATCTTTCGACTGCCTTCTTTACACTTTGTGAAATATCGAGTAGCTTTAAGGCCCTCTGTTCATGGAGATACTTACAAACTACGTGAATGTGACACAACCACAAGTACCCTGCAGATATACTATTTTTTAATGCTGGTTCCCGTACACGGCGCTACCCGAAATTTACTGAACTTGATCATTTTTCACCTGCAGCCGTGGAGTTAACACGATGTCAAATGATTTTTTTCCAACATCAATCCATGCCTTCTCCACTAAATCCTTTATTACGTATTCCGGTGAAGTAAAGTTATATAAACATGTATTTTTTCCACTTCCAGAACAAATCTAACATTACTTTCATGTTCCGACGCCATTTCTATCAAACATCAAACGAAAAGTAGCAGACACAAATGATGCAACGCATAGCGTGCAATCAGCACCGTCAGTAGCATGAAACTGACTTCAAACCGACAGCTGCCGCATAGCGCCGTGTACGAACACTAGCAAAATCGTACGGGAGATACTCTCGAGCGGTGCGCATGCTACGCGCATGGGGCTCGAGTAGTTTATAAGTAGCGTCATGTACGGAGGCACTAAGAATTCTGCCTTAGCACATTCAAATGCATCTTGTTCCGTATCACCATAATGGTTATCAGATGCTTGTATGATTTTGTAAGTAAATGTCTCCCTTGTTTTATACGTAAAGATCTTTTATCCTTTGTTTTAGAAGCCATTCTTCTTTTTGTTCTTCTCAATTCTAACCATTTTAAAAAAATTACTTGGACTCCTGTTGAAAATCTGCTTATGTAAATAATAATAAGATCGCTTGGAATTGAAAGAAACTGCCGCAGCTGCACAACGACTCATGTAGGACTGTTTTAAAGAATAATTAATTCTTTTTCCACCAATAAATTTTGCAATAACTCTATTGAAAATCTTAACGATATTACTGTCTAAACAATATACTAGACTTCGGGCATTACTGACAAGGCGAGAAGTAGCGTCCATAATTTTTGAAAATATAATATTGTTTTGTAACTGTGGAGCGTGATTGTAGTCTAATATTTTATTTAGATTAAGTTTAAATTTGCAGAAGTATGGTAAACAATCTTTATGTTCACCGAAAACATGTTTGGGTCCATTAAATAAATCTTTCCTTAAATTGATAATTTTTTGGTCCAAAACACTATCTGCTTGCATCCTGTAATTTGCAGCTCCAACTACCGCCTTCCTAAGACGAAGTTTGTTGGTTGAAATAATTTTTCTAAACTCCAAAGGAAAGCCGGTCTTTTGTAAATTTTTCAATTTGATTGCTCTAGTTTCGAATTAAGTGGTTAGAGCATTCTATTTTCTGTACTGTATTATTGGGATACGGGGGACTGTTTCTAATTCCGGCACAAGTTCTGGAGTCTCCATCGGCAGTTGAATATATAAGACCGTACATACTCATCAATTGTTGAAAGCCGTCTAAAATTACTTCAGCTTCCATTCCGCTTGAAGAACCAACACAATTTTTAAAGCATGTGTGCTCGGGCACAGGAATTTTCAAATTTATAGCTCTTGCGCAGGTCTTACAATATTTGTTTTTAACTGCCATATAAATAATTTTTTTGTGCGGTAACCGATAATCGTAGCAGCTCCTGAGAGGGCGGAGTACTTGGTTTTATAAGATCACTTTGACCAACACGCATCAGCTACTACAGTGATCATCTGCGTCCCATTTTCGTCAACATCACCGCTTTGAATAGCCAGTTTTTTTCTTTGTCGGCTGCCGCAGCCGTACTGGTAAATTTGGTTTTCTCCCACCTTTCACAAACCTTCTTATGGCATTTTCCATATCCAGCAAATAGATAAGGACGGAACTTCAAGGGTAGCACATAACTCTTCCACGCCCGAATAACCCGATCCTATACACATTATTCCCGACACAAAAGATTCGTTGATGCCAATGCCTTCTTGAAGGCTTTCGGAGGTTTTAAGTTTAAAAATTTTACCACATAACACATTTTTAGAATTAAAAGGAGAGTTCAAACCATTTCTATTTTCTGAGGTTATTCATAAATGCTTTAAATTGCATTTAAAAAGGGAATCATGTTGACTAATACATGGGAGTTATTTAAAAAAATAATCAAATTGTACTACTCTCCGCCCTTCTGTGCAAATATTACCGCTTTCTTCTATCTCCTTTTCAATAGTAAGCTCCTGCTCTGATTCTTCACAACACCATCCTTGGTCTTCGGTAATTTCGCCAAAGAATTGCTGTTTTTTTGCTCCTAAACAACATAGAAATAAAAACTGAAGACCTCTATGACCCTCTTGTTAAAATCAGGCATTGACTGAATTAACCTTTTTTTGATGCAAAGCATCTTTCGCTTTCAACAGGTCAATGGAATGATACACGCAAGTTTTAGTAACTTCGCAGACTCAGAAAAGTCCTAATATACAAGTATTATAAAAAAGTTGTAAAATTGAAAAATCGTTGCAGGCGTAAATTGCACAGAGTTTTCCTTTTAACTGAACTTTATTTAGGAAGTCTTTAGCGTCATACCAATATGTTCTGGGAAATTTTACCTGTACTCGCTGAATTTTTCGCAATCAAGTAATGTTGCTGCAGAAAGATGTTTATTGAATTCGAAGCGTTGTTTCATTTCAGAGAGAATTGTATTGCAAATAATTGATTTCGTGGTTTTTATTCGTTTAGTAGGTGGCTCAGGAAAATTGTCTGTGGAATTGCGTACATTTTGAACAGATTTTTCAAACTCATTGAGGTTATTTTGAATTGCAACGGAATCTAAGCTTTCTAACTGCAATTGTCTGAATAAAATATCACAATGCAGCATAATTAAAAGAAAAAAATTTGAATATATATAAATGTTCATCATTGATGTAGCTTAAGAGCATATCAGCTTGATTGATAGTATCGCTGTCATTGTCGGATTCTAAAATCGCCCCCATTTTAGGGATTAGGGATTAATCCCCATTAGGGATTCGAGATTTGTACCAACGGTTTTAATTGCTCTTATATTAAAATTCCATTTCGTTTGTGGAACAGAGGAAATTTTGCATTTCACTATTTCACTTAAAACTTCTGTTTGCTTTGATGACCACGAAAAAAACTTGGGGAATGTATGCAACATGTATATAAAAATGTATGCAAATGTATACAGGGTGGGGCAGAATGCAGTCTCTGATTTGAAGGTTAAATTGAAAAAAAAAACCGCTTCAAAATACATAAAAATGGTTTTCATTGCCAAAAAGTACACATGATATAGTTTTTTTTTCATGATGTTTTGAAAATGATATCGTCTTGCGTGGCGGGCAGCCTTGGCGAGCAATACACATATTGAACCTGTCAAAGAAGTTTACGGCCTATCTTGCGGAATTCCAGTGATGACGTCCTCAATCGCCTCCTTCAGAGCTTTAAGGGTTTGAGGTCGAAGTTTGTATACCTCAGTTTTGACATATCCCCACTGAAGAAAGTCACACGGGGTCAAATCGGGGTTATAAATAAAATAACTAACTCACATTGACTTATATTTCTATTTAAATCTTGGTGCCCTAGCAATAATAATATATTAATGATTAAATTAAAATCGATGGTCTCTTCATGTTCACAATAAAAACAAAATTTAATACTTATGTATACAAAGATTACCTTAGTACTTACCTTTTTATCCTCTCTCTTTTGTATTAATATTATCTTGTACTTTTTGTACCATAATTTGTACTATTTTTTACTTTTTTACTATCACACTACACACTTGTTGAACTTACCTGTATAACTTTTCAAGATATTACAACTCATGTATTTTTTATTTATTTTTTTCTATGTGTAGGTACTATTTATCGCTGCGTTAATTTTGCTGAATTCTTGAAAAACTTGCTTTCGAACAATTTATTCATGATCAAGTTAATAATAAAATCAACATAGTAAATACCTACACTTTCCTCAATAACTTCTTTTAAAGTATCTTAAGCACTCTTCTGTTTTACCATTATTACACTACGTAAAAATTTTAACTCCTTTGTACAATTTTAATGATAACGAAACTACATACTTTATTTTATTTATTTATTTATTTTTATTTTATTTATTTATTTATTGAAACAAAATACATATACATTATAAACAAATACTTTGACTGTCCAACTAGGAGATTTCCTGTTTTAGGACAGTCAAATTTCCTGGTTTAGTTCACATTAGGTAGTTGTTTTTTGTAAAACATAATATTGTATCTAATAATTACAAATGTAAACATCATTTCAAGTACAATGTTATAAAGGCCGTAAAGCAGTTAAATATAGTGATAGTTGTAAAAGTACTGAGAAAAGTTACAAAGTTTAAATAAATAAAATGATAATATATTAAAACTATAAAGAAAACCAAAATATAAACTCATTGTTTTGTGAACAGAAAATAAAAACTAAATCTTAAAAATAAAAGCTTAATCTTAAAAATAAAAACTAAATCTTTCATCGATACATTTCCTATCCGAATGTTCAAACAGGAAATATATCGAAGTTTTTTTATTTTTTATTTTTAAATTGTTTTTAAGAAAATATACGATAGGTTTGAGTAGAGGCAATCTCATTATTTTTATGTATTAATAATTTCATGATCTATCTTATATTTTAATAAAAAAATATATAAATATATATATATAATAATAAAAATAATTTAAACAGTAAAGTGAATGAGAGATATCGAAGAGTTCTTCTCCGTAACTGAAAATTGAGAAAGATTATAAGTCTGATAGTACTAGTAATATAATTCTGATAGGAATAAATAGTTCTATAATTCTCACAGTGTTTATTACATTGGAATCTCAATCAAAACTATATCATGTAAAAAAAAGAAGGCAGGAATCGTTATCATTTGAAAAAAAAAAAATAAATAAATCATAGAAATGACATATTTGCATAATGCTTTCGTACACAATAGCAAAAAAAGAATAAATAAAAATATAAATTCCAGTTATTTTAATCTGTTTGTTGTTAAATTGATAATTTTGTTTATGTTGCCATCTGTTAAATTATTAAAAATTATATTACACACAGTCTTGTTAAATTTCAATATATTATCAATGATACAAATAGTAACTTTAATCTAATTATACACATTTATATAAAAAAAATACATTCATTAGCTAATTGAATGGTTGCTGTGTGGTAAGTTTCCTAAACAAGGTGAACAGAGTAATCCAGAATCCAGGTATATGCTAACATCAGGGAACAATTACCTTCAGCTTTACAATATGAGATATATAAATGAGGTACGGGTCACAAATTCGCTGTTTCTATGTGAATAATTTGTGTACAAATTTATTTTTTAGAGAGTTATTTTGATTTATTTGAGACGTGTTCATAATATATAATATGTAAATTTTTCAGAAGTGAGATACTAATTTATTGACTAGCTGACAGTAATAATAAATAATTGCGTGAGCGTACATAACATTTTTGTTTATCTGTTCGTAAGCATAGATTCGCATTCATACCTATGTACATATTAAACCTGTTTGTATCCTTAAAGTACAGTTTATAATGTTATATACTTCAAGCTTACAATTATACTCCTGAATAACATGTGTAACTTAAATAATGTGATTCTGTAAAAGCCTTCAAGGCGTGTATGAATAAATAAATAAATAACTGATCCATTTCCGAATGGTTTTAGGATCAGGAACACTGTCATTACGATTTAATCCGAACTGGATCCGAAAAGCACTCTGCGTACCCACAACGCTTTTCCCGTTTTTAAAGAACGTCTCCACTAAAGCCCCGGAGCTCACCACGGCATGGTTGCTACCGAAAACGCTAATATTCCCCCCGACCTAACGGCACGCGCCCCGCCCCTCTACTGGGTCTGTAGGGCCTTCAGTGATTTTTTTGAAACCACCGACTCCATTCTGCCCCACTTGTATATAAAAATGTTTGAGAAAAACATTTTTGCTTTTTTACTTTGGGACACACTTTTTCTACAATTAAATTTAGTTGATGGGCGTAACAGTGGACATAATGTGCATAAGGAAACATATTTTGAATTTTTGCTTTTACACCTCCAATTTTCGCACTCATTACTGAAGCACCGTCATAGCATTGAGCGATTAATTGCTTCGGAGATATATTGAAAATGTCAAGTTCTTGAAACAGTGAATCGGATAATCCATCGACACAATGGGATTTTAGTGCTGAGATTCCTCTCACCTCCACATTTTTGGCTCTCGCTGTTTGTAGTTTTTTAGCATCTTCTTTTTTTAAGCATTCGATTACAATTCGATTTTGGGAGATTTTTTTAATGCCTTCTATGCATATTCCTAATTGGCTGGTTTTAATGTGCCTTTGAATTTTTCTTTTGTATTTCTGTTGCTGTCTCTTTATTTTTTGGAGTGATTAAGATTCTGTACTTGTTTTTTTATGATCTTTTGTTTTTTTATGTCAGTATTTGCAGTATGATTATTTTGGTAACCGCATTCCCCAGTAGTTCCGTGAGTTTTGTGATAATTTACCCATTTGCTCTTTTGTAAACTTGTTGCTTGGGTCCATTATAGTATTATGTAAGGAATTTATAATACTGTTTGCCGCAGTGATGAAAGAGTATGTGTCACAGGTGTCCCATGTTACTGGTTCGATATGTAGAACACAAAAGGTTTAGCGGACGGTATTGGTTGGTGTTGTTCGTAGAACTGGCAGCCACGCACACACAGAAACGGAGTTCAACAGTGGCCGAAAAATCAAAAAATGTTCTTTCAATATTTTTGAGCTGTCTTTCTAGAAGTTCAACCTGGGATTCTAGAGCGGAATTTCGTTTTGTTAGTAGGGTATTTTTGTCTTCTAACTCCCGAACGTGGCAGAGAATATCTTTGTATTGCTTGCTCATGAAGGTAATTGTATCAAGTATTTTATTGGGATTCGATTCTAGAGCGGAATTTTGTTTTGTTAGTAAGGTATTTTTGTCTTCTAACTCCCGAACGTGGCAGAGAATATCTTCGTATTGCTTGCTCATGAAGGTAATTGTATCAAGTATTTTATTGGGATTCGATTCTAGAGCGGAACTTTGTTTTGTTAGTAGGGATTTTTGTCTTCTAACTCCCGAACGTGGCAGAGAATATCTTCGTATTGCTTGCTCATGAAGGTAATTGTATCAAGTATTTTATTGGGATTCGATTCTAGAGCGGAATTTTGTTTTGTTAGTAGGGTATTTTTGTCTTCTAACTCCCGAACGTGGCGGAGAATATCTTCGTATTGCTTGCTCATGAAGGTAATTGTATCAAGTATTTTATTGGGATTCGATTCTAGAGCGGAATTTTGGTTTGTTAGTAGGGTATTTTTGTCTTTTAACACCCGAATGCAGCAGAGAATATCTTCGTATTGCTTGCTCATGAAGGTAATTGTATCAAGTATTTTATTGGGATTCGATTCTAGAGCGGAACTTTGTTTTGTTAGTAGGGTATTTTTGTCTTCTAACTCCCGAATGCGGCAGAGAATATCTTCGAATTGCTTGCTCATGAAGGTAATTGTAACAAGTATATTATTATTTTGTGCAAAAATTGCATTTTGACTTTTCATAAAGTTGACGTTATCCACTCCTGTGGGTTTGTCACCACTGACATCATAATCCATTGGCTCAATGCGATTTTGGTGCTAAATACTTCCAAAAACGTTCGTAGATTTGGCCATTTCGTTCGATGTCAAGTTCTTGAAACAGTGAATTGGATAATCCATCGGCACAATGGGATTTTGGTGCTAAATACTTTCAAAATAGATAGATTTGGCAATTCCGTTCGTGGCAAATGATCATGACCATCTGCATAACAGTGGATATATCAGTTGTTTCATCCGCTTGAATCGCTATGAAATCACAATTCGAAATTTGTGATTTTACTTCGTTGTAACACACTTCCAAAATTGCTTCTGATATTTCATGTTGTATTGTTTTTGAAGCACCCTTGAATAGAGTCTGATTCCAAGTGCTATATATAATACAATAAATTCATAATAATAATAAATAATTTTTGTTCCTTTATATTTTTTTCATGAGACCTTAAAACTGTCTTCTAGTAGATATTATGTATCTAAATTACAAAAAAGTAGATATGCTCACCATTCCGGATGCAGCATTATAGTTAGGGCCATGCGACCTTTTGGACCAGCCTCCATCAACTTGAACTGTTATGAATGGTATACCATCTGCATTGTCATTCCCTTTTTTATTTCCTTTTCGGTTTTGCCTGTTCATAAATAATTTTTGTTCCTTTATATTTTTTTATGAGACACTTAAAACTGTCTTCTAGTAGATATATGTATCGAAATTACAAAAAAGTAGATATGCTCACCATTCCGGATGCAGCATTATAGTTATGGCCATACGACCTTTTGGACCAGCCTCCATCAACGTGAACTGTTATGAATGGTATACCATCTGCATTGACATTCCCTTTTTTATAGCAATTTCCTTTTCGGTTTTGCCTGCTACACGCATTTGTTCTGCGAGATACCCCTCCCATAATTTGCCCAAATTTATTTTTATTTTACGAACCCTGTACCCTGATATTACTGGAACATCCATGGCACTGATAATTTGAGCGGCTTGGATGTAATGGCTGCCACTTGTAAGCGTACCCCTCACAAGACTTATTGACAAGTTTTTCTGGTTCTGAGGTTTGCTTCCACATGGTGTCACACATATTACACTTAGAAAAGAAAATTGAATGAAATCCATTACGATTTCTTTGACCAATTCAATTTTGGAAAACGTGCATTTCAAGTAGTGCTGTGACATACCGAATGCCCACTTCAGGTTTCGCCCACGCATTTCTTTGACCAATTCAATTTTCGAAAACGTGCATTTCAAGTAGTGCTGTGGCATAGCGAACGCCACTTCAGGACGTGCTGAATGTCCACAATTGCCTTTTATTGAATTTTCCTTATCATCACTGTACGCCACCACCTCTTTAACAGTTTATGGTTTTCCAAATCGGGGTCCGGAATATACCAGTTTATATTTATCATGGCCGCTGTTTCAATTGTGGTAATTGGATGGTTGGATGTAGAAGGAAATGTTGCTTCAACATGCAACAGTTTTGAACAACAGCTTTCATATGTTTTCACATCACATTCCCCAGATGTAATGCTCGTATTAGAGGATGGGATTTCTCCACAAATATTAATTTTAGGGGTCTCGTCATCCGACAATATACTTGACAGTCTTTGCTCCACACAGGGTGATTTATTTTTAAATTTAATTTTAATCTTTCGTTTGCCTTCTTACAATTAATGCAAGCATCATATTCTTCGTCACAGTCTTTGGGATGGGATTTTGCACATTTTGGATATGACATGTCATTTTTACAATTTATTGCTTTGTGGTCAAACCCGTTGCAATTAAGGCATCTCATTATATTTATGTTGTACATATGGCATCTGTCCCATCCTATATATTTTCGGCCTTTATTATACTAAGGCACCACCATCCTCTTTCTCCGGTTTTTTTGTTTTTTTGCATTTCTCTCGGTCTTTCCTCCCCGTTGAGTAGTATTTTGACAGAAATCAGTGCTTTCCTGATATTGTTGGATTATTGTCCGCATGCGGAGCGGGAGAGGCACCCGGATTGCATGTTGTGCGACTCTCCGTACAGTAGGTGGCTTCCAGTGCTACTAATTTCGCCAATAGTTTGACAAAGGTAGTATTTTGGGTGATAATAATTTTGGATTGCTCACCAATTTGTTGTTGAGCTTCTTGATGTGGTCTTTCAGTCCTCCCTATCAGTTTTGCGACTCTTTCCCAAAATTGGGTTGACCTGGTTGCTATATCATATGGTTGCGATGCACTGTCCGACTCGAAAAATTGACACAATGAACTTTTGTGAATGCCTTCGCAGTTTGCTTTCTCATCTATTATTTATTTCAGTGAATCTCTTATTTACTGTTGTGTGAACTTCTTCAGCACGTTTCTTTTAGCCTTGAATTGTACTTGTTACGTTCATCTCCTTCATTTGATCTCGTAGTGAACTAAGTTCTTGCATTATTTCGGCTGTGTTTGTGCTCGATGATCCCCTTAGATCGCTTTTAATTTGCAGTATTTCAGATTTCATGGCATTGAAGTCTTTTAATAGAAGGGAAACGTCAACACTGTCAAAGTTAACGGGTGGCAATTTATGTAACTGTCTTGCGACGAACACTGGTAATTTGTCAGGGTCTGTCTCCTTCTGGGCCCTCATGATGTCTTGAAGATCGCGGTTGACCCTACCGTCTCCCTTTCGCAAGGTACGCTTATCTGGAAGCTTGTCAACTAAGATGTTCTTGGCCAGCTTTATTTCCTCCTCAATGAAGGCGGAAATGCACAGTTGTGTAATCGACACTTCATCTAGAGTGTCTGCTTTATTTTTAATAAATGCAAGACACGTTTATTATTACATTGCACGCGTTACAAGTCATCGCGCTATGGTAGGTAAAAGTATGTCCTTCTGTCACGGCGGTTGACAGAAGATAAAAATTGCTGGGCCGATAGGCATCTCGTCCCTTTCCAAACTCCAAAACACCTCTCTACAGCTGACCGGGCTTTACTGTGTGCGTTGGTGTACCTCTTTTCACTGTCAATGGCTGAATTTGGAATAGGCATCATCAACCATAGTTCCAAAGGGTAGCCTGCATCTTTTGTCAACCTCTCCGCGAGTGAGTTTTGGGGAACAGACTATGTGAGGAGTGAGTTTTTTTTTGGTTCATTTTTTTAAATATTTTTGATAAATTATCAGAGATTAACTAAAAATTATTTATTTCTTCAAAATTCGCAAATTCACTTTGTGGCGTCATTATTAATTTAATGCAAACAAATAAATTTGTGTACACCACTATTTAATTAACAATATTGAAAACTATGTTTTCTTCGTCAGGATAATAAGTTAATAATATATATTTAACTTATTATCCTGACGAAGAAAACATAGTTTTCGAAACGTTTCGTTTTTTTATGTTGATATTGTTAATTAAATAGTGGTGTACACAAAGTTATTTGTTTTCATTAAATTAAAAATTATTTATTTATTTATTTACGCCTTGAAGGCTTTTACATGTACACGTTATTATAGTTACATAAGTTATTTAACATTGCATTAAAAAAGTTATTAGCAGAATTAAAAAGAAATGACAATATTAGAATAATAATAATAAAATTTTTCAGAATTTAAAAAATTTCTAATATAAATTTTGGTAAAGAATAAATGAAAATATCAACGGAACTGAATTTATTTCCAAGCCTATGTAGTCTTTGGATTGGGGAGTTAATGAAATGTTAGTTTTTGGCAGATAAACAAAGAACAGTTCTGGAAGTCTCGTGTCACGATTTGGTACTCGGAATGTTATTAGTTTTGTTAAGTCAGGTGCGTCAAGTGATCCATTAACTAATTTGAATAAAAGTACCAGATCGCTCTTGGTTCTTCTACACAATAAGTCAGTTAAATTAAGTAGTTTCATTAAATTATCATAATTAATTTGTTAAATGGGTATAGAGAGTTTGAAATTAATGAATCTTAAAAATTTATGTTGAACTCTCTCAATTTTTAATTGATGTGTTGAATAGTATGGGGACCAAATAGTTGAATTGTATTATAAATTACTTATAACTAAAGCAGTGAAGAGAATTTTAAATGAATAAAGTGAAGTAAAATCTTTAACTGTTCTTAAAATAAATCCCAAACATTTCATAACTTCATTAATGTGTGGAACAATTGTTAATTTTTCATCAAATACGATACCCAGATCCTTGATTTGAGACAACTGTTTAAGAGAAATATTGTTGATACTATAATGAGACATAATAGGATTTTTGTTTCTACAGAAAGATATAAATTGACACTTATCAATATTTAAAAACAGTTCATTATAATTACACCAATCCTGTAAGCAATCGAGATTAGATTGAAGGATATTGATGGAGGTAATCGTTTTGAAATTTTTTAGGTCATCAGCAAACAATAGTATGTTTATACTCAATGATGACGAAATTTATTGAAGTCATCTATATTCCTAGTTGTTTTATAAATTTTGTGACAAATTTTGTTTTGAGAAGGTACTTATTTACATAACTTTTAGTCATGGGAACATGTAAATCAACATGGGGACATGTAAATCAATGGCATTATATAAAATATCATTAAATTTTTCTACTAACAAATTATCGTTATCATTTAAATTCAAAAATGACCAATCTATCGAGGAAAGCAACTCATTTTGTAAAATCAGCTTTAATAAAATTTAATTTGTAACTAGTTACTCTAGTATTATTTATGATAGTATCTTTTACCGTAAATTTCCAGAGGTGGATGATGCACATCAATTGGTAGGACACATTCTTTTGCACGTAAAACATTGACACTGTCAGAGTTAGTAAAAACAAGCTCTAGAAGACGGGAATTAACATTACATTCAAAATTAATCTGCCGATGGTTTAAAAAATTAGACATTTTTCAATTATTTCATGGGAACCATGATTAATATTATCTGGGCAAAAAGTTTTAAAATATTCAGAATCCCATACTACATTAGGTATATTATAATCTCCTATCAAAATCATATTCGCTCCAGGAAATTTTTTACACATTGATTCAATTTCAGTATAATGGTCTTTATAAACCTGCTCATCAGACGATGGGGGAATGTAAATACATCCGAATATAATTTTTTCTTTTTTACTAGATACCATAATGAATAATTTATAGATAATAAAACACCACCACCTCTTGATTTATTTGTAGTACTTACATTTCTATCTTTTCTGAATACGTTGTGGTTAAAGAAACCCAACTCAGAGTTATTAATACTATCATTCAACCAAGTTTCGGTAAAAGCATAAATTTCATAATCCATAGTCGGTGTAGTTGATTTCAGTTCTTTTCAGCTCTTGTAATTTAGTACGTAATCCACAAACATTTTGATAATAAATTTTAATATTGGAATTTAATTTTTTGGAACGTTTTTTAGGTGTGCTGGTGTGACAGGTCTTCTTATGTCAACTCGAAGTTACATTTTCATTATTTCACAATGGAATTTGGCGATTGTTAGTTGAATTTAAACGTGGTTTGAGGTATCTGTAATGTTTTACAGGCACTCCCCTTGGCCACAAAGCTTCATCCAAGATTTTATCGTAATCTTCTCCCGATTCACCTATGCGGAAAGCTGCATAATCTTGCGATTGCGCAATGATTTGAATCTCGCATTTGGTAATTTTATTCCTATCTAGATGAATCCGGATGTCTTCTACGTTTGTATCCTTCAACATCCTTGAAACAAGGAGTGACTTGAAACAAGGATGTTTCTCATTCTAGGGAATACTTTGATACTAGATATTTTATCAGAGCTGCCGACAATCAGGTTTCTTGTGGCTCGCTGCCTATTTTTCCTTACGACTTTAGTCCAATCTCCACTATTTTTGGGTGGAGCTGATACAGTTTCAGGCTCGGACATTAGAGGCGTTTCTAGTACTGTTGTTAATTTATTCGTCTTTATTTTTGGGATAGTGCCGCTAAAAGAAGCAGCTGTGGAATGAGCTGTTTTGCCTTCCTTCGCTTTGTTAGCTGCAGCGCGAGTAAGCCTTCGGTCTTTGGTTACGGTTTCCGTCGATTCTGCGGAAGTGAGGCATGCGGCCGGGGGGGGTAATAACATCGGCCCATCGGCGGGCAGTGAGCGAAGTATCTACTCCGCTTCTACGTTCAGTCGATGTAGGTACGTTTGAAGTTATTTTATTGACAGTTGTTACTGGTGAATTCACAATCACTTTGATGTTCCTAATTCGGATTTTTTTTTTTACATGAGCTCCACACAGGAGGCCCTGAGGAAAATAATCTCCCTCGGGGCCTATATCATCTTTGGGAATGCTGTGTGGAGGGTTTTTTAAGGAAAGGAAATGGAGGAGAATTCTGGGAAAGAAAAGGGTTTAAGGGGTAGGTAGGAATCTGGGGTTCAGTGTGTCCTAGTCATTCGCCTCCAAGAACCAGACAAACCTCACCCCATGAACCCGGGCACCCCTGCTAAATCACCAAACGTAGCGAACCACTTGGAATAACAGCTCTTGTATGGTTTTATTCTGTTCGAGTATAATACTCCTTAATTCGATGAGCACAGGATCACTCATTTCACAGCTTATAAAACTAACACTCAATAAGATAAAATTTTAGCAGGAAATACAAATAAACTGGAAATTGGACGGGAGCAAATCGTAAAACTTATAATATATAATCTTATATTTTGAATAAAACTTCATCAACATCAAAAAAAAAACATGTGCATACAAAAAAACTGCTTCCTTCCTATGACGATCGCTAAATGACGCAAAAAGAATTTTTAAACCAAAACTGTGAAGTCGGTATTGTACGTTATTGTTCTAAAACTTTGACAAACTACGCGATAGATACTCTATCGACTTCAAGTTATCGGGAAAATTTTTAAAAAGTTAAGTTTTAATATGTAAAATTTTGGATTTTACTTTTTCTTTTTTTTCAATTTCATCAAATTTGTTCTGGATGCTTCTCGCATTCATGTTCATGATTCGAAGACGGCTATTCACAGGAGTATATTCATCGATAGTTAGGCACTTGCATTCTTGTTTATTACACTCCATAGTCTATTGTGGCAAGGTCTTTCTTGAGGGGAGCTATGTAGGCTGGGCAGTTGTCCCTGTCTCCAGTAGAATGGTCAGCAGACTTACCAAATCTGGTGCATGTTGCGCAAACTGGTTTGGTGGTAGAATTCGGGCAAGACTCACCGGTGTGATTCTGTTGAGCACAATGTCCACATGTAGATTTGGTTTCTCTGCAATATTTGTAAGAGTGACCATCAGATGACATTTAGCACATACAGTAAGGCCAATAAAGTCTCTGATGCGGCAGACAGCCCAGCTTACAAATACTTTTTCTTGTTCAACTAGAAATTTACGCATGGTAGCGGGTACTGCATAGATACGATGACAGGTGTTTCCTGTGCGAGCACCAGCCAAGTGACTTAATTTACAGCACGCAATAGTTCCTTCAATGTCTTCAATGATAGGAACACCAGTTAGAGCCATCCTTAAAAAATTTTCGTCAGTCAGGTCCCGGGTTAATGTACCCCGGGACCTGACTGAAAATTAGTCTCGGTAGTCGGGCCTTGAGTTTGCTCGATTTATCGAAGCAGGATGCATTTAGTAGTTTTTGCTATTCGCCCTCGGTTGCCATGTTTATTAGAATACCTTTATTTCTTATTTTTTTAACTCCCGTGACTCAGACGCCTAGTTCAGATGGCCGAATTATATCTTCAATGATTTTTTTCGTATCGTCACTGTCCTTGGTAGCATCTGTTGGAAAGATAGAAACGGCAGGTCCTGGTGGTCCGACGTGATGTCCATTTTGAGTGATTGGTGGGGGTTGGAGAGAGTTAACTTTTATGTTGCACTTTATTTAAAAAAAAAATAATACTTTGGATTTTTATCCTTTATTTTAGAATTACAAAATTATTAGATTTACAGACAATAATATAAGTACACTTCAAAAGGAATTATCAGGTTGTACAAGTGAAGTGCTTGGTTCTAATCAACAAGATAGATTGATCTGTAGGAGCTGGTGTGCCTCTTTATATAGTCCATGGTACTGAGTAGGGCCGTGTGCACGTGCTTCCGTTCTGTTGTTTGTCGACATCTTTGTGGGTCATCCTAATAATAAGGTTATTGGTCCGGTCCACGTGGGCATGTGGTATCTATGTGATGGTTCATAACTTTGGTCTTTTATTGTGAGAAGAGAAAGCGTAATAGCTGAATGCTGTATGCAGTCACATATGGATGTTCGTTAATTGGTCTTTTGGGACCGAATAACTAATTGGCTGTGTGAAATATTTTTAAGCTTAGTATAATAGTCTTCTAAAGTTCTTGAAGTTAACGAAATTCGTTGTTTATTCAAATTTTGATTATTTTCCATTTGTTGCATTAACTTATCCATATCGTTATCATCTAAGTTTCCCGTTATAAACTTAATTACCCACCCGATACCGTTTATAAGACCTTGCTTATTCCTAGTTACTATTAAATTGTCAATCACTGCTTTATTATAATAATAATAAGCCTTTTTATTATGAACTTTTGTTAAGTATTGACGTGTTCTTATTTTTTTTATAATAGATCAGTTTGCCTCTTGGCATAGGCCTCCTCTAACATTCTTGTTGTTAGAGGGTGGTGGTCTATAACTCCCGCGGGGACCAGCCGAACTGGGAGACTTTTTGTTAATTGGTTTTGATTTTTAATTTTAGTTGGTATTAATATTGTTTGTTTCCGATTTTCCAGGACGATTATAAGTTTTTCGGAGTATTTAGTTGTGAGTCAGAACTTGCTCGGTTGACATAGTTCAGTAAGTTAGGTCTGATGGTCTTTTTCGTGCTAGTTTTGGGTAGAGGTTGTGAAGGATTGCTCAATATTTTTTTGTATTTACTTTCTTCTGTGCTGATGACTTAGGAGAATCCGAAGTTCCTCTTTTTCTCTTTTCGCTATTGTTGTTCTTCGATTTTAGCACTATCAGTTTGTCATATTTTATGTAAGCAATGTTTCCCTTCTTTTTCTCATCTTCTAGTTGAGGTTGTAGCTGTTTTCGTTTTTCCAGGATTTCCTTCGAGTAGTCTTCTTTTACATTAATATCTGACGGGAGGTTTGTCTAGTTCTTGAGTATAAGGTGTTTTTTTCCATTGGGTTGTGATAGAGGCTACAACCGGACGATTCTTGACTGCTTTATTATGGTCAATCAAATATTTTAAACGTTCTAAGCCTACATTAGGTAAGGTTGCATTATTATTTTTTATAAATTTATCATAATTAAATTCTAGTTGTTGCGATTGCTCGACTAACTATGATAAGTCTAAGGTGTGATCGAGGTGCCATTGACCCTCAGCGCGTGCATCTCCAAGTGGTGCCACGATGAAGTGTTCATTGTCCGTCAGTTGGCGGATTCGTAACGCTTGCGTCAGGGCGATCAGCCTGAAACAATTTTACACTAATTGTATGGATTGTCGCTAATCCTTTAAGATTTTTATATTCTAAAACATTATGAGGGAGTATTTTAGTTATAGTGAAAGGTCTTTTAAATTTATTTTTATGTTTCCCTCTAGCTGTAATTTTTATCAATATTTGTTGTCCTACTGACATATCCTGTTGGGTGCGATTTTTATTTACACGTTCTAGTGTTTTATTTTTTGTCTTAGTTTGCATTTCGTGGATTATTCTTTGAAGTTTTTTACATTGATTAATGTGATGTGTTACATAATTTTGGGTAATCACGCCATCGACCGGTGGTGTTCGATTCCCATGGCAAAAATGTATTTCATTAGGTGTATGTTTCGTTACACTATGTATTGTATTGTTATAAGCGTTCATTGCTAAGTTTATCTGTGTTTCTGAAGTAATGTCTGATATGGCATTACGAAGTAATCTCAAAATTTCCGTTAGAGTGAAATGGAAGTGTTCTATATCAGCTTTGGATTGAAAATGACCAGTTGTGGTCACATGGGCTTTAATTTTGTAAGATTCTAGTAATTCGCGTGTAGTTGTGGATGTGAACGTGGTTTCACGATCAAAATGGATCTCTTTTGGTGCGCCAATTAAGGCAAACACCCTTACTAGTATTTCACATATCGCAACATTGTTATCGACAGTGATTACGGTGCAGGATGCCCATTTGAAAATCTATCTATACTTGTCAGGAATTTTTGTCGACCAAAATGATATGTGTCGATTTGCCATATTTCCATTGGACAAGTGGGAGTAACGGTGGCTTCTAGAGGAGCTAAAGTAGGATGCCTTTCATATTTAGCATTTTGACAAATTATGCACGTTTGTAAATATGCTTTTATCTTGGTTCGCATATTGTTAAAGTAATATTTTCGTTTTAATGTGGCAAGCAGAGCGTCTAAGCCCATATGACGTTGGTTTTCAATGAGTGTTAAATGTATTATTTTCTTTTGCTCTTCGCGGTTCTCCCAAAAAATCCTGTCCTTCCTGGTCGCTATAGAACAGCTCCTGTGCCGTTCGTCCATTACCGAGATCTATGACCGGGCCTTTGGATGGTCTTGGCATAGGCGATGTCCGCATTCTTATATCTTCATTCCACGGCGTTGAGCGCTACCCTGGTATTTATTAAAGTTGTTTTGATGCGTTGGGTTATTAAAACGGGCCCATGAATTTTGACCCGGTTTATTGTGCATAAAATTATTGTTATGCCATGGCTTAAAGTTATTATTATTATTGTTAAAATGATTATTATTAGAGTTATACTGATTTTGATTGTTACGTTACAATTCGAGAATTAGACTTCGCCACGGACTGCAGAATAACGCGCCATATAGATGCGCGCGCACCATCCCCTCCCGCGCGCGCACTCTACCCCTGCCCGCGAGCAACAAACCGAACGGCCGCTAGACGCGCTCGCTCACCGCTGCCCGCGTCAGTCTCCAGCAAGCCGGCTTAGAGGGCCCACGTACCGCCCGAACATGGGCGACACCAGTTTCGCCGTTCGTGCGCTTCCGGTGTCCGATGGACGCTGCCTATCTTGATAGAATCAAGCGCGTGGAGCCGCTGTTGGCCCAAAACCAAACGTGAGTCAATTACCATGTTATCCCTTGTGTGCAATTAAATGTATTAACCCTAGCCACGCGTGTTAGAGAAGAGAGACGGACATTCAAACTAAACTTTCAGCTAGGCTCGTTCCTTATGTATTATTGTGTCTCCTAGAATTGAATAAACTGTTTATGTGATAACCTACCGTGTTTTGCTTGACGAGGGAGGCCCTGGGACAATGGAGAAACGTGAAGTTCCGAACCATAAGCACTAGCCCTGAGTTTACGAGGAATCCTGCTTGTGCCAAATCTTGAGCTAGTTATAATTTGGGGCAGATACAGCAGCTAATTGTATTAAATATGTGGGAGCTTTCTCCAACCCTGCCGTTGGCATCAGCACCCACGCTGGACGCCAACACTGGCGCTAAACGTGGGGCCATTTAAATTTTTTCTGTTCTACCACGGCCTCGTTCCCAAGCAACAATTGTAAACTCTGAAATGTTATTATGATGTATTGTTTATTCCCAATTGTATAGCACTTCCAACAGGAATCTCGGCGCGAACATAATTTCGAATCACAATTTAAATTATTACGGACGCGATTTTATCATTTGTGACTCGTCACTCGACAAAATATTACCGGTATTCCAACGCAAGGTGCCCAACCTAGGAAGTTGTCGCTGCGAATAATACAGTGATTACAAAGTGTCGGCCGATTAAAAGTGCTATTTTCAATACAAGTGAATAGTGGAAATAAACACAAATTAAAGAAGAATTTATTCAACAATTAAAATCATGTACATGATAAACAAATCATCCGCTTGGTCTCGAAAGTGCTAAATATTTTTAATAATATACTAGTTTGCAGCTCGCTGGTATCGTTTCTTTAATCGAGACACTTGCTGACACCTAGGGAACAAGTGGATTTAAATTCTTTCTGTCATTTGACAATTAAGTATTTTTGACTCTGTCGTCTGATGAAACCGGACCATGCCATGCCATGCCAAAATCACATTCGAATATTGCAAAAAATACTAAATTCGCGTTGACGTGGATTCCTTGACATCTGACACTATAATACCTTGTCAATTGACAATGAAGGTAATATCTTGTCGAAAAGACGAAGGGAATTCGCGGGTAAATACCAAAAAATTGGTGCTGTTTAAAGCCAGGCTATAGGAAGCCGCGTAATGAAACCATGCCCCCAAGATATTGTTGAATTCTCAAACAAATTACTTCCACGAAAACTTGTGAAAATTTTTTTTCGATTTTTTAATTTTCGAAATATTTTTTTTTCCCAAACGCTTGGAGTTTTTCTTAAAAACGCATTGCCAGAGGAAAATCGCTGCGCAAATTTTCTCCAGTTTTCGGACTCTGAAAATTTTTCCGATTTTTCCTTTTTTCGATTTTTTAATTTTCGAAATATTTTTTTTTCCAAACGCTTGGAGTTTTTCTTAAAAACGCATTGCCAGAGGAAAATCGCTGCGCAAATTTTCTCCAGTTTTCGGACTCTGAAAATTTTTCCGATTTTTCCTTTTTTCGATTTTTTAATTTTCGAAATATTTTTTTTTCCAAACGCTTGGAGTTTTTCTTAAAAACGCATTGCCAGAGGAAAATCGCTGCGCAAATTTTCTCCAGTTTTCGGACTCTGAAAATTTTTCCGATTTTTCCTTTTTTTTTTCGATTTTTTAATTTTCGAAATATTTTTTTTTCCAAACGCTTGGAGTTTTTCTTAAAAACGCATTGCCAGAGGAAAATCGCTGCGCAAATTTTCTCCAGTTTTCGGACTCTGAAAATTTTTCCGATTTTTTCCTTTTTTCGATTTTTTTAATTTTCGAAATATTTTTTTTTCCAAACGCTTGGAGTTTTTCTTAAAAACGCATTGCCAGAGGAAAATCGCTGCGCAAATTTTCTCCAGTTTTCGGACTCTGAAAATTTTTCCGATTTTTCCTTTTTTCGATTTTTTAATTTTCGAAATATTTTTTTTTCCAAACGCTTGGAGTTTTTCTTAAAAACGCATTGCCAGAGGAAAATCGCTGCGCAAATTTTCTCCAGTTTTCGGACTCTGAAAATTTTTCCGATTTTTTCCTTTTTTCGATTTTTTTAATTTTCGAAAATTTTTTTTTCAAAACGCTTGGATTTTTCCTAAAAAGCACGCGGCCAGAGGCAAACCTCTGCCCAAATTTTCAAATAACCCAAACACTTACAAATACGCGTTTTTTCGCAGAAGCATTTTTTTTTTAAAAAAAAAAAAAAATATATATACGTCCCCAGTGGTCAATCCCTGGCAAAAAATTTCTTTCCAATTACGGATAAAGAGTCGAGTTCTCGTTTTTCTCCCAACGTAAGGTCACCCTGACACGACCCTATACACTATGGAAGTCCCTCAAGTCACGCTGGGTATAATCCCCCACATTTCTACGTCAAAAAAAGAAGAACTACTACAGGCCCTGAGAAGTAGAAAGATTTCTCCCAGGAATAAATCCAAAAAATGCCTTATTCAATATGCTTCTTTCTACAATAAGAAGTACATCAGGAAGTTGCAGTTCCAACAGGAAGACACCTCAGAAATCATCTCTACCTCCCTCACAGTCTCCGAAGCAAAACCCTTGGTGGTACAAGCCCAGGAACAGACGAAAATATACGATTTGACAACCTGGAAGACGAAATACAACGGACTCACGGATGTGGAGGATTTCATCAACAGAATAGAAGAAACAGCCCAAGTCAGAGGAATACCCGAAAGTATTCTGCACAGGAACTTCATAGACCTCATCGCTCCTGAAATGCTTACCTGGCACAGGATACATAAGAGAAAAACAAACTCATGGAGGGAACTTAAGGTGGCACTTTTATCCAGTTTCGGAGAAAAAAAGGCCCAACATAGAGTCAGGTTATCCCTACTCGCTATCAAGCAGCACTCCGGAGAGCCTGTTGCTAGATTCACACAGAGGGCAGAGGCCATCAATATTAAGCTCACCCAACCTGTCCCTGAAGCGGAACTTCTCCCGGTTTTAATCGACGGTCTTCTCCCCAGATACGAAAACATCACTACTTCTCAGAAAATTGCCACGCTGGAGCAACTGAAAGATGTCTGCCAGCTACTAGAGGCATACCAGGATCGGAAGAAAGACGAAAGATTCCCCAAAGAAAACTTTCGCCCAAGCCTTTCGCCCGGCATAAAACCGGAGCACAACGAAAGGAAATGTTTTTTTTACGAAACCTTTTCTAGCTCTGGCACAGTGTTGCCAACTGTAGCCAAAGTCATGGAAGAAATATAATTCTCCCTTGTGGTTTCGTTTCATTTTATTTTATTTTTTGTTTGTATAAATATCTCGTCATCATCAGTCATTCGCCTCTAATTGCGGCCCCAGGTGTCAAACCTTGGAAACATCGTTTTTTCTAAGCATGCACACCTCTACCTGAAATTGATCACTTCGGAGAAAGGAATTCCCTGTGGCTTACTGCAAGTAGTCAGAGACTACGTGCCCAAGGTTTTGTGCATCGTCACAACTGGCAGCATCATATTTTCACATCATCATGTCATACCTCGTCACCCCTTTCTAAATATTAGAAAATCTTTTTGTACATTAAATATCGGGTCCTCGCCAAAGTGCATCTAACCCTTATGTCATATGTAATTAAATTAGGTAAGCAAACCTGTGTAAACCCACGACGGTATCAGATGTTTGCTACCAGTTCTAAGTTTTTTCTGTTTTTTTAAGAAAATAGAATGGCGCTCAATAAATAACCCTAATTGCTCTAGCTCTCCCCAGAACTGAATGTGGAGTCTGGAAAGTATCGTTATAAAAGGGACAACTTTTAACGTGCCTCTTCATTAACGATAAATTTTTTTTACAACATTTCAGCAACATTGAGTCACCCTGGGTCTCAACTGTTCAAACTGAAATTTTGGGGTTGCCTTGTTGTGACTTATCACGTGCAAAGTACGAGGTCACAACAAGAAGCCAGGTCTCCAAGTGAACACCCTGCGAACAACCCATCCCATTATTATAATTTTCATAACACCAAGGTGTGTCCATCGCAGTCTGTTTAAGTAAGTAAAACCTAGAAGGTCTTAAACACTCAAATCGGACCTTTGTAAATAATTTGCCTTGTCAAACAACGATAAGCGCATGTCTTGTATTGTTGCTACCATCGTACGTGTAAGTACAACAAAAGTTGTACCATCACGATACGATACTCTGTGCGTAACCAAAAGGGTTGTACCACAAAGGATCTCTTTTGCGGTAAGCTTAGATGAAATTCACATTCCATCAGCACGCCAGAATTTTTCGTCCCTTAATTGTTGAAGTATAAAATCTTGGCCAGATCTTCAAATATGTTTTTGCCTTTGTGCAAGTCTTTAACGTACGCTAATATGGATTTATTATGCTACGGTATTGTTGTACTAAGTACATCAGTATGTCTCGCCGTCTGTATTGAATAGGTACTTTTATATGAACGTTAACCTTTTGTTGCCATCATAGGTGGGAACCTTATAAAATCTGCCGTCATAGATGGGAATCTCAGAATATCTACTAAATGCGATACGGGGAGCCCGTTATAATTACTCTGTGGGTTTTTGTCAGAAATGTCATAAACACCTAGTCTTTTGCACCTCCCTTCAATACTGGGCAACCCAGTTGTAATTCGTTCATTGTTATCCGTGAAGACGTTATAAAACTTACTTGCAAATCTTTTGATTTTGCAATTTTGTACGCTATACGTGAAGACGTTACAATACTCACCATGAATCGTGCGAACGAAATAATATCAAACCTTTATGTGTGAACTACTCAATGTAGTCCACACCCCTTTTTTTGTAATCATTAATATGCCCGTGGACTTCCTGTCACAAGAACCCAGGAACTATCTACTATCTCAAAAGGACTAATCATACGCTTCACGCATGATTATGGGGCATCGTGTCGTGGGAGTTAAGTTGATGGACACAAACACACCTAACTCGTTGTCTGGGAGACGAACAAAGAAAATCCCCAGGTTTGTGAGATTTGAGCTAGGGTCTGTCATTTCTCGCAAACAAGTAGGAGAATAAAACGACCCCTAATCTTCTGCCCAATACACGTAGAGGATTAGACTTTTATGTCAGTGTATTCTTTTGTCCAACACTACCAAATATTATTGTAATGTGCCAGGATGACTGCTGTAGACCTTGTTTCACCTCCACCCAGAGGTCGAATTTCGGAAATAGCCGAGTCCCCAGCAGTTTTCTTCGTTCAAATGTTCCCAATTATCACCCTTCCCCTTCCTCGAAATTATCCGTGAATGGGGATATATGCGTTACGCACTTGGCGTTTCGTTTGTCAAATGGGACAATCTTCATACGCGGATCCTTTCAACTTCCTACTCCTTTCCCACTTTGTTATAACTAATCTTGTACGCAATGTTTTGTTTTTCGAAAGTAGAAAAAATGCTACCGTATAGACGTGAGCATAGGTCATGGAAGACCAACTTCTTTCGAATGGGAATTTTGTTATACGTACAATCCCTCAACCACGTATTCTTGGAAATGTATTTGGTAAAGAAAAAAACCAAAAGGGGTTACACAGAACCTGTCCTTGAATACGTACCTTTGTAACATGTATTAGGAATTAGCCACATTTAGTTAGCTCTCTCTCCGTCTCTCTCTCTACACGCCAAACAAATCCAACTTTTTCTCAACATGCACACTTGTTTCTCTCCAAACTTTTTCATCATTGGTCTACTAGGCAGGTAAACTTCAAGAATTTTGTTCTAATAATAATTTTTGCCGGATTTTAAAAAAAAAGAAAACCAGCAGCTCTGCACCCTATCTACATCTGCGCCTCTTCATGCTGCCCTCGCTACCGTCACGGAGGTCCCTTGCCTTCAATCCCTGCGTACCAAAAGCACCCGACCGCATCTAACATAACCTAGTGTGAGTCGTGCGTGTAGTTGCGAATCGTATCACCACAAAGAACCGACACTCCAAACAAACCCGAGCACGCCAGCTCTAGGTTGGTTCCTGTTCCTGCTGCCATTATGCAAATGTTCCTGCTGCATAATGCAAATGCTCTGCTGCCATTATGCAAATGTTCCTGCTGCATAATGCAAATGTTCCTGTTGCCCTTGTGCAAATGCTCTGCTGCCATTATGCAAATATTCCTGCTGCATAATGCAAATGTTCCTGTTGCCCTTGTGCAAATGCTCTGCTGCCATTATGCAAATATTCCTGCTGCATAATACAAATGTTCCTGTTGCCCTTGTGCAAATGTTTCCGCTGCCATTATGCAAATGTTCCTGCTGCATAATGCAAATGCCCTACTGCCATTGTGCGGATGCTCCTGTGCCCTTGCGCAAATAACAATACCAACGATTGTTCACAAAACAATCCCACTACATACAAAAACCAGTGTACCAACCACCAATTGCGATTCCACTCTCCAGTACTTCAATGGTTTCGTACTGGCTCACCCACAGGATCCGGAAGCAGTTACCCTTTCGACCTCTGTGACAGGTAGAACTCTCCACACCACCTAGAAGCCTCATCATGTGTTCTCTTCCTCGTATTTTCTTAAAGGCCCTAGTGTCCCTTGAGTGTAATCTCAAATGGGCCAGGTTACTGTGACAAAGTAACCTTGTAACTTCAGTGAAACGTTCAACCACCCCAGACATCCTACGCAAACCACGTTCGCAAACATTAGCTCACAGACCAATGATACAATTTTAGAGTTTTTTTTTTCTATCACTGCATAACCCTTGTACCTTTCTTCAACAGATCCTTGTTCTTTGCAACTGTATTTATGTATGCCACTGCCTTTATATACATTTATTGACAATTCCTTGTTACACCATGTATCTTCTCTTTTGTGTTCTGTTCATAACTATTCTCCAGCTAGGAATCTCTCTCTCTCTCTCTCTCTCCTCGTTTCTCTTAAATGTTTTTGGCACAAGTGCTGAAAAGGTAAGAGGATTTATTAGTCCTACAGCTCCATTACCACGTCGCTTTTATTGCGGCGAGGGGGGAAGTGTTACGTTACAATTCGAGAATTAGACTTCGCCACGGACTGCAGAATAACGCGCCATATAGATGCGCGCGCACCATCCCCTCCCGCGCGCGCACTCTACCCCTGCCCGCGAGCAACAAACCGAACGGCCGCTAGACGCGCTCGCTCACCGCTGCCCGCGTCAGTCTCCAGCAAGCCGGCTTAGAGGGCCCACGTACCGCCCGAACATGGGCGACACCAGTTTCGCCGTTCGTGCGCTTCCGGTGTCCGATGGACGCTGCCTATCTTGATAGAATCAAGCGCGTGGAGCCGCTGTTGGCCCAAAACCAAACGTGAGTCAATTACCATGTTATCCCTTGTGTGCAATTAAATGTATTAACCCTAGCCACGCGTGTTAGAGAAGAGAGACGGACATTCAAACTAAACTTTCAGCTAGGCTCGTTCCTTATGTATTATTGTGTCTCCTAGAATTGAATAAACTGTTTATGTGATAACCTACCGTGTTTTGCTTGACGAGGGAGGCCCTGGGACAATGGAGAAACGTGAAGTTCCGAACCATAAGCACTAGCCCTGAGTTTACGAGGAATCCTGCTTGTGCCAAATCTTGAGCTAGTTATAATTTGGGGCAGATACAGCAGCTAATTGTATTAAATATGTGGGAGCTTTCTCCAACCCTGCCGTTGGCATCAGCACCCACGCTGGACGCCAACACGATTTTGACTGCCAAACGTTCGGTTGAAATTATTGTTTTGTCCAAACTGTGGTGGAGTAAATCTATTTTGATTTGTATTTGAAAAATTTGGGATTTGTTTTTGGTGTTTATGTTGATGTAGTTCCCCGTGCATTAATAATTTTTAGATAAGTTTGCACATTTAATATGGGTAGGGAGGAAGTTTAAAAGTGTGTTTCGAGCTGTATCCGTATATGGTTCCATAAGGACTTGAGCACTCGCTGGTCCATATTGATCCAATATTTTTATTTTTATTGAAAAAAGTATCTGATTCATTTCATGGACTAAGGTTCCAAAATCTTTATTATTGCGGTTAAAATTTATTAATTCTGTTTGAAGTAACGTGACTGATTTGTTATCTCCACATTCGATTTTGAGCGTTTCAAAAATAGTTTCTATATTATTATCATGCTCTTTCATTAAAACTACGTGCAGCGCTTTTCCACGCAATCTCGAGATTATCCTCTCGACATTGCTTGGAGTATTGCCGTTCCTAACGATATACCCCCTGGCCGTTTTAATGAATAAATTTATGTCCTGAGGAGAACCATTATATTCCAGAATTGATTCCTAGTACTGGGGAGCGGATTTTTCACTTGGCTGTGCCATTTTAGTAGTTTAAAAAAAAAATCAAAAATACACCTTTACTTATGCGGTAGTGAAAGGAATCTATCGTATGGATGGGATAGACGAACTGTTGAAACGTACTTACATGAATATTGCTGCAGCGATCTTCATCATCTCAGTTAACGATTTTTGTTTTTTGTGTGGTCCTTCGCGTTGAGGTATTAGAAAACACCTAGTGAGTCCTGGCAAATGGCTAGGTTTAACAGCTTCCTCGAATATATTGACCCACGTACTGGGCGCCAGTTAACTTTTATGTTGCACTTTATTTAAAAAAAAATTGGAATTTTGAAGTGCTGTCTATTTATTCGCCACAGTCTCGACACATTCTCGCGGAAGCGCCTATATAATTTATTTATTTATAGCTTCTTCACAAGTTTATTCATTTAAGCATGTAATTATTAACCCCACTAGGGTTCGCCTGTATCGGGGTTAATAATTTTACAAGTTATTCAAAATAACACATAAATATTGGTCATAAACAAACAGTATAATTACAGTATACAGTATAGTACAGTAATAATTCATTGATAATTTTGGATAATTCATGGATTTGTATCCTTATTTTAGAATTACAAAATTATTAGATTTACAGACAATAATATAGGTACAGTTTCAAAAGGAATTATCAGGTTGTACAAGCGAAGTGCTTGGTTCTAATCAACAAGATAGATTGATCTGTAGGAGCTGGTGTGCCTCTTTATATAGTCCATGGTACTGAGTAGGGCCGTGTGCACGTGCTTCCGTTCTGTTGTTTGTGGGTCATCCTAATAATAAGGTTGTTGGTCCGGTCCACGTGGGCACGTGGAATCTATGTGATGGTTCATAACTTTGGTCTTTTATTGTGAGAAGAGAAAGCGTAATAGCTGAATGCTGTATGCAGTCACATATGGATGTTCGTTAATTGGTCTTCATTGGTCTTCTTAATTAGTCTTCTTCACTTATTATGATCTGGTTCGTTTGATATGTTATTTCATACAGAGATTACTGCATATCATTTAGGTAATGATCCTAAACTGAGTGCAGGTGTTGTCCATAAAGTTGTGTGTTCATTTGATATGTCAGGCAAGGTGAAGGGCTGGTTGTAATGGAATAACTGTATTGTCTTCTTGTTGGCGGTGAGAGCGTTCTTGGTTGGTTAACTAGAGCATCAGTAGGCAGTTTGCGGGCGATATCTGCAAGAGTCAATGACTCTTTTGCAGACATGCGTTGCCACCGCCACCCTCCTCATTACAGGTCCGAGATCAGATTCTAGTTGTATAATTTTTTGCTCCAGGTGTCTTTTTTCCCTCTTCTCGTGGCGGATTTTTATTTCTGCCATTCTCAGTTGCACGGTCACTGTAGCTAAATCGGCACGAATGGTCTCGCGCTCCAACAACAGCTGAGATACGGATCTGAAGACTTCCTCAGCTGCTGATTTTTTGAGACCTTAGATTGCTTTTCTGCCAACACGATTTGTAGAATGTGCTTGAGCTTCGTTAAGTACATCTTCTCCTGAAGCGCAAGGATATTCTGCTTCGGTGACGTCTGAGCCTTTGGATGATGTAACCGAGATGTTTTCATCTGCATCCTCAATCATGAAGAACTTTCCTCTGATATCCCCTGTATTAGGAGACATCATGTTCAGGTTTTGTTTTTTAGGATGATTAATTTTTTTAGCACAAATTTACGACACATAAAAATAACAATAATGACACATAAAATGGCGCGAATTATGAAAACACAAATTAATAATATAATGTAAATGTAACTCTAATCAGAATCACTTCAGAGTCTAGCCGAGGCACTGGAATCATGTTGGATTTCATCGTCATTATAATTGGAGGTGTTGGTTTTTGTCGTCATTATAATTAAAGAATAGAAATAATAATAGGAATAGAAAAAAGAACAAAAAATATAACAAGCAAAAAAAAACAAATAAAAAGAATAAAATATTTGACTATGGTTTGTAGGTTTCCCCGGCCATTTGGGAAAACGAGTGGAGTCGGTCTTTATTTTTGGGCACCGATCTCTTCCACAGGAATTTGCAGAGATGTCCCTCATAGTGGGCCTTACTCCTCCCGAATCTGGGAACATTTCCCCTCACATCTCTCCAGCACCGCTCAATATTTAAAGTATGTACTCCGGTTTCGTGATCTACAAATGTTATGCTGTGGTTCACACTCATATGAAAGAAGCCTTCATTTCCAAGGTAGTTATACGCCTTCCAACAATCGCTTATGATTGTGGTGCCCGGCAGTATATACTCTTTTATAATTTTCAACAGGGTTTCTTTCGAACGATTCTTTACACCGCAAACGAACATTTTCTTGGAACCCCTCTCGAAACCTCCGAAAATCCATTTCCCGTCGACAATTCTGCCACGGTTGTTTTTTCTTTTTCCAATTTTTGCCTCGTCGATCTCCACGGTGACACCAACACCTCCAATTTTCTGTTTCATTCTGTGGCACCAGTCCACACAAACCTCCCGGCAATAGGACGACCAGTTGACAACTGTCTCACTACTGAGATCCAGCTCTTCCATCAGGAAAGCGGTCCTGGGTGGATGCATCATTGTCCAGAAAGTGACGAATGTGCATATTTTTCCGATGGGGAGGCTTGATTGACCGAAAAACATGCCTTTTCGAAACGACACCGAAAAATTACACCTCGTTTTATTTTTTTTGTGGCCCGAACTCACCACCGAGGTTTTTCTGCACCTGTACATCGGGTATGAGAAACTACATATATTAGCACACACGTCACATTTTTTCTCTCGGAGAATCACTCCGTGACTTCTTAACCATTCCAACAAGACCTCTTGGTTTCTAATGATTTCTATAAAGCCCACAACTCCTACGGAACAGGATTGGCACGCCATTTTTTTTCCTGTGAAAAACCTGTCACTCCGTGACTTCTTAACCATTCCAACAAGACCTCTTGGTTTCTAATGATTTCTATAAAGCCCACAACTCCTACGGAACAGGATTGGCACGCCATTTTTTTTCCTGTGAAAAACCTGTCACTCCGTGACTTCTTAACCATTCCAACAAGACCTCTTGGTTTCTAATGATTTCTATAAAGCCCACAACTCCTACGGAACAGGATTGGCACGCCATTTTTTTTCCTGTGAAAAACCTGTCACTCCGTGACTTCTTAACCATTCCAACAAGACCTCTTGGTTTCTAATGATTTCTATAAAGCCCACAACTCCTATGGAACAGGATTGGCACGCCATTTTTTTTCCTCTGAAAAACCTGTCACTCCGTGACTTCTTAACCATTCCAACAAGACCTCTTGGTTTCTAATGATTTCTATAAAGCCCACAACTCCTACGGAACAGGATTGGCACGCCATTTTTTTTCCTGTGAAAAACCTGTCACTCCGTGACTTCTTAACCATTCCAACAAGACCTCTTGGTTTCTAATGATTTCTATAAAGCCCACAACTCCCATGGAACAGGATTGGCACGCCATTTTTTTTCCTCTGAAAAACCTGTCAATCCGTGACTTCTTAACCATTCCAACAAGACCTCTTGGTTTCTAATAATTTCTATAAAGCCCGCAACTCCTACGGAACAGGATTGGCACGCCATTTTTTCTCCTGTGAAAAACCTGTCACTCCGTGACTTCTTAACCATTCCAACAAGATCTCCTGGTTTCTAATGATTTCTATAAAGCCCACAACTCCTACGGAACAGGATTGGCAAGCCATTTTTTTTCGAAAGGGTCTGTTCGGCGGAACAAATACTCGGAACTAATTAATAACGTTGATTGGAACTGGAAACAAAAAAAAAACTGGAAAGAAGAAATAAAAGGATAAAGACAATAAAATTAAATTACTGAAATTAAATTGATATATTTGTGAGGGAACGGACTCCGGGTGTCGACGGAGACGGAGAGAGAAATGAAAGGCATCCGTGTTGGTTGCGAGTCCAGTCGTTTATTGTATCATGAGCTACGTAGCTGAGGTCGGTGCGATGTAACATGAAGATGTCGAAGTGCCGTAGAGTGAGGCGTTGCGGGTGCACGGTCATGATGAGTGAAGCAGGTCGTGATGCTGTGGTGGAGCAGGCCACGGGCCTGCAGGTCACCGGAGTGTTGCTCGACGCTCGTTGCGGAGATGACCTGATCGTCCAGGCCGTTGCTCGACGCGCATTGCGGAGATGAACGGCGGTGACTCGGTGAGTGGAGCCACCGGCAGATAGTCCTGGTGATGTCCACGTAGGAAGCTGCCCTCGAGTGATGAACGGCGGTGACTCGGTGAGTGGAGTCACCAGCGTGATGCTCGACACCGTGGCGGTGGAGGATGACCTCGTCTTCCAGGCCGCTGCTCGACGCGCGTTGCGGAGATGAACGGCGGTGACTCGGTGAGTGGAGCCACCGGCAGATAGTCCTGGTGATGTCCACGTAGGAAGCTGCCCTGGAGTGATGAACGGCGGTGACTCGGTGAGTGGAGTCACCAGCGTGATGCTCGACACCGTGGCGGTGGAGGATGACCTCGTCTTCTAGGCCGCTGCTCGACGCGCGTTGCGGAGATGAACGGCGGTGACGCGGTGAGTGGAGCCACCGGCAGATAGTCCTTGTGATGTCCACGAAGGAAGCTGCCCTGGAAGAGAGCTGATGAACACTTATCACACTGCATTTTTATTCGGTTCTTGTAGAGGCCGATGTATTTTGTTCATAATAAAGTCACTTCGCTGTCACTAATGTCAGAAATCAAATTTAATAATCTAACTTTCCAAGCTTTATACAAATACTCTCACAGAATAATTCGCAGACGATTTATCCGGTGGTTATACGTTTTCACGAGTTGGTTTGCGATTTTATTGTTTTTAAACGTAACAAACAAGAGATTTGACATAGCGCGTCCTAGTAGTTATTGTTGACGTTCACGTTATATGTTCTTCTGTCTGATGCAAATATGTGAAGATTTCGAGCATTGGACACACGCGGACAGGTTACATGTAGTTGGCCATGGGAAAAGCACGGCTTTTCCAAATGCACCCCTGCTACCTGCAATGTTTGCCCTTGCGCTTTGTTAATAGTAACAGCAAAACTGAGTTTGATTGGAAATTGAACTCGTTTGAATTGAAACGGTAGGTCAGTGGGGACAATTGGAATTCGAGGTACAGAATATATTTCGGTACAGAATGTATTTAAAATCGCAGTCTCACCAAAGAAGAAACTAGTACCGTAAAACGGGGTGTATAGGGACAGTTTATGATCTTTAAGTAAACATAGCTCTTTTTCGTTCAGCCATAGGGACGATAATACTATGCACAAAATATGTTCTTATGCTTCTTTAATTATACGTTTCCCTATTTTGAGGGTTGCCATTACACATTCTTCAATAAACGCAAAAAAATCATGTGTTCCTATTTACCTGCAATGCGGGGTGTTTAGGGACGCCTTTGGGGTGTTTAGGGACGCCTTTGGGGTGATTGGGGACGCCTTTGGGGTGATTGGGGACGTCTATGGGGTCATTGGAGAAGTTTTTGGGATCATTGGGGATATCTTTAGTGGTGAATAAGAATCTAATTTAATGAATTATGTTTATTTTTAGATCAATAACTAAACTTCATAACATTTGGTACAAATAAATTCACAACTTATTAATTCACAATCAGTAGCACAAGTAGGGCAAGCAAAATTTTTGCACACAATGCATTTCATCCATCCAACAGAGGTCCAGTTAGACTTCCCAAGTTTGTAATATTCATCATAATTACAAGCACAGCAGTGTTGCCTATGTAATTTGAGGATAGTATTTGGTTTAACACTTTTTTCACCTTCAGGAGCAGTATTCTCACGTGACTTGACAACATTAGGTTGTTTAATTTGCTTGTCTTCATCCACAAGTGAATAAATTTCCTTGTCTTCCACTTCCATTGCCTCTCCTTCTATAACAATAGCTGTCCTTTCCATTATCTCTTTTTCATTAAAAATATTTTGGTTGAGGACTTTCAATGGTTCAGCTCGATAATATTCTGAAGGTGTTACATCAACCAGTTCTGGGATTTCTTGCCCGTTTTTGTCGTATATTGCGATGACATTGATTTTACTTGCGCATTTACTACTTTCATCGGTTCCTTCAGCTTGGTGTATAATTATATCTGCAACCTGAATATTTTTAGATTTTGTATTTTCACAATTAGAGCTGCTTTTCAAATTACTTAATTTTGTTTTGTTTCTTTTTGTCTTTAAAGCGACTTTTTTCTGCGTTTTAACTCTCTTTTGTGTCGTATTTACCCCTTGCTCAAGGCTCTATACATTTTTCGTCTACACTTTTTCCTGCTTGCAAAGAAATTTTCTTTTTCTTTTTATCATTTTTATTGCTTGAGTCAGGATATCTCAAATCTTTCAAGAGGGAAACTACTGATTCATTTAGTTCCTTAGCGCCACGGTGGTCATTTTGACTTTCCTTTGGAAGTTGATCAAGCACAACGTTCCGGTTCAAAGGGTGTAAACCAGTCTTTTTAAATCCAGCAATAATGCTCTTCCCTGCATTCAGAGATATTTTGTCTGACAACTTTTTTAAAAGTCTGGGAAATACGCTTTTCGGTATGGTAGTTTCTTTTCGTCCATCATTTTCCTTCCAAGTGGCCAGTATATCTCGCCAGGAAAGCCACGTCTAGTGGCTGAGTGAGATGTGTGGAGTTACTGGGTAAGAAAACCAAATGTATATTATGATCTCTGCATTTTTTTATCGCATCGATCGACAAGTGCGAAGAAAGATTGTCACCAATTAGAATTTTTTCCCAAGCTTATTTTGGAAATAGGGAATGACAATTGTGTTGATCCAGTCTTCGAAAGTGTCTCCATCAAACCAACCTGATACTGTACGGTTATATCTTGTGAGTGGGGGGCCACCTTGGGTCCAAGTGTCATACATGTTAGTAGCTTTGTACACTACATATACTGGTAAAATATCGCCAGCTGCTGATCCAGCGTACATTATTGAAGTCGAACTTTTGCTGAAATTAACAATTTTTTCCGGGTACTTGCAGCCTCGTTTTGTTATAATTTTTTTACGACCTGGGTCATCGCTTAAATTTGTTTCGTCATAATTGACGATGTTTGCCGGATCAACATCACACAAGGAAGATTCCAAATGATCAAAATAATCAGAAATAGTGTCAACAGATATTTGGGCTCTACAACGTTTAATATTTTGACTCATTCTTTGAGATATTTTGGACTTGAGGCGCTTTAAAAAACTTTCAGCAAAATCACGCCCTGGGAAGTTATTTTTAAATTTTGGTATATTCTTCCCACGTCGGTCTAGGTATCCTTTAACTATTAGCCGAAGATCATAGGTGTCTAATGGATAACCCCATTCAGCACAAATGTTGATGTTTTCAATTATCAAATTTTTTATTTCATCGGAAAGAACTTTCTGGCCACCTTGTTTTTTTGTGTGGCGCAAATTATGGCGGCAAAGTACACTTTTCTATATTCCAAATTCGGAAGCCACTTCACGATAGCTTTTACCATTCTTCACTAATTCCAACGCATTTTTGATAATCTCATGGTCGTATTTTTTATATCTTTTACTACTCCTCGGGTCGGGCTTGTAGGTTTGTGGCATTTTCTGGAATTAATAAATGGGGTTTTTACTTTAATAAGAGACATTTTAATAAAATGAACATATTAAAGATTAAATACTAAAAAATTAAAACTAAATTGAGTATGCCCTGTCCCTATTCACCCCGTATGGCGGCCCCATTCACCCCATATAGCGTCCCCATTCACCCCGTATAGCGTCCCCATTCTCCCCATATGGCGTCCTTATTCACCCCACAATATAATCAAATTGTCTGTGGATTCACTTTCAGTTCTAAAGTAAAATAATTTAATACATAATTAAACTCACTAATAATTTCCTCCTGATGATGAAATCTTATTCTTCACAATTGACAAGCTTTTTCAAAGGGTTTCAAGGCCTGCGCACACTTTTTTCTGAAAGTTTTGCACCGAGATATTCTGACCGCCAGCACGCTTTGCTAAATAATGATTTTTAGGTTAAGAAAGCGACACTTCTGACAGTTCGCAATGTTGTTATCGTAAAAAAAAACATTTCCCTACCTAATAATGTTGTGGTTTTTGAAGAAGAGTAGAATAGTATGGAATAAATGTATTACCAAAATTTTTACCCAAACTTGTCCCTATTTAGACTTGTCCCTATACACCCCGTTTCACGGTATGCACTTTCCCCTTTCAATTTCCCCCTTCCCGATACCTGTTAAAATAGTGGCACCAATTATATTCTGTATCAATTTGTGATCCGAAGCCTCGTTCCATTACATAGTCGAGGAGCATCGAGATTCGCAATAACGCATAACTGGTACATTTAGTTTTAATTGAAGTTTATGTGAGGGTACAGCCAAAAGTTCAAGCGAATTTAAGAACTCCGTGGGATATGAAGTACTTTGTTCTGAAAGTTTGATCCAACAGATTTCCCATGATTGATCTATTGATCTATTGATAAATATTCCTTCATTTCCCCCCTCACGTCTTTTAAAATTTCAGTGTTGATTTTATTGACAATGTCATTTTTGGCGCCAATATTGATCTTTCGCACAACCACTGATCACAATTAAAATTTTGTTGCAAGCCCAGATAAACTTGAGCAATAAGATCTACATCATTTTCTACTAAATTACAAAATTCTCTGGAAAGTAAAATATAACCTTCAGCATCTGCGTCCAAACATCCATCACCGATTTTCAACAGCGTCTCTGCATAATGTCCTAAATCAACATCATTATGAAGATGCACTCTCATATTCGTTTTCAGACTGAATTTTTCAACTTTCACCCATAAGCTCGATGATTTAATCAGTGGCGGTTCGTGGTCATTTTACCAGGGGGTTCAGAAATTCGAGAGAAGATATTATATCTAATCAAAATTTACTTACTGTTGTCCTTTGTCAAATCGTCCAATACAGCGGCAGTCACACAACTAAAATAAAGTTATTGGGAGGGGTACCTACATACTACTGTTTTTAAATCACTTGACACTCGACACAATTATTAAATAACGAGAAAAGAAAAGAAAAAATGTAGAGGAATTAAATTGTTTAATGTTTTTTACAGCACTCAATGCACGTTGCTAATTATTATTGTCTTTTCGCGAATAATTACAATAATTGATATTTTAAAACATAAAAAAAACATAAACCCAAATAAAATAAATTAGTTTTTTTCACTTATACAAAAAATCCATGTGCTGACTTTTTGCATTTAAAAACACTTCAATTACGCAGGTATTAAAATCAGGTTTGACTGGTCGGTGGTTGAGTGGGCATCGCGTTTGGGTCTCACCCGGGCGTCCCGTGTTCGATTCCTCGGCCGGCTAAGTCCTCCATCACAACACAAGCAACATTTTCGGCTTTCTGTGGTGGTAGTAGGAGATTTTCAAACATTGTTGGGTTATTCGTAACCCGGGAATGTTTGTCTTTCTTTATTTAAAAAAAATTTTAAAAAATTAATTAGGTATAGAGGTTGTCAGTTCCTTCTCTACACTAATCATACACAGGGCATTTAAACGGTCTTGGCTCATCGTATTTCTAGAAAATGTCTTTACTTTGCTGAGTGTGGAAAAGCAGCGCTCACTTTCAAACGATGTCATTGGTATCGTGCAAATGATTTTGAGTAATGTGAGAGTTTCACTGAAAATGGACCGTAAAGAGCATTCTACAAGATATTGCAATATTGAAAGGGCTCCATCGGCACCGTACAGTTCTTCGCGACTGTACAAAACGATCAGTTCGTTTTTCAATTTGATGTTTTCGAGGAAATTGTAGGTTTTCATTGTCTGCGTGAAATCTTGACTTTCTTTCCTCCATCTCAGTTAGCATCTCACAGATGTCGGTCACATTGTTTACGGGTGACGGGTTTAGAGGTGGAGTATTTTTTAGCATTTCTTTGTATGCCTTCAGTACACCTTCCAAGGTGCCAGTTTTGGAAGCTACCGCTGCCGACATGCTGCCAATTGCGGCTAAAATCTCGCATGATATCGGAGTGATTTTCGCAATTTGGTCCTTGTTGAATTTATTACTGGGGTCAAGAAGTACCTTGTTTATTGCGTTTACTGCCCTTTCAGCATTGGCGATAAAAGACTGGACATCCATTGTTACAGTTATTTGTTTGTTATCTTTATTAAATGTTTCACTTTATTTTCTTATTTAAAATAGGAAATATACGTATAAATGCACAAAAATTGGAAATTGGATGGGAAAAAACAGTAAATACATGCTGTCAAACGGTTGCTAGGGTAAACAAAATGTTTGTCGAATAATAGTTTGTACCCCTCCCACCTTTCCACTCATTATGGCAGCGCCGTCATAACTTTGTCCAACCAATTTATTAGCACTTATTTTCAAAATGTTTAGTTCGCTTAATATTTCAGCAGCGATGGCTTTTGCACTATGATCTTTTGGTGTCACTAGCTTCCAGAAACGTTCATAAATCTTACTGTTGTGGACGTATCTTAAAATGATAATCAACTGATGAATTGTTGAACAGTCAGTGATTTCATCTGCTTGGATGGCAACGCAATCGGCTTCGGTCACCTGCTTCATTATGTGTTCCCGACACACTTGCAGGGTGGTATCCAGAATATCATTTTGCACACCCTTGGATGTTCCTTTGAAAACACTAGTTCCCGACAAGTGTTCTTTCGTAGAATGGTCGATTTCGGCTATGAAATCCACCAGAGCCCGTTATATCCCCGGATTCACTGATTCCGAAGACTCATTGTGTCCTCGGAGTGCAATTTGAAACGCTCCACAAAATTTGACACAATCAATAAATCACGATAGAATGTGCTTGTTTTTATCAACTTGTTCATTAAATTCTCTTTACCGATTTTCGATAAGCAGAATCCAATTTCTGGCATATATCGAGCCTGCCAATGGATGCTAATTGCACCTCGTTCAGCAAATGGATTTGGGACGCCGAGTGTTTTTTAATTTTTGATGTTAAATGCGAAAGCTCGTTTACTCCAATTTTGCACCATGATGGATCGCCTCCGAAAACTAGACAAGGAAAGCAAAATAACCAATTGTTTTCCTTACAACCACATAACCAAGCACACTTAACGTACCACTCGGGTTTAAAAACCCGGGTAAATTTCTGGGTTTTTGCGGCACACACTTGATTTAATGAGAGGTCAGGACGCGGAGGCCCTTTATTTTTTAATTTCCAATCTTTTTTCAAAAGTATTAGCATTATTGGAGAAAGTCCAACATAAAATTACATAACTAGCGACCTAGGACAGTGCGACGTTTAGCGAAACTTTCGTAAATATAACTAAGAGTTATAACGACTTATCTAAAAGAAAAAAAAATTGACAAAAACAGAAGTTAAAATCGGTCGATTAAAGAGTAGATTTTCAAATGCCATTACCAAATGGTTGCAGAAATGCAGAACCAAGAAAATAAAAAAAATGTACAAAAATGACTTCAAATTTAAATACCATAATCTAACCAAAATAACATTTAACTTGCATCCTTATGACGCAAAGGTCAACGGTCAGTGTGCGAATATCTCGCTCGGTGACCTTCGACATTAGTCGCAAACGTTCGGAGGTCACGTGACATCTTGACCCGAGATCGACGCACCGATTGTGAGTAAATTTTGCACAGAACGGCCTAGTTTGGTTCAATCTACCATCAGAGGGATTTGAACCGGCTGCGGTTTTTTTGTATGGAGCGTTTGGTGCGGATTCCAAGACGCACAAAGTGGTTTTTAATAATGCGCTATTTTTAATAGACGGAATTTTAATAATGCGCTATCTATAAAGAGCTTATATTATATTTGTTTTATTTTCTCATCTTTGGGGGTTCAACGCACAAACGCACTTTGGAGAAAACCGCCGCTGGATTTAATACAGGCTCTGATTTCATCTGCCGGTGTACCCCGCTGGATTACTGGGAGAGTCTGTCGGAAATCACCAGCCAATAAAACTACTATTCCTCCCATAATATCTCGTAAATCCTGAAGTCCGATTTAATGCTTCTTTAGCTTTCTTGTGAGACATTGTATTTTCATCCCACACTAAAAGCTTACATTGTCGAATAGCCGATGGGTGAATCTTCATGTGCAAGATTCAACGGTAATTTTAAAACGGAATGTGCAGTACGGCCGCCGGTCGAAGCCATCGGTTTACCGGAAGAAGCCACAGCAACTGCTATCTTCTGGTTTTTTCGGACATTAATAATAAGTTTAGCAAAAACGTTTTTCCGGTTCCTCCAGGGGCGGTGAGAAAAAAGAGTGCACCACTGCCGGATTCTATTTTACATAACACTTGATGGAAAACGTGACTTTTTATGGAGTTAATTGAGGGATTAATTCTGTTACTTGATGTTGCAATGCTATAAAATCTTAGTGTAATTCTCCAGCAATTTCATTATCGAAGTCATTTCCGTCAACTCGTCGCGGACTAATCATTCCAAAATCGTGTAGCTTCTTCCCAACCATTGTGAAAACCTTATTTTCAATTATTATTAGCGTTTTGTTGTAGATGTGTTCATTGAAAGTCATATCTGCATGTACTTGCTGCAGTCGTCGCAAAATATCTTCCGCCATGTACTCTTTGTACTTATCCCAAATGGTTTGAGGATTAGAAAGATCGCAAGATATAAGTATTGCGTAAAGTTCCCTGATTTTATTTGGCGATTGGCATTGTATGGCTTCCTCCATAGTTTCGTCCCAATGATTATCGTTATCTAACAATCGCCGAGCTTCACATGCTTCTTGTTTGACAAGTTTGTTTCTTGTTTGACAAGTTTACAAGTTTGACATTCCTGACCATTGACAATTTTAAGGTCTCTAAAGCTGGTTGGACCTCGAACATGATGCAATAACATGCGCAGACAAAAGCATTTAAAATTCGTTACATGCACTGTGTAGACACGACCAAGAGCGCCCGACGCTTTAACTCCAGGCCGATTTTCAATAGGTGTACCTTGAATACGACGTTGCCAACCTTTTTTTGAAGTATTCCAGGTATAATAACGGGGAACTTCAGAGTACAATAATGTTTTTGCAAAAGAACCTCTCTGACAAAGCTGAAAAAAGGCAGTTATGGCCACTTTACACACAGAGGTCGGAGCGGGAAGTGCCCGTGCCACGACAGGCCGCCGCGCAGAAAAGTAAAGACCGAAAGTAAGAAAACGGTTTACAGTGCAGTTCACTGTGAGACTTTTGTGCGCGGCGGTCTGTCGTGGCGCGGGCACTTCCCGCTCCGACCTCTGTGTGTAAAGTGGCCATTAGTGAAGTTTCTGGAGGAGATTTTTTTTTTTTTTTTGAAAGAAAGACAAACATTCCCGGGTTACGAATAACCCAACAATGTTTGAAAATCTCCTACTACCACCACAGAAAGCCGAAAATGTTGCTTGTGTTGTGATGGAGGACTTTGCCAGCCGAGGAATCGAACACGGGACGCCCGGGTGGGACCCAAACGCGATGCCCACTCAACCACTGACCAGATGAAATCCTTTCTTGAAAATTACTCTCATTAAAAAAAAAACTCGCTTCCTGTTTTCTAAATGCCACGCTGCTTCATATCGCCCTGCTTGGTAGGTTTGTATTTCATTAATAGGATGCTCTGTACCTTCATTACGGAGATTGAAGATCACCTGGCTGCTCCCTTTATTGATGTACTTGCAAATATATTTAATCGCACAAACAGAGTTGCAGGCTTTGTTTACAAAAAGAGATTTTGCTTAAAAATTGCTTCGACTCATCTGTATCACATAAATATAGAGTTTTTACAGGCTCGTCTAGTTCACCAAGTAAAGGAAGCGAAACTTTTCCATTGGAAAGGACATTCCAGGCGTTTCATCTTTCCATTTTAAAGCATCGCAAAACTGGCATTTTTTATTCATCGAACCAAAAACAATTAAAGAATGATAATGATACTCAAGTAAAGGATCATATATAAATCCCGAGTTATTAAATACGGACCAATTGTTACGCATAAAGTTTTGACTGCATGCGGTTTGCATTTGTGCATGAACGATTCTTCTCCCCTGCAATTGTTCTGGGGTTTCTCTCGCTCTTATGCTCTCGTCTGCTGTTCAGCTTTTCTTCTTAAACGAATTTTCTTTTGAAGAGGCGTTTCATAAGCTCTTGAAGTTGCTTGGCGTTCAGCTTGGCCCTCTAACCTGTCTTGTCTCTGAGAAGTTGATTCCCTAGCTCTCAAAGCAGATTGTCACCTTGCTGGTTCTTGTCGTCTAAATTCTGCATCAACTGAAGATTCTTCTTATCGATTAATTTTTGCTGCCCGTGATGAATTTTTAGACAGTTAAGTTTACGCTTCCGAGGCAGTCTGAAGAAGAAAGTGGAACAAAAAACTAAAGAAAGAGTAAGAAGTAAGAAAGAAAAATAGAAATAAATAAAGAAAAAATAGGATTAAACCGTAAAACTTACAAATTTTTTGTTTTTTGAACTGCTTTTTTTTATAAACCTCATTTATTATTTTTAAAAGTGCAACCGAAACAGCTGATACTATACTTCATTGAATAGTGAGCTGACGTAACTTCGTTTTGCTTTAATTTTTTACACTTATTCATATTTGAATTTTAACTATCAAAGAGATCTCCATAGTAACCTAATTTTCTAACAAATAACAAAATGGCAGCACACATCAAATAAAATTTCAAAAGGATCTTCATATAAACCTAAATTTTCTAACAAAGAACAAAATGACAGCGCACGTCAAATAATTACTTTTATAGGCAAATTTTTGATACCTTGGGTTATATTATTTAAATTTTCGTAGGGATCTCTAATTAAAAAAAAAAATACAGCCTATGTTACTCGCTGATATTGTTGATTTCTATTGGTGAAAGAATTTTTAAAATCGGTTTAGTGGTTTAGGCGTGAAAGCGTAACAAACAAACACACTCACTTTCGCATTTATAATATTAAGTTAGGATTATCTATAAGTCATAATTCGATATGGCAATAGAAAACGCACATACGCGGCCATACTTTAATTCAGTGGTTCCTAAACTCTTTTGGCAATGAAGCGCCGTTAAGTGTTGACAATAAGCAAACAAATCTTCATCTCTATTTTGCAATTTTGAAAGATTTGGAAACTGAGAACATTCTCCACTTAAGTTTTGTTTGTACAGCAAAACAATACAAAAAATTGTACTTCTTTTTGTCCAAGACTAGGAACTGACCAATACTTTTTTGTTTTTTGCACTTCATGCACTTATCACATTTTATTTTATTTTATATTAAACCTTGCGCAGACTGTTCAGGGACCCTCAACTCAATTTTAATTTTTCACGAACCTGCTGAAAGATCCTGAGTATCCCTATGGGTCCGTAAGGATCACTTTGGGAACCACTGCTTTAAATGGATCTTTCGAGTGCCGCCGCGTACGTGCGGCCGTACTGCTCAAAGGGTTGGTTGCTTTCAACCGATGTATTTTTCCTATTTTTATATTGAATATAATTTTAGATAGAATGTAATGTTTCCATCAAAAAAGACAATATTATTTGTTGTGTACTTGTTTTTATTGAAAAATTATTAATAAAAACAAAAATGTGTGTTTTGTAATTTGACTGTTGACAATAAAATATTTATTATGAACTACCATATGAATTATTTTTACCTATGAGCCATGTTTTCCTTTCTCCTCTTTCATGTCAGGTCTCTATAATTTGATGGAACTTGAGAATTGGCCCAAATCTGGCTATCATGCTGCCTTCCAGGAAATCGTGCATTCACATCTGAAATCACCATGTGCGGACCGCAAATCTGAAATGTAAAGTTTTAAATTATATTATCATATCGTTGCTCACACTAAAACACCGCGTATCTAATTTTACTCAGGTTATCAGGTGAAATAAAAAAATCATTTAGTTTATTAAATAAAAATAGCAAATCTTCGAAAAAAGGGTCACTGCGAAAATCATTTAAAATACCAAATATGTTTATGGTGATAAACAATTACTTCTCCAAATAACCATTTCCCGAATGCGATTCCGAGCAAGGGCGACGTCGTATTTAAATATTTTCCATTAAAATATGATACACTTAAATACTTTACATAAGATCTAACTTCAAAGCCAGATATTGGTAAATAGTTATGAGAAATCGTCTTTGCAAAACTTGAAAACTCACGGCGAAGTCAGAATCCTAGCCAACCAACGTGACGAACTATGATGCACCTCCTCATAATGATCAACTGTCAGATACAACAAAATAGAGAGTGTAAGTGATGATAGAACCTTGTAAAATAAATGATTATTTAAAATGCTTGATGTTACAACTTTGTCATACATATCGACCCATAATCGGCAGCACAACGTAAGCGACATTTTTGTCAAATTACGCTTTTTAACGAAAACTGTTCAATGCTGCCTAATACATAAGTGACAAATATTGCAGCTTTATCGTATATGCCTGACACTTTTTTAGTACGCTTTTAGCGTAAGCCACTGTGGTCGTTTACGCTCTCACGCCAAGAGAATGTTTCAGTTTAATCGGTTGGCATCCATCTGGTGACTAGTGCAGACGTGTTGGCGGCTAGTAGCATCGGAACTTCTTAAGTCTTTTTAATTTAGTGTTTGTATTTGAAAATTACTATAAAAAGTAGTAATGCAAACTATTTCATTTTTCCCAACTGTCTGGAGCCAGTGAGACTATGGCTTCTCCAATTTTGGTATGTTGTAAGCCTGAAGGTAGTGGGGAGGGGAAGGGGATGTGGAAAATATAACTAGCTGTTCAGATCTAGTCACCAAACACGATAAAAGCTATTTTAAATAATAAGTCTAATTATACACTATACAGCAATGTAAAACTACAAAAAAATATGAAATATAAATTTTTTATTCGAATACAACACAAGAGGCCCAATTTCTTCCAACCGTCTGGAGCCAGTAAGACTGGTATCCCCAATTTTAGTGTGTTTTGAGGCTGAATGTTGTGAGGAGGGGAAGGAGATGTGGAAAATGTACCTGGCTATTCAGATCTAGTCACCGTACGGTGTTCTGCGGATTATGGGTCGATATATCTACGAAAATACAATACAGATGGTACTGAAAATTATTTTCAGTACAGAAATGAGCAAAGGAAAGCTTTGGCATTCAAAGTTCAATTTAAAATAAAAAAAATGTTTCTTCAAAATTCGCAAATTCACTTTGTGGCATCATTATTAATTTAATGAAAACAATAACTTTGTGTACACCACTATTTAATTAACTTATAATCCTGACGAAGAAAACATAGTTTTCGAAACATGTTGATATTGTTAATTAAATAGTGGTATACACAAAGTTATTTGTTTTCATTAAAAAAAAAAACAAATGTTGGTTAGAACCGTGACGGCCGGCGTAGTCCAGCGGTAAGGCTCTTGACTCGCATACCGAAGGTCGCGGGATCGAATCCCGGCGTGGCAAATAAATTTTATTTGATTGATTTGTGTTATTTCACAATTTATTCATTTAAAATAATATATAGTATATTTGCGGCACGTTCCCGAGTGGAAGATACTCTCACTATTGCCCCGGTGTAAGACCACCATTCAGAATTGAAACGTTGCTTTAACTGGCTTTTGAAACTATCCGCGTTTGGTGACCAGATCTGAATAGCCAGGTACTTCCCACCTTCCTCTTCCCCATCTCCTTCCCCTCCCCACTAACTTCAGCCTCACAACATACCCCAATTGGGGATTCCATAGTCTCAATGGCTCCAGATGGGAGCAGTTGGGACTCTTGTGCGGTATTCATATAAAAATTTTTTAAAAGTATCCAACGGAAGTGACGATTTGCACATTGTGCGGAGTGATTACTATGAAGATTGTAGTTCATATCTTCCCTTCGTACTGCAGAAGCAATGTGAGTGCAATCGTTTGCTCTGAAATTTCCAGGGATAGGATTGTAGGATTGTTCAAATATTTGCCTAGCTTTCTGGCTATCTGCGGCAATCGAGGAAATTTGACCCAAGTCTGCTGTAATGTTTGGCTGATGGCCGATGTAACATTTTTAGAATACATCGGCTAACTGACGACTGACTGACTGCCAAGCCCCGATCATGACCTATACCTCGCTGGTACGAGAGAGGAAACCCTCCAGACTGCAGAGCCTTTTTTTATTTTATCTTTGTTTGTTATAAGAACAATCAAATATTATAAGAACTAACAACCAAATTTGATATCTAACATATGTACCTTTGAAAAAATTTCTATATCTCTTGATTCGATTCAAATTATTATGTAAGTAATTCCAATTAATTCATTAATTTAAAGAGTTTTGAAACAGAACTTCGATTTAACAATCATTACTGCAAAATGTCATTCTCAAATTTTTGACAGTTTCGCAAGAATTTTTGTAATGATTAAAAAACTTTTCCGATGTATTGTCATGTGGTTGTAATAATCCAGAAACCTTCGTGGGGGTTAAATAAGGTATTTTGAAAATTTCAAAATACCACTAGACCACGGCCGGCGTGGCTCTTGATTCGCAACCCCAAGGTCGCGGGATCAAATTAATTGTATTTGATTAATTTGTGTTATTTCACAATTAATTTATTAAAAATAATATCTAGTAGGCATATTATCTACCTTCCAGTGCGAAAGATACTCTCAGTATCGCCCTGGTGTAAGACCACCGTTCAGAATTGAAACATTGCTTGAAATGGCTTAAGCCGTGTTTGGTGACCAGATCTGAATAGCCAGGTACTTCCTCACTTTCCCCTTCCCCATCTCATTTCCCACCCCACTACCTTCAGCCTCACAATATACCCCAATTGCCATAGTCTCACTGGCTCCAGACGGGAGCAGTTGGGACTCTTGTGCGGTATTCATATAAAAATAAAAAATAAATCATTTCCTTTGCTTAATATAGCAATACACCGACATCTCACTAATCCCCAAACACATTTTGATGTATATATATAGATTTTCACAATTTTCGCTTAAAAATTATCGTTTTTTATTAGCGCGCTCCCTCTAACATTCGTATTTACATTTCTCCCCTTTTTGAGCGCTTACTACCAAGCGCTTACTACTAGTTCACGTCCCATCTCTGCTTCTATTATCTGTGGTTGACACTATTGTACATTGAACCCCTTTTCAGTTTTGCTAAAGTGTTCACATTTACTCAATTCATTATTTTGTAATAGAAGTAGGTAAGTACCTACCTAACCTGTTTTTGTTTTGTCAATTTCTTCTACATAAGAACTTTGAGACTTCCACAAAAAACTGCAATTGACCCGCGTATATATCTATTTACTACTTACTGTAGGAACATTTTTTACAGTGGTATTTTAAAATTTTCATCTAATTGTATGTCTGAACGTTAAGTATTATTTATTTGTGCGATTTATTGTCATTGAATTATTTACTGAAATTTATCAACGTCGATAAATTCATATAAAAATATTAACGTACAAGTTATCTCTTTTACTGACGAAATCGTGAATAGCAAGTTTTAATAGGGGGTTATGTGATGTTTTTTAGCAATTTTTTAATCCCCTCCCCTCCCCTTGTGATATGTGGTGAGGTTTTAGACTACCCCCCCCATACCCAAAATCACGTGTATTTTTTTAGTACAAAGTCAATCGAAACTTTAAAAGCAGTAGTAAAGATGAATATTGCATCTAGATCAGAGATTCACAAACTTTTTTTCTCGTAGACCACTTTAAAAAGTTTACTGGTTTCGTTGGACCCCCTGCTGCAACATTTCTACCATATTCCCAAAACTCGACACGCGTTGTACTGAATATTGAATTCAACGCTGAAGTTGTGGTCTGTCACAACGGGGGGAGGGAGGGGGGGTATTGTGATCTGAGACGGAGGGCGGGATGCGTCTCAATCTGACCATTTTTCACTGAAATACTAGTGTACTATCTGCCTACTTTGACAGGTAAGGCCAAGCCAACTTTTTTGTTCTTTAAATACTATTACATACATTATTATATACATTAAATAAATTTACTATCGAAACCAGGTAAATTTTCGTGGACCCCCACTTACAACTTGTGGACCCTCATTTTTTTGTCACGCCAACGTGAACCCCCGAGGAGTCTCCCATGGACCCCTGGGGGTCCACCTGGACCACTTTGGGAATCACTGATCTAGATCATGCTTGATAAAGTGGTGTACAGCATGGAAAATAACCTTCGGATATCTTTTAAGGCAAAACATTTGGCGTCAAAATCACAGACCTACTGGCGACTGGTGAGCCGAGTGGTTATCGCAACGCGCGGGAAATCGTTGCCTGGCACCGCTGTTTGGTTTAGAAATTGTGCGTTCAACGAAAAATAAATACCCGTGATATCTCATTATAACACCCCCCCCCCCCCCTTCCTTGTGATATTTCGTGATTTTTTTCCGAACCCCTCCCCCCCTTTCGAGCCTCACGTGATTAATGGACGACCCCTAGTATCTCTGCAAAAAACTCATATTACCTACAACCTACATATTTCCGGAAAGGGTAGCCAAAGAGCATGTAAAGCCATGTACCTTGTCTTGTTTCATTCACATTCATGCACATCGTCTCACGCATATGTACCTACCATTCTGTTATTCCGATTTGTTCATGAGAATTCTTTATTACATAAACTAAACATGCGGAGGCATACGTAATCATTGACATTTCAGTTATGTATAAAACAAAAAAAAAAACAAAAAACTGTACAGGTAATTTTATTAGCTACTAGCTGGTTCCCGTCATGCGTTGCAATGCCATATTCAAAGAAATAAATTGTTTCTCCCTGCATGTCCTTTCCCGTGCGTCCCTATTCCCCTCCCGCGTTCCCCTTCCACCTTCCCCGCCTTCCCTCTCTACTCTCTCGCTCCCCCGTCCCTCCTCTCCCGCGTTTGTATATTCAGTCCCAATACATTCAGTTTTCAAACAGCCCGCTTGCCACCTATTACAATTTTTTTAATTCAAAATTTCATTTTCCATATATTACAAATTTTTTAAAAATTATATTATATAAATATTATAAGAACAATCAATCAAATTTGGTACCTAACATAGGTACATATAAATATCTATAATTCTTGATTTGATTAAAATTTTTATGTAATTACTTAAAATAAATTCATTAATTTAAAGGGTTTTCAAAGTTAATTTCGATTTAACAATCATTGTTTTTCAAAATGTCATTCTCAAATTTTTGGCAGTTTCGCAAGAATTTTTGTAATGATTAAAAACTTTTCAGATGTAATTGTCATGTGGTTGTAACAATCCAGAAACCTTCTCGGGGGTTTAAAGAATGTATTTTGAAAGTTTCAAACATTTCCTATGCTTAATATAGCAATACATAGACATCTCACTAATCCCCAAACACATTTTGATTTTTATATATATATAGATTCCTATATAAAAAGCTAAAAAGGGTGTTAATAAATAAATAAATAGCTCATGATTGTGAATTGAAAAAATGCAATCACTTACAAAATCGCAGCAAAACATTATATTATGACATAGCTAGAAATTCATTTGTGACTTTTTTAGTGGGAGATCAGTTTTAATTTCTTATGTAAACAAACAAATGGGCAAACTTTGAGATTTATACTATAGATTCTTTACTTTACTGGAAAATTTCCATATAGCCTGAAAGCAAAGTAAGATACGATTTATTTACCTTCGTGCTGGATAAGTACTTACCATTAAATTAATCATTTCCAATAGATTGTATTTACGCTGATTTACGTGTAATTTTCCAAATTGTACCTTAAATACATAATTATTATATAAATTGACATTGAGGTAAGTACCCACATCATTCAAATTGATAAAGTCGGTAGGTTCCTACCTACCAATTCATTTTTTAATACACATTGACATGGGTACCTACCTAGTATCTAGTTAAACTTTTCTGGCGCCTAAAAAAACAAAGATGCCATGTTTTTAGTGTCAGCTGTCAAAATATTTTCATTTAGGTTTAGTCAAACTTATTTGTTTTATTTACGAGTATATGATGTAAAATGTAAAGTGATTCTCATAATATATGAAAACCTGACGAGTGATTATGTATTTTTAAGAAAACCCTAAAAAATAGTACCTACAACATTTTTTAATTCATGGAACCTGTGAGAAGTTCCGATATTATTAGGACGAGTTGCCTTGAGTTTGCTGAATTCTTCGGTTTCTGTAGGTAAATTCGTGTTTATTTATTTATTAATTTATGAATAACCCGCCGCTTTTTTAATGTGCACAGATTTTGAAAAGTACACTACTTTTAAACTTAGTTATCACCAAAGACATCGGTTTCAATCGCGGCAGGTGGAAAAATATGCATTTTAAATTTACATTTCATAAAAAAAAATTTGTTCGTAATTTCTCGTTACGGCTGACATTTTATGTTATTTTTTTCGCAAACAATGATTTCCAGCAATTTCCAGGGGTACCAATCGATAAATATTTAAAAAAAGATTGCCATATCGCAATAATGGGATTATATTCGAGGAAGGTACTAGTGTAATGCAATTTTCGTATGAAGGTACTAATATGATGCAATTTTCATGTTATGAATAAATAAATAATTGAGCATATTTAGGATATACGAATTAAAATCAATGTACTATTAATTAGGTTAGGTTATATTAGGTTTGGTTAGATTAGGTTTGGTTAGGCTAGGTTAGGTATATAAAAAGGCGTTTTTAGACGACATCCAGAAATTAATTATTGACAAGTTTAAATCTGTTTTTATAATAAAAATGTATTAGAATAATTACACACCCGCTAGACAAACCCTGCTTGCCGTACAAACCATTAAAAACCTGGGATGTATATCTAAATGAAAAGAATAGCGCGTGCGCGTTCTTTATTTTCGTTCATCTGTCTTTTATTTTGCAATAACACATACCCGCTAGACAAACCCTGCTTGCCGTACAAACCATTCAAAACCTGGGATGTATATCTAAATGAAAAGAATAGCGCGTGCGCGTTCTTTATTTTCGTTCATCTGTCTTTTATTTTGCAATAACACATACCCGCTAGACAAACCCTGCTTGCCGTACAAACCATTCAAAACCTGGGATGTATATCTAAATGAAAAGAATAGCGTGTGCGCGTTCTTTATTTTCGTTCATCTGTCTTTTATTTTGCAATAACACATACCCGCTAGACAAACCCTGCTTGCCGTACAAACCATTAAAAACCTGGGATGTATATCTAATTGAAAAGAAGAGCGTGTGCGCGTTCTTTTAATCGTTTTCGTTATTTAAAAAAAAAATAGGTGTATTTGTAATGATTTTTGCGATATGGCAATCTTTTTTTAAATATTTATCGATTGGTACCCCTGGAAATTGCTGGAAATCATTCTGTTAATCTGTTTGCGAAAAAAATAACATGAAATGTCAGCCGTAACGAGAAATTACGTACAATTTTTTTTTTATGAAATGTAAATTTAAAATGCATATTTTTCCACCTGCCGCGATTGAAACCGGTGTCTTTGGTGATAACTAAGTTTAAAAGTAGTGTACTTTTCAAAATCTGTGCACATTAAAAAAGCGGCGGGTTATTCATAACTTACCATTTATTTTTCTGACTGTAAACGAAAAATTTGGTTGTCTGTAAAGTCTGCTTACGAACGATAATTTTACGTGATAACGTCACGAACCGAACGCTTAGGCCGATCGTGCCTCTCTATCGCTTGTTCGCGCTCTCGCCGAACGCTTAGGCCGAACGCTTGTTCCGCGCCTTCGCTTGCACGCCCGGCTCAGGCGGAACGTGACAACGTGACAATGAGTCATGCTTTTATCACGTGAATGCAATTATCACGTCCAAAACTTAAAAATATTTATTTATTTAAAATTTACGGCACAAAGTGCCATTTACAAGCTTGTGTATATTGAATTACAGTCATAGTACATTATACAGGCATTAAAAATAAACAATAATATCAAAAAATCATTATGTAGTGACCTCGTTAACGTATAATTGGCTGAAATATTCGATCAGTACAACCGTATATTTCAGTATGGAAATATTAAAAATATCAGCCACATTGGCATAAAAATTTCCAGTGGTGTGTAATCTATTTACAACTGAATTGGAGCCTGATACCGACATATAGTTGTCACAATAAAACAAACTAGGGAACCTTGATCTTATTGTAGGTATATGAAAGTGAATCAGTTTTAATATATCAGGGCTATCCAACTGATAGTTAACGATTTTATACAAAAATATCAGATCAAAAATTTTTCTTCTGTCACTTAAATTCAACAATTTTAATGAGTGCAACAAAAAATCATAATTTATTGATTCTAAGGGAATTCCAAGTCTAAAATTAATACACCTCAAAAATTTGTGTTGGACTCTTTCAATGGTATTGATGTGATTGTTGAAGACAGGTGACCAAATTGTTGAATTATATTCAAGAATGCTTCTAACAAGAGATGTGAACAGAATTTTTAATGTGTAAATATTTTTAAAATCCTTGGAAATCCTTAATATAAAACCTAACATTTTCATAGCCCTGTTAGCTATAGAAGTTACATGAGATGCAAAGCAGAGTTTCTGATCAAAAATGATGCCCAGGTCAAGTATTTCGACTACAGAGATTAAGTCAACATTACAGGGTGCATAATTATATATTATTGGATGTTTAATTTTGTGGAACCTCATAACTTGGCATTTGTTAATATTTAGCTGAAGTTTATTATCTGAACACCATTTGAAAAAGTTATTAAGGTTTTCTTGCAAGATTATGCAATCGTGCACATCATTTATGACTTTAAACAGCTTCATGTCATCAGCAAAGAGTAAGACTTCAACACCATGGAAAATGCTTGTGACATCATTGATGAATAGGATAAATAATAAAGGTCCTAGGTGCGAACCTTGCGGGACTCCGCTGGTGGCAATAAATTGGTGGGATAGACAGTCATTGATCTTTACAAAGAGTAATCTATCAGATAAGTAGCTGATCAACCAAGCCAAGAAATTGCCACTTAACCCTAATTTTTTTAGTTTATTTATTAGTATTTTGTGGCAGACCTTATCAAAAGCCTTGGAGAAATCTGTATAGACGGAGTCAACCTGTTGCCTGTTAGTCAAAGCTGAGTTTATATAGTTTTCATATACTGTGAGGTTCGTGAGAGTAGATCTAGATGAGACAAAACCGTGTTGGAAATTGGTAATAATATGTTTAATATTAGAGGATATTTTGCTAAGAATGATTTTTTCAAAGAGCTTAGGAATACTAGACAGAATACAAATAGGTCTGTAATTGCATACATCATTTTTTGAACCCTTCTTGAACACGGGCGTGAGATAGCAGGATTTCCAGGTATTGGGGAATTGACCTGATTTAAGAGATTTGTTAAAGATTATGTACAATGGATAGGAAAGACTATTGACACAATTTTTCAAAAATATGGGTGGAACATTATCAGGGCCAGAACTTGTTTTTGGTTCCAAGAGTTTAATCGAGACAGTGATGTCATTACGTTCAATTACTAATTCAGATAATTGCAAGTTAATATCAGTGACAAATTCAGGAACTCTATCAACAGGGATATCATCCTCATATACACTTTTGAAAAAGTCCACCATTACCACAAAGTATTACCAAAATTGCAAAATATGTGACGTCACACTAGGGGGGGAGGGGGTCTCACATATGTGACGATGTGTGACAGGGACGGGGAGGGGGTAAAAAAATAATGAAATTCGTGCGATGTAATTTATGGATGGCGGTGTTCATGTAATGGTGACAGTGAACAAATTTATGCCCTTTGCTGTGTTTATCTTAATACTTATTTGTAAATCTATAAATTAAAGCAGTTAGAACCTACGTATAGTTTAATTCCTAATTTACTTTGCATTGGTTTCTTTAATAGCGGGTTCAGATGGTTCAATTTTATTTTGACATGTACCATTAAGTTTATCGAAGCCCGGAGCCTTTGTGGGGCCAAGACCCTTGATTATTAAGTCCAGCTCTGCCTCAGTTAAGGGTGGTATACGACAAGCCTGATGGGATAGGTCACTAGGTTTGAGAAGTGACAGACCTCTGATCTGTCTATGATGGTTACTGACCCCAGTTACTGATTCTAAAGGGACTACCCTTCCCAGCTACGCAAGTACTTTCGCTGTTCCCGCTTCCTGGTCCAAGTATAATATCTACTAGTCAGATAATGTTTTCGTAAGAAAACGTGAGCAACCCCAACCCTTGGGAAATTCATAGTGCCATCGGGAAAAGCATTACTTACATTGATTACACTGACCAGCATTACACTTGAACCAGGAAGCACCTTAGTACATGCCCTCTTCCTAACCTAACCCCTAAATATAAAGCGTGTGTGGGGATCAGCTAAATAGGGCAATAGAAAAAGAACTACGCTGTTGGGTTAGGTTAGGTTAGGTTATGTTTGGTTGCAATTTTGTTTTCGATCGTTTTAGTGTCTGTGCAAAAATCACATAGATAGTTAGGTATACATAGCGATACATGTGTACATCGCTATGTGTACATAGTATGTACACATAGCGATAACATTTTGTATAAGTGTATATACATATGTAGGTATGTGTGTATATCTACGTGTGTGTATGTGTATACTTACATATATGACTTTTTTTCTTATTTCACTGTTAAATACCTATCTTTTGTTTTACACATAAAAAAATACTATTTTTTCTTTGTTAAATTGTGCTTTACATTCGTTTTTTCCGCCTTTTTTACTCGGGCTCTGCTCTAAAAAAAGGTGTAATACTTATTAATTAATGTATTTTTTAAAAGAAAAACTTTATTTAATTTATAAAAACATGTAACCTCTGTACCATTATATTCAATAATAAAAAAAAATACAAAATATTTCGATATTTATACATAACTAGTGTGCAATACCGACACGCTGTGAAGGTCTATTAAAGTATGGAAATAAATAATATAATGGTAATAAGTAGTAGGTACAGGTAATGAGCGTGTACCCAGTTAGGTGACTGGTTTGGTTTATTTGTGCCAGTTAGTAATCACAATCAGTAATCACTGGATATTCATGTCAGACATCACACGCGGAAATCAAGTTACGAAAAATGCGTGAATTTTGCATGAAATATTATTTTTATCGAGACGAAACAACGAGGAAGTAATGTAACTAATGGAAAATAACACATTTATAACTTAACTTTAATACAACTTTCTTTTTGTTGATTGACGGATTTCTAATGGAATGATTACTGTGGTAATGTTAACATAATCACCGATGGTGCAATGCTTTGTCTGTTACATTAGTGCATTTAGCTAGAGGTGTGGATATTATGTTCAAAATATCATTTCTAATGGTCAGTGGATTATTTCGTAGCTTCTAATGTTAAGATTACGACAAAAGTTGAATTTGTAATAGTTACGCACTGGGAAAAATGTGTTGCAAAATTTTCCTGTCAATCTGATTCATGCACTGCATTAAGTTTGACGGCCGGCGTAGTCCAGCGGTAAAGCTCTTGACTCGCATTCCGAAGGTCGCGGGATCGAATCCCGGTGTGGCAAATAAATTTTATTTGATTAATTTGTGTTATTTCACAATTTATTAATTAAAAATAATATATAGTGTATTTGTGGCACGCTCCAGAGTGGAAGATACTCTCAGTATCGCCCAGGTGTAAGACCACCATTCAGAATTGAAAAGTTGCTTGAAATGGCTTTGGCCGTGTTTGGTGACAAGATCTGAATAGCCAGGTACTTCCCACCTTCCTCTTCCCCATCTCCTTCCCCTCCCCACTACCTTCAGCCTCACAACATACCCCGATTGGGGATGCCATAGTCTCACTGGCACCAGACGGGAGCAGCTGGGACTCTTGTGCGGTATTCATAAAAAAAAATAAGGGGGTATTCTAGTCTAGAAGCATGAATTGTAAGTATTTTTTCAGGTGCAATAAAAAAACAATAATATTTTAAGATATTATTTTACCAAATATTGATTATACATTAAAGAATACATGAAAAAAAAAACGAAAAATTCAAAATTCAAAAAATTACAGAGTGTTGAAGGGGGGAGGTCTCAAAAAAATGGCGCGCCCTGGTTGACAAGATTGCAACCCTCCTAGTAATCTAAAAAAATAAATTAAGAGCAATTACATAATAATTCTCCATGACATATCATGGTAGAAGATTGTTAATTTGCTTTTTGAAATATGTGAGACTGTTTGCATAGATATCTACATTGTCACATTCAAAGATATCATACAGACGACACATTCGAGATAGTGGATTGAAGTACGAATATTATTAAATAATTCAAGATGGAATGTATTATGACTTCCTAAATTGCGTCCATTAGGAACTATTATACGAATATTGCTCAGACAATGAGTGGTTCGAATCTTATCATGAATAATTTTGTATAAACATTTTAAGTCAGCAAATTGTCTTCTTTTTTCCAGGGTAGTAAAATGAAATTATAATTTTATATTAATTTTGTGTGGCTAACTGTCGGGGGACCAACTTTCGGGTCACCATTAATGAGAATCTATTACAGATGTTTTAATTCTCTTCCCAATGAAAACAATATTAACCCTGAACACTCCTGTCCTAAGACCAAACCCGATTCGTGGGTCGTGATTCCCGTTTAACAATGGTTTGAACAAAAAAATGTCAACGCGGGAACACTTCCTGTGGACATGACACATGACGACATGATTGGCATAAAGCGCAGGTGCCAGGTCCAGGTGTTGGTTGCACATCGGAAATTGTCACGCTGATTATTGATGGAACCACGAACCTCCCCCGGACACACGGACTTCCGGACAAGTGATATCGAAATGTTTTAACTTTATTCAATTAGAAAATGTTTGTTAATCTTCGTGTGGCTAGAAATAAAAACGAAACAACATTATAAAATAAGGTTTAATATATACACACACACTGTAAATCTGGTGAATCCACGTCACATAGAGAACGGAAAAAAAAACAAATATAAATATCTATAGACCAGCCCACGAACAAGATTATTGACAAAAATAGTACCTATGTCAAATTAGCTCTTTAAATCCTTTATGCTTCACATCAATTATTACAGTCCTAAATTTAAATTAATTAAATAGATATATTCGAAAGATATTCAACGTATGAATCGGCTTCAGTTATTCAAGCCAGACTGCCAAGCCAAACTGTCAAAGTGGTCGCGCGAACAAATCTAATACGTAACGAATTAAATCCACGCGTTTTGGTTATGCTATTCTGTGCACTACGCATACGCGCATTAAAGTCGTTTTCTGCGCGTTGGATGCTCCCGTGGAATGCGTATCTGGCTTCAGACGAATCTCGGCAGGCAGAACTAAATGAGGTTGGGACGGTGTCGTTAAATTGCAGTATTTTACTGTTTACGGCTAGAAAAAAATCAGCCCAAAGCTTTTTTTAGTGCGGAATAAATAAATGACAATTATTATTATATTTACTATACGCCTGGAAAGGAAGGGAAGCGCCGCATCCACAGTATGTATGGAGGGACCGCGCCTGATAAGTACATAATATTTTATTCACTTGATCGTGCCATGTCTTCCTCAGTCGTCCTCGGTTTACCATTCACTTCCACGTCTTTCATTCTCCTAAATACTCCTTTCTTCGTTTACACATATGCCTCATTTCTGTATCCTGAATCGTATATCGCGTATCGCAACCCGATTCAAGTATTTGATTCATTAATTCACTCGGTCGTGCCATGTCAGTCCATAATGAAGTACTGATACCACTAATTAGCTAGTCAAGTTAAGTGCTTTTCTCCACTCAATGATAATAAGAAAATGTAAACTTAAAGAACATAAATTATTACACAGCAAATACATTGTCTTCCAGTGTTTTTCCCAGTTTTAAAATAAACAACGACTGCTGTTTTATAGACGTGTACATATTTACCATGAAAATAATCATTATGTATAATCAATTAAAGATCAGTCTTTACGTGTAGACATAACATTAAGGTCAATGAATTATTTCTTATGCATATTATGCGCCAACCCGCATTCGCTTGGTTATATTTAACTTCTGCACATGTTACCAAAAGTAAATAATAAAAACAATTCATAATTCTCCATTCTAATACAACGTACCTACGAGTAGGTCGGGGTATTTCGTGGGTGTTTCGCTGAAATTCTAATGCTTAGTTCACACTGAGCTATATATCTGCGAGCAGATATCTGTTGATTCGCGAGCGCTTATCTTTTGTCATTTCACACGAGGCTATCAAATATTTCTTCCTGTGGTAGGGGAGTCGAATTAGGGAGCGGCAACGGAACGCATATTTTTTGTACTGAAATCTGTCAACTTGACATCTGTCATCCACGGGTCTAGGCAGCTCCGTAATTACAATGACCCCCTCTCCTGTTTTAGTCGGAGAAGGGGAGAGTTATCTTCTGGGATATCGCGTCTGGAGCGGTTACGTCTGAGATGTGTATTGTCTATGATTGATCTGCGCTTAAAAATGCTTAGGTGTGAACGGTCTGAAGGGATTGTATGGAGAGCGTTATTTGGCGTGCTATGATCTTTTATATTTGATAGCTGTGTGAACCAGCTTTAATGGAGCGCAGTTTGTTTCTTTGACTTTTGCAAGTTCCCGACTTTGATTCTTGGTTCATTTCAGATTTCTGTCGAATGCAATATTTTCACAAACTATGAAAACCATTGACCTGGAAAGATGAAAACCGTTTAAAATGTGTGCAAAATTTAAAGTTTATTGTTCTAATTGTGATCATTGTACTAAATATGTGAAAATTTAATATTTTCATTCATATTTATTGATTTGAAAAACGATATAAAACCGCATGTTGCGAAACGGTTCCGAACGGTCATTATCAATATATTAATACGTGAAGCCAAAACTTTGTACCCCTTTTTACGAAAATTGCGCGGACGGAGGAGTATGAAATTTCCTACACTTATAGTTTATATAGAGGAGGAGTGCAGAATGCTAATATTTTTTTTAAATTATGCATAAAAATACATTAAATCAATAAAAAAAACATTACACACACTATCATGTATTTGACACACTCACTCGCGTCTTTACACTATTGTTTATTAAGTCTATGGTAAAATTGAAAATAGATTAATATTGTTTGTCTTTAATATTATTTGTCTATGGTCTTACTGAATGTCAAACATAAAAAAAAAACATTACAATTATGGTCGAATTTCGACCATTGGGCGACCACTAGTGACGTATAAAACGCCATTGGCTGGTAAGACGGCTGTCACTAACTTGTCCGGCGTGACGTCAACGTCGCCATATTCCCGAATAAAAACAAACATGTCGTTTTGGCGGAAAATCGAAAATGGAGCATTTTAAATGTGTTGTAGAAAACGTGTTATTCAACGTTAATTTATCGCCGCCCCGGAAACCATTTATTGGTCTCCCCAAGCAGTTTGCTACTATTGATGACTTAACAGGGTGCCCAGGTTCACGGGGTGAGGTTTGTATAGGTCTTGGCGGCGGACGCTTTTGCCCACCTACTGCGTGGCGAGTCGGATCAGGAGAGACTAGTTGAGGGAAACCTTTTTATCTCTCCAACCGGACTCTCTCGATCCATCGCCTTATACCGTAGTGGGAGGGATGAATTCATACGTCCATCACTCCTGGACACACTGCCCCCAGATTACTACCCACCACTCATACCCTTTTTCAGAACTTCATCTCTTTCCTTTTTTCTCTCAGAACTTCCCATTCTATCTTTTCCTAAAAAGATCCTCCCTAGAGCATCCCAGATGAGACAGGCCCTGAGGAAAATTATTTTCCTCAGGGCCTCCTGTGTGGAGCTAATGTAAAAAATGTAAAATAAAATTAAACACACATTCATTATCATGTTTTTTTTTAAATTTTTTTTCAAGAATAAAAAAAATACCCTGGTGTGATCGGCTGGCGGCATAACAACACTACATTTGTGATTTTCTGCTGAACACAATTTGTTCAAAGCTGCCTAGAACACTTAGAATCGAAATCTTTGGAAAGGTGGTGATTATGTATTTTATTTTGATTTGGATTTGCAGCTTAGAGCGTTTCCGAGCACTGTAAACTGAGATGCGTGTGTAGGGAAATTTTGCCAATAAGAACTCTTGATTATGCGGTCAAATTTATTTACAAGTAACGTTTTATTTTATAATTAAATTTGATACAAAATTAAATTCGTTACAACTAGAATGACACGGGAGGGAATGTAAAGCAGCCAAACTAGGCGAACGCGGGAACCGGAATAATTTGGCAATATCATGCACTGGACCGGGGAGCGACTCTCAGGGATACCAATCGGTAAAATTTAGCTTTAATGATGTTTTAAGGTGGTTAAGCCATAAACTATTCAAACGAAAACGAATGGCGCTGATTTTCACAAGTAAATAATATGGGTAAGTAATACTTCTGCAAATTAGGAAAAACTTCTCGGACAAAATTATCAGGAATTTTTGCCCGCAGGTTATTAGCATTTCACACCTTAACGGACCGTTAAATTTATGTGCGTTATTAACGAAAATCCTCTGTAGTTTCTTGTTTATATTATTTTGTCAAGGGAATGGGGGATAGTGAGAGAGATGGGTAAGTAGTTTTACCAAGAAAGATTAAAACATATTAAATGAATGTATTTTAAACTGTTAATATTCCTTAATTCTACTCTGGAATGGACCGATCGTTTTCGCACAGTCAGTGTTTTCAGGTGTATCCCAAAGGGCTCCAGACCAAAGATGGCTACCAAACTCTACAGTGCACATTATACAATAGCCCTGGCCAACCCGCGGTCCGCGGTGCTCTTACGTGCGGCCCGCGGTCATGTATGACCAATATATTTTTTTAATATTATAATTTTTCAAAATATTCGGACGAAATAAGAAAACATAATTTTTTAAAATATTCGGAACAAATAAGAAAACTTAAGCCTTTAATAAAATTGTCGTTTTAAAGAACTAGTAAATTATGAGAAAACATTTGAGATGTTAAGTCATTTGGTGTTGATGTTTCCACTGCTTCAGAAACGTTACAAATGCAGTATTGAACTAAAAATATATACCCAACGATTCCAAAAATTGGATTTTATAGTAAGTACATAACAACAAAATTTCCTAATATAAGATGTTTTGCCCAAAAAATTATTAGTGCCTTTGGATCTACACTCGTTTATGAAGCTTTTTTTCCCAAAATGAAATTTAAAAGAATATAAAAATAGGGCGTCAATAACAATCGTAAATCTGGAAAATCTGTTAAGGTGTGCAACTTCAACTATTGAAATAAATTTAGAAAGATTAAGTAAGCGAAAAGAAACTCAAATTTCGCACTGAATGAAGTGGTCATGATAATTGGTTTTATTTAAATCAAAAATTAAATATTGTTTGATTTCTGTGTCTTAATTAATAATTTTTGATTGTTAAAAATGTTAATTACTATAAAAATGCATTTTTTTGTTGGTTCAATGTGCGTTTTCTCTTCACATCTTCTGGCTATAGTATTGTTTTTTGCACAATAACCTGATTACACTTTCAGATTACTCCTGCATTCAAATTATTTATAATACTTACAAAAAAGAAATAAGTATTTATTTTATTTAATAAAGTACATGTTACATGATTAAGACTTTTATCTAGAGTAGATACAGTATGAAATTAGTTGGAATAAAAAAATGTTATTATTTTTGTATAATGTCTGTGTGTGCGAATGAAATTAGTTGGAATAAAAAAATGTTATTATTTTTGTATAATTTCTGTGTGTGCGAATGAAATTAGTTGGAATAAAAAAAATGTTATTATTTTTGTATAATGTCTGTGTGTGCGAATGAAATTAGTTGGAATAAAAAAATGTTATTATTTTTGTATAATGTCTGTGTGTGCGAATGAAATTAGTTGGAATAAAAAAATGTTATTATTTTTGTATAATGTCTGTGTGTGCGAATGAAATTAGTTGGAATAAAAAAAATGTTATTATTTTGTATAATGTCTGTGTGTGCGAATGAAATTAGTTGGAATAAAAAAAATGTTATTATTTTTGTATAATGTCTGTGTGTGCGAATGAAATTAGTTGGAATAAAAAAATGTTATTATTTTTGTATAATGTCTGTGTGTGCGAATGAAATTAGTTGGAATAAAAAAATGTTATTATTTTTGTATAATGTCTGTGTGTGCGAATGAAATTAGTTGGAATAAAAAAAATGTTATTATTTTTGTATAATGTCTGTGTGTGCGAATGAAATTAGTTGGAATAAAAAAATGTTATTATTTTTGTATAATGTCTGTGTGTGCGAATGAAATTAGTTGGAATAAAAAAAATGTTATTATTTTTGTATAATGTCTGTGTGTGCGAACGAAATTAGTTGGAATAAAAAAATGTTATTATTTTTGTATAATGTCTGTGTGTGCGAATGAAATTAGTTGGAATAAAAAAAATGTTATTATTTTTGTATAATGTCTGTGTGTGCGAATGAAATTAGTTGGAATAAAAAAATGTTATTATTTTTGTATAATTTCTGTGTGTGCGAATGAAATTAGTTGGAATAAAAAAAATGTTATTATTTTTGTATAATGTCTGTGTGTGCGAATGAAATTATTTGGAATAAAAAAATGTTATTATTTTTGTATAATGTCTGTGTGTGCGAATGAAATTAGTTGGAATAAAAAAATGTTATTATTTTTGTATAATGTCTGTGTGTGCGAATGAAATTAGTTGGAATAAAAAAAATGTTATTATTTTTGTATAATGTCTGTGTGTGCGAATGAAATTAGTTGGAATAAAAAAATGTTATTATTTTTGTATAATGTCTGTGTGTGCGAATGAAATTAGTTGGAATAAAAAAAATGTTATTATTTTTGTATAATGTCTGTGTGTGCGAACGAAATTAGTTGGAATAAAAAAATGTTATTATTTTTGTATAATGTCTGTGTGTGCGAATGAAATTAGTTGGAATAAAAAAAATGTTATTATTTTTGTATAATGTCTGTGTGTGCGAATGAAATTAGTTGGAATAAAAAAATGTTATTATTTTTGTATAATTTCTGTGTGTGCGAATGAAATTAGTTGGAATAAAAAAAATGTTATTATTTTTGTATAATGTCTGTGTGTGCGAATGAAATTAGTTGGAATAAAAAAATGTTATTATTTTTGTATAATGTCTGTGTGTGCGAATGAAATTAGTTGGAATAAAAAAATGTTATTATTTTTGTATAATGTCTGTGTGTGCGAATGAAATTAGTTGGAATAAAAAAAATGTTATTATTTTGTATAATGTCTGTGTGTGCGAATGAAATTAGTTGGAATAAAAAAATGTTATTATTTTTGTATAATGTCTGTGTGTGCGAATGAAATTAGTTGGAATAAAAAAATGTTATTATTTTTGTATAATGTCTGTGTGTGCGAATGAAATTAGTTGGAATAAAAAAATGTTATTATTTTTGTATAATGTCTGTGTGTGCGAATGAAATTAGTTGGAATAAAAAAAATGTTATTATTTTTGTATAATGTCTGTGTGTGCGAATGAAATTAGTTGGAATAAAAAAATGTTATTATTTTTGTATAATGTCTGTGTGTGCGAATGAAATTAGTTGGAATAAAAAAAATGTTATTATTTTTGTATAATGTCTGTGTGTGCGAACGAAATTAGTTGGAATAAAAAAATGTTATTATTTTTGTATAATGTCTGTGTGTGCGAATGAAATTAGTTGGAATAAAAAAAATGTTATTATTTTTGTATGATGTCTGTGTGTGCGAATGAAATTAGTTGGAATAAAAAAAAATGTTATTATTTTTGTATAATGTCTGTGTGTGCGAATGAAATTAGTTGGAATAAAAAAAATGTTATTATTTTTGTATGATGTCTGTGTGTGCGAATGAAATTAGTTGGAATAAAAAAAATGTTATTATTTTTGTATAATGTCTGTGTGTGCGAATGAAATTAGTTGGAATAAAAAAATGTTATTATTTTTGTATAATGTCTGTGTGTGCGAATGAAATTAGTTGGAATAAAAAAAAATGTTATTATTTTTGTATAATGTCTGTGTGTGCGAATGAAATTAGTTGGAATAAAAAAATGTTATTATTTTTGTATAATGTCTGTGTGTGCGAATGAAATTAGTTGGAATAAAAAAAATGTTATTATTTTTGTATAATGTCTGTGTGTGCGAACGAAATTAGTTGGAATAAAAAAATGTTATTATTTTTGTATAATGTCTGTGTGTGCGAATGAAATTAGTTGGAATAAAAAAAATGTTATTATTTTTGTATAATGTCTGTGTGTGCGAATGAAATTAGTTGGAATAAAAAAAATGTTATTATTTTTGTATGATGTCTGTGTGTGCGAATGAAATTAGTTGGAATAAAAAAAAATGTTATTATTTTTGTATAATGTCTGTGTGTACGAATGAAATTAGTTGGAATAAAAAATGTTATTATTTTTGTATAATGTCTGTGTGTGCTTTGGGAAAATTTTATGTCGTCAATGCGGCCCGGGTGCAATTTGGGTTGGCCAGGGCTGCTATACAAGGTCAGCAGATAAATTCATGGTAGAGTTACCATTCTCACACCCACTGTCCCCTCTGTGTGCAGTTAGGAAAGATTTTAGAGTCAATCTCCCCTATGCTAAGGTGAATTTTAAATTGCGACGAAAAAATCTCAGTTGAAAAGCTATTCGTCTTACCCCGCGTTAAAAGTTTTCCCATGTTCCCCTTTTCGAGATGAAAATTTTAACGCTTGGCTGGAAAACTAGGCGTCGAAAATTTGCTTCACTCTTCGTTCTTGGACATATACATAATGTATGACTTAAGCACGTTCACTACTTGGAATAAACAACAACGCGTCAGCCACTGAACACAAAATACCTAGAAATGAAGCAGAAATGCACTCAGTATGGCCCTGATGAAAGATCACGATTAATAATCAAAATGATGCTTGAAATGGTTTTAGCCATTTTTAGTAACCAGATTTGAAAAGCCAGGTACTTCTCAATCTTTATCTACACATCTCCTTCTTCCCAATCACTTCAGGCTCATATCGGGGATGCCATGGTCCCACTGACTCCGTTTAGTTGGGAGCAATAATAATAATTCTTGGGTGTTATATTACACCGATTTGAAAGAAAATGTTATCGCCAATTCGAATAAGACTTTCCGACTCCTAGGCCCTAAACAGGTCGGTGAAAATTTTGACCGATTTCTCCCGAAGTAAGGGAATTTTAACTAACTCGGGCACACATACCACGCCCACTTCACATTTCTTTCGGTTGACTGATTTGAAATAAAATTGATGTCACCAATTTGTATAAATCATTTTGACTCTTTCCATGGTAAAATATATTTTTTAATGTTTTTCATTTACTCACAAATAATTACCCAAGTTGCCTCTAAAATCATAAAACACTAAAATCTTTAATGGCCTATATCTTATTTTTTATTTTTTTTTACAGTTAATACCGCACAAGAGTCCCAACTGCTCCCGTCTGGAGCCAGTGAGACTATGGCATCCCCAATCGGGGTATGTTGTGAGGCTGAAGGTAGCGGGGAGGGGAAGGAGATAGGGAAGAGGAAGGTGGGGAAGTACCTGGCTATTCAGATCTGGTCACTAAACACGGCTAAAGCCATTTCAAGCAACGTTTCAATTCTGAATGGTGGTCTTACACCGGGGCGATACTGATAGTATCTTCCACTCTGGAACGTGCCGCAAATATACTATTTATTATTTTAAATGAATAAATTGTGAAATAACACAAATTAATCAAATAAAAATTATTTGCGCACGCCGGGTTCGAACCCGCGACCTTCGGATTGTGAGTCGAGAGTCTTGCCTCGGGACCACGGAGGCCGTCTTATAATTTAAAGCAAAAATAAATAAAGTAGCTCACATCCGTACTAGATATTTGACATACCTTTTGATTAAAAAAATTGTTTTTTAGTTTGGTTGGGTATTTTGATCTTAAATCCAAATTAAATTTTTTTATGAAACTGACCGAAATGGGCCGCGCCAACGTTCCTCTTAAAACAAAAAAATATCTGCATTACGTACTTGAAAAAATTTGATCAATTTCGCCCAAAGTTAGCGAAAGTTGAGCTTACTTTGGATGCACGGCCACTTCTATCGGTTAATTGCTTCAGTGGCTAAAGCGGTTTTACCAGTCCGCCTTTTTAGAAATTTTAATTATCCGAGGCGAGAAAAATAACACATTAGCAAAAGCGCGCGTAATAATAATGTAAATGTTATTGTTAATTTTTATTGTAATGCTTTCTCTAAAGAGATAGAGCATGCTTCCTCTGAAGAGATAAAGCAAGCTTTGTGTATAACATCGAGACTTGTGGGTGTCGTATTATTGTTAGGGCAAATTCTGGATTTCTGTTGCAGCACGTTCAGGCGATCAGGTACTAAAATAACTATCGATGCATGCGTTATCGTGATGATTAGTGAATAATGCAGAACAATCATCGATATACATGGTGTCCGGAAACTAGCGGTATAAGCGGAAAGCAGTTGAATCTACATCTCGACGGTTCCGAAGAACAATGTCGGATCTGCTAGCTGTTGGCTTATTTTGTTGGTTTAAAAGTTTGTATTTTCAGAACTTCGTGTGAAATGAAATTAAATGCCAAATACCAAAAAAACACTATTTTTTTATTTACTAGATTCTTATATGCCTTGAAGAGGTGAATCATTTAAATTTACTTTATTTAAAGTTAATATTTTGTATACCTATAAATAGAACGGCGTCATTTGCGCCTTGCAATTTTTACCTCATGTGGGTATTTTAAAATGTTACCTGGCTATTATAGACTTAGAGGTCTTGTGTTTCATCTGTAGGGAAAAATTATTAATGTAAAAACCCTACTAAAATTGCATGTTTTCATCAACATCAATCTTATTCATCAGAAAGGTGGAAGCATAAATACATACGTATCTGTTTGTGTTATGTTGGGAGTGGAAAGGAGGCGGTCATGTCCTTTTATTTGGAGTTCTTCCGCATTTGCCTTCGGGAATGAGGAAACCATGAAAAACCTCATCCGGGAAGAATCGGCTGGCAGTCAACATGAAACTAGGCTGCCTTTAGTTATATCAGTGTATGATATCCTGCATTGTGTGGTGAGGGGAGTGTGTGTCTGAAACAACACTATCTTTCTTGATATCAAAAACAGTAAAATGCAGAAACGAAACTTTAAATAGCTCTACAGCAAAACTACAAAATTGCATATCCTTCATAACATAATTTATCAAATCAAGTTTTCTAGATTTTCCCAGAGCATGTGGGAAACTTTGGAAAACTTAATTTGATGAACACAAGCACAAACAAATAACATAGCTTATTGTTTAGGTCCTTCTTTAATGTCGTAGCTGTATTGCATTTTTCCTTTCCAGCATCGATATGAATAAAATTAATGAGATTGGTTGACGCAATATAAAAGACATTTATACCTTTTAAGATGTAATCGTGATCTTGGACGGCGTCAAAATACGTGCTGTGGTTACTGGTGGAATATGGATACGGTCTGAAAACGATAACAGATTTACAACAGTTTGGGAGGCAGGTATGGGTACCACCGGCCCGGTTCGCTACGTTTGATGACTTAGCAGGGGTGCCCGGGTTCATGGTATGAGGTTTGTCCGGGTCTTGGCGGCAGACGTGTCTGCCCACCAGCTGCGTGGCAGGCCAGATCGTGAGAGATTGATTGAGAAAGTCCCTTTGACTTCTCCAACCGTAATCTCTCGGAACATCGCCTTGCACCGCAATGGGAGGGATGGATTCATACGTTCGCCACTCTCGGACACAATGACCCCCTGATTCCTACCCACCCCTCATACCTTTTTACTTCCCAGAAATTCCTTTCCTTCCTTTCCTAAAAAGACCCTCCACACAGCATCCCTAAAGATGAAATAGGCCCTGAGAGGATTTTTTTTAAATAGCTCAACAAGGAGGCCCTGAGGAAAATAATTCCCCTCAGGGCCACCTCTGTGTAGATAATGTAAAAAAAGACACAACACATTAGGAACACTGAAATAACAATAAATTAGTCAATTCGTGAGAAATAGTTTATATGCAGTTGAGTTCTCTAGCTGTTGTTTTGTATATTCTTGTCAATTGACATCTGCATCTGTATTTTCTGGAGCACTTTTGCCACAATATGGCACTAATTAAAATACCTCGGATTGCTTCGCTGCCAATTTTGGCTAATTTTCCCCTATTTGTAAGTAATTAAGTAGAAGTTTACGATTTTACAATTTTTTTTTTATAAATCCTACGAATGTGTGATAATCAACAAAAGATAGGTGAATTCATTGGCTATATTAATCTATAATCAGTTTGTCGGAGAAAAAAGTTTTAAATTGCGCTGTCGCTCCAGTGGTTATAAAAAAAAAAACAACAACAACCAAAGGAAGATTCCACCTGTACTTTTGTTCCAATCACGGATCCTATTTTCGCATTTTGTATTCTATCGCGAATCCCAAAAATTTATATTAAAAACTATCGCGTCGCACGCATAAATGTCAAACGTAAATAAACCAAAGAAATACAACTATTTTTTTTTCAACAGAAATTTAATGTTTCGTATTGGTGGATGGACTTTAAACAAAGATTCGGTTAAAATTTTGGATCCGAATTTATTATACCTCCCCAGTCAACTACTGATCGGTTTCACCAAGTGCCCAGTGCCCAGCGCCCGTGTGACAATACTACGTCGTGTCTACACTCAGGTCTAGTTCCTCTCTTCCTCTCGAATAACCCGTGAGAGTAGTGAGAACCGACGGAGCGGGTACAGACTGACATTTAATATTAGACAAAATTTGATGACGTTGCAATCGTTTAAAAGGTTTTGAATGACAAGATAGATTAGGAAAATGAGCGAAAGTTTTAAAAACCGTTATTTTTTAATGACCCTGAGGAAAATAATTTCTCTCAGGTCTTCTTTGAGGATGGGAAATGTGTGGAAGGTCTGTTATGAAGCGATTGTATTTATCGTAAGTTAGGTACTATTTTTTTTAAATGCATTTTAATTGGTTAGGTTGGCAAACCTAGGGGAGTTTCGTTCAACGTGTCGGTAGGCGGCGGTTTTTTTTGGGTTTGGTTTCCGGATCCGGACTCTGGTTTTGACGGCGAGATGTGCGGTACGCCGTGAAAACAACGGTCAATTAATCTTAAGTTTTAATACGATGTGATTGAAATCCAAGTTTTGGGCATCTGCATTCGGGGGACGGAAACACGTTGTTTTTTTTTAAATATAAAAATCAAAGATTTATTCGCGTAAAATGCGAGTTTTCGCGCGGGTCCCAAAAGTGACCACGAGTTTAATGGCGATGTACGTGTGTTACGATCAATGTACCTCTTTATCCGAGACATCGGTGTATATAATAACCCGCCACGCTTATCATGGTGCGCGGTGCAACTAACCGAAGATTTATTCACGTAAAATGTGAGTTTCGCGAGGGTCCCAGTGACCACGAGTGAATTGGCAATGTCCGAGTGAAAAGACTATTGTACCCCATTATCCGAGTCATCGGATTAAATAATAACTCGCTGCGCCCGTGATTATATGCAGGCCAACTATCGAATTCCCCCCGAGGGTTTATTGATGATGAGGGTGGTTTGTTTCATTACAATAACAACCTCAACTCTAGTGGCAATGCTCGAGTTGAGAATATATTTAAAAATACATATGTGCATGTATAAGTATAAATTTATCGATAGTATTAACGCTAAAACAGACGTAAATTTGGACGTCGGCTGAACAGATGATTAAGTAGGATTATTAGTTGTAAGTCTTGTATCCTGAAATACGCGGACATAACCGCACACTATCTCTGCGTGTTTCAGACATATTTTTTTTTTTTTTTGGGTTATGTTCATGCTTTTGATAATGTCATTATTTGTTGTTCCAGATTACATAGAAAACACAGAGACGCAGGGATTGTATCTCTTTGTTTTCTAAGTGATTTTAAATGAAGAATTAATGTTATACACCTTCAGTGCATTGACATTATTAGACCCTATTTTGTCAGGTTACAGAAGTAATTGCTAAAATTCAAAGTATTTTTTTCTCTTTCTCTCACTCTTCTTCTGTTTTATTGGTAAATTTATTTCGTATAATATTGTCAAAATATTGTTTTACTCTATAAACATAGGCTGCGTCAGATAAGCCTCAGCTTTTGGAAAAGCGTTTTAATTTTGTTTTTATTAGTTACAGAAAATGTTTTGTAATGTCCACCTTGTTTATAAGATTTTTTTTTTTGAGATCTTATAATGTGGCACGATATGGTATCACATATCCTTCCACATTTTAAGCCAACATAGGAAGTAGAATCATTTATATTTGTATGAGATTTTGGATGTATTCTGTTATTATTGTCCTGAGAGACTTATAATATTGTTATTATGTACTATATGGTTGAACAACGGTTTACAGTGAAAACCTTACAATTTGTTCTTTACTTACCGATTACGCCTTCTATAGAGTTGGACGTATACTTATGGCTGCACTAAATTATAGCTGCACATCTTATTAACAAATGACACCTTCTAAAACAGTTGGTTGTTTTTTTAATAAAATAAAATACTTTTTTGTTTAAAACCACGAGATTTATTAATTTTTGAACCGACCGGTTTCGCTTAACTTAAGCATCATCAGGGTACAAATTAATACTAAACAAGAAGTACATAATGTGTGCTTATATATAACAGTTAGGAAACACTGTTTCAAAAAGTATATATTAATACACATCACTTTATACTTAATTGAGAAGTTTTTATACATTTTTGTTTTTTTATTTCTTTGGCACCATCCGATGCGTTGGTTGTATACTATTAAAAAATTATTTGGCGCCATCCGATGCGGTGGTTGTACACTATTAAAATTACCTTTACAATGTATGATTGTTGTTGGTTAAATATTATTCACCCAAGGACCAGAATAGGAGGTTAGTTAGGAATACTCTCCCAAAAGAGGGTTAGTTTTATCCTAAAGGATATAAATTCAGTGAAGTGTAGATGGTAAACCCATCAAATATTTTCGGCCTAAGAGAGGCTATATAAATTCAGTGATAGTGTTTGGAACAGTGATGCCTAATGCATAGAATTTAACTTGACGTATTTGGAGGAGTGATTTAATCATAAAAATGTATGTTTCTTAATTTTAAGACTTATCTTTTAAGTTAGTTTATGTGTTCTGTTCCAGATGATACGTCAATGGTAGTGCTCGGTAAGAGTCAATATTACAACCACCCAGAATTTTTTTTTTCTCCAGTGCTGAGGGTGCTTGTTGTCCATTCACGTATCATCTTACAAGAAGTTGTTCTTAGGTTATATTGGTTTACTAGTTTTTAAGTTCGAGAATGGTTGCATCGTAAACCTACTATCCGGCCTACACGCAGGATAGGCGCGATTGGGGTTACGATGCACTCATTCGTCATAAGAGTACTATTTAAGGATTTTTTTCTTTTCTTTTTCATTTCTAATAATTGTATTTTGTATTTCACATTTAGTGTTTGTTTATTTTTTTTACCAGGTACTCCTTGGGACCAACGTAGATAGTTCAGGGCATGTTTAGATTTTTGGTAGTTTTGTTTGAGGGCAAACATTTTTGTGGAAAGGGGGGTAATGTTATGAAGCGATTGTATTTATCGTAAGTTAGGTACTATTTTTTTTAAATGCATTTTAATTGGTTAGGTTGGCAAACCTAGGGGAGTTTCGTTCAACGTGTCGGTAGGCGGCGGTTTTTTTTGGGTTTGGTTTCCGGATCCGGACTCTGGTTTTGACGGCGAGATGTGCGGTACGCCGTGAAAACAACGGTCAATTAATCTTAAGTTTTAATACGATGTTGGAGGGGACCCCACCACTTTCCCAACGGCTGTGTGAGGAAACTGATTGTTTAACCTCCTTAGCCGCACACGTCAGGACTCTAATTTTTTTGTAAAATGGAAGCTACATTTATTTTTAAACGAATCTAGACCCTCCAATGTCCCTGCATGCATAATTGTTAGTAAGAAGGAAAATGTATGCATACTTACATTTGCAGTGATTAACAAGATTAAGACACATCATAGATGTGTTCGCCTGTTAGTTCAGCATCTAGTTACAGTGAAATAAAAACAAAATATTTACATGTGTAAGTAAGATTAAAACCAAAGAAAATATATAAAAAGAAAGATATCGAGGGCAGTTTGTCCCACTATCGCGGGGCAGTCCCGGCGAGAATAAGCGTGCAAGTGGCCTGGCCGCAACGTGCCCAAACACCCGCGTCCCTTAGCCGGTTTTCCAAGAATACCCCTGAAGAAGTGTTTGTGGAAAAGAGGGGAGATACTCCCAAAGACCCAGGGGAATGAAGTGAGCCTCGGATCACCGGAGGCAGAACGGAAGGGAACCGGACTCGCGCAAACATTCCTCAGGCTCGCTCATGACGCCGGGGGAGGCACGGGCGTTAGTGGGACGGCCCTACTGGAATTCTGCCACCTGACTGGATGCAGGGACCGGGTCTATCCACCCCCATGGCGGGGAATCGGACAGTACAGTACGATGGAGTTCAGTACAGCAACCTAGTCACAAGTCAGTGTGTTAGTAACATAATTAAACCAAATGAGACAGATAAAAAGGCAGAAAATAAGTTGTAATCAGCAACAAATTGACGCAACATAATAAAGAAATAGGAGAAAAAAAAAAATGTACGCATTAGTAGAGCGCAAAAAAAAAAAAATAATTATTATTATGTAGATATAACATTCATTTTAAGTAAAAAAATTAAATATAAAAACAGAATAATAAATACAGTGTGGTCATGCTGCCAAACAAGAAAAGTAAAAACAAGAGTATAATAGAAATATAAAGCAATCGGGCATAGGCAGTAATAAAATTGAGATAGAGGAGTAACCATAGAGAGACAAGAGCAATACGTTTGGCACCTGAAACAAAGATGATTTTAATCTAAGTCAGCAACTCTAAGCACAGGCCATCTCTCCACCCACGACTTTACAAACTTTTTGAAGCATTCAAAATTATCTCTGTTCGATACCAGATCGGCATTCCACGCCGGTCTTGTAATCCCTCTCAAACCATCCAACATTTCCTCTCTGGCATCCTTCATCAACTCGCAGTGCCACAGAATGTGCTCGGCTGTCTGGTTGGTGTCACCACATGCGCAGTTCGGATGAGGAGACAGTGCCAGACTATGCAGTCTTCCCCTGAGCTCCCCATGGCCGGACACCAGTTGCGTCATATAGTGATCCAGTTTTATGTGCGCCCCTTCCATTCTGCTTTTAACTGAAGGGAAGAAAGAGAAAGTCAATCTACCCTTCGTCGACCTATCCCATCGCTCTTGCCATACACTCAGCGTTCTATCTCGCATCACTTTCAATAAGCCAGGGAGGGACACCGCTCCGCCTGGTGCCAGTTCGACTCCCAGATGGACAGTAGCCCTCCCTCTCCTCAATGCCTTTTTTGTCAAAACTTCCCTAATTTCCAAGTCAATCGGCAGAGTACCGGCCAGAACCGGCAATGCATCGTTAGCCACAGTCCTATATGCGCCCGAGAGCGCCAGCAGGGGAGTCCGTTGGCCCCGCTTGAGAGCCAGGTGTATCAATGCATTATCTAGCCGGTGCTCCCATACAGATGCGGCATACGAGACTTGCGCCACGTACACACACTTGTACAGGAGGCGAAGTGCCGGAGTCCGCAATCCCCACTCAGCTGTTGAGAGCCTTCTCAATTTCAAGAAAAGAGCCTGGGCCCTGCTAGAAACGCTCTTGACGTGCGCTAGAAACGAAGAGGATCTATCTAAGATGACGCCTAAATACCTGGTGTTTTCAGCAAAACGAATAGTGGAGCCTCCCATTTTGATGGAAGGGTTTCTGGTGCGACTGAGCGTACCCTTCATCAAGAGTCCCACAGTCTTATGGGGAGCGAAGTTCAGCCTGTTTCTCTTACCCCATTCAAGAATTTCACGCAGACCTTCTTCTGCTTTGCTCTCCACTTCCTTTCTGCTGTCCCCAGAGACCAAAAGAAACTTATCATCAGCGTAGTCGACCGATATGCATCCTTCAGGCAAGGGTAACCTAGAGGAGTCATCAAAAAGTATGTTCCACAGGTCCGGTCCGAGGACCGACCCTTGTGGACAGCCCATATCAACATCACGTACGATGAAAACATCGCCGTACATCACAATTACCTTTCTGTTGCGTAAATAATCACTAACAATTTTGAACAGTAGAGGCGGGCAATTACGACTTTTCAATTTAGTTAAAATCATCGGCCACCACGCGTGATCGAAGGCACCCGAGATGTCCAAAAAGATTCCTATTACATACTTCTTGGTGCAAACCCTCACCCATTCAAGCGCATACTTGATGGCGTGCTCCGTAGACTTACCGGGGACGAAGCCAAATTGACGGTCGCAGGGTGTAGACAGGGTGAGGCGGAGCCTATGTCTGATGATTTTTTCCAGTATTTTACCTAAAATTGGAAGTAAAGTGATGGGCCTGTAGGCCCCGATATCTGTTCTCGGCTTACCGTTCCCCTTCGGTATAATCCGGAGCACGCCTTTCTTCCATTCTGTAGGGAAAACCCCCCTACGCAAGCACGTTTCCAACACTTGATAAAACTCTTCTTTGGCGTGGATCCAAACATTCTTCGCTATTATGCCATTCAGTCTGTCAAATCCCGGTGCCTTTTTCGGACCCAAACCCTTAATTATGATTTCAACCTCTGCTCGACTTAACGGTGGTACGCCGTCCCCCTGGGCGAGGTCTCTAGGTGGAAGCCGTGACAGGTTTCTAACCTGTTGGTGGTGAACACTTTCCCCAGTGACTGAGTCTAGAGGAACTAACTTGCCCAGAAGTGTCTCAAGAGTGGAGACTATGTCAACACTCTCTACGTTCCCTTCGGTACTTCCGAGCATGACGCTCGATAAATATCGTTCTGATCCTTTTCCCGAGTTTTCGACAGCGCTGTGGATTTCCCACGGGTTGGCGTTACCCACTTCGTTTACCCAACTATGCCATGCAGCTCGTTTTGCCGAGAGGACCCCCGATCGATAGGCGCCACGGGAAGCTCTAAAACGGGTCTGAAGAGCAGCTGCTTCTTCAGGTGAGCATACACCCCGTCTAACTACCACCAGGCTCCTATAGGCCTTCTTGTAGGCCCCTTTCAGCAAAGTCAGCTCTTGTGTCCACCACGGCGTCCTAATGACCTTCTTTGGGTTTGACCTGCCCAAAGAAATTTCAGCAGCTGATACCACCGCCGCGTTAAAGAAATTCCCCAAGTTATCCGGTTCCCTAGCGGCTACGTCTTGAAAACCCCTTAAAGATTGACGGAGCGCATCCCCAAAGCTATCCCAATTCGCCCTTGTGGTTCTGAAGTTCCAAGATGATCTTGGAGCTTCTGTCTTTGCAATTCCCACTGAAAAAGTTATTAATCTATGATCGGAAGCTATCGCACACTCATGAACCGTCCACTTTGATATTTTTGCCGCAACAGATCCAGAGCAGAGAGTGAGATCAATGTTGCTTTCGCCCCCGGTTCCGGAAAATGTTGATAACGTACCGGGTTCATTGATGATAAACAGACCTTGCGCTGAGATAAGATCTTCGACGGCGTAGGATCTTTCCGTCCGATTTCCGCTAAAGTCGAACCAGAGAGGCGAGCGCGCATTGAAGTCGCCTCCAATAATAATGTTTCGGCCTTTTAGTTTATGCAAGGCACGCGTGAGGCTCAAAATATGCGGTTCCACTAAATTACCATATTTAAAGTATACTGAGATCACGATGATCTCAGTATTGCCAAATTTAAATGAAACACAGGTTTGGTATTCGTTCGAAAGCCCCTCGAGAAGGAGGGGGCTGATCAACGAGGTGTTAACCAGAACACCCGCACCCGGGGAACTGCCTACTTCGAGTACCGCCCCTGGACTAATGACACCAGGTGTTTTTCCTTGCCAAACGTATTGCTCCTGAATAAGCAGAATGTCGATCCCAAGGTCAGTCATGACCCGCTGGGCCTCAAGGGTGGCTACCCGAGACCTCTGCAGGTTGACCTGGCCTATGGAGAGAGTATTAGCGGCGGCCATAATCGGTCATGCGGACTTGAGCCTCGATCGCAGCTCTGTGCGCGGATATCATGGTGCGCGGTGCAACTAACCGAAGATTTATTCACGTAAAATGTGAGTTTCGCGAGGGTCCCAGTGACCACGAGTGAATTGGCAATGTCCGAGTGAAAAGACTATTGTACCCCATTATCCGAGTCATCGGATTAAATAATAACTCGCTGCGCCCGTGATTATATGCAGGCCAACTATCGAATTCCCCCCGAGGGTTTATTTATGGAACAAACCCGAGATACCGCAGTGTTGAACGATTCTTCGCCTCGAATTGCTGACGGGCCTTCCTTTACAATTTGGAGTAGAGTCTGGGTACTCCTTCCTTCTCCTGAGGGTCCAGGTCTAACATCACTTCCATGCGATGCTGAGGAGGTCGCAGGGCCAAGCTGAGCCGCAGAGGTTGGGACCACCCTTGCCACCAGGAGGTGGGGTTGGTTCTCCCGACATCGGGAGTTCGGTGGCAGTAAATTTAATTAGGGTAGCTAGGAATAGCATAAAATTACGATATTGGTCCCGGGGGTGAGTCCATACCATTTATTTTATTATGTCTTACGAAATCAATACAGTGAACCGATTCTATACTCTACATTTTGTTTTATTATGTAGATTCCTTGTGCAGCCTTTTCAGGAATGCTATGAAAACTAATGGCCCACACTCTGAGAATTGAGTACCGTGTTCTCCGCTGGTTGACATACCCAGACATTAGACTGGGTTTGGCGTCCAAGGTTTCCTGTGAGGAAATCAAAGTTGACTAGCAGATTACACCCGAGCCCGACAAAGGCTCATTATTACATCTCCCTTTAATCTTATAACACAAACACATAACGATATGTCATTACACTTTAAGGGTAACAGGTCTTTTTACAGAAAGGGGGTAGATGAAGTTTTAGTAAGGATAAACGGTAGGTGGGTAGGAATTTGTAGATCAGTATGTCCAGAAGTGACGGAAATGAATCCATCCCTCTCAATGCGGTGGAACACAATGGGTCTATGGGATATTGGATCATTTATCATTCACCACTTATCAGCCCTGGTAACAGATGGTTACTATTTCAAGGCTCTCGCAAGGACTATTTTTTTTTTGAAAGAACGAATCTGCATTTAGTTTAGAACGAATCTAGACCTCCAATGTGTCTGCATACATTGTTAGTAAGCAGTATGGAAGTGCTTACATAATAAAATTGATAGAATGGTGTTATTAAAACATATTACAGAAATTATCCAAAAATTATTATTGTTATAATGGCATGGAAAGATGTCAGAAAGCAAGACGAAGGACAGTAGCTTGCGGGGGATTTTATCTTGCGTATACTGCAAGCACCTACAAGAAAAGGAAAGGAGAAAAAAGAAACACGGTTAGATATGAAAAATGGCTCTGCAGTCGAGAAGGTTCCCTCTCTCGTAGTCTGGCAGCACCAGCAAGAACTTGTGTGGCGGTCGTTCAAACCATAACGAGACAGGGCGTCCGCGCCCCTTAGCCAATTCCTCGGTTATGCCAAAGAAAGTAACTGAGAAGTAAGGGCAAAATGCCCAAAGACCCTGAGGACTAAAGCGTCGAGTTGCCGGAGGCAAGGCGGAAGGTCGCGAAGGTCGCCCGGCCAAACCCACACATGATTCTGGTGGGGTGCAGTTTACCTGAGAGAGCTCCGTTCCGAGGATGTTCGGCGCCTGACTATGCAGGGACGGGGTTTAGCTCACCCACAAGTGAGGAAGTAAACAATACAGTCTATGGGATAGTCCTGCTGGAGAGTCTAATGGTCTCCCTTAATCAGTCTCTTCCGATCCGGCCAGTTACACATTAAGTGCTGATGGTTCTACTTCATATTCTAAGACAATTTTATGTTTTATTTTTATTTTATTTTATTTTATGTGCAATAATAAAAATAATCCTGAAGGTACCTTTTTTAACTCCATCAAAAGAAATTTCAAAAAAATTCAATGTGTTCAGCATTATAAAACTGTACGCAAAAAATGCACTACTTAAATTTAAAGAAAAAAAGAGTACCTTGATGACCAACACACCTATACTACAAGGACAAAATCATCAAATCTACTAAACATTCCAAAATAAATACAACTTTTGGTCAGAAAAATCATCATTTCCATGCTACAAAATTATACAATGCCCTTCCAATCGAAATTAAAAACACCATGGAGATATAAAAGTTCAAAAAAGATATCAAATTATGGCTAACTAAACACGAAGATGAGGAAATCATAAAAATTATAAAATAACACCAACGCAACTTACAGATAAAAAAACATAAACACTTTTTAGCTTCAATTTTTTACGAGAAAAACTCTCTTTTTATAACTTTTGAAGGTTATTCCCATCAACGTAATATATCATTGAAGTCCCAGTTGCGACCATTGTCTTTTTCTGTTTTTCTGTGTCTTGTTTTCTTTCATATTTTCATTTAGATTTGAAAGTGTTATCTTCTTCTTCAATGATATATTACGTTGATGGGAATAACCTTCAAAAGTTATAAAAAGAGAGTTTTTCTCGTAAAAAATTGAATATTCATTTAGACTTTCATAAAGTCAATAGTTCCATATGAATAAATTCGGATACATTTATCCGAGACGCTATTCAGGTTACAAACCAATTCTTTGAATGATTGTTTCCAATAAAAAGAGTAGTTGCCTATAATATGGAAAAAGAACTAGTTGAAGATAATATTAATGATTCTAAATATTTGAAATATGAGATTGACAAATATGACAGTTTGACAGAAGGTGGCAATAGCGAAATTGGAAAACGCGCCGTCCCGGTTAGACGAGAGGTCTGGGTTCGTGTCCCAGTTGCGACCATTGTCTTTTTCTGTTTTTCTGTGTCTTGTTTTCTTTCATATTTTCATTTAGATTTAAAAGTGTTATCTTCTTCTTCAATGACTTTTTAGCTTGTCTATTTTTATTTTGTGGAAACGAACAAATTAGATGAGGAGGAATTTATGACCAACACCCATACAAACAACCTTCAGTCCGCCTCGGAACAGGAAAACCTAGTGAGGAGGACTGAGAACAAAATACTTCACTCTATATGTTTTTAATTTACCTCATATTGTATTTTTTACCTTACTTGATATTGTCGTTAAATAAAAAAAATAAAAAATAAAAAAAAAACATTTCTATTTGTATCACTTTGTAAGTATGTTGGAAATGTTTCTTATTTTTGAAATTTTACATACCAAAGCAGCCATTTATCAGATGTTAAATCAAAATAAAACAAAATCTATTTAATAATCCTTAAGCCGCCGTATTTTTAAGCACAAATGATGGAAATTACACTTCGTTTCAACAATTACTACAAGAAACAACTATTTACGTACACAAAATAGATTATTAGTTTCATAGTTTAGGTAAATTAAGTAATTCATGGGTATTTAGTTTGGAACGAAACTTCGCAAATATCAAATCCATGCAAAAAAAAAATGGCGTCAATGGAGATGTTTAATATGGGAAATTTTTATCTTTGAATAAAAATCGAATTTTAATGCATATTTTTCCGTCTATCCCGACTGAAACCGATGTTTCTTTTGGTAATTAAGTTTAAAATCTATGCCTATTAAAAGTGTAGCGGCTTGCGGTGGCTTGTGGATTATTTACCCAAAATCTAATTCACAGATCAAAATTATAAATTGAAAAAAAGTAAAAAAAACATCGAGAAGTTATAGTAGTCGTTTTCCCTCGTTTGTTTAACCAACTGTCAAATTCGATTGGGAAAATATTTGAATATGAATAAGTAATTTCAAAGATAAAGTGAGTAGCTTGGTGTTGCCATAGTAATTTAATTTGGGATTCGAGAATGGGTACCGCCGCCCCGGGAACCTTTATTGGATAAACAACACCTCTGCCATAGGTCACCCCAAGTGGTTCGCTACGTTTGGTGATAAAGCAGGGGTGCCCGGGTTCATGGGGTGAGGTTTGTCTAGGTCTTAGAGGCGGATCCCAGAACTCTCCTTCCCTTCCCTTCCTTAAAAACCCATCCACACAGCATCCCCAAAGATGGCCTGAGGGAAATTATTATAGGGCCTGAGGGAAATTATTTTCCTCAGGGCCTCCTGTGTGGAGCTCATGTAAAAAAAAAAAAATATATATATATTTGGGCAAGCTGTACGAGGAGTACTGCGTACTTGTGGAGCGTCCACACATAATCTAATTTCAACTGATCGAGCTCTGTTGTTTGTCCCAGTAAATCAAATTGCTCCATTAACGTACATTGGGTAAGTGCCGCCAGTGGCGCAGCTTGAACACACAACCCATGGGCAAACGCTTTTTGCCGTGATAACGTCTTATAAATCGATGAACGCCGACCGCATTCACGAAAAAGCATGACTCGTTGTCACGTTGTCACGCTGTCACGCTGTCACGCTGTCACGCTGTCACGTTCCGCCTGAGCCGGGCGGACAAGCGAGGGCGCGGAACAAGCGTTCGGCCTAAGCGTTCAGCGAGAGCGCGGAACAAGCGATAGAGAGGCACGGTTGACCTAAGCGTTCGGCTCGTGACGTTATCGCGTAAAATTATCGTCCGTTAACCGACTTTACAGACAACCAATTTTGACGTGATAACGTCTTATAAATCGATGAACACCGGCTGCATGCACGAAAAAGCATGACTCATTGTCACGTTCCGCCTGAACACGTACAAGCGAGAACGCGGAACAAGCGTTCGGCCTAAGTGTTCGGCTTATGACGCATCTATCTCTCTTCCACTCCATCGTTATTATATGACGTTATCACGTAAAATTATCGTCCGTAAACCGACTTTACAGACAACCACATTTTTTTTAATCAAAGTGTCGCTCTATCTATGATTCAATCCAAGATTTAATAAATCGGAAATGCATCTATACTATATCCAGGATCGAGCATAGATGAATATTGGAGAAATACACTGGCTCCTACAATCTGAGATCCAATGGAACAACAAGAACCCGATTAAAGACTTTACTTTATTTTATATGAATACCTAGTATCTAATGATGCCTCTCTTTTTATTGTATTAATTTTTATTTTTTTATTTATTCATAATAACATATGTAATTATACTCTATATGGGATGTGTGGGATTGCACTCCCCTTATCAAAGACCATTATCATTATTATAATTATTATACTTTCCTAACACTATTGCGAACTCCTAAGTGTAGTCAATTTAAGAGTACCTATTCGACTCATTAGGCATAAGGACCTTTTAAATGTCACTATTCACAAACAAATTATCTAACCAACTCGCCAATTCCTCGCCTACACAATTCAGCAAACGAATAACGAAACGAATGAAATTCAATACGACAAAACTATACAACGCTCTGCCAACTCAAAACAAAAAAAAATAACAGAAATAAATAAATTTAAAACAAAAGTAAAAATATGGTTGAGAGAACAAAGTGAAAATGAACTATCAAACATACTGAACACCATGTAAAGACAACTGGATACTAAATACAAATGTGGAAAAACTACAGGCCGCCTCAGAACAGGAAACCCTAGTGAGGAGGACTGTGAAAAAAAAGAACTTTATAATACCTTAATATAATACAATTTATAAATACAATATGTACAAATTTTGCTATAGATACTAATAAAAAATAAAAATAAAATGCTAATGATATCAACAAACGGCATTAGACGGTCTCCGTGGTCGAGAGGTAAGGCTCTTGACTCGCAATCTGAAGGTCGCGGAATCGAACCCTGGTGTGCTCATATAAATTTTATTTGATTAATTTGTGTTATTTCACAATTAATTCAATTAAAATAATATACAGTATATTTGCAGCACGTTCCATTGGGGAAGATATTCTTAGTATCGCCCTTGTGTAAGACCTCCATTCAGAATTGAAACAATGCTTGAAATGGCTTTGGCCGTGTTTAGTGACCAGATCTGAATAGCCAGGTACTTCCCCACCTTCCTCTTGCCCATCTCCTTCCCCTCCCCGCTACCTTCAGCCTCAAAACATACCCCCATTGGGGACGCCATAGTCTCACTGACTCCAGATGGGAGCAGCTGGGACTCTTTTGAGGTTATCACATAAAATAAAAGTCACAAGAGGCTTGCCCGCACTGCCTGCGACTCGCTACGCTACTGTTTGCTACATTACACAGCACTCAGCCCATACCTATTTTGGTAAAGTAAACCACTATGCGTAGTGTTATTGTTACAATCATTGTTACACAGCAGCATAGTTACAGAGATATTGGGGGACCAATCCATCTAGGTGATCTAAATATAGACCACATCATCATACGCATTAAGCATTAAGGACGCTTCCTTCCCTGCGGAGTTAGGGTTGCCAGACGAAAAACATTCTACAGGAGTAACGGCTTAACCCATAAAAAGCCTTCCTCCCGCGATCTTTTTTTTTTTTTACAGTTAATACCGCACAAGAGTCCCAACTGCTCCCGTCTGGAGCCAGTGAGACTATGGCATCCCCAATTGGGGTATGTTGTGAGGCTGAAGGTAGTGGGGAGGGGAAGGAGATAGGGAAGAGGAAGGTGGGGAAGTACCTGGCTATTCAGATCTGGTCACTAAACACGGCTAAAGCCATTTCAAGCAACGTTTCAATTCTGAATGGTGGTCTTACACCAGGGCGATACTGATAGTATCTTCCACTCTGGAACGTGCCGCAAATATACTATATATTATTTTAAATGAATAAATTGTGAAATAACACAAATTAATCAAATAAAATTTATTTGCGCACGCCGGGTTCGAACCCGCGACCTTCGGATTGTGAGTCGAGAGTCTTGCCTCGGGACCACGGAGGCCGTCAATCCGGTATTGCTTTATATGCTAGGGGTGAAATTTCAATCGTCCGCCGTACGCTGGCTGGCTTTCGTAATAACTCACTTGTTATTTTATAAAATGGTGTTTTTTTTAATTGTACCTCTTTTCCTGATAATGTATTTAATAGCTTACGCCAAAGAGCATCGGTATTTAAGTTTACCGATGACCTATGGCAGAGGTCACCAATTACTTTCATAAGGGGTCCATTTTTTTAAAATAACATAACCGTCGCGGTCCGGAAAGGAAAAAGCACACCCCCCCCTGGCCTAACAATTGAAATAATAAACTGTACTCTTTAAATATGTATAGATACAAAATCAATGAACAAAGAAAACGAATGGGTTCTGGAACGTTATTTTATCCACACTAATATTATAAATGCGAAACTGCTCGAGTTTGTTTGCTACGCTTTCACGCATTAACCAATAAAAAGACTTTAAAAATTCTTTCACCAATAGAAAGCTAAATTATATGCGAAGACTATAGGCTGCATATGATGGTAAGCTCTAGCGTTATGAAGTTATAAATATTAATATATTATATTTGTTATACGTTTTCTGTCGCTAACAAAAGCGAGTTTTTGCTAACGTCAGAAAAAAAATCGTTTACATGGAAACGATGTTGATATATTTGTGGGCTCTATGCTGGTAGGTACTCAGCCCCCTACCTATTGGTCGGTTATTGCTCCAGAAAGTTCAAATATTAGAATATGTTTTGTTTTTTTCGACAAGCTTATGTTTTGGAACAAATGTCAGATAGAGTTCCTACATTAAAAATATAATTCGTAACGATTACGTATAAAGACTGAATAATAAATAGTGTAATTTTTTATTATATTAACAAACTTCCAAATATTTAATTAAAAATAAACATCCGAAATGTTTGTAAGCGCATAAATTCCGAACGAATGAGCAAAATTGGATAATTTTTTTTTTATTTTAGCTCTAGCATTATAATGAATGTAGGTGGCACGCCAACTGTTTGAAAACTGAATGTACCGGGAATGAATGTATGGAATGCGTGAGTGGGTGGAGGGAGGGGGGATAAGTGGTAAGTGCAAGTAATTTCGTTTTAATTTCTTGTTTGAAGACACATGACAAGAAACTTCCTGTTTTTGATGTTTCAAAACTGTATTTTCTTGGAAATCGAAATATTTGCTCATTGCTCCATTCATTACTAATGTTAAATCTGTTTTCAAATTCCGATTTAAGATCCCTTGTATTGGCCAAAGTTAAGCTCGGTGTCACTGCTAATTTTTTTTAAATTAGGGTAGGGCGCAGGCATTCATTATCAAGATCGATGTTGAAAAGATCGAGTTTTCACAAAAAGCATTGATTGTTTATATTTTAGATTGTTTTGATATTACACGTTATTATGTCACCTAATTAGTATATATCGCCTGAAAATAAACAACAATAAGCTCTTGTTGGCCGCAATAGAAGTAGATATTTTGTTGAAAAACTAAATAAAACGATTCCACTTGCATTTGGGCAAGCAGAATATAAGAGCGGTGACTCACGTCGTCGCGCCTCACTCAAGCTCTTTACGTTATATATGCGAGTGCGCAAGATGTCGTGTTTTTTGCTTGGAAGGTATTGTGTCGTCGGCAACATGGCGTGAACTGGTTCTCAAATGAATAATAATTTTTGTCGATAAATATTTTATTTTTAATTGGGTGAGTTCGATTTTTTACGTAATTTTGATTTTTAAGCAGGGCCTTGGGCGGCCCCGTACCATTTAATCCACGGACCGGTACCGGTCCGCGGGCCGGGGGTTGGGGACCACTGCCTTAGATAAAATGTGTCAGTGCTGCCATCGTAAAAAATATTGTTAAAATTATCGATATGTTACGCAGCTCCGAACGTGATAATGATAAACTGACGTTGACAGCTGAGAACTTCAGTTAGTCGAATCGATTCTGCTTAGTTGTCGAAGTCGGTACTTACCCTCTGATAACCCTACGTAGAATGGAGTCAGGATGTAAATAGAACAATTCATTCCCATCATAACTAAATAATGATGTAGGCTTAAACGGCTAATGACTATAATAGTTATGTACCAAATAGAACCGGTTTAGTCCTGTATTCAAATACGTATTGTTATAGTATCGCTAGCTACGACCTCTTTGTGTTTAGCTAAGGACGAATGTCAACAAAGGATAATCACAGTGTGTAGGTTTTATATTCATTTATGAAATTGAGTCACAGAACAGACTACAGAGTACGCGAGTAAGCGCAGTTTCTACTACGCCATTTGTTACGATAGGACACAATATAACTACATACTAACGAAGAAGTCGGATGAAGAGAAAGACATGGCACGATCAAGTGAATCAAATCACGAACAAAACTAGAATATTATTATTTTTTTATTTTAACTTTTATGAGTAAAATCTCAAACTGTAATATTTAATTAAATGAAGACATTATGAGCGAAACTCAATCGAAAATCTGGAAACAGAAAAATCAGAAAAAGATATTTACACCTCTGGGACTCGAACCCAGGACCTCCCTACTTTCCGGGAGGGTGCTCTTATCCACTGAACTAAGGCGTCGATATCCAATTCGGTCACCTTTAACTGTACCATACTTCGACTAATAACCAAAAAAAAGATAATATGGGTGGTTCTTAGTCGAAGTATGGTACAGTTAAAGGTGACCGAATTGGATATCGACACCTTAGCTCAGTGGATAAGAGCACCCACCCGGAAAGTAGGGAGGTCCTGGGTTCGAGTCCCAGAGGTGTAAATATCTTTTTCTGATTTTTCTGTTTCCAGATTTTCGATTTAGTTTCGCTCATAATGTCTTCATTTAATTAAAACTAGAATATGCTTCTGTTGTTTGGACCTCACGCCAACAAAAATACACAGAATTACTAGGACAATTAAAATAAAATTCCAAGGTATTCTTATATGATTTTTTTTTTACATTTTCGCAGAAGGCCATGAGGAAAATAATTTTACTCAGAGCCGGTGTCATCTTAGGGGATGCTGTGTGGAGTTGTGGAGGGTCTTTTTTAAGTAAAATGAGGAGAGGACATTCTGGAAATCGAAAGGTATGAGGGATTGGTAGAAAACTGAGGGTTAGTGTGTTCAGGAGTGACGGACGTATGACTCCATTCCTCCAACTGCTGTGCAAGGGGATGCGTCAAAAGACCTCCCTCAGCCATTCTCTCTCGATCCGGCCCGTCACCCCGGCTAAGTCTCCAAACGTAGCGAATTACTTGGGGTGACTGACATATGGTAAAAGTGTTAGTTATCTAACAAATGGTTCCCGGGCGGCTTTCCCATATCCCAAATTGTAAGCATGATGAATCACATGAATTGCTCTCCGAAACGCGCTACGAAATTCTCCAATCTAGGAGAATGGGGCCCTTATAGTAAGAGCATTTAAAATAATAAACTTTATTGTTAGCCCATTCTCATGGAATGTCATAAATTGTTCATACCGAACAACTACCGCCAGGGTCGACACCACGACCTACTCTGTATTCCACATGGCAGAACATACGTTCTGGCCCAGAATAGCATGACAAGATAGACGCCCGGCGTGGTCTAGCGGTAAGGCTCTTAACTCGCAATCCAAAGGTCGCGGGATCGAATCCCGACGTGGAAAATAAATTTTATTTGATTAATTTGTGTTATTTCAAAATTAATTCATTTAAAATAATGTGTAGTATATTTGCGGCACGTTCCAGAGTGGAAGATACTTTCAGTATTACCCTGGTGTAAGACCACCATTCAGAAATAAAAAAAAAGTTGCTTGAAATGGCTTTAGCCATGGTTCGTGACCAGATCTGAATAGCCAGGTATTTCCTCTCCTTCCATTTTCCCATCTCCTTCCCTTCCCCACTACCCACAGTCTCACAACATACCCCAATTGGGAATGCCATAGTCTCACTGGCTCCAGACGGGAGCAGTTGGGACTCTTGTGCGGTATTCATATAAAAAAAAAGGTTTTACCAAAAGATACCCCTTTGTCTTTGTCTCTCGACATCTTCAACTTTGGCTCTGAGGGTTTCAAGAGTTATCGTCAGCAAGAACTCTAAAATATATTATTGTTAATTTTTTAAATGTATTTATTTAAAGTTATGTAAAATATGTCATGTGTATTGTAATTGGATCACACCAAACTGTAAGATTAAAAAAAATATATTAAAAAAAACACTTCCGGCCACGTTAAGAGTCAGAATAATAGCAGATAGTATGGATGAATGTGAATGTAAGTGAGTGCTAAGACAGAGTTTGTGGCGGTCCATCGTTTCAGCCTACCCTTACTTACTTACGGACGAATATTGTGATGGTTTTCATTTATCATATACAAAAGAAAGCTGTAGTACTACTGTACAAAAAGAAAGTCCTGAAAGCTGTAGTGCACGCTGAAAACTGGCCAACCTGCATCACATTTGGAGTCGATTTCGTAGTATAAAATTTTGATTATAGCTTTTGTTTTCGAGTAAATCGAGTCCGATGTTGAAATTTTTTCGGTAAAAAAAAAAAAAAAGAGTTTCTAGGGGTTTTAATATCAACTGTTTAATGAATTTTTAAATGCGTCGAAGCTTAGATTCGGCTGTTAATGTTTTTTAACTCCTTCCATGCCGTAAACAAAACAAATTTAAAAAGTTTAAAAAATCTAAACGCTTAGATTAAAAACAAAAAGATTTTTTGGGTTCTCCACGTTATAAATTCCCAGTTTCCCACTTGTAATATGAGTTTCTGTACGCTATGTACATATTTAAAAAAAATATAATTAATAACTGACCAATTAAACCTTAGGTCAGCAGCAACATCAGCTATCGGAAGGTTGAAGGAACCAAAACGCACACCAGATACTAAATTCGGTGAGCGTGCTTTCGGAGTGTCAGGACCTAAAGCCTGGAATGGACTGCCACACGAGTTAAGAAAGATCACAGATTCAGCGGAATTTAGATCTAAACTTAAAACTCATCTTTTCAGACAGTCGTATCCATAAGTTAAAAAAAAACCTTTCACCTTCGCCTTCACGGCCTAATTGTGTAAAATATAACCAAATTCTTATTTTAAGCTTTTTTAAAGGCACATTTTATGAACATTTCCAGTCCCAAAGAGATCTAAATTCACTAGTCTTTCAAAATAAATACTAATTCAATTTTGGCATTAATCTTCTTATAAATGTAAAATCAACAGTGATGAGGGTAGCAAAGGTAAATTCATGCAATGTCCAGTGTTTTCGATATAATGTCCTCCACGTGCAAAGTCGTATCGTCCCCAGGCATAAACTTTCTAAAAAGTGTGTTTATCGGAAGTGACCTGCCAGGTAAGTATGTTTCTGTATCTATTTGTAAATAATAAAATTAGATAGATCCTAAGAATTAAAAAAAAAATTGTAAAAAATTGTAAAGCGCCCTTGAGGTGATTTTTCACAAAAACGGCGCTCTATAAATTGTCCAATTATTATTATTATTATTATTATTTATTGCTTACAAAATTCGGGCGTATTTTGTCAGTAGGTAAAAATATTTCCAATTTGCAATAAAATCCAAATACAAGGAATATTTGTGAACGTATTCGAAAACTAAAACCTGTTTTCGTAAAGTGATGAAATACGCTTTCAAATTTTATTATTAGAAATAACCATGTAGTTTTTTTAAATCTAAAATTTTTAATGCAAACTTTAAAAAGTTTTAAAAATGGCTCTCCTTGTTTTGACTAACTAAATTTACTGATATCCAAAAAATAAAACCACACACATTTGATTAGACAAATGAAAATTACAAATGTTTTTGTCTGTCAATTTTTTTGTCGTTTCACGTAAAACTAATTCTTAAAAAAATTCACTAAGCTTAATTTTTTTTTTTCATATTGCGGTCGGAAACTTTGGTTTCATAAATGTGTACATTTTAATCATTTTTTGGATAAATTTTAGATTAGAATATAAATCGTGTTGTTTTCTCTTTTCAATACCGTTCAGATCACACCTCTCCCTATGACAATGAGGGAGACCCAATGATTTCTATGAGACCTATGTGAGCTGGGACAAATATTGTATCTTATGATTAAACGGGTTAACTGGTGTAACGTCACTTAAATTCAGAGAAATGTTTATGTGTCCATGTATTATCATCGACAAAGAGTCTGTCTGCCGAGTTTCAGTTCGATAGGAGGTCGGGAAAATGGTTAATTTCCACTTCCAAGATTCCACATCATACATTCATTCAATAAGGAAAACAAAAGTGAAATCAAATAAATGTATTTAAATTTAAAAAGAAAATGGAGTTCTACGAATTGAATACACTAACAATAAATGTATTGTTTTCTTATATTAATGACTGAGGCAAAAGTCAGTTAGATTAGTCTAATGATGCTCAACGATCCTGGGTCACCTTCTTTGTCAATAAGTCAAACATGTCAAATGTATGCACGTGGATGAAACGTGCGGCGATCAATACAATAATACAGTAAACACTCGAGCTGCTGGTGTAATTATTAAAAAAAAAACAGATAAACGGTTACCGAGAGTACCCCATAACGCAGGAAAACATCTATGTGTTACAGGTGAATCTCTCAGGTTTTACCCCTAACGTATTGGATTATTTTATTTTATTTATTGGCTCGAAAACAGAATAATTAAAACATTCATTAACATTTTTCATATAGTTAAAGCAATGATTCCAATTATAAGTGGGCACACAATTCATCTCAATGTTCTTAGTGTGATTATAAGTTATAATAAGAAATAATAAATTAAATTAAAAATAAGTACAAAAACAAGGTTTAGTTATGTTAGTAAAATCAAATGTTAGTAAATACAAACACAGATACACATACATATGTATATGCGTACGTGTGCACATTCTACACAAGTATATACATACATGTACATTTACACACATATACATATATACACATATTAAAGAGCCAATGCATGAGTACACATATTAAAGAGCCAATGCATGAGCCAATGCAAGAGCCAATTCATACAATAATGATTCATAATTACAAAGTGGCTGTAAGTGAAGAGATCGTCAGGTATATGCAAGTATAAGTTTCTTCTGATGGTGTGAAATGTTGAAAAAGTTAGGTTAGATTTTTTTAGGTTAGGTCATCTAAATAGCCAGTATCTAAACGCTTCAAATTCGAAATATTTCATGATTATCCTAGGATTTATTGAATATTTTTATAGTGCTAGCTACTGACTCGCGAAAAATCATGGATAGTTTGAATTCTCGACAAATCAGATCCAAATTAGCAATTGTTGAGGAAGGAACATTTGCTTCGAAACATTACTACAAAATATTGTAGTTTACACAAAGTTATGTTGGTTCTTATGATTACTATGGATAACCACAAAGTGTTGCTACATTGTATAAAACAATTTTCTATTAAATATATTATATTATAAGTGGGTACTTTATCGCCTGTATGAATTCTCCAAACAATCACTTCAAATTTTGAAAATTACACCTGTGTGCCACTGACTTAGTACCTTTTGATTCTAGACCATTTAGAGAGCGATCTGTCTCTTTTACACTTGCCTGAAATTGTATATCGCCATTCCATTTGCATTTTGTAACCGTGGTGAAACGCAGTTTTGTATGGAAATATAGGCCGAAATCGGGCCTATAATTGGATCACAAAACACTGTTTTGTGCCACTGACTTAGTACCTGTTGATTCTAGGCCATTTAGAGTGCGGCCTGTCTCTTTTACGCCTGCATTTGTATATCGCCATCCCATTTGCATTTTGTAACCAAAACGCAGTTTTGTATTTTTTTTTACATGAGCTCCACACAGGAGGCCCTGAGGAAAATAATTTCCCTCAGGGCCTATATCATCTTTGGGGATGCTGTGTGGAGGGTTTTTAAAGAAAAGGAAAGGAAGGGGAGGAGAGTTCTGGGAAGGAAAAGGGTTTAAAGGGTGGGTAGGAATCTGGGGTTCAGTGTGTCCTGGTCATCCACCTCCAAGACCTAGACAAACCTCACCCCATGAACCCGGGCACCCCTGCTAAATCACCAAACGTAGCAAACCACTTGGGGTTGGAAGTATGGGCACAAAGGTATTATGGAAATATGAAATATGGGATGAAATCGGGCCTATAATTGTGTAGCGGTTTGGATTTAACATCCCTAACTCCTACCGTTTACACATCACTACGGTAGACCATGTGACCTCAGAGTGAGCTCCTGCAACGCGGGCTCGCGAAGCAAGTTTCAGTTTGGAAGCGGAACCTGGAATAGCAACACACTTGCCGAGCGGGAAGAAACGGATTGGAATGCCGGGACCACGGAATCTTTACTACGACGCAGTGATTCAAAATCTCCACGTAATGTTAAATTTCAATTTAGATTATTTTGCGTTATGGTTATTTTTATTCATTTAAATGTTTTCTTGTTTCTTCTAAACAAGATGGCGCTCGGGCATTTTCATTTGACCTCATGTATTTTTTCTTTTTCATAGATTGTGACTGATCACTTTTATTTAAAATCATTTTGGCTCTTCGAGTCTAATGCACGCCTTAGAGATTGCAATTTTTTATAAGACTACTCATGATTGTTCATACTAGTAAAATAAATTATGTGTTTGTATAATTTGACTTTCATTGCAAAAGGATTCCTGTCTCATGCTCTGGGTTTTGAATAATATTGCTTCACACACCATATATTACACTACATTTTAAATACTAATATATCTTATCTTTACATTTGTCACTTCATGGCACTCTCATTATCGCCCCATCCAATAATCTTCGTTACAATTGGATCACGAAACATGCCCACAAGGCACTTCCTTCTTTATTCTTTATTCTATATTATCGACACATGTAATTGACATGATCAAATAAGACAAACACATTTCAGTTGGAGATGAACTTCAGAATATTAAATTACTTTAATTACGCAATTAAATTACTTTTGGTTCTTTAAAACGTCTCGGATGAGCCGCTTTCCGGTTGTGAGGGAATAACCAAACAAAACCGGAAATATGTCATTTTTAAATCAACTTTTAGACGTATTGATTCTTTTCCACAAAAAAAATTACAAATTGATTTCGAAAGAATATTATCTAGTGAAACTATTTTTTTAATTTTGAGAAAATATGTTTATTTTTAGTTCCTTAAGGTTTTACCGTAGGTCGTTGACGGATTTGTTAAATTTTCAAACAAAATTTTGTATAACACAACACACATTTCAAATCATATAATCATGCAGTAAAATAAATCTATTAATTATTTGTGAAACCTGCTTTTCAGAATTTTAATTTTAGTTCAATTACAATCATAAAAAAAAGATCCGCGCCCTTGTTGTGTGACGAAAATATTTCAGTTTGTCTATTTATTTACGGTCTTACAATAATTACATAAAGTACATAATTTTAATTGTTTTATCATCACAAGTTTGAGCATTTTTGAATGTGGGTATTTATCAAAGCAAATTTGGAATGAAATAAAATCGATATTGAGTCATTATGTATAATGCTGGTACGAAGGATAATTAATCTTTCTCATCGGAACCGCCCTGTTGCAAGGGTACAATCGCAAGATTATCGTTCGACGAAATTTAAATTCTCGGCCGCTGGTTTATGGCTCTTAAGGAAACCCGGCAAATCGAGAGAGTGCTGTATTATCAGAAAATAATGTCTAAGAAATGTTACGGCCAGCCTTCTAGCTGTAGCAAAGGTCTGTCTGTAATTAGATACTGACCGCACATCTTCCGATTGTACAGAAGCCACGTGACACCGCAATCACAGGCACGTGGATATCTGTATCCTCCTGTCACCTTCTGGTCTCCTGGTGACCGGTTATATGAACACCCAGTTATTAATAGAGTTTGTTACGTTACTGACGAAAGTAGAGAGGGGAAGTAGATGGAGAACAGGGTGGCTATTCATATCTGGCCACAAAACATGGCAAAAGCCATTTGAAGCAACGTTTAAGTTCCAAATGGTGGTCTTTCACCAAAACTTATTTTTTTAACTTTATCTCCGGCCCCGAGGAAAATAATTTCCCTCGGGGCCTTTGTCATTTTAGGAGATGCTGTGTGGAGGTTTTTTTAAAAGAAAGGAAGAAAAGGAAGTTAGGGGATGGAAATAGGTATGAGGGGTGGGTAGGAATCTGCGGGTCATGGTGTCCAGGAGTGACGGATGTATGAACATCCCTTCAACTGTTCGTTCAAATTCGTAGCTGGGCGCGCAATACCTTCAACGTGATTTTTTTGAAACTTGACAATAGAGGGAAAAAACACGTTCCATCAAGAGAGACTTCCATTTATTTTTATTTGTTGTATACATTAATAATCATTATTAATTAAAATAAATATTATTTGGAGGCTTAACATTATTTTCTGCTTCTAAATTGTTTTTTTCACTCTCCTCTAAAATACGTATTTTTCACATTATTAGTTACTTTTACCTCAATCCCGAAAAAAATGACATCGCTTCTTTTCAATAATCCTTACTCCAGCTCGCCCCCTGAGACATCTTATTGTAAAGTTTGTTTTGGAAATCTCATATTTCAATTTCAGAATAGAGAATTCCAGTCCAATTTTTTTATTTTTTTTTTATGAATGATGACTTCTAACTTAAATAACTGCATATTTATTTTTATTTTTATAGTTAGTTTTAATAGTTAAAATAAATGTCAAAGTTTTAATTTTTCAAGATCCCCCGAAAACCAGGGAATCTAGTGTGACGTCATCATGACTAACCGAAGTATGAATCTTGTAGGGAACTGGAATCAGCTGTTCGACTCCCGCCATTTTGAATTTCAGCATTGGAGCGTTTTCATAGACATTACTGGGCAATACGATCGTTTTTTGTACAGTTAAAGTTTTTGAATATTTTAAATAATATAGATAAACTAATAGAGATACTTTATTTTTGATACTGAATTATTTAGGCCTAAATAATGTTTCAATAAAAATAAAAACTATTCTATGTCCAAATCTCTATAAACCAATAAAACGGAATGCCGAACGGCTTGCGTCTTACATTTCTATTGATTTCTTTACAACTTTGACCCAGGTGACGCGGCGCTGTGACGTCCCGCCGCCAAAATCCAGCAATAGGGTCTTTTAATGACACTTTTAAAATGGACTATTTAATATTTTTTTTAAAACTCTACGTTAAATATTATGTAATAAAACTTATATATTCAGAATCAGCGTTTATTGGTCTATATGAACATATTTTTTTAAAGCCATAATATTTTTCACTGGAGTTCCTTATTAATAATATTAGCTTTGACTAATTTTTTCCCATATTTTTGCCATGATAACAAATGTTCAAGAATTGGTTTGTAACCTGGGATAGTATTTCGGATAAACACATCCTATTTTGTTTATATGGGACACCTATTGACCTTTTTCTAAGAATCTAAATAAATATTTATTTTTTTATTAGAATAACTCCCTATAATAATAAATAATAACTTTTCAAAGTTTTTCCCATCAATCTTCTTTGATGATAGTATTAGTTTCTTTATTTGGTGTCTGCTCCTTGCATTTTGTCCCATATACGCCTGTCCCGATAAACTGGTGTACCAATTAAGCCGCCGCTATTCGAATTTCGACCGATTTCTTACATATCTCCTTTAAACATATGAATTTTTAAGCTCTTAAAAAAATATATGTAATTTTTTAAGATAATATCTAGATACGTTCCACGCCGAAACGCAAATTATATGAAATTCCCTCGATAGAAAAAAATCGCAAAGTATGCTCCGAAAATTATTTAAAACAAGTCTATTTCTATTATTTTACAAGTTATATTTGTGAAAAAATTCACAATGTTTCTTTAAAAGATACTTAAGATACCTTCCGTGAGATTTTTGCTCTATTTTTAACGAGTCATGTTTTATTAAGCATTTTCATAGCTTTCGCTTCAATTTTATCATTGAAAATATTAGCGCGCTCTGTCCAACATTCGTAATTACATATCTCTTCACCTTCTTCTTTTTGGGCCGGGAAGCGTCGCCTAAAGCGGAATCAACTGTAATACTTATTTGTCTATTTAACTGAATATTTGAACTCTCTACTTATTGAAAAATTATTAAAACTTGTTATTAATACATTAAGGCAGTATTCTAGTCTAAAAAAAAAAACAATTTTTTTTTTCTTCATATTTCCAAAGTTAAAATATTCAAAAATGTTTTCGTTATTTGTTTTTGGGTGTTATGCCGTGTTGCGCTACCTACTTCTTTGGCCAACGTTTCGGACAGCGTTACAGAGTCCATCATCAGGGCAGAGGTGTAATTGGCATAACACCCCAAAAACAAATAACGAAAATACTTTTGGCCGTGAAAATCTAAAAACTTATCTATTCAAAAATGTCTCCTTAAAAGGATTTTTCAAAATTCGCATTATTTTAAAAGTTATATTCATTTTAAAGTCGCGGTTTAGATGAAATCTAACCAAAATCTGAATAGAAGAAAATTTTAAACACATTTTTCTCAAAATCACTTTTTTCGAGAGGTTTGACACGATATCTCAAGTTCTACTGAACCAATTTGTTTGAAATTTGGTGCGAGCCTTCTCTATACATCTCTATGGCGGGAACTAAAACTAAAACAAAATTTCAGTTTTTAATATTTTTAAAAAATGTGGAAAGTCAAAAAAACTGGTAAAAAATGTCTTTTTTATTTCAAACAGCCGCAATTTTGCGAAAATTTTTTTTTTTTACTTTTCCCTAGTTTTGGCTACAGCCGCATTTGTTTGAATTAAGAATTAATATTTTTTTTTTTTATTACTAGGAGGGTTGCAATCGTGTCAACCAAGGCGCGCCATTTTTTTAGACTCCCCACTTCAACGCCCTGTAACTTTTTAAATGTTGAATTTTTTCGTTTGATTTTTTTTTGAATTCTTTAATGTTTTATCAATATTTGTTCAAATAATGGCTTGTAAAACTATTATGGTTTTTTTTAATTGCACCTGAAAAAACACGTACAATTCATGCTTCTAGACTAGAATACCTCCTTAACATACTTTAATTATTTAATGACCAGATATCTACGACAATCCTGGAAAACAAGTTCATAACTCTAAATCCTGTCCATCCTTCCAGTCGGTATCACAATAAATCCAGTCCTTTTGTTTGTTTTTGTCATACCAATGAATTAATTTGACCTTCCAATGGCGTTCCAGGGGCTAATGTGTAGATATTACATGTTTAAAATCACGTAGCACTGTATGACAGAAACCTCGTGGTCTTGACGATACCATTGCATGACTGAAAGTACCCTAGGCTCTATTATATTGTTAAATAATATATTTAACTAAAATATAAACAATTATTGCAGATCTTTTATAATATACGTCATACAATGGTTATGTAAGTACGTGCGATGCGTCGTGGAGATGAATGTGATAATATTATTCAGTCCATCATTATTATCAAAAATTCAAAGTTTCAGTTCATTCGGACTCACAGAATCCGAAAACTGCTTTTAATTTTCTAACACAATTGTCTCAAATCGGGTAAATTTGGGGAATTAAAGATTAATTATTATTTTTTTTATCCATACATGTGGCGCCGAGGAAAACGATTTCCCTCAGGGCCTATGTCATCTTTGGGGATGCTGTGTAAAGGACATTTTTAGAGAAAAGAAGAAGAAAAAATACTGTAAAAGAATAAGGTATGGGGAGTGGGTACCTACCCATCTGGGGGGTCAACGTATCCAGGAGTGATGGATGTATGAATCCGTCCCTCCCACTGCGGCGCAAGGCGATGGATCGAGAGAGTCCGGCTGGAGAGGTTTAGATAAGGTTAAGTTAGGTTAGGTTAGGTTAAGACACCACCCCAGTTAAGTCACCATGTAGAAAACCACTTGGAATGATCTATGGCAGAGGTGTGTATCCAACTACATAGGTATATCAGAATCGTTGCTTTACTTTATTTGTTATTTTATTAAGGCGTCGTGTGTTCGATTCCTCGGCTGGCTAAGTCCTCCATCACAACACAAGCAACATTTACGGCTTTCTGCGGTAGTAGTAGGAGATTTTCAAACATTGTTGGGTTATTCGTAACCCGGGAATGTTTGTCTTTCTTTTAAATAAAAATATTCCGATGTGACATTGAAGTCGGCAATGTAGGTAAGTGGCAAGTGGAAAGATATCGGAGAGAGTGTCCTAGTCCTATAGTGGGCCGAAGTGCATCCGCTGCATGTGTGGCTCTGGGGTCACTTCACTCATTTGTCTGCAATACTGCACTAGTGCAAGACATTGCAATGCTATGAACTCTAAACGGTGTCACACTCTCTTTTATCTGTCGCCGAGAACAGGTATAATATATTCGAGTACAAGGCAAGTAAACTTTTGGCATTTGGGTATGGCGTAGAATAAATAAATAAAAAATAACGCGTTAAACATTTTTCAGTTAGGTGTATATATCATATCTGATCATTTTGATGTACTTACTCTTGTAATCTCGTATAAATTTAGTGAATAACCTGCTCATTGATAAATAAATGAATGAATTAACGAATGATAGAATCAATGAAGGAATCAATAAATCAATGAAATAATGAATGAGTTCTCGATTGAAAGAATGAATTATTCAACGAATGAATGGAGGAATGAATGAATGAATCAATTAATGAAAGAAAGAAAGAAATTAATTTGCGAGAGGGGTGTGGGTACCCCTGGAATCATTTATTGTGTAACCAACATCTCTGCCATAGGTCACCAAAAATAGTTTGTTACATTTGGTGACTTGACAGAGGTGCCCGGGTTCATGGGGTGGGATTTGTCCGAGTCTTGGCGGCGGATGCGCTTGCCTGCCTGCTGCGTGACAAACCGGATCGAAAGACTGGTTGAGGAAGGCCTTTTGACCTCTCCAGCCGGACTCTCTCAGGGATGGATTCATATGTCCGTCACTCCTGGATACACTGACCCCAGATTCTTATCCATCCCTCATTCCTTTTCCATCCAAGAACTTCCTCTCATTCCTTTCCTTAAAAATACCCTCCACACAGCATCCCCTAAGATGGCATAGGCCGTGATTGAAATTATTTTTCTGAAGGCCTCCATTGCGGAGCTTCAGTAAAAAAATATTTACATCATGAATGAAAGAATGATTGAATTAATGAATTATTGATTGAATTAATGAATTATTGATTGAACGAATGAATTATTGATTGAACGAATGAATTATTGATTGAATGAATGAACTATTGATTGATTGAATTAATTATTGATTGAACGAATGAATTATTGATTGAATGAATGAAAAATTGATTGATTGAATTAATTATTGATTGAATGAATTATTGATTGAATGAATGAATTATTGATTGAATGAATGAATTATTGGTTAAATAAATTATTTATTGATTGAAAGAATAATTGACTGAAGAATGAATTATTGATTGAGTGTTTGAATGAATTATTGATTGAATGAATAAATTATTGATTGAATGAATAAATTATTGATTGATTGAATGAATTTATAAATTAAAACATTAATAAATTAATTAATGCATGGGCGCTTTTATTATTATTATTACGATCCACGTTTACGGTACCGCAACGGCCAAAAACGGCAATAAATATACGTTTCTTATCGTTCTAATGCTGCAGCTCTTTTTTAAGACATTAACAGATTTAAAAAAATCTTTGTCACGCATTGAAGCTTTTAATTTCAAGGAACGTATGAAAGGTACGAAAGAGTGCACGTTTGAATGTATTTGTGCACACCGACAGTGGTTCAAAGTAATTTAGAACACCCGCCTCAGTCCCCTCATACCGCCACAGTATTCCTATGAAACAGTACACCACAACGCAAGCAAGAATCTCTCTAAAATGATTCTTCTGTCAACCATTGTAAGCCTTGAATTTGAAGAAATGTGCACACCGATTGTGGTTCTAAATAGTTTGCAACACCCGCCTGCAGTTTACTTCTTTTTTGAATTTTTTATTGAACACCGCACAAGAGTCTCAACTGTTCCCGTCTAGAGCCAATGAGACTACGGCATCCCCAATTGGGTTATGTTGTGAGGCTGAAGGTAAAGGGGGGGGGGGGGGGAAGCAGACGGGGAAGAGGAAGAGAGGAAAGTACTTGGCTATTCAGATCTGGTCACCAAACACGGCTAAAGCCATTTCAAGCAACGTTTCAATTCTGATCTTATGGTGGTCTTACACCAGGGCGATACTAAGAGTATCAAATATACTTTTTATTATTTTATGTACTTTATTTTATTATAAAAATGCTATATATTATTTATATACTAAATACTATATATGAGTCCGCAAATATACTATATATTATTTTTAATTATTTAATTGTGAAATAACACAAATTAATCAAAAAAAAAAGTTCTCTTACCCCGCAGCAGTCCAGCTATATAAAATAAACGATACAATACGCCACTACACAAACAAGAATCTCTTTAAAATGATTCTACTATACACAGTTATGAAAAGATTTTTTGTTGTAATTTTTGGCTCGTTCTGACTAAACAGCTGGTGCAATTTAGTTACAATACCTGTTTATCTGTACAGGTAATGCAGGTATAGCACCAACCATCGCCTTTGTACCTGTATATCTTTTATCAAAGTCATCATCTGTTCGTTTGTTGAGGCAGGTAGAGATACGGGAGCTTATCCTTCGTGGCTTTTTAGGTTCGTGTTTATAATAGATTATGAGGGGTCGATCACGAAACGCTTTTAGGGGAGACTTTTGCTCTCTTCCCTAACAAAGGAAGCGTTAAGATAACATTAGAGGAACCCCGGTAGAAAGACCCCGTAGACCTTTATGTACCAGCCTTTATCAGCGGCTTCGCTCGCGTAAAATTAGGGAGAAATTGCAATACAATGAATTTTTCTACAGGAATGAAATGTTTTTCCTGAATTAAAAGTAGCATATTTATGTCACGTTTCAGTCCTGACGTGAAATAAACACAAACATTTATAATATCAAAATATATTATACTAGCTGGTTCCCGGCATGCATTGTAAAGCCATTCAAAGAAATAAATTGTTTCTCCCTGCATGTCCTTTCCCGTGCGTCCCCCCCCCCTTCCACCTTCCCCCCCCCCTCGTATCTTCCCTCTTCGCGAACCCCACCCCTCCCGATCCCCTTACCGCTACCTTTCCTCCCTGCCGCTAGAATATATGAAATACACACATTTTAATTTTTACAAATTTCGTAACGCCAAAGCTTACCATTATATATAGTATATGTTATTCTGATATATGACCTTTATTATTGTAAAGTTCCATTAAAATCCATTCAGTAGTTTTTGCGTGAAAAAGTAACAAATTTTCGCGTTTATTATATTTTTTACATTAGCTCCACATAGGATTCCCTGAGGAAAATATTTCCCCTCAGGGCCTACGTCATCTTTGGGGATGCTGTGTATATGTCTTTTTTAGGAAAGGAAGTTCTGGGAAGTAAATGGATATGAGGGGTGGGTAGGAATCTGAGGGTCAGTGTGTCAGGAGTGACGGACATATGAATCCATCCTCTCACTGTGGTGTAAGGCGCTAATTCGGGAGAGTGCGGCCTCAACCATTCTCTTTCTTTCCGGCCTGCCGCGCAGCTGGTGGTGCAGACGCATCCGCCGCCAAGACCCGGACAAACCTCATACATGAACCCGGGCACTCCTGCTAAGTCACCAAACTTAGCGAATACTTGGGAAGACGTACGGCAAAAGTGTTGGTTATCCAATAAATGGTTCCTGGGATGGCGGTACCCATTCCTGCCTCCCTAATTGAGATAAATGTTTCCTATGGGGCAGTACCCGTACGACCTCCCAAATTGGATTTGATTATCGCCACGTAAGTATGTTTTCTGTATCTGTTTGTAAATAATAAAATTAGGCAGTCCATAAAAAATCGAAATTGGGGTGATTTTTCACAAAAACGGCGCTCTACAAATTTTTTTATTTTTTATTTTTATTTAAATAAAACATACAACGAAGTTGCATTCTCATGAGTTATCAAAACTCATTTAGGGATCGCCAATTGGTACATTTGAAAAGATAAACCCAACCCAACCCAATATGCAGACACAATAAATGAAGAAAAATTTTACAAAACATTTTACAGAAGCAACATACAGACACAAACATACGAAGAATCACTTTACAAATATTTCACAGAAAACATGTCTTATAAGATTTTATGAATAATATTATAACCACTCATTTGATTCATGTACTGTTGGTGTCACAAAGTTAAAATAAAGTATCCTCCATGATGGACTATAGAAATGCATAAAAAACAAATCAGGAAAAATACAATAAAAGGTACATGCTCAAAAATACACAGACCTAATACAAGATGTTTACATAAAAAAACACATGATAAGATCTAAAAAAGTATATAAAATGCGCCCATGAACAGAGTTTGTACCTTCTATGACTCGTTTTCCAAATAACATTTGAAAAAATAGGATTTCAATATATCGTTTCGAGATTTGTTAGAGGCATATACCTGTCTTAATTCTTCAGGCAATTTGTTATAGTTAGTGTACGCAATGTATTCTAATGATTTCAGTCCGAACTTTGTTGAGTGTATTTTTGATATATGTAGTTTGTTGTGTTGTCGTGTATTATATTGGTGAACGTCGTTATTATAGTTCAGTTTTATATTTGTGTGGGTGTTGCACTGAATAATATCTAAGATGGTGTTTGTTATCTCAAAGCTAGGAACAATCTTAAATGGTAATACAAGTGCGTGTCGGTAAATATCTTTAACATGTGTATCCCAAGGCAAGCCAAAAATGTTACGTAGGGCTCTATTTTGGATTATTTGCACCTCCGATATCAATTTTTTGGTAGCAAAACCCCAGATACCCGAAAGGTATGCCAAGTGGGAGTGAATCATTGCATAGTGCAATGATCGCAGTATGGCTGTGGGAAGCAATCTACGTAACCTGTACATTACACCGGTCACCGGAGCAATCTTTGATTTAACATGGTCAAAATGATTTTTCCATGAAAGCCTTGAGTCAATTAAAAGTCCTAGATACTTTGCGACATCTGTTTGTTCCAGTTTGTTTAGTCCAAGGGAAATGTTTAGGCGTTGCTCTCTCTTATTCCCGAATAGCACATAGTGAGTCTTTTTAATATTAAGGCTAAGTTTATTAATTCTCAGCCACTCGGCTAGATGAGCCAAATCTCTTTCCATGTCCTTTTCCATTTCGTTTAAATTAGTATTATGATAGAATAATATTGTGTCATCAGCATAAAGTTGAAGTGTACCTTTCACTCCCCATTTTGCAATATCATTTATATAAATTAAAAATAATAATGGCCTGAGAATCGAGCCCTGTGGTACACAAATTACCCATTTATTATTACGTACTATAATAATTTTTTGATTGTGATTTCAAAGTTTCATATAAGTCATTTTACAAATTTCTGTTCGCTTATTTTTTATGCAGAGCAAAAAGAAAACTACTTTGAAAGCTTTTGAAACGATTGTGTCAAAGTGACTCTGTTCTGTAAGAGAGAACGAACGGTGTACGTATAGTGCAGGTGCACAGTAGTCATAACAGTGACCGTAGTGGAAGGTATTTAGAAGATATTATGTACTCTGTAAAAGGCTTTCAAGTAGACTCAGGTGGCTCGGGGCTCGGGTGATGTAGAATTGGGGCGAAAGGCAGTCGTGTGTGACGATTACAAGGGCCACTAGCGACTCGGGTAGGAAGCTACACGCTCCACAGGAAGTTAGGGTATCCTATTATGTTGTTTTCAATTAAGTTTGATCGCCTACCGCGTTAAAGCGGCGCTATTCGGCTGAAAAAGAAGAAGATGGAGAGATGTGTAATTACGAATGTTGGACAGAGCGCGCTAATATTTTAAGCGATGAAATCACAGCGAAAATGACGAAAAAGCTTAATAAAACATGACTCGTTTAAAATAGAGCAAAAATCTCGTGCAACGTATCTTAAGTATCATTTAAAGAAACATTGTGATTTTTTTCACAAATATAACTTGTAAAATAATAGAAATAGATTTGTTTTAAATAATTTTCGGAGCATACTTTGCGATTTTTTTCTATCGAGGGAATTTCAAATAATTTGCGTTTCGGCGTGGAACGTATCTAGATATTATCTTCAAAAATAACATATATTTTTTTAAGAGCTTAAGAATTTCAAATGTTTAAGGGAGATATGTAAGAAATCGGTCGAAATTCGAATAGTGGACCCTGAAGCAAGTGAAATATATGGAAATTAAGGCGTGTATAACCGCACAAAAAGAAGATGATGGAGAGATGTGTAAATGCGAATGTTAGAAACGATAATACTCGTATTTAACCGAAAGTTGTGAAAATGTTTAATAAAACACGATCGTTTAAAATAGAGCAAAAATCTCGTGGGGTTGTCTAAAACAGCATTTAAAGAAACACTTTGATTTTTTCATACATATAACTTGTAAAATAACTGAAACAGAACGTATTTATTATAATTTTCGGAGCATACTTTGCGATTTTTTTCCAGCGAGGGAATTTCAAATTTGCGTTTCGGCGTGAGGGTTGTATAGATATTATCTTCAAGAAAAATGTAATAAATCGGTAAAAATGCGAGATGCCGTGGCTTAAACGTTATCCACATTATCTAACTCTTGATCCCCCGAAAGTTGATCCCTCGACAATCGATCTCGTGAAAATTTTATAAACATCTAATATTTATTATTTTCTAATACAGTGGGAACAAATCATCAAAAAAATTTGCTCTATTACGAAATAAAGTAGGAACAAACACTTTTTCATATTTACAATAAATTAATTTTATGTATACTATCATGTTAAATAATATTTTTACGAATTGTGATCAAAACCACCTTTAATTAATTACTTTAACATTTTAGTAACTTTAGATTCGGTTGGAATATTGGTTTCATGTTTACTGATTTCAAGACATGAATCATTGTCAATTATCTGAAATTATAGGGATCAACTGTGACGAGAGGATGAGAGGGTAAGAAGAAAGGACCATAAACAACCTTAAAATGATGCACATTTTTTCAAGTAGTTATATAAACTACAGAATTATGCGCAGGTTTTGATTATTTTTATCTTTTCTTATAACTCTCCCCACCTCTTAAAATACCATCATTATATATAAAAAAAAAATTGAAGCAAGCAGGGTAGGTACCTACTTATATTAGCAACTAAACGTTTAAGAAAAGTTTAATATTTATTTTAAAACCAAACGCCACTCCTGAGTGAGCGCTGGGCCCGAGCTCACCCCAGACCACGCCCTACATACAATTGATTATTTATTTTGAAATTTTTTATTATTTTGTTTTTCCTATTCTATGTACTAAGTTCTTTATTTAAATATTCTGTGGTGTAAATATGTATAATTGTGTGGGATTGCACTATCCTCTCCACATACTAGAATAAAAACTATTTTTTTTGTAAATGGACAAACGCACAGAAATTTGAGACCAACTTATTAGTACATCTACTTTTATTTATTTATTTACATGAACACGGCACAACATGTGCTAACTAAATTAACATATTAATATTACAACAACATAAATAATGTAACTGTATAAGTGCAAAGTAAAAAGTTAAAATAAAAGTAATAAGTCAAAAGTATCAAGTGAAAAGCATTGGTTTAGCATCATAATAATTCAATATTTTTTCTTTGATCTCGACTATAAAATAAAAATATATTGCAAGGGTGATATTTATGGCGAAATCTGTGATGTGCTTAGATCACTGGTTTGTATTGTTCGCAAAAAACTGAGCAATGGATTGCAAGCAAGTACTGGATCGAATAATATAACTGGATGAATATTCGAATGTTTCAAATTTGGTTTGACACCTTACGTAAATCGTTATTGCCGAAGTGTTTCGGCCGTTTTTGTTTTTGCTCATGTCAAGCATTGTGTTGAATTATTTTCTCTCCGGACAAATAACCAAACTTAATTGTCTCCGTTAAATATTGCATTTGTGCGTGGCGAGCATTTACATTTTGGACTAAAAATACGTAAAGGAGGTTGCTTGGGCTTACGCAGAACGAAGCGACATATATAAGGTTGGTGTTTCTTTGTAAACTTGCAGTTTTTTCCCTGATTGTCATTTTTTGTTTATATTTGGTCAGCGAGTAGATTTCAACAATCAAAATCAATTTTTAGGGATATTACGTCCCAGAAGGGATTATTTACACATCCTAAACTCATTTTATGATGCCAGCATAAAGTAAAAATATAATAAATTTCCAATAAAAATATGCCTTAAGAAAATGAAGATAATGTTGGAAGTTCTTGGTCGAAGGATGATACAGTTAAGGCCCCGTATCCGAGCACGAAAAGAAGACGATGGAGAGATATGTAATTACGAATGTTGGAGAGAGCGCGCTAATATTTCAAACGATAAAAGTGAAGCGAAAATTGTGAAAATGTTTAATAAAAGACGACTCGTTTAGAATAGAGCAAAAATCTCGTGGGGGTTGTCTAAAACAACTTTAAACAATAGAGACAGGCTTGAAAATAAAAATGTTCGGAGCATACTTTGCGATTTTTTTCTATCGAGGGAATTTCATATAATTTGCGTTTCGACGTGGGGATTGTATAGATATCATCTTAACAACGTATATATTTTTAAGAGCTTAAAAACTTCAAATGTTCAAGGGAGATATGCAAGAAATCGGTAGAAATTCGGATAGCGGCGGCTTAAATACGACCGAATCGGATAGGGCCACAATAGCTCAGTTGGTAGAGCACTGACTCGGCAAGTCACAGATCCTGGGTTCGAGTCCCAGATGTGACCATAAATTTTTCTGATTTTTCTTTTCAGATTTTCGATTGAATTTCGCTAATATTGTCTTCATTAATTAAAAAAAAAGTAATTTTTATTGCCGATGAAAATGAAAGAGTTTATTACGTCAAACCAAAGCTATTTAGCCCAATTTAATTAGAGGTATCCCAAAGATGACTCTCTTTTCGTGTTGAACACCCTGTTGCTGATGATTATTTTAGGCTTCACGGTCGTGTGGTCAGGCCCACTGGGCACTGGCCAGGATATAGGGTGTCTGGCCGACACCCGACACCGTGACGTCATTATTATTCCAGAGGCTACCGTCAGTACATACCTAGTCAGCATCAGCCCAGGTTAGAGCGAACATGCCTCATGATTCACGATTCATGCTACAAGCTTATTAAAGTTTATAGGTAACACCGTGCGTCATGGTAGGTAATAGAGTTAGTCGAAATACTACGTCATTGTAGAGCACATGCTATTTGGCGATGCAATGAGAAGTGATGCGAGATCATGCAAAACCATGTGTTTTGGTTTTGAAAATTAAAATATATGTACGCTTTCTTACATATTTTTTTATATTCTGTTTATTTTTTTAAGTGCATTTTATAGCACACAATCAAATTAGAGTGAGGCAAAGTTTATTTTAAAAAAAATATTTTTGAAGTGAAAACTTCTTTAGCACCGTTGTGATTTGAAACACCGTTGTGATGAAACGAAAAAGCTGCACACGGTCTCCTCTTTGTGCGGTGCTTCATAACCTCCCCACTATTATTTAAACTTGGTAACAGTATTATCCATACTCCATACTTTAATTAATTAATAATATTATAAATGCGAAACTGCTCGAGTTTGTTTATGACCTTTTCAGGCATTAACCAATAAAAAGACTTTAAAAATTCATTCACCAATAGAAAGCTAAATAATATGCGCAGACTATAAGTTGTATATGATGGTAAGCTCTGGCGTTATGAAATTATAAATATTAATATATTATATTTGTTATAAGTTTTCTGTCGCTAACAAAATCGAGTTAATTGCAAATGTCAGAAAAAAATCATTCCCATGGAAACGATGTTGATATATTTGTGGGCTCTGGTAGGTACTCAGCCCCCTGGTCAGCTACTGCCCCAGAAAATTCAAATATTAGAATATGTTTTGTTTTTATTGGACTAGCTGGAATAAATGTCAGATAAGAGTTCCTACATTAAAAATATAATTCGTAACGATTATAAAGACTGAATAATAAATACTGTAATTTTGTATTATATTAACAAACTTCCAAATATTTAATTAAAAATAAACATCCGAAATGTTTGTAAGCGCATAAATTCCGAACGAATGAACAAAATTGGATAATTCTTTTTTCTTTGTGAAATTTAGGTGGCAGGCTAGATGTTTGAAAACTGAATGTAAGGGAATGAATGTATGGAATGCGGGAGAGGGTGGGGTGGGGAGGAAGGGGGATAATTGATAAGTTCAACCGCTACAGTAATTTCCCGTAATACCATGCGAGCGAAGCCGCGGGGAAAAGCTAGTAATAAATAAAGCCTACAATTATCCGACTCCTGATACTCTGCTTTCGTCTCATTCTCTCAAAGTTAAGTTTTCTGAACGTTTCACTTCTAACGCGTGTGAACTGCACAGTTTTTTTTAAGCGAAAACTTCAACTTTGAAGCAAAGAATGGACGGTTACCACGAGAGTTTTTTCTTTTGGAGTAAGAATAACCTCGTCGAATTCAATGTTTCAAAGACCCTAATCATGTCTGATTACGTCTAAAAGGGATCGAAATGAAAATCTAGTTTCCTTCAACGGAAGCAATCTTCCGAACAGGCCCTTCATTGATATGCTTGGTGTAACTATAAGTGACCAGCTCATGAATGGGGGCTCCATCGAAGCCAGAGTAAAGTTAGCCTCTCAAAAACTGTGCCGCAGATACTTTAATAGTACACAACTGCTAACCCTGTACAAATCGCAAGTGCGCCCCACGGTTGAATTTGGCAGCCACCTCTGGTATGGAGCTCCAAAATACTTGAAAAATACCCTCGACTCTGTGCAGAAACGGGCGGTCCGTTTAATAGATTCTCCCACCTCAACGAACGGATTGAAATCTTTAGAGCCCAGGCGTCGGGTGGGAATGCTATCCATGTTCTACCGGTGTTTCAATGGAAGATGCTCTGAGGAACTAGCGTCATTGATCCCTTCGGCACCGGTGCATAGTCGGGAGACACGCCAAACGCGCGCCCAACATATGTACAAGGTTGACATTTGTCACATGAGAACGGGTCGTTTTTTCGACTCGTTTTTGAGTTCAACAGCTCGGCTATGGAACGATTTCCATAGCCGTTTCCTCCCTCCTAAAACATGGGTCTCTTCAAGACCAATGTTCATTCCTTCTTCTCCTCAAAAAAACCCCCCACACAGCATCCCAGATAGCATAGGCCCTGAGGGAAATTATTTTCCTCAGGGCCTCCTGTGTGGAGTTAATGTAAAAAAAACTTCTTTAGCACCGTTGTGATTTGAAAGTCGATGAAACGAAAAATAGGCAATACATCTATAGGATTTAGCCTGCGAGAGAATGAGATAGAACATAGCTGGAATAAATTTCAGATAAGAGTTCCTACATTAAAAATATAATTCGTAACGATTATAAAGACTGAATGATAAATAGAGTATTTTTTATTATATTAACGAACTTCCAAATATTTAAATAAAAATAAACATCCGAAATGTTTGTAAGCGCATAAATTCCGAACGAATGAACAAAATTGGATAAGTAATTCTTTTTTTCTTTGAGCTATAGCATTATGAAATTTAGGTGGTAGGCGAGATGTTTGAAAACTGAATGTAAGGGAATGAATATATGGAATGCGGGAGGGGATGGGGGTGGGGTGGGGGGGGAGATAATTGATGTGCAAGCGCTACAGTAATTTCCCGTAATACCATGCGAGCGAAGCCGCGGGGAAAAGCTAGTATTCTATAAGTGTACTCCATCCTAGGATCATTAAAAAAATATAATTTTTAATTACATAAGAAATAAGAGTGGACTCAAATAAGTACCTTGTGGTAGTCCAAATTTCACTTAATACATTATGTTCTCCATTTCTTCGTATCACAAATACACTGCAGCTAAAGCAAGAAGAAAAAATCAAGAATTAAAAAAACCCCCACGTTTTCTAAGAAAGACTTTCACGATTTAAGACTTTCTCGAATGTGTATAATTGTTTAGGTAAAAATTAGGTGATGTAATTTTTTGGTATTTAATATTTTTACACGAATAAACTTAACTTTTATTACGCTGATATCAGGAATTTATGGAATGCTTTATGTCAATAAATAACTTTGATTATGTAGAAAGACACTAGGCACGTACTCAATAGATAAACAGATTTTATAATTTGACCTATCAGCAACGATACCGAAAATGTATTGTTGATTTTATGAACATAAAAATGGTTTTATGAGAGAAAGATTCTGGAGAGCCGATGATTACCATATTGCCTTTGATTCTATTTGAAAAGTAAACAGTTTGAGGTAAATATTTAGCAATAGGTAGTGAGGTACACACATAATCCAGAAATTTAACATTTCGACTGTCGATGCGTCGGTAATATTAAAAAAAAAAAACCGCTTAGAACGAGTTTTCTCGTTACAAAGCCATGACTTTATAATGCGAAATCTGAGATGACATGGTTAGTGGGTGGTGGAGATGCGTTTTCGAAAAAACTAAATGAGAAAGTATTCTGAATATTTATTTTAATTTTATATACACAAAAGAAACACTCATCTAAGTCATTTAATTTAAATTAATTTGATTTCCGGACTACGATTCCCAGATTTCGGGAAATTTAAGTAGGTATGTATAATAAAGTGTGTAAGTGTAATATTTAAGTACTCACATTTCAAGTAGAATAGTTAAGAATAATATTTAAGTACTAGCAGTTAAAAACCCGGTCCGCAGGTTTTTACTGCGAGGCCCGGCGGGTGGCTTTTGGTTCGGCTTCGTCCGGTTTGATTATTGGTGACCATTTTATAAATCCGATAGGAAATGGTTCCAATAATAGCCGGCTCTTCGGATCCACTGGGATCCGGTGACAGCTAGTCACCGGGACAAAGTAACCGCGGCAGGCAATGAAGTCATATATAATATAATTATATAGGCGCGTGGTATAATTATTCAAAATTGATAGTTACAATAATAACCATACTATCATCAATCTCTCCATATCCGAAGAGATTCACGAAATTACAAATCCAATAGTATTTACGCCTGCCAGGCGATGTTTCTCACAATAGCTGTTTACGTAAGTGGCGCCATCTTTTGGCATTGATTGCTTTAATTCAGTTACAAAGCAGATTTGTACGTTCGAAAACGGTTTGCGCAAGGCGCGGCGTCAGAGTCGTATCTTTAGCCGGATTCTTAAATTTGTTGTGCATTGTTTTCAGTCGCATTTTTGACAGGTTCTCATGGTAGCGGCTCACGAACTGTCATGCTTTGACATGTCAGATCAGAAAAATATCGATTTTGTTAAAGAGGTTGATTGCAATTGCGTTGAGAACTTCCAGTTTCTCCATGAGCGGAGGCCCTTACTATAATGGTTAGTAATATGATTTAAACGATGTTAGAAGAAGAAAACACAACGCTTTGTATTCAAATATAAAAATTAACCACAAAATAACTCAAATGAACCTTTATAAATTAAAAGTTTCCCGCCGCAATTTTAAAAATACAGTAGAATCCGTTATTATGAGTCTGCCTATATTGATAACCGCTTAATATGACGTAATTACACAGCGAAGTTTGGTTTGCATATAAAATTCTTTAGGTATAAGTCGGATATAATGACTTCGCTTATATTCAATTTATCTTTGAATAAATATAAAATATTGTTATTGAGGCAGTTCAGTTATGTACAATAAATATGTATTTTTCTAACTATGCTATATATGTAAAAGCCCCGAAAAGGGCGTTTATTAATAAATAAATAAAAATGTCGCTTATTATGTTATGACCCATTTTTAATAAATTATATACTAATTTCGTGCAAAATTATGTCGGTTATAGTGACATCCTAACATCTTCGGCAGCGTTCGGGAGGGTCACGTGACGCCCGACGACGTTAAAATGCTCTTTTCTCACGTCACGAGTCTTAATATGCTGTGTTTCTCTCTATTAAAATAAATACATACATTTTATACTTAACAAAAACAGGAGGTTGCTTATTTTCTATAAAATCTTTGTATGACGTCCGCTTAGTATGACGTGTTTGTCATTTCCCTTCGATGTCATTATAAACGGATTCCACTGGAATCATATAATTTTGGGAGTTTATAATCATTTTTAATTTCGTGAAACGACATAAAAGTGAGTTAATGATAATGTTTAAAGTACATTTGACTAATAAAATATGTAAACGTTTTTATTTTTTTCTTTACCTTGATTTTAGTTAGGAAAAACGTGAGATGAGCCATTTTTAAAACTTTTTACGTTTGCATTCAAAATTTTTATATATAAAAAATTATATGTTTATTTCGAATTATAAAATTTGAAAACATTTTTCACACCTTTCAAAAACAGTTTTTAGTTTTCGGATGCGTTCAGAAATATTCCATGTATTTGGATTTTATTGCAAAGCCGAAATATTTTGATTTTCCGATAAAATAGGTTCGAGGTCTGAGTGGTACGTAATGGTATACAATATTTCGGATAATTTTAATGTACAATAATTATTTAAGTGTAAATTTAAGAAAAATTATATTTTTATTATAATGTTTTTATTAAAGTTTGAAATTTCAGTATATATAATATACTATTTATATTCTTAGCTTAATATTTACGTATAATAATAATATTATAAACATCTATTTATGGTTGGTTTTTAGGTTTTCACGGCCAAAAAGTATTTTTGTTATGATTTTTGGGGTGTTATGCCGTGTTTCGCTACCTCCTTCTTTAGCCAAGCCTTCTTTAGGCTAAAGAAGGAGGTAGCGAAACACGGCATAACACCCCAAAAATCATAACAAAAATCTGTTTATGGTAATTAATTTTTGGGTTATCATTCCGTGTTGCTCTTCCTTCTCCTTTAGTTGACGGTTCGGACAGCGTTGCAGGGTTCATCATCAGGTCACTGATGGACATTGTAACGCTGTCCGAAGCGTTGGCTAAAGTAAGAGGAGGCGACAAATAGAAAAAGCATGACATCGACGGCCTCCGTGATCAGGGGTTAAGGCTCTCGACTAGCAATCCGAAGAAAGCAGGTTCAAATTTCAGCGTGCGCAAATAAATTAAATTGGATTATTTTGTGTTATCTCACAATTAACTAATTAAAAACAATTCCAAATTGCAACATACTCCCAGTTTCGCCCTGGCGAAAGAGAACCATTAAAAAAATGCAAGTTGCTTAAAATGGCTTCAGCCGTGCTATGACCAGATTTGAATAGCCAGGTACTTCCCCGCCTTCCTCTTCCCCATCTATTTTCCCTCCCCTCTACCTCCAACCTCATAATATACGATCATACCCCATTGGGGATGCGATAATCTCACTGGCTCCAGACGGGAACAGTTGAGATTCTTGTGCGCAATTAACAGAAAAAAAAGAGCAACACGGCATAATATACTATCTGACTCGGCCACGCGTTGCTGTGACATGAAATTGAAACACAACGCCATCTACTAGATGGTTACCCAACCTAGATAACCAAGTGTTGTGTCTCTGATAAATTAACTCACACCACCATCTGTTAGAAACTTATGGAACTTACATATAAATACAAATAAATACAAAAAATTGTCCTGTAACAAACATGTAATGAAAATTAAATTCGCAAAAATAAATATTGAGGTCAATAATCGAGATAAAAACTATCTTTTAAGTTGGACCAAATTACACACAGTAAGCTAAATTTCATCAAAATCGGTTAAGTAGTTTCAGAGTTTATCTCGAACAAACATCGCATCGTGACGGGAGATTTTTATATGTATAAAGATAGTTCTCAACACTAAATCTAATTCACTTTTATTTTGTATCCACGTAATAACACTTTTCCTTTTGATTTATGTTTTCTCTGTTTACACTCGATCCGTATCCGTGTAATTAATAATATTTTTAAAGATAAATTATATTTCTTAAGTATTTTTACACCACGCCATTGTTAATTTATTTTTTGCATAAATTACATTATTTATTAAATATAGGTTTCTTCAGTATCATAAAATTCAATTCCTAAACATTTTTTACCCAATTTTAAAACAATTCAACGTTGTGGTTAATTATTAATTGCATAACTTTAGTCGTAACATTTCAAACTTGTCCGTCATAAACCATTATTAACGATTACTTTAGTAATAAATATTAACGTTTATGCTTATTACGTCACATTATTTCTAGAATCAATAATTAATAATTTAAGGTTGTGATTTGTGTAAAACTTAATTTTCAATGCAACACTTTTAAGCCGCGACTTACCCCATTTCTAAACACTTTAAGTTTTAAAGCTCTTAAAAAAATATGTTTTATTCTTGAACATAATATTTATACATTCCCCGCAACGCAGATTATATGAAATTCCCTCGATAGAAAAAAATCGCAAAGTATGCTCCGAAAATTATTATAAACAAGTTTGTTTCAGTTATTTTACAAGTTATATGTATGAAAAAATTCACAGTGTTTCTTTAAATGCTGCTTTAGACAATCCCCGCAAGATTTTTGCTCTATTTAAAACGAGTCGTGTTTTAAATAGAGAACATTAAACATTTTCACAATTTTCGCTTAAATATTATCGATTTTAACATTAGCGCGCTCTCTCTAACATTTGTATTTGTCGCGAAGACTCTACGGGCAATCCTCGTCTTCTTAAACCATATTTGTATAAACGAAATAGCAATGAACAGTCACTGAGATTTTGAAGAACTATAAGTCTTCCAATTAATAAAAAATAGTACTGAGATATTGGCCAGTACTAATTATAAATACAATATCCTGTAAAGAATTATAGAGAGACTTTACGTAAACAAATTGCATCCACCGTCGGATCTGTCCGTCGATTACTAATACAAAACTATATGTAAAATGCATTTGATGCTGCATTAAAATATACATAATATTAAATATTTATTTATGTACAGACGTATATATTACGGGACCATACTTACCTGGGAGGTCACTTGAGATTAACACGTTAACATGTTTATTGTTTATTAGAGAAATTTAGATGCAGTTCGCACCCAGATGACATAATTGGGAACACCACATCGTATTCTAGTGTGAACAAGTCTATTTTTGACGTCGAAGAGTTTTATTTATTTATTTTTGTTTATTTATTTATTTTTTTCTGTGTATTACAGTATTTACCTATAGATCAATTTTGAAAACATTTTTACATAATATATTTTGTAATTTTATTATGTCGGGTGTAAGGTAGGTTTGTGAAGGTGAAACTGTGGATAGGTATTGTTGTATGTTTCGTGAACACCTCACTAGGAGAACCTGTGCTGAGGTGTTTACGTGTTTATTTATGTTTATGTATGACAAGTATTTATGTGTTGTAATAGAAAGTTTTATATGTATTTTATTTTTTTTCAAATTTTAATAGTTATTGTACATTGTTTATTTAGAAGAAAAAAAAAAGTTAATGGTTTAGTTTAAAAATTCTTTTAAATAAAAATGGAGACATTCGTTTATACAAAGTGTGGGGTCATACCTGACACAATGTTTTTTTTATATAAAAACTTTTTAAAAATCTGTAGGAATTATACGGTTGGGTAAACTCGGCTGAGTAACCAGTGGGGTCATGTGAAAGATTTTTGTTTGATTTTATTGGAAACTAGCGTAGAAAATCCACTTAGAAAAGCCGTTAGAAAAGCCACTGGATTATAGGTGTGATGTCCTATATATTAGTTTAAGAGCTTTCCCCATAAATAGCACATAGCTATCCTAGGTATTAGTTTAAGATGTCAGTCATAGGTGGCACGTAGCTATTCTAAATATTAGTTTAACCCTTAGCGGAACTTTTGACTTTTTTTATTCCAAAATTTTGAACTAAATGACAAAAATGTCAGTAAATAAGTTGTTTTTCAATTTTTTTATGAAGTTTTTGACAACGGCAAATTGACAGTATTAATTACTTAAATATAATGTGTTATTTAAAAAACCTTACGGCTAACCTAAGCTATAATGATTTTGTATGCGTTATCACTGGCGTGCCTTAATTCCACGAAGGGTTAAGAGGTCACCCATAGGTGGCACCTAGCTGTGGATGATGCAGGGATCGAGAGTTTAAAAAATACTGTTGCAACCTCAAGGTCGGGGCCCAGATAATTCCTACCGCCTACTAAATAAGATATCAAAGTACTGGGTCGGGCGGTTACCCGACTGGTTATTGAAAACTAGCAAAAACTCGTGAAAAATCACTGGATGTTAGTGGTGTGATATTCTAGGTGATATTAATACTTTACCCACAGATGGCACATAGCTCTCCTAGATGTTAGTTTAGGATGTCACCCAAAGGTCGCACCAAGCTGTCGATAATGCAGGGATCGAGAGTTTAATAATGCTGTTGCAACCTCAAGGTCGGGGGCCAAATAATTCCTACCGCCTACTAAATAAGATATCAAAGAGCATTGTTAATTATCACGAACAAAATCCAAAGAGTTTTGTTAACCCCGGAGTAGGTAATTATTGTAGAATTGTAAACTTGAAAATTTATGTAAAGAACACATCAGAACAAGGGCAATGTTTCAAAATAATCAAGAACTATTCACGAAAATGTACTAATTTCTAGATAGGTAAGTTCTTTATCGCCTGACAGATTTCTTCATCAAAGTTCAGGAGTTCATTGAACCGGAGTTACGCAAAACATACGCACAGCAGAATGTACTGGGTATATTTGAATAAATTGAAAAAAAAAACATAAAATTTATGAGATACAAGCTCTGAAATCGCTGATAATCTAAGTCAGTTACGTCTCTTACCACCCTGTATAATATATGTTGGCACATCGGGTTTACATATTATGCGATGTGTCAAATATATAATAGGAAAATATTTCATAATTTAATAGGGAAGTAACTTTCGATCGTTTGGCAAGACTCGATTATAGTAGATATCGTTAAACCGGTCATTTGCGCAAATTCAACCTAACAATGTTTAAAACTAACATCATTAGATTAAGGCCGTTGTCCCACAGGTCGGTAAAGCCTCGATTACATTGAGCGAGTTTGCACGCTACTAGCCAGCAAGTTTACTAGCAGATGCAGTGAATTCGCCGGCTAGTAGCTTCTAAACTCGCCAAATGTAATCGAGGCTTAAGGGTCCACTATTCGAATTTCGACCGATTTCTTACATATCTTCCTTAAACATTTGAAGTTTTTAAGCTCTTAAAAAATATATGTTATTTTTGAAGATAATATCTACATGCGTTCCACGCCGAAACGCAAATTATATGAAATTCCCTTGATAGAAAAAAATCGCAAAATATGCTCCGAAAATTATTTAAAACAAGGCTATTTCTTTTATTTTACAAGTTATATTTGTGAAAAAATTCACAATGTTTCTTTAAATGATACGTTCCACGAGATTTTTGCTCTATTTTAAACGAGTCATGATTTATTAAGCTTTTTCGCAATTTTCGCTGCTATTTTACGACTTAAAATATTAGCGCGCTCTGTCCAACATTTGTAATTACATATCTCTCCATCTTCTTCTTTTTCAGCGCCGTGCGTTTCAAGAGTGCCGCCTTAAGGAATCGACAAAAAGCGAGTGCTGCAAGGTTGCGGTATACCGAGAGCCCACCAACCCGTATATTTGTTTTGGAGCCTACAAACGGGTCGGGAGGCGAGCGGGAATGACACGACATACTTCCCATGTATGGCTAGTTATTACGTGGTAGATATTCGGAATAAAATGTCCGGTTTATGTCGATTCCCCATCGATTCGTGGGACGACGGCCTTAAATGTATTGTAACCATTGAACGACTCAATGATTCGAGACACGATACAGGTTTTTACGACAACATTGACTACATTATAATTAAGCTATCAGTGGAAATAATACTGCAATTATTACAAAATGCTCACCTCACCAGGTAGTCCTACCTAAGTAGGAGGAAAAATAAATTATACCGTCTTTTCCGAGTACAAGAAATACTCTCTACATAATGCGTTGGGGCGAGGAAAAAATATTTTTCCTCAAAGAGCCTACAGTAGTTTTCCTAATATTGTACTGAAACAGGACCGGTCATTGGCTGAGTTGGCGCTGCATTTGGGTACCACCCAAGCGTTGTGAGTTCAATTAAATCCTCATAGATCACATCTGGGTAGTATGTTTACGAGAGATGGGAAGGCTGATAAAGACATCGAAAGAAGGGTAAATGCCGGTAACTCCGTTAATGGAGGACTGAATGCCGTTGGCGCTAATAAAAAACTGTCAAAAGGAGCGAAACTAGCAGTCCACAATGGAGTCCTGGTACCTATCCTGATGTACGGCAGTGAGGCATGGAACTGGCAGAGGAAGGATGAAAGTAAACTGAATGCTGTAGAAATGAGATCCCTGAGGCGTATGTGTGGTAAAACCAAATGATCGTGTGAGAAATATGGAGATCCGCAAAGAATGTAAGGATGATGTAAGCATAATGAGTAATATTAAGAAAGGGACCCTCAGATGGTTTGGGCGTGTAGAGCGAATGAACGAAGAAAGTAGTGTAAGAAGAATATATGACGCAAATGTGAATGGTAGAAGAAGTCGTGGACGCCCGAGGAAGACATGGCACAATCAAGTGAATCAGATACTTGAGTCGGGCCATGTCAAAAGCCAGAATAATAGAAGAGTATGTATGAGACGATGTATGAATGTGAGTGAAGCAAAGAGTGTGTGCCAGGACCGAGTTGTTTGGCGGTCCGTCCTCTCTGCCTACCCCTGCGGGGAAACGGCGTGATAGTTAGTTAGTTAGTTAGATCACAAGTCCGGGACATTGAATCAAATTGGCCTTATAAGTTGCATGAGAGCTTTAATTAACCTAACCATTTTTAAATGTTTTAAAAATTTGAAATAAAAAAATAAAACGAAAATTTATGTGGGATCTCTCAGGTCGATTTGAATGAGTGTCCGATTTGACCACAAAGGTTTTGGTGCTTCACGACTGGCTAAGTCCTTCATCACAACACGAGCAACATTTTCCGCTTACTGTGGTGGTAGTAGGAGATTTTCAAATATTGTCAGCTTATTCGTAACCCGAGAATGCTTGTCTTTAAAAAAAAACTCAATTATCAATGAATCAATAATTCACACTAGTTCCATCCTATTTAGCACGCACTCTGCCTCTCTTACAGTTTCCTGACAAACGTGTATGATATATTTTTGATACACATATCGCCGTTCTATTTGAATTTCAAGAAATACAGTTTTGTGTTGGATTTTATAGCCCGATTTGCAAGACTTTTTAGAACCACAATATAAATAATGTGTTCCCCGCATACTACTTTATTAATATAATATTTAGCTCTCCGAAAATTGGATTCAGTCAGCAAACAGAAAAACAGATTCATCATCCCGAGATGACGATGTGACGCATTACCTGGCGTATACATGTACTGTACACACCTACATGTATGCATCGTCACTATGGTAGGACAGGGTTCTAAATTCACGTCATCTTGTTAACATTCATTAACATTCCATAATTTATCAACTTTAGAAGATAGAAGGAATATATCCGACCAGAAATTTTTATTTAAAATCATCAGTAACGTTTTCGACAACAACTATCTTCTAGAAAACATTAATTTTCATTGTCCAACACGAAGTACAAGATCACACCAACTTTTCCGGATCCCGCACTCAAAAAAAAAATACACACAACATTCATTTCTCAGAAGGACGTGCACAAAATATAATAACATCTTTTCAGACGCTGATATTTTCCATTCGCCCTCAGGCCAATTTACCAAATGCATAAATAAAAAAATTCAAACAAACTGTTAATTACGAACCCTCTACCCCTGCTGTGTGTTTTTTTCGCATTCTCGTTATGTTGTTTTTTTTCTCTTTCTATAATAATAATAATATTTGGATGATTTATACAGCGCCGTTTATGAAAAATCACCTCAAGGGCGCTGGTAAATGGCTAATCATGTTTATCCTGTGATGTGAAAATGTTTTATTTTTATTTAGATTCACAGTTTAATTTAATTTTATATATCGCACATAGTTAAATCTGCGTTTTTTAATTTCTTTTTTATATGTTTTTTTCTTCTTTTTCTACCAATTTATGTCTTCTTTATTGTTTTAATCTATTTTTTTTATATATATGCCATGAATTTTTACAGAAACTTCGCTGGTTCACGCAACCATGTAATATATAAAACAAATTACGTAATATAGAATAGCTGTTTGTTTCCCCAATAAACTAAACTAAACTAAAATAAATATCTTTTTCTGAGATACGTGGTGTCAAAGTTTGCAAAGAGAACTTTTCATAATCTTTTTTTTTTTTACATGAGCTCCACACAGGAGGCCCTGAGGAACATAATATCCCTCAGGGCCTATGTCATCTTTGGGAATGCTGTGTGGAGGGTTTTTTAAGGAAAGGAAGGAGAGGAGAGTTCTGGGAAGGAAAAGGGTTTAAGGGGTGGGTAGGAATCTGGGGTTCAGTGTGTCCTGGTCATTCGCCTCCAAGACCCAGACATACCTCACCCCATGAACCCGGGCACCTCTGCTAAATCACCAAACGTAGCGAACCACTTGGGGTGACCAATGGCAGAGGTTTTGGTTATCCAATAAAGGTTCCCGGGGCGGCGGTACCCATTCCCGCCTCCCAAATCCATTTAAAAATTTCTGATTTTTAGGTTGAATCTTGTGTAAGGTATCAAATTATCAAATTTCAAAGGGAAATATTTAATAGGACCTATTTAAGCAATTTAAGCAATCAGCTAGGGTATAATAATTTATTCTTTAGCAAGGTTTTAACTAAATTTCCCCAATTCCATTCCAAGCTAGCAATTCCAAGTTCTAATTATATATTTTTCTTTCAAATATGTTAAACTAAAATTCTCAACACAAGTTTGAACCTCAAAATCAGAAATTGTTAATATAAGTAAAATTTTCAAAATTTTAAGTAACCCCCGACACAAAAAGAGCTGATGACCTTGAAACGCCTGAACAGATTTTCATGAATTGTAGCTAAGAACCGTCTCAATCACGTCAATTTCAAACAAAAAAAAACGCATCATAATCGGTCCATTCGTTTAGGTCGTTTAGGAGCTGACACGCCGTAGACAGACAGACACACTATAATGTCAAATTTATAACACCGCTCCTTTCGTCGGGGGTTAAAGTAGATTAAGAGAATTCGTTTTAGCAAACTTTGACAACTCAGAACATGGTACAATTCGAAGTTAGAATTCCTATCCAATTAAATTGACGAACTGTAATGCGCCTCGTAAAAACGATCAACTCTCAGAAGATCAACAAATAAAATGGCAATTGCAAAAGGTTCAACGTGATGTTAAGGCCGCACTCTTGAAACGCACAGCGCTGAAAAAGAAGAAGATGGAGAGATATGTAATTACGAGTGTTGGACAGAGCGCGCTAATATGGTTAGTCGTAGAATAGCAGCGAAAATTGCGAAAAAGCTTAATAAAACATGACTCGTTTAAAATAGAGCAAAAATCTCGTGGAACGTATCTTAAGTATCGTTCAAAGAAACATTGTGAATTTTTTCACAAATATAACTTGTAAAATAAAAGAAATAGAGTAAAATAAAAGAATTCGAGGGAATTTCATATAATTTGCGTTTCGGCGTGGAACGTATCTAGATATTATCTTAAAAATTAACATATATTTTTTTAAGAGCTTAAAAACTTCAAATGTTTAAGGGAGATATGTAAGAAATCGGTCGAAATACGAATAGTAGACCCTTAAATACTTGTAAAATAAATGTAAGCCTTATAAACTTTTAGAAGTTAGAACTTCGTAATACAATTATCTACCAACACCTCTGCCAAAGGTCATCCCAAGTGGTTCGCTACGTTTGGTGACTTAGCAGGGGTGCCCAGTTTCATGGGGTGAGGTTTGTCCAGGTCTTGGCGGCCGTCTGCCTACCTGCCGTGTGGTGGGCAGGATCGAGAGAGACTGGTTGAGGGAGGTCTTTCATCCTCTGGAATCTCTCGATCCATCGCCTTGCACCGCGGTTGGAGGGATGATTAATACGTCCGTCACTCATGGTCACCCCAGATTTCTACCCACCCCTCATACCTATTTCCTTCCCAGAACTTTCTTTTCCTAAAAAAAAACCGTACACCCGAGGGAAATTATTTTCCCCTGGGCCTCCCGTGTTGAGCTAATATAAAAAAAGATGGCCCTATGATGAGCAAAAGAAATGGTTTTTGATTCAAAGGTCATTTTTGAAAAAAGATGTCAGTTAGAACCTTGCCCAACTGAGATGACGACATGTACACCAGGGCACAAAAACATACCTACACCAAGGCTGTGAACAAAACACTCATCTTAGTTGTTGGATGTCGGCTTTCCACTCACGGTTGGTCTCAGATCGCCCTCTGCAGTCTGCACCGAGCGTCCTTCAATCGGCCGCCAAACCGAGTGGGTTCGTTGAAGCGTTCTCGTATGCTTATCATTAATTAAAAATATTAATTTCGGTTCTGTTTCTGTAACTCTGGTTCAATAACCTTTAGAATGCGATGGGAAATATACAGAAAAGCGGACACGGTAAAGAGGCACATTTTATTAAACACTTTGTATTAGTTAGATAAGATAGGGTTCTCCTCACGTTTCTATAATATACCATCAGGAATTCCACAAGGATCCACATCTCGGACCTCTCTTGTATATTCTTGCTGATGACACTAAATTTAAAAAAAAAATAGCAAATATTAATGACAGCCTAGAATTGCAAGAGGATATTAATAGGCTTGGAATATATTGTGCAAACCAACTGAACCTTAACCTGGAAAATGTAACTCAATATCATTCCAGGCATTAACCCCCTAACATTCCCGTACAAAAGTAATGACGTAGAACTACAAAGATGAAGTGAAGTAAGAAATAATAATGGACTCCGGAATGTCTTTCCAATCACATATAAATTTTATCCGTGACAGGACCTACAAACTTCTATGATTCATCGTAATAGTGACTAAACCATTTAGATCACCACATGTAATTAAAATACTATATGTTTCTTTTATTTGCTCAATATTAGAATTTAGGTCAGTCATATGGAATTCCAATACAAAGTTAATATTGAAAGGTTAAAAGGAATTCAAAAAAAGGTTTTGAAACACTTTAAATCCATCCGAACACCAGAACACCTAAAAGACTCGATTAATATTCCACAATTCATCAACTCTAGAAGACAGAAGAAATATATCCGACCAGTAATTTTTATCATTTAAATCATCCACAACATTTTGACAACAACTATATTCTAGAAAACATTGATTTCCACTGTTCAATACGAAACATAAGATCCAACCAACTGTTCCACATCCCATACTCAAAAATAAACTGCATACAACATTAATTTCTCAGAAGGACGTGCACAAAATACAATAATATCTAATTCAATATTAATAATACTAGTGGTCGCCCAATGGTCGAAATTCGACCATAATTTTAATGTTTTTTTTTATTGATTTAATATATTTTTTATGCATAATTTAAAAAAAATATTAGCAATCTGCACTCTTCTCTATATAAACTATAAGTGTGCGAAATTTCATATTCCTCCGTTCGCACAATTTTCGTAAAAAGGGGTACAAAGTTTTTGCTTCACGTATTAATATACTGATGATGATGATACTTAGTTTTTACCACTTTTATTGTTTACAAAACCAATATGTTTCGTGAGCTAATTTCACTTCTTCAGGGTTTACAACTTGCTAAAAAACATGAATCTTACCTCGCACCTTCCATATTCAACATTTTCTTAAAAGAAACACAACACATAACTCAAACCAATAGAAATCGTACATATAAAAACTTTAATACGTGGTTATTAAACAAAAAAAGGGATTACATTAACAAGCTACTTGCAAACTGAACGTGTTAATTTTTTAAACGTTGTATATTATTATTTAAACATATATTAAAATTTAAAAAAAAAAATGAACTTTCATACTGAAAATGTTCAATTACTTTATTATTGTATTATTATTATTTAAGTTTTTTTTTGTACTTTGTATTTTTATTTATTATCTTTTGTATTTTTTTTTGCTTTAATCTTTACTGATATATGTAATTATAGATACTGCTACCCGGCTCAGAACAGATATATGTTATATTGAGTCGGGTAGCGCACATTTATGTAAATGTAAATAACTCTTTATATTAATAAACGCCCGGGTTACCGGCACCTTTAATATATTATCTTCAAAAATAAAAATAAATAAAAAATAAATAAAAAAACTGGTTTTGTGAGCTAAACTCCTAGAGTGAGCCCTTTGAAATATATATTAAAATAAAATGAAATCCTAAATAACTAAGGCTGTCTGGCAAAGGGCTTGCTTAGGTTAAGTAGATCATGTTGATACCGTGGTAAGTTGAATTGAAGCATGATGAAATCTTCTTTTGTGAAACGAATCTCATATCGTGAGAAGGGCAAGACTCCAGAAAAAGGCTCCCAGCCAAAAGGAGCCTCCAGAAGCAGAAGAGGCGGGTGATTCTGGATGCCAATCATCCCTCCAGGATGATTTCCAGTCAGCTCCTAAGATGGCGAGTATGACGACCAAGGTACACAATCACGATCGTAGCTATCTCCAAAAAGGATCCGTCGTGTTGCGGTTGAGAGGACCGCCCCAAAGCTCTCGGCTGCCCCACAAAGAAAGCCTGGCTATCTTTTCAATTCTGCTAATTTGAATCTGTGCAGGATTAACCACTGTTGCATTCCAAAATATTGCAGGGCTCACAATATAACCAACGCCCAAATGTCAATGGGCAAGCACTAGAGGTTCCACACACCGAGACCATAAATAAAGTGTCTAAAAGAAGGTGCACACACATGGTTACAAATACTTTTATGTAACAACTCTTGGTATTAGGCGACCATTCAGAATCAAAACGATGCTTCAACAGTGTTTGGTGACTTCTCTCCATTTCATATCTTCAACATAACCAAATAATTGATAACGCCATCCAAATACCATAGTCAGGGCCAGCCTGGAGCCAAACGTAAAAAGTAGTAAAAATCTTAAGGGCGCTGCATCAGGTTGTAGGTATTATCAGCATCTTAGTTCTTTGGCTTTTTAGCTCTATAGCGCCTTTGCAAGTCGATATCAAGAACTGACTGCTCCAGTTACGCCCAGGACTGCAGTACGCAGGACCGGCCATAGTCCCACTGGCGGCTGGGACTCACGTGCATTATTCGCATAAAAATAATAAAAAAATATCCATAAATCACCAAGATTTGGTGAGGTAGGGTATTTGACTCCGTACCTCAGAGGTCGAGAAAAACGAAACATTTGAAAAGTATATGACGAGGGTTCAATGCAAATAGATACAATTAAAAAATGTTTTTTTGCAATCCGTTCAAGATCAATGCACTTGAGAGGTGAGAGGCAACCAAAGAATCAAGTATGATTGAAAAGCTGTTGATTGAAATGTTTAATAAAAATGTGTGTATCTGTTTTTGTAATTATACAAAAATTAATTTCGGTTGTGTGTCTGCAACTAAAGTCACCCAAATCATCGTGACCCGACATTTGGCCCCTGAAAGAATAAATATTATAGTTTTTCATGCATTATTTATCAATTTCAAACCTAAAATCGGCTTAAAAATATCTTTAATCATACTTTGGTATGTGTATCGAATAAACGAATTTATTTACTGTGTCGATTTTTTGTACTTATTGGCACGTACAGCATATAGACAAGTAGTTTTATCCTTGATGAATTTGAATGAAAATATGTTTTTATACTTTTATTATTCGGTGGTACATTCTCTCGGCAGACCTCTTCGAGGAAATAATGTTAGCTTTGTTTAAGTAGGCATACCGTACTTTCCCCAAACCGACTGCTAATTTTACAACTGTATGCTGGGGGGTCAACTGTCGGGGGATCAACTGTCATGGAATCATAGATCACAAGGACGGGACACTGAATAAAATCTCCGTCTTCATTTTTATGAGATCCTCCAAAATTTTTCAGTTTTCAAATTTTTTAAATTTTCAGTTAAGTTGTACATACTAGAAAATAACGCCCTAATGGACAGTTACGTTGTACATACTAGAAAATAATGTTCAAGTGGATAATTACGTTGTACATACTAGAAAATAATTCCCAAATGGTTAGTTACGTCGTACATACTAGAAAATAATGTCCAAGTGGATAGTTGCGTTGTACATACCAGAAAATAATGCTCAAGTGGTTAGTTACGTCGTACATTACATACTAGGAAATAATGCCGAAGTGGATAGTTAAGTTGTAGATATTAGAAAATAAATATATAAAATATTTGACCGAATAAACCATCAAAACTCTCATATTTTGGAAGGCGCGTATGGGTACCGCCGCCTTGGGAAACATTAATTAGATGACCAAGTTGTTCGCTGGTGACTTAACAGTTAACAGGGATGCCCAGGCTCGTGGGGCGAGGTAAACCTATTGGAAAGAGACTGGTTGACTGTGATCTTCTGACCTCTCTCAGCCAGACTCTCTCGACCCATCGCCTTGCACCGCAGTGGGAGGGACGTCCGCAACTCCTGGACACATTGACTCTCAGATTCCTATCCACTTATCGTACATCTTTCCTTCCCGGAATTCCTCTTCTGCCTTTCCATAAAAATACCCTCCACTGCCGCTTCTCGAAGATGATTGTTTCCCTCAGAGCCACCTGTGAAGAGTTAATAAAAAAAGAAAACTATGACGTCAAGAAAAAATATCAAAAATTACATATATTTTATTTGGTCGTTTCTGTCTGCATTTAATAGTTAAATGCTATTTTCAAAATACTTAACATCGTGAGTTATGTAGAAATGAACATGCTACTTACTGTATAATTAAATGAAAATGCTACACGTTTTCCATCGATTTTCCACTGAATTATCGATTGGGAAACTAACTCCCAGTTAACTTCTTAACAATATAATACATCTCACCGCTTCAACATGGATTTATCAAAGGAAGATCAACCCTGTCCAATTTAATATTATACACGAATGACATTGTTAATGCCCTGACTTCATCACATCAAACTGATTCCATATATACTGATTTCAGTAAGGCATTTGATAAGGTTATGTAACATAGCGTTTTGCACCGGTAACTAGCTCAGAAATAATCATTGAATATTTAAATAAATGCATTTTTATTACATACCTCTGTACTGTACTTTCTCCACTCTGCCTTCTCACCGGTTCGGGTCGCTTGGGTCGGAACAAAGGGGGATGAATATAATTATAAATATTTTAAATGAATGGAATTTATTAAGGGTAAACAAAGGCTAAGTGTAAACAAAATCCTAACTATACTTAGATCTACTTATATCTAAATCTTAACTAATTGTCATATGGTTCGGGGTCGCTTCTCCATTTTTCACATCGTAAAAGTGAATTGTTCACTAAAACTACCTTCTCACTGGGTTCTTGTTTTCTGCGGGTCCTTAGGTAAGACCGAGGTCCTCGCCGGCAGCTCCTGCAGTTCAGCAGCTCAGGCCCTCCTAGCCGAGTCGACTCTCCTTCAGTCTACGCCATCGTCTTCGTGCGTTGGCCACTGGCCGCGCCTGGTCGCCGCTCTACGTCGCTGGGGGGGAATACACACCTCGTAAATCACTTTCTTGAACTCAGCTAATTCTTTTTTCATCCACCGCCCAGCATCACGCCGCTGGGCGGGGAACGCGTACTTAGTGTTGTCCCCGTCTCGATCTTAACTGTCTGTTTCTTCATCCCCCGCCCAGCATTACGCCGCTGGGCGGGAAACGCCACCTCTCGTCTTCTCCGTCCCCCGTCTCGATCTTGACTGTCTTTGTCCCGGCGTGCCCTATGCACTCGTAGGAACCGTGGCCCTACCCCGCACTTCTCACTTCTTCCGTCTTGGTCCTTGCGACCCACATATCTGTCAACACTTTCTTTGTCTTTGCAAGCGAGGCTAATTCAAATTTATTTGTGACGCAATTTGATTCGTCACAGTTAACCACAGACTCTTATTACGAAAACTGAAGTTGTTGGGAATGAGAGGGAGTATTTTGGAATGCTTTGAGAGTTATCTGTTGGGAAGGTACTTAGCGGTCAAAGTTGATTCGTTTACTTCTTATACATTTGCAGTCTCGAGTGGGGTACCGCAGGGATCTCATTTGGGCCCGATATTATTTTGCTTATTCATAAATGATATAGTTGATATTTTTAGTAATGTTAAAGTCCTATTATTTGCTGATGATCTGAAGATTTACAGAACAATTAGAAACGATGACGATCGCGCCATTCTGCAGTTAAACCTGAACAAACTATGCGCGTGGTGTTCTGTCAATGATTTACAACTAAATATTGGTAAATGCCAGATTATTAGTTTTTACAAAGTTAAAAATCCTTTTAACTTTTCTTATGATATGAATGGTGTTAATCTTCTTCGTGTATCGCAGATTCGTGATCTTGGTGTTATATTCCACGAGAGTCTACAGTTCAATGTACACATCGATGAAATAACAAGCGGTGCAATGAGAATACTAGGTTTTATCTTATTTCTTTTAGAATGGGGGCAAATTTTAAAAGTATGTTAACATTAAAACATCTGTATTGCTCACTAGTACGAAGCAGAATAGAATACAATTCCTCTGTTTGGTCACCATACTACAATATTCATTCTCAATCATTGGAAAAGGTACAAAACAAATTTCTTCGGTACATCAATTTTAAAATGAAAATTCCAATCGAATTTATAAATTATAATTACTTACGCGCTGAAAACAGACTTCTTAAATTATCAGATAGAAGAGTGTTAATTGATTTATTATTTTTATACAAAATTATAAAATCTTTAATTGACAGCCCTAATTTGTTGGAACTAATTTGCATTAGCATACCCGCTAGACAAACTCGTAGTAAAGATATTTTTAAATGCAACAATAAACTTAACACTAATTACTCTACATACTCACCAATTCCAAGAATCCATAACCTTGCGAATAAATACTGCGAATCTATAGATATATTTAGTATTGACAGTTTTGAATGTTTCAAAAATCAATTAATCTCGATTCTGTCTGCTAATAATTAACTTTTATTATTTTTTTGTTTTTGTCATAAAATATTTTCTCATCTAAACCTCATCAGTAAAATGTATACTTACTTTATAATATTTTTGCGGTTCTATTTACACTTTGTTCTATGCCAGGTCTTATTATTAATCCATACTTAATATTATAAATGCGAAACTGCTCGAGTTTGTTTATGACCTTTTCACGCATAACACAATATAAAGACTTTAATAATTCTTTCACCAATATAAAGCTAAATTATATGCGCAGACTACAGGTTGTATATGATGGTAAGCTCTGGCGTTATGAAATTATAAATATTAATATATTATATTTGTTATACGTTTTCTGTCGCTAACAAAAGCGAGTTTTTGCTAAAGTCAGAAAAAAATCTTTTCCATGGAAACAATGTTGATAGGCTCTATGCTGGTAGGCACTCAGTCTACTGGTCAGCTACTACTGCAGAAAATTAAAATATTAGAATTCGTTTTTTTTTTTGGACAAGCTTGGAATAAATGTCAGATTTGAGTTCCTGTATTAAAAATATAATTCGTAACGATTATAAAGACTGAATGATAAATATAGTATTTTTTTTATTATATTAACGAACTTCCAAATATCTAAATAAAAATAAACATCCGAAATGTTTGTAAGCGCATAAATTCCGAACGAATGAACAAAATTGGATAAGTAATTCTTTTTTTCTTTGAGCTATAGCATTATGAAATTTAGGTGGTAGGCGAGATGTTTGAAAACTGAATGTAAGGGAATGAATATATGGAATGCGGGAGGGGATGGGGGTGGGGTGGGGGGGGGGGAGATAATTGATAAGTGCAAGCGCTACAGTAATTTCCCGTAATACCATGCGAGCGAAGCCGCGGGGAAAAGCTAGTAATATGTATAAATATTTAAAGCTGAATTGTTTTAGTTTTTTGTAAGTACAACTTGTACTATTTCATTTCATTTCTTTTTTATGTTGTAATATTCTTTACCTAACGAGTCGATTGCATTCATATTTATTCTGTTTTATTGATTATGTAATACGTGTAATTAATATTGTTAATTATATATTTGCTTCTTTTCTTGTAAAAGCCCACTAGGGCGTTAATAAATATAAAATAAAATATGTAAAGTAAATAACGAGGAAAAACCTTCGATTATTATCGATGAAAATCCCAATAAATAATTGATTAAATCATTGTACACGATTCTCGAGCTATTACCTACATAGTTGAAAATCGATGAAAAACCAATCATTGTTTTTGTAATAGTATCACGATTTTCCTGCAAGCTCTGATATAAAAATTAAATTATGGACAAAACATCAACAACTGGAAATCCCGGTTTTCTAAATTCACAGAGCTAGCATTAGGACCCGCCAACGAATCAAACATAATAGATTCAGTTGTTTGTGCGTTATTCCTGCGTAAAAATTTCACGTTCAACGAACTCAAATTTTCTTTGAATTTAAGTGTCATTTTCAAAATTGAAACTGATTGGGCCAAGAATAATTCAGACATACAATGATGTAGAGTTTAATGTTAAATCAAAAATATATTTTGCTTATTTTCAAAATTGGAACTGATTGTAAGAAGAATAATAATTCAGACATGCAATACAGCCGGTATCTACCCACCTACAATTTTAACATTTTAAAAGAAAATTACTTTAATTATTTTAAAAATTAGAACTGATTTGATAGTGCGAAATATAATTCAGACAAGCGAAAGTAGGTACACATCAATAAAATAATATTTTAAAAGAATATTAATTAAATTGTCTTTTGAAAATTTTAAATTATAATGTCCCGTAATTTTTTAATGTAATGCATAAAACGGTGACAGTTCATGTTAAATTATTTATTTATTTGTAAGAGACAAACAGCTTATACATAAATCTAAACGGTCGCGGTGTTACAAAGAGAAAACACCATCTTTTTATTCATATCTAAAAGATAACCGCCAAATAATTAAAATGTACAGCTTAATGATACCAAAGTTTCCGACCGCAATATGAAAAAAAAATTATGAAACTTTTGGAATTTTTTATTAATTAATTTACATGAAACGATTAAAAAGTGAGTTGACGATAACGTTTGCAATTTATTTACCTAAAAAATTATATATGTGTTTTTATATTTTTTTCGTTCGGTCTTTTAGTTAGAAAAAACGTAATGGAGCTATTTTTAAAACTTTCTTTTGTTTGTTTTGTAAAATTTCATAATTCCATAATTAAATGTTTATTTCGAATTATAAAATTTGACAGCGTAATTTATCACCTTTCAAAAACAGTTTTTAGTTTTCGAATGCGATTTTATTGTGAACCAGGAATATTTTGACCTTCCGACGAAATAGGCCCGAGGCTTGTGGGGTTAACACCCTTTAATCAATTATCTATTTTCGGATTACGTAATATTGTGGAGTGTGTAGACGGACAGGTGATAAACACCATTCTAATGTAATAATGTTTTATTTACATATCTTCACAAAATATGTATTACATTTCTTACTTATAAGGAAAACCTTTAAGTAAATTCGAAGGTGTTTCAGAAACGATTCATTAGATGAAACAACCACAATTTGACGTGACGAAAGTAAAGTTGTGGCCTGTCAGACATCAGGGCCGCTTCCACGACATTTCTTGCCCTGAAGGCGATAACTACTTTGGGAATAAGAAGGTCTCTAGCACCACGATCGATAAAACCCTACATCATTACAGATACGAAAGGGTACCCAAAAGAAACCGAAGTGATGTTGTGGTGGCCGAGTTTTTGTAGTGCCGCGTTCTGCCGCTATTTTTTTTTTACATGAGCTCCACACAGGAGGCCCTGAGGAAAATAATTTTCCTTAGGGCCTATGTCATCTTTGGGGATGCTCTGTGGACGTTTTTTTCAAGGAAAGGAAGGAGAGGAGAGTTCTGGGAAGGAAAAGGGTTTAGGGGTGGGTAAGAATCTGGGGTTCGGTGTGTCCTAGTCATCCGCCTCCAAGACCTAGACAAACATCACCCCATGAACCCGGGCACCCCTGCTAAATCACCAAACGTAGCGAACCTCGTTGTGTGATCCTCGTTTTTGCAATGGCTGATTCTCGTGAACAGCGCGCGGCCGTAAAGTTTTCCTTCTTGCTCGGGAAAAATAAAATTTCCGAAATTTTTTTTTTCAAGCTCGTCATGCAAAATAATTAACTTACTATTGAATGTAGGTGAATTAACGAAGCCCTAAGAATTTAATGAAATGGTATCCGCGATTTGTAGATTTTTAATTTTTTGTGAATACCTGATGAGAGTCCCAGCTGCTCGAATCTGGAGCCAGTGAGACTTTGACATCCCCAATTGGGATATGTTGTGAGGCTAAAGGTGGTGGGGAGAGGAAATAGATGGGGAGAGGAAGGTGGAGAAGCACTTAGCTTTTCAGATCTGGTCACCAAACACGGCTAAAGCCGATAACCTTCTGGATGGTGGTCTTACACCAGGAGGATACTGAGAGTATCTTCCACCAAATCAACTACATATTATTTTAAATGATTTCATTGTGAAATAACACAAATTAATCTAATAAAAGTTATTTTTGCACATCGGGATTCGATCCCGCAACCTTCGGATTGCGAGTCAAGAGCCTTATCCCTCGACCACGAACAATTTATTCCGTTCGATCTCGGAGAAACGAATGAAGTTGAAATATGACTAATGTCCTCATTAACTAATTAACTTCTGTTTAGTCTCAAAAATACTCGCTTAGCTCCAATATGTATTAAAATTAGTATTTGAATTCGAAAAAAATATTCTCAAATTGGGCGGTGGGCAAAATAAGGTTGAAAACCTATGATTTAAATTTTTAATTTTAAATTAATGGAAATATTGTAAGTTGCGTCCCTTCAAAGATTTCGCCCATGTTTTTTGCACAGTGTGAACGTATGGCAGATCCGGCACTGTCTGTCCTCTACAAGTGCGAGTATGCCTAGCCCTTTGAGGATAATCCCACAATGATTATTCTATGACCGTATTAAGTGAATAAGTTCACGGAATGAGCCTTTAACCGAGGAAATGTATTTTTTTATATTTTCCTCGTGCCAGTTTGATTTTTTTGTTCGTTACATCAAGAAAATGTTGTTAAATAGACTCAATCAATAAGGAACTCCAGTCCATTTTAATTTTTTTTTACGAATAATGACATTCTAACTTAAATAACTGCATTTTTATTTTTATTTTTATTTTTAGTTTTAATTTTTCAAGATCCCCGAAAACCACGGTATCTAGTGTGAATCGTGTGAGGTCATCACTCTCCAAAAGTTTTAGTTATTTTCAACTAGTAATATTAGTGTCAGAAGTCGAGGCGTTTTTCATTAAAGATTATCTGCTTTTAATATAGAAAAAACATTAGGTAAAATATCAACATCTCATCCCTACTGTTATTGTATTATACCAAAGAGTAATAATAAATCTGTGACCGAACCTGATAAACAATTTATTAGTGTTCCACGATCTGCATTATTAATATTATATGTAGGCAACTGAAAAGATACATCGCTGAATCAACTGTTCGACGTCCGCCATTTTCGAGTTCAGAGTTGGGAGCTGAAGAACAGTAAGTGTTCTGAGAATTATGGAGAGCAGTGACGTCAGCACTTGAAATACAATAACACCATCTTGAAAGTGTCTTTAAATGACACAATTTTTAAATGGACTTTTTAATAATTTTTTGAACGCTTAATATTATTTAATAAAACTAATATATTAAGAATCCGCGTTTATCGGTCTATCTATATGAACATATTTTTTTAAAGCTATAACATTTTTCACTGGAGTTCCTTATCTTATTATAAAAGACTTGTTTAAATACAAGATTATTTTTGGAAACGCTATGTTAAATGTTCCAAATAAACAAAAAAATGACGGCTACGAAACAAGTGAATTAATGATAATAATTTCGGAATAAAAGGAGTTTTTAAGCGTTTGCCACTTAATATCGTCGTTCTTTTTACAATATTTCGTTAGTTCAGTCTGGTGACTTTTTTCTTGCCAATTTTACAGCCACTAAAAAGGTCATCACCACAAACTATTCCTTCAAAGTCGTCACTGTCGTCACTGAGTAACGATAATTATAAAACTGGTCTACCGCAAAAAAAACTCAGGCGTCACACGCGCGATGTGAATGCGGTTTTTTGTTGTAAAAATAATCGAAGTATAAGATATACAACCTACTTGTATGTTGGGTATAGAAAATATTAACACTAGCTGGTAGGTACCCGGCATGCGTTGCAATGCAAAGAAATTGACTCTACATGCATTTCCTTTCCCATGCGTCCCCGTTCCCCTCCTGCGTCCCCTTCCCCCCGCGATACCCTTACACCTCCCATGCCTTCCCGTCCCTCGTCATCCCTCCCGCTAACCCCACCTCCTTCATTACCTTTCTCCCCACGCCTTCTCTCTCTGCCGCTAAAATGCATAAAATACACTCATTTCCATTTATACAAATTTCATAACGCCAGAGCTTACTATTTATACAGCCTATAACCTTCGTGCGCACAACAAATCACCAAGTTTCAACGCAATCGGATGAAATGTATGGCAGCGCATAACGTACGAACAAACAAACAAACGAAATTTTTTTTTTTTTATTGAATATTTTGTAAGGAAAATACTTATTTGCACGTGTTATCAAAATACTATGGGGTATGATTTTAGGTTTTCACGGCCAAAAGTATTTTTGTTATTTATTTTTGGGGTGTTACGCCGTGTTGCGCTACCTCCTTCTTTAGCCAACGTTTCGGACAGCGTTACAGTGTCCATCATCAGGGCAGATGAGCCAGGCAGGGCAGATGATGGACACTGTAACGCTGTCCGAAACGTTGGCTAAAGAAGGAGGTAGCGCAACACGGCATAACACCCCAAAAATAAATAACAAAAAAAAATACTATGGGCGTTATAAAAACGCCATTTTTATTTATTTCTACTCTCGAATATACATTTTACATACGATAACGGTGGTTAATATAGAAAATAAGTTTCAATAACACAAAAAAATGTTAATAATCAGTAACCGAATGTAAATAGGTAAGTAGTTGTGTTTGTGAACACCTCACTAGGAGAAACTGTGCTGAGGTGTTCTGTTTGTTGAAACCCAAATCGGCAAAAGAACAATTGAAGGAATGGAAAAGGTAGGAGTGGGGGGAGTTTTTTTATGAGTACCGCACAAGAGCCCCAAGTGCTACCCGTTGGAGTCAATGAGAATATGGCATCTCCAATTGATATATATTGTGAGGCTGAAGGTAGTGGGGAGGGGAAGGAGACGGGGAAAAGGAAGGTTGGGAAGTACCTGGCTATTCAGATCTGGTCACCAAACACGGATAAAGCCATTTCAAGCAACGTTTCAATTCTGAATGGTGGTCTTACACCAAGGCGATACTGAAAGTATCTTCCACTCTGGAACGTGCCGCAAACATACTATATATTATTTTAAATTATTTAATTGTGAAATAACACAAATCAATCAAATAAAATTTTTGCCACGCCGGGATTCGATCCCGCGATCTTCGGATTGCGAGTCAAGAGCCTTACCGCTGGACCATACCGGCCGTTAAATAATGACATGAAAGCAGGAAAAAATGGTAGGAAAGTATTCAAAAGAGGATTGTTGACAAATTTTACGAAGAATAATAATACATTTTACAAATTATAATAAAGTGGTGTAAAAAGTACCTATTTTGACTTTAATTAAATAATATTTTCAGTATATAAACATGTTTTTATTTTATTTTTATTTTTTTTATTTTTTTATTTTAAGCACCCGCTAAAATGCCATAGCAGTTTGTCGGCAGGTCAATTTAACAATATTAAAAAATCAGTCATATTAAACAGATGTAGGATTATGAAAGATTTTTAAATATTTATATTGAGGGATCAGTAGGATTTATCGGTTCAGTTAGGAGTTCTATCGAGCCGAACCCTCTGATATGAAAATATCTGGAGTCGGTAAAGTATTTTCCCATACGGTCCCTGGTAGGTTGACGTGTTGTTCTTGTAAAGTTTTGTATTTATTATACTTATACAGTGCAATTACATCGCGTGGATTGACTAGATGATCATTTGTGGAAAAGTGTGTGGAAGGGTTAAGTTGTTTCTGTGGGGAAGATTTAACCCGGACATAAAGTCTAGAGAACAATTAAATAAAACACTAAATAAAACACAAAATATTACAAGAAACCACAATAGCAAAATAGATACAGAAGAATAACTTTCAAGTAACTACAATACAAAGGCACAATATATACAGACAGACAAACATAACACAGGCAAATTACTGAAAGTCACTTTTAGAAGAACTATTCTAAGATGTATTATTCTGACGTCATAAGTAAAAACACAGTGTCCTCCTTGATTTTGTCAAGAAGGGCAATGTAGTTTGACCCACGGCGACAGCATTGTAAGCAAAAATTAACTATAGTGTAATTGTAATGTAATTTGAGAAACTCGAAAATTGTTAATATTATCGAAAATATGAAACAGAAAAATGAGAAAAAGATAGGTCACACCTGGGATTCGAACACAGGACCTATGACTTGCGTGTCAGCTGAGCTAGTGCTTGCGTATCAACTGAGCTAATGTGTTCCTATCCGATTCGGTCATATTGCGGTCAAGTGGTTCGCTACGTTTGGTGATTTAGCAGGGGTGCCCGGGTTCATGGGGTTTGTCTAGGTCTTGGAGGTGGATGACCAGGACACACCAAACCCCAGATTCTTACCCACTCCTTAAACCCTTTTTTCCTTCCCAGAACTCTCCTCTCCTTCCTTTCCTTAAAAAAAACCCTCCACACTGCATTCCCAAAGATGACATAGGCCCTGAGAGAAATTATTTTCCTCAGGGCCTCCTGTGTGAAGTTCACGTAAAAAAAAAAAAATTTAACTGTATCATTTTTCGACCAAGAACTACCAACATTATCTTCTTTTTATTAACGCATATTTTTATAGATATATATAATCGAACCGAAGATCATGCGATCTCTGGCGGAATAAAAAGGTACTATCTAACAAGGCCACCATCTTAAACTTGAAATTGTTAAATAAATGAATTGACAAATGGCCGAATATAAGTAAACAGGACTTGACTGCGCTCAGTCAAGTGATGTCATTTACATATTAAAATTATATATGCTTACTCAAATTCAAATTATGTATAGGTATTCAAATTTCTAAAAATAGACACTGAACTAGTATAACTAGTAGGTATCACTTACCCTCATTTTTATGATCTCCAGATTTTGCCTTTGACGATATTGAAGAGAAAAACATATTTTTGTGTGAGAAGCCTAATAAGTTTTTTGACTTTGTACCTAAAATTTAAATTGTAAGTTTAAAAAAAATTATAATCCTTTAAAAAAGAATTATAATCCTTTGCACCTAGATAGCACCTAGAGAATAAATACCGATAGTAAATAAGTACATAGCATTTTTACCGGTTCAAACTGTGCAAAGTTGTCCTTTTAGTCTTCGAAGGTGCAGCTTACCCTTAAGGTGATCCAACAGTCCAGGAAAAAATCGAAAACGGAATCCACGCCTCTTTATGGGCGGGATTTAAAAATACTTAACAAGACTTGAGGAAAAGCTTTTAGAAAGGTTTAAAAAGGTATTTGAGAGTTGTTTTTTACAAGTTGTTTTCTAGAGGCCTGTAAAAAACATTAACTCCCTTCTTACGGATTGTTTATTGTAATAACAAGGAAATTTAAAATTGATTTCATGCAAGCGAAACTGATACAAAATGTGTGTGAAAAATAGTATACATAAGTATAGTTCTTATGTCGACGGCATAAGGCTCACTTTAAAAATCTAAATTCGTTGAGTGCCGGCCGACTTAATTGATGTCAAAAATAACAATGCGAAAGTGCATATTTTATTTTATTTTGCGAAGTTCAGGCATAAATTTTTTTTTTTTACGATTATTTAAAAAAAACTAATTCGCCACATTATACTATAAAACCATATTCGAAAAGAGGTTTATAAGTAGGGAAGTGTTTTTTTTATAGACCTAATACTTTATTTTTTTCTAGGCTTATTAAAAGATTTTTTTTAAAATTGATCGATGTTTTTAAGGGCAAAGATACGTTCTACGCGCAGTATTTAAGTGAAGCATCTATAATACTTCTAAGCGATCAAATTTTTTGAAGGATAGATAAACCATTTTTTTATGCTTTTATTGAGAATTTAACTAACAAAAAAAAAAATTAACTAATAAGTAAAAAAAATCATTTTAAATAATAATATTAAAATATTAATAAAGCTAAATTTTTTAATAAACTCTTGTTCTCTAGACTTTATGTCCGGGTTAAATCTTCCCCACAGGAAAAACTTAACCCTTCCACACACTTTTCCACAAATGATCATCTAGTCAATCCACGCTATGCAATTGCACTGTATAAGTATAATAAATACAAAACTATACAAGAACAACATCTAGCAGAGTCCAAATGGGAAAATAATTCACGACTCCAGATATTTTCATATCAGAGAGTTCGGCTCGATAGAACACCTAACTGGACCGATAAATCCTACTGATCCCACAATATAAATATTTAAAAAAATTTCGTAATCCTACATGTATTTAATATGACTGACAAATTGTTCTGTCTGTTTTTGTTATTATAAATTGTATAGTTTTATCATAATTTATTTTATAAAATTCATTTTCTAAAAATGAATTTGGTTCGTATTCATAATATGGTACTACATTACGGCAGTCAATCAAGTTATGTTTAGTTACCAAACTTTGGTGAATTATTTTTAAAACCTGATTGTGCCTAAATGTGTACTCGGACGGCGCTAATACAGAACATCCCGATATAATATGTTCTATAGTTTCCGGAAAAGCCAAACATTTTCTACATAAATTTTCTACATATGGACTAAGATCCCTAGAATACATAGCTCACACAAAATATAATCAACTACCCAACGAGATCAAACGTGCAAGTCAATGTAAAAAGACCCAAACTAACATGCTCAAACTTCATCTTATTAATGACTATCTGAAATAATAATGTTGTGTATGTCCCCATCATATGTCCATTTAATACATACAGCTATATGTTTCATGTAATGCGTATCATTCCCGCAATGAGTTTATTAACTCCTGGGAGTACAATGCTTTATATAATATACTATATTCTGTATTGTATACTTTTGATAAATAAAAAAAAAAAATAATAAATAAATCATCAATTTGATTTGTAACTTTGATTATATATTTCCTATATTTTTTGTATTAATGACTCTATCCTGAATGGCAAACGTAAATCCTTCTTTTTCTGCGCTCAATTCTCCAATACTCAACCATTTGTTTGACGAAAGTTTGTCAACATACGTTTGGTTGAGATAATTGAAGTGTTTGGCGTGAATAATTTTATTTGACCAGGAATCTAATAATTCCTGGTTGGTATTTAAAATAATGTTGGCATTCTCGTCGTATAAATTTAAAGGTGTAATGTTTCTATCTGCCTCGCAAATTATTTTGTGCATTTCTGAACTATTAGCTTTCCTATGGAAAAAAGTTCTTAGCATTTCTACCTGATTGTGTTTCAAAAAAGTTATTTTGACTATACCTCTACCTCCTAAACTATGCCTCTATCTCCTAAAACTAATAGCAATCATATTATTATTTTCCTTTGAATAATAGGAAAAATAATGCTTTGAAAAAAAAACACCGTACAAATATCATAAAAAAATTTTTTATTCTTTTTTCTTTCTATTATCAATTTAAATTTGTAGATCACCATGTTGAAAGATTTAATTTTAAATTATAAAATTAATATATTAATAACTTTAATTTTTTTTAATTCTACGAGATCAGGGAGAAGAAATACTCCCAAAACTCCAATAATTTGTTTTTTCTACATTTTACAGCAGTTGTGAGTAAGTTGCATTTTATGTATATTCATTTAATTTTATTTATATATTCTTATTAATTACTGACGAAGACATTAATTAGAAAGTGACTTTGAAAACCTGTACTGAACTTCAAAAACTACATTCCTGAATTCTGGATTTCACCGATGCTAAAAAAATAGTATCTCACTGGAAAGTACTGGTGACCGGTAAAAAACCATGTCTTCTTCAATACGGTTTTTTTTCAAGAAACCATGGAGGATGAGTAAATGATCCAAAAACCATACAAACATGGTAAAAACCATGCATCTGGGAACACTCATCTCGTGTATTTCTCGGACGATTTCCTTACATTCCTTTCTTCGTTCATCCGCTCTTTATACTTTCTTCTTCGAACCTTAAACTTATTCATTCCCGTAATTTGGGAGACGGATATGGGTACCAACCCCCGGAAAATCATTTATTGGTTGACCAACATCTCCGCCACAAGTCACAAAGTGAATGTCAGGCAGGATCAGAACAGACTGGTTGAGGGATACCTGAACTTTCCAACAGGACTCTCTCGGAACATCGCCTTGCACCGCGGTGGTAGGGATAGATTCATAACTCCTGGAGACACTTGAACCCCGATTCCTATGCACCCTTCATCAAGTGATGAACGGAAGTGAATTATTTTCCTCTGGACCTCCTATTAAAACTAAGTTAATAAATTTAAAAAAAGGTGGAAACCCAAATCGGCAGAAGAATAATCGATGAAGGAGTGGAAGGGGTGGGAATAGGGGGGTTAATTAGGGAATGGCATGGTCAGAAGGGAAAAAATAATGGGAAAATATTCAAGAGAAGATTGTTTACAAATTTTACAAGGAATAATAATTAATATGTTTACAATGATAACAACGTGGCGTAAAAATACTTAATTTGATTTTAATTAATTTATGTCTTCACTAAGTAAAAACCTACCTTTAGAAGAACTATTCTTCAATCCATAAATCCATACCAAGTAATATTATATACCGTTTACCGGGTTTTGTCGTAACTCCAAGTTTGTCTCATAAATTCTTTAAATGTTGCACGTTGGACTTTATTTGTTGTTAAAAATGAGCCCTGGCTTATTTAGCACGCGGTAGTAATCATTCCGGGTCATGACCTTGAGGTTGCAAAAGTATTTATTATAGTCTCAATCCCTGCATTATCGACAGTCATGTGCCATCCATGGATAAGCTCTCTAACTAACAGTAAGGATATCACAGGTTCCATTTTATAAATGTGTACTATTTGTTTTTTTTTTTTTTTTTACATGAACTCCACACAGGAGGCCCTGAGGAAAACAATTTCCCTTAGGGCCTATGACATCTTTGGGGATGCTTGTGGAGGGTTTTTTAAGGAAAGGAAGGAGAGGAGAGTTCAGGGAAGGAAAAGGGTTTAAGGGGTGGGTAGGAATCTGGGGTTCAGTCTGTCCTGGTCATCCGCCTCCAAGACCTAGACAAACCTCACCCCATGAACCCGGGCACCCCTGCTAAATCACCAAACGTAGCGAACCACTTTATTTGTTGTATTTCTTGGGCAAGAACTTCTGGGCAAAAGTTTCTGTACGTTTATAAATTTGAAGTTTTAATGTTGCCAGTTAATGACGCGGATGTTTCGAAACCGACAGATAATATATTAACTAACAAAAATACTTCGTCTTCTTCTTCTTCTTCCCCTTATCTTATTCGGGTCGGGGACCCATTGCATCGACAAGACTCCTTCATACGTCCCTGTCTTGTGCTGACTGTTCGGCCTCCGTCCATGGCAATCCCATCCTCTCCTCACACAGTTTTGGAGTTGCCTTGCCCAATTGTCTGGAGCAGCCCATTGGACGTCTACCCTCTGGAATCGCACTCAGTTTTTCCTCGGAATTCGGTCATCAGACATTCTTAGTACGTGTCCAAGCCACCCCAGTTGTGATTTTTCTATGAAGAGTAGAAGAGTTCAATGTTCAGATCGTCTCGGATCGTCGTGTTTCTTATGTGATCCCATTTCGTAACCCCTGCCACTCCTCTCAAGTACCTCATTTCGGCAGCTTGTACTCTAGAGCGTGTTCGTTCGTTTAGCATCCATATCTGGTGGCCAAAAGTGAGCGTCGGGCGGTATACCGTTTTGAACAATGCCATCTTTGTCTTGATGCTGATCTCGGCTTTCCTAATCACTGAGCTGTGGAGAGGACTTCTATTCTTACCGAAAATAAACACACATATACACGTGAAATAAAACTCGACAAAACAAAATGTTTACTATTAGCCCTGATACAATCAACTGTTTAACGATGGCCGCACAAGTTTCGTAATTTATATTTTTACTCTATTTGCTATGAATTCAAGCAATTTTTATATGCATATGCATTATTTTTATCGATCACCTTTTGTAGTCTTATTTGCTACCTCCATTAGAAATACACTTTTTAATTTGTTTGGCCACATGCCAAATCGTTAAAAACAATCATAAATATTCTCTAATCGCATCGGAATTCCGATGTGTTTACTCAAATGTTTACACAGATCGGCCTTGTGTACCTTTATAGTTTTAATGCAAACAGCAAAACAGATCCAAAAGAAGTAATGGATTTTCTGTTTTTGCGGTACTGGCAGATATCTGATATCTGCAGCCTGCAAAGTTCTGAGTCAAATGGCGCCAGGAGGCCTAGCATGACAATATCGATAACGAACAACGTAACTTTGCTGTTAAGTTATCAAGACCCCCGCCTTCCACACGAAAAATTTCGATTTAGAGCAGTGGAGAAATTTAGTGTCAAAAACTGATAACAGGAGGTGTATTTGCAACACGCGGTTAACTATTATTAATAAAATGTCGACAAATGGTCTGGTTTGGAACCTGGCTAATCGTCGAACTTCGGAAATAATAATAATCCCCGAACATTTCAAACATTCGTTCACAAGACAAGTTGAATAGGTAGTAGGGCTGCCACAATTTTAGAATATGTAAATATTTATACGAAAATACCTGTTATTTTCTCAAAGTATTACGTTAGGTTACCTATATAGTGTAATGTGTACTTGAGGTGAACGTTCACAAAACAAAACTATATTATTATAACAGTCAATTATTATTGTTTGTCTTTAATTTCTCTTATCAATTTGGGAGACGGGTATGGGTACCGCCGCCCCGGAAAACATTTTTTGGATAACCAACACCCCTGCCGTAGGTCACCCAAGTGGTTTGCTATTTTTGGTGACTTAGCAGGGGCGCCCGGGTTCATGGGACATTTATCGATATCTCGAGCTTTAATCAGTGCCGGTAAAATTTAATTTATTTCGTGGACTTCAGAATTAAATAAATATATACACATATTTTTTTTATTGTAATATAAAAATATCGGTTACGTATATACATATATATTTTACAAAACATTATATTAAAGGTCGTTTTTGGTCAAGTTTACCTTATCAGAAAAGAGGAGCTCTTGTGTCTGATAAGGGAGCCACGATTCTTACTGAGGTTGTAAGTTATAATATGTATTGTATAAAATATTTACATTTTATTGTAAGTTTGTTTTGAAAAATTGTTTAATTTTATTTATTTCTTCTGATTGGTTGATGATACAGCGCAATTCGGAAGCTTCATGTTCAATTCTATTCATAATATGTACTACTTCCTTTAACAAATATGATTTTATTCATTATCTTAGACTAGACTTTAGGGGCCATCCATAAATTACGTCACACGAATTTCATGATTTTTTTACCCCCCCCCCCCCCCCGTCCCTGTCATATTTGTGAGACCCCCCTCCCCCCTAGTGTGACGTCACATCTTTTGCAATTTTACGTTTATATTTAAGTTTTGCGTTTTAATAATTTAGATTTTTACATGTGACGTCACAGAGTTGATGACCTCTCCCATACCCCTTGTCACATAATGTCACACTTCTCTACACCCCGATGGCCCCTTACGATGATTTACGGTGAAATTCATAATATACGCTTTCATTATTATCGTGACGATGCACTATTACAGTACCGTGACAGCAAAAAATGCAATAAACAAACGTTGCGTACCGCTATAATGCTGCAGCTCTTTCTTACGTATTGAATAATGGTGAGACAATAGTTGAGACACATAATATACGTGTATCTGTTTCCTCCAAAGTGCTACTTTTTTCCTTGGGAAGAAGCTGATATATATGTTATTACTCTGATACGGCAACATGAATTGTGTTTAATTTTCTTTATACGTGTGAGGGAGATGTATGATAATGAATACATGTTTTTCTGGTGAGTTTAGTTCGTTACGTAGTTCATACGTTCACCATTTGTCTCATTTTCGACTGTTATTATTTAGTGTGTAAAAAAAAGTTGCGGCATTATTTAAGAATAAAAGCAAATCCATCAGCTCAAAGACATTTGACATTTGTGAATTTTGGAATTCACTCACACTTCAATATTATCCTTGTAACTTTATTCCATAATTTCAAAATTATCGTCACGGCTGCTAGTATTGTAGGATTCTCTGCTGCTCCCGTCTGGAACCAGTGAGACTATGGCATCCCCAATAGGGCGTGACTGAAGGTGGTGGGAATGGAAAGGAGATGGAGAGAAGAAGGTGGGAAAGTGCCAGGCTATTCAGATATGGTCACCAAACACGGCTAAAGCTATTTATGTGAAATAACACAAATTAATCAAATAAATTTTTAAAACTCGATCGAAAATCTGAAACCAAAAATGCCGGGAAGTCGTAGGTCCTGGGTTCGAGTCCCAGATGTGACCGTATCTTTTTCAGATTTTTTTGTTACAGATTTTCGATTGAGTTTCGCTAATATTGTCTGCAGTCATTAATCAAATAAAATTTATTTGCCTACGCTGGGAATCGATCCCGCGACCTTCGAGTTGCGAGTGAAGAGCCTTACCCATCGACCATGGAGGCCGTCAATATGCAGATATTTTAAAAAAACATCCAAATCGATTGTATATTAAAATAGGGCATACAACGATTTGATAGAACTTATGATCAATTAAAAATATAGTAAAAGAACCAAACAAACGGTTAGCATTATTTTTTCCTCAAATCTCAGACAATTTGATCCGATAATATCAACAAAAAAACAACCATATTACACCATCCTAAAAGGTGTGCGAAAGAGTCGAAAAGCGATCAGTCCTGCGTACAAAATGTGCACTTGCAATGGGAGAGAAAAGGATGGCTGTTGTTTTTTCTTAATATGTATATAAACACTTCCTGCCAGGTGCCAAGAAGTGCCAGAGTCGTCACCATGGCAACTGATAAAGAAGTAAACGGAAAGAAGTGTATTGAAGGGTGTCTGTTCGCCTCAAGTAAGTCCAATTTTGTCTTACTTCTGTCAAAATTGATCAAACATTCTCAAATTCTTCAAGAGTGGAGTTAAGTGAATTCTGCAGCAGTGGAATTATTGCTGCGAGTCGTGAAATGCACCCAATTGTTCTGATGAACGAAGTTTCTCAACTTCTCGCGTTTTTGTGCTGCATGGATAGCCAAGGGTACGCTGATATTTGGATGCCTTCATTTACTCACAAATAATTGCCCAAGATGCCTCTAAAATCAAGAAACTAAAATCTTTAATGGCCTATATCTTATAGCTCACATACGTTCTAGATATTTGGTATACCTTTTGATTACAAAAATAATTTTTCAGGTTGCTTGGGTATTTTGATCTCAAATCCAAATTTAAGATTTGTGTAAAACTGGCCTGGATTTGTATGAAATGGGCCGCGCATACGTTCTTCTTAATGTAAACCTCAGTTTTCTTTCAAATCGGAATAGGTCACATTTCTAGGGGTTATTTGTCCGGTGGCTCTGGCAGACAGAATCAACAGGCAGGTAGGTATTAGGTACTGGTACTTCACTTCCTCTGCATAACCACATGGCGTGAAGAAGCGAAGGTCTTCAGATTACACAGGTTGTATTTAATTTGTCTGTGCTTCCTCCAAATATATATTTTGGTAACCTATACGATGAAAACCAACTCAGAACCATCTCAGATAAGTCATTTAGAGTGATATAAAAATATATATATATAAAAAAAATGATTAAATAGGTTACGTTAGGTTAGGGTTATCGGCTAATTTAAAATTATTTTTTGAAGGCTTTTAATGACTTTTTAAAGAGGTATTTATTGTTATCAAGTTTAATTTGTAGAACTCCATTTTAATTTTTTTATTTCTTTTATATATTTAATAATATTATTATTCAATTTATAAAAACAGTTTATTTATAAATTTACCTAGCAGAACTTGTTTATAAATAAACTGTTTTTATAAATTGAATAATAATATTATTAAATATATAAAAGAAATAAAAAAATTTAAAGAGGTGTTGAGTTGAGTTAATTCTCATTGGAACCAACCTATACAAATCAACATTCAATAAATAAAGATACAGGTCATTAAAGATTTTAATGTTTCATGATTTTAGAGGCAATTTTGGCAATTATTTGTGAGTAAATGAAAAACAATAAGAAAATGATTTTACTATATTTATTTTAAAAATACGACGAAAAGTAAAATTAAAAATAAAACACCATTAAAAATGCGTTTTTGGGTAGGAATTTAAATATATAAACGACAAATTTTTGTTCCGCCGTAAATAGGTAATTTTTATTTTAACTTTTCACCCATCAAAATGATTTTTTTAAATTATTTAAATTTTTTATTTTATATTTCATCATACTTTTATGATAAATATAGTAAAATTATTTTTCTATTAAATAATTGCCCAAATTGCCTCTAAAATCATGAAACATTAAAATCTTTAATGACATGACCTATATCTTATAATGAAAAACAAAAATAAATAAAGCAGCTCACATCCATACTAGGTATTTGATAAACCCTTTGATTACAAAAATATTTTTTCAGTTGGAACCCCTGCTAAATCACCAAACGTGGCGAACCACTTGGGGTGGACCTATGGCAGAGGGGGTTGTTTTGTCCGTAGGATATTTTATCGAAGGATATTTTGTCGGGGATATTTTGTCGCGGGATGAAAAGTCGCGGAATCGTTTCTACAGCTCTAGAACTAAACAGCGGTAAATATTATGTGTGCGTACGGCTAAAATCTCTCGAACGACGAACTCCGACATCTTGAAAAAACTTGCACAGCTCTGCCACTAAAATTTATAGGAACGATTATTTTTTTATACTTAAGGAGAAATCGCAGATATATACAGTCACTGCCAGATCTGGCCCGCAGGCCGTCAATAGCCGATCGCTGATATATATATTATTCAATACCTAATCAAGACAGTCTTACAAGTACGGGCCACGTCATTTCATTTATTCTGTTTGTTTCTAAATTTATAATTAGGTAATTGGCTATGCACGGATGAACCATCGTTTTTATGGGAACGGAACAACTGACGTGAACTTGAACCGAACTCAGAACAAATATCACAGAATAGTGTGCGTAGCGTTTCACGCTCGTACCGCGAAACAACAGGAAGAAAAGTCCAGTTTTAACTCGACCGTTTCGCATTTCGTCTATCTGTAAATTTGTTTGTACATTTCTTTTCTGGTTCAAGATACTGCTTTTTATCCCGCCGGAGTTCGCATGCGCGTGTTTATTATTAAATAACACAGCTTTAGAAAGAGTTACAGAAATGAGACATCTTGGAACTATTTTGAATGAAAAACTATGTTTCGCCAATCATATCCATCAAATTGTGAACAAAGGTATGGAAAACACTAGGCTTCGTATAGCGAACAACTAAAAACTTTAATTCCTTACAAGCCATTAAACTATTATACGTATCTCTAGTTAGAAGCCTCATCGAATACAACTCAAGTAGTTTGGTCTCCATCTTACAAAATTCACATTAATAACATTGAGCGAATACAAAAAAAATCTCTGCGTTTTATAAATTTTAAATTAAATATCCCAGTAGAAGACTTTTAATTAAGACACATTAATAAAAGTCAGGAAAATTTCATTTCTGGGTCACATACTTCGAGGGGAAAAGTATCACTTGCTCCAATTAATATTGAAAGGAAAAATAGAGGGTCGCCGAGGGTCTGGGAGGAGAAAAATGTCTTGGCTGCGAAATATACGAGAGTGGACCGGCATTAGAAGTGCGGAGGAGCTATTCCGGGCAGCACAAGATAGACAGACATTTTACAGAGTGATCGCAAACGTCGGGGGATCTGATAAGGCATACGAAGAAGAAGAAGAAGTAGATGACTTAAAATACACTCTAAACATACAAACATTAGAAGACATACGTAAAATAAACGCTTTAACATTTTTATTCAAAATACTTAACTCTGAATTCGACTGTTTTGAATTCCTGCAAATCATTAACTTATGAACACCCACAATAACACGACAAAATACAATATTCCACAGCAGCACTCATAAGCGTAACTGCATTGCCCACTCTCCGATACAATGACTTCGCACCATGGGAAATCAGTGCTTGGGTGATGTTGACATATTCAATATGAACTTGGCGAGTTTTGTGGATCATCTAAAACATTTGTTTCAACACTATTACTAAACACACTTGTAAACCTACAAAATAGCTGTATTTTTCTGTTTTTGTTTCTATGTTTGTATGACTTTTACCAAATGTAATTTTATTTTTATTATTTCTTAAGTTTCAAAGTATCTGTCAAAATAAAATTATACTACAAATCTTGGAAAAGCCCTCTGGGCGTGAAATAAATAAACATAAAATATATGTTTAATAATTAAGTAGGTAACGATTTAAGTAATTTCCGCCTAACAAATCTAATGATCAGAGGAAATTTTGTTTTTGATTTATTGGATAAGGGGAAATTTAGACGCGAACTCTTGGTGTTATTAACGTACGAGTTTGTCAAAATAGTGGGATCTCTAAACAAAATAACGGAATAATATAGGTGGGTACGTATATAATACATTACGGCCTCGTAACCGCTATCGAAAAGAAGAAGATGGAGAGATATGTAATTACGAATGTTGGAGAGAGCGCGCTAATATTTAAATCGATAAAATTGAAGCGAAAATTACGAAAAAGCTTACTAAAACATTACTCGTGTAAAATAGAGCAAAAATCTCGTGGAACGTATCTTAAGTATGTCTTACCTTGTCAATAAACTTATAAATAAAGATAAAACTAAATACTATAATAATAAATTTAAAACCTGTTTTAATGATACAAAAAAAACCTGGGATGAGATAAATAATATTTTAGGACGTAAACCCAAAAACGATTGTGATGAAACTATAATACGATACATGTTAAAAGATAGAACTGAGGATTCTGTGTCAAATGATTTTGTGAATTACTTCTCGTGTCTCTATGTAACATGTTGCTGATGCTATATCAGCAACATGTTACATAAATGCAATCACAAAGCTTCTAATATAGTACTGGAAGAACTACCTCATAGTTTATATATACCAAGAGCAACTATAACTGATATTGAAAATATCGTTAAAAAAATGAAAAACTCTAAAAGCACAGGTATTGGACAATATAAGAATGTTTGATTTAAAAAGAAATATAAAAACTCTTGGGCCAATAATAACTCATTTAATCAATATGATAATAAAGCAAGCAAAAATTCCACAAGAATTTAAATGTAGTATCACTAGACCAATATTTAATGGTGGAAAACACATTGAACTGGGAAATTATAGGCCAATTAGTATTCTACCAGCATTAGAAAAAATTCTTGAAAAATTTTTATCAAATAAATTAAATAATTACATTGAAAAATTCGCTATCATAGATCCAAATCAATATGGCTTCCAAAGAAAAAAAAACACTGAAAAACTACTGCAAGATTTTTCCAATTATATAAATAATCAGTTAAATAATAAATTACATGTTATTGTTTTATTTATCGACAACTCTAAAGCTTTTGACACAATAAACTCTTTAAAAATGCTAAAAACTATATAAAACGATAATCTTTAAGGAAATTTGTTAAATTTATTTAAAGATTATCTTACAGATAGAAAAATATGTACCAAAATAAATAATACATTTAGTAAAACAAAAAATATATCTGCAGGAGTTCCACAAGGTTCCATATTGGGACCTAGACTATATATAATCTATGTAACTATAATGAAAAAACTTTTCTCTTTTGTAAAACATTTTGTATTCGCAGATGATACGGCATTGGTCATATCACACAAAGATCTAAAAATTGCAATTGAACTCTTACAAATTGACTTTAATCAACTCTGTAAATGGTCACATGATGCAGGGTTATTAATAAATGCTAAAAAAAACTAAAGTAATGCATATAAGATCACCTAATGCCAAATTTCAATTTAATCCTAATATTATTTCTCATAACTTTAATTGCATCCACAAAAATATTCAAATTAACTGTAATTGTGAAAGCTTAGAATTAGTTACTGAATATGTGTATCTTGGTGTTACAGTAGATTGTTTTTTTAAATGGGACAAACATATTAAAAAAACCTGTAAAAGACTCAGATCAATTGCTAGCAGAATGTACACATTAAATTTTTTCCTATCAATTGATACACTTAAAATAATTTATATGTCACTAGCAGAATCAATAATAAGATATGGGTTAACAATATGGGGAAATACTACTGTAACCAACCTGAAACAGGTACAAGTTGCACAAAACGCAATTGTAAAATTATTAGTTGTCCCTAACATTTTCAAACAAAGACACAATACTCCGTTGCTGTTTCAGAGTGCAAAAATTTTACCTGTGAAGGCAATACTATGGTATAAAATTATAATTCAGCATATATTTACCCCGCAGCATAAAGAGAAACTAGATCATAAATATAGCACTAGATTCACGCGTAACGACGGGTTAATAGTTCCGAAATTCAATAATAAGTACGGACAGAGAACGTTTGAATACAACATACCGAAGATATTTAATTTATTACCTGACAATATAAAGCAACATAATTCTATGAATAAGGTTAAATATATGGTGAAAAATTGGTTATTGGAAAAAGAATATTTATTTTGATACTTGATACTTGATAAAATTTATGAAAAAATGTTTAACTGTAGATAAAAGATGTAAATTATAACTTTAAATATATTTGTAAGGAATTATAAGCACCTGCTGTCAAGCCAATTGCAATTGGCTTAGCGGGACTGGATTGTTGATTTATAAAATAAATAAATAAATTTAAAAAAAAAAAAAAAAAAAAAAAAAAAAAAAAAAAAAAAAAAAAAAAAAAAAAGTATCATTTAAAGAAACATTGTGAATTTTTTCACAAATGTAACTTGTAAAATAATAGAAATAGACTTGTTTTAAATAATTGTCGGAGCATACCTTGCGATTATTTTCTATCGAGGGAATTTCATATAATTTGCGTTTCGGCGTGGAACGTATCTAGATATTATCTTAAAAAATAACATATATTTTTTAAGAGCCTAAAAACTTCAAATGTTTAAGGGAGATATGTAAGAAATCGGTCGAAATTCGAATAACGGCGGCTTAATAATACCTACTACTCCTGGAAACACAGAACATCAGATTCCTACCATTTCCTCATACTTTTTTTCTTTCCTAGAACATCCTTTCCTTTCTTTCCATAAAAATACCCTTCACACAACATCCCCAAAGATGACATATGCCCTGAGGCAAATAATTCCCTTCAGGTCCTATGTCATTTTTTGGGGAAGCTGTGGTGTGGAGGGTATTTTTAGGAAAGGAAGGAGAAGGAAAAGGGTATTAGGGGTGGGTAGGAAAATAAGGGTCAGAGTGGCCAAGAGTGACGGACGTATGAATCCATCACTTTAAGGCGATGTTCCGAGAGAGTACGGCTGGTGAACCAAAGGGACTCTCTCAACCATTCTCTCCCGATCCGGCCTGCCATGAAGCTGGCGGGCAGACGCATCCGCCGCCAAGACCCGGACAAACCTCACCCCATAAACCCGGGCACCCCTGCTAAGTCGCCAAACGTAGCGAACCACTTGGGGTGACCTATGGCAATGGTGTTGGTTATCCATTAAATGGTTTCTGGGGCGGCGGTACCCATATCCGCCTCTCAAATTGGATTTATTTATCGCTATTTGTTTGTTTATTTTAATAAATGGTTCTGGTTCTAATAAAATCTTACCCCATGAACCCGGGCACCCCTGCAAAATCACCAAATGTAGCGAACCACTTGGGGTGACCTTTGGCAGAGATGTTGGTTATCTAATAAATGGTTCCCGGAGCGACGGTACCCATACCCGCCTCCCAAGTTGTGGAGTCATCTTCTGTGGAATTAACGTAAAAAAAGCTCATTGACGTATGTACCTATACAACAATGAGCTTTTTTTCATCAGCTTTTCAAGTTTCAAATCTCACAATTATAAAAGCCCATGATTTTTACAGGTCTAATTTAGTATTATATAATAATTTAGTATTTAATGAAGAGTTTAAAAATAATAACAAAACTAATTGTCTATTATTCTGCCTATGATTTCGTTATTCTCTTGCCCATCCGACCTTGAAGCCGCGGTTCAACAAATTGATAAATGCACGTCCATACGGAATTTGGACGTCCTTGACTCATGTTCTCTTCCACGTTCACTTTATAATCTCAACCTATCATCTCCAGTGGCCAGTGGGTGTTCACAGCTTTAAATCAGGGCAGGCAGTAGAAAAAACAATGGATAATTTGACATAAAAAAATTGCTAAGAAAGGCTGCCACAACATTTCCAAAAAACCAATTATTGGAGATAATTTATGCATATATCAAGCCAATTATTGGAGAGTATATAAAATTTCTACATTCCGTTGAAAGCCAACATAATTTTATATTCATTTTGTTAGTAAAGTTGTACTAATTAATAAAGATGCCAACAGATGGCACTGGTTGCAATATTTGTGATTTTTTTGCCGAAAGGCTCAGCATTTTTCGACATTACACAAAGAGACTTTTCTTGAATGCACATTTTGCACACAGTCCAGTTAATAAGTCAGACATCTTGAAATACTAAGTTTTGAGATAACGAGGAAAGCAATATTCGAATGCTCACATAAAATCTGATATTATTACACGTGTCTGTGATTTGGTTCCATGCTAACTCAGAATCAAAAAGCTATGAAAAAAAAAACAAAAAATAGCCCATAACCTAACCTAACGTAACCTAATTAACAAAATTTTCAAATATTTTTTTTTCATCACTTTTAATGACTTTTCAAAGGAGGTGTTGAGTTGAGTTAATTTAGAGTTGTCCGGTCACCCTGCGATTTACATATTAAATTTGCTATAAAATAAGGGAGGCATAACGTTCCGGTACTTTAGTAAGAAGACATTTTGAAATATTCTACTTGAGACCCAGAAAACATCAACATTTTCTTTAATCCACTCAGAGTTTTTTTTTGCTTTAAAACTGATTTGGTAGTGTTAATAACTAATCTGAGCATTGTACCATATAGAACAGAGGTTCCCAAACTTTTTTTTTTCTCAAAGACCACTTTTACTGGTTTCGGTGGACCCCCTGCTATTTCTACCATATTCCCAAATTCAAAACTCGATACGCGTTGTACTGAATATTGAATATGCACGTTGTTACAAGTAACAGCCGCCACAAGGGGTGGGGCGTAATGGGGTATGAGACGGGGGGGTGGGATGGGATATGGGCATGGGATGGGTCTTCTTACAACTTGTGGACCCCCATTTTTTATCACGCCTACGTGGACCCCCGTCAAGTCTCTCGTGAACCCCTGGGGGTCCACCTGGACCACTTTGGGAATCACTGATACAGAGGGTACACTTTTACAAATAACTGCACACTTAGAGGCCATCCATAAATTACGTCACATAAATTTCATGATTTTTGACCCCCCCCCGTCCCTGTCACACATCGTCACATTTGTGAGACTCCCTCCCCCCTAGTGTGACGTCACATATTTTTCAATTTTACATGAATTTTTTTTTTTGCGTTTTAATCATTTAGATTTTATATGTGATGTCGCAGAGCTGATGACCCTCCAATACCTCTTGTCACACATCTCTGCTCCCCCCCCTTAAGGTGTGTCGTAATTTATGGATGGCCCCTAATAAGTACGTAGTTATTCGTATGTGGCTGAACAGGGCTAAAGTAATTTGTTTCATTTGTTAATGCTTTTTTTATGTGAGTACCACACAAGAGTCCCAACTGCTCCCTTCTGGAGCCATAGAGACTATGCCCTCCCCAAATTGGGATATTTTGTGAGGATGAAGGTAGTGGGGAGGTATAAGAGATGGGGGAGAGAAAGGTGGGGAATTACCAGCTATTCAAATCTGGTCACCAAACACTGCTAAAGCCATTTCAAGCAACGTTTCAATTCTGAATTTTGGTCTTACACCAGGGCGATACTGAGAGTATCTTCCACTCTGGAACGTGCCGCAAATATATTTTATATTATTTTGAAGTATTATATAAATAACACAAAATAATTAAATAAACTTGCGCACGTCGGGATTCGATCCCGCGACCTTCGGATTGCGAGTCAAGAGCCTTACCGCTGGACTACGCCGGGTGGCTTAAACTGGATGAAAAGAAGCGTCGTGTAAATCGCCCATTAGACAGTCCGTCTGATAGATTCTCCAATATTAACAATCATCGTTAAAACAGAGACGACGGGAATGCTGTCCTTGTTCTACCGGTATTTCGAAGGAAGATGCTCCAATGAACTAGCGTCATTGATCCTCTTGGCACCGGTATTCAGTACTCAGTCGAGAAACATGCCAAGCACGCGCCGAATATGTGCACGGTTGACATTTGTCTTCTGCGATTCTCCTACAACATGGGTGAGTTCAAGACCCATGTTCTCTCCTTCCTCTCCTCTAAAAAACCCTACACACATCCACAAAGATGACATATCTGCGTGGAGTTAATGTAAAAAACATTAAAAAATAAGGATACTCGAAATAAAAGTGTTCAATGTACAATCAATGTTCGCTTCCTTCCCCTACGGAGACCTGGCTTCCGTTTTCAGAAACGGCATTCATTTACTGACCCTCAAAATCGAAAAAAAACACCAATTATTCTAAATACTAGTTTGTAATGTGAATTTTAACCAAATTTATTCATCAATAAATGCTAAAGTAATATATTTAATTGAGATTCATAATTTTTACACTGTTTATTTTATACACGATAAATTATTTATAATTTATTAGACGTTGAGTTCTTGTACATTTATTTTTTTTTTAAAGAGAGGGAAACATTAATTATTAATAAACTGAAAATATTTGAATTCTTCCGATGTTGTTGCTTGTGCATTGATGGAGGAATTTGCTAGTAAAGATTTGAACCAGTGACGCCTTTTTTAGATTAGCTCCACACAGGAGGCCTTGGGAAAAATTATTCCTCACATAGCCTTTTTGGGCGGTGCTGTGTGATGGGTTTTTTTAGGAAAGGAAGGAGACAAAGTTCTGGGAGGGAAAACGGTATGGGGTGTGGGTGGAAATCAAAGATATTGAAATATAAGAGATGCGCCATCCGCAGTTTTTACTGCGTGGGACTGTGTTTACTGGTGATGACCTTAAAAAAATCAACTAAATGAACGAATTCTTTCCGTATTTAAACTATAGTGTTAACTTAAACTACTGCACATCTTCAAAAAATCAAGTACTTTCCATTTATTTATTTATTTAAACTATTTCCATTTTCAAACTATTCCCATTCGGAAGTAATCGCGCCTACAGTCGGGCGGACACCATAGCATATCACTTGTATTTGAATATCTTTGGTAGGAATCTAGAGATCGGTGTGGCCAGGAGTGACGGATATATGAATCTATCCCTCCCACCGCGGTGCAAGGCGATGTTCCGAGAGAGTACTGCTGGAGAGATCAAAAGATCTCCCTCAACCAGTATCTCCCGATCCCTCCTGCCACACAGTTGATGGGCGGACGCATACCATGAACCTAGGCACTCCTGCTAAGTCAGCAAATGGAGCGAACCACTTGGGGTGATCTATATAATGCAGAGGTGTTAGGAACCATTTGTTATCCAACTCCCAATTTGTAAAACGGTCACCCAAATTTCCTGGATGGAAACCAAACGCTATGTACCACTCAACCAACTATCGGGTATAAGTATTATATTTTTATTACAAATTTTATTTAGTGTGTGAACTCGTGTCCTCTGGTTCCAGAGCCAAAGACTTTATCGCTCTGTAAAAAGTTGGCAGCAAATAAATTTACATTTTCCCAGCTACTTTATTTATTTTAACGTCATAAAACAAACTGCCAACTTTTACGAATTCAACATCTAAACAAAAAATTGAGTAGGCCATTAAAAAAATGTACATATTAATATTTATACAGAATCTTTATTTTAAAATGCGCAAATGATAGATAAATTGAGGCAAATCGGTTAAAAAATCATCTGAAAGTATTATTATGCTAGCGTCTGTACAGTTTCGGATTGTTGTAAATGGAAGTGGCGCCATCTGTTTGAGAGTGGGTAGCGGGTTTTTGTCTGCTTGTATATATATAATTTGCATATTGGACTTCTTTCGTGCAGTTAACTTCTGTTGACAGTTCAACCGATCTGACGTTACGAAATTTGCACAGCGTACATCTCTGGAATTTATAGATCGTGGCTACAAACTTTCATACTTTATGGCCAACTACCACTTACACGTACCTATTCCTCACTTTCTCGCACTTTGAAACAAATTCACTAATTCAATTTAAGAGTTACCTGTTTGATATTTTTATGTAGCACTAGCGAGTTCCCGGCGTGTGTTGCTATGCCTCTCAAGAAATTGTTTCTCTCTGCTTTCCCATTCGTACCGTTCTCCTTCCGCCTCCCCTTCCCCTCTCGCGTTCCCATTCTGCCTTCCCTCTCCCCACTCCCCTCGCCCTCTTTCCCCGTCCCACGAACCCCCCATCCGTGTTCCCCTCCCCCCTCCCGGGTTTCCCTCACCCCTTAACAATTTTTTTTACAAATTTGTAATGCCAGAGCTGACCGGTATATATAGAAACTATCGCTGACAGGCACACATCAAATCCCCAAAGTTTCATCGAAATCGGATGAACTGTTAGCAACGCATAATTTCATGAAGCCAGAACTCACTATTGTATATAGTAAGAATTGCGGGCATGCGCACACCAAATCCCCAAAGTTTTATCGCAATCGGATGAATGGTTTAGCAACGCATAGCGTGCATGCATATATACATGGACAGAAGCAAACGTATTTTCATTTTTATTTATTATATAGACTAGCTTTTTAAATAGTGCTTTTATGTAATTTTTTGTTTTGTTTTTCCGTCTGGTGGGTACACGAATAAGTCAGGTGTGAAAAGCATTGATTTCCAAATTTACCCTCTGCCTTCCCCTACCGCTATTGGGTCTCCTTTACAAACTCTCTTCTGCCCCTCTCTCGTCCCCACCCCTCACTCCCGCTCCCTTTCCCCTCCCGCGTCCTATTCCCCTTCACTCCGATTTCAAACAGCTCGCGCACCATTTATTGTAAATTTCGTAACGCCGGAGCCCACCCTTATACATAGAAACCTTCTGCAGGTGCGAGCACAACAACTCACAAAAGTTTCATATCAATCCGATGAATAGTATTGGAAATAATTTCATAACGCCAGAGCTCACCATTATATATAGAAAACTTAGCGGGCATGCACAAAACAATACCATATATTAAGTCCAGTTTTTTATAATTATTTTTTTATTATCTACACATTAAACATTAAAAACTCTTAGTGTCTTTGCACATGCGCAAATCACGTAAAATATTAGTATTGTTCGCCCATCAGGGCGTTTAAAATTTATGAAAAACTTTCAGCTGAATTTATTTCATTATGAGCTGTGGATTTGAAGTATTTTTTTAACTGTCAATAAATGAGGCAGTCGTCATAATTTTTATAAAATTTAATAAAATAATTGTAAGAACAGTTTGTCATTTTTATTATCTGCAAAGTTTTTAGATAAATTTCGTTTAAAATCCTTCGTAAATTTTGTCGGAATAGAAATAGTAGTACATGTGGCGTTTTATCCGCTCTGCATATTACTTCGGAGAGAGGGCTTTACGGTATGTGAGATTAGATTCAAAACGGCCACTTAGTATGTAATTTAGATACAAACTCCCATATTATTAGATGTTTCGCTACAAAACCACTTTCTACCAACTTTCTACTCAGCGGCAACCTTATATTTACGATAATACCTATTCTGTCACAACAACAACAACAAAAACAAACGTTTATTATAATCTTGTAATGGTCATAAGTTGTTATTTATTATTTTTTATGGTAGAACAATGCATTTTTGATTGTTTACGGCTCGTTTGCGCCTTTTCGGCCGCCCGTTAACAATCCAACACACCTTGCCCAGGTACGGAATACCTGGCCGCTTCGGCAATCTTCGGAAGTGTTCGGGTGTCTCCGCCAAGTCATCGCGGACGTTGCGCCTGCTCGCTGTTCGTACATTTCCAGCGTTTCAACCTCCTCATACACAAGTACAAAACCAATCCTCAATTGCCGCTCACCCGTCGAGCCAAACTAACGCGAGCGCAAGTGAACCAAATAATAAGTTGAAAAGCGTTGTTTTCCGTTTTTGTTTATAGCAAAACGTTGCTGAAGCATCTGTGAACCAATTGTGAAGTGCTGTCAAGTTATGCCGACCAAACCATAGGTTAAAACCCTCGTTTTAGTGGTATTAAACTTCGGTTTAAGTTCACGGGAAACTTAGAATGTTTCCGCGAACAACTCAGGTGTTCTGTTCGTTATGTTGTGGTGTTGTAAATGTATGCGTCTAACCGCGGTCAGTTTTCTAACTTTTGTTGTATAAAGTAGTTTATAAAGTTGGCTTTTTGATAAGTTATTTGAGTGACCCAGATCTTTCTGTCCGCGGCTGCACGGTAAACTGACGGAACAACTTTACTGAGTGAATCCTGAATATATTAGAGTCTCGTGTTGTCTGTCCTCCAAGCGATATGCTGGTGTTTCAATAAATGTTCTTGCAACCTTTTAATAAGGCTGCCTTTTTGAATAAAACGTTTTCTTTGAGACTTTAACATTCCAGTGAGGAATGTAACTCAGTAGTTTCTGTGTACAATGTGTACATATCGAAGCCTGGAATGCTCGAAAAGTCCAGATTTTAAAGTATTCTAATTGGACATAATTATTTTGTTGTCTAAATTGTTAAATACATAATTTTTGCTTCTGGAATGGCTCATAAAACCGCGTCGGATGCGAGGCGCGCTAGGAGTAAACAGTCCAGTGGAGAACTGCAGGCTAGTTCTGATAACATGCAAGGAGGTCAAGTCGAACACAATGCGGCAGATAGCACTCCCACTCCCACCGAAGACCAAGCTGAGATCACTGGCAGATTTGTGGGTGTGGATGAAACAGACAGGGCTGTAACAAACTTCTCAAAGATCCACATCCTTAAAACTAGGAGCTCCAGCGAGCAGAATCTCATGTTGAAGACGTCGAGTCTTAGAAAGGGACAATATCTGAGCTCCTCCACGCTCTACGATGGAACAGAGGGAGGCCACAATGAGTCAGACAAACTAAACAACAACCTGATTAAAGACACACAACCAATTAACAAAACTGTTGAAGTAAATGTGACTGTTTCAATTGGAACAACAATACCTGATCATGCATTCCATCGCAATGAAGAGAGTTCAAAGATTTCAGAGAAAGAAAGCTTGAATATTAAAGATCACGATGATGACAAAGAATGCGAAGACATGGTCAAGCTCATCAAAGCAGTGAGCAACAACTCTCACACGTACAAGAAAAATTCTAACGTTTACAATTTATCACAGGCAAAGACAGTTCTTTCAGAAAGAAGAAGATCCCTACCTATGTTACCAAAACTGATCAGCCAAAAGTTGAACGAACACAACAAGCACTTTTCCAGGAGTGTAGAGTCCCCAGAACTTCACAATGGAAGTGAGAACAACAAGGATTTTAAGTTGAAAACTTTCAGGACCTTGTCTAAAGGTCTTGGAAGGCTGTTGAAGAGACACAGCAGCATCAACATCAGCGAACCAGATCCTGTTTACAAGGTGGCCTACCTGGGAAACGTCCTCACAGGATGGGCTAAAGGTACGTCTCAAAAACACCTGTTCTTATGATTTATTTGTTGTGTTTTTTGTTATTATTCTTTATTTACTTTTTTGTTGATCACGGCCGTATTGAATCATGATTTCTCTTGGTGTTTTGTTCAATTGCTGTCAATAATTGTATAACCTAGCTTTGGAGTATGTCTTGGTATTTAACCATTTACAATGAAAAGAATAGGCAAGACGTAGGCTTTGCATTGTCGTCTGCGCGCATTATTTGCTTGATTTCTATTTTAACTTCACTGACTATAAATATGTTTTATTATTTACCGTCAGTTTTTCGTTCGATACTGTATTTTGATTGAATGAATTTCGATGGCCATAGTTACCAGTTTTGTCAATTTGTCGGCCTCCGAATGTAAAATTTACCTTTTTTATCTGAAACTTCGCAAAACCAACTGAATTGGACTAAATTCGGTGAAATATTATTTCTCTGCGATAATTTTGATTGAGCAACTGACAGAGACAAGTGTTTCAAATCAAAAATCTGTTTTCAAGACGCAGTAAAAACAATCAAACATTGAGTTTTGTCGTCATGAAAATTGCACAAAATGTTCTGAATAGAATTTATAGGTTATAACAATCACTTTCAGCCCCCTAAGCCACTTTAATCACGAGCTATAGAGCTTTGAAATATGTATTGTTGAAATATGAAAAAACGCCATATTTTTTGTCCAAATTTTTCAAGTATCGAATTAATAAAAAAATATAATAATATCTACATAAGAATTTAATGTTGTTTTCATCTAACTTTAATATTATTCCTAATATTGCGTAGCTAAAAAGAAATCGTTGTGTTTGATCGCAAAAACTTGTCAAAATAATATTTTTCCTGACGTTTAAACTCTTAAATGGTTCTTTGTTCAACTTAGTTCAAATCGTCTTTTTTAGTTGAAAATTATCCGTTGTCGAGTGTTTTTTTTGGAAGGATATTGTTCCGATGGTCGTCGTATTAAATGTTTTTTTCCGAACCATCTCCACTGAGAACCGGTTTTCTCTCGATACTGTGTCTATTTCGTATACAGAAAAATACACAATATTAATATTATTATAACTTAATTGCCTTCGTTGATACCAAAATACCTCAGCACATCAGAACTCTAAATACATAATATTATGATTTTTTTAAAATTGTTTTTTATGTGAATACCGCACATGAGTCCCAACTGCTCCAGTCTGGAACCAGTGAGGCTGACATGGCATCCCCGATTGGGATATGTTGTAAGGCTAAAAAAAAATGAGAAGGGGCAGAGGATGGAGAAGAGGAAGGCGGGAGAAGTACATGGCTATTCAGATTGGGTCACCAACATGGTTAAAGCTATTTCAAGCAACGTTTCAATTCTGAATGACGGTCCTGTGTACGCTGTATACTAATAATTTCATGTATCACTTTTAGGTATGTATAGTATATTTGCGGCACTTTCCAGAGTGGATGATACTTTCAGTATCGCCCTGGTGTATGAACACCATTCAGAATTGAAACGTTGCTTGAAATGGCTTTAGCCGTGTTTGGTGACCAGATCTGAATTGCCAGGTACTTCTCTGCCTTCCTTTTCCCATCTCCTTTCCTTCGCCTTGCCTCACAACATACTCCAATTGGGATACGCCATAGTCTTACTGGCTCCAAACGGGAGCAGCTGGGACTCTTGTGAGGTAATCAATAATATAAAAAAAAAAAAATTGAAAGCCTTTTCGGTGTATAATTAAGTAGTAACTTATAGCCAACATTTATATATTAATGACTTAACATAATTCGGTAAACAAGACGAAGTAGGTTTATAATTTTCCGAAAATAACCGAAAAGTTGTTAATTGGGTGAAATTATAGGTGTTGTTGAAAATTTAAGGTTTTTACCAAAATACAGGAGGATTAGAAAAACAAGACATGAATCTGTATAAAAAATGTTTTATCAATATTTTGGAAAATACTTAGTTTTGCAGAGTGTAATAATTATTTACGTTTATTATCACGCCATTTCCAGAAACATTTCGATTCCGAATGTTGATAATTTACCAGGGCGATACTGAACGTACATACCACTCTGGAAATGACTGCTAGTCACCAGATCTGCATAGTCAGGTGCTTCCCAAATTTTCCTTTTCCATTTCCCTATTTCATGCAGCCTACCAACATTCCCAAAACAGGGGTTGCCAAAACCCCCCTGGCTCCGTTCAATCGGGACTCGTATGCGGAATCATATATAAAAATCGTAGTAACTTAACTAACAGACCGGTTAGACGAGCGTACAAAGAAAACATAAAAACACAAGCTTTGGACAAAGACACCATAAATACCATGCTATAAAAGCATTCAACAGTCTCACTTGAAACAAAAATTGAGGAAAACAAAAATAAATTCAGACACAAATTTAAAAAAAAAGATTAAGATGAATCTATTATTTAGATTCATCTTTATTTAGATTCATCTTTACGACGAATCGGTTTACAATACGAACTTCAAAAAATATGCTGCCGATAAATTGAAGCTTTTACCAGCTTTTTTATCTATTGGAATTACAATAAAATTATTATTTACATTAAAAAAATAACAGCGTAAACTAAAGCATAAAAAAATGTTTTTTCATGACTTCATTATGAAAAAAGAAACATTTTTCAAAATATACCCCTTTATGGCTAAGACTATTTTTGAGGTTTTGTACGTTCTAAATATTTTTCATTCTTATAAAATTATGCACAAATAAATAAAAACCACTTTTCGCTTACTTGCCTCGTGCAATTACGGCGCGCGATTTTAAATTTTGTATGGCATGAGAAACGAAATATTTCTAGCGTTTATATTCCTCTTAAAGAACAAAAAAGACATTATTACCGAAATTTTATAACATACTCAATAAAAGAATAAAATATTTATTCGCAAAAAACCAATATAAATACACATCACTCACGAACACATAACTCAATATTTGCTGATTTTTATTTAATTTAATTTTTTAAATTTTCAATCTTTATTTTTGGTTAAAATTTTTTCTTTATTTTATGTTTTTTTTTCGTCACCAGCATAATTTTTTTTTGTTCAAAATGTATTATGTATAAATTATTGTATTATAAAATGGGGCCTCCGCCACCAAGTGAGGCCAACATTCCTGGATTACACTAAAAATGTAAAATATTATATCGAAATAAAATAAATAAAAAAACTAACTAACAGTTCTTGAACTGAACTGGGGTCCAAAAACATGTCTCTAATTTTCTTTTATTTAATCAAAACCAAAATTTTCTCCGAAATCACAAGATTTGTAAGGTAGGTACTTAAATACTTACCGATCTAATAACTTACAAACCATAAATATTTTACGTAACATTTTTTAAATTTCAAATAAGGAATTTTAAAACAGATTATCCAAAGAAATGCCACCATTTTAGAAACGATTCTTTTTTCCAACTTTCTTCTAGCCGGCAGGTACCATAATATTGATTTTTACAATTTTACAGCTCGTAGTAGGGAACTACGATCAGCGAACTCTGGCGGGGTAAAAAGATAATGTCCAAACTGGCCACCATCTTAACCCGGAACCTGAACGTAACAAACAATTATACAGACAGATAGTTAAATTAAAATAGTCAATCATCGAAATTATTATTCTAGTTTCCCGATATGTCGATTTTTTAAAAAGAAATGTCAAATTTCAATGTTTGTTTGTGAATCACTTGATAATACTTGGAACATGTACCTAATAATAATATGTAATATGTAATGTAGGGGAGATAAGCTTCCATATAATTTTATCATGCAAATTCTACAAAATTGAGTATAATATTTGGGATAGGTCTGAATTGCCAGATAAAATTACATTTGGCAAATATTATCAACTAGCTCATCAAAAATACTAATTTCAGATGTCTGTGTGTCCTGCGTAACTCCGGTTAAAGGAACTCAAAGTTGACATGAATTCAAGAGTAATTTTCAAAATTGAAACTAAATTTTCAAGAATTCTGTGTCTGTGCTAGTTCGTGATAATGTCGGACAACTTAAACAAATTAATTGAGAATATTAGCAAGCAGGATTTGAATGTTTTTTACACATTTTTATTTTTATAAATTTATGACTAAAAACCACACAAATTACCATCTTATAAAGATCGCTTGAATATCATAAAAACTGTTTTTTGCTGTAGTCGATACAAGTTCCACTCAAAGACAGACAGAATAAATATCATTTTTTTTCTGATATGGAATAAATTATTACCTATATTATTAATAATTATTACATTACCTTCATCGAAAAGTCGCATCGAGGAGGATTTGAATTTGTTATTTATTAAGAATGCCAGAAGATCGAATTCCGGTGAAAATTCTGAGTGCGATTTCAAAGAGATGATGTCCAAAGGATCGCCCCAGGCAAATTTGGGAGAATCTACTCCAAGGGTTGAGGAAGGGTTGAGCCTGCTATGGATGGAGGTCTCCGAAGTGGTAGTGTATGTCAGGAACGCCAGGAGGCATTTTCGGGGCGATGCGTCGAATAGGGAATAGAAGCCGAATATAACAAGGAAAATAAAATTAGATGAGATTATTTCCTACGTCTATAATCATCAAACAATTATAGAATAAAGGAGGGCACAAGAAAGGCCTTGTGGACGTTTTCAGTGATCCAAATATTAACCCAAATCGTGCTTAAATTTCCAATACAAAACTGATTCATGATTTCGAAATTCAAATGGGATGGATATCTACGATATCAGGCCAGTCTAAGTGAGATAGAGCGCGTGCTAAATGAAACTTTCTTTTTGTATGAATTCCGCACAAGAGTCTCAACTGCTCCCGTCTGGAGCTAGTGAGACTATGGCATCCCCGATTGGGGGATGTTGTGAGGCTAAAGATAGTGGAGAGAGGAAGAAGATGGGGAAGAGGAAGGTGGGAAATACCTGGCTATTCAGATCTGGTCACCAAACACGGCTTAAGCCATTTCAAGCAACGTTTCAATTCTGAAGGTGGTCTTACACCAGGGCGATACTGAGAGTATCTTCCACTCTGGAACATCCGTTTGTTTCCATTGAAACATTTGTTTCATTCAATGTGTATGGAAGGCACTACAAGTTTTCTTGTATATTCTATGGATTCAATGAACTCTGATTTTTTTTGTAATTTAGGTGCCATTATATTATTAACATTAAATATTTGCATATAATTAATGACCAAAGAAAATTATTATAACAATTGTCATTTTCAATATTGGTACTGATGTTTCAAGTATTCAGAAAAGCGATAAAATACCTAAAAAATTTAACCAGAAAAGTAATTTAATTCTGTATTTGAAATGTCTGTTTCTGTTCTATGACGTCACAATATAATATAGACGCGTGATAAAAATCTTAAGGTGGTAAGCCAAAAAAGAGCCAATTGTATTATCTTCGATTACATAGTTTTAGTACTAAACTGCTAACTAATGTCCTGTGAAAAACTAATGTCTTGTGCTGCGTCTAAGTAAATTGTATTAAAAGGTGCCAAAATACCCTCATGTATGATGAGAAAATGTTTCCATTACACGATAAACACTAGTCAAAGCCAAGGAATAACATCTCATTTGTAAATACATCAAATTACTTTTTATTATAGATTATCGTAAATAATACAATTGTTTTCCGCTCGAAGATTTTATGCGCCATTAGAGAATGCAAGGCCGACTAAAGCACAGGGTCTGTGCGTGCAACGGCCAAATTACGAAGTCAGTGCTGTCGCTAAGTAAACTTTACTGTTTAAAATCACTCTGCTTATTTATAAGCTTGCTTTAAAAACAACAAACATCGTCACACAAACAACGTCAGTAGTAACAACTTTTTTTTTACATGACCTCGACACAGGAGGTCCTGAGGAAAATAATCTCCCTCAGGGCCTATGTCATCTTTGGGGATGCTGTGTGGAGGGTTTTTTTAAGGAAATGAAATGGAGGAGAATTCTGGGAAGGAAAGGGGTTTAAAGGGTGGGTAGGAATCTAGGGTTCAGTGTGTCCTGGTCATCCGCCTCCAAGACCTAGACAAACCTCACCCCATGAACCCGGGCACCCCTGCTAAATCACCAAACGTAGCTAACCACTTGGGGTGACCTATGGCAGAGGTGTTGGTTATCCAATAAAGGTCCCCGGGCCGGCGGTACCCATTCCCGCCTCCCAAATTGAAAATAGTATAATAACAATTGCTCTTTTATAACTTGATCACATGACACCCCAAAATCCTTCTGGCTTAAAATCCTCCCACTTTAGTCGACCTTGCGGCAGTATTCGATTGAACTTTTGAAAATGAAAACGCCGCCCGTTCCTACCGTTTATTCGCTCATACACACATATTATTTGAATGCCTCTCTTTTTCATACACGAACAACGTTTGAATTAAAAATACACTGGAAACTTCTTACTTGCCACACTTAATTATGAGTTTGTGAGACAATAGCAAGTCTAGATGTATTGTAACGTCATTGTTCCTGCTAGAGTTTTTTTTAATACCGGATGATACCAAAATAACCCTAGGTATAAAGATTGCGTAAACAAAGTTACGCTGTTGCGTAGGCTACGTTTATGTAAGCCAGCTGCATTTTTCAACAGACAATATCGTCGTGTACATTGGTATGTGGGCAAGGTATTAGGCAAAATACCTGCTACATAATTATTATGTGATTGTGTTTGTTTTGTTTTTGTCTACTGCGAATTGAAATTAAGTGGAATGTTAAGTCTCATAAAAACTGTTATAAAACGTAACAACAACTGAACAAGTTTTGCAATTTAAAAATAATAACTCATATATAGGTATTTCATTACATTCACCGGCAAAAAATAATAATAATAGTTATATAGTACCCATACAATAAGCCTGTAACTCAAAATGATTTTTAAACAAATTGTTTGCTTTTTACATCATCATAGCACTCGTATTGATGAATATTATAACAATTAGATGCAAATCCCATATTATTATTGATCATTTAATTTATCAGTGTCACTAGACGAAAGCTAGTTTTTCGCTTGAATGATCACGTCTGTCCAGAGTTCGTTGCAATATTAGTACCTACACTTTCAGTGGGAAGGGTAGTTTTACCTTCCACGCCGGACCTACTTGAAAGGCTTTTTTTATCCGGAGTCAGTGCCAGTGGGACTATGTATCCCCAATCTGGAGCCAGTGTGACTATGGTATCCCCAATCGGGGTATGTTGTGAGGCTGAAGGTAGTGGGGAGGCGAAGGAGATGGAAAAAGGAAGGTAGGGAAGTACCTGGCTATTCAGACCTGGTCACCAAACACGGCTAAGGCCATTTCAAGTAACGTTTCAATTCTGAATGGATGTTTTACACCAGGGCGATACTAATAGTATCTTCCACTCTGGAACGTGCCCCAAATAAACTATATATTATTTTAAATGAATAAATTGTGAAATAACACAAATTAATCAAATAAAATTTATTTGCCACGCCGAGATTCGATCCCGCGACCTTCGGAATGCTAGTCAAGAGCTTTACCGCTGGACTACGCTGGCCGTCATCATCAGCATCAGCATCATCATCATCTTCATCCCCTTATCCTATTCGGGTCGGGGACCCATTGCATCGACAAGGCTCTTCCATACGTCCCTGTCTTGTGCTGACTGTTCGCCCTCCATCCATGGCAGCCCCATACTCTCCTCGCACAGATTCTGGAGTTGCATTGCCCAGCTGTGTCTGGGGCGGCCCACTGGACGTCTACCCTCTGGAATCACACTTAGTATCTTCCTCGGAATTCGGTCATCAGGCATTCTAAGTACATGCCCAAGCCACCTCAGTTGCGATTTTTCTATGAAGAGTAACAGTGGTTCAATGTTTAGATATTCTCGGGTCGTCGAGTTTCTTATATGATCCCATTTCGTAACCCCTGCCACTCCTCTCAAGTTCCTCATTTCCTGAAAAGGCATTGCTGTAAAATGCTTTTATATGAATATTGTACACCAATCTCTTCTTAAGGGTCCAGAGTGTACGTATATGAATAAAACACATAAATAATATAAATATATATATTTATATGTGATACAAGTCTTCCCTATCTTCTTTTATCTCGTGGTCTTGTGAGGAAGAATATTTTATCACAAGGAAACTTACACTTTGGCACTGGAGACGCGTAAATTGTTATTTTTTTGTAATGATTTGTACTAATGTGAAAACAAGTTTTTTTGTAGGTAATATTAAGTAATACATGTATTTTTTACGCATAAAACGTCACAACACTGATTTTAACTTCTGTTTATAGTCCTATTACAAAGCAGGTTATAATTTTGGACAGTAATTTTGTGGTTGGGGTGTAGTGAGTACTTTAAAAAAAAATATTGCGTATTGCTATATTAAGCATAGGAAATGTTTGAAACTTTCCAAATACCTTATTTAAGCACCGCGAAGGTTTCTAGATTATTACAAGCACTTGACAATGCATCTGAAAAGTTTTTTAATCATCACAAAAATTCTTGCGAAACTGTCAAACATTTGGGAATGACATTTTTCAAAAAATTAAAATTCAACTTTCAAAACTCTTCAAATTAATTCATTAATTTAAAGGCTTACATAATAATTTGAATCGAATCAAGAATTATAGATATTTTAAATAGGTACCTACCTACGTTAGGTACTAAATTTATTTGATTATTCTTATAATATTTGATTGTTCTTATAATATTAAAAACAATACATATTTGTAATATATGAAAAATGAAAATTTGGATCAAAAAATGTAATAGGTGGCACGCGAGCTGTTTTAAAACTGAATGTACTAGGACTGAATATATGGAACGCGGGAGCGTCAGGGGAGGCGGAGAAGGTGGAAGGAGAACGCGGGAGGGGAAAGGGACGCGGGAGGGGAACGGGGATGCACGGGAAAGGACACGCAGGGAGAAACAATTTATTTCTTTGAATGTTGCATTGGCCGGGAACCAGCTAGGCGGTTATAAATAAATTCAATTTTTTCGAACGGGTTCCTTGTTTTTACCCGCCTGATGGGTGTTACGACGAAAGGACGATGTATTCGTGAAGAGAAAACCTTTACATAGATTCTGACTTATGTTTCATTCAGGTAACGGATGAGATATTTCAAAGTCTCTGGAGGTGATCTTTCAGATCGTCTGCAACGTACTTCTCCCTATGCGAATGTTGACAGAACTAATTCAAAACTAATTTGCCGTGAACTTCTGCGGTCAGCTTTAGTGGGTGACACATTAAATATGAAACTAATTAACCAACACATTTGTTTCCTCGCAGAGGCAGGCAGAGAGGACCGACAGCCAAACAGCTCGGTCTTGGCACATAACCTTCGCCTCATTCACATTCATACATCGTCGCATACTTACTTTACTATTATTCTGACTCTAACATGGCCCGACTCGAGTATCTGATTCTCTTGATCGAGTCTTCCTCGGGCACGACACGACATCTACCATTTGCGTCATATATTCTTTTTATACACCTTCGTTCATTCGCTATAAAAGCCAAAAACATCTGAGCGTCCCTTTCTTATTCTTACTTTTACACTTACATCAGCCTTGCATTTTTTGCTGAACTCCACATTTCTCACACGATCATACATGGTTTTACCACATATACGCCGCAGGGATCTCACTTCTACAGCATGGAATCTACTTTGATCCTTCCTCTGCCAGTTCCATGCCTCACTGCCATGCATCAGGGTAGAGGTATCAGCACTCATTGTGAATGACTAGCTTCGCTTTTTTGAGAGTGCTCCCAAACTCCCAAAAATGACTTGGTGGTTTGTTGCTAGGAGTCTTCATCATTAGCATTCTGGTAGAACGCGTTTGTCTACTAATCTGAAGGTGACCCATTGGTTAGGATATTTTACGGCCATCACTTGGGCTATAATAAGTAACTACACCTCTGCCATAAGTCACCCCAAGTGGTTCGCTACGTTTTGTGATTTATCAGAGGTGCCCGGGTTCATGGGGTGAGGTTTGTTCAGGTCTTGGTGTCGGATGCGTCTGTATGGCAGGCCGGATCGGGAGAGAATGGTTGAGGGAGTCCGTTTGACTTCTCCACCTGTAGTCTCTCGGAATATCGCCTTGCAGTGGGCCCCGATAGGAATTATTTTCCTGAGGGCCTCCTTCGTGGAGCTAATGTAAAAAAAAGACATTGTTACTTAGGATAGACTATGAAAATTCTCTTTAATACCTCAGAATATGGTAGGCGAAGTTAGAATCCTATCCAAATAATAACGAACTATATATACTGCGCCTCATAAAAACGATCAACTGTCAGATACAAACAAAATGTAAACATCGGTTAGTGCAAAAGGTTCAAAGTGATGTTAGAACCTTGTAAAATAAATTAATCTTTAAGAGGAACGTATGCGCGGCCCATTTCGACCAGTTTCATACATATCTTAAATTTGGATTTAAGATCAAAATACCAAACCAAACTGAAAAATTATTTTTGTAATCAAAAGGTATGTCAAATATCTAGTACGGACGTGAGCTACTTTATTTTTTGGGTTTAAATTATAAGATAAAGGACATTAAAGATGTTGGCGTTTCATGATTTTAGAGGCAATTTTGACAATTATTTGTGAGAAAATGAAAGACGTTCTTCTTAAAAGCTTGATGTTAAAACTTCGTCACACAAATATCTACGAAAATACGACACAAATGGCTCTGAAAAATATTTTGGTTTTAGAAATGAACCAAAGAAATGGTTTTACAATCAAAGGTAATTTTTGTAAAAATTGTCCTAACAACGTGATGATTTCTAGTGTGTACTAATTATGACAGTATAATTAAAATGAATTATTTCCTTAAGGCTATTTTATTAATTTCTTCCAAAGTCCCCGACCTTTCCACGTAGTCAATTACGATTAAAGGTAGCTAATTATTCACATTCCGAGAATGCGATTTACCCAGTCCTTTAGTAGTACCTATCTTCTTGGTACATCGTTTAATTAGTTCTTGCAAGAAATCTAATTGGCTTTTCCTCGTCTCCACGAGGCTCGGGTCAAGTGGGGACCCCGGCATTGCACGGTCTGTCGTGGGGGGTCAAAGTTGCCCTTGCGTACTCTCCTCCAATCTGACGTATTCGGAATTGACTGCCAGTCAATAATTAGAAGAGTGTAGGATGACACTGCTTTGCAAACGTCACAAGGAGATGAACGAATTTTGATTGTTTTATTTTATCTATAAAGTACGCAAAAGATAAAGATAGATAAATACCAATTAGCGGTTAATAATCCGCTCTTGGTTCGGCTTCGCCCAGTTAGTGTTGGGACCATTTTATAATTCCAATAGAAACTGGTTCCAAAAATAGCCCGTTCCTCGGATACATTGTCATCTAGTGTAGCTAGTCACCGGGCCAAAGTAACCGAGACAGGCAGTGACGTTATATGTAATATATAGCCGCTTGACAGTATTACCGTCAATCTTTCCATATCCGGAGAGATACTACATATTCACAAATTCGTAGCAGTTATACCTAGGAGGGACACGCAGGTCCCCATCCGACCTGCTGACGGAAGTGGCGACATCTTGTGACGAATTCCTGAATTCGTCACAACGCTAGCTTTGTTTGAAATTCCACGTACACAGATGTTATTTGTGGCGCGGCGCCTATGACGTGGCGTCAGATATGCACTCGAAGCCGGGTTCTGAAATTCAACCAAGCAGACGCAAGCCTAATAATACTATTCGACTGTCCAATAACCGTAAAAATATCTTATAACTATTTATTTTTATGTAATGAAAAGTGTCTGGGGCGGGTGGGCGGTTTGACTTTGTTTTTTATGCAAATCTACAGATTGGTGAAGTTTTACCGACTTGACCTTCGACACAAGAGAAAGATCACCGTCTGTATGAGATTTTGAAAAACTATCCCCTTTCCCATTGTTTCAAACATAATTTCTATTATTTCTATTGTTGATGAAATTTTGTACACTTCACGTAAAGCAATAGGAAAATTTATAAAACTATCGTCATCTGATTTCCAAATAAGAATAAGTAGGTATATAAAAATACAAAAATAGACAATAATGTTAAGTCGAGCAAAAATCAGAGAATCGAGAAATTTAGGGAAGTTTGGGTGCCATAATAAAATGTATATAAAGAATAATAAGAAGATAAGAATAAATACAATGTATTGTATAGCCCGGTGTATCAGCCAGTCTGTATCTTTGCTATGTAAAATGCAAGTATTATAAGTGGTCACATATTAAATTGATTCGCTTTGAAATAAAAGTTTTAAAAAGCTCCGGGCAGTGAGATTAGTGTTTACGACAAGTTGTACTTTATCGGATTAAAATTTTGGCTTTGAATTGGATTTAAAAAGTTTTAGAAATACTGTTAATCTCCTGGAACGAATTTAAACTGCGAGGAGGCTTTGTATTTTTGGTTTTCTGTTATTCATATGTATTATCATTCATTACTATTATTGGAAAAATCTAGATTGTTTTAGATGCAATTGTATGAAAACACATAACACGCTTTTTTTTAATAAACCATTTGAACTGTTGTTTATTCTACTTAATTCTATAATTCATTATTATATTATTATGACGTATTTAGGATGATATACGATGACGTCAATGAGGAACCAACATTATGCAAATTATTGCTTATTTTAGTAGCAGATTTACTGAATCTCAGATCTTTTGATAAACACTTGTCTTATTATTAAGTTTAGTGGTCCTTGATTTGTTTACGTTAGCTCCACACGGGGGGCCCTGAGGAAAATAACTCCCCTCAGGGCCTTTGTCATCTTTAGGAATGCTGTGCGGAGGGTCTTTTTAGGGAAAGGAATGAGAGCAAGTTCTGCGAAGGGCAAAGGTATGAGGGGCGGGTAGGAATCTGAGGGTCTAGAGCAGTGATTCCCAAAGTGGACCAGGTTGACCCCTAGGGGTTCACGGGAGACCCGACGGGGGTCCACGTAGGCGCGATAAAGAAATGGGGGTCCACAAGTTGTAAGTGGATTGAGACCCATCCCATGCGCCTTATCCATATCCCATCCGACCCCCGTCTCATATCCCATTTCGCCCCCTCCATAACGTGGCTTAATGGGATATGGGTGTACTGTACTGGGATGGGAAAATACCCATATCCCATTACGCCCCCTCCGTCGTGGCAAATATAATTTGGAATACTGGTCCATTTTGCCCCCGTTTGAAAAAAGTCGTAGATTTGATACTGCTCCGTTGTGACAGACCACACCTCGCCATTTATTCAATATTCAGTACAACGCGTGTTAAGTTTTGGGAATGTGGTAGAAATGTACCAGTAGGGGGTCCACCGTGACAAGTAAAATTTTGAAAGTGGTCTACGAGAAAAAAAAGTTTGGGAACCTCTGGTCTAGAGTGACGAACATATTAATCAATCCCTCCCGCTGCGGGGCAAGGCAATGTTCCGAGAGGTTCCATGCCAACTCAGAATCAAGTCAATTTAAAATTTAGAAAACGTAAGAATTTGTTTGTTTTCTTTCAACAGCTTGTACATAATGTACATGTATATTATTATATGTGAATTCCAGGTGGGAGAATTGCATTCAAGTTGACTTCTTACATTTGACGAAAGTGCACAATTTATGACAACTTTTTGATTGTGAAACTGGCTAATGTGAATTTTGTAAAGTCGTTGCTACCTTTTATTAAAATTGTTGATTCTAATTTAAATAACTCAGATCAATTATGATTCAGTATTCTGTTTCATCTCAGGGTGTGTACCAATTGACCATATGGTCGCAGCATCAATTATTAGGAGGACATGACGAGTTCTGCGAGCTGCACACACAAATAAGAGTACATCTGTGACTTGGTTCATTGGTTCGTCGGTTCTTCTGGTGGGCGAATCCAGGAATGGATGAATCATAAGAAGCTGTGAACCCCGGTTGACTTAACCTTCCCAGTACCGAATTGAATGCAAACGTTTCCAAGATGACACGTAGCGTTACCGTTTGAATATTCAGGTGTTATTTATATCTTACTTATGTACTTCCAAGTTAAGTCTGTAAAAAATGCGTGTCTAAAAATACAGTTTGCTTTAAACCTGAAATTATGTTAAACCAATATTGAAGGTATCTGTTGAACTGTTCTGTTCTGTTGGCATCCCAACAATCTTCACGTGAAGTGTGTTGTGGACGTATCGGTGTGCCGTAATTAAGTCAAATTTACCTCACTTCAGGTTAAATTGATCGAATATTTTCAAATATTCTTTCTTGAACAGAAAAGAAATTTCGTTGAACGTATGGGGAGTAGGAATAAAGAAGTCTTATGCATCTTGGCGACCTCAGTTTTCTTTCCAATCGATTTATGACAATTCTAAAGATTTATCTCTCCCGACTAGACTTGATAAGTAAAATTTTTTTTAATAATTTTTCATTTACTCACTTGCCCACGTTGCCTCTAAAATCATGAAACCCTAAAATATTTAATGGCCTATATCTTATAATTTAAAGCAAAAATAAATAAAGTAGCTCAAATTCGTACTAGATATTTGATATACCTTTTGATTACAAAAATAATTTTTCGGTTTGGTTGGGTATTTTGATCTCAAATCCAAATTTAAGATTTGTATGAAACAGGCCGGAAAGGGCCGCGCAAACGTTCCACTTAATAAAATATATTAAATAAAAAAATGCACTTTTTTGGACGCGAGATCTACTGTATATAGGTAGATCTATAATATATAGTTATCTACTGTATACAATGTAACTACCAGTCTAATATCGCTTTAATTTATTATTTATTATTCTATATTTTTCTTGATGTGCTATAACGTTTTTTATGTTGTGTAGGTTTGCGAAGATGATATTTAAAGATTACAGAAGCTAGGTTATGTAGTTTGTCATCTTTTGTCAACGGGAATTTTTATTTTGTTGATTTCTGGCCAACACGAACTGAGGGTAAAGGACAAAAAGATTAAGCAATAAAAAAAATGTTGTTTTCGCGGTTTGTTCGGCTAATTAGCACAATTAAGTAGAAGGATAAAAACATTAAAGGGTTTTTGTTGAATATTTCAATCATTTAATTTCAATTTCGCGTTTTTAAGAAGAATTAAGTGTCATACAACGACATGTTATCCTTTCAACTAACAATTGGATCCAAAGTTTAATCACTGATTGGTAACGATTGTGTTAATGTTGTTTTATTACATTTTGCATAATTCTATATAAATAGTCGTAAAAAAATGTACTTATTTTGGCTTACCTACCTCTGCTTTTTTTACATTTCCTTAGAAATTTATATTTTTGTTAAAAGACAAAAGATTTGTTTAACACTTAAAAAAATGATGACCTCCATCCAAAAGGTTCGAAACGTGAAGTGCGCAGATAAATTAATTTAAATTTGTATAGACTTATTTCACATATTATTGTTAATATGTGTTATAGTATATTTACGGTAGGTGCGTTCCAAAGTCCATACTGTCAGTATCGCCCTGGCGAAACAACAATATTCAGGATCTAAACGCTGTTTGCAATGGCATTAGCCGTGTTGAGTGACAATATCTGAATAGTGAGGTACTTTATAACCATCCTCTTCACATCTCCCTCCCCTCTCCATACCCTCCAGCCATGCAGCATTCCCCGAGGGTAGTAGTATGCCGTAATCCCGACGATATTATATAATGTGTACCTACATATGAACATATCTAAACAATTGTTTCAAGAAAGTGATATTTTGGACCTTAGACGAATTCAAAGTTTAAATATCATTGAAGAAGAAGATAACACTTATAATCTAAATGAAAATGTGAAAGAGAACAAGATACAGAAAAATAAAAAAGGCAATGGTCGCAACCGGGACTCGAACCCAGACCTCTCGTCTAACCGGGACGTGCGCGTTAACCAATTTCGCTATTGCCACCTTCTGTCAAACCGTCATATTTGTCAATCTCATATTTCAAATATTTTAGAATCAACAATATTATCTTCAACTAGTTCTTTTTTCCATATTATGGGCAACTACTCTTTTTATTGGAACAATCATTCTAAGAATTGTTTTGTAACCTGAATAGCGTCTCGGATAAATGTATCCGAATTTATTCATATGGAACTATTGACTTTATGAAAGTCTAAATGAATATTCAATTTTTTATAAGAAAAACTCTCTTTTTATAACTTTTTAAGGTTATTCCCATCAACGTAATATATCATTGAAGAAGAAGATAACACTTATAATCTAAATGAAAATATGAAAGAGAACAAGACACAGAAAAATAGAAAAAGACAATGGTCGCAACGTCCCGGTTAGACGAGAGGTCTGGGTTCGAGTCCCAGTTGCGACCATTGTCTTTTTCTATTTTTCTGTGTCTTGTTCTCTTTCATATTTTCATTTAGATTATAAGTGTTATCTTCTTCTTCAATGATATATTACGTTGATGGGAATAACCTTCAAAAGTTATAAAAAAAGAGTTTTTATTATAAAAAATCAAAGTTTAAAATTTGTTTACACGTTTCCAAACAATTTCTTGTTTGGAAACGTGTAAAAAATTCTTGCCAAAGATTTGGCACCTGTGTAAATGTTAACAAGTACCCCATTGCAAAACCAGCCCAAAGCCCAATGATTAGCCTAAAGGCGTATTAATTTTACTGCCCATAAAATGTAAAATTCCAACCTTTAAAGAGTCCAAGTTGCATCAAATCATCACTCTTATAAAAAATATATGAAATTAAATTATGGCTATAATCCACTAAAACCGGTTTAATATTTTTCTTGTAGGTTTTAACTTAAGGCGCCGTATACCCGCTCAAAAATAAGAAGAAGGAGAGACTTTTTGTAGACCTGACATGACATTTCTGTAAAAAAAATTATAAATAAAATTTTGGTCATCAGCGGCCTTTTTTGGTGTTATTTTCTCTTCAATGTGAAATATGTCAAACATTATTATAATACCCACGCACAATTTTGCCTTTGTGGGATTTTTCCTTTCCTTTTATTTTTTTATAGTTTCATTTTATTACCTTGAATGTTGATCCAATGCAAGAAAAATTTTAATAAAAAAGTAATAAAAAAATGTTCACATTAAAAACAACTTTTCTACTTTATCTGTAATCTAAAGTTGGAGCTAACTTTCTTCGTCGTAGGTTATTGGTTTATTAGTAATAATTTTGTTTTTTATCTTTTGCCACGAGGAAAAACTATCCAAATAATATGACAATAAATATTCAAGTTTTGTATTGTTTTTTCTCATAAAAATATTATATACCCAGGTGCTCATCATTTCATCGATTAGTATTTTTATTAAAGTTTATTTGTTGATACATTTAAAACTGACGTTTGCTTACAAAATGGCGTCTCAAATAAACAATATTAATATTTAAAATGTTCTAATATTGCGAGCCAATGGAATGTGGTAATAATACTTAAGTTATGTTACGGTGGTGGTGGGATGAATGGACGGAATGCATAACGCCTAGGTTATATAATTAGAAAATAGCTCTCGGGAGTTCATTGAATAAGAGAAGATCACTATTTCTACAGTAATTTGATGACTTGTGGTTTTTTTTAGATTATCTTTTTAAATTATCTTCAAAGAGAGAGGTCCAAATCTATTAAGTAGTAGGTACGTTAATACACAAACACTAGCTTCTACCCGTGGCTTCGTTTGAATGATATTAGGCGGAAATTACTGTAGCGCTTGCACTTATCAATTATCCCCCCCCTCACCCTCTCCCACCTCCTCCCCTCCCCCCCTCCGCCCCTGAATTCCATACATTAATTCCTGTTACATTCAGTTTTCGAACAGCTCGCGTGCAACCTAAATTTCATAATGCCAGAGCTCACCAGTAGTGAAAAAAATAATTATCCAATTTTGTGCAGTATATATATTTACTGCTGTTTAGTTCTAGAGCTGTAGAAACGATTCCGCGATTTTTCATCTCGTGACAAAATATCTCCGACAAGATATCCTTCGATAAAATATCCTACGGACAAAACAACCCCCTCTGCCATAGGCCACCCCAAGTGGTTCGCTACGTTTGGTGACTAAGCAGAGGTGCCCGGGTTCGTGGGGTGAGGTTTGTCTAGGTCTTGGAGGCGGATGACCAGGACACACTGAACCCCAGATTCCTACAAACCCCTTAAAACCTTTTCCTTCCCAGAACTCTCCTCTCCCCCTTTTCCCTAAAAAAAACCCTCCACATAGCATCCTCAACGATGACATATTCCCTGAGAGAAATTATTTTCCTCAGAGCCTCCTGTGTGGAGCTCATGTAAAAAAAATATATATATATATATATAAATGATCCACATCATTATTATAATTTTCGAAGATAATAAATACCTACATTAATCCGCTTAAAACATCAAAAAATACTTCAAATAATTATTAAAGTTACAATAATATTGTTCAAACTACAAAAATTATTTCAACACTTTGAACTTTGTAACAGTCAGATGTTATTGCTAAATAATACCTAAAGGAAAACCAGTTAAGGTTTTTGTTTATTTAATACACGTGTTTAACAAAATAAAATTTAATCTGGTGATAAAAAACAACTTAACTTTAGCAATATTTTTTTAGATTGAACAAACTGAATCCAGTAGAACTATTGAATCAGAAATTAGAAGTAAATTTGAGACTGAAGGCAGGGAGAGAGAAATAAGATAGGTGAAAGGAACTTTGGCAAGTACCTGGCTATTCCGATCTGGTCACTAAACACGGTTAAAGCCTTTTCAAGCAACGTCACTTTTCTGAAAGGGGATCTTTCACTAGGGCGATACTGAAAATTACTACTATTTATTTTTATTTTTGTATGAATACCGCACAATCCCCGATCGGGGTATGTTGTGAGGCTGAAGGTAGTGGGGAGGGGAAGGAGACGGGGAAAAAGAAGGTGGGAAGTACCTGGCTATTCAGATTTGATCACCAAACACGGCTAAAGCCATTTCAAGCAACGTTTCAATTCAAATTCAATCTTCCACTATGGAACGTGTCGCAAATACAATTTATATTATTTTTAGTGAATTAATTGTGAAATAACACAAATTAATCAAATAAAATTTGTTTGCCACGGCGGGATTTGATCTCGCGACCTTCGGATTGCGAGTCAAGAGACTTATCGCTCGACCACGCCGGCCGACCATAAATGAGAATATTGCGAATAACAAAGCAGTTTATATTTATAAAGATTTTTTTTAATGGGTATGGTAAATATCCTACACGAAAAACTTAATTAAGAAAATCTTTTAGTAGAAATGCAGCGTTTGTTTCAAATATGTTTTAGGCAATTTTTTCCACGCAACTAGGTCGAAAATTTAAAATAGAGGTATCATAGTTAAAAAAAACTTAGTTTTCACTGGTTGATTATTTTCCCATCATGAATTAAAAAAAATCATTAATTTGTCAAAAGTCTAAAATAATGCATATCGAGCAACGTACCTTCATGTTAAAATTCAAACTTACCAATATTATTAACGCCAAAGTTTGTTTGTATTGGATGTATAATTATTTGTTACTCTTTAACGCAAAAACTACTCAATAGATTTGAATGAAACTTCATAATAATATAGCTCATACATCAGAATAACATATAGGCTATATATAATGGTACGTTCTGTCGTTATGAAATTTGTAACGGGTGTTTTTTTAAAGGTATACAAATTCAAAATGAAAAAAAACACGTTAAAATAATGTTAATGTCCATGATATTGGCTTTATTTAATAGATAATATTATGCCATTATTGTTTAAATATGATTTCGGGCATGTGAGCGCCACGGCTAGCTCAAATGAAGCGCAATCTTGAAGTCCAATTTTCGACAACTTTATCGGGCAACTGGGGCCATATATCGGCAAAACCACGGCGAATGTTGACTTCCAAATGGTCCAACGTCTCTGGTTTATCAGCATAGACTAGTGACTTCACATACCCCTAAAGAAAGTAATCTAATGTGGTGTGGGATCACACGGTCGAGGAGGCCTAGGCCCGGATCTTTCCGCAGAATCTGTCACAAAGTGGATGGCCACAGCTGCAATTGCTGTGCACGATGGCGAATCGACTCATTCGGATTCTCCTCAACACTACTCTCCACAGCAGCAATAACTTCTTCTTTGTCGTCTTTGTGGATGCTGATCTGATCCACTAGAGTGTACGATGTGTGTAAACGATCCATGATCTTCCGAATAACTTGCTCGGATAGATGATTATGTCGACAGTAAAATGTACCTAGGGCACGATAAGTTTGGCGAACCGAACCATGATTTTCAAGATAAATTTGCACAATTTGCAATCGCCCGTTCTGTCGCCAGTCTATTCATAGTGAAATGGCAAAACGTACTAACTACAAATCAACTGTCAACTGACAGTCAAATTGACAGTCTGTAAAAACAATGGTGCCAGTTTTAAAACCAAACCTCTAAAAAAAAACACCCTTTATAAATGAAAATGTGTGCATTTCATGTATTTTAGCTGCAGGGAGGAAAGGTTGGGGGAAGGGGAAAGGGGGAGGTGGGGTTCGCTAAAAGGGGAGAGACGAGGAAGGGGGAAGGCGGGGAAGGTGGAAGGGAACGGGGACGCGCGGGAAAAGACATGCAGGGAGAATCAATTTATTTCTTTCAACGCATGCCGGGGACCAGCTAGTAATTCATAATTCATCGCTTCAATAAATAACATCTACCAATAAATAATTGTAATTATTGGGTCTAATAAATTTCAACTATTTGCAAGGTCATTTTTCTCTAATAACAATAAAGTTATGCCTGTATCAAATAGGCGTATTAAATTCTTGGACAAAAATGATTTCTGATCAAATTACTTAGTATTTCTTTCAATTTACAATGGTCATTTAAAAAAATGACTAATTTGAGTCAAGAATTTTAGACTGTTCGTTATTTTACCGTGACGAATAAATACATACAACGAATGTTTTTAGTATTTGTGTTTGCTATTATAAATTTTTGTTTTAGTTTTTAATCGCGTCACCAGAATGACCACAAATGTGTAATAATATCATTCCAACAATCTGTTGTGAATTCATTTGTAAATGTGTACCTTATCTATTACTCATTTGCTAGAAATTAATGAAATGAATGTGCGACTAAGTTTTGTATGACAGAGACAGCATGTGTTCGGTTCGGTAGGTGTAAAAGGTACACAGTGTCTCTTCATCACCTGTCAACCCCGCTCCAGGAGATCCAGCACGAACGATCGATAAAACTCTATATCAATACGATATTGACTAAATCCGTCATCTATCAATATTTATGAGCACGGTCAACAATTGATAAGAGATATTCCGACCGGCGATAAAAACGTTTTAGTGCTGCCCCCATACTTTCAGATAAGTTTCGGTTAACTGTCAATATACACGTATTTTTAATAATGTTGTTCACTTTGCAAAATAACTGACTCATTAATGAACGGAGTTGAACTAACGAAGCTCTTAGAATTGAAAGAAGTGATTTGAATCCGTTCGGGCCAATAGCGCTACATTGATTCGGGCTTGGAGAACCGAAAGATATTAATATAACAAGTCGTAAATAAAGACCTCATTAACTAATTAACTCTCTTTTTTGGTTGGTCGAAATTCGACCATAATTAATTTAATGTGTAATGTTTTTTTTATCGATTTAATGCATAATTTAAAAAAATATTAGCCTTCTGCACTCCTTCTCTTATAAACTATAAGTGTGCAAAATTTCATACTCCTCCGTCCGCGCAATTTTCGTAAAAAGGGGTACAAAGTTTTTGCTTCACATATTAATATACTGATTGGCGTTCGGAATATCAATCCATAGAAAACACCTCCAGTGTTTCCAGCGTGAATCGATTTCTTATTTATTCCCTGTCAATATCTGTCGACAGTACAACCATGCTCGGGATAACGATATAAAATCGTCGAAAGTTACACTATCGATTCGATATTGTCGATTTCTCTCTTAGTTAGTCCCCCAGGTACGTTGAATTGGCTGAAAAGTATCAGGAGTCACAGTCGCAATTGTCGCATTGTTTCTCTCTTAAATTTTGCAAATCCCAGGAATTTTTCTGCGTAAAGAGTGTTACTTAAAATACCCCATATGGAAAAGTTCATAGGAGTTATATCAGGGCTCCCAGATGGCCACAAAACAGCAGGAAGAAGCGCCGCTGCTTCAGCCTTTACCATAAGCTTTCAACAACATATTTCCTGGCCATTTATTGGATTGGTAAGAATGCTCCTGGTTTATGGCCACCGAGAACCCCTGATCTAACTATGAACCAAGCGGCCATTATCCGATTTAAGAGCCACCAATCTCTTCTAAAAATAGCCCTGGGCAGAAGTCCTCATTAAGTCGCCTAGTTAAAAGTCCATTGTCGAATGAGAATTGCAATTTATCCGAGTGCATTGTCCAATCAGTGCGGCGAATATCTATTATACCTATATAAGTGTAGCTAGAGGTTAAGATATTAACCAAATGTTAGATTTGTGAATGTTAGATAGCAAGAAGTTAGATGAATGATGTGCAGGTTAGGGTTATTTAGGGTTTGGTGATCATTCCGACCACGAATATTGCGCACATATATTTCGCGTGCGAAGTTTTTGCAACTCCGAACATAGATTATTCGGCACATTAAAAACTTCGACCACAAATTACCTATTCCAAAGATTTTTTTATTTCATTATTAAAAATATTTTATTGCAATAGCGAAATTGGTTAACGCGCACGTCCCGGTTAGACGAGAGGTCTGGGTTCGAATCCCAGTTGCGACCATTGTCTTTTTCTGTGTCTTGTTCTTTTCATATTTTCATTTAGATTATATGTGTTATCTTCTTCTTCAATGATTTATTACGTTGATGGGAATAACCTTCAAAAGTTATGAAAAGAAGGTTTTTCTTACAAAAAATTGAATATTCATTTAGACTTTCATAAAGTCAATAGTTCCATATGAATAAATTCGGATACACTTATCCGAGACGCTATTCAGGTTACAAACCAATTCTTAGAATGATTGTTCCAATAAAAAGAGTAGTTGCCCATAATATGGAAAAAAGAACTAGTTGAAGATAATATTGTTGATTCTAAAAAATACTTGAAATATGAGATTGACAAATATGACGGTTTGACAGAAGGTGGCAATAGCGAAATTGGTTAACGCGCACGTCCCGGTTAGACGAGAGGTCTGGGTTCGAGTCCCAGTTGCGACCATTGTCTTTTTCTATTTTTCTGTGTCTTGTTCTTTTCATATTTTTATTTAGATTATAAGTGTCATCTTCTTCTTCAATGATATATTACGTTGAAGGGAATAACCTCCAAAAGTTATAAAAAGAGAGTTTTTCTTATAATTTTTTTTATTTTAATTCTCAATTCATCGATGATTCTTTCTAGTAATTGGAGAATTGATTTTTTTTACGGACTATTTATTTATTGCGCATGTACAGGCTCAAGCAAACAATTCGTCTTAATATTTTAAATCATAACTTCCAAAATGTGTTTTTTTCTAAAATAATTTAATTAGCGCCATCCAATGAAAGAACAGATTATGAACAATTTTAAGTGTAGGTATTATTATCATGGAAATACCTGTACAATTATTTTCAATAATTTATTAGCGATCCAAAAAATGTACTCTTACATGACTATATTACAAGAGCAATCCGAAAAGGAAAATACACAAAAAGGAAGAATCAGAATGTATTTAAATGATTTGTATTCAAAGGTGTCCAATTTTTATTTTATTTTCATATTAACCACAGAGACTTGATAAAAAAATGTGCTGAATCTTAAAAGTTTTCATTTGAAGAAGTTTTCGCCTAAAACTAAATACATTATTAATTCGCGAATTGGTGGATTGTATGGATTAAATCCTTACAGAAGGCCCTGTAGAAGGAAGTTTCCCTCAGGACCTGTCATCTTTAGGGTTGCAGTGCTAATGAATTTAACCCCTTATAGGCTTGTTTGTTCGCTTTCGGGAACAGCTCATATTAGTCTCATAGAAATCGTTTTGTCTTTCTTGTCATGGTGAGAAATATGATCTAAACCAGGACTTCCCAACCAGGGAGGCACGCCCCTCTAGGGGGGCGTAGAGAAATGTCAGGGGGGGGCATAATAGGTACGTTTGCATTTCTGAAAAAAAAATCTATTTAACGCGTAGGTAAATTAACTGTTCCGAATGGCGTTAGTATTATTAATTGAGTTAATATAAAAAAAAATATATATTTTTGTTGATACTTAATTAAGGGGGGCATGAAATTTTTTTTTTGGTTCGGGGAGGCTCGGCGAAATAAAGGTTGGGAAACCCTGATCTAAACGGTGTTAGAAACAGAAAACACCACGCTTTATATTTAAATGTAAATGTTAACCACAAAAGAATTAAAATGTACATCTACATCAAGCCAAAATTTCCGACCGCAATTTGAAACTTATTTTTTAAATTCGTAAATTTTTTATTTATTATTTTTATGAAAACGACAAAAAAGTGAGGTGACGAAAACGTTTATAATATATTTGTCTAACAAAATATGTGTGTATTTTTTTCCTTAGCAGTCATTTTAGTTAGAAAGTCGTAGGATGAGCCATTTTTTAAACTTTAAGTTTGTAGTACAAAATTTTATATTTAAAAAATATACATATTTATTTCTAAGAATAAGATTTGAAAGCGTATTTCATCACCTTTCAAAAATAGTTTTAGTTTTCTGGTGCGTTAAGAAATGTTTCATTTATGACAATATGCCGGAGGCCTAAGGGGTTAAGAATGAGTATTAGAAACGAACAGTTCTCATGTGATTAATGTCAAATTGGGCGCGCATTTGGCATGCTTCCCTACTGTTCACCGATGAACGGAATAATCTGTCTGCGGAAATATCCGCGTTCGAAGTCTTCAATGTGTGGAATAATCTGCGTCCGAAATTTTCCAAATGCGGAATCATCCTCTGTGTGCGCAATGTTCGTGATCGAAATAATCCTTGCCCCGTGGTTTGATAGTGTAATATTTGTGTTGGTTCAGCCTCCGGATAAAGAAGCCATGTGACATGATCGCGGGCGCCGAACTCCATTTAGGACCAATTGGCCTGGTTTAATCTATCTGCCCTGAAAATAGAGGATGTTCGAATCTGTAATCCAGGGGCGCGATATACCTTCGGGTCAATTGCCCCAGGCGAAATATATACTTCCTAATCGTTTCGTAATCGTAATCGAGGAATAAAAGTCGATTTTGTATGTAAATATTTACGTTTTGATACATAATTATATAATAAAGAAAACTAAACGCTTCGACTCGATTCGATTTCTCGATCGCCCGAGATGCCGTAACCGAAGAGATTTCCATCTCTATGACATCATCTGACGCGAAATGCCTCGGTGCCACTTTTAACATTGGTTCGTTTTTATGCATATAAATAATTTTTCAGGAATTTAATATACCGTCTATCGCAGAATTGTATGAGAGAAACGCCTTATGTCAAATTTATAGAATACTAGCTTTTCCCCGCGGCTTCGCTCGCATGGTATTACGGAAAATTACTGTAGCGCTTGCACTTATCAATTATCTCCCCCCCCCACCCCACCCCCATCCCCTCCCGCATTCCATATATTCATTCCCTTACATTCAGTTTTCAAACATCTCGCCTACCACCTAAATTTCATAATGCTATAGCTCAAAGAAAAAAAGAATTACTTATCCAATTTTGTTCATTCGTTCGGAATTTATGCGCTTACAAACATTTCGGATGTTTATTTTTATTTAAATATTTGGAAGTTCGTTAATATAATAAAAAAATACTCTATTTATCATTCAGTCTTTATAATCGTTTATATTTTTAATACAGGAACTCAAATCTGACATTTACTTCAAGCTTGTCCAAAAAAAAAACGAATTCTAATATTTAAATTTTCTGCAGTAGTAGCTGACCAGTAGACTGAGTGCCTACCAGCATAGAGCCCAAAAATATATCAACATTGTTTCCATGGAAAAGATTTTTTTCTGACGTTAGCAAAAACTCGCTTTTGTTAGCGACAGAAAACGTATAACAAATATAATATATTAATATTTATAATTTCATAACGCCAGAGCTTACCATCATATACAACCTGTAGTCTGCGCATATAATTTAGCTTTATATTGGTGAAAGAATTATTAAAGTCTTTATATTGTGTTATGCGTGAAAAGGTCATAAATAAACTCGAGCAGTTTCGCATTTATAATATTAGTATGGATTTTATCAAAAAATTCACCCCTCAGACAGCATAAGCAATAGATTTAAAACTAATGGCTTAATAGCCATCCTTGCTTAGAACGACCAGGGCTCAGCACCACTATTTGTATTTAGGTGTGAAATGGTACAATATATTATTGTCCAAAAACAAAATTAGTATAACCGAAACAATGAACAATTCAAAAAGCAAATCAAGTCCCTGAAATAAGATAATAATATATTGTACCCTCAATTTAATCTGTAACATTTAATATTGCAAAAATATATATTATTATTGTCTTTCAATAACTATTTTTTTTTATACCTAATGTCAAATAATTTTTTTAATTTATTTTATGTCTTTGATCATTGTTTACATATTTCATTAGAACATTATTTTTTTTTGCATGTAAATACTCCTCCCATAAAAACGAGCTCCTAGGGCTCAACTTGTGGAGTTGTAGAATAATAATGAATTATTGTACTAACTTTATTGCATAATGTAATCACTTGTAATGTTAAAGAAATTTCTTGTAAATAAATAAAAAATTTCAGTATTAAGACATGCTACAAAAAATTATGATGGAATTGGAACGGATGGAAGACGAATAAAATTCTAGAAAGAGCTTTATTTTAATACCTGCCAAACTAAAAAACGATGGTTTTAAGTTTGTACAGCTCTGTAGGTTTTCACAAGAATTTTTATTTTTTTTTACATTAGCTCCACACAGGAGGCCCTGAGGAAAATAATTTCCCCTAGGGCCTATGCCATCTTTGGGGATGCTGTGAGGAGGGTTTTTTTTTATAGAAAGAAAGAAAGGAGGGGAGAGTTCTGGGAAGAAAAAGGGTTTAAGGGGTGGGTAGGAATCTGGGGTTCAGTGTGTCGTGGTCATCCGCCTCCAAGACCAAAACAAACCTCACCCCATGAACCCGGGCACCCCTGTTAAATCACCAAACGTAGCGAACCACTTGGGGTGACCTATGGCAGAAGTGTTGGTTATCCAATAAAGGTTCCCGGGGCGACGGTACCCATTCCCGCCTCCCAAATTGTATAAAAAGAATAAAACACGTCGCAAGATACACGAACGCCTCATGATGTAAATGATTTTGGTAATAGCTGCATTAATGCTTGGATAATCAGAATCAAATGTTTTCAACCCTTATTTTTGCCCTCGCCACCCCCTTACATTTCTTCAACGCCTTCTTGTAGCCAATAACGCCCCCCTGGATCGCATCAGCGCCCCCAAGGAGGCGATACCATCAACTTCGTTGTACATGTTTAATGCTCCTCAAATGATTCGGAAATCTGCGTTTCGTGACCATCACACTCCTCATTCGTCCTTGAGACTTTTGATAGCATCACTTCCGGTTCCGGCAGAGCTGCTGCCTGGTTCACCACGGCCGGAAATGCAGCCTTCCTTCCGCTCCTGAAGATGGACATGCGTAGAATTCAATTATTCATATCGGATGTGCCAACCTGCGCACGCTGCACAAAATGTACAACCGTCTACCGTAAATCAAATTAACAATCAATGCCAACATCAACAAGTTGTAAAATTACTTATTTAGATTAATTTTATTCATAATTGTAAACACTTGCGTTATTAGGCCATTGTAATTCGAATTAATACGAGTATTTATGAATTTAAAACATTTGTTTTATGTTTGAATTATTTAAGACTGAACTATAAACGGTTGTCTAAGGACGGGTTGTTTCAAATAATGTATTTATTTATTAACGCCATTTTTAGGGGCTTTTACATACGTAAAGTATGAGTAGTAAAGAGGAGTATGTATGCATACGGTAGTAGTATACAACGGTGACCGGCCAACTCGGAATGAAACCAACTCAGAACCATCTCAGATAAGTCATTTAGAGTGATAAAAAAATATATTTAAAAAATTGGTAAAATAGGTTATGTTAGGTTAGGGTTATCGGCTAATTTAAAACGATTTTTTTCATAGATTTAAATGACTTTTCAAGGAGGTGTTGAGTTGACATTATTCCCAGTTGGCATGGAACCGTATACAACATACATTTCAAATCACATAATCATGCAATAAACTAAATCAATAATTTATTTGAGAAAGCTACTTTATAGAATTTTAATTTGAGTTCAAATAAAATCATAAAAAGATATGCGCCCTTGTTTCGTGGCGAAAATACTTCATTTGTTCTGTTTATTTACGGTCTTACAAACTAATATATTAAAGAATATATATTACATTCTTATTTTGCTCAGACATTATTGAAAAATTATAAATACTGTTGATCAAAAAATAATTACAAAAAGTTCATAATTTTAATAGTTTTATTATTACGAGTTTGAGCATTTTTGAATGTAGATATTTATGAAAGCAAATTTTGAATGAAATAACATCGATGTTGAGTTATTATGTTAAAATGCTGGTAAAGAGAAAAAATAATCTTTCTCATCGGAACCGCCCTGTACTGTTGCAAGGATACGATCGCAAGATCTTCGTTCGACGAAATTTAAATTCTCGGCCGCTGGTTAATGGCTCTCAATGGCCTGATTTTATAATTTAAAACACAAAAATAAAGTAGTGTACATCCTACTCCTACACAATTTGAAAAAAAAACAGTTTGAGAGGGTATTTCGGCCCCAAATCAAAAAATTTTGCTTTCTATGAAAAAGATCGAGCGGCCGTTCGTAATTTAATCATTTTTTACAATAAATATAAAATGTTTTATCTTTTACGTTCATTATTGCATTGCATTGATGTTTTGTGATTCAGAATTATTGCAGGCTCGAAGTAAACCCACATCTTTCTTACGTAAGTTCATATTATTATGGTCAAACGGGCAAATCCACTTTAGCCCGGTCAGTGTGGTGCAATATAGTATTATGTGGAAATAATTGCTACGGTTTTACATTTGCTCATTTTATAAACGGTATACCTTAAACCGCCGCTACGCGAATTTCTACCGATTTCTTGCATATGTCCCTTGAACATTTGAAGTTTTTAAGCTCTTACACAAATATATGTTATTTTTGAGGATAATATCTGTACAATCCCCACGCCGAAACGCAAATTATATGAAATTCCGTCGATAGAAAAAATCGCAAAGTATGCTTCGAAAATTTTTATTTTCACGCCTGTCTGTATTATTTAACAAGTTAAATGTATGAAAAAATTCACAGTGTTTCTTTGAATGTTGTTTTAGACAACCCCCAATTTTTGCTCTATTCTAAACGAGTCGTGTTTTATTAAACATTTTCACAATTTTCGCTTCAATTTTACCGTTTGAAATATTAGCGCACTTTCTCCAACATTCGTAATTACATATCTCTCCATCTTCTTCTTTTCGAGCCAGGATACGGCGCCTTAACCCCACAGGCTAATTTGTTCGTTTTTGGGAACAAGTCACACAGGTCTCATAGAAATCGTTGTCACCCTTACTATCTTATTGATAAATATGATCTGAACAGTGTTAGAAAGAGAAAATACCACGCTTTATATTCAAATGTTAAAGTTAATCACAAAGTAATTCATGTGTCTTTACCACCATTGTGATTTGAAACTCGATAAAACGAAAAAAAGAGACAAACAAATACAAGTATAGGATTTAGCTTGCGAGAGAATAAGATTGTAAAATCGGTCTCCCCTTTGTGCGGTGCTTCGTAGCCTCCCCAGTCTTATTTATTTGTTTATCGTTTGAAACAGTTAGCAATTATTACTATAATAGAATTGCCGTTGGGATGTACATAGATATTAACACTCCAATTAGAAATGTTCACAGCATGAAAAATCAATGTTTAGTTGTTACTAGATGGAAATGCTTGTAGTGGTAACAGAAATAATGATGATTAAAATGAAATATAAAACATAGTAGTGTTAAATATAATACATAACCTGCAGAGAAAGAGAAAAAAGAAAGAAAGGGTATGACAATAAAGCAGCTACGTAACTGTTCTCCACGAAGTGTCATGGTAGGAGTTTGATAATTTGTTTTTTGAAATATGAGATTTTTTTTACGTAGATATCTATATGCTTTATAATTTATTGTATTTATTTATATTTATTTAAATCTTGTCTACTTTAGTTTTCTGAAGATTTCAATTCTACCGCGTGAGAATTGCAAACTCTGATTTTTGAAGTAAAACTTCTTGGGAAGTTTTACTTCAAAAATCTTGTTTACGCACGCTTGACTTGGGGAGTAAGCTGGTGAATGAGAGACGAGAGCGTTACGGGCGAGGCGAACGGAAGTTGAGAGGGAGATGTAGGTTAGTGAAGATAGAAAGAGAGACAGAGTTACGTTTCGATTACTGTAGGGGCAAGAGAGAGGGGTGCGACTACACATTTTCTTTCTCTCTTTCTCTCATAGCCAGTTACGTTTCGTAAAGGTATCTAAGACATAGTGCAGGCCTATTGTCTGTATCACACTGTCGGAGCAAGAGAGAGCAGTGCGCGCGCACATTTTCTTTCTCTCTTCCTCTCATAGAAGTTTTGTTTCAGTCGTGTGGTCTAAAGCACGCTAGTATTTTTTTTTGTGAATTTCAGGCATAAAAATATCGAAACTTTTCGGATCATTGGGGGATCAATGAAATAAAATCAATTTTATCGTGCTGTCTGGAGGGTTGGAGTATCTGTACTTATGTAAATATAAATGGTTTGTAATGTCTCCACAACTAGCGGTCTTGATCTTGCTGTGTTCTATTTGTAAAGAAGACACGTAACGCCGCAATCTGCTGCCGCGTCCAGAGGTCCCTGACCTGGAGAAAGTTCTTCTCACTAGTCACTAGTCACTACTGCTGTTTTGTTCATCTGACTGGTCTCTGGCTCTACTAACTCTGGTGGGTCTCTGCAAGACCCGGCTCCCGCTGTAAGCTGCTGGGCCCGGTGTCGGTGCCAGTGTGCTCACCTCGTAATATTATAAACACGGGACACCATTCACTTCCGGCGGAGCGAGAGGTCAGCCTGGCCGCTTGACTCGCTCGCACTCGTTGCATAAAATACTCGGAAACTTTGTAATCTCGTAAAATAACTCCACTTTGAAACTTTGAACGCAGATGGTTCGCTTTTAAGTATGAATGGAGACCATTGAACAGATATATCTATCTTCCAGTTGATTAGTCAGACATTTTATATCTGCAGATAATGGACAACAGATTGCCAATCTTTTCTCTAATTATTTTGCATCCGTTTATACTCAATCTGATCCCTTGTTATATCCTGGCAAAATTTAATCGTGGCAAAATCAATGTTAGCATAAAAACCATCAAATCTTGTTTAGAAAAAATCGATACACCCAAAGGCCCAGGACCAGATCTCCAAAAAATCTAAATTTGATTTGAGTATGCAGTTATATGTAAAATAGTATCCTCTATCTGGTAAAATACTCAGATTACTCGTAAACACCACCAAATCAATTATAATGCACAAAAACTTGTTGTCAAATAAACAAAAAATTATGTTTTCTGGGTTTAAAGTAGGAAATTTCAAAATTGTCAAACTAACGTACCAGATTGATATGCCTCCCGGTGCTATTTTATAGCATGCTAGCTGGGTTACCCGGCTTCGCTCAGGACAACATTCGAGAGTGTTCTGGAATGTTCCAAAATTTATTTTATTTATTTATAGCGGATCCGACAGACGTTGTCCTGTACACAACTGTCGGGACAAACTAAAATTAAAATAAAATAATATTGAATATTCGATACTGCGATGGTAGCGCAGTCTGCCGGATCCAATGTAAAACATTCCAAAATCAACAACTCCTTAGAAATAAAAAAAATAATTAAAAGAACATTTTCCAGTGGACCAAATTGTGAATCTAAACCATTCTCGAATCCCCTTGAACCCACACAAAAAATTTCATCAAAATCTTTCCAGCCGTTAAGGAGGAGTTCAGTGACATACACACGGACAGAAGAAATATATATATATATATATATATATTAAGATTTAATATGTAAAACTCAGACATTTTCCTTATTCTCAAAAGTATTTAGAGATGTCTGATTAATCAACTGGACGGTTGATGTCCTAGATATGCTGCTATCCGTATCTATTTGAATGAGACATTTCATTTGACCTTCCAACTCCTAAGCCACAGACTGGTTCATCAAAATTATGTGTGAAATGTTTCCAGAATGATAATTTCAACCCTTTCTTACCATCTTCCCCTTTCCCGTCTTTTTCTCCTGCCTTTTTTGTGTGAAAACCTCACAAGAGTCACAACTGCTCCTGCCTGAGGCTATGGCATCCCTAATTGGGGTAAGTTTTGAGGCTGAAGTTTTTGGGGAGTAGAAGAGATGAGGAGGGGGGAAGATGGGGAAGTACCTGGCTATTCAAATTTGGTTACCAAACACGGCTAAAGCCATTTCAAGCAACGTTTCAATTCTGAATGGTGGTTTACTGGGCGATACTGAGAGAGTATCTTGCACTCTGGAACGTATGGCAATTATGCCATATTATTTTAATTGATAAAATTGTGAAATAACACAAATAATAATTTGCGCACGCCGGGATTTTAACCCGCGTCCTCCGGATTGGGAATCCATACCCTTGCCCCTCGACCACGGATGCCCTCACAACATACCCAAATGGGGATGCCACTGTCTCATTGCTTTCATACGGTAGGGAGCAGTTGAGATTCTTGCGCGGTACTCACATTATAAAACAATCATATATTTTAGATAAAAATATTTGATAATTTTACCAAAAGTAAGAAAAAATAGCTTTCTTGGGGCACACGAACACGCCCACAACACACCTCTATCTCTTTACCACACATACACTTATGGATTACATTAATACTAAATTCACTCTCTTCAGTTGTTCTTCTATCAATATTCATATTCCGTGTCGCAATACATTAGTATTGGTATCAGAAATCTATTATGGATTCCTGACCTGGCTTCCTGACACGTATGGAATAGCCACATTATAATTTAGTACGTAAAAAGAGCGGAAGATACTCTCAGTATCGCCCTGATGAAAAGACCACCATTAAAAACAAAACATTGCTTGAAATGGCTTTACTTATCAGCCTTCCACTCACTTATCTCCTTCCCTTACCACTTACCACACTCCCTTCAGCGTGACAACGCACTCAATTGGAGATTCAATAGTCCCACTGGCTCCTGATAGTTATTAATTAAAACAATATATCACAGCCATAAATCGGTATTAGTATCGGAACTCTATTATGAACTGCTAACCTTGCTATTCAACACGTGTAAAATTAACTTGATTAGAAATATAATAAAACAAGTTCTTTGATATTTACAAACTGATTATCATTATAATTCATTATTCCCATAAAAGAATCAAAGGGAAAGACAAACAACAATGATTTATTGTTAGTAATAATTATGAATTTTACAATAATCATAAATTTCTCATGGACATAATATATTACTAAGAAAAGTAGCATAGTCACCAAGTAATAAATACTTTTTATTGTTTCATAGTAGAGTCATAATCGGCAGCAAATCCACGGTACGATCATTCATTCATAATATAAATGATTCATTTCTTGAGAATGCTACAGAAATGGCGTTCAATTGATTATTGAAACACGATAAAAAGAAAATTAAAACAGAAAAAATTGCAGAAAATATTAAGATTAGGTTGTGACAGGTCAATGGTTGTGACCGAAAAGTTGAGCAAAAAAGCGAATGTAGTGTGCTTCTTTATGTGAATACCGCACAAGAGTCCCAACTGCTTCCAGCCATTCATTCATAATGTAAATCAAGGGTCGGCAACCTTTTGTTGTAAAAGGGCCAAATATTTTACATGGGGATTAGTGCGGACCGCACTTGGGTCACATGTTATTACAGTGAACCTATTCCAATTTGGAAGGCGGGTATGGGTACCGCCGCCCCGGGAACCATTTTTTGGATAACCAACACCTCTGCCATAGGTCACCTCGAGTGGTTCGCTACGTTTGGTGACTTAGCAGGGGTGCCCGGGTTCTTAGGGTAAAGTCTGTCCGGGTCATTGCGGCGGATGCGTCTGCCCACCAGCTGCATGGCAGGCCGAATCGGGAAAGAATGATTGAGGGAGACCCTTTGACTTCTCCAACCGTATTCTCTCGGTACATCACCTTACACCGCAGTGGGAGGGATGGATTCATACGGACATTCATACTCCTGAATACCCTGACCTCCAGAATCCTGCCCATTCCTAATACCCTTTTCCTTCCCAGAACTTTCTCCCTTCCTTTCCTGAAGACACCTTCCACATCCCATCCCCAAAGATGACATAGGCCTTGAGGGGAATTATTTTCCGAAGGATCCCCTGTGTGGAACTAATGTAAAAAAATACCTACAATATTTTTGTTTTAGTTAATCTATACTAATATTATAAAGAGGAAATATTTGATTGTTTGTTTGTTTGTTTGAATTGAATAGGCTCTAAAACTACTGAACCGATTTAAAAAATTCTTTCACCAATAGAAAGCTACATTATCAGCGAGTAACATAGGCTGTATACAATGATAAGCTCTGGCATTATGAAATTTGTATAAATGAAAATGTGTGTATTTCATATATTTTTGCAGGAGGGAGGAAAGGTAGGGGGAAGGTAGGGTTCGAGGAGAGGGAAGAGACGAGGGAGGGGGAAGGTGGAAAGGAACGGGGAAGCACGGGAAGGGATAAGAAGGGAGAATCAATTTATTTCTTTGAATGGCGTAGCAACGCATGCCAGAAACCAGCTAGTAAAATATAATTTTAGTTAATGTAATATACCTAAATATTTTTGTTTTAAACGTAAAACGCTTATTGTATATTTTTACTACATTTATTGTAGTTAATAAAATCAATGCGATTATAGTGGTTGCATTTAGGTTGCAAGTTGTTTTTATATAACTTGCATTTTTGAAGTAGAGCTGCGTAATATTGCGTCTAAATGTGCATCCGATAAACGAGTGCAGTATTTTTTTATTCGATAATTCAGAATTGAAGAACTTTGCTCGCAATACTACCACCAAACATAGTAATTATTTGCTGAGCAAACCTTTTTAACTCCTTGTAGTTTTCAGAAGGCAAATCTATCACGTTGATTTGCAAATAGCTTGGTACGTTATCGATATCTACTGCGAAGGGGTTTTCTAAAATCTCCCATCTTAGGTGAGATTTTTTTTTAATCAGCTTTCAAACTCAGTTTGAAGTTGTATCGCTATCCCTTCGCTCCCTTCCTTGCTCCCTTTCACTCCGTTGTGTATGATGTCCATCACACGCGAGAATCTTGCGATGTAAATGATTCATTTCCCGAGAATGCTTTAGATATGGCGTCCAATTGATTTCTGAAACACGATAAAAAGAAAAAGTGCAGAAAATATAAGGAATAGGTTGTAAAAGTTGACCAAAGAAGCGGAGGTAGAGGGATTTTTTATGTGAATACCGCACAAGAGTCCCAACTGCTCCCAAGCGCCTGGAGCTAGTGAGACTATGGCATTCCCAGTTGGGTTTTGTTGTGAAGCTGAAGTTTGTGGGGAGGGGAAGAGGAAGGGGGGAGTACCTGGCTATTCAGGTCTGGTCACCAAACACGGCTAAATACATTTCAAGCTACGTTTCAATTCTGAATGGTGGTCTTACACCGATACTGAGAGGGCGATACTGAGAGTATCTTCCACTCTGGAACGTACAGCAAATATATTTTATTTTAAATGATTAAATTAATGAAATAGCACAATTCAATCAAACAAAATTTACTTGCGCATACTGGGATTTGAATCCGCGACCTTCGGATTGCTAGCTGACGGCCTTACCCTTCGACTACAGAGGTCGTCTCTTTTTACCTGTCCTGGAATATTCCTGCGATGGTTTGTTAGTTAGTTAATTAGTTATTTTCTAAAATATTACTAATTCCTGTTGTAATTTGCGCTGACTGATTAAATTAAGTCATTCGTTTTGTTACTGCATTTAAAAAATATTATGTGACTTGTTTTTTAATTGATTATTTATATTGTTCACATAACAAGGTCAGTTCTTCAATGCTAGCAACTGGCGCCTTATTGGGAAAAAGAATTTTTATTCTATTCTGACTTATAGGAAGCATGTCGGTAAAACAGATTCCTGAATAATCAGCAGCAAAAAGCATGTCGATAATGCAGATGCCTCGATTACCGACGCATTCATCAATTAATCATGGCTCCTTTAATTTTGATAAACTGTACAATCTTTTGTTCACGACGTGTGATTGTGGGAAATCCTTCTTTCTCACAATTATTTACCTCGTTACGCGATGTTGCTGATGACATAATACTGGCTGGAGAAACCATATATACCATTCAACAATATGACTATTAATTAATGTTTTCCTCAATTAGATGATTGGAAATTTGGGATTCTATCGACATACTTACATACCTGTCAATATTATTTAAATGTTATATAACAAACACCTGCTTATTAATGGAGTTTGTTGCCTTATAAAGGTGATTTATTTGTGACTTGAAACATTTGAATCATTGTTTAATATTTGTTTTGTTATTATTTATTGAGTTAGTTTATACTGCATTAGAATATAAACGAATACGCAAGGGGTAACATTGTAAATTTAAATATTTTTATAGTAAGCATAACTTATCTTTTGAAATAAATTCATTCTTCCCTCATTCAGGCATTTCATCATACTTACATATTTAGTCCTCTTATTAGGCAGTTCTGTGATTTTGATTTTTTCGTATGTGGTAATCTAACTCTTTTTATATTTCTGGTTTCGTAATTATGTTTATCTCTATTAAAAATTTCATCCTTAATGTAGTTTGGCATTTGGTTTATGCACAAAGATTAACACATAAAATAGCAGTCTCTTTTTTATTCGAATTCAATTTAGTTTCTTTCTCGTTTGAGATACATCTCACAGCTCTGTTCTATATAACTTCTAGCTTGTTCAAATTTCCTCCATTGGCCAAATACAACATCGTAAAGCAGTAATCTAAATGTGGAGCAAATAGAGCAAGAGACCACTTTCAGCAATGGGTTATTAATTTTTTCTGTGAGTATCGTACAAGAGTCCCAACCGTCTGGAGCCTGTGAGACTATGGCATCCCCAATTGGGTATGTTGCGAGGCTGAAGGTAACGAGGAAGGTGTGGAGATGTGGCAGATGATGGTGGGAAAGAACATGGTTATTCAGATCTGGACGCCAAAACAAGTAGGTTAATGCAATTTCAAGCATCGTTTCGATTTTGAACGGTTATCTTTCACCAGGGTGATACTGAGAGTATCTTCCACCATGGAGTGTGTCGCAAATATGATATATTTTATTTTTAAATGAATGAATTGTGAAACAAATAAAATTTACTTGAGCAATTTCCATCGTAACAGGCCACTATTCAGAACCTAAATGTAGCTTTTAATTGTTTTAAGCCTCGATTACATAGACCTAGTTTACAAGCTACTAACTGGTAAGTTTAAAAGCGAGTGAATCGGCGAGTGTGATTGTCATGATGACTCACAAAACTGTCTACTCGCTCAGTAGCGACATTGACAGCTAAAATAACGACTTTTGCTCGAACCAATTCTGTCGACATTTCGTAAAAAACTTAGCGCCACACGACAGCCAGTAGCGAGTATTACGGCTCCCGGGCGAACTAATTCTGAGAGTTACGAAATCAGCTGTTGGTAGGCCGCCATCTTGAGCGAGTAGCGAGTAAAGTTGACCACCTTTCAACTTTTTTCGTAGATTGCCCACAATCTGCTAGTTAGCAAGTAATACGATGACACTGAGCGAGTTTACTAAAGATAGTGAATTTCCCAGATAGTAGCTTGTAAACTCGCTTAATTTCATCCAGGCTCCAGCTTTTTTTAACTAAGAATTTTGGCTTTCCTAATTTCCTTGCTCTTTTTCTTCGTTTTGCCAAGATTCCCTAAATTATCAAAAGTTTGTGCCAATACATATATATTTTTCAATGCATTATATTGTTTAGTAATTTGTTTCCATCACTTTCATATTTATATAATGTTATGCACATAACTACTACTTAAATTGATTAGAATATTTCCCGTGGTTTTTCACGGGCACAGGTTTGTGTAATACAAACATGTTAGCAATTAAGAACTAACGTGGGAAAATACCCATAATAATTGATAGCAAGAGTAATTGAAACAATTAGCTTCAAAATATTTACGTTTAATTTTAATATTATCAACAGAATTTATGACTAACGAATGCGTTTCCATCAAAATGTGTTTCATGTACAAACCGCAATATTAATAAAAATTATAATAACGTATTTCTTTCTTTGTTACACTCCAAATAAATGAAATGGGATTTTTTTAACCCCTGACTTATTTATTCGGTTTTTGGAATAGCTCATACAGGTCTCATAGAAATCGTTGTGGCTTCCATACTATTGGGGCCATCCATAAACTTCGTCACGCGAATTTCATGATTTTTTTTACCCCCCCCCCCCGTCCCTGTCACACATCGTCACATTTGTGAGACCCCGTCCCCCCTAGTTTGACGTCACATACTTTGCAATTTCACATCTAAACATAATCAAAACAGTAGCTAAAAATTTTATTTTTATTAAAAATATTTAGATTTTTACGTATGACGTCACAGAGCTGATGACCCCCCCATACCCCTTGTCACACAATGTCACACTTCTCTATTTCCCCCCCCCCCAAAATGTACATATTTGGGGGAATCCATTAATTACTTGAGCTGTTTTTTTTTCAATTTAGACTCCCCTCCCCTTGGTGAGAATAAGTCGCTCCCTCTGTCTGTACGCTTAGATCTTTTAAACTACGCAACGGCAAATTTTCATGCGGTTTTCACCAATAGATAAGATTGATTCGAGAGGAAAGCTAATATACATGCATATTATAGTAGAGAACAGCCGAGAAATTCAAAGATTCAATTCAAGCAAGCGGGCGGTGTGGATTTGATAAGTATGCAAATTAACAGATGGCGTTGGTTATAAATGTTGGGTAACGGCGTTGTGTTTCGTAAGCCATAGCAACGTGTGGCCGGGTCTGCTAATGAAGAATAAAAATACTACAAGTTTCAGGTGTACTCAGGTATATCAGGTATATTTCAGGGACACTTCAAAAGAAGTGAAACAATTTAAAAAATGTATTAATTATTTTATGAAACGACAAAAAAAAATTGTGGGAAAAAACTAAGGTGAGCCATTTTTAAAACTTTTTACGTTTGCTTTCAAAAATTTTAAATTTAATAAAATTGTATGTTAATTTCGAATTATAAAATTTGAAAGCGCATTTCATCACCTTTAAAAAACAGTTATAAGTTTTCGGATGCGTTTAGAAATGTTCCATTTATTTGGATTTTATTGCGAAGGGGAAATATTTTGACCTTACTACAAAATAATCCCGAGACCTGAGGGGTTAAACTGATTGGATGATATAATAATGAGTTGTCAGGCACACACAAAAGCGAATTCAGAGCGTGTTTCATTTGAAAATATTACCAAGTAAATTAGTTACCTGAATTATGATTTCCCCTTTGTAGATTGAAACAGAGTTTCACATCGATAAAAATCAAATTATTACTAATTACTTTGGCGATTAATATATTGTCAATTTATTCAAGTTAATTAAAGTTATATGTTTTAGTTTTCATGAAATAAAGTGATAGAGACGGGAAAATTCACGAAAAGTCATTAATCCCAAGATTTCGGCATTCGTAGACCATAAAACTAGATGAATTCATAAAATTTAACCCTTTCTGTCCAGAATTTCACGTTAAATATATATCATGTTTAACATTTTTTCAGTTCCACGAAACTGAGAAAATCTCTTTCATTTAAGGTTTACTGTTTTCGATGTCGATTTCTTCTTAAGCTACCAATCCGAATTTCGGATTCGTAGCCCAGGAACTATGTATTTGATAACCAATACCTCTGACATCCTTAGTGGTAACCGGGGTTGATGGGGTGAGGTTCGTCTAGGTCTTGACGGCGGGTGCGTCTGCCCACATTCTGCGTGGTGAGCCGGATTGAGAGAGTACGTTTGAGGGAGGCATTTCACCCCTCCAGCCGGTCTCTCTCGACCCATCGCCTTGCACCGCAATGGGAGGGATGGATTCATACGTAAATCAGTGATGAATATACTGACCCATCCCTTATACCTTTTTCCTTCCCAGAACTTCCTCTCCTCCTTTCCCTAAAAATACCCTCCACATAGCTTCCCTTAAGATAAAGTAGGCCCTGAGGGAAATTATTTTCCTCAGAGCCTTCGGTGTGGAGCAATTATAAAAAATTTAAAAATTCCTCAATTGGGGATGCCATTATCTCGTCGGTTGGTACTCTTGTAGAGAATTTACGATAAAAAATATAACAAACTAAAAAGAAAATAATTTTCTTAAAAGGAGTTGTTCGAAAAGATTGAATTACTTTCGAATTGATGCTTAACATTTTGTTCCTAAGAAAATCCTACGACTGTGATGTTTTTTGCACTGGTAAACACCGACTACAAAGTTATCTGTGTCATCTATGTGAGTGTTGGTTGAGTGTTGCCTCATGAAGCCTGTACATAAATACATATAAATAGAACATACCGGTAGTTACTATGCTTGTGAGTCATCGGCGTCGAATCGGCGACCGGCACTACCGACACGATCGCCTTTACCACCGCCCCGTCGTCGTCGCGCAGGCTTCGAGACTAGGTGGATTCATTATGTATAAACTGGTACATGGATAGCTTGGTTCTCCCTTGCCGTACACGTTGACGATGGACAAACTGCGCGGGATGCGTTATTTAAAAAATAAAATAAATGAAAAAATATGTAATTTTTTTAATAATTGATAAACATTCCTACGTTTGAATTCCTCCCCAACTTTCCTTTATGTATTTACTAGCTTTTACCCGCGGCTTCGCTCGCATGGTGTTAGGGGGAAATTACTGTAGTGCTTGCACTTTTTTTTTTTTTTTTTTTACATTAACTCCACACAGGAGGCCCTGAGGAAAAAATAATTTCCCTCAGGGCCTATGTCATCTTTGAGGATGCTGTGTGGAGGGTGTTTTTGAGGAGAGGAAGGAGTGAACATGGGTCTTGAAGAGACCCATATTGTAGGAGGGAGGAAACACAGAGGCCGGCAAATCGTTCCACAGCCGAGCTGTTGAACTCAAGAACGAGTCGTAGAAACGACCCGTTCTCATGTGACTAATGTCAACCGTGTACAAATGTTGAGCGCGCGTTTGGCGTGTTTCCCGACTATGCACCGGTGCCGAGGGGATCAATGACGCTAGTTCCTCGGAGCATCTTCCATTGTAATACCGGTAGAACAAGGACAGCATTCCCACCTGGCGCCTGTGCTCTAAAGATTGCAATCCGTTAGTTAAATTAGGAGAATCTATCAAACGGACCGCCCGTTTCTGCACAGAGTCAAGGGTTTTTTTTCAGGTATTTTGGGGCTCCAGACCAGAGGTGGCTGCCAAATTCAACCGTGGGGCGCACTTGCGATTTGTACAGGGCTAGCAGTTGTGTACTATTAAAGTATCTGCGTGCCCTGTACAGTATGCCCAGTTTCTGAGAGGCTAACTTAACTCTGGCCTCGATGGAGCCCCCGTACCTGAGCTGGTCACTTAGAGTTACACCAAGCATATCAATGGAAGGCCTGTTCGGGAGAATGCTTCCGTTGAAGGAGACTAGATTATCATTTCGATCCCTTTTAGACGTGATCAGACATGATTGGGTCTTTGAAACATTAAATTCGACGAGGTTGCACTAATCAACTATTCCCCTCCCCACTTCCCCTTCCCCTCTTCCCCCCCCCTCACTCCCCCTCCATCCACCATCCTCCCCCCACCACCCTCCTGCATTCCATACATTCATTCCCGGTACATTCAGTTTTCAAACAGCTCGCGTGCTATCTAAATTTGCCAGAACTCGCCAGTAGTAAAAAAAAAGAATTATCCAATTTGGTGCAGTCGTTTGAAAGTTATGCGCGTACAAACATTTTGAAGATTAATTTTTATTTACATTGATAGTTATTAACTACGACGCCTGAAATATCAAATACGTTTTTACGGCAACGATTTGTTTTTTGACGTTTGCAATAACTCGCCTTTGTTAGCGACAGAAAAGTATAATAAATATAATATATTAATATTTATAATTTCATAACGCCAAAGATTACCATTATATACAGCCTATAGTACTCGCATAAAGTTTACTATTGGTGAAAGAATTTTTAAAATCGTTTAATTGATTTATGCGTGAAGGCGTAACAAACAAACTCGAGCAGTTTCGCTTTTATAATATTAATATTAATTATTATACATAGTACAAACATGAAAAATTTATACGATTAACATTGTTGTAGTCGCAAATAGACTGCGAATCAATCGGATTGTAATCAATAATTTATTTAATTTAAAAAAAATATGGCATTTGAATTTGATCCAACTACGGTGATATATGTGAGCAGTGACACTGTAAGGGAATCTGACTCACCTGGATTTCCCAGCACGTTCTTGTTATTATTGCATCGCTAAATCACTTGGCTGAGCACATGCACAAGTCTCCGTTTGAATCGATATTAAAGAACTGAGGTAAAAATGAGGTGATAACTGCACTAGTTCCTTGGGAGTCTTACCCCTCGACCACGAATGCCCATATAACAAAAATAAAACCAATTGTGTTTATCCTCCTTGTGACTTCCTTTAATAATACAACACAAAAATAGTCAATCCAAGGGAGCCAGCTACGCCTCAATACAAAGGACTATCTCATCGAAATTGGACATTGTTCCTTTATAAAATTCACGTCCTTGACTCCACAATTGTACATTCTGTGGTCTAAAAGTGGAAACTTTACGTATTTTTTGGTTGTCCCTCTCTAAACGAATATCCTCTCTTCTATCAAGCCTTATCTAACATTGCCTTCCCCCATTCAACATCTCTTTTCTTCTAAGTCTGGATTCGATTTCAACCTTCAATATAATTATGAAATTTGCTAATTCAAAATGAAATCTCTCTTCTGCAGTGACAATATCAATTTAAAACTAAGGCAGAGAATGTTAAAATGTTATGTGTGGTCGGTCTTGCTGAATGGATGTGAGACATGGACCTCGAAAGTAAATACCATGAACAGGCTAGAGGCTTTTGAAATGTGGCTTCACCGGAGAATGCTCAAAGTCCCATGAACCGATATGATCACTAACACAGAAATTCTCGGGCAGGCTAGAGCAGAGAGAGAACTGCTCATATTAGTAAAAGTCATTGGAGTTTGTCCACCACTTTCCCGCCATGGTATAAGTAACAGATGGTTACTTCATTTAATTTTGAAGAATCTATCTGCGTACGTTGTTAGTAAGCAGTATGCAAGTGCTTAGCGTGAAATACAAGATACAATAAGTATTAGTAGGATTATAGACAAGACAATGGGACAGGTTGGTAATTAGTAAAAGTCAGGAAAATTTCACATCTGGGTCACATACTTCGAGAGGAGAAACATCACTTGCTCCAATTAATATTAAAAGGCGAGATAGAGGGTCGCCGGGGGTCTGGTAAGAGACAAATGTCTTGGCTGCGAAATGTACGAGAGTGGACCGGCATTAGAAATGTGGAGGAGCTATTCCGGGCAGCGCAAGATGGAGATACATTTTCCAGAGTTATCGCTAACATCGGGAAGACTTGATAGGGCACACGAAGAAGAAGAAGAAGTTCATCTAAATAAAATTAAAACATAAATTCTCCCTTTCTTTCCCCATAATTTGAAATCATGGCCTGATAAGCCAAATAAAATTCATCTTAAAGTCGCATCCGCATTTATATAGTCTATCAAACAGCAGCCTCTGTTATATTGTCCGGTAGGCCCGATGTGAGTCAGCAGTGATCAGTTCCTACTCCGGATTTCTGTACTTGGACTCGGAACCAGCCGGTGGACAGGGGAGGGGAAGGAGATGGGGCGACGATTACTTATCATAACGGAATGCCTGTTGTTTTACAGGCGATACAATACCTATCGAGACTCAATAGGTAGTTCTTTGAGATGAAGTCGACTAGACATGATACTAATACTATATTGCTATGTTATGTGAGCTAATGAAGTCATATTTAACTGTAGATATCATCATACTTCGACTAAGAATTACCAACATTATATTCATTTTCTTAACGCATATTTATATTGGCTGCTCTATCTTTATGTATGATTGCAAGATTCAAACCCGAACTAAATGCTATCTAGATAGTATCGTCTCTGTAAGCTTAGTTGGTAGAGTTGCGCTCCGGCAAAGCAAAGATCCTGGGTTCGAGTCCCAGATGTGACGGTATCATTTTCTTATTTTTCTGCTTTCTAGGTTTTCTAAATTTTGCAATGGGTATTTCAGAAATTGTGTTGAACTACAACAATATTTTAAACGAAATGAATATGGTCAAATTGTCAAACAGCAGAATTTTCACTGACTTGGTATTTTTATATAAACTTGTACATGATTTAGTTGATAGTCCGGTATTGCTTGAATTGATAAGCTTCCGGATTTCACTACGTAATACTAGAAGTCAGGATTTATTTCAGTGCGGAAATTCTGGGACTAACTACCGTATGTATTCCTCTTTGCCCAGAATACTAATGGAGGAAAACAATTATACTAAGTCAGGTCACATCTTCAATTTATCTTTAAACAAATATAAAATATTGTTATTGGCAGTTCAGTTACGTACAATAAATACTGTATATTTCTAACTATGCTATATATGTAAAAGCCCCCAAAAAGGACGTTTATTAATTAATAAATAAATCAATATAGTAGGTAATAATTACCATTTATTACGATTTCTTTTATCACTCGTATTTTGTAATTTAAAAAAATTGCTGGAAAGCGTATAGAAAGAATGGTCTCGAGCTTTTGTCAACTTTCGTACCCTTATTGTCATGGTAAGGAATATGATCTAATCTAAACGGCGCTAGAAAGAGAAATCACGACGCTTTATATTATAATCTAGGAGTAAATCACTGATAATTATTATTTATCTGTATATATAAAAATCAAAATATGCTTCTGGGTTTGTATATATATATATATATATATATGTATATAAATATTTTGTTTTTTGAAGAGTTTTATTAAATGTACATTTGTTACTTAAATTTATTTTTTGTTACGCTTTAGAAACGCTCGAAATAAACAAAAAAATTAAATCAAAAATGAATTTAGTGAATAAAATAATAGCGCCTTACAAATCTCCGTTACTAACCATGTTTCCGTATAATATTGACTCCTCCCACCGCTTTCCCCCTCCCCCAAAATCATCCCTCCCACTACTCCCACCTAATTAATCGTTGGTACTTGTATTTAATTTTTAAGTTAGTTTTAATCCTGCTCGTGAATGATACGGTTGCATCGAAACCGGTCGCGGAAAAAATTCAATTTAAATTTAAGTAACAAATGTACATTTAATAAAACTCTTCAAAAAACAAAATGTCTAAAAGTTGTTACATAGTTAATGCCCAAGAAATACAAAAAATTGTATATAAATATGCTATGCGTTGCTAAACCATTCATCCGATTGCGATGAAACTTTGATGATTTGATGTGTGCATGGCCGGGATGATTTCTATATACAATAGTGAGTTCTGGCATCACAATTATGAATTGCTAACCGTTCATCTGATTGCAATGAAACTTTGGGGATTTGATGTGCGCATGCCTGCGATGGTTTCTATATACAACTATATCTATATATATTAATACCATGCGAGCGAAGCCGCGGGTAAAAGCTAGTTTCTAATAATAATTAGTTATTTTATCACTTTTAGGAAACAGGTTTTACTTTATGGACAAATTCAGAAATATTCCATTTACTTTGATTTTATTACAAAGCGCAACCTTCTGACAGAATATATAGAGGCTAATATCTACTAGATATTCGCCGTAGGTACCCTTTAAATAAAAATATATCTTCGCAGTTCGTTGAGGTATGTTGATCTTGCATCCAAAATTGGATTTTATATTTTTTCTTGTTGAGCGCATTTTTCTTAGATTATTATGAACAATCAATCAACCAATGAAGCGTCGGAGTTATGTGCTAACATGGCGCTTTTGACTTATTAAATATAAAATGACTGAAGAAATGAGAGATAATGGCTGACTTATGACTTAGCTCTCTACCTCTAGATGGATGTGTGTATTGTTTCCCGGAATAGTGTGTCTCAGCGAGTGTTACTGACTGACAACTTACTAAAAATTAATTACTCGGGAAGTAAGGCAGTTTGGTTCTCGCTGCCCAGTACCCAAGTCACGACTTTATCTGTAAACCACAGTGTTTCAAGTCTGTGGTCGTATTTCCTGTTCCTTCGCGTAGGCATTTTAATTTTAACAGGGAACTGTGTTTTTATGCGAAGTATAACAGCGGAACAGCATTACATATTTTAAAAGGAAATAACTATGCAAGAGATTTCCACACAACAACGAAAAAATTGCCTTTTTTATTTTTATTTGAATACCGCACAAGAGTCCCAACTGCTTCCGACTGAAGCCAGTGAGACTATGGCATCCCCAATTGGGGCAAGTTGTGAGGCTGAAGGTAGTAGGGAGGGGAAGGAGATGGAAGTAGATGGAGGTGGGGAAGTACCTGGCTATTCAGATCTGGTCACTAAACACGGCTAAAGCCATTTCAAGCAACGTTTCAATTCTGAATGGTGGTCTTACACCAGGGCGATAATGGGAGTAACTTCCACTCTGAAACGTGCCGCAAATATACTATATATTATTTTAAATGAATAAATTGCCATTGTTATATTGTTATAATAGCAATTTTTGCTATTGTTATATTGTCGTGATAACAAACTTAGGGGTCTGAGTGGTTAAGAAGAAAAAAAGTAATGCAGTCTATCTGAGCCCCGTGTGAATCGGCGTAGATTTTAAACTAAATTTTCTTTCGATTTAATTTTTTTTTTGCGTTTACGAGAAAAGTATGAATATTTATGTCGATTTCATTTTATTCTAAGTATGACTAATAACAGTAATAACCATTGATTAGAAACACGTAGACGTTTTGCACGTTAAAATACATTGTTTAAAATTTAATAAGTGCCACGAATGAGAATCTGGCAAAAATCAACATATCAAAGAAAAGGTTTTGTAAATCTCAAGGACATCAGTTTTCTTTAAAATCAATTATTTTTACTATTTAGCCCCTAGACCTCGAACATATTCAGAAGGTCAAATGTTTCCGCTTTACAATAAAATCCAAATAAATGTAATATTTCTGAACGCATCCGAAAACTAAAAGCTGTTTTTGAAAGGTGATAAAATACGCTTTTAAATTTTATAAATCAAATTATACGAATAATTTTTGAAATTCAAAAATCTGCATGCAAACATAAAAAAGTTTTAAAAATGGCTCGTCTAACGTTTTTTCAAACTAAAATTACTAATAATGAAAAATATATAAACATATTTTATTAGACAAATTTGTTATAAATGTTATTGTCATTTCAGTTTTTTGACATTTCTTGTGAAAAATAATTAATAAAAAATTCCCAATGTTTCATAGTTTTTTTTCAAATTGCGATCTGAAACTTTGGTTTCCTAAAGGTCTACATTTTACTTATTCTGTAGTTAACTTTTACATTTGAATATAAAGCGTGGAATTTTCTCTTTTTAACACCGTTTATATCACATTTCTCACTACGATACTAAGGGAGACACAACGATTTCTGTGAGACCTATATGAGTTGTTTCGAAAGGCGAACAAATTATGCTCGAAGCAACAAAACAGAAGAAACTACAAATAACCTGAATATAATAATAATGATATATAAACTTGCATTTTCTCTTGAAATGGTCATAAAATGCCATTACAAATTATTTCTGAAAACTAGTCAAAGGATAAACACCTTTAATGGATTAATTTATTCACTCAATAACAGGCCACGGTCGCTTGTCAATAGGCTAATTATTGTCACATTACTAATAGCGCACACTGCAGTCCGTAAGGCTCGTTATTGTCTGCACATTCAATTATAGTAAAGTTACTCAATCTGTAAACTAGCATTTTTACTGGAATTGTCATTATTATTACTAGTTATTAGTTATTAATTGTTAAAGTGGTCAGTTATTATCAGCTGTCAGACGTCATCTGTCACGTCACAGCTGTCACTTGACTTGCGGACACAAAGAGATGTCGTTCATTTCCACGTTACGGTTATTCAAGGCTATCTTTCTGTGACATTTTGTGGGAGTTGATAAGATGTCTATTAAGTTTTCTAATGTCTAGATATCGTAAAAAATACTGTTATTTGAAGTAAATCTGTTCCAACAAACAACACAGCGACATATCAAAAAGTATTCCCGTACCTCGGACCTACATTTTAAATAAAATTCATTCACAACTGAAACTATTTGAATTTTCGGTGACCGGACAACTCGGGATGAAACCAACTCAGAACCATCTCAGATAATTTTTTATATATTAATTTAAATTTTATTTAATTTAATATATAAAAAATTGGTTAAATAGGTTACGTTAGATTAGGGTTATCGGCTAATTTAAAATTATTTTTTTCATAGCTTTTAATGACTTTTCATGGAGGTGTTGAGTTGACTTTATTCTCAGTTGGCATGGAACCATGCATCGGTACGTAATTTGTGGTACAGTTAAAAAAGGGTTTGATAAATTACTAAAACTTTTAACATAAATCTTGAAAAATCACTCTAGATGGTTCTGAGTTGGTTTCATTCCGAGTTGTCCGGTTACCCCGATACATTATACCCTATGCACAAAAGAAAATCTAAAGATTACCGTTATATTCAATAAATATGATAATTTGTTGTTTGTTAATAAATTAAATAACATTACATTCTCTGTCGTCGGCTGAGGACCTGGTACATTACATGGATTGAAGGCCACACGATTTTCTCAACACGGAAATCGCTAAGTTTAAACGTTTTGTGAATTAAATGCCGTTTATATTCATACGATAAGACTGTCTTAACAATTCTTCATATTAATTTATCACGTCTCGTCGCAAGGCAAGGATTGGCTACCGCGCAAGGACACTAAATACTCTACGCTTTAAAGAGGTCAGACACAAATCAGAAGACGCCCGAAAAAGACATGGCACGACCAAGAGTCAGAATAACAGTGCATGCCAAGACTATCCTCTCTGCTTGCCTCTCCAGAAACTGCGCAACGTTAGTTTATCGTTTTTATTTTATTTATATCATAGTCGGTTCCAAGGTAGTTGATCCGCTGACAGTTGGCTCCCCGGCATATTTATGTACATTATGCAGTCGGTTTATGGAAAATACGATGTACCTAAGTACACAAAATACAAATAATTGACCCCGAAGAGATGTGCAAAGAGGACATACCGCCGAATAACAAAGTATAAAACATATTTTCATTCAAATGCATCCACGAAAAATCTACTTGTCTATATACTGTGTATAACGCATAAGTACAAAAAATTCACACGAACTTAAGGGTATTTTTAAGTCGATTTTACGTTTCAAATTGGTAAATAATGCACACAAAATTATAAATTTGTAGTTAGTAAAATTGTCGGCGGATCAACTATCAGGTCACCATTAAAATCAATTATCAATAACAATTTTATTTTAAATAGCCATCTCTATAATATAGTATCGCATTAAAACCTATATATTTTTTTCTGTTTTGTTATTTAGGCATCTCATTTGCTTCTTCATCCTGTTGCTTCATTTTTTATTAAAAAAAAATTGTTGTATAAACACATAGAATATAGAGAATTAATTTGATGAATTGTTGTATAACACATTGATTAATTTCACTCGAAAAAGGATAAAATTAACTCACTTCTCTCTGTTTATCTCTCCAGTGCTTTATATCATTAAAATAATAAAAATTAAGTAGGGATTAGGGATTCAGTTCTGTTGTTTTGTTTAGCATTACATACTGCTAAAAACATCCCTTACGCATTACAGCCTTCGAAGCCACTGCCAAACTGATAAATTGAATACTAGTCGTTGTTTTTTAGCACCCTGTACACGACTAGACTTCACCATAGATATCACCTTCAGATATTAATATCAAACAAGGTTAATGTTGTTTTGAATAGATTCAATGGTGACACCACACTCTTATTAGACTGAGCATTCGATTAATGTTTGCAGTGAGGCGATTCGATTATTATTGAAGAGCCACTTAGCACGAACACGGTTGTAATAGTCATTCATCAAGGAATGATTATGAATACATTATATATACGTTCATGACTGTGATGATTTTTGTTTTACCTGCTAAAAATTAAAACATTTTTGATAGTTTTTCAAAATATACCTTATTTTATAGGAATGTTTTTCAAATACATATTAAAATACATACATTTTTGAAGTATTGATTGTAAATATTAATTACGCCTTCCATTGATATGCTTGGTGTAACTCTAAGTGACCAGCTCAGGATCGAGGCCACAGTCAAATTGGCTCCTCAGAAGCTGGGTTCACTGTACAGGCCCGCAGACACTTTAATACTACACAATTGCTGACCCTGTACAAATCACAAATGCAAGCCCACTCTTGAATTTGGCAGCCACCTCTGATCTGGTACCCAAAATACTTGATAAACCCTTCGTTCGGAGAAACGGGCGGTCTGTTTGATATAATATTGCAATCTTTAGTCTTTAATTTAAAAGGAATTATTGACAAACGTCCCTACGCACTAATATCTAAGACGTCGCGTCGTATTTAATTTATTATCAATTTGGGAGGCGGGTATGGGTACCGCCGTTTATTGGATAACCAACACCTCTGCCATAGGCCACCCCAAGTGTTCGATACGTTTGATGACTTAGCAGGGTGCCCGGGTTCGTAGGGTGAGGTTTGTCCTGGTCTTGGCGGTGGATGCGTCTGCCCACCAACTGCACGGCAGGCCGGATTGGGAAAGAATGGTTGAGGGAATCCCTTTTACTTCTCCAGCCGTACTCTCTCGGAACATCGCCTTGCACCGCAGTGGGAGGGATGAATTCATACGTGCGTCACTCCTGGACACACTGACCCCCAGATTCTTACCCACCCCTAATACCCTTTTTTCCTTCCCAGAACTTTCTCTCCTTCTTTTCCTAAAAATACCCTCCACACAGCATCCCCAAAGATGACATAGGCCCTGAGGGGAATTTTTTTCCTCAGGGCCTCCTTTGTTGAGCTTATGTAGAAAAAATAATAATAATATACACTGTTAAAACATTTTTTTTTGTTTTTGTTTCAGGTAAACATCTTTTCAATTTTATCGATCACTACGACTTTACTTGGAACAAAATTTTGGATACATGGTAAGTAATTTTTTTCTTAATTTCTTTCTAATTACCTTCTTTTTAGTTTTATTACGAAACATTTTAATTTTGTATTCAAATTAGACTCCTTGTCCGGTATACAAAAAAATTATAATTAAAAATGCAGATGTTTTGTTTTGTTCTCTTTTGGTTTCATGTTTATACTAGCTTTTCTCCCCCCCCCCCCCCCCCCACCCCCATCCTCTCCCGCATTCCATATATTCATTCCCTTAATTCAGTTTTCAAACATCTCGACTACCACCTAAATTTCATAATGCTATAGCTCAAAGAAAAAAAGAATTACTTATCCAATTTTGTTCATTCGCTCGGAATTTATGCGCTTACAAACGTTTCGGATGTTTATTTTTATTTAAATATTTGGAAGTTCGTAAATATAATACAAAATTACTCTATTTATCATTCAGTCTTTATAATCGTTACGAATTATATTTTTAATATAGGAACTCTCATTTGACATTTATTCAAAGCTTGTCCAAAAAAAAAACGAATTCTAATATTTGAATTTTCTGCAGTAGTAGCTGACCAGTAGACTGAGTACCTACCAGCATAGAGCCCAAAAATATATCAACATTGTTTCCATGGAAAAGATTTTTTTCTGACGTTAGCAAAAACACGCCTTTGTTAGCGACAGAAAACGTATAACAAATATAATATATTAATATTTATAATTTCATAACGCCAGAGCTTACCATCATATACAACCTGTAGTCTGCGCATATAATTTAGCTTTATATTGGTGGAAGAATTATTAAAGTCTTTATATTGTGTTACGCGTGAAAAGGTCATAAACAAACTCGAGCAGTTTCGCATTTATAATATTAAGTATGGAGGTATATTTATGTCGGAATTTTAACTTGTGAATATTTTATTTATTACATTTGACGTTTTAAGAAGATACATGTGAAATATAAATATAAATGAATTGTAGAATATTTTCTTTGATATCCTAGGTTTTGCACAGCTTCAACTTTATGGTTTCGGTAGTGTTTTTTCAGTAACTTATCTCATATGACGACATTTTAAAATACTGGTCACTTCTTTCTGATGGAATTAATGTAGTTTTTTGTTTGAATTTATTTGATACTGGATATGAGTTTGTTTAAAAACTTTACAGCAAAATAATCAGAACTTCTTTGTCCAAAGGTATATAATATTACACTTGGGTTAATTTAGTTTGCCTAGTTGCTTTGCTCTGGTTTTATGATTATGTTAAGTATTTGCCTTTTTGACATGTTGAACAAGAATATTTTTGGCCTAGAGTTTTTGCATTCTTTGAACGTCAAACTATTTAAAATATCTGTTTTGAAGTCTTTACGTGGACCTTTAATATGGTCTACGATGCATTTCTGAGTTATATTTAATGGTTTTATGTGATTTGATGCTGCTGAGCCCCATCATTTGGCTTTTAGGATGTTAATCATCGTTGACCGTTGTTTGGAGAAACTAGTCAATATAGTATTGTAAAATATCGATGTTGCAATAAACCATCTAATTATAATGCAGATTTCCGAGCGTACATTGGTTAGTTCTTTGATCTCGAATACTTTCTCATTCCCGCATCGCTTCGTCTCTAACTAATTAGGGAGAGGGATGCTGTTTCTTAGTTTTTTCACACCACTGCTCAGGCTTAAAGATGATGTTACAGCTGGGATGATCGATGAAAGATCGTGTTTTGACTCTAGATAACAAGTTGCTACTTCAAGTGAAACTGTTATAAGACTGTGTCTGCTTCGGAGTTCAGCTAACCTAGAGAGAAAATACTCGTTGAAAACCTTTTGGTAAAACGAACGGTTAAGGGAACAATTAAGTTTCCTTTGGGAGTACCGACACAGGTGTCACCTGTTTATCAGTGAATCCATAAAATTATTATTAAATTTTGTTATATTGTCTTGCTATAAATACGTGTCATACTTACAAATTGATTGAATCAAAATTAAAAACCAGCCACGTTCACCGTTAAGCCGCCGCTATCCGAATTTCTACCGATTTCTTGCATATCACCCTTGAACATTTGAAGTTTTTAAGCTCTTAAAAAAATATATGTTATTTTTGAAGATAATATCTATACAATCCCCACGCCGAAACGCAAATTATATGAAATTTCCACGATAGCAAAAAATTGGAAAGTATGCTCCGTATTTTTTTATTTTCAAGCCTGTCTCTATTATTTAACAAGTTATATGTATGAAAAAAATCACAGTGTTTCTTTGAGCGTTGTTTTAGACAACTCCCATGAGATTTTTGCTCTGTTCTAAACGAGTCGTGTTTTATTAAACATTTTTACAATTTTCGCTTCACTTTTATCGTTTGAAATATTAGCGCGCTCTCTCCAACGTTCTTAATTACATATCTCTCCATCTTCGTCTTTTCGTGCTCGGATACGGGGCCTCAAAATTGTGCCTTTATTTAATTTTCCCATGACAATACGTTCAACTCCCATTTAGGTACAATCTTTTTCAAATTTCAAACCAAATCTTGATGGGGTCAAAAAACTAAAAGTCAAAAATTACAAAAAACTATACCATTAAAAGTCTTCTATCATAAATGAGACATAAAAGCAATTGTAAAATAATATTTTCTTCCAAGTTCCATATTGTACAGCATATAATTGTGATTATTCTTTGCACCATACAAAAGAATCCGTCTGGTATGCGCCTCGTGTGGTGTGTATAATTAGATAATTACGCTTTGAATTGACATTCCAAACTGAATTATATATTTATTTAATATGGCATCATCGTATCGCTTGTAGGGGTTAAAAATTCATATTATCTTTTGTGTAATATGTAAGACCTAATGAAATGAAGTTTGCACTTTAATAAAGGGGCCGTTCAGGTATTACGTAACGCAATTTGGGGGGAGGGGGGGTCTTGTAAAACGTTAATGTGCGTTACCGAGGAGGGGGGGGGGGGGGTTCCAACAAAGCGTTACGTAACATGTTTTATTTTAAATTTAAATAAAAAAAACTAGTGAATTAAAATCTTCCAGGTTGGCAACCCTTTTCGTTTATGTTTTACGGGGAATCCCTCGACTGTTTATGTAAAACAAAAAAATCAGCATCGAAAGATTGCTTGAAATGACTTTAGTTGTGTTTGATAACCAAATCTGAATAGTCAGATACTTTCCTGCCTTCCTCTTTCTATCACATTTCCCTCCCCACTACCTTCAGCCGCACAACATTTACCAATAAGGAACTAGTAAAAATGTACAATTTTTTTTAATCACCTTCTTACTTGTTTTCTTAGTTAAAATAATTTTCAAAGTTATAATTTTAGCCAAAACCCGCCAAAACGTTCTAAATCAGGCGGGGTACACGTGACGTCATACGCACCTTGTTATTGTCGGTAACGGTAAGGCCATTCCAACACGGGTCTGTACGAGATCAACAAATCCAAAAACAAATATTTTACAAGAATTCAAAAAAGTATGAAGACCTAAACAAAATTTGTGTAGGTACGTACGGCTGTATTATTTTTAGACTCTACAAAAAGGAGTAGGTAGTAGGTACCAGGGACACATTGTGTTCATTTGTGATTATTTTAAAATAAAGGTTATTCAATCAATGAAATCATTTGTTTGCAAAACACAAAGTTATTATAAATGTTATTTTACCGGGAATCGAGTCCAAGACCAACTCCAAAGAATCACAGTCTGATCTTCTACCACCAAGCCACAAAGGTTGTCAATTGTGAAAACAATCGTGTGCTATTTAACGTATGGAGAGTAAAATTGTTATAATTGAACTGCAATGAAGGCAGAAACCGATAGAAGTGTTTTGTGGGAGTTTCCAAGTGCCCGAAGTAAGATCATTTTTTCCTTAGTTCTGATGAAAATAATAATATTTTCACTTATCGAATTCTTTCTCGAGCGTGAAATAAATTTTGTGGGCCTGTCTGGACCCTAGGAATCGAACGGTTTTTCGACAACTGGCGACATCAGGTTTCTTTCGCAAGAACCACAAAAAGAACAAAACTTCTGGATAAATCAGTTCCAATTTTGAAAATGACAAAAATGATTTTCTGTTTATAATATTACTAGCTTTTAACCGCGACTTCGCTCGTACGGTACTAGGGGGAAATTACTGTAGCGCTTGCACTTATCAATTATCCCCCTCCCGCATTCCATACATTCATTCCCGGTACATTCAGTTTTAAAACAGCTCGCGTGCCACCCAAATTTCATAATGCCAGAGCTCAAAGAAAGAAAGAATTATCCAATTTGGTGCGGTCGTTCGTCAAGATTCATTTTTATTTAAATATATCAACGTCGTTTCCACGGCAACGATTTGTTTTCTGAAGTTAGCAATAACTCTCTTTTGTTAGCGACGGAAAACGTATAATAAAAATAATATATTAATATTTATAATTTCAAACGCCCGAGTTTACCATTTTATACAGCTTATTTTACTCGCATATAATGTAGCTTTCTATTGGTGAAAGAATTTTTAAAATCGGTTTAATTGTTTATGCGTGAAAGCGTAACAAACAAACACACGCAGTTTCGCATTTGTAATATTAGTAAAGATACATTTTATGGGTAGTATTTTATCGCTTTTGTGAATTTTTTAAACAAAGAGTTCCAATTTTGAAAATGAAAATTCAAATCAAAGCAAATTTGATTTCATTGAACCAGATTTTACGCAGGATTAACGCACAAACAACCGAAATTATTATTTTTGATTATTTCAAATCAGAATGAGACCAGATATGGATGCTCAGGTACTTCAGAACTATATTAATCTCTATCTCCTTCCCGTCCCCACTCCCTTTAACTAACATTCACTGGTTTTTTTTTTTTTTTACAGTTAATACCGCACAAGAGTCCCAACTGCTCCCGTCTGGAGCCAGTGCGACTACGGCATCCCCAATCGGGGTATGTTGTGAGGCTGAAGGTAGTGGGGAGGGGAAGGAGATAGGGAAGAGGAAGGTGGGGAAGTACCTGGCTATTCAGATCTGGTCACTAAACACGGCTAAAGCCATTTCAAGCAACGTTTCAATTTTGAATGGTGGTCTTACACCAGGGCGATACTGACAGTATCTTCCACTCTGGAACGTGCCGCAAATATACTATATATTATTTTAAATGAATAAATTGTGAAATAACACAAATTAATCAAATAAAATTTATTTGCGCACGCCGGGTTCGAACCCGCGACCTTCGGATTGTGAGTCGAGAGTCTTGCCTCGGGACCACGGAGGCCGTCCGTAAATTATTAGCTGAAAAAAATGTATACAAAGAAAAGCATAATATTCCATACTTTTATCAGTCTCAAAATTCTTTCAGTGAGAGCAATTCTGTGGTACAAAATTATATTTCAGCACATAAATAACCCTTTATATATACAAACAGGCTGGAACACAACCATAATACTCGCTTTAACTTTAATGAAGGACTTATTGTACCTAAGCACACAAATAAATATGGACAAAGAACTTTAAATTACAATATGATTCCCAGTTGTTTAAATATGTTACCTGCAGAAATTAAAAACTGTGCCCAAAATAAACAATTGGTGAACTTACTGAAGACTAGGCTCACTGAAAGAATTAATTTGTATTAACTTACAATGACATTTATTATTCTAAAGATTTTAAAATTGTTATTAATGTTTTCATAATTTTTCTTTTCTCTAGATATCTGTAAAATTTTAAATTTTTATTTTAAAAAAATGTAAAAATGTAACTATCAACTCCCAGTTTATCAACAGTTTATCGGGGCTTTTTGTCTTATTTTTGGTTTTATTTTGTAAAGTAAAATAAATAAATAAAACGAAAAAATTAAAAAAAAAAACATACCCATATTAGGAATGACATTGTCATAACGGCTCCGGGCAGATGGATGGGAACAATTGTGTAAAAAAAATTATAACACTTCTAGAGAGTGGCTGTTCAGCGTCAAAATGTCTCTATAAACAATAAACAATGCTCACATATAAAAAGCCCGACTTACGTGGTTTTTACAATTATAGAGAAAATAGTTTCTTGGGATTTAGTCTATAGTGTCTCTAGTGAGAAGTGGAAGCCATTCTTGGATTATATATTCATGTATTATCTTACACGCTTGATTAATTTACACCGTGAGAAATCCTGGAGACAAAAGCATGTGAACGTAAATTTCGCAAGAGCTTCTTACTTTGGTAGAAAAATGTGGAGAGAGAAAGCCACGTGTGTCAATTAAGTTTTTTTTAACATAAATTTTTTTTTAACGTCTCATCTTTGTGAAAGCTTTTGTGTGAGGGTCTTTTTAGGGGATAGAAGAAGAGAAAGTCTCTGAAGGAAAAGGTATGAGGGGTGGGTAGAAATACGGGGGTTATTGTGTCAAGAAATGACGTATGAATTCATTCCTCTCGATGCGAGGCGATGGGTCGAGATCCGCCTGGAGAGGTCTAAAGGTCTCCCTCAACCTATCTCTCCTGATCCAGTAAACGCAATAACGAAGAAAAATAAAAATACACACATCTTTTTATTACTCATATGTTTTTTTTATAAACTTATTATAAAAGTTAACGTCAACTCATTTTTTTGTACAATAAAAATAACGTAAGGTTACATAAAAATAATTCATAAAATATTCCCTTAGTTCTTTTTTTTTCAAATTGCAGTCGAAAACTTTTAATTCATAAAGGTTTACATTTGAATTATTTTGCTCTTAACTTTGAGATATTACTAGGGTCAGTCAAAAAGTAAGTGTTGTGAGGCTATTGTTTTTCTTGTTTTTTATTCTGGCAGGTTAACTTTCTTGGTACCCACCCACCTTGCACAAACTTTTGTTGAATAATCAGTTGTCGAATAATCGTCATCACACTGACTTTGCTGAAGGAGAGAATGTGACATCTGTAGTTATCTGTGCTCGCGTGCAGTCACTGCAATCAACGGCTTGCGCCGTTCCGCTTTTTGTCAGCCAGCTGTGTTTGTCTATCAGCTTCGTTACAGCGACGCACCCATCATCTAGCAATGCTGGGATCCACTGTTGCATCATGATACACATTTTTCAGTTTTTCATGAATGGGCGTTTCACCTTCTACAGACAAGAATCAATCACATCGATGTTGGCCATTTTGCAAGCGACTTCAGTGCTGCCACCTGTTGACGCAAAAAGTTACTATTGCAGTAGATTGTCGAAGAAGGTTCAAATTCAAAATTTTCACTTAACGAAAAAAATAGGAGGTATTACTTTTTGACTGACCCTCGTAATATAAAGCGTAGTATTGTAAGGGAGATCTAACGATTTTTACGAGACCTGTTTGAGTTGTTTGGGTAAAAGAATAGAGCGACGTAAAATTGTTTACTGTTCTTAAAATAAATCCTTAGCATTTCATAGTCTTATTTATTACTTCATCTTTATTACACCTTATTTATTACACATTTTCACCTACTTGAAAATCTGCTATAAAACCTTTGAAAGTAAACAAGTGAGTTATTTCAAAGGGGAATGGACTGCCAGACGCGGTTTCCTTCAAACGACCTTCGGTACGAAGCGCGTAGCGCACATTTCAATACACACCAGTGCCAGCACAATCTCAACAGTCTCAGAACAGTCTGTCTGGTTGTACACGAAAATGCGGCCATTTAAATGGTTTTAAATGGCAACACCAATGTGGTTGAAAGGATAAATAACGTAACTTTAAAATAGCATAACGGTCCAAATGAATATTTTTCTTATCATCGTTCAGAAAATTGTGGTAATAAGTGGAAGGTGACGATTCTTAATCACATTCTAATGTCATAATAATTATTTTTTATTCATTTATAACTAGCTGAATTTCCCGTATTTTTTTTTACATTAGCTCCATACAGGAGGCCCTGAGAAAAATAATTTCCTTTCGGACCTATGTCATCTTAGGGGATGCTGTGTGGAGGGTCTTTTTAAGGAAGGGAAGGATAGAAAGTTCTGGGAAGGAAAAAGGTATTAGGGGTGGGTATGAATCTGGGAGTCGGTGTGTCCATGAGCGACGGACGTAAAATCCTTTCCTCCAACTGCGGTGCAAGGCGATGGGTCGAGAGAGTCCGGCTGGAAAGGTAAAAAGGTCTCCCTCAACCAATTTCTGTCGATCCGGCCCGCCACGCAGCAGGTAGACGCACCCGCCGCCAAGACCTGGACAAACCTCACCCCATGAACCCGGGAACCCCGGCTAAGTCACCAAACGTAGAAAACCACTTGGGGTGACCTATGGCAGAGGTGTTGGTTGTCCAGTAAATGGTTCCCGGAGCGGCGGTACCCATACCCGCCTCCCAAATGAATCCGGGCTTTACGCAGAGTTTTCGGAAATCAGATGTAGAAAGTAATTATCTTCTTGTTTTGAACGTCAGGTGTGCAAAATTTCATCATGAAGTATCAAAATTCTGCTTTAAGAGGAATCAAAAATATTTGTGTTCTTGGTGTGTCTTATATATGCAAAGAATGTAGACAATAGGCATGAAAATCGCTTGCTAAAAAAGTGTTTTATTTTTCATTTTGTGAATGTGTGAGAAAAAAAATGTTAATCAAGGGAAACTGTCACAGTTGATTTTAGCATTAAAATTATATTTTTTAAATATGTTTTTTATGCACTTCGTGCATTTCTATTGAAAAAATACACGTTTAATAGTTTTTGCGTAATTTTTTTATAAATGAATTTAAATTTTTATTTTTATTCTACTCGAGAATAACGGTAGGAAAAGCCTCGATTCATTGTATAAACCGCGGATTCGTTGTAAAGATTAATCGAAAATAATGGTTTAACATTAAGTTTCGCCTTAAGGGGTGGGAAAAAGAGACGGGGTTGGTTTTTAGACTCATGTAGATAGTGAACTTCCTCTTGCTTTGAAGATCAAGCTTGCAAATTTCATCAATCTCGGAATAAAACTCAAGATTTGTATAAAAAACAAAGTCCATCCTGGCCGCCACAGCCACTTTTCTTTATATGCATATAATAGATGGGACTTTGTATCTTTCTTTGTTTGTTGCGTTAGAAATTAATTTAGTATTTTAGAAACATATCTACAGCCATTTATTAGATGTTGAATAAAAATATAAAAATAAAAAACGATACATGGGTAGTGCGCACTTTTAGCATTTAAAAAAGTTAAGAAAAATTCATTTTGGTAAGATGACTCAAACTTCGGAAGTACAACTCAAATCTGTCCGATTCGGAGGTCAAATATAACCTCTCATTTCAACCTGCTATAATTTATTCTAAATCGTTGTTACTCGGTGTTGCCATTTTATAAAACTTGTAGAAAATTATGACAGACTGTAAATATGTACCAGTACCTGTCGAGCATACGTTCACGTCAGCCAGGACCAACCTAATTAAGTCCTACGTATAACATGGATTATTATTACAGTCGCTCGATTCTGGGGCAAAGGAGTGTGTAATGAACAGTACTCTACTACATTGTACACAGTACAGTATCCATTCAGGGCCGTCCCAAGGGTTACTGCCGCCCGTGTTCGATAAAAAAAGTGAAGGAAATGGTCAACTAACCTCTAGTATTAGAACTTTAGATTCATTTGAATATCTTAGAATCTACGCTATAAAACACAAAAATAATCAAAAATGCAGCCATGTTTTTCTAATACCAATTTATTTTTCATTGTTATCAAGTGTGATTACTGATTATTAATTGTAGACCTCAATTTTAATTAAACGTAATTTATAAATACTAATGATTTTTTTTTTAAAATTGTGTGCAGTTCACACGCGGTGGAAGTGAAACCTTCGGAAAAGTAGACAAAAGTGGGAGAAACGAGAAACGACGCACCGCACAAAGAGGAGACTGATTGGTCTATCTTATATTCTCGCAGGCTAAATCCTATAGATGTATGTGTTTGTCTCTTTTGATATTTTTCGTTTCAACGAAGTTCACAACGGTACTAAAGAAATTTTAACTTTAAAAAGTTTGTTTATTAACAAGTTCCGCTGTGCATTTATTATTTCGCGTGACAGCTGTTCTGCCTTATGAAAGCGTTATCAAACTGTGATTTAACCATTTACAGACCAGTTAGATAGAACTTTTATTTTTACAAGTTTTTTAGCAATAATATTTACACGGGAGAACTTGTTTATAATATTTTCGTGGTTTATTTTTAGGTTGTTATGTTAACTTTTTAGCCTTTAAGAGCTGTTCGCATTGGTCGAGCATTTTAGTCGAGTGGAGGCATATTATCGGTTTTGTAAGGTTATTCCCTCTAAAATAAATTATTTGGCCGCCCTTAGGTTCAACCGCCCTTATGCACATCACACATTGCGTACAATGATACGTCGCGCGCGACTCCAGTCCACTCCTGTGAAAATTGATTAAAGCAGAATTCACCTATTGACGACTGGCAACCCAGGATTGACGTTGGTAAGTACCTGCTACCGACTGGTGTCTACACACCGACATATTTATCGGCCGCTATTAAATTATAATATATAATTTAAAACTGCAGCCTGTTATGGCAAGCGTGTACCGAATTCCAATGTACACACGACGTACTGACTTGCCTTTATTACGGAATATATTTTATTTTATTTTTTGCATTTGCACAGGTGGAAACACATTTTTTTTAAAGTTAGACAAATATTCCAGGGTTACAAATAACCTATCGCTATTTAAATTCTTCCTAATGTTGGGGTATTTCACCCTCCTCGTGAAAGCTTATCCGTAAGATAATGTATATTAATAAATAAATAAACAATTAAATTTCACTCGCAATATGTAGAAAACTCGTCCACTTATCCGATATTTAGTCATTATTCATAAGTTCGGGTATTTTATAAATAAATAAATTGGAAATCGAAAATACAGGGTGTTAAGGGGCTTACTTGACTTACTTTAACCAGTGTTTCCTGATATTATTTACAGTAAATAAATGTAAATGAAATTTTGTTTACGGTGACTTTATGTCTTTGTGATTTAAATTTAGGTGAAACGGAAGTGCGTCACTAAAATTTATTATTTGATGGGTCCTCGGTTCTAATATAACGCGCTGAATTCGCGCCTCGGCTCGACTAGCGTAGCGGCCTAGCGCCTGACAAATTCAAGCGGCCAGAGAGACAGACATCCTGCGAACGGAGTTCGAATCTTACGAAATCCAAAAAAATATATATTTTTCTGAAATAAATATTCAGTATTCAAACCACTAGATAAATAAATAGGCAAAAGAAAAGAAAGCGACATCTAGCGACTTACTAGTTTAACTTCTGCCGCGTGTGAATCGCACACTCTGATTTTTTATTTATTTAGAGTTAGGTTAGGTTACAGTTAGGTCAGGTTAAGGCGGAACTCCTGCGCCAGAATACACATGAACACTAGCTTGAACCACACTATAAACGTTCTTTGTTTCCGTCTCCTGCGTTTTTTGAAACATGGTTTGAAAGATTGGTGTGAACAGGTGTGAGGTTCGTGCGATCACACAATTTTGCTAGTGGCCCTTCCACGCGTACGCAACTGAACACTTGACGTTTGACGTTTAAATAAATGTTAAAATATGTTCCGATGAAGAAGAGATGCTACATCAGGGAGAAAACAGAGATATTTTAATAGATGTTTATTTACCAGGAAAGATTTCCGACTAATATCAATTATTATGACCTAAAGTTAGTATTTGAATTTCGAATGCGTAATTAATTACGCATTCGAAATTCAAACGTCAAAAGTCGAGTTCTGTTAAGAAATTTAGCGATGATATTGTAGACGAAATATAAAGGACAACACGCAGATTTCAACTTAGACCTAACCTACCTAACTAGATTTTTATTAGGTATTTATTTATCAGGGAAAGAATAGAATACCTATTTTAATTGGTCAATTTCTTCCGTGTCTCTGAAACCGATTTATAAATTAACAGACTTTATTTACAAGTGAGTTCACGAAAGATATAATCGTCCATTACGACAGTATTTATTTGCAATTTAAAGTCATAATTAGGTATTAGGCTCGCGCGGTTGACATAACCCCAAACGTCATTCGATTTATCTCCGGTACCAACCGATCCGTACGGCTCCTGTAAAAATATGAACTTATTTCCCCCCCCGCCGGCCCCGCCTGCCTTCCCGCTTCCCGTTTCACCCACTTCAAAAATAATATTAATATTGTTAATATTCGTTATTATTTTATTATCAAATATATTTATTATATTGTATTTAGGTATCATAATATTTTAAACTAGTGATTATTAAGCTCGCTCATTGCGCATAACCTCAAAAACTTGTTCGGTTTGATTCTCCATACGTGACCGCATCGCGCGGCTCTTGTAAAAATATGAACACATTTCCCCCCGCCAGCCTTCCCCCTTCGCCCGGGAGATGAATGTTTTCCGTCGCCTGTGGTAAAGCTTGAACACAGGGTTTTTGAACACGTTCAAATTTTCAATGTTTTGGGTGCTGTTCAAGCTAGTGTTCATGTGTATTTTGGCGCAGGATACGCCGCTTTAGAGTTGGTTAGGTTAGTTTAGAGTTACGTTAGGTTAGGTTAGATTTAGTTATTATTAGTTAGTTAGTTATATTAAGTTGAAAAATAAATTAGAGTTAGGTTTGAGGTCTACTATATTAATTAGATCAGTTTTTTTTATAAAATATCTTTGGAATGTATCGGCTTCACAAATAACTACAAATGGATTCACTGAACACAAAATCAATAGAAATGTGACTTAGACTGATTTGAAAGAAAACCAATCTGGCAAATTTACTTACTCCTAGGCCCCAGACATGCAATAATTGAAAGTGTTTACAAATCCAAAAATAATTTTAATATTTCAAAATGTTGAGTTTCACACGAAGTAAGATCAAATTGAGCTTACTTTTATTGGTTTGTCTCTTCAGTGCGCCTACCTAATTAGCTGTAATAAGTTTTTATAAATATGTTATTTAGCAAGTTGCAGCGGTAGAGAAAGCAAACACAGGTGTGAGATATTTATAGTCGATGAACTCAAAATCAAATGATGTCACCAAACAAACCTGTGCCGGTTTTAAATCAATCATCAAAATTTACATAAACAATGTTCCTATTTCATACACAGATAGATAGATGCATAGGAATTTTACAATATTGCCGATTAGGAAAGGAAAGATTATTTGGATAGGAAATTTGGGAGACGGTTATGGGTACCGCCGACCGGGAATCATTTATTGATAACCGTCACCCCTGCCATAAGTCGCCCTCAGTGATTCGCCCCGTTTGGTGACTTAGCAGGGGTGCCCGGGTTTGTCCGGGCCTGCCTACCTACGAAGAAGAACTCTCTCGGAATATGCCTTGTACCGCAGTGGGATGGATGGATTCATGCGTCCGTCACTCCTGGACCCACTAACCCCTACATTCCTACCCGCCCTTCACCTTTTTCCTTTCCTACACACAGCATCCCCAAATATGACATTGGCCCTGAGGGTAATTATTTTCCTTAGAGCCTTCTGTACGGATCTAATGTAATTAAAAATATAGTTTTGTTTTGAAAACTTAAGGATTAATTGGATCACAAAACAAGCCCACATCGCAATTCTTGCGTTCTTCTTTATTCTATGGTTCATCAAATGTTTTATCTCTAAATTTTCAGTAATAAGACAACTAAAAATTTTGTTAGATATCTTCGAAATAAGTTTATTAGTTTATTAGTGGGAGCCCGCTCAATCTCACGGATGCCTTCGGCCACCATCGTAACCGTTCGTACCTAAGACACGGACGGCGATAGATGGTACCCTTCTGATATCCTACTCAACTGCCATCTGTCGGGATTTAGCAGAACTTTGTATTACAAACTAAGCTATCAGCGTCTATCGAAAGAAGCTAAAACTACGTGAATAATCATACACTACACCCATTATCACATTTGACCTTCCCGTATCTATTCTACTCTATTACTCTCTGCAGTGGCACAAATAAACATTTTTACAGTCCAATAAAATACCACCAAAGACATTGGCGTATTGAAATAAGAATGTAATTATGCGCGTCAACCTGTATTTCTTACAGCTTCATATTTATTTATAATACCAGCACACCTGCGCACCATAAGTTTACAGTACAATCAGCCAGTGTTGTACCTGCATTGTTCTACAGTGATAATAATCCATGGAGGTTCGTGGCACATTTCATTGGAACTACAATCAAGGGTTAAAAAAGTGAGAAAAAAATCCCTTATCTATAAATCCTATTTTGATCTTTTCTATACATAGTACTTTTCTCGTTACATCGTTGCTTTTGTTGAACGGTATTTCTCGCATGATCTAAGGTTTCAATTAAGTCTCGATTACATTGAATGAGTTTACAAGCTGCTAGCCGGCGAATTCACTATCTGATAGTACTTGATACAACTTGTTCAGTGTTAAATCTGCTAGTTAGCTAGTGTACATGATTAGACTGAGCGAGTTTACTAGCAGATAGTGAATTCGCCGGCTTGTAGTTTGTAAACTCGCTCAGCGTAATCATATTGTATACTAGCTAACTAGCAAATTTTACACTGAACAAGTTTACTATCGGATAGTGAATCGGATACTGAGCGAGTAGAATTCACTTTCCGATAGTAAACTTGTTCAGTGTAAAATCTGATAGTTAGCTAGTATACATGATTACACTGAGCGAGTTTACAAGCTACAAGCCGGCGAATTCACCATCTGCTAGCAGATTTTACACTGAACAAGTTTACTATCGGATAGTGAATCGGATACTGAGCGAGTTTACTAGCAGATAGTGAATTCGGCGGCTTGTAGCTTGTAAACTCGCTCAGTGGAATCATGTATACTAGATAACTAGCAGATTTTACACTGAACAAGTTTACTATCAGATAGTGAATTCGCCGGCTAGCAGCTTGTAAACTTGCTCAATATAATCGAGGCCTTATACTCGGTTCGTTGGAGATGTATTTACTATCGTCCTGTTTACAGTGAGTATTCAATTGAACGTCCCTAACAACTAAACGTCCGTTCTAATGAATGCTCTGTGTTTATGTGAAGCAAGAGAACTGGTCACTGAAGGTGCCCAGCTATCGATCGGATATCATCGGTTAATTCCGTAACCGTTCGGGTATTAGACAACGGGCGACAGTTGACTCTCTCACACAGTACAACTTTACTGACATCTGTTGAGACACCTCAAAACTACACGCATACAGTGACGACAACTGTTAAAAGACATTAAAACTACACACTTATTTGTATACACTACACACCGCACCAGAGATTAACGATCTAGGAACGATATGCAATTTGGCGAATCATCAAAGTGTCTTGAGGTTAAGGTGATCCAATAGTCCAGGGAAAAATCGAAATCGGAATTCACGCCCCTTTGTGGGAGGAGTTTAAAAATACTTGAGAAAAAGCTTTTGGAAAGGTTGGAAAAGGTATTTGAGAATTTTTTTTTCAGGTTGATTTCGTGAAGTCCTTTAAAAAACATTAACTCCTTTTTTACGCATTGCTTATAGTAATAAAACGCAAATTTAAAATTGATTTCACGGAACCGAGCGACGCGGAGCCTAACGTCTGTACCCCGCTCCGGCCGGGGATAGAATGGGTATGCCAAGTCAGAAGTTCTTCGGTGGACGGCATAGAGGTCACTTTGGAAATCCAAATTTGTCGACTGCCGGCCGTTTTGTGAAATTACAACACGAAAATGCATATTTTATTTTATTTTGTAAATACCGGGCGTAAATATATTTTTTTTGCGATTATCATAAAAGGAACTAAATTTGCTACATTAAACAATAAAACTATACCCGAAAAGGGGTTTATAAGTAGGAGAGTTTGCACTTGAAAGTGTTTTTTTATAGACCTAATACTTTATTTTTTTCTAAAAAAAATGACCGATATTTTTAAGGACCAAGATATGTTGTACACGCAGTATTTAACTGAAGCATCTATAATACTTCTAAGCGATCAAATTTTCAAAACAAAAACATATGATTTTGTACGATTTTGCATTATGTAGTATGGCTCCATCTTAATGAATACAATGTTTTAGATTACAAATAACACATTGTAAATAAAGCATTGATATACATATATATACAAGTAACATCTTTTTAATAACCACTTAAAACACGATAATCACAGAAAAAGAGCTATTGATTCTTACAAAACGCACCCGCACAAATTTGGGGTTACCAAATCTCGTAGTTGCTGCGCACACAACCACCTACTTTCTTGCTTGGTTTTCTGCTGTAGTGCAAGTAGTACGTTTTGTATGTACTATTTTTTAGAACAAAATTTGTTCTATTATTTTATTCAGGATCTTTGAATATTTAATATCCAAATATTTAAAATCCCGCGATCCCGAATCCCGCGATCCCGCAATCCCGCATCCCGCATCCCGCAATACCGCATCCCGCAATCCCGCATCCCGCAATCCCGCGGGATTTCAGCAATTTTGAATTTTATGGTGAAGATTAATGCTAAATCAATCTTTTTACTACGAATATTTAATATCCAAAGGTGCTGAATTCATAACGCACGTATGGAATTCATTTTAGACTTAGTACCTTTTTACGGACGAGTGGAGTTTTAGAACGGAATTGAATCGGGCGTTGTTTAAAGTGTGGTAAAATTACAGTTTAACCCTTTCTTAATATCTAATCTTTTTTATGTAAGTTCACTGCATAAACGTTCTTTAGAGACCTAAACCACCACTGGTAATGGTCATGGAAATCAATAAGCCTTTCTGAATAATTCCCAGTCAATTCCAAACAATGTGGCAACTGCATTATTGCACTATTACGTATAATATATATTCATAATTGCATCAATTCGTTCGAGTAGATTTAATTTATTATAATTTATTTCGATAACTCTATTAAATAATCTATATACCAAACAGGTACTAAATTTGATTGATTGCTTTTATAATATACAAAAATGAATATTAGTAATGCATGAAAATGAGAATTTGAATAAAAAAATTGTAATAGGTGGCACGCGAGCAATTTGAAAACTTTTTTTTTTTTTAAATCCACGACCTCGGGATCATAGTGGGGAGCCTCAACCACGGAAGCTATCAAATGTTCCATGTTTTAGAACGCAGTTTAGTGTTTAAAACAAATTTTTATCACATTTCGACTTGTTTGACAGGTTTTTAGCGTGTATGTTTTATATTAAATATTTGCCGGAATCCTAATTTCCAGTGAATACGATTGACCTCAGAACTTCGCGCAGAGATATTTTTATTTATGTTGTACAAACATTGAAGAACGACGGACAGGAATTTTTAAACAAATAGTATTACGCATGTCTCAATAGTAGATATTTTGTTTAGCTACCATACCTATTCATTGTAAGCCATGTTCTCACACCTCGCTCCTAGCGTTCGAGGCAGTTCCCAGCAAACAATAATTTTTTATCAGTCAAAAGGACAAACGAAATCAATTGTGACCGCAACAATATTTCAAGCCCTTAGGTACATCAAAGTTCGACTATTGTTGCTCGCACTTGTCTATGTCAATCAGGACTAGGCTCTGCGATCCAGCATCCCGAAATCCCGCATCCCGCAATCCCGAAATCCCGCGATCCCGAATCCCGCGATCCCGCAATCCCGCATCCCGCAATACCGCATCCCGCAATCCCCCATCCCGCAATCCCGCGGGATTTCAGCAATTTTGAATTTTATGGTGAAGATTAATGCTAAATCAATCTTTTTACTACGAATCAGTTTACATTATAGGTAAGTAATAAGAATAAGCTTTGGATAATTTGAAGCATTTCGTTCGCATTGAGGAGACTTGAAATAAAATGATGAATTGCTTTATAAAAAATAAAAGCAATAACTACTGGAAATATATGAACGCATATAAGAAACAGCTTTTAAAAATATATCATTATTCACAAAATAAATTAAAACGGTTTTTGCTTGAAATCCTGATCTCTACGTGATTCCGTTTGCCAAGCGATGTGTATGACTTTTATCTATATTTGTGGCGATATAAGGCACACTAAGGAAACATACATTTTTGGCTGGTGGCTATAGAATTACGGGATTGAAAAAATATCACCAAAATAATGCGGTTTTGATTCGTTAGTATATGAAAGATGAAGTCATTTTGATGCTAGGAAGATAACATATAGCCGAATCTCAAGCATTGAACTTGAAGACTTGAATCTGTTTTGGAGATTCTAACTTCAGACAATTCACAGCTTCTTGTTGACAGTCCCAACAAAATTTCGACTACCATAAATACGGAGCGCCTAGCTAGTGTGGTTGTCGAAAGTCTGTAAAAACTGTAAACAAAAATTATTTTACAATTGAAGAAAAAAATTAATACGTAAATATGTGTTTTCAAGGCCAACCCAAGTTATTTTGACAAATTGAACTCTCTTGTTTTCGTGCGTAATTATTAAAAATGCGTTCAAAACAATCTTGTTTACCAACAAAGATCAGATCAAAACATCATAATATTTTCAGGAGGGTTGTTACTCCCTTCGTCCCTAGGGGTCAAACTAAGTCAACAATCTACGGATTACTTACCGATCAGATAATCTCTAGAATTAATAATTAGAAAGAAAACGGATCTCGCCATTTTACGTGAGAAATTTTACTGCTATTCCCCATACAGGGCTGTAATCCCCGGATAAACTGCTCGCGATTTTTTATTAAAAAAAATTTCAAGTTGAATACCGCACAGAGTCCCAACTGCTCCCAACCGCCTGGAGCCAGTGAGACTATGGCATCCCCAATTGGGGTATGTCCGTATGTTGTGAGGTTGGAGATAAGTGAGGAGGAGCAGATGGGGAAGTGAAATGTGCCTGGCTATTCAGATCTAGTCACTAAACACGACTAAAGTCATTTCAAGCAACGCTTTAATTCTGAATGGTGGTCGTATACCAAGGTGATACTGAGTATTTTCCACTTTAGAACACGCACCCCGGGATTTGAACCTGCGACCTCATATCGCTAGTCGAGAGCCTTACACCTCGACGACGGAAGCCATCAGATATTCGAAAGTAATGCTTTGGTCAATTTTGACAATAAGTAGGTACCTAAGTAAAAAAAAAATCGGGCACACAGACACACCCAGACCCGCTGAACAGAAATTCCCTTGAAGTGAGATCTATACCGATTTGAAATGCATCGAAGCAAAAACCCGTCTCCAAAATTTTGCATTGCAAATATATATATTTTTTATTAATAGTATGTGTTATTTCACATTTAAATTAATTTTTATCGTAGCACATCAACAGCACGTTTCGAAGTGGTAGATGGGTGCTCGTTAGAATTAAAACTTTGATGCTGGAAATGTTAATTACCGTGTTTAGTGACCATATATGAATAGCCAGGTACCTTCCCAACTTTCCTCTTTCCCATCTCATTCCACTTTCCTTTTCCTTAAGCCTTACAACATCCCACACTGGGGAAACCAAAGTCCCACTGACTAAGATCAGTTGAGGGTGTTGTTCGATATTCACATAACTAAAATAAAACTCAATTTGAATCCCATATAGCTGCTTGTAAGCTATATGGGATTCAAATTGAGCATCAGAGAGGATTGTAAGCTGTACCCCTCTCTCTCCCATAATTAACAAATTTAAAAGAAAGATCCAGATAGTGTAATGTCTCATATATTATTAAATTAGTAAGTAAGAATTTTGTAAGTTTTAATTTAGTAATTCGTTATTTATAACGACTCACATTTACCTTCGGTCAGATTCGGCACAACTCGGCAATGAGATAGCGATACTCATAGACTAGAGTGATGTAAGAACTAAATCATAGACTATTATTTATTTATTTACGGACAAATAGTCCATTAATAACATAACAATAACACGAATAAAAAAAAAGAGATTACAATGAAAGGAAAGTACATATAAATGAAGAGCATTGACGAATTATAGTATAAAGAACATATAGAAGACTACAAGTCAAAGCTTGAAGATGGATTTAAAAGACTCTAAAATTTACCCATTTCGTATCGACTACCGAAAGTCATTTAGGCTAACACCAAAAAAATTCAATGCTTTGACTTGCGTTAACAAGTCTCGACATTCTGGATAAAGGAGAATGGTATCCATAATTAGTAGAATGTTGATTGAGGAACAGCAATTCATTATTTCGGAGTCTACGGGAAGGGATGTTATGATACGTTAAAGAGAGATTACAACTGAGATCTCAGTTGCAGGATCATGCATTCTCTCTTTCGGCCTCTTGACTTCAAATGCCGTTCTGTTATTTTGTCACTTTTAAAACCTCTCAATGTCGGGTGTCGTGTGGTCGCAATCAATAATGCTGTCCGACTATCAATGTTTATAAACAACTAAGAATGATACATCGACAACTTGACCTGACCTAGCCTAACCTTTCCTAATCAGTGCCCCGTCGAGATATAATGACTAAATAATAACACTGATTATATTTCTAATTACAAACAGGATTATAGAATCTTGCCTAATGGATTTACAACAATATCACAATATGTTTTCCATTCAACGCCTGAAGAAAACCGCTGTTAACCTACTGACTACGTGACTGTTGTTATGTAGATGCGAAATACAATCTCCAAATCTAATAAGCCAATCCTCAATAAGTCTTCAACAAACTACACCCTTATATCCCTTTGAAATATACTACAATTATACTATACACGTTCAATTATACTGTTCGCGAGACAGAGGGAAACTTTCCTGCACCTCGTACAAATTTAACAATATGATACCGCCCGCCAAGCAGTAGGTAAGCAAACGCATCCGCTACCAAAACGTAGACATACCTCACCACATGAACCCGGCACCCAGGTCACCCCTGCTAAGTCACCAAACGTAGCGAACCACATGGGATGACCTAAGGCACGGGTTACGTTAAATAAATGGTTACGTTACGACTTGTTCGTTTTTATTCGTGAATATGGCGGCGTTGACGTCACGCCGGATAATGTTGATAGCAGCCGACTTATCCAGTAGCGGTTTAACAGCATAACGACGTTTTAGCCAGATGTATCCGTTTCGGAATATGCGGTTTTAGATCGTTTTTAAAATCAATAATTATGAATGAATATATTGAAATTAGACATTTTTACTACAGTTTAGAATCAGAAAAACAAGCTTTAGCTCTTCCATACATTTAAAACGGTAATCATGGTTTGTTTATTTTCACGTACCACGGTCGAGAAATGTGGAATTTTTATGTATCCATCTTTGTTTATGCATAAATGCTTGTAATATGCATAAATTAAGCGGTTTTACTGATCTGTTATGGGTAATCTCAACCAAAATCCTCAAAATCCAGCAGCTCAACAATTCAAATTGCCCGTACGAACTAGGCTAGTAGTTTAGTCAAGTAGCGAGTATTTTTAGTAACTAAACGTGTCCGAACACAATAAATTTAGTAGTTAGTAGTAGCATTTTGGTCAGTCAAGTAGCGAGGATACTTGTTCCTCGACCTACAAATGCGAAATGCGAACAAGCTATTAGTGAAAAAACCTACTTGCACAAATGCGAACAAGCTATTAGTGAAAACATATGGGCCTTGTTGTGAGTGATGAATACTTGGAGCAAGTGGTTGAATTTGTGTTTCGGAAGTATGTTTAGGAGAGATGGAAAGGCCGATAAAGGTAATGAGAGAAGGGTAAATGCAAGATAAATGATGCACACCGAAGGACACGCAAGATTGATCCAAAAAATCGAACACATTTAAATTAACAAATGGTGTACCTCAAGGCTGCATCCTGTGACCTATGTTGTTTATATGGTGAATACATAATGCGTAGATACTTGATGGATGGAAAGACGGGATAAACATTGCTTTCCAAAACATACGATGACGCTACCCTTATCGCAGAAGAAATGATCCACCCTGCTTGCTGAAATAGAGGAACGAAGCCTTAATCTAGGTCAGAAGACCCACGAGGAAGATAAACAAGGCCAAAACAAAACTAATGGTGATCTATAGAGCGAACACCTTTGTAAGAACGAATAATGCTCTCACAGACTTAGAAACGGTGAACGACTTGAGGCTAGAAGGCTCAAAGCGAAGCTAGCAGTTCACAATGTAGTTCTTATACCAACTCTGATGCATGGCAGTGAGGCATTGAACTTGCAATTGAAGAACGCGTTCAATCAAGTACCTAAATTAAGCCAGTGGCAATTTGATTAGCTTTATCTCCTCACATGTAAACAAGTCATTATAACACAACAACTATATTTTTGTTTTTACCACATTGTTTTTATTCTGATTATTGGTTACAGTTTAATAATTAGGTTATCACTTAAAGTAAATTTGTTGTGTAAAATTTCACTGAGGCGTTATTAAATAACAAATAAAACAATGTATGTTCTCAATAATATAATAAATTATAATTCATAACCAAATGATGTCATTTACTAAAATACTTAGAATACTAGTATGCAAACCTGAAGTACAACGGAATCTCAGTGAAAACCTTACTCACATTAGAGAAGTCTCACTCGCCATCAGATGTAATATCGCTGTTGAAAATCATTATTCATCTTTAATTAATCAAATGAATCTTAATGTAAGGCCGAAATTCACGAGAAACCCTGAAAGCTTTTGGATCGATACTTACCGTATTTTTTTTCAAAACAAAGTCAACAATGACTCGATTATATAATAAATACTGCAACCATGAATATTTTCGAATTCAATCGTAATAAATATGTAATGATAATTATAATGTGTTGTATTCTGTTGGCGAGCCAATAAATAAAATAAAATAATAAAAAAATTACCGGTGGAAACAAAAAAAAGGCAAGGAATTAGAAAAGGAAAAAACGCACTTAGAATATTATCTCCTAAAATAGTTTTTTAATCTAATTTTTTCCTAATCAAACTGAATGTGTTATAGGTAGATCTTCTTCTTCCTTGCACTGTCCCAATTCATTGCCTAAGTAGGCTGTTGGGGTAAGCTCTTCTCATCCTCAGGTTATAACTTCTTCAGTTCTGGGTATCGCTTTCATCCTTTTTTGAAAATATAACGCCATGCCTGTCTGCGTGGTTTTTTTTATGTTACTATGCCATTATCTGTAATTAGCGAAGAACCTTCATTTTGTTGTTCGAGTTTTCAGAATACTGATGAATGTATGTTTCCTACATTTGTTGTATGCCAATTTTATACTTTAATTACAACATATATATTTACATATAAATTTATAATTCTTTCTCCTTCCTAGAAATGGTATATTTGAAATCATTGAAAATAATATAATTTTAAGTTATTCAAAATTGATTTTATGAGGATCCAATGGTTCGAGGTTATTTTCAAACTATGTATTTTTTAACCACTGGAGCGACAGCGCAAATTAAAACTTTTTTCTGCGATTGCTCGACATTTTTTGGTGATCATTTTGAATATTTTCCGCCCAAATTAAAGAAAAATCATACCTCCGAATTTTAAAATGAAGATATTCAAACTGATTATAGTTCTATATAGCCAATGAATTCACCTATCTTTTGTCGATTATCACATATTCGTAGGATTTGTAAAAAAATTATTATAAAATCGTAAACTTCTACTTAATTACTTACAAATAAGGGGAAATTTGCCAAAATTGGCAGCAAAGCAATCCGAGGTATTTTAAATACTGCCATATTGTGGCAAAAAGCGCTCCAGTGGTAAACAACAATTCTCAACACCTCGGTTGAGAAATCTATTCTCGTGTTTGAAATGGGGAGTAGTGCCTAGGATATACCTAATAGCTGAAGTTACCGGCGTTGCCCGGGCTTTACGCAGGGTTTTTTGAAATCAAAAGAAGGCATTAATAATTTTCCTCTTTATTTTGAATCTAAAGTGTAAGAATTTCATCAAGAAGCATCTAAATTCTGCTTTAAGAGATGAGAAAAGAGGATGGGGATGGTTTTTTTTAAACCTTCCTCTTGTTTCGATTGAAGGCCAAGCGTTTCATCAACCTCGGAATAAAATTGTAGATTTTTATATTTATTTTATTTATTTATTGTTTATTTACATTGCAGGTAAAAATGTTTACAAAACAATTTGCAACCTCACTAGGACAAGCCTGTGTTGAGGTTAACAATTCTACAAATTAACAAAATAACACCAAATTATACAGATATTTAAAGAACAATATTGTTGTATTTCTTACAGGTTGAGATTATTACTAAACTGCTGGCGCTATATAAATCGAATCGACGCCGCCAGCCACAGAAACTAAATAAATCAATGAAACAATATTTATTTGCTTGAACCATTATATTTTTTTAAACATGCCGACCGGTTTCGGAACAACCATTCCTTCCTCATGGAAAATATACTAACTTGAAGCGTTGTGGTGGGGTGAGGGCGTGACTAGGGATTTATGAAGAGGGGGACGGGACGGGCAGTGAAAGGGAACATGTCTAAGAAGGGACTGAGAGATAATATTTTTTGTTTATTGATAATGGAATCATTGTTATTAATGGAATTATTGTTATCAAGAACTTATTAAAACGAAATAAATAAACTATTAATACAAATTTAAAAAGAGATCATTTAAAAAAAAATTATTACGTAAATAAATAAATTATGTATCAAAAGATTTTTGCGTAACTGGAACTATATTGTATTGTGCTACATTTCGTCACAATTTGTTTTGGCATGCAAATATGATATTGGCATATTGCTCAAGTGAACATGTTTGCCAATGGAATACGTATGCAAAGGACGCGCTTGGTTACTACATAAACTTATATTATGTGGCGGTTATAGAACAAAGAAGACATGTCCACCAATATTAAACATTATGTAAAATAGATATTAAATATAAATCGAGGCAAGCGGTTTACTGTGGAGTTCTGATGCTAACCCTGATCTAACCAATGGCATGGCGAGATAATTACTTAATGACAACTTTAATAATTATATTTATTACAGAATCTTTTTTCTTTTCTTTTTTTAAAAGCAAAACAATTGACGAGATTAACACGTAATTCTTATTATAAATATTCCACCTTTTGTCTACGATTTTAACAGAGGAATGTTTTTCTTTCTAATTAAATGAAGACACTATGAGCGAAACTCAATCGAAAATCTGAAAATAGAAAAATCACAAAAAGATATTGGCACCTCTGGGACTCGAACCCAGGACCCTCTGTTTCCGGGTGAGCGCGCTGTCCACTGCACAATTTGAGGTTTTACTCATAAAAGTTAAAATAAAAAATAATAATAGTTTTTATTTCTATTTATTGTAATAACTTTTGTTTTAGTGTAAAGGTTCAACCCATCAATTGAACATTCAATTAGACTTTTATAAAAGGTCAATAGGTGTCCCATATAAATAAAATCGGATACGTTTAACCGAGACCCTATCCAGGTTACAAACCAATTCTTGAGAAGTTTGTTATCATTTAAAAAGAAAGCCAAAAAAAAATATGAAAAAATTAGTTGCAAATAATATTGGCAATTTCGAATTTGTGGTAAGACAAGAAATCCTCGGATTAAGTCTCAGTTGCTATAATTGTTTATTTTTACGAGGGTTTAATTTACGATTTAATTTTTATAAAGTTCGTCACAATCAGCAGAGCTGCTGTTGCCATATGGAACCTAATTGTAAATGAAATAATATTATTTGCATTGCTAGGGTTAGTGCATTTGTCATGAAATTTATCGAACTAACGCAACTCTTGAAAACATTCAACACACGTTCTAATAATGTAACTTTTAGAATCCCTCTAATAGTGGACTGTTTCAGGTTGAATCCTTTATCAATTTATTTATATCATCGACATTCGTCGTCCCTCGATGAATCATCGAAATCTATACGGATAAACATAACGCAATTTACGTAAGTTTTATCAAAAAATCCAATTATTTACCAGGTGTCAAATTTGACGGTTGTTATGACACTGGAATCCAGGATGATCACTGTGCACTACTGGGATGTCAATTAGTGGGGAATTCCACAAATTGCGATGATTTTCTAAGATTTTTCAAGAATTTTGTATTTTGCAGGGAGGAACTTTTTGCGGAGAATCTAGGCATTTCTAATTAAATAAAAACTTCTTTTTCCATAAGTTATACATTACTAAAATTACTTTTTAAATAATTTCAAAATATAGTAAGATTTAAGAGTTAGCTTAAAATAAATATAAGACAAAAGTAAGTAATGGAAACCCTTATATAACCAAAAATGCTAAATTATATCTACAAGCCCTAGGTATAAATGTAAAATTTAAAGAAACAGAATAAAAACATACGTATCTATGAAAATATTTTAGTCAAAAAGTGAAACATAAAAGTTTAATGATTTTTAGAATTATTATTTATAAAATCATTTTCTTTAACAGCAAATTTTCAAACAAATTCTTGTTTTTAAAGCCTGAACAAAAGAGAAAATCCGAGAATGACAAGAAATAAATAATAAATGCTAATTTCAATAGAATTTAATTCAATTTAGGACATAAAGGAATTAATGGGAATTTGAACATCTATTATGGGTATTTTAGGACATGCCTGTATTGACAATCCTGCTGGAACTATTTGTTCGCAAATAGCAAGAATTAAGCGGCCGATTAAGGACGTTTCAATTTTAGCAAGGATTTGTGTACTTAGCGAGCATAAAGAGCAACTGATATACCTGCCCTAAGCCACACAGTCACAAGGGTCAAGTAGAATTAACTGCCACATTATTGATCACGTTGCTCAGGAAATTGCATAGTTTCTTGAATGACCATATCAGTTGTCCTAGTTCATACTAATTGCACAAGTTTTATGTCAAATGCACTGCTGAAAGAACAATAGAGGGTGTAATCACAAATAATTAATGTAATCTAGATTTTCTGCGATTCAAAGAGTGGACTGTATTTAAATTTGTTTTGTGGACTTTTATGCTGACAATACAAATATACGGGATAGTAATACGGAATTGTACAGAATCCGACTCACCCAACGTTGTTCGACTGGGATAATAAATCCTTCGTTTTGGTCGATCCCACGGTCCTGAGGGACACCACTAGCGGTTATCACTTCACAAGCACTTGAGAAAACAAGAGAATTCCTGCACAAGTTTCCTACGATGGTTGATATAATTAAGAACTGAGAGAGCAATGTCACAGCACAGCAATTAACTGTTAAATTATTATTGATATTTGTTCACTAGTCCGGGTTTTGTCGTCAGTTCGGTAAAGGTTTGTGTGGGTATATAGGACAGGAAGGAATGAAAAGGTGTACATAAAGAAAGGTATATATTTGCGTCAACATTAGATTATGGCCCAGCATATCAAACTGGAACAAGTGAAAATCTGTTGTTTTGAGATAAACAATATTTTGTTTTTGCGCATATCGAAATACAGACGAAAAATGTCTAATTTCATTATTTTTCACTGAAAATTCTCCATTACCTCAAATGCGAACCTTTGTTTTTAAAACAAACTATCAGTTTTGAATGGAAATAGTTTGTATAAAGCTGGATACATCTGAATATTTTAATATTTTAAAACAGGTTTTTCGACTCTTAATTTGTAGGTTTCACGTTAGTGCTGCTAGACGTTCAATATTTATTGTGATCCGTTTATCAAATGTCGTGATATTTATTGAACGTGCAGGCTAGCGTATTGACACGTAGGCCACACGTGCAATATTTGTTGTGATCCGTAAATATTTATCACCATCACAGGATAAAACATGAAGGATCACAATAAATATTGAACGTCTAGGGTTCGCCTGAGGAGTCAAATCATTTTGAATTAATTTTGTAGTTGTTTACAACTGGGAAGAGCCCTTTTTGGCGAATCTTTGGTTTTTTTGGAATTGTTTCCGTTTAATACCGGGCCATAATATATATTGACGCTACACACGGAAGCTGTACGACTGAGTTTATGACTAGCTATACGAGCAGGACTACGGGGGGTGAGTGGGTAGTGTAACACGGTTATTTTATTTATTAGTGATAATATATTGCAAAATTATTACATCACGTTTATAATACATTTACTCCCAATGAGTTTAATAAAACTTATTTCGGGAAGGACAACATTACACAACTAAAAGAAAATTATTTTTACACAAGAGCACGAATTTAAATGGGAGTTCAATGAACAGTACATACATAGATTTTAAAACAGACTAGACACACTTGATACAGATAGTTGGAGAATGTACAAGAGTTAATACAAAGAAAGACAGGTAAATTCGTCACCGGTTAATAAAGCTCCTGAGAAAATATCCTTTTAAAGCCTTTGCCAATGTTTTTTTTTTGTTGCTGGAAGTTTTAGGTCATTGGGTAACGCGTTGTATTGCGTATGTGCGACATATTGTAAGGAGTTAATTCCAAATTTAGTCGAGTGAGTAGATGATGATAGGTGTATTTGATTTTGTGATCGTGTTTTGTGCTGGTTTATGTCGGAATTAAAGGCTAGTTTAGTATTATAAATAATCGGATCTCTAAAATCTTGAGCGATAATAATTATGGTCGTGATAATTGATAATTTTAAATCTTAAAATCGTCTTCTATTATTTTACAATCTAATTTCAAATGGAAGTTTCTAAATATACTTTAATTACTAGATATTATTAAAATATAATACTAATTTATTTATTTATTGATTGACGCATGGGGCTTTTACATATGAATGGTAAGAAATATACATTATTTATTGTACATAACTGAACTGCCTCAGTATTTAAAAATTAGTCCCAGAATTTCTGCGCTGAAATAAAACCTGACTTCTAGTATTACGTTGTGGTATCCGGAAGCTTATCAATTCAAGCAATACCGGACTATAAACCAAATCATTTAGAATTTTATATAGAAATACCAAGTCAGTGAAAATTCTTCTGTCTGACAATTTGAGCATATCGTATTATTTAACAGAGTGTTGTAGTTCAACATAATTGCTGGAATACCCATTTTAAAATTTAGAAAGCGTAAGAATTTGTTTTGTATTCTTTCAACAGCTTGTACATGTATATTATAATGTGGGTTCCAGACGGGAGAATTGTACTCGAGTTGACTTCTCACATAGGCAAAATATAACAGTTTAATACACTTTATATTGTTAAAATTTCTAGTTAGCCTGGTTATAAATTCCAATATTTTTAAGCCCTTATTACAGATTTCTGTTATGTGGTTAACAAATGAAAGATTTGATTGAAAAGTGATGCCTAAGTATAATATATTATAATGTGTGTGACACGTCACACAGTGGTGACTCTGTAACTAGGACAAACATGCAAATAGCCTCGGCAAAGTAACGGTGTTCACAGTTCAATATCTAAACAAGATCAAGTGACAAACTACATACATATAACGTAACATGTCGAGAATAATGTGATCATGAATAATCGACAGGCGTAAACGTGCCAATATGTTGGTAACTATGCTTGTAGACGTGCTTTTATTAAATCTTGTAAAAGAAAATACATATACAGTTTAACAGCATATTTGAAGGAAAAAATGTTATCATTTTGCTGTCTATTAAATATTGTTTTTTTTCTATTAAAACAAAAAAAAATATTTTTCTTCGCAACTCAGTAGTTGGGTATAGCCTAGTTGGATCACGTGATAAGCATTCCGTCTCGTTCTAGTATTACGTAACAGCGCTTGTATGGATTGAAAAATGTTTTTGTTGTCTTTAATATAAAAAAATTATCATCGGAGAGCAAAATGACATCTATTTTTTTTACTCAAAATATGCTCAGGAATCAGATAAGGGTTCATACAAATGTAACAATGACCTCAAATGAAATCCTTGAAGTGATTTTCTCAACAAGATATCGCTAAAGAAATCATCCAAACATTATTCTTATTATTATTAACATTATTGTCAAATGTAACATTATAATCAAATGTAATATTGTCTTTAAACGTATCCCAAATGTCTTTAAACATTATCTCAAATGTAGCGTTGTCATCAAATGTAACATTGTCGTCAAATGTAACATTTTCGTCAAATGTAACATTGTTTTCAAATGTAACATTTTCATCAAATGGCAATGGTAATTAAAGGTCCCTTAAACGTTTATTCTTGGTTAGTTTCAGCTTTCTGACAAATTGTTATCTGACAAGCATAACAGTTATGAATGCTTTTCTACTGCTAACAATTTGTTCAAAAGCTGATACGGACCGAGAATCAGCATTTAACGGGGTATTTACGAAGTTAAAAAAAACACAATGGCTCTACACAGGAGGCCCTTAGGAAAACAATTTCCCTTGGGGCCTCTATGTCATCTGTGTGGAGGATTTTTTAGGGAAAGGAAGGAGAGGAAATTCTGTGTCAGTGCGTCCAGGACGTATGAATCCATTTCTCCCACTGCGGTGCAGGGCAATGAAACAAGAGAGTCTTGCTGGAGAGGTCAAAAGATTTCCCTCAACCAGTCTCTCTCGATCCCGATCGGACGCATCTGCCGCCAATACCTAGACTACGTCACCAAACGTAGTTAACCACTTGGGGTGACCCATTTAAGGCGTATTGGTTAACAGTAAATGGCAGTACCCATAGCCGTCTCCCAAATTGAAGTATTACAAAAAAAAAATATATGAAAATCTAATCTTTATATATTACCAATTTCACTGGAAATCGGAAGAAAGAAAAAATATTCTTGAAAACAAAAAATTTAGAAGGAATCCAATTTTTATTATATATGTTTTGGAATATTTTGACAGCCTAATAATAAAAACATGGCGTCTTTAATTGTTTTTTCATTGACTGCAAAGTTAACTGTGTTCATCTGTACCGCCATTCGATATCGATATTGACTTGGCAATATCGGTTCAATGTACGTTGCGTTACAGGATATCAGTTTCCACATGCGCCTTGGACTCACCTGTTTGAAATTTGAAATTCGAACGCCCATTCGGCATTCCAAATTTAAACGTCGCTAGAACAAAAAACAACTACACACTGTCAAATAATTAAACGATTCAAATTCCTTGTGTCTCTGGGTTTGAACTTTGAAAGTGACTGAATGCTGAAGAAATGAGATCCCTGAGGAATATGTGTGGTGAAACCGTGTTGGACCGTTTGCTGAATAAATTGTATTAAACAAGATTAAGAGAGTGACGCCTAGTTGGAGCAAGTGTACGAAATGTGAGGAGATTGTATGACATAAAAGTGAATGGTATCTTAGAAGAAGTCGGGGGTGTCCGAGAAATACAAGGTACGACCAAGTGAGACGACGCATAAAGGTGAATGAAGGCGGTAAATAACATACCTTATATTTTGTCCAAAAGGTTATACAAAAATGGCGGCCAAAATGGCCGCAATTCCCGACCGTTTCCATTGGTTCCATATTGGCCGCCATTTTTATTCGAGCGTTTGGACAGATTTTTTTATTAATATGCCAAGACCTCTCTAGTAGTCATTGGTTAGTTTTTATTTTATTTGAATACCGCACAAGAGTCCCGACTGCTCCTGTCTGGAGCCAGTGCGACTATGGCAACCCCAATAGGGGTATGTTGTGAGGCTAAAGGTAGTGGGAAGGGGAAGGAGATGGGAAAGACGAAGGTGGGGGAGTACCTGGCTATTCAGATCTGGTCACAAAACACGGCTAAAGCCATTTCAAGCAACGTTTTAATTCTGAATGGTGGTCTTACACCAGGGCGATACTGGGAGTATCTTCCACTGTGGAACGTGCCGCAAATAAACTATATATTATTTTAAATAAATTATTTAAAAAAAAATATATTATTTTAAATAAATTATTTAAAAAAAAAAATATTTGCTACGCCGGGATTCGATCCCGCGACCTTCGGTTTGCAAGTCAAGAGCCTTACCGCTAGACCACGCCGGCCGTCATAGTTAAAACAAATTGTTTGATTCTACAGTAATAAAATTTACCAGATTCATCTCGGCAATTCAAGTTATATCCCGTGATTTTTCACAGCTAATGACAAACGGCCGTTTCAAGAAACGTGTATTCGGCTATTTGGTTGCCGTTTTGAAATCGATATACCTACTACACTTTCGAAACTGGTTTGTTTTACACTACTAGCTTTCGCACCCAACGTTGCCCTTGCTTTGTTGGTGTTTACATTTTATGTCGGAACGTTGGCTAAAGAAGGAGGTAGCGAAACACGGCATAACACCCCAAAAACAATAACAAAAATAGAGGTGTGATGTTTACCGATTTCGAAAAAACAGATGTCGTTAGCCGCCGCATCCCGAATTTCTACCGATTTATTACATATTTACCTTAGGCACTTAAAGTTTTAAAGCTCTTAAAAAATATATGTTATTTTTGAAGATAATAAATATATAGACGTTCCCCACGCCGAAACGCAAATTATATGAAATTCTCTCGATAGAAAAAAATCGCAGTGTGCTTCGAAAATTATTAAAAACACGTTTTTTTCTCTTATTTTAGAAGTTATATGTATGAAAAAATTCACAGTGTTTCTTTGAATGCTATTTTATATGTTCCTCAAGAGATTTTTGCTCTATTTTAAAAGAGTCGTGATTTATTAAACATTTTAACAACTTTCGCTTAAATTTGACTCTAACATTCGTATTTACATATTTCTTCATCTTCTTTTTGAGCGAAGATATGGCACCTTAAGGCGGCGCTATTCGGCTGAAAAAGAAGATGGAGAGATGTGTAATTGCGAATGTTGGACAGAGCGCGCTAATATTTTAAATGATGAAATCGCAGCGAAAATGGCGGAAAAGCTTAATAAAACATGACTCGTTTAAAATAAAGCAAAAATCTCGTGGAACGTTTCTTAAGTATCATTCGAAGAAACATTGTGAATTTTTTCACAAATTTAATTTGTAAAATAATAGAAATAGACTTGTTTTAAATAATTTTCGGAGCATACTTTGCGATTTTTTTCTATCGAGGGAATTTTATATAATTTGCGTTTCGGCGTGGAACGTATCTAGAAAGTATCTGGAACGTATCTTCAAAAATAACATATATGTTTTTAAGAGCTTAAAAACTTCAAATGTTTAAGGGAGATAGGTAAGAAATCGGTCGAATTCGGGTAGCGGCGGCTTAATGTACATAAGTATGCCGAGGGCCAATTGTCGGCGGATCAATTGTCATGGAACCTCCAGATCGACATGCACTCCTTTGGCCGCCTGCAAAGTTAACCGTGTCAAACTGTAGCTTATTCCACACCTCGATGAAAATCTTTAGCTGTTAACATTAACAAGTCTTCATTAATGAAGTGTGCAATCATCGATGGTCTGCAATACTTATTGGGATTGACCTTTCTTAATCTTACGCAATATCTCTGGTACATATAGCCACTGGACACGCCAACAGCTACAGGTATAAGATAAATAAGCATCGGTGTAAGATATACCTCCGATGGCTCCGTTTTAATCTCTGTCTAAATCCCACAGACCACGGGTCTATTTTGTCGGAAGGTCAAAATATTTCCGCTTTTCAATAAAATCGAAATAAATTGAATATTTCTGAACACATCCGAAAACTAAAAACTGTTTTTGAAAGGTGACGAAATACGCTTTCAAATTTTATAATCAATAAATATTATAAAAGAAAGTCCAAAAAAACGTGCGGCTCGCAAAAACTCAGAAACGAGTCCCGGTACGATCAAGGGAGTTTTATGGTGTGGTAAATCTCTATCCCCTATATATAAATAAAAAGGACGTAAAAACCTCGAATTCTGACTAGGATTAAATTCTAGCTTTTATAAAAGTCAATATTTTGACTCATTCACACTCATACATCGTCTCATGCGATTGGCATTTTCGCCGATGTTTGTACACGTTTTTCTTAATTTTATGCTTTCAATTTTTATGTTTTCTCCAATACCAGATTACTAGAAGTCGGGATTTTTTTCGGTTCAATAATTCTGGGACTATCTACCATAATATGTACTCCGCATTGTCCAGAATACTAATCGAGTGTAATAATGTGGAACCCTTAGTGGACATCTTCATGTTATCACTTAAAAATGCAAATGATTGTTGCTTGAGCAGTTAAATTCAACCGCATACCAGTAATAAAATTGTTTATTATATTATGAAAACGGCATTTTAAAAATACACATATGGTCATGGAATTAGAAGGTTATAAAACAAAGAACTAAATTACTAAAGGATTCTATACCAGAAATATTAAACGAGATTTTTTCAGTGTTGTTCCAAATTCACCTAGAAACTGTATATTTTTCAAAAACATATTATGTAAGCTTTTTATCACCAAATTAATCTTATTATTAAATTCGGAATAAGTCTTAAATAAGACATGGTTAAAACACACGCCCTTTTGATATAAATATATAAAAATGATTGTTTCTTTGTTTGTCCCTTGTGCGTTACCTAAACCATTCATCCGATAGCGATGAAACTTTGTGTATTGTTGTGCGTATGCCCGGGAAGATTTCTGTATGTAATGGTGAGCTCTAGCGTTATGAAATTATTTCCTATGTCATTCATTCGATTGCGATGAAACTTCGGTGAGTGCGCACATTCGCGAATATTTCTATTTATTTATATATATGAGCTCTTATATTATTTTAAATGATTAAATGGTGAAAACACAATTCAATCAAATAAAATTTACTTGCGCACGCCGGGATTTGAACACGCGAACTCCGGATCGCTAGTCGAGAACCTTGCCCCTCGACCATAAATAATTAATCTAAGTGACCAAATAATGTAAATTAATACATTTGCCTGCTAAAAATATATAACTTTCTAATGTTCTAAAATATATAACGATGAAAAATTAAATCAAAATCGTGGGATATTCAACGTACAAAGTCTTCTGTTATTCTATCTTTCAAATGAACATCACTTTGTTCTGAACGCTTCACCATCCATGTACAGATGTACTTATTATCAGATCATCTGCCCACACTGGTCCACTCATCTCGGAACCACTCAGATGAGACAGATGAGGCTGTAATCATGCCGTGATCATCCAATCGAGACGAGGTCTACATACATATAGATGATGAAAGGACGTCTGGACCAGAATATCATAACACTGATGCATTCTATGGATGCTGGGATGTTGCCACATGCTACGTTCATTCTAACTGGTTCATTATTATTGTGTTATTTGAGGTTATGGTAGAATGGCGATGTTCAAACTATAGTGCGCGATATTACCTTTGCAAAATGCACGAGAAATAGATTTTGGTTTTGTTTTGGGTAAGTGCGTAGAATAAAGAAGAACACAGTAAATACCTTGTTCGGATCACGAAACACGTCATTATCGACGACGAGTTTTGTAATTCAAATATTTAGCCAAACAGGCCTTAATTTTCTAATAGAAAACTGTATTTACGAAATTCAAATGGGTTTTTTTTATGAATACCTCACAAGAGTCTGAACTAGATATCAAACGGATATCCGGTAGATATCCGGTATCCGGCCGGATATTAAATATCCGGCCGGATACCGGATAATGTTAAATAACATAGTATTAGAATAAAATGCAATGTTTTGATTTTTGAGGTGCAACTTGTTAGTAAACTGTAGGAATAAATTATTAGTAATCTAATTTTGTACATATATAACGTTATTTTAATGTTTTTTTCGTTTGTTACGTCATGATATATTATCGGGGCAAATCGATAAAACATCGTCACTTTTTATATCAAAATATTTCCATAAAGGCGATCTTTTTATTATCGAAGACATTTTTCTTCCGTAACTGAATCTCTTTGAATTTATAGAAAGAAACACTTGTAAAATCACCTCAAACTACAACAGCACGTTTTTTCATAACCTCAAATAATCGTGTTTGCAAAAAATTCAATTAGACACTGAAACACTAGCTTTTTTCATAAACGAAAGGGCCCGAACTCACCCTTGTCCACCCGATCGTTCGTGCGGTTCGTCGTATAACGAGTCGCCAATCGGCTACTTTCAGCCGGATATCCGGCTGTCCGGCTTCAAGGTTGGCCGGATATCCGATATCCGGTATCCGGCAAAACAACTATCCGTTTCATCTCTAGTCTGAACTGCTCCAGAGGAACTTCGTTTCAATTCTGAATGGTGGTCTTATACCAAGGTGATACTGAGAGCATTTTCCACTCTGAAACTTGTCTCAAATATACTTTATATTATTTTTAATGAATAAATTGTGAAATAACACAAATCAATGAAATAAAATTTACTTGCGCACATAAATGCCATTACGTATACGTATGTGTCACCATTTTAAAGAAATTATTGCTTGTGTAGTGGTGTACTGAATGGATAAAAGATAAAACAAATACAAATAAATCTTCACTGTACAAATAAAATACTAGGCTGTAGTTCTTTGAACATTAGTCTTGACGGCCTCCGTGGTCGAGGGGCAAGGCTCTCGACTAGCGATCTGGAGGTCGCGGGTTCAAATCCCGGCGTGTGTGCCAATTTTATTTGAATGATTTGTGTTTTCAAAATTTAATCATTAAAAATAATATAAGGCATACTTGCGGCAAGGTGCAGAGTGGAAGATACTCTGAGTATCGCCCTGGTGTAAGACCACCATTCAGAATTGAAACAATGCTAGATCTAATCTAAATATCCATGTACTTCCCCACCTTCCTCTTCCTTACCTTCAGCGTCACGACATACCCCAATTGGGGATGCCATAGTCTCACTGACTACATATGTTAGAGAGAAGTTGGAACTCTTGTGCGGTATCCATAATAAAAAAGCAGCATTCTAATTTTCTTTTATTTAATAACACCAATATTTCTTCTGAATTAGGAACTTTACATAGGTACCCACTTTATTTATGAATAATTATTTATAATTCAGCATATATTTACCCCGCAGCATAAAGAGAAACTAGATCATAAATATAGCACTAGATTCACGCGTAACGACGGGTTAATAGTTCCGAAATTCAATAATAAGTACGGACAGAGAACGTTTGAATACAACATACCGAAGATATTTAATTTATTACCTGACAATATAAAGCAACATAATTCTATGAATAAGGTTAAATATATGGTGAAAAATTGGTTATTGGAAAAAGAATATTTATTTTGATACTTGATACTTGATAAAATTTATGAAAAAATGTTTAACTGTAGATAAAAGATGTAAATTATAACTTTAAATATATTTGTAAGGAATTATAAGCACCTGCTGTCAAGCCAATTGCAATTGGCTTAGCGGGACTGGATTGTTGATTTATAAAATAAATAAATAAATTTAAAAAAAAAAAAAAAAAAATCATTAATTTTTTCATAACATTTTTTTTTTAATTTCAAAAAAGGAATTATTCAATTTTTCCAAACAAATTTCAACATCATAATGACTTTTTTTCAAAATTTCTTCTGCTTGGTAGGTATCATAATATCCGATTTGACTGATATGAACCACTATCATGCTAACTCTGGCGGATAAAAATTAAAATATCCTACACGGCCACCATCTTGAATCGGAACCGTAACTAACAATTTAAGGTTATCGAGTTAAAACAGGACTTCGCTACGCACTAAGTGCATCTACATATAGTTTATAGATACATACCATTTCTTACTTTATTTTAGTTAGTTCGTAGAATGAACAAAAATATGTTAAAAAACGTTGTCGGTTGAAGCCCGAGTCTAAAATTTTATTTGCAAGATGAAATATTCATACGCCTTGTTAATTGTATTTATTTATTTATCTAATTTATTTTTCTCTGTTGTTTCAGGTAAACAAACATCCCAGTTCAATATTACAAATAAGTTGGATATATTTTGTATTTTAAAAAAGGAACTTGAGGATTTCTGGTAAGTTTTCGAATATTATGACGTCATTTAATTACGAAGCGAGTACTGTCGACGCTGTCTCTAAGTAAACTTCATTGTTTAAAATAGTCTAATCACCATGTTTATTAAATAAGCTTGCGGAAAACAACACACAAATTAACAGTAACACTACAACGAGTATCAACAACAATTTTTTGTATAGTCTATATCTGTATTATTATAATAAAAGTTGTTCTTTTCTTATAAAAAAATATAAAAATAAACAATAAAAACGAATAATTAGTGAAAGTTCTTAATTTGCATAATTAACTTTATTATTATTATAGTACTTACGTATAATTTAAGATTTGCTGTCAACTTTCCCAAAAGTAAATAAATATCTACATTTTGGTTCTAGCCAATTAAAAAGAAAAAAAACGATCGCCGCCATTTACGAACTGTCATTGATCGACGACACTGACTTGATCACGTGAAATTTCAAAATCTGTACGTGCTCTGGTCGGCCTTGTTTCAGATCCGAAAATCTGGCTTCTTTTAAATCTCACACCATTGGCATGGCAGAGAATGACCATGATGGAACTGGAAGAGGATGTATGAAAAGTGATTGCATTAAAAGTGAGATCCCTGAGGCGCACGTGTGTACGATCGTGTACCAACGCGCAAAGAGGAGATCAGGGAAGAATACAAGGCCGGCATAAGAGTAATGGATGAAATAAATAACGGATCTCTGAGATGTTTAAATGTGTAGGTAAAATGGCAGAGATAGGAGTGTGAGCAGGATATTACAATATGACGAATAAGTAGATGAAGTAGTTAGGGACGCTCAAGGTATGCATGGATCGATCGAGTAAATCATAGCGTCGATTAAGATGGTTCTTGCCAATAGTCAGAATAACAGAAGAGTTTGTAGGAGGTCATGTATAAATGCGAATGAAATATCAGCTTGTCAATGCAGCAAAATGTGTAACGGTTAGTTATCAAGATATTTAGATCTGTGCATGGGTTATGCAAGAAATTGAAAAGGTGGGATTGGGCGCAAAAATGAGCAATCTGAAAGTATGTTTCCTGAGGCAATAACAATATGGAAGATCTACAGTCTCTCGTGTCTAGGATGCATGAATTATGTTTGAAGAATGAGTTACCGATGAGTGTAAAGTAAGTCTAAAGTCATGGTGTTTAAAAGAGAGAGCACGAAAACTGTGCGTTATATAATTGTGAATGTTGAATACTTGGAGCAGATGGATGAGTTTTTGTATTCGGGATATAAGAGAGATGGCAAGGCTGATAGAGATATTGAAAGAAGGGTAAATGAAGAAAACTCCATTAATGGAGGATTGATCGTGTTGGTGCTAGCAAAAAAATTTCAAAAGAATGGAAGCTAGCAGTTCGCAATGAAGTGCCGGCACCTACCCTGATGTATGGCAGTGAGGCGTGAATCTGCCAGATAAAGAAAGAAACTATACTGAACGCCGTAGAAATGAGATCCATGAGGCGTATGCATGGTAAAACCATGTATGATCATGTGAGAAATTGGACATTCGCAAACAATGCAAGCGTAATGAGACTAATAAGTTAGATTAAGAACGAAACCTTTAGATGGTTTGGACATTGTACAAGAAAGAAGTGTAAGAAGAATATGTGACGCGTATTTGAATGGTGGAAAAAAGGAGAACATCCAAGGAAGTTAAGTCACGATCGAATTAAGATCCGGAATAAAAGAAGGGAAAGGGCACGATGGTTTGTTGGTTAGATTTGAATAGCCCGATTTTCGCTGTTTTCTCTCTCCTTATTCCTTTCACCCCAAACTTCCTTTCGGGATGCCAAAATTTTAAAATCTCTAGAGATTTTAAAATTAACTACTCTTGTGTGACTATAACGCTTTTTTAAAATTCAATTTTGACCTTCTCCAATTTGGCTACATTCAAGGTGTTTTTTATGATTCTTAAGTACTTGGCGCATAATATATATTATGCAATATGTCTGTTTCTTGTCATTTGCATCCTCAATATGTGTTTATAAAAGAAAAATTACGCAATAGCATTCATAATTATGAATATTTACGAGTATTGGTAAGAAAGTGACGCTTGGATGGTTAGCAAACTGATACAATACCCAGTTTGCAGTCGAGGCCAGCGACCCGAGACTGAATCTGGCCGTTACCGCCGACAACAACTATCTATGTATAATAAATAACCTGTAATATTATGCTAAAACGCCTTGGCACACAGAAGAAAGTTAGAAGCCACTGCTAATCGGGTACAGTGGTAGAGAAAACACGAGATGTGATGGTAATTTATTGGAGAAATGGGTGACTTTGAGAATATATTTAAATATTTTGCCTTCCCAATTGATACGACTACTAGCAACTAACCACCGTAGCGACCACGCGAAATAAATAAATTTGCCTCAATTGCTTGAGACTTCCAGAAGATTATTTTTTAAATAATTCACCAACCTTAAAAAAATCATACCTTCGAATTTTAACATGGGGACATAAAAACTTATTATAGTGCTATATAGCCAATGAATTAACCTGTATTTTACCGTTTATCTCATTTTTGTAGGATTTATAAAAAATCGTAAAGCTTATAACCGCGTGAATCCTGCGTGTTTGTTACTTTGAAATTCCGTGAGAGGTACTTATTCGAGTCAACATAGAATATTTTCAATTTCTGTATATTGTCTGTGGTATACCTTATAATTAAAGGTGCATATCAATGAAAAATGACTCAATTTTAATCGGAAATAGCTGATCAGAAATTCTGCGTGAAAAAATATTTTTAAAATGTATTTTTAACATCGTTCTAAAATAGTCCACGAAGTTCGGATTTGCAAAATCTAGGGTCATAATAGATAAAGCATTTCAAAAGCTTTGTTTTAAAATAAATTGCTGTCCATGGAAATGTTTTATATAATTACAATAAATGTTTTACCAATGGAAGGAAAATGTAGTCCAATTTTGGACCGCTATCAATCACAGAAAAATAAAGGTGCTCCATTTTTCGACCATAATCGCTCCAGTGGTGAAGAAGTCTGTGAAATTGGGAAGAAAAGTTAAAATTTTTATGAGAAAATGATTTAGCTTTCCTAAATTAAAACTTATAATGAATTAAAATTAAGTTTCGACTAAATAAAGGTAAACATATAAAATACGTACTTGCAATTGGAAACATTGATTCACGTTTTCAATTCCATGATGTGGTTTACAGGATTATACATGTAGTATCAACATTCTTCAACAAATGTTAGTTTGTAAGGTGTCTCCACAGATGTCAGTTAAGTAATGCCTTAGAAGAAACTATCGTCGTTCGTGTCTAATTTACGGAAATAGTCGGTGATACACGATAGACAGCCCCTGTTCTCTAGTTTCAGAATTACTTAGAGCATCCAATAGAATGGACGTCCGGTACAAATAAATATTAATTGTAATTAATTATCACTAAACCTTACGATGACATAAATAAAGAAAATCGTCATCTAGACGAACCTCGATATTTATTGAAGTGTCCCCGAACATCCATATTTCACAAATCATTGATGTAGTATTCGACGCAACTTTTGAATACGAAAACGCCGCCCGGTCCTATCGTTTATTTCATTGTTACACACATATTTTTTAATGTCTATCTTTGTCACACATAAATAATATCTGAATTAAGAATTTACTTTCCAAGTTTTATCTTAATTTTGATTGTCATTGACAGTATTGCATTCCCGATAATAAACAATTTTGTGCAATTGGGAACATTGATTCACATTCAAGACTGGTCTTAAAATATTTATTTCATGATTTACTACATATTATTTAAAAGCACACTACACGGTGTTAATATTTGTACCACGTAGGCCAATCTTTTATACCCAATATCATTGCATGAAAATAAATCTTTCTGGGAAGCGCTTTCATACATTATATTATTTATATTAAAAAAGTGGTTGAACTTTTATAAACAAGTCGATACCTTGACCACGTAGCGAGGCAACAACGAGTGTTCTTGACAACGTATTGAATAGATTATATGTAAATATGTATTATTATTGTACCGGATTATTTTTATTAATATAATGTGTAACCGAATCAATTAGTTGGAAGAATTAGAGACAGTCAAATCCATAACATATATATATTTTTTTATTGTACAACAGATAAATAATCCAATTACCGTACAATTTTCTCATTTTGACAATCTTAACACCTAAGAAGATGATCATTGTACGAAAAAAATCTTAAGGCTTTCTAAAGAAGAGTTGTATACATCTAGTGTTTTTGATATTTCGTTCAACAGTACCATTCCTCTTGTTATGCTATGCTGTGCTAGAACATCTGTTCTGCCGTATGGTATTTTGAACAAGTCGTGTCGACGACTACGACTGAAGTTTTCAGGCACGTATAAACCGTAGCATTCCAAGAGGAATGGGCTGTCAATATAGTTATGGATTATGTTAAAACTAAGAATTGCAAGATTTGCAAAACGTCTAGTTTCCAAACTAAATCTATTTGTTGCCTCAAGTAACTCCATATGGTGCATGAACCTCGGATAAGTTCCGTGCATTCGCATATAGACGTACCTAAGGAATTTTTTCTGGATATGTTCCAGCATATTAATATATTTAGTCTGGTGCGGAGTCCACACACCACTAGCATACTCCAGCTTACTTCTTATGTTTTGTTTGTTTGTTGCTCTTCAAAGTATCATATTTATAGATGGCGCCCATTTTCGACGTAAACTGGTTTAATAGCTGTGAATATCTTTTCTTTGATTAATTACTGGAAGTTTTTGGCCACATTTAGGCCAAATTGCAAACACCATCGAGTGTTCGCCGGCCAAGATTTGCCCAATTTGAAGAGATATTTAAAAAAAATTATTAGAATTATTTTAAAAGTTCCCGTGCGTTCTGTACTTCGATTAATCACAAAGATAGCTTAGTAGTTTCACTTTTCAACAAGAGATGTCTCGCATCTTTTTTGAATTATTTGTTTTTGACATTTCGCGAACCGAAATTATTTAAATATTTTTTCTTAAAAATCATTGATCATGTACTTACCTATTCCATATTAAGGCGACGCTTCCCGGCCCAAAAAAAAGAAGATTGAGAGATATGTAATTACGAATGTTGGACAGAGCGCGCCAATATTTTCAATGACAAAATTGATGCGAAAATTGGGAAAATGCTTAATAAAACGTGACTCGTTTAAAATAGAGCAAAAATCTCGTGGAAGGTATCTTAAGTATCATTTAAAGAAACATTGTGAATTTTTTCACAAATATAACTTGTAAAATAATAGAAATAGACTTGTTTTAAATTATTTTTGGAGCATACTTTGCGATTTTTTCTATCGAGGGAATTTCATATAATTTGCGTTTCGGCGTGGAACGCATCTAGATATTATCTTCAAAAATAACATATAGTTTTTTAAGAGCCTTAAAACTTCAAATGATTAAGGGAGATGTTTAAGAAATCGGTCGAAATTCGGATAGCGGCGGCTTAAGAGGAGCGTATGCGCGGCCCATTTCGACCCGTTTCATACAAATCTTAATTCTGGATTTGAAATCAAAATACTCAACCAAACAGAAAATTTTTTTTTAATCGAAAGATATATTGAATATCTATTACGGATGTGAGCTACTTTATTTATTTTTGCTTTGAAATATAAGCCATTAAATATTTAAATGTTTCATGATTTTAGTGGCCTCAAAAAGAAGAAGCTGGAGAAAAATGTTAAGACCGTTGGAGAGAGCGCGTTAATATTTAAAATTTGGGCAATTATTTGTGAGTAAATGAAAAACAATAAAAAAATAATTTTACTATATTTATCATAAAAAAATTATGAAATATAAAATAAAAAATAAAAATTAGTAAATAAAAACTTTTTGGTGGGTGTAAAGTTAAGATACAAATTACCTATTTACGGCGTAACGTAAATTTGTTGTTTGTATGTTTAAATTACTTCCCAAATATTGCATTTTTAACAGTGTTTAATTTATTTTGTTTTTCACTTTATTTTTAAAATAAATAAAATTAAATCATTTTTTTAATGTTTTTAATTTACTCACAAATAATTGCCCAAGATGCCTCTAAAATCATGAAACACTAAAATCTTTAATGGGCTTTATCTTATAATTTAAAGCAAAAATAAATAAAAAAGCTCATATCCGTACTAGATATTTGATACACACACCTTTTAATTACAAAATAATTTTTCATTTAGGTTGGGTATTCTGATCTCAAATCCAGAATTAAGATTTGTATGAAATGGGCCGAAATGGGCCGCGCATACGAGCTTAAAAACTTACTAAACCAGAATTCTGGGGACATACGAGTATGTTATATTTATTTCGGTAGAAATTCAGAATGCGGGGTCTTAAAATTACACGTTTTTAGAAGGTGATAGGAATTAGAAAAAATAACTTTAGACATTCGGATTGCGGGTCAACAGCCTTACCCCTCGACCTCGACCTCCATGGTCGAGGGATAATGGTCTTGACTTGCAATCCGAAGGTCGCGGGATCGTATCCCGGCGTGTACAAATAAATTTTATTTGATTAATATGTGTTTTTTCGCAATTAATTAATTAAAAATAATATATAGTATATTTGCTGCACGTTCCAGAGTGGAAGATACTCTCAGTATCGCCCTGGTGTAAGACCACCAGTCAGGTACTTCCCCATCTTCCTCTTCCCTATCTCCTTCCACTCCCCACTACCTTCAGCATCACAACATACCCCAATTGGGGATGCCAGTCTCGCTGGCTCCAGACGGGAGCAGCTAGGACTCCTATCAGGTATTCATAAAAAAAAAATACGGTGTCTTGTAAAAATACCACGTTAATGTCTTTCGCGATATTCCATATAAGTTTGTACACCTACCAGAGATCCGATTTTGATTGCGTTGAAGGATCATAACCATACTTAAATTATAATTAATTAATTACTGGATACTGACCTTAACACCTACCGTTTTTTAGTTGCTAAGCTACGAAGTGTCCTTACTTATCATTAATAGAAAAAAAATAGCTATGTGTTTTATTTCTCTTTCGCTTTTCTACGTTTTTTAAACCGTTGAATTGTCAATGTCGAGGGCGTAGGACGTAACAGCTATCAGTGTTAAAACAACACCTGCAGGAGTAAATAATTAAAAGCAAGGTTAACGATTTCAAAACCAAATTAACTGCAGTTTAACATTTAAGAAATATGTATATTTTAAATAAATGTGTGAATTTAATTGCACCAGGAAACTAGTGACTTAGTTTTTGAAGGTGAAATTCGCCATGAAAATAAATATGATTTGAATAACTAAAAGTGTTTGATTTATTTAATTAAATACTTATTTTTAAATTACAGTGCTTAAAGACTACATAACCACTGAACAGATAAACGTATGAAAGTGTGTTGTGCCTAAAGTAAGGTCACTTTTTCCTTACTTTGTTGAACTTAATCAAAGATTTTCAAATATGTTTATTTTAATGGCTAAAGCCGTGTTTGGTGACCAGATCTGAATAGCCAGGTACTTGTCAACTTCTTCTTCCCTATATCATTCCTTCACAACGTTCCCTGATTGGGGAAGACGTGGTCCCACTGTGGTTCCAGAGTGTTTAAACTTTCTTACGGAATTCGCATTAAAAAAATGTTAATTTGATATAGCGATGCCCCGTAACCCTAAATGGAAATTTTATAGCATGTTAAAAATGGTTTATTAGTTTTTTTTAAATTTTCACTATTCCAGAACTCTGTGTTCTAGAGGTTCTGCCGCTACCGAACACAGATTTTCTTTGCAGTTTTTCTTTTACTTCAGCTCCAGATAGGAGGCCATTAAAAATAATGTCTCTAAAGCCTCTGTTATCTTTGGGGATGCTGTGTGGAGATTTTTTTAAACGAAAATAAGGAGAGGCAGTTCTAAGAAGGAAAAAGGTATGTGGGGTGGGTAAGAATCTGGGGATCAGTGTGTCCAGGAGTGTCGGACGTATGAATCCATCCCTCCCACTACGGTGCACAAGATGTATGGATAGATGTATCCACAAACACAAACCTCACCCCGTGAACCCGGGCACCCCTTCTAAATCACCAAATTAGTGAATCACTTCGGATGACCTATGGCAGAGGTATGATTTTCCAATAACTAGTAGCAGCGAGACCCATACCCGCCACCTAAATTGTAAATTGTCTTTATTAAGCCTACCAACTTAAAATTTTTCTAAGAAAATACATTAACTTTGTTTATGTAGATATTTGTAATTCGTTTATGTAGATAGAAAACCAGTTATGAAACGAATATTGGATACAATCTCTCGATAAAAACAACGGGTTTTAGCCCGTTTATAATATTTTGTTTTATAATAAACAGATCTAAAAATAACATAATTAGTACCTTCACCTTGAGTTAGAATCCATTCAAGGCTATTAATTTTAAAAAATACGAATTTAAGGCAATGTTTTCAAAATTTACAGGTGCCATTAATAATATACTAGTCTTAGCCAGGTTCGTCATGAACGTCATCGTCCTCTTCTTTCACGTAGGCCTTATATGAAAACTAAAAAGATAGAAGATGCTATAACGATGACGTCACTTACAACCACTCGCTGGGATTTAAATACATCAGTATGCATAGCGTATTAATAAGTAATAATTATTCATTTATTTTAAGTTGTTATGACATTTACAATATTTTATTACGTGAATATCGCACCAGAGTCTCAATTCCAAAAAACAAAAGGAGAGGAAGTGGTGAGAGGGAAAAATGTGTGAGGGGTGGATAGGAATCTGGAGGCCAGTGTGTCCACGAGTTACGAATTCATCCTTCCCAGATGACGGGTTCTGAGAGCCCGGCTGGAGAGGTCAAAAAGCCTCAACTAGTCTCCCTTGATCCGGCCTGCCTTGCCATAGCTGGGCAGACACATCCAACGCTATGACCTAGACAAGCCTCATCCAATGAACCCGGGCAACACTGATAAATCACCAAACGTATTAAACCACTAATAATCATATTTTATTCTAACTCCGTATAACCTTTTAAGCCGCCGCTAACCGAATTTCTACCAATTTCTTACATATCTCCCTTAAAATTTGAAGTTTTTAAGCTCTTAAAAAAATATGTTATTTTTTAAGATAATATTTAGATACCTTCCACGCCGAAACGCAAATTTTATGAAATTCCCTCGGTAGAAATATCGCAAAGTATGCTCCGAAAATTATTAAAACAAATCTATTTATATTATTTTACAAGTTATATTTGTAAAAAATTCACAATGTGTTCTTTAAATGATGCTTAAGAAAACTTCCACGAGATTTTTGCTCTATTTTAAACGAGTCATGTTTTATTAAGCATTTTCGCTTCAATTTTATCACTTAAAATATTAGCGCGCTCTGTCCAACATTCGTAATTACATATCTCTCCATCTTCTTCTTTTTGAGCCGAGAAGCGCCGCCTTAAACTACCAATTCAAGAGCAGAAAATAATAAATAAGAATTTTAGTGAATCCATATTTAAAATTATTTCCTTATATCTTCTTTCTTCCTCCAATATATTCAAATTAACATAACAAACGCAATCCAACAGTTCCGTTTCACTGCAATTCTCCACATATCTATCCGTATCTCTTACTTCCTGTTTTAGATACAGCTAAAATACATGTCAAAACGTTCTTCCACTCTACTACTCGTAAATAACCGTTGTTTTAATGATTTAACTTGTATTGTGTTGTGTACTTATTTAGATTTTAGTTTAATTTCCAATTAACTTATGAATATCTCTCCATGCGCAAACTATGAGTTGCTTCCGCTCAGTTTGATTACACTTTTTTCAGGGGTGCGATAATTATGGCACGGGAGCCGTTTTAAACATTTACGTTTACGATGGATTTTATGAGGAAGCAACAGCCAAAAATTTATTTATTCTTAGTGTGCCTTAGGCATACAAATTGCCAACATGAGTCTAGGGGTGCAAGTGCAAAATTGGTTTTTATTTATTTTGTGAGTAATTTTTAAAAAATAAAAAAAACAATCAATGCAAACTGTTGCAGATAATTTTAGCCATAAAAATATATTTTTAAAATGTTTTTTCTTACATGCATTTACACGTTTCTTATATGAATATTTAAAAAAAAAGTGTTGTTTATTCTTATATTTCTTACGTAGTAATTAACATTTTTATATAAATTCTATTCCACCGAAACGGTAGGAAAAACTTCAATTTATTTTAATCATTTTTTTTGTATGTATAACGTAAAACAATTTGTTGTAAAGATTTATTTAAAATAGTGATTTAGCATTTAGCTTCGCTTTAAGGTTTCATTTCAATTTTATTTTATTACTACCCATAATATAATTTAAACCCCCGAGGTCTCGATCATATTATGTTACAGAGTCAAAATATTTGCGCTTTGCAATAAAATCCAAGCAAAGTATAAATTTTTTTCGTTTAAACATGAAAATGTTTTTAAAATGGCTCATCTTACGTATTTTCTAACTGAAATTACTGATAATAAAAAAAATACATATTTTATTAGATAAGTTGTATAATAAAAATTGATGTTACTTTAACTTTTGTCGTTCCATGTAAAAATAATTAACAAAAAATTTCCAAAATTTCATAATTTTTTTACAAATTAGATTCGAAATTTTGGTTTCATGTAGGTGTAAATTTTGCTTATTTTGTGGTTAACTTTTAGATTTGATTGTAAAGCATGGTATTTTTTATTTCTAATTCCGTTTATGTACCTAATATATCTCACTAATGAAAAAGTAAGGGAAACACAACGATTTCTATGAAACCTATAAGAGTTGTTCCGAAAAGCTTATAAGTTAGCTTGAAGGGTTAACAGTTTGAACATACATGAAACGTAAATATAAAAAAACAGGTATATAAATGTTTTCTTAGTCTCTTCTCACTGGGAGATCTTGTGCTATGGCGGACTAGGTTTTGGAAAGAAGGTTTTCAGCGATTTCTATGGTTCGTCTTCATGGTTTGGCAAGGGTTTTATCAGTAACTTCTATGTTGATGTTTGAAAATATTTGGGAATTTGTCATGTGACTTAAAAGCCAAAAGCTTCTTTGTCCAAAGATAGTATTACAATTAGATATATTTAGTTTTTTTTACGATCTGCGTTTGATTTCACACAAGGTCTATTTAAAACAAAACAGTTCAAATGTTTTTTATCCGTACAACAAGATAAATTTTTTTCACTGCGGCGATAGACTTTATTAATAAAATGAGTAAATAATTTTCTTCATATTTTCGACCCCTGTGTTTTACAACATACTACTGGTTTAATGAGTAACGTGCTGCTACCGACGTGAAATCTACAATTAATGTTTTAATTCCAATGTACTATACCGCCACTTACAAATAACTTACACCAGTGTAAAACTCACGCAACTGGAGCCAGGGGATCTACTGGCCATTATCATAATCCCGTAGTGTAATGCATAATTTATGTTCATACTTCTAGGCCGTTGTTAATAATATTACTGATTCGGTACGGTCGTTTATTTTGTTATAGGTGCCTTGATGTAGTAATTGAACTAATTTTTTTTTTTTACATTGTACCATGTAGGAGGCCCTGAAGAAAATAATTCCCCTCATGGTCTTCGGGGTTGCTATTGGAGGGTGTTTTTAGAAGAGAGGAAGTTCTGGGAAGGAATAAGGAATCTGGGAGTCAGTGTGTTCAGGAGTTAAGGACGTATGAATCCATCCCAGTTGGTGTACAAACGCATTCACCGCCAAACCTAACCCCATGAACCCGGGCACCCTCATTAAGTCACAAAACGTAGCGAACCACTTGATTGTAGGGTGACCTATTGCAGAGGTGTTGGTTATCCAATAAATGGTTCCAGGGGCAACGGTACCCATACTCGTTTCCCAAATTGAAGAGGAGTATTGTTGAATATTGCATATCATAATGAAAGAATCAAATTTTTTAATATCAATTACCATATTATAATTTTGACATTTGAAGAAGAAACATATGAAATATAAATTTAAAAGTGATGCAGATTATTTTCTTAGTCCTTCTTACTAGGAGATCCTGTGCTGGGGGGGCACTAGGTTTGGAAATAGGGTTTTATGGTAAAAATTATAAATTCTATGGTTGAACAATGTGATTTAGGTACGGTTTTTTTCAGTTCTTTATGAAGGTATTTTAAAAATAATTGTCAGTTTTTTTCCCGATGTTTCCTAAATATTTAGTTTCATGCAAAGATATTGAAATATAAGGAGATATGCTATGATGTCTGCCCGACTGTCGGCGGAACTACTACCTAATAGGAATAGTTTGAATATGGAATTTAGTAGATTTTTCGAAGGCGTGCAGTAGTATTGGTAAAAAATATTGACGACAACAGCAAGCTCAGACCCACCCAGTAAAAATTGCCGATATCCCATCTCCTTACGAGTATATTTCAATATCTTTGGTTTCATGTATAAACGCATAATACGTATACGAATTGATGAAGCTCAAATGTCATATAAAAAAATTTAAGCTTCGTGTAAAAAACTTAAAAAAATCTTTCAATGTTCAAGTTTCTTCTAAGATATCAGGAAGATCGATGATGCTTGAAATTAAAGTAAAAAAGAGCAGATCTTTTTCAAGCGAGAATAGGGAATAATATAGCTTGTTTTTTGCAGTAAACGAAATAATTAGTATCTAAAGAACAACGGAAACGTCAACCGACTTCAACCTTCAAACTTTAAAGTTTGTGATAAAAATAATCAGTCTTGTCAAAATGTTTTGTTGTCTCATCCGACCATTCAAATTTAAATTTAACAACAATACGATAATTATTGTAATTGATAAAAGCGTCACTTTATAAAAACATCGTATTGTTGTTTTTGGTGATTGACAACTAGTTTCGGGTTGGTATATTCATATAATTTTTTATGCACTAACGCCCTATAATATTTTTGTTATTATTTTTGGGGTGTTATGCCGTGTTTCGCTATCTCCTTCTTTAGCCAACGTTTCGGACAGCGTTACAGTGTCGCTCATCTGCCCTGATGATGGACACTGTAACGCTGTCCGAAACGTTGGCTAAAGAAGGAGGTAGCGAAACACGGCATAACACCCCAAAAATAATAACAAAAATACTTTTTGGCAGTGAAAACCTAAAAACATACCCGCCCTATAATATAGTTATTTTTCCGGCAGTACACAACCCTAATAATTATTGTTTGCTCAAACCTCACATTTTAATCATCTCTGGCGAATTCGTAACTATAATAACCTTTTTACTTCAACAGATCCCTGGGGATGTAAGTTCTTTATATTTAAAATTAATAAAAACAATACTTTACCATTAATATATTTTACGTACATCTATTTTATAACTTTATAACCAGTTTTTCAACTATAAAGTTAGCGGTAAGCACCAGATTTTATTTTTCTAGACGATAAATTTATAACTTCGGGGGTATTCATTTAGAAACATTTCAAATATTTGTAACACGTTCTTCAGAATTAATTAAAATGAACGCGGCGGAAAGGTTGAATCTCCAGGCCCGCTAGGGCGAATTCGACCGTACGTTCGTCTAAGAACACGCTTTCTTCACTTACGTCGTTAAGATTCCCACATTATTTGTCTTCTTCGTCTTTTCTTTGATAGGCAAATTCGACAGTAGGTCCGTCCAATAAACGGGTCGCGAGTCGCAATTTGTATACACGGCTTCTTTACTTACGTCGTTAAGATTCTGAATATATTTTAGGGTATGTTATCGTCTTAAAAGTGTCCGAATCTTTATATTTTTTCACTAATGATGTCATTGTCTTTAACTCGAACGATCCGAAAAAGAGGACTTAATCGACTGTTTTATTTGAATTCGAGATAAAAAACGAACCAAACTGATTCTCGAAGGAATTTATAAATTTCAGAAATTCGCAAAATTTATCCAAAAGATAATCCAAATGAGGAGTAGTGGGAACACTGGGAATGTGGTGAAGGAAGTAGGTGCACCTTAATAGTAGAAGAATTCTGATATATGACAATTAGAAGAAGAAAAAAAGATTAATTAGTGAACCCGGGGATCAATACTAAGTCACTAAATGTAGTGGACTACTTGGGGTGACTTACGGTAGAGGTTTAAAAACTGGCAAATTTACCAGCAACATTATTTTGTTTTGTTTATTAAATTAAACACAAATTGTATTATAACCTGCCTTGACGCTACTTTATTGTTGTTTTTATTAGAGTTATTGTAATGTTAATGATTTATAATAAAAATAATAAATAAACAGATCTTAGTACACATAATGCTTTCAAGATTTATGTCGATTTATAACATACATCTTCTATAATTGGAATTCATAATACCTTTATGTGATGTTTATTGTTATTGTGTTTAAGCCCCGCATTCTACCGTTTTATAACAACTTTAAGATTCTAAAAAAATAAATGTTATTTTTGAAGATAATATCTATACATTTGTAGAGCCGAAACTTAGGTGAAAATCTCTCGATGGAAAAAAATCACAAATTATGCTCCGAAAATGATTAAAATCCCATTTTGTTCTATTATTTAAAATGTTATGGGTATGAAAAAAATCGCAGTGTATTTTTAAATACAACATTAGCATTCGTCGAGAGATTTTTGCTCTATTTTAAACGAGTCGTGTTTTATTAAACATTTTCACAATTTTCGCTTAATATTATCGTTTTTAATTTTAGCACTCCCTCTAACATTCTAATTTACATATCTTTCCGTCTTCTTCTTTTTGAACGTTTACTACCGGGCCATAATTCGTAGAAGCTAATTTTTTTATAAATTTAAACTAATTCAAATTTAATAATGCTTTTATTAACCTGTTGAATGTTGGATGGACAGATAAGAGGTTAAGTTCTGCGAGTATTTTAATTTCTATTATTGTGATAGCTGTTTCGGCGTTCAATGCATTATTAAACTGTCTGATAATGATCTAGTACGCTGAAACAGCTAGAAGAACATTATCTGGACGCTATTGTGGAGGGCTATTAACCTGCGTGTTAAGAAACTTGAATTAGGTCCATGAATACAGGTGCAATTTACAATTCAACTCCGTTTTTGCTTCATATAATTAAAGTCAATTAAAAAAGCCATTTATTAAAGCAACAATAACACCTCCTAAAGTTTTAATTCACATTACGTGCTGACTGCTGTTCCATATTGATTTTAATCAAAATCGATTTCCACACGAAAACTATGACCGAATTATTACATCGTATCTGTAAGAAAATCCGTTTCGTAACACGAACTCACCGTTAAGGCTGTCATTACTCAATACAAAGACAATGGGGGATAGTATTGGTTGACTTTATTTATTTTTTGTATTAAGTGGATAAATATATAAATTATAATTATTTACGCGCTGAAACCAGACTTCTTAAATTATCAGATAGTGTTAATTGATTTATTATTTTTATACAAATTTATGAAATCTTTAAGTGAGAGCCCTAATTTGTTGGAACTAATTTGCATTAACATACCTGCCAGACAAACTCGTAGCAATGATATTTTTAAATGCAACAATAAAATCAATACTAATTACTCTATTTACTCACCAATTCCAAGAATCCATAACCTTGCGAATAAATACTGCGAATTTATAGATATATTTAGTATTGACAGTTTTGAATGTTTCAAAAGTCAACTAATCTCGATTTTATCTGCTAATAATTAACATTTATTATTTTTTCGTTATTTTCATAAAATCTTTTCTCTTCCAAACTTTACCAGTAAAATATATACTTATTTTTTTTTTTTTTTTTCTGTTCTATTTGTAGTAATAAACAGGTATAATAAATGTAAATAATGTTAAATACACTCAAATGTGTAAATGTGAAACCTTGCACTTCCAAAATAACGTAAGAACATAGCATTTTCTCTAACTTAACAAATGGACTGCAATCTTTAGAGCACAGGCGTCAGGTGGGAATGCTGTCCTTGTTCTACCGGTATTACAATGGAAGATGCTCCGAGGAACTAGCGTCACTGATCCCCCCGGCACCGGTGCATAGTCGGGAAACACGCCAAACACGCGCTCAACATTTGTACACGGTTGACATTAGTCACATGAGAACGGGTCGTTTCTACGACTCGTTCTTGAGTTCAACAGCCCGGCTGTGGAACGATTTGCCGGCTTCTGTGTTTCCTCCCTCCTACAATATGGGTCTCTTCAAGACCCATGTTCACTCCTTCCTCTCCTCAACAGCACCCTCCACACAGCATCTCCAAAGATGACATAGGCCCTGAGGGAAATTATTTCCCTCAGGGCCTCCTGTGTGGAGTTAATATAAAAAAAAAAAAAAAAAATTAATATGTGCGAATCTTTCTTGCAAATTGATAAGGCCTTCAACCGCAGTCAACCAACCTCATATAGAAGAAGCTGATAAAGAGTGTAGGTTATTTTGCGGTGCGATTGTTTTGTTAACACCGTTTTGCAACAATTTAATGCGCACACTTATCATGCTAGTGTTAAGGAGGGAGTCAGGTCCAGCCGATTTTTATTCGACTTTTTTGCCTAAAAAATCTACCCATACACATGGAGAATACATTCCCAAAGTTATAGCATCAAATTCGACCTGAAATATAGTTAGAATGGTGCGCGCCAAACAGGTAGAACGGAGAACAGAGCGGCCCGGTTACAAGCGAAAACTTAAACGCGTTATTTTAAAAACTACATTTTTCAAGTTTAGCATCGTAGCTCATCAAATTTTTATCCGACTCACTTTATTCAAAATTGGAATTTAAGAAAATTAAATTTATGAGCGGATGAACCTCGACTTAAAAAAATATTAATAGGACAAAGTTATTGCAAGATTAAGGCCGACTTATTTTTTTTTTCAATTTTAATTTTGTGTCCGCCATTTTTGTAATCAACAATTGTTTTTGTAAACTGCTGTGGTTCATATGCATTCTTCATTTATAATATAACGATTTTTTTTTTGGAATTCATGTTTCAGATAATTTCTAAAGACTTAGATTTCTCCTCGGATAATTGAAATCATTTATTTATTTATTTATTACACGCCCTAATTGGCTTTTACATTCTTTGTTTATAAGTTAAGTATCACAGCTATTTTAAATGCTTTAAAACTAAAACAATTAAGAAAATATAATCTAACGAAAAAAAGTAACAACAAAAGCATATAATATAAAATAAAATACATGGTATACAAATAAACTCACATAAAAGGATTACAAGGCAAAAATTGCAGAATTAATTCACGACTATTTGTGTCTAGATGTACAAAAGAATTGGAGTAAACAATGTTTATACTGGTTATTCTTAAGGTGAAATATATCTCCTAAATCAGAAAATTTATTTCCGAGATTGTGAAGTCTTGGTAGGAGGGTGAATTTTGGGAATTTTGGTAAGAGAGTGTCCTGTGTTGTAAGTGTAGTAAGTGTCCGCAAGATCTTTTTGAATATGGATGTTGATTAATTAAAGTAATTCAGGACAGTCAATTTTGTAATGTAGCATTATGTAATAATATTGAATCTGTGTGAATTCTTCTTTCTGAAAGTTTTAATAGGAACATTTTATCCAGTAGGTAATTAAAATCAATATTTTGTACAGGAATATGCAATTTATCTATCCTAATATTATAAAGAGGAAAGATTTGATTGTTTGTTTGCATTGAATAAGCTCCGAAACTACTAGACCGATTTTAAAAATTCTTTCAATAGAAAGCTACATTATCAGCGAGTAACAAAGGCTATATATAATGGTAAGCTCTGGCGTTATGAAATTTGTATAAATGAAAATGTGTGTATTTCATATTTTTTTGCAGGAGGGAGGAAAGGTAGGGGGAAGGTGGGGTTCGTGGAGAGGGAAACATAAGAAGGGAGAGTCAATTTATTTCTTTGAATGGCATAGCAACGCATGCCAGGAACCATCTATAGTAGTTTATAAACCTCAGGAACTTATGTTGAATCTTTTCAATGCTGTCGGAATGAACATTGTAAAATGGGGACCATAAAGTAGAGTTATACTCAAGTTGGCATCTCACAGGGGTTTTATATAATATGATAAGTGTGCCTAAATTATTGAAGTCTTTTATCATGAATTCGTGAACCTTTTTCAATACGGATCTTCAGTATAAAACTTCAGCTAGTAAAAATAAATTTATCTGCAATTTTTACTGCTTCATAACATGAATGCTAGGCTATTTAATGATATATACCGTATTTACATTTCCGTGCATGATGTATGCATTGTGCATAGGCAAAGCCTAAGAGCGTGCATTCTATTACACTGATTGACAATCAAATTGAACAATGGACGTCGATTAGTGACTGATGGGGCACACGAGCAAGCAGTGACTTAGTCTAAGTTGACGTTCACCAGTCTCGTCTTGTGGTCACTTTGGAAATGCAAGTCATCTGTGGTTACCTTAAATCTAGTGATTTATTCTAACCTCTAACTGAAGTGCTCACAGTTAGGTAACTTGACAATTTTACCTGTACGTAAAGGGTGATGTTTGGATGAAAGTAGACTGAATGCTTTAGAAATGTGAGATCTGCATAGGCATATGAACATAAGTAGACGGCAACAGATATGAGAGGGGTACAAACCAACTGTAGCGAGACGCAGAGGGGCAAGATAACTGTGCTGATATGTGATTCGTCAATAAATCAATCTGACAGTATATAGGCATCTCGCATTATAATACCATTTAGTTCTTAAAAGTAAAATCTGCTTTTGAATGAATAAACCTTTTTACATGAACGCGCGGATTGCTCGCCACGTTATGAACAAATTTGTGAAGTTCAAATACGGCCAAAGTTCGCCTGTTTTCAGAGTCGAATATTTTGTTGCCGTATTCAGTTAAGACACTTTTACAAATGTTTCATAATTTACTTACCCCAGTAAACAGCGACGAGCACACTTGAGATAGTATGTTACTAAAACTGATCATACTATATGATCTGAATAAGCTTAAAATAATGCTTTCCTATGGAATGTAATATGACGATTGGGTTTATTCTCTTTTTCACTTCTATTTTTAAAGTTTTCATAGCACAAGCCAACATTTTTGCCGTGATGTTCGTAAAATGTACCGATGAGAGCTCGACGCTGGTTCGCACAAGAATTATGACGTCATATTTTCTAGATTCACGCAAGACCATGCGCGAGCCCAGCCGGCTCCAAATGGAACCTTTATGGGAAGGAGGAAATAATACGCTTTTATCACTTAGGGCAGGTCTACTAATATTCATGTCTATGTTATATGTCTATGTTATATGTCTATGGAGATCCCATGCGTGGTAAAAACCCTGACAAAATTCACTTAGCTAAGTTAATTATTTTATTGTGTGAATTCAAAAAGATTTCAAGCGGGTAAAAATGCAGAAATCCGCTGCTATAAATAAATTAACACTCAGTTTCAACTTAATTACTTACTACGATAAAAAATGTCGGAGGAGATGGTAAAAGATGCAATAATAAAGTCAAAGTTTTTCTCCATCAAAGTTCAACATTTTACTGGTTGTGACAGTTTGACTACCATTTTTTTTTTTATTTGGATGTCGCCTGTTTTAATTGACGCAAAAAATGGCCAAAATGAATATTTTATTTTATTTTGTGAAATCAGACATAAATATGAAATTGTTTTCGGATCATAAATTAAAGAACTTATTGAACTAAATTACTCAATAAAACTATACTGGAAAAAAAGATTGTGAGTGGGAGACTTTGCACTTTAATTATATATTTTTATAGGCTTACTAGCGAATTCCCGGCATGCCTTGCTGTGCCACCAAATAGAAAAATTGTTTCTCTCTGCGTGTCCTTTCCCATTCGTCCAGTTCCCCTTCCACCTCTCCTTCCTCTCCCACTTCTCCTTCCTCTCTAGCGTTTCCACTCCGCCTTCTCTCTCCCCATTCCCCTCGCCCTCTTCCCCCGTACCGCGAACCCCTATCACGAGTTCCCCTCCCCCTCCCAAGTTCCTCTCCCCCTTCCCGGATTGGGTATAATCACATCCCAGTACAGTACATCCATATCCCATTACGCCCCGTTACGGAGGGGGCGTAATGGGATATGAGACGGGGGGTGGTCTCAATTGAAACCAGTTCATGGACCCCCATTTACAACTTTTTTATTGCGCCTACGTGATCCACCGTCGGGTTTCCCGTGGACCCCTGGGGGTACACCTGGACCACTTTGGGAATCACCGGTATAGATGATGGTTAGGAACTTGGCAAGTACCTGACTTTTCATATCTAGTTAATAAATACGACTAAAGCCATTTCTAGCAGCGTTTCGACTCTGCATTTGAAAAATTTACGAAATATGCCATTTTTTATATATTTTGTTCAAACACCCTGTAAAGTTGGCAAATGCAGGTAATCACTGTGACTTACCACCGCTGTCATGTCCATCAATACAGGTAATTTACCTAAGTGCCATGTAAATCTGAATAACCATGCAGCACCATTCATCTAACCTAACCTGCTAGGCACCAAGGTCTGCGCATTATAGATGTGTGCCAATCAAAATAAAACATTGTTCATTCGACACGAGTTTATATTATTTGCATTGACTGTAAATCAATTCGAATATTGATTCTGGTCATAGATATTACATTATGTTTATCTGTAAACCGTGAAAATAGATGTATTTTTTTGTATTTGATGATGTTATTAGAATGAAAAATGAATACGCTGGAATTTAAATTTTTAAAAAAAAGTTCAAAATGACGCCAATGGTCGAAATAGCTCAGTTGCAAGGGCATTTCCTGGCAAGGGAGAGGTCCTGGGTTTAATTCCTAGATGCAACTGAAACTTTGTCCGTCTTTTTGTTTCACATTTTTCGTTTGAGAGTCGTTTATATTGTCTTTAATGATTAAATATTTCAATTTGAGGTTTTACTCATTAAGTTGTTCCAGAAAATAAAAACGAATAATATGCTTTCCCGTGTGTTTCAGCCATATCTTAATTTTGGATTTGAAGCTAAAATACCCAACCAAACTGATAAATAATTTTTGTAATCAAATATGTAATCGAATTTGCTACTTTATTTATTTGGGTGGACTGCCGATTGCGCGCCAGGGACGCGCCATAAAAAAAACTTTTTGATATGCGATTTTAAACCTTATGTATACAGAAAATGTATGAAGGACAAGGTCAGAATCGCTTGGGGCATTCTTGTTCTTGACGTAACAGATATAAGGAACACACCTAGCCTCTCGAATTATTATCTTTGCACATATCTATGACTTTGCAAATGACATTTCTCCCGCAATTTCAACTGTCAAACTGTTAGCGCCGGCGGGTCATGAAAAGATCGATAAACCTATCAATTTGTCAAATAAACGCAAGTAATATTATTTGTAGGCATAGTTTATTGTTCAGGGAACATGTTTCGGTAAATATTATATACGATAGCATAAAATAAAGCCGCAAAATATTACGTCAAAAGTCAAAAGAAATTTACCACTTTGCTCCATGGCATTCCAGGGGTTAAATTATAAAATATAGGCAATTGAAGATTTCAATATTTTGTGATTTTTAGAGGCAACTTGGGCAATTATTTGTGAGTAAATATCAATATTAAAAAAATAGAATTATATTATTTTATAAAAATACGATGGAACAAAATAAAAATGATATAAAAGGTATTTTGATGGGCGTAAATATAAATTATAAATGACCTATTAACATCGGAACGCAAATTTGTCGTATATACTCGTAAATTAAAATTACTACCCAAAAAGACCCATTCTTTACTGTATTTTATTTTTCATTATATCATCACCGTAGGTAAAGAAACATATTTTTTTAATCCATAATTTGGTTGTGTTTTTTGGACTGTGATGTTTGCGAATAGTAGTTATACAATAATATATGCGAGAGTAGGAGATTTTACGTTTAAAATCGTGTTTTATTTGTCTGATACAATTTTTTTTCTATTTTCAACAAAATTCAGTTTTTAATTAAAGCACCCATAAAATTTCACGTGCAATCAAATTTTTAAACCAAAAACATATGATTTTGCATTACTACGCATTGCATCGCCTTAACTGGTTTTATCACGTTGATTGGTTCACCTTACAAAGACCTTAGACTTACGGTTAATTGCACAGGAAATAAAATAGTTAATAATAACATCAATCTTTATTGTAATTATGTGTGTTTCTAATGATTAAACCATGTCACTGCTTACTGAACTATCATCAATACTAATCGCTTTACCAACAATGATAGTCATCAAAACCTTTATTTTATGTTATTCTTAAATTTTTCCTCCGTGCAGCTGTTTAACAATTTTTAAATAAATCGGAAGAAAAAAACGACTTTTTAAATTAGAAATATACAACCAATTAGTCGATGCACACCACCAAAGAAATTATGTAACGATAGAATCGTGTTTTGGGCGTATGCGTGCGTCCAAAGAAAGCTGATTTTTTCTTACTTCTAAGACCAGGTAATCAATTGATTCAGTCCAACCTACTTGACCTGGCAAGCGACAACAGATTTCTTTCAAATCGCCATAGTTCTTGAAGATATGCTGATAATTTTTTGAGTTTCAATAAGCAATTAATTATAGCAGGGGTGCCCAGTTTCATGGGGTGAGATTTGTTCGGGTCAGTGGCGGATGCATCTGCCCATAAAATGCATGGCAGGCCGGATCGGGAGAGACTGGTGAAGGAAGACTTTTTGACCTCTTCAGTAGTACTTTCCCGAAACATCGCCTTCTACTGCAGTGGGAGGGGTTGGTTCGTCCGTCTCTCCTGGACACCCTGATCCCTTCTTCTATTCCTAAAAACACCCTCAACACAGCATCCCCAAAGATGACATAGGCCCTCAGGGTCTTCTGTATGGAACTAATGTAAAAAATAAAAAAAATACTATAAAAGACAACTATTTGCATTCAGGGCGTTGAAAAATACTGCTTCCAAAATTTCAATTAGGTGAAATGAAAATTTGCTTTCGCCATGAGATGACGGTCATTGACAGGAATTCCTGATACTGTAACATAACATAAGACAGTACCTACCATATTATTGTAACAATTCTACATCAACGTCTCAATATTACACTCATATGCGACGGATTCAACAGCTAGGAAACAAATACTCCGATGTTGTTGATATATTTAGTACATCAATTTTAATATACATATATATGCATACCTTATTGAGGTTTTTTTCATCAAATAGGCGAATATTTTGATAAAGTTCTTTAAATTGACTAACACATTGACAGTATTTTGTCGGCTGAAATATTTTTTTTTTTGATTTTTAATATTTTTGGATTTTGGATTTTTTTATATTTTGTACCTTCATACTGTGTGGATCAAATTCAATAATATTTTTACTTTATATTTATTTTTGTGCAAGTGTTTTAAACAATCAATTACATACATGCCAAGAAAACTATCAAAATCAAGGCTTATCATGCCACTGTCCTACCATAGCACACTCCAAAAGTATCAAATATCTTGGTATTGAAATTGATGATAATCTCCGATGGAACGGACACATTGAAGTAATCACAAAAAAACTCACCAGGTATATTTACTTCTTTAGAGCCATCCGTAACATCCTAAACATAAACGACATTAAGAAAGTGTACTACGCTTTATGTCAATCACAAATAGAGTACGGGATAACTGGATGGGGATCTGCCTTGAGCACTCACATGGACCGGCTCAATATAGCCCAAAAAGGAGTACTTAAAACAATTTTGAAATTACCGGTTAGAACTCCGACAGAAGAATTGTTTCAAAGCATTCAAGTCTACAACATACAAAAACTTTATGTAAAAAATATTTTATTTAAAATAAAAAAAAAACATATCAGAATACTCCACTGTCCAACATAGATACACAACCAGGGCAATAAACCAAAATATTCTAGCTACAGCCAGTTTGAAAACATCTTTGGACAAAGAAATATGAAATTCAATGCGACAAAACTATACAACGCTCTACCAACTCAAACAAAAAAAATAACAGAAATAAATAAATTTAAAACAAAAGTAAAAATATGGTTGAGAGAACAAAGTGAAAATGAACTATCAAACATACTGAAGACCATGTAAAGACAACTGGATACTAAATACAAATGTGGAAAAACTACAGGCCGCCTCAGAACAGGGAACCCTAGTGAGGAGGACTGTGAAAAAAAAACTTTATAATACCTTAATATAATACTATTTATAAATACATTATGTACAAATTTTGCTATAGATACTAATAAAAAAAAAAAATTTAAAAAAAATCGTTTCTTGCATTATTTGTATAATTTCGTAAATATTGTTATATTTATGTAAAAGCCCAAATAGGCGTAAATAAAAAAATAAATAACGAGGGTTAGAAGAGACGTTGTTACCAAGTATCATAAATATGGATAAATAGAGAGGATTATGAAATATTCCTTATTCAAATAACAAAATCTTCGATTTGTCCATCTCTTGAACTCTTTGTAATTTTTTTCAAAGAATGAAAAACATTCCCATGTTACGAATGACTTGACAATATTTGAAACACTCCTACTGTATATAATAAGCTCTATTATATGATAAGCGTAAACTGTTGCTTGTGCACTGTGCAATGACGTAGAACTTGCTAGCCGGAGAATTGAAACCGTGACCAGAGTTGGAACACGACGCATTTGCCATTTCAGCTACTAGCCGGTTTAATCAATTATTATTTACGTTATTTATCATACAGGTTTTCTTCGTTTTCCGGATATTACTTCCTGATATCCTCGTAATACTAAACCAAGGTTGAAGCCGGTCTAAGAATAAAATATAAATGATTGCTTCTCTAACATGTGCGGTCTATACTCTATAACCCTATATCAATACGATATTGTCCAAATCCGTCATCTATGGTCAGTTAGCAATATTTGCGATCACGGTCAATAATATTGGTAAGAGAAATTCCAACCGAAGATTGACAAATTTTAGCCCGGATTCCATAGTATCAGATAAGTTTCGGTAAGCTGTCAATATATGCATTTATTTGAATTATGTCGTTCGCTAATCAAAATTACTGGCTTATTTAATGAACGTATTGAAAACGAAGATTTTTGTATTGATGTACGCGATGTATGTTGTATTGATGTATGTACGCGATGTATTTTGTATTGATGTATGTACGCGATCCATAGACCAGCAACCTCAGAATTGGTAGTTCAGAGCCTTGCCCCTCGATCACGGAAGACACATGGACATAACTAACAGGCATAGAGGATAGACCGCCACGCAACTCTATCTTGGTGCACGCTTTTGCATTTACACCCATACATCATACATAATATTATATACCCTTCTGTTATTCTGTTGACTATTGTCATAAATTAATATGCGGACATAAATGTATATTTAGCATGTTCCGCAGTTATTTCTGTCGATCAAACAATTTATTTTTAGAAAGAAGATGTTTTGATTACGGAGTTGTTTAGCGTTCGTTATACTGTGAAATCCTAATGGATAGGAAAATTTATGAAAACCTTTAGCTAACAGCAATCGTTCGTGACATATTCAATCAAATTTATCGCACAAGTTACAAATGCCTTACGTAAATATTTACCATAAATCCATTTACAGACCACATCAGCTCCCTACAGACAGTGTGAGAAAGTCAGGAAATTTTTTATTTTTATTTTACATTAATGCCCCGTACCCGAGCACGAAAGGAAGAAGATGGAGAGATGTGTAATTACGAATGTTGGAGAGAACGCGCTAATACTTCAGACGACAAAATTAAAGCGAAAATTGTGAAAATGTTTAATAAAACACTACTCGTTTAGAATAGAGCAAAAATCTCGTGGGGGTTGTCTAAAACAACGTTCAAAGAAACACTGTGAATTTTTTCATACATATAACTTGTTAAATAATAGAGACAGGCTTGAAAATAAAAATTTTCGGAGCATACTTGGCGCTATTTTTCTATCGAGGGAATTTCATATAATTTGCGTTTCGGCATGGGGATTGTAAAGATTTTATCTTAAAAAATAGCATATATTTTTTTAAGAGTTTAAAAACGTCAAATGTTCAAGGAAGATATGCAAGAAATCGGTAGAAATTCGAGTAGCGCCGCCTTAACTCTACACAGGAGGCCCTGAGGAAAACAATTTCCCTCAGGGCCTATGTCATCAGGGATGATGTGAGGGTCTTTTTGAGTAAAAACAGAGGCCGGTAAATTGTTTCATAGCCGAGCTGTTGTACTCAAGAACGAGTCGAAAAAACGACCCGTTCTCATGTGACAATTGTCGACCGTGTACATATGTTGGGCGCGCGTTTGGCGTGCCTCCCGACTATGCACCGGTGCCGAAGGGATCAATGACGCTAGTTCCTCAGAGCATCTTCCAATGAAATACCGGTAGAACAGGGATAGCATTCCCACCCGACGCCTGTGCTCTAAATATTGCAATATACTTACAATGAAAATCAGTAAGTTTGTAATGTTTGTATCTGCGAGCACATCCATGCATCCCGTCAAAATGAAACTGAAATGTTCCGGAATCTTCAATTTAGCTCGTGGTTCGTCGAGATTACAAGATACTTTATTTACGTTATCGTGTGCTTTACAATGAATATGTAACTATGTAACTAGACATAAAGCCCGTTCTGATGGATTCTCTATGTAATTCTGAAGCAAGGGAATTCGGCACTGAAGGTGCCCAGCTGTCGATCGGATATCATCGGTTATTTCCGTAACGAACGAGAACAAAATAAGTTTCAAATTCTCCAAAACAGGGCAATGAGAATAATACTTCGGTGAAATAGATTCTCAAAAGTAAATAAAATGTTAAAGGAACTAAATTGGCTAACGGTGAAACAGATGTTGACCCTGCACACGATGATATTTATCCATAAAATAGTGAACAACATGTTACCAAAATACTTCTCAAACAAAATTATATACAAAAAGGACATTCACAGACACAACACAAGGACTTTCAAAAAAAGGACAAATCAGACTACAAAAAAAGGACAAAACGAATACGCAGAACAGTTTACTATACAAAGGGATGAAATTATACAACACTCTACCAGAAACTTTAAAGGCCGCACCAATTGGAAAGTTCAAAATGTATTGCAGGAGATACATAAAACAAGAAAAAATATAGTTTGAAATATGATACGATATAATTAATTAGGAAATTGTAAACTTAAATGTACAATTTACTAAAATAAAACTAATAAATAAAATAACCGTTCGGATATTAGATACCAACGGCAACATTTGACACTCTCCTATAATACTACTTTACTGACATCTTTTGAGACACCTCGAAACTACATATAATTACCTATACTAACGACATCTGTTGAAGGACATTGAAACTACATACAAATTCCTATTATACACTACAGAAACTAACAAACGGGAATAATTTTTGAAACAGTTTTTTTTCGGTTTTCCCGATTGCCATAGTAGTTTTTTTATACATTTACTCCAAACAGGAGGCACGGAGGAAAAAATTTCCATCAGGGTCTATGTCATCTTTGAAGATGCTGTGTGGAGAGTCTTTTTGAGGAGAGGAAGTGAACATGGGACTTAAGAGACAACATTGGTCATGTTGTAGGAGGCCACAACAAATCGTTCCACAGCCGAGCTGTTGAACTCAAGAACGAGTCGTAGAAATGACCCATTTTCATGTGACAAATGTCAACCGTGTACATATGTTAGGCGCGTGTTTGGCGTGTTTCCCGACTATGCACCGGTGCCGAGTTATCACAGATAATACAAACAAAGGGAGACATGGCGTGGAAGCGTGCCAACTGTCACCAAGCTATGACCAAACTGTACCGACTACCAAAACGGCCATGCAATTAAAGTTACGCATTTGATGTGTGGGTAGAAACAAAGGTGAACCATAGCTATGCGCTTTATTACGTGAATAGTAATATTATTACGTGAACGATGTTGCCGAGACTTTTGTGCACGTGATTTTTACACTAAAAACTGAATCATGGCTCTCTCCCTTGTTTCTATTATCTATGGCAATGTAGAGTAACTTTTTGTCATTATTTTTCGCTTATACATACAACGAGTTTCTGAACACCCGTGTTGACTAAATAAGCGTCAAATGGTGAAGTCACGATTAGTTTACCAACTTTTATCATCATAAATGTGCTAATTGTGTAAAATGATATTAAAATTATCACCTTAGGTCAGTTCGGTACATTTGTAATAAATAATAAACTTGTACTATTATTATTATGTGCTGGAGTTGATAACAATAAATAAATAAAAAGATTTTTTTATTATCGGTTCATTATTTTAAGAAATGAATAGTATTTTAATTTTAATCTCTTTTATAAATTCAGCACTATTATAGTTCAATTTATAGAAACAGTTTATGAATATACAAGTTTGCTACGTAATTACTTTTACGAGTGACAGCTGTTTTGCCTTCCGAAAGCATTATAAAAACTGTATAATTCGCTCGCCACTCTTAGATATGTTTTAGCCAATTTCAAATACAAATTTAAGCGGGAAAAGAAACCCAAGAGTCAAATTTAAGTGTTGGGGAATTGGGGAAACTTTAAAAGGGAAATAACCATTAATAATTTGCGTCTTTTTTCTCGTCGGAAATCATACGGGGCACAGGTAATAAAAATAAAAGCATTATTTTTTTCATCATTAGTACCTATCTAGAAATAATATAAAATGTCTGTAAGTGGTGTAACCATAGTTTGATAATGCCTTCAGAAGGCGAAACAGCTTTCACACAATAGCAGAACTTGTATATAAATAATAGTATTAAAAAAACTGTTTTTATAAATTAAATAATAATATACCTGGTTTTGACGATGTTTTGTCAGAGGATCAAAATATCAAATTTTATTAATCAAAATAAACATAATTTTTAAAATATAAAAATAATATATTGCACGCAAACATAAAAAAAAGTTTTAAAAATGGCTCACCTTATATTTTTTCTAACAAAAATTACTAATAACGAAAAAAAACACTAACTCAATTTATTAGAGAAATGTTTTTCAAACGTTTGTCACCTCACTTTTTGGTCGTTCTTTGTAAAAATATTTGGTAAAAAATTCCCAAACTTTCATAAATTTATTTCAATTAGCGTTTGAAAAATTTGGTTTCATAAAGATCTACATATTATTTATTTGTGGTTAATTTTTATATTTGAATACATAGAGTGGTGTTTTTTTTTCTTTCCAATGCCGTTTAGATCATATTTTTCAATATAGTAGGGGAGACAACGATTTCCATGAGACATACATGAGCCCTAAATGGAACAAATAGACTTTAAGGGCTAAGGCGACGCTTCCCGGCTCAAAAAGAAGAAGATGGAGAGATATGTAATTACGAATGTTGGACAGAGCGCGCTAATATTCTCAATGATAAAATTGAAGCGAAAATTGTGAAAATGCTTAATAAAACATACTCGTTTAAAATAGAGCTAAAATCTCGTGAAAGGTATCTTAAGTATCTTTAAAGAAACATTGTGAATTTTTTCACAATTATAACTTGTAAAATAATAGAAATAGACTTGTTTTAAATAATTTCATAAAATTTGCGTTTCGGCGTAGAACTTATCTAGGTATTATCTTAAAAAATAACATATATTTTTTTAATAGCTTAAAAACTTCAAATGTTTAAGGGAAATATATAAGAAATCGGTAGAAATTCGGGTAGCGGCGGCTTAGAATATAAAAGAAAATAAAAATTTAAATGGAGTTCTACAAATTAAACTTGATAACAATTGAAGAAAAAATAATAATATGCCCAAAAGCTATTTATTTATTTATTAACGCCCTATTGCCTGACTTGCGCAAAATACATTCGAAAATAAAACTGATATCTTGTCGTGGCAATGCAATGCATAAGTAATTTTGAAAATTAAGAAAATTTGCCTTGATTTGTTGTGATTCATCTTTTTGTATGGATATTTGAACATTTGCATGATTTATGCGTATTTTCTTCAAAACGTTGTTGCAAAACACCGTTTTACATAAATATTGTTAATGTATTTTCAAATATTATTGGATGCTGTGCATATCGATATGGTAATCCACTTAAAACTGAAATAATGTACAACTATTTATAAAGGAAATATTTTGTTTTCCATTTATTTGTGTTGCAAATTATTATAATGTATTTAAACGACCACGACGTAATCAATATGTTGATTTCGTTTCTTAATCCGAAAACTCTGCAATTTTGGAGGGCAAAAGCCTAATCTCTTATTCAAACCAATACTGACTTAATGCAAACACAACAGTTTTATTGGTCCTCGTACATTTAATCTTCTACCAAAACAAATTCAAAAGATAAATAAAATATCGAATTACATAAACGAATTAAAATTATGGTTGAATGATTCACATGTTGAAACGTTCTTCCTATAAATTGTTATGATTTTAGGTTTTCACGGCCAAAAGTATTTTTGTTATTTATTTTTGGGATGTTATGCCGTGTTGCGCTACCTCCTTCTTTAGCCAACGTTTTGGACAGCGTTACAGTGTCCATCATCAGGGCAGATGAGCAAATGATATTGGTGAAAGTGTATGACACTGTAACGCTGTCCGAAACGTTATCTAAAGAAGGAGGTAGCGCAACACGGCATAAAACCCCATAAATAAATAACAAAAATTCCTATAAATTGTGTGTAAATAAATCTTCATGATTCACTTTTCACTTGCTTCAATTTGCTAACCATTTGTTGGAAAATTGACCCCCCTGTCATAGGTCACCCTTGGTGGTTCGCTATGTATGGTGAATTAGAAGGGGTGCTCGGGTTCATGTGAGAAGTTTGTCTGGGTCTTCGCGGTGAATACTTTCCCCCCCACCTACCGCGTGTCGGGCCGGATCGGGAAAGACTAGTTGAGGAAACCTAACCTAGATATCTCCAGCCGGACTCACATCGTCTTGCACCGCAGTGGGGTTGGACAGCTTCCTACACACTCCTCATTGCTTTTCTTCCCAGAACTTCCTCTCCTGCCTTTCCTAAAAAAGGTCCTCCACATAACATCCCCGAAGATGTCGTAGGCCCCGAGGGAAATTGTTTTTCCCTGTAATTTTTTTTTTTTAATTTTTTTTATTGGAATAATGTAACTCTGTGTAAACCACGTTACAAAGTTTATATTTATATACCTTAAGAAAGGCTTATGTCGAAACCGATTGGCGTGTCGCTAAATACTAAAGAGTGGCATTCACAAAATAACAATACAAAATATATAAAGTCCCTAAAGATATGTTTTTTTTTCTTCTAAATTTGTAATTTAAGTTACGTTTTTTATTTGCTGAAATTTTATGGTATTTCTCGTTTTAGATTATATCAGAATAACAAAAACACCTCTTGCTTTGTGTTTTGTGAACCAAATATTTGCCCAATCGTATCTTAAATTTTCAGTTGGACAATTTGGCGAAACGGACATTTGTTTCCATTCTAACATTTCAAATTTGTATTGAAGGCACTTTTAGTTTTCTTCTTTATTCTATGTAGATTGTCAATTAATATATTTGTATTTTTATTCGATGGTATAGTAACAGTGTCCATTTGTTTGTTTGCAGGTGAAGGGTGCGTGGACAGACCGCTGGCCACTCTGTGGAGAAACTACAACCAGTCTTCCAAACCAGACGTGGTCATGAAGCTGTCCATCACCAACTCCGGCCTCAAGGGCGTCACCAAGGAGCACGGCCTCACAGAGTATTGGGCACACCGCATCACCTACTGCTACAGCCCCCCGGAGTTCCCCAAGGTCTTCTGCTGGGTCTACCGGCACGAAGGCAGAAAACTCAAGCACGAACTCAGGTGCCACGCGGTCCTCTGCTCCAAAGAATCTGTCGCCAAGAAGATTGCCACAGACCTAAAGTTAAAAATCAAACAAGCTCTTTTCGAGTTTAAAAGAGACAAACTTGCCAAACAAAACGCCAGGCTAAGCTTAGCTAATTCAGTTTACGAAAACCCCAGCATGCCCAGGAGGAAGATCTTGCTTAGTGTCGGAGGTAACAATTATAAACCACCACTAGAGAGGTCTAAATCTGCACCAAAACTGATGGCTATCGAAGAGATGTGCTCCGAAGAAGACGAAGAAGAAATGACCATGACCGGAGAGAGATCAACCAACACTTGGACCAAAGATAATTCGTTTAAAATATGCTGTCAACCCGAAGATATTTTCCCATCTTACACTTTGGGAAGAAGAAAATGTGATAAGAAATGCTATAGAAAGGCCGTACCAGAAAATAGATTTAAAACCATGGGATCCGCTTTTCGTAAAAGTGAGAGTTCGCCCAGCAATACTGCTGCGGTGAAAAATAACGAACGTGTAAATAGTGAAATTCCTACGAATGATTCAATCGGCTCGCTTAGTGACGAATCGAAAGATACCTGTGATGAGAGCTACCCTTATTCTAGTCAGCGAGTGTCCAATTCTACACACCACGTATCCTTTAGCTTCTCAACCATGTCAGAGTCTAGTGAAAATAATTCAAAAAATACAGACGTCGCCTCCGATGACACCGAAGATGACGTATTCTATTGTGAGACAGAAGAAAGGCTGTCCAACCAAGACAAGAGCCAAACGCAGAAGGACGACGAAGTATCAATCAATGGTATGGACCAATTGTGCGCGCAGACCAACTTCTTGGTTTTGGACAGCGATGAAGGGTCCATATCGAGTGGCTGCGAAACTTCCAGCACGGTCACTTCCTCCGATATCGAGATGACTTCTCTCCCTTGCAACTTCACCATTAACGAATTTAAAAGTTACCCAGAAGAATCTGAGAAGATCAGCGTTCTTGAAAGAGTCCAAAGCTTCGAGCAATTATTCAGCAGAGAAAGGAGCAACTCCTTACAGAATTTCAGATCGTTGAATAAAGGAAACTTCCGATACAGTCACGCAGGAGACTTCCGCACTTCTTCCGAAAGAAGTGAAGACTCGGAGATTGCATACTCCAGCGCTAACGATAGTCCATCTTACTCCCCTTCGACAGACTCTGGCGCTGTGAGTTGTGGAGATGAAGTGAATCTAGTCCCTCTTGGAGAGAAGCACGATGGACTGAACCTGAGACCGAGCTACCTGAGGTGTGCCACCTACCCTCCTTCTGATGATGAAGCTAATGTATCCTCTTATGATAGCCACGAATTTGACAGTAGAGAAAACACAGGTGAAGACGTGTGTGGTGCCTCCGAAAAGGAGCTAAACTTTGACGGTACGACAAACACAGAAGTAGAAAAGGCTGAAGAAGATAGTGACAGTGCTTGCAGCGTCGAATCGGGGTACTCTGAACTCTTGGATGGAGGTCAACACGATTGTGTTGTGGGAAGCACTGTTTGTGTGTAAACCATTACTTGTACTACGCATTAGATAATGACTGTTATTTGTTTTGCCAAATTTATCAATTATTTTTATTGTTAGCTTAACTACGTTATGTCAACATCCGTCAGCGGTGTAGGAAATGCTAGATTGGATGGTAGAAGGTGCCTGTTTGTGGCAAACAAAACCTCGTGACTTCCTAAATAATTTTAAACCTCAAACCAGACCCTCTTTCAGTTCTCATGTCAAACGAAGCAATTTTTTCAAGAGAGTCTCTTTGCCAAGTCAAGTTGCCTCTGAGAGTCTTTGCAAAGAAGAACATAGTATATTTGAGTATCACTAGATTGGACGTCAACATCGTTTGGAAATGGGTGACACCTCAGCATCATTGCACTTTTCATTAAGATTTCATTGTAGAACGACGTCACGAATCTAATTAATGTGATATTGTACTTTTCGAAGTCGCTCTGGCGACTCTAGTATTTCTTACATCGATGACATTCTTAGATAAAATTTCAAAGTATATTTGTCTTGTCGTTGAAGCCACTTGTTGAACCTGTTTGGCGGTGAATATCTTTACTGGGTACTATAGAGTCTCACCTCGTTAACAGTTGTTAACTAGTTACGATCTCCATTCTGCTATTGAAAAATTCCATTTTAATGCATGGTTAGTGACTTTACATTCGATAGATAGATATGGACATTCTTTACAGTGTTGTCTAAGATTGATCTAACAGATATACTCGTAAGCACCGTGTTTCGGACTATTCTTTTTCCACATAATATACATTTTTACTCCAATAAACCCATAAATCACCTCCTGAAGTAATTTCAATGTACCACCTTCAAACACGGTATGAAACAGGCAATGCAAACTTTATCTGGTTTATAAATTGTTTACAAAAATACCGTGGTAACTTAAGTTAAGATAACTATCTATTCAATATATTTCTATTCGTACGTGTGTCAGGAAAAACTGTACTGAAATATAAACTATTTTCTTGAAAAAAAAAACATTATCATTAAGGCATTGTTTCAAATATATATATTGGTCAGTGGATGATATATTTTGGTTTAATAGTTGAAATGGTAATCGAAACAAATTTTTCTGATATATCTGATGTAATATGTAACAATTTTATTTGACATGGGTAAAGTTGGCGAATTCCACCTCATGCCGAATACGCATTTTTTACATATAATAATACTTGGTTTCAACATAATCACTATAATAAACGACTATTTTGTATTTAATATAAGCAATAAAATCCATTTTTTTCCCAATCAATCAAAATTTCACGGCTTTTGACAGTTCGACGGCCTATTTGTTTTCTTGTTTATATGATCTTAGCTATATTTGAACGTAAAGAAAAACACACAAATTATTTAATTAACCTAAATTAATAACATATTTTGTGCATCTTTTTCCATCTCTCCTGACCTATTTTTTTGTTTGTTTTACATTGTCTACACACAAGAGACTCTGAAGAAATCAGTTTTCTTCTTATGGGGCCTAAGTCATCTTTAGGGATGATGTGTGGAGGATACTTGTAGGGAAAGGAAGTTCTGGGAAGGAAAAAGTTATGCGGGGTGGGTTGGAACAGTTTGTCCAGAAATGATGGCCGTACGAATACATTCCTCCCACTGTGGTGCAAGGCGGTGCGTCAAGAGGTCAAAGGGTCTTCCTCAACCAGTCTCTTCCGCTCCGGCCCCCACTCAATTGGTGGGTCCTAGACAACCTCACCCCGAAAACCCTGACACCCCTAATAAATCAGCAAACGTAGCGAACCACTAGTGGTAAACTACGTCAGGGATGTTTGTTATTCATTAAATGGCCCGCCTGCCAAATTGAAGTAAATTACAATATTAAATAGTGGTGTTTAGTAGTAATTAAGTTGAAATCAAGTTTAACTTTTTGAAGAACGTTTCAAATATTGTTAAAAATATTACAATAAATTAATATAAAATCAATGTTTTCAATTACGTTCTATGAATTTGAAAACACCCAGAAAAGGAAAGGATTTGGTTGAGAGCAAGAATCGAACACAAAACCTTTCGTACAGAAAGTAAGATCAACAGTTTAATAATAATAGAAATGTTAAGATATAAAACAATCAATTTTATTTTCAAAATCTCAGTACGTTTACTTTTTTTCTATTGTATTACATAAAAATAAACTGTTTATCGCCTAGAATCATTATTAAGTCTAAAATGATATTTTTCGTTGTTTACATTTTTTAATTTGTTATTTCCTCATTTTGGATTATTACCGGCTACACAAAATGTACACATAATCATAAATAAATTAATAACAGATTATCATATTATAAATGTCCTTGATAGCATTAAAAGATTACGTTTTTGAATTTTGTATTCAATTTTTGACCGATATTCAGTACATACTAGTGTTAATTAAATGTGTTTTCAACAAATAATCAAATAATGTAATACGTAACGCTAAATGCAAACATGATCGTACAAATAGTTATTCAATTCTGTACTTTATAGTTGTACCAAATAATATTGAATATAATCATAAAATTTAACTAGGTGTTTGCATAATTTACCGGCTTGCGTTGCAGTGCCATATTCTAAGAAATAATTTGTTTCTGCGTGCATCTCCTTTCCCGTGCGTCCCGCGTTCCCCTTCTGCCTTTCCTCTCCCCTCCCCCAATGTTAAATTTGACGACAATGTCGTATTTGAATTACTGTGAAACCCCCAACCTAACTAAGTCATCCATCATTTTCCTCAAAAAGACCCCCCACACAGCATCCCAGATGACATAGGCCCTAATGGAAATCATTTTCCTCAGGGCCTCCTGTGTGGAGTTTATGTAAAAAAAATAAATAAAAAAATTGCACAAGCTATATTTTCCGCTTATAGCGATGGTAATAGAGTTCATGTACACGGTGTCCGGAAATTCGTAGTGCAACTAGTGAATCTACATCATATTTGAAGTGGATTTTGTGGTATAACTTTTGTAATTTGGGCTTTTGTTTTCGAATAAATCATCCAGTTGGATTTTTTTAGTTTTCTGCTTGCACTTACGAGTTTACGAGGAAATATCTGTTTCTTGAATAAAAGTTGTTGGTATCTTGAATAAAAGTTATTGGTACCTATCTTATTACATTGGTATCTTGAATAAAAGTTATTGGTATATTGAATAAAATAAATAAGAAATTCAATATTTTTGATCGCTGAATAATATTTTTTAATTTGTGATAATAGCATTAATGAAAAATGTAGATTAATATTCAAAGTATATAACAGAATGTATTTTACTTTAAAAAATCTCAATAACATGCCAATTATAACATTGTAATCACCATGTTCATAGACTTTTAAAAGCTCAAAATTTTTAAAAGTTTTAAAGAAAATGAGTGTGGAGGTGGAATGTTGGGTAAAACCGGCTTTTCAGATCTGGTTATTAGCCAAATTGTCTCAAATGGCGCCCGAGACATTAAATTGACACCTTTTTAAGAACAAAAATTTGATAAAGGAAAAAGCACACCGACCTATACGTAAAAAATCTCATGCTGATGCTGTAGAATTTTAGACGTTCTTTATGCTTAGAGATAGAACCGAGGCGCTCGCTAGTGCCTCCACCAAATATATTAGATTTTTTTCATTTAATATAATAATATAATCGCTGGATAGAAATTAGATTCCTTGACAAATACGATGCCTCAGCAACATGGCGTGTGGCATACTCCAATTGCAATTAATCTGCATTACATCCATCGTAAAACATAGCTAAAACTATTTCTAAACATGTCTAAACACCTATTATTAGTTTGAAACCGCGAACTTTAGATTCAGAGCCAGGGATCTTACCGCTCTGCTATGGATAATTTTTGGCACAAATACCTAAAAATTACAACCGTACATAAATATTAATAATAATATAAAACCATTATAATATTACCTGCACAATTAAGTTTGAAATAATACATCTACTCTTGCAATGTATATTAGCAGTTAGTTACGTTATCTAGGGAACTTTATTTTATTATTTTTATATTAAGTTTTGAATATATTAAAATAAGTAATTTAATAAATTGTGTTATATTATTTTATATTTATAATTTAAATGTGGTTATCCTATGTTATTGTACAGAATATTATATGTAGATGTATATTAGGTTTTATCCTCATGTAAATGGTTCAAATGAATAAATTAAATGTTTAATTCAAAATTAAAGTTTTTTTTATTATATTTTATTATTATTATTTTGTTCAACTTAGAAGAAATATTCAATGAAGCTCTGCAAGAAGCCACTCAAGGACTAATGACTTTAAATGAAAATGTTCTGAACAACCTGCGTTACGCAGATGATACAGCACTTCTAACGAGTAACATTGAGGATCTACAACTTCTGCCGATTCAAGTAGTGAAGACTTGTGAGAATTTTGGGTTAGAACTGAATACAACTTAAACAAAATACATTCTCATAAGCAAAAATAACGCAGTTGACTTGAATGAAAATCTTTATATTGCTGGTACGAAACCAGAGAACAAGTATTTTATTTGAACCAAGTATTTTATACTTGGGCTGCAATTTAAATGAAAGATGGGATCCTTCGGTTGAAATCAAATGTCGCATTGAGCAAGCTCGTGCCACCTTTATCCGCATGAAAAAGATTTTTAGCAGTCATGATCTCAACCTTGGGTTACGTGTTTTCGGTATTTGTGGAATATGGAATGGAAGCATGAACGCTTACTGAAAAACTGATAGGTGACTCGAGGCATTTGAGATGTGGATCTATAGATGAATACTCAAAATAAGCTGGATGGACAGAGTTATGAATGGAGATGTTATTAAAGCAAATAAAAATCCGAAAACTTCAGTATCTAGGACATGTGATGAGACATCCAGAGAAGTACGAGATCTTTCATCTCATTATGCAGGGATAAATTGTCGGAATTCGGGGCCCAGGAAGAAGGAGAACATCATGGCTGAAAAACTTTAGACAGTGGTTAGGCCAGCTACAGTAGAACTGTTCCGTGCCGCAGTAAACAAAGTCCGCATAGCCAACATGATAGCCAACGTCAGTTGAACGGAAATATCACGAGAAGAAGAAGAAGATATTATTATCATTTTTCAATGTTAACAATAATATGGATACAATCATGAATTCCACAATCCACATTACATAAAAATAATTTGTAAATATTCGCCTCCTAACTTAAACACTGATATTTTATTTTTATTTATTAATGTCGTTTTGCATTGATAAAATGATTATCAAGGTCTTAATTTTTCAAAACGATAGGAATCTGGTGAGGTACCCGTGACGTCACACGTACCTTGGGTTAATCAGTTCACATAAGGGCCATTCCCGAACGAGTCGGTATGAATACAACAAATCCCAAAATAAATATTAGCAAGAATTAAAAAAAAACATATCCTTTGACCGGTCAGTGGCTAAATTGCCATCGCGTCTGAATCTTACCCAAGTATTGTGAGTTTAATTCCTCGGCTGGCTAAGTCCTCCATCACCACACAAGACATTTTCAGCTTACAGAGATTTTCAAATTATTGTCAGGTTTCTTTTAAGAAAACATAAAAAAAAATCTTTGTGGTTAACCCGTATTCGGTGCAGTGCGAAATCGCGTAAAAGCAATGAACCGACCCATGGGGAAGCGGCCGTAGTTCTGTCAGAACACCCCAACCAAAACAAGGCATTTAAATCTCTTGTGCTGTTAATCGTTAATAATAGATTCATTAGTTTTTCGCTTATACTACGAGCTTCCGGACACCGTGCATATCGATTTATTATTGATTATTAATGCACGTATTTAATAATAGAATTACATTTAATAAAATTGTTTAGAATCAGTGTTTTTTAATCTTTACGAATTTATCGTCTGTCCAACGCGAAAGTCGCGAATCCGCGTTTGTGTCAGAGAATTTTTCTCATCTGAGGCTCGGACGCCAGCGTCCGGGAAAAAAATCCTTGTTTTTTTTAAATGCTATTGTAACCCTTATATATAAAGAAACTGTATGAAAACAAGGTCAGAATCGCTTGCGCCAATATCAGTCTGGAAGCTACTTTTTATTTGATCAATGTAGCTTCTCTGAATGCTTTCAAATGAATGTTCGTTGATATTTGTGCGCACCTTTGCAGTTTTCACTGACAGAAATAATAATATTTTACATATTTCTTTGAAAACTCATTTGAATTGTGTTTTTTTTTATGTAGGGTAAGTATTCAGGTTTGTGTAGAAATAATAAAATCAGTTTACATTTCTATGAATGTATTTTTTTGACAATTGTTTCCAAAATGGGAGTTTTTTTTTTTGATTAGCTATTCTGAGAAAACTTTATACGATATAATCTTGCAATATACATGAATTATGATATAGTATATTAACTGGTAAACAGAAAACAACCACAAATGATTTTTTTGCGGGTTCCCGACTTTGGCATTTACCCGACGGTATATTTCCTACGTAGTTCCTTATTGTCTTACATTACACAAAACTAACATGTACGCAGATTGCCGGAAGAGCTACTTCCGCATAAGGCTTCTAGTTAGCCGGCTCAAACAAAGTTGGGAAAACAACTTCAGAGGAGAGGCTGAACCTTCGATGGGCGGAGGCCACTAAAGTAGACAAGGACATAGATGACTGGAGACGCCTTACCAAAGCGAAAGGGTCCCAACCGAAAAAATAGATTGTGTATGGTAAGTTATCTGGAAAAGCTAGAAGCAGATGGCGCTAATGTGGTTGGGAGTAATTTGCATGTCGTGACAGCCTTATAATTTTAAAATGGTTGATAAAAGAGTGTCAATGAGTTGGAAATGAATCGAGAAACAGAAATGCAAAAGTATTTGTGAAAAACTAAGACTAAGAGCCTGTTGTTTCATAGAATTTGAACAATTCAACAAATGTCAAAGTTAATTTTCAGATTCTGTGAGAGTTCCATTCAAGTTCTGTTATCATTTCAGTTATGTGAAGTAACTGACCAACAGCGATATATAATAACAAAATTTGAATAGAACCTTTAAGTTCGAAATTTGAACAATTCGTCAAATTTCAAACTTAAAATTAAAGTTCTGGGAAAGTTACATCATAAGCAAACACTTCACATCTGCCTTGATGATGCACCCTACAATGCTGTCCCTACCCTACAAAGTGTTGGCAAAGAATGAGGTAAGCAGTGTCGTAGCGTGCCTTGGAGGGGCCCTGTTTCAAAATTAGTTGGAGGCCCAAATGAAGGGTAAAAATTTTTGCTTACACACATTAAGGGCCTCTGTAGCCCGGGGGCCCCGAATCGTAAAGAGAAAGGGTAGAGGGGTGGGTAAGAATCTGGGGGCAGCGAGTCCATGAGTAACGGACATATGAATCCAACCCTTCCACTGCGGTGCAAAGCAATGTTCCGAGAGAGACTGCTGGAGAGATCAAAAGGTCTTCCTCAATCAGTGCCTTGTCGCAGGTGGCGGGTAGACGCATCCTCCACAAAGACCCCGACAAACTTCACTTGAACTTGAACTCTGACACCCCTGCTAAGTCACTAAATGTAGCGATATTTGTGTTTTCTTCTCCGGAGTCGCTAGATGTCGCTTTCTTTTGTGTTTTCTTTGGCCTGTTCATTTTGGAGTGGTTTGAAGATTGGATATTGATTAAAACATTTTTTTTTATTTTTATACACTACACCAAAGGAGTGTAGTGGTATAAAGCGTGGGACTGTGGATTTATCAAAGATGTTGGAGTACCCGTGAATTAAATAAATATTTCATTGCTATCTCATTCTCTCACAGGCTACATTCCATAGATGTAGATGTATGCGTTTGTCTCTTTTAAGTGTCGTTCTTTTGAAATGAAAATGAAACATCATCGAGTTTCAAATCACAACGGTGCTAAAGGAGTTTTCACTTCAAAATGCTTATTTTTTTTTTATTTACATTCATAGTTTATTTAGGTGATACGCGTTGTCCACAATCGTCAAAGCAGAACCACAACCATTGGGCCTTGCGTAATAATAACAAGGAAGAGTCTTTGGCCGTCTCATTCGGATTTATTCAATCAATATTTAGATGTTATTGGTTTTGTGATTAGGTAACAGAAGACACGCGATGTTCGTACATTGTGTAACGATCGCGTCACTTCAGGTAACAGACATAAAGTGGTACGTCCAGGCGCTTCCAATTTCCAATTAAATACACATTTTTTCATTGGTAAATAGATTACGATTGTTAAAACATGTAGCGTATGTGAATATATGCCAATGTCTCTAAACAGATGTCGGTAGTATATATATTTAACTGTAGTTTTAACCTCTCATGTTTGTTCGCTTTTGAGAACCACTCACGGAAATCGTCGTGTCTCCCTTACTATCACAGTGAGAAATATTATCTAAACGGTGTTAGAAAAAGAAAACACCAAACATTATATCAAGGCCCCGTAACCGCTCTCGAAAAGAAGAAGATGGAGAGATATGTAATTACAAATGTTGGAGAATGCGCGCTAATATTTAAATCGATAAAATTGAAGCGAAAATTACGAAAAAGCTTAATGAAACCTGATTCGTTTAAAATAAAGCAAAAATCTCGTGGAACGTATCTTAAGTATCATTTAAAGAAACATTGTGACTTGTTTTAAATAGTTTTCGGAGCATAATTTGCGATTTTTTTCTATCAAGGGAATTTCATATAATTTGCGTTTCGGCGTGGAACGTGTCTAGATAATATCTTCAAAAATAACATATATTTTTTTAAGAGCTTAAAAACTTCAAATGTTTAAGGGAGATATGTAAGAAATCGGTCGAAATTCGGATAGCGGCGGCTTAAAATCTAACAGTTAATCACAAAATAATTCAAATGTTAACCTTTCTAAAACCAAACTTTTGGACCGAAATTTGAAAAAGATTTACGAAATTTTTTTATTAATTATTTTTACGTGAAACGACATTAAAGTGAGGTGACCATAAGGTTTGTCTAATAAGTGAGGCGACGATAACATTTGTCTAATAAAATATGTGTATTTTTAATTTTCTTCGTTATCAAGTAAGATTAAAAAAATCGAAAGGTGAGTTTTTAATTTTATTTTAAAAAATTATGTTGTTTTAAAAATTTAAGCAAAATACAAAATTACAATCAAATAACATTATATTAAATACTCGACAAATTTGATGAGATGGACGAGGTATGAAAATTTAAAAGCTGTCAGAAATTTTCTTGCGACAGTTGCAAGGTATGTAACAGCTATGTCCCTCTGAAGCCAGAATTGCTGATATCCCTACCTAAACTAAACTAAATTCTTCGACACCAATTGATTAATCCGATCAGAAGAGCTATTTTCTATTTTTTGTGAGATAGAGATTGATCTCAGGCGAGATCTCCTGTCAGATTTGTGTGATTTTCTACGGCTGTTGTTTGCTTTTTCTATGGGCCGATGTCAGAATTTCAGCTGCGAGCTGTCACGTATTTTAGTTTAGGTCGTTTTAAACACAATTTCCTTCGAGTATGCATGATTATTTATCATCTCGGTCGAGATCTACATAGATATCGGGCGAGATCTTCTGTCAGATTAGTGTGATTTTCTACGGCTGTTAATGAATAAATAATCAAGCATACTTGCAGGAATTCGTGTTTAAAACGACCTAAACTTTTTAGTTTTACGTGACAGCTCACAGCTGAAATTCTGACAACGGCCCATAGAAAAAGCAAATAACAGCCGTAGAAAATCACACGAATCTGACAGGAGACCTCGCCTGAGAACAACTATCTCGATCTCACAAAAGATGGAGAATAGCTCTTTAGTTCTTCTTGTAACTTGGTATCCGTTTCTTCAATTTCAACGTATAAATTGATAATCCAGACTGGCGTTTCCACAGACATACACCATCAAACCTAGTTCCTAGTTCCAAAGTTTGTTTATGGCAATGGCCTGACTCATTTACATCTCATGCACCCCCAATTTTTTTTCATTGCCATAGACCCCCTACAGGCCAAAGTCGACTCCTGAGGGTCCACATAGACTACTTTTGAATTGACTGGTATAAACTGACCAATAAACTATTCTTCTGATTATCTTAACAGATTTATGTACAAAGTATTTTATTTTCGTAGTGGTATCTACTCAGTTAAATACTAATATTAAGGTTTTACAAGAAAGAAAAGTTTCCTCAATTTAATATTAATGTTGCTCGCATATTCTATTAACCCAGACTGGCTGGGGAAAACGTTCGTAATAGTTCACAAACATGGATCCATATTGCTGAATATTTTATGCTATCAGCTAAATATAACTCCATAACTCTACATGGCTTGTACAACTAAATTTACAATTCTGTATGAATTATTTATTTAATAGTAACCGTGTGAAGAAGTAAAGTGTAGTTGATGGAACGATAATAAATTTTAAAACTCCAAAAAATTCCAACTGTCGAAAATATTTGATTATGCCTTAGTTTTAGTAAATTCACTGATTTAAAAGTTTAAATGACTGAGCAGAGCGAAGAAGAAAGATTCCATCTGACTGTAAATTTGTTTGATTTGTTCCGGTTCAAGATGGTGGCCGTGTTGGATACTTCCTTTCTTATCCCGCCAACTTCAATTCGTGCCGCCCCGGGAACCATTTATTGGATAACAACACCCCTGCCAAAGGTCATCTCGCTATAGGGGTGCCTGGTTTCATGGGGTGAGGTTTGTCTAGGTCTTGGCGGCTCACGTGTTTCCCACCGGTTCGAGGGAGACTGCTTGAGAGAGATCTTTTTACCTCTCCAGCCGGACTCTCTCGACCTATCGACTTGCACCGCAGTGGGCGGGATGGATTCGTGCGTCCGTCACTCTTAGACACACTTACTCCCACATTACACCCCTTTTACCTTTTTCCTTCCCAGAACTTCCTCGATTCGTCTCCTTCCTTTCCCTAAAAAGACTCAACACAGCAACTGAGGGAATTTTATTTTCCTGTGTGGATCTATTGTAAAAAAATAATACACTGCTGATAGTAAATGATATAAGTAAAATGTGACAAAATGAGTGAATTTTTCAGTTAGGGGGGGCTTCTCCCTGTGGGGGAGGGAAATATAGGATTAGGAATAAAGAAACAAAGAACGAGAGTGGTAGATAGGAAGGTGGATTGAGTGATCGGATGTGAGTGCGGTTGCGTAATGGAATACAGAGTTTTTTTTTTTTTGGTTTTAGGCAATTCACCCTGGAGAGAGTGCTTTGTGCCGGTAATATTTAAAATGGATAAGAAATTTCGGTTAATCTAATGGGAAAATATTCAAAACAAATTAAATATTGGACTCATTTAGATCACTAAAACAAATTAAATATTGAATTCATTCAGGTTAATAAACTTACATAAAGCTGTATGAACACGAGAATTGTTAAGAGATAAAAGGTATGAAATGTTAAGGGGGGACTGGTGTGTGATTTTAATAAGCCGGCGGTATATGTTCTTGAAAGATGAATGGTTTTTACAGTTAAAGAAAACGTGGTCGAGGGTTTCCTCTTCCACACCGCACTGGCAGAACGGATCATCTAAAACTCTAATTCTAGACAAGTGAGATGCAATTGAACAGTGGCCAATTCTCATTCTCGAGATACATGAAATGAATCGTTTTGAAAGTTTTTTACCGTGAAACCATGGCTTAGCAGGGATATGGTTTTGAATTCCCGCATAGAAAGATCCAGTTCTTATTTTGGAGACTGCCCAATTTTCTTCCCAGGCACGAGTCATATTAGATTTAAGAATCGGAAAGACATCGGATATAGGAATTCTAAAATTTAGTGGGATAGTTCCGGAATCTGAACCAGATTTGGCGAGAAAATCGGCCATCTCATTACCCTCGATACCCAAATGGGCAGGGACCCAGGCCAATATCGTCTCAAACCCAGATTCACTAAGAGAATTGAGAAGATTTTTTATTTTACATATAATATTGTCTTCCGGATAACGTAAAATATTTGACCTAATTTTAGTTAGAGCACTTAGCGAATCAGTACATAATAAGGCTCGATGAATGTTGAGAACCTGGATTTGATTTAGCGCTTGTTCAATTGCAAAGCATTCGGCTGTAAATATGGAAGCTTCTTTCGATAATTTATAAGTGAGATTGATGTTGAATTCTGGACTATATATAGATGCTCCACATCTTTTATTTTCAAATTTGGAACCATCCGTGAAAAGGATGGAAAATCCAGGGAATTTCGAAGCCACTATGCTTTTAAAACAATCATCCACATTTTGAAATTTATTTGGGGAAGATAAAATATTCTTCCGAAAGACTGATGTTATTGTGTTCGGCATAAAAGTGATTGCCTTAAATGGAATATTGTATATAGGAAGATTGGGAACTTCTTGAAGATATTGGAGGGAAGATGATAGAGAATTATAGAGATGAAAACTTTTAATTAAGAGAGGAAAACATTGTTTTTCTCTCAATCTTTTGTTAGAATTCAAATTAACACTTAACCTATTAAGACTTTGTTTAATAGGATGATGTGATAACGATAAAGCCTTGAAAATATATTTATTGGCAAGGAATTGCCTTCTGAAATATAATGGAGGCTCCACACATTCCACCTGAAGAGCATTAATTGGAGAAGACTTCATAGCTCCAATAATCATTCTGAGGGCTTTTGATTGAATTCTTTCCATTTTCTTATCTAGATATTTAGGGAGTGGGTCAAAAAGGAATGAGCCATAATCCAAGTGGCTCCGAACTAGGGAATCATACATTAATTTAAGAGTGGTAGGGTGAGATCCCCACCATACTCTGGAAACTGCTCGCATCATATTAAGTCCCTTTTCACACTTTGTAGAAATTATCTGAATGTGTGGAAGCCAGGAAAGTTTATGGTTCAAAAGAAGACCAAGGAATTTGATTTGAGTAGCGGTTTGTAGAGGCACATTATCAAAAGAAATTGAGAATTGGGGAATTTTTCTTTTGCGCGTGAAAGCCACGACCCTTGTTTTAGATGCCGCCAGATTCATCCCATTTATTGACAACCAGCTTTTAATATATTGTAAAGCCAAATTCATTTCCTTAGCTGCAAGAATAATATTTTTATGTAACAAATATATAAGGATATCATCCGCAAAGTAAAGACGCTTGATAGAAAAAGGAATTACTGAGTCTAGGTCGCTTATATAAATATTAAACAACAGAGGACTAATAACAGAACCCTGGGGCAAACCTCTCCATAGTTTGCGCCTTAAGCATTTAGAGGAAGACTCAATAATAATGGACCTATCTGAGAGCAAATTAATAATAAATTGGACTAATTTCGGGGGGATTTGTTTTTTAATTAGCTTTTCTTTCAAAACATTCAGTAAAACATCATCGTAAGCTGATGAAAGGTCAAGGAATGTGGCCAATGTATAAGAATTTAGGGATTAGGAAACTCGGATATCAGTTGTGAACAAACTTAAATTATCCATTGTAGATTTCTTTTTCCGAAAACCATACTGATTTGGTGAGATAATATCTTGACTTTCAACAAACCACTCTAATCTGTTCTTCATCAAACGCTCCGCTACTTTCATCAAACATGATGAAAGAGCAATAGGCCGATAAGACGAAATTTCAGATGGATTTTTTCCAGGTTTTAAAATGGGAATGATTTTTTGAGTTTTCCAATCATCCGGAATTAGTCCTGTTTCAAACATATTATTAATAAGAGATAAGAAATATTCAACCGCCATATCAGAAAATGATTTAATGAAACTATTAAGTATTCCATCGGGACCCGGAGCAGAGTCAGAAAGGGTTCTTATTACTAGTTTCATCTCATCAATGGAGAAAGGAGCATCTAGCCAGTTAGAGTGAGATGGATATGGCTTAATAGAAGGCATTTCTTCACATCCGGCCACTGATGGGGGGGCTATTTTATCCGCAAATCCTATAAGAATTTCTTCTGATATATGCTTGGTACTTGGCGGAGAATACGATGATCCGAATTTTTTAAGCTAGACCAAACTGAAGATTGGGGAGTTTCCGGAGACAGGTTCTCACAGAACTTCCGCCATCCAGCGCGTTTTTTATTTTTCAAAATTCGTTTGGTTTCTGCCTGGGCTTTTTTAACTGATAAAAAAATTTCTAGTGACATACACTTACGAAAAGAGGAAATTGCTTTTTTACGAGAGTTGACGGAGCGAGTGCATTCCTCGTCCCACCACGGAGTAGAGTGTTTTATTTTGATGTTCGCATTGCGTTTCGGGATGGATTTTTCTGCTGCATTTATAACCAAAGAGGGAAACGTCTCACATTGCAATCTGATGTCTCCCGGGGACGATTTTTTTTTTAAATTAATAAGGTTATCTAGTTCAGAAGAGAAAGTGCTCCAATTCGCATCATTTATTCTAAATTTGAGATTATTTTTAACTGGTGGAGGATAAGTGTTAGATTGATGTTGGAATCGGATTATAATTGGAAAATGATCACTAGAGAGGGGATCGTTTAGGATGTCCCAAGAGCATTTAGATGCTAACGAATATGAACAAAGAGATAAATCAACAGCACTTTTCCGTTGATGAGGGGGGGTGAATCTGGTTGGAGATCCGTCATTTAAAAAACATAGGTTATGGGTATCAATAAAATCTAAAAGATTGCGGCCAGAACGATTTGTTATTTTGCTACCCCAAGAAGGGGAATGTGCATTAAAATCTCCAAGGATCATAAAAGGGGAACAAATCTGGGTTAAGATTGGTGCCCATTGATTTTCAATAAAAGTGGTAGAGGGAGGAATATATATTGATAATATTGTGATATCAGATAAGACAGCTGCTATTATCTGGATATCGTCGGAGGGAGTATGTATATTAATTTGTTTAAACGGGATAGAATTATGGATTATCAGAGCCGTGCCGCCTTTACCATCCGGTCTGTCGTGTCTGAGACAATAATAACCCGAAATTCTTAAGTGAAAGGAGGGTTTTAACCACGTTTCAGAAATGGCGGCCACTGAAACGTCGTGTTCGTCGAGTAATTGAATTAGGTCAGATTTGTTAGCGAAGAGGCTTCTACTGTTCCACTGAAGAATTTTGTTCAGTTTCGAAGTCATTGGGGAGGCAAGATAATAAAGATTTAATGTAATCGGCAGCGTTGGACGGTACAGTATTGTTGTTTGTAAGGATAGAAATTAAAAGGGTAATTAAAGTTTGTATAAAAGAATTATTATTCAATATTTCGGGGAGAGCAGGAGGGGATGTATTACTATTAATGGCACACCCATTGGGGGTCCGAGATTTGGCATTCCCATTCGGGCTGGTCAAAATATTATTCAATTGTTTTTTATCAAGGTAAGGAGTATATTTTGGGTTGGGTTTGACTGGCTTGAGAATGGTTTCTCTGTGAGAAGATGACGTTGAATTTAAAAAGGTGGTTGATTGGAAAGGAGCTGAGGACGATGTCATCTCTGCGAAAGATTTTTTCGCAGGAGAGAATAACTTTGAGGCCTGGAAGTACGAAATGTTGTCGGTAGCCATTTTATGTTTTATGTTCCTCTGTCTTGTCAATTCCGGACAGGCTAGACTGACCGCGGTATGTGCACCCGAACAGTTAATGCAAATGGGATTATTGGAAGATTTTGGACATTGATCAAATGGGTGACCTTCTCCGCAAAGTAAGTATAAAAAAAAAACTTAACTTTTAAAAATTAAACTGAAAAAATAATACGCAGTCTATTTCATTGACTGTACAAACAAAAACGGATTAGCCGTAAGTAGGAATGCAAACAAATAAGTATACGATAAACAGAATTAAATAAAATGTAACAATAATCTCTTATCTGTATGAGGCACGGGAACGGGCGAACGGCACTAAGCAATAGGTAAGGTACAACCACTGTTGACCGCGGCTCGAATCGGACTGAATACAGAGTTAAAATTTGGCTAAATTAATTGTTGGATCTACAAGAGATCTATTAGATAAAGGATTTCTGTTTAGAGTTGGTCTTGTAAAGAAGTAGATGACGGTCTGCTGTTGCGATTTATTATATGGGATGTTATCAATGATGAAGAATATCCAATTTAATCATTATTTTTGAACCCAGGACCTCAGCCTTGCCCGGGCTTTGCTCTACCACTGAGCTAAATCGATCCTACCTTCTTTGGTTATATTGAGTGAATCGCACTTGACCAAGGACTACTAATATTATCTTCATTTTCATAACGCATGCTTTTTTGCTGCTATCTTTATACGTGATTGCAAAATTCTAACCGAATTGAATTTGCGATCTGGAGAAATATACCAATCCTTTTTTATATTTTTAATGCGACATATATTGATTTTCTCACAAGTCTAGGGGATGAATCATTGAAGAAGAAGATAACAATAATAATCTAAACGAAAATATGAAAGAGAACAAGATAGAGAAAAATATTTAAAAAATAATTATGGCATTTGGGACTCGAACCCATAACCTCTTGTCCAACCGGAACGCGCGCATTTTACCGATTTCGCCAATAGTACCCTTTACACACAGAGTTCGGAGCGGGACGTGCCCCGCGCCACTTCAGGCCGCCGCGCAGAAAAGTAAAGACCGAAAGTAAGATAAGGGTTTACAGCGCAGTTCATTGTGAGACTTTTCTGCGCGGCGGCCTGAAGTGGCGCGGGGCACGTCCCGCTCCGAACTCTGTGTGTAAAGGGTACTATTGCCACTTTTTGTCAAATCATCATATTAGTCAATCACATATTTCAAATTTTAGAATTAACAATTTTATCTTCAACTATTTTCGTCCACATAGGCAACTACCCTTTTTATTCTAAGAATTGGATAAAATCATTCTAAGAATTGGTTTGAAACCTAGATAGCGTCTCGGATAAATATTTTAATTGTGAAATACCTCAAATTAATCAAATAACATTTATTTTCGCACGCCAGGTACGAACCCGCGACCTTCGGATTGTGAATTCAGAGTCTCACCACGGGACCAATGTGTTTGTCCACCTACTGCATGGCGGGCCGGATCGTGAGAGATTGGTCGAGGGAGATCTAACCTAGACCTCTCCAGCCGGTCTCGGAGATGGATTCATACGTCCGACACTTCTGGACACATTGACCCCTAGATACCAATCCACCCCTCATACCCTTTTCCGTCCCAGAAGTTCCTCTCCTTCCTTTTCCTAAAAAAGACCCTCCAAACAGCATCCCCAAAGATGACATATGCCCTGAGGGAATTATTTACTGTAGGGCTTCCAGTGTGGAGCTAAAGTATAAAAAAGGTCCAATCAGCCTGTGGCGCAGTTGTCCCTTTCGCTCAGTATAACGGGGGGGGGGGGGGGATTTTAATTGTTTACTGCATAGCGTGTGTTCCATACCTGAGATGACCTAATGATTATATCATTTTTATTCTTATTGCATCATTTCCGCTAAAGTCGAATAATATCATTATAATGAAATCCATATTCATAGGCAATCCACCAATAATTATTAGATCTAGGTGTTATCTATTTACATTCATAAATAATAATAAAACTAGTAGTTTCCTTTGCAATTAAAACATCTGAAAAAATTACATAGGTCCATTGCTATATTACATTTGCGAATCAAGATTTTAAACAAAACACAATTTTTTTTTTAAACCAAGATCAACATTTGTAATATCGCCTTTTAGATATAAGATTTTACTGTAATGTTGGGATGAGGGAATGATAGTCATAAACTCTTATTCGGAGTGGTAGATACTTTCAGTATCACTCTGGTAAAAGACCTCCATTCATAATTGTTGTACTGAATTATCCACTAATTAGGATTCCAGTTGTTGATTGAGAGTTTTCAATAATACTTGGTTCATCAAGTTTACGAGTTTGTTTATTGTCGTTATCGTGTTTACAATGAATGACTAATTGGGCTCAAACGTCCGTTCTAAGCGGCGCTCTGAGTTGAACTACGTTGCGGACCGCTGCTCAGAGAGCTGCTCGCCTGTCTATCGGACATCTTCGTAACCTCTCTCACATAGTACTAACACTGACCTCTGTTGAGACACCTTAAAACTACACATAACTATCTATTATTACGACATCTGTTGCGTCAGACATTGAAACTATATACAGATATATATTTACGCCACCCACCTCCCCTGTTTCCCTCCTCCTCCTGCCTTTCCTCCCTGCCACTAAAATATACGAAATACGCACATTTTATTTTTTACAAATTTCATTACGCCAGAGATTGCCGTTATATATAGCCTATAACCTTCGCGGGCGTGCGCATAACATATCATGCGCATAACATATCATCACAATCCGATGAACGGTAAGGCAGCGCATAAAATACGAACAAACAAACAGACAAAAAACAAACAAATATTGATTTGAGAAATCAATAACATATCATACCGCCATTAGGTTTTGAAATACAAATAGTGGAAGATGCTCTCAGCATCGTCCTGGTGTAAGACCACCATTCAGAATTGAAACGTTGCCTGAAATGGCTTAAGCCGTCTTTGGTGGCCAGATCTGAATAGCCAGGCACTTCCCATCTTCCTCTTCCCCATCTCCCTCCCCACTAACTTCAGTCTCACAAATACAACAATTGGGGATGCCAGAGATGCCTCACTGGCTCCAGATGGGAGCAGTTGGGACTCTTGTGCGGTATTCACATAAAAAAATCTGATTTAAATTATTCCTAAAAATATATATTTTCCTCCTAGACTTAAAAAAGTCAACAGATGTCGCACATTAAAATAAAAATGGATGTATTTATCCAAAACACTACCTAGATTGCATTTAGTTCGGGAAGAATATTGCTATTTTACATAAAGATAACAGTCGTTAAGAATATGCTTAAAAAAATAAAGTTAATTTTGGTGGTTCTTGGTCAAAGTATGATACAGTTAAATATGACATTTAAGATCGAATTAGCTCAATGGTTAGAGCAAGTCTGGGTTCATTCAATTCCTAGATGAAACCGATTTTTTTCCTGATTTTTATGTTTCAAATTTTCATTTGAGAATCGCAAATATTGGCTTCAAAGATTAAATATTCTATTTCAATTAGGTATTAATATTTAGTGATATTTAGCTAATGGGTTCTAATAAGTGTGCGGGCAACTAGTAAGTTGGTTCGTGATGGGAAGTGAACACGCAGCCAGTCTTGTGTTCCTCCACCGGATATCCGGCGCTGCAGTCAAGGGCCTACCTTAACGAGTCGGAAGTGGTGGAAAACGCTACCTATATCAGGGTAATGGAAAATATTCAAGTACCTAGTTATAATAAGTTAGCACGGGTTGAATCAGTTTTAAAATCAGTTACAGATTGTTGGAAAAAAATGTATACTTAATTTACTATGTACAACCTCATCTCAAAATATCCAATCTTTCAAAAAATATACCAAAGCCATTAATTATAAGTATTATAAGACAGCATTTAGAGTAGAAATATGTTATTGTGTGCTATGTCTTTTAATTGCACTTGTAACATTAATTCTTATAAAACTTTCACAAATGCAATAATAACAGTGCAGACTGTTATTATGTTGTAGTTTTTAAATGCATTTTTTCAGTTACTCTTTTTAAATCCCTAATTTATATACACTAAAAATTATCACTTTAACCATAGAAATAAAAATAGAAATAAAAAATCAACATTATACCCACGCACAGCCATTGGCTTTGTGGATTTTTTTAACATATATTATTTTAAGCTTTTTTATATACTTTTCATTATTTTGTGTATCTATTATAGGTATTGATTGAATCACAAAATTTCAATAAAAATTGTTTTAAAAAAAGTTGGGGTAAAAAAAAAATGCGTACTGCACAAGAACTGCAACTGCTCCCAGTTGTGAATCTGTGGCATCGGCAAAGAGGGTATGTACAGATTGTGAAACTGGAGGTATTTATTTTAAAGACAGATAATGTTTCTTTCCATTAATTCGGCGAGGCGGGTATGGGTACCGCCGCCCCGAGAACCATTTATTGGATAACCAACACCCCTGCCATAGGCACCCTAAATGGTTCGCTACGTTTGGTGACGCAGGGTTTACGGGTTCGTGGGTGAGGTTTGTTTAGGTCTAGTAATCATAAGGTTGAGAGAGACCTAACCTAGATCTCTCCAGGCAGACTCTCTTGACCTTTTGTCTTGCACCGCAATGCGAGGGACGTACGTCGCTCTTGGACGCATTAACCTTCAGATTCCTACCCATCCCTCATATCTTTTCCTTCCTAGAACTTCCTATCCTTCCTATCCCTAAAAAAACCCTCCACACAGCATCCCCAAAGATGACATGGGCCCTGAGGGAAAATTTTCTCCTCAGGGCCTCATTTGCGTAGCTAACGTTAAAAAATTGCTCAATACTGTACCTACCTTCAGATATTATTAATTCTAAAATGTGTTTTATATTTTTGCATCAAGATAATTTCGCTAAAATGTACATAATTCCAGAAAAGACGTAAACAAGATCATAATAATTTACCTAATTGAATCAGTAATGATACCTTATTCAGCAAATAGAACCAATTTCACCACAAAATGCAACGGTCATTAAATTATTAGTCATTCTCCGTCTAAACAACATCTGAGCATGCAAAATCCAAACATCCTTCACAAAAGGTTCAAAACAAAACAATTAGCCGATAAAATTTATCGATCTGAACCTTCGGGAGTTTTCGACTTATGGCCCATTTTGTAGCACGGGATTTCTTGGCCTATTTACCTGCCCTGCACGCCATATCCCCATGGGAACCGTGGCCCAAACAACTGATCCAATGGTAGATAGCGCCCTAAATACAGAAGACACCGATGAGAAGACTCATAGAAGTGACTAGTGGACGCGTGCGTGTATTTTGTATAATCTGTATTTTTAATCAATTTATTTATTCAAATTTAGCCCCGTTAGTGATTTGAAATTCGGATGAAACGGAAGTGCGTCACTAAAATTTAATATTTTACGGGTACTCGGATCTTTTTTAAATTTTTTTTTATATGAGTCCCAACTGCTCCCGTCTGGAGCTAGTAAGACTATGGCATCCCCAATTGGAGTATGTTGTGAGGCTGAAGGTAGTGAGGAGGGGAAGGAGATGGGGAAGAGGAAGGTGGGAAGTACCTGGCTATTCAGGATCTGGTCACCAAACACGGCTAAAGCCATTTCAAGCAACGTTTCAATTCTGAATGGTGGTCTTACACCAGGGCGATACTGAGAGTATCTTCCAATATTTGTATTTCAAAACCTAATGGCGGTGTGGTAAGTTATTCTTCTAACATATAAAACGAGAGTATCTTCCACTCTGAAACGTGCCGCAAATATACTATATTTTATTTTAAATGAATAAATTGTAAAATAACACAAATTAATCAAATAAAATTTATTTGCCACATCGGGATTCGATCCCACGACCATCGGAATGCGCCTTTCCTAGAGGTAATAATAGAGGTACAATCTTCGGTCTCACGCAAGCCTGCCATAGTCCAACGGCGTAAGGCGCGTAACGAATGTAGTGGCCAGACATTCAGGCGATCTGGGTTCGAATCCTATAAAATCGAAGAAAAATAAACGTTTTTATTTTTGCAAAATCAGTATCCATTCTTCGAACCATTTATTTATTATTTATTATAACCATGTATTTTGTATAATATTTTCAAACACCATCAAAACATGAAATTATTTCATAAAAAGTTTGTCTATTTCATAGGCCTGGCTGGGACCTAAAAGTCAAAAGGTATAATGTTAGCTCCAATTTTCCTTAGAAAATGAAATTAATAAAAAATTTCAAATACCGAAATTCTATCTTGTAGATATCAATTTCATTGACTTGTATGATGATTAGGAGTGCTTTAAAGGTCTTACGTTAATTGTCGACAAGCCAGGTCTAGGTGGCTCCAGCCGTACTCTCTCCACCCATCGCCTTGCACTGCAGTGGAAGGGATGGATACACACTCATACACTCCTGGACATATTGACCCCCAGATTCCTACCAATCCTCTCGTATAGTCCTTACAAGGACTTATGAATTGTGTATGACGCTCGCTTAACATTTCGTGCTCACATTGAAAAGATCTGTAAATCAGCTACAAAGATGCTGGGTTTGGTCATACACAATTCAAAGGAATTGACCAACCTTACAGTTATAAGGCTGCTTTACTTTAACTTAGTGCTTAGCATTCTTGAGAGTGGATCTCAGATATGGGGACCTGAGGACATAGTCTATGTACTAATGGTTGAGAAAATTCAAAATAATTTTTTACGATACCTCTATATGAGAGAGTTAGGTTTTTACCTATGGCTGTTTCCAACAGCATTTGTCTCGGGAATGCTGGGTATCTGCAGCCTTAGTTCCAGAAGAGATGTCGCATTAGTGCTGATGACTTATAAGCTTCTAAACGGTTTTATATCGTTACCAGATATTCTGGCTGAAATAGGATTCTATGTCCCGGATAATTTCACGCGAGGTCGCCAACACAGGCTTTTGATTCTTCACAGGCGCAGAACTAACTTACCAACGGTGATGCCCCTGGGAAGGCTCACTAGGTTAATTAACTGCCTTGCAGGAAATGTGGATGTTTCCCACATATCCTACATTGATTTTAAGCGTGAAAAATTTGCTATTTAATGGTTTTATGCTGTTTTTGCAAATAAATAAAATAAATAATAAATTAATATCTTTTCCATTGCAGAACTTCCTCTCCTTCCTTTCCACACAGCATCCCCAAAGATGACATAGGCTCTGATAGATTTTTTCCTCAAAGCCTCCTGTGTGCAGCTATTGTTAAAAGAAATACTTCTATGAATTGTTCGTTCAGTGAGAGAAGTAGTGATTCACAGAAGGTTAAACCTGGGCTAAGTTTAGATTCTTACTAAGCGATTCTCTGATTTATTACTTGGATTTAACGATAAGATTTCTGCCTGATGTGATCGTGAATATGGAAACTTACAGAACTTTTAGCAAGAATATTAAATTCCAGCAATATCTTTGAAAGTGTAATTTTAAGGCTCATAAACTAGCGACTGAGAATTCAAATTTCGTCGAAGGTTTATCTTGCGATGGTACTTTTGCAACTGTACAGGGCGGTTCCAAAGAGAAAGATTGATTTTTCTCCGTACCCGATGCATTATTAACTATTATAGCAACTCAATATCAATTTTATTTCATCAATACCTATATATTATAAAAGAAAGCTCACAAAAACGTGCGGCTCGTAAAAACTCAGAAACGAGTCCCGGTACGATCAAGTGAGTTTTTAGGTGTGATAGATCTCTATCCCCCCTCCAGGATGACGGTTCCCGTTTTAAACTAAAGGGCGTGTTTTTGAAGATATAGATATATAAGAGCTGGAAGTTTCATCCTCTTGAAAATTCTATAACAGTCTTCCGGAAAGTTCTAGAAGGTTCCATAGAGCTCTAGAAAGTTCTGGAAGGAGTGGCGGAGTATATCGTGGAATGTTTGGGAGTAGGGAATCGGGAACATCATTGTGGAACATTCCAGAAAACTCTCGAATGTTGTCCTGAGCGAAGCCGGGTACCGTTTTCCAAAACCTTTACCGGTTCAGTCGCTGTAGCGGCAATTTACATTTTAAATACACATCTATATTGGTTATTTTTTATCACTTTGCAAAAACAACAATTGTTCTAAAATCAAGATAAAATAATCTTTCCAATGTATATATTTGAAATTAATAATTTTATTTCTTAGTATTTAAATTTTGATATTAAAAATGCAAATTGTCGCTACCGCGACTGAATCGGTAAAGGGTTTGGAAATGCTCATAAATATTCATAATTTTCCAATAATGTCTAAGCAAAACAAGAATGTAAAAAAAATCTGAAATATTTTATATTGTAAGACCGTAAACAAATAGACAAACTGACGTATTTTCGTTGCAAAACAAGTGTGCGGCTTTTTTAAATGAAATTATTAATTTTGAAAAAAAAATTTTTTTCAAAATTTATAAAATAGCTTTACTAGATAATATAACAATCTTTCTAAATCAATTTATATTTTTTGTAGAAAAGAGTCGCTATGTCTAGACTTTGATTTAAAAATTATATATTTCCGGTTTCGTCTGATTTTCCCTCTTAAGTTAGTGGTACACATGAAGAAAAATAATAATTGCTGTATGCAAATTTTTTTATGTGAATGCCGCACAAGAGTCCCGACTGTTCACGCCTGGAGCCATTGAGTCTATGGCATCCTCGGTTGGGGTATGTTGTGAGGTTGAAGATAGTGGGGATGTGAAGGAGATGGGGAAGAAGAAGGTGGGGAAGCACTGGTTATTCAGTTCTGGTCACCAAACACGGCTAAAGCCACCTCAATCGATTCTAAATGGTGGTCTTTCACCAGGAGATACTGAAAGTATCTACCACCTGAAATGTGCCGCAAATATACAAAATACTAGCAGGGGTACCCGGCTTTGCTCAGGGAGTTGATATGAGATTGAACTGATGTTCGAACCCACGACGGATCTTGCTTTATACACCCCTACCAAAAGGTAGCCCCACCCATACAAAGAAGGCTTCAAATGGTCCAAAACGATCCAGAACATTCCACAACATTTGAGAGCATTCTGAAATGTTTCACAATGATGTTCCCGATTCTCTATTCCCGAACATTCCACAACATTCCAGAATGTTCCGGGATGTTCTGGAATGTTGTGGAATTCTTCGAATGTTCTGGACTATTCTATAAATTTTAGAGTGTGAAACTTCCAGCCCTTATATCTTCAAAAGCACGCCCTTCAGGCGAAAATGGGAACCTTCTTCATGGATCGGGGATAGAGGACTACCACACCATATAACTCCCTTGATCGTACCGGGACTCGGTTCTGAGTTTTTGCTTTTATCTTTATCTTTTAAATATAATATATTCATTATTTTCATTGAATAAATAATTGTGAAATGACATAAATTAATCAAAGGAAATTTACTTGACCATGCCGGGACTTGAACCCGAGACCTTCGGAGTCCTGGTTACGATGTGTGTATGGGTATGTGTGTGTATGGATGTGTGTATGGGATGTGTGTATGGGTACCGCCACCCCAGGAACAATTTATTGTATAACCAACACTTCTACCGTAGGTCATCCCAAGTGATTCGCTACGTTCGGTAACTACAGGGGTACTCGGATTCATAGGGTGAGGTTTGTCTAGGTCACCGTGGTTGAAACCTCTCCAGCCACTCTCACCTCTCCAGCCGATCTTTCTCGACCCATCGCTTTGCACCGCATTAGGAGAGATGAATTCATATGTTCGTCACTCCTGAACGGTGACCGAACAACTCAGAATCATGCAACTTCAACACTTCCTTTGAACAGTTGTTAATAGTGATGAAAAAAAAATTGGTTAAATAGGTTAGGTTAGGTTATGTGCTTTTTTTCGATTTATTTTTTTCGTAACTTTTAATGATTTTCCATAGGGGTGTTGAAGTTGTATGATTCTGTGTTGTCATAAAACCCTCCTGAACACATGGACCCCCAGATTTTACACACCCCTCATAATACAGTTTTCCTTACTAGATACCATCTCCAAAGATGTATGAGAAAATGTAAAAAAAAAAAAATACTTACACACATACTGTCTGGTTTTGAAATGAGAATATGCATAGTCCCCACCAGGATGTCATTTTACCAAGTACATAGAGATACCCTCCCTAACCACTTCACTTTGCTGGAAAAGCATTTTGAATTTGGAACAGTGACATCAGAAAATTTCAAAATGCAAATGCATTTGTTTCTGAAAACATAAGAATTTGGGCTACTTGAAAGCAAGTTGTTGGTATTAATAATCTCGTTTTTGAACCAAATAGAAAATATTGACCATATAAAAAGTAAACAATATCGTCTTATACTTGTTGTGGCGAAAATTACCTCGAGGTACTATATAAACAATATTTGTGATTGTGTTGTGCGCTCTTCGCAGAGGTAAGTGATTGGTTATCCTTCTTCCTTGCATCCATTGTTTTTCCTTACACTTATTATCACCCTATTTCAGCAAACACCATTTCGTTTCGTTTCATTGTTAGTATTTAGCGTCCATGTCCAAGTGCATCTGAAGGTATAATTCGTAAGCAGTTTCGAATGCAACACATAAACGGTTTTCCAATGAGAGGTGTTATTTTGATATTTAAAGAAAAATGCCATTTTTTAATATAAACGATCAAATGTTTATTATTAAGTGGCTGCCCTATGTCCTCGATAGCCTCACGAATTCCATCTTTGAGATCTTAAATCGACTCTGGGCTGTTGGCGTAGACCTTCTCTTTCACGTGGACCCAAAGGAAGAAGTCGCAAGGTGTTAAATCACAAGATCTCGGTGGCCAATTTTGATCACATCTTCGAGAGATAACACGGTCCGGAAACTTTTCCCGTAAAAGATCAATGGTTCCGTTGCTTGTGTGGCACGTACCGCCGTCTTGTTGAAATTAACGTTGTCCAGATCAATATCATCCAATTCCGGCCATAAAAAATCATTAATCATCTCTCGATAGCGCAATCCATTCACCAATAACACCTCTTATTGGAAAACCCTTTACAATAATAAACAAAGTATTCCGCCCATTACCGCGTATTTACGGTTAATTTATTTCATATCATTTGTGTATCGTGTGTTGGAAAAGTTTCACTAACAATTACTCAAAGCGTTTACTGTGGCCAGAGGGTGGTGGAAATAAAATTTGTTGGTGATAGTCGGAATTATATTTAGATATTATGTCATGTTTATATAATGGAATCCTTCCGCCTTGCATAATATTTCTTGTGTAGAACCTTACGGCTAGTTAGCGGGCATTGTATCGCCGCTGATTGTATCATGTTTGTGTATTCACTGGAATGTGTAATCTGCTTGCATTGCAGTTATAAATATCAGGGGTGGATTGAAATAATTATTATATTTTGATATAATATATAACTATCCAAATATAATTTTTATAGGTCACCGCGTCCACATAATAATAATAATATTTGGATGATTTATATAGCGCCGTTTTTGTGAAAAATCACCTCAAGGGCGCTGTACAAACTTACAATATATTTCTAAAATCTAGAAAAACTACAAACTAGACAAACAATTAAAAACAACTTATGGCTAAAAATTGCATCCATCGGTTTATACTAAAATATATGTACAATGTCTCGACCAATAAATGCGAAGTTTCCTAAAAATATATACAGGACCATACTTACTTGGGAGGTCGCTTGAAATTAACACGGTTTATTTATTGTCTTACTCGGCTGAAAAAGAAGAAGATGGAGAGATATGTAATTACGAATGTTGGACAGAGCACGCTAATATTTTAAGCGATAGAATTGAAGCGAAAATTACGAAAAAGCTTAATAAAACATGACTCGTTTAAAATCTCGTGGAACGTATCCTAAGTATCATTTAAAGAAACATTGTGATTTTTTCACAAATATAACTTGTAAAATAATTGAAATAGACTTGTTTTAAATAATTTTTGGAGCATACTTGGCGATTTTTTTCTATCGAGGGAATTTCATATAATTTGCGTTTCGGCATGGAACGTATCTAGATATTATCTTCAAAAATAACATATATTTTTTTAAAAGAGCTTAAAAACTTCAAATGTTTAAGGGAGATATGTAAGAAATCGGTCGAAATTCGAAAAGTGGACCCTTAACCAATAAAAATATTTTTAAAATTCTTTCACCATCAGAAAGCTACATTATATGCGAGGACCATAAACTGTTATAATGGCAAACTCTGGCGTTGTGAAATTATAAAATATTGATATATTATATTTATCATACGATTTCTATCGCTAACAAAAGCGAGTTATTTCTAACTCCAGAAAAAAAAATCGTTGCCATGGAAACGATGTTGATATATTTGAGGGCTCTATGCTGGTAGGTACTCAGCCCACTACCTACTGGTCGGCTTCTGCTCCAGGAAATTCAAATATTAGAATATGTTTTGTGTTTTTTGGACAAGCTTATGTTTTGGAATAAATGTCAGATGAGAGTTCCTACATTAAAAATATAATTATAAAGACTGTATAATAAATAGTGTTATTTTCTATTATATTTACAAATTTCCACATATTTAAATAAAAATAAATCTCCGAAATGTTTGTAAGCGCATAAATTCCGAATGACTGCACCAAATTGGATAATCTTTTTTTTCTTTGATTTCTAGCATTATGAAATTTAGGTGGCACGCGAGGTGTTTGAAAACTGAATGTACCGGGAATGAATGCATGGAATGCGGGAGAGGGGGTGGAGGGAGGATAAATGATAAGTGCAAGCGCTACAGTAATTTCCCCTAATACCATGCGAGCGAAGCCGCGGGGAAAAGCTAGTAATTATTATATTTTGATATAGCGTTCACATAAACAAGCGCTCTGAACTGTCTCGGAATAATTTTTATCGATCACCCCGTCCACACAAAATCACATCCGCCCTGATGATGGACTCTGTAAGGCTGTCTGGGCGGTTGGTAAAGGAGGATGATTACGCAACATTACATAAATTATTCGCGTTTAATTTAATTGCATTTCTTCTCTGTTTAATAAATAGTGTGTTTTAATGGGCATAAGTCTTTTATTACATAAATGTTGAAAATATTGTCGTGTATGCGTTCTTATACCATTAATTCGATTGAGATGAGACTTTGGCGATTGGTTGTGCGCACGCCCGCGAAGGTTTTTAGGCATATTGGTAGGCTCTGATGTTATGAAATTTGTATGAAAATTTTACAAAAGGTGGAGCGAGTTGTTTGGAAAATGTGTATTTCTCCTGCATGTTCTTTTCCATGAGTCCCCTTTCCCACCCCGTTAAAATTATTTTTTATTTTTTATTTCCCACTCCTTAGAATGTTTACAAAACCTAAACAATATAACGCCCTTAAAAGAGTCATAGCAGTAATGTCATTATTAAAAAAAATAAGAAAACCTTAACATTTAGTGCGGAGAAAATAGATTCCGAAGTACCTAAATACTAAGTAATATGTAAGTACTACATAATAGAATGTCTACTGTTTCAATTAGTGACTCAGCAAATTGGTTTAATCGGTAATAAATAATAATAATTTTAGACACCTTCAAAAGTTGACATTTAGAATCGTCGTCTCAAAGTGGTCTAACCAAAGTTTGAAAATGGCATGTATTTGGGAGGCGGGAATGGGTACCGCCGCCCCGGGAACCTTTATTGGATAACCAACACCTCTGCCATCACCAGGTTACCCCAAGTGGTTCGCTACGTTTGGTGATTTAGCAGGGGTGCACGGGTTCACGGGGTGAGGTTTGTCTAGGTCTTGGAAGCGGATGACCAGGACACACTGAACCCCAGATTCCTACCCACCCCTTAAACCCTTTTCCTTCCCAGAACTCTCCTCTCCTTCCTTTCCTTAAAAAAACCCTCCACACAGCATCTCCAAAGATGACATAGGCCCTGAGGGAAATTATTTTCCTCAGGGCCTCTTGTGTGGAGCTCATGTAAAAAAAAAAAAAATTCATAAAGTATAGCGACAGTGATGAAATCTGGGAGGGGGATGGGAATCTGGGAGGGGGGAGGGGAACGCAATGGAGTGGGGGTTCAGGGGAGGAGGGACGCTGGAGGGGAAGACAGGGATGTGGGAGGGAAACTCGGGAGGAGTACGAGAACGTATGGGAAAAGATACGTGGAGGAGGGGCGACAATGGGGTGTTGGACGAGGGAGGAGAAGAGATAAGGATTGCAAAGGAGACGTAGTAGTGGTAGGGCATATCAGGGGTAAATTTTGAAAAATCATGCTTATCGCACACGTGTCGGAAAACCCACTGATTAGACGGAAAAACTTTAACTTCTCCCAAAGTACTTCAACAAAAATAATTATAAAACACTTTCTTTTATTGAGTGGCATTGCAACGCACGCCGGGAACTCGCTGATATAAAGAAGAGCGCATGAAATGCCACGTGGGCATGTTTCGTGATCCAAAAGACTGACCATTTGCTTTAATGCTTAGTTCACACTGAGCTATATATCTGCGAGCAGATATCTGTTGATTCGCGAGCGCTTATCTTTTGTCCTTTCACACGAGGCTATCAGATATTTCTTCTTGTGGTAGGAGAGGGGGTCATTCGAATTAGGGAGCGGCAACGGAACGCATATTTTTTGTACTGAAATCTGTCAACTTGACATCTGTCATCCACGGGTCTAGGCAGCTCCGTAATTACAATGACCCCCTCTCCTGTTTTAGTCGGAGAAGGGGAGAGTTATCTTCTGGGATATCGCGTCTGGAGCGGTTACGTCTGAGATGTGTATTGTCTATGATTGATCTGCGCTTAAAAACGCTTAGGTGTGAACGGTCTGAAGAGATTGTATAGAGAGTGTTATTAGGCGTGCTATGATCTTTTATATTTGATAGCGTAGTGTGAACCAGCTCTAATAAATTAATGGTGACTAAATTCACAGGTGTAAGTAGTAAGTAAGTAGGCAGGACACCTGTGAATAAATTTAACAAAGTAAGCAGGACATCTGTGAATTTATTACAAAATTCATAGGAGATATATGATGTCAGTCAAGTGTAAGAGAGACAGAGCGCGTTCTAAATGGGCCATTTAACCAAAAGGTACCGTAAAGATGTAAAGTTAGTGACAACATTGGTTTCCATGTAAATATACGAGTATATGGAAGGCGCTCCTAAAAATATATTTTATTCTATGGGTATTAACATATTTTTAAGGACCTTACTATAATTCACACCTTCCTTAAATTTTATACAGTAGTGTGTATCAGTTGTGTTATCAGTTGTGTAAAATTTAAACTACATGTTTTAGTAAGGAAGTATAAATAGATCAAATGTCAGTAGCTTAATCACAATTTATCATAGATAAACATATTCAGATCCTGCAGAATGCGGCGCTTTAAAATCTCTTTAAAATGTAGTCCAGTCAATACAGCCATAAAAATGGCAAATCCTTGCAAAAATTCGGATAGTTTTGGGTTTTTGATAAATCGTTTGGGTTGTCATATCTTTATAATATAAAAATTCATGTTTCTTTGTTTACCATTCCTCCGTATTATTGTTTTTTTTGTAAACAAAATTAAAATTCGTAGAACTCAAATTATTTTTTAAAACTTAATTTAAATTAATTTTAATAATGTTAGAGACTTTTGAAATGTGACTTCACCGGAGAATGGACCCATGGACCGACATGATCACCAACACAGAAATTCTCAGGAGAGCTAGAGCAGAAAGAGAAATGCTCACATTAGTGAAAGTCAGGAAAATTTCATATCTGGGTTACATCCTTCGAGGGAAGAAATATCGCTTTGTCCAATTAATATTAAAAGGCAAGATAGAAGGACGCCGAGGATCTGGTAGGAGACAAATGTCTTGGCTGCGAAAATACGACCGATATTAGAAGAGTGGAGAAGCTATTCCGGGCAACGCAAGATAGAAATACATTTTCCAGAGTGATCGCCAACGTCGGGAGGACCTGATAAAAGAAGAAGAAGAATGTTATTATCAAGTTCTGTACGTACTTTCGTTGTTTTTATTTTTGTTACAGCTGTTTCGGCTTACGAGATCATTTTCAAACTGTTGTTAGACCACTTTGAGACGACTTATTTATACGATTCTAAATGTCAACTTTCGAAGGTGTCTAAATTAAGTGTCTAAAATTATTATGATTTATTAGCGGTTAAACCAATTTGCTGAGAAACTTATTGAGACAGTAGACACTCTATTATGTGGGGTACTTCGGAATCTATTCTTCCCGCACTAAATGTTAAGTTTTTTTTTTAATAAATACGTTACTGCTGTGACTCATTTAAGTGCGTTATATTGTTTAGGTTTTGTTAACATACTAAGGAGTGGGAAATAAATAGATAATTAAAAATTATTTTAACGGGGTGGGAAAGGGGATTCATGGGAAAAGACATGCAGGGAGAAACAATTTGTTTTATTTGAGTGTCATTGCAACGCATGCCATTTTTTTTATATGAGCTCCACACCGGAGGCCCTGAGGGAAGTAATTTCCCTCGGGGCCTATGTCAATCTTTGGGGATGCTGTGTGAAGGGTTTTTTTAAGGAAAGGAAGGGAAGGAGAGTTCTGGGAAGGAAAAGGGTTTAAGGGGTGGGTAGGAATCTGGGGTTCATTGTGTCCTGGGTAGCTATTCTCCAAGCCCTCGTCGTTCGCAATCGCCGTCGAAAGTACGTACGTTGGTCGACGTGGTTATTCTTGAGCCTGGTCGACCGGAACATTCTTAGACGCCAAACGCCAAAGTCATTCGACACAACAACGAGTGGGGTAGACCAGTCGTAGCTGGCGCATGGCGAGTAACGATTGATCGTTGCTCGGGAATAGCTACCCTGGTCATCTGCCTCCAAGACCTAGACAAACCTCACCCCATGAACCCGGGCACCCCTGCTAAATCAACAAACGTAGCGAATCACTTGGGGTGACCTATGGCAGAGGTGTTGGTTATCCAATAAAGGTTCCGGGGCGGCGGTACCCATTACCGCCTCCAAAATTGAAATTTATGAGGCGGGAATGGGCCATTGACGAAATAAAACCATGTTTTCGACCTCGGCGAACCCCCTCTCGTCCGGCGAAAAACAGCAAAATATAGCAACTTATTTTCGTTTGACTGAAATGAAAAATGAAAGCCTTGTGTAAATTTGAAGAAAACAATACTTACAGACGATAATCAATTTTCATTGTGATGTATACACGGTAAAATGATTAATTGAATTATCCCAGTATTTCGTTCTTAAAATGTACATCCTTGTTATATTCCAGTTAGCACCAAATTAGCATTTAATATCACCGCTCGTGCGCCTCTGCCATAATAACTAGCATCATTCTACCTTAGCATCATATTTGTATGGACAGTGGGTAGCTAATTTTAGCCAGCCTTATTGCTAATTCAGCTATTTAACACAGGTGAGCATATAACTTTAACTATTTGCTTAGCCACTGGTAACTAAACAATGATAATATGTCAGCGTGTTTCCCGTTTTAGAGCTTGGTGTATAAATAACACGGTTTAACTCTATTTGTAAATTCATTTCTTTTTTATTTACTCTTCGGGCGTACATGTGGCTTTTACATTGGGTACATGTAATATTTATATTACAATTGGGTAATGTTTATATTTTTTAAAACAAGTATTAGTAGTAAATAACATAGCAGTTAAAAACCCGCTCTGTGGGTTTTTGCTGCCAGGCCCTGCGTGCGGCGGGCGACACGACAGGGGCTTTCTAACAAATTTCTCTCTCTCTCTCTCCGTTGGCGCTTCAGCCCATATCGAGCCTTGGCCTCCCGCAATATTCGCCTCCAACTCCTCCTGTCCTCAGCAGTTGACTTCCAGTTTGTTATCTGGAGAAACTGTGCTGCATCCCCTCTTACCTCATCTTTCCACCTCAGTCTGGGTCTTCCCACTTTTCTCTTTCCACCTGGGTGTCCAGTCAAAATTCTTTTTGGGACGCGTGTATCCGGCATTCTTTGTACATGTCCAGCCCATCTCAACCTGAGGAGTCTCATGTGGGCTGAGATGTTAGGGGCCTGATATATATCGTACAGTTCTTTGTTGTACCGGATGCGCCATTGCTCCCCCTCTTTCACAGGTCCACATATTCTTCGCAGCACTTTTCTTTCAAAAGTATCTAGCATTTCAGCCATCTTTACAGTCAGCGTCAGCGCCTCACATCCATATGCCATATATTGGAACGAACTTTACGTACGAAAATGGTTTTGCATAAACCGCGGCGACGGAGATGACAGGTTCTTAAATTTCAACCGTACAGACGCTAAAGTATTAATACTATCAGATGCACCGTCACACAAGTAATTAATACCACACACATGGTATGACACATCTGCCCTGATGGTGGACAGTGTAACGCTGTCCGAAACGTTGGCTAAAGAAGGAGGTAGCTCTGCACGGCATAACACCCCAAAAATAAATAACGAAAATACTTTTGGCCAGATATATTCCAAAAAATATTTTTTTTGCATTACAGTAGTATGCAATTAAAAAAAAATGTGTAACTGAAAATAAACTGAAATTATCTTCAACCAGGATATACTAGGTCAATGGAAATTATCAAAAATATTCTTTAAGTATGTTTTAAACACTGAATTTGTTACATTTAAAAAAAATGTCGATAACATTGGTATGTATTCGCTAGGTAGGATTGGCGACTTTGCTACATAATTTGTTTGTGAATGGTGACATTGAAATACATACGTCCTTATGCATGATTCGAGTAGGTACTCCTATATTGACTACCCTCAGGAGTTTGCAACAGGATCCAAATAGACCTATTTAAAAAAAAGAAGCATAAGTCACTTATTCTTCGCCGATGTATCCATATCAAGCACGTGTATTTTTAAGATATTTATTAAAAAATGTAGTTAATTTGTTCAAGAAAAAATAACTTAAAATTAATAAATCGTTACAACTTTCGCATGGTGAGGTGACCAAATGACGGAATTATATTCTAATTGGCTACGAACTAATGAGACAAATAAATTTTTCATGATAGGAAGTAAATAAATTTTTTATGTTTCCCGGCAAAAATCCTATGTTTTTATACTTACTAATATTTATAATGTGGCGTATAAATTCTTGTTTTTCATCAAATGTAACGCGCCAAACTCGACAAATAAACCAAAATATTAGCTAAATTAAATGAAAACAAATAAATTTTAAAAAACACCACTATTTAATTAAAATTATCAAAATGTTTCGAAAAACATTGTAATTAAATATTATTAATAACGAAAAACTTTTATAAATAGCCATCTCTTAAATTTATTTCCAAATAAATACTTACATTTATTGTAATGTAAAAATAATTTAACAAATTTATAACACCGTATTGCAATAACACTCCAAGTTATTTAGCATTCTGCTAGATTGATTATTAAACTGATTAAAGCTCGTTCACACACAGCTAAAAATATAAAAGATCATCGCACGCCAAATAACGCTCTCCATACAATCCCTTCAGACCGTTCACACCTAAGCGGTTTAAGCGCAGATCAATCATAGACAATACACACCTTACGACGGAACCGCTCGAGAGGTGATATACTAAAAGTTAAGCGCCCCCCTCTCCGAAGAAAACAGGAGAGGGGGTAATTGCAATTACGGAGCTGCCTAGACCGGTGGATGACAGATGTCAAATTGACAGATTTCAGTACAAAAAATGTGCATTCCGTTGCCGCTCCCTAATTCATCTGACCCCCTCTCCTACCACAGGAAGAAATATTTGATAGTGTCGTGTGAAGGTACAAAAGATAAGCGCTCGCGGTTCAACAGATATCTGCTCGCAGTTTTATAGCTGTGTGTGAACGAACTTTTATTGTTGTTTGTTATTATATAAATGCAATTTTTAGATATTTTAAAATGATCGTTTTATGTAATTGTAATTTAATTCATTATTTTTTTTTGTATACATAGAACAAACCCTAACAACCCCTGGCAACAGTGAGCGATAAACGTTATATACGGTATAACAGCACGTACCCGAAGGATTTTAACCAGCGATTCCTGAGTTTATTTAGAGTAAAAAATATGGATGTCATTTTGCTATCTGATGATATTTTTTTTCAATTAAAAACAACAAAAATATTTTTCTATCATATGTCGCAACTAAGTAGTTGGTTGCATCCGGCGTGGGTCACGTGTTACGCACTTCGTCTCATTCTAACAGCCCGGTAACCGACGAGAGAGAGCACATTTCACGTAGCAGTGAGATGAGTGGTGAATGACCAAATGACCTTAAATATAAAATTTTGTAAAATGTATACGCATAAAATTTGACGCATATTTTTTTTACCACAATAAAAATATAAACACTTGTGTTCCATAACAGAAACTAAATCCCTTTCGTTTACATTGAGGTGCATAATATATGGCAAGGTCGACAGGTAAACTACACTAGAATGCCTTTATTTTGCTAGCAACTTACCACTGACTGGAGTATTCGAATATCTAACGTAGAGAGACGTGCATAACATGTATTTATTGTTATTAAGTTTAGTTTTTACAACTCCGTATTCTTTTTTGTTTCTTTCATAATTTTTCGAATTAATGTTCGGGTTAAATCTTCCCCACAGGAAAAACTAAATCCTTCCACACACTTTTCCACAAATGATCATCTAATCAATCAACGCTAAGCAAGTGTACTATATCGAAATAACTGTTAAAATCATTGTGTGGCGGGAGCTTTAGACGAATTTACATCATAAAAAATGTCGAATTTTTGACATAGGACATTCATAATTGGATAGCTGATATCTGGATTAATAACGAACCAATTCAAATAAAACTTATATTTATCTCTTAGTTATGAATCACTCTGATTAAATAACTGCATTTCAAAAGCAAAAGTGCAGTAATTATGGATATTATTGTAAATCACAATCTGATGGACGTTTTCAGTTGACGCTTGTTACTAAAAACTACCACAGAAACAATATATCATGAACAAACGAATTGAAAACACATTTCAAAGATAGATAATTCATTCACGATTACACTGATAAAAATCAATTCCTAACGGCATTTTAAGTCGAGAGCAAAATACGTCAGAATGTTCAAAAGTTTTATGTTGATTTTTGACAGGACGCTCTTAAAAAGCCGCGAAAACTTGCTGTTATTACTTCAAAGACAACCATAAGGTAACCGATAAGGTCATAGACTAAAAGAATATTATATTAACTATTCGAGAAATCAAACGGCTGGCCATGGAAATGTTTTAAATAATTACAATAAATGTTTTACGAGTGATAGAAAAATCGGTCGAAAAATCGACCGACATCAATCAAGGGGTAGGTACAAACGGTCGATTTTTCGACCGAATTCGCTCCAGTGGATATATGTATAATAAATACAAAACAATACAAGAACAATATGTCAACCTACCAGAGACCAAATGGGAAAATAATTCACCGACTCCAGATATTTTCAAATCAGAGGGTTCGGCTCGGTAGAACTCCTAACTGGACCGATAAATCCTACTGATCCCTCAATATAAATATTTAAAAAATCTTTCGTAATCCTACATGTATTTAATACGACTGATTTTTGCATTTTTATAAATAAATTCTTTGACAAATCTAATAAGCCTAAATTTTGAATGAGAGAGCTAATAATGCCAGTAGCTGAAATAACAAATGGTAATATTTTTATAGTCTGAGAATGCCAAATTCCTTTAATCTCATTTCCTAAATCTGTAGGTATATTTTCTTATTTATTAGGAATAGATTATTTTTGAATGATATAATTATTTAACTAACTAACCATCACGCCGTTTCCCCGCAGGGGTAGGCAGAGAGGACGGACCGCCAAACAACTCGATCTAGGCACACACTCCTTGCCTCGTTCACATTCATACATCGCCTCATACATGCTCTTCTATTATTCTGACTCTTGACATCGCCCGACTCAAGTATCTGATTCACTTGGTCGTGCCCTGTCTTCCTCCATGTATGTCATAAATTAAACAATAATTTTTATAATTTTAAAATATCAAAATGAATGTTTCTTTATTTATCCCTTTTGCGTTTCTAAACCATTCATCCGATTGGGATAAAACTTTGGTTATTTGATGTGCGCATACCCGCGATGGTTTCTATTTTTAATTGTGAGCTCTGGCGTTATAAAATTATTTCCTAAACTATTCATCCGATTGCGATGAAACTGTTATATGTAGGTATATAAAATCTGGCGTAAATCAATTAATTTTAAAAAAATTGCAATAGGTGGCACTCGAGTTGTTTGAAAATTGAGTGTAGTTCGTATAGTTTAGCGGCAGGGAGGGAAGGAAGGAGGGGGGGAAATGGGAGGGGGTTCGAAAAATGGAGGGTTCGCATGAGAAGGAACCTCGGAGGGGAGAAGGCAGGGAAGGTGGAAGAGATATGCGGGAAAGGGAAGGGGAACGCGGGATGGTGAAGGCGGAGAAGGTGGGAAGAAATACGCGGGAATGGGCAGGGGAACTCGGAATGGGGAAGGCCGGAAATGAAGGAAGAGATACGCGGGAATGGAAAGGGAAACACGGGATGGGGAAGGCGGAGAAGGTGGGAAGATGTATGCGGGAATGGGAAGGGAAACGCGGTATGGAGAAGGTGGGAAGAGATACGCGGGAATAGGAAGGGGAACTCGGGATGGGGAAAGTGGGAAGAGATACGCGGGAATGGGAAGGGAAACGCGGGATGGGGAAGGCGGAGAAGGTGGGAAGAGATACGCGGAAACGGGAAGGGAAACTCGGGATGGGAAAGGCGGGGAAGGTGGGAAGAGATACTCGAGAATAGAAAGGGGAACGGAGAAGGCGGGGAGGGTGGAAGGTAGAAGGGGAAGGTGGAAGGTGGAAGGGGAACGCGGGAGGGGAAGGGGACGCGAAAGTGGATCGTATGCGAGAAAGAGAACGCGCGCGAAAGGACACGCAACGGAGGAAAGACGAAGGGGTGGGAGATGTGAGACGGGCAGAGGGAGGGATTACAAAGGAGACGTTGTAGCAGAAGGGAATAGCAAGAGGTAAATTTGGAAAAAGTTACAGAACTGCTGTATGTGACCTGCTCACGCATCGGAAAACCTTCTGCTTTATTCGTGTACGCACCTGATGGAAAAACAAAAAAATATTTCTTATCCAATAAAAGCACTTACGTTCACAAACCACAAACACTTTTTTTAATGGCATTTCAACGCATCGCTAGTTGAATAATAAAAGTAGTAAAAATGAAAAATAAAAAAAATAATATTCCATTAGAAAGTATTTACATATATCGTTGCTGCATAAAAGTTAATTTAAAAAAAAACAACTTCAATGAAGGTCGTACAATAACCAGTGAACTCACCCAAGACTAGCGAATTTTGTATTAAGTAATATGCGTTGATCGATAAAATATATAATAAAAGTGTAAATAAAAAATATATGATGTTGTTTATTTTATTTACATAGATACAAACAGTACATTGGTTACAGTGATGAGAAAATTTACAAATATTATACGGTTATTTATAGTTAGAGAAACTTAATCGTTGTATTTTTTTTATGTGAATACCGCACAAGAGTCCTAACTACTCCCAACCGCCTAGAGCCAGTGAGACTACGCCATCCCCGATTGGGGTATATTATGAGGCTGATGGCAGTGGGGATGGGAGGGAATTGGAGAAGAGGAAGATGAGGAAGTACCTTGCTATTCAGATCTAGTCATTGAACACGGCTAAAGCCATTTCAAGCACCGTTTCAATTGTAAATGGTGGACTTATACCAATATCTTCCACTCTGGAATGTGTTGCAAACACACTTCATATTATTTTTAAATGATTAAATTGTGAAATAACACAATTTTTCGCACGCCGGGATTTGAACCCGCGACCTCCGGATCGCTAGTCGATAATCTTACCCCTCTACCACGGAGGCCGCCAAATCATTGCTAAACCATAGGCTAAAATTTTTGTCTCAATACAGGTTAGCCTAGTAAGGAAGGTTTTTTTTACATTAATTCACACGGGAGGCCGATGAGGAAAATAATTTTTATATTTGTGGATGATATGTGAAGGGTCTTTTTAGGGAAAGGAAGGAGAGGAAGTTCTGAAAAGAAAAGGGTGTGAGAGGTGGGTAGGAATCTAGTGTACATTTTTTTTCCAAATTGTATTATATCGTGACATTCTGTTTTTTTCCTTTTTTGTTGCAGTCTGGTTAATCTGGTTACCTAGTTATTTTTTTAATTTCTAATAATAATTATTTAAATTTGTTGGGAATTCAATTAAGCTGCTGTTGAACAAATATAGAAATATATTTATGCCCAAGATACGTTATATTTTCATCGATAAAAACGGTGACCGGACAACTCAGAATTAAACAAACTCAGAACCTCCCCAGAAAAGTCATTAAGAATGATGAAAAAAAATATCTAAAAAATTGGTTAAAAGGTTACGTCAGGTTAGAGTTATGGGCTATTTTTTAATTATTTTTTTCATAGCTTTTAATGACTTTTCAAAGAGGTGTAGAGTTGACTTTATTCTCAGTTGGCATGGAACCGATAAAAACATATTTTTTTTTAGCTGAATCAGCACTTTATCAGATTAATTCGCTTTTAAAATGCTTCATCCAAATAACTTGCAAACTAAATTATAAACCATCAATATAAAATATCTGATCAAATTATAACACTAAAAATCTCAAAATAAATAGAAACCTTAGTACAAAACAGAAAACAAGCTTTTAATAAGACAACGATATTCTGCCTGGAATTTGCACTTTTCGCATTTCCGGTAAATTCTGAATCGGACATGTGCAAGCACATCTAAGAAAAGGCTAAAATATCTCCTTCAATTAAAACAAAAGCGACTGACAATATAAGGATTTAATCGAATGTTAGTACATTAGAGTCGTTATTTTCGATGTAGTGGTGAATTTTATCAGCCTGGCTTGATTTTTGTAGCCTAGATTCTTGTGAGTATTTGGTTGGCCGCATTCTTTTCCCACGATACGTTCGCCTTCCATTCACCAGCTACCAGCTCACCTGTGCACTATTTCACAGGTAGCCGCGGCGTACACTATACCTGTACTTTCTGCATTAAAAAAGTATTTCCTCAACGCTGCGCATTCCATCTGGCGTTTTTGTCCGTAAATTGAATTAAATTTGTCGTATTTGTAACTACCGACATCTAGCGAAATTCTGAAGAAACGTCTTCTGGCAAAGTATGCTTTACTACTGCCATCTATGAAAATATACAGGAACTATTTTTTCTGAAACACGGTGTGTTGGCAAGGTTCGTAGAAAATGCATTATTTCAGGGTTAGCTCATCGAGGGGGTAGAGCGGTGATTGGCTAGAAAGTCGTGACGTAGCTTGAAGTCCATTTTCCACTGGAAGATTTGAATTTACAGCATTACGAGTAGCGTCAGGCGATTCTTAATGCATGTGTTATGATTTATTTATAATACTTTGGTAATGAAATACCCCCTGTGAAAAATCATCTACAAATCCTCTACCGGGTAAGCTCTGGCGTTGTGAAATTTTGGAATCCATACAGTACTTCGACCAATCCTATTTACCATATATGTAAACGGTATTTTTTTCAGTGTATCAATGCCCTCAATTTCACATTCTAACTGGAAGAATGCTGTAAACTGCCAAAGCAAAATTATTATTTATAATAGATGGAGTATTTCACCACCTCCCGATAGCTTATCCGAATTATTAATAAAAAACTAATTAATAAATAAACTCGTAACAGGTAAAAAAATTCATTAAATAAATAAATCATATTTAATTAAAGAATGGTGAAACACCCCCTAATTATTATATTAATATAAAAATGTGTCTCTCTGTACACAATCTTCCTTTATATTACGCTACTCATTCTATCAATAGTTAAGTTTGATACTGAGGGAACGGACTCCGTATGTCGACGGAGACGGAGAGAGAAATGAAAGGCATCCGAGTTGGTTGCGAGTCCAGTCGTTTATTGGAGATGAAGCTACGTAGCTGAGGTCGGTGCGATGTAACATGAAGATGTCGAAGTTCCGTAGAGTGAGGTGTTGCGGGTGCACGGTCATGATGAGTGATGCAGGTCGGTGATGCTGTGGTGGAGCAGGCCACGGGCCTGCAGGTCACCAGGGTGTTGCTCGACGCTCGTTGCGGAGAGGACCTGATCGTCCAGGCCGTTGCTCGACGCTCGTTGCGGAGATGAACGGCGGTGACTCGGTGAGTGGAGCCACCGGCAGGTAGTCCTTGTGATGTCCACGAAGGAAGCTGCCCTGGAGTGATGAACGGCGGTGACTCGGTGAGTGGAGCCACCAGCGTGATGCTCGACACCGTGGCGGTGGAGGATGACCTCGTCTTCCAGGCCGCTGCTCGACGCTCGTTGCGGAGATGAACGGCGGTGTCTCGCTGAGCGGAGACACCGGCACTAGTCCTTGTGATGTCCACGAAGGAAGCTGCCCTGGAAGAGAGCGGATGCACCGGGCACTCGGAGTTACACACTGCTTCGCTGTAGAGAGGCGAGATGTAAAGGCGACCGTTGGATTGAGACTGACTACTGTGTTGATTAGCGCGTCGCGAGACTGACTAGTTTGTTGTTTAGCGCGTCGTTTTATATGAGCGACCGGCCAAGTAACTTTCCGTTCGCTGGCAATATGTGCGCTGGAAGGTTCTAGTATGTACTCGTCACTGTGTTCGTGGATGCACGCTCGAGTCTCGTCCTTTCGCGAAGGTGGCGAAATTATTATTCACACGAGAAGGTACCTAGTACTGGTAGTAGCTTACCGGCGTAGGTAAATAAGTAGGTACTGCGCGCAGTGTGAATTTGCAAGTACTTTGCGGCTGTAGATCTTTCTCGCGATTTCTTTGAGTGGCGGAAAAATAGTTGTATGAACGCCACGATACTTTGCGATTTTTTTATCAAGGGAATTTCATATAATTTGCGTTTCTGCACGGGGAATATATAGATATTATTATTAAAATTTCAAATTCTTATTGGAGATATGAAAGAAATCGGTAGAAATTCGTGTGGCAGCAATGAAAGAAAATCACTTTGTAAGACACCATTTAATCAAATTTATGTCATTAAGTAGGTATCTTAACAACAGTGCTTTTTTATTGTAATTTTTTTCTTTGAAGAACAAAAAAATGTTTTTTCCAAGGTGATTTACAGCGTCATATATATTCAGTGTTATTGCGCTTTAAAATAATATTTGACAGTTAAATTGGTGGAGCCTGCCTGCAAATTTAGTAGTTTCATTTTTGATATTTTCTACTCTTAATTGACAGACTATACTTAGCGAAAAGCGAAATAGTGCATTCTTTTCGGACTCCAAATGGACTTCAAGCTACGTCACGAACTTGCGAGAGAGCCGATATATTTTTTTTCTGAAAAATGCCTGTTTGAGTTAACCTTGTTATACAATTTCTACGAAGCTCGCACCAGCCAGGTTCGTAGATAGTCGCCTTGAGGAGTCAGGCTCTCCGAAGGTTGCGCGATCGAATCCAGGCGTGCGTGAATTCATTTAAAATAATATATAGTATATTTGCGGCACGTTCTAGAATGGAAGTTACTCTCAGTATTGCCCTGGTGTAACACCGCCATTCAGAATTGAAACGTTGCTTGAAATGGCTATGGCCGTGTTTGGTGACCAGATGTGAATAATCAGGTAAATCCCCACCTTTCTCATCCCCATCTCCTTCCCCTGTCCACTACCTTCAGCCTCACAACATAACCCAATTGGGGATGCCATAGTCTCACTGACGCCAGGCGGGAGCAGCTGGGACTCTTGTTCCTCACATATAAAAAAAACACTTTTTTGGTAAAATGTTTTCTTTTTAAATATATTATTATATTAGGTATCTACCTACTTCCTAGCATATTTTCGGTATTGCCAGTAATGTTAATAATCATTGCCAGTAAAAATGAAACACACTGACAACTACGAATCTGAATATTTAAAAAAAAATTATTTAGTACAAGTTTATACACATTATACAAAATTTATAAAATGTTTTGACTGCCCAGCTAGAAGGATTCCCGTTTTAGGACAGTCAAATAATAAAACAACGTTTTTGGAAAAGGGGACTTCCCAAGGAAGTATATTGGGCTTACACATTTTTTTCTATGATATTACAAGATTGTCTGATTCTTGGGAATGCGGTGATTGCGTCATTCTATTTTCGATCGTTCTTTGAATCTGAAGTTCTGAAGTCTGCTCAAGTCTGATTATTTGTGGGAAACCATCACTGATGGGAAGTATTCTTATCTAGTATTTTGAGAACCTAACAATAATTTTAGTTCATTATATGAAATTCTTTGGAAGTGTTTGTTTTCTAAAATAATTGTCGCAGTTTGGAGAAACAGGTAGAAGGAAATCCTGTGAAGGTAAAAATGCTTCAAATAATATTATTTCCATTGAAATATATATAACTCCTCTTTGTTTACCGCATGTTTAGGTATAACCTTAGCAAACTTTTGTGAAACTTTGCTTTCAAGTGGGAAATGTGTCTTCTTGCTGCACAACTAATTGGCTTCAATTCTGTTCCTATTTAGTGATTTTGGTAGTTATCCCCCTAATTGCAACATTTTTACGGTAGTCACTACGCTATTAAGTAGCAAGCGTCTTTTGGCTTGATCGATTTCAGCATATCGCTCGCCATGCATTTCCATTGGGAATGTATGGCGAGCGACATGCTGAAATAGGCCAAGCCACGAAAGTATGGCGCGCATGTAGCGTGGTCTGACTTTGGGGTGTGGTCGTGAGGTGAGTGCTAGCCATTTTGTTTTTTTGACTTTGACAACCATTTCGCCCTAGTTGCCTCTGAAATCATGAAACATAAAATCTTTTTTTCTATTCAAACCGCCGCACTTTAATTAGGCCCAAATTTAGGAACTTACACTACGTTTTAACTTAATTACTACATGAAATTTTGATGAATAAAAATGAAATTTGAATGCATCTTTACCATCTATCCAAACGTAATTAGATGTTTCTTGTAATAATTAAGTTGAAGCATAGTGTTATTCAGGGGCGTAGCTACCGCCGTATCAATGATACGGGCCCCCCGGGCTTTTTGTTTCTTTTGTGAGAAATCTTTACCTTTAATTTGGGCCCCCCAACTAATTTTGATGCAGGGCCCTTCCAAGGCACGCTACGCCACTGGTGTCATTTCCAAAATCTGTTCATAATAAAAATGCAGCATTTAGTGGAATATTTACCAAAATCGAACTGTGATTACACTTTTTCGCCGATGAGCTTACAATGAAGTCTGTTTACAAACATCAACTGCCCCAAAATGACCCCTACACACTTAATAACTGGTAATGAAAGGCATAATGTCTGTGGCAGACCACACTACCCCCATTAACCTTTTTTTCAGGGCGTGGCCTGTACAGATTATGTGGTATGTACATTTGTGTGTTCATGCTCGACGGTTTGGCTTGATCGAACATGTTCACTTGGATCTACGCTCATGGTTGCGTCCACACACTCAAGCAGCTTGACAGAAGACGCCATAGATAGACATTCAGTTAAACCGTTCATTTCTGTCGAACATCGAACAAGATTTACGATCCTCAAATCTTTTTCGCATCGAACATAAAAGCATCTAGCGAGACGGCATCCAGACATGTTCATATGAGCGTACAACCATAGAATGTGGGCGTCTAACCATAGGCTAGAGCAAAGTAGTCCAGGTGGACCCCTAGGGGCCCACAGGAGACCCGACGGGGGGTCCACATAGGCGCGATAAAGAAATGGGGATCCACAAGTTGTAACCGGTTTGCCATCCCACCCCCGTCTCATATCCCATTACGCCCCCTCCATAACAGATAACAGAGCGACTGGCGTGCAGTGCATGTTGTTGTACCGGTTATGCAAGAGATCTTATTATATATATATATATATATATATATATATATTATCTTATTATATTATGCATGAGATCCAGCTAGGCAAGGGGGGGGCGTAATGGGATATGGGAGTACTGTACTGGGATGGGAACATACCCCCCCTATCCCATATCCCATTACGCCCCCTCCGTGGTTGCAAATATAATCTGGAATACTTGCCCATTTTGCCCCCGTTTGAAAAAGCAGGGGGTCCACCGTGACCAGTAAAATTTTGAAAGTGGTCTACGAGGAAAAAAGTTTGGGAACCTCTGGGCCAGAGTGTACAACCATAGGATGAACTTGGGTACCAGCCAATATGTTGTGTCATTTGAAGCATAATCTTTATCCCCCCTCCTCCTTTAGCATGTGCTAGAGGGTGAGTGGGAGAGTATGAGAGTATGAGAGTATGAGAGTATGGAAAATCATTTCTTTTTACGGGATTTGTCACTTTAACAGCTGACAGTCGCAAATCCAAGGCAGCTCCTAATATCGCCTGGCTACCTGAGCCGGCATACCTGACTTATTAACCTAAATGTTAAAACTCTCTCAATGCAACAAAAATTGGCAATAAAATACTTAGTTTTAAGTTAAAGAAGAAAAATAATATGAATATTCAGAGGAATTCAATTTGCTCCTGTACATTATAATTGTGTACTATTTTCTTATTTTACGGGAACAAAATAAACTGATGTTTAGTTAGTACTATACAGTTAGTGTTCACCTCCCCAGTGTACTTTGTTATATTACGAAAACTGAAAGTTGCTTACAATAATACTTATCGCCAACTTTTCTTCTGCCTGCTGATATACTGCAGCGCTACGGAAATGTTTCTGGAGGGTCCATCAAACTATTTCAGAGCACTTCTCCGTCACTGCGTGGAAGCTCATGGTGCAGACTATGCCAATCCATCATCACTGCCGAGGTTGCCTGGAAGGAGTCCTCCCTGATGACCCTCTAGAGACTCTATCAGGGGAACGGTCAAATGTCTCCGATTAACGGATTTTTGCTTAAATTTTTTGTTTATAAAATATGTGTTATGTTTTTCACTTGTTTTCTGTTTTTTTTTTTTAATTCTATCCTGTGATGTATTGTTATTTTGCCAATTCTTAGGGCCTCCGCTCATGGAGAAACTGAAAAAAAAACAGTTCTCGACGCAATTGCAATCAACCTCCTGATCAGATCAGAAAAATATCGATTTTGTTAAGGGATCGTCCATTAATCACGTGACGTTTTTTTTAACAATTTTTAACCCCCTCCCCCTCTGGTGATATGTGGTAAGGTTTTAGACGATCATTCCCCCTCTCATACCCAAAATCACATGTATTTTTTTTAGTACAAAGTATATTGAAATTTTACGAATATTGTTGACTTACTGGTGACTGGTGAGCCGAGCGGAGTCAAAGCCACGCGCCGCTATTTGGTTTAGAAATCATACGTTAAACGAAAAATAAATACATGTGATATCTCATTATATCCCCCCCCCTCCCCCCTCCTTGTGATATTTAGTGATTTTTTCTGAACCCTTCCCCCCCCCTTTCGAGTCTCACGTGATTAATGGACGACCCCTAAGGCGGTTGATTGCAATTGCGTCGAGAACTGGCTTTTTTCAGTTTTTCCGTGAGCGGAGGCCCCTATATTATTTTGAAACATGGAATGTACTGCATTGCACGGCGATACTCCGACAGTTGATCCTCCGAAAGTTGGCCCTCGAAAATGATATTTATTATAAAATTATATTTTTTGTGCATTAGTTACCAAATTCAAACTAAAATCGATTTCAAAAATAAATTTAATAATTTGGTATGGAAATCAAACTAATTTTTATTTTTAACTTAATGAATAAAATTGAATTGTAATATTTAAATAATGAGGACAATTTAAGTGAAATTTATAAATCTGAAACAGAAAAATCAGAAAAAGATATGGTCACGTCTTGAAAATGAGAAAAATAAATTTCCTAGATGTGACCTGGTTTTTTATTTCAGATTTTCGATTGAGTTTCTCTTATATTGTCTTCATGTTTGTTGTTACTGAAGGTAGATACTAACTAGTTAGATTCATTTGAGAGGGATGCGACATTGGAAATACAAATCTATCATTCTTTCCTTTCTCTCCTATCCACTAGAAATTTTATATTCCGACTGGAATTAACGCTAGTGGATTACCTATTACCAAGCTCTTAGCTTTCTAAAAATTAATTTGTTTTTAGATGGCGACCAAGGTACCAGCCATCGGCATTGACCTCGGTACCACCAACTCGTGCGTGGCGGTCTACCGGTTCGGCAAGGTGGAGATCATTGCCAACGACATGGGCAGTCGCACCACACCCTCGTGCGTGGCATTCACGGACACGGAGCGTCTCGTGGGAGAAGCCGCCATGAACCAGGTGGCCATGAACCACCAAAACACTATTTACGGTGAGAATCTTTGATACATAAAAGCATTTGCAACAAGGTGCACTCTTTTATACACACCATATTTACGGTCTTGGTGTGTGGCAACTCCAGTACTTGCGCATTGACAATTGTGCATTGGTCAGATTGCCAGCCCTGGCATATTTTGGAGTTGATCTATTGGCAAAACTGCAGGCAGGATTCAAATCTTGAGAATTGAAATGAAGCTCTGGCATTCTTTGTGCGGCAGTCGAGAGCGTTGGGCAATCCCCTGGACTGACACGACGGATCGACTGCAAATCGGTATGATCTGATCATACAATTTGGAAGTGACTCGCCATCTCCGCATGGACTGGAGGTCATCCTGGGAGGATGATTGGCATCTGAAGACATCATTTGGCTGGTAGTCAATGTTCTACAGACCTTCCATTCTCAAGATGTGAGATTCTAGACTAATTGCGTCCGCGCGAACTTGATAAAAATCAGTTTGATAAGTTAAGACGCTTATGGTAAGAATTAGTACCAAAATGCGCTGATGCAAGATGTCTAATTTAGACTTAATAAAAGACAGTTGTTTTTGTAGGATTTTTACCTATAAAATCTAGTATTTTTATGGAGATTTTCTTTGTGAATATGAAAATCTAGGTCACATGAAATGCGTAGAATCCCACTCCGGGGCAAAATTATCTACATACCCCATCATGCTATGATCAATGGAAAAAGTAAAATTCGCATTTTTTTATGGGTCTGCGAAGACCTCCAATATGTCATTAAACGATATGTTAAAGCTGATTTTGTTTAGTGAATAATTATCTACCTTATTGTCTCCCGAAAAGAATATGAAAATAACACTAGATAAAACTCAAATAAGCACTTCCCATGAAAACAAATGTAAACTAGCGATGAGTCGTTTCAGCCGGAATGGGCTCTTGAACTCGGGTCCTTTACGGGAAGCGGTTTCTACTCCCACTCCTTTTTCAAATCGACCACTCCTAGAGAACCCTGTCCCAGACTCAATGCTCGAACCCGCACTGGAGTGCGGACTCAGACCCAAAAGCGGAACTCGGAAAGCGAACTCGAACCCGAATGCCTGTCAGTAACTTGTCAAAAACTTACTTACGTAAGTCATAAATTTTACTCCGAGTGTAAAGCTAGCCTAATAATTAGTCACTTAATGTACTAGTAATGTTTTGAGTACCTAAATCACATTTCTCATTATACAATTTCAATCCTTAAACCTTTTTTTTCATCAGGTGTTAAGCGGCTGATGGGACGCAAATTCGACGAAGACAATGTCAAGGCAGATATTCAACATTGGCCTTTTGAGGTCGTGAATAATAATTCGCTTCCAAAGATTAAAGTTACATACAAAGGAAGCGAGAATATTTTCTGCCCCGAAGAGATAAGCTCCATGATTCTAACGAAGATGAAGGAGACCGCAGAGGCGTACCTCGGAATGACTGTCAAGGATGCTGTCATCACCGTGCCTGCCTACTTCAACGATTCCCAGAGATTGGCCACCAAGGATGCAGGAACTATTGCAGGTCTTAATGTCCTTCGCATTATTAACGAGCCTACCGCTGCCGCCATTGCCTATGGATTGGAAAAAGAGAAAGTAGATAAGCGTAATATTCTCATATACGATCTTGGTGGTGGAACCTTTGACGTAACCCTTCTCACTATTGAAGAAGACGTTTTTAAAGTCCTTTCTACAGGTGGAGATACTCACTTGGGAGGTGAAGACTTCGATAGTCAAATGGTCAATCATTTCGTGGAGAACTTTAAAAAGAAACACCAAAAAGACCTCACAACTAATAAAAAAGCTCTAAGACGATTGAGAACTGCCTGCGAGCGAGCGAAACAAATTCTTTCTTCGACTACTCAGACGAGCATCAATATTGACTCCTTGTTTGAGGGAATTGACTACCAAACATCAATCACCCGAGCCAAATTCGAGGAATTAAATGCTGAATTCTTCCTGTCTACCCTTGAGCCTATAACTCGGTGTCTCAATGATGCCAATATGAACAAAGCTGAAGTTGATGAAGTTGTGATCGTTGGAGGTTCTACCCGCATTCCAAGGATTCAAAAGCTTTTACAAGAGTATTTTATTGGCAAGGAATTGAACAAATCCATAAACCCTGATGAAGCGGTAGCCTACGGAGCTGCAGTGCAGGCCGCCATCCTCACTGGGGACCATTCAGCAAATGTCATACTATGCGATATAACCCCACTCTCTCTGGGAATAGAACTCAACGGAGGCTTTATGGATATAGTCATAAAACGTAACACTCCGATACCAACCAAACACAATAAAATATATGTGACCATGGATGATAACCAAACTGCCGTAAATATTAAAGTGTTTCAAGGTGAGCGCATTCTAGTAAAGGATAATTATTTTCTGGATGATTTCACTTTGACTAATTTACCCTCAAAGCCCAAGGGTGAAGTTGAATTAGATGTGACTTTCACAATAGATGTCAATGGAATACTCACCGTCTCTGCAATGGAAAATATAACCCAACGATATATGGGTATAACTATAAAAAATGAGAGAGGCCGACTTTCCGAAGAAGCTATCAAGCGCATGACTCACTATGCAGAAAAGTATCGCAAAGAGGACGAAATCATCAGAAACGCTATCACTGCAAAGAACGAACTGCAGAATTACTGCTTCAAAATCAAGGCTATCCTTACTGATAAAGAGCATGGTTTATTAGAGAGCGACCACGCAATCATTTCAAATAAATGCAAGGAGACCACTGATTGGGTAGACTCAGACCAGATGTTTCAAAAAGAAGAGTACGATCAAAAACATGAGGACCTAGAAACCGAGTACAAGCAATGTATTACAAATAACTCCGGCACCAAAGTTGATGACCGTGTAACTAGTCCCGAATAAGGTATTTCATAAATATGGGTAGTTTTTAAAATCATCTTGTTTCTTTGATTTGACATTGATTAATATAAGTTCTGACACCATTTAGAATGTTAATATTGTATAACTAAATGTTTTTTTTTAACTTTTCAAAATTTTTAATTAAACAATATTTATGTTCTCGTATCATAAAATTTAAGTCCCCGGTTTTGTTCAGGCTTTATACAGAATTTTTAAAAATCAGTATTCAGTAATTTTTCTCTTATTTTGAACATCGAGCCTGCAAAATTTCATCAAGAAGTATCAAAGTTATCCATTAAGGTGTGGGAGTAGGGAAAGGGGTGGTTTTTAGAAATCTCATGTAGACAGTGATCTTGTTTTAAAAGGTCTAGTGCAGAATCAAACTCTGAATAAAATTTGTATGAAAATCAAATCCACGCCGCCCAAGACAGACACTACTTTATAATAGATTACATAATAATTTCTCCAATTTTTAGACCTTTGGCATATAGCACATCCCATAGAAAAGTGTTGTAAGTCAAATTCTTCTAATTTACTATTTATCTCTGAAAAGTAAAGTAGTTATCTATGCACATGAAAACCGTATTTAATAAGTCGGGTATGTCTCCTAAAGTTAAATTGTCTTGAAAACAAGCTTATGGATTCGAGTGGTTAAGTTAGATCACTTGATTTCTGCAAGATGTTGCTAGTATCCGTTTTCGATGGGACCGCTTGTTCATCATTCACATTTATTGTCGCTCTCCTCTAAAATTAACTTTTTTGACTTACGACAGTATTCTACGGGATATGCAACAATAACATATTTTTTTAAATTCTTTGTTTCTATATTTTATTATTTTTTGCATATTTTTAAAAATTTTGAATCACCTACACTAATTTGTTATTATTTTATTAAACAATTTGATTTAATTAAAAAAAATTATCTTTGACTATCAAAATACTGATTTTTTCACCAACGTTATTTTGTAGTAACTATTACGATAAATGAATAGATTATTGTAATGCCGTAGGTTGAATGATGCTTTGTTGTGTGTAGTATTTTCCTGTCACCAGGGCTAGGAAAAATACATGCTTTGCTGTAATTAAAATACAAATTACAAAATAATTCTTCGCATGTATTTAAAATACAAAATACTTTCAAGTCGTGTATTTGAAATACAAAATACAGTATTTTAACCATTGTTTTTTTATTTCAAATACAAATTACAAAATACATTTGGTTTTGGTAGAACCTTTGGTTGCATTGTCGCAAATTGTCGTAAATGCCCTTATCTAAGGGTGCGTTTCCATAGAAGCAAAGCTGAGCAGAGTAAAACAGAGAAGTGCAAAAATCATATTGCTCAGAAGACAAATCTCATCTCCGCCCCACTTGTAAAGTTTTGTGGTTTTGACAGAATTTGATCATCCATTTTCAATTAAATCACATCTTCATGAATAAATACCGCGAAACGATGAAAATGGCAATTGACAAGTTACTTGCTTTGACGTGCAGTGTTGCCAACTCTAAATATTAACATATATTGCTCTGGATTCTAGCTTGCTATTGCTTTTGTCTATGTATTATCTTTGTCAGTTTATTTTTCATTATGTGTTATAGCGAATAAGTACCGCTGTCAACCATACTTTATTATTATGTTAAAAGAAATTTACATTTTTCACTTTCTTAACTTAAATACCCCTTAAGAATTTTTTAATTTTTATTGTTTACTACCTAAGTTACACATAAGAACATCTTTATTTTGCTCAACAATCTTAAGATAAAACAGTTTTATCGTTTATATAGTTTTTTTTTTTTTTTTCATAAGTTCTTTCTATTTTCTGTTGTCAGGCTATCACAAAGGAGATTGTACATTGTGTACACCCCATGGCCTATGTTTCTTTTACAACTTTCAGTTTTTACTGAATTTGGGTATAATTTTTATGTTATCATGTGTAATACTTGTGATGTTTTTATAAACATTGTGTTTGTGTGTATAAATCCATTTTGGATTTTATAGATTATATATGTTGTATTCATACAGTTAAGTTTTTTTCTTAGCATACATTTGTTGTGGGGATAACCAGGTTACAGAAAAAACTTTTTTTTTATAACTTAAAGAGTGGCGCTGTTGAACTGCACCAAAAGTGGAAAAGAGGCGGTTTTGCATTGTACCACCGTTTTAAAAGTCGTTTTGGCTTAGAGGCGTTTTTACTTTGGTTTGAAGATTGCATGGCGTAGTGAATGATATATAGATTGATTAAAGTGTCGATAATGGCAGTTTTGTTTTTAAGCGCCTAAAACATTCACATTTCCTGTTGTGTTTTTCCTGCATGCAAAAAAGGAACACATGAATATTATATTATGTTTTAAAAAGTTAGAAGTATTCGAAGTATACTGTTATTTTGCGAAAACAGGAAGTTTTCTGCCCACCAATTATGGTTTGTGATGGTCCCACCCCGCTGCAAGGTTTTTTTCCGTCTTCCTTTTCTCTCTTCGTCGTTGAGATCTCAGATTGGAAGGTTCAGCTACGCTGTTTTCCTGATCTCGTTTTCCCAACCCCTGTGATGCGAACACAGTAAAGCAAGGTTGTTCTGGGAAATCTTACAATAAACCCTTTACTTCACGTTGTGATTGATTTTTGTTTCGAAGCCTCCAGATTATTTGGAGTAGGAATTTAATGTATTTACTATTTTTCGTGGTAACTTTCGACTCTTTAAAAGGCGTGGAAGAATTTTTTCTGTTGTCTTCTCGAACGCATGTAGGATACTCCCTGCCTAAACTGCCCCATACTACAGATGCCTATGGCCCTAACTGTGTACTACCTGTAGAGTCCCCGTTCCCCGCTATAGTGATCCCTTTTGCACCTAGATCAATTAAATGGCAATACAAGTTCATTATTTACTTTAATTTAAATGTACGTACCTAGAGGTGCCTCTCTATGGCCGAATAGGCTGCTCCCGCGTCTCCCAATCTGGAATACCTACCCTATGCATAACCGTTAGAAATATTGTTAGTGTTAGTAGCACCAATTTACGGCAGAACTAAGGGATTTTAAGGAAGTGATAAAAGGAAAGGAAGGAGAATTTCTTTGCAAACTAGTATTGGCTCCTCCACTAACCAAGTTGACCGAGTGGGCAGTTCTCCGGACACAACTATCCCGCCAATGCATGTCTGAGCTATACCCCGGTATCTGGCGGATCTCTTGGACGATCACCCTGACATACCCGGACTCACTCATGCCAGAGGAAGAACAGCTGGCTTTCAAACCTTTCCCAGTCAACTCCAATACTCAAAACGCCTCCAGAGACTACGTTACTGGCTCTAAAAGGGGTATTTCCATTTCGTCCCTTGTCATGGCTCTATTCGCGGACAAGTGGCGCGAAGCTGTGAGGCAGACCGTTAAAGCCGACCGTCTTCGTCTTTCCACCTCCAATAGTTGACATAAGGCGCACTTTGTGGGCATTACGTTTACTTTTGGGTTGTCACAGATGAGAGAATGCAACAACGTTACAGAATTTTCCCGCAAGATGCCTTGTTAACGGTCTCCTCCACTCAACCTTGCAGGCTTCCCGTGATGTCTAAGGTCAAACGCCTCCGTCAGCGAATCGTGCCCATGACATACAATTCGGCATCCCTGGTACATAACCTTTCGCGCCCGTTCGCTCGACACGATCCCGCGAAAGGGAATGACCTCTGACATAGCGCGTGACCCGCCCAGTCTGTGGCTGGTACCTCCCCTCCTCGTAACATGGTAATGAGGGAAAACCCTTACCTTTCCGACATACGTATCTCACTTATGTATAGTCTCGGTACCATCGTATACATTCCACAAACGTGAAAATTTAATTCACGCAGTACAACAGGTAGAAATTTCGCAGATAAACAGGTTGATATAATGTTATACATGCATAGAATCGTGAATCTGGTTCTCACGCCCTCCTCCTGTCAAAGTCTGCGCCAAACTGTCAGCCAACGCCTGCAATTGGGTAAGTTGTACTGTCAAAATTTCATCAATTCGATTGGGGGTACCATCGTAGTCTTATCGCCTCTGCGTTCATAGGTACCTGTAAGAACCATTTTTTGCTGCTGTTCCGTTCCTAGCATCCAGCTGTTAGGCGACGGTTCGGGTGGCTGGACCCGAGTGATAACGGCGAAGAGAAAAAAAACCCCTGACCGACACGCACACTTATAGTAAACAATAGTTCAATTGGCTGCTTCGTTCTTGCGGTCAGCATGTCCTGTAATTTAAATTATGGAGTTGTAATTCGACTTACCGAGAGTGATTGATAACTGTACCCTTTATCCTAGCGGGAATACACGCTCGTTGTGATTTTGGATCTGCACCTGTTATAACCTGTGGGAAAACAAAGAAACCCTCTCCCCCTCCCTACGCCCATTCTTCACCGTCTGTTATGATATGTCCGGAAATCTATACTCTGTCATCTGTAGTTATCATTTTTAGTTATAGCTTCCGTCAAGCGGTATATTTATTATTAAAACCCAAATTAATCTACGTAAGGTTTATACAATTATTTTTTGAAACGTTATTCCGTTATGGTTTGATTAGCCCTTCCACCTCCCTAATAATGAGTTATCTCTTTATTTATTTTATTTATTTATAGTTGATTAATTTGATTATTACACGTAGAAAAGAAGATTACGTGATTTTATCCACTATCGTTTAACAATTTATCACCGCGATTATTGTAACCACACCTTATCACTGAATTTACGCTTTTTGAGCAGCTATTTGTCTATTATTAAGTTAGTTTTACCTCTTCATATTTCCGCAATTCGGGTAAAGTATAATATTATTAACCAACCCCTACACCCTACAGCTTAATTTTACTTGAAGTAAATCACGAATTTTTATAAAAATATAATTTTACTAAGCGATTATAACACTGAATTTAATCCGATAAACTAACTTTATTTTTAATTACGGTAACTTCAACTATGTGCTTCTTCATTATTACGTAGCGTTGCAATAATTCACGAGCTTGTATTAATTTTATTATTCACCAACTTCTGATTGATGGATCGAACTTCCCTTTAACAAAACTTACAACTATCTGTTTTCACTTAGGTTAATTCACTCTTTCTGCTAGAGGTTTAGAACACTGACTGTCCCGTTATAAAAAAAAACTGCCTATTTAAAACGAAAATCTCCCATCAATCAAAATAAGTTCATGCAATTTTGAGTCGTATTTACTAGCTCGTCACCCACCACTCTCGCTTCATGCCTCTTCCTGCCTTCTACGTTTGTCACCGTCCCAACCCTTGAAATCGGGGTCCCAGCCATCTCGGTCTAGCAAAATAAAACAGGGGTGGACCACGCGCTCGACTCAAGCTTGTCATAGGACATTTTCTCCCACTCAAAATAAATGTATTACATCGCACTACCCCTGCATACATTTTGGAATAATCCATTATTATTATCATTATTTTATAACCTAACGCGAAGGAATTTTATCCTACGCATTATTCTACAAACAATATGTATTCTCCCTTGTTTTTCCGTATTTGTGAGTGTTTAGGCCTTATACTCTGACAAACTCTCTCTTTAAACAAATAGCAACGCCCGTAAGGCTTTCCCCAGTATTAAATTCACATTTTCATTGATTTCGATTTTCATTTATGGCCAGTTATCACCACCATGGCCTAATCTGTCCCTGTTATTTGCATCTCTACTAAGTAACCTCCCACATCTCATCGTCCCGTTCTCTCAAAAAAGGTGATAACTGTCAAAATGATTTGTTGATCTCTCCAAAAATCACACTCGAATTTGTAAATAAATTTAGAATTAGACAGGCCGTTAAATTTTATGCATTTGGCTAATTACTTTTTCCACTATTTTGTACGTAACCTAGAGTGGTGATTTCGGCTTAATGACCTCTTCTAAGAGCCAAAATCGTGTTACCTGTCAATCTCTTAGAACGACACTTATGTACAAGAGATCGTAAACCTTCCCCATGTCGCTCCTAATAACTGAAACGCAAAAGTTCATAATTAACCCAAAATCTACTTCCTGAACGATCTTTTTCAAAATCTCAATAGAGTCTCGGTCCCGAGTTTCAACAGTTATCAATTTCTTATTTTTGGCCATCATAAAGTGAGTTATGATCAAATTCATAAGGGCCCGCATTCCATACCATGGACTTCGTGAGAACCAGAACCAGATAAACGCCTTTAGCTCCGCCTCTCTCTCGCTATTCGTTGTGTTCAAAATAATTGTTGATTTATCATTTCCAATTTGTCCAACGTTTTACATCTCCGATAGTCTAGCACCTCCCACGCGATAATTAACCCGTATTTTATTACAGACTCCTTCAATTTCGTTTTCAAACACACCCAACAGAGGTCAGTAATATGATCGAATTTAAATATTTAAAAAAAAAATTTCCTCGTCTACTTGTTCAAACAACACTGAACCATTACAGGTTTACAAAGGCAATTTATACAAATTTTGTATATGGTTTCAAATAACAAAATATTAAAATTTTATTAATGTTTTTTAAAGAAAACGATTCTTTCCATATTTTATTTTAATAAAATTACCAAAGAACCATTTATGTTAGCGTATTTTAAGAAAAATCTTAGTTTTTATGTGAAATGTCGGAATTTTTTATCCATTTAGTTACTCGTCAAATAGAGCAACCATTGTAGAAATATTTCATTAAGCTAATTTTTAAATAACGGAATTGAAGAGTTTAGTTTGTCGATGGTTTGATAGGATAAAATATACCCCCACACATCAGTTTTATTGGAATTAATGTGCATTTTATTGAAAAAATATTGTGGTTGTTATTTTATGCATTTTATATCGTGGAGACAAAAACCGAATTATGTAAATGAATGGAAATTATTAAGATAAGTTTACACAAATATATTATTACATACGTTTATTGAAATTTTTTGTTTTATTATCACCTTTATTGAAAAATTTTAAATAAATGCATTTCAATTTATTTATTTATTTATTTTATTTTGAGAAACATTACATATTTTGTTATAATGAGCTTTGGTTGTCCAACTAGGCAATTTGCCCGTTTTAGAACAGTCAAAATGAACAGATATTTTACATGTAAATAGTGTGTTGACTATAATATTGTCTTAAACTTAAATATAACATTTGATAAATAATATTAAGGTTTTGATGGTAGATACAAGAAGTTACTTATAAGTGTAAATTATATATTTATCAATAGAAAATAAAATATAGAGAAGAGAAATAACAAGAACATTCCAAAAGAAAATAAAAAAGTGTTTTTTTAATTTTTTATCAGCACTTATGCTCTTCAACCAATTCAAGAAATTTTAGTATTGATTTTGATGAATTAATCAACTCGAAAATCAAAAAATGGGTAAGAAAAAAAAATAATGGATTAAAAAAGAAAAAAGAAAGTAGAGAAAAGAAAATGCAAAGAAATTTTTTTTTGTAGTTTTTAAACGTAAATTGTATAAAAATAATATTAAGGTAAGAAATACCAATATAATACCAGCATATATGAATGTCAACAAAAAAGAAAATTTAATGGCTGTTGTTTAACATATTTTCGCATTCAGTTGTCCCCAAGACCAGAAGCCAATCATTTACCAGATTACGCAGAATGCTATCACTTTTTGATTTCCAAGCATCGGGTATAAGATTAAGCAATTTAGGGCCTAAGTATGAAAATTGTCTTTGAGCTAAGGATGAATAAGTGGTGGGAGGAACTACTGGGTTCCTCTTTGCATGTCTGGTGTCATGATAATGGTCTATGGAAGTGTAGTGGAGCCGCTGTTTTTGGGTATGTATTATGATTTTCCTAATAATTTGGCAGACATTATCAATGTATGTCTGTACATATATCTCCTGTATGTTCAGGCTAAACCTACCCTGATGTATGGCAGTGAGGCATGGAACTGGCAGAGGAAGGGTGAAAGTAGACTGAATGCCGTAGAAATGAAATCCTTAACCTTTTCGTCCCGGAAAGAAAAAAAACACTCACAAATCCAAAAGGGGGTCACTCGGGTCCCCCAATTTGTTTTGCTTTTTAAAGAGTGTTAATAACATAATTTTTTGTATTTTGTTTTGGTAATAATTATTCAGTAGTCATTATTGAAATTATTTGATAAATAAAGTCATTATTAATATTCCAATAAATTTAGATCATAATGCGTATTTTTCCATAGAAAACAGAGAAGGCGGGCCAATAGCCACCATGACTCCTTGTTTCCGAATCTCGACTGGCGATTGGCGATTACAGCGTCCGCGTTCATGACTAGTTGGTTGCAGAGGGTGGAGAGGATAGGAACGGGGTAATGCCAGGCGATCTAACAGACGAAGTGGGGCGGGCGAGACACATACTCCGCCGGAATTTGATAGAAATTATTTAATACTAAAAAAAGTAGTAATGCGAAATACATTTTTTAAATGCAGATCGATAACAGAATAGTTATCTAGGATTACCTAAATTATTGAGTATGTGGTTTAAAAACCAACTTAGTTACAGCATAAAACTCTCGTTAGTGTAAGTGCGTTCTACCGGTCCGAAGTGTTAAGGTGTAAAGCAAAACCATGTATGATCATGTGAGAAATGTTGAGATTCCTAAAGAATGCAAGGCTGATGTAAGAGTAATGAGTAAGACTGAGAAAGGGACTCGTATCATACGATTTGGATTTGGGCATGAATAGCGAACGAACAATGAAAGGAGGGTGAAGAAAACATATGACTCGATTACGATGGGAAAAGAAGTAGGGGACACCTAAGGAAGACGGGACACATTCAAATGAACAAAATATTTCTGCCAAGGGTCAGAAGGGTATGTATGAGACGACGTATGAATGCGAATGATGCAAAAAGTGTGTACCAAGACCGAGTTGTTTGGCGGTGCATCCTCTCCGCCTACCCCTGAGGTGAAATGGCATGATGGTTAGTTAGTTAGTTAGAAATTTGACAGGCCGCGCACCATGAGCACTACACTGTCAAATTTACGCAGGAAGGACATTGGTAGCACAAATGATGTTGATTGTAGAATGTGAATATTTAAAAAATACTTGATTTCTCCGTATTAATGTTGTGTAAAATATTATTTTTGGTTTTGGGCACAAAAACAAAATTGGATTGAATCACCGATACGATATTGTGTGCCTATGTGTGTATACCTTTCTTCAAAGGATTGCGTTTGTATACGGGCAAAACTATTTATTCATATTCATTTTGCTTTTTTACAGGCTCAAACAAATAATTCATCTTAATATTTTAAAGCATACCTTGCAAAAAGTGTTTTTTTCCTAAAATCAATGAAAGAGCAGACTGTTAAAGCTACGTACATTAACTTGTGTCTCTCTCCATAGAGAGAAAAAATTGCCTTATTTTTAAACGCCCGGAGTCCTCTACCCCACCTCCTTCCCCTCCCCATTACCTTCAGCCTCACAACATACCCTAATTATTGGGGATGCCATAGTCTCACTGGCTCCAGACGGGAGCAGTTGGGACTCTTGTGCTGTATTCATATAAAAAAATTTAAAAAATGGTAGTCTCAGCAAGGGCAAAGCACCCAGTGACCAGTGAGGCCCACATTATCATATAATGTTTGGAAATACATAATATTTAGTGTATCAATAAAATAAAATAATGTATGCATTACTGCCATCTAGGAAACCGAGGATTACTAATTTGTGGCTGCTAGTGACATCTCGAGGAGAGTATGAAACTTTTGTTGATTTTAATAACTTTTCATTGCTAATTCGGACAAGCTAGGAGCTATTCTCACACAGATGGCATGTATCCTCAAAATCTATGAACCGAGTTTTTGCGCCACCATCATCTGCAATCATCTGGTAAATAACATCTGGGTGTTAGGTTTGGTTTATTTATGCGTCATCAGTCATTCTGCTCTCGATCGTCTCTGAATCTGAAGTTCTGAGTTTCGATCAAGTCTGATTATTTGTGTGCAAACGTCACTGATGGGTGGTATGCTAATCTAATTTGAGAACCTAACAATAATTTTAGTTTATTACCAGATAATATAATAAATTATGCTTTGAAAGAGTTTGTTTTTGAAATAACTGTCGCAGTTTGGAGAATTTGATACAAGGAAACCCCGTGAAGGTAAAATACTTCAAATAATATTATTATTTCCATTGAATAACAATAATTCCTGTTTGTATACATGATTATAACCTTAGCAAACTTTTGTGAAACTTTGCTTTAAAGTGGGAAAATTGTTTTCTTGCTGCATAACTAATTCTTTTTATTTTATTTATTATTATTCAAAAATATAAGTACATAATATAATAAACGAATTACATTGGTTTTTTTTGTGCAATTGATGCTTTATTTGTATTTTTTATACGACGACATTATTAGTATTTTTTAAATGACGACATTATTTATATTTTTTGGGTGTAGGCAAACAAGTGTAGACAAATAAGTTATAATAAACAGACAAAAAACATTATGATGGGTGGTGATTTTAGATATTACATATCATGTAAAACAATTATATAGGTTAGATAAAATCATTATAAAATAGGTTTTAATTGTTTTTGTGTTTAATTTGTAGAAATTCACCTAATTTTTCTTTTGAATTAATGTAAATATAATTTAATAATGTTATTATGTTAATGTTATATTACAATATCAATATATAACGTTTATTATAACACAATAAAGAATACTTTTACTTTATTAGATTCCATTTCGCACAAAATTTACTTTCATCTACTGAAAATCACATGAAAGCATAGTCAAAGGAGTGTTTAAATGCCTCTCGCAAGAAATCACATGAAGGCATTGACAAAGGCTTACCACAACGGTTTGATGCGCACTTCAAGCCGTTGTGGCAAGTCATCATAGACAATAAATCTACGTGCTTGTCATCAAGCCGCTTGATAGTCTCCGAAGCCATTACAAAAAATCTTTTTTTTTCTATTCCACACTTTAATTAGGCACATATTTAGGAACTTACAATATGTTTCAACTGAATTACTACAAGAAATAACTAATTATGTTTGGATAGATGGTAAAAGATGCATTAAAATTCCATTTACAAAGGTGTCTTCCATGTTATTTCTGAAAATAAGTAAAACACTAATTGGAGTCATTTGAGAGGGATGCGAAAAAGGAACTACAAAATCTGTCATTCTTTCCTTTCTCTCTCATCCACTAGGGATTTTATATTCCGGCCGGAATGAAGGCTGGTGGATGAGCCACTAATATCAATTAGCTTTCTAAAAATTAATATGTTTTTAGATGGCGACCAAGGCACCAGCCATCGGCATTGACCTTGGCACCACCAATTCGTGCGTGGCGATCTACCGGTTCGGCAAGGTGGAGGTCATTGCCAACGACATGGGCAGTCGCACCACACCCTCATGCGTGGCATTCACAGACACGGAGCGTCTCGTGGGAGAAGCCGCCATGAACCAGGTGGCTATGAACCACCAAAACACTATTTACGGTGAGAGTCTTTGTTACATAAAAACATTTGTGATAAGGTGTGTGGCACCTCCAGTTCTTGTGCATTGACAATTGCACATTGGTGAGATTGCCAGCCCTGGAATACTTTGGAGTTGAACGGTTGCCAAAACTGCAGGCAGGATTCAAATCTCGAGAATCGAAGTGAAGCCCTGGTATTTTTTGTGCGGCAGCCCAGAACATTGGGCGACCCTCTGGACTGACAAACGATGGATCAACTGCAAATCGGTATGATCGTAATCATACCACTTGGAAGAGACTCGCCATCTTCGCACGGATTGGATGTCGTTCTGGGAGCATGATTGGTGTCTGAACACATCGACCTGTCCTGTTTCTGGACGACTTTGTTAACTAATGTTCTGCAGACCTTCAACTCTCACGATGTGAGATTCTTTATCAAATCGAGGTTTTTAATTGTAAAAATGAAAATAATCCAAAATTATATTATAATAAAAAGGATAACTTGACCCTGATGCTGTCCGGCATAAAGGGCTTGCTTAGGTAAATAAGTTGATGGTGATACCGTGATAAGTCGTAGCGTAGCTAAGCGTGGCTTGGTCGAAAACTCCTTGATTTGAAAAAAAATCTCACATTGTAAGAATGGAAGGTTTGCAGAACATTGGCTACAAGCCATAAGAGCCGCCCGGAAGCAGGACAGGATGCCAATCATCCTTCCAGGATGACCTCCAGTCCATGCGAAGATGGTGAGTCACTTTCAAGTTGTATGATCACAACCATGCCGATTTGTGGTTGATCATGTGTCAGTCCCGAGGGTCGCTCAACGCTCTGGGCTGCCGCACAAAGAATGCCAGAGCTTTGTTTCAATTCTGGAGATTTGAATCCTACCTGCAGTTTTGGCAATAGTTCAACTCAAAAATAATCCAGGGCTGGCAATCTGACAATGCACAATTGTTAATGCGCAAGAACAAGAGTCTGGTCCAGCCGAGTGTTTTTTTTTTCAAAGATTTTAATTCTTAAAGCTCTTTTTTCATCAGGTGTTAAGCGGCTGATGGGACGCAAATTCGACGAAGACAATGTCAAAGCAGATATTCAACATTGGCCTTTTGAGGTTGTCAATGATAATTCGCTTCCAAAGATTAAAGTTACATACAAAGGAAGCAAGAAAATTTTCTGCCCCGAGGAGATAAGCGCCATGATTCTTACGAAGATGAAGGAGACCGCAGAGGCGTACCTTGGAATGGCTGTCAAGGATGCTGTCATCACCGTGCCTGCCTACTTCAACGATTCTCAGAGATTGGCCACCAAGGATGCAGGAACTATTGCAGGTCTTAATGTCCTTCGCATTATTAACGAGCCTACCGCTGCCGCCATTGCCTATGGATTGGAAAAAGAGAAAGTAGATAAGCGTAATATTCTCATATACGATCTTGGTGGTGGAACCTTTGACGTAACCCTTCTCACTATTGAAGAAGACGTTTTTAAAGTCCTTTCTACAGGTGGAGATACTCACTTGGGAGGTGAAGACTTCGATAGTCAAATGGTCAATCATTTCGTGGAGAACTTTAAAAAGAAATACAAACAAGACCTCACAACTAATAAAAAAGCTTTAAGACGATTGAGAACTGCCTGCGAGCGAGCGAAAAAATTTCTTTCTTCTACCACTCAGACGAGCATCAATATTGACTCCTTGTTCGAGGGAATTGACTACCAAGCCTCAATCACCCGAGCCAAATTCGAGGAAATAAACGCTGAACTCTTCCGGTCCACAGTTGAGCCTATAACTCAATGTCTCAAAGATGCCAATATGGACAAAGCTAAAGTCGATGAAGTTGTGATCGTTGGAGGTTCTACCCGCATTCCAAGGATTCAGAAGCTTTTACAAGAGTATTTTATTGGCAAGGAATTGAACAAATCCATAAACCCTGATGAAGCGGTAGCCTACGGAGCGGCAGTGCAGGCCGCCATCCTCACTGGGGACCATTCAGCAAACATCATACTCTGCGATGTAACCCCGCTTTCCCTGGGAGTAGAACTCAACGGAGGCTTTATGGATATAGTCATAAAACGTAACACTCCGATACCAACCAAACACAATAAAATATATGTGACCATGGATGATAACCAAACTGCCGTAAATATTAAAATGTTTCAAGGTGAGCGGATTCTAGTAAAGGATAATTATTTTCTGGATGATTTCACTTTGACTAATTTACCCTCAAAGCCCAAGGGTGAAGTTGAATTAGATGTGACTTTCACAATAGATGTCAATGGAATACTCACCGTCTCTGCAATGGAAAATATAACCCAACGATATATGGGTATAACTATAAAAAATGAGAGAGGCCGACTTTCCGAAGAAGCTATCAAGCGCATGACTCACTATGCAGAAAAGTATCGCAAAGAGGACGAAATCATCAGAAACGCTATCACTGCAAAGAACGAACTGCAGAATTACTGCTCTGAAATCAAAGCCATCCTTATCGATAAAGAACATGGTTTATTTGAGAGCGACCACGCAATCATTTTAGATAAATGCAACAAGACTATTGATTGGGTAGACTCAGACCAGATGTTTAAAAAGGAAGAGTACGATAAAAAACAAGAGGATCTAGAAACCGAGTACAAACGTTGTATTACAAATAACTCAGGCATCAAATTCGGTGACCCTCTTTTTAGTCCCGAATAAGGTATTTTGTAAATGTGGGTAGTTTTTAAAATTCTCTTGTTTCTTTGACTTGATAAATTTAAGGTCTGACACTATTCTGAGTTCATCATTAATGTTTAATATTGTATCTTCCTTGGCTCTCCGTACTTGCTAACATAACCCCGCCAAATATCAAGCGAGAGATTGTAATACTCACTGAGGGAATACAAGAAGGCGCTGCAAAAAAGCGCAATACCTTTGCACGTCGTCTCTCATCCGGCATGCCGCTTGAAGTCCCGAAAACCTTTCTGGACAGAAGGAGAAAGACTTCTCTGATCACCTCACACCCCAGAAGATAGGTGGAAGCTTAAGCGGCAATCGGCCAATATGAAAAATGCCCATTGAGAGACAGCCTGGGTTCTTATTGTCTCGCAATCTCTGGTCCGCCATCAATTGGATAAGGTACCATAGCCATATTTTATTAAGAAAGAATTACTTGGTGGTTAGACATTATATTTTTAAAAATAAAACAAGTATTTGTATTTAACCACAAATATTTATTATTTCGTACATCGACCGGTTTTGCTTCGACCAAACTTCATCAGGATATAATAATAACTACATAAATGCTAAGACAGAGTTATTGGTTATATGTAAGTTGAAAGACAGGGAGAAAGAATATTGCAAAAGAACATACATAATTAGACAGAGACAAATTATTTCAAAGTGGTACAATGGATAATCAATGAGTGGGAGGGAGACAATAATATATATCTAATCACAAGTAAACCTACCCTGATAAGTAGACTGAATTCTATAGAAATGAAATCCTTGAGGCGTGTGTGCAGTAAAACCAGGTATTGATCGTGTAAGAAATGTGGAGATTCCCAAAGAATGCAAGGCTCATGTAAGAGTAATGAGGAAGATTAATAAAGGGACGCTTATTAGATGGCTTGGGCATGAATAGTGAATGAACAATGAAAGAGAATAAACGACACAAGTGTGAATGGTAGCAGAAGTCGGGGACGCCTTAGGAAGTCCTGGCACAATCAAGTGAACCAAATATTTGAGTCTGGCATGACAAGAGTCGTATGTATGAATGTGAATAAAGGAAGGAGTGTGTGTCAAGACGGAGTTTGGTGGTCTGTCCTCTCTGCCTACCCTTGTGATGAAACGGCATGATGGTTAGTTAGGAATTTGACAGGCTGCGCATGCCATAAATACAATATTGGATTGAATCACAGATATGATAAACGGTTCCATGCCAACTGAGAATAAAGTCAACTCAACACCTCCTTGAAAAGTCATTAAAAGCTTTAAAAAAAGTTATTTTAAATTAACCGATAACCCTAACCTAACAAAACCATTTTTTATATTTTTTTTTTATCACTCTAAATGGCTTATCTGAAATGGTTCTGAGTTGGTTTCATTCCGAGTTGTCCGGTCACCATGATATACATGCCTATGTATGCCTGTATTCAAAGAATTATATTTGTATGCGGTCAAAATTATTTATTCATATTCATATTGCGTAATTACGGGTACAACAAATAATTCATCTTAATATTATAAAGCATAACTTGCAAGAAGTGTTTCTTTCTAAAATAATTTAATTAGCGCCCTCTATGAAAGAGCAGATTATTAATTATTTTAAGTTTACCCTTATACTATGTATACACGTATATTAATGCTCCACGGTTTGGCTCAATCGAACATGTTGACTTGGAGTCGTGCTCGTTGTTGCGTACACATGCTCGAGCAGCTCAACACAAGGGGCCTAGCGGTGGCATAAACATGAAAAAACCCTTATAACTTTGTATTTTAATCCTGGCAACCACACTTACTATCGTTTTGTCATAGATGACAGCGCCCTCCCTTTTCACCAACTTATATTTGTGACACTGAAAATTTCTGTCGAACATAGAGCAAGAAAGGTCCTTGAATGTTTTTTACGAGCCGTTTGGCTAGATGACGAACAAATAAGTATCGAACGAGACGGTACACAGTATGTTGAAACATGTTTAAATGAGAGTAAAACCATCGAGTACGATAGAGTGTGGGTATGGGACTTAAAATTTGTAACGCATGACTTTTAGCGGAATTTTAGGTAAACTTATAGAAACTGACTGGTCAGCTGAGTTGGCATCGCGTTTGGGTCCCACCCAGGCGTCCCATGTTCTATTCCTCGGCTGGCTAAGTCCTCCATCACAACACAAGCAACATTTCCCGCTTACTGTGGTGGTAGTGGGAGATTTTCAAATATTGTCGGGTTATTCGTAACCCGGGAATGTTAAAAAAAAAAATGGGGGCCCCATCAAGGGCAAAGTACACAGTGAGACCCACATTATCATATATAAAATTTGGAAATACATAATATTATTGTATCAACAAAATAACAGAGTGAGGACACATGAATGCATTACTGCCATCTATGAAGTCGAAGATTCCAGATTAATATATGGCTGTTAGTGACATCTTGCGGAGAGTATAAAAAACTATTGTATTTCAATGGTTTTGATTCATTCGAACAAGCTTATAGCTATTTTCCTACAGATGGCAAGTATCCTCAAAATCTATTGACCGAGTTTTTGCGCCACCATCGCTAGAGGTTTTAATTTTTTGCTGTTATCTAGTCGTTTTCTTGGAGACTAATCAATTTTGATCAAACTCTCCTAGGTGATCGCGGGTTGTTTATCTTTGGGTTTGTTTAATAATGGCAAGTAATGTCAGTAAAGCTAAAATGACCCAGATAACCGATTTGCGACTACCTTCTGCGTCATATTTTTGACGGACTTCAAACACCGGGTCTTACTGACGATCACATCACCACATTCCGCAATGTATTCAGATTTTGGCAATAAATCACATGCAATATTGTTTGTATATTCTAAATTATAAAAAATATCATGAAAATGCTTTTGAATACAAAGCACGAATTGCTTACCCATCACATCACGGAAGACGAATATGGCTTAAATTACCTAGTTCGTTGTTTATTATGATAATACATTTTAATTTATTATTGATCCTTCGTACATAATATATGTAATATTTATTAATGAATTTCCTAGTTGATCAAGATCACGGTGTTCTGCTCAGGGGCGAGGTTATTAGAACAACGATTTTTTTTTAAATCCTAAAACATACGCAGGAGGCTCAGAGGAAAATTATTTTGCTCGGAGTCTAGCATCTCTGTGCGGAAGGTCTTTTAAGGAAAGGTAGGAGAGAAGTTCCTGCTGGGAAAGAGAAGGGTTAGACGGGTGGGTAGGAATTTGGGAATCAGCGTGTGCAGGAAATCATCCCTTCCACTGCGTTGCGAGGCGAGAGAGTCCGGCTGGAGAGATCAAGAATCTCACTCAAACGGTCATCTCTTTCCCCTCTCCACTAACTCCAGCTTCTCATACATACATTGGGGACGCCATAGTCTCACTGGCTCCAGACGGTTAGAAATTTTTTTTATGTGAATACCTTACAAGAGCTGCTTCCGTCTTTAGCCAGTGAGACTATGGCATTCCCAAATTGGGTACGTTGTGAGACTGAAGGTAGTGGGGAGGAGAAGTGGAAGACGGGGAAGTATCTGGCTATTCAGATCTGTTCACCAATCACGGCTAAAGCCATTTCCAACAACATTTTGATTCTGAATGGTGGTCTTACTCCAGGGCGATACTTATCTTCCGCTAAAGTATCTTCCGCTCTGGAACGTGCCGCAAAAATACTACATAATATTAATTGTGCAATAACACAAATTAATCAAATATAATTTATGTGCACGCGCCGGGATTCGATCCAGCGACCTTCGGATTGTGAGTCAAGAGCCTTACCCCTCGACCGCGGACACCTCTTTGAAAAGTCATTAAAAGCTGAAAAAAATAATTTTAAAATAGCTCATAACCCTAAAGTAATGTTTGGAACTTACTTAATCAATTTTTTTGATATATTTTTTTCTTCACTTTTAAAGATTTTCAAAAGTGGTTCTGAGTTGATTTCATTCTGAGTTGTCCGGTTACCATGAAGGGTGGGTAAGAATCCAGGAGTCAGTGGGTCCAAGAGTAACGAATGTATTATGTATCCACCCCTCCAACTGCTGTGCAAGGCGGTTCGGAAGAGACCGGCTAGAGAAGTCAAATGGTCTCCTTCAACCGGCCGTCTCCTCCCTCTCCCCACTACCTCCAGCCTCACGATGATATATCCCAATTGGGGATGCCACAGTCTAACTAGCTCCAGACGGCTTGGGCAATTGGAACTCCTGTGCCGTATTAAAAAAACAATTTATAATCATTATATATTAAATACACCTGTCTGAGAGTATCATACTTGTATTGCCTATGATATGTATTGTCTTAATCACACTTTTCTTATTGAATTAAAATTACTTGAATCTTTACACATCAATCTGTCTCTTGACGAATCACATTTAGGAAGATCAAATCCTTGTACTACTGTACCGCCTACTATAAAATAATGTTGCTTTTGATTTCCAAAATACACTCATTAAAGAATGTATTATATACTAATATTAAAAAATATTTCAGGATTAAATACATGTAACAAATGTTCACAATAATGTCCTGTGCATGCAAACTCTATCTAAATTTCTTAATAGACAATAAACAGTGTTAATTTCAAGCTACCTTCCAGGTAAGTATGGTCCTGTATGCATTTTTACGAATTCTTTGGTCGAGAGGTCGGGTGACGTCACAAGCCTATGACGTAATAGTAAAGTACATATGGAAGTAAATGTAATGGAGAAATTCTAAATATTCTGTTGTCGAATTAATTCCGTGACGCGAAGGACAGAAAATTCAAATGGCATTACGTAATATTTTATAGGAACGGAGAACTATTGTTTAATGTATTTACGGGTAACGTCAAATGTGGTTTATATTGGATTGGTACGTCACTGGAGAACATGGCACGATCAAGAGAAGTACTTCTTGCGTACTGCGGGTGAACATACATAAGATTCAGAAAAATTATAATATTTTTTTTATTAGAAGAAGATAATATTAATAAATCTAAACGAAATGTGAAAAAAACAAGACACAGAAAAATAAAAAGCTAACGGTTGCAACTGAGACTCGAACCCAGGATCTCTCGTCTTGTCGGGACGAACAGGACATTAAGATGAAGTTATACGTGAAGTCTTATTTAGATACTATTTAGATTCATCTTTACGGCGAATCGATTTACATTATGAACATCAAAAAATATGCTACGGATAAATTGAAGCTTTTACTAGCTTTTCTATGTATTGGAATCACAATAAAATTATTATTTGCATAATAAAAAATATAAGCGTAAACCACTAAAAAAAATGCTTTTTCATGACTTAACTATGAAGATATAAGAAACAATTTTTTAAAAATACGCCTTTATGGCTAAGACTATTATTGTATGTTCTAACTTTTTTCATTCTTATAAAATTATGCAAAAAATAAATAAAAACCACTTTTTCGTTTATTTACCTCGTGCAAATACGACGCGCGATTTTAAATTTTGTATGGCATGAGAATCAAAATATTTCTGGCGTTTATATTCCTCTTAACCTATTCGGCCACTGATTTATTTTCAAGTCATTTTTGTGATTTTCATATTTCAAAATCGGAAATAACAATATTACTTCGACTATTTTTTTCCATATTTTTGGCAGCTACCTTTTTAAATGGAAACAAATGTTCGAAGAACTGGTTTGTAACCTGGCTAGTGTCTCGGATAAATTCATCGGATTAATGATAAATGTATTCTTCCTCAATGATAAATTGTATTATAATTATATTAGAGAATTATTTTTGAGAAGTTTCATGGCTCTGTGTAACTCCACTTCAAACTCTCGAATTCTCCACTAGAGCTCTAGAACCGAAAGGATTTGCTTTGGTTTTCAAAAATGAAACTGGTTTTGGGAACGATTCAAATATTGTGTATTTCTTTTATTAAATTTTTTCATTACCTATTTTTCATGTTTGCTGACGGTGTTCATTTGAAATATAAATTTCTGTTCGTCTTTGGAAAGTCAATGATACTAAGGGGGCATTTCACCATCCTCTTGATAGCTTATCCATAGAATAACGTGTATGTTCGATTTACGATTAATTTATTTATAAAGTCTGAGTTTACTATTCCGGTACTCAAATCTATGAATAGTGGTTATATATCTGATAAGTTTCTACCTATCACGAGTTTTTTTTTTGTGTATTTATTAATATAAGTTAACCTATTGATAATCTATCAAAAAGATGGTGAAATACCGAGGCTAATGTTTTTTTTATAAATACTTTCAGCTTCACATATCCCACGTTCATAATATTCCGTGATTTTTCACGTATCTGTGCTAGTCAGTGTGCGTAAATATATATTTTAAGAAGTTAGATTTAGACCAGACCTGAAAAGCCAGGTACATCCCCTTCACCTTCCTCATCTCCTTCTCCTTCCCACTATGTTCAGACTCTCAACATAGACTCATTGGCTCCAGACGGTTGGGACTCTTGCGTGGCATTCTCTTTAAAAAACCGCGCGCTCTTAAATTAAAGAAAACGTGAAATTTCAGAATCTCGTCACTTTTGTTTTAGTAGTGAACCAAAGTGTAAAAAAACGGACACGGTCGCAACACAGTTCAATCGATTTATTTATAAATAATAAAAATAATAACAGCTGGATAATTTGTAGAGCGCCGTTTTTGTGAAAAATCAACTCAAGGGCGCCGGAGCTTTCAGTGATCCCATTTTTTGTTTGCGTCCATAAAATCCATACTTCACAGGCTGAAAAGTTAAGAGTGTCGTGCTGGAAGGTATGTTTATTGGCAACCGGATATGTTGGTTGATGTTATGATGATTGGACGCGATAGGCTAGTTAGGAGTACCAGCTACCTGGTGCCGGGTGGCACTGGCTCCACGGGCCAAGATATTGCTCAACCCGCGTTTGGTAAGAGCCACAAGGCTAAGCCGCGCTGACTTTTACATTCGGGGAGCAGTGTGAAACACGGACGGGTAATTAGACATATTCTAGAATAATCCGATAGGTATGATATTTTATAATATTGGGAATATTAATAAATAGTATTGATGGGAATTTATAAGGAATGAGAGGGATTTGTTTTTTTTTCCAAGGATTGAAAGCAAAAAGGAGTGCCATCTTTCAATGAAGTATGAAATACGTCTTATTCTAGGTGTTCGAGAGTTAAGGACGTGTCAAAGTAGGTAGCAAGGTAGGTAGCGTAGATGGTACAGTAAATATTTTTGTATTGGAAAAAAAAACATGGAATTTCGAAAAAAAAATGCATTTTACTTCTATCATCATGAAAAATCACCTCCCGAAGTTAGTACCTACACTTTACCCCCGGACAACCTTTTTTTTTATATTAGCTCTACACAGGAGGCCTTGAGGAAAGAAAATCAATCAAAAAGAAAAGGGATTTTATAGAATGGAAAGTGATGAAATTCTGGGAAGGAAAAAGGCATGAAGGGTGGGTAGGAATCTTGGGGTTAAACATGTTCAGGAGTGACGGACGTATGAATCCACTCTCCCACCGCGGTGCAAGGCGATGGGTCGAGAGTGTCCAGCTGGAGAGGTCAAAAGGTCTCTCTCAACTAGCCCCGAAACTGCGCGCCACGCAGTAATTGGGCAAACCCTTCCGCCGTCAAAACTTAGACAAACCCATTGACATGTTGATATCTCTATAGACAAACCTTACCCCGCGAACTCAGGCACCTATGGCAGGGGTGTTGGTTGTCTAATAAATGGTTCCTGGGGCGGCGGTACCCATACCAGCCCTCCAAATTGAGTATAATATTAGAATACCTGAGTGTTTTGTAAGAGAAAAGCGGGGAAAATCCAAAACAATTAATTATCGAGTTGCTTGTGTTTTTTTAATTTCACGTATTTTTTTAAGTTTTGATTTTTTTTTTCATAGAGTCAGGCCATCATCCTTAAAATAAATAAAAATTTGCTTCGATTCGGACCAATAATAATAATAATAAAAATCTCCCGATATTTAAAAAAAAATTATGTGAATGCTACACGAGAGTCCCAACTACTCGCGACTGAAGTCTATCTAAGGCATCCCCAATTGAGGTATGTTGTGAGGCTGAGAGTATTAAGAGCATTATTAGTAATCGGGGAGGGGAAGGAGACGGGGAAGTACCTGGCTGTTCAAAACTGGTCACCAAATACGGCCAAAGCCATTTCAAGCAACGTTTCAATTCCGAATGGTGATTTTACACCACGGCGACACTGAGAGTATCTTTCATTCTTGAACGTGCTGCACGTATGCTAAATATTATTTTAAATTAAAAGATTGTGAAAAAATACAAATAACATTTATTTACGCCGGATTTGAACTCCACGATTCGAAATTTAACTTTTTTTTAATAGTTATCCATACTAATATTATAAATGCGAAACTGCTCGAGTTTGTTTATGACCTTTTCACGCATAACACAATATAAAGCTTTAATAATTCTTTCACCAATATAAAGCTAAATTATATGCGCAGACTACAGGTTGTATATGATGGTAAGTTCTGGCGTTATGAAATTATAAATATTAAAATATTATATTTGTTATAGGTTTTCTGTCGCTAACAAAAGCGAGTTTTTGCTAACGTCAGAAAAAAATCTTTTCCATGGAAACAATGTTGATATATTTTTGGGCTCTATGCTGGTAGGTACTCAGTCTACTGGTCAGCTACTACTGCAGAAAATTCAAATATTAGAATTCTTTTTTTTTTTGGACAAGCTTGGAATAAATGTCAGATGAGAGTTCCTATATTAAAAAGTATAATTCGTAACGATTATAAAGACTGAATGATAAATAGAGTATTTTTTTATTATATTAACGAACTTCCAAATATTTAAATAAAAATAAACATCCGAAATGTTTGTAAGCGCATAAATTCCGAACGAATGAACAAAATTGGATAAGTAATCCTTTTTTTCTTTGAGCTATAGCATTATGAAATTTAGGTGGTAGGCGAGATGTTTGAAAACTGAATGTAAGGGAATGAATATATGGAATGCGGGAGGGGATGGGGGTGGGGGGGGGGGAGATAATTGATAAGTGCAAGAGCTACAGTAATTTCCCGTAATACCATGCGAGCGAAGCCACGGGGAAAAGCTAGTCAGAAATAAATCGTAATAATTTAATTTAGTTTGCCACAAATTGAAAGCCCGGAATCTCAGGGTTCATTGCTGAGTACCTTACAATTTTGCCACGGAGGCCATTAAAACTCGCGTGCCGCTGGTTGTCGATCTAAAGGGTCCCTTCAAATCTTTGAAAAAAAAGTTGTTCATGAATCAAAGTTGGAATAAAAACGGAGCTACCAATCAGACCAAAACAGAGCAATTATTGTGGCAATACCTCCTCGTACCAACCTTAGACCATTACCATCCGATGTAGGTAAGTACTACCTCCTACACACTCACAAGTAAGTACCTACTGTGTAGTAGTTATTGTTATAGTTATGTAGGTACCAACACTTCAATAATTCATTATTGCTGTGTCCACATGTGCAACAGAGCTTAAAATCAAAATATAAGATATGCAAATCGCCCAAATATAGATACTACGTAATCATGACGAGATTCATATTTAAATGGTCAGCAAATTATCGAGGTTTTGATCAGTTCTAAAATGTTTTCTGCCGGCAGATATATGTAGTCAGTTTAACAGACACTTTATTTTTATTTTATTTATTTATTATATTACATTAGATACAATTAAATAGCAAAAATAACATAATAATAATATTTCAAGATAACTGTAAATATTAAAAATGTGTACAAATGTTATTATGCCTTGCAGGTCGATATTAGTTCTTAGCTAGGCAGATTGCCTGTTCTAAGGAACCAATTGCGGATGAAAAAACCAGACATGTATTTTGTAATAAAATGTTGTTTTTATTTAATAAAATAAAATACTTTTTTGTTTAAAACCACGAATTTATTAATTTATGAACCGACCGGTTTCGCTTTAATCAAGCATCTTCAGGGTACAAATTAATACTGTAATACTTTTTTGTTTAAAACCACGAGATTTATTAATTTATGAACCGACCGGTTTCCTGAAGATGCTTGATTAAAGCGAAACCGGTCGGTTCATAAATTAATAAATCTCGTGGTTTTAAACAAAAAAGTATTTTATTTTATTAAATATGTCAAACCACAAAGTGAGTGCTTTCTACAATAATATGTTGTTTTTATTTATTTTTACTTGTGGTCAGCAAGTAAAACAAGATTTATCAGCAAATAATGTAAACCCCAATCTAACCTAACTTAATCTAATCGAATCGTACTGAGTACTGAGTCTTAGTTTTACTTCTCAATACTGCGTACTGAGTCTTAGTTTTGAATTGCTGGAGACAATACGAGAATAGCGTTTCCCGGTGAAATAGTAATCTTCAGCTCTCGGAAAGCGCACACCAGATACTAAGTTCTGTGAGCGTGCTTTCAAAGAGTCAGGACCTAAAGCCTGGAATGGACACAGAGTGATCACTGACTCGGCGGAATTTAGAGTTAAACTAACTCATCTTTTCAGACAGTCGTATCCATAAGTAAAAAAAAAAACCTTTCACCTTCGCCTTCACTGCCCGCGACATTGTAAATGCCTAACTAATTGTGTAAATTATAAGCAGGTTCTTATTTGTAAGCTTTTGTAAAGGTCATTTCATGGAAATTCTCCACTCCTACTTTCTCTAGCCTTCCAAAATAAATATTAACTCAAATTTGGCATTAATCTTCTTATAAATATATCTAATACCAACAGTGATGGGGGTAGCAATTGTAAAATCGTGCAATATTAAGTATTTTAAATATAATTTCCTCCACGTGCAAAGTCGTGTATTCTCAAAGCATAAACTTTCTAATAAAAGTGTGTTTATCGGAAATGACCTGTCAGGTAAGTATTTCATAACAAATTGCACAGCGCTCTCGAGGTGATTTTTCACAAAAACGGCGCTCTACAAATTATCCAAATATTATTATTTTATGCGTATACCTGAAGTGTGAACTTTAACAAGTCACGAACTACATATTTTTAAGTTTTTACTTTGGACCCAGAAATCAGAACTTTTACATTCTGCACCGTAATTCGTTTATTAAAACCCCTTGTTAAATCTTTGTAAATAGTTAACAATATTTTAGTAACTAGGCAACATTAACAAGGCAACTAGTCGTGTGAATAGCCTAAGAGGTGTTACTTTGAAAAAGTGACCCTTCCAAAAATAACAAAAATTATTATTACAAAATATATAATTTACGTTTGCCCAAATGTGTAAAACAGTCAAATACACTATTAAAGACACAACATTATTCAATGTTGATATTTTTACTTAACCAATTTTAAAATGTGGCAATTAACAAAAATTACAATTGAAACTAATGGTTCATTGTTGTTCTAGATTCTCAAAAAAAACAAATCTGCCACACTTCTAAACTTCTTAGAAAAAATGGAACACCATTAAGACGTATTTTTTAAGATAAAATAAAGTGAAGACATTATGAGAAATTATTGCGAAAGAAGAAAACATATTAAGGCACACGTGTGGATAGTTAACATTTTAGTGAAATTACAACTTTGATTATTAGAAAGAAAGAAGAAAGATGAGATGGGAGAAAGAACACGAGGAATGGTTTAGTTCGGCAAAATAATAAACAAAGAACAATGGAAGACAATGCCTTAAAAAGTCAATGTTTATACCAAAAAGCGAAGGCAGTAAAACAATTACTTTGCTCTTAACGTCATGTTTATAAGTGAATATTAGTTGAAAGTTATTTTTGGTGGTCTTTGAGGGAATAACCAGATACAACAGGAAATATGTACTTTTTAAATCTAATTCTAGACGCATACAAAAAAATATAAATTGATCTTAAAAGATTGTTATTTTATCTAGTAAAGTTATGTTTTAAAATTTGAAAAAATGTGTTCATTTTTATTATAATAACGTTATTCTGTTGGTAGTTAGCAGATTTGTTAAATTTTCAAACAAAATATTGCATTATACAACACACATTTGAAATCATATAGATACTGCAAATTATATCAATAAGTTATCTAGGAAAGCTACTTTTCAGAATTTTAATTTTAGTTTTAATAAAATCATTAAAACAATGCAAGCACGTTTTTGCAACGAAAATACTTTAATTTCCCTATTTATTTACAGTCTTACAAAGTAATGTATTTCAATTTTTTTCACAATTAAAATACATTACTTTGTAAGACTGTAAATAAATAGGGAAATTAAAGTATTTTCGTTGCAAAAACATGCTTGCATTGTTTTAATGATTTTATTAAAACTATAATGTATTTCAATTTTTTTCACAATTATTTGGCTTAGACATTATTGAAAAATTATAATTCCTACTTACGATAAAAAAATAATTACAAAAATTTTATAATTTTATCATTAAGCATTTTTATTGCTAATTTGAATGAAATAAAATCGATAGCTATTTTATTAGTTTAAAATGCTGGTACGGAGAATAATCAATCTTTCTCATCGCAACCGCCCTGTAGAGTTGCAAAGGTTTTGAAAATTTGAATTCTCAGCGGGCACTAAAAAGGGCTGCCTTTACACACATAAGTAAAATTTACAACTTCAATTTCAACCTACTCCAAAAGTTTTTTTAAAGTAATATAGATATAGACCACTAGCGTGTCGGTGACTTTTCCTTTTTTTGTTAAGTTATTTCTTATAGGAGTTAGAACCTTCCAAAAATCGTTAAAATTGCCTGGTTTGAACGCCATCAAAGTACGTTCAGTGCACAAACGAGACAATGTATTTTTAAAAAAAGCGAAACGTACAGGCATAGAATATTTTCTTCTAATACAGTTAGTAAAAAAATTTTAAAAAATGGTCCCGTTTTGGAGGAGAAAAATGGGGAATACGAAACTTTGATTTTGATGATTGTATTTAGGTATTATCAGCCTCAGGTGCAGTTGTCCCTTTCGCTCGGTATTCGGGGGAGTAAGAGTGACACCAACAGTTTGGTAAAATACCTATTCTTCAATTTCTCGGCGACAGACTTTCCTCTTTAGGGCCAATTGCATCGAAAATAATTAAAGTAAGGTTTAAAGTTAAATACTTAAACCGAGTTTAAGCCCTAACTAAAGTTAAGCTGCAATTCAGCACAATTAAGTTGCATCAACATTAAAAAAGTTAGTTTATAGTTACCAGTGTTGCCATCGAAATGGCTTCGAATTTTCCTTGGATTTGACATATTTAAATACTAATAAACACACAATTTATTTTTACGAGTGTCAACACTAACCAAATCGGGGCGATTTCTTGACGTTTGACGGTTATGGAGGTTATGATTGGTTTATTTATGTTATGGAGGTTGTTTGATATTTCACAGTTGCAGTTTAAAAACGTCAATAACGTTTGTGGAATGATGATATTATTATATTGTGGCCGAAGGCGGGCTATTATTGCTCTGCTGTCTTACACACGAAACAATACTTTTATGCACCCCAGAAATGTCTCCTGTACATCTTTGCGTCGTTCCCGTTACATACAAATTCATTTCTACCTGGTCCACAGTACAAACATCATGATTTCTGATATGACTAAAAAATTGTTTTGTTTCAGTGCCGTTGCATTTATTGAAATATTACAATGCTAGTAGCTATAAATTATTAAGATAAGTTTGAGTAAACACTTGTTTGTAAATCTAGTGATCTCATTGGCATTGTTGGAAATGAGTAAAGTTGATTGCCTAACCGTACTTTTTTGGTCCGAAATCTGGCAATAAAATTCATCTAATCAATAATACAATAAATTGATTATCAAAACCCGGGTTGTTGAGACATTTTTTATTATTATTTTCTATTAAAACAAAATTTCATTTCTTTCTGACGGATGACAGCTGACAACTTTACCAAAATCTAACTTTAAACTCTCAACATCGCTGGGTTAAATAAAAGTAACTTTTTTGTAACTATTTAGTTAACTTTTATTTAAACGAAGTTGAAACAACCCATTTTTGTAAGAAATGATAAAAATGTTACTTTTATTTAACTTTAACTAAAAAGTAACTTTAACTATTTTCGATGCAACTGGCCCTAAGTGAGATTTTGATAAGTTACTCACAGGAGCATTTTCACATGTGTTCAACTTATGGTAATTAACGCGCACGGAAGTTGTTCGGAAGTTCAACTTACATAAGTGCTCAAAGCGACCGTTACATCTGTAAATTCATTTCCTGTCAACAACTATTTCTGCTGTAAAATTAAGGTGATTTTGTCAATAAAGACGAAAGGGTCCAAATAAAGTGTTGGAATTTGGAATAGAAGTTGACTTGAGAGAAAAAAAACTCGTACATCTACGCTCTCCACACGCTTTTGTTCCGTTAACGGCCGAAATTAGCCGAAGAGAACGGGACGCTTAGAGTGTAAGAAGAGTATAATATGAAGCGAATGTGAATGGAAGAAGTCGGGGACACCTGAGGAAGACATAACACGATCAAATGAACCAAATACTTGAGTCGTGCCATGTCAAGGATCAGAATAACAGAAGGATATGTATGTATGAGACGATGTATGAATGTGAAGTATCATCATTGCCATAGTCCCAACTACTCCCGTCTGGAGCCAGTGAGACAATGGCATCCCCAGTTGGGGAAGGTAGTGGGGAGGGGAAGGAGATGGGGAAGAGAAGGGTGGGGAAGAACCTGGCTATTCAGTTCTGGTCACCAAACACGGCTAAAGCCATTTCAATCAACGTTTCAATCCTGAATGGTGGTCTTACACAGGGCGAGTATCTTTCACTCTGGAACGTGCCGCAAACATACTATTTATTATTTTTAATTAATTAATTGTGTAAAAACACTAAATAATCAAATAAAATTTATTTGCGTACGCCGGAATTTGAACCCGCGACCTTCGGATTTCTAGTGAACGTCTGGTTATTGAAATGTCGCACTTGTGGAAGAGTTTCAAAATATAAATAAATTAACTTGATGATAACAGAAATTTAATATCACTGAAAAAAGCAATAGATACGCTCCATTTTAAACAGTTATGTTTCATATATTATTTTTAATTTCAATATTTTTTTCTTTGGAAAAAAAATTGTTTTGCTAGCTGTAAAAATATTAACTTCCTTTTTACCTACCCTTGCCGAAGTAGGGTTCAGTGGTATAACTGTGAACGCAATAAAATAAAGTCATATAATTATCTAGCGGTACTTCGGTACACACCCACAGACTTCATGGGCACATTTTTTGTATGGATTCTCCCCAAGCTAGCAACGTATTTTCCTCTCTATCCTGATTTGAAGAAGGTTTGAAGCCTTGTAAACAGTGTCGTATTTTATTTTAATTAACAGGACATTATTACCAAGTTTAGAAGTCGATAAATCGTTGGATAGGACGCTCGATTAGTAGTCAAATGGATTGATTTGGATAGATAGATTCCTAATCATAGCGGTTACCAAGCGACTGAATCCTTTTTCAGAATAAGTTTTTTTGTGAATACCTCACAACAGTCCCAGCTGCTCCCCTTAGGAGCCAGTGAGACTAAGGCACCCCCAATTGGGGTATGTTGTGAGGCTGAAGATAGTGGGGAGAGGAAGGAGTTGGGGAAGAGCAAGGTGGGGAAGGTAACTGGCTATTCAGATATGGTCAGAGCAAGGTGGGGAAGGTAATTGGCTATTCAGATATGGTCACCAGACTCGGCAAAAGCCATTTCAAGTCACGTTTCAATTCTGAACAGTGGTCTTACACCAAGGCGATACTGAGAGTATCTTCCACTCTGGAACGTGTGGCAAATATACTATATATTATTTTAAATGAGTTGATTGTGAAATAACAAAAATTAATCAAATAAAATTTATTTGCCCACGTCGGGATTCGATCCCGCGACCTTCGAATTACGAGTCAAGAGCCTTACCGATAGACCACACCGGCCTTCAAGTTAAAGTAGTCCTAGAGAGAGTTTATACCTACGTTACCGACGTTGTATCCGATCTCTCACTGGAACTATTTTAATTAAAATAATAATAATTATATAATATCATCATCATCATCTTCGTCCCCTTATCCTATTCGGGTCGGGGACCCATTGCATCGACAAGGCTCCTCCATACGTCCCTGTCTTGAGCTGACTGTTCGGCCTCCGACCATGGCAGTCCCATCCTCTCCTCACACAGTTTCTGGAGTTGCCTCACCCAACTGTGTCTGGGGCGGCCCACTGGACGTCTGCCCTCTGGAATCGCCCATAGTATCTTCCTCGGAATTCGGTCATCAGGCATTCTTAGTACATGCCCAAGCCACCTCAGTTGCGATTTTTCTATGAAGAGTAGCAGTGGTTCAATGTTTAGATCGTCGATTTTCTTAAATAATCTTTATTACAGGATGGTAATCCTATTCAAATACAAATAGCAAAATTTATATAACTTTAAATAAATGTGTATAATAAGTCAAATATGTTGAATATTTGGTCTGTGTCAGTCATTCTATGTAAGTATTGTTTTAATGTTACTACTCTCCTCTACAGCAAAGAAACTTCGGTTTCTGTACCCATTTGCGTTCATAGCACGAGCGTCACCTTGAAATCAGAACCACGGGTGCAATAAACATTGACAGGTGAACAGTAAACACACTATTTGGTCATCCTTTACAGGAGACCTATTATATACACATCCAGTGTCCTAACCGACATCATGACAGGTGAGTAGACCTGAGACAGTGGGACCTGGACCCATATATCTTCCTTGGCGAGGACAATTGCTAAATAACATGCAAAACACAATGCACAATTCAGTTCTTCGGTTCAGATTCTTTTCAGTATAAGTCCTTGTGTTCTAGTTACAAGACTTAGACCCGGCAAATCATTGGTACGTATCCTCGCTATGTCCCAGTATATCAGCCAGTCCGTATCATTGCTTTGTACGACATTCCTCGCTCCAATTTAAGCGGGCCCACAGAATAGTTTCTATTTTAGACGCCGAGGCGCTAGCAGTCATACGCCAAATTTGATATTAAGGTGATCCAATAGTCCAAGGAAAAATCGAAATCGGAATTCACGCCCTTTGTGGGAGGAGTTTAAAAATACTTAAGAAAAGGCTTTTGGAAAGGTTGAAAAAGGTAGGTAGACCTAATACTTTATTTTTTTCCAGGCTTATTAAAAGACTTATAATAAAAACGACCAATATTTTTAAGGGCCAAGATATGTTCTACACGCAGTATTTAATTGAAGCATCTATAATATTTCTAAGCGATCAAATTTTCAAAACAAAAATACATGATTTTGTGTGATTTTGCGTTATTACGCATGGCTTCATCTTAACATAAATAATATTTACGTAATTTGCATAATTTTACAAGTAGAGACTATTATTTGATAAAGAATGGCGATGTTGTCAATTGATAATGAATCAAAAATAGTCTTTTAAGGGAATTTCAGAGTTTCAACGTCAGGACAGTTTGTTTTCAGCGGTTACTTTCATTAATAGTGTACTGACTCTAGCAAAATAAACACTAGAGGATGTAGATGATAGAAATAAATAGAGGATGAAGATGACAGTAAAGAGCTATATAACTAGAGAGATGTACAACTCATGTATAGAGTAGATTTGTTTTTTAAAGAAAAAAGAAACACGTTCCTCTATTAAATTTAAAGATAATGCATGTCATATTGGTGGCATCTAGGCTTTCGACCTATTTACTGATTATGCTTTAAACTGTTAGGCTCGACATTCCAAACAAGCTGAGCTTATAATCAACTGATACCGGGCATAGGCCCGACATATTAGGTACGATGTTCTTTCTCTGAGAAGCCGCAAATTATTTAGTTTTTTTTTTAGACACCGAGGCGTTAGCAGTGATACACATTTGACATTTACTTAAATAATTGCATACTTTCATCTCGCCGAAATTTACGTAAATTACCTTCTTTTATCAGTAGGTATGGACTTGGACGATTTATCGAGCGATGAGGAAGATCGATTGTATTAATTGATAAAGGATGATACTCAATTGTTATGTGGGGGACTTTATGAAACCCGTAAATTAAACTGCAGTCGTTGACATTTTGCGACATCGCGATGTCAGTGTTTTGCAAAGAAAAATAAACACGTTTCTCTATTGAAATCATAGATAAAACGTGTAATATTGGTGATGCTATGCTTCCGACCTGTATGTATACGTACTTTGTGCCTAGCCAAGCTAAGCTTGACATTCCAACCAAGCCGAGCTTAAAATCAATTGATATACCGGGCCTTAGACATTATATTATTATGTAATAATAATACAAGGGTGGATCTTTCTCATATTCAGTGTAGTAGAAAGTATGAAAGTTGTTTAAAAGATAGAGCAAACCTGGCTTATTTGATTGTTCAATTAGTCATTTGGAAAATAATTTCCCCCAGGGCCTACGACATCTTTGGAGACGTGTAGGGGCTCTTTTTAAAGAAATGAAAGAGCGGTAGTTCTAGGAAGGAAAAATGTTTTGAGGGTCAGTGTGTCCAGGAGTGACCATGCATTTATCCGTCCTACTGTGGTACAAGGCGATGGCTCGAGAGAGTCCTGCTGGAGAGATCAAAGGGTCTCCCTCAACCGGTCTCTTCCCCTCTACTGAGAAAGAACCAGTGGAAAGTAGGTTACCTCAAATCGGAGTTGGTTGTGCAGCTGAAGAAGGCGGGGAAGGAGATGGGAAAGTTAAAGGTTCACAAGTACCTAGCTAATCATATCTGGACACTAAATACGGCTAATGCCATTTAGAGCCAATATTATTTTTGTGAGTGAAATGAAGATACTCTCAGTATCGGCCTGGTGAAAGACCACCACTATGAATCGAAATGTTACTTAACATGGTTTTAGGCGTTTTTGGTCTGACTACCCAGGATAAACTTCCTCTTCCCCATCTCCCTTGCTTACCCCCTCCTTTCAGTTCCACAACATTCGGATTATTAATGATAATGATAGTTGGGCAATTTTTATAGGGCCAATTTTGAAAAAAAATTCACCCCAAGGACGCTGTTAAAATATGCCATTTTTGGCATAATCTAATTATATACAAACATATGTAGAAAATATAACTACTTATGTGACAGGTCACTTTATTTAATTAGTTTTATTAGATAGTAATAAGAATTCGCTTGGAGGAGGTACGATTTCGCACGTAGAGGACACAATATTAATAAGATTTTACAGAGTGCCATAGTTTTACTAACTGCGGACAGTCGGAAGCAGTTGGGGCTCTAGTGCGGTATTAACATTTAAAAAAAAACAATTGTATGTAATTTCAATGTCCTTCAACAGACGTCGTTAGTACAGGCAATTATGTGTATTTTTGAGAGGTTTCAACACATGTCAGTAAAGTAGTACTGGATTGTGTTAACTATCGCCGTTCTTGTCCAATACCCGAACGGTTACGGAAATAGCCGATGATATCCAATTGACAGCTGGGCACCTGAAGTGCCGAGTTTCCTTGCTACACAATTATACAGAGCATCCATTCTAACGGACGTTAGTTCCAGTTAAATATTCATTTCAAACCTTACGCTAACGTAAATAGAGTAAAATGTAATCTTAACCACGAATTTAATTGTAGATTCCTAAATATATGTCAAGAAATCCCAATCACTGAAATCCATTTTATTTTTATATGAATACCGCACAAGAGTCCCAACTGCTCCCGTCTGGAGCCGGTGAGACTATGGCATCCCCAATTGGGGTATGTTGTGAGGCTGAATGTAGTGGGAAGGGAACTCCTTCATGGGAAAGAGGAAGGCTGGAAGTACCTGGCTATTCAGATCTGGTCACCAAACACGGCCAAAGCCATTTCAAGCAACGTTTCAATTCTGAATGGTGGTCTTACACCAGGGCGATACTGAGAGTATCTTCCACTCTGGAACGTGCCGCAAATATACTACATATTATTTTAAATGAATAAATTGTGAAAAAACACAAATTAATCAATTAAAATTTATTTGCCACGCCGGGATTCGATCCCGCTACCTTCGGAATGCGAGTCAAGAGCCTTACCACTGGACTACGCCGGCCGTCAGTTGAAGAACATTACAAGAACTGAGAATAAAAAAATATTTAGATGTAATAATTTTGCCGGAAAGCTGGGTGGATTCAACTCGTCAATTCGCACCTGAAATTGCTCTGAATTCACGTGTAAATTATCCACGCTTCCTGACAAAACCTGGCTATTGTTCACACTCCCCCAAAACAGTAGCCGGGGAGATCTTTGTGCTCACAGTTAAACAAGTTAAAACAACCTTTGTTCACTTTTGCGTCAATTGCCCCCAGAAGAATGTCTCAACAGTTTGTTCTTCAAACAAGCTTAAAAAAACTAAAAAAAATAACAATTAAAAAAAGTAGCTAGTAACTATCAGCAACATTTACAAGGGTGTTTTTTTTTTGCTTGAATATCCTTTTATTTTTTAAAGCTCACAAAGGTAGAGTTACTAGGTTTTTATTTATTTTAAAATTTTCTTTGTTCATTTCTTCGATGGTAACATAATTTGTGGATTTTTCGACCACCATGCTAGGACCATGCCCGTGTAATGGTGGTCAATGGATATTCTATTTTAACTCTGACATAACAAATACTTCATCTAGATTTTTTAAATTGATTTGTGTTATTTGCCACCAACACGTAAAGGGCAACGTATTCGCGGCCCGTTTCATACAAATCTTAAATTTTGATTTGCGATCAAAATACCCAACCAAACTGAAAAATTATTTTTGTAAGCAAAAGTTATATCAAATATCTAGTACGGATGTGAGCTGCTTTATTTATTTTTGCTTTAAATTATACGATACAGGCCATTAAAGGTTTTTGTGTTTCACGATTTTAAAGGCAACTTGGGCAATTAATTGTGAGTAAATGAAAAACAAAAAACTGTCAAAAGAAGCGAAGCTAGCCGTCCATAATGGAGTGCTGGTACCAACCCTGATGTATGGCAGTGAGGCATGGAACTGGCAGAGAAAGGATGAAAGCAGACTGAATGCTGTAGAAATGAGATCGCTGAGACGTATGTGTGGTAAAACCAGGTATGGAGATCCGCAAAGAATGCAAGGCTAATGTAAGCATAAAGAGTAAGATTAAGAAAGGGACGCTCAGATGGTTTGGGCATGTAGATCGAATAAATGAGGAAAGGAGTGTAAGGAGAATATATGACGCAAATGTGAATGGTAGACGAAGTCGGGGACGTCCGAGGAAGACATGTCACGACCAAATGAATCAGATACTTGAGTGACGTCAAGAGTCAGAATAATAGAAGAGCATGTATGAGGCGATGTATGAATGTGAACGAGGCAAGGAGTGTGTGCCAAGATCGAGTTGTTTGGCGGTCCGTCCTTTCTGCCTACCCCTGCGGGAAACAGCGTGATGTTTAGTTGGTTAGTTAGTTAGTTAGCCATTTAATAAAAATTTATTATATTCTATGATTTTTTTATTAATTATTTTTACATGAAATGACAAAAAAGTGAGGTGATCAAACCTTCTCAAAACTTTCTCTTCTTTCTTTCCTTAAAAATACCCTCCACACAGCATCCCCAAAGGTGACGTAGGCCCTGTGGGAGGTTGTTTTCCTCAGGATCTTCTGTGACGGGAGTATGTAAAAAAAGAGGTGTGTTAGGCATATTTGCAGTGTATCTAAGAATTTCGAAAGGGGATTTACTAAAATTAACCGAACGCCTAAACGGCTAAATATTTGGTCAAGTTTTATTGTGGCGTAACAAAATATTTACCTGAGACCATAAACGTAACAACGAACTTACCGAAGCTTAGGACATTGAAAAAATACATAATTTACAATCCTTGAGAAATTACAAAGTCGACCGCAAGATAAATTTTCCAGCAGGAGTTTGGAATTACTTTATTGCACGTGGAGCAATGCTAAAAGGCCTGCGTGTCGAACCTAAATATTTAGGTTCGGAAAACAAAGCAGGCTTTCTGTTACCTGCGTAGGACGGTAGCCTTAGCAACAGGGGGTAGTTTTGGCGTTTGTTTACCTTCGTTCGCTGATTGGTGATTGTTCATTCCTCCCTTTAGTCATGACTGGATAAGCAGAGAAGTAAAGCCGCTACAACCTTCTGCAATTCCACATTTATTTTTATTCTTATGTACCAGAGTCCCTATTGCCCCAATCGTCTGGTGCCAGTGATACTATGGCATCCCAATTGGGATATGTGTGAGGCTGAATGTGGTGTGGAGAGGAAGGAGACGGGGAAGAGGAAAGTTGGAAAGTACCTGGCTAATCAGATCTGGTTACAAAACATGGCTAAAGCCATTTTAAGCAACGTTTCGATTGTGAATGGTGGTCTTCCATCATGACAGTTGATCCCCGACAGCATATTTATATACAACTAGCGAGTTCTCGGAATGCGTTGCTATGCCACCTAACAAAGAAATTGTTTCTCTCTGCGTGTCCTTTCCCATTCATCCCGTTCCCCTTCCTCTCCCGCGTCCTCTTCCCTTCTCGCGTTCCCACTTTGCCTTCTCCGCCTTCCCTCTCCCCACTCCCCTCGCCCTCTTTCCCCGTCCCGCGAACCCCTCTCCCGATTTCCCCTCCCCCCTCCCGGGTTTCCCTCCCTCCTCCCACATTCCATCCATTCTCGGTACGTTCAGTTTTCAAACAGCTCGCGTGCCGCCTATTGCAATTTTTTTATACAAATTTCATAATGCCAGAGCTCACCGAATACAGTATATACAGAAACCATCGCTGGCAGGCACACATCAAATCCCTAAAATTTCATAGCAATCGGATGAACTGTTAGCAACGCATAATTTCATGAAGCCAGAACTCACTATTGTATATTGTAAGATTCGCGGGCATGCGCACATCAAATCCCCAAAGTTTCATCGCAATCGCACGAATGGTTTAGCAACGCATAGCATACATACATAGACAGAAACAAACATATATTTTCATTGATATACAATATGCAGTCGATTTAGGGAAAATAAGATATACATATCTACTTACACAAAATATAACTAAATATCCCTGAAGGGTATGCAGAGTGGATGTACCACCGAATCACGAACGTGTAAAACAGATTTCCATTCAAACATACCAAAAATAAAATTTCCTGTCCTTTCTACGGTTCCATGCCAACTCAGAATAAACTCAACTCAACACCTCATTGAAAAGTCATTAAAAGCTATGAAATAAATAAATTAATAAATAGCTCGTAAACTAATCTAACGTAACCTATTTCACGAATTTTTTAATATATATTTTTACATCACTTTTAATGACTTCTAAAAGGAGGTTCTGAGTTGATTTCATTCTTAATTGTTCGGTCACCTCTTTACACTGTATACGCACAAATCTAATTGACGTAAATAAATTCGTTTGTTATCCATGCAAACTTATCATTAAAGGTATTTTTTAATATTTAATTAAATGAAGACAATATTAGCGAAAGTCAATAAAAAATCTGTAGACGGAAAAATCAGAAAAAGATATTGGCACCTCTGAGACTTGAACCCAGGACCTTCCGCTTTCCGAGCGATGACTCTCACCACTGCGCTAAGGCGTCTATATCCGGTTTGGTCATTTTTAAGTATAACATAGTTCGACTAAGAATTACCAACTTCTTAACATATAGTTTTATTGGCTGCTATCTTTTCTAGATTTTCGATTGAGTTTCTCTAATATTGTCTTCATTTCATTAAATATTACAATTTGGAGTTTTTACTCATAAAGTTAAAAATAAAAATAGGTATTTTTTAAAGTTAATTTTTGGTTTGAAATTGATAAAAAATGCACAAAAAATATAATTGTATAAAATACGAGTGTGCTTTAGACCACACGACTGAAGTAACACTTCTATGAGAGGAAGAGAGAAAGAAAATGTGCCCGCACAGCTCTCTCTTGCTTCTACAGTGTGATACAGACTGAACTGTGTCTAAGATATACGTTATATACGAAACGTAACTAGCTATGAGAGAAAGAGAAAAAGAAAATGTGTGTTCGCATCTCTCTCTCTTGCCCCTACAGTAATATACGAAACGTAACACTCTCTCTTTCTATCTACACTAACTTAATCTAATCTCCCTCTCAACTTCCGTTCGCCTCGCCCGACACTTTTCGTAACGCTCTCGTCACGCATTTACCAGCTTATTCCCCAAGTCAAGCATGCGTAAAGAAGTTTTACTTCAATAATTATAATTTCGGGGATCAACTGGTCGGGTCACCATATTATTTTTATGAATGAATTGTTTTCAGCATATTGTCTTGGAACTCGAAACATCACAAGAATGTCCTCCAGATTCGTAACAAAACACATTTGCAGCATTTCCATTGTCCATACTAAAAATATATAAATAATTTCAGTATGTAGATATTTGAAGTTACGCAACAATATTCATTGTTTACTGGAATAACAACCGATTCACCCTTTTAAAAAAACAAGGTGAAAAACACAAGTAATTTGGTACGCTCCAAAATACAGAAAACAAAGAGCTGTTCCATCAGCAAAAATAGTTCTAACATCTTAAATAATGTCCAAAAGGTACAAAAAATTTAAACAACCCTTTGCTGGCCTTTACCGTAAACCGAGTAGCAATTCATTTCGTTTTTGCATCATAAAATAGGAGCATTTGATTTATCTTTTAATGGCGGTTTAAAGTAAACGCCATAAATTATTCGTGGTGCTGGAATTATAAAATGAGTCGGTACCCAAATATGTAGTAATAAAATTATGAATAACTCAGAAAGGCAAGTATATATTCTAATTTGTTGTAAAGTATGGTTCTGTTTTGTTAGTCAATCGTTGGTATGTTTTGGTTTTGTTTTGGCTGCATTGCGTTCGTCGATGTATTTTGAAATATATAATTCATTATTGTATAACGCAAGGTCGGTAGGATTTTGGAAAAGGGTTTAAGTGTATATTTATATGACTACCTATTCGAAATATAACTAACAGTCGTACGTGCGAAGTTTTACCACAGTCACGCTTCGGGGTTCTCATTTCTACAGCCAATGCTAAGGGCCAATTGCATCGAAAATAATTAAAGTAAGGTTTAAAGTTAAATATTTAAACCGAGTTTAAGCCCTAACGAAAGTTAAGCTGCAATTTAACTCAATTGAGTTGCATCGAAATTAAAAAGGTAATTTAAAGTTACCAGTGTTGCCGCCGGAATGGCTTCGAATTTTCCTTGGATTTGATATATTTAAAGACAAATAAACACAATTTATTTTAAATATTTTTATAGTTGTTTATATTTAAACGTCCAGCGATCTTTAATATTCTTTAAAATGTGTTTTTTTTGTAAAACAAATATAAAAATGCACGAGAGATGACGAAATATGCTTTATTTTACATCTACTTTTTTATTTCTCTTTTATATTCAACAATATCATTATTTAATTTTTAAAAACTTTTTTATTATATTAAAATATAATAAAAAAGTATGAATATGCAAATTAGATCAGTGTCCTTTCTACATTTTTCTAAAGAAGAAATGTTTAAAGTTTGTTCAATTTCATAATATTACTCGCCTCTTTCAAGTCCTAACCTACTTAATCATCTGCCAATACCCGCTACAATCATAGAGATATAATATACCAATGACTACAATTTAGTTCCTATGTACAGTTTTGGGACAGCGGTACTATTGAGCAACACATAAAAAAACAGCAATAAAGTAATTTGGGCTTTTTCCCCAAACATGTCGGCAAGGCAAAACACAATTTTAGGAGTAAGTTCATAATAATACTATTGTTTGACAGGTCCAAGTGATAAACTGAAGGGTAACAGTAACTCCAAGATGCGAGATAGTTAAAATTTACCAGAATCTGGGTTGTTATGCATTACGGTTAAAATAACCCTTCGATTCCAAGTAAAATGTTATATTTCCGTGCAAGGGTTCCTCATGACATACCGACTTTGAATAACTTGCAGGAAGATGAAATTAAAAAAAATACGATAGACAATAATTCTGTCTCTTAATATTCTTTAAGGTTAGAATGTCCTCTCTAAAATAAAATATTTTGAATTTTTTCGACTTTATGTCGGGGTTAAATCTTCCCCACAGGAAAAACTAAACCCTTCCACACACTTTTCCACAAATGATTATCTAGTCAATCCACGCTATGCAAGCGTATTTTATAAGTATAATAAATACAAAACAATACAAGAACAACATGTCAACCTACCAAAGACCAAATGGGAAAATAATTCACCGACTCCAGATATTTTCATATCAGAAGGTTCAGCTCGGTAGAACTCCTAACTGGACCGATAAATCCTGATCCCTCAATATAACTGTGGCAACTTTCCCTTAATTTTCCTTTATCCCTCTCCTCTCCTTACCCTTCCCAACCCAAATACATATTTTGCTGTCTATTACGGTTATAACCACACTTATTTTATTGTTGTGTATTGGTTTATTATTTGTTGATTTTGGATTTCTATTATTATTATTTTGTTAAATTGCTGCTTAGTGCTGTTTTTTTTTAATTTTTCTGAAATATTCTGGTTTACATTCGGTTAGTCTTGTTTCTAAATACCTATCTGTGAACATTAATGGTCTGTTTTTTATCATCCTCTTATGTATATTGTATTACTACGACTTTTTATGTTCATTAAATAAATAAATATAAATATTTAAAAAACCTTTCGTAATCCTACATGTATTTAAAATGATTGATTTTTGCATTTTTATATATAGATTCTTTGGCAAATCTAATAAGCCGAAATTTTGAATGAGAGTATGTAATAATAAACAGTAATATTTAATATATCTATTGTTATGTATAATATATATTAATATATATCTATTGTTATTATAATATATTAATTTATTTATTATTATTTTTTTATTTATTTATTTATTTATTTTTTTTGCAGAAATCATCAATTTCGGAGGGGAGTAAGTGTACTAATGCTACTCCAGGAGCCATTTATTGGATAACCAACACCTCTGCCATAGGTCATCTCAAGTGGTGCGGTACGTTTGGTGACTTAGCGGGGGTGCCATGATTCATGGATTCACAAATTGCGTAGCTGGCCGGATTGGGAGAGATCTGTCTGAGGGTGATCTAGACTTCTCCAGCTGGACTCTCAGGACCCATCGCCTTGCACCTCAGTGGGAGCGATGAATTCGTACGTCCGTCACTGGACACATTGACCCCCAGATTTCTACACGCCCTTCACACGGTTTTCATTCCAGAATTTCCTTTAGAATTTCATTTTAGAATTTCCTCTCCTTCCTTTCCCTAAAAACACCATCGGCCTTGAGGAAATATTTATTTACTTCTAGGAGCTAATGTTAAAAAGGGGGTATATATAGTAAGTATGGGATTACCACCTAAATTCGCAGTCACGAGTCGCCACTGAAAGTAGGTATGCAGATAATTATAATTAGTGGTGTGTTATACATGCATGTACAGTTTCATGGTGGGTGGTTCACACTAGCTGACCAGCACCGGCTAGTGGGAAACACTACACGAGACCCAGTAACCAGCAATACGGCAGCGAATTCCGTAACAGTGGTGAATTGTTTGGTTGGCTAATTATTGGCGATGCATGAGTGTCCGAGTGTCTGTGAAGCAAGACGGCCTTGCCAAGGCTGCCCGTCTTCCTGCCGCAGGAAGTGATTACAACAACACTCAACAACACAACACACAGCAACAAGCGGTGCTCGCTGAAGTGATCGCTGATTGGCGAATTTGACGTAAGACGCGGGCACACTGTGCCGACACCCTAAAAAACATCGATTATTGAAGAAAAAAAATAATTGTGCATTCGACTTAACTCGCATTCCGAAGGTCGCGGGATCGAATCCTGGCGTGGCAAATAAATTTTATTTGATTAATTTGTGTTATTTCAAAATTTATTCATTTAACATAATAATATATAGAAAAAAAAAAGAAAGTAGTGTAAGAAGAATATATGACGCAAATGTGAATGGTAGAAGAAGTCGGGGACGCCCGAGGGAGACATGGCACGATCAAGTGAATCAGATACTTGAGTCGGGCCATGTCAAAAGTCATAATAATAGAAGAGTATGTATGAGACGATGTATGAATGTGAGTGAAGCAAAGAGTGCGTGCCAGGACCGAGTTGTTTGGCGGTCCGTCCTCTCTGCTTACCCCTGCGGGTATTTTTTCAATGTGTTTGTTTTAACTCCGGTGATTATTGATGGTTGATTATTATAAAATTATATTTTTGGTGCATTATTTACCAATTTTAAACCTTAAATCGACTTAAAAAAGACGTTTTTTTACTTATATGCTGATACATTCTTTACAGACAAGTGGTTTTATCCTTGACGCATTTGAAAGAAAATATGTTTTATACTTTTTTTACTCGGTGGTACATCCCCTCTGCACACCCATTCGAAAACACTTACTTATTTTTTAAAAATATAATTAGGCATTGCGTATTTTCCCAAACCGACTTCATATTGAATATAAGTTTGCCGGGGGCCAACTGCCAGGGGATCAACTGTCACGGAATCCTAAAAAATATCGGTAATTGAAAAAAAAAAAAATTTTTCAAAGTTATTTGTTGTAACTCCGTTGTCTCACAAAGCTTTAAATAAAAACTTCAGGGTCAACAAAACACTTTGGATAAAACGCTTTATTAGCAGAAGGTAGCAAGACAGCATCCGATTTCCGATGGGAGAGGGCACCAAAAGAAGAATATCGAAATTGTGATCTCTGCTTCAAAAATTGGACAGAGAGCTGAACATATAAAAATATCATATAAAAGTAAAATCATTGATTACCTACATTACATATCCATCAGGAGTATTTCATAACATATTTACATTTATGCCTCATGTTCCTATAATATGCATGCATGAACATTTGACTTGAGTTTCACTTGACTTTATTCTTATCATTCATCACTATACTGGACGGCCGGCGTAGTCCAGCGATAAGGCTCTTGACTATATAAATAGTATATTTGCGGCACGTTCCAGAGTGGAAGATACTCTCAGTATCGCCCTGGTGTAAGACCACCGTTCAGAATTGAAACGTTGCTTGAAATGGCTTTAGCCGTGTTTGGTGACCAGATCTGAATAGCCAGGTACTTCCCACCTTCCTCTTCCCCATCTTCTTCCTCTCCCCACTACCTTTAGCCTCACAACATACCCCGATTGGGGATGCCATAGTATCACTGGCTCCAGACGAGAGCAGTTGGGACTCTTGTTCGGTATACGTATAAAAATTAAAAAAAAACTATGTCTTTTTGTCAAATTGAAATGTAATTGCTTCAAAATTATTTTGTCTTCATTTTTTGCATTCATATTCGAATTGCATAACTAAAAAAATACTGCTTTTATTTTTAACTGTCATTTTCATAATATTATGTAAACAAAAAATTAGAAAACAGCCACTCTGTAAATTGCCATCTCAACACAGGTATTTCACACCTAGTGAGAAAGGCGTACGTCATTACTGTTTTCAAATGTAAAAAATGAAATAAAAAATATACATACATACAGTTTTCAAGCCACCAGAGCTCACAGTTGCTGCTTTCATTAAATGTGTTTTTGCTTTTAAATATATAATGAGCCGTTCTAAAGCTGTTCGCCGCGTTTCCGCACAGTGGGCTTTAACTTTATAAGCAATCAATTATTATTCTGTTTTTCGCTACAAATGTATGATAAAATATTTGTATATTCGTGATCGCCTCGCGTAGTCTCCACTCATTCAAATAACTCGTTCAGTTTCATGGACAAGTGTAAAAAGGGAATCAAGTGCAGTAACTGTGATAATTATTTGAGTAGAACTTAAGTTTCACCTTCTTATAATGTGGCATTGCATTGTTTACAAGTGTTTTAATATATTTTTTATGAAAAAATGGCTCAATAATACAGCAGCAATTATTAATAAAACAGTCGGTTTTATTCAAACCAACCTACAGTTCATTTTATCTACTGTGAAAATAAAACACGGTTGTTGTACCTTGTACACAAATTATAAATGTTTCTTTTTTCATAAAACAATTATACACCAATATATTATTCCAGAGAAGATTATAGATTGAAAACGAAAAAGGTAACGGTCCCAGTACAGTAGCTTGTAAACTCGCTCAATGTCATGGAGGCTTAGGAAACTATATTCTGCTTTTTTATTTAATAATGTCTTGTTGCAAGAGGAATACAGAATGGGAAAAATAAAGGATTGAAGATCAAAAAATGTGTGACATATGAAAAATATACTTGGACTCTTCAAATGAGATCTTTAATTTTTAATTTTTTTACAGATTAATAATCCAATTACCGTACAATTTTCTCATTTTGACAATCTTAACACCTAAGAAGATGACCATTATACAAAAAAATCTTAAGGCTAACAAAAGAAGAGTTGTATATATCTAGTGTTCTTTTTATATATATATATCTAGATATTTCGTTCAACAGTACCATTCCTCTTGTCATGATATGCTGTGCTAGAACATCTGTTCTGCCGTATGGTATTTTGAACAAGTCGTGTCGATGACTACGGCTGAAGTTTTCAGGCACGTATAAACCGTAGCATTCCAAGAGGAATGGACTGTTAGGATGGGTTGTTTCAAAAAATTTGATGGGTTCATCAAATATTTGAAGTTGATTTTCACGTTCTGTGTAGGTTCTATTCAAGTTCTGTTATTATATCGTTATAGGACAGCTGCTTCACAAAACTGAAATAATCACAGAACTTGAATAGAACTTGCACAGAACGTGAAAATTAACATCAAATATTTGATGAATCCATCAAATTTTTTGAAACAACCCGTTCTTAATATAGTTATGGATTATGTTAAAACTAAGAATTGCAAGATTTGCATAACGTCTAGTTTCCGAACTAAATCTATTTGTTGCCTCAAGTAACTCCATATGGTGCATGAACCTCGGATAAGTTCCGTGCATTCGCATATAGACATACCTAAGGAATTTTTTCTGGATTTGTTCCAGTATTTTAATACATTTAGTCTGGTGCAGAGTCCACACACCACTAGCATACTCCAGCTTACTTCTTATGACGCCATCGAATATGGCTATCATTGCATCTGGGTCATCAAATTGCTTACATTAAACTACTTCATTCATTTTTGAGACAAGAACAATTTTTTCTTTCGAGTTTATAGCTTATCCGCCCGTCTCGGTCTTTTACACGATGCTTGTTTTCATCCTATACTGCTATGCATGTTTTAAGCCTCGATAACATTGAGCGAGTTTACAAGCTACAAGCCGGCGGATTCACTATCTGCTAGTAAACTCGCTCAGAGTAATCATGTATACAGATTTTACACCGAACAAGTTTACTAGCAGATAGTGAATTCGCCGGCTAGCAGCTTGTAAACTCACTCAATGTAATCGAGGCTTTACGCATGTTTCGATTATTGTTACTTCCTATGTTTATTTATATTATTTTATTGAAATTTTAGTATTTTTAGATTTAAATGCTAGCATTACTATATGTATGTAAGTATTTTTTAAAGTTTTAACGAAATTATTAATTTAAAAAAACTATATACATTCTATGATAACCTTTTAACTGCTTCCAATGATTCTTTTTAGATTTTTGGTTTTATGAAACTTTGTACATTCTAAGATAACCTTTTAATGATTTTCCAATAACTCTTTTTTAGATTTTTGGTTTTATGAAACTTTGTACATTCTAAGATAACCTTTTGATGATTTTCCAATAACTCTTTTTTAGATTTTTGGTTTTATGAAACTTTGTACATTCTAAGATAACCTTTTGATGATTTTCCAATAACTCTTTTTTAGATTTTTGGTTTTATGAAACTTTGTACATTCTAAGATAACCTTTTGATGATTTTCCAATAACTCTTTTTTAGATTTTTGGTTTTATGAAACTTTGTACATTCTAAGATAACCTTTTAATGATTTTCCAATAACTCTTTTTTAGATTTTTTGTTTTTACGACACTATGTACATTTCATGGTTACCTTTTAAGTGGAACGTTTGCGCGGCCCTATTTGGCCAGTTCCATACAAATTTTAAATTTGGATTTGAGATCAAAATACCCGACCAAACTGAAAAATTATTTTTGTAATCAAAAGGTATATCAAATATCTAGTAATATGAATGTGAGCTACTTTATTTATTTTTGCTTTAAATTTTATATGAATACCGTACAAGAGTCCCAACTGCTCCCGTCTGGAGCCAGTGAGACTATGGCATCCCCAATTGGGGTATGTTGTGAGGCTGAAGGTAGTGGGGAGGGGAAGGAGATAGGGAAGAGGAAGGCGGGGAAGTACCTGGCTATTCAGATCTGGTCACTAAACACGGCTAAAGCCATTTCAAGCAACGTTTCAATTCTGAATGGTGGTCTTGCACCAGGGCGATACTGATAGTATCTTCCACTCTAAATTATAAGATTTAGGCCATTAAAGATTGTAGTGTTTCATGATTTTAGAGGCAAATTAGGCAATTATTTGTGAGTAAATGAAAAACAATATAAAAATAATTTTACTATATTTATCAAAGAAATAAAAAAATGTTTTTTTTTCTGGAAAAGGTCAATGTTTTGCATTTGTCTACATTTAAATATAAATTGTTTTGTGAGCACCAGTTATTTAGCATGTCTATATTAAATTGAAGAACTAGACAATGGTTTAAGAGAGTTATTTCTTTATATAATTTAATGTCATCAGCGAAAAGCAATATATTTAAATGTTCTGGCGTATGTGGCGTATTTGGTTTCGGAAGAACCCTTCCTTCGTCAGGAAAATATAATAACTAGAGTCAGAATATTACACATATTAGAACCAGTTCTGAAAAAGGAAGGGTTTTTCCGAAACCGGTAGTATTAATAAAATAAAATTGGTCTGTAAATTTTTTTTATGTTTTTATTGTAAATTATAGCGAGCCACAAAGTTATTGCTTTTTACAAATATACAAAATATTTTTTAATTAAATGAAGACATTATGAGCGAAACTCAATCGAAAATCTGGAAACAGAAAACTTTCCGGGTTGGGTTAGGTTAACCAAACCCGGAAAGTAGGGAGGTCCTGGGTTCGAGTCCCAGAGGTGCCAATATCTTTTTCTGATTTTTCTGTTTCCAGATTTTCCATTGAGTTTCGCTCATAATGTCTTCATTTAATTAAATATTACAGTTTGAGGTTTTACTCATAAAGTTAAAATAATAAATAATAACAAAATATTTTTAGCTATGATTATAACTTTAAGCAGATTGGCAGACGTACCATCCCACTATTAATGCGAGGAATGTGAATCCGTAACGTTTGGGTGACTCGGATATTTAGCTTCACGGAAACATGTCGTAAATGTTATCATTCTCTTTGTTTTATAGCTTTACTAGCTGAAGTCCCGGCGTTGCTGCAGACTTTTTTCGAAATCAGATGTAAACAGTAATTCTCCTATTATTTTGAACGTTATTTTCAATTTGGGATTCGGGAATTAGTACTGCCGTCCTGGGAACCATTTATTGGATAACCAACACCTATAAGTCATAAGTCACCCCAAGTGGTTCGCAACGCTTGGTGACTTAGCAGAGGTGCCCGGGTTTATGGAGTGAGGTTTGTCCGGGTCTTGGCGGCGGCTGCCTCTGCCACCGACTGCACGGTAGGCCGGATCGGGACAGACTGGTTGGGGGAGAGGTTTTGATATCTCCAGCAGGACTCTCTCGGAACATTGTCTTACTGCGGTAGGAGGGATGGATTCGTATCTGTCACGCCTGGACATAGCAACCTCTAGATTCCTACCCACCATAACTTTTTCTTTCCCAGAACTTCCTCTCCTTCCTTTCCTAAAAGACCCTCCATACAGCATTCTTAAAGATGACAGGCCCTGAGGCGAATTTTTTTTTCTTCAGGGCCACCTGTGTAAAGCTAATTTTTAAAAAAAGTGTGCGAAATTTCATAAGGACTCATCAAATTCTGCTTTAAGGAGTGGGAAAAAGGGGTGAGAAGGTTTTTCGAAATCTCGAATAGACTGTGACCTTCCTTCTGTTTTGAAGATCAAGTGTGCGAAATTTCATCATTCTCGGAATAAAACTGTAGATTTGTTTAAAAAAACATTTTCCCACACTTTTGACAAAAATTCCGTAGATACCAAAACACGAAAATAACAAATTTACAAAATCTAGAACAATATGTTTCCTGCCTCCAAACTAAAGATCGTAAATTCAAATCCTGGCGCAGTTAAACATAGTCATTTTTATACACGTTTTGTTCATACTTAGAATTGAAAAACGTTAAATTTCCTCAATTGCACTTTGGTACAAAAGTTTGTGGCGTTGCATTATATCTGCCTGTCAATGCGGAGAAATAGGACTAATGATAGGTAGATTAGTTGGGTAAAAATGACTCATCGCCCTTTTTAGGTAATTAGGCTTAGAGAGGGTACAGGTAAAAAATTTCATTAATTATCTGGCTGCTTTAAGAGGTGGGAAAAGAAATTGCAGGTAAGTTTTCGAAATTTCATATAAACGGTGACCTTTATCCTGTTTTCAAGCTTAAGTGTGCAAATTTTCATTACTATCAAATAAAAACTGTAGATTTGTATGAAAAACAAAGTCACACCGCGACAGACTAACCTAATTATTTTAGACTTAAACGTACAAGTACAGATATGTTTGGTACAGGCACTCTAATACAAAAGGATTTCTGGGGACAAAGTGTACTAACTTCGGAAGAGGATACTTTTGATACATGATGGTACTTTTTTAATAAGAATACCGCACAAGAGTCCCAACTGAAGTAGTTACACTAGAAACAATAGAAGTACGTAATACTTAAAGTCGGTATTTATTTCAGTGCAGAAATTCTGGGAATAATTACAACATGTAGGTATTCTTCTTTGCCTAGAATACTAAGGAGTGAAATAATTATACCAATTCAGTGAAAATGTTCAATTTGTCAATAAACAAATACAAAATATTGTTACTAAAGCAGTTCGGTTATATAAATAAATATTGTATTAATTTTACTATCCATATGTGAAAACCCCAAAAAGGGCGTTAGTAAATAAATAGACTGCTTCCAATCGATTGAAGCTAGTAAGGCTATGACATCCTCAATATTGGGTTATGTTGTGGGGCTGAAGGTAGAGGGAAGGGGAAGGAGATGGGAAGAAGAAAGATGGGAAAGTGTACCTGGTCTTCAGATCTGGTCACCGAACATGGCTAAAACCATTTCAAGCAACGTTCCAAATCTGAATGGTGGTCTTATACCAGAGCGCATCTTCCACTCTGGAACGTGTCGTGATTTCCATCTCTGATGCACAGACGCAATGCGAGTATACAGAGTCTGTTCTACAGGTATTCTAATGGAGCCTGCTCTAAAGAACCCGCAGCACTAATCCCCGGAGCGCCGGTGAACGTGCATGAAACTCGACGGACGCGAGCCGAACACCAGTTCACAGTTGATGTTGGCTTAGGTCCTCCTGTATAGAGTTAATATAAAAAAATAGAAGAGTATGTATGATTCGATGTATTAATGTTAATGTTAGGTATGGGTACCGCCGCCCCAGGAACGATTTATTTGATAACCAACACCTTTGCCATAGGTCACCCCAAGTCACCCAAGGTCACCCAAGTCATTCGTTACGTTTTGTGACTTAGCAGGTATGCCCGGGTTCACGGGGTGAGGTTTGTCCGGGTCTTGGCGATGGGCGCGTCTGCCCATCAGCTGCATGGCAGGCCGGTTCGAGAAAGAATGATTGAGGGACTTTGACTTTACCAGCCGTACTCTCTTGGAATATCGCCTTGCCCCACATTGGGAGGAATAGATTCACACGTCCGTCACTCCTGGACACATTAACCTCCAGATTCCAACCCACCCCTTATACACTTTTCCTTCCCAGAACTTCCTCTCCTTCCTTTCCTAAAGAGCATCCCCAAAGATGAAATAGGTAATTATTTTCCTCAGGCTCTCTTGTGTGGAGCTAATGTAATTTTTTTTTAAGAATGAATCGAGGAGTTTGTGCAACGACCCACACGTTTGTTTGGAGGTTCACCCTCTCTACCTACCCCTATGGAGAAACGGCGTGAAGGTTAGTTAGTTAAATAACGATGAAACAATCCACAAAGCAACTCTTTCGTCATAAATATTCCCCATTCATCCGATGTGCGTGAGAGAAAAAATATTTTCACCGGATATGGAAATGCACTCAGTTCCGAGCGTTCCGAGGTGTGATGGGTTTAATATTTCCAGTGGGGTAGCGAAACATACTTTGGACCCAAGGCGTTCACCAACATCTGGTCCCCAAACCAAAATATTAAGATATTACAACTTCCATTTCTTAGGTAACTTAAATCTGAATTGCTGAACAACACGGTATTGGCACACTCTCCTTGCTTCATTAACATTCATACGTACGCTTCTATCATTCTAACTTTAGACCTCGATGTCACATGATCATGCCATGTCATATTTGGGCGAACTCTACTTCTTCTACCGTTGACTTCCGCGTCATTCTCTTTTTATTTTTTAGTGTTACAACCACAAGAACGCCCTTGTCTGTACGGTGTATAAATAGGAGAACTATATGACTACACTTGGCCGATCAGTGGTTGAGTGGGCATTGGGTTTGGGTCCCACCCGGGCGTCCCGTGTTCGATTCCTCGGCTGGCTAAGTCCTCCAGCACAACACAAGCAATATTTTCGGCTTTCTGTGGTGGTGCTAGGAGATTTTCAAACATTGTTGGGTTATTCGTAACCCGGGAATGTTTGTCTTTCTTTTAAGAAAAATTAATAAAAAAAATAAATAACTAAAAAAATATCACCACCCGGTTGGGCAGCGTTGTGAGGCGAATAAACAAAATGTGAAGGTATTCAATTCTACCCGTCTCAAAACAGATATCGTATAGTGAGGCGGGAAACTTTCTTGTTTGTTTATGATCATTTTATCTCAATACCGGGTTACCGGCAATTAATAATAATATCAATAATGCCGCTAGTTCCTTCGGGTGGGCTCAATTGAAATACCTGTAAAACAGACTCACCATACTTATATTGCGTGTGCATATGCATTAGAAATGGCAATCTGTTAAGGTAATGCACTACTAAGCAATGCAAAATCGTGCGATTTTATAAGCATAGATTAGTTTTTTATAAGCCCAGAAAAAAATTAAGTACCTATCACGTCTATAAAAACTGCTTTCAATTTCAAAGTCTCCTACTTACGATCTTACGAACCTCTTTTCATGGTTATGGTTTTATTTTATAATGTGGAAAATTAAATAATATATAAAATTATCATAAAACATTTAAATATTTTTGCCTGAGCTTCGCAAAATATCAAAAAAACACGCTTTTTGATGTTTTTTCGTGAATAAACCAAAATAGGCGGCGGGTGTTAAACAGAAATTCAAGCCTTATTGGCATCTTCATAAGGACTGTTATTGTTAGCGGCCTGCTCCCGAATTTTACAAGGCGCAGTGCATTACCTTGACAATGCATTGTCAATAGTATGGACCGCTCTACTTTGCACGAACTAAAGTAAGTTTATTAGGTATTTTAGCTGGTCAATGTTGAAGAATCTGCTACGTCTACACAGGATGCCCAGTTCCTTTTGGTCAGATTCATGAAATTAAAAATTAATTTCATAAAGGCAGCTGCCCACTGTGCCAAGTGTTGGCCACGCCACTGGAAGGCCCTGATTTGTACCGGCATACTATGCGCGCATCCGACCATCTTACACATCGCGTGATGGATCCAATATGATGTGTACCCATCATGGAAACATGAAAACTCCATCAAGATTTGAGGTGCAGAATTCCTACTGCTTAACAGAAGCGCGTAAAATTATTTCAAAGGCATCTCGGAGGTAAGTAGCGACGAAGCAATTTGACAATGTTTTTATTTTCATTAGCTTCACACAGGAGGCCCTAAGGAAAATAATTCCAATCAGGTCCTATCATGGAAGAAAGGGGAGGAAGTTTTGGGATGGAAAAAGGTACGAGGGGTGGGTAGTAATCTGGGAGTCTGTATGTCCTGGAGTGATGGATGTATGAATCCATCCCTCCCGCTGTGGTGCAAGACAATGTTCCGAAAGAGTTCTGCTGGAAAAGTCCAAAGATTTCCCTCAACCAGTCTTTCCCGATCTGGCCTGCCATGCTGTTGGTGGGCAGACGTCCGCTGCCACGATCTGAACCAACCTGAAGCTGAAGCTGGGCACCCCTGCTAAGTCACCAAACGTAGCGAACCACTTGGGGTGACCTGTGAAATGATCTATGGGGTGACGTGTGAAATGACCTATGGGGCGACCTATGACCTATGGTTATCCAATAAATGGTTCCCGAGGCGGCGGTACCATACCCTTCTCCAAAATTAAGAACTGGACTGTAACCAAAGCGTGCTATTGACGTAATTTCAATTATCACGATTTACTTTAACGGAAATAAAAACTTTTTTCTTTTTAGTATTTTTAATTGAACGTACCGCACAGTCCCAACCAGTGTGGCCGGTTGCATGCTTTTTGGGTCATTTAGGTATTTACACCTCCACGGTCTTTCTTAAATGTTTTTTTTACCGTTCACCAAAAATATGTACTTTTGAGTGAGGAATTTAGTTTTTGAACTTCAGTATGTGTTCACAATGTCTCTTTATCTAATTGTTATATTTGTTAATAATTATACGCTCTGACCCGCAACGCAGTAGGTGGGCAAACGCATCCGCCGCCAAGACCTAGACAAACCTCACCCCATGCATACCTACAAATTCACCAAACGTAGGGAACCACCTGGAGCTACCCTGGCAACTGAGGCAACCATGCAACAAATGGAAGGGGTGTTGGTTATCCAGTAAATGGTGGTCCTCGTTGAATGAATTGAAGCCACACATTTATTTTGCTTTCATGAACATGTAGGTATGATGATTCTAATAAACAATCTGATGATGCTAATAAACAATAAATAAATAAAATCAAGAGTTTTGAAACGGGCGAAATCGAGTGGCAAAGCTCAGAGTTTTATAACACACCACATGATCACGAAAACATTTGTCGAACCCGATGTGGACTTTAGGTAATTTTGTATAGAATTGCAATGAACCGTAATGATAAAGGTGACTACCTGTAGATGTCTGTAAAATGACTAATTGCTACTACCGATTTATAATGAGTAATTTGCTTAATGCTTTCGTCTTAATAGCCCCCCTTAATGACTTCTTCCGATGTGACTTCCCCAAACAACCACAGGTTTTAACGATAAGTTCCGATTTACCTGTTTAATAATGACTTTACCTTTAATGAGGGTTGGAAACATATCCGCTTTTTAAATTGTCGAAAAATTCGCCAAAAGGTTGAATAAAAGAGAACACTAATTATTTTCGCCGAGTTTTTACATCAAATTTCTACTTCTTACAAACAATAATGGTCTGAAAATGAATCATTGACAAAATCTGCAAAAAGCAACATTTGTGGAAATTTCATCATTCTTACGGGGCGAATGTAAGGCTTGGGGTAGAACTTTGAAAGCCGTTTTCTCAGGCTCTATGGAGCCGAACCTGCTGAAATTTTGGATTCTCACTAAAAATTATAGTCCATAGAGGAATCACAGACGAAATCTCAAAAAAGTAGCATCTATGGCGGTTATCAGGCTCCGTGGCGCTGAACCAACTAAAATTTTGGATTTTTTTTCGGCTACCAAGAAGTTTTTCGTGTGTAAACTAGCTGAAGTCTCGGGCGTTCCCCGGGTTTTACACCGAGTTTTTTTTTAATCAGACAGTAATTTTCCTTTTACTTTGAACGTTGAGTGTTCAAAATTTCATCAAGAATTATGGGGTGGGAAGAGGGGATGGGGTAGTTTTTCGAATTGCATATACCTTGCTCCTGTTTTGAAGATCAAGTGTGCAAAATATCATCAATCTCAGAATAAAACTATAAATGATGACATAGGCCCTGAGGGAAATTATTTTTTCCTCAGGGCCTCCTGTGTGGAGTTAATGTAAAAAAAAAAAAAAAAAATTGTTTAAAAAAAACCATAAATTCACACCGCAGATCAAAAAAGACCATACAAAAATGAATTGTGACACCAATGAGTCATAAACAAACACAAACTAACCAATGTGTCATAAACAAACACAATACAAACTCTAGATCTGGATAGAGCTATATGCCTGCCTATGAATTAAAGGTCATGAATTCAAATCCTGGCGTAGTTAAATAACTTATTTTTTATACAGATTTTGTTCATACTTAGAATTGTGATGCGATCTCCTCTCTTTGCTAATATAAGAGTAATTTCAAAAAATTTCACAGTCCTATGGTTTCCTGTTCTGAGGTGACTTGTAATTTTGTAACCAGGTTGCCTTTACATAGTTTTTTAAATTTTTTTTTATTTAGTTTCTATGGCAAAGTTTGTACTTGATATAGGTATAAAGTATAATATAAGTGTAAATTCAATTTTTTTCACAGTCCTCCTCACTAGGGTCTCCTGTTCTGAGGCGGCCTATAGTTTTTTAAGATTCTGTATTTAGTTTCAGGTTGCCTTTACATCGTCTTCATAATGTTTGCAAGTTGATTATTATCACCTTGTTCTCCCAGCCAATGTTTTTAATTTTGTTTTTAGTATACTAATTTCTGTTTTATTTTTGTCACTTGATTTGGTAAAGCGTTGTATAGTTTCGTAACATTTAATTTAATATTTCTCTATCCAAAAGCTGTGTCTAAAGTGGAAGCAATCAGTAATACATATATTGGCTTATTGCCATGGTTAAGTATTGGCAGTGGAGAATTCAAATATTTTTAAATAAAGTCAAAGACTTGAAAGTTTTTAAATATTTCTTCTGTCGGGGTTCTAACCGAAACTTTCAGTCTTGTCTTTAATACTCATTTTTGGACTACGATGAGCCACTTTGTGTTAGTGGTCAATTCAGAATTATTTGGGTAAAAATGACTCATCTCCCTTTTTAGGTATTTGCTTAGGAAGGTAGCTTTAGATTTTAGATCAACATGGTTGTCATTATGTGGATTTACAAAATACCCACCGCGTCTAGTTGACGTGACTCTACCTGTAATTAGTTCGGAGACAAATATGCAGACAATGCAAGTAATTTAATAAGTCACCTGTCAACACTCCTTTGTCAAACGAGTCCCAACAAAAACAATTTGTTTGGGTTTGAGCGTGATGAAGTAATGACAAATTCGGGGTGGTTCTTCAAGGCAACTAGAAATAATTATAATGTACCTACGTCTAACACCTGACAACTTTCTTTCTGCAAAGTTAATTGGAAATTCCTACCATGTTATTCACTATCATAAATTTATAAATTATGAATATTCGTAGTGCAAAATCTCCATGTTGATCCGTTTGAATTCAGATATCATTTAATGATGATATGATTTACTAATCGTCCCCGAAGGGGCATGTAGAGAAAATGTACAGTCGAATAACAAAAGTATAAAACATGTTTTCATTAAAATCCATCAAGAAAAACGACTTGTCTACATGTCTATATACCAGTATATACAAAAATCGGCACTGTATACAATTTTTTTTTTATAATAAAACATACAACGAAGTTGCATTCCCATGAGTTATCAAAACTCATTAAGGGATCGCCAATTGGTACATTTGAAAAGATAAACCCAACCCAACCCAATATGCAGACACAATAAATGAAGAAAAATTTTACAAAACATTTTACAGAAGCAACATACAGACACAAACATATGAAGAATCACTTTACAAATATTTCACAGAAACATGTCTTATAAGATTTTATGAATAATATTATAACCACTCATTTGATTTATGTAGGTACTGTTGGTGTCACAAAGTTAAAATAAAGTATCCTCCATGATGGACTATAGAAATGCATAAAAAACAAATCAGGAAAAATACAATAAAAGGTACATGCTCAAAAATACACAGACCTTTTTTATGTAAACACAAGATGTTTACATAAAAAAATTACATGATAAGATTTAAAAAAGATATAAACTGCGCCCATGAACAGAGTTTGTACCTACTTATGACTCGTTTTCCAAATAACATTTAAAAAAATAGGATTTCAATATATCGTTTCGAGATTTGTTAGAGGCACATACCTGTCTTAATTCTTCAGGCAATTTGTTATAGTTAGTGTACGCAATGTATTCTAATGATTTCAGTCAGAACTTTGTTGAGTGTATTTTTGATATATGTAGTTTGTTGTGTTGTCGTGTATTATATTGGTGAACGTCGTTGTTATAGTTCAGTTTTATATTTGTGTGGGTGTTGCACTGAATAATATTTAAGATGGTGTTTGTTATCTCAAAGCTAGGAACAATCTTAAATGGTAATACAAGCGCGTGACGGTAAATATCTTTAACATGTGTATCCCAAGGCAAGCCAAAAATGTTACGTAGGGCTCTATTTTGGATTATTTGCACCTCCGATATCAATTCGTTTGATGTCCTACTTATTATCAAAGGTATTTTGAGGGGTTCCGCGGCTTTTCATCCCGCGACAAAATATCCCCGAAAAAATATCCTCCGACAAAATATCCCACAGACAAAACATCTCCCAACCTAAACGAACCTCATCTAACCTAACCTAACAAAAAATGGGACAAAAATATTACAGACATCCTGTAAATACAATAAATTATTCTTATTGTTATTAATTATTGTTGATTTTGTCCCATTTTTTTAGGTTAGGTTAGGTTAAGTTTTAGTAGATATTTTTTGGCGAATGTTTTGTCGGTAGTACATTTTGTCGTGGGATGAAAATGCGCATTGAGGTCGATTTTAGGTTTAAAATTGGTAAATAATTATATTTTTTTAATAAATATTCGGGGGGCAAACTGTTGAGGGATCAACTATCAGTTCACCCTCCTTTTCATATCTACTTCCTTAAACCCATGTTTACCTACTTAAAATTGAAATTGCCCTAGCCCCACTGGCTCCGGGCAGATTCAACCTTTATGCGACATTAGAATGAAAATAAACTTTTGTCAGGTTTTTTTACATTAACTCTACACAGGAGACAGTGAGTAAAATAATTTCCCTGTATCACATTTGGATATGCTGTATGGATGGTATTTTTGAGTAAAATTTTTTGAAAGCACTCTCTTTAGGGTGGATTGCTTATTTAAAAAAAAGGAGATTATGTTCTGGGAAAGAAAAATAAATATATAAGAGGGGTGTGTAGGAATCTGGGGATTGGTGTACCGAGGTGCGACGAACGAGTCTATTCTTCCCACTGCGGTGCATGGCATTGGGTCGAGAGAGTCCTGCTGGAGAGATCAAAGGGTCTTCCTCAATCTAACTTTCCAGCTTCAGCCACGGATTTGGTAGGCAGGCGCATCCGCCACCAAGAACTGAACCAACCTCACCTCTGCTGATGACTTAACTCTTGAGGTAACCTATGCAGAGGTGTTGGTCTTACAATAAATGTTCCAGTCATACAGCTTCCCTAATTCAAATCTACTAACTATTACACCTTGACCCCACATTCACAAAGCAATAATCTTACCTATATTAGACGCATTCTAACTGATTCAGTAATAATTTAATAAATACCGCCATTCTCATCTGTGGTACAATTGAATAAAGATACAGTGGGCTGCAGCTTGTGGGTACAGGAATATGTAGTTTACGGGGTCACTGTGCCGCGGCGAGATCAGGTTGCGATTGGAGCATTTCGGAGAGTGATGTTGCAATGTCATCTTTACTGCAACCTTGATGTCTTGATGACGCATAGCGAGATGTGCTCCGAAACGTCAATGGTGGCCTTTTGCATCCGGATGCTGGTTAGTGATTATTGCACGGAACTGAAGATATGTAAGAAACTGGTTGGAAGATATTTCTCAAAGTATTGGTTGGATGCAATTAGTGTTATAATTTACTAGCGCAGACCCGTGAAAAATCATGGGATAGTCTGATTTCTTGACACATCAATGCCATGTGTGAAAATGACAATGAAAATAGGTATGTACTTTATGGCTTGTCTGATTTCTTCACACAATCAATTCTATTTTGAAAGTGCCACTTACATTCAAAGCAAAATCTAGTTTGTTTAACCAAAGTTACAATTACAGACACACAATAATGTAACCGTGTAATGCCCTACCAATGTTTTTTTACGTGAATACCTTACAAGAGTCCCACCTGCTCCAGAGCCAGTGAGACTATGACATTCCCAGTAGGGGTATGTTGTGAGACTGAAGGTAGTGGGGAGGGGAAGGATATGGGGAAGAAGAAGAATGCCCATTCAGATCAGATCACCAAACCCGGTTAAAGCCATTTCAAGCAACGTTTCAATTCTGAATGGTAGTCTTACACCATGGCGATACTGAGACTATTTTTCTCTCTGGAATAAAAAAAAAAGCAGAAGCTAGAATATTTAAAACTTAAGTCAAAACATGGCTGAGAGAAAATAAGTGATAGCCAAGACATCTAGATAATCAATACAAAAACATTATTGAGGAGGGAAACAAAGAAAACATTAGTGAGGAGGACCGTGAAAACTGTGACATTATTCTTATGCAAAATCTTGTGATTTTGGTTTTAAAATTAGATAACTTAAAAATATTTTAGGTGCTTTAATTAAATATGGCGAGTAGAGCACATAATTAACTTTGAAATAATGGAGTTTTTTATGATAATAAAGTATCGAGTCTATAAAAACTGATTTAAAGTTCAAAATCTTCTACTTATGAGCCCCATTTCGGTTATTGTTTTATTGTGTGATGTAGAAAATTAAATTTTTCAGAAAATGATAGTAAAGTTGTTTGCTACGTTTGGTGATTTAACTGGGGTCTTGGAAGCGGATAACCAGGACACACTGAACCCCACATTCCTACCAACCCCTTAAACCCTTTTCCTTCCCAGAACTCTCTTCTCCTCTTTTAAAAAAAAAAAACCCTCCACACAGCATCCCCAAAGATGACAGGAAAATTATTTTTCTCAGGGCCTCCCGTGTGGAGCTCACGTAAAAAAAAGTAAAACTTTTAAATATTTTGCCTGAGCTTCTCAAAATAATATAAAACACGCGTTTGCAGCGTTTAGTTTTGGTGTAACCGTCTAGCCCCGTCGGTCGGTCGTCCCTATTGATATCCCAAAAAATATCCCAAAAGAAAAAAATTATGTAAATCTCTTGTAAAATAAAAAAATATGTATGACTCACCCGATATATGTTGAAAATACCGACTTGCCTAATAACGTGGGTGCGTCATTCTTAAAATAGATCCGTAAATGTTTATGTACTTTTTACTATGGTTAGTTAATTGATATGGATTATAATATTTAAAAAATGTCTTTTTGCTGTTCGATGATATTTTTTTCCATTAAAAACTTTTCCCCTCACATGCTGCCACTGAGGAGTTGGCTTAAGCCAGCACAGGTCACGTTCAGTATCGGCTCGTGATTTTTGGGTGTGATAGAGTGCTAATACAAAAAATGGCATTATTGATGTTGTGGCCGAAAACGTTTTTTTTTCTTCTAAAAATCGGATTTTTGTATGAACATTTTCAGGAAATCGGTGCAGCGTACTGCCAAACTAAAAAATCCTGAAAATTTTCATATGAATCACCGAATTTTCGACATTAACGACATCAACACAGACGAATTTTTCAAACTTGGCACTCTATCAGACTCTTAAATCACGAGCCGCGACTCGTCACGTGATGTGCACTCCGTCTCGTTCAATCAGAGCTATATCTCAGCTATAACAGAGGAGAGCACATGTAGCAGTGTGATCAGTGGTGACCTGTGAAATTTTTTTTTTTTTTTTTTAATTTTATCAAAAAAAAAATACCGCCGAATAGCAAAAAGATATCTACAATTTTATTAAATTTTATTCTACTCGCAGTATTTAAGCATCTAAAATAACATGACCCTTCGTGGGGAACAGTTATGTAGCTGCTTTATTGTCATACCCTTTCTTTCTCCTTTCTCTTTCTCTGCAGATTATGTATTATATTTGACACTACTATGTTTTATATTTCATTTTGATTATCATTATTTCTGCTATCACTACAAGAATTTCCGTCTAGTAACAACTAAACATTGATTACTCATACTGTGAACATTTCTAATTGGAGTGTCAATATCTTTGTACATCCCAACGGCAATTCTATTATTGTAATAATTGTTAACGCTCTGTAAATATTTCAATAATAAATAAATAAATTAAATAATTCTAGGGGATCTAATTTTCAAAATCACATGATTACTTGGTGGTGCGTCACTTTAATAATAATTATTGGATACACTAAGTATTCCTCTACATAAGTAAGTAGGTACCCACGCGCGGCATAAAAACCTAGAAAACATGAAAAAGTATCTAATTGCGAGTAACCATTATGACATTCAACCACCATGTGTTTTCCACATAAGCAACATAGAAAATGCCTACAACAACCAACTACTTGTTTAGCGTACGTGATGGAAAAAGCTTTAAAATATGACTTAATTCACACGAAATTCTCTACCTGGAATGAAGCAAAACAAGCTACCACGTCAAAAAAGTGAACTAATTAGTCGCTGCTGTATGTTATTGTGGTTAATTCAGTTGGATTTTTTGTGTAGGTGCCTTGTGACTACTTGGGCTTGTAATGTGATCGGTGTGGTCCTATAGGAAGTGTGTTGAAGAAGTGGGGAGGCCGCGGAGAAATGCGAAGACAGTTTTGGTATTGATGTTATCTACGTGAATTCGGCAGGAGAAATGGGATAGTATTTTATTATAATTAATTTTTTACTTTTAATTAATAATTTTGTTTTAATTGATTTTTGAAAATTTTTGGAAAAAGAAGAACAAAAAAACTGATTTTCGGTGATTAAGTTATGATTTTTTAAATAAAAAAAATATGTTTGTTGTTTTTTTTAAAACGCCACACAACAAATTATTCAATGATTATTATTATTAGTGTGAATTAAATTGAAAGTTTTAGTTTTTTTTATTATTTATTAATAGTCAGGTAGTTACTTATTTGAACAATTCTAGTATGCAATTCAAATTAAAATTAATCCATTGAATATTTACGAAGTTAAATAAACTGGCGTATTTATATGTTTTTTGTAGAAAAACCTGTTTTTTAAGTCACCAAAAAAAATTAAACATCAATGATTGCTTGTTCCAAAATAAACAGCCTTAAAAACATGTTTTTTTTCTCTGTAGGTGTCTGCCGTTTTTTTTCTCTGTAGGTAAGCAAAAAGGTGTCAGGAAATTATCGATGGTCATTTTCTGATATAGACCTTTCATGTTTATAATTTAAATTTGAATTGCTTTTTGCTAATGATTGCAGTATATATAATGTCTTGATTTTTCGAAAATCGTAATGTATACGTTCTTAATCCAGCCTTAAGCGTTTTAGTAATAGGTTAAATAATGTATTTGAAGTTCCACTGTGTAAAACTAGGCTTGCGCAAAGACATGCATATTTTATTACACCAAAAATATATAATGCTTTCTATAAGGCTACAGAAATTGATTGTAAAAATATATCCACCTCTAGCGAGTATAAAAATGTATTAAAGTCTTGGATAAATACCATCGACACCAACATTTACTTGCTGTAACATCTGACCTGCTGTAACTTAACAAAATTTTTATTAATCTTTATGAACATGTCTTTTGAATATGTATTTCAGTAAACACTGAATCTATTTTTTATGTATTTAATTTAATTTTTTTTTAAACTTCAACAAACATATTGTATGTTTATAAGTAATTTTCTGTCTTGAAAACACTCAAGTATACCCACGAACTGGCGATGCCTATGTGGGATTTTTTTGGTTAATCTGCTAATTTATTTGTATTATTCTCTACTTTTTTAAAACTGTTTATATAAAAAGAGCGTTTTACAAAATTTTGCCGATTGTACCAAAAAAATTGTTAATAAATAAAGAATAAAAAAATACCTTCAAAATAGCCAAATAAATTGCTTCAAGATGTTTATATTATATCAGACACTATATTCTATTCACAATTTAAAGAAAAAAAATCTGGTCTAATGCCGCTAATTTATGTGGGTATCTGACTACAAAACTTACCAAAAATTTATTTCCTAACAATATACGAGAAGACATTTAACGAAACACCAAAAAATAGGTACTTTTTGTTAAGAAATCGTGAAAGCCATGACAAGTAAGGTTAATTACAATATTAAAAGTAATATTAATAAATTATTCATTTTCTTTCTTTCTGCTCTTTCTCTGTACTATGATTCACTATGTTTTATATTTTATTTTGCTTACTATTATTTTCGTTATTTCACTTGTAACAATTAAACATTGATGACTGAACATTTTTAATTGGAGTATCAATATCTACACCTATTCCAAAAGCAATTTCATTGACTCTCTGTAAATGTTTTAAACAATAAATACATAATTCTGCGAGCAGATATTTTATTAAAAACCAAAAAATACGTATTTTTCGAAAAAAAATCGAATAAAGGCAACGACAAGTAAGTTCAATAACAGTATCAGTTAATGAATTATAAACGGTTATTAAATAACGTACTTACCTATTAATAAATACTCACTTACCAATAGGATGCATGATTTAGGCAACAAGTTTGGTGATATTGTAGATATATTCGCTGATTCCCTTTATAATCTAAAATGCAATTTAAACCAACACTTTGTGGAATCCTACAAATTATTGTAACGTGGGTATAATATATTTAACGATTTGATGTGTTATTGTAATGTTTTATGTTATATTTTATTCTATGTTATTGTCAAATGTTATATTGTTTCAAATATTTCACGGTTTCACGCTATATTTTTCAAAAACTACCTGTATATTTTTAAAATGTTTTCATTTTTATAATCTATGTAAAAGCCCCTATGGGCTATAACAACAATAAATAACAACAATAATTCTATACAAGTTCCTTCGAGCATCATCGCGCCAAAGCCTTACCAAATGTCTGCAAACAGTGTACAGAACGGAACACCAACCGCCTGGCACTGATTTCCTATTTCCAGCCTACCACGGCTCAGTCACCTCTGATCGCTCGCCGGCAGCGATACGGCTATACTCGGCAAACCCGACACTAGCTCTATTACCGGGTCGCACCACACGAACCACGGAAGCGAAAACAAACATAGCTTCCGCAACATTTCAAAAATAAATCGTTCTAAAATTTAAAAAAAAAAAAAACAAATTTATCTCATTCTCGTGTTTGTAAACAGTGTTCCAAATTTGAAAAACAGTGAATCGGAAAAACAGTATTAGTTCTTATTCCCCGTGATTATAAACAGAACGTTTTATTTGTGTTTTTTGAAAGTGGAACATAATTTGGATTACTTTTAAAAGTACGTGAACTGGGCGCTTCTGTGTTTGAATATTTTTTTAAAACAAACGTTGTTTTTTTAAAGTCGATTGTGCGCGTGTGAACTATGGTTAACTAGTGAAAACATTGATCTGTGTCGTGAAACTGAACCTAAACGTGATTAAAACGACCGCATTATGCAAATCTAGTGAGAAAATTGACAAGGGCATTATAAAACGCTGAGAAAAAACAACGTTAAACAATAAACAAAAAAATAAATTGTGTTAAAATTTTATTTTCAATCAATAATTTATTTAATTTTGTAAATATTTAAAAAAAAGTTTTTAATTTTTTTTTTTTTAAATAATGTGGACATTAAGTTTTGAATTGTGTCAAGCAAGGTAGTGGCGGAGAAATGTACATGTATTGTAGTGTACACCTAGCGTAGAGTATAGTGCAGTGTGCCGACTGTACTCCACAAGTATCACGCTGACCCAGATCGCAAGAGAGAGCTACTCTCTTCCGAATACCCTCAATTTACTTGTAGCGACTCTTCTCTCTCTTGTCTCTGTTTCTCTTCAAGTTTACCATAAGACTTCCCACCCTCCCCTTCCTTCCGCTCACCCCTTTCCCCGAGACACCCCTGCTTCGCTGAAGCCCAACACCATAACACATTCTTTCTGTGAGTACTATTTTAAATCTTTTATAATATTATTATTTCTGTACTAAATGCTAACTAAATAAACTGACCTCTTCACACCTTCTGAGCTCCGGGTACTTTATCCTTAAAATTAAAATATTTGCTACTGTAAAATGTTAAACGCATGAATTATTTACTCTCTAAACATAACTAACATATTCTTTTAAATATAACATCTAATTTCTACATAAAACAAACAATTTTTACAGAATTTTCATGATTTTAAAACAATTTGAAATCAGTAAAATAAGAAGTCTATTTTAATAGCATCATTATTCTTCTAGAAAAGACACATCTATTAAAATGCTTATTTTCACTAAATTCCTTAAGAGATAATTTTTAATGATATTATTAAAAGCTCCGTAAGTCGTGTCGTATCTGGTTCAAAACCGAATTTGAATACAGCCAATATTGCCGGATACGATTTTTTTAACCTACTTTTGAGTTCTCATTTCATTCCGCGAGATGTCGCTTTATGAAGACGAAATGGCACCAGTTTCAAGAACATGCGAAATTCATCAATGAAACAATTTTATCGTTTTTATTTAACACACATTTAAAACCATATTCATTTATAATCAAATAGGAGATATTATAAAATGTAAAACGCGTAGAATTTTAAAGATTTCATGAAACGCTGATATCATAGAGAAGGAATATAGTACAGCAATTGACCTAATTTACAACGATAATTTTATATCGATAAGTGATCTTACCAAATTATTCACAGTTTTGAGATAATAACTGTTTTCCTTGAGCAGTCAGGTTGTCAAAACATCTCGTTTTAAATAATGATCCATTTCACTTTGATCCGGTAAAAAACGGATTTTTTATAAAGTGTTTTTCAAACATAGCAACACCGTAATGAAATAAGACGGTGCGACGATTTTTCGTTCCGGTTGCGAGATTTATGTGAAATTTCTCGTGATCGTTTGAACACGTTCAGTTGACATTGTTTTGGGGTCACTGTAAAGCAAACGTCTACTGTGACCATACAGTGCGGAATCGAGAACACTGATATTTAAAAATAGAACATCTTTTTCATAATTCAAATTCTAGTTGGAACATTTTACATTTTTAGTCGATATTACTAGTTGGTGCATTATTTGAGTCAATTTTAAAATTTAGATCATCGATATTCGAAAAAAGGAATACTTCTCATATTCCTGAAAGAACTTTGAATATTTTTGATTCAAAATATTTAGAACAGCGACATTAAAAAATGTATATCTTCTGGTTAGAACAGAGTCAATTTATTTAGAACATTAATATTTAATTAGAATTTTGTTAGGTTAGGCTGTGTGTATTTAGGACACTTAAAAATAACGCTTAATTTTGGTTAGAAATGTGTATGTTTTTGGAGTCACGGGCATTTAAATTCAATAACTCTAGCTTTTTTTGTAATGCAAATATGTATTAGTTTTTATCACGGTTTAATTAAACGGATTTTTAGTGTCTGTAACAGTTTTCGACTCGTTAAAATCACTGGACAGTTATTTTACGATACGTATATAAAATTTCATTCGTGAAAGTTAGATTATTAACGGCGTTATTTCTTAGCAGAGACCTGAAAACGCGGACAAGCACAAAACCTGAATAATCGAAATGTGTGGTCAACCTAATGTAATATATTTTTCACACATTAGTTTTAAATAGAAATAACTAAATTAACTTTTTTTTTTTCAAATTGTATTATTTTTTAATATCAAAAAAGAAAATACTTGGAAATTACCAAAAAAATTAATGACCTTTCAGAGAATTAGTTTTTTTTATTCTCTCTTAATTATCTTTATTTTATTTAAAAACATAAATTATAATCGTTCTTCTGAACTAAAATTAAATAAAACAATTAAGTAGCTCAGTTACGTAGTTTTGTTAACTCTGTTATAACGTGAAAATGTTTCTCTTAACCACTTGAACCCTTACTGTCAATTCTCTTAACATATTTTGCTTACCTACGAGTACTTCTACTCAGCTCTTCATAATAGTAAAGTTGGATCTCATAATTCTCCGCCTTATATATTAGTTTTCTTAACTCTTGAATGTTTCTATTAACACTTCAAACCCTTTCCATTGCCTATTCTTATCTCTTCACAAAAATATGTAAGTATTACATTAGTTCTCTTGGCGTTTCTCTTATCACTTATAAACCGTGAATCTTATTCTCTTAATCCGTCGAACCCTTTCCATCGTGTATCTTTACTTTTCACTTTATATTCGGTATCTAGGTATATTAGTTCTCTTAACTCTTGACGTTTCTCTTATCACTTTATATAAAGTGAATCTCATCCTCTAAATTCGACGAACCCTTTCCATCATTTATCTTTTCTTTTCACTTTATATTTGGCATGCAGGTATTTTAGTTCTCTTAACTCTTGACGTTTCTCTTATCACTGTATCTAACGTGAATCTCATATTCTTAATCCGTCGAACCCTTTCTATCGTATATCTTTACTTTTCACTTTATATTTGGTGTGTAGGTATATTAGGTCTTAACTCTTGACGTTTCTCTTATCACTTTGTAGTATTTTAATCTGATTCTCTTAATCCGTCGAATCCTTTCTCTCGTATATCTTTACTTTTCACTTTATATTTGGTGTGCAGGTATATTAGTTGTCTTAACTCTTGAATCACGTGAACCTGGTTCTCTTAACCCTTCGAACCCTCACCACCGGTTCTCTTAACCTTAAACCATATAACAAGCGCCACCCTTGTTTCGTGCGACCTGCGAACGAACTCTATATTATGTGAAATGTGATTGCAGTTGGAACATCTGTTGGAACTTTTAAATGGAACTATAAGGACAATATAATGATATGGATAATTTAATTAAAAGGTACGTCAAATTTTTTATTTGATCTCCTCTTCCTAACATACATTTATTTTCTGTAACACTATTATATTTTTGATGTTCTTTGTGTTTACTTAAAAAAATTAATGTGTTTTCCTCAATTAATTATCTAGTACAAATAGTTCAGTGAATTTGATGGCAGTTCATGGATTCTCATGGAGTCTCGTGATTCCATGTCAACACCTCTTTGAAAAGTCATTAAAAGCTATGAAAAAAATAATTTAAAGTTGCCCATGACCCCTAACGTAAACAATTTAACCATTTTTTTTTATTCATTTCATCACTTTTAATGACTTTTCATAGGAAGTGTTGAGTTGATTTCTTTCCGAGTTGTCCGGTCACCGATTCTTAAATATCGTCTAAGTTTATTAAAAGAAATATAGGTAGATACCCTATTGTTTTGTTTTGTAGGAAGGAACTTCGTAAATAATAAGGCATCTTCAGGAAACTTTTTAAAGGACTCGTGACATTTATTTTGCTCTATTCCCAATTACATTGTGAATATTTCAGGAGACCCAAACTACCCAAGACAGACCAAGGATTTTACTTTTACTTATTAAGAAGGTTGGCTGGTGAGAAGAGAAGAGAAAGAAAAAACCTAAACATAGGCCTATTATATCTGCCTAAGTCTGAAGGGAGTTTGCATCTCCTGACATCTATGGATAATTTCTTCTATTAATTAATCAACTTTACATAAACCAAAAAATCGAAATGTCTGGAGAGGTGTGAGTCCTAGCTAATTAGATTAAATTTTATACACCTATAGTCGGAATGAACAAAGATTGAGGTTCGAGTATGGATACCGCCGCCCCGTGTACCATTTATTAGATAACTGACACCCCTGCCATCCGCAAGTAGTTTGCTGCGTTTGGTGACTTAACAGGGGTGCCGGGATCATAGGGGTGAAGTTTTTCCGAGTACTGGCAGCGGATGCGTCTGCCCATCGACTGTGTGGCAGGCTGGATCGGGAGATGTTGAGGGAGACGTTTTGACCTCTCCAACAAGACTCTCGGAACATCGTCTTGCACTGCAGTTGGAGTGTTGGATTAATACGTCCGTCATTCCTGGACAAACTGACACCGAGATTCCTACCCACCCTTCGTACCTTTTTTCTTCCCAGAATTTCCTATCCTTCCTTTCCTAAAACGACCCTCCACACAACATTCCTAAAAGAGACATAGGTCTTGAGTGGAATTAGTGTAGAGTTAATATAAAAAAGGTAGGTACCTAATACTAATATGCGTCTATAAAAGTAATTAGGTGTCAACCTTTTTGATATACTCATACCCTCTCTCAACCCGCTTGACAACGTCGACCTAAATATCTATAAAACTAGTCGAAAGAGTTTATTTTACTGTAACTGATATATAATTCTTAATTTTTCTGTGTATAGCATATAGTGTAGGTACCTACCTACACAATCTTACTGGAATCTATTTAAGTGGAACGTTTGCGCGGCCCTTTCCGTCCCGTTTCATACAAATCTTCAATTTGGATTTAAGATCAAAATATCCAACCAAACTGAAAAATTATTTTTTCAATCAAAAGATATGTAAAATATTTAGTACGGATGTGAGCTACTTTATTTATTTTTGCTTTAAATTATAAGATATAGGCCATTAAAGATTTTTAGTGTTTCATGATTTTAGAGGCAACTTGGGCAATTATTTGTGAGTAAATGAAAAACAATAAAAAAATAATTTTATTATGCATATTTTGCAAATACAATGAATAATAAAATAAAAAATAAAACATTGTTAAAAATGCATTTTTTTGTAAATAGGTAATTTGTATTTTAAATTTACACCTATCAAAAAGTTTTTTTTTCTTAATTTTTATTTTATATTTCATTATATTTTTACGATAATTTTAGTAAACTTATTTTTTTATTGTTTTTTATTTACTCACAAATAATTGTCAAAATCGCCTCTAAAATCACGAAACACCAAAATCTTTAAAGGCCTTTATCTTATAATTTAAATCAAAAATAAATAAAGTAGCTCACATACGTACTAAATATTTATTATATCTTTTGATTACACGAATTATTTTTCAGTTTGGTTGGGTATTTCGATCTCAAATCCAAAATTAACATCGGGCCTAAACAATCTGTATTTTACATTTTTCATATATTTATTAAAGCTCACGAGTCCCAACTGTCCAGTGCATTATCAAGGTCGATACCAGGTCGGCACCAGGCCTGAAAATCTGATTGAATCATAACCTAAAATATCCAACCTCCTTAAAAGTCGTTACTGAGAGTGAATAGCTAAATGTATGCCTAATTCATTAAAGTATATTTAAAGCACAGTAATTTATGTTAAACTTCAGCCCCATTCCGTGTCAGATCAGCATATGAAGCAATTCATTGTTTTCCTTCGATTTATAACACTAATCACACCGTACGCTGGGAAATACAAACCTACATTAATATAATATAATCTCGGATCTGATGAATAACCAAATTAGTTGACCGAATTAGAGCTAGGTAGGTACCTATACTTTTAATACAAAGCATTTTACATATACAACTAATCACTCAAGTCTCGACCATATTTTGTAAGAAAGTCAAAATATTTACGCTTCGAAATAAATTTCATACATCAATTTCAAATTTCATAAATCGAAACAAACAACGAATATAAAAAAGTTTAAAAATGGCTCACCGTCTAAAATTACTGACGAAAAAAAACAGATTTTGTATTAGACGAAAGTATGATAAATGTTATTGACACCTCTTTGTCGTTCCATGCAAAAAAAAAATTAAAAATTCCCAAAGTTTCATAAATTTTTTTCAAATTTGATCGAAATTTTGATAACATAAAGGTGTAGTACATTTTACTTTTTTTGTGGCTAATTTTTAGATTTAAATATACACTCAAGAGGCCCCGAGGAAAACAATTTCCCTCAGGGCCTATGTCATCTTGGGGGATGCTGTGTGGAGGGTTTTTTAAGGAAAAAAAGGAGAGAAGAGTTCTGGGAAGGAAAAGGGTTTAAGGTAGGAATCTGGGGTTCAGTGTGTCCTGGTCGTCCGCCTCCATGACCTAGACACCCCTCCTAAATAAATCACTGTGATAGTAAGATAGACACAACGATTTCTATGAGACCCGTATGAGTTGTTTCGAAAAGCGAACATACTAGCCAGGGGGATTAATATCGCTTGGCTAAAAAGGGCTAGGAGAAATATAATAATGAATTCTACAATAAATTAAAACAATGATTTAAAATATTTGCCAATTTTATCACCAATAATATTTGAACACCTGGATCCTTTACGAAATAATATCATATTAAAATAATCAAAACAAAATACTAAATTTCAATTAGCTTCGCTGTTTTTAAATGTATCCCATAATTAAATACAGTTTTTAAAAGCAGGTGAAAGACTCTTTCGAATTTTGATTTTACAAATGAATATATGCAATTAAAAATATTAAAAATTTGAACGCAAACAAAGCTAATATTTTTTAAATGCTTACTAATGTTTTTGTAAACAGTTTTTATCACTCTGTAAGAAAAAAAAAACACTATTATTAGGCAAACGTATTAGGAATCACTTCACTTTACTTTATTTTATTTAATAATTATTTTATAAAATTTGACAAGCCTTCGGGTGAACTGTTTGGCGGTTTTCTGTTTTACAGATTGTTTTCAAGTTTTACTGGGGCGTCTATGGTAAACTTTTAAATGCAAAGAGAAAGCTTGGAGTTGTGTCTTTCTGAATATGTTTATATTTTATGTCTATTAATAATAGGAAAAGAGATATAACAAGTTTTTGTGAAGACGTGTCATTTAGTGACAGAAATAGCCCTACGTGGCCAGAATGGTACCAATTATTAAAATAATAGTAGGTATACTTACAAAATGCATTAAGGAAGTCGTCATAGATACTGATTTTTATATTCTTGCAAATTAATATGTAGGTAGCGTACTTTAAATATCAATAAACTAAATGAGGAAATTCACTCTTTTATAACAATATTTCCGATACTCGCTAATTGTGCAATTAAACGGTTGATTTCCATAAAAGTATTGTTGTTAGCAAATTACATTATTTACCTATTACTAGGGTATGCAATCCTGCATCCCGCAATCCCGCACTCCGCAATCCCGCATCCCTCAATCCCGCATCCCGCAATCCCGCATCCCACAATCCCGCATCCCGCAATCCCGTATCCCGCAATCCCGCATCCCGAAATCCCGCATCCCGAAATCCTAATATAATTTCGTAATATTAGATCCCGTAGATTAGCGAGATTTGCGGGATTGCGGGATAAAAAATAAACTTAAAGTTATTTAAATATATAAAGTTATATAAATAAACCAAAAACATGCTGATGATATAAACAAGCGGTGTTCAATCTTTGACAATCAAAGAGGAATTGCATTTGATATTAGGAAGAGAAAATAGAGCCGCATCTAAATCTGAAACTTCAATACGGAATAGATTTTGAAGAAAGAGATGTTCTTTTTTAATGACAGAGTTATCAGAGGGAAATAGATACTTTCAGTCAGTACACACCTTCTTGATAACAATCCAACCAACTGGTGTGAAAGCAGAGACGGCATTTTCAATAGGTTTTTATAATATTGCTAGAACCAAGGGTGATTGATCTCAAATGATTATAGAGTCAGTGACAGTTTTAATATTTTTTTTCAAAGTTTTCATAAAATACTTAACGTTTACAATCTATTTTCATAGTATTATTGGTACCAAAGATAATTGATTCCAAATAATAAAAATAAATGTTTACGACATCCCGCGGGATTTGTGGGATTTAAAAAAAATCTATTTAATTAAATGAACATAATATTTACGAAACTCAATCAAAAATCCGGAGCCAAAAAATCAGAAAAAAGATATCGGCACATCTGAGACTTTTTCTGATTTTTCTGTCTACAGATTTTCGATTGAGTTTTGCTAATATTGTATTCTTTTAATTAAATATTACAATTTGAGGTTTTACTCATAAAGTTAAAAATAAAAATAAAAAATATTATCTCTTAAATAAACTTTTTTTTTATCCCGCGGGATCCCACATATCTTTGAATCAACATTTTTTATCCCCCAATCCCACGGGATTTCTAAATTCTATCCCGGAAACCCGCGGGATTTGCAAACCCTAATCTAGACTCCAATTAGACTCTATTTAAAAATATGTCTGTATATTTGCTCACTTAAAGTCCATTTCATTTCTATTAAATACGGATCCAACCTTGGGAAAGCCAAAATATTAATTATTAGAATTTGGCTGTGAATAAACTTGGACTTAACTTCTTTCACTAGTTAGATAAAAAAATATCAATTATTTTCATGCATGAAATCACCACCTTTATAAATGGTATGCAAAACTGATCATGAGATCATTTCATTTTTTGGGCCGAAATAATTTACAGTTTTATCCTAACTTCGATTTGGCCGTTGCAATTAGTTAGTTAGGTCAAAGGTAAAATATTCCATTGATTTGGACATATTGTACTATTGTACTGGCGCACATGTCATATTCCTATAGAGCACCTTTACCAGTTTAAAACACAATGGTTCTGAGTTTTGCGCATGCCGACCCGTGAAACTCTGTAATAAAGTCAAATCTGGCGCGCCGCACAACTCGACACACTTACCGCAGCACAATGCTCGCTGCTCGCAATACCATCGCGGGTACACGTCTCTACACGTGCGCACACATGCTCAGACATGCATAAACATTGAATCATTATGGCCGTTGTTTACAGTTGTTCCGTTCTGTCAAATGTCGCGCCAAACGTCATGTTCGTTGCGGCAGGACGAAGTCTGACATTGTCGTCATTTTGTGACAGGTTCAAGAAAATCCTAAAAGATTTTCAAAGATTTTTTCTTGCGTATTTATAATGTCTTGTGTGTTTCTGGTTAGATTCCATTACAGTTGATCATCCGACAGATGGCCCCCTGTCATTCTTATATACAATATGCAGGAGGCTTAGGGAAAATACGGTATACCTACTTGTACAAAATACAACAAGTGTCCCCGATGAGGTGTGCAGAGAGAATGTACCGCCGAATAACAAAAGTATTAAATTTATTTTCATTCAAAAGTATCAAGGATAAAACTACTTGTCTGTATACTGAATAGCAGCGTACAAGACAAAATATCGACACTGTGTAATGTAATACATTCGCTTGATGTCCATTAAAGGTATTTTTGAAGTCTGAGGTTAAATAACGATGTTTTATGTAATAATTCAGTACCCCATTAAAGTCCCTAAATATTAGGAGTTATTGGGACTATCACATCCGATATTGGGGTATGTTATGAGGCTAAAGGTAGTAAGGAATTGAAGGAAATGTTGAAAAGTAAGGAGGGAATGTACCTGGCCTTTCAGATCTGTTTACCTGACGATACTCACTGTATTATATTAAAATGATTTTTAATGGGTAATGTTATTTTAACGTATACCAAATCCGCCATGGCAAGGAAGCAGCCTCGGAAGGCATTCGTTTAGCAGTGAAACGTTTGGCTGATAATGATTATAGTATTCAAAGTAAATCACGTAGACATTAAAGCTGCGATACTATTCGATTGTATTATAAAACTCCGATAGCAAAGGAATAGCCGTAAAAATCCACGGAACTGCTGAAATTGATCAGTTACTTATGTATGTGAAACAAAAATTCTTTAAGGAATATAATCTGTTTAATGAGCGTAAACTATGCCCTGGCGTCAGGAAATTTGTGTGGTAGAAACAATAAACACTGTATTATAGTGACAAAAAATCCATGTAAACATGATTTATGTAATACAGTAGTTAGGTACCTACCTACTTATTAACCAATATTCTAAGAAGAATATAATTTCATTAATTTTGATCCAAAGTAGGTACGAGGAGGTATGTATGTCTACGTAAAGCACAAGGTATATTACGCATTATTAGTGAGAAAGGTGGGTACCTTCTTAGTCTACCTTGCCTACTTAAAATGAGTCATAGACAATCATTACGCTTAAGTGAAGGAAAGGGAAACTTGGTGTATTGTTGGTATAATATATTAATTATGGCTGGAATATTTAAAAGCCATGGAAGAGTGCACCGGCGAGGTATTTGGTGTCATTTCCAAGATAATTTGTCTGCTTTCTCCTTCCTATCGGGATATTAGCACCCGCATACTACCATTTGTAACACTGCCTCAAAATCGATATTTCGTATTAACTGGTTCTCTTAATTATGTATTTACGGGTATATAATATTATTATGATCAACCTAGTGGAATAAACAATTTATTTTAACAGTTTGACAATTAATAACGATTTTAACATATTCCTAGCCGACTTAACTCAAGTTTTAACAAACTCAATGATTAAAAAATGTCAGATTATGGAGTACCACAAGGTACAGTGCTTGGACCAATCCTGTTAACATATATTTTAATTAAATTTTATTTCAACCTTACACGGCTAAATTACTTTTATTTTGAGAAAAAAGTATTTTTTTTCATATTTAGTATATTTTGTCACATAAAAATATTACTATTACTCACCATGGAAAACATTTTATGATTTTAAAATATGTAATTGTTTTGACCTAGAAGAGAAGAAAGCTGGATAATGTTAACGATAAAACTCCCCCCCCCACACTAACGACCAAAAATGCAGGTGTGCGTACAGCATTATTTCATGGAAGTGATTAAAAAAATATCAATAGGTTTGGTTGAATATTTTGGCTTGAAATTAAAATTTAAGTTTTGCGTGAAAAAGGCTACGTAACCGTTCCTCCTAATTTCTAAATAAAATACGCTAAACACCATTATAAAGAATATAAGGTAAACGAATGTGCTGTTAATCATGGGTAAGGTATTTGGCAAAAGCACCCAAATTAGAAATTATATATGGAAATGGGAAAAATGCAGCAGAGCTCTATTTTCACTTATATCTTAGAGATTTGGCCACTTTTGCAAGTGTTGGGGCATATAACTCCAAAACCTACAATTTCACCGTTCCCAAACATTCCGACAAATCAGAGTTATCTTATTTTGGTATTTCCGCAAAGGATTTGACGGTCGAGTAGAGTTACAGCTATCCGCGGCGCTTTATTTAAATAGCGGCAAACAGTTAAAGACCAATAGACTAAACGGAGTCAAAGTTAACAGAGCGTGTAAGTCCGGACGCAGAGATTAAAATATAAATTTCCCCAACGACAACGAAAGTCTAACGTTTAAAATCTATCGAATCCGGCCAACTTTTGTCAGGTACTTATCGTAACCTACTTTGTTATACTTTAATCGGTTAGATGCAGATTGACATGGTTAACTTTGCTGTCGGCGGCTTTGCCACTGTACAATGTGTGGATACAAAAAACGAAAGATTTATTAAAAGCAAAGTTGTCTGAAAACAAAAACTCTCAACAGGATTAAAACCTTCCGTACGGTGAGCTCTAGCGCCAAGAAATTTACCCAAGCGTTTCGCTTATTTCAGCTCAGTTTCAATCTTGAGATGACTCGTTTGAAGTATTTTTTTTTTAATGTGGCATATTCAGGATTCACTTGATCGTTTGATTCACTTGATTCATGATCTTGCTTAAGCGTCCCCTAAGTCTTCTACCATTCACTTCCGCGCAACACGGCCTCTGTGGTCAAGGGGTAAGGCTCTTGACTCGCAATCCGAAGGTCGTGCGATCGAATCTCGGCTTGCACATATAAATTTTATTTGAATAATTTGTGTTATTTCACAATTAATTCATTTAAAATAATATATACTCGTTTTATATTTGCGGCACGTTCCAGAGTGGAAGATACTATCAATATTGCCCTGGTGTACGACCACCATTCAGAATTGAAACGTTTCTTGAAATGGTTTTAGCCGTGTTTGGTGACCAGATCTGAATATCCCGGTACTTCCCCACCTTCCTCTTCCCCATCTCTTTCCCCTCCCCTCTACCTTCAGCATCATAACATACCACAATTGGGGATGCCGTAGTCTCACTGGCTATAGACGGGAGCAGCTGGGACTCTTGAGAGGTATTCACATAAAAAAAATAAAAAACACACTCCTGTTACACTCATTTCTTCATTCCTCAGCTTTACATGCCCAAACCATCAAAGGTTTGATTATTACGCTCACATCAACCTTGGTTGATACGACAGTTGACCCCCGACAGTTAGCCCCTGAAATTGTAATTATTATAAAATTATAATTATTTGTGTAATTTTTACCAATGTCAAACCTAAAATCGACTGAAAAAATCGATCTAAGGAAGTGTCGATTTTGGTACTTATATACTGGTATATACATATTATTATTGAAAAACAGTTTTTTCCTTGATGCATTTGATTGAAAACATGTTTTATACTTTTGTTGTTTGGCGGTAAATCCTCTCTGCACACCCTTCAGGGACTCTTAGTTAAATTTTGTACAAAAATGTATACCGCATTTTCCCTAAGCCGACGGCATATTGTGTATAAGTCAGCAGGGGGACCATCTGTCGGGGTATCAACTATCATAGAACCATCAACCTTGCATTCTTTTCACCTGAAATTTATAAACGATTCATTTGTTGTGTCACTTCTCACATTCATTCATTTTATTGCAAATATGACACCATTTTACATCAACCCAAATTCGATCTTAATTGAATGATTCACAGAAATGTGAAACATTCCGAATTCATCCCAAATCATAACGGAAACCAGTTCAAACGGTGTGACCTAATTAATCAAACCCAACCGTAAAACAAAGAGACTCAAATTCGTTGACAAGTTATACTTTAGTCGATCAGTTATCGATACTGCCCGACTCTGCGCTAGTGGTTAGTTGTAACGGGAAATCTTTTCGGGTTAAATTTGTAACGAATCGTTATTCGCTTGCCCTGAATACTCCGCCGATAAGTATGCCACCAGGGCCGGCAGATGTCGTCTGATTGATTCATTTACTGATGTTTTATTTTCACTGTTATTTTCTATCGGAATTGATTAAATTTTAGTGGTTACCGAGATAATTACCTGGTTAATTCTTACGTTACAAGTCATAACGTTAATAAGATAGTATCGTTATTATTTTGGATGGGTTAAGGGTCTACTATTCGTATTTCGACCGATTTCTTACATATCTCCCTTAAACATTTGAAGTTTTTTAGCTCTTAAAAAAATATATGTTATTTTTGAAGATAATATCTAGATACGTTCCACGCCGAAACGCAAATTATATGAAATTCCCTCGATAGAAAAAAATCGCAAAGTATGCTCCGAAAATTATTTAAAACAAGTCTATTTCTTTTATATCATTGAAGAAGAAGATAGCAGACGTCTATTTCTTTTATTTTACAAGTTATATTTGTGAAAAAATTCACAATGTTTATTTAAATGATGCTTAAGATACGTTCCACGAGATTTTTGCTCTATTTTAAACGAGTCATGTTTTATTAAGCTTTTTCGCAATTTTCGCTGCTATTACACGACTCAAAATATTAGCGCGCTCTGTCCAACACTCGTAATTACATATCTCTCCATCTTCTTCTTTTTCAGCGCCGTGCGTTTCGCGCCGGAAGAGTGCCGCCTTAAGGTATAAATTAATTAGGTAAAGGTACATTTTTCAGATTTAACATTAATTACAGTCGCCAGGTGTCACTTTTCAACGTGTGTTATCGTCTTTTGTATATTTGTTTAATTTTTGATACTTCACAAGATTTTAACTGCTCGGAGAGCCAGTGAGACTTTTGAATCCGATTTGATGAATGTTACGAGAATGTTACAATATTAATCTGAAAGATGAGAGGGGAAGAAAAAGAAGAAGTTTGGTTATAATTTTGGAATGGGGGATTTATCACTAGGTCAATAAAAGAGTTTCTTCCAATTTTTTGTATTTCTTGGCCAATAACTAAGTAACAATTTCTAGATATTTTGTTTTTGAAGAGTTTTATTTTCCAAATCCTGCTAGTGAATGACACGGTTGTGTCGAAACCGGTCATAGAAAATTTAAAATTTTAAGTAACAAATGTACATTCCAATCTCAAACGACTGGAACGAAGTGAAATTTAAATTTGTATTTTTTTTAAATAATAATTTATATTTGAACCAAAGATATTGAAATATAAGAGATATATAGGTGGTACTGTGTTTCCTTGTGTCGCCGATATTGTTAACCAATACCATTGTACGACTAAAAAAAATCAACTACCTAAATGAACGAATTATTTCCGTATTTAAACTGTATTATTAACCAATACTACTGCACACCTTCAAAAATCTATTCCCATTCGGAAGTAATCCCGCCGATATGACAGTCGGGCGGATACCATAGCATACCTATCTCTTGTATTTGAATATCTTTGATCCGAGCCAATGTGCTTCTCACTGTGCAACTAAGATCGTCAAATAATAACTCTATGCTCTGTCAGTAACTCGTTTTCACGGTGCGGGTGTAAACTGTGCGCTTTAAGGCATAAAGTCAAACATCCGAATTTCTACCGATTTCTTGCATATCTCCCTTGAACGTTTGACGTTTTTAAGCTCTTAGAAAAAGTTATTTTTGAAGATAATATCTTTAAAACCCCTACGCCGAAACGCAAATTATATGAAATTCCGTCGATAGGAAAAAATCGCCAAGTATGCTCCGAAAATTTTTATTTTCAAGCCTGTCTCTATTATTTAACAAGTTATTTCTATGAAAAAATTCACAGTGTTTCTTTGAACATTGTGTTAGACAACCCCCAAGAGATTTTTGCTCTATTTTAAACGAGTCATGTTTTATTAAGCATTTTCACAATTTTCACAAATTTATCATTGGAAATATTAACGCGCTCTGTCCAACATTCGTAATTACACATCTCTCCATCTTCTTAAGCCTTAAGTAAGTCAGTACTTGGAATTAAATTCTTAATTTATGTGAAAGCTCACGAAAGCCTGTAATGTTAACCAAACTTTATTGCGTTGGATTAAGGCGATACTTAAAGAATTCATAATCTGCTCTTTCATAGATGTCACTAGTTTAATTATTTTAGGAAAGAAACAAATTTTTACGTGTTATGCTTTAAAACATTAAGAGGAATTAATTCTTTGCGCCCGTACATCCGCAACATGAATATGAGTAAATAATTTTGTCCTCGATTCTTTCAAAAAGGCATACAAATACAATATTGTATCGGTGATTCGATCCAATATTTATTTATTTTGAATTTCACGCCCGGCTGGGTTTTACATGTAATTTTTTTTTCACAAAGAACATCTAAATGTGTATAACGAAATCAAAAAATAACAAAATCATAAACAAAAACAAAATCCAAATCAAAATCACAATCAAAATCAAAACTGAAACAAAAACAAAATATTCCACCATGCAAGGTGGAATAACTTTAGGCTGGGAAAAGTAAAATACATGTGAAATAAGTCGAAGCAGAGCTATGTAGTTGGTTTAATTAAATTTGTTGTTCTTCTTTCTGATATAAATTCTATTTGTTAGCCTTTCTTGATAGAATTATGTTTGTTTATTTATTGATTAGCTTTTCCCCGCGGCATCGCTCGCACGATATTACGGGAAATTACTGTAGCGCTTGCACTTATCATTATCCCCCCTTCTCCCTCCCCCCAACCCCCACCCCCTCCCGGATTCCATACATTCATTCCCTTACATTCAGTTTTCAAACATCTCGCCTGCCACCTAAATTTCATAATGCTATAGCTCAAAGAAAAAAAGAATTATCCAATTTTGTTCATTTGTTCGGAATTTATGCGCTTACAAAAATTTCGGATATTTATTTTTATTTAAATATTTGGAACTTACACTATTTAATATTCAGTGTTTATAATCGTTACGAATTACATTTTTAATGTAGGAACTCTGATCTGACATTTATTCCAAAACAGAAGCTTGTCAAAAAAAAAACCAAAACCGTTTCTAATATTTGAATTTTCTGGAGCAGTAGCCGACCAGGGGGCCGAGTACCTACCAGCTTAGAACCCACAAATATATCAACATCGTTTCCATGGAAACGATTTTTTTCTGACAAAAACCCGCTTTTGTTAGCGACAGAAAACGTATACCAAATATAATATATTCATATTTATAATTTCATAACGCCAGAGCTTACCATCATTTACAGCCTATAGTCTTCGCATATGATTTAGCTTTCTATTGGTGAAAGAATTTTTCAAATCGTTTAATAGTTTTACGCGTGAAAGCGTCATAAACAAACTCGAGTAGTTTCGCATTTATAATATTAGTATGGATCTCCAAATATTTTACAGCATAACTTGCAAAAAGAGTTTTTTTCCTAATTTTAAAATAATTAAATTACAGCCATCTATGAACGAACAGTTCATGAATTATTTTAAGTTTACTCCTAACACCTGTCAAATCCGAAAGATGTTACTTTATTTCCGAACAAGTTGAATTACTTTCTTAAGACATTGATATTATTTAGGTACCTATGTATCTGTTATTTTATTAATAAGTTTAATTATATTCCTATCTTTTGTTGTGTTATATCTATGCGTTGCTTATATCTACCATTACTAATAATCCTGCGCAATAATAATTGAGTTATTAATTTTAATTACAATTTATTGGCTATTGGTATTATTTCAAAGAAAGTAGAAAGCAAAAGGTGTAAATTAATATGATTTTAAAACAAAGCGAGTGAAACTTTGTTTTCTAAAACTAGGCCGGTACATGAGAATTATTAAAAAAATATGTATAAGTACTTGCTTTTACCCGCGGCTTCGCTCGCATGGTATTAGGTGGAAAAGCCACGGATTCATTCAGTCATTCATTCATTCCTTCATTCATTCACTCATTCACTCGCTCATTCACTTACTGATTAACTCATTCATTCAATAAATTGATTTTCCCTGCAAGTCCTTTCTCGTGCATCCCCGTTCCCTTCCGCCTTCCCCCTCCCTCGTCTCTTCCCTCTCCGCGAACCCCACCTTCCTCCTGCCTTTCCTCCCTGCCGCTAAAATATATAAAATACACACATTTTCATTTATACAAATTTCATAAAGCGAGAGCTTACCATTATATACAGCCTATGTTACACGCTGACTATGTAGCTTTTTATTGCTGAAAGAATTTTTAAAATCGGTTAAGTGGTTTAGGCGTGAAAGCGTAACAAACAAACACTTAACAACACAAATTTATAATATTAATAATAGCATAAATATATATTTCAATTTGACCTCCATTGAAAGTGTTAGGCGAAAAACTTCATTTTTTTGGAAAAAATAATTTTAATATTATTTTTATATTTAATTCAGTACGTCACAAACGTTAAAGAATTTTATGTAACAACGTAATTAATCATTGGCAGAAAAAATATTGAAAAGATTTTTTTAAGTGAGTACCGCTGAGTCCCGACTGCTTCCAACCATCTGAAACTAGAGAGACTACTGAATTGGGGTACTTGTGGGGTTGAAGGTGGGTAACGAGATGGGAAAGAGGACGGTAGGGAAGTGTAGAGCTATTCAAATTGCAGACGAAGATCGTAAACACTCAATCACGGAGGCTTTCGTTTTACAATTCCAAGAAAACCATAAAAGTGAAAACCATAAAAGTGCATACAGAATTTTTATGATTTTCACAGACCTCTTTGATTTCGAGTGATAATTAAAATGTTGATTATATTATACCTTATAAAATACAAAATTTGTGGCAGCGTGCTTTCGCCGGTTCTAATACACAATACGCAGTCGGTTTAGGGAAAATACCGTATACTTACTAACACAATATGTATAATTAACAAATTTTCATTAAAATGCATCAAGGAAAAAACTACTTTTCTATGTGCATACCAACCAGCGTATAAGTAAAAAAATGGACACAGCAAATAAATTAGTTTTATATCCGCACCAACTTATAATTGAAGGTATTTTTAAGGGGTTACAGTTAGAATTTTCAAGAAATCGATTTTTTTATTATTTCATTTTTGTAATGTACGTATATTTAAGTACACACAAAAAAAAATCCAAATCAATTCGGCGATTATTTTTGAAGTTACACGCATATTTGTAAAGACGTTTCAGAGCATTGGAAAGTAGCCGGCAAACTTTGAACGCGTTTTTCTCAAAACTGTGTTTTTAAAGTCGGTGACCAAGATTACTCGGAAACGGCTTAACCAATCAGTCTCAAATTTTGGTAAAAAATCGATTTTTTTTTGAGAAGCCGCCATTTTGTCAAAAAAAATTATTGTGCTCTGTCCTTCAATTAATCAGAGGAAAATTTATTATTATAACGTTTGGTTTTTAACGTAGAGATATGATGGTCACCGCAAGACGCCTTTTTTGAGAAGCTTCTGAAGATCAGTTATAGTAGCTTTAAAAATTATTATTATTTAAAAAAAATAATCTTAAAATACTGTCAAAAGTAACCATTATATGTGTACAAATTTTTAGTTTAAAACATTTAAAATTCTTTTCAGGAAAAATTCTTGAAAAATCCCTTTTTTCGAGCCTCCTGACTGCATATAGTCCCTTAAGTCGATTTTAAGTTTGAAATTGGTAAAAAGTGTAAAAAAAAATTATCATAGGTAGTTATAACGTCGGAGGATCGACTGTCGGGCCACAGCTTTCTCCCGTTGACAATTGTATAATTAATTAAGCATTATTTTATGAAATTTACTTTAAAAAAATGACGGCTAGCTACTGTCACTTGTCACTCTGACAGATGTCACAACTTTTCACCGCCAAAATCATCTGTCATTTCTCCCTCGGGGTAGCATAACGCTTAATGAGGTTTACCACCTTAAAATTGTTCAGGTGCCAATCTAGATAGTAATCTGCCAGTTCTCTATTTAGGGCAATAAGTAATAATATAAACATACAGTCAGGGGCGTTGCAATCAGAGGGCCGCCTGGGCAACTGCTCAGGAATCATGTAAAATATTTACCTACAGACGTGACTAATTTAATGTAACAAAAACGAATAAACTCTGGAAAAAGGTACATTCTAGGTCAAAAATAATGCAATGTTTCATTGAATCAGTAGATAATACTAATAAATCTAAACGAAATATAAAAAAGAACAAGACACGGAAAAAATAACGTAACCCGACAGTTTACCACGAAAACCCGTAACCCACGAAATAATAATAGTTATAAATGTAAATTTTTTGTGCATTATTGACCAATATCAAACCTAAAACCAACTTCCAAAAAAACATATATTAAGTTAGAATGGATATCTAATGAATTTATTTACAGTGTCGATTTTTCGTACTTATACGCTAATATATACAGTATATATTATACAGTATATATATAAGCAAATTCTGGACTGAACAAAATTAAAAAATGGCTAGACTCTAACCTCCTCACACTAAATATTCAAAAAACACAATATATACATTTCTCAATCCGAAAATTCACTCTCCCAGAAAACCTTCCTAAACTAATCATTCACTCTTGCCCACAAAATCTAGACACCCCCTCACAATCTCTAATTAACAGCTGTTCATGCCCAATTCTCAAACCGTCAAATGAAGTGAAATACCTAGGGGTCATTATAGATAATCATTTACGCTGGGAGGCTCAAATCAACTCCATAACAAAGAGACTCCGTAAGTTATGCTATGTTTTTTATTCTACTCGATCAATCCTTGATCTAAAAACACTCAGAAGTGTTTATTTCGCTCTATTTCAATCTATAGCAACGTACGGCATTATAGGATGGGGAGGTTGTGCAGCATCCATTATCTACCCTCTGGTGACTATTCAAAAAGTTTTTCTAAGAATCATCTTCAAATGTTCCCCTTCTCATCCATCAGAGCAACTTTTTAAGAAACTAGCAGTCCTTGACATTCGCCAACTGTACATTAAGATAATTCTCATCCATATCTGGAAAAATGGTTTGATAAAATCCACTCAAAAAGATATACATACACGCTACTCAACTCATGCAAAATGCATAATACCTATAACAAAAACCACTTTCTCACAAAGGCAATACTCATACATCGCACCTAAAGTATACAACACACTAGATAACAACATCAAAAGATCTAATACACTTACTCACTTTGCAACTGGAGTCCAAATATGGATATCCGTAAAGGGTCGACAGTTTTTTAAAGAATTTCTTTAGAAAATTTATTTGAAGAGAATTATGTCATTACCAATCTTTGATTTATTTAAATACAAGCTTGGTGGGAAACAAAGGTCAAGTGTCATTATCTGTAATTCAAATTAAATTTTGCCTTTGAACAAAATTATCGTTTTCTGATATTTTCTGCTAAAACAGGGATAGATGGCAAATCCTAGTATGAAGGTCAACTTTTGCCAAAACCGCTTTTGCAAAATGCTAGCAGCTTTACTGCATTTGACTCCTTTAAATGATATATTGAATCATAAAAAAATACTACTTACTACTAGCACACAAAAAGGAATTTTTTCTATTTGTTAAAGAAAAATATTTCTTAATTTTTATTTTAACTTGTTGTTTCGTCTCGTGCATACTACATACTTATCTGTGAAAAGTGCTTTGCCATTGTGGAAGCATCATCTACATATTATTGTTAATTGTACAATATATCATATTACTTCATTTATCTGGAGGAAAGCATCATTTTATTTTATTTTCATTGTAAAAATATATTTAAACTTTCAACTTTTTTGTAAAATGCGGGAGAAGAAAATCATTACTTTACCCTTTCCACTTAAGTCTTTTATTGTTTTTATTACACCAGCACTTTAGTTAAGCGAAATAGCGAAATTTAAGTTTTAGTTATTTTTTGTAAATAAAATTGATATAAGTTTTTATACCGCACAATAAAAGTTTTTGTTTGTAAAGTACTATATGTAATCACTATAATATAAATAGCCGAAAATTTTAATTACTTTTTAAACTAAAATCTTAAAACTGTTTCGTACCACTGTGTACCAGTGCCTACATGTTTCATGGGAGACGTATAGACACTAGTCAAAGAGCCCAATACCACCAGAAATCCACTGTAACAATAATAATTTACTCCAATGTCCAGTGTAATTGACTTGAAACATGAATTTATTCTAACATTTATTGTACAAAAATTGGTGTAAAATAATGTACCTACCAATATAACTACGTACATACGGATTCTCATTATAATAGAAATCCTTTCATATTTGCATGCTCTAAAGTACTTACTTCAACTTTATATATTTTATAATTACATACTTTCTATATTCTTTCATGTACCTACATGCGTTCTATGTTCTATACTTTTCATATTATTTTATTTTATATTCTACTACATTCTTCCATACTCCTTTATATTACTCTACGGTCATTTACATTCTTTTATATTCTTTTGCCTTCTTCAATATTTTTTAATATTATATTTTTTACTTATATATATTTTTTTATTTTTTATTTTATATTCTAGCACATTCTTTAAATTGCATAAGTTAATGTACTGTATATGAAAATCGACCACCACAACACGGGCATGTGCCTAGTATGGTGGTCGAAAAATCTCCGATTCATGTAACAAACAATTCAAAGAATAAAGAAACTTAAAAAAAAAAAAAAATATATAAAAGAGAAGTTTTATATTTGATGCATTTGGATGAAAATATTATTTAAGCTTTTGTTATTCGGCGGTACATTCTCTCTGCACACCCCTTCAGGGATACTTAGTTATATTTTGACTAAGTGGGTAAACTGTATTTTCCGGAAACCGAATGCAAATTGAATATTAGTAGGGGGTGGGCCAACTGATCGGAACAGTCTCCCCCTCTCCCCCCCCCCCAGTAAAAGCCATTTTAAATCCTTGTACAGCATTATTACTTTGATGATGAACTCCGCCTATCGTATAAAAGCCTGTATTGAGAGCAGGCACAGTTTATAACGTACGCAGCTTCCAACAAAAATAATAACACCAAAATATTGCATTTAAAATAAAAGACAAAACTAATTAATAGGTTTTAATGAAATCTTTAATTTTTTATCTGTCTTAGCGGATGATCCAAGATTTGGTGTCTAATTTGTGTTCTGTCCAATTCTGTAAAGTTACGTGCATTTTGCAAAGAATCTAAAATTTCTTTGACTAAAAGTTGTTTTAGCGTATAAATCTATTAGCAACTCTCTCTCCCCGATGGCGCTACAGCCCATATCGAGCCTTGGCCTCCCGCAACAATCGCCTCCAACTCCCCCTGTCCTCAGCGGATGACTTCCAGTTTGTTATCTGGAGAAGCTGAGCTGCATCCCCTGTTACCTCATATTCTCACCTCAGTCTGGGTCTTCCCACTTTCCTCTTTCCACCTGGGTGTCCAGTCAAAATTCTTTTAGCTCTTTAATCTATTAGCAACGTCCTGCTTAAATATATCATTGCGCAGCACTTAAACGTTGCTGCAAATGAATTTACCTATAATTAGTTAGCAGAAATTCTTCATTTTGGATATCAGACACACGAATTTCCAAAATATTGATTTTATCATATTCTCACCGAAGTAGTCGCCATGTAAGAACCAAACAACAGAATGCCTTGGGGCTTTTTAAATTGTTGCCCCGCCACTGAGAAAAGTCATAAATGTTAACCAGAGCCCCTCAGTAGCAACACCTGCAATTTGCCAGCAGGGTTCGTCATTATTTCCCTATAAAATCACCAATTTATTGGAAGCAATGAAGCGGAAGGAAAAACATAATTATTATCAGCATTTAAGTCTCACGCAAGCCAATCATGAAATACATTTAGGTACCTTCCCATTTTACTAGGAAGTGTATGTAATAATAATAATAATAATAATAATAATAATAATAATAATAAGGTAATACCGTGATGTTGTTGATATATTTAGTACATCAATTTTAATATACAAGCATCCCTTAATAAAGTTTTTTTTCTTCAAGTAGGAGAATATTTTGATAAAGCTATTTAAATTGACTAACACATTAACATATTTTGTCGGCTAAAAGAAAAAAAAATATTTTTAATTTTTTATATTTTGTACCTACATACTGTGTGGATCAAATTCAATAATATTTTTACTGTTAATTTATTTTTGTGCAAGTGTTTTAAACAGTCGTTTCCTGCACTATTTACGAGTAAAATTTCGTAAATATTGTTATGTATGTAAAAGCCTAAATAGGCGTAAATAAATAAATATTTGTGTAGCGCAGTTTTGTGTTTCTGCAGTGCTTCTTTCGGGTCCATTGCAAAATATTGATAAAATAATATGAAATAAAGATTACACAGTATATAGGTACAAAGTAATGACAAGATAACTAAAATACAATAATAACAGTGCTGTTGTAGCGCAGGACAAAACAAGAACATAACAATTAAAATATAACGTCTTCAAACACAGCAAACTTATTTTGTGGCACCATTTTAATTAAAAATTAATAATATACTTAGTTTTGACCACTTTTATTGTTTACAAAACCAACATGTTTCGTGAGCTAGGCTCACTTCTTCAGGGTTTACTAACTAATTATAAATAATAGATAAACAACAATGGTCATAAACATAGACAACAAAATTATAAATAATAGACATAGTCAATGGAAAGGTAAGAATGGGTAGAGGGAAGAGGGGCAATAGGGAACAATTTACAAATTACAAACTGAAAAATTTCATTTTAAATAATAAGGATAGAGTTTCAAAAATGAAAAAAATCTGGAATTTATAAATTAAAGTATTATGATTGTGGTTTCTTTTATATTGGTAAAACTGCGAGAAACTTTGAAATGAGGATTAAAGAACATATCCGCCAATCACTTGTTGCAGACTAGTCACACTTTTGACGTCAATAGTGGAATGGAATTACAACATTCTAATTTTATGGCATTCAGTTGGATAAATTAGAAATATTAGAGATCAGAAAGAGCGTGAATGCGAATTCGAATATTATTGTTGTGGAAGATACTTTCAGTATCGCCCTGGTATAAGACCACAATTCAGAATTGAAACGTTGCTTGAAATAGCTTTAGCCGTGTTTGGTGTCTAGATATGAATAGCCACCTGCACCTTCCTCTTCCCATCTCCTTCTCCTCCCCAATTACCTTCAACCTCACAACATATCCCAATTGGGGATGCCATAGTCTCATTCCAAGATGGCTCCAGATGAAATCAGTTGGGACTCTTGTGAAATATTCACATAAAAATAATGATTAATAATGCCCAAAAACTATAATCTTACAGTAATCATAATTTTGAGGGCCAGCTGTTGGGGGCAAACTAACGGATCACCGTTTATAGGATAGAAACTAGGAGTTGTAAAATATTGTAAAATTATTAAAAAGTCTTTCTTTTAATTTTTATTTATTTTTTATAACTTAGTTTCAGTTAGTTAAAACGTAATAAAAACATTTCGACCTGCAAATCGGAACTGTTCAATTTTACAATCGTTTAAATTTATGGTTATATTATGTAGGTCTGCAGAACATACGGGAATAATTCGACATGTGTAATTCAGCCGACGTAAACATTGTATCGAAATACCGTTGTCAAAAAGGTATGGAGCTTCATACACGTGAACATCGTACTGGTAGAAGCACTACAGGTAGGTTCCTACCTACCTCACAATGTAGAATGTAGTACACACATGTTTACACTGAACAAGTACGCTCAAGGAGACAATACAGGTATGTGGTTAGTTTTAGGTATAGTATGTGTGAAATATTGGCTACTGTACTTCAGTGTATGCGTTGGATCAATAACAACGAATTATTAGTACTCAAGTAAAGCCTTTGAAAGAATCTATGTATATAAAAATCAAAATGTGTTTGGGGATTAGTGAGATGTCTATGTATTGCTATATTAAGCATAGGAAATGTTTGAAAATTTCAAAATACCTTCATTCCACCCTCGCGAAGTTTTCTGGATTATTACAACCTCGTGACAATAAATCTGAAACGTTTTTTAATCATTACAAAAACTCTTGCGAAACTGTCAAAAATGTCACAATTTGAGAATGACATTTTGCAAAACAATGATTGTCTAATCAAAATTCAATTTTTGAAACTCTTTAACTTAATGAATTTATTTGAAGTACTCACCTAATGCTTATCAAGCTTTGAATCGAATCAAGAATTACGTATATTTTAAATAGTTACCTATTTTAGTTACCAATTTTGATTGATTTATAAGAATTAATGTTTGTAATATATGAAAATGGAACGCGGGAGGGGGGTTGGCGGAACGGGAGAGTGGAAGAGGGGTGAGGGAAGGCAGGGAAGGTGGAGGGTGAACACGTGAGGAGAAGGGGACATGGGAGGGGAAGGGGCGGCGGAAGGGAAAGGGGCGAATGGGAAAGGACACGCAGGGACATGCATGTGGCATTGCAACGCATGCCGCGAAATAACTAGTAAAAATTTTTTTTTTTCGTTTTCTAAATTTTAAAATGGGTATTCCAGCAATTTTGTTGACAATGCTCTCTTAAATTTAATCATTAGGTATAGATAATATTAGCGACTCTCAATCTAAAATTGAAACAGAAAAATCAGAAAAAGATTCGATCGTATCCAGGAATTGAACCCACGACCTTGGCCTTGCTGGGGCTCTGCTCTAACCACTGAGCTTATTCGACCCTACCCCCTTCAATCATATTTAACCGTATCATACTCTGATTAAGATCTACCAACATAATCTTCACTTTCTAAACGCATATTTCTTTAGTGGCTGCTATCTTTACGTCACTAATAATGTCATCAATGATTAAATACTACAATTTAAATATTACATTTTAGTTATACCAAAAAAATAGTGCTTTAAATACCAATGTGAATATTGAATACGCTTAAAATTATCAGACAGAAGGATTTTCACTGAATTGGTATTTCTATATAAAATTCTAAACTATGCATTTTATAGGCCAGAATTGCTTCCATTGATAAGCTTTCAGATTCCACTACGTAAACTGTAAGCTAGAAGTTGGGATTTATTTCAGTGCAGAAACTCTGGGACTAGCTACCATATGCATTCCTCTTTGCCCAAAATACTAATGGAGGGAAATAATTGCGCTGAGTCTGTGGACATCTTCAATTATTTATCACTAAATAAATACAAGGTATTTCTACTGAGACAATTCCGTTATGTATAATACTGTATTTTTAAATTTTTATTTCTATATAAAAGCCCTTAAAAAAGGCGTAATAAACTAATAAATAAATAAATCACATTTAATATGAACATGCCAAACCGGTTTCCACAAATCAGTTTGAGTATTTACGGTTGTGCCACTGAGTGCTCCTTTGTAAGAACTTTTTCTCTGAATTTCGCAGTTTCGGCCGACAAAGGTACTGTTGCTCTGAAACCGGTTGGCATAATCGTGTAAATAAAACAATATATTTTTCTTGTTAAAATGTAAAAAAAAACGTTGTTACAAATTTATAAAATAATATAATATAATTCATTGTGTTGTCTGATAGCACCCGGCGTTGACGGAAAATATTTTATGTTAATTAATAAAATAACAAAATTTGTTGAAATCAATTCACTAAGCCTGAATATCTGATTATAATGATTTATTTGAAATTTGCAGTAGTAAGTAGAATTAGGGTAAAATTTTGACGAGATTATCGTACGATCAATATTCTAAGAAAAATATATATAAAATTGATGAGAAACTTTCACCTAAATAAAAAAATGCTGGAAAAATTCATTAATAAATAATAATTCGGTATTCCGTTCCAAATGCCATTAAATAATTGAAATAACCTAACCACAGAAATCTCAGAAGACCACACGCTGTAGATTTATTAATTAGAACAATATATAGGCTGGTAATAGGTACCTGTCGGGTGGTATACATATATACATACATATACACACACAGACACCTATTCACCGCACGCGAAACTTTCACTCTTGTAACTAAATTACGGTAAATTCCGTGCGCCGATGGCACTACTAACATCATGGTACCGACTAGCAACGGCCTCGTTTCGCACTGTAAGTTTAAAGGTTAACGCTTATCTCGAGCTTAATCTAGGATTAAATTTAAGCTGCATTTAAGAATGCGGATTTAAATAACAGAAAATTTTCTGAAATTTTCAACGAGCTACTTTTTAAAGTATGACCTCTGAAACCCTCAGATTGATTTGTTCGCTTTTGGAAACAGATCTCATTGAAACCGTTGTCTACCTTACTATTATGGTGGATTTTGGAAAGAGAAAACACAACGCTCTATATTAAAATCTAGAAGAATTGGAAACCATAGAAAAATTAAAATGCACACCTCCATGAAACTAAAGTTTCTTATCGCAATTTGAGATAAAATTTTAAAACTTCGGGAATTTTTTATAATTTTTTTTTTGAGACAAAAAAGTGAGGTTACAATAGCGTTTGCAATACATCGACCTTATAAAATATATGATGTGTCTTTTCATTAATTTTTTCGTTGCAAGTAATTTTAGTTAAAAAAAATATTTGAAAAATTTTGCTTTAAAAATTTTTATATTTCAAAATTTTTTTGTTTATTTCTAATAAAAACTGTTAGTAAAATGATGATGAAATACGATAGATGATGAAATACGATATTTCATCATCTTTCAAAAACAGTTTTTTTTTTTATTTTTCGTATACATTTAAAAATAATTCATTTAATGAATTTTATTGCAAAGTGGAATTTTTCTGATCTTCTGACGGAATGTGCCCTCGACCTCGGGAGTTTTTTAGAGTTCAATTGAGTCTAATTAGAACATTTTTACTTTCATCTAAGCTTATCTTAGGATTAACTGTAAAGGTTTACGATGCATCTGTGAATGTGATCTTTTTTTTAATATGCATAGTATTTATTGTTTCCATTGTTTTAGATAATTTTGTAAAATTACTTATTCAAATTTTTGTCACTCAATACTTTCAAATCCGAGTTGGAATGTGTCACGTCAATCAATTTTTCTTTCAAGATTAATCTAGGATTAGATTTTAAAAGTTTTTATTTTTTTATTTATTACTTACATTGGGTACATATGGTTACAAATTTTACAGAGTGGTTGGTATGTTAAAACGGCTTTTATGAAAGATGGTTTAAATCTCTAAAAATGTACAGATTTCTTCACTATTTTAGATAGATCGGTACCTTTTCACAAAAGTTAAAAAATAAATTGTTTTAGAAGTTGAAATTTATTGAGTTTCATTGCAAAGGCGTGATTTCATCATGGACCGGTTGGTTCACAGTTGTTTGATAATAACAGAACTTGAATAGAACTTCCTCAGATATTGAATTGTAACTATGAAATTAGATTTTTTTATGTGAATACTTCATAAGAACCCCAACTGCTCCCATATGGAGCCAGTGAAGCTGTGGCATCCCCAATTGGGGTACGTTGTGAGGCTAAAGGTGGAGAAGTACTTGGCCAATCAGATCTGGTCACTAAACACGGCTAAAGCCATTGCAAGCTACGTTTCAATTCTGAACGGTGGTCTTACACCATTGCGATACTGAGAGTATCTTTCACTCTGGAATGTGCCGCAAATATGCAATATATTATTTTTAATTACTTAAAATTGTGAAATAATACAATTTAATCCAATAAATTATATTTGCGCACGCCGGTATTTGAACCCGCGTCCTCCGGATCGCCAGTTGAAAATCTTGCCCCTCGATCACAAAGGCCTTGTTAATGATGAATTGTTCAAATTATCGGAAATAATTAGTCCAAAATATTTATTTTTTATAATTCTGTTTGAATTCCCGTGCCTTCTGTAAACAACAAACCAGTACTATTGGAATGCGTGTGGCAAAAAGTCTTCTACGCCTCGTGCGGCCGCTAAAAGAGTCGGGAATCATTGTCGGTCGCAGTTCCGACTTATTAATACATCTCCACTTAAGAGGAATGACTGCGAGCTCTTTTTCATACTAAACTTAAATTTGAATTTATTGCCAAAACACGTAACAAAAGCAAACAATTATTTTAAAGAAACGGCAAACATCTATTACAGTCAATACGTTCAAATAACAGAATTCAATATTGCACGATTTCGGTGACAAATAAGGCATTTTTTGTGTTTTAAGTATAATTATTAAAAAAATAATCTTGCCGTATTTACTCTAGAAAAAATATACATCGTTAAAAAAGCATGTTTTTTTGGTAATTTTTTAAAATTAAATTCGACTAATTTGCATTGCAACGTAAATCGGTTGTTTGTAATTAAAATATACGCCCATCGAAATTAGTTTTTTTTTGTGAGTTTTAATATATGTCATCATATATATACAATAAGTAAAGTTTTTTTTTAATAATCGTCATTAACTCACATGCAATTGTTTAAATTGCCTGTAAAAATATGAAAAAAATTATAATTTAAAACACAAATAAATAAAGTAGCACGTCTATTGTCCAATTGATAAGTCAGATATCTCTAATTGATAAGTGTTAGATAGTGAGAAAAGCAATATTCGAACGCTCGCCATAAATCTATAAACCATCTTTATGCTATAAGATAACACCAGGAGTCACAACGGTCAGGTACATTAGTATGGCATTTTGAAATATTCGACTAGCGATCTAGAAAACGTCAACATTTTGCTTAATTCTCTACAAGTTAATCCGCATTCTAACTGTTTGGTGGTGTTTATGAGAAGATAATCTGAGTATTGTATTGTACCAAATATAGGGTACACTTTCACATATAACTGCATCCTCAACTCAAATTTCGATTTTTCGAGATGTCTGACTCATCAACTGGACGATCGACATATCCGTATTAAATATTTAATATACAACTCTCATATTTATCCACACATCCAACAAAAACTATTTTCGCAGATTTCACGGTGCCTCGAGTAGAGAATATATTCAAGAAAAATGCAATTATCCAAATTTACAAAGATAATATCATCAAAAAATTTGAAACCCACCAATCAAAAAGATATCAAGACAAAATCAAAATACCAAAATTTAATACCAAACTAATGCAAAACAATTATATCTATTTAGGAATAAAGTAATTCAACAACCTTCCGATTGAAATAAAAAAAATCAAAGACATCAATAAACTGAAACTCAAACTGAAGCTACACTTCATCAGGAATAATTAACTAAATAATTACCTGTTTTTCTCTTTCTTTCTATTTATTATCAATTTATATTCATCTATATTTTATTTAGATTTTTCGAATTTCTCTAAAGTGCACAATATTTTAGTATGTAACCGTATCCTATGTATGTACACCTTCACATATAGATGATCCAGAAGTTTCAATTGTTCCTATTATATACCTACCTATTGCATAATGTTATTCTATTTCTGTTATAATTAGTGTAACTCGCTCATCAAGCACAAGAACTAGCTTCTTCTTTGGTGAGATTGCAATTTTAAATAATTTCTGTACCGATATGTAATTTAAATAATACCACTGTACACTTATATATCTATATTAAATAAAAATAAAACTTCCTTAGCACCATTGAGATTTGAACTATATGAAACGAAGCGACACTAAAAAGAGAAAAACACATACATCTATAGGATTTAGCCTGCGTGAGAATGAGATAGACTAATCGGTCTCATCTTTGGTGTTTCCACACCTGCTCACTCTTGTCTATTTTAGTTTTCTGAAGATTTCAATTCTACCACGTGTGAATTAAACACTTTTTTTTTAGTTAGCTCCGATATTTTGGCCTCAATCCAAATTTGAGTTTTGTATGAAAAATGCCGCGCAGCGTTCCCCTTAATACAAGTGGTAACTAGTTATCTTGCAGATACCGGCTAGCGACTATTGGCTATGTGTGGATGCGGTTAGGTTACTAACTCTATTGCAGATTGGGATAACTGGAGCAGCCACCAGCTGATGGATGATGCTCCAGATAAGAGTAGCAAAGTAAAGCAAATAAAAAACCCATTATTATAATATTGTTCTATCTTTTGATGCGATACTATTATTGTGGGATTATTATGTAATATCGGGCTGCCGATTTTTGAAAATTTAGTGTACCTATTTATTACAATTTTAGTGATATTGTATGCTATTACTTCTGTGAGCAGTGGCCCCACCTCTGAAAAATTGTGTATTCAATTTTATATTACATTATACACTTAAATTAATACTGTAATGGCACCAGTGGCGTAGCGTAGGTGTCAGCCGCCCGGGGCGCAGGAAAATTTTGCCGCCCCCCTATATAGGTATTTCAAACGTAGATTTCCTTTTTTTATAACCACCGCAATTTTTATAAGACGGTTTTTATATCACATGAATCTATTTTCTTCAAAAAAAAAAATCATGTTTTAAATTCTGCAACAAATTTATAACTGCTCTCGGAAATCGATAATGGTATCCATGTAATAGGATTTTGCATCTCGAATTTTTACAATGTGTTTATAACAAGGCAGGTTTCAACTTAAGATTGATTTTGCGTTAGAAAACCAAAATAATAGTTACACATGGAACAGTCAATTTTAAAAAATTTGCAGCGTATGGCATGCAATGTAAAACTTGACTAGGTCCACTATGAATCTGCAACTTGTTATTTAATTTATCTTTATATTCCGAATACCAAACTGGTTTTAAATAAATCTCTATGGGGGTGAATTAAGACTACACTACGTACATGAAAATGGCTTATCTTTGATTTTGGGAGCACATTCATATTAGTCTGAAATTAGAATTTTATCACTGCACTTCAAATAAGAGAATTTTTTCCTTTAAAATGTGTTGGAAGATGATTCTACAACTGAAATTTTACATTCTGAATACAAAACTGGTTTAAAGTATTTATTTATTTTATTATCTTCAAATAAAATAAAAAAATTAAAATTATAATTTATTGTCAATCAACTACGACAATTTTGAGATGGGTAGAATTATAAAAAAAACGGTAATCTTTCGCAATTGCTGGACATGCTTAGTACAAATAGTTTTTAGAAAAAAAACTTTGATTCACCTTAAGGCGGCACTATCCGAATTTCTACCGATTTCTTGCAAATCTCCTTTAAACATTTGAAGTTTTTAAGCTCTTAAAAAAATATATGTTATTTTTGAAGATAATATTTATACAAACTCCACGCCGAAACGCAAATTCTATGAAATTCCCTCGATAGAAAAAAATCGCAAAGTATTTCCGAATTTTTTTATTTTCAAGCCCGTCTCTATTATTTAACAAGTTATACGTATGAAAAAATTCACAGTGTTTTTTTTAACGTTGTTTTAGACAACCCCACGAGATTTTTGCTCTATTCTAAACGAGTCGTGTTTCATTAAACATTTTCACAATTTTCGCTTCAATTTTATAGTTTGAAATAATATTAGCGCGCTCTCTCCAACATTCGTAATTACATATCTCTCCATCGTCTTCTTTTCGTGCTCGGGTACGGGGCCTTAATTACTAAACTGTAGTATTTAATATATACAGTTTAATTAGAAAGTATAAAAAAACTAATAGTTTGTAAATGGTTTGTTCAATTGTATCCTGTAAAATAAATTAAGGATACGTAAAAAAACAATTAAGGATATTAAAAAAACATTACAAAAATAAAATAAATTAAACTGATTAATAGGTACACCAAGCATTAATAAAACACAGATTTATTACTCACATAAAAAACTTGTGATACTTGCAAATAGATTTACGTATCTGGGGTACCACAGACTGTAAAAAGTACAGTAATATAACATAAATGAAAGGTTGGTTATTTGAAGTTTAATCCGGTAAATAATTAAGTGATAGAATATTAATTTATATAAATATAAAAATCACAATGTGTTTGGGGATAAGTGATTGGTGTATTGCTATATTAAGCATAGGAAATGTTTGAAACTTTCAAAATACCTTCTTAAAACCCCCGCGACGGTTTTTGGATTATTTCAACCACATGACAATACATCTGAAAAGTTTTTCAATCATCACAAAAATTCTTGCGTAACTGTCAAAAATTTGAGATTGACATTTTGCAAAACAATGATTGTCAAATCATAATTCAATTTTCAAAACTCTTTAAGGCGGCACTATTTGGCTGAAAAAGATGAAGCTGGAGAGATGTGTTATTACGAATGTTGGACAGAGCGCGCTAATATTTTAAGTGATGAAATCGCAGCGAAAATGGCGAAAAAGCTTAATAAAACATGACTCGTTTAAAATAGAGCAAAAATCTTGTGGAACGTATCTTAAGTATCATTTAAAGAAACGTTGTGAATTTTTTCACAAATATAACTTGTAAAATAATAGAAATAGACTTGTTTTAAATAATTTTCGGAGCATACTTTGCGATTTTTTTCTATCGAGGGAATTTCATATAATTTGCGTTTCGGCGTGGAATGTATCTAGATATTATCTTAAAAAATAACATATATTTTTTTAAGAGCTTAAAAACTTCAAATGTTTAAGGGAGATATGTAAGAAATCGGTCGAAATTCGAATAGTGGACCCTTCAATTAATTAATTAATTTGAAATACTTACTAATAATTTGAATCGAGAATTATAGATACTTTAAATAGGTACCTATGTTAGGCACCAAATTTAATTGATTGTTCTTATATAATATACAAAAATGAATATTTTTAAAACATGAAAATTGAAAATTTTAATAAAAAAAGTTGTAATAGGTGGCACGCGAGCTTTTTGAAAACTAGACGGTTGGCGAGACGATGGAGCGGGAGTGAGGAGAGGGAAGGCAGGGAAGGTTGAAAGGAAACGCTCAAGGGGAAGGGGACGTGCGAGGGGACGGACATGCAGGGAGAAACAATTTATTTCTTTGAATATGGCATTGCAACCCATGCCGGGAACCAGCTTGTATATTATATTTTTTATTAAATTATAAAACTATTGTTTTTCATTATGAGTAGGCATTTGATTTTAAATATCTGTAAATGACGAATTTAATCAATAAATTATAGTGATTTATTTTTGGGGTATTACGCCGTGTTGCGCCACCTCCCTCTTTATCAAACGTTTCGAAAATCATTAGGTGCATGGTGTTTATACATCTGTCCTGTTGATGAACAGTATAATATTGACCCCATATGTATAATGCCCCCAAAAATAAATCAAATAATAACTACATTTAAGAATTGATTCAGATGCAATATTCCCACGAACTTCCGTAAGAAAATTATATATTTGTGTTCCATATTAATTGTTAAGTGTATAAAAAAGTACAGTGAAAACTTTTTTGGGCGCTTTACTTCTGTGTTAGTTCACACCGATTGGTGTCATGAAAATTGTAATTCAACAAAGTTTTTAATGGTTTGATGCATAAGGTGGTATCATTTTTGGTTTACATGGCAACTTTGTTTTTTAATGTCACTACGGCATTGCCCAGAGCCAGTAATGTATGATGCTGATGGAAGTAAGGAGTGGAAGGAGGTGGAAAAGAAAGGTTCGGAAAGACCTGGCTATTCAGATCTCGTCACCAAACACGATTAAAGCAATTTTCTTTTATTTTGAATGGTGGTCTTTCACTAGGGCGATACTGAGAGCATTTACCACTCCGAAACGTGGCGCAAACCATACGTTGTTTCCATACTTGTTCTAAATCGATGGTGATCGACCCGATCATTTTAATCGGATCACGAACCACCAATGATCGATCGGGTCTCTTTTTCATAATAGTGACCCGAGTTTGGTCGTTGTAGCATATTAGTATTATGGCGATTTTTATTAGGTTTTTATTCCAATAATGTGATACTTTTATTCTAGTACTCAAGTGACACACTCGTTTCAAAAACTTAGTGAACTTAATTCTAGAAATAATCTCGATACAGAAAAGAATATAATATTACATTTCCGAACAGTCTTTATTAACATTAAATATATATGAAAAGGAAATGATTCCAGTAGTGAGATATAAAATGGTAAATTTGAATAAATTATTTCACTAAATAGTGGCAAAGTGATCTACCGATTTATTACATATTAAACACTTGAGTTTTAAAGCTCTTCAAGAAATGTATGCTATTCTTGAAGGTAATAACTGTACATTTCCCACGCCGAAACGGCTATTATATGAAATTCCCTCGATGGAAAAATATCGCTAAATATGCTTAAAAAATTATTATCAACACGTGTTTTCAGTTTTTATGATAAAATTCGCAGTTTTTCTTTAAATGCTATTTTAGACATTCCCCACGAGATTTTTGCTCTATTTTAAAGGAGTCGTGTTTAATTAAACATTTTCACAATTTTCTCTTAAATATTATCGTTTTTAATATTAGCGCGCTCCCTCTAATATTTGTTTTTACATAATTATCCTTCTTTTTCTTTTTGAGCGGGTCCTACCGGGCCTTAAACGAAGGACGAAAGATCCAGCTTGCAAATTGTGAATGGGTCTCCTTCCGCTTTCCGTTCTTGTCCGCCTAATTAATCGCTGGACTAGGAGGAATTGTTTTTTAAAAGTTCTTCTAGTAAATGCGTAGAAAACTTATAAAAGAAAGTAGAATTTCAACAACATTCGTCATCAATGACTATGATCATAAATGTCCCACAAATCAACTGTTTTTACAGTAGCCACTCTGTTTTTTCAGTCTTCGCCTTGCATATAACATGGTATAAAAATCACGACTGATGCCATTTGCCGAACATGCTGTTGTGATACTAAAAATGTCTAAATAAATGGCCATCAAATGTGATGGAGTTTGAAATAATCTAACCTTAAAAAAACTTTAATTATGCAGCAGCCACTCGCAATTATTGTAATGCGAATTTGAAAATACTACCACCTTAAACAGTACACTTCAGTTTTCACATGAAAGACAAGTACATTATGATTAGGAAAATGACAAAAAATAACTCTGTTGTATAATGTACGTGTCACTGTCAGACAGTAAACGCATTCATTTTCACATGGTACGAAATCACTTTCATCAAAATTCTATCTTGATTTGATTCTCTTCCAACACAGTTCTAAGAACGAATACATGTTAGTCGTATTACCAACCGTGTTATTCCAAGACCATGTAAAAACAGAACAAGTATATCTCTTACGACGAAATTTCACGTTTTTTTTACAAATGTATTGTGTTAAATCATGCTGAGGTCAGAAATTGTAATTTTTTTTGAAAATGCCGAATAGCAGGTAGGTACCGATGTTTTAAGCCGTCAAAACGTTTATATTTGCGGCCGGTCAAATACCGTTTTATATGGCGTTACGTGCGCGGTAGTATTGCAACATCACACATTTCAATCATGAAAAGGGTAAAAAAAATAAGAAAAACATTGATCGATGATCAAGGTGTGTATATTTTATTTTTATGTTTACCAATATTTTTTATATAATGGTGCCATTTTCGATTTGCCGCCAAAACGGTATGTTCGTTTTTATTCGTGAATTTGGCGGCGCTGACGTCACGCCGTTCAACCTTGGTGACAACCGTCTCACCAGACATGGGCGTTTTCTACGTCATAATGACGTTGTAGCCAGATGGGACCGTTTCGCAATGTGCGGTTTTTCAAATCAATAAGTATGACTGAAATTGTTAAAATTACTGTTACTACCTAGAACGATCAAAATCAGAAAAATAAATTTTAAACCTTCCACACTTTTTAAATATCTTATAACTTGGTGAATTAAGAATATATCAGTAAAATTAAATCTTTCTGTCTTTAAAAATAATACATTTTCAACAAAAATAAAAATAAAAACTAGGAGACAACCTCATTGACTGTTTTTGTACATTAACCATTCGGTGAATCCAGCCTTCACCTTGTATTTCGGCGCTTCACATCACACGATATAAAGATCACGTCTCGTGCCGGTTGACGTGTCGCTCCGACCGTCTGAGATCTGTGTGTAAGCGTGTGTGTGTATGCGTGTGTGTGTGCGTGACCCACTTGTGGCATGGTGTGACCCGGACCCGGTGAATCAGGCTGAAGAGCTTTGTCTGCCCTGACCCACTCGTGGGACGTAAAACCAAAAGTTATCCGAACCAGCGGCGGACCGCGTGTGGCACCCGGCCGAAGTCGGCAGGGGTCCTCAACCGTGAACGAATAAACCAGAATATAAAGTAAATTTAAATATGTTTAAAGATATCGCGATCTTCCAATATAAATTCCTAGACAATTACATAATCAAGATGGCCGCTAATCCTTTTCAAACCTAATAATTACACCTAACATAGATGGATGATTATTTATCTTTTCAATAGAAATTGGGAGGCGGGAATGGGTACCGCCGCCCCGAGAATCTTTATTGGATAACCAACACCTCTGCTATAGGTCACCCAAGTGGTTCGCTACGTTTGCTGATTTAGAAGGGGTGCCCGGGTTCATGGGGTGAGGTTTGTCTAGGTCTTGGAGGCGGATGAGCGGGACACACTGAACCTCAGATTCCTACCCACCCCTTAAACCCTTTTCTTTCCCAGAATTCTCCTCCGTTTCCTTTCCTTAAAAAAACCCCCCACACAGCATCCTCAAAGATGACATAGGCCCTGAGGGAGATTATTTTCCTCAGGGCCTCCTGTGTGAAGCTCATGTAAAAAAAATGACGGCCGGCGTTGTCCAGCGGTAAGGTCCTGACTCGCAATCCGAAGGTCGATGGATTGAATCCCGGCGTGGCAAATAAATTTTATTTGATTATTGTGTTATTTCACAATTTTTTTTCATTTTAAATAATATATAGTATATTTGCGGCATGGAATTGCATTCCAGAATGGAAGATACTCTCAGTATCGCCCTGGTTGAAATGGCATTGGCCGTGTTTGGTTGGGATTCTTGTGAGGTATTCATAAAAAAATGTTACTCTTCAAGTGTTATTTTTTTGCCATCGTTCCATCGATGGAGACGTTTCAGATAGTGTCCATCATCGTGGCATCAATATATGAATTCTAACAATATCAACATTCTATAAACATATAATTTTAAAACAGCAGGTACTACGTATTCCAAGAATTATTGCTGTGGTTAAGAGGCGAAGAAAGTGTTAATTTGAGGAAAATAAATAAGTACCTACCCCTCTGTTTTTTTTTTATAAATGACTTGGGGAATACAATGATTTTTAATACTGATTGTAACTCCTGATGTTCATATCCGATCAAAACACATTTGAACCCATTTCTTGCAACATCGCAACGTTTCGATCCTTAGATTGGTGTCGTTCACTCTGGAACTATTATGTTTTAAATAATACTTTATTATCGTCTATCATCCACGGTGTCTGGAAACTAGCGGTGCAAGCGGGAACTATGGAAACTACATCACACAGCAAGACATTAAAAAAATATTATATAAAAATAAACAATAGTATTTATATAAGATAAAGTATTCCAAAGATATAAAATCCTCCAGATACTCTTCAATCTACTGAAAGGGACAGCACATCAAGCTACCAGGATCAAGTCTTGAGTCTACGACTGGCTCTTGATATATCTAATACCGCTTTAAATTGACTGTTGGTACATGTGGTACACAATTCGGTAGTGTATAATACTTGTTTTTGTAACATTTTGATAAAAATTAGTTAAAACATTTTTATTGAAGTTAAAATTTTTTTGCACCATTGGGATTTGAAACTCGATGAAACAAAAAAGCGACACTAAAAAGAGACAAACACATACATCTATAAGATTTAGCCTTTGAGAGAATGAGATAGAATAATCGGTCTCCTCTTTGTGCGGCGCTTCGTAGCCTATCGGCCTCCTCTTTGTGCGGTGCTTCGTAGCCTCCCCACTCTTGTCTACTTTAGTTTTCTGAAGGTTTCACTTATACCGCGTGTGAACTGCACACAATTTTTTATTTGTTTTGAAAACGTTAAGTTTTCAAAACTATTGAATCCGAGTTTACAATAATAAATTGATAGTCACCCCCTAGCAATCGATTTTGTCTTCAAATTTGACCTAAAAAAATCTCTATTTGGACTCAATTTACTTGTAAATGTAAACCCAAATCAAAAAGAGTTATATCTACTACAAAATCGTCTTCAAATATGATTGAGATTCCCTTTTTCGCTTTTTCGGACACCAAATGTCAAAAGCTCCTAAGTGGTTCGCTACGTTTGGTGATTTAGCAGGGGTGCCCGGGCTCATGGAGTGAGGTTTGTCTAGGACTTGGAGGCGGATGACCAGGACACACTGAACCCCAGATTCCTACCCATCCCTTAAACCCTTTTCCTTCCCAGAATTCTCCTACATTCCTTTCTTTAAAAAAAAAACTCCACACAGCATCCCCAAAGATGACATAGGCCCTGAGGGAGATTATTTTCCTCTGGGCCTCCTGTGTGGAGCTCATGTAAAAAAGGGAAATATTAAATTTAAAATCCAAGTTAATCTCTTTTTGAGCTGCTCGGATATCGAACACGTAACCTCCCGACTCAAATTAAATTATATTAAACTACCACACAATTAATAAGCTCGCACGAGAGAAATCAGAAAAAACTACCGTTCTTGTCAATGGGTACTTAACATTTCACGGCATTGGATTCATTACCTGTAGGTTAATGATTCAATTTAATATCTTACCACCTCCGAATTTCTATTCCGCAAAGTGTTACCGTTATACATTTTCATTTTCAATCATAAAAATAATTATAAGTCAATAAATATGTCAGTGTCCAACATTCAACGAAAGAGAAAGTCGACAAGCCGTTTTAAACACTAACAGAATAACAGCAAGTTGTTTACCACTGCGCCGCATCATTATAGCGGAAGGAGTTAAATCTGTGTCAAACATGCGGAGAAATGCAAGATGAAGGATGCTGCGGCGGAATGATGACTGGACCCAGGACAGAGTAATTTCCAACCATTCATGCACAGTTATCCAATCAGATCCTTCGGGGAAACCGAGCCTAATAAGCCGTTACTCTTAGAAATACAAAGGAAAGTTGTTGTTGTGAGTTGTGAATCAGAGAATTGCATAATGTTTTCAGTTTACAGCAATATTATATACCTAGAGGTTGTTTTTGTCATCATGCTTGTTATACGAAATTATCTTGTTAAATTTCGCAAGATTTTTATAAACTTACGCGTAGTAGCAACTAACTAATCATAACGCCAATTTTATTCCGTCTTTTTATTTATTTATTTATTAATAAACGCCCTTTTTCGGGGCATAACTTTGTGCACACCGCTACTTATTTAAATAGTGGTGTGCACAAAGTTATTTGTTTTCATTTATTTATAATGACGCCACAAAGTGAATTTGCGAAGTTTGATGAAGAAAAATATGTATTTATTGCACATAACAGAACTGCCTCAATAACAATATTTTAATTAAATGAAGACAATTGAAAATCTGGAAACAGAAAAATCAGAAAAAGATATTTGCACCTCTGGGACTCGAACCCAGGACCTCTCTGCTTTCCGGGCGAGTGCTCTTGACCACTGAGCTAAGGTGTCGATATCCGATTCGGTCACTTTTAACTGTACCAGACTTCGACTAAGAACCACCCATATTATCTTCTTTTTCTTAACTGCCATCTTTATGTATGATTGCAAGATTCAAACCCGAACTAAATGCAATCTAGATTTTTGTTTTTGTTTTTTTGTTTTCTTTATTCATTAAAATGTTTGTTACATGAATTTTATGATTTTTCGACCACCATGCTAGGCACATGCCCGTGTTGTGGTGGTGTCTGGATGGTGATAATATTTGATGGTGACAATATTAGATGGTGATAATATTTTATATTTGTTTAAAGATAAATTGAAGATGTCCACTGACTTGGTATAATTGTTTCCCTCCATTGGTATTCTGGACAAAGAGGAATACATACAGTAGTTATTCCCGAATTTCTGCACTGAAATAAATCCTGACTTCTAGTATTACGAACTGGAATTCGGAAGCTTATCAATTCAAGCAATACCGGACTATCAACTAAATCATTTAGAATTTTACATAGAAATTCCAAGTCAGTGAAAATTCTTCTGTATGACAGTTTGAGTATATTCATATCGTTTAAAACAGTGTTGTAGTTCAACATAATTGCTGGAATACCCATTTTAAAATTTAGAAAACGTAAAAATTTGTTTTGTATTCTTTCAGCAGCTTGACATACTTATTCACATAAATACATATTGTTTTAACAAATGTCATCTCCACTAAGATCCATTGTGTCCTGTGTTGTGATCCAATTTAAATATTTAATTCACTCGATCATGGGGTGTCATTTTTTTATATTTTATTTATTTTACTCATTTATACGTCCATTTGCAGTTGCTTTTATATTGGGTACATGAACTTGTTACAAAAAATGGTTGAAATGGTTGCATTTATACGACAAATACCCACAGAGGATCTCATTTTCACTGAATTCAACTACTTTCATTCATTGCCACCTAAATACCTCGGGGTTGAAATCAGAACTACATTGTTTACTGCTAATAGTAATTTAGAGAGAGTCTAACAAAATTTCAGTCTTAATAAATTAGTAGATTTCATTGCCGTTCATTTCTTCACGAAAGCTATTATTTTAAAAATTATTGTGGTTGCAGGTCTATATAATTGTATTCATAAAAGAAAACTTCTAACTGCGCGCACTCGACCTTCAAAATGTTATTTTAATAATAACTTTATCAAAAGCGGAAGTAAGATATATTGATACCTTCGAGTAATTGAGCCCATTATCTATTGTTAATATCGTTTTGGTCACATTAGAAGTGAGATAATTAGATGTTGAACTTTAAATATGATACCTGGAATCGGGTTGAATATAGATTTATACAATCGATTTGTTAAAAATTTATAAGTTAACAAAATTTTTATGGTGTGTATACATAATAGAAACATGTAATATTTTACTATGTTTTGTAACTAAATTCTCTGCGGGTAGTTTAGAATGATAAAACTATGATCTTTTAATTCCATGTAAGGAACTTAAATATAATTCAGGTACTTACTGGATTTTTAGATAAAACCTTCAAAATTTTTTCATGTAGTTTAGTACCTACGTACTTATTCCGTACGAGTGCAGACCCGTGAAAGATCACGGGATATTATAATTGTAGGATTTGTGAAGCTGAAGGAACTTAAAAAAATATATTTATTTCAGTATCATTGCCTATCAAAACAAACATTTTTAATTTTAGAGACGATCAGAAATTTACTCTAACGATAGTTTAAAAAAATTAAACAAGAGAAATAATACACATTTCAAACATCAATAATAAAATTTTGTTACCTTCTTAATCAATCTCTTGTATGAATTGTTTCCACTATCATTTCCAATATTTAAATTGACCCTTAAATGCAAAGCTAATCTTCTAAAGTTCTAGACTTCATTACAACGAAGTTACAGGGAGAATTCAAATCCAAATTAATATTTGTAATATTTCAAAAAGAAGAAACATTAGATGACCTTTATCTCATGTTCTATTTTATAAAATTCTCTTCTTTATTTAAAAAATAAAATTTTTATACTTTTGTAATTGTACATATTCATATTCTTTCTACATGATGTGTGGGATTGCACATATCTCCCCCCATTCCGTAAGAAAGTAATAATTATTGAAAAAAAGCAAACATTTTAGAAAATGATGACAAATTGTTTGGTAAAGATTTATTGCATTTACCCCCGGTTTGGCTCGCGTAGTATTAGCGAGAAAAGACTATTCATATTTTTTCGAAATAAAAAGTAGCCTGTATCACTTCTTAGTCCTCCAACTATCTTTATGTAAGAAATCACGTCGATCGGTCGCTCCGTTGCGACTTGAAAGAAAAATAAAAAAACAAACAAATAAAAATCTCTCGCATTTATAATGTTGGTTGGGATTTGAAGTTCATGTGGAACGAATACTCTTAAATCGCGTTCTCATTTTTAAAGTCAAAAGAGTCGTGCATTAACATCGCTTAAGTGTAATATTTACTCAGTCTGCGTCGGCTATCACCAAGTGCGAATTGCGGTGATGTTTCATGCGCGTGACCCCAAATTTTACTTTTCTCTCGAGTCGGATAATGGATCGTGACCCCGATTATCCGGCCCGAGAGAGATGCCGAGATAAGAGATGACGGATTGTACAGTTGTTGAGGAGAGAAGCGGTCCATGGCGGTGTGGGCACCGTAGGCAGTATGCATGTTAATCTCTAGGCGTGGGTACTGCACAGACGGCTACGTGATATATGGCTTAAATAACCTGGAAATGCGTATGAAACAGTGTTTCTCAAATATTATACAATTAATTAATTTACGCGCTTCAACGTTACATCATAAAAATAATCTTTTCAATTATTCTAAAAACAAATCTCTTTATATAACTTTTGAAGGTTATTCCCACCGACTTGATATATCATTGAAGACAAAGATAACACTAATAATCTAAACAAACATATGAAAGAGAACAAGAGACAAAAAAAATAAAAGATAACGGTAGCAACGGGGACTCGAACCCAGAACCGGGAATTATCTGGACAAAAACCTTACAAATAAAAATGTCAATAGGTATTCCATATAAATAAAATCACTGTCTAGGCTACAATCCAGTTCATCGAACACTTATTTTGAATGAAATAGCTAAACGCCAATAATATGGAAAAAAAGTAGTCGAAAATAATATTATTAATTCTGAAATTTTAAATATGATATTGACTAAAATTACGTTTAAATAAGAGGTTTCAGTAACCGAATTGATAAGGCGTTTGTCCCGGTAGTCGAGAGGTTCTGGGTTCGAGTTCCAGTTGCGACCATTATCTTTTATTTTTTTGTGTCTTGTTCTCTTTCATATTTTCGTTTAGATGCCCCGAGGAACAAGCGTCATTGATCTCATCACAGGTACATAGTCAGGAAACATACCAGACGCGCGCCCAACATTTTTATACGGTTGACGTTTTTCACATGAGGACGGGTCATTTCTTATTCTTGTTCATAAGTCTCGTTTTTGAGTTCAACCGTTCGGCTGTGAAACGATTTGTGAACGAAACCTCTGTGTTTCCTCCAACCTACAACATGGCTCTCTTCAAGAACATGTGTACTACTTTCTCTCCTCAAAAGACTCTCCACACAGCATCCCCGAAGATGGCGTTGATCCTGAAGAAAATTATTTTCCTCAGTTCCTTCTGTGTGGAATTAATGTAAAAAAGCATATTTTTTTATTTGCTTACTAAAAAAATCCCATTTATGATTCTTTATACGTTTAAAGCTTTATTTTATTTGGAATCACAAGTCAAGAATTCTGTAATCCGTCTCAAAACGCCACGCCCCTTTCGATTTCAAATGGTTCAAGCTATATTTTATCTGGAATCACAAGTCAAGAATTCTGTAATCCGTCTCAAAAAGGCCACGCCCCTTCCAATTTCGTATGTTTCAAGGACTGTTGCATCGCCGTAAACCGTATGTGCTAAATTAAATATGTACTGTAGAAGAATTGGCATAGTAATAAATAATAATATGTTTAACATATTGAGAGACTGTGTGATTAGTGCGTAGTAAATAGGTATTAATTTCACATTACCTTCCACTTTTCACATGTTATTAAGTGTAACGATTTTTATCTAGTAATTACCATCACAACGCGGATGGAAACTGGCTCATATTTACATCTGCTTCTCGCCTAGAACTTTTCAAAGTGATGTGTTTATTTAAAATGAAAATAAATCGACAATTTATTTATTTATTCAACTTTATTAATTGCAATAATTTGGTGATGTCTCATTAGGAATTCCTGTGTTGAGAGAAGACATAGTTTACAATATAAGCAGGTGACATCAAAAATAATAATACAATAAAAGGTGCATTTAAAATAAAATAAAAAACAGTCCGCGTAGTTTCATTGGAAATGCATTTTTTTACATTAGTTTGACGGCCGGCGTAGTCTAGCGGTAAGGCTTGACTCGCAATCCGAAGGTCGCGGGATCGAATCCAAATGAGTGGCAAATAAATTTTATTCGAATAATAATTTAAATGAGTGGCAAATAAATTTTATTCGAATAATTTGTATTATTTCACAATTAAATCACTTAAAAATAATACATAGTCTCAGTATCACCCTGGTGTAAGACCACCATTCAGAATTGAAACTGATTGCTTTAAATGGCTTTAGCCGTGTTTGGTGACCAGATCTGAATAGCCAGCCAGGTACTTCCCCACCTTTCAAGCCATTTAAAGCAATCAATTGAAATCAATTGAAATTGATTGCTTTAAATGGTTTTAGCCGTGTTTGGTGACCAGATCTGAATAGCCAGCCAGGTACTTCCCCACCTTTCTCGTCCCCATTTTCTTTCCCTCCCCACTATCTTCAGCCGCACAACATACCCCAATTGGGGATGCCATAGACTCATTGGCTCTAGACGGGAGCAGTTGGGACTCTCCCATATAAAAAAAATAAAACACAGGTGGCCCTGACGAAAATAATTTCCCTCGGGGCCTACGTCATCTTTGGGGATGCTGTGTGGAAGGTCTTTTCGGGAAAGGAAAGAGAGAATGTTCTGGAAAAATAAAAGGCATAGGGGCGGGTAGGAATCTGGGTGTCAGTGTACGACCACCACTACACGGCCATGTGCCTAGCATGGCGTTCGAAAAGTCCTAAAAATATGTAATTACAAAGCAAAAGAACAAAGATAAATAAAAAAAGAAGTGTGTCCAAGAGTGACAAAAGCATGAATCTATCCCTCCCACTGGGGCGCAAGACGTTAATCGGAGAGAGTCTTGCTGGAGACGTCAAAAGGTCTCCCTCAACAAATCTCTCTCGATCCGACCTGCTACGCATTTGGTGGGCAGACGCATCCTCCGCCTATATTCGGGCAAATCTCACCCCATGAATCCCTGGCACCCCATAAAACCACAAAAAGTCACCAATCGTAGCGAACCACTTGGGGTGACCTATGGCAGGGGTGTTGGTAATCAATAAATGGTTCCAGGGCAGTGGTAACCAAATTAAAATGTACTTATGAACAGGTTTTAATACAATCGTTGATGATTTTTCTGCCCTGGCTGATGATCGAAGACTTGATGTATAATTTAATGAAAACAAATAACTTTGTGTACACCACTATTTAATTAACAATATCAACATGTTTCGAAAAACATGTTTTCTTCGTCAGGATAATAAGTTAATAAAAAATAACAAAAGACAAACAAGTATAGACTAATTAGAACATAGACAAAATATTAGAAAGGAGAGGTGATTAATTACTTAAAATGTCATAAAAAACAATTATATGATAAAATTTGATTTTTTTTATTCCAATATAATATATCAGATTTTATCATCATCATCACTTTTGGCTCTACAACCCCTGGTGTGTCTTGACCTTCTCAAGGGTCTTCCTCCACTCATCTTTGTTTTATGCCAGCTCTCTCCAGTTTAGAAGCTTCAAGGTAGATTTCAAATTTTATAACTAAATAAATACATCATTTTTATATCATATCATCCTACCGTGGTATATGAGAAATGTTCCAACTTAAAGACATCAACGCACGGTAATAGTCCAAACCCTCTTAAGTAACTTTAAATTTCTTCAGGTTAGGTTGTGTTTCAAACCAATGTTGTATTTGTAAGCATTTTTTGAAAGATTTAAGTTTGTTTATGAAAAAATCGTGTATTCATATTCATGGGGGCAAACAGTTAATTAATTTTAATATATTAAAGCACAACTTTCGAAAGGGGTTTTATCCTAAAATAATTAAACTCGTACCATCTATGAGAGAGCCTATTATGAAATATTTTAAGGGTCACTTTACACAGAAAACATTTGATCTGAATTGTGTGCAGCTTTGTTCACTAACATTTTTTTAAAATTGTTATAAACATATTAATGAAAACGCATGGCGTCTTTAATTTCTTGAATTTATATTTAAATAAAACATCAAACTAAAATATAATAATAATTTATGGAAGTTAAGCAATTAAAATAACTATGGAACATATTTTAATGACCTATAAATAACACTAACTTTACATACATTTAATGAGGCGATTTAAAAATAACTATGTACTGTTGGGCGTATACACTACACAGCTACACGTACCTACATACATCTATACATCATGACCCTGTACTTGTAGTTAGTATTGTTACAATCCATCCTACCCTTCCTTTTATTCCTGCCATTTTTGCTTGACCCAAGTCAGTCTTAAATCAGCCCTCGCTCCATAATCATCTAAATCGCATACCGCATCCGCCTACCGCAACAACATACCGCATCCCGCGAATATTATATTCATATAGTGCACCAGGATTCAAGAAGATAAAGCTCAGTAAGTCCACACACACATTTCACGCAACACACAAGTCCTTCGACATACCCGCAATCACACTACACAAAAACGCATTAATGTATTTTTTAAGGTTAAACGAAGATGCGAACAGCTGTAATTTGCTTACGAAGACTGTTCCTACACTAATTTTGTACAGGTTTTCTTCATAAAACTTTTAAAACAATCCACGAAAACTAAGTACTAACCCCCAAAAAACACGTTATCTCTTAAATCAGGACTACATGCGAACAAATATTGACATAACAGCACAGGAACAGAACCAATAACTTAACTTATTTCATTTTTCTCACGAACTTTCACCGACTGTTCTGATTGATCAACAGACCACCAAAGCAGCACAGACGAACTTATATAAAAAAAGGAAAAAGCATTAATAACAAGGATGTTTAACTTACACATTTCTTATGGTCCTTTTGATATTGTGGTAAAGATAATTGCTTGTTTAGTGTATTTCGGGTCAGGTTTGAGCCTGGTTTACTTTGCATTTACTCTACCCTGTGTATATTGAATGTTGACTTTAGTCACATATTATCTAAACAATGTTCATTCTTGGGGTGCCGTTGTATTACAGTTATGTTCAAAGGTTCGTGTTGAAAGTTAATTAGGTTAAGTTAGCGTACGACCTCCGTGAAAAGGGTTGAATCAAGGCTAATCGATAAGCATAGTTTAAAACCATTGTTTTGTTTATATGGTTCATTTAATCAAAGCACTTAATCAGTGACGTATGAAGTACAAAATACACAATGCAGTTGCTGTCATCTTTTATGCAGTCAGTAATCTTCCTATAAGTTGCCATCTGATAAAAATGATAGAAAATAATTTTAAGCAGCGGAATTAATTGGTATTACTTACCCGTATTTAAGCTTTAGGGGTTATGTCCCCACAGATTATCTATACGCTAACGTACATTTTCGATTAATTAAATACGATGTATTTATTTAAAAAGTCGGAGTTTACTATTCGGTACTTGAATCTATATAGTGGCTGTATGTAGAATAAGTTAGCCGGTTTTTTTTTACCTGTTACGAGTATTTATTTATTTATTTATTAATGTTCGTTATCGTAAAGTTAAGCTATCAGGAGGATGGTGAAATAACCCCTTATTCTCATAGAAACCTTGAATACTTTTTATTGAAATAACTCTTGTTATGATAACTTTTGGAGGTTATCATTTTATTTTATTTTTTTACAAGAGCTCCACAGGAGGCCCCGAGGAAAATTATTTCCCTGAGGGCCTATGTCATCTTTGGGGATGCTGTGTGGGGGTTTTTTTTTTAGGAAAAGGAGGACAGGAGAGTTTTGGGAAGAAAAAGGATTTAAGGGGTGGGTAGGAATCTGGGGTTCAATAAGTCCTGATCATCCGCTCCAATACCTAGACAAACCTCACCCCATGAACCCGGGCACCCCTGCTAAATCACCAAACGTAGCGAACCACTTGGGGTGACCTATGGCAGAGGTGTTGGTTATCCAATAAAGGTTCCCGGGCGGCGGTACCTATTCCCGCCTCCAAAATTCATTGACGAAGAAGATAATTCTAATTAAATCTAAACGAAAATATGAAGAAAAAAAACAAGACACAGGAAAATATAAAGGTAACGGTCGCAACTGGCAATCGAATTCAGGTTCTCTGTCTTACTGGGACAAATGCCTTAACCAACTCATCCATTGGGATCTCATATTTTAAAATTTTTATTTTCAATATTATATTTCGATTTTAATTTAATTTGATATTATCTTCGACTAATTTTTCCCATATTGGCTGCTACATTTTTAAATGATCACAAAGTTCTAAAAAATTGAATTCTAACAAAAGTAGTGTCTTGGATAATATATCCGATTTTATTTACAAGGAAAACCTATTTCGATTATTGAGTCGACTATTGATCTATTGATTCCCTAATTGATATTTCTGTGTCTTCTTCTTTTTCATATTTTGTTTAAATTTATCAATATTATTTTCTTCTTCAATAATTAAATAATTGTGTATTAATTAATTACATATTCAGTGGTCCGATTCTTGCAAGGTGTGTTTATTTTATTAGTAAGTAATCTGACATACAGCTATGCTTTAAACATTAATATTAATCTAACCATGCAATGCATAATTACGGATTCATCGTTGATATCGTAAACAGCGTTATAAAAATTAATACGATACACGCGATGTAAAAGATATTAAAGTTTTTTATATGAATACCGCCTGGAGCCAGAGAGGCTATGGCATCCCCAATTGGGGTATGTTGTGAGGCTGAAGGTGGAGGGAAGGTGAATGATTTTGCAAAGAAGAAGGTGGGCAAGTATCTGGCTATTCAGATCCAGTTACCAAACATATCTAAAAACCATTTCAAGCAACATTTGAATTCTGTACGGGTCTTACACCAGGGCAACACTGAAAGTATCTTCCACTCTGGAACGTACCATAAATATACCTTATGTTATTTTAAACCCAATCAAATAAAGTTTACTTTAAGGCCTCCATTGTGGAGCTAGTGTAGAAAAAAAACTAGTTTTATTCTGAGATTAACCAAACTTTGCACATTTGGCTATCAAAACAAGTAAAAGTTCATTGTCTGTACGAAATTTTGAAAAACCTTCACCATTCCCTTTTCTTAGCCCTTAAGTAGAACGTTTGCGCGGCCCCTTTCGGCCCGTTTCATACAAATTTAAATTTGAATTTGAGATCAAAATACCCAACAAAACTGAAAAATTACTTATCAAAAGGTAAATCAAATATCTAGTACGGGCGTAAGCTACTTTATTTATTTTTGCTTTAAATTATAAGATATAGGCCACTAAAAATTCATCACTGAAGGTTATAATTTTTTTGTATAAACCTTGGTTGGATCCAAAAACGCCACTTTTAGACTCGACGTAATGTGTGCAAATCTCTGCATTATCAGAATTTAAATCATCTAGGCTTTTACAAATACTGGCAAAATATCTCATTTGAAACAGCTCAAATCTTCCTATACTAAATACAATCGAACACTTGATACCTTGCTGCACATGTCCACACTAACCCGTTATGATTTATTCACATTATCAAACAAATTACACACATCCTTTATATTCAAATAACCTGTGTTTATTCTTACTGCGTTCAATTATTCATCCCACGACTCACAAAGGAAGATCACATCTGTCGTCCTGAGAGCATTATTAACCCATTTCATCGTTTCCCAGCATCCTTGGGAGATTTTTATAAAGTACATAAATTATACTTTGAAAGAAATGATTAAACGGTTTGACGAAACCAATAAACCCCTACAAAACCCGATCCTTGACCCAGTTTTAACCCTTCTCTTTGCTTTGTGAGGGTGCCACCTGATATAACCTTCGAAAGGATGCGTAAAAAATGGTCCTTTCTTTTCTACAAACAAAGCAAAAGGATCTCACGCCATATTGCTCTTTACTCCTTAGTAAAACGGATATTTTCTTTATGTAGATGCACAGGTAATAGGTAGGTACTTTCATTATAAATATTAAATAAATTCGATAAGACTAAATCCATAAATCTTTTTTTTTTCAAAAAGAAAGACTACAAACATTCTCGGGTTACGAACAAGCTTTCAAGGTTTAAAAATTTCCTACTACTGTAATTATAAGCTGATGACGTGGATATTTATGACTTGTGCAATGATGGAGGACTTAGCCAGCCAACAAATTAAACTCACGACATTTGGGTGGGAACTCGACGCATTTGCCAACTCAGTTGCAACTGCTCCCAACAACCGGAGCCAGGGAGTCAATGGCTTCCCCAATGTAGTGGAGAGGAGAAGGAGATAGGCGAGAGGAAGGTAGGGAGTACCTGGCCATTCAGATCAGAAAACAGCTAAAGCCATTTCAAGCAATTCTGGATGCGGTCTTACACCAAGACGATCCTGAGAATTTTCCACTCTGAGATTGAAATGTTTGTTTGGCTGATTAATTGAGACATAAATCAATCAAATAAAATTTACTTGCGCGTGCCGGGAATTGAACCAGTGGCTTTCAAATTGCTAGTCAAAATCGATTATTCTCGACCACGGAGGCTAACCTAAGGATGAAGGGATTAAGGAAGAAGAGGGGATGGGTGAGGAGGGTTGCAAAGTGCCTGATTATTCAGATCCGGCTAAAGCGATTTACGCATTTTATACAAGTTTTATATTATATTCCATTTTTTTTTTTTTTTTACCCTACCCAAAAATTCAAATTTATTCTAGTCGGTTTACATTATTAAAATCACGCTATATTTTCATGATATATTCATCAATATTGTATCTTCAACGCATAGGGAGAAATTACAATTATTTTCAAGATGTTTGACTCAAACATACAATGAAACTTTACAAGTGTCCCGTTAGTTCCAATAATTGTTTCATTGGAATATAAATTCGGCGTCATCATCCTCTTTAGTCCTCTGTCTCTCATTGTACACAGTACATATCGTAACTTAAGTCCTCCGTCTCTCGTTGTATACAATAAGCATCGTATCGGTGACCCAGTCTCGTGGTACTGAAGCTTGTATTGTAGAATCTACCTACAGCTGTACTGTGTTACAGTCCATATTTCATTGGACAATAAATCTTGCACATCAAAATGAAGATTTCTTTTAAGCATCAACCCTACATAGAGGGCCCTGAGCAAAATAATGTCCTTTAAGGCATGTGTCATCTGTGTGGAGGGTCTTTTTAATGAAAGGAAGGAGAGAAAGTTCTAGAAATGAAAATTTATAGTAACAATACCACTCACATTTTAATGGGAAAATCAAAGTTCGCTCTTTTGAAAGCTTTGTCAACGATTAGAATTATGTGGGGACGTACTCCTCGTAATCGTGAAGGGTTGTTAGTAATCTAGGTTTCAGTATGTCCATCCATTCCTCCCGATGCGGTGCAAGACGAAGGGTCGAGGAAGACCAGCTGAAGAGGTCAATGGTCTCCCTAAGCCGGCTTCTTCCGATCCATTCTGCCACGCAGCTGGTGGGTAGGCACACACATCCCCAAGACTTGAATCCACCTCATTCGGGCACCCCTTCTAAGTCACATTTGTAGCGAATCACTTGGGATGACCTATGGCAAAGGAGTGGCGGTACCCATATCTTCCAAATTGTGAGAAGAGATTATTTCATTGTTGTGGATTCATTCCAGAATATTTAATTGATTACCTTTCTATCTCAAATAAACATTGCATTTATTAAATTTACCATTTTTGATTTTTTTATATTTATTTAAGAATTGATTTAATTTCATATCAAAATTCAACACCGTTGGAACAGCGTTGTTAAAATATGAACATGATGTTTTCTTTGTGCGTACGCCGGTGACATTTTCAAAATTGGAACTCTTTTGTGAAAATTAGCAAAATATAAAAATAATATTCCAAAATACAGATCAGTGATAAAGTACCTACCTACTTACAGTTTATAATAGTTTTCAAAAAATTAAAAAAAAAATCTTTTTTTGAAATGCGTACTTAACATTTTTTTAAATTAAATATAAACATTTCGTTATGCATCAATATCTCTTTAACGCGGAGCTATGGTGTCATGAAATTTGCACAGTTTTTTGTCTGAATTTTCAAAGTCATCACACTCATTTTCAGGTTCAATGCATTAGGTGCATTGAAAATTTTTATTTTATTTAATAGGCGTTCGCAATGTAACTTTCTTCAAGAAATTTAATTGTTAAAAAAATAAAGCAAAACTCATGTTTCTATGTTATTCAATGAAAATCTCCTAGTAGCAAAAATACGTAACTAAAATAAGATGTTTTCTAAATACGTATAACTTTAATATCAAATTATTTGTTCAAAGTGAAATTTTCTAAAGAAATTAAATTGTTGTACATTTTACGAGGAATTATTTTGGTGTACCCATTTTCCTGGGCCATGTAATACGGGCTGCAGTGACAGCGGGTACAATAGGGCCTTGCACTTGAACTGGGAGTACCGCGTGGTGCGTGGCGGCGTGGCGGCATGGCGGCGTGGCAGTGCAGCTCGGTATAGCCTTCACAAACATTAAATGGTCCCGAACCGGTTCTGAAGCATTTCTCCTCTCACCTTGGTGCGGCCGCTAGGGTCACAAGTGGGCAGGAATTATAACAGATTTATAAACTAATATATTATATGTGTTTATCAAACCTTTGCGCTAATACCGCGAATATTTAGTGCTTGATATTTTACGATAATTTAAGAAAATACCGCGATAAAGTGAGTAACACTAAACTAATTAAAAAAGTTTTTTTGTTATTTATTTTTGGGGTGTTATGCCGTGTTGCGCTACCTCCTTCTTTAGTCAACGTTCAACTCATCTGCCCTGGTGATGGATACTGTAACGCTGTCTGAAACGGCCGTGGAAACCTAAAATCATACCTAATTCAAAAAGTATTTATTCCCTAGAAAATAAAGAGATTTGCAATCAATATATTAATACGTGAAGCCAAAACTTTGTACCCCTTTTTACGAAAATTGCGCGGACGGAGGAGTATGAAATTTTGCAGTTTATATAGAGTAAGAGTGCAGAATGCTAATATTTTTTTAAAATTATACATAAAAATACATTAAATTAATAATAAAAACATTACACACACTACCATGTATTTGACACACACACACGCGTCTTTACTCTATTGTTTATTGTTAAAGTCTATGGTCAAATTGAGAATAGATTAATATTGTTTGTCTTTAATATTATTTGTCTATGGTCTTACTGAATGTCAAACATAAAAAAAACATTACAATTATGGTCGAATTTCGACCATTGGGCGAACACTAGTTAGATTAATTCGTCAAAAAGTCAATACTATAATAACCTAACAAGCTTTAAAAAAAATTACAGATCAAATATTAATTTACTTAAATTTAGGTAAAAACATAATTTTAGTTGGTACATAATTTTCGGCAAAAAAAAGATGATTTGTTTTGATTTGACCGGTCAGCGTTGAGTTGGCATCTCGTTTGGGTTCCACCCAGGCATCGCGTGTTCGATTTCTCGGCTGGCCAAGTTCTCCATCACGACACAAGCAACATTTTCTACTTACTGTTGTGTAATCCAGCGTTGTTGATGGCCGGCGTAGTCGAGCGGTAAGGCTCTTGACTCGCATTCGAGGTAGCGGGATCGAATCCCGGCGTGGCCAATAAATTTATTTGATAAATTTGTGTTATTTCACAATTTATTAATTAAAAATAATATATAATATATTTGCGGCACGTTCGAGAGTGGAAGATACTATCAGTATCGCCCTTGTGTAAAACCACCATTCAGAATTGAAACGTTGCTTGAAATGGCTTTAGCCGTGTTTGGTGACCAGATCTGAATAGCCAGGTACTTCCCCACCTTCCTCTTTCCTATCTCCTTCCCCTCCCCACTACCTTCAGCCTCACAAAATACCGCAATTGGGGATGCCATAGTCTCACTGGCTCCAAACGGGAGCAGTTGGGACTCTTGTGCGGTATTTTTGTAATTGGATTCGGCGGCGTTGACGTCATGCCGGGCGACTTTGGTAACGGCCATCTTACCAGAGAGTGGCGTTTTCTACGACACAATGACGTTGTAGCCAGTTGGAACCGTTTCGGAATTTGAGATTTTTTTAAAACAATAATTATGAAATGAAAATATTAAAATTACAAAATTCAGAAACAGCATTATATTTTTTTGTTAAAATCTTAAGTAAAATATTAATTTTCTTAATTTTGGGCAAAAATTAATTTACTAAAACAAAAACACAAATGTAAATTTCGTTACTTTTATTATTTTATTCATCTTAATTTAATGAATTTCCGGTATTGCATTATCTGTGTTTCGAATAAAAAAAAAAAAAAAATATATATATATATATTTTATTACGCTATGGTTTGTGGGAACCCTGTCCGGTTTAATGTCTTTAGTCTATGGTTCGGTCTAAGAGCCTCTTTCTCCCCTTTCTTCGGAAGCTGTTTGATGACGCCGGACAGGTTTTTATAACCATTCTTCATCCCACTGTTACCATGGTTACCACGGATTGGTTACCTAGCATCCGCTGTCGAATTACGATACTAATAATTCTATGAAGAATGAAGATAAATCAACTACCGAAAAAACAGCACAAACCATAATATTTATTTACAGACATGTCGTCGCCTTAGTTCTTAATTGTCCAAACGACCATTTTAGTTTTTGTTCAATCTCTACTTTAAAATTAAAAATAAAGTAAAAAATGATAGTTAATCACTTTAATAAGAATTATTTAAACTAATGAGACCTTTACCTTTACGGAAATAGTTTTATTTTAAAAACCTATCATAATGTTTCATTGAAATAATGAAAGAAAACCTTCGCCTCCTGTAAAATTTTCTAATAGTCGTTTGGACAATTAAGAACTAAGGCAACGATGTGTTAACTAACTAATCATCACACCTTCTCCGCAGGGATAGGCAGATAGGATGGACTGCCAAACAACTCGATCTTGGCACACACTTTGCCTCTTGTTCATACATCGTCTCAAAAATTCTTTTCTATTATTCTGACTCTTCTGATTCATTTGGTCGTACCATGTCTTTCTCGGGCGTCCCCGACTTCTTCACATTTGTGTCATATATTATTCTTACACTACTTTCTTCGTTCATTCGTTCTACATGCCCAAACCATCATTTCGCTTACATCAGCTTTGCATTCTTTGCGGATCTCCACATTTCTCACACGATCATACATGGTTTTACCACACATACGTCTCAGGAATCTCATTTCAACAGCATTTCATTTGACGGCCGGCGGTAAGGCTCTCGACTCATAATCCAAAGGTCGCGGGATCAAATCCTGGCGTGGCAAATAAATTTGTGTTTTTTCACAATCAATTCATTTTAAAATAATATATAGTTTATTTGTGGCACGTTCCAAAGTGGAAGATACTCTCAGTATTGCCCTGGTGTAAGACCACCATTGAGAATTAAAAAGTTGTTTGAAATGGCTTTTGCCGTGTTTGGTGACCAGATCTGAATAGTCAGGTACTTCCCAACCATCCCATTCCCCATCTCCTTACTCTCCCCACTACCTTCAGCCTCACAAAATACCCCTATTGGGGATACCATATTCTCAATGATTCCGGACGGGAGCAGTTGGGACTCTTGTGCGGTATTCATAAAAATTTTAAAAAGTCTACTTTCATCCTTCCTCTGCCAGTTCCATGCCTCACTGCTATACATCATGGTATCAAGTTGGTATGAATATCGAACGAATTTATTTGCAATGTCGATTTTTTGCACTTATACTCTGGTGTACACAGTATATAGACAAGTAGTTTTATCCTTAAGATAAAGCCAAGCGAAATAATGCAAAATCATGTATTTTTGTTTTGAAAATTTGATCGCTAGAAGTATTAAAGATGCTTCAATTAAATACTGCGTGTAGAACATATCTTTACACTTTAAAAATATCGGTCATTTTTTTAATAAATCTTTTAATAAGCCTAGAAAAAATAAAGTAATTAGTCTATAAAAAAACACTTTCAAGTGCAAACTCTCCTACTTATAAACCTTTTTTCGGATATGGTTTTATTGTTTAATGTAGCAAATTTAGTTTCTTTTATAATAATTGCAAAAAAAAAATGATATTTACGGCCGATATTCACGAAATAAAATGAAAAGTTACTTCACAATACGGCCGACAGTCGACGAATTTAGATTTTCAAAGTGAACCTAATGCAGTCCACCCAAGGACTACTGAGTTGCCACACCTATTTTGCATGTTCGACCCCGGCTGGAGCGGGGAATAGACGTATAGGCTCCGCGTCGCTTGGTTCCGTACAATAAAAAATGCGTCAAAAAGGAGTTCATGTTTTTTACAGGCCTAGAAATTAAATTATTCTCAAATACCTTTTTCAACCTTTCCAAAAGCTTTTTCTCAAGTATTTTTAAACTCCTCCCATAAAGGGGCGCGAATTCCGATTTCGATTTTTTCCTGGACTATTGGATCACCTTAATGCATTTGAATGAAAATATGCTTTCATTTTTTGTTAAGCTCTCTGCACACCCCTTCGGGGACACTTAGTTATATTTTGTGTAAGTAGGTATACTGTATTTTCCCTAAGCCGACTTGTGTATAAGTACGCCAGGGGGCCAACTGTCGGAGGATCAACTGTCATTCTCTAACGGAGAGTCCTGTCGTGAAAATTGCAAAAAAAATTTTAGGATTTTCTAGATTAAGACACTATTTTCAAGCACTAAAAGATGTTCATTAAACGTTCATTAACTGCTCATTGTTGATTAAATGTCCATTAAACCGTAAAAATATAAAATTTTCACAAGAATTCATGTTTTCATCATTTGCAATCGGTCAATAAAAATACAGTGGCAAATCATGGTAGTAAATCTTTACACATTATAAATCAAAGTACTCCACCTCGTCTGTCTGTCTGTTCGCGATAAACTCAAAAACTACTGAATGGATTTTCATGCAGTTTTCATCAATAGATAGAGTGATTCATTAGAAAGGTATAAATTTATAATTTGTCAAGGTTTTGTGTAAATTGGTTTAAATATATAATTAAAGGAGAATGTCTGTATGTTGGACGAGCGGGCTGGAAAGTGGGCGGTGTGATTTGATTTGTAGGCAAATTAACAGATGGCGTTGTGAGTTAAGAGGTTGGGCAACCATCCAGTAGATGGCGTTCTGATGAGCCATCTCATCTGCCCGGATGATGGACACTGTAACGCTGTCCGAAACGTTGGCTAAAGAAGGAGGTAGCGAAACACGGCATAACACCCCAAAAATAATAACAAAAAAAAACTAAAAACTCTTTTCGAAAGGTGATGAAATACGCTTTCAAATTTTATTATTAGAAATAGTCAATTAATTTTTTAAATCTAATAATTATGAATGCCGGTAGAACAGGGATAGCATTCCCACTTGATGCTAGTGCTCTAAATATTGCAACCCGTTTGTTAAGATGGGGTAATCTAACAAACGGACCCCTTATTTTTATTTAATATTTGCGAGTTTCTGGCATGCGTTGCAACGCCACTTAAATAAAGAACTTGTTTCTCCCTGCGTGTCCTTTCCTAATTTTTCCCTTTCCTTTTCCGCCTCCGTTTCCCCTCCCACTTCCCTACAAGTTCCGTTCCGTTCCTTTTACTAAACTACATGAAATACACACATTCTTCAAACTATTCACGCGCTACCTATTTTAATTTTTTTAAACAAATAACTTAACACCACACTTTACCAGTATATATTTATATATATAGAAACCTTTGCGGGCGTACCCACCTCAACTTACCAAAGTTTCATCGCAATTGGATGAATGGTTTAGCAACGCATAATTTCATAACACCAGAAAGGCTATTCCCTAAAATTTGTGATAAGAGATCGTTTTCCCGCGAGAAGTGCTCTCAGATTTATGTGATTTTTTAAAGCTGTTAAATGAATACATAATCATGCATACTTGCAGGAATTCGTGTTTAAAACGACCCAAACTAAAATAGGTGACAGCTCACAGCTGAAATTTTGACATCGGCCGATAGAAAAAGCAAATAACAGCCGTAGAAAATCACACTTTAACACAAATAGCCTTTCCGAACTCACTATTATACATACTAACAATCTCGGGCTTGCGCACATCAAATCCCCAAAGTTTTATCGCAATCGGATGAATGGTTTAGTAACGCATAAGGCACAAACAACAAACATTAATTTTTATATATATAGATTATTTTTCGTACTTTTGATAAGTTCGGACGATCATTTGATAAGTTTTAATAGATGAAGCCCGTCGACAATAACCGCGTCGCAATTTACAGTTATTACAAGACATTTGTTGCTCTAAATACTTCATACAACATAAAAAGAACGTTTTGTTTTGCACAATCCTTCGGCCAATGGCGGCGATGTCCGATGCGCGCGCAACACCCGCAGCGCCAATAGTCTGAGCATGCGCAGTAGTGCGCAGGGCAGCCAAGCGACAACTGATAGTCTCTTTTCAAGGTTCAGGTGATGAAACCCTCGGAGCACTTTGCAGCGAAATAGTCTGCTATAAACGATTACGACCGTTATTAAAACTGCCCGAAAAAATGCAATAGTGTCTGTTAATTTGATTTTATTTGGGTCTTGCCCTACAATGATTCAATTCATAATTGTCTTCTTCTTCGTTAAGAGCCTTACTATGGCGCCCAACTCTGGATTAAAATTTCTCTGTCTGCAGTTTTCTTCAATTCACTTTCCCTTCTCATCTATGGGAGACCTCAGGTTCTCGTTCCCAACCAAGGATGACTTAACGGCATCCGTGGTCGAGGTACAGGGCTCAGATCCCGGCGTACGCAAATACATTTTATCTTAATTAATTTGTGTTATTTCACAATTTTATTAATTAAAAATAATATGTAGCATATTAACGGCATGTTACAGAATAGAAAATACTCTCAGTATCGCTCTGGTGTAACACCACCAAAAACGTTGCTTGAATTGGCTTTAGCGGTGTTTTGTAACCAAATCTGAATATCCAAACACTTCCCCCATTTCCTCTTTCCCATTTCCTTCCCCTTTCCACCAACATCAGCGTCATAACTACCTAAATTGGAGATGCATAGTTTTACTGGATTCATAGGGTGAGGTTTGTCTAGGTCTTGGAGGCGGATGACCAGGACACACTGAACCCCAGATTCCTACCCACCCCTTAAACCCTTTTCCTTCCCAGAACTCTCCTCTCCTTCCTTTCCTTAAAAAAACCCTCCACACAGCATCCCCAAAGATGACATAGGCCCTGAAGGAAGTTATTTTCTTCAGGGCCTCCTGTGTGGAGTTCATGTAAAAAAAAAAAAGAGGGGAGCAGTTAAGACTCTTGTGAGGTGTTCATTAAAGTCATCGTCTTGTGTTCATAAAAGTCATCATCTTGTGTTCTTAAATTCATCATCATGTGTTCATAAAAGTCATCATCGTGTGTTCATAAAAGTCATCTTGAGTTCATAAAAGTCATTATCTTGTGTTCTTAAAGTCATCATCATGTGTTCATAAAAGACATCATCTTGTGTTCATAAAAGTCATAATCTAGTGTTCATAAAAGTCATCATCTTGTGTTCATAAAAGTCATAATCTAGTGTTCACAAAAGTCATCATCTTGTGTTCATAAAAGTCATCATCTTGTGTTCATCAAAGTCATAATCTTGTGTTCATAAAAGACATCATTAGGAAGCGGCTGACGGAGACAAACACATTGGGAATGTATGGCGAGCGATATGCTGAAATGGGCCAAAACCAAACGATCTTTATCTTTTATAGCTTAGTCTGTTGGCCCCATAAAACATATTCGACCGGTCAAATGACGATAGTTTAATTGTTTTGCCTTTAATAATTAGCAGCTCTGGAATTTTCGTTTTGCTTCCGCGTTCCGCCTCCTAGTCATAATCTTGTATTCATAAAAGTCATCATCTTGTGTTCATAAAAGTCATAATATTATGTTCATAAAAATCATCATCTTGTGTTCGTAAAGTCATCGTATTGTGAGGTGACATAAATAAAGGACACCATCCGAAGATACTGTAATTTCTACCTTTATCCGGGAGACGTGCCTCATTCCCAGCTTAGTTCCTCAAATTCATTATTCAGCAAATTATTGCGAGTGAAAAAAGTGTCAACTACAGTTTAAAACTGTAGATTGTCTGATTGAAAATCTGTTGTTAACTGACCGATTGCCATATCAAATGCGCAGACGTTATTTAGTCATGGTTATTATAGGTATTTCAATGGAACCTGCTTGAAGGAGCCAACAACATTGATCTAAATATGGCAAGTAGGTATGTCAAAATTTGGCAAGTGCAAATATATATATATACTAGCTTTTCCCCGCGGCTTCGCTCGCATGGTATTACGGGAAATTACTGTAGCGCTTGCACTTATCAATTATCTCCCATTCCTTCTTCAAATAATCCGAGCCTCTTCAAGACCGCAGCTTTTTTTACATTCCTCCATACAAAACAATTTTCCTCGAGACCTATGTAATGTTCGGGGATGCTGTGGTTAGGGACTTTTTAGGGAAAAGAAAGAGACGAAGTTCTTGGAACGAAAAAGGTATGTAGGTGAGTAGGAATCTTAGGGTCAGTGTGTCCAGGATGTACGAATCCATTCCTCCCACTGCGGTGCAAGGCGATGGGTCGAGAGAGTCCACCTAGAGAGATCAAAAGGTCTCCCTCAACCAATCTCTCCCGGTCACTCAAGACCTAGACAAACCTTACCTCATGAACCCGAGTACCTCTGCTAAGTCACCGAACGTAGCGAACCACTTAAGGTGCCCTGTGGTGGGGGTGTTGGCTAAATCATCGGTGATGTTGAAAATGGCACCCTATCTCTGATATTTCACCATATTTCCTGACGAATCATCAGTGATGATGAACTGGTTCACCGATGACGATGAAACCAATCGATAAAAATGACACCCTATCTCAATTCTTTCACCATTTTCCCTGATGAATCATCTTTATTACAACTCATGCAGTTTAACATCCCTTCCCGTCGACGCCGAAATAATGAATTGCTGTTCCTCAATCAACATTCTACTAATTATGAATATCATTCTCCTTTATCCAGAATGTCGAGACTTGTTAACGCAAGTCAAAGCTCGGCAGTCGATACGAAATGTGTAATTTTTAAAGTCTTTTAAATCCATCTTCAAGCTTTGGCTTGTAGTCTTTAATAATATGTTCTTTATATTATAATTCGTCAATGCTCTTCATTTATACGTATTTTCCTTTTATTTTCATCTCTTTTTTTATTCGTGTTATTGTTATGTTATTAATTGACTATTTGTCCGTAAATAAATAAATAAATAAATCAGTGATGATGAACTGATTCACCAACGATGATGAAATCTATCGATAAAAATGGCACCGTATTTCTAATCTTTCACCACATTCCCTGAAGAATCATCGGTGATGATGAACTGGTTCACCGATATGATGAAACCAATCGAAAAAAATGGCTCCCAATTTATGATATTTCACCATATTCCTTGATGTCGCCGATGGTGGACTGATTTACCGATAATGATGAAACCTATCGATAAAAATGGCACCCTTCATCGCGAAGGCAAAAACTTTAACAATGTAATATTACAAGCGCACGTTTAACGAAAAGAATAGACGTACCCATTATTATTAATGTTGCAAATGTTTGCGTCTGTTTTTATTACGTTTAAGTTAAGCCGACTTCTCAGCAGGGGAGAACTGGTAAACTGATTGGTTCCCGGAATATTTTTAAAACATTTATTTTCAATGTCTCTTGGTATTTATTAAGGTTTTTATTTTAAGGCGCGAGAAAATAACCTATTTTTGGACGATCTTAAACATTTATGGATTGCAAATGAAAATAATTAAGTTAATCATTGAAGACAATATTAGCAACTCTCAAACCACAATTTCGAACAGAAAAATCCGGGACCTTAGCCTTGTCGGGGCTCTACCCTAACCACAGAGTTAATTCAACCCTATCCCCTTCGGTCATATTTTACTGTATCATTGTTCGACTACGAATTACCAACATTATCTTCATTTTCTTAACGCATATTTCTATTGGCTGCTATAATTGTAATTATCATATATGATTGCAAGATTCTATCCGAATTAAATGCAATCTAGAGAGAATGTTGCATTAAAATATTCTTTTAATCATTCAAGACAATTTTAACAACTTCCAAACGAAAATTTGGAACAGAAAAACAATAAAATAATAGCTTATGTTATAAAGTAGAAAACAGAAAAAATCAATCTGTTAAATTATCAAAAATTCTACAACGTTAATCGATAAAGATTTTATCGATGATGTCAGTAACTTATCATCGTTCTCGAGCAGTTTGCCAACAAATGGATAACAGCGCACAATGACTGAGTGTTCTTAATTTATTCGAAGTGAAACGATGTTCGTACTTTAGGGATCTGCAGTCGAGATACCGATACCTTGGTGTCATGAAATTTGCGCGGCTTTTATTTCGAAATTATCAGATCACCACAGCTATTTTCAGCAGTTTCAGTACAAACTGTGGATCTTAGAAATATCCGTTTATCTAAGTGATTTTTTTTTAAATAATACAATTAAAAACAAGCCATTGAAAGCAATTATGTACCTACTTAATACAGATGTTCTAGCACAGCATAGCATGACAAGAGGAATGGTACTGTTGAACGAAATATCAAAACACTAGATATGTACAACTCTTCTTTAGATAGCCTTTGGATTTTTTGTATAATGATCTTCTTCTTAGGTGTTAAGATTGTCAAAATGAGAAAATTGTATGGTGATTGAATTATTAATCTGTTGTACAATTAAAAAAAAAAAACAGAAAATCTTATCCTTTATATTCTTATTTGACCTTTTGATCTCTCATCTTTCAAATTGAATCAAATTGGCGTTATCCATTGGTAATTCCACCAACAGTCTGTCGTAGTGTAAATAATAGAAACATTGGGAGATATGGCACGTAAGCGTGCCAATTGGCTCCAGGCTACACTCAAACTTTACTTTTTTCTTTAAAAGCGGCTATGTAATGAAAGTTAGGTGTGAAGGTGAGGAGGGGCTCTGCGTAAATGTTATTTGCAATAGTATCGGTGATAATTTTATGTCTTCGGTTTTCAAATTAATGTGGTTCATGGAATCGTGGCCCATGGCCCAGTATTTACATTATCTGTGATCGTATCAGACCAGTCCGCCCCTGTTGCTTACTGCAGTCTTTACATTTGCCAGTTGAGTGACTTAGTGTGTTACGGAGTTAGGAAATCTCCAGTCTGTTGCCGACCTGTGACAAAAGGAATAAATAAACTCAAACCCGTACGTTTTTTGCAGCCATTTATTTTTGTCGAAATTACCTAAATAATATGGATATTTCGGAAGATTTCGACAGGTTTAAGACAACGAAATGATTTGACCCTAAAAAGAAATATAATCGGAAGTTATTATTTTACACAATTCAGAATCATTTTTCATTGGGGTTTTAAACCGCAAATTAGAAGAAAAACGAAGGGTACTTATTTAATCCCTTTACGAACAGTTTTAAAACCATTAACATTTTTTAAATACTTGTTTTTATGTAGTTATACACCGAAAATTCATGTAATCACTCCCGAATTCATTTACCTACAAATAGATTATTTTTTCACAATTTGTCATCAAGGGCCTTTAAGTGGAACGTACGCGGCCCTTTTCGGCTCATTTCATACAAATCTCAATTCTGGATTTGAGATCAGAATACCCTACCAAAATGAAAAATTATTTTTGTAATCAAAAGATCTCTCAAATATCTAGTACGAATGTGAGCTACTTTATTTATTTTTGCTGTAAATTATAAGATATAGGCCATTAAAGATTTTAGTGTTTCATGATTTTAAGATTATTTTTTTATTATTTTTCATTTACTAAATAATTAATTATTAAATAATTGCCCAAATTGCCTCTAAAATCTTGAAACATTAAAATCTTTAATGGCCTGTATGTCATATTTTAAATAAAAAATAAATAAAGCAGCTCACATCTGTACTAGATATTTTATATACGTTTTGATTACAATAATAATTTTTCAGTTTGGTTGGGTATTTTGATCTCAAATCCAGAATTAAGATTTGTACGAAACGGGTCGAAACACTTTGTTCTTAACACATTGAGACACTCGTAGGAAAACATCAGAAAACAGAGGTTATTGTCGCATGACAATTTTTTTGTGAAGTCGATGAATATCGGTAGTAAAAATGTTTACCTTGTCTTGAGACTATGACCCGGTATATCAGACAGTCCGTATCCTCGCTATGTACGACATTCCTCGCTAGAATTTAAACGGGCTCAATCGGCATATCAATAAGCTGCAAAATAGTTCCCTTTTTGGACGCTGACGCGCTAGCAGTCACATGTCAAACATGTCGTTTACGGAAATAATTGCATTCTTCCATCTCACCAATATTGCCTAATTTTATCAGTATGTATTATATATACTATTATATTCATCGTGCAATGAGGAATGTCTGTTATTAATCGATAATCTATCTCGATTCTAAAAATTTTAAAGTCAGGATAATTTGTTTTCAGCGGTTAGTTTTTTATAATTTCACGAGGGGTCCATCAAAACAAATACTATTAGAAATCAGCATCCTCGCATTTAGCACCTTGCTGATTGAAGTGGGAACTTTATCAAAAATCAACTCGTAAATTAGACCCGCCCAAAAATAAACCGTCGTCATTACCATTTTGAAAGGTCGCGATCTTCCAATGTAGAGTTCCAGTAGAGAGCATAGATATACGAGTACCACTCACATAAAAGTAGTTTCGTTTTACAAAGAAAATATGAAGACATTCCTCTATCAAAATCATTTAAAATATTGGTGATATCTAGGCTTATGACCTGCGATACCGATTGGGAGGCGGATACGGGTACCGCCGCCCCGGGAACTATTTATTAGATAACCAACACCTCTGCCATAAGTCACCCAAGTGGTTGTGCCCGGATTCAAAGGGTGAGGTTTGGCGGGTCTTAGTGGAGACTGGTAGAGAGACCTTTTGGCCTCTCCAGCAAGGTTCTCGAAACATCGCCTCGCACCGCAGTGGGAGGGATGGATTCATATCCGTCACTCCTGGAGACACTGACCCTTTTCCCTTTTCCTCCTCAGAACTTCATCTCCTTCCTTTCCCCAAAAGACCCTCCACACAGCATCCCCAAAGATGTCATAGGCCTCGAGGGGAATTAAAAAACGGATTATATTCTAAGCCGTGCTATTCCAACCAAGCCGAGCTTAAAATTAACTGATATACCGAGCCAGCAAGTACTCGTTTATAAGAATTCAAGCTGACATCAATAGATAGGCTATATACTACCTACTGCAATACAAAACTCGCCTTCCCTGGAGATTGTGTCGTATGGAATCTCTGACTAAAAGACAGTATTTGCATAATATGTACGTTGTTTCATATCACATCTCCTATAAAACGATGGCAGTAGACGTTGTGTCTGCAAATGTGTTGAAAAAAAAACAGTATTTTTGTGCCTCTTATAAATTTTGACAAATGGAAGTTACGCATTCTACGAATTGAGCCGACAATGTATGAGTTTTCTTGTTATTTTAATTATCATAAATAATTATTTAATCATGTTTAACGGTGTGGCGCGCTTCTTATTTATTTGTTGTAAAGTATTCTCTAATGATTAGAGTCTAATCCCTTCCAGAACGCCACGCCCCTTCCAATTTCGAATGTTTCAAGGACTGGTGCATCGCCTCAAGTGGAAAAATTACGAATAATCAAAAAGAGTCACAATATTTTTAGACCTGAAGTCAGTGGGACTATGACATCCCCAATTAGGGAATGTTGTGAGGTTGTAAAGAGGTGATGAAGATGGGAAGACGAAGGTGAGAAACTATTCACCCACCGCGGTCGCGCGACGTAGTACTTTATAATAATTAATTGAAAAACCGTCCCAAGCAGATTCCAAGAAAACTTTCTTCCATACATAAAGACTTGAACGGCCGAATACGCAAAAAACCTGAAAATGCCAATATATTTATTTGTGTGGGTTCCATGCCAACTGAGAATAAAGTCAACTCAACACCGCTTTTAAAAGTCATTAAAAGCTATGAAAAAAATAATTTTAAAATAGCCGATAATTCTAACCTAACTTAACCTATTTAACCATTTTTTTTCATCACTCTTAATGACTTTTCTGATGTGGTTCTGAGTTGATTTCATTCTGAGTTGTCCGGTCACCATTTGTGTGCTAAGTTAAAAATCTCAATATAAAAAAAATTTCAATGGAGATCATGAAATTTGCACTTTTTTGTCTGGAATTTCTAGTTGAAAGCAACTATTTTCATAACTTAATTTCCATCGTGAGCTACGAACCCTTGAAATAATAACTGTAAAAACACAAGAAAAACGTAAAAATTCCTACCGACTCCTCACATCTTTACCTTCCCAGAACTTCTGCTACTTCATTTTTTTTATTTGTTTTTGGGTTGTTATGCCGTGTTGCGCTACCTCCTTCTTCAGCCAACGTTTCGGGCACTGTAACGCTGTCCGAAACGTTGGCTGAAGAAGGAGGTAGCTCAACACCCCAAAAACAAATATAAACATACTTTTGGCCGTGAAAATCTAAAATTGTACCTTCTGCTACTTAAATTTTCAAAAAGACCCTCCATCCAGCATCCCCAAAGATGACAAAAACCCCGAAAGAAATTATTTTATGCAGAGCTAATGTAAAAAAAATCTAAATTGAAAATAACAAAAATCTTACAAAGCACAATTGTTTTTTTTCTTCTATTTTTAAAAACGTTCTCAAATGTAAAAATAGAAAAAGTATGTTTTATGCATGTAAAAATACGATCGGTTCGAAATACATCAAACTGGAACATATAAACGGAAGGCAATATAAAAAAATCCCATAACATGCAAATTCAACATCCGCACCTATGTTCATAGTAGGTTTTCCTAGAGAAAATTACAGACTGAGATAGCAATACTGCTCGCGTGGGAAAATGCGTGCGCTAAAAAGAGTCGGAGAATGTTTATACGTTTAACCTTCACACGTAGAAATGCAAACTCGAGAGGGCAATATGAATCGTGGGAAATCGCACTGGTGCGAGCGGGACAGACATACTTTGCATCATTCCCATTTTATATGAACCGGAAATCAAGTCTGAGGCTTATGCGGACAGATTAACTTGCATAAAAAAATTTTTTATTGTGGTTTAAAAAATATAATAATATAGTGCTGTATTTATATTACCAATGAATTAATAATTTTATCTATTTGTAACAAGATCGGAAATCGTTATGCTATTTCTCACATTGACAAATTGTGCACGATTCTTGGTTGTATACTGGTTCATGTAAACTGGGCTGTACATACCTACGTGCGAGGAAAGGAGGACAGAGAAATGGTGCGAGCGAGAAAGATCAGATAATGCGTGGGAATTTGTATGAGTGTGAGAGAGATGGGGGAAAACAAGGGCTGCCAGACGTCCTGCATATTGAGAATTTGACCTATTTCTATATATAAATAAAGCAATGTCTTTATTTTGTTGTTTGGGTATAATGTTAAATGAAGAAGAGTAAAAATGCGTTTAAGATATAGATTGTTTGTCAAACAAAGAAAAATTATTATTAAATATAAAAAAATAAATATTTTTAACTTGCGTCCTTATAGAACTGCTTTATTTACATGTTATTTATTTATTTATTTTTATTTAAGTACTTAAAACAGGCAAGTTGCCCAAAAAATTACATACATGGATGATTTAAATACTGAAATTATAACAAAAATATTAACAAAAATAATAAGCTAAATATTCAAAAGTGAGTGACAAACAATACTTGTCACAATTCAAATTCACAATACAATACAAATACTTGTCATACATAAACATAAATAAACACGTAAACACCTCAGCACAGGTTTTCCTAGTGAGGTGTTCACGAAACATACAACAATACCTATCCACAGTTTCACCTTCACAAACCTACCTTACACCCAACAATAAAATTACAAAATATATTATGTAAAAATGTTTTCGAAATTGATCTATAGGTAAATACTGTAATATATAGAAATAAATAAATAAATAAATAAAACAAGAATGAGTAAAAGATAGAATATAAAAGTATCACCAACACCTGTGCTGAAGGGACAATTATTTAGTAGGTACAATATTGCCTGTCTTTGAATAAAGGGCTTCTTCCCAATATCAGCTTCATATGATAGATGGTAAAATATTTTTTTGAAGTGTTTGAATGGGTCATTAAAAATATCAATTTCATTATTTATTTATTTATTTATTTATAAATAAACGCCCTTTTTCGGGGCTTTTACATATATAGCATAGAAAAAACATTTTATTGTACATAACTGAACTGCCTCAATAACAATATTTTAAATTTATTCAAAGATAAATTGAAGATGTCCACTGACTTGGTATAATTGTTTCCCTCCATTAGTATTCTGGGCAAAGAGGAATACATATGATAGTTAGTCCCAGAATTTCTGCACTGAAATAAATCCTGACTTCTAGTATTACGAAGTGGAATTCGGAAGCTTATCAATTCAAGTAATACCGGACTATCAACTAAATCATTTAGAATTTTATATAAAAATACCAAGTCAGTGAAAATTCTTCTGTCTGACAATTTAAGCATATTCATTAGAGCAGTGTATAATGTTATAATGTCTTAATGTTCGTGGTATAGGGGAGAAATATCCTGTATTTGTGTGATAGGTAGATATATAGAAAATATCTTGCATCCTCCTTGTTGAATGTCTTGATGGTGTGTTGATGTTAATTTGGGATAAAATGATGCATGTATAATTTTGTGTAGAAGCAGTAAATCGGAAAGTTTCCGTCTGGCTGTCAAAGAGTGTAGTTTATAGTGTAGAATTCGGTCATCATACGTCCCAAATTGATCTGATAAACCTTCGCGATAAGCAATTACACGGGTTAATTTTCTTTGTATGGATTCGATTCTATAATTGTGAATCTCATAATTGGGAGACCAAATAGTGGATCCGTATTCAAGATCCGTATTTATTTTACACTATAAGAATGTTCTTCTTAACATTATGAACCGCATAGAGATGACATATAATGTGACTTCTGTAATCATTGATGAATGAGAACACACGAGTACATAACTAGCTATGCACATGTGCATCTGTACCGTGAAGGGACTATTTCTTTTGAAGAAGAGGATTCCGCCCCGCACTGTCTCCTTCAACTAACTTTATATATCTCACTGTTTGTATAGTAATAAAATTAATAATTATTATAATTGATGAATGTACGCAAGGGTTATAATGCAATATCAAAAAAGAAATTAGACAAATAACATGAAAAAGAAATAAGAAAATGTAATAATACATAGTAACAAAATATAAACAGAAAAGGAAAAAAATCAGAGTGCGCAATTCACACGTGGTAGAAGTGAAACTTTCAGAAAACTAAAGTAGACGAGAGTGGGCAGACTACGAAGCACTTTTTAATCAATGCAAAGGGTGATTTATCCCATATTTTGGTCGTCGAATTCCATTGCACCTTTTCCTATACATTTGGTCATCTTATTTGTATCTGTGTTTTCTTCTTCGGAGTTGCTAGATGTCGCATTTTCCCCCTGTTTATTTTGAAGTGGTTTGAAGATTGGATATTGATTTTACAAAAATAAAAATATTTCGTTGGATCAATCCTTGGTCCTCTGAATGTCTGACCGCTGAGGTTCGTCAGGCGCTTATACCACTAGACCAAAGGAAACTTGCTTGGAACCGTGGATTTATCGTATTATATTGGAACCGAGTAACCGTGAAATAAATAAATATTTTATTGCTATCTCATTCTCTCGCAGGTTAAATCCCATAGATGTAGGTGTTTGCCTCTTTTTCGAGTTTCAAATCACAACGGTGCTAAAGAAGTTTTTACTTCAAAAGATGTTGCGGAAAAGAAGTGAAAAATGTTTAACACAAAAAGTATGCAGATAGCCGTTTACAGAGAATATTTGACCACAACGTCTCCTCTGTTCAGAGGGCCATCAGGGAGGACTTATTATTTGATTCAGGTTGATTTCATTATTCAATTGAGGATGATTGTATTATTCGATTGGCGTAGTCTTCGCCATAAGCTTCTCATGTGGTGATGGAAAAGTCTCCCGCACTTGTCCCTCCAGGAACATTTCCGCAGCGCTATACCTAATTTCCTCTTTAATAATTTCTGATAATTTTTCACTATTTCTTCCAATTTTAAAAGTGGCAAACTCGCCTGATTTTGCTAAAAAATATCTATTTTACATTGTATATTGTGAGAGATCAATAATTTATTTATTTTAGGAGTTTTTTCCGGGTCGAATAGGGAGGCAATTATAAACCGCTGTTTTGTTAAAACTTTTTGCCCGGAGCTCTCGTATTTCCCATTTATTAAAATAGGCGGTTTTTTTTTTCTTTTTTTAATTAACTTTTAATTAATAGGGCTTGTCATCAGATAATTTATTTTCACTCTGTGGATTATTATTTGTTCTCGTTTGGTCGGTTTTATCAGATGTACTTATCCCCTCTGTGAGATTTAAACCGCATTTTGTAATTTTCGGTGGACCCTGTTGGATAAAAATAGTTTGCGGTATTATCGGTAGATGGCATCGTTTGATTGTTTGTCGTCTGATGATTAAATTTGCTAAAGGTGGCCTTGAACTTTGGCGCTTTATCAATAGATGTCATTGGATCTCCTCTATTAACACAGAAAGTATTACAATTTATTTATTTTTGTACTGTCGTTTGAAATTCGTGAAGTTCTTTTCGATTTTTTGTGACATCTTTACAGGTTGCAATGTTATCGTTAAGTGCGTTTAGTTTTAGAAATGTCGTTTTTTAATATATTTATTTGTTTTAAAAGAGAAGTTATATCTCCGTGATGAAATGTATTTGGCGAAGGTTTATTGATGTCTGAAACAATAAATTTCGGTAGGAGTCTACCGTCGGTTTCTCGCATGTATTTTTTAATATTAGTGATTGATCTTTTTTCGTGCCTTCGCCGATTCTGCTCGTCGAGGGGCCTGAAGGTTAGCTCTGAATACTCGTAAGTAGAGTTCTTGCATTACGATATCTTCTTCAGAAAACATATCACATACTTGGGTTAGATTAATGTCATCCAACACTTCAACTTTTTGTTCCGAATCTTTTTCTATTTAACATTTTTCATTTGAAAGTTATAAATATCATCTTATTGGTTTGAAATTTTTCACGGTCATAAGTATTATAGTGATTTTTTTAATTGCTTTTTTTCAGATATTTGATGAACTTGATGTTTTATTTTTTATTATAAACACTGCAATCATTTTAAAAACTGATGTCCGAAATGTTGGCTAGAAAGAAGGTGGGTAGTGTATACGGCACAATACCCCAAAAACAAATAATCGTAAATCATCTTCAAAGATTAAATATATTATTAATCACTTTGTCATTCATGTTCAGCTGAATTGAGCAAACATTATTATTTAATAAATAACTTTGTACTCCACTATTCAATCAAAATTCAATTATTAGTTTATCCTGACGAAAAAACCATTGGTTTTTAAACATGTTAATTATTTTCATTAAACAGTGGTATAAACAAAATTTTGTATTTGAATTTAAATAAATAACTTTGCTAATTTTGAAGAAATAAATAAACTTTTATTTTTTTTTTTTTTTACATGAGCTCCACACAGGAGGCCCTAAGGAAAATAATTTCCCTCAGGGCCTATGTCATCTTTGGGGATGCTGTGTGGAGGGTTTTTTTAAATGAAAAGAAGGGGAGGAGAGTTCTGGGAAGGAAACGGGTTTAAGGGGTGGGTAGGAATCTGGGGTTCAGTGTGTCCTGGTTATCCGCCTCCGAGACCTAGACAAACCTCACCCCATGAACCCGGGCACCCCTGCTAAATCACCAAACGTTGCGAACCTCTTGGGGTGACCTATGGCAGAAGTTTTGGTTATCCAATAAAGGTTCCCGGGGCGGCGGTACCCATTCCCGCCTCCCAAAATGAATTATTTAGTGTATTATTTAGGAAATAAGTGTGTATTTGCTACTATTCCATAATTATTTACATGTGTAGATATTATGGTTTCTTCGGGCCCTGTCAAACACTCCTAGCTTCATAAACTTTATCCTAGGTTCGATGAAGCTCCCGGGCCTTATTTGGGTTACTATGATCATTTCCATGGAAGACTTGTTAGGAAGATATTCGCGTCAGTTAAAAAATATTAAATCTTCATTTAGATCCTTTTGGTTGTAACTATCCATGATTGGATGGAAATTTAAAAGTCGACGTTTTTTTTTCCTTTTCAAGAGAAAACATTTAGGAAACATTTAGTTTTCAGTAAACACAAATACACCTTACAAAGGTGGTTCCTGACTTTTCAGTGAAATTTAGTGCTAAGATTGAAAAATACGAGATTATGGATGTCATTGTAACTAAAAATGATTTTTTTTTCATAATTTCATTTTTTTGTTTAAAGATTTTTCAAAGATGTTTAAAGGTTTTCGAAATGCTGCGCTTCCCCAAACTGAAAGAATTCCGAAAATCTGCAAACAATATTGAAATTTAGAAAAATTAAATTAAATTCCTTTTCAGCAACAACATTATTAATGTCATATTTTTCAATCTTAGCACTCTAGTTCACTGAAAAGCCACGGATCGCCGCCACTTACAAGCGCTGTTAATTGATACGCCGATTAGTGGCTGAGTTGACAAATGCCAACCAAGCATTTTTAGTTCAATTCTTCTTTGATTATGTCTCCCATCATGACACAAGCAATATTTCCAGTAGTTTAATCGTTGTAGGAGTTTTTCGAACATTGTCTTGTTATTCATAACTCGAGAATTTCCTTTCAACAAACAAAAATAAATAAATAATAATAATAATTTATATTAAATATAATATGCATGTCTGGCAACCCTACATCAAACCCGCTTTTGCTCATAAAGGAGCTCGGAGAAATGGTGCGAGCGAGAGGCTGCTAGCAACACGCGTGGGAACACAGCGGGTTAGAGCGAGAGACCCGCAGAACTTGTACAGTGTGTGTGTGTTGGTATCGCCTACTGACTGACTGACTTATTTGACACGGCCGTTTAAAATGCCGCCAGTACATTCATCCCGATACAGGGTGACTAAAACTACTCAAACATTAAATAATTAACCTTTTTGTTGGGATGTAAAAAGGGTGTTCTTCTTTCGTATGGTTGGGGGTCAGAGGGGGACATCTAGGCCTGCGAGCCAGTCTAGGGCCTCAGACGTTGCCCTGTGGACCTTATCAATCCCGCTAGGGAATTATTGGAGCGGGCATTCGTTAACCACATTTAATTTAATTAAAAATCAATAGTTGGCAAAAGTGCCACTCCCGGACAGAGTGCGAACCCCACGATCAAGTATAGGTCACGTTCGTAGAATAAATAACATAACACTAGAAAGGCCTTCTGTACAAATTTGAATGGAAACAAATGTCTCACTAAGTACCTTTTGGTTCTAAACCAATTAGCAAGTGGTTTCTCTTTCTTAGGCTCGCCTGAAATTTTAATTTTGAATCCCATTTGAATTTTATAATCGTGTGAAACTCATTTTTGTATGGAAATATAGGCCGAAATTGGGCCTATAATTCGACCACGAAACACGCGCACAAGGCACTTCTTGTATTATTATTTTTCTATGATCACACCTAATCACTTAAAAAATACATTTCACTCTATTTTTCCATTTTCATACTCTTGAAGATTGTTTATATTTTTATCATTTTAGCATGATTAATTTTTGAGTTTACTTCATCTTTAGCTAACGCTTCAGACAGTTTACAAAGTTCATCACCAGGGCAGATGCGATGGACATTGTGATGACATTATGATTGGACATTGTGATGGAAACCGTAAGGCTATCCGAAACGTTGGCTAATAAAGGAGGAATCTTAATAGAGTTATAACTCGAAAATGAATTTGCCGCCAAAATGACACGTTCGTTTTTATTCTTGAATTCGGCGGCGTTGACGTCACACCGGGCAACATTGGTGACAGTGGTCGTCTTACTAGCCAGAGGCGGTTTCTATGTCACAATAATGTTGTAGCCAGTTGGAACCTTTTCGGAATGTGCGATTTTCCAAATCAATAATTACAAAAGGTCTTAAATTTAGTACTTACTATTAAATTTAGTGCCGATTTGTGTACACACGCGGTGATCTAGGGGGGAATATCGGGGCAGTCGGGGCTCCCTAGACTGCTTCCAATTTTAGGGAGGTGTGTGTTATCTTTAAATAAAAATATTATAATCACACAATTTTAGTACAACGATTAGAATCAGAAAAATAAGCTTTAAATCTTTCATTCATTTTTAACGTTATTCACAGTTTGTGAAAATATCCATTAAATCAGGTTGGAATTGGTAATAAAATCGTAGAACTTTTATTTTAGTTTCAGGTGATTGACTTTTTATTGCATGACCCTTGGTCGATGATCCATTGTTTAGCCAAAATTTTAAATTTGTTAAAATTTTTTTAATGTCTTGTTTGTCAGGTAGATTATTGTATGTTTAAGCCGATGAATAATTTCGTTATCGTCTGTTTTCATTTTATATTTTATTTCAAATATTTACATTTCAAGTTTTTATATTTTATATTGCACCACATGTCACAATTTTTTTACAAAAACCGCAAAACATAAAAAAAACTATTATTCTCAAAGATTTTAAAAAAAATTAAATTATTGGAGAAAGCTTCATCCATTTTGCGACCACCATACACTCCATTGTGTACACATGTTGAACAGAAATACCCACATACTCACATGTTATAGGTAGAGGAGTTGTAGCGGTGTTCTCATTCAAGTCACGCACACTACTGTACTGCACAGTATTCATATACAATATTATACATAAATACCGATACAATGTGAGTGTGTGGGTATAAAAAGAAGCTAATTTGTTATTAATTGAGAAAAAAATGGGATATGTTACACTATTATGAGTTATGAGATATGAAGGAAAAATGGAAGACATTTTTCAAATGTGATGTCGTCTTTGGGGATGCTGTGGAGGGTTTTTTTGTGGAAAAGAAGGAATGAACCTGTGTCCTGAAGAGACCTATGTTGTGAGTTGAAATTTATCACATGAGAACGAGACGTAGAAACGACCCGTTCTCATGTGAAAAATTGCAACCATGTACAAATTTCGGGCGTGTTTCCCAAATAAATCAATGACGCCAGTTCCCCGGAGCATCTTCCATTGAAATACCGGTAGAACGAGTTCAAACGGTCGCTCATTTCTGCTGGATGTACTAGTTACATTTCACTCGGACCCATTACCTTGTTTTCACGATATTTTAACATTACCAGACATGTGTATGCCACATGGGGCGTACCTGACTTTAATAGAATACGATTTCCGATAATTTATTATCATATTTAATAGTTGATCTTCATCAACTCACCAACAGACCGATTGCCATGTATACGTACACAAAAGAATATAATCTAATTATAATCGTCGCTGTAAGTTATTGGTTACAAGTCTAAGGAGGGTATTTCACCATCCTCCTCATCGATTATCTACACGATAACATACATTTACAATTAATTAAACACGATTTATTTATTCAAAACTCTGAGTTTGCTATAGTTAGCGGTACTTAAACCTATGAATAGTGGCTATATACAGGATATGTAAGCCGATTTTTTTTTACCTGTTGCTTGTTTTTATTTGTTTATTTATTAATTTTTGTTATCGTATGAATAACCTATCAGAAGGATGGTGAAATACCCCCTAAATGATATTTTATGTTGCAATATGATACATCATTGAAGAAGAAGATAATAATAATAAATCTAACGAAAATGTGAAAAAGAACTAGACACAGAAAAATTAAAAGTGAACGTAAAGATTGCAAAAATATGGAAAATAATAGTCAAAGATAATATTTTTATTTCTAAATTTGAAATAATTATGAGGTTAACAAAAATGACTTACAAATAAGAAGTCCTGGGTTCGAGTTCCAATTTTTCTGTGTCTTGTTCCTTTTCATATTTTCGTTTAGATTTACAAGTATTATCTTCTTCTTACCCTTGATATGATTTTAACCGCTATAAAAATATTTTAATTATTTTTTGGGGTGTTATGCCATGTTCCTTCTTCAGCAAAAGTTTCCATCATCAGGGCAGATGTGTGATCATACATCTGTCCTGACACTGTAACGCTGTCCGAAACGTTGGCTAAACAAAGAGGTAGCCCAACACGGCATAACACACCAAAAATAAATTACCAAAATACTTTTGGCCCTGAAAATCTAAAATTATATCTGCTATAGAAATAATCGTTTCGTTGTCAATATTAATACAAAAAACGAATAAAAAAAATACTGGATTATCTCAAAGTAAAAAAAATTACAATGAAAATTACAGTTTCAGAGAATTTGAACAATTCATGAAATTTCAAAGTTAAAATCATGTTCTGTTCAAGTTCTATTCAAGTTCTGTTATTATTTCAGTTTTGTGAAGCAACTGGTCCTACACTGATATAATAAAAGAACTTGAATAGGACTTTCACAGAACTCGATAATTAACTTTGATATTTGATGAATTATTCAAAATTCTCCGAAACAAACCTAAGTCCTAAATATTAATTGTTGAATTAGCATTTTCCAGCTTTGTACAGCTTCCGTGGTAAATATTTTCAGTATCGCACTGTTCAGAATTGAAATGTTGCTTGAAATGGCTTTAGCCGTGTTTGATGGCCAGATCTGAATAGCCGGGTATTTTCCTGCTTTTTGTCTTCCCCATTTCCATCGCCTTTCTACGACGTTCAGTTTCACAGCTTCCCCAGTAGGTAATGCCATAAGTTTTAATGACTCCAGACGGGAGCAGTTGAGGATCTTATTTAAAAATTAAAACAGCCTGAGCCTCATTATTAAAAGAGTTTAAATTTTACACAACCGATAAATAAATGATTGTTTATCAGTTGTGTAATGTTTAAAATACGTTAATAAGGAGGGTAAATGTTTAATATTAGATTCGTGTACCATTATTTTCTCTCCAGCGTAGGAATAGGTAATAAATTTCTAGAGTCACTATTCAATTTCTTCAGTCAGCAAAAGCCGCCATAGCTCTACCCAACAACCAACAGCCAACAGCCCACCGAACGTGAAATACCTAGATTATACTAACAACAGCCTGACAGCAACCAGCTTCAGTGTATTGGTAACCATTAAAAGAAGAACGCGAGTAACGGTATAGTTAAGTGTGTCACCCGCCGTAAGGTCGTAAGCGCCAAACTAGAAAGCACCGGCGGCCCAGGACGGCAAGGTCCCAACAGCCCGCGCGGCCACAGGCCAAAACCGACCTTGACCCCCACCAAACGCAAACAAAAGCGACAGTTAATCGCGTGCCGGAGAAATTGGATCTGGTTTTTTTTGACTGGCCGTTTTCGATTTCGGTCTGCCGGGCGCATAGTCCGCCAGACCGCAATGGGTTTGTGGGTCAGATTATTTATTATTCAGTGTTGTGGATTTGATTTTGTTTTTTTCTTTCTTTTCATTGTTTTATTTTTATGTGACTTGTTCGCTTTGTCGAATGGGTTGAAAGTGACAGATTTATTGGTAGTAATGACGGGATGGCTTCTTTACTTTGATAATTTGCCTTTTTTGTCGTATAATGAAATGACTAATGACTAATGACGGACTCCTACTGAAATTTAAACGATGAGAGCATGGTTTCAGCACGAAGATCGGATGAACGAGAAAGGATTAAAAGCCCTCAGCCCTCTGGCATGCTCTATCAGATGGTCAAAGTATTTCCGCATTTTTTTTACATTAGCTCCACTCAGGAGGTCCTGAAGAAAATGATTTCCTTCAGGGCCTGTGTCATTTATGGGTATGCTGTGTGGAGGGCCTTTTTAGGGAAGGGAAGGATAGGACGGCCGGCGTATTCCAGCATTAAAGCTGTTGACTCGCAATCCGAAGGTCGCGGGATCGATTTCCGGGGTGGTAAATAAATTTTATTTATCATTGAAGAAGAAGATAACACTTATAATCTAAATGAAAATATGAAAGAGAACAAGACACAGAAAAATAGAAAAAGACAATGGTCGTGAAGGTGGCAATAGCGAAATTGGATAACGCGCACGTCCCGGTTAGACGAGAGGTCTGGGTTCGAGTCCCAGTTGCGACCATTATCTTTTTCTATTTTTCTGTGTCTTGTTCTCTTTCATATTTTCATTTAGATTATAAGTGTTATCTTCTTCTTCAATGATATATTACGTTGATGGGAATAACCTTCAAAAGTTATAAAAAGAGAGTTTTTCTTTCAAAAAATTGAAATTTTATTTAATTAATATGTGTTATTTCACAATTAATTCTTTTAAAATAATATATAGCATATTTGCGGCACGTTCCAGAGTGGAAGATACAATCAGTATCGCCCTGGTGTAAGCTACCATTCAGAAATAAAACGTTGCTTGAAATGCCTTTGGCCGTGTTTGGTGACCATATGTGAACAGCCTGGTACTTTCACAACTTCCTCTTCCCTTTAACCTTCTCCTCCCCACTATCTCTAGCCTCACAACATACACCAATTGGGAATGCCATAGTTTCACTGGCTCCAGACGGGTGCAGTTGGGACTCTTGTGCGGTATTCATATAAAAAAAGGAAGTTCTGGGAAGGAAAAAATTAAGAAGGGTGAATAGGAATCTGGGGGTCAGTGTGACCAGGAATGACGGACGTACGAATCCATCCCTCCAACTGCGGAGCAAGGCGACGGTTTGAGAGGTCGGCTGGAAAAGTCATTAGATCTCCCTCGACCAGTTTCTCAATCCGGTGGTCAGACTCATCCGCCGCCAATACCTGAACAAACCAAACGTAGCGAACCACTTGGGGTGACCTATTACAGATAGATGGAGTTTTTTTCTGAAAGTATCCGTAACTAAAAAAATTTAATAGGTATATACGCTTTATTAATAAAAATAATTATAATTTTTTTAACACAAAATTTTTTAGTGCAAACATAAAAAAGTTTTAAAAAAATGGCTCCTCTTACAATATATTATAATAAAAACAAATATAAAACTTTTTTCCACTTTAAGTTTAATGACCGTAACCGGTTTCAGCTCGCTAGAGCCATCTTCAGACTGGTACAAAATATCAGCTCTAGCGAGCTGAAACCGGTTACGGTCAGTAAACTTAAAGTGGAAAAAAGTTTTATATTTGTTTTTATTATAATATATTATAATGGAATTCCACCATGAATTATCAGTTTCAAAAATAGAAATATTAAAAAGGCTCCTCTTACGTTTTTTAGAACTAAAATTACGTATAAACAATTTTATTACACAAATTTAAATAAATTCAAATTTATTGTCATCTCACTCCGGCCTCTCCCGATCCTCTCAGTTGGTGGGCAGACTCATCCGCCGAGAGCTAGACAAATCTCACCACTTGAATTCGGACATTCCCGCTCAGTCACCAATCGAACGTGATGTAGATTTATTAGTTTTCCGCTTGTACTGAGGAAAATAATTCTCCTCAGGGCCCATGTGTCATTTGTCATCCTTGGGGATGCTGTGTGGGGGTTTTGTTAGATAAGGAAGGAGAGGACGTTTTGGGAAGGAAAATATGGGGGTCAGTGTGTCCAGAAGCAAACGGTACGAATCCAAACCTTCCGCTTCGCAAGGTGATGCAAGGCGATGTTTCGAGAGAGTCTTCCTTTAGAGATAAAAAGATCTCCAGCATCAGTCTCTCCCGATCCAGCATGCTACGCAGTTGGTGGGTTAACGCATCCGCCACCAAGACCTAGACAAACCTCACCCCTTGAACCCGGACACCCCTGCTAAGCCACCAAAAGTAGCGAACCAGTTAGGGTGACCTACACCCTAACTTGTTGGTTACACAATAAATGGTACCCATTACCGCTTCCTACATTGAAAAATTAAATTTAAAAAAAATTGTTTTGTCACGTAATAAGCATGTAATCTAACAAAGTTGTACTACAATAATTTGGCTTATATTTTGTTCTGATATCGGACAAGGAGTTATTGCAAAAGCATCTGTTGATGTTGAAGTACCAATTGAACAAGGTTGGCACACAGTTGACTGTTTTTCGCCAACTTCTCGTGCGCGGCGAGTTTTTCATTTTCTTTGGACTACCGTGGCGCAACCCTTGACGGCCACTGCAGAACCGAATTAGACAAATATACTTTTTAACCTATTGAAAAATATTTAATATTATTCCAAATCCCAAATTCTGCAATAAATAGAAAAGTGAAGTTCCCGACACCGCTTACGAAATAGTATAAATTTTCGTAAAGTTCATAAATTTTATTCATAATTAACAGTAAATTATTAATAAAATTTATGAAATTCCACACATCCACTTTTCATCAAATCTGGGATGCGTGCCCCCTAAAACTAGAACCACGTACGCTCTACAATTCCGGTTCATCGCTCCTAAAATATATAATGCATTGAACACAAAAGTCAAACAATTCTTCATCCCTTTTTAATACCTGTGTAATATATTATTATATTCATTGGATAAATAAAAGGGGGCAAGATTACATGAACTAAAAATTACACTTCTCAAATTTCATTACTTCTTTTTAAAATTTTAATCTATTTTCCTCTTCTTTTAAATAGTCGGTATTTCTTGAATGTTCTTCACAGCTCTATACAGTAACGGGATTTTAGTTTTTTTTTCTGAAGGGAAGTCTCATAACAGGTATACTTTTAAAAGAATTATAGACATTTATTTTTGGGGTATTTTACGCCGTGTTGCGCTACCTCCTTCTATAGCCAACGTTTTGGACATTACTGATTACTTATCTGCCCTGATCATGGACAAAGGTTTATCATCATGGTCATTTTATGTCACTTTCTGTACCAGACCACCGTCCTAGACGGTAGTTCGCAATAATAATATTACTTGAATTAGTGTACCGAATCAATAAACGCCATTATTAATATAGCAAAGTGGTATCGATGAAGAACGTTTATAGAACTAAGTTACCTTCCTCCCACAACTGCTAAATATTACCTTTAACGACCTTTTTCAACAACAAGCCAACACCCCTGCCATAGATCACCCCAAGTTGTTCGCTACGTTTGGTGATTTTGTAGGGGTTCCCGGGTTCGTGGGATGAGGTTTGTCTAAGTCTTGGCGGCAAATGCGTTTGCCTACCTACTGCATGGCGGGCGTGATCGGGAGAGATACCTGGGAGAGATTGGTCGTGGGAGACCCAATCTAGACCTCACCAGCCGGCTCTCCAACTCTCTTGACCCATCACCTTGTACCGCAGTGGGAGAGATGAATTCATATATCCGCCACTCCTGGACACATTGACCCCCAGATTCCTACCAACAGTACCAACCCCTCGTATCTTTCCCAGAACTTCCTTTCCCTACAGCATCTTCAAAGATGACATACGCCCTGAGGGATTTTTTCCTCAGCGCCTCCTGATTGAAATTTTTTTTAAAAGTCTGTAAGATTAAAAAAAATGTCGCACGGGACAATATCAAATGAATAATTTAACCAAATACTTAAACGATGCGAGCAGGTGCGTTGTACTAGTGGAAGAATATCTCACCTGTTTGCCATAACTTGGAACATTTCTTCACAAAATATATTGAGGTAACCTTCCAAAATCGATTTTGGAGGAATTAGATGATAATATAATTTCTTTCCTTGAATTAATTTGGGCGTCTGATAGTTGTGGATACAGCTTTGTTACCGTTAATGAGTTGACTGGTTATAGTCTGATTTTTATTAGACCTTTGAGGACAGTTGGAGTGAATCGTTTCTAGAATTCGAACGCGGCCCTGTTTTACGGTTTGCTCACGAAAACGCTTGCACATAACAATATAGCGAAATAGTTAGAAAAACGTAAAAAGCTCAATAACCAATAGCCATGCCCGGCTGTAGGCTACTCGGGTACCTACCTCAAGTACCTGTCGCCAGTGTTGCCACACTAAACAATAAACGCCAAACACTGATAAACTTTACAGTTGCAACAATAATAATAAGTTATTATCACAATGATCTGGTCAATTACAGAACAATAATCATATTATTCGCTACCGAATTAAGCCAGAAGCTATTTGGTAGTTTCGATCGTTTATTTTTGTATGTGGTTATTGAAGGGAAAGCTTGAAGGCTTAATATTTAATAAAAAAACGACTTGTTTATCCGGTCAGTAGCTGAGTTGGCATCGCATTTGGGTCCCACTCAGGGGTCCTGTGTTCGATTCCTCGCCTGGCTAAGACCTCCATCACGACACAGTATTATTCTTTCGCTTACTGTGGTGGTAGTGTAGGAGATATTCAAATATTGTCGGGTTATTCGTAACCCGGGAATGTTTGTCTTTTTCAATTAAAAAAAAAAAATTAAATTAAAATAGAACAAAATCTCTCGATAAGTGTCTAAAGTCGCTTTTAAAGATATACTGTAAACTTGGTTTGTACCAATAACATAGTAAATAACAGAACAAAATGTATTTTTAATAACATTCGGAGAAAAGTTTGCGATTTTTTTCTATCGAGGGAATTTAATACATTTCAGCTCGGCAAATGTACAGATATTATCTTAAAAAATAACAAAAAAATTGACTTTACAAATCCGTCATAAATTGAAAAAATACAGAATGTGGTTGCAAACATGTTTGAATGAAAAAAAAAAACAATTACTACTGAAGTTCAACAAAACAATTTCAAACACATAAAAAAACATTACACTTGGAAAAAATAAAGGTGGAAGGTTTTTAAGAATTATTACCTTGGATCGTCTTAAGCCATATTGAACTAACTCACTTTGCAATTTTTGAGTTAGAGCTTGAAAAGAGGGCTCCAAATCATAATCTACCTTCGTCAGAAAGAAGAACCAATCAGAGAAAAACTATCTACGATTGACCAAGATAGTATTTCTCTGATTGGTTCTCTCTGGCAGAGCTAGATTGTGATTGGGAGCCCACATTTCAAGCTCTTGCTCAGAAACTGCAAAAAGTGAGTTAGTTCGCTATGGTTTAAGACGATCCACTTGGTAAAAATGTACATGGAAGATATTTAAAAATTATCACTTTTTCGGGTTAGGTTAAATAATTTTAAGTACACTTATTCTATGCTTCTTCATATATATATGATGCAGTTAGTTGCACTACGGTGAACACTTGTTTACCATTATGTATTAGTATTGTTTTTGAGGGTCTAGAGTTAATGAAGGCAGCCCGCCACCTTCTTACCTTCAGTCTGCCCAAGGACAGGACCCGGCCTAGCACTGGTCATACTCGACTGACCCCAAAGGAGGGTTACTGTTAGCTAACGGGGATCGTAGTGGCGTTCACGTAAACAATGATGGGACCGCTGACGACTATCCATCTCGGCTACTGGAACAAACCTGAAAAATCTCTGGCATCATGAAATTTTTATGGCTTAAATTGAAACAATTTCAAATTCAACGCTACAGGTTTAGGTAAACTTTCGAAATTATTGGACACACTAGATATGAATATTTTTTAGAAAAAAAATTCACCTTAAATTAAAAAGACTACTAAAATGACAAGAAAATAGCGCATTAAAAAAATCAATTATACAAAATGTCAATCGTATAAGATCGCAGCCATTCACGTGTAATTTTATAATGTTTTACGTAATTGAAATTTTGAATGCATTATTTTTCATTGCCCCGGATACAATGAAAAATAATGCATTCAAATATGTAATTAAGGTGAATCTAAAGGTTTTTTTTTAAATATTTTTATTGAGCGTATCCAGGGATTTTGAAAGATTACCAAATTTTCACATTTTGAAATTAATGCGATATGACAAGTTGTGGAAGTTTTTGTTCAGTATATTTTTCTACTTACTGATTAAAATTCAAAAATAAATATTTCTAAATAATTGTGTTCAAGCTCGGACAGAGCTGGTAGAATAAGGGGCTTCGTTCGTGGAGAAACTGAAAAAAACCAGTCGATGACGCAATCGCAATCAACCCCCTTAACAAAATCGATGTTTATCTGATCTGACAAATCAAAACAAAATATCGATTTTGTTCAGGAGGTTGATTGCGATTGCGTCGACTGATTTTTCAGTTTCTCCATCGGCCTTATACATTTTTTTTATATTTGCCTACGTTCCATCCTTTTCAACAATGTTTTTTACTAACAAAGAACAATTAGTATAATACGAGCATAATCACGACAAATCAAAAACTAAATTCTTGAAAAGTTTCTTCAAATTTTGAAAATGACAATTAAAATAATTTTCTGTTAAAAGTGTTTTGTGTAAGTACTTTATCGCTTGTCTGAATTCTTCTCACAATCAGTTACAACTTTGAAAATGATTCTTAAATTCAAAGCCATTTTATGTTCATTGAACCTGGGTTACGCTGGACCCTAGACAACTAATATTTTAAATTAATATTTTTGATGATTGTATTTTGAACTTATATTTTTAAAATCGTACAAGTTGTTTCACCCAACAGCGTTTGTGTGGTATTTGGTTTCAATTCTGTATTCTTTATATGGAATTTATGATATCGCACCAATCTCCCTGAGATTGGAATTAAGTTATTATATGTAAAAAAACGAATAATAAAAATCCTGAATTCTAACGTATTGTTTGTTTTGTTATAGAAACATCCCCTGCTCGCGGGAGGCCCTCGTGTACACCTTCCCCACGCCCTGTTCTTGACACTCTCCGCCCCCGCCCCCCGCGCCTCCCCCGAGGATGAAGTATTGCGCCACGGCCAACATGTCCGTGCTACCCACCGGCTCTCAGGACGCCGCCGAGGTGGACAGTCTGCTGCAGTGCTGGCAGGGCGAGCTGCTGCCCGTCAAGGGCCCGCCCTCCCCACCCTCGCCACCCCCTTCGCCACCCTCCCCGCAGGACGTGCTGGACCACCTCATCATGAGCTCCCAACTCCCCAGCTCGAGCCTGGCTGAGCTCAAACCTCTCCCGCCCTTCACAGGGTACACAGGACACTTATCAATCAACGGAATCTCTGGACATCATTACCACGCTATAGCCCAACGACTCCCTGAAGAAAATAACAACTTCCCTTCGCAAAGTGGCTATGGAAGCGAACAGAACATTGTTTCCAGCTCTACTTGTGCGTCAGATTCAGGTAATATGGAAGACTCTAAAATTTACCCGATGAACTCTGACAGTGACTCTAAAATGTTCTCCTCCACGGCGGAAAATACAGACTCGAAGTTGTTTCTAAATGTTAATGCGGACTCGTGCGCTAATGTTCACGCAGATTCTCCGGGCGGGAAGATGTACGGCATCAACCCGGACAGCTGTAATCAAGACTCGGTCACAACGAAATCGGAAATCTACGATATATCTTCCATCGAAGACATAGCTGCCATCATAGGATCGGCAATAGCAGATACAACAGTGCCTTCTCAGGTGGAAGACCCCGAACAGAGCGGGTCTAGAGACAGTTGGATGGATCTAGACGCGTGGTTCGAAGGCACCTGCGCGCAGCAAGACACCAAAATCATCATCTCTCCTGACAATCTTTCGGAGTTTGTTCTTCCACACTCTCCGCAACACACGCATCAAGATTACTTCACTAAGTCAGAGTACTCCAATAAGCTAAACCAGGAATTTCAAAGCAAAAGTCAAGAATACATTCAGAGGAGCCTCAGTCACGGCGGATCCACGTTACAGAGTTTGCTCACTCATGGATACATGCCACTTCTGCAAAACAGATTACAGAACGGACCACCGGTGAAACAAGAAGTGCCCAGTTCAACAAGCTACGGAATGGATATTATTTCAACATCGAGCCCTCCAGGGAATGTGGTGTCGACAACAGACAACATTTTACTGAACGGTAGATATATGCAGCATCACTATGCGATAGGGCTAAAACCGGAAGGACTCTGCAGTCCAGATCACATGTTGGGAAACTATCCTCATACGACCACCACCACTCCAATGTCCAGCAAGAGCAAAAGGAGTAGAGCGCAGAAGAAACAGCAACAAGCGGCAGTCACTCATAGCATAGCATTTCAAAGCGCTGCGGACTTGAGCGGGTTGTTGGGCAAAGAGAAACCAGTGCACAGATGCAACATTTGCAATAGGGGCTTCCTCAACAAGTCCAACATCAAGGTTCATCTCCGCACTCACACTGGGGAAAAACCATTCCGGTGTGACGTCTGCTCCAAAGCCTTCCGACAAAAGGCGCACTTGATCAAACACCAGCAAATCCACAAGAGAATAGGCAGGGACTAGAGCAGAGCGGACTGGATAAGTCTGCTTGCGATGGCCTCGACAGCGGAACACGGAACACTTTTGCTGGGTGTCGTTTGGTTGTGAAGCCATCCGAATTAAAACCGCTCAGAGTTTCTCTAACCGGACTCTGCTCGAAGCTAGGTCTCGGCACGAAGCGGTAGCACTTAGAAGATCTCAACGTATCTAAGATTCGTGTTCATCGGCACATGCGTCTCCTTCCCCTCCATACTTCCAGTACCGAGGACAGCTACTTATTCAGTTAGCTTGATGGTTTAGTTTCCCTCGTCGCTACGTACATACTAACGATTATTAGACATCGGATTATATGCACTAAATAAAGCCCAAAATATGTCCAAAAAAGAAGAAAAAAAGATAAAATGGAAAAACAAACAAAACACTTCTAGTTAACTATCCGACTTTTTTGGACTGCTAACAAAAGGGGAGTAGTTTTGTACAACAGTCATATACAACAACTTACTGGCGGGAACACAATACTTAAAAAGTTGAAATACGACGACATTAAGTCGACGTAAGTGGTCTACAAAAATAATATTCGGCGAGCGGCCCAGGCATATTGAACCGACCCAGTAAAAAGGATCTATCCGCGGGGTGTATTTTAATTAATTCTAATAAGCGTGTTACGCACATCTCAGACGTTTCCAACCAGATCCCTCGGGAAGTTAGTAGTACCGCTAATGTTATAGTCAAAAAACATTTTTAAGAATATAAACCACTTTGTTTAAAATATTTTAATGGCGAGATACTATTTTTATAAATCTTAAATATAATTCTGTAAAAATTACGCGCAAATCTTTAACACTTTTTTGCCTTATGTGGGGTCCCTCAAGGCTCCCACCTAGGACCAAATCTATTTTTACTCTTTATTAATAAACAACTTAAATCCCGTAGGCATCCGTCTAAAAAAAACGCTTTTATAGTTACGAATTCATCGTATTTAATTAAAATGTCAGCCTTGCGCAAACCCCCTTAATATTTGAATGCATACAATCCGATGTCGAATAATGATGAACGAGGCGAAGTACTGTGATTGAGAAAATTTCAGATTCCGCGTTGTGGCTGTCGCATTACACGTGCTATTGTAAAGGTACCTATAATAATGTAAGAGTAATGTGGATTTGTTGGAAAAATGGAATCTCTTTTGAAAAATAAAATTGTTGCTATATGTATGTTAGTGTTATTAAAAATAATTCAGCATTATATAAAAACATCCTATGGACACGTGCAATGTTATTTAGTTTGTAAGTCATCATAATTATTATTACGATTGGTGCATCATTCTATAAAAAAATAATTTAAGTTGTAAGTACTTTGTAAAACATTTTTTCAATTATTTTTTATACTTGACTACTTATTTATTCAGTATTTTTTTTCTAATTTTGTAAAAATATTAAATTTTGTAAGATATATAAGAATATAATGTTGACCAACAGTAATTATGAATCAATTCAGAAAACAGATTTGTACTAAAAATCTGTATAGATAAGCTATAATTAAGATTAGTATTAAATATTTATTACTTATTATTAAGAATAACACTAATATGAATTTTAATGTTATAAATTAAACGAAATTGGAAGACTTATAATGTAAATTGAAAGATGAAGTTATAATACGGGTCATCTAAATTATTTATTAAACAAAACATTTTTAATTATTTTTTTTAATAAAATCGAAAAGTTCAGGAAACATTTTTTCTCATATCTCATCAAACATTTTCCAAGTGGAAGATTAAATTCTTAGATTTTAAATATTGTGTTTTTTAAGTTATTTATTCTGATGCTTAAATTTTTAAGTGCTTGTTTTTTATATGTTTTTTGTATTTGTTTGTTTATTTATTTCAATGTTTTTTATGTTACTCAATTCCCAACAATTTTAGACAGAATGCAAGTTTTTTCCTCAATTTTATATATTATCATTAAAATATTTTTACGCGTTTCTTTTTTACGTGACAATTTGAGATCTCAAAACATTTTTTCATTCAAGTCTAATGAATCATGGCACTCTGTACTTATGAGATACTGGGTGTTCAAAAAGGTGATATAACCATGTACCTTTTATATCATGTGTATATAACATTAATTAGTTTAAGTATGGGATAAGAACAAACTGCAAATAAATACACTTAGTTTAGATAAAAAGCACTAATTAATAGGGACACTTTTAGATATAGTTCTATTTATTTATTTACGTTACTTATTATTATGATTATATATTCAGTTGATACACGATGGTAGGACTTGTGCAGTGTGACAGAAAATACCGTACAAAATTATTAAATCAACATTTACTGAAATCAAATTTAAAAAATATTATATATGCAATCATAAACCAACTTAACTTTTATACACATCTGGCAACAACTGTTCAAAAAAGTAAATTGATATATTTATTTTTTTATACATGTAAACATGATAAAATGAGGAATTCCAGTCCAGAGTTGGTTGGTACCTATCCACTCGAACGTTTTTTGGCATATTATGGCCAGTTTGCAAAACGTCTCGAGCGATCTCTTGCCATAATGTGCCAAAGTCGGAACGGAATGATTTGCACGGTCATTCTCGGAGCGGTGCTGAGATATTTTTTGGATAGGTGGCAATGATACCACACGTAAAAATAAATGTAAGTGATGCCCATAGGACCAAAAAAGATGGAATAAACGGTGAAATTTAAGACGATACATCGGCTTTAAACTGCAGTTGGCAGTTTATATATTTCCATATTAATATTTAGAGGAATGATATTAAATAAACCGGACGCTCGAGTGGCTATGAACATTTTACATAATTTTCGCTGGAATTCTTCATCATGCTAAATTAACATTAAAAACTAAATTATCGACAAATTAAATAACGAAATAATTATTATAAAAATTACTGGTATTAATGAGTGTATAAATTCTATTTAAATGTAATTACATACAGTCAAATCACAAAATCAAACAATTATATTAGAGATTCACAAATATTTGATAAAATAGTCCATTTATGATAATTTGCAGTCTTTTGAATATTATAATCAATCTACATTATTTGTACATTTATATAGGGCAGTTTAAGTTCAATTTAAGACCGTTTTAAAACAATATAAGACAGCTTTGTTCTTTTTTATCTCTTCCAAACCTTCCTTACCAATTATTATCGCAACTCTCTTATCTATTCCTAATAGTTTAAGAAATATCTGAGTTCTAGAACAAAACTATGTTAATATGATCTTGAACAATTAAATGTTCTCAGAGTTGTACACACAATTAATAATAATTATTTGTAAAGATAAATATTGACGTATAGTATAATTTAACATTTATTTTGTTTGTAATCGAGGTTTAGTTTGTACAAAAATCTCAAATTACTTTTATAGTACATAAATGTAGATATATTAAAATTGTAAATTATCTCAAATTATAACGCCAAGCTTAGAATAAATTTTACAGTGGTACTTAATTTTTATTTGTTGTTATAATTTCATTTATTACATTGTTAAGTTCGTTTGAGTTTTTTTTATTTATTTTTTATTATATTTAGTTACGTTATATAATATTGTATAGAAAACATTCTTCATATTTCACTCATAATGTAGGAATGTACCTCCTTTTTCATGATTTTTTTTCACTTAATCAAAAGTAGTTGAATATCTGTAACCAGAAGATGTTTTTATTCACTTGAAGATCAAAACGGTAATAAATAAATAAAATTTTCAATATTTTTTATCGCGTGTATAATTTGTAAAATAAAAAAAGCATAAATATATTTTGTGTAAGATTAATTAAAGCCAAATGTCTTTTATTTCCCTCACCCAATGATTTTACATTACGAGAAAAATCTCGGAAGGCAATTCCAAAAAAAAAGTTTGAAAAAAAAAAAAAACGAATCTTTAGCTGTGTTCAAATTGAATCCAGAAAACCCGAAGCATATGCTTTTACAAACTTACTAACATAGGTACTAATGAAGAAAAAAAAGTTAAAACGTCATAGTGAACAAAGTATGTAAGTACCTACATAATAGAGAATTCCAGTCCAATTTTTTTATATTTTTATGAATAACTTAAATAACTGCATTTTATTTTTATTTTTATAGTTAGTTTTAATAGTTAAAATAAATGTCAAAGTTTTAATTTTTCAAGATCCCCGAAAACCACCGAATCTAGTGTGACGTCATCATGACTTACCAAGTATGAATTTTGTAGGGAACTGGAATCAGCTGTTCGACTCCCGCCATTTTGAATTTCAGCATTGGAGCGTTTTCATAGACATTACTGGGCAATACGATCGTTTTTTGTACAGTTAAAGTTTTTGAATATTTTAAATAATATAGATAAACTAATAGAGATACTTTATTTTTGATACTGAATTATTTAGGCCTAAATAATGTTTCAATAAAAACAAAAACTATTATATGTCCAATTCTCTATAAACCAATAACACGGAATGCCGAACGGCTTGCGTCTTACATTTCTATTGATTTTTATACAACTTTGATCCAGGTGACCCGGCGCGGTGACGTCACGCCGCCAAAATCCAGCAATAGGGTGTTTTAATGACACGTTTTAAAATGGACTTTTTAATATTTTTTTTAAAACTCTACGTTAAATATTATGTAATAAAACTTATATGTTCAGAATCAGCGTTTATCGGTCTATATGAACATATTTTTTAAAGCCATAATATTTTTCACTGGAGTTCCTTATTCAATGTATTTCAACGACTATCTAAAAAATATCTCTGAATGAGATTTTTGTAAATCATGAGTGACTACCATAAAACTAATACTATTACAGTCTACAATAGAATAAAATTTTATAAGTGAGCTGGCATTTATGTATAAAGCAATTAATATCTACAAGCTAACATTTACAATGAGAAAAATTACATAAATAAACTACGTGGGTACTAAGATTAGAAAAAATATTTGATTAAGCGAAAGAAAATGGAAAATTAATAAAAATGGAAAATTTTGGAAATAAGCTAATATTTCAAAATGGAAAAAATATTCACATTTAAGCAAATATTAAAAAAAGGAAAATATACAATAATCAGATTTAAAATTAATACGTAAATAAAGCTAACATTTAAAATTGGGAATACTACATAAGCTAACATCTGAAAATAGAAAAATTACGCAAATAATTAACTTTTTTTGGGCATGATTTTAGATTTTCACGGCCAAAAGTATAACGTTATTTATTTTTGGGGTGTTATGCCGTCTTGCACTACACCCTTCTTTAGCGGACCTTCATCCGGACAGCGTTGGTTAAAGAAGAAGGTATCGCAATACGGCATAACACCCCAAAAATAAATAACTATATTTTGGTATGTTTTTAGGTTTTCACGGCCAAAAAGTATTTTTGTAATATAATAACAAAAACTATATTTTGGTTTGAAACACGGCATAACACCTCAAAAATAAATAACTATATTTTTATTTAATTGAAGAGAAATTAAAATATTTTTTTGTGTTTGAAATTACATCTATTCTAGAAAATATATCTAAAATAACAATGTAATACTTAAATAAAAATTGTTGTAAACATCCTAAAAAAATTGAGTTCCTGAAACGTCATTTCAATAAAGAACAGAATTGTCTCTGATAATGCAAATAAATTTTTTAAGTTCTCCGGCATGACTTTTGCTCAGTTTGTAGGCCAAACCAGATTAGAAATTTTCGCACGATCGTCTTCAGTCTGTTTAGAAGCCAAAATGTTAACTTTCTTTGACCTTGTGCGCAGCAACACTACCGCTGTAGATGCTGATAGTCATCTTGTACTGTGAACCAACAATGCAAATTTACTCACAAAAATAACACACCATTGTAGACTTCAAAAATAATATCGAAGGTTCCGAAGAACAATGTCTTATCTGCTAAAAAAGAAAATGGTTTTGTTGGCTTATTTTGTTGATTTAAAGGTCAGTATCTTCGTAATTTTGATTGAAATGGAAAATATCAAAACAGCACTATATTTGTTGCCCTCGAAAATGCAGAAACGACTCTTTTAAATATTCAGGCCAGCTCTGCTGCAAAAATACAAAATTGCACATCTGACATTGTTCTTCGGGACAGTTGATATTTTTTTTTTTACATGAGCTCCATACAGGAGGCCCTGAGGAAAATAATTTCCCTCAGGGCCTACGTCATCTTCGGGGATGCTGTGTGGAGGGTTTTTTAAGGAAAGGAAGGAGAGGAGAGTTCTGGGAAGGAAAAGGGTTTAAGGAGGGGGTAGGAATCTGGGGTTCAGTGTGTCGTGGTCATCCGCCTCCAAGACCTAGACAAACCTCACCCCATGAAACCGGGAACCCCTGCTAAATCACCAAACGTAGTGAACCACTTGGGGTGACCTATGGCAGAGGTGTTGGTTGTTCAATAAAGGTTCCCGGGGCGGCGGTATCCATTCCCGCCTCCCAAATTGCGATATGAACTATTTCAGAATAAGTATTGTGACCTAAGTTAACAATATTTCCATGGCCCGGTATATCGGTTGCTTTTAAGTTCAGCTTGCTTGGAATGTCCAGCTTAGCACGGATTAGCATATAATCCGTGTACACATAGGTCGTTAAGTATAAACATCGCCAAAATTGCAAGCTTATTCTATGATTTTAAAAGAGGAATGTAATTCTTCTTTTTTTTAACTTTATGAGTAAAAACTCCAAATTGTAATATTTAATCAAATGAAGAAAATATTAGCGAAGCTCAAATCGAAAATCCGTAGATAGAAAGATCAGAAAAAAGATATTGGCACCTCTGGGAATCGAACCCAGGACCTTCCGCTTTCCAGGCGACGACTCTGACCACTGATCTAAGGTGTCTTTATCATTATATTTTTAACTTTTATTTGCAAAACCAAACTTCTGTCATCGCGGCCAATCGCGATTTTAATAATTTCCCTAAGGGCCTATGTCATTTTAGGGGATGCTGTGTGGAGGTCTTTTTTAGGAAAGAAAGGAGAGGAAGTTCTAGGAAGGAAAAAGAGTATGGGGGAATGAGAAGGAATATGGGGGTCAGTATTTAGGAGTGACAGACGTACGAATCCATCTCTCCAATTGCGGTGCAAGGAGATGGGTTGATAGAGTCTGGCTGGAGAATTCAAAAGGCTTCCCTTAACCAGTCTCTCTCGATCTGGTCCGCCACGCAGCTTGTGGATAGACGCATCTGCCGTCGAGACTTGGACAAACCTCACACCATGAACCCGGGCATCTCTGCTAAGTCACCAAACGTAGTTAACCATTTGGGGTGCTCAATGGCAGAGGTGTTGGTTATCCAATAAATGATTCCCTGGGCGGCGGTCCCCATACCAAATTGAAATGGCCGAAGTTTGTAAGTTTAATTTACAAGTTGACCCGGACAAGCCTCACCCCATGAACCCAGGCAACCCTGCTAAGTCACCAAACGTACAATATTGAAATGGGCGATGTTTATTTGTAAGTTTAATTTACAATTTGACCCGGACAAACTTCACCCCTTGAACCCGGGCATCCCTGCTAAGTCGCCAAACGTACCAAATTGAAGTGGGCGATGTTTATTTGTTAGTTTAATTTACAAGTTGACCCGGACAAATCTCACTTCATGAACCCGGGCATTCCTGCTAAGTCACCAAACGTACGAAATTGAAATGAGCTACGTTTATTTGTGAGTTTAATTTACCAGTTCCCCACTTCAATCAGAATAGTGCTATAAACGAGGATACTTATTGTAAATAGAATTTGTTATTCTGTTCTCGCATTGAAACTTTTAAAATCTCTTTTTTAATACCTTACCATACTACTCGTATTTTAGATTGATTATCAATGAATATCATCGACATTACTAATCATTTGATGAATTTAATAGTTCAAACTGACAAATTTGGCAATTTAATTAAAAGAGATGAAAGAATGCAATTATTTACGTAAAAGTCAAATTTAGCAAGTATCGCTGCTAACGCTGCTAAGTATTGAGCGGCCAATTTAGACCGCTTAAATTTGAGCGAGGAATGTCGTACATAGCGATGACTTGGATCAACGAAAATACCTGTGTTCTAGGTCTCTGAGATAATCCCTAGGTAACATTACCAATCTGAAATAGCTATCACCAATTTCGATTTTTTAGACGTAAATACCGGTTTCAAAACAGAACAGTGAAAAAACACAACATTGAAGAAAAGTTAAGTTTTTATGTGAGTACCGTACAAGAGTCCCAACAGCTCCAAACCGTATATCGATTGCATCCCCAATTGGGGTATGTTGGGAGGCTAAGGAAGTGGGGAAGGAAGGTTAGGACGTACCTGGCTAATCAGATCTGGTCACCAAACACCGCTGATGCCATCTCAGGCAATATGCAATTCTGAATGCTGGTCTTTTCCTCTCTACAATCACATCAATTTAAGGACTACAAAAAGTTTTTTTTACACACTTTATCACTGCTAAGTCAGCGAATTAAATGAGATCAAAAAAATGATTCAAGTTACTTGTCAATAAAACTTAGATTGTGTTTATGCTTATCTGAATTCTTGACACATTAGTACCAATTTGAAAATTACAAATAAATTAAAAACATATCCGAGTTCATTGAACCAGAACTACAATCACAGACAGACTCACAACCCAAATTAGTATGTTTGATTATCCATACATACACCACATACCAGCATTTCACCAATAAAAATGGTGTCTAATATATATTAAAAAAATATAATCATCATTTGTAATGATAATGACCATGATATTTTAGGCAGAGGTTATTGATACGGTACGGTGTACCCACAACTAACTATCGTGAATTGATGTTTTACATTTAATGATTAGTCAGAAGAGTGCATAAAAGGACTGGCCAACCTTTGGATAAATTATAATTATTAAACATTAATTAAAAATTTGAAAAGATGTTGGTAAGGTATGCGGAGAGGGGGGGGGGAGTAATACGTCATTTAATCCCCCCCCCCTCCCGAAATGATAATAATTATAAAATTATAATTTTTTGTGCATTTTTTACCAATTTTAAACCTAACGTCGACATCGAAAATTCATTTCAAAATGAGTTGAAATGGTTTCAAATGAATTTAAAACAGCGTTGATTTTTTGTACTTGTACGCTGGTTTAAACAGTTTACAGACAAGTAGTTTTATTCTTGATGCATTTGAATGAAAACATGTTTTATACTTTTGTTATTCAGCGGCACATCCTCTCTGCACACCCATTCGGGGAATCTTAGTTATATTTTGTGTAAGTACGTACACTGCATTTTCGCTAAACCTACTGCATTTTGAATATAAGTATGTCAGGGGCTGATTATCGAGATATCAACTATCATGGAACCATCGTAAATTTGAACAATTGTCTCAGAATGACGAAACAGCTGTCACGCAAAAATAACTTTACAATAAGTGTTGTAACGTTTTTTTTACATGAGCTTCACGCAGGAGGCCCTGAGGAAAATAATTTCCCTCAGGCCCTATGTCATCTTTGGGGATGTTGTGTGGAGGGTTTTTTAAAATAAAGGAGAGTTCTGGGAAGGAAAAGGGTATAAGGGGTGGGTAAGAATCTGGGGTTCAGCGTGTCCTGGTCATCCACCTTCAATTCAACCAAGACAAACCTCACTTCGTGAACTCGGGCACCCCTGCTAAATCACGAAATAAAATAGCGAACCACTTGGGGTGACCTATGGCAGAGGTGTTGATGATTAAGGAACTAAAATAAAACTGGACACAAAAACCCAAGAAGTGAAAGGTAAGTAATATTTAAAAAAAATACTGTAGTAGAAAGGTTATATCAAAAAAATAATGTTACAGAAAAGACAGAAAAAGATACAGTCACATCTAGGAATTGAACCCAGGACCTCTTCCTTGCCTGGGAAGTACTTTGACCACTAAGCTAATTCGATCATATCAACTTACGTAATTTTCAACTGTACCATACTCCGGCTGAGAGCTGCCAATATTATCTTCATTTTCTTAACGCGAATATTTTGGCTGCTATCTTTATGACAGATTGCAAGATTCTACAAAACCCTTAGTTTTTTTTAATGCGTAATCAGATATTGTTTTTTTTCATATCCATAATAAATCTCTTCTTACTGAGAAAATTGATAAATAAATATTAGTGGTAAAATAATTCTTTTTTTTTCTTTATGGCAGATTAATAACAGATTTACATAAAGTTTTATTTTATTTATTTAACATTTGCAATAACTTAAGATTATTTAAAGAGCAATGAAATATTTCCAATATTTTAAAAATTTCATTCAATAGCACAATTCGTCTTGTCGTATTTTGTTCTAGAACATCTTTTGTACCATGTGGTATCTTGAAAAAGTCGGGACGACCACTACGGCTGAAGTTTTCAAGCACATACAAGTGATCATGGCATTCCAAGAGGAATGGGCTACCAATAGTATTATGCACTATTTTGAAACTAAAGCAAGAATAACATGTTTATAATGTTTATTGGAAAAAGGTTGTCGATCAATGCGACACGTACATACTTGGACATGTGGAGAAAACGGACAGTAAGTAGGCGAGGAAACAGAATTTCTCCCGGGCATAGATATTCATCAGGGATGCAAAACCAATACATTTATTTTTTAAATTTATTTACTTTCGAGATTATTCGAACAAAGTACTTGCACAGTTGCATTGCTTGCTTGTGGCAAGTTTTTAACAAAATGAAAATATCTTATTATCCTGATCTGGTCACCAAACATAGCTAAAGACATCTCAATCAACGTTTCAATTCGGAATGGTGGTCTTTCACAAGGGCGATTTTTTTTAACATTAGTTCCTCACATGAGGAAGGGTATTTTAGGAAAGGAAGGAAAGGATGGGAAGGAAAAGGATTTGGTAGGGGTTTGGAGGGGTGGGTAGGAATCGGGGGGTCAGTGTGTCCATGAATGAAGGACGTATGGATCCATCCCTCCCACTGTGGTGCAAGGTGATTTTTTCAAAGTAGCGCTGGAGAAGTCAAAAGGACTCCCCCAACCACTTTCTCCCAATCCGGTCTGCCATGCATCTGGTGGGCAGGCGCATCCGCCGCCAAGATCCGGACAAACCTCACCCCATGAACCTGGGCACCCCTGCTAAGTCACCAAACGTAGCTAACCACTTGGGGTGACCTATGTCAGAGGTGTTGGTTATCCAATAAATGGTTCCCGGGCGGCGGTTCCCTTACCCGCCTCCCAAATTAAAAAAGCGATACCTAATGTACCTACCACTCTGATCTATAGCATCCTGCATGTTTGGGAAATAAGTGCCTAACCGTTCAGACCTACTCACTAATTACACTTACATTTTAATGCTTTGGATTATAATATAATGTTTAATTGGTTCAATTGTTGATAGGAAAATAATGAAAAGATGAAAATAATTTTCAAGAAACAACGCACGGGCAAACAAAAAACCCGAAAACATTCGAACAACAATATTATTTTAATAAAAACGCCCCCGTGATCGAGTAGCTTCCATTCTCGGGTACGAATTCGGAAGTCGCGGGTTCAATCCTGGCGTGTGGAAGTAAATTGTTTTATATTAATTTATGTAACAAATGCAATAATTAAAAATAACATACATTAGTACATTTGAGTGACCTTATAGAGTTGTTGATAGTTTCAGTATCACAATCATAACGTCGCTTGAAATGACTTTAGCCATGTTTAGTGACCAGTTCAGAATAGCAAGGTACTTAACCACCGTCTCCTTTCCCTCCCCACTACCCCCATCCTAACAACGGTGACCAGACAACTCGGAATGAAACCAACTCAGAACCATTTCAGATAAGTCATTTAGAGTGACAAAAAAAAAAAACATTGGATGAATAGATTACATTAGGTTAGGGTTATCGGCTTATTTCAAATATTGTTTTCATAGTTTTTAATGACTTTTCAAGGAGGTGTTGATTTGACTTTATTCTCAGTTAGCATGGAACTCACTAACAACATATACCAACATATCTCACCGGCTACAGGCGGTTGGGAGCAGTTGGGACTCTTATGCGGTGCTCACATAAAAGCATTAAAATTAAAAATCATTTTACAGACGTAATTTGTTGTTGACAAGCAATTGGATGGGAAAAGAAGACACGATCAAGTGAATCATAAAAATAAATTATGTCATTTCAGAACTTGGTGTAACATGTAACAAAAGAATTTGTGCGATGCCATGCATGAATGCGAATGAAGCAAGTATAGGATAAGCAGATTCTTCAATAGTGACCAGCTGCCAACCCTGTACAAGGCCCAACAATCGAATTTGGGAGCCACCTCTGGGCTGGAACCACCAAAATACTTGATAGACCTACTGATACTGAGCAACGGAGAGCGGTCCCAATGATTGACTATCTGTTTCTAACATATTTTTCATAATGTGGGCGTGATGAGTCTGTCCTACAGGTATTTTAATGGAGCCTGCTCTAAGGAGCTAGCAGCACTGATATCGGGTGCACGTGCGTGAAACTCAACGAACACGAACGGAACATCTGTTCACAATTGATGTTGGCTTCATGAGAACTTTGTTTCTTCTACTTGTTTTGTGTAAGTCGGCTCGTATGTGTAACGAGCTACCGGCATATGTTTTCCTCCTTATATAATCTATTCATAAACACCCCCTTTAACCCGCCTCACAACCCTGCCCAACCGGGTAGCGACAACGTTCCCTGTTTTTACACTATAAATACGGATAAGGGCGCTCTTATGTGATGTCACGTAAAAAAAGAAGAAAAAAACAACTAGTTTATCTGTTCTTTCTACTCCTACATGGAATGATGAAATGTTTAGTCATGCTTAGTAATATGACGTCATATGTACCCATGTAAAGAAAAGAGGCAACTGCGTCCTTGTACCAATTTCACTGGCTTAAATATAGGCGTCCAATCCTCTCTTAATACTATTTTTTTTAATAAGCAGTGGGCATTCATTACGTTCATTTTGGCTTATAAAATGTGAACGGGACACAAGATACAATTTCTCCACAAGTGCAAAAGAGAAGGCGCTAGAAGGAAAACATTAACATCCGTAAAAAGAGTACAGCTATACCTGAATGCCCACTACTAACCGAGACAGAACGATTACAGTCAGCGTAGTCCTAACTAAAACTGACGCAAAAGAAATGCGATGAAATGCAAGATATAATTTTCCTGAAGCCCGAAAGAGATGGAGTGCGAGGAAAACGCGACATTTTCCTGTGCGAAAAGTCTAGATATAGCAATTTAACGAATGCATAAGAGAGACAAATATAATATAAACGAACGTCATTAAAAAGATATGCAAAAGGGATGCTAGATAGCATTTCTCCAAAGAGCGGGCGAGATAATGTATTAAAAAACGCTGATTATGATTTGTATAAATAACTTACGTTATTTATGAAAGAGTAGTTAAGTTATATTTTTTATTGTGTGTATGAAAGAGACAGGTGTATTGAAGTTTGTCGTGGAACTGAGTGTTTTCATGATCGACTAGTCAGTAGAGTAGTTAGGAAGAAAGTATGCCAATGACCCAGATAAATGAATGACGGTGTTATGCCCGCGTTAGCGCACATACAGGCGCACAAAAGTAATGTACAACATTAAATAAATACATATTTTAATAATAAATCTCAACTCAATTGGTTATTAATTCATATCGAGTGCATGAGGAGGCGTTTTACAGATATTCAATATTAAAAATAAATTTGGACCAATAAAACTGACAGTGTTTTTAAAAATAATGTTACTAACGCAGATCCGTGAAAAGTCACGGAGTATTATAATTATTGTAGGATTCATAATTGATTGTTATTTATAATCACGAAATCTGACATTTGTCAAGATTAACCCTAATACATTTTAACAAAAGAAATACACATTTCAAATACAGAATTAAAATAAATTACCATTAAAAAAATATATTTGTAGGTAGGTAGGGTACTTTAAGGCTTTTCTGAATTCTTGACAGTTCAGTTTTCCAATTTTGAAAATGACAGTTAAAATAATTTCTATTAGGTAAAATATTTTATTAAAGGTAGGTCGCTTGTCTGAATACTTGCCGCAATCAGTTCCAATTTTGAAAATTACAATTTTCTGTTAAAATATCATATTAAATGTAGTTTTTATAACTTGTCTGAATCCTTGTCACAATCAATTCAAAATTTTGAAAATGAGAGTTAAAATAATTTTCAGTTAAAACATCATATTATAGGTATTTTTTTATCGCCTCTTTGAATTCTTGACAAATTAGTTTCAATTTTAAAAATAAAAATTAAAATAATTTTGTTTTAAACCAACATTATGTACTTAAATGCTTGTCTTAATTCTTGAACCAGAGTTACAATCACAGACAGACAGACAGACAGACAGACAGTCAGACAGATAGACAGTCAGACTCACAAACGAAATGATATTAACGAAGCTCGATTGGCTTTAAATCTTCCCAGTCAAGTAAGTACTACAAAACTACTCAAAATATGTACTATTTTGTATGGTGTTTTCATACGAACTAACCATTTCCTCGTCTCCGAGCAGGGATAGGCAGATAGGATGAACAAATAAACCGTCTCACTACCTTGTATTGGCACAAAATCCTTGCTTGAGTATGAAAGAAAAAAGCTAATCATTGGAAACTATCACAAATAATCAGCCACTGGAGTGACCACGAGAAATAAATAAATTTGCCTCGATTGCTCGAGAATTCCAGAAGATCATTTTTAAAATTTTTCGCCAACATTAAAAAAATCATAAAAACTTATTATAGTGGTATATAGCCAATGAATTAACCTGTATTTTACCAATTATCCCATATTTGTAGAATTTATAAAAAAAATATGAAAAAATCGTAAAGTTTATAATCGCGCGAATCCTGCGTGTTTGGTACTTTGAAACTCCGTGAGAGGTACTTATTCGAGTCAATATAAAATATTTTCGATTTCTGTATGTTGTCTGTGGTATACTTGATAATTAAAGGTACCTGTCTATGGAAAAAGGACTTAATTTTAATCGTAAACGGCTGATCAGAAATTCAGCGTAAAAAAATATTTAAAAAATTTATTTTTAACATCGTTCTAAAATAGTCTACGAAGTTCGGATTTGCAACATATGTGGTCATAATAGATAAAGCGTTGCAATAGCTTCGTTTTAAAAATGGCTGGCTATGGATGTTTTAAATAATTACAATAAATGTTTTAAAAAGTTGTTTCTAATATGCGTTTATACATTTCTAATGAATTTTTTTTTGTAGTTTGCGTTTATAAATTTTTTTAAAGTAATAAACAATTTTATTTTAATTCTATTCAATGGAAACGTAGAAAAGGTTTCAATTTATATAATGCATATTTTTATTTATTTATAATGTAAACCGATTCGTAGTAAAGATCAATCGAAAAGAGTAATTTAGCGTTACTCTTCGCTTTTAGCCAACGTTTCGGACAGCATCACAGTGTCCATCACAGGGCAGATGTACATATGTACAGGCAGATGTAACGCTGTCCAAAACGTTGACTAAAGAATGAGAAGCCAACATGGCATAACAACCCAAAAATTAAACACGATAATTCTTTAATTTATTATTTTTTCATACTTTCATTACATTTATTTATTTATGTTATGGCCTCCGTGGTCGAGGGATAATACTCTCGACTCACAATTCTAAGGTCGCGGGTTCGAACCCGGCATGCGCAAATAAATTTTATTTGATTAATTTGTGTTACATCACAATTAATTCATTAAAAATAATATAAACTATATTTACGGCACGTTCCAGAGTGGAAGATACTCTTAGTATCGCCCTGATGTAAGACCACCATTCAGAATTGAAACGTTGCTTGAAACGGCTTTAGCCGTGTTTGGTGACCAAATAGCCAGGTTCTTCCCTACCTTCTTCTTTCCCATCTCCTTCCTCTCTTCACTACCTTCAGTCTCACAAAATTGGGGATGTCCTAATCTCACTGACTCCAGACGGGAGCAGTTGGGACTCTTATATTTTAAAAAATTGCCGTGCAAATCTCAAATCATTTCCAGTCAAATTGTGTTTAAAAGTGACACATACATATTTGACTCTAAAAATAATATTGGTTTATTAATTTCCATCGAAAATAACGGAGTTTGACACCGGTATCATAAGCCGTCAACTAGTTTTTTTGATGCTTAAAAATTTATTAGTATATAAGTACATTTAGTTTGTAAAAAAGAAAAGTGAGAGTTTGTGTGCGCTACTGACATCAATTCCTAACCTAACTGTTCATGCTTTATTATCACTATTGACATTTCACCAGGCGACCAAACTACCAACCTTGTAACACGGGTCACATATTGATTATAGCTGGCTGACTGTAAGATCGACTCAACTCAAATTATATGCTTACATTTTTTATTAAGGCGGTACACAACCCTTATAATTTTTGTTTGCTCAAAACTTACATTTTAATCATTTCCGGCGAATTCGTAACTACGATAACTTTTTTACTCCAACCGATACCTGGGGATATAAGTTCTTTATTTTTAAAATTAATAATAACAAACCTTACCATTTATGTTTTACATACAACTATTTTAAAACTTTATAACCAGTTTTTTAAATTATAAAGTTAGCGGTAAGCACCAGATTTTATTTTTCTAGACGATGAATTAGTAACTTCGGGAAGTATCATTTAGAAACATCTAAAATATTTGTAACACGTTCTTCAGAATTAATTAAAATGAACGCAGCGAAAAGGTCGAATCTCCAGGCCCGCTAGGGCGAATTCGACCGTACGTTCGTCTAATGCGCCGTGCCGCGGGCGTATATTTGTTTACACGCTTTCTTCACTTACGTCGTTAAGATTCCCACATTATTTGTCTTCTTTTTATTTTCTTTGATAGGGCAAAGTCGACAGTAGGTCCGTCCAATACACGGGTCGCGAGTCGCAATTTGTATACACGGCTTATTTACTTATGTCGTTAAGATTCTAGGGTATATTGTCGTCTTAACATTAATCGAATACCTTCAACTGAATCTGTCTCTTACCGATGAACGAACCGCATTTAAGGAGATAAATATTCTAATCAAATCTTTGTACCATTGTACCGCGTATTATAAAATTTTGGTACCGCCACCCCGGGAATCATTTTTTGGATAACCAACACCTCTGCCACAGGTCACCTTAGGTGACTTAGCACGGGTGTCCAAGTTCACGGAGTGAGGTTTGTCTAGATCTTGGCGGCGAATGCGTTTGCCCGCCTAATGCGTAGTGGGCCGGATTGGGAAATACTGGTTGAGGAAGACCTAAACCAGACCTCTTCAGCCGGACTCTCTCGAACCACCACCTTGCACTGCAGTGGGACGGATGGATTCATACCCCTGAACACATTGACCCCAGATTACCCACCCCTAATTTTCCTTCCCAGAACTTCCACTCCTTCCTTTTCTAAAAAGAATCTCCACTCAGCAATGATATCATAGGCCATGAAGGAAATTATTTTCCCCAGGATTTTCCTCCTGCGTGAAGCTAACGTTAATTTTTTTTAAATTAATAATATAGTTATAATTGACTTGCGTTCATATTACAATCACCCAGCGATAATATAATTTGACCATATTCTAGAAAAAGAAATCTTCAATGTCATGGCTACATCATGAGTATCACCAAATACAAGGTCAGCTAACTTATATTCAAAGGAAAGATGCATGGAAGACGATATGGAAGTAGATTGAGGAAGAAGCCTCACTTCAACCGCTGGGTCCGGAGCCAAGAAATCTACGACTGTGCCGTGAGGGATGTTTTGCATTTAAAAAACTGTGGCATTTGGGAATCTATTATTAACCCCCTAACGAAACAAACTGAATTATCTTATAAAGAGTTTGAAGGTTTCTCACTCTGCGACACTACATGCAAAATCGCATGTTTTTGGTTTGAAAATTTAATCGCTTCGATATGTCATGAATGCTTTAATTAAATACTGCGAGTAGAACAAACCTTGCCGTTTTCTACAATCGAGTATTATTTTGATAAGCCTTTGACAACCTCCATGTTCGAGGGGTAAGGCTCTCGATTGGCAACCCGAAGGTCGCGTGTTCAAATCCCGGCATGCGCAAGTAAATTTTATTCTGCTGAAATGTGTTATTCCATGATTTATAAAATAAAAAAAACCACCATTCAGAATTGAAAGATTGCTTGAAATGGCTTTAGCCATGTTTGGTGACCATATCTGAATGGCCAGGAAGTTCCCCAGGAACTTGAAATGTGTTATTCCATGATTTATTAAATAAAAAAAAAACCACCATTCAGAATTGAAAGGTTGCTTGAAATGGCTTTAGCTGTGTTTGGTGACCAAATCTGAATGGCCAGGTACTTCCCCATCTTTCTCTTTCACTTCTCCTTCCCCTCCCCTCACCTTCAGCCTCGTACCTTAATTGAGGATACCATAGTCTCACTGGCTCCAGGCGGTTGGGAGCAGTTTGGACTCTTGTGCGGTATTCACATTTCAAAACATAGGTCTAGAAAAAATAATGTTAAAAAATAAAAAATTCTAAAAAATAAAGTGAAAAAATAAAAAATTCTTCGAAGTGTAAAGTCTCCTACTTACGAACCTTTTTGCAAATGTAGCTTATCGTTATCTTTGAATTAAAATAGGAAAACATTACACGTCTAGATTAATCGCCTTAAGATGAAGATGTACGTGAAATCCTATTTAGATACTATTTAGATTAATCTTTACGACAAATCGGTTTACATTATGAACATCAAAAAATATGCTACGGAGAAATTAAAGCGTAAAAAAAAAATATAAGCGTAAACCACTAAAAAAATGTTTTTGCTTGACCTAACTATGAAGTAATTAAGAAACAATTTTTTAAAAATACCCCTTGATGGCTAAAACTATTTTTGAGGTTTTGTATGTTCTAATTTTTTTTCATTCTTATGAAATTATGCAAAAATTTGCCTCGTGCAAATAAGACGCTAGATTTAAAATTTTGAAGGCATGAGAATCGAAATATTCCTCTTAAACATGAAAAAACAAGCACAAATTATGTAAAATATAAAAAAATTTTATAATGATATTACGAAAAATGCGTAGATAATAGAAACAGAGATGTGATGTGGACGTGTGCAGACTGTCGCCGAGCTACAACCAAACTGCACCAACCACCAAACGGCTTTTCAGTGAAAGTTATGCCTTTCGGTGTAAAGGTAGAAAAAAAAGCCTCTGTGCGTAGAAGCAATTTTCAGTTGTATGGGTGAAAGATGTTGGCGACAGAGCGTGCATTTTCGTACTAATAATCGTTCGGAGCCCACCCAATAGTTTCTATAATCGATATAAAAATAAATTTAAAAATGTCTAAAACTACACGCTTTGACAGAACACAGAACTATGCTCAATTATTAATGCTGGAGGTAGGTACTGCTTATACTGTTTCCGCTCTATCTAGACGGCTGTAAACGCCAGACCATCCCACACTAAAAATACTCTCATTTTTACACCACAGTTACAAAAATTGTTTAAAAATATAAACTCCAAACAAAAAGCAATGTACTTTAACGTCACGCTCTAGATTTGGATAGATACTTGAAAAAAACGTTTCTTCAAAAATCTAGTATTAAATTTACTGCTAGGTTGGCTGGAGACTTGTCCGTGCGAAGCAAAATTAAACAAGCAAGAAGAATTAAATAAATTGTGCTAAGAAACGGAAGGAAAAGGGGGTTATTAGGTGTTAGGTTGATCTCAGGTGTATTTGTTGTTTTCTAGCTGAAGTCCCCAGCGTTTCCCGTGCTTTACGCAGAGTTTTTTCGAAATCAGTTATAGAAGTAATTTTCTTCATATTTTGAGAGTAGTGTGTAAAATTTAATCAAATAGAATCAAAATTCTGCTTGAAGGGATTTTTTGTTTGAATCATTTACAGAGTGTCAATAATTATTACATTAATGAAAATGCCATTGGGATGTAATTAAAGATGTTACAGTGTAAATCAAGGTTTAGTTTTTACTAGGTGGATATGCTACCAGTGAAACAACAGAAATAATAATAAGCAACATTAAATTTTAAAAAAATAGTAAGTATACAGTACAGAGAAAGAGAAGAAAGAAAAGACATCATAATCAACCAATTACATAATTTTTGTTATTTATTTTTGGGGTGTTATGCCGCGTTGCGCTACCTCATTCTTTAACCAACGTTTCGGACAGCGTTACAGTGTTACGGCATAACACCCCAAAAATAAATAATAAAAATTCTTTTGGCCGTGAAAACCTAAAATCATTCCCAATTACATAATTTTTAATTCTTCAATATTCACAAATTCACTTTTTGGCGTCATTTTTAATTAGATATAAAAAAATTACTCTGTATGCACCACCTATTCAAAATGCATGTTTCAAAACAAATGGTTTCGTCATCAGGATAAAATAATTTAATTTAATTAATTTCTACTTTTATCCTGACAAAGAAACCATTGGTTTTGAAACTTGTTGATAATTTTGATGAAATAAATAGGGTAATTTTTCAAAGTAATTTTTTTTTATGTAACATAATTTTTAGCTCATTGGATAATTGCGTTCATTGTTTTAGGGATGGGGTTAGTTTTGAGAAATTTCACAGTATACAGTGACCTTCCGCTTGTTTTGAGGGTCGTGACTGCAAATCATCTATCTCGAAATAAAACTGTAGGTTTGTATAAAAAACAGACCCACACCGGAATATTTTTCTTTTTGTCATAATGATATCTGAATTATAATTTTGGGGAACACCAGCTTAATTTAAAAAAAATCGTAACAATCGTGATATTCCATCCGGAACGTTCTTTACACGATTTTTTTTTAATTTTGAACTATTGCAAAAATTATTTCGAATAACTGTTGACGCAAATATATGTACATTGTACATACCTTTCCTTATATATGTACCTTTGCATTCCTACCTATTCTATCTATCCACCTAAACCTTTTCCCGAGCTGACAACAATACTCGGACTAGTCACAAATGTTAATAATAATCTATTATGTGCTTGCAATGATCTAACGTGATCTCTTGGTGATTCAACGTCAATTATTAATGAAGTATATTATTAATTGCTGTATTGTGACCGTGCTCTTTCAGTTCTTAATTATATCGACCAGGAACTCTCTCAAGATTTCTCAAGTGCTTGTAGTGATAACCGTTAGAGCTGTCCCTCAGCACCCTGAGGTCGACCATGAAGAAGGATTTATCATCACAACCGAATAACATTTGATAAGTCTGATCCTGCCCAATTCCGTATTATTATCCAGTATATTTTGTGTCAGCATCAAAGTCCACAAAACAAATTTAAATAAATCCACTCTTTAACTCGCAGTAAATCTAGATAACATTATTTATTTGCGATTACAGTACCTATTACAAAAAAATAAAGCGATGCGATAAATTGAGCAAGATAATTTATTGCAGGAAACTGAATTTGATATTACTTGACCATAAGTGTATTGCAGTGTGTCCATAGCTTTATATGTGCAAGAACTAAACAACATTTTTTTAATTAACCCCACACAGGAGGCCCTAGGAGGTCATCTCAGGGAATGCTGCGTATGGAGGATTTTTTTTTTAAATAAATGAAATTAAATTCTGGGAAGGCAAAAGATAATAGGGGTGGGTTGGAATCTGGGAGTCAGTGAGTCCAGGAGTGACGGACGTAAAAATCCATCTCTCCCACTGCGATACAAGGTGATGGGTCGAGAGAGTCTGGCTGGAGAAGTCAAAAGGTTCAACCGGCCTGTTCCTGTTTGGCGCACCATGCAGAACCACCCATGAACCCGGGCACCCTGCTAAGATATCAAACGTAGCGAACCACTTGGGGTGACGGAAGGCAGATCTGTTGGTTAACCAATAAATATCCACATCCCAAGTTAAAGTGACGTCAAAGGAAAAAATATTTGTTAAGCTTTTTTATTTATTTTTGTTGTGAATACCGCACAAATTACAAATACCCGAAGTCAGTGGGACTATGGCATCCCCAATTCGGGCTTGTCGTCGTATGATTTCGTGTATTTCACTGCAGAAAGATCACTAATTATTATTATATAGGCACCTAAAGAAGATTGTCTGTGGCGGGTGATGTTTTTTGATATCTATACAAATCTTCAGTTTTATTCCGAGATTGGTGACTTTTTGCGTCATTGAATCCCTAGTTTTAAGTCAGCAGTTATAAGTCGTAGTCATAAGTCACTAGCTACAAGTCTTAGATGTAAGTCACTAGCTATAAGTCACTAGTTATAATTATAAATCGTAATTGTAAGCCAGTTACATTAATTCTTTTATATATCTATTTGCACAGTGCCTTTGAGATGATTTTTTTACAAAACGGCGCTATATAAATTAGGGTGACCGGACAACTCGGAATGAAACCAACTCAGAACCATCTCAGATAAGCCATTTAGAGTCATAAAAAAATATAATTAAAAAATAGGTTATGTTAGGTTAGGGTTATCGGCTAATTTAAAATTATTTTTTTCATAGCTTTTAATGACTTTTCAAGGAGGTGTTGAGTTGACTTCATTCTCAGTTGGCATGGAAACATAAATTAGCCATATGTTATTATTATTATTGACGTTCAAAACAAAAAGAAAGTCTGAATTCGAATGGAGACTCCAGTTTATATTAACTCCATCCAGGAGTTCATGAGGAAAGTTATTTTCCTAAGGGTCTACCCCACCTTTGAGGTTGCTGTGTAGGGTCTTTTTGAGGAGAGGAAGGAGTGAACATGGGTCTTGTAGGAGGGAGAAGCACAGAGGCCGACAAATCGTTCCACAGCCGAGCTGTTGAACTCAAGAACGAGTCGTACAGACCACACGTAGAGCGGATGGAAGGAGAAAGGAGTACCTAGGCATTGAATTTTTTTTTTCTCAAGTCCTCTATTATTCGTTTGAATTTTCTTTGCTGAGACACATAACCTAAGAAAATCGCTTCTCGCGCATCCATGCATCGTTCTGAAGGTAGAGCGCGTCCGCAAATTCGAGTACGTTTTCTGAGAAAGCGGAACAAGACGGTGCGAGGGAGACAACCTACTGTCTCTATTGCTTTCTCCGTCCTTCCTGTGTATTCAACTCCAGTATGCTCGCGGTATGGGATTGCTGATTTTGCAAACTAGAGTAAAGAAAATTAGAGAACATGCAAAAATTGTAAAATTTACTTAGTTTGCTGACTGGTTTCGCTCGAGCGACAAAACAAAGATTAATCCAGCAGGAAGAGCAATCCCAGTCTGTCATATTACTTGAGATATAAAATACATTGTATATTTAGAGAAAAAATAATAATAATAAAAAACGTATTAGGTAGATACGTGATTGAGGGGTAAGGCTTTTGACTCGCAATCCGAAGGTCGCGGGATCGAATCCCAGTGTGCCCAAATAAATTTTATTTGATTAATCTGTGTTATTTCACAATGAATTCATTAAAATAATATATAGTATATTTGTGGCACGTTCCAGAGTGGAAGATACTGTCAGTATCGCCCTTGTGTGAGACCACCATTCAAAATTGAAACGTTGCTTCAAATGGCTTTAGCCGTGTTTGGTGACCAGATGTGAATAGCCAGATACTTCCCCATATTCCTCTTCCACACCTCCTTCTCCTCCTCACTACCTTTAGCCTCACAACATACCCCGATAATCTCACTGGCTCCAGACTGGAACAGTTGGGACTCTTGTGAGGTATTCGCATAAAAAATGTACCAATTTTTTTGATACTAAACTTTGTATAAAAGGAGCGGTGATTGATCAAAACATTTGTTTGTCGATTCAAAATATGCGCATGCGCTGAAAAAAATTTTTTTTAAGATACGTGGTGTTATAATATAGGCTTCAATTTATTAGTATCAATTATTGATGAAACATTGCATTAAAAAATATATTATATCAATAATTCATTAACAATTATCTTAAGATGAAGCTATACGTGAAATCCTAATTAGATTCATCTTTGCTACAAATCGGTTTACATTATGAATATCAAAAAAGATGCTACGGATAAATTGAAGCTTTTCTAAGTATTGGAATTACAATAATTTTTTAATTATATAACAAAAAATATAAGCCTTAACCACTAAGAAAAATGTTTTTTCATGACTTAACTATGAAGTAATATAATTTTTTTTTTTTTTTTAAATACCCCTTTAAGGCTAAGACTATTCTTGAGGTTTTGTATGTTCTAACTTTTTTTGATTCTTGTAAAATTATGCCAAAATAAATAATTACCACTTTTTCGCCTACTTGCCTAGTGCAAATACGACGCGCAATTTTAAATTTTGTAGACATGAGAATCGAAATATTTCTAGCGTTTATATTTCTCTGTTGAGCTGTTTTCTTTTTCATTTAAAAGTCAGTGTTATCTGTCTAGTAGCAGAGTAGTCTCTACTGGAGAAATGGTAACCTTGTTACGTGACCCACATTCCTATTACTCCCCCACCCTGTCTCCCCCCTTTTCCTCTCTCACTCCTCCCCACACATCCCCAATCTTCACCGCCATCTCGCACTCCACCGTCTACATTCAAGCGACACCCACGGCACTCAGCGAGTCGCGCTGGAGCCATTGTTGGATGTCTGGGTGACATTTTAAATGTCAAAATTAGCGATTAGATGCGGATCTGATCAGGGGCGGACTTAGTATTTTTTCTAGATTTTTTGTATTATTTTCAGCGAAACTCTCATTCCCAATTTGAGGGTGTATTGTGAGGCTAAAGGGCGATGGGTTGGAGGGGAGAGGGAAGAGCAAGATGAGGAAGTATGATGTCATTCAAGCTGATGTCATTCAAGCTGATGTCATTCAAGCAACGTTTCGATCCTGAACTGTCGTCTTTTGCCAGGACGATACTGAGATTATCTTACCACTATGAAAATAGATCTGTTCACAAAATATAGCTAAAGAAATTACAAAAAACGTTCGTTAAACAACAAATAATTTATCTAAAAAAGTAGGCTGTATTAATGCTTACTTTTTCAAATAAAATCCATAGTGAATATTTTTTCGTGATTACGGTTGTAAAGATGTTATATTGTTGCTATAAAATGGCGAATATAAGAGGAGGGAGGGGGGGGGGGGATTAAGGCGGTATTCTAGTCTAGAAAAAAAAAATTCTTCATATTTCCAAAGTTTACATATTGAAGAATATCTCCTCAAAAGGATTTTTCGAAATTCGCATTATTTTAAAAGTTATAACCAATTTCGTGGTTTAGACAGAATCTAACCAAAATCTAAGTAGGACAAAATTTTAAACATCTTTTTCTCAAAACCACTTTTTTTTGTGACGGTTGACACGATATTAAGTTCTACTAAACCAATTTACCTGAAATTTGGTGTGAACCTTTTTTATACATTATTTTATGACATGAACCAGAATTTTAACAAAATTTTAATTTTTACTATGCTAAAAAAATTCGAAATGTCAAAAAAACTGTTAAAAATGTTTTTTTTTTCAGACAGCCGCCATTTTGCGAAAAAAAAAATTATGACTTCTCCGAGGTTCATGCCATAGTAGCATTTATTTGAATTAAAAATAATTTTTTTTATTTTTTATTTTCGGATAACTAGGAGGGTTGCAATCGTGTCAACCAGGGCGCGCCATATTTTTGAGACCCCCCACTTCAACACCCTGTAACTTTTAAATTTTTAAATTTTTTCTTTTGATTTTTTTTTCATGTGTTCTTTAATGTTCAATAAATATTTGGTAAAATAATGGCTTCAAAAATATTATTGTTTTTTTTATTGCACCTGAAAAAACACCTACAATTCATGCTTCTAGACTAGAATACCCCCTTCCAGAGATTCAACCTTCCCCCCTCCCTTCCCATCGACATCAGTATTGTGTAGGATAAAAGAGCCTATGTGTGACATGCTATTAGATTTATTTGTACTTGGCTCCACACAGGAGACCCTGAGGTAAAAAACGAGAAAAAAACCCGCGTAGTCTATATCATCTTTGGGGATGCTGTGATGAGTGTCTTTTTAGGAAGAAAGGAGAGGAAGTTCAGGGAATGAAAAGGTATGGGCGTGCGTAGGAATCTGGGGGTTAGTGTCTCCAGGAATGACGGACGTATGAATCCATCCCTCCTACTGCAGTGCAAGGCGATGGTTCAAGAGAGTCCGGCTGGAGAGGTCTGGGTTAGGTCTCCCTCAACCATCTCCCTCCCCCTCCCGATCCGGCCCGCCAGGAAAACGCAATCATCGCCAAGACCAAGACAAACCTCACCCTATGAATCCGGGATCCTATGGCAGGAGTGTTTGTTATCCATGGTTTATAAAGGAATTTCCACATATAATATAATATAAAATAAATTAACATAATAAATATTAACGCACAGTTCTTCTTGCTGGAAATCAAGAACTACAGGAAATTAAAGCACATATTATATATTAAAATTCTACTAACTATCTACTAACCATCACGCCTTTTCTCCGGGTAGGCAGAGAATGTCTTGGTACACATTCCTTCCCTCATTCACTTTCATACATCGTTTCGTACATTCTATTATTCTGATTCTTGACTGGCCCGACCCAAGTATCTGATATATTTAATTGTTACAAGTCTTCCTCGGGCGTCCTCGATTTCTTCTACCAGTCACATTTGCGTCATACATTCTTCTTACATTATTCTCTTGGTTTCATTCTAGTTTAATATTTGAAATAAAAAATTAAATAAGAAATTATTATTATTCAGTTCGGAAATAAAACGAGAATATTTTTATGACATTATATCTATCAAACAGTAGCATTTTAAAGCTGAGTCGCGAATATTTTGTACTAATTCTGCCATCTATGGAATAGTAGCACTAACAGACACAAAATGTATAATAGAAAGATTTGCTTATTTAGTATGCAAACCTTTTTAGCTCCACTTCAAAATAGTTACAAAAAAAAAACAGAGATGTCACTCAACCAAGGAAATAAATTAATACCAGCAGTAGGAGACAAATCCTTGGTGTAGGCAAAAACTCCAGAAAATGAGCTATGCCGCCATGAAATTTACACCGATTTCTTGGCAAGAATTTGGCCAATGTAACTTTTTTCAGTGTGCAACAGGATTTTCACAATGAGCTTTGAAATACTCAATTTGATCGCATAGATTAGCTGATCTCCAATTAAATATCTAAATTTGTAATATGGTAATATTCATTGTACAAGAACTTGGTAGCCAGTGCAGAGGAAAATAAATCTAGAATAATAATTTGTCATCCTCAGGTTGGAGGTTGGACAAGTTTCTATCTGACTTTTTTTTTAAATGACCTTTGAACGCAAAACAATTTCTTTTTATTTCTGTAACCAAAATAATTTTCATGACGAAGTTCTACCATCTAGTGCTCAAGACTTCCATCTCAAGGTTCATCGCTTTTCATCTTTTGCCATTACTATTTTGATTGTATCTGAAAGTTTTTTGATTATTTATTTTTAGGGTGTTATGTCATGTTGCGATAGCCCCATATTTAGCCAACTTTTCCGACAGCGTTACAGTGTTCATCATCAGGGCAGATGATGGACACTGTAACGCTGTTCGAAACGTTGGCTAAAGAAGGAGGTATCACAACACGGCATAACACCCCAAAAATAAATAACGAAAATATTTTTGGCCGTGAAAACCTAAAATAATACTGTATCTGACAGCTGATTTAGTTGGACAGGGTTTTAACTTTGCCTACCATTTTCTGAGAAGTTTTGCAAAGATGACTTCTCATAATCATCTATTTAACATTTTGCAAAGATGACTTCTCATAATCATCTATATAACATTTTGCAAAGATGACTTCTCATAATCATCTATTTAACATTTTGCAAAGAAGTACTTTAGAACATATTTTGCAAAAAAAATTGGTTGTCTGTAAAGTCGGTTTACGGACGATAATTTTACATTTTCTTGATAACGTCATATAATAATGATGGAGTGGAAGAGAGATAGATGCGTCAAAAGCCGAAAGCTAAGGCCTAACGCTTGTTCCGCGTTCTCGCTTACACGCTCAGCTCAGGCGGAACGTGACAATGAGCCATGCTTTTTCGTGAGTGCTGCCGACGTTCATCGATTTATAAGATGTTATCACGCCGAAAATTTTTTTTGTTTAGAACTTATACAATGAAATGTAATTAGAACCTTATACAATAAATTGTTATGCCCTAGCTCAGCGGTTGTCAACCTTTTTGAGCCTGTGTACCCCTCGACTCTTACTACAAAATTGTTGTACCCCGACTTTGAGCATTTTTAACCAGTGATTCTACACGCGAAATTGAACAAACTTACGTTTGTGCCATGATATTGCGTACCCCCAATTTTTGCTTTGCGTACACTGAGGGGTCCGCGAAATTGGTAAGTAAATAGATTATGAGAAATCGTCTTTTGACACCTCATATCTCAGAAGGTAAACCTATCAAAATGAGGTGAAATGTCAATAACAAATAATTCACAAGAGAATTGCGGAATCTCTTATTGAAAATTCTAAGTTATCTTTGTGTAATCGACAAGCGGGAAAATTTTGGTGGTTTGAAAATTTGAAAATTTCAAAGTGGCCAAATTTTGGCTTTCGGCCATCTCGAGGGTGTCTGCAAATTGGTCAAAATATATTAAAAAAAAAACTCACTACAGTGTGTAAACTTTATTCTTTATTTACGAAGATAAACTACATTATACAAAAGGGTGTTTTCTTTAATACAGAGAGCTACAACTAGGTATAATTCTCTTACAATACTGACAATATTCTCACAGGGCCAAATATTTAGCTTAATACAACTTCCAAATTTACACCAGCAAAACAAAAACAACAGAGTTTACAACATGAAGAAGTAATCAATTAACGTTTTTGCTGCATGCATATTTAGAAGAAGTACATAGATTTTAATGTAAGAAGCCTCATATTTCTATCACATTATAATACCACTATTTAAAATTATCAGCAGTGAAGCAAAATGATTTGAAAATAAAAGAAAAAAAAATTAAAAAAGCATTTAAAAAAATAATATAAATTCTCACATTTCGTACAAAATTAATATCAAATGTAGCGGTAAAATTAATGATTTATAAATATTTTTACAAAGGTATTCTTAAAATGAAAACAAACTTACTATAAAATTAAAATGTCATTATTTGCGGACGCAAGGGTTAAAATATTCTAAACTCAGGAAGCCCTACATTAATGTGTGTATTTATAAATGTAACGCAAAATAAAAGCAACAGTGAAAAGAAAATTAAAAATTCACAAGTGAGATTAAAAAACGCATCTGACAATCCTGGAAAATACAATCAATGCATTTCAGACACAATGTAGATGTAATAAAACTATCCTAACCTAACCTCAAATATGACCCGCTGTGTCAGAAAAACAATATACATACATTATTATTGTCACCTGATTTCAATTTGACCCCTCCCTATATCTTACAAATTACATGCAACAGAAAGATAGATTATGTTGGTATAACTCTATTTTCTCTTTTTAAAAAGAAATACAACATTCTCGGGTCATAATAACCTCACATTATTTGATTTCCTCCTACTTTCATCATTTTAAGCAGAAGAGGTGGCTTGTGCGCTGATGGAGGACTTATTCAGCAAAGGAATTGAACCAAAGATGCCTGGGAGGGAAGCTAATGCATTTGTCAACCAGGCTTACACATCATATCAAAAGTTAGGTTAGATTAAGTTTACTAGTCCATTAAATAAATAATAACATAGGTTCACAAGTTTAGTATATCAAAAGATAATGGGCGCTTTTAAATTCCTACGGAAGCGGCGTAAAAAAGCAGACGTTATTTGTCACAATAATGCTGCAGCTCTTTCTTACATATAATCGGTGTGTAAGAAAGAGTTGTTGAAAATGAGACAAACGATGTACGCAAGTCTGCTTCTTCCAGGAGAGAAATGCAATCATTATCATACATCTCCCTCACTTTAAATTTTAAAATTCAAAAGGTTAGGTTTGTTACTAGTAATCTGTTACATCAAATGACATTGTGATAGGTTATGGGGCAGTTCCAGGATGGCCGAGCCCGCCGGTGTGATGGGTGGTGTGGTTGGTTTAGTTGGCGGCCTGAAAGTACTCCTTGGACAGTTTGGGGTCGGCCTTCATGGTCTTTTGTCCCGGGCGCCAGCCGGCGGGGCACACCTCGCCGTGCACGTCTGTGAACTGGAATGCTTGCACCAAGCGCAGGGTCTCGTCTACGTCCCTGTAGAAGGAGGACAAATGAACGGTTAGAAGGTTACATGGTAAAACAGAATAGTGACAAAACGGAACAAACAAATTTAAACCAGCTTCTTATCAGACACTGAACTAGAATTGGGTAGGACATGACCAGTGGTGTGTATTGATTGGCCTATGATCAAAGGTAAGATAAGGCTCTGGTGAAGATAATTTCCCTCAGGGTATTGTCACCTTTGGGGATTATGTGGGGAGGGTCTGTTTGAGGAGAGGAAAGAGTGAATATGTTGTAGAAGGAAGAAAACACGGAGACCAGAAAATCAGAGGAATGGCAAAGAATGAGTCACAGAAACGGACATGACTTAAGATGAATTTGTATTAGATAATGACACGCTCCTCACGGTTGAATTTGGCAGCCACCTCCAGCCTGGAAACTGAAAAAACCTAAAAAAATCTTTGAATCTGTGCAGAAACGGGTGATTGAATGATTATCCTGTTTAACAAACGGATCACAATTTTTGGAGCACAGATGTAGGGTGGGAATACAATCCTTGTTCTATTGGTTTTTCAATGGAAGATGCTCCAAGGAACTAGCATCATTGATTCTTTCGGCACAGGTGCACAGTCGAGAAATGCGCTAAATGAGCACGCAACATCTGTACACAGATGACATATTTCACGTGAGAATGGGTTGTTTCTACGACTTGTGTGTTTCCTCTCTCCTACAACATGGGTCTCTTCAAACTCAGGTTCACCCCATTCTTGCCACAAAAAGATCGTCCACACAGCATCCCCAAAGATGACGTAGGCCCTGAGGGAAATTATTTTCCTCGGGATGTGGAATTAATGTAAAAAACGTGTTTTGTGATTCCAAAGTATGGCAAATCGGGTCTTAAATTTCAAATGCAGGTCTGAGTTTCATCATTACGAAATTCAAATGGGATGGTGATATACAATGTCAGGCAAGTATAAGAGAGATGTATATATCGCACGCTAAATGGGCTAGAACCAAAATGTATAAAGTCTAGTGCGTATTACCTATTTAGTGGGTCATGAAGTAAAGGGTTCGGGGTGATGTGAGAAAGCGGAATGCAGACTGCAGACTGAGATTGCTCTCGCAGAGAGCAGAGTTTTCAGTTTTGAAAAAAATTCTAAATATTGGTATGCATTTGGTATTTAAAAATATGTTCATACTGGTAAAACTAACTTACAGCTTAAATAATTACTGAAATGGAAAGAACAAGACTATGAATTAAGAGGTTGTATGTTTATATCCACAGAAGCGCAAAATTAAATTGACAATGTCAACTTTGGGTGTTGTAGTTTGTAGTGTTGAGGTTAAATTAAATTTGCTTTACAAAAAGGTCTTTCAACCGTCGTAAGGAACATTGATAAACGGGGTGTATTAAATTCCTAGAACTCTTTGTTTAATAGACAAGAGATTAAAATCTAACAGAGTGAATTGATAGCTTTGTGTGATTTTATGATCCTAGTGATTTGAAATAATTTATTGATTAGTAGATAAATTGTCAGATCACCAGACAGTGTCAAGTTATCTTAGTCAATTTATTTATAACATATAAATGGCACATTGCTGTCAACAAAGTAAAATATGTTACATTGTACAGGTCTTGAAGAAAGAATGAGTTGATGAACAAAAAGAAACAATGTCACGTAATTTTGAATGAGAACAAAATGCTTTTTGTGGTTGTATATTCTCAAATAATGCAGTATTTAACCCATCGGACTAATTTGTTCTCCCTTAATAGCATAGTGAGAAATATGATCTAAACGGTATTGAAAAGAGAAACACCGCGCTATGTATTCAAAAGTTAATCACAAAAGAATTAAAAACATCTTTATAAACCAGTAAATCTCTGACCGTAATTTGAAAATAATTATGAAATTTTGTGAATTTAAGAAAAATTATTTTTACAAGTGTGAGGTGAGGTGACAAAAAAAGTGAGGTGATGATTAGGTTATACGTAATACATTTGTCTAATAAAATACATGTGCTTTAATTTCTTTTTATTATCAGTAATTTTAGTTGGAAAAAATGTAAAGTGTGGCATTTTCAAAACTTCATTCAAAGTTTGCATTCAAAATTCTTTTACTTAAACAATTATGTGGTTATTTTTAACAATAAAATTTAAAAGTGTTTTTCGTCACCTTTTAAAAACAATATTTAGTTTTCGGATACGTTCACAAATATTCCATTTATTAGGATTTTAATGCAAAGCGGAAATATTCTGACCTATCGACTTAATTAGATGAGGCCTGAGGGGTTAATTAGTTATTTCAGTTTTAGCGTAGATATTATAACCACTCGAACAATGGTGATTTCTGGGTTTTCGATTCGACCATTCGATTTAATGAATATTGTACCTCCAAATATTAATACGAAAACATATGAACTGCTTACTGCGGTTTGAAGCCAGCGAATTCACCTAGGTTTCACCGTTCATCCCGTATTTTTAGGTTTTATAATAAAATATAAAAATAAATTACATTTATAAGAAATTTGAGTGATTTTATCAGAAGTTGATATCTGTAGATATGTATTACCATTTTACATTTGTAATTTAATTCACATGATTGCGATAGGCTGAACATGTTGAAAGAATGCCAGACATCAAAAATCATATTACATGGGTGACCCATTCAAAGCCACCCAGAGGCAGACCGAGGAATGGGTGGATTGACGCATAGAAGAGGATTGAAGCAGGACGGGAAGAACAGAGTACTGGAGGGACTTAATTCATGTAAAACAATGAATAACGGTGTTACCTTCCGACGGGCAGGTCGTTGACGGTGATCTGTCGCAGGTTCTGCTTGGCGTCAATGATGAAGAGGCCACGGAATGGGATGCCGGACTCCTCGTCAAGGACTCCGTAGTCGCGGGAGATCTTGCCGTTCTTGTCAGCCAGCAGGGGGATATCCATCTTACCTAGACCACCTGGAACAAACAAAACGTGTCAGTGGAATTGTACTAACTTGACATACATACATATTACATTAAATTTCCTACATATTACTTATAAAGTATCCTAAGATATTTTGGATATGTTGCTCGCCAAAGAGAACTGGAATCTATAGAAGCTCGTGGTCACTGGCAACAAAGTGTTTGACAGGAGAAGCAGAGGACGATTACCAGTATATTGGAGTGATCAAATAAGACAGATATTCAGAACGCAAGGAGTGGAGGAGTTTTGTTCACCAGGGAAATGGGAGTGGGGGGTCAAGATCGAATAAATCCATATAAATTTAAGGCGTATTTATTAATGTGCTTGTTCTCCACGTGTAAAAACAGCTACGTTTTACTTAATCAACATCAATAATCGACAGAGATAAAAACAATGATTACTCCTCTAATCTTGTGATCTAAACCTCTAAAGCGATGCTCTACGAAGTAATGCAAAATCGTGTGCTTTTAGGTTGAAGATTTGATAGTTTAGAGATATTTTAGATGCTTTAATTAAATGCTGCAAAAGGAACTCATACTCATGCCTTTGAAATAATCGAGCATTTTTTTGATAAGTCATTTTATAAGCCCAGAAAAAATAAAGTTTCAGCCAATGTTCAAAATGTCACTGCTTATAACGCCTTTTTGTTAGAAGTTCTTTAAAAATAAAGATAAAATATTTAAATATTTGTGCCTGAACTTCGCAAAACAAAATAAAACCCACTTTATGGTGATGTTTTTTTCTTACATAAATCAAAACAGGCGGCTGGTGCTGAGCGGGAATTTAAACCTTATCCCCATCTACATAAGGAGTGTTATTGTTAGCGGCCTAATTCTTAATGTTACACGACAGTGGATTGCCTAGAAAACTTAACTAGAAAAATTTCCATTACAAAGAAATTGACCTGGTTTTTTTATTACCACATTTAAAATAAATGTATTGAGGTGCAGATTCAACTTTAGAGTGACGTAATGCGCAACGAAATGGTATCACATTGGGTTTCCCCGGATTACGCACAGACAGTTGAATCGCAAAACAAATTATATATAATTTGATAAGTGTACAAAGTTTATTGCTCCCTCGGTCAAATTTACAATTTTTATCTTTGACTTATTTAAATTTTAGCGTGGTTTTTACGTAACAACGTAATATTGTTATATAACATCATTTCATTGAAAAATAATGCAGACTCATCTGTAGAGATAAAAATGTTTACTTAATTGTGATTTTAAAAGTACTACGTATTTTTTATTAATTACGATTGGAACAAGACAGAGGAACGAGGTTTAGTAGTTAATGGTTTACACTTTTGACTTTGTTCTGCCATGTTAATTACTGATTGCCCTGATGATAGGACAGGGCACCAGGAGAAGAGCATTACTCCGCTGGGCAGGAAATGTAGTAAGAAAGAATGATAGCTGACAACAAAAAAGGCTTCTGTATAAAAATGTTTAGGATTCCATGGACCGCCTGGCGCGCTAATATATCTATCCCAGAAGAGCTGGTCATCCAAAAAAGACATCAACTGTTTGTCTAAAAAGTATCCTAAGATATTTTGGATGCATTGCTTGCCAAATTGACAACTGGAACCTGGAGAAATTCATGGTCACTAGAAAAGTGTTTGTCAATGGGACAGGTGAAGAGATTTTTCCTAGATACAGCCAGGACTCTCCAGGACTCAGCCAGGACTCTCCAGGACAGTCGCAAGTAATTGAGATAGAAAATTTAAAAACTCATTCATAGCCTTCATCTAACTGGCAAAGCAATCGGTAGAACAAAAAAAGGATTGAATGAATCAAATACTTAAAGGAAAATAATTTCCCTCAGGGCCTACGTTATATTTAGGGATGCTGTGAGGGGGTCTTTTTAGAAAAAGAAGGAGAGGAAGTTTTGGGAAGGAAAGGGTAAGAGTGCAGGGAATCTGTGGATCTGTGTCAAACCCTCCCACTGCGGTGCAAGACGATGTTCCGAGATCAAAAGGTCTCTTTCAACTAGTCTCTCCCGATCCGGCCTGCCACTCAGTTGGTGGGCAAACGCATTCGCCACCAAGACCCGGACAAACCTCACCCCACAAACCCGGGCACCCCTGCTAAGTCACCAAATGTAGTGAACAACTTGGGGTGACCTGCGATAGAGGTGTTGGTTATCCAATAAATATTTCCTTGGAACAAAGGAAGGAGTGTGTGTGTTTGGTTCTGAAACAGTTTTTAAAAAAAAAACTTAATCCATATTCCCCTAGTCTTTTCATCATGTAATCCATTCTCTTCCTCCTTTCCTCAAAGTCTCCACCAGGAAAAGAAGAAGATGTTCTTACCTACATGTTGAACAATATTGCCACCCAAGTGTGCATTACCTACTTGTTTATAGTTGCATTTTGATAGTCACATGAGTCACAACTAGCTCTCGTCAAAATATCGCAAGTAGTCGCAAAGTTTCGTTTTTTTATTGAATAAAAGTGTCGTGCTTAAAACCTTGTTTTGTGCAAATATAGTGTGAAATCAGAAACGACCCTGAACAGCATTAAGAAGCGGTCAAAGGTAGGAGACTTCCTTTCAAAACCGATTCTCCTTCGATCTTACTTTAAAACACAACACATGGTCTATTCGTCGTCAAAAAGGATTTACAGTCCACATTCTCGTGTCGTGGAATTCGGCTGCGACAGTGTGCCAAAACAATTGTGTGGCGGTCTATCTTCTCTATCTACCCCTGCCAACGGCGCGATGATTAGTTAGTATTGTTTATGTTAGGTTAAGTAAGATTAGATCAGGTCAGATTTGTCATTTGTATGTTGTATTACTATTCTGTTTAGTCATGGGCCCCTATTATGTATGCACCAATAGTATTTACCTTCCTTCCTGGGGGTGTTGATCCAAGCCTGGTGGGTGTAGTGACTGTCTGTAGAGGCGGCCACCACTTCGCAGCCGATCTTCCTGAACTCGGCGGCGCGGTCGGAGAATGCGATGATCTCCGTGGGGCAGACAAACGTGCTATCAACAAAGAAACAAAACAACTTAAAAATAAGTCACAATTTGACTATCGCATACAAATTTCATAAAACGGATTGTTTGAATTCTAAAAAAACATTCACGCAACTCTTTAGCTGATAGCTTTATCAGATGTTTCAGTAATCCATAGAAAAAAACGGTGTAATAAAATTCTTATATTTACGACATTTAAAATTTTTATTATTACTTTTCTATTTATAGACCACCTAAAGGGTTAACCTAACCCAGATAGCTGTAAAATGTGGCATAATTATGAAATGACTTGCATTAACCTATATGTGATGTTCTTCAATCCCAGCGATATTTGATATATTTAATTAAATGAAGACACTATGAGCGAAACTCAATCGAAAATCTGGAAACAGAAAAATCAGAAAAAGATATTTGCACCACTGGGACTCGAAACCAGGACCTCTCTCTTTCCGGGAAGTGCTCTTGACCACTGAGCTAAGGTGTCGATATCCAATTCGGTCACTTTTAACTGTACCATAGATCTAGATTGCATTTAGTTCGGGTTTGAATCTTGCAATCATACATAAAGATGGCAACCAATTAAAATATGCATTAAGAAAATTAAGATAATATGGGTAGTTCTTAGTCGAAGTATGGTACAGTTAAAAGTGACCGAATTGGAGTTTCACTCATATTGTCTTCATTTAATTAAATATTACAATTTGAGGTTTTACTCATAAAAGTTACATAAAAAATGATAATAATTTTTTGAAATATATTCGGGAGAACTCCAAAACAGATCGAGGTTCATTGAGATAACAAGTTGCTTTATTTAAGTTGTCGTAAAGCTTACAATGAAAATTTATCTGGACCAAAGTCCGTCCTATTGGATGCTCTAAGTAATTTTGAGGCTTAAGAACCCGACACTACAGGAGTCCAGCTGTCTATCGTGTATCATCGGCTATTTCCATTACCGTTCATGCATTAGACACGAACGATGATAGTCGACACTCTTCTAAGGTAATACTACATATATCCACTGGAGCGGCAACGCGAAATAAATAAATTTGCCTCGATTGCTCGAGATTTCCAAAAGATCATTTTTTTAATTTTTCGCCAACATTAAAAAAATCATACCTTCGAATTTTAACATAAAAACTTATTATAGTGTTATATAGCCAATGAATTAACCTGTATTTTATCGTTTATCTCATATTTGTGGGATTTATAAAAAAAATATAAAAAAATCGTTAAGTTTACATCTGTGCAAATCCTGCGTGTTTGTTACTTTGAAACTCCGTGAGAGGTACTTATTCGAGTCAACATAGAATATTTTAGATTTCTGTATGTTGTCTGTGGTATACTTGATAATCATTTCTACGAAAAAAGGACTTAATTTTAACCATAAACAGCTGATAAGAAATTCTGCATGAAAAAATATTTTAAAAATTTATTTTTAACATCTTTCTAAAATAGTCTACGAAGTTCAGATTTGCGACATCTACTGTTTGTTCCTAGAATGCGATTTAATACATTTAGTCTGTAAAATAATATCATTTGTAATATTCATTATTTTAGTCATTTAAGTTACGCGTAGTTTCTCCTTTTAAAATGTGCAAAATGTGCAAACAAAATATTATCTCACGGTTTCATGAATAAGGTCCAAACCTTGAATAATATGGCTGGTATCATATAAATGCATTCCCTTGCAAATTTGGGACAAATTCTTTTATTATTTGTAAAGTCGGTACTTTGAATAAGTACCCTCAAATAACACCTACTTATGTTTATGACACTCCCTAGTGAAGTGTCTGCTGGCGGCATTTTATAACACCCTCAAGGATAAATGCGCCGTCGGGTTTAGCCAAGTGAAAATAGTAATAAAATTTTGCAATATTTTTGAATCCCTATAATGTTAAAATTTTATTAGTGGCCCTTTCGGCGACTTTTAGGAAATTGTTTTATTATTTTTTGGATGTTAGATTTTAAAATTAGTGTGGGAACTGCTAAAATTTATTTTCTCACCATTTTTTATGTACCATGTTCACTTTAAATAATAGCGATGTTGATATGGAGAGTTAGTATTGTTGGGACGGTGAAGCGGGAAGGTACATGTTGTACCTTCGGCGTTATTTAATTAAAATCGAGCGTGGGGGGTATTTGGTGCCTATCTCCAGTAGAGTGTTATAATCAATCTCTGATCTGAGGGGTACATGGGCGCCTGTCTCCAGTAGAGTGTTGAGATATCGAGGGAAATAAAGCCTTCGATATTTGTCGGTGTGGTGGGGTCTTGGAGATCACTATTGTCACCAGTATTGTATTTTTATTTAATAAATTGTGTTAAAGAATAACAAGAAGTGTTTTCCTGCAAATTCCATCGAGTTGTGCTTTCGTACCACGATAGTAAGAAACATCTACGGTCATAATAGATAAAGCATTTCAATAGCTTCGTTTTGTTTTAATTTTTATTACTATAAATTTTTTACGAATGGTAGGAAAATATGGCCGAATTTTGGACCGCTATCAATGGCAGAAAAATAAAAGTGGTCCATTTTTCGACCATAATCGCTCCAGTGGATAACTATCTACACTAACGACATCTGTTGAAGAATGTTGCAACTACTTGTACAATCCTATGCATCACAATGTGTCATACAAGGAAGGCTCTATGATTAAAAAAATAAAAATTATATACCCAAAATCAATGCCACAATAACATATAAGGTAATATATTCTCCGTTGTGTCACGATTATTGATGCGTGTAAATGAATGTAACATTATTTCGCATTTAAAAGGTTCAATAGTTTCTAGGACATTTAGCACTAGGTCCAAATTAGTACTCTATCTTATCTACCTAACCACAAAAATAAAATATTTAATGCATTTTGTTGTTGAAAAATATTGTTATGTAAGTCCAACACAATCATCAAGTTGACCACAGGAATGGGAAAAACAAGAAAAGAAAAAATAGTGCATACTCGAACACAATACACAGAGTGTTTCAGCACATTGTCGAGATACTTTGACTAGTGACTCTTGTGACTCTATTTTGAGTAAAATATGTAGATGTAATTTTTTTGTCTGACAATTTTTTTTTGTTTTTGTTTCTCCATCACACGTCGCCACTGGGCGCAATTCGACGGCCTCCGTGGTCCCGAGGTAAGACTCTCGATTCACAATCCGAAGGTCGCGGGTTCGAACCCGGCTTACGCAAATAAATTTTATTTGATTAATTTGTGTTATTTCACAATTTATTCATTTAAAATAATGTACAGTATATTTGCGGCACGTTCCAGAGTGGAAGATACTATCAGTATCGCCCTGGTGTAAGACCACCATTCAGAATTGAAATGTTGCTTGGAATGGCTTTAGCCGTGTTTAGTGACCAGATCTGAATAGCCAGGTACTTCCCCACCTTCCTCTTCCCTATCTCCTTCCTCTCCCCACTACTTTCAGCCTCACAACATACCCCAATTGGGAATGCCATAGTCTCACTGGCTCCAGACGGGAGCAGTTGGGACTCTTGTGCGGTATTTCATATAAAAAAAAAATGATATTAACCTAGCGCATTACATGGTACGCACTCCATTTCGTTTCAGCAACCATACAGATGAGACAGAGCACATACCAAGTGATCCATTTCGACATATATGGCTATGTGAACAGTAGCAACGTACGACAGAAAAATATTTTGTTTTTGTTTTTAATTGAAAAAAATTTTTTTTTTTTTTTTACATTAACTCCACACAGGAGGCCTTGAGGAAAATAATTCCCCTCAGGGCCTATGTCATCTGGGATGCTGTGTGGAGGGTCTTTTTGAGGAGAGGAAGGAATGAACATTGGTCTTGAAGAGACCCATGTTGTAGGAGGGAGGAAACACAGATGCCGGCAAATCGTTCCATAGCCGAGCTGTTGAACTCAAGAACGAGTCGAAAAAACGACCCGTTCTCATGTGACATATGTCAACCGTGTACATATGTTGGCGCGCGTTTGGCGTGTCTCCCGACTATGCACCGGTGCCGAAGGGATCAATGACGCTAGTTCCTCAGAGCATCTTCCATTGAAATACCGGTAGAACATGGATAGCATTCCCACTCGACGCCTGTGCTCTAAAGATTGCAACCCGTTCGAAACATACATAAATACAAAATTACACATTACGTTTGTACTCGAAACTAGCTGGGTTACCCGGCTTTGCTCAGGACAACATTCGAGAGTGTTCTGGAATGTTCCATTATTTATTTATAGCGGACCCGACAGACGTTGTCCTGTACACAACTGTCGGGACAAACTAAAATTAAAATAGAATAATATTGAATATTCGATACTGCGATGGTAGAATCTGCCGGATCCAATGTAAAACATTCCAAAATCAACAACTCCTTAGAAATAAAAAGTAATTAAAAGAACATTTTCCAGTGGACCAAATTGTGAATCTAAACCATTCTCGAATCCCCTTGAACCCACACAAAAAATTTCATCAAAATCGGTCCAGCCATTTAGGAGGAGTTCAGTGACATACACACGGACAGAAGAAATATATATATTAAGATATGCAAAGGAATTGCTGTTTAAAGTCGTTCGGGTATGTGCTGATACACGTGGACATTATTGTCTTTGTTACATTGTTTAAAAATAAACTGACAAACGTACTGTTTGTTTACATAAGCTATATTTTCACAAGTGAAACTGCATTCTTATCTGAAAAAAATCGACAGATCTAAGTGAAGCTAGCAAACAAATTTAGTCAATATGTTTTTACGTGGTCAACATATTAATGGTATTAATAACAGTCTTTTCATAACCAGTGGAGCGTTCCGCTTTATGATCGATTTCAACCTTGAGTACTTAGAATTTTTAATCCTTCATTTAAAAAAAAAAACATATCTCCGAATTTTAATATGATGACATATAAACTGCCAGGGCTGGGCAAAATACAAGCTTTGCTGTAATTAAAATGTAAATTACAAAATATGATGCGATTCTGAATGACGATATTTCATCAGGACGATACTCAAGAGTAGATATATACAAATCTAAAGTTACTATTACTGTAGAAATACTAGTGAATCTAAATAGAGGCCAGAGTTAAGTTAGCCTCTCAGAAACTGGACATACTGTACAGGGCACGCAGATACTTTAATAGTACACAACTGCTAACCCTGTACAAAACGCAAGTGCGCCCCACGGTTGAATTTGCAGCCACCTCTGGTCTGGAGCCCCAAAATACCTGATAAAAACCCTTGGAATCTGTGCAGAAACGGGCGGTTCGTTTGATAGATTCTCCTAATTTAACAAACAGATTGCAATCTAGAGCACAGGCGCCAGGTGGGAATGCTGTCCTTGTTCTACCGGTATTACAATGGAAGATGCTCCGAGGAACTAGCGTCATTGATCCCCTCGGCACCGATGCATAGTCGGGAAACACGCCAAACGCGCGCTCAACATTTTTACACGGTTGACATTTAGTCACATGAGAACGGGTCGTTTCTATGACTCGTTCTTGAGTTCAACAGCTCGGTTGTGGAACAATTTGCCGGCCTCTGTGTTTCCTCCCTCCGACAACATGGGTCTGTTCAAGACCCATGTTCACTCCTTCCTCTCCTGAAAAACACCCTCCACACAGCATCCTCAAATATGACATAGGCCCTGAGGGAAATTATTTTTCCCAGGGCCTCCTGTGTGGAGTTAATGTAAAAAAAAAGAAAAGATAAATAATTAAGTAAATAGATAGATACAAGTCAAAAAAGATAGATTACTCGTCGCGTCAGTTCTTATTTGTCCAACAAACCATTTTGGTTTTGTTCAATCTCCTCTTTAAAATTAAACATAAAGTATAAAAAATTATAGTTAATCACTAAACTAAGAATTATTTAAACTAATGAGACCTTTACCTTTAAGAAAATAGCTTTATCTTAAACACCTATCATAATGTTTCATTTAAATAATGAAAGAAAACCTTCTCCTCCTCTAAAATTTTCTATGGTCTGTTGGACAAAAACGAATTAAGGCGACATACTGTCAAGGCTCTGAGCATATATAAAAGAAACAAGGGAGATTAGCAGTGAACCATTATTAGCATGAAACAACGCGCACAACATTGTCAACAGCGTAGTTCCACATCTAAGAACAGTCGTGCCCCGCCACTGTTTCTATCTACCACCAAACGCACATATTTCATTGAGTAGCTGCATTTACATTTTGAGCAGTTTGATCATAGCTTAGCAACAGTAGGCTTCCATGCCATGGCTCCGTTAGTTCTATTATCTAAGGCCGGGCCGCCGTACCGTCACGATTTTGTACATAATATAATATTGCGGCCTTCAATGTTTATTTAAATTTTGCGGCATCTACTTTATAATAATAATAGCGTTTACTTTCAAAGAAACAATCGCTTGTACGGAATTCTGTTTTGATAAATTAAATTATATTGTTTTAATGGTACTTGTGACTTCATACAGTAGGCAAAGTAGAAGAAAAAACCAGTTCCTTTATCACGCTTCAATAGGTAACAATCACAAGGTCGTTTAAATCCATAAAAACAAACCGGCATAAGATTTTTTTTGTCAAAACTAAGTGGTCTAGAACACATCACTATTGAATACATAAATGTAAAAAACAGTGAAGTATCTAGAATCTGGACTAATATTAACAAAAACAGAACGGAATAAAATTAATACACAAGTTTAAATAATTTAAGTAATGAATATTGTGATTAAATTCTGATGAATTTTGACAGTGCCAAAACAGGATAAATTTATTTTTATTGTTCTTTTGTCAAATTTTTTTTATTGGGTATTTCCAAAGTTTTTGTTTTTATAATTTAAAGTGATTCATATGGGAAAACAACATACACTATATCACAAATCATTTGGCATTCAAGAGTTTTGTATTAAAAAGTCTTGATTATTCCAGTTTTAAGACGTTTAGTAATAGTGTCATGTATAGATGATGCTCGTCTTTTAGGCACGCGATCGGTTGGCGTGTATACATGACGCTTGTCTCAAATAGATTAAGGTCTGCGGTTTGTCCAGTTTTAAGACATTTTACCTTTTTACGACGATGCCGTTAGAGAATTTGCAATACCCGTGGATGGGCAGATTTTTCGCAATTTATAAATCTCATTTTAATTGAATATAGTGTTATTTAAAAAATATTCAAAGTATTGCATCATAGATGCCACGCGATTTTAGACACGCGATCGGTTAACATTTCGTTATCTAAACAATTATAATAACGCAATAGCGTCGTGTATTGATGACGCTCGTCTTTTAGGCACGAGATCAGTTGGCATGACATGACGCTTGTTTCAAATAGGTTGAGGTCTGTTGTTTGTCCAGTTTTAAGACATTTTACCTTTTTACGACGATGCCGTTAAAGAATTTGCAATACCCGTGGATGGGCAGATTTTTCGCAATTTGTAAATCTCATTTTAATTGAATGCGGTGTTACTTAAAAAATATTCAAAGAAGTATTGCGTCGTGTATAGATGACACGCGATTTCAGGCACGCGATCGGTTAACATTTCGTTGTATAAACAATTATAATAACGTAATAGCGTCTTGTATAGTTGACGCTCGTCTTTTAGGCACGCGATCGGTTGGCATGTATACATGACGCTCATCTCAAATAAGTTAAGGTCTGTTGTTAGCTTTGTGGAAAATAATTAATAATTACTATAGAGAAGAGTTTACATTTTTGATTAGTTACATTTATTTTCATTCATTCGTTAATGTTATCCTAAGAAAAGATTCCTCACAGATTATTATTTATTATTGAATTATAAAGGTGTTTAACAAACTGTCTGCATAAAGTGTATCAGTTATCATAGATTAACATTTCAGTTTATACATTATAAATTATAAATGAATGATGTAGCATTCTTTGAAAGCAATATTTTTGTAAGTAAAGCAAATATTTCATAAATGATATAACATGTTGATAGATTCTGGGAATTTTGATACTTTGAGCCATGCAAATGTTTGCACAGTTTTACAGAATGCAAAATAATAAAAACAAATAATATTATTGCATTACAAGAAAAAATAACTTGCATTATTCGATTCTGAGACTCCCGTGAATCGTGTGTAAGCTTTACGAAAAAAATGGACAATTTACCTTCACCTAATTTCTGCTCCACTAATTTTTGCTTCGTAATTAACAATTGTGCAGATAAAACCATTATTTGAATTGAATTTATTATAGGTAACAGTTTAAAAAACTGTTCAAACATGCACATAGTTCTATAGCATGGAAAAACCATTAGTAAAAATGTTCAGGACGGACAAAAAACTATCTAAGGATACACGCGCTCTTGTTTGCTGGTGTACTGGGGATGGTTCATTCGCGGTATTGATTTTAACCTAGTACAAACAGACTATTGGTCAATTTCATAATTTTTTTTTTTTTTTACAGTTAATACCGCACAAGAGTCCCAACTGCTCCCGTCTGGAGCCAGTGAGACTATGGCATCCCCAATCGGGGTATGTTGTGAGGCTGAAGGTAGTAGGGGGGGGAAGGAGATAGGGAAGAGGAAGGTGAGGAAGTACCTGGCTTTTCAGATCTGGTCACTAAACACGGCTAAAGCCATTTCAAGCAACGTTTCAATTCTGAATGGTGGTCTTACACCAGGGCGATACTGATAGTATCTTCCACTCTGGAACGTGCCGCAAATAAACTATATATTATTTTAAATGAATAAATTGTGAAATAACACAAATTAACCAAATAAAATTATTTGCGCACGCCGGGTTCGAACCCGCGACCTTCGGATTGTGAGTCGAGAGTCTTGCCTCGGGACCACGGAGGCCGTCAATTTGAAAGCACCAATCAATACGGCTTCTACTGTTCAACTGAAAATGCCAAAATAACGTATTTTTAAATTATTGGCTCATATGCGGTATTGAATTTACATAGACGATACATTGTGCACTAATTTCTCTAAAAAAATATTAGAGAGACACAAAAACTAACTTTCGCATTGTCTCTCCACAGGTGTATGCAGAGAGGATCAACCACCAAACAACTCAGTCTTGACACAAACACTCCTTGCCTCATTCATATTCATACATACTTTTCTATTATTCCAACTCTTGACATAGCCCGACTCAAGTATCTGATTTATTTGATCGTGCCATGTCTTCCCCGGACACCCCCACTTCTTCTACCATTCACATTTGCATCATATATTCTCTTTACACTCTTTTCTTCGTTCATTCACTCTACATGCTAAAACCATCTGAGCGTCCCTGTCTTAAAGTGATCCAATAGTCCAGGAAAATCTAAATCAGAATTCATGCCCCTTTTTGGGAGGAGTTTAAAAATACTTGAGAAAAAGCTTTTGGAAAGGTTGGAAAAGGTATTTGAAATTTTTTTACAGATTGATTTCGTAAAGGCCTGTAAAAAACCTTAACTCCTTTTTTATGCATTGTTTATTGTAATAACAAGGAAATTTAAAGTTGATTTCACGGACATTTAAAGTTGAACCAAGCGACGTGGAGCCTAATACATCTATTCCCCGCTCCGGGGGGGGCCGAACTGATACAAAATGGGTGTGGCAAGTCAGTAGTTCTCGGGTGGACGGCATAAGGCTCACTTTTCCAAATTCGTCGACTGCTGGCCGGATTGTGAAATAACAACGTGAAAATGCATATTTTATTTTATTTTGTGAAGTTCCGGCGTACATAATTTTTTTTGCGATTATTATAACAGAAACTGAATTTGCTACATTAAACAATGAAACTATATCCGAAAAGGGGTTTATAAGTAGGAGAGTTTGCACTTGAAAGTGTTTTTTTATAGACCTAATACTTTATTTTTTTCTAGGCTTATTAAAAGACTTATAAAAAAAAATGACTGATATTTTTAAGGGCCAAGATATGTTCTACACGCAGTATTTAATTGAAGCATCTATAATACTTCTAAGCGATAAAATTTTCAAAACAAAAATGCATGATTTTGTATGAATTTGCATTATTTCGCATGGCTTTATGTTATTAACCTTACTTATTATGCTTACATCATCAGCCTTGGATTCTTTATGGATCTCCACATTTCTCACACGATCACACTTGGTTTTACCACACATTACGCTACAAAGATTTCATTCTTACAGCATTCAGTCAATTTCATCCTCCCTCTGCCAGTTCCATGCCTGACTGCCATACATCAGGATACGTACCACCATTCCATTGTGGACTGCTAGCTTCACTTCTTTGGACAGTTTTTTGTCAGCGCCAACCGAGTTTAGTGGTTCTTTAATAGTTACCTGCATTTCCCATGCTTTCAATATTGTTCAGTATTTTTTTAACCTTAAATAGCAGATAAAATACCCAAAAAACCACAAATAATATGTTGGTTGACCACAAAACAGTGGTGACCTTGTGTATTAGAATAAATATTAAAGTGTAAACATCAAGTTGTGTAGAAACTCACAAGTCCAGCGGGTAGAAGAAGAGGACGAGGTATTTTCCCTTGTAGTCGCTGAGGGAGACTTCCTTGAATTGGCCATCCACCACAGCCATGGCGGTGAAGGCGGGGGCGGGCTTCTGGAGCTTGGGAGTCATGATGATGAAGTAGTTCTGCAACAAAAAAAAACAAATATTAGTAATCAGTACAATATATCACAGAAATTATAATCAGGATTTGTAAAACTCAAAATTTATGAAAAGAATCAGAAAAAGGGCAAAAAATATACTAATTTATAGACGGTACTTTGTTTTTTGACTGAATTCTAGACACATCAGATCCAACTTTAAAAATGATAATTAACCTCTCAGGCCTCGGGGACATTTTGTCAAGACAAAATATTTCCGCTTTGCAACAAAATCCAAATAAGTGGAATATTTGTGAACATATGATACGATATAAAACCAAACAATGTTTTTGAAAGGTGATGGATGAAATTGGCGAGGAAATGAAATTTGATAAATCCAAAAACATGCAAAAAATATATAGCATACTAGCTGACCCAATACAATGAATTACAATGCCATCTACTGGATGGTTAGCCAACCTAGATAACCAAGTGTTGTGTCGATAAATTAACTCACACCGCCATCTGTTAGAAACTTATGGACCTTACAAATAATTACAATTACATTGTCCTATAAAAAACATTTAATTCGAAATAATGAATATTGAGGTCAATAACCGAGATAAAAACTATCCTATCTTTTAAGTTGAACCAAATTACACATAGTAAGCCAAATTTCATCAAAATCGGTTAAGTAGTTTCGGAGTTTATCTCGAACAAACACTATGATGCAAGATTTTTATATATAGAGTTTTGAAGCACGTTCCAGAGCGGTCGATAATTTTCAGAAATACCCTTGTGAAAGATCACCAATCAGAATCGAAACATTGCTTGAAATTTTTTCTGTATTTGGTGACCTGATCTGAATAGCTAGATACTTCCCCACTTTCCTCATTCCCACCTCCTTCCCACCCCCAGTATCTCCAGCCTCACGATATACCCCAATCAGGATGCCAAAGTTTCACTGGCCCAAGACTGTTAGGAGCAATTGGGACTCTTGTGCAGAATTCACATTAAATGTTTTCTAAATACGGTCCAGGGAAAAAACATCAATGGACGCTGCTGTCATAAATCAGAACACGCCTTATCAAAATTGACGTCAGTTCATGTTGTGCTTGCCAAAGTTGAAATATACACGTTATTTTTATTAGGAAAACAGAAATCCTATTGGGAAACTTTCCGTCACCCCAATGCCGGTTGGCTACGCGAAAAATGTTGAACGAGATAGCGAAACATGTGGGAACTATTGCGGGTCAAGGTCATTGCTTATCACACCAATATCATGTATTATATTATGTTTTTGGACATGGATTGGCAACCTTTAGCTAAATGCAGCTCTTCGATGGGTTAACAAGCTATTATTTTTGATTTTCAAAGCATTGTTTTTCAAGGCAGATTATTTTTTGAAATTATGTTAAGGGTAAAGATAAAAATATTCACAAACAACTCATTCGTAGATAGCACTAATTTAACCGTTTGATTGCCGATCGTCGACTTTCGTCGATTCGTGTTTTAACGAAGATTGCCGATCGTCGATTTCCGTCGATTGCGTCAGTCGTGCTCTGATTCGCGCGTACGTCGGGTGTGGTGCTGCGGCGATGGTAAATATTATTCTAATATTATCTTAATAGTTGTAAGATCGTAGTAAACCGTTTAAATTTCAGATTCATTTATTATTTTTTTTAAAGAATTTATGGGGTTTTAAAAAAATATATAGTTTCATAAAAAATGATGTTTTTTTGGCATTTTACAAGAAACTGTATGCATTTTTTGGCACTCAAACGGTTAATTATTTCAGGAAAAAACAATTTTTTGCAAGTTATGCTTTAAAATACTAAGTAGTTTCGTACGTATAAACTCAATTTGGGAGGATTAATTTTGGATAACCAACACCTCTGCCATAGGTCACCCCAAATGGTTCGCTACGTTTGGTGATTTAGCAGGGGTGCCCGGGTTCATGGGGGAAGGTTTGTCTAGGCGGATGACCAGGACATACTGAACCCCAGATTCCTACCCACCCCTTAAACCCTTTTCCTGCCCAGAACTCTCCCTCCCCTTCCTTTCCTCAAAAACACCCTCCACACAGCATCCTCAAAGGTGACATAAGCCCTGAGGGAAATTATTTTTCTCAGGGCCTCCTGTGTGGAGCTCATGTAAAAAAAAAAATTCTTTCAAAAAAGGCACACAAATACAATACCAACTCAGTTTTCAAATGTGTTTTAAAACATAATTTTTGGTTTGATTGAGTTTTGAACTTTCCTACCCTGTGATCAGAATCAATTGCGCTACCAACCAGGCCAAATTCTCGTGAGGCTGACATTTATTTTGTAAATTAAGTATTTTAATAAATTGAATTTATGTCCGCGCATGTGTGCACATGACTGCCACCAAAAGTTGAAAGATGCATTTTCATCAACAATGAGTCTATCTGCCGAGTTTCAGCTCGATCGAATGTCAGGAAGTGAAATAATTTTCACTTCCATAATTCCGCACCATTCACTCAATCAAGAAAACAAAAGTGAAATTCAAATACGTATATATATTTTAAAATGTCCACAAAAACATATTATACAAGAAAATAACTATGTTTCTATCTTCCACAAGATAATAAATAAAAAAATTACTAGAATCCATCTCGTTACATAAAACATGAAAAATATTAATTTACAATTAATCTCGCTCGAAAAAAGGTTTTAGACAACTGCTTAATACGGGTCGAGTATTATTTACAAAAATTTCTGTCATCTAAAAATATGTTATCACAAATAACATGGAGATAGGACAAAGGTGACATGACATTTTCTTCCGGGTTGTAATATATTTTTTTTATGATGCTTTATGCGGGAGTTTCAGAACAGGAAATCTATTAAAACTCCTAATTAAATGTCATTGTGACTTGAATGGAAAAATTCCAAAATAACTGGCTTATTAACCCTTCGAATAATGAGAAAATAATATCTTTGAACTTTTGCCTGTCAAGATTTGCGTGCAAAATTCCCGATTCTTGCCATGCATTTTAAATGTTCTTTTTTATTAGTTATTTTGTAACTTTTTTGCAAAAACAAAAATTGTTCTAAAATCAAGATAAAATAATCTTTCCGATGTGTTCAAATTTTTCGTTTTTAAACATTAAAATTTTTATATTGAAAATGTAAATTGGCTTAAAAATACGTACCTGGGGATTCCTCAAAAAAATACGTTAAATTAAATAAACTTAAAATTTTAAATACAGATTCATTTTCATAGGAAAATTTGTAATGAAACTGTCGCCTCACTTTTTACAACTTTCATACAATTTTATTTTTAAATTTAGTGTTTGTTACGTCACAAATTGGCGCAAAATAAAATCGTCACTTATGATCGGGTTTGTAAAATATCTAATCAATACAGCTTGTATATTTCTAAAACAATAAGAAGCATCATTTCTTTTGCTCTCTAACATAAAAGAAATCACAAAAGTTTATATGACAGGAAGAGAGATATCTAACTTTTAATAATGCACGGTCGCTCTGGGACAATCTGGGTCTCCTGTTATTATAACGGCATATGATGTTTTGGGACAACTTGGGTCTCCTGTGATTAGACGGGTTAATGAATGAAGGTGAACTAATTAAGCTCCTAGAATTGAAAGAAATCGTAAACGCGATGCATAGACTTAATTAATTTATCTAAGACATGATCAATTTTTTCCGTTCGATTTTGGAGAAAAGAATGTGTTCAAATATGACTAAAGACCTCTTTAACTAATAAACTCTCGTTTAGTGTAAAAAGTACATGTGTGTCAATGTTTGTTAAAGTTAATATTTCAAATCGAAATTATCAATTTATAAATATTTTTAATTTTTCGTAGCGATTTGACGTTTAGGATTAAAAATCCATGAACAGATCCGCCAGTGTTGCCAGCGTGTATCAATTTTTTATTTATTCCATATCAATATCGGTTTGGCTGTCAACAGCGTAACAATGCTCGGGATATCAATATAAAATCGTCAGAAGGTGCACGAGTTATCGATTTCGCTGTGCTAAACCCCAGACGGAAAAAGATATGCTAATTTCAGAATGCTAGAGCTCACCCAGAGTTTAAGAGTTTTATTTGTTATACATTTTTAATAGCAAGTTAAAAAACGCTTTGCTGTTGAAAGCGTAATGAATGAGATCAAGAAAGGGACCCTCTGATGGTTTGGACATGCGAAAAGAGTGTAAAGAGAATATATGATGCAAAAGTAAACGGTAGAAAAAGTCAGAGAAAGATGAGGGACGATCAAGTGAATCAAATACTTTAGTCAGGTCACGTTAAGAGTCAGAATAACAGAGGGTTTGAGACGGTGTATGAATGTGAATAAAGCAAAGACAAGGTTGCGTACTCAAGGACTTTACTCGAAGACTCGAAAGGTCTGATAAGTCGAGGATATCAGTTCTCTTTCAAATTGGAATAAATCACACTCAATTAAAATATATCTATTTAATTATTAAGAATGAAATATTTTTACAGACAACCAACCTCATGATTATTAATTAAGAATGATTTGTAAAACGTAGCAGTTAACATTAAAATTATTGCTAATACATTATTATTATGTAGTGACTTTAGCAATCATAACAATATTACGATAAAGATGAAAGAGATAAATCCATCCACTTTATCATAGAGCAAATAATAAACTGTCACGAAATCACAGTTTCATGATAGTAAAAAACCATTAAAAAAACTGATTATCTTGCCAACAAGTAGAGATTAAATAAAACATTTAGTAGAAATACTATGGAGATTATTTATAATGGGAACGCTAAAATACAATTTTTATATTAGTTAACCCACTGGATCAAGATAATATAACAATATTAAATTAATATTACTTTTTTTTTATTTATTAAAATTACAGAGAACATTTTGTACAAGAAATAGAGTAGACCCACAAAGCTGTCATATGGCAGCTTGTCTGCAGGTTCTAACATTTTAAACATTCTTAATATAATATCTAAGAAAATATTTGTAAATACATTTATAGTTTTAAGGAAACATTAGAATAGATCACATAAGTAGTATTAGATAATTTAACTTACAACTATAAATATATAAGATATTTCAATATACCTATCTAATAAAAGATATGTAGGCAGCTATATTAAGATATTCAAAGATACATGGAGTTTTCGTTCATTAACCATAGTTTTATCATTTTAGGACTTAGTCTCTCATTTTTATTAGTTATTTTTTTATTTATTTTTACATTATCTCCACAAAGAAGGTCCTGAGGAACAAACATCCCTCAAGGCCTATTTCATCTTTGGGAACGCTGTGTGGAGGGTCTTTTTAGGGAAAGGAAGGAGAGGAAGTACTGGAAAGAAAAACGTATGAGGTATGCATTCAGGAGTGACGAACGTAGGAAGCCATCTCTCCCACTGCGGCGCAAGATGATACTGTGGGTGGAGACAGTCCGGCTGTAGTGGTCAAAAGGTCACCCTCAACCAGTCTTCGCCCCAGGTGGGCAAAAGCATCCGCCGCCAAGAACTAAACAAACCTCAACCCAAGAACCCCGGCACCCCAGCTAAGTCAACAAGCGTAGCGAACCACTCGGTGTGACCTAAGGCAGGGGTGTTGGCTAAACAATAAATGGTTCCCAGGTTGACAGTACCTATACCCCCTCCCAAATCGATCTGTCAAATAGAGTATTATTTAGAAGTACAAATGTACGCTCGAAATTCAAAACGCTGCTTGTTTGTTTCAATCGCTGGTTGCTTCGTTCCTTTCCCATAAATTGTGGCTCGGCTTGCGTTTACATTCGCAAATGTAACGCAGCATAATATGGTAAACTTTTAAATGCAAAAAGAAGGCTTGGAGTTCTCTCTTTCTAAAACTGTTATATTATTTGGCTGACTGTAATAGAAAAGAATACAGAATGAGTTTTACAAGGACTTCTGGTGGCAGATATGGCACAACGTGACTCAACTGCAATTGACGTATCGTGGCGAATATGCCACTACGAGACTCTAGTGGTTAATATTTTGCATTGGAATGCTAATTAAAATATTTATTACTTATATCAGAGGTTCAAAGTGGCAGATTCCTATGAGAATGATTCATATTGATCTGAATTATATTAAGTATAGAATATTTCAAAACTGTAATACAGTTAACAGTAGATAATAAAAATAAAGAGAGATACGGCATGTATGCTTACCAACTGTCAGCAAGCTGCGACTAAAGTGCACGGACTAGTCAATGAAAGTTATGTGTTTGATGTGTGGTTCGTCACAGAGGCAAAAAAAACTATACAAGTGACGCCACCGCAAAGTTGAGTGTGTCAGGCTGTTATTATATTTCGTCTTATCATTGATTACAATTACGAATGAGCCGACTCACGTACGTCTGTTAAAAGATCAAAAAAGATACATGTAAGCGCCTCAAGAGATAAAGATGCGTTATCGCAAATAAAATCATCAAATCTAGCGTGGTCTACAATCTAACGCACTTGACATTGCATGCGTGCCTTGATAAGGCAAACCTGTGATGGTATCAATTAAAAAATAATATATTTTTAATACCACTCGAGAATTTTTAGTGTCTGGAGTCATTGAAACTATGGCATTTCCGATTTTTAGAAGGCGGGGATGGGAAGGAGATGGAAAAAGAAGGTTGGAAAGCATATCGCAATTCAGATTTTGTCATTAAACACAATTAATATCTCAATTTGTGAGGTATGGGTATCGCCTTCCCGGGAATCATTTGTAGGACAACTTCTGCCGTGGTCACGCTAAGTGCTTCATTTGGTGACTTAATAGGGGTGCCCAGGTTCATGGGGTGAGGTTTGTCCGGTTCTGTGCCGCAAATATACGATTCATTTATAATAATTATAATCTTTCAATCATGTAAATAATTCTAACAGCTTGATTTAATAATTATCAATAAAAATATCAATTTGACTGCCGGCGTAGTCCAGCGGTATTCTTGGCTCGCATTCCAAAGGTCGCGGGATGGAATCCCGGCGTGGCAAATAAATTTTATTTGATTAATTTGTGTTATTTCACAATTTATTATTCCAGAGTGGAAGAAGTATCGCCCTGGTGCGAGACCACCGTTCAGAATTGAAACATTGCTTGAAATGGCTTTAGCCATGTTTGGTGACCAGAACTGATTAGCCAGGTACTTCTCACCTTCCTCTCCCCATCTCCTTCCCCTCCCCACTACCTCCAGTCTCACAAAATACCCCAATTGGGGATGCCACTGGCTCCAGACGGGAGCAGTTGAGACTCTTGTGCGGTATTCATATTAAAAAAAAAAAATCAAGTTCATAACTTAGACATTCTTTATTTATCTGCAATCATTTATAACATCTAGTTAAAAATGCAGCAATTATTGTTTGCAAATATGGTCACGTTAAACCATTGATATAAAAGAAGGCAGGATTGTCCTTATTAGATGCTAATAATCGTTGTATTATAGTTACATTAGTGTAGTCAATTGAAGAATACCTACTCTAATCACTAGGCATAAGGACCCATTTCAATGTCACCATTCACAAACAAATTATAAAGCAAACTCGCCAATTCCTCGCCCAGATAGTTTAGCACCAAATGTACAAATGGTATTGACATTTTTAATGTAACAATTTCGATGTAGCATACATAACCTCTCAGGCCTAGACCGTGTTTTGTCACAGGGTTAAAATATTTCCATTTTGCAATAAAATCCAAATAAATGGAATATTTCTGAATGTATCCAAAAACTGTTTTGGAAAGTTGATGAAATACGTTTTCAAAATTTATAATGCAAAATAAACATATTACTTTTTAAATATATACATTTACATACATTTTATTAGAAAAATGTATTGCAAACAATATTGTCACCCCACTTTTTTGCCTTTCCACGTAAAAATAATTTTTAATAAAGTTTCATAATTTTTTTTTCAAACTGCATTCCGAAACTTTGGGTTCATAAAGGTCTACATTTTACTTCCTTTGTGGTTAACTTTTATATATGAACATTAAGCGTGGTAGTTTCCCTTTCTGACACCGTTTATTTCACATTTCTCACTATGATAGTAAGGGAGACAGAGCGATTTCTATGAGACCTGTATGAATTGTTCCGAAAACCGAACACAAACAGACTTTAAAAAAAAAATTTGTGTCAACATATAAATTTCTGATAACTTTCTAATGTAGTTTATCTTCATTATTATATTTTCTATATTAAATTTTGTCAAATTGTAAACCACTGTAATGTAAGAAATTATTTTTGCAACCTATTTACTAACTCCTGTATTAAAAAAAAATGTAAATATTATATTCTCAATGTAAACGCCTCATGGACGTATAAAAGAACAAAATAATATAAATTATTCCGTTATTTTAATAAACTATGCTAGGTTAGGATACTTTTTGCTAGCATAGAAACATATCACAATCAGTATAAAGATGAATTTTAGTAAGTGATTCGACAAAAAATAACCCCAAAACAAACAATACAGCCATAAATTTGAATGGTTTCAGTTGGATGGATAAAACTTTTAATTAAAAATGTTGAGATATATAACTAGGCTAACAGAAATTTTAACAATATAAAGTGTATACTGTTACATTTTGCTTATGTTAGAAGTCAGCCGGAGTACAATTCTCCCGTCTGGAATCCACATTATAATACTCATGTACAAGCTGTTGAAAGAATACAAAACAAATTCTTACATTTTCTAAATTTTAAATTGGTATTGCAGCAATTATGTTGAACTATAACACTCTGTTAAATGATATGAATATGCTCAAATTGTCAGACAGAAGAATTTTCGCTGACTTGGTATTTTTATATAAAATTCTAAATGATTTAGTTGATAGTCTGCTATTGCTTGAACTAATAAGCTTCCGGATACCACAATGTAGTACCAGAAGTCAGGATTTATTTCAGTGCAGAAATTCTGGGACTAACTACCATATTCCTCTTTGCCCAGAATTATGGAGGGAAATAATTATACCAAGTCAGTGGACATCTTCAATTTATCTTTAAACAAATATAAAATATTGTTACTGAGGCAATTCAATTATGTAAGTATTTCACTGGATTAGTAATCTTTGTCGGGTTGCACAAAGGCAATTATAAATTCAATGAATAAGCAATATTTAAAAGCCTATAATACAGCTTATCTTATTTCAAGGAAGTTGTAAAGCATTGGTAATTAATGTTGCGTCATATCTTTTATGTCAGAATATATCGACCGTCTGGTTGATTAGGCAGATATCTCCATAGTACTAAGTTTTGAGATAATGAGGATAGCAATATTCTAATGCTCACCATAAATCAAATATCATTTACTTATTAAATATGCTATAAAATAGCAACGGGAGGCATAATGGTCCGGTACATTAATATGACATTTTGAAATAACCTACTAGTGACCCAGACAACATTTGATTTAATTCGCTACAAGTTTATCTGCGATACAATTGATTTGGTGGTGTTTATGAGTATTCTGAGTATTGTACCAGATAGGGGATATATTTTAACATATTACTACAATCAACTCAAATTTCGATTTTTTGGAGATGTCTGACTAATCAACTGGATGATCGACATATGCCAAGACATTTTCACTCCTTTTCCCCAAAAATATTATCCAAATAGCATCCCCAAAAACGACACAGGCCCTAAGGAAATCATTTTCCACAGTCTCCTGTGCAGATTTAACTTTTTTTTTCTTCAAATCCAAAATAATTTTAAATTTGCCCCACTTATTGAAACAATTGACAAGAACACCCTTGAAGGGTGAAAGAAACGTTGGGAAAAAATGCATTTAATCAAGGGAAAGAGGTAGGTAATTACGCCTACCCACATTTTTTTAAAAATAGCAACACAGAATTTCAAATAACGATTTTTTGTACAAAACGTCAGATGGAATTCTATGAAAAACTACTGTCAATCAATAAATATGTATGGTTCATTTATGCAATAAATTATTGTACATCGTTTTCGATTGTACAAAGTTTATTTTCATAAACATAAGTTTTGATGCAGTAATGTACGTTATTTTGTTTGTCATTCATTGGTATTTTATAAGGAAAAAACGACAACGTACGAAGGTACCTGCTTCAATTTTAAATCTGAAACGACGCGGGCTTATGTAATGCGAAAGGCAAATTTGAAACGTTCACTTTTTACGCCACTAATGACATTAAATTCCACGTGCCGACAAAATAAACTACAACCACATCGGCGAAATAATACCTAAGACATTTTTATAAACAAAGAAGTTTCGAGAATAAGCTAGAAAATTGTTACTTTACAGTCGCATATAAACGTTGGATTTATTCATAAAAATGAATGATATTTACACGATTTACAATGCATGAGATGCCGGTTTAAAAACACGAGATCGTTCGTCATTTTCTGTTTCAAAAGCAAATTATATTGCGCAATCTGCCGGTATGAGAATCGTGCAATTTTAAACGTGGTTTACTTTCACAAAACGATAAAAAAATCACAGGAAAAACGGTAAATAATTGAGGAAACGTGACAACAATAATCGTCAAAATATCACCCAATTTTATCAACTGACAGAAGGGTAAAATTGTATAAAATAACGTGAGTATTTGATCGATCTAAAATGAATGGTTACGCCGGCTTTATGATTGAAGGTTAGGCTTACCTGACGTGCAAACGGCAAGATCCAAGGAACAAAAGTAACTAGTTTTATAATTTTAATAACGAAACCTCCAAGAGAGTTTTCCGCTCGCTCCCCACTACGATCGACTTGGTGAACTGCGAATTGCGATTAAAAAAACGTGAGAACTACGGGAATACGGTTTGTATCCGGCAAAAGACCTTGATAAGTCAACCCCTTTTGAAAACAAGGTTTCATCTGATACTTCAATGATATATTATAATGAGTTCTATAAAACGTTATTATAGAGTTTATTATCGCGTAATATTGCTATGACAGATGTAACGTTCTTTATACATGAGATTAAAGTATTCCTAACGTATTTGTGTTACTGTCATCTAGCGGAGTTTTATAAAAACATTTTTTACGACGGCCTCTACTCTGTAGTAGCATGGTTCAGAGCTTTAAGCTTCTTGATTCCGGACCTAGATGTCTCGAAACAAAAACTGGCATTATTTTCCGGTGAATTATTATTCGCTATTAATTGTCAGAATCGAATCGGCTTTTCGATCTAGGTACACCAGATCTGAAAAGTCAGATCTTCCCAAATAATTATTATTATTCCCAAATAATTACGAATCCTGTGGTCCTAAAATGCTTACTAGGTAGTGAGCCAGTAAGGTTACTGGCTCCAGCTGCTGGTATTATTGCAATCCTTAAGTGCAACCTAGTGCAATTTTCTGATAAAAATATTATTAAATTAAACAATATTTAATTTACTTTGGGTAACGGCCATGTTACGCGGTTCAATTCTGCAATTTTAAAAGGTAATGATTCAATGTCATTGAATGTCATTTTGAAATGAGCAATCTCAATATTTTCAATGCGATTAAACGAAATATTATGTATAATATAATATACGCCGTCTATGAATTCTTGTGATTGTTTAATAAACATACTAACTAACAAGTAAAAAATTCGAATAAGTTTATAAAATAGTTTACAGCGTCGACAAAAGATGTCACTTAGCTAAAATAATTGTTAATTTGCGTAAGTTTTCGCGATGCACTCGCCAACGACCACACCATGTTGAATGCACCGGTTCTCGTCCGATCACTACTACATTGGGCAGTCAGTAGGGGGAGTACGGATATTATCGGACGCATAGTGTTGTTCATTTGTATTTTGTCGTTATTGCTTCAATATAAACGATTAATGAATTAATCATAAGTGAAAAGGACAGATCTACATGGTACGCTAATTTTAAAAATCAAAAACCATCACTGAATCCCAAAATTTTGATTTTAAAATTACGAAATTTTCGTTTATTATCGGAATTCGACGGGCGGTATCGGACAAATTAGCTCCTTGGTTTAACACTGTACTTTATTTTGTTTTATAATAAAACGGTTAATAATGATTAAATATAAAAGATTTCAAATAAATCAAGACAATATCTTTATTTAAAAAAAATACAAGCAAGAGAAATACAAGAAAAAATTAACAAAGTATTTGTAAGAATTGTCTAATATCGGACATCAAAGGTGGTATCGGACACGAAAGTGGACAGAAAATATTCATGTTTTTTTATTAAAAAAAGGATTTTTAAAAAGTGGTAAAACCATGTTCAAACTTTTCATAACACATTATAATAAACTGAAAATAAAAATTATTTCTGGCATAATTCACATTTATAAAAATGCTGGTAAGATGCAAGACCTGTACAATTTTTATGAGCCCATCCGTCACAACCTTGGCATTGAATCCAGTCTTCTTCGAAGCTTTCTCCACAGATTATGCAAACATCCTCTTTGTTATTATCCTTATGTAGATTCATGTTTCAATCCTTACATTCACCCCGAGCCCTTACTCGCGCTTTTTTTTTTGAATCTCGGCATTATCTAGAAAAAAATGGAAGAAAAACAGAATGACTTTTTGAAAATAATACTTTTAAATCAACAATAGCAAATCCTATTGTTTTCATAGTTCAATATACTTTCATAATGGTGACCGGACAACTCGGAATGAAACCAACTCAGAACCATCTCAGATAAGTCATTTAGAGTGATAAAATATATATATATATATATATATTTTATTTTATATAAATATATATAAATTGGTTACGTTGGGTTAGGGTTATCGGCTAATTTTTTTTTTTTTTCAAAGCTTTTAATGACTTTTCAAGGAGGTGTTGAGTTGACTTTATTCTTGGTTAGCATGGAACCTTTCATAATATATATGTGTATAAAAATATGTTACACTTCATTTGGTGTAGGTATATTAATTTAAATAAATAAATAAAAAATAAGCATTTATTCGTGTGTCCGATATCATCCGTAACGGCCATGTCCGATATTAACCGAACGACGTGGAGTTAAAAAAATAACCGCCTACCTGGTATGGAACACAAATTTTAAGACATAAGATCGTCATTTGGTTGCCACTGAAATGTAGTGTACCGTCTTATTTATATAAATGTAATTAAATTAATAACGTACCTTTTATTCGTCTTCGAATAAAGCTGAGGACACAGTATCCGGGGGTCAAAGTTCATTTTTTGGGCACAACACGACACAACCGGCTTTGGCAAGAGCCATGCAAATACTGGGCACCCAGAATTAGCGCGGCAATAATATGAACTAAATTGCATCGCCCTACCCAAACGCCAGTAAGAGAAATAACACTTGTCCGATACCATACGTTGTCCGATAATGTACGTACTCCCCCTACTTGGATGGGTGACCGCTTGGGAACACCGCGTGCCGATGACTTTATTTCTCTTCCACTCGAACGACAGCGCGATTTTTCCTCCGACTGCGACTGCTCGTGATTTTTTGGAGATCATTTTCCGCCCACATAAAAAAAAATCATACCTCCGAAATTTAATATGAAGACATACCAACTGATAATAGTTCTATATAGCCAATGAATTCCCATATCTTTGGTCGATTATCACACATTCGTAGGATTTATAAAAAAATTGTAAACTTTTGTAAAAAAAATATGGTCCAATTTTGGACCGCTGTCAATCGCAGAAAAATAAAACCGTCCATATTTGGACCTTAGTCGTTCCAGTGGATTTGATATTTTTTGTCCTTTCCAAATTTATGAGAGGAGAAAATAATGCTTTTCATAGCTATAGTTTTTTTTATTTTACTGTATTTTATCTACGACGCGACGTGGGTCTTCAAATAAGTAGGACCATTATAATAATATTTAAAAAAAATTATATACAAATAAGCTATGTTCAATTTGGGAGTAAAAAAATAGCCCATTTTTCTTGCCAATGAAATGACAGACACAGTCACGCCTTACCTATTATCAAGTTTGTCTGCGATGAAATAAATTATTGTTTTTTGATTTACTGTTTTATGTAATAATACATACTTATAACACTATGTTATGTTTCCCCGGTGGTGTATTTGCAACAGTAGGAATTCTAGACAGAATGTGCAACTATTGTGATTGTGGTCCTCATGAAAGTTTATGTGCAACAGGGCTGGAGCAAGGTTCTTAGACTTGAATAAGGTGTCATAATAATATTTCTTGTATTTGCCGGTCTTAAAGATTGGCGTGTACTATTCTTACCACATATTTGTGTGCATTTTTTTGTTGTAGGATACATTTCTGGAGGCAGCTGACATTGAGAAACAATTTGAAGAGAAATAATTGGCAGTTATTTTTAAATCAGATGTAGACAAATTCCAAAATGCAAAATTTCATCAGGAAGTATCAAAATTCTGCTAAGTGTGAGAAAATGATTTTATTTTTATTTCACGTAGACAGCCATCTTCCTCTTGTTTTAAAGGTCTAGTGGGCAAAATTTCAAAATCAATCTTGGAAAAGAACTGTTGATTTGAATCCGTCCGCCGCCACAGACAATCTTCTTTATTTAAATAGATGGATAGAAACTTATTGGAATCTTGTGGGATTCAAAATGGGGTAAATTAATCTACCTATGTCAAATTCTAAATGTTTTAACATTGGACTATTTTGGCAATGAATGGAAAACGATAAACAAAATTATTATTAAAATTATATCATTTTTGATCGGTCTAGTACAAGGCTGCCCAACCTTTTTAATAGTTGGGCGAAATTGACGATTTTAAAATCACTGGCGGGCCACTCACTACGGACGCAGTGAGTTCAAAGGCCGGAGGGGGGGAGGAGGGTACGTGGAAGTTATATTTTTTTTATTACGAACTTTTTTTATAATCACATGTGATGGGTATTCTTCCAATCAAAATTATGTTTATAAATTCTACAACAAATTTATAACTTCGAATAAGAGAATGTTTTCCTTCGAAATGTGTCAGCAGATGAATTCATGACTAGAATTTTACATTTTGAATACAAAAATGATTTAAATTAAATATGTATGCGGCCAATTAAAACTTCACTCAGAACATGAAAATGGTTTCTCTTTGATTCTGGCGACACATACTTTGCATTTTACATATTCTGCTAACTAGAATTTTATAACTGCACATCGAAAAAGATAAAATGTTTAAGCAGATGAATCAAGAACTGTAATTTGAGATTCGGAACACAAACTGGTTAAAATTAAATCTGTATGCGGCGTATTAAAACTACACTCAGAACATGAAAATGGTTTCTCTTTGATTCTGGCGGCTCGTACATAGTCTGCGACTAGAATTTTATAACAACACTTTGAACAAGAAAGATTGTATATTTTACGACATTTTTCAAATTGGCGGATATTTTGAAAATGGTTCACGCGGGCCACTCATAATTTGTTCGCGGGCCACATCGGGCCAGCGGGCCCGGGGTTGGGCAGCCTTGATCTAGTAGGTACACCACTTTACCTGCAGTTGTGCTTTGATCAAATTACATTAGAAAAGTTTTTAGAAAACTTAACGGTGTGTTCGTTTTATTAGGTAAGTGGGTAGGTAATAAAATGAACTTTTTATTTCTTTTTTATTGGAACTTTGAATAGGTTAATTCATTTCAGTGCACTCCACGGCTGAATTTGGCAGCAACCTTTGGTCTCAAGCCTCAAAATACCTTTAAAAAACCCTCGACTAAGTTCAGAAGCGAGCGGTCCGTTTGAAAGATTCTACTATCTTACCAATTGGATTGCAATATTTAAAGCACAGACGTTGTATGGGAATGCTGTCCTTGTTCTACCGGTAGTTCAACGGAAGATGCTCCATGAAAATAGCATCATTGATTCCTTCGGCACCGTTGCTCAGTCGGGAAACACGTCAAACGCGCGCCTAACATTTGCACACATTTGGCATTTATCACACGAAAACGGGTCATTTCTTCGACTTGGACTCGGCTGTGGAACGATTTGCTGGCCTCTTTTGTTCCCCCTACCAAGTTCACTCTTTCCTTTCAAAAAACAAAAAAGATCCTCCACACAGCATCCCCAAAGATAACATAGGTCTTGAGGAAATTTATTTTCCTCAGTTGGAGTTAATATTACAAAAAAATGGATGACAAATTACAAATGTGCTGTAAGCAAAAAATTAGTGGGTAGGTAGATATTGTTTTCTGGTTGCGATATATCCCGATATCTCTAATCGTTTTATTAATTTGATTTTATAAATTTAATCAACGTCCCTCAATTTAATGCACTTAAAATAATTAAAGATGGCGCCCATCCCCCTCAATCCATCCCAGTCGAACATAATACTGGCAGCACTAACCTAAACTAAATACACGCTACGCTGAGTACAGGTGCCGTAAGCCAAGCCGGCGTGGTTATTCACCGGATCAGTGAAGATCCATCCTTCAGCATGGAAGGTTCTCGTCCAGCGATCATACAATAATAAACATCTCTAATAATAATAATATCATTACTGAAAATAACATATACATTGTTCTCTATAACATTAAACAGTTCTTACTTAGTGAATTATTTATAAATTGGCAACTTTGAGTTCGAAAAATTCAAATTTAAAATCAGTTTAAACTCACCCTATGTTTTTTTCGCGAAAACTATTTTCCATTTTTGAGTGAATGAGCTGAAATATTTTATTCGATATTTTTAAATTTTCTTTTATTCGGCTGTTGAACAGTTTCTCAAAATTTTGTTTGATTAAGTAGGTACTTACCTAATAAATTAGTAATTAAACTTTTTTACGGTGAATTAATTAATTATGTAATATTATGTGTGCAAATTAAAATTATTGTGAAGAAAGCGTGTCCACATACACAGTTATTTTAACAAAACGTGCAACGAATTAAAAAATGTTGGTGAAGTGAAAATTATCATAGTGAACTGTGTTTATTAAAGATTTTTTGGGGGCTTGAAGTTTATTGTGAATTTTTGAGAATCCTGTAATATTTTGGATAATATTGTGCGGAAAACATTGGAATATTGTTTTTACCTAATTGTAAGTATGAAATTAATTCTTATTTTATTGCTTCGAATTTGAAAATGTGTGTTGGTTTGGAATGAGAAAGTGTGGAATTTGTGAAATGTAGCGCTGTATCCTCTTCTTTTACTACTATATAAAACGAGATATTACTGAAATATGTATTATGCTATACTGTGATATGCTATATTCATTTTGTACACACATTCTAGTTTAGGAAACATTGACAAAATAACTTTTTTTATGAAAAGATTTGGAATTTATATAGAAAGGTGTTTGTTACTATAAATATGGAACCAATTTGAATTTGCATTTTGAAGTAGCTAAAACTATCTAATTGCAAGCTCTGGCATCACGAAATTTGCGCAGAATTAAAATATTTGGCGTCTTTCAGCTTTTAATGCAATTTCCTTCATGAGCTATGTAGTCTACCTGTACAAAATTAAAACCAAACGCCAGAAAAGATTTTGTAAAGAGTGTCTCGGGCCAGTCCGCGTATCATCTCTAATGCAATATACTTAGGTATTATGCAATATATATTAATGCAATATACTTAGGTAATATCTTTACATGAAAAAAATTGCCAGTGGTCAAAGATACTCTCAGTATCGACTTGGTGAAAGACCACCATCCACAATAGAAATGTGGCTTGAAATGGCTTTAGTTGTGTCTGGTGACCAGATATGAATATCCAGGTACTTATCTTCTTCCACATCTCCTCCACTTCCCGACTCCCTTGAGCCTTTCAACATACCCAAATATGGATGCCATAGTCCAACTGGTTCCGGACAGTGGGAAGAAATTAGGCTTCTTGTGCGGTATTAATTTTTTTTTATTAATTTTTTTTATGTGAATATCTCGCAAGAGTCCCAGTTGCTCCCGTCTATAGCCAGTGAGACTATGGCATTCCCAATTGGGGTATATTGTGACGCTGAAGGTTGTGGAGAGGGAGGAGATGGGGAAGAGGAAGGAGATGAGGAAGGAGATGGGAAGAGGAAGTTGGGGAAGTACCTAGCTATTCAGATCTAGTCACCAAACACGGCTAAAGTCATTTCAAGGAACGTTTTAATCCTGAATGGTGGTCTTATACCAGGGCGATACTGAGAGTACCTTCAACTCTAGAACGTGTCACAATTGTACTGTATACTATTTTAAAATGAATTCGATCCCGCGACCTTCGGATTGTGAGGCAAGAGCCTTATCCCTGGACCGAGGCGGAGATTAAAAATCACCTCATTTTTTTCTATAATTTTTGTAACAGAGACTTTTTGAATCCTTGTGGTGATATTCCACAAAAATGTAATTACAAAAATATTAACAATTTTACGACTAACCTGAGAAAAAACACACACAAATAAATGAGACCTTTGATATCCTCAGATACGATTTCACCTTTAAATTAAATAACATTTTATTTTGTAGTTATGTCAAGGCGATGTGATTTTAAACATAATATAACATTTATGGTTGGGTTAGATTAAAATAATAGATTAACTGTCAAATAGCAATTATGAAAAATTTCTCTTCGTTGCTAAACACCCATTGTTAAACTGTTGTTCATTCAATAAGTAATCAACATGCGATTTTATTAAAATGCCATAATGATCATCATAATTATGCAGGCCCAGACAAACGCGAAAACGAAAAACACACTTTAATTATGATATTTTAATAAAACTACTCTTTAAGAAATACATTTACAACACTAAAGATATGCACCTTTTTCTATGACTGCTTTCATCAACAGCTCCGTACTGAGACGAGTGCGCGTAAAATAAATAAAAATAAAATAAAAATAGAGTAGGATCAAGCAAAAGTTGAACATTTGCAAAGTCCCCAAATATTATTATAGTCACAATTGATTTCGTTGACTTTTTTTGGTTGGTTGGGAACTGCCCCGAATCTGTGTGTGAATACTGTGGATAGGGTGATAGGATGACTCGATTACTGGATGACAGGATGAAATAATGATAAGATGCCAGGATAACTGGATGACAGGATGACTGCATGGCTGGATTATTGAATGACTGGATGATAGGATGTCGGGTTGATGACAGGACACAGGATGACAGCATAGCCGGATGACCGGACGATAGGATGACAGAATGACAGGATAGCAGGGTGATCAGATGGCAGAATAACAGTATGACAAGATGACCGGATGATGGAATAATGGGATGACAAGATGATAGGATTACAGAATGACGGAATGACAGGATTAGAGGTCAGAATGACAGGATGACAAGTCAGGATTACATAATGACAGAATGACGGGGTGCTTGGATGACTGAATAACAGGATGACTGGTTAACGACAGGATGATTGGAAAACAGGATTCTTTTTTTTTACGTGAGCTCCACACAGGAGGCGAGACCCTGAGGAAAGTAATTTCCCTCAGGCCCTATGTCAACTTTGGGGATGCTGTGTGGAGGGGAGGATGAATGAATTACTGGATGATTGGACGCCTGGATGACTGGATTATCGGATGATTGGATGACCAGATCACCAGATGATTGGATCATTAGATGACTAGATTACTGGATTACTGGAAGACTGAATTACTGGATGATTGGATGGCTGGATGACTGGATAAATGGATGACTAGATGACCGTCCATTGGGGACGGAATTTCTACCTCAAACAATTGCGCTATTAAAAATATATATATATATATTCATATATTTTAAATTAAATTATCCCGTATTGTTCGCTCCGTACATTTCAATTTTAAAAAAATATTAAAAATAGAGTGCAGCAACTTAGTATAGTGGTAACGTGGTAACTATTATAGTAACTAACTAATTGATAAGTCTTCGAAACTCCAAAAAACTTCATGAAATTTTAATTAATATTAAAAGTCTTTCTGTTAGGTAGGTGTAGTAAAAAGATAATGAATCGGATATCCACGAGATGTCACGGCGTTTTCATCCATCCAATTAAAAGTTTGCATGTTTGTTCCAATGACACGAATATTAACATGACCGGAAAATAATTATAAGTAGAAGTGGGTAGGTAATTGATTAAATAATAGGCAATTATTAACGTTCGACTGACAGATTCGTTTGTGGTTGGATACTATAATACGAAAGTAGGTGCTTACCGTCAAATGCATTATTTAAGTAGGGAAGTAAGCATCTTTCTAAGCATTTAAAATTCTATTTGGCGAATCGATCATCGAATATGGAATAATTGCATGGGGAGGTGTAACACTATCAAAGAAAAAAATAATAATTAACTTTGTTTAATAACAAGTACTGCAGTAATTTTTTTAAACATTAGCTCCACACAGGAGGCCCTGGGGGAAATAATTTCCCTCAGGGAAATTTATGAATCTATCCCTCCCACTGCGGTTGAAGGCGATGTTCCGAGAGTCTTGCTGGAAAGGTCAATAGGTCTTCTTCAACCAGTCTTTTCCAATCCGGCCTGCCACGCAGTTGGTGGGCAGACGCATCCGCCGCCAAGATGCAGACAAACCTCACCAAATGAACCCGGGAGGTCCATTTGGTGAGGTTGAAACCACTTGGGATGACATCCAATTGGTTGGTTATCCAATAGTTCGCGGTACCCATACCCGCCTCCCAAATTGTTAACTAGCCAGTCGCCACAGGATACCTCTAATAGGGAGACAGGCATAGAAAAAATGTCTACTTTATATAGTTCGACCACCGTGACATGGGCAGGTGCCTAGCATGGTGATCGAAAAATACTTACCTAACCAATGTAATGAACAATGCAGTGAATAAAGAAAATTTAAAAAAAATATAGGTGTTTTATATATATAATAAATATGTATAAATAAATTCCCACGTATTTGAATTTCGTTTACTACCACAATTGTAGTTGAAAAATACTATACTTACTTACCTATCATGATTTTCAATTACAGGAAAAAAACTGTACTGAAGTCAACCCTTTTTGGTGCTACTCATGTTCATAGGTACAAAATATAGTAAATATCGATGTTAGATCCGAAACTGCTTGCGAATAACAACTTCAGATGCACTTTGAAATGGACTGTAAATACTAAAACAAAAGGAAACGGAATGGTCTTGCTGGAATTGGGTGATAATAGGTGTAGGAAAAACTAGGGATGTAAGGAAGAAGGATTAATCAATCACTTAACACCGTACCTCTTCTTTTTAGTTCAAAAACGAGATCATGAACATGAAAAACAACAACAACTTGCTTCCAAGGTAGTTCCAATAATTCTTCTTGTGTTTTTCAAATTTGCAAATGTTTCTTGTCATTGTTCCGAATTCAAATTGCTTTTTCACCAAGGTGACGTGGTTAGGGAGAGGTAGGTACTGGATAAATTACATCCCGGTAGGAACTATGCGTATTCTCATTTCAAAATCAAACAATCGATCTATCCAATTCATAGACAAATTAATAATACAACACGTAGGTACTATGTACAAAATGTCTACTATTTTATATTATCATAATAGTTGGGTTACCCGGCTTCGCTCAGGACAAGATTCGAGAGTGTTCTGGAATGTTCCACAATTTATTTTATTTATTTATAGCGGACCCGACAGACGTTGTCCTGTACACAACTGTCGGGACAAACTAAAATTAAAATAGAATAATATTGAATATTCGATACCGCGATGGTAGCGCAGTCTGCCGGATCCAATGTAAAACATTCCAAAATCAACAACTCCTTAGAAATAAAAAAAATTAATTAAAAGAACATTTTCCAGTGGACCAAATTGTGAATCTAAACCATTCTCAAATCCCCTTGAACCCACACAAAAAAAATCATCAAAATCGGTCCAGCCGTTTAGGAGGAGTTCAGTGACATACACACGGACAGAGGAAATATATATATTAAGATAGCTAAGGCAGGTTTATATCCCGGTTAACAGTCGTCTAGCGACACCAATTTTAAAGTGTAGACCTACATACAGACAGGAGTACCCAATGTTCGACCGCTAATTTATGCACCGCTTCAATAATCACATCCCTCCACTTCTTATCAGGGTCTACTACACCCTTCCCGAACAGGGGTAATAATTATTTAATAGAGCGGGCCGTCAAGACATGGATGATTTTTTTGAGATATTGTTATCTCGGCATTTAAAGTTGTGTATGTCTATTTAGAAACTTTTTTTTCAAATTCAATAATTGAGGAGTATTTTCACAAAGAAAAATATCTAGAAAAACCTATTTTTTCGTGGGACGATCACTCAAACATTTGCTCAAAACTAATTCTTATCCTAATCAAATACACAATGAACTATGTTTTATTATAATACAAATTTGAGTTGCTGTTTACACAAAAAGACAGTGAACTATGTTTTGTTATAATACGAATTGAAGTTTCTGTTTACACAAAAAGACAATGTTTGTTTTATTATCAATCTACGTTTTATTATAATACAGATTTGAGTTAAGGTTTACACAAAAAGACAATAGTCTATGTTTTATTATAATAGGATTTGAGTTACTGTTTACACAAAAAAACAATGATCTATGTTTTATACAAATTTGAGTTACTGTTTACACATATATTTTACAAAATATTGTATTTATATTAAATGGGCAATTATCGGAAAAGATGAGCTCTAGTGCCTTATAAGGGAGCCACGATTTTTTCTTTGTTTGGTGAACAATGTTAATTTATTTTGATTCCTTTTATCTTTATACATTCAAACTATAACTTGTTGGCTGTGGAGGATGTTCTAGAATCTAGATGTATCACTTGGGGTAATCATTGGAATAATGTAATTTTGAATTTGAATTGTTTGTCAATATCTAATCTAAAAAATCAAATGATTTGCCTGTGATAAAAATGGCTTATGGAGTTGAATCCACCTGCCCGGGTCTGGCACATCCTGTATCGCGTGCTTCAGTAGGTAGGTACCTACGCACCTGTGTTACACGCCCTACAGGGTGTACCCCAAACAACAACCGAACTTACCTGTTAATACCTTCATAACAGTAGGGCGCCGGGAAACATGCAGTCAAAATTAACGATATTTAAAAATGTATTTATTTGGATACGACTTGAGATTTTCACAGCCAAAAGTATTATTGCGATTTATTTTTGGGTAATTGTGCCGTATTGCGCTACCTCCTTCTTTAGCCAATGTTTCTGGCAGCATTAAAGTGTTCATCATCAGGGCAGATGTGTAATCATCAAATTGTAGCTCGGCGACGTGCTATTGGAAAAATTAAAAGAAAAATTCCTACAAGTCTCGCCGCCGCCAAAAAATAAATTTCCACTCGAAAGCGAAGCTTGATGTGAATTCCAAAAACTATGCCTTTCATAAATTGAAGCTTTTCATATCGTTTAGCTTGAACACAATTAAAATAAAATTGTTAACTACTTTAAAAAAATGTAAGCGCCATTTGCTAAAAATTGGTATTATTGACAGCCCTGGCTTATTAAGCTTAATTACTTTCCATTCACCAACAAGCTACTCGATCTATATCAACTTTAATAAATATAATTTTATGGCTAAGATTATCTATGAAAGTTTTCCTTGATGAACTTGTTTCTTTCATATAAAATTACTTAATTACCCATAAAATAAATAAAACTAATATAACGAATACTAAGAATATACACATGTTTGTCTTAAGATGAACCTAAGACTATTTTTGATGTTTTTTATGTTCTAACTTTTTTTCATTCTTATAAAACTATGCACAAAATAAATAAAAACCACTTTTTCGCTTACTCGCCTCGTGCAAATACGACGGGCGATTTTAAATTTTGTGGGGATGAGAATCAAAATATTTCTAGCGTTTATATTCCTCTGAAGTACAAATTTCAACCTGAGACCGTTCGACTTGGTTAAACCTACCTGCCCGTAACACTGAGTCAAATAAAACACGAGCGCCCCCCGGATTCTCCGATAATGTCCTACGTTAGGCGTCACGCTTGGAAATAGGGGGAATCTTTTTTCTTGCATACACGGTGTCCGGAAACTAGCGATAAAAGCGGGAAACTTGCGAATCGAAACCACATATAGAAATCAAAAAACGATCAGAGAACAATTTATTTTAACACAGCTTTCCAAAATAAATAAGCAAAATTCGAAAGATTTGTCAAAATTATTGAATTTTTTAATTAAATATTTTTTATTGAAACGAACGTGAAGTGACAATAACATTTTTAATACGTCTATATATATATATATATATATATATTTTATTTTCATATAAAGTGGTATTTCTACAGTTTACAAGAAAAAACAATCGGTAAGTGACAAAACAATAATAAAAAAATCCTCTTTTTATGAAATCTGTTATTTTATAATATATATATATATATATTTTGTATTTTATTGTAATTTATTTTGGTAAACCTTAAAAAATTGCATTTTGGAAGGTGTTTGTGGGTACCGACGCCCCGGGAATAATTTATTGGTTAACCAACACCTCTGCCATAGGTCACCCCAAGTGGTTTGCTACGTTTGGTGACTTAGCAGGGATGCCCGGGTTCATAGGATGAGGTTTGTCAGGGTCTTGGCGGCCGATGTGTCTGCCCACCTGCTGCATGTGTTTTTTGCATCCAACGATCGTTCAGTTGATTAGTCAGACATCTCCGTAAAATCGAAATATGAGTCGAGTATGCAGTTATATGTAAAAGTGTACCCTCTATCTGGTACAGTACTCAGATTACTCATAAACACCACCAAATCAATTATAATGCAGAAAAGCTTGTAGAGAAATAAACAAAAAATTGATATAATAAATTGTTTCAAAATGTCGTACTAACGTACCAGACCGTTATGCCTTCCGGTTATTTTATAGCATTTACCTGCTTCGTCACCCCAGAGTTTACTATTATATATAGAAACTTTCACGGGGATGCGCACAACAAATCACCAAAGTTTCATAGCAATATAAAATATTAACAAACAAATATTGATTTTTTTTTATGTAAGATTTAATATGTAAAAAACAGACACTTATAATATCTAATATTTGATTTTTTTTTTTTAAACAATATTTGATTTATCGCCAACGAATGTGACCATGTTGTAGGTTGTTAGTTCGTTAGCGGCCTGCAGTCGTACTCGGGAGCGAAGACAAGTTACCGACATCATCGATAAAACCTATATCGATCGATCGTGCTAGATACCCAGGGCGATACTGAGAGTTTATACATGCGTTACATTTTTTATCAGGGTTATAGCAAATCAACCAATTACTTCTGCTTCTCACTTTTAGAACATCTTTCTACTCTGTTTCACAGCCAAAACATCTCCAAGCCAATGATTCCACTTTTCCAATCTAATTTGATACTCGAACCGAGAAATTGCGAATTAAAAATATTTTATGGGAAGAACCATTCATTGGACCTTTTAATAGATAGATACCTACGGTGAATTCCTTTGAAATAAAGGTAATCTTGAACTAAATTCCGTGAAAGCATATTTTTATTTATTTTTAATATATTGCTTTTTATTTTTTGAAGTGAAAACTTCTTTAGCATCGTTGTGATTTGAATATCGATGAGACGAAAAGTAGCGACACTAAAAACGAGACAAACATCTGTAGATGTACATCTATTGGATTCAGCCTGAGATGAGATAGTCTAATCGTGCTCATCTTTATGCGGTGCTTCGTAGCCTCCCCAAGCTTGTCTACTTTAGTTTTCTGAAAGTTTCGCTTCTACCGCGTGTGAACTGCACACAATAAAAAAAATAATAGTGCTTTTATTTTTTTTAATATGTTCACTATGTTTTTAATTGTGATGTTAATCTTCAATTCCGGAGGCGAATGTGGGTAGCGCCGCTCCGGGAACCATTTATTGGATAACTAACACCCCTGCCGTAGTTCACACCCAGTGGTTCGCTACGTTTGGTGACTTAGCAGGGTTGCCAGGGTTCACGGGGTATGGTTTGTTTAAAGCCTCAAAAAATTCGCTATCTGTTAGTAAACTCGCTCAGTGTTATCGTATTACTTGCTAACTAGCAGATTATGGACAATCTACGAAAAAATTTGAAAGGTGGTCAACTTTACTCGCTAATCGCTTAAGATGGCGGCCTACCAACAGCTGATTTCATAACTGTCAGAATTAGTTCGCGCGGGAGCCGTAATTCTCACTACTGGCTAGCGTGTGGCGCTAGCTGCGAGCTCAAGTTTCTTACAAAATGTCGACCGAATTGGTTCGCGCGAGAGTCGTTATTTTAGCTGCTACTGTTGCTACTGAACAAGTTTTGTGTGTCATCATGACAATCTCACTCGCCGATTCACCTGCTTTTAAACTTACCGGCTAGTAATTTGTAAACTCGCTCAATGTTATCGAGGCTTAAGTCTTGGCGGAGAGTGCGTTTGCCCACCTAATGTTGTCTTTCGAATATTGCGTGGCGGGCCGGATCGGGAGAGACTGGTTGAGGAGGATCTAACCCAGATCTCTCCAACCGGACTCTTGCGACCCATCGCCTTGCATCGCAGCGGGAAAGATGAATTCATCCGTCACTCCTGGACTCTTTAAACCAAGATTCCTATTCTCTCTGGTGGTCTTCCTATCAGAGGTTGACTGTCAACAGTGCAATCTTCACCCTGCAAAAAGGACTGGCTAAAAAAGTGCTTAGAGATGGCAAGAATGGAAAAATATAACAAATAGCACCTACAGCCTCAGTGCGTGCCAATGGATGATGCTATATGCAATGTCTCTTTATTAATTGGTTCATAATAAATCATCGTACCTACTTCCGTGCGTAGAGTCAAGCAAATTAACAAAGTATAATTTATTATAGTTTTCTTAACGTAACTCTTCAAGGCACTGTATTCAATAGAACAAAGAATCAAGGCTTTCTAATTTATTATCATGCACACATAATAATTCTTGTAATAATTGTACATCATTTCAGTCGTGCATAAAACACTCTTGGTATTTCAAACACATTGTCTTTTTGCGTCCAGTGGCTTTTTATTAATTTATTATTATTTTATTTATAACATAAGTAGCAACTGCCTGTGTAAAATAAAGAATAAATTAGCGAGTTCCCGGCATTTTTTAAAAATTTTTTTATATGAAATACCGCACAAGAGTCCCAACTGCTCCCGTCTGGAGCCAGTGAGACTATGGCATCCCCAATTGGGGTATGTTGTGAGGCTGAAGGTAGTGGGGAGGGGAAGGAGATAGGGAAGAGGAAGGTGGGGAAGTACCTGGCTATTCAGATCTGGTCACTAAACACGGCTAAAGTCATTTCAAGCAACGTTTCAATTCTGAATGGTGGTCTTACACCAGGGCGATACTGATAGTATCTTCCACTCTGGAACGTGCCGCAAATATACTATATATTATTTTAAATGAATAAATTGTGAAATAACACAAATGAATCAAATAAAATTTATTTGCGCACGCCGGGTTCGAACCCGCGACCTTCGGATTGTGAGTCGAGAGTCTTGCCTCGGGACCACGGAGGTCGTCAAATGCGTTGCAATGCCACTTAAGGCGGCGCTTCCCCGTTCAAAAAGAAGAAGATGGAGAGATATATAATTACGAATGTTGGACAGAGCGCGCTAATATTTTAAATGACAAAATTGAAGCGAAAATTGTGAAAATGCTTAATAAAACATTACTCGTTTAAAATAGAGCAAAAATCTCACGGAAGACGTCTTAAGTATCATTTAAAGAAACATTGTGATTTTTTTTAAATAATAGAAATAGACTTGTTTTTAATAATTTTTGGAGCAACTTTGCGATTTTTTTCTATCAAGGGAATTTCATATAGTTTGCGTTTCGGCGTGGAACGTATCTAGATATTATCTTCAAAAATAACATATATTTTTTTAAGAGCTTAAAAACTTCAAATGTTTAAGGGGAGATATGTAAGAAATCGGTAGAAATTCGGGTAGCGGCTAAATTGTTTCTCCCTGCGTGACCTTTCCCATTCGTTCCCGTTCCGGCCCCCGTTCCCGTCACCTTTTCCTCCCGCGTCCCCTTCTACCTTCACCGTCTTCCACCCTCCCGCGTCTCCGCGTCCCCCCATGCCTCAATTCATTAATTTTCGAACAACTCGCACGCCATTTATTGTAATTTTTTAATGCAAATTTCATAACACCAGAGCCCACCAGCATATACAGAAACCTTCACAAGCGTGTGCACAACAAACCACCAAGGTTTATTCGCAATAGGACGAATGGTAAAGGAAACAATTTCATAACACCAGAGATCACCACTTTATAAAAAAACCATCGCGGGCGTGCGCACATCAAATCACCAAATTTTCTGGTTTAGTGACCACATAAGAGACAAACAAAGAAACATTCATTTCTATATATTAAGATTACAAAATTAAATTAAAAAATTAAATGTAAAAATTAAAGTACAGAAATTTTGACTGGTCAGTGGCTTAGTAGGCATCGCGTTTGGGTCCCACTCAGGCGTTGCTTGTTCGATTTTTCGGCCTCCATCACAAGACAAGCAACATTTTCCGCTTAGTGTGGTGGTAGTAGGAGATTTTCAAACATTTTTGGGTTTTTCGTAACCCGGGAATGTTTGTCTTTCTTTTTTTAAAAAAAAATAATAATCTGTAAATTCACCAGGGAGTGGTGCATTTGTACATTTCAGCAAAGTAAATTTCGTTTTATCACTGATGCGGAATCTCTAAATATGTCTAAAACATTTCCAGATCTTATACACTGTTTAAGAAAGTGTAAAAAAGCTTATTTTTGAGCAGATGATTCAGTGTATCAATACGTTTGAAAATAATTTAGTAGCTAATTGATGTGCGCCTACACTTCATACTGATGAAGCTGCTTATGGTGAATAATATCTTCACAGACTTACTTTACGTGAGACCCAACGATTGCAAAGGACGTTTCCCAGGCCTTTGACCGGATTTGGCACCGAGGGCTGGTCAATAAACTGCCTTCTTACAGACTTTTCCCATCCTTGTGGCCGTGAATTGCCGACTTTTTGAAGGAGAGGTCGATTCAGACGGTGTCTGATGGTTTTACCTCGTCCCCACATTCAATAAATGCTGGCGTCCCACAAGGATCGGTTCAGTCCCCGACTTTGTTTTTGTTACACATGAATGATCTTTTATCGTGTGCATCAATTCATTGTTATGCGGACGACAGTACGGTCCATGATAGCTTTTTGTTTGACAAGCCCCCAAAGGATAACAAACAAACTCCAACAGCTCGGATGACTTTGAACCAGAGAATGGACGGTTACCTTAAAAGGGTTTCATTTTGGGGTAAGAATAACGTAACAAGGGTTAGTAATAAATGTTTAAAAGAACCAATCATATCTGATTACGTCTAAAAGGGATCGAAATGACAGTCTGGTAGAGAATGTAAGCAATAATTCTCGTTCAATGAAATGACAATCTAGTGGAATATAAGCAAACAACTCCTTCTTTGGAAGCAATCTTCCCTATATGCCTTCCATTGATATGTTTGGTGTAACTCTAATTGACCAACTCAGGCACGGGGGCTTCTTCGAAGCCAGAGTCAAAGCTGTGCGTACTGTACAGGGCACGGAGATAATATGACACAACTGCTGACCCTGTACAAATCGCAAGTACCCCCTATTGTTGAATTTGGCCGTCACCTTTTGTCTGGGGATCCAAAATACCTGAAAAATCGCTTACTCCGATTCCACTATCTTAATAAACGGATTGCAATCTTTAGAGCAACGGCGTCAAGTAGGTATGCTGTCCTTGTTCTACCGGTATTACAATAAAAATATCCTTCGAGGAATGCGTCATTGATCCCCTCGGTACCGGCGCGTAGTCAGGAAACGCACAAAACGTGTGCCCAATATATTCAAACAATTGTCATTTGGGAAAGGTTCTCTTCTACGACTCGTTCTTGAATTCAATAATTCGGCTGTGGAACGATTTGCCGGTCTTTGTGTTTCCTCCCTCCTACAACATAGTCTCTTCAAGACCCATGCTCACTCCTTCCTCTCCTCAAAATGACCATCCACACAGCATCCCTTAAGATGAAATAGGCTCCGAGGGAAATTATTATCCTCGAGGCCTCCTGTGTGGAGATGTCTTAAAAAAAACATTTGTTATGCTGGCACACAGGCTGCAACCTTCGCAGCCCGCGCGTAAATACGACCCATTCTCTATGATCAAAATCTTCAAACTAGAACATATACCTACTAGCATGAATGGAAATATTAGTAGGTACCTAACCTACCTACTTATTTTATCGTTATAAAATAATTAAACTAATAAATACTTACCGAATCGATTTACGGAAAGATTAATGTCCACGAATCAATTATCAATTTGTTACGATCTGCTATCAAACCAAACAACATGAAAGTGATCATAATTGATAGTTTGAGTAATAAAATTGATTAATTTATTCAATGTTTCGATATAATAAGTGTTATTAGACCCCTTTTGTAAAGGTGTTAAAATAAACTATTAAAAATTTGAATTAGAAATGCCTCGTAAAATAATTATATTTAAAAGTGCACTTTAAATTCTTGTAGGTCTATATCCGGTTATTGGCGGTAGAGTGTCAAAAAACACGTTAGTCTAGCGCTACCTGTAAAACCGAGTAGGTACCTACCTACATTGCACAAGTTTCAATTATTTGGAGACGGTAGAACTTTGGTATCCCCGTAGTGTTAAAATCCCTCAATTTTGCTAGTTGAAAAATCAGCGATCAAAATCGAAACGTTGCTTACAAAATTGTCCAGTAATCTTTCCTAAATCCTTGATACAAGCTACTATCTGGGAAATTCACTATCTATTAGTAAACTCGCTCAGTGTCATCGTATTACTTGCTAACTAGCAGATTGTGGACAATCTACGAAAAAAGTTGAAAGGTGGTCAAGTTTACTCGCTACTCGCTCAAGATGGCGGCCTACCAACAGCTGATTTCGTAACTGTCAGAATTAGTTCGCGCGGGAGCCGTAATTCTCGCTACTGGCTAGCGTGTGGCGCTAGCTGCGAGCTCAATTTTTTTTACAAAATGTCGACTGGATATATTCACGCAAGAGTCGTTATTTAATCTGCTACTGTTGCTACTGAGCGAGTAGTTTTGTGTGTCATCATGACAATCTACCGGATAGTAGCTTGTAAACTCGCTCTATGTAATCGAGGCTTAACTAAGTAACTAATCATCACGCCGTTCCTTCACAGGGGTAGGCAGAGAGGACATACCGCCAAACAACTCGGTCTTGGCATGCACTCTTTGTTTCATTTACATTCGTAAATCGTCTCACCCATCTATTATTCTGACTCTTAACATGACCGATTCAAATATCTGATTCTCTTGAACGTGCCATGTCCTCCTCGGGGGTCCTCGACTTCTTCTACCAATAACATTTGCGTCATATATACACTTCTTTCGTATTAATACTCACCACTGGAACGCTTTTTGCCACAATATAGCGCCATTTAAAATTTCTGGGATTGGTTAGCTGCCAGTTTTGGCAAGTTTTCGATAGATCCATAAATTTTTATTTTTAATATTTTCAAATACTCCCGCGATCTGTAACTCGCATAATAATGCAGCTGGTGAAATCCTTTAAAGTATTTTTTCATATATATCTCTATTATTTTGCGTCTATGATTTACTAGAACGATCTAAATAACATGTTTATTCACGTCGTTGTCAAAAAATTCTAGTTTGAACTTTCAGCTGTGTGTTTGCTTAGAATGAGGTGAAAGTGATTGTTTTAATTGATTTTTATTACGTGTTTATGTAAGACAGTTACCAAAATTCAATTATTCATCTATTTAACGTGTTTTCAAGCCGTTTAAATTAAAAATTTGCGACTTTTTCAATGTTTTACTTGAGTGAAATGTGAATTTCAAATTTCATCCGATCAATGTGTTTATTTTTACAATTATCGATGTAATCACTTGACGTGTGCATTTGAACTATAGTTTGTTTAATTAGAAGGATTCATAACAAAGATAAACGTGTAAATTTCAATTAGTTGGTTAAACTTTTCAACCCAATAAATGAAAATTTAACCAGCTGTCACATTACATTTTTCTGAGGAAGAAATTGGCGAAATGGCAAAGATTTATCAATATTTTCTGAAAGGTTAGTAAAATGAAGTTTTTAATATATTAATTGCTTCTGTGGTTATCAAGTAGACCGTAAACAACGTGTAGAAGTCAAAAATATCCAATGTTGATGGAAAAAGCATCACTTACGGCAATTTCAAAGGAACTATCACGCAGGATTCGCGCAGTTTTTTTTTTTTAATAAATTCTACAAAAATGCAATAATCGACAAAAGATAGGTGAATTCATTGGCTATATAGAACTATATTCAGTTTGTATGTCTCGTCTATATAGAACTATATTCAGTTTGTATGAATGCGAGAGGAAAATTTTCAAAACGGGCACCAAAAAGTTCGAGAAATCAGAGGAAAAAGTTTCAAAATCCGCTGTCGCTCCAGAGGACGCTTACATCATTCTTTGCTTACTTGCATTCTTTGCGGATCTCCACATTTCTCACACGATCTACCAACGACGACTTCGACTTCTAACCCTTCCTGATTTATATTTATGTCTTCCACTGGAATTATTCTGAACTCTGTGGATAGGACAAATTATGAAAAAACCTGAAGTGCTCGTTAGCAAAATGAATACGATATTTTCACAAGGTCAGATAGGCACTCCGCGATTAGATCTCAGTTAGTTGGATGGAGGTACATAATAGAATCTTTTTATAGTTTTTTACAGTCTCGGTTAGGAAGAAGAGCTAAGTGTATCGCTATTGTGTGCAAATTAGGTCCGGTAGATATAGTAATCCGCCAGAAAGCTTTTAGAATTTATTTTATTTTACAATTCAGTTCATACTCAAGCAATATGCGAATAAATTATAGTTAGGTGTACCATCAAGGGCCTCTGCTCATAAACTGAAAAGAAACCAGTTCTCAACGCAATTGCAATCAACCTCCAACAAAATCGATATTTTTCTGATCTGGCATGTCAAAACTTGATAGTTCGTGAGTCGCTACCATGGCAACAATGAAACTGAAAAACCAGCACTGCTGGTCGCCGCGGCAGTGGAGTTTCAGTTGCATTGTTGACAGGTTGCCATGGTAGCGGCTCAAGAATTGTCAAGTTTTGACATGTCAGATCAGAAATATATCGATTCTGTTAAGGAGGTTGATTGCAGTTGCCTTTGCCAGTTGCCTAGCTTTCTGTTCGGTTACTCTATGAGCGGAGGCCCTTAAGCTTAAAAATGAGTTCACACTCCAGTTCTAGAAAAATATCCACATTTATCAATACTGCTTGCTCCTTAGAATAGGTTCCATTAAAATACCTGAAGAACAGACTCAGCAAGCTTTCATTGTGTCTATGCATTAGAGATGGCAATCGGTCTGTTAACATCGGATTGTCAATCAGACGAACCACCCCTTCTTTGCGCAGAATCGAGTATTTTTGGCTCATTTGAGTATTATACTCAATTTGGGAGGTGGATATATGCTAACTAAAACCTCTGCCATAGGTCACCCCAAGTGGTTTGATGTTACATTTGGTGACTTAGTAGGGGTGACAGGGCTCATGGGGTGAGGTTTGTCTAGGTTTTGGTGGCGGATGCGTGTGGCCTTTTTTCTGTGTGGCCGGCCCATTTGAAATAGACTGGTTTTGTTTTTTCCAGCTGGAATCTCTCAACCCATCTCCTTGCATCGTTGGTGTGATGGATTCATTCTTAGTCATTCCTGGACTCATTAACCCCCAGATTCCTACCCACCCTTCATACATTTTTCCCTCTCAGAACTTCCTCTCCTCGCTTTCCTTAAAAATACCCTCCACAAAGTATCCCTAAAGTTGACACAGGAAACTAGGGAAATTGTTTTCTCAGGGTCTTCTGTGCGGAACTAATGTAAAAAATATTTGGTTTTCAAGTTGGGCGTACTTCAGATTTGTGCAGGGTGCACGAAAAGCGTGTGTTGCCGGCCTCGCTTTAAATTAATATTGCATGATAGGACACCATTCAGAAGATTATTGGCCACAAGCAAAAACAGAAATAATTGCTTCTCTACGAGATAAAAAAACACTATTTTAACAAATCAAAAAGCATAAGTATTTAATTGTTTTGATAGGTACACTTTTGAAAAATTGTCTTCTTTCGCCAATATAGAAAATTGTTGGCATGTCAATTACATCTATTGGCCTCTGTAGATGACATATTATATTCACTTCCCAATAATAACATCTCTCCGATAGAATCATATTAGAAGGTAAATAGAGTTATATAGGAACGTTACGGCTTACAAGGCAATTTTCAAACTGACAGTTGAAAAATTTGACATTTGACAGTGTGAAAATGGTCTTATAAGCCAAAAAAACTGTCACAATAATAAAAAAAACTAAAATACCTGCAGAACTTAATAATAAGATTATCAAATTTGATTAAATATAATTTAAAATATAAATAAATGGTGTTCTACGAATTAATCACAAAAACAATGAATTACAGAGCAGTTACAATAAAGCGGAATACATTATCTTAGGGTACTGTCTATCGCCAACTATATCGAGACACTATCTTCTTGGGTCTAAGGGATTTTAGACGTGTAAATGCGTTTAAGTGAGTAAAGGTAAAAAATATTATACCCATTGTGAAATTGGTTTCCTCATTTGAAGGTTAGAAAATTTAATATCCTTGACTGAAGATGCAATCAGGAATTACCAAGTTTAAAAAGATAGCCACAGCATTGTGCATTGTTACCTCAGTATCGAATGCCCACTCAACTAAAGATATCTTTATCTTTTTGAATAATAAACAAATTATTAACTCTGCAGAAGGCGTACGCTGATGGCCTTAACCGTATTCTGCAATTGAGATATCTGTAAATGAAATAATAATATCATCTTGGATATTTGATACAGCATTACCTCAAAACCCACGAAAATCAAGATGAATGAAATAATCTCGTAACAAATCTCATAAAGTATGTAATCATTGTACATTTTATATGTAACTGTGGAACAATCAGGGTTTTTCTTTGTTATTACCTTTTTATCTTATTCTTTTTCAAGAGTATATTGATGTTCAGAAGTTGATAGTTATTTCGGGTTGCCAGCCAACTTTTTCGGGGACAATCTCGGCTTCTCCCTATCAGCAAAGCAAGCTATCCAATGTTGTTTTCACTCCAACAGTCATCATGTATTGTTGGTGCTATGCTACTAAAATAATTCTACTTGGGGTTGGCGATTGTGGTGGTAATACAATCGATGTAAGTCTTGATTGGAATACTTAGGCACTAATTTTATACTACTTTGCAACACGTGGATTCTCTGTAGAAACGGGCAGATGGGTTAAAAGGTCACAATACGAGTGAAATACAGTAGAATCTGTTTATTATGACTCCGCATACATTGCCCAACCGCTTAAGGGGGTATTCTAGTCTAGAAAAAAAAAAAATTTTTTTCTTCATATTTCCAAAGTTTAAATATTCAAAAATATCTCCTAAGGATTTTTCGAAATTCGCATTATTTTAATAGTTATAACCATTTTAATGTCGCGGTTTAGATCTAACCAAAATCTAAAAAGAACAAAATTTTAAACGCATTTTTCTCCGAACCACCTTTTTCGGGACGGTTGACACGATATCTCAAGTTCTACTAAACCAATTTACTTGAAATTTGCTGTGAGCATTCTCTATACATTCCTCTATGGCGGGAACTAGAACTATAACAAAATTTCAATTTTCACTATATTTAAAAAAATTCGAAAGTCAAAAAACTGGTACAAAAACGTGTTTTTTATTTTAAACAGCCGCCATTTTGCGATTTTTTTTTTACTTTTCCTTAGTTCGGGCCATAGCCGCATTTGTTTGGATTAAGAGTTATTTTTTTATTTTTTTTTAAATTACTGGGAGGGTTGCAATCGTGTCAACCAGGGCGCGCCATTTTTTTGAGACCCCCCACTTCAACACCCTGTAACTTTTTGAGTTTTTAATTTTTTCGTTCGGATCTTTTTTTAGTGGATTCTTTAATGTTTAATATATATTTTCTTAAATAAAAGTTGGTAAAAATATTATTGGTTTTTTTTTATTGCACCTGAAAAAACACCTACATTTCGTGCTTCTAGACTAGAATACCCCCTTAATATGACGTAATTACGCAGCGAAGTTTGGATATAATGACTTCGCTTATAGTGATATGTCGCTTATTACGACCCATTTTTAATAAATTATGTCCTAATTTCATGGAAAATTATTTCGGTTATAGTGACCGACATGATTACTAACACCTTCGGCAGTGTTCGGGAGGGTCACGTGACGCCCGACGACGTTAATATGCTGTGTTTCTCTCGTCACGAGTCTTAAAATGCTCTTTTCTCTCGTCACGAGTCTTAATATGCTGTGTTTCTCTTTATTAAAATAAATACATACAAATATACCCAACAAAAACAGGAGGTTGTTTATTTTCTACAAAATGCTTTGTGTGACGTCCGCTTAGTATGACGTTTTTGTCATTTCCCTTCGATGTCATTATAAACGGATTCCACTATATTTCATAAGCTTTTAGCATAGGAGCAGGTTGTATCAGAGTTGTAAAAAGGTTCCATGACAGTTGATCCTCGGACAATTGATCCCCCGGCATACTTATATAAAATGTGCAATCGCTTTAGGGAAAATAATTACACAACATATGGCTAAGTGACCCCGTAGGGATGTGCAGAGAGGATGTACCGCCGAATAACAAAAAATAAAACATATTTTCATTCAAATGCATCAACGAAAAATCTACTTCTCTATTTACTGTATGTACCAGCGCATAATTACAAAAAATGGACATTGTTTATGCATTCCTTTGATATTCATACCAACTTATTATTAAGGATATCTTTTACGTTTGAAATTGATAAAAATGCACAAAATTTATAATTTTATAGTAGGGAAATATAATTTCGGGGATCAATTGTCGGGTCACCGTAAAAAATAAGTCGTCTCAAAGTGGCATGACCACAGTTTGAACATGGCCTTGGAAGCGGAAACAGCTTTTACAATAATAATAAAAAAAAAACTAAATTATCTTCAGACCCTAATAATAAAATTGCATTTAAATTAAATTTAAAAGTAAATATTTTTTTATGGAGTTCTATAAATTGAACACAAAAATAATTAATAATGTCCGATTCTTCATGAAACAGAATTTAAAGTATTTTGTTACCATTCTATTCTGCTTCTAGCTTGGTTAAGCCTCGATTACATTGAGCGAGTTTACAAGCTACAAGCCGGCGAATTCACTATCTGCTAGTAAACTCGCTCAGTGTAATCATTTAGCTAACTAGCAGATTTTACATTGAACAAGTTTACTAGCAGATAGTGAATTCGCCGGCTAGTAGCTTGTAAACTCAATGTAATCGAGGCTTTAAGAGGAATTTAAACGCCATAAATATTTCGATTCTCATGCCTTCAAAATTTAAAATCACACGTCTTTTTGCACGAGGCAAGTAAGCGAAAAAGTGATTTTTATTTATTTTGTGCATAATTTTATAAGAACGTAAAAAATTTAGAACAAACAAAACCTCAAAAATAGTCCTAGACATAAAAGGGTATTTTTTAAAAATTGTTTCTTATATTACTTCATAGTTAAGTCACGCAAAAACATTTTTTTAGTGTATTTTTTGATGTTCATAATGTAAATCGATTCGTCGTAAAGATTAATCTAAATAGGATTTCACGTATAGATTCATCTTATGCGCACTTTGAGTGATGTTTCGCAAAAAATGGTGACATAAAAATAACGCAAGTATTATGTACATTGTACATGTACATATCGTTATTATTAATAAATGCAGCGGCGAAAGGCAAAAGAGACTGGAACGTTTTTTTCAAACAATATTTTGTCGGTAGTTCTAAATACAGCAATCACGAAAACTACATTAGGAATTAAGATGTTTTGCCTTTTCAAATTTGGCTAATAAAAAAACACAGTAATCTCTCTGCCTTTTTATGTTGTGATGATGTTATGTTCAACATTTTAAACTTTCACTGAGCATTTTTATTTTTAACGACTTTATTCCGAGCTCGCATAAAATGCTTTCATCAAATAACTTGCAAGTGAACGCAGTTATGCAGAAAGCAGCTAGCCACAAAAACTCAAATATAGATGAAAGCACTTTTGTCTAAAGATTGAATAATCAAATCTACACAGCACCAAGGTTGTTTTTTACTTCAAAAAGTTATAAATAAGATTAATATAAGGATTTCGCTTTCGTATAACTTTAAAGTGGATTTAAGTGTAGAATTTTAGAGATACTTTTTTTCCGATCTGGCTGATTTCAGTATATACACATTACTTCCAAAAACACTTAACATATATACATTTACAAGCAACGTTAGGTAAATGTTAGGTCCTGATTAGGTAAATATCACCGTTCGAATGTTAGGTATATTGCTGAAATTGACCAGTTGACTCTGGCCGTTTTCTGATATTTTGAGAAATAAAATATATTATTTTGAGATATAATATATTATTAAAATATAATATTTTGAGAAATAAAATCACACTAGCTGAAGTCCCAGGTGATGCCCGCGCTTTAAACAGAGTTTTTGAAATCAAATGTAGACATTGACCTTCCTCTTGTTTTGAAAGTCAGATCTGCAAAATTTCATCAACCTCGGCATAAAACTGTATTGCATACAAATCAAATCCACCCCGCCCACTTGCCAGCCCACTCGTCCACCACATACAGACATTCTTCTTTATATATTATATATTTCAACCAATTTACACAAAACCTTGACAAATTATAAACCTAAAACTTTTTCATGAATCGTTCTATCTATTGGTAAAAACCGCATGAAAATCCGTTTAGTAGTTTTTGAGTTTATCGCAAAGTTAATTAGTCCCCCTAAATTATAATAATTATTAAAAAAAATGTGCATTATTTACTAATTTCAAACCTAAAATCGACTTAAAAAATTCCTTTAATTATAAGTTGATATATGTATTATTGTATATCAAACGGATTTATTCACAGTGTCGATTTTTTTTGTATTTATTCGCTGGTATATACAGTATATATACAAGTAGTTTTATCCTTGAAGCATTTGAATGAAAATTTGTTTTATACTTTTGTTGTTCGGCGGTACATCCTCTCTGCACATCTCTACGGGGACATTTAGTTATATTTTGTGTAAGTACGTATACCGTATTTTCCCTAAACCGACTGCATATTGTAGGGGAAGGCCGGGCATAGTAAACAGCCCAGGCAAAGCTCCCATCGCGCCACGAGGTCGTAAACAAATAGAGCTAGCGCGAGGACACGCGTCGTTTGTAAAAAAAATAATAAAAATTAAAAAGTGAACATTGTTTACGACTTTTCAAGGTGCGTTATTCTGTAATTACTCATGTTTATAAAGTACTACTGTATCGGCTTGATTCTATCTTCAAAGTGCACGTTTTCTTCTAGAAATGCTGCTAGTTTATTGGAAATTTGTTTCTAGATTTGATTTTAGGTTAGGTTAATTTCAACAAGTACTCGCTGGGCAAAGCAAACACGGATAAAGTGGACACTGTATCCACTTTGCCCAACAGGTGTTCGTTTTGATTTGATTTTGATGATTGGCTAGCAGGATTCAGAAAAAGGAATGCTCAAATCACCTTAAGAGTCCCAGAAGAGACGTTGGTTGCTAGAGTTAGTGGCTTCAACCGATCACAAGTGGAAAGATTCTTTGAGTCCACTTTACCCGGTGGATTGGGCAAAGTGGATAGCGGTACCGATGTTGAAAGAACTGATGTTACGTAATTTTTGTTGATTATATTAAAAACTTTAATAAACATTGTTTCAAACTCAGTAATAACTTTTCTCTATCTATATCAGCTCTCTTCCCATAGCCCGCCAAATGTTAAAGTGTCCGCTTTGCCCGGCCTTTCCCAATGTGAGTACACCCGAAGGATCAACTATAGAGAGCTCAACTGTAATGGAAGCGCCGTGAGCGCTGTCGACAGATTTTTAAATGTTTTTTGCGATCAACAAATATTTCGGGGCTATTAATATTTTTTTCTTTGAAAGCGTTGGCTGTTTTTAAAAGAACGCAGAATTGACCATACTCCATCAGATGACAAAATAACTTTTTTTTTGTGAGCTGGTTACTTTCTGTTTAACTACACTTCAAATGTCTCACGGCTAATGATGGATATATTCAAATCTAAAGTTTATCGTTCAATTAAAGATGCAGATTTACAAGGTAATTAATGTTTTAGTATCTTGTGAAGGAATAAATTGATATCCGACAGTAATTATGTTGAACTAATGTCAGATAAATGTAATAAATTATGCGATAGAGTTTATTACATCCTGTGGAAGTTCATATAAGACTTCCTTAGGTACCATCTTATTTATGTAATAACATTTTGATTTTGACATTCTAACATTATGACCATTTGAAACTTGTGCCATGTAGTTTATTATAATGTGTTGACGAATTTATGAGGAGAGTGATATGTTTTCAGTCCAATCAAACCGACAATCTCTCTTCAAGATGAAAGTCATTATTTTTTACGATCTCTAGTATAAAGACACCATAGACTGTAGACCAAATTGTCGTAAAAGTTCATATTACGAAATCATTAAGACCTAGGCTATAAATCACAAAACATTAAAATGCAGCTCAACATTTTTACGAGGGGAAACAACGTTAATCTTTGGGGATGCTGTGTGGAGGGTCTTTTTAGGGAAAGGAAGGAAAGGGACTTCAGGGATGGAAAAAGGAGTGGATTGGAATCTGGGAATCATGTGGCCAGGAGTGACGGACGTATGAATTCACCCTCCCACTGCTGTGGAAGTATGGGTGCCGCCGCCCCGGGAACAATTTATTGGATAACCAACATCCCTGCCATAAGTCATCCCAAGTGATTCGCTACGTTTGGTGACTTAGCAGGAGTACCTGGGTTCACGGGGTTTATATGGGTATTGGCGTCCATTGCGTTTGCCCGTCTACTGCGTGGGTAGTAAGGTAGTATCTTCACTTCAAGAGGAACGTATGCGCGGCCCTTTTTGGCCCGTTTCATACAAATCTTAAATTTGGATTTGAGATCAAAATTCTCAACCAAACTGAAAAAGTATTTTTGTAATCAAAAGGTATATCAAATATCTAGTACGGATGCGAGCTACTTTATTTATTTTTGCTTTAAATTATAAGATATAGGCCATTAAAGTTTTTAGTTTTTCATGATTTTAGAAGCAACTTGGGCAATTATTTGTATTTGGTGACCTGATCTGAACAGTCAACATGTCCCCACCTTCCTCTTGTACATATCCTCCCCCTCCCCACTATCTTCAGCCTCATAACGTGCCTCAATTGGAGATGCCATAGTCTGACCGGCTCCAGATGGTTGGGAGCAGTTGAGATTCTTGTGCGGTAGTCACGTAAAAATAAATGTCCAGTCTCACAATATACCTCACTTAGGATTGCCATAATCCCACTGGATCCAGATATTTTTCTCCTAGATTTCATTTTAAAATGGAATCACTTCTTTGAATAATTTTGTACTGCAAAAATTTACTTGTTTATTTTATTTTATCCTTACAATATGTAAAAATCTACTTCCATCATTATAAGATTAAATTATTACTTGTCCAATGATAGAGGACTTAACCTGCCGCGGAATTGAGCTCAAGGCGCCTGAGTTTCCAACTACTAATATATTTCGATGTACAGCATAAATAGACCCAAACTCAGTGGTGTTCACTATATCTCTGAGACTTATACACAGTTACAGGAAGTTGTTTGTCGGATGCGGGTGGCTTGAGGAGTCGGCCAGTCCGGATCTCTGAGAGACTCGGATTATGTGTGAATACATGTGGGAAACGCAGAGGTTGCTGTATGTCCCACATCCGAGTTGCTACACCACAACCGTACGGAGAAATTACGTTTCTAATGCAACTGTCTAACAGTAAATACATGCTGTCAAATAGTCATAAAAAACAAAATTATGGTCGGATGGGGCGGTGCTATCAGTTAAATTTCTATTGTTGTTTATTATGCTTTGGATAAATTCAAGCTTTTTCTACAATTTCGCTTGCCTCAATGACATTGAGCGAGTTTACAAGCTTCTATCTGGGAAATTCACTATCTGTTAGTAATCTCGCTCAGTGTCATCGTATTACTTACCAGCAGATTGTGGACAATCTACGAAAAAAGTTGAAAGGTGGTCAACTTTACTCGCTACTCGCTCAAGATGGCGGCATACCAACAGCTGATTTTGTAACTGTCAGAAATAGTTCGCGCGGGAGCCGTAATTCTTGCGACAGGCTAGCGTGTGGCGCTAGCTGCTAGCTCAAGTTTTTTACAAAATGTCGACCAAATTGGTTCGCGCGAGAGTCGTTATTTTAGCTGCTACTATCGCTACTGAGCGAGTAGACAGTTTTGTGTGACATCATGACAATCTCACTCGCCGATTCACCCGCTTTTAAACTTACCGGTTAGTAGCATGTAAACTCGCTCAATGTAATAAAAAATATAAAAAATAAAGCCTCTTTATTAAATATTTCTGGCTTTCACCCTTCAAGGAAGTTCTTGTCCATCATTTAAAATTATGGACAGAGGAAAGGCGAATTTAAATGTTAATTTTATTTAAATGGACAAAATAAAAACTGTACGGAAAATTGAAGCTGGGTTTAGACTTAGAAGAGATGAGATGTTGAATGGAGGGGATGCACTTTTATTTAATGCTTGATAGAAGAGAGGATATTTGTTTAGAGAGGAAAAACCAAGAAATATGTGATCCAAAGTTATAAAAACACTTTTAGACCACATGTATAATCTGGGGAGTCAGGACGTGAATTTTAAAAAGGAAAAAAGGAACGGAATAATTGATTTCTCGGAAAAATGGTGGAATTGTTGAAACAACGGTTTTGATGGGTTAGTTCTTTGTTTTGTGGAATAGCAGGCTTCCTTGAATTAAATAAAAAAAATGTGAACGCGTACAAGAAACAAAACAAAATCCTGTTAAATGGCTTTTTTATGGTTTCTCTTAATTAACTTTTTTCTTTCGTGTAAAAATTATTGACAAATAAATAAAAATTACTCTCACACTTGAATTGACCATTTCTAGATTCCGTTTTCTTATTAGACTTTTTTTATATTAGACTAAGACCATTAAGATTAATATAAATGTTTTTTTTTTTTTTTTGGGGTGTTATGCCGTGTTTCGCTACCTCCTTCTTTAGCCAACGTTTCGGACAGCGTTACAGTGTATATAAATGTTAGAAATATTTCGATTCTCATGCCTACAAAATTTAAAATCGAGCGTCTCATTTGCACGAGGCAAGTAAGCGAAAAAGTGGTTTTTATTTATTTTGTGCATAATTTTATAAAAATGAAAAAAAAGTTGGAACATACAAAACCTCAAAAATAATCTTAGCCATAAATGGGTATTTAAAAAAAATGTTTTTTTTTATTACTTCATAGTTAAATCATGCAAAAACATTTTTTTTGTGGTATACGCTTATATTTTTTGTTATGTAAATAATAATTTTATTATAATTCAAATACATACAAAAGCTAGTAAAAGCTTCAATTTATCCGTAGCATATTTTTTGATGTTCATAATGTAAACCAATTCGTCGTAAAGATTAATATAAATAGTATCTAAATAGGATTTCACGTACAGCTTCATCTTAAGACCTGTGTGATATGGCAATAAACTGATTGATTCATTACCCCAAGGCCATAAGTTCGAAACCTGAATAACATTAACAGGCTTCAAAGAATAATATGTAAACATTAAAATATAAAATGCATAAATAGAGAGTAATCCCTTAGCAAATGATTTTTTTTTCAAATTTGGCCAAAAAATTCTAACTTCGGATTCGATTTCTTCGAAAACGGAAGCTCAAATCAAAAATATATCCATACTAATATTATAAATGCGAAACTGCTCGAGTTTGTTTATGACCTTTTCACGCATAACACAATATAAAGACTTTAATATTTCTTTCACCAATATAAAGCTAAATTATATGCGCAGACTATATTCTGTATATGATGGCAAGCTCTGGCGTTATGAAATTATAAATATTAATATATTATATTTGTTATACGTTTTCTGTCGCTACCAAAAGCGAGTTTTTGCTAACGTCAGAAAAAAATCGTTTCCATGAAAACGATGTTGATATATTTGTGGGCTCTAAGCTGGTAAGTACTCAGCCCCCTGGTCAGCTACAGCTTCAGAAAATTCAAATATTAGAATATGTTTTGTGTTTTTTGGACACGCTTCTGTTTTGCAATAAATGTCAGAAGAGTTCCTACATTAAAAATACAATTCTTTACGATTATAAAGACTGAATAATAAATAGTGTAATTTTTTTATTATATTAACAAACTTCTAAATATTTAATTAAAATAAACATCCGAAATGTTTGTAAGCGCATAAATTCAGAACGAATGAACAAAATTGGATAATTCTTTTTTCTGTGAGCTTTAGCTTTATGAAATTTAGGTGGCAGGCGAGATGTTTGAAAACTGAATGTAAGGGAATGAATGTCTGGAATGCAGGAGGGGGTGGGGGTGGGGGTGGGGAGGAGGGGGGATAATTGATAAGTTCAACCGCTACAGTAATTTCCCGTAATACCATGCGAGCGAAGCCGCGGGGAAAAGCTAGTATACTATAAAATCGACTCTAAATTATGTGTTGTATGCATATTTATCAGTTTCTTGCATCTATTTCCACTAGTTTCCGGACACCATGTAGGTAAAGGCAGACACCCAGTAAATTTGATAGCTAGCGTTTTACCGGCTTTCAGATCAATAAGAGAACAACGGTTTCATTGTCATTAATACAATCATAAATAAAGGTGTTACTTCCGATGGAAAAATCTCCCTCATAATTATATTATTAATAACTATAATGGAGGAGTCAAGATCGTGAAAGACCAATTAACATTATTATTACAGAAGATTATAGCGTCGGCTTTTGGATGAGTAACAGCACACTTAAAATTTGACCGGAAAGTAAAGTAATGATTAGCTTTTAGAGTAATGCTACCTTTCCTCGTCTTAGATGCTTATGCCATGTAGTTTAACTATCGGCTCTCCACACTAGCGACTAAAGGTATGTATAGATATGCTAACACAAATATTGTTTACCTTTTTGTACATTATATACTATAGAATACTCTATGGACTCGATTCAATCAAAGATTTTAGTATTAAAGTTAAAAAGATATTAGTAACATGGTAATAGTTTAAGGCCAGTCACTCCAAATTATGGTATATTTCTAAGAGTTAGAAAAACTTAAGGGTCCACTATTCGAATTTTGACCGATTTCTTACATATTTCCCTTAAACATTTGAAGTTTTTAAGCTCTTAAAAAATATATATGTTATTTTTGAAGGTAAAATCTAGATACGTTCCACGCCGAAACGCAAATTATATGAAATTCCCTCGATAGAAAAAAATCGCAAAGTATGCTCCGAAAATTATTTAAAACAAGTCTATTTCTATTATTTTACAAGGTATATTTGTGAAAAAATTCACAATGTTTCTAAATGATACTTAAGATACGTTTATAGATTTCTGCTCTATTTTAAACGAGTCATGTTTTATTAAGCTTTTTCGCCATTTTCGCTGCGATTTCATCACTTAAAAATATCAGCGCGCTCTGTCCGACATTCGTAATTACACATCTCTCCATTTTCTTCTTTTTCAGCCGAATAGCGCCGCCTTAAGAGAGTTTGCGAATTCGGAGAGTTAGGATGCTAAGTGCTGATCCCAATGTAGATGGCGATCAATCGATACACCCAGCTATTTTATATGGGTGTCCTGTTCCTTGGGCAAATACAGGAAGAATCGGGTTTTGGACAAGCATGAATTAATATTTGGTTATTGTTAGTAGGTTGAGATTTCAAAACATTTTTAAGTAATATTGTTCTTATGAACATTCAGTCAACTACTAAATAAAATGTTAGATGAAACATAAAAAGTTTCGTTTCAGTTTAAAGACCAGGCGTTGATGTTACCTACTAATTTGTATGGTAAGTTTTTCATTGTTCCTGTGTTTTTGTGACTTCTATCTTGCTATATACACACGGCTAAGCCAGCTTGGTATATTAGGCAGAAATTACTGTAAAAATTATTTTCGCATTGGAATGAAATATTTTTCCGGGATAAAAAGTAGCCTATGTCACTTTCCAGTCCTCCAACTATTTCTATGCAAAAAATCACGTCGATATGTTGCTCTGTTGCGACGTGAAAGAAGGACAAACAAACATACATATTTTCGCATTATATAATATTAATTAGGAAGTAGATACTCATAGTAACTGCCTTCAAAGATCATTATTTCATCATAGTAAAACAAAACCCAGCACTCTTTAGAGTGAATGTCCTAATTAAAAAAAAAAAAAAAAACAATATCCATTCACCAGACCTGACCTAAAAGCAAAGAATTATTATTTGCTATTTTTGTATGTAGCTTTTTTAACCTGAAGGCTTATATTTTCTTTAGTGAAAGATAAATACTGCGTAGAAACAATGATATTCTGAAATGTGCCTTTCTCTTCTTCCCGGGGCTTAAGCTTTTAAAGTAACAATGTAACAATCAATAAATAAATAGTAATTGATTTTATGGGAGGTGTTCCATCGACTATTTTATGTATATAGCTGCAATTTACATGATAGAAGCACTTCAATAGTAACTACCTATTACGCCCACAGCTATATTAAATGTAAGTAACTTGTAAAACTTGTAGTTCTGTAATCTATACAATTCCCCAAGCCGAAACGGCAATTATATGAAATTTCCTCGAAAGAAAAAAATCGCAAAGTGTGCTCCGAAAATTATTATAAACACGTTTTTTTCAGTTATGTATTTTAAAAGTTATATGTATGACAAAATTCACAGAGTTTTATGAAATTTTTGCTCTATTTAAAACGAGTCGTGTTTTACTAAACATTTTCACAATTTTCCTTAAATATTATCATTTTTAATGTAAGCGCGCTCCCTCTTACATTCGTATTTTCATATCTCTCCTTCTTCTTCTTTTTTGGTGGATACACCGGGCCTTAAGGGGTTATATGCAGTTTGAATTTTCAAAAGATCGATTTTTTAAAATTTTATTTCCTTAATTCGAATATATTTAAGTACACACAGAAAATTTCAAATCAATTCGGCGATCATTTTAGAAGTTACACGCCTATTTGTAAAGACGTATCAAAGCGTTTGAAAGTAGGAGGCAAACTTACGCGTTTTTCTCCAAACTATGTTTTTAAAGTCGGTGATTAAGATTTCTCGGAAACGCCTGAACCGATCAGTCTCAAATTTTAACACAAGCTTTTTAAGTATATTGCTTTGTAATTAATCGAAGGTGGTTTCTCAACGATAAATATATATATTTTTATTAACAATTTAAGGCCAAAATTTTGGTCAAAAAACGTTTTATTTTTGAGAAGCCGTTATTTTGTCAAAAAAAAATTATTTTGCTTACTCCTTCGATTAATTACAAGAGTATACATTATTTTAACGAAATCCTTTTGATTTTTTCATTTTAAATGATACATTCCAAAGATATCGTGGTCCAGCCTTTTTTAAGAGGAGCTCCTGGAGATCAGCTGTTTTAGGATCTCTCAAAATTATTATTTTTACAAAAAAAAAATTCTTAAAATACAGTTAAAAATTATCATAATATGTGTACAAATTTTTACTATAATAAATTTAAAAGTCTTCTCGGGAAAAAATCTTGAAAAATCGCTTTTTTGGGCCTCCTGACTGTATATAACCCCTTAGGTCACTGCATGGATGATACTTTAAGTACATCCTCGTAATAAGAAGACAAACAAATGTTATTCCATGATTGGTATTATTCAAGAGACTGAGAAGAAATCCATCTCTAAGTTCTCATGGCTTAGGAAACGCCGTATAAGCCATTTTTGTGCCAATGTATCTACATAATTATGTCATACACGACCTGTAGACAGGGTTGCGCCAAACACAGGAGCAAAGGTATTTGTGCATCTTGCGCCAAAACGGCCATTAGGTCCAATTGATCCGACGCCAATTGGCTGATCCAGACAATTGGTCCGCCGACAGTTGGCCAGCCGACAGTTGATCTCCGAACAATTCATTCGACGGAAAGTTGACCCCCGAACATTGGAGGGGACTCCACCACTTTCCCAACGGCGTTAAAAGGAAACATTCCTCGTTCACCGCACACGTCATGACTCTACTTTTTTATTGTACCGAGCTACATTTATTTGAACGACTCTAGACCCTTCAATGTCCATGCATACGCGGTTAGTAAGTAGTACAGGGTTAGTACCCTCCGAACAGTTGATCCCTCTGCCAATTGATCCCCTGAAAGATTATTTCTTCAAATAAGTATGCAAAGAGGATATACGGCCGAATTACAAAATACGACGTACTTATATGTGCAGTCTGTTTAGGAAATACGCTCCATCTACCTACACATAATATAATAAACAGACTGCACATATAAATACGTCGTACTTTGTTATTCGGCTGTATAGCCTCTCCGCATGTTCCTTCGGGAACTAATTATTGTTAGTAAAATATTTTTAGGAAGTAGACGACAATACTAAAAAATAGAATTCTAATATGTACAGGGTGCGGCAGTATAACTTCCTTTTTTGAAATACGCGCCACTCAGTCGGTTGATGTCGTAGCGGAGCGCTAGTGGTCTCGTTCGAGAGGCGGAACTATAAAGTTTTGTCGAATTACGAAGTGGAATTCGGAAGCTTATCAATTTACTAGATAAAATAACAAGCTTTCGAATGAGATTTATGTTTTTTTGTAGAAGAGCGTCGATATGTCTAGAAATGGATTTCAAAATGACAAATTTCCGGTCGAGTCTGGTTGTGCCTTAAACCTTCAAATTGAACCTGTTTTTGGGTGTTTTTAGATTTCCACGGCCAAAAGTATTTTTATTTGTTTTTGGGGTGTTGTGCCGTGTTGCGCTACCTCCTTCTTTAGCCAAAGTTTCGGATAGCGTCACAGTGCCCATCATCAGGGCACATTTACACATCTGTCCTGATGATGGACACTGTTACGCTGTCCTAAACGTTGGCTAAAGAAGGAGGTAGCGCAACACGACATAACACCCCAAAATCAAGTAACGAAAAAAAAAACTGTTTTTGAGTAGGTACCCCAATTTCATTAAAAAAATTAAGTTTTATTTAGATATTTACTTTACAAAAGACCGGTATTCCTTATTTTGACAATTTATCCCAACACTCTATTTCTTCCAGTTCTTACTAAAATTATTTCTTTGTTCCAGTATTCGCCAAGAATGCGGGTCTACCCCGTCCCCTCTGACGTAGGCTGGTGACGTCACCTCCCCTCCCCCGCCCCCCCGACATGATCACGGCCCGGCCTCCTTGGCCGCGGGGGCCCGGGGCCCTACTGCTGCTCGTGGTGTTCCTTTTCACCAAGCCGATGGATGCCCAGGGTGAGTAATTACTATGATATTGAGATGGCGGAATAATAGTTGAGTATTTTCATAACATAAGAACTTTAATTTATTTATTTTTGTAAGAGTTTTTTTTACATTATCTCCACACAGGAGACCCTGAGGAAAACAATTTCTCTCGGGGCCTATGTCATCTTTGGGAATGCTGAGTGGATGTACTCTAGTTCTGGGAAGGAAAAATGTAGGGTAGGATTACCAATGGTGAACATACACCCAATTATGGACTGTCAAATTTAAATGGCGAAAAATAACTTTGCCAGTTAATTAAAATACGTACTTCTAAATTACAAAGGAATCTGAATTCATTAATTTGGAATAATTAATGTAAAGAACTAAATAGTACCATTATTCAATGGATAGATTCGACCCCATCATTAAAGCACAAAAACTTATCATAAAAATTATTCTTAAACTGCCTCTTACTACCAGCACTGATACGATCTTCAATACTTTCAACGTTATGGACATTAAACAACTCTACGCAAGATCCATATTAGTTAATTTACACAAGAACAACAAAACATCATACAAAACAACACAAACAATGCACAATACCCGAGCCAAAAACAAAGAACTTCTCCAAACTCCTTTTTCCAAAACTACCTTTGGACAAAGACACTTCAAATACATAGCTTGCAAACTATACAATACACTACCAGCTACAATCAGACAAACTGAATCCTTGACAAAATTCAAACAAGACGTAAAGAAATGGATTGTAAGTATTGGACGCCACACTACTGCAAACATCTGTAAAATAAATCATAAATAGACAGTAAACAATTTGCATACGACCTAATCCATGTAAAATAATTTAAAAATAGAATCATGTCAAATTAATTAATCAATCCAATAAATAGATTTGACAGGATTTACTATTCACTGTACATCATCTCTTCCCACATTTACATAACTCTCTTTAAAGTATTTACCCACACTTCCAAATCACCTTTCCATTTTTATAGTATTCAATTGAATTTGTATGTAACTTAAAATATTCCTGTAATTTTAAATATGTACCTCTAAGCCTGTCTCAACACAGGTATGTCCTAGTGAGACAGGCATCAATTAAACCCTATGTAAAACCCTATGTTTATAGATTAATAAAATAAAAAAAAATAAAAAAAATAGTCCTTAAACCGACACACTGCGGTGTCCAGGAATCCGACCCTCCCACTGCAGTGCAAGGCGAAAGGTGGAGAGAGTCCTACTGGAGGGGCAAAATGGTCTCCCTCGGTTCCATACCAACTCAGAATCAAATCAACTCAACACCTCTTTGAAAAGTCGTTAAAAGTTATGAAAAATATCCTATAACCCTAACCTGACGTAATGCATTTAACCAAATATATTTTTTCATCACTTTTAATGTTTTTTCAAAGAAGGTGTTGAGTTGATTTCATTCTGAGTTGTCGGGTCACCGGTCTTCCTAACCCAGTCCCTCCCGACGCCACGCAGTAAGTGGGCATACGCATTAAGGTGGGTCATTTAACAAAAACATTATTTTTAAATTCTAAGAGCGGTAAAAGGGTGCCAAATGAGTTCAAAACGACATGTTTAAAATTTTTTAAATTTCTGATACGATCTTCTTCCTCCGGATTCACTTCAAAGTTTCGAAAATTTTAATATTTTCTTAAAAAAAAAATTTTTTTTTTTACCGAACCATATTTTTTGTAATCTTCCATAATGTAGTATATTTTGACGAAATCATTTACAAGTTCCAAAATTGAGTCTCGCAAAATATTGCCAAAATTTGAGATTAAGAAAGATTTTGCTGGTATTTGAATAGGTACACTACGTTGAGATAATTTGAATTATATTCAAATATATTTTTTAATAAATAAATGAAAATATTCCCTCTATTTCGTGTTTTATTAAAAATAATTCATTTTTAATGGTTTAGCTAACATTTTTTTAAGATTTAACAAGTGTGGGTTTTTCTCTAATATGTGAAATTTCAAACCGGAGGAAGAAGATGATATTCAAATATTTAAAAAAAAAATTACGTGATTTTATATCTCCATTTAACACCCTTTTATCGCTATTAGACAAATCAAAAAAAGAAAAAAAAAATCCCCATACAGCCGTGACCCACCCTAATACGCATCCGCCGTTAAGACCTAGAAAAACCTCACCCCATAACCCGGGCACCTCTGCTAAGTCACCAAACGTAGCGAATCACTTGGGGTGATATATGGCAGAGATGTTGGTTATCCAATATTCCTGGGGCGGCCGTAGCCATCCCCACCTCCCAAATTGAAAGTATGAACGCAAATAAGAAACAACTTTTTAAAAATAAAATTTTATGGCTAAAATTATCTGTAACAGTTTCCATTGATTAACTTTCTTCTGTCTTATAAAATTATTCAGAAAATAAATAAAAACCATTTTTACGCTTGAAATCGTGACCTCTAGCCTCCGTTTGCTAAGCAATTACTATGCCTATTACCTATATTAATGGCGATATAAAGCACACTAAGAATACATACATTTTTCGGTCAGTTTCATACAAATCTTAATTTTGGATTTGAGTTCAAAATACCCAACCAAACTGAAAAATTATTTTTGTAATCATTAGGTATACCACATGTCTAGTACAGATGTGAAATATTTTATTTAATTTTGCTTTAAATTATAAGATATATTTTAGGCCATTACAGATTTTAGTGCTTCATGAATTTAGAGGCAACTTGGGAAATTATTTGTGAGACAATTAAAAATATAATTTTAGTATATTTGTTTTCGAAACACAATAAAAAATAAAATAAAAAAGAAAACATCGTTAAAAATGCATTTTTGGGAAGTAATTGTAATATATAAACGACAAATTTTTGTTCCGCCGTGAATAAGTAATTTGTATTTTTTACACCCATCAAAATGATTTTTTTGTTAATTTTTATTTTTTATTTTATATTTCTATGATAAATCAAGTAAAATAATGTTTATGTTGTTTTTCATTTTCTCACAAATAATTGCCAAAATTGCCTCTAAAATCATGAAACATTAAAATCTTTAATGGCCTCTATCTTATAATGTAAAGAAAAAATAAATAAAGTAGCTCACATCCGTATTAGATATTTGATATACCTTTTGAATACAAAAATAATTTTTCAGTTTGGTTAGGTATTTTGATCTCAAATCCAAAATTAAGATTTGTATGAAACTGGCCGAAATGGGCAGCGCATACCAATTACTGAACTGGACACCGAAGACCACTATTCTTCTAGTTTGAACCTTGTTTGTGGCAACTAAGCAACAAATTATAATAATTAGTACCATCCTACTTCTGCAGCAGACAAAACGTGATTTAGCAATAAGAATTCCATCAACAACAGTCGTGATAGGCGATAACAAACGCAGCTGCAATTTATTAAAAGAAAGTAAAGATGGATTGCGACGTCCACTGTATAAAGAAGTTTGTAATTAAAGTGTACTGGTTTTTTTACCCATCTCAACTTTATAAAATACTGCACATCTCGTCTTTCATTAAATTCTGAGCTGATTATTTCTGCTTTTGGAACCAGATATAAACTATAAACACAGCTTATTAGAAATAATATCCATTCATTATTTGGTGTTTTTGCATTGTTATTTTTTTTATAAATTACTAGCTTCGAACAGCATTAATAGGGTAACGTCTGTATGGTTGAATTTCAGAACCCGGCTTCGAGTGCATGTCTGCCGCCGCGCCCTACGCACCGCGCCACATAAACATCTGTGTACGTGAAGTTTCAATTCGTTTCGGTTTCGAATTCAAGAATTCAAACATCAAAAGATGTAGCCACTTCCGATAGCAGGTCGCATGGGGACGTGCCCCAGGCATGTATAAGTGCTACAGATTTGTGAATTTTTAGTATTTCTCCGGACATGGAAAGATTGACGGTTATATTCAGTTGTGAATAATAGTATCAAGCAACTATATATTACGTATGACGTCATCGCCTGTCCCGGTTACTTTGTCCCGGTGACTAGCTATCATTGGATGACAATGGATCCGAGTATCGCGCTATTTTTAGAACCAGTTTTTAACTGCTAGTTACTATTTACTACCCAGAGATGAAATCTCCGAGTCTTATGTATGGTAAAATCATGCGTGATCGTGTGAGAAATGCGAAGAAAGATTAAGAAAGATGATTTGGGCATGAAGAGCGAATGAACGAACAAAGGTGTAAGTGTAAGGAGACGCAAATAAATAAGGAGTAAGAATGTAAGGAGATTCTGGTAGAAGAAGTCAGGGAACGCCCGAGGAAGACACGGCACCATCAAGTGAATCAGATACTCTAAGTCGGGCCATGTCAAGAGTCCATGAGAAGAGTATGTATGAGACGATGTTTGAATGTGAATGAACCAAGACCGAGAGTTTAGCTCTCTGCCTCTCTGAAACGGCGTGCTTAGATAGTTAAGACAGAAAAGTCATCCATATACAGTACAACAATTGGAAAGATAGGTACCCAACACATAAAGAAAGTTTTAAGTTTATTTAAAGAGTAATAACCGTAACATATAACGTTTTAGAAATTTTATTCAATAGCATCATTCTTGTTCCAACTTTACTGTACAAGAACATCTGTTCTGCGCTGTGTTATCTTAAACCAGTCGTGGCTATGACTACGGCGTAGGTTTATAGGCACGGCCAACTCAACGCAGTGGCAGATCAACACACCAGACCTTTGAAAAGTGATATTATACATAAGGTCATGAATATTGATGAAAAAAAACTAGGTTAAGTAAGTTAGGAAGGGCTATTTTTCATTACGTTTAAAAAGGGTGTTGTTTTGCCATAAGACACCGTATTTAAATAAGAATGTAAGATTTCGCTAGGTAAGTTTTTAGTATAATTCGGTTCTGTTAATTTCTGTAAAAAATGTACAAATTTATTATTTTGTACATTTCTGATACCGTTGATTTCACAAAAATTAAATAAATAAATACTGTCCGGGTAGTTTGGAAGGAACCATTAAAAAAAATCGGCATAGTCAATCAAATACATTTCCAAGCTCTCATCAAAATCTTTAGAAATTCTTTTCTCAGCCAATTATCCAGGAATTGAGTCTATGTTTGTATCTATGTTTATATCTCCAGTTTCGCAGTTTGAGCAATGTAAAAGATTTATCTCGTTAATCTCTGTCACAGAAGGTTTAGCATCTTTCACAGAAATTTCTGCATTCTCCTACCTTGGAGAAAGCTGATGTGCAATGATAGATGCGTCTTACAGCGTTGTCACATGTTGATTGCATTTGATGATGCAATTAGTTTGAGCGGTTCTAACACTAAAAAAATCGAAGAAAATCTCTATTCTGCAACTTTTTATGTGATACCGCGTAACAGTCAACTGCTCCCGTATCATCTATTATTATGGGTTCATCAAGTGTGGGTTCGTTATCTATGGGTTCATCAAGTTCATAAAAGCATAATCTGAGATAATCAAGCAAAACTGTCTTATTTTCTTCCAAATTAAAAAAATACTTCAAATTGAAATTAAAACTTAATATAATTAATTAAACACCGGCAAGTGCCTAACATGTTGGTCGAAAAATCCACAAATTGCTATGAATAAATCACCTTTCTCTTCCCCATCTTCTTTCATCTTCCCACTGCCTTCAGCCTCACAACATACCATTGGGGAAGTCATAGTCTCACTGTTTTCAGACGGGAGCAGTTGGGTCTTTTGTGCGGTATTCACATAAAAACAAACCATCCTTGTGGTATTTTAATAATCAAGCAAAACATAATTCTTTTACACTTTTGTTCAATGTAAAACTTGCATTTAATTTATTTTTCACTTTCCATCGTATCCCAGTTGATTATTTCATTGTAAAAGTTGATTTCCGATGGTTCAACATATTTCAACTAACTTTTAAGATCATTTATTCTTTTTTTTGTTCATTGCTAAGTATTCTAAGTGGATAGGCTTTAGAAGTGGGCAACAAATGAGATTCAAAGACAAAAATGGGCCATGAAAACATAATAAAAATATTGAATTTTAGAAACCCGAGTCCTTTTTTCGAGTGCCCGTTAACCCGAGTACGAGGACTTTTTCTTCGATTTATTTTTATATCACATCAGCGGATATCAAATTCTGTGCATATCAATGCACAGAATTTCATTCAATTTATTCATTTTAGAAACATTACAAAATTAACATTTAAAAGCGTTTTAAAAAAAAATACAATAAATGAGATAAGCAAATTTACAATAACAGCAACTAAGCTTGCAGTATAAATTGTGCTTCATTGATGTTAAACATATCGATATTCTAGCATGAAAATACAATAACAGCAACTAAGCTTGCAGTATAAATTGTGCTTCATTGATGTTAAACATATCGATATTCTAGCATGAAAATACAATAACAGCAACTAAGCTTGCAGTATAAATTGTGCTTCATTGATGTTAAACATATCGATATTCTAGCATGAAAATACAATAACAGCATCTAAGCTTGCAGTATAAATTGTGCTTCATTGATGTTAAACATATCGATATTCTAGCATGAAAATACAATAACAGCAACTAAGCTTGCAGTATAAATTGTGCTTCATTGATGTTAAACATATCGATATTCTAGCATGAAAATACAATAACAGCAACTAAGCTTGCAGTATAAATTGTGCTTCATTGATGTTAAACATATCGATATTCTAGCATGAAAATTAGCAAGTTAGTTCTACAAGCCGGGAGATAAAACAGTTTATGCTGTCGGCGACGGAGATAACCATCGGGAACATAGAAACTAATGCTCTCTATGATAGTCAAGTTTTCAACCATCCACGAATCAGTCTGAAGAAATGTGTAAAAGAAGAAGTTATTTGTACGTCAAATGGTGGATCTGGGTATAAAGAAAGAAAGAAGAAGAAAAAAATCCATAAAAATCAGTGGTTCAGGGGCATGTTGTAAAACTGAAGGATGGGGGAAAGGAAATGGATGAAAGTTTATCAGTAATATATTAAGATTAAAATAAATACTATAAAATAGTTTAATTCGTTCGTCTTAATTTTAATGCATTATGTTATGGATCCTTCGTAGTATGCTGTATTTTTAGAGCCTTTTAGTCGTGTTCTTGAATGTCCGGCCAAAACAAAACTCGAATCCAGACGGGGATGGAAAGGGGTGGAGGGGAATGAACTGTTTCCGGTTCCGCTATTATTACGGGAGTGGAGTTTGTGAGTCATACCTGAAGGGGGCTGTGTAGAAACTGCCTTACTTTTGGGCAGAATTAAAATACATACACACAATTACACTCGAGTTTTGCTGTGGTTTATGGTAGAATTTTCCTGTCTCTCCGTTTACGCATTCTTTCGTGTCGTATCAGCGATGGTGTAGTTAAGCATGGTATACTTAAGAACGGTTTTAGGTGGATTTGGTTTTTTAATGAGACTTATTACTTAACTAGCTTTTCCCCGCGGCTTCGCTCGCATGGTATTAAGGGACATTACTGTAGCGGTTGAACTTATCAATTATCCCCCCTCCTCCCCACCCCCACCCCCTCCCGCATTCCATACATTCATTCCCTTACATTCAGTTTTCAAACATCTCGTCTGCCACTTAAATTTCATAAAGCTATAGCTCAAAGAAAAAAAAAATTATCCAATTTTGTTCATTCGTTCGGAATTTATGCGCTTACAAACATTTCGGATGTTTATTTTTAATTAAATATTTGGAAGTTTGTTAATATACTAAAAAATTACTCTATTTATTATTCAGTCTTTATAATCGTTACGAATTATATTCTTAATGTAGGAACTTTAAACTGACATTTATTCCAAAACAGAAGCTTGTCCAAAAAAAAACAAAACATATTCTAATATTTGAATTTTCTATAGCAGTAGCTGACCAGGGGGCTGAGGACCTACCAGCTTAGAGCCCACAAATATATCAATATCGTTTCCATGGGAACGATTTTTTTCTGACATTTGCAATTAACTCGCTTTTGTTAGCGACAGAAAACGTATAATAAATATAATATATTAATATTTATAATTTCATAACGCCAGAGCTTACCATCATATACAACATATAGTCTGCGCATATAATTTAGCTTTCTATTGGTGAAAGAATTATTAAAGTCTTTATATTGTGTTATGCGTGAAAACGTCATAAACAAACTCGAGCAGTTTCGCATTTATAATATTATAAGTATAGGTATATAAGTAAGTATGGATAATACTTCCAGTAATCCTTACGCGCCGCATTATATTTTCACGGCGTTTTTAGTAAGGGCCGTTTCCTCGACTCAGTTTTACGTAACGAGCTACCGACATCTGTTTTTCGTCCCTCATAGAATCAAAATTGATAAATCGTTTCCTACAGCCTCTACGTTAACCCGCCTCACAACGCTGCCCAACTGGATGACGGCATAGTTCACGGAGTTGGTGAGTCTGACCTGAAGGGAGCTGTGTAGAAACTGCCTTATTTTTGGGCAAACTTAAAATACATATACACAAAAATATATTTGGGTTTTACTAAAAAAAAATTAAAATTTACCAGGCACGTTAGAATTTTACAGTCCCTACCTTAACTCGCCTCACAACGATGCCCAACAGGATGGCGAAATGGTTCCCCTGTCTTTACACTGAACAGGTGGGGCGGCACGTGTTTTTTCAACAAGCCTCCGCTATTCTAACGTACCATTTAAAATTTAATTGCAAATAATAAAACGGTGTACTGCGTGTTGAATTTAAACCTTAGTCCAAGGCACTAATCATATACAACCTTAAAGTAAGAACTAGGTAAATATGAAATGTACTTGTCTAATAATTATTATGCATTACTTTGGTACTGTCCATCAGATACAGTAAGCTGCATAACATTATTAACTTTGGTACTGTCCATCAGATACAGTAAACTGCATAACATTATTAACTTTGGTACTGTCCATCAGATACAGTAAGCTGCATAACATTATTAACTTTGGTACTGTCCATCAGATACAGTAAGCTGCATAACATTATTAACTTTGGTACTGTCCATCAGATACAGTAAGCTGCATAACATTATTAACTTTGGTACTGTCCATCAGATACAGTAAGCTGCATAACTTATGAATATCATTTTATAAAACTTGATATTTTAAATATTCGAATCCGGATAAAATTAAATTATGTTTACATTTCTTTGTTACGTTCAGTTATAATGTACTGATTTGTATTAAAATTATATAAAATCACTTCTATGAATTATTTTTTTAAGTGTGACAGTCGTTTCGTGTTGATAACATATACGATTAATGAGACATTTGTGAAAAAAAAGCTGTCATTTTGAAATTTGTGAGTCAAACTGTCGATTTAAATCCAGTCTGCCACCTCTTACCAGACCTGACGGTTCACCAGCAAACACCGCCACCGAAAATACTAACTTATTAGGCAAAATGTTTGCGGAGAGCTCAACCCCCGATGATCAAGGTGCTGTCCCGACATCGATTCATCACTGTGGTTTTCAAATTAAAAAGCTGAAGATCCGGCATCGGGATGTACTCCAAGTCTTAAGAGGGCTTGATGTTATGATAATAAAACTAGTAGGCCTGACGGAATACCTGCCCTGGTGTTGCAAAAAATGCGCTGCAGAAATACCTTTTTTAATACCTTGCTAATTTTGACGAAGCTCTTCAAAATGTCTCTGATGTCTGTGCTCTGTGAAAAAAAATCATTGACTCTGGGCATTGTGATTCTCCCATCTTAATTTATTTATTATTTATTCACGAACTTACGTTCAATTTCAACCAAGTGACACGAAATTTTGGAAAATGTACATTGTAAGAATAAAGATTGGTTTATGAAAGCAAAGACAAACAGATAAAACATAAGAAAATAGAAGTGAAATAGAATTGTCAAGTCAAGTCAAGACTTTGCTAAAAATAGAGTAATATAAAATATCTTCAATTGTTTACTGAGCGACAAAAATCTTTTAGGCTAATGCCAAAAAAATCAAGATCTTGACGTGAGTTGACCAATCTACACATTCTGAATAGTGGTGAATTATAACCATAATTAGTCAAGTGTTGATTGAGGAAGAACGGTCCTTTATTTCTGAGTCTACGAGAAGGTATATTGAATGAGATGAGTTGTAATAAAGTAGGGTGTCAATGATATAGTTGATAACTTTGAAGAAACAAATGAGATCAAATTTTTCCCGACGGTCTTCTAAAGGAGCAAGGTTTAGAGTTTGTTCGATTTCATCATATGAGTAATTGCTTCGTTCTAATCCTAGCCATGATTGCAATAATGACTATAATTTTGCATTTTGAAGCTGACTGTAGTATATTTTAAAAGTAATGCAATAGCTGAAGTCAGTGAGTGTAAAATTGCCAGCACGGGCTAGGAACCAAGAACCCCGCAACGCGAATGAATTCAACCTGTACATCTACAGTCTGCTAAATAACTACTTGCAACTTTATATGGCTTTACCTCTACCTGTGATTGCTTTAGTATGTATACATTACATTACACTACTGCGTAGCGGCCAGCTGCTCACCGGACATATTGTTTTATTCAGGATTATGGAAAAGGGGAGACGATGAGAATGAAATCACAGAAAAAGCATCTGAGAATTGAACTCAGGACCTCTTCATTGCCAGAAAGGTACTCTGACCACTTAGCTAATTCGCAATTTCTAACTGAATCAAACTACGACTGAGAGCTACCAACATTATCTTCATTTTCTTATTATGCCACTTTTCTGTCCTGAAACTCGCCAATTGCAACGGGTTCTGACTTATTTTTACCTAAGTAAAAGATAATGAGACGTACTGAAGTTTAAAAGTGTATATTTGACATATTATCATAATTAATATGTCAAATAAACAGTTCAAAGGTAGTTGAATAATTAGTTCAGGGTTTTGTACTTAAAAAACCAAAATAATTATAAAAAATATAGTGTAATTATAAAAAATAACAAAATACTGTTAACCGAAAAAAATTAAACTATAAACTAGTAAGCCTTTTTTAATGAAAATAATGTTTTATTTCATGCCTTAACTGTATTTTTTTATATGCTCTGAAAGTTCAAATGCTAATAATTCGTTATACTTTAAAATAATTTTTTTTTTCGCTAAATCACATTTATACGACCTAGTCCGAAAGCTACACAAAAGTTAATCATACATCTTTCGGATCTATTTATTTATTGGAAAATGAAATAATACATAAACTGCACATCTCACTTAGGCATCCTGTATCGAAATGTGCATAGTGTATGTATTTCTCCGTAATTATTGTACTTACCGTGGTGACAGAGCCGCTCGCGCAATCTCTGCTCGGCAACTGAGCTAACTGAGATAGACAGCGTACTACATTGCAAAATAAAAAAGACAGCAATTTTTGCTTTGTTGCTAACACTGTACAAATCGCAAGAGCGCCCCACGGTTGAATTTGGCAGCCACCTCTGGTCTGGAGCTCCAAAATACTTGAAAAATACCCTCCCACCAAGATTCTCCCACCTTAATGAACAGATTGCAATCTTTAGAGCACAGGCATCGGGTGGATATGCTATCCATATTCTACCGGTACTTCAATGGAAGATGCTCTGAGGAACTAGCGTCATTGATCCATTCGACACCGGTGCATAGTCGGGAGACTAACAACATGTGTACACGGTTGACATATGTCACATGAGAACGGGTCGTTTTTTCGACCCGTTCTTGAGTTCAACAGCTCGGCTATGGAACGATTTGCCGGCTTCTGTGTTTCCTCCCTCCTACAACATGGGTCTCTTCAAGACCAATGTTCATTCCTTCCTTTCCTCAAAAAGACTCTCCACACAGCATCCCAGATGACATAGGCCCTGAGGGGAGTTATTTTCCTAAGGGCCTCCTGTGTGGAGTTAATGTAAAAAAAAAAATCTTTGAAGAATTTCTAAATAGGCATTTTTAGTAAACACCTTTGTATTCACAAAATACAGACTAACTTATGTCTTTTCACTATTCTTTCTTATACCCTTTTGAGTGTCCATATTTCCACGTCAAGCACAAAAAAACAGAGAAACACGAAACGAACCATTCTGATTTAAAAAATTCGCAATGGACTTCATCCAGCAATCCTTATCCAATGATCAATTTGGAATCGTCAACAATTCACATTTCATCATCTCCCCTTCATCCAGCCAAAGTATAATCACCATCTGCGCCATTAATTCATCAGTATCACTTGGAAATTACACCACGAGTAATGATACAATTGATTCAAAGCTTAAATCACACAGGATGGAAGGTACATTTTGAAATAGGGACATATAAACAAACAAACGCTGAAGGCTAAAAAGGGAGCCTAAATTTTAATATGGAATAGGTACCATAAAATAAATTGATGATACTCGTACCAACAGATAAACAACTTAATGATTACTGTAATCATAAACTATTAGTTAGAATGGTCTTATCAGAGGTGCAGACGGAATTTGAAACCAGAGTGGGAATCTTTAATGGCTAAGGGAATATGTACAGTAAGTATTTCAAAATTCGTCGAATAAAGATAACAAAAGCTGAAAAAGAGTTAATATTTGAAATACTGTTGAAGAAAATCTTAGAAACATAGACCACCATGTTTCCCAAAGAAAAATGTTACAAAAATAATATCCTATTTCAATGTCACCATTCACAAACAAATTATGTAGCAAACTCGCCTATTCCTCGTCAACACAGTATAGGATGAATATACCAACGATATCTTTAATTTCATAAATTCGATGACATACTTTGCCAATTTTTTTTACATGAAGATGTTGTTTTTATTATTTTCCATTAATTTTTTTTTTAAATTTGATCAATTGTAAACCACTGCAAATGAAAGATTTTTTACAACTAACTTACTTAACTGTTTATTACTAACCCATGTCTAAAAATTTGTAACATTACGCCCAGGGGCGTATAAAAAAGTAAATAAATAAATTAAATGAAATAATCTCAAAAACTGGGATCAAAACCGATTTGAAAGAAATCTTATTTTGCCAATTAAATATCAAGGGCCAGTTGTTTCAGAGAATTTCAACAATGCATTTCAAGTTCTATGAAAGTTCTGTTCAAGTTATGTTTTTATTTCAGTTGTGAATAACAACTGGCCTATAATGAATTAATAACAGGTCTTGAATTTAGACTATGAAATGTGATGATTTGTTCAAATTTTGTGAAACATAGTTCTAGGCTGTGGACATTCCGGACAGGCCAACGAGATTGATTACAATAGGTCCAAGAAATAATTCATTCCAGTTTCATCAGTTCCACCAGAATTAAGGAGAACTTCTCGCACCAAACACACTTCTTTAAGTTTATCTTTTCCTTGCAAGATAGATTGATACTTGTGTATATAAGTCTTAATTTTGATAAAGGAAAAAAAGTTAAATATTTAAATTACATCAGTCATGTTACACGTTTAGAAATTCACAAAAACTTCAAAAGCATTTCAATATTGCATTTAAATAATTTTTTCTAGAATCTGACTTAGAACATCGAAATTTATGAAGTCTAATCCCGTGAAACTTAGTACAAACAATGTTCATTAGACGATAGTCTAATAAGGGATCGTCCGTTAAACACGTGAGGCTCAAAAGGGGTGGGAAGGAGTTCGGAAAAAAATCATGAAATATCACAAAAAGGGGGAGGGAGGGATATAATCAGATATCACGTGTAATGAATTTTCGTTGTACGCACGATTTCTAAACCAAACAGCGACGCGTGACCTTGACCCACCGTTGCCAGGCAACGATTTCCCCGTGCGGTGTGACAACCTCTCGGCTCACCAGTCGCCAGTAAATCTGTGATTTTGACAGATTTTGTTGCCGCGTATGTTTTGCCTTAAAACAATATTCTGAAAATTTCAATATACTTTGTGCTAAAAAATACACGTTATTTTGGGTATGGGGGGGGGAGTCTAAAACCCCACCACATATCACCAGGGGGGGGGGGAGTTTGTTAAAAAGTTGCTAAAAAACATCACGTGATTAATGGACGATTCCTTTATAGTAATTTCCATAAAAAATGATAACTAGCGCTTGCAAATATCAAACATAATTCAATATGTAGCCAAATTTATTTCTAATAGATCTTTTAAAAGGCATCTTCTGTAAATTATCATTATCATTATAGGATCGTAGATCATATTTTGTTTACTACCGAAATTGCAACAACACTCCAATTGGTAATTTAGAATTGTTTACTGTGAGGGTTTATTACGTTTTGGTAGTTTAATTCAACCAAACCTTTATTGGATTAGATTAGCGATGGAGGGTCAGTGCAGAATTTGGTACAAGGATATTAGATTACGACTATATAAATCTGGGCTGAAGCGAGATTTAAAAACCTAAGATGAGCCAAATATTTTTATACTATCTTTTTTTTTAAATTGGTGTTAAGTTGAAGTTTTTTTATTTTCTTTTCTTTTTATTTTATTTTCTTTCCCACTGTCTCGAATGTGTCGTCATATGCAAACAGTCTCACATATTTCAAAAAACAAATTATCAAACTCCTTGACACGTCGTGGAGAACAGTTATGTAGCTGCTTAATTGTCATACCCTTTCTTTCTTTCTTTCTTTTTTCTCTTTCTCTGCAGATTATGAATTGTATTTGACACTACTATGTTTTATATTTCTTTATCGGGAACGCGGAAACAGGAAGGTGGAATGGGGACGCAATTAAAAGAACACGCAGGGCGAAATAATTTATTTATTTGAATATATATTATTTTTAAATTTAAAAACAAATTATGTGATTGCAAACAGCAAAACCTTCGAATGTGAGCTAGTCATTGCGAAATTTGAATGCACTTCTGTGTAGAATTTATTGAAAAAATTGAAACTTTTATTAGCAACATAGTAAGTTAGCACCCCTGTTTGCATTCAGGTGGTCAGGTTGTCAGGTTGTCAGGTTGACAAGGAGACTTGCTCAGGTGAGCACTGCCCTCGGGTCACTTCGGTGCCCAACCAAGCAGAACCATACGCTTCGGGTCGGAACCAACTTTAATTTAGGTTCAGGGGAGTCATTCATATATCTGTTTCATCATCAATAAAAGTAATGTGAATAAAACTAATGTTTTATATACCTATATAGTATCGATCGTATTTTCACTTGACCGTAAACGATCAAGTGAAAAATTCTCATGTGGCAAATACCAACCGTGTGTCCGACTATACACCAGTGCCGAAGGAATTGATGACGCTATTCCTGGGGCATCTTCCATTGTAATATTGGTAAAACAGGGACAGCATTAGATGCAGCACCGGAGGTTTCTACCTACTTACAAAATCAAAGTCGTGAGCAAATTGGTATAATGGATGCAGTAATGGATAATTATTAGCAAGCCATAATAATTATCCATTTACAGTACGAGATTTTTCATCATTCTTAGTATTAGGGAAGATAGACATTATTATTAGGAAGGTTAATTTAAAAGTTATGAAATGTATCTAATGTCTTAGAAACATTACTTAGTAGCACAATTCCCTAATTCTGCTTCTATTTGCTAGAACTCTTTTCTGCCGTGTAGTATCTTGGCGCTAAGTCATGATGACGACTACGGCTAAGGTTTTCAGGCGCGTAAAATAATACCTTCTTGCTTGCAAAACATATTTTTATCATAACACCTTCATCTTTGAAAGTCAAAGATTTGGGAGTGATATTGGACTCTAAGCTAATTTTTGATATTCATATCGACTCGGTAACATCAAAAGCTTCGAAAATGTTAGGATTCATTCTTAGGACATGTAAAAAATTCAATAACTTCAGAACAATGAAAATCCTATATTTTGCTTATGTCCGCAGCTTACTAGAATACGCGTCACAAGTTTGGAACCCGCAATACAAATCATATGTGGAAAATTTGGAACGTGTTCAAATTCGTTTTTTACGATACTTAGATTTTCGAAGCTATCGCATCCACCTAAATCACCAAGATTCAGCGGCGTATTTCAATATACTATCTTTGGAAGATCGAAGAAGCTCGGCCGATGTACTCTTTCTGCAAAAAATAGCCAGATCCGTCGTAGATTGCCCAGAACTCCTACAACGGATCCAGATACGAGTTCCCAACAGACGAACGAGATCAGACATGATACTTAGCTTCCCTCGCTGCAACACTTACTCTAAGCAGAATTCTTTCATTTATCGCTCATCCAACACTTTCAACACACACTACAGACAATTTGACATTTTTAACTCTGCACCACACTCTTTAAAATCACACAGGCGGTGTCTCGATACTTCACAACAACAATAACTATACACACCCATCTAATGCAACCATCACCCTATGAACTTCTTTTTTTAAAATTTTTATTTTTTATTTTTTGCTTTGCATATTTTTATTACTATACCTCAGCTTAACCTATCCCCCCCCATCCTACCCCCTCCCTATTCCCACCTAAATAACTTGTAATATTGTTTCTTGTAATATAATTTTTATTATCTGTCGAATCCCTTGTATATAATACCCTCGTGGAAACCTGTAAATGGTACAATTATTGTGACTCAATTACTATTATGCTCTGATATAAATGTAAACTGTTGGTCTCCCAAATAAAATAAAATAAAAAAATCTTCAAATTGATTTAAATTAGTTAAACAATAAAATACCCTTGAGGGTTGTTACAATTATCGCTAAAATGCCCATCAAACACTAAAAATAAAAATATAATTATGTTTTAATCGTTTAGGTTAGTAAAGGCATATTTATTATTCTATTGTGCTTTCTCATATCATTTCCACCACATTATTTTGAACACCAAACGAAACTAAACACCGGGAGATCGTAATACGTCTTTTTGAATTTAAGATAGACCCCTATGCTCCTGAGCCTTAGTTATGAGGAAACAAAAACAAACACCACAATAAATTTGGCAATTAATGCGATAATAATTAATGAGTCTGGGCATAAATAACTCAAAGACACACTTTCACTTATAATTCTAAAATAGGCTACGCACCTTACAAATCTGAGTCTAATGCGCTCTACTTTTATAAAATTCGCGTGTTGCGAAGATATAAACCCTCAGATAACCCAAAGCGTAATTTAAAAGGAATAGTAACCGGAAATCTCGGAAAAGATACAATCAAAATTATCACCGCTACTTCTGTCAAGCAAACCCACGACGCACTGTTCGCTGTTACAAGATTGATATTTTGAATAGAGTTTCGCTTTCTTGCGCATTTTGTAAGCCTAACAAAGAAGATAAGATAGGAGATAGTGAGGAATTGGGGTCAGCTGCCGCACTTACATATATTAACACAATGGATCTTTCTTTAATTACAAGATACCTGTGGGTCTGGCGGCGAGCCTTGCGGCATGCCGGACCCTCTCATGCGAATCTGCTATCACTCAAGCTGTCCTGTTGTGAATATTAATAATGTTTTGCAATATGGAATACGGAACTAATCGGAATTTGGATTGATTTTTTTTAATTGTGTGTCTTACTTTAATGTAATCCTATTACAATACACACAACATAATTTACATAACTAATGAAAACATTAACAATACATTTTTGGAGTTCTTGCTTAAAATTACTCTTAACAGACCTAGAGATATCATTTAGCAGTACCTCTTGCCATTGCTTCGGGCTTGGACAATTGTTTACTTGTTCTTATTACAAATCCAAGACATTTGTAACACGATTATGCCAACTCTTCTCTATGACTATATGATTTGAAAAGGTAAGTTTCCGATCAAATATGGCCCTGAGGTCCCTTATAGATTTAACTGAAGACAATATTTCATCATTTAGGTGATGATCGAATTTAATTGGATTTTTGGAACACGTACGTGTCATAGTGACATATGTTTTTATATGAAAGTTTATTATATCGGCCAATAAAAATATATTAAATAAAGTTGTAATTTATTACAAACTCAAATGTCACTTATCATCCTGAGCAGTTTGAGATCGTCAGCAAAAAGCAAGCAAATAGTACTTAGGATGCATGCCAGCCATATGAAAACCAGCAATCAGTATCAAGAATCATAGAGGACCCCAGAGGTTCCTGAAATTTCAGGGAATATCCTAGATTCCATGGACTGGATGTATACATACTAGATATGTTTTAAGTGGTGATAGACTTATGCATAATTAAATCGAAACGATATTGAAAGAGACATCATTTGTAAAAGAATTGGTATTTTCGATGAAATTCACAAAATCAAAGTCAAAGATCGTGCATCAAACTCTCTGTATTTTTTTTCTCTATTTCATTAGCCCAAATGATAAAATTATTTTTATTTCATCACTTGTGTAATGTTATTCTTATTGTGATTACACACATACTGGCAGTACTTTGCGAGTTGTCAATCCTAATTTTGTACCTCTAATACTTTCCTTATTTAATATTTAATTTTGTAATTTTTTTTTCTTTCAAAAAATAGGGAAAATTGATGACAAAAAGTTTTATCTCCTTTTTTCTGATATTCTGGGTGACCTCAGAGTTTTGTGGTTTTGAAAAAGGATAATGTGCACATAATACGGCTCGCGTTTCTTTGTGTCAGTGAACCCATATCAATAAAGCCTTGAGACTTGGGACGTATTGTGCAACTATTAAACCAAAGAAAATTGAATAATTATTTTAACATAAGAACAATTTCAGTGACTAGATAGTAGCGAATGGCGCGTTTCGACACTACGACAGTCGTCGAAACTAATTCTAAAGGAAAAGGAAGTTGATTCCGCACACAATGGAAAGTGCTTCCTCCGAAAGACCCGCGGCACTTATTCAATTTACAAATTTTCAAAAGACATTTCAACAATTATAATCTAAGTCGTGTAATAGACGAAAAGAGAAAGCCTGCAATTAAATTAAAATGGATTTTGAAGCGTTTATGATCCACCGGAATAAACGTGTTGATTCGTTGAAGACTTGGAAGATTTCGATCATTGTTGATAGTAGTCCAAATAAATTTTAACAATTCATGGATTCTAACCTGTGGAATCTTCGATGATTTATACGAGTCTACGAGCACATCGAAATTAATAAAACCATTTCCAAATACACAAAATTATAGTGAAGTTCTCTTTACTCGGTAATTTTACTGGTGCAGACAATTTTCTTTTGTAGTTCACTCTCCGATGAATGACGTTATGAAATATGACGCTGTGGAAATATATTCTGATTTAAAAAATATTTATTTCCAATAAGTTCCAATTTATGGAACCGTCCCATGGAATCTTTTAGTTCAATTCATCCACTTCCCGAACTACCGAAATATGTGAATTTACAATTACATACCCAATAACAAAAATTAACCAATATTGATGTTTGCTTTGCTTTATTAGTACGTGATTAGCGTAATTTTTTTGTTTTCTTTTTTAGACCGTTTTTTTACCTGCCCACGCCCTCGCTGTGCCATCTCAATGCCCCCTAATTTTCTCTGGGTCTTCTACTGCCCTCCCTGAAAGTCTAAAACGTCCACAAGGGGGCATTATCGCCTCCGTGACGTATACTATGCACGCGTTCAAAATCGTCTTAGGATACGTTCATAAATCAACTTGGGATGTGTTCAAAAACCAACTGGGCATTTAAAAATCAAATGAATAATCCGTATAACAACGTGCGCTGGATGACAGGCGCTTTATGAACCAAGTTATTTTTTCAATCAAACAAATAAATTACGATTTTGGCGCCCCCTAAAACTGCCGCCATGGGCAGGCAACCCAGTTGCCGCCCCGTAGATCCGGCCCTGGACTCAGACTTACTTCTTCCTATCCTAAAAAAGACCCTCTACACAGCTTCCCCAAAGATCACGGGACATTATTTTTCTCAGGACTTCCTATGTGTAATTAATATTTTAAAAATTGTGTGCGGTTCACACGCGATAGAAGTAAAACCTTCAGAAAACTAAAGTAGACGCGAGTCAACGTAAAAAAGAGGCTACAAAGTACCGCACAAAGAGGAGACCGATTAGTCTATCTGATTCTCTCGCAGGCTAAATCCTATAGATGTATGTGTTTGTTTTTTTTTTTTTATTGTCGCTTTTTAGTTTCATCGAGTTTCAAATCACAACTTTCACTTCAAAAACCTGAAATCAAACATTTATCAGTTGTCAGGTGGTGTTTTCTACCCTTCACAATCCGCATATCTTTTTGCATCAAATTAGTTGATTGTAATAAAATTGACTGAAACTTTTTAAGGTTACATAAGTACAACCTAACGCAAGTTCAATGTCCCTCGTGCAAGTTATTATTAGTATTATGTAGTCCAATGTTCATTATTTAAGTTTCCCATGATCTGTCTGCGCTGCTGCTTTTTGATTGTTGCTGTTCAGAGCCATTTATTTCAAGAGTAAGGTAGGGAATTTGAAGACTTTTCTTGGCTGGTTCTCATGGCCTTGAACTCAAAAGTAGCCAGATATTATGTTTCAGATGTAATCTGCTTGATTTAATGTGGTTAAAAATGAATAATAATATCCAATTCAATAATTATTGTAAATTTACTTAGTGGCATCATTTTAATTAAATGAAAATAATTAACTTTGTTTAACCACTATTTTAATAAAAAATATATAATTAATAATATATCTTTTATTAATTAATAATAATTAATCTTTTAAAGTAATCTTAATTAATAAAAAAAATCTTACTTAATAATTATGAATCTATTAAATTTATCTTAATATAATAATAAATTATCTTGATTAATAATAATTCATTTATTTAACTTATCGCAATTATCGTAATTAATAATATATTATCTTAATTAATAATATATTATCTAAATTAATAATAATTAATTAATAAACTTATCTTAATTAATAATAAATTATCTATATAATAATAATTAACCTATTAAACTTATCTTAATTAATAATATATTATCTTAATTATTAATAATTAATTAATAAACTGATCTTAATTAATAATAAATTATCAAAATTAATTATAAATTATCTTAATTGATAATTATGAATATATTAAACTTATCTCAATTATTTATTAAACTATTAAACTTATCTTAGTTACTAATAAATTATCTTAATTAAAAATAAGTAATCTATTAATTTTATCTTAATTAATAATAAATTATGTAATTAATAATTTTTTTTAAAAACTTTCTTCATAGATTTATCTTTTTTTGTTTTTGTTTTACATAAACTCCACACAGGAGACCCTAAGAAAAAATTACCTCAAGGCCTATGTCATATTTGTTCATGCTGTGTGGAGGGTCTTTGTATGGAAAAGAAGAAGAGGAATTTCTGAGAAGGAAAATGGTATGAGGGGTGGGTAAAAATATGAGGGATCAATGTGTCCAGGAGTGACAGATTTATGAATCCAATCCTCCCACTGCGGTGCAAGCCGATGGGTCGAGATAGTCCGGCTGGAGAGGTCCAGGCTAGTTCTCCCTCAACCAGTCTCTCCCGATCCCGCCCACCACGCAATGGGTGGACAAACGTATCACCACCAAGATCTAGACTATCCTCACCCAATGAACACGAACACCCCTGCTAAATCGCCAAATTAGCGAACCACTGGGGTGACCTACAGCAGGGGTGTTAGTTGTCCAACGAATGGCTAAATGGATAAACCATTAACTAGAAAGCAGGAAATTACGATCATAACGATAATTTTGAAATAAAATCCCGGCGAGATTTCAATCAACGGAGCTATATTTTATAATCATCATTAACTAGGCCAGGATTTCTACAACTTCGTAATAACAATTACCAACCACAGATCATAACCAGATGACCTGCTTAATTAACTATCGATACCTTCTCTTTTTTCGTAATACCCAAAGTTTTCCACTTAATACAAATACAATCTAAAGTTATTTTGTAGAACTTTTTAACCACTGGAATGATTATGGTCGAAAAATAAACCACTTTTCTTTTTTCTGCGATTGATAGCGGTCCAAAATTAGACCACATTTTCCTACTATTCGTAAAACATTTAAAGTAATTATTTAGTTATAATTTATTTATTAATTAGTAACATTTTCATGGCAAGCCATTTATTTTAAAACGAAGTTATTGAAATAACCATATTATAGATGCCGCAAATCCGAACTTCGTTGACTATTTTAGAATGATGTTAAAAATAAATTTTTAAAATATTTTTTGCACGCAGATTTTCTGATCTTACGTTTACGGTTAAAATTAAGTCCTTTTTCCATAGAATTGCACCTTTCATTATCAAGTTTACCACAGACAACATACAGAAATCGAAAATATTCTATGTTGACTCGAATAAGTACCTCTCACGGAGTTTCATAGTAACAAACATGCAATATTCACGCGGTTATAAACTTTACGATTTTTTCATATTTTTTTTATAAATCCTACAAATATGAGATAAACGATAAAAAACAGGTTAATTCATTGTCTATATAGCATTATAATAAGTTTGTATGTCTCCGTGTTAATATTCGAAGGTATGATTTTTTTAATGTTGGCAAACATTTAAAAAATGATCTTTTGGAAATCTCGAACAATCGAGGCAAATTAATTTATTTCCGGGGGTCGCTCCAGTGGTTAAAGCGATTTTTAAATGATATTAAATAAATAAATAAATAAATATGGCACCAAAATCGCACCATAAAAAATAGATCAACATTATAAGTTTTTTTATAAGAAAAACTCTCTTTTTTATAATTTTTGAAGACGAGAGGTCTGGGTTCGAGTCCCAGTTGAGACCATTGTCTTTGTCTATTTTTCTGTGTCTTGTTCTCTTTCATATTTTCGTTTAGATTATCATTGTTATCTTCTTCTTCAATGATATATCACATTGATGGGAATAACATTCAAAAGTTATAAAAAAGAGAGTTTTTCTTATAAAAAATAGAATTTTCATTTGGACCTTCATAATGCGCTATCTAGGTTAAAAACCAATTCTTAGAATGATTGTTTCCAATAAAAAGGGTAGTTGCCCATAATATGGAAAAAATAATTAGTTGAAGATAATATTGTTTATTCTAAAATTTTAAATATAACGGTTTGACAGAAGGTGGCAATAGCGAAATTGGTTAACGCGCACGTCCCGGTTAGACGAGAAGTCTGGGTTCGAGTCCCAGTTGCGACCATTGTCTTTTTGTGTCTTGTTCTCTTTCATTTTATCGTTTAGATCTTAGATTCTCAACCTTTTTTTGCCCGCCGCCCACTTTGAGAACATTTTTATTTCGAGCGCCCCCTAACTCGTCACGACAAAGGGGGGGGCGTAATGGGATACCACAACAGGGTTACATTTGCCACAACAGAGGGGGCATATCGGGATACCACGACAAAGGGGGCGTAATGGTATACCACGATGGGGTTACGTTTGCCACAACGGGGAAAGGGAAATATTTTTGTGGATGGATGGCCCCTAACAGGATGGGGTGGGACGAGTTTCTCTGGGTCTCCTACCGCCCCCCTGAAAGTCTAAAACGGCCCCCAATTTTCTCATGATCTTCTACCGCCCCCCTGAAGGTCTGAAACGCCCCAAAGGGGGCGTTATCGCCCACGTTGAGAACCTATTGTTTAGATTATTGTTGTTATCTGCTTTTTCATCGAAATATTACAAGAATTATCGTGAAATTAATGTAACATTTCACACACGGCCGAGTAGATTAATATATCGAAGAAAGCTTTTGTTTTGTTATCTTCCAGTTTCATGAATCAATGAATTTATTTTATCTTTATGGCTTCACTATATTATCATTTTAATTTACTTGGTTATTCTCAGTGGCTTTATTACAACAAATACATTATTTGCTTTGTTGCTTTTAGAACCTAGTATTTGAATGCGAGCCTAATAATTAAGTAAATGCACTTGTGCCATTATTAATTTAGTATTAAGTTTAATAAATAACATTGTATATCTACCTATCTAATATGAACTAAATCTCTCAATTTGACTTTCCTAAAACCTGAAACTCTCCCATTCAAAGAAGATTCCTTATACATATAAAAAAAATCTTCACGACCGTTAAATGGTGTTTTTGTTACATGTTGTAAAAAGACTGTTCATTTTATTTTTTGGAACGTTACTAATAACACAATGTCATGTTCGTGAAAGATATGTTATTTAATAATATAAAATGCCTTACGCCTGGGTAATAAATACAAAGTCGAGAAATCCAAAATGACATATATTTTCAGTTATTCTTGGGGAATCATTATTATATTTTTGAAGTAAAACTTTTTTAACACCGTTGTGATTTGAAACTCGGATGAAAGGGAAACGACACTAAAAAGAGAAAAACACAAACATCTATCAGTGGCGGCGGTCCGTGAGTTTTAAGTGAGCTAGAGTGCTAAGATTGAAAAACACGTCGTTATTGACGTTGTTGTAGCTGAATATGAATTTAATTTTTTTCAAAATTTCAACATTTTGCATGAAGATTTTCAAGCAAATATCAAAAGTATATCTTCAAACAAAGAGTTCGTTTTCATAAAACTCGTTTTCAGATAAACAACATCAATAACGTCGAATTTTTAAATCTTAGCACTCTAGCGCACTGAAAACTCACGGACCGCCTCTGACGTCTACAGGATTTAGCCTGCGAGAGAACGAGATAGAATGAAACCCTACCGCATTGGCCGCTTTGATTATGTGTTCACTTTTCAAGGCTCCTATTGGTTGAGATTGTGTGGGCAAAGCTTTCACTACTACCGCGTGCAAACTGCCCTCGATTTTTAAAATATGTTTTCATTGTATGAAAGAGAAAAATTTGAGTGATACTTTTGTTACAAATTCTTGTAAAAAAAGAACTGTGTTGTTTTAATTTTGAATTTTCCGACACTTTTCGACGTTTTAGTAGAAAATGTTAGAGATAAGCATTTTTTCAACTTTTTTCTTATTTGAAGCTTAAAATACTGCAATTTTAAAGTTGTAACGAGAGGCACCGCGCGAGCTCGAATACTTTCTCGCTTACACCTAGAACGGCATCCTTGTCTACGAACGCAGGACACCGTAGCGGGCGTATTGGTTACCCGATTAATATATCAGCTAATCAGCAAGCAGCTCCCCGCTCCCGGCCACCTATTTACCAAAGGATGTACCTCCAGCCGGCCTATTTAAACGACTGCACGGCCTTGAGCCGACAGAGATCCAGCAGATAGTCCTGGGGCTTAGTACCAAGGAATCAACTGTGAGATATTGTTTTGTCCACAGTGGTTCGGTAGAGAAGTCCTAGAGATCGTCAGCCTCCAAACTTCAAACGGAGGCCATGCGCCGCGTTTATATACGAAGTATCGTTATATCCGTGAACTTATTATTTTGATTATATTATTTTGTTATACTTTCTCTTTAATAAAAGCTCTCTGTTCGAACTCACGCAATATTTACTATAAATTTACGTTATAATGCGTGGTGCCCACGTGGGGCAGTGATAAAAACTATTATTTACTGTTATTATAAAGTATATTTAACACAACATAACACTATTAAGGGGATCCAATAGTCCAGGGAAAAATCGAAGTCGGAATTCACGCCCTTTGTGGGAGGAGTTTAAAAATATTTGAGAAAAAGCTTTTGGAACGGTTGAAAAAGGTATTTGAGAATTTTTTTTACAGGTTGATTTCGTAAAGGCCTAAAAAAACATTAACTCCTTTTTTACACATTGTTTATTGTAATAACAAGGAAATTTAAAATTAATTTCACGGAACCGAGCGACGTGGAGTCACACGTCTGTTCCCTGCTCCGGCCAGGGCGGTTCTAAATGGAAGTGGGGTGTGGCAAGCCAGTAGTCCTTCGGTGAACGACATAAGGGTCACTTTGAAAATCCACATTCGTCGGCTGCCAGACGTATTGTGAAATAACAACGCAAATATGCATATTTTATTTTATTTTGTGAATATCGGGCGTAAATATCAATTTTTTTTGCGATTATCATAAAAGAAACTAAATTTGCTACAATAAGCAATAAAATCATATCCGAAAAGATGTTCATAAGTAGGAGAGTTTGCACTTGAAAGTGTTTTTTTATAGACCTGTTATTTTATTTTTTTCCAGGCTTATTAAAAGACATAAAAAAAATGACCGATATTTTTAAGGGCCAAGATGTGTTCTACACGCATTATTTAATTGAAGCATCTATAATATTTCTAAGCGATCAAATTTTCAAAACAAAAACACATGATTTTGTGTGATTTTGCATTATTTACTATGGCTTCATCTTAAAGTATATTTCAAATACAAAAGACTAAAAGTAAATTATATCTAGTTTGTAAAATGATAATTGTTTTACGTCAAAAATAAGATATATTTATAATATCATACATTGAGGCGTTATTAATAAAACAAGTAAATGCAATAGATAAACAGCCCCCTTTGGCAAGAAGCATTACATGAACTTCTTTTGTGAGTTCCTTTGTCATTTTCATACATACTGTCGTTTATCAATTGAATAAAATATTCACGACGTTTAAAACGCTGTTAATGTAATTTTGTATTAAATAAATTTTAAAAAAATTTAAAAAGATAAATCAATCTTGTATATGTGTAGTCACAAAATTGAAATAAACATAGATACTTCCCACAGCCGATTGAAAAAATAACAGAATTTTCCAGGTGATCGTAGATATTAGTTACAGGTTAACAAACAGTTATGGCAAACAGGTGGCGTTATTCGAGCAAGAAAAACTCACGGCAGATAAATTATTGTCTATTGCCTGTGCAAAGAATTGGTCCGTAATAATTTTGCGTTTGGTTGAAATCCGTTCCAGTACAAGAAATAATAAAGGTTGAAAGGCTAAGACGTTTCGCTGTGTGCTTGCAATGGTTTTCAACTTTCAAGTGACTCGAACAATACGAGAACAATAACCTTTCATAGATTTAAATAATACGACAAATGGAGTTAAAGTTTTAATTTAGAATATGGGATTATTAGATGGGAATCTGCCTCAAACACCAACATGAAGCAGCTCGTTAAAACACAAAAGTGATTATAAAAATAATCCTGAAAGTGCCCGTAAGAACTCCATCAAAAGAATTGTTTAAAAACTTTAATGTTTTCAGAATTATAAAATGCTCAACTCAAATAATAAATATCTACACTACAAAGACGAAAACCTGAAATTTACCGAAAACCATTAAATACATCTTTGGTTAGAAAAACCATAATTTTCAAGCTATCTATAAAAATGAAAATATGTTTGCTTCTGTCTATGTATGTACGTATGCTATGCGTTGCTAAACCATTCATCCGATTGCGATGAAACTTTGGGGATTTGGTGTGCGCATGCCCGCGATTCTTACTATACACAATAGTGAGTTCCGGCGTCATGAAATTATGCGTTGCTAACAAACTGTTCATCCGATTGCCATGAAACTTTGGGGATTTGACGTGTGCCTGCCAGCAATGGTTTATTTATTTTATCAAGTTCTCCATAAAACAGTTATACACCAGAATATTATGGGGAAGATTACAAAATTTAAAGAAAAAAAAAAAAATTGTATGGGGGCAGTTTCACTATCTTGTGACGGATGTCAGAAGATAATCACTGAATTCTCTATAGGTGACATTGAAGATGTCGATGTTCAATACAGATTCATTTAGCAGTTGAATTGCTCTGTTTAATGGCGCGTTTTGATAGGAAGAAGTTCTCGCTTTCGGAGCATAAAAAAGAGCGTGGGATCTCCCACGAGTGTACGCGTTGGGTACATATAAGTTAATCTCCTTCAACATGGGCGGATATATATACTGGTGAGCTCTGGCATTATGAAATTTGTATAAAAAATTGCAATGGTGACACGCGAGCTGTTTGATAACTGAATGTACCGGGAATGAATATATGGAATGCGGGAAGGGGGAGGGGAACCCGGGAGGGAGGAAGGGAACTTGGGAGCGGTTCGAGGGAGGGGGGAGGGGAACTCGAGAGGAGGGTTCACGGGATGGGGGAAGAAGGCGAGAGGAGTGGGCAAAGAGAAGGTGGAGTGGGAGCGCGAGAGAGGAAGGGGATGCGGGAGATGAAAGGGAGGTGAAAGGGGAACGTGACGAATGGGAAAGGACACGCAGGGAGAAACAGTGACATAGTAACGCACGCCGGGAACTCGATAGTAATAAATAAAAAATAATGTCCTTTGTAATAATTTTAATAAATAAAAGGCCTCCGTGGAACAATTGATTTTATTTAGAGGGTGCATTGAATAAATAACCTGCTGAAGTCCCGCCAGGTATTTGAATAAGTGAAATAGTTCATGAATAATGAATAATGAAGCGTGTCGAGAGGGTCGAACAAGAGTACCAACAGGAGCTAAGGGAAGTGACCCGAGTTGACCCCAGACAGCGTGAAATTAAATATTATATTTAGGTATTTTAAATCAGCCGCCAGGAACTAAAAAATCGCGTTTTTTCACAATAATAACAAACACACGCACTTTCGCATTTATAATATAAGTATAATATATGTTAGTATATAAACAAATAAATAATACTTTAAAAATTTAAAACATGATGCCATATTATTTGTTCCGCCAGTAAGATTTTTTTTAAAGTCTCGGTCGAAGCACAGTGCTTTGGTAATAAAATGATATAAATTTAATTGTTTAAAATTTGCTGTGTAACTTTTTGGCTTTTCGGTAACGATATCTTGGGTCTTGACCGTATGCTGGATATACACTATACAGTTCCACGCCTTCTCAGCACTATACAGTTCCACGCCTTCTCATAGCGTTTCCCAGTAGGTTTTCCACATCATAAAGCCAGACCAGTAAATTTACTCAGGGAAACGCCCTACAGTGCCTTTACCTTTTACGTTTATTGCGTAATGTTAGAAATATTCGCTAGATTGGGTCAGTAGAGATTCTCAGAGATAAAGTCGATGTATAATGAAACAGGTTAAGAAGGGGAGCTTTTACCTAGGGTTGCTGTTAAATGTGTTTACATGGGAACTTATGCTGAAAACAGAAGAAAAGTATTGTAGACAAACATAAGTTTAACATCATACACTGTTAATAAAAGTTATTTAAAAATTATTGAAACGTTGTCTTTAAAATTATTCTCTAATATCTCTGTTATGTTCATCTCCAAGAATGCTACGTTGATTGTGGAGGGTCTTTTTAGTGTATGAAGAAAGACGACTGGGTTTGAGGAGAAATTTATTATATTTTAAAAGACTGGAAAATAAATGCCAGCAGGTCAATTAATAATGAAGTTATTGATCACAAGAACGAGTAGTAAAAACAACACGTTCCTTCGAGAAAATATGAACTCTCGAATGACGAGTACATGTTTTGTGGGGTCGTCCATTAATCACGTGAGGCTCGAAAGGGGGGGGGGGGGGTCCGGAAAAAAATCACGAAATATCACAAGGAGGGGGGTGATATAATGAGATATCACGTATTTATTTTTCGTTGAACGCACGATTTCTAAACCACACAGTGGCGCGTGGCGTTGACTAACCGTTGCCAGGCAACGATTTCCCCGCGCGTTGCGACAATCGCTCGGCTCACCAGTCGCCAGTAAGTCTGTGATTTTGACGCCGAATACATGCGTAAATCGTTGCCGCGTATGTTTTGCCTTAAAACAATGGAACAATGTCTAAACTAGGAGAACTGTGTAAAGACCTATTTGCGGAATATAAAAGTGAAAAAAACCTAGTGTCTCTAAGAAAGAGCTACACTAGGTTTTTCACTCACAGGTTAGCTAAATTATCGCTAGTCCGTGGTCCGAGGACAATGTCCATTAAACATATTCATGTACAAATATATGTTTTTTTTACACCTTCCTTTATTATTTTTATGTCAGTCAAAAACAATCTGCAACCTTTAAATCTGTCTGAATATTTTTATCACGATGCTTAATTTTCCAACATTTAATCAATTTACGTGATTTTGGGTATGGGTGGGGGGGTAGTCTTAAGCCTCATCACATATCACCAGGGGGGGGGGGGGGGTTAAAAAGTTGCAAAAAACATCACGTGATTAATGGACCCCTGTATATTTTCCGGCAATGCAGCAGTGTCCAAAAGTCACGGATTTAAAAAAAAGCGACTCAAATGCAAAACATGCACAAAAAAAAATACCTACATATTTGACTCATTTTTAAAAATAAAACGTGAATTTGATTGATTTTACGAATAAAAGTGGTCTGCCCCTGAATCCCTGCAGAACACCCCATGTGAAATGAAAGTTATACCAAGAGTCAAGAAGTTAATGTATTCTTGGCGGGGCATTGAACCTGTTTGGCCATCGGCCAATCGTCACTTCCTCCCTCTCGACCACTACACTTCCCACTTCCCACTCCCCACTGCTGCAACTTATATTAAACGTAATTAAGTTCATGCGCCGTGGGCTGACTTACATTTTAAACGAGAGGGGTGAAAATCTACTAAAATATTGATTCTGAAATTGTACCGAATTCCAAACGCCTTAGATTTTTTATTGCGACATTGAAAACCTTTCATTTTTTGTATTTAATTTTTTAAGAATTACTTTTCACTTGCTGAACCTGTAAACACACAGGCAATCATTGATATGATATTATTTCGATGCATGTAAAACAATAGTATAAAAATTCGTGTCTGTATAGGAAATATAATTTTTATTGATGAAAATTATTGCAAGCTTGCGAATAATGAATAGACACTGAATTTGAGTAAGAATATGTAAGCATTTATTTATTTCAAAAACATACGGCACAACATGTGCCATTAACATAAATTATATTATACATGTATTACAATACAATAACAAAACGAAAGTGACAACATAAATTAAAGTTAAATATAAAAACCAAAGGTAAAAAAAGTAGTTGAGGTAGTAAGCAGTAAGTAAAAAGTAAGATAGATAAATGAAAGTATAAAGTGAAAGCATAAATTATAAAATATAAAGTATAATGAAAAGTTAGAGATTGAAATAAAAAGTTAAAAGGTAGAAAATAATACAGTCAAAAGAAAAATGTATAGACTATAAGATAGATATCTTATATCTTATACACTTTTTTTTAATATATATAACTTTGTACTTTTTATTATTTTTAAGATATCTATCTTATAGTCTATACATTTTTCTTTTGACTGTATTATTTCCTACCTTTTAAAGTATAATGAAAAGTTAGAGATTGAAATAAAAAGTTAAAAGGTACGAAATAATACAGTCAAAAGAAAAATGTATAGACTATAAGATAGATATCTTAAAAATAAAAAAAAGTACAAAGTTATATATATTAAAAAAAGTGTAACAAGTAAAGAGTAAGAAATGCTCTTAGGAGCCAAAAATTGAAGATAATATAAAATTACCAAATATAAAAGGTATCACTGATTATGATATGTTTCTAAACCATAGATATTGGGAACGCACATACAGTTGCGTATACATACATCTGTCTATGTACTATGTACTTGGCTTTGTCCGAGTTTCAACAATCATATACTACAAACAAAGCATGTCTTTTTTTTCGACTTTTTTTCGTTTTTCTCCGACAATGAGTCAAAACCTTAATTCATCAGGCCTCCGACGTATTCTGTCACATGGTCACAGTATTTCCGCCTTGCAATAAAATCCAAATAAATGGAATATTTCTGAAAGTATATTTATTTATTTATTACACGCCCTAATGGGTTTTTACATTCTAGTTTATAAGTTGAGTACACATTTATTAACCCCCGACGCAAGGAGTGGTGTTATAAGTTTGACGTGTCTGTGTGTCTGTCTGTGGCATCGTAGCTCCTAAACGAATGGACCGATTGTGATGCAGTTTTTTTGTTGTTTGAAAGCTGACGTAATAGAGATGGTTCTTAGCTACAATTCATTAAAATCTGTTCAGGCGTTTCAAGGTTATCAGCCTTTTTTGTGTCGGGGGTTTCTTAAAATTTCGTAAATTTTACTTATTTTAAGTACATGAAAATTAGAACAATAAAGAAAATATAATATAATGAAAAAAAAAACTATCAACGACAAAAGCATATGTATACATAATAAAAATAACCGAAATATTATATATATCCAAACGATATATCCGAAAACTAAAAAGTTGATAAAATACGCTTTGAAATTTTATTTAAAAAAAATTTTTAAAAAATGTATATATATTTTCATCAGAAACAGGAGTTCTAAAAATGGCTAACCTTCCATATTTTTCTAACTAACATAATGAAAAAAAAGTAGAAACATACAAATTAGGCAAATTTATTCTAAACGTTATTGTCACCTCATTTTTATGTCGTTTCATGTGAAAATAATTAGATTGAATACAAAACATGGTGTTTTCGCTTTCTAATACCGTTTAGATCATGTTTTTCATCATGCCAGTAAGGGAGACACAGCTATTTCCATGTGACTCTTTGAACTGTTCCCAAAAGCGAATAAATTAGCCTGAGGGGTTAATTCCGCTTTTGACTAAGTATTAGCCTTTTCAAGTGATATTCATTAAAATATAGATGATCCAAAGTCTTGGGAAGAGAGAATTTACACGAAATTAGATAAAGTATCTTTTGTATCAAAATTTTCACATCGAACTATGAAATGAATGTGGTAAAGGGGAGGATGCGGTACATCGAACAATTGGGCCTAAGAAATGCTTAGTAAACACCTAACAACCTACTGACACACCAATTTATTTCATTTTCCGTTATGCCTACACCGTGCCTACCTCCAAACCTACATCAAAATTGAAACTTGCTAAAATTAAAAGGCATCGAGGTCATGATTTAGCAAAGTTAGCAATACATGTTGTTACTTCAGTCATGGAGGCCGAAGACGTTGGACAGGAGATCAGAAATGAGATAACTGCAACTGGGAGTCAGCAGATTAACTCGCCAAACAACATTTGCCATAGCTGAAACCATGGAGCGTATCGGGGCTAGATCAGATCTTATGGCTTATAGCTATGGGATTAGTAACGAAAATTGTATTTCCGTGTCACGCATGTTTTGTATTTGATTCTACCAAAATATTCCTGATCTTTCTGTCATCTTCTGGATTCTTCGATATTGGCGGCTTTTATCCACTGGAAATCCAGAGTACTTTTCAGCTTTCGGCCCATTTCATACCTTGCAATTTTTACTTCTTTTTCCCAACCTATCATGCCATGTATGGTTATTTGAGATTTATCATCAGGTGTTCGTCGGGCCACATACATACCTTGCACAACCTCAAACTAGTAGTTTTATAGTGTAGATGATTATGGATGTACAGGCAACTGTTGATGTGCTTTTAATGTATTATTCTAATTAATCTGACGTATATCTTTCCATGGATGTTTATTTATATTAACATATGCCTGTACAGGCTTTTACAAACATGTCGATGACCCAGTATTAAACGGAAACAAGTCCGAAAAACCATAAAGTATCAAAAGATTCGCCAAAAGGGGCTCTACCCAGTTTTGAACAGCAATAAAATTAATAAAAATATTGTAGCGATCTGTACTTGACGGGTTACTAAGATTTCTTCTGTTCTAATATTCAATAATTAGACATGGGTATTCTTATATCTTCCGTTTATTGTGAGAGCTGTACGAAGTATTGCTTCCGTGAAGCCTGAATCACAAAGCAGAGCGAATGGACAACAGACACGCCCTTTTATACGTTCAATTATGCTGTTTCACTCATATTCCCCTGTCTCTTTCATTCCTTAAGACATGCATTACGTTCACCACAAATATTGAACCTTTTTTGAAAATATCCAAATATTCAGATGTACTCAATTGTATACAATTAACTATTAGCTATTTCAAATTATTATCATTTATAACTGACGTTTAAAAAACAAGATTTTATGTACTTGATGTAATGTCAAAATTTCAGGGAAAACTATTTGGATACGTGTGCAAGAACAAAATATTGATTATCTCAAAACAACATATTTGGACTTGGCACTAGGCCATTGATGTGATATACATAATTATTTTGTGGAGCAGTAATCATGAGTTAAATATTCTAATTAAATTTATGTAGAACCCGTGCAAAAGAACAGTAGGTATTATGCTAACATTGTTTATTATTATCGAGGTATATTATTAGAGCCCGTTTGTAAATATATTCCGTGCAATTGAACACATCTAATAATTCTGAGAAAGTTAACTGCATTCAATCTAGGTTCAAGAGAGTATCTTAATGATTCAGTCCCTTCGACCAAGTATATCAAGACATGCCCTGTGAAATTAAAAATGACGCCAGAAACCAAATAAAACTGGCTCAAGGCCCATTTATGAAAAAGCGCGAGCATTGTTTCGTACTATTTGGATCGCATAGTGCTTTGTGTTTTACCTTTTATCGGTCCACACTGAAACTAATTGCTGTCCCAGCCGTCCTGAAGGAATTAATTTTTTCAAACACAAAAATATCCTACTTCCGAATATTGTACAAGGTACAGTCCGCGGACTTTTTTTTGGATAATGTAACCCGCTATCTGAATACATAAAAAAAATTATGCCTTACAGATAGCTTTAAGGCAGCGTTTTAATAAATGTAATAATATTGACGTATTATTTTTTTGGCAAGCAAAGTTTCTGACGTCACTTTATCACCCAAATGCTTGTGACGTCACCACACACCGATACTAACACATAGACGAAGGGCTTGCGGCACGAAATGGCAGTGGTTTTTAAACTTTTTAAAAACGCGACCCGGTTTGTACAAAACGGAAACCTTTAAAATACATTAAACGCAGATCTTAACAAAAAACCGCTGCACTATTCTTCAATTAAGGTCGAAAGTTAACCTATCTTAAGCCATAGCATTCCGAATTTCTACCGTTTTACAACATATTTCTCTAAAACACTTAAAGTTTTTAAGTTTCTAAAAAAATATATGTTGTTTTTGACGATAATATCTATACATTTGCCACGCCGAAACGGTAATTGAATGAAATTCTTCCGATAGAAGAAAATCGTATAATTTTATATTTCGAAAATTATTATTATTGTTACATTACAAGTTATGTATATATATGAAAAAAATCATAATTAATTTTTTTCTTTAAAGCTATGACATTTCCCGCGAGATTTTGGTTCTATTTTAAAATAGTTTAAACGAGTCATGTTTTATTAAACATTTTCACAATTTTCGCTTAAATATTATCGTTTTCGCGCTCCCTCTAACATTCGTATTTACATATCTCATCTTCCTCTTCTTTTTGAGCGCTTACTAACGGGCTTTAATTAACTACGAATTTCTGTCATTTTTTAATTATTACCTATACACAAAAAAAACTTAATGATTGAGCAGCTGATTCAAAACTTTTAAGAAAGATTATAGTTTTCGGCTAAGACATTTTGCAAAACAGAACAGAAGTCTTTGAATATTTTTTAGCGCAATTTTTTTGATATTTTTTGTAGTCAACGGTCGACGGCCTCCGTGGTCCCGAGGCAAGACTCTCGACTCACAATCCGAAGGTCGCGGGTTCGAACCCGGCGTGCGCAAATAAATTTTATTTGATTAATTTGTGTTATTTCACAATTTATTCATTTAAAATAATATATAGTATATTTGCGGCACGTTCCAAAGTGGAAGATACTATCAGTATCGCCCTGGTGTAAGACCACCATTCAGAATTGAAACGTTGCTTGAAATGGCTTTAGCCGTGTTTAGTGACCAGATCTGAATAGCCAGGTACTACTTCCCCATCTTCCTCTTCCCTATCTCCATCCCCTCCCCACTACCTTCAGCCTCACAACATACCCCATTTGGGGATGCCATAGTCTAACTGGCTCCAGACGGGAGCAGTTGGGACTCTTGTGCGGTATTTCACATAAAAAAAAAAAAAAAGCCAAAAGTCCAGAAAGCAGTAAAAGGGCTTGCGGGCTGCTGGTTGCTCATTACTGAGTTAATGATAAGCGTCCAACCTGGGCAGCCCACGGTGCGTGGGCGGTAAAAGGGTCAATTTTTCGTAATTATTTTTAAGCAAACGATGAATGGATTTTTTTTATTTTAAAACTCATGATCAATATATACATATACGGGACTGTGTACAAGTTTTTGTACACGAATCTAAAGTATGGTTTGCAGTGTACACCGCTTTCAACAGGACACTTCGACGAAATTGCTGCTTGGTGGTTGACAACGAGCCATACGGTTCATCAGAAAAGTAAAATTTAAAAATTATCAGACGCATCCGCCGCCAAGACCCGGACAAACCTCAATCCATGAACCCGGGCACCCCTGCATAGTCACCAAACGTAGCGAACCACTTGGGGTGACCTATGGCAGAGGCGTTGGTTACCAAAAAATGGTTCCCGAGGCGGCGGTACCCATACTCGCCTCCGAAATTGAATCGCTTGTCATAATAAAGTAAAAAAATATTTTTGACTAATTAAATTTATGAACGTCTCGCGATCCCCACTTTGAAAACCATTTATATACAACACAGCTTGCCGAAACGTCACGCATGCAAAACGTGAACACCTATGGAAGTGTTAGTTCGACAAATCACACAATGGGATTCGGCGGTGCCCAGTTTTATATTGCCGAGAGTTCGCATGCTAGACGGCGGAATTCGAAGGAGAGTTGTATTGCGAAATTACTGATACTTGGGGTTATTTTTTTCTGATTTTTACTATGAGACGGCTTGTCTAGGGTATATTAGGTCAATGTTCAGTCCTTATATTGTTGTTGCAATCAAAAACAATTTAAGATCGACTACTTTCGGTTGGTATATGGAAGGAATTAAATTTATTAAATTAGGGCTGTCTAATAATGCCATCAACAATTTTAAAAATAAAGTCAAGTCGTAAATATTCTTCCATCTGAGAGTTGTAATAATTATAATTCTTTGATCAAATGGTTGAAAGGTATTGTTTCTATAGGTAGATTGACTTTACGGTTAATATATCTTAGGAATTCATGCGATTTTTTCAATGGAGTCTGGGTGGATTTTAAAGTGAGGAGACCAAACAGGAGAGATATATTCGGTTTGACTTCGAACTAGATTTTTAAATGATGAAATAAATACATTTTTTGCATAAGACTCCATATGTGCGTTCAAACGTCAGTACTGGAAGAATGTAATTCTAGTCGTTTGGATGACTTATGTGTTCTTAATAATTAAAAGAAAAACAGAATAAACAATTCAAAGCAATGATATTATCGGTGAGATTTCTTTGAAATTCCTTTTATTGCTTCTCCAAATTGAGTAGGTAAAGTACTAGGGATCAAACACTGGATAATAGTTTATTATGAACATGACAGCTGCTCTAACATAAAAATCATAAACGGCGCTAATGCATAAAATTTCTAAATTATTATAGCTATTTACTAAGAACAAAGCATGCATAAGTGCGTATCCATGGGTCGTCATATTTATACATTTTGTTGGTAATGTAAGGTGGCGGTAGTGTTCAAAATGAAAATCGGATTTTACGGGTCTACCCCTTCAGAAAATCTGAAGTAACAGACATATTTAAAAAAGCATAGTTGCAGGAAAATAGCGTATACCGCACAAGAACCAGATGAATCCATTTCCCCGTTCTTTTGCAAATCATATTTCCTATTGCTAGCTACACAAATATACTGTATACCGTAATGTTTTCGATAATAATGTGGGTTATGTTCACCCTCCGAGACCAATATTTCACCAGTCCGGTTATAACACACTCGAGTCGCTGGTTCCGTCAAGTACCGCGCGTTCTTGCTCACACGTGGGGAAATTGATTCACTTAGTTTCGGCAATGACTAGAAGAGGAAAAAGAGAATCGAATAGAATCAGTACCTATTCATACAGAGAGAAGCAATATTCGATGTTTAAACTCTTATTATGCAGAAATTTGCATATCTTTAACCGTACTTTGTATAAGTTATAACTGCGCAAGATCTATCCATTTGGAAACTTTTCAAAGTAAGGTAACGATATTAGGAAAGAAGGAATCATCTCTTGAGTGGGCAACGATAATTTTGTTATGACACCATTACAGAGTACTTAGGAATGCAGGGGCATGGGTACCATGTGCGTAAACTTGTGAAATGTATTAAAAAATATTCAAATAATATGCGTTAGTGCGTCAGCTGGCGACAAAATTAACGTTATTTTTCTGTAAACTGAGTATGTTGAAACAACGCGTATGTAATAGTAATTAAAAATAACATAAACAACAACAAAAAACAGAAACACCCTATAAGAAGTTGGGATGATGAATTGGCCAGTTACTTTTACTCTTTACCCTTGCAACGGTATGACAATGGTTTTTTTTCAATTTGCTCTTTTTTTTGTAAAATGACCACAAAATATGTCTTACACGTAGTATTTAACGAATTATTAACACTAGGCCCTGCGGGCGGTTTTTGGTTCGGCTTCGCCCAGTTAGAGTGTTGGTGACCATTTTATAAATCCTACAGGAACTGGTTCCAAAAATAGCTTGTTCCTCTGATCCAGTGATAGCTAGTCACCGGGACACGCAATGATGTCATAGTATGTAATATTATAGCCGCGTGATACAACTTAGTATTACCGTCAATCTTTCCGGGAGAGATATCTATTCAAATTTACAAAATAGTAGTGCTTATACCTAGGGGGCACGTTCTCATGCGACCTGATAACGGAAGTGGCGCCATCCTTTGACGAATTCTTGAATTCTAAACCGAATTATAACGGGGACTTTGTTTGAAATTTCAAGCACATAGATGGTTATATGGCGCGGCGCGTAAGGCGCAGCGTCAGACATGCATTCGAAGGCGGGTTCTTAAATTTCAACCATGCAGACGCAAAGCTATTAAAACTGTTTGATTCAATTCAAAATAAAGGACTGAAGTCTTAGGCCCTCCGTTCATGGAGATACTTACAAACTACGTGATTGTGACACAACCACAAGTACCCTGCAGATGTACTACTTTTTAAAGCTGGTTTCCGTACACAGCGCTACCCGAATTATACTGAACTTGATCATTTTTCACGTGCAGCCGTGGAGTTAACACGATGTTGAACGATGTCAAATGACTTTTTTTCCAACATTAATCTATGCCTTCTCCACTAAATCCTTTCTTGCGTATTCTGGTAATGTAAGTTATGTAAACACGCATTTTTTTTTCACTTCCAGAACAAAACTAACATTACTTTCATGTTCAGACGCCATTTCTGTCAAACGTCAAACGAAAGTAGTAGACACGAATGCTGCAACGCGTAGCGCGCTACCAGCACCGTCGTTAGCGCGCTACCGACTTCAACCTGACATCCGTCGCGTAGCGCCGTGTACGAACACCAGAAAAATTGTATGGCGGGTACCCACGAGCGGTGTGCGTGCTACGCGCATCAGGCTCGAATAGCTTGTAAGTAGCTCCATGTACGGAGGCGCTTACACGAAGCAAGCATCACACAAATAATACGTTCCACTAGCTTCCATGGAGATAATAGAAAGGGCGAAATCTGTGTCACAATTAGTTTTTAAAAATGCCTAAATCAGCAAAAATTATTTTACCATGTTGTACTTCGACGACTTTTCTATACGAAACCACTGAAATTAACACCACGAGAAACGAAGTAAAATATTTACAAATAAAAAGACATTTGAAAAACAATCTCCACCCAAAGACATTTTTTTTATTAAACATAATTTTGTTGAGATAGATCCAATGAACTTTTGACTCCTAATTTATTTCAACCGTAGCAAATATTTTGAGTACAAACAAGACTGAAAGAATGCATAACACGATTCGGGCTGTTCCCATGAACTTTCCAATCATGTAACTGTTATCCAATCAAAGCCATAGTTTTCCCTGACCTACCAAAAACATTTCATTTACAAACACCTTTCTCGTCTTATTTCTCTTACTGCGGATGCCGGAGGTGTGAACAACGAAAGAAAGGCAACAGCACTGATTGCTCGGTCCATTGTTGTTCCGTTGGAGAGGATGGTGTAACGGATGCTGTACAGAAGAGAGATATATCACCAGCTTATCTTTTCTCTTCAATCTGCTATCGAATAAAATGCATTCCATTGAAATTTAGGATTTAATCTACTTTCACTTGATTTAACGAAGATTTGCATAAACCTGTGTACTTCATCAAATCAAAACTTCAATCCGGTTTATTAAACCTTGAAATGTTTTTGGAATGAATTGAATTTTGTAGTATTGTGTCCCGACAAAACAAGGCGCAGGTGTGTATTTGAAGATAGGAACTTTTTTAGTTTAAAAAATGTACCTAAGTATTGTTTCATAATCTGCATGACATCCTCATTCAATGGTTGAAGTACTTGTTAAGTTGGTTCCTCATTGCTGAAAATCGTGACCCCCACTCCAATTTCCATGGTGGACAAGGTTCTTCCACTCCTCGTGGTTCTGCGCTGCGTGGAGAGCAGCGAACACGGACTTATCGAATGCCGGTGATGCCTGGTTACTTCGGCGCATTGGTGGCCTCCCTCTGCTTCTTCTGCCAAACACTTTGTCAGTGACTATGAGTTTCTCCATTTTGGAGTCCTCAGTTTGGCGAACAACATGTCCAAAGTATCTTAAAGTACGTTGTACGTTATTTCTTTGGCCCTCCCAACTGAATAGATAACACGCTAGAAGGTTTGAATGGAAACAATTAATTTTGCCCCTGACTTACCTTTTGGTTCTAACACATAGCATGTGCTGTGTCTTTCTTACACTTACTTGTCTGACATCGTATATCGCTGACTTATTTGATCAAAATGTATAATTGGTCATGCAGTGAATGCGAAAATAAAATCGATGGTGAAATTATTGAAAATGTTACCGACTTGAAATTCTTTGGAATTATATTAGATTCCAAACCATCCTTTAACAAGCATGCTGAGTGTATACAAAAGAAAATTGGGAAGAAGATCTTTTGAGAAGAATTCATCAAACAATTTCCAGAAAAAAACTACAATCACTGTACACAACTTCATTATTGCTAATAGTCAGGAGTAGATAAAATGTGCATCTTATCTACTCCTCAGCGATTGTGTAACGATAGAGAACAAAATAAGCTGAAAATTCTCCAAAATGGGGCAATGAGAATAATGCTTAGGCGGATCAGATTTTAAAAAGTAAATTTTAGAAAGTAATTATTCTATTAAAGGAGCTAAATTGGTGAATATGATGATTGAACGTGAAGATATCTGTACATAAAATAATAAACAACCTGTTATCAAAACACTTTTTTCAAACAAAATAATTTCATTAAAACAAGGTCATTAACACACATGCTAGGACATGCAACGAAGTCAGACTGCCAATAAGAAAAAATTACAAAATTTTAAGAAACCCCTGACACAAAAAGGCTGATAACCTTGAAACGCCTGAACAGATTTTCATGAATTGTAGCTAAGAACCATCTCTATTACGTCAGCTTTCAAACAAAAAAAACTGCATCACAATCGGTCCATTCGTTTAGGAGCTACGATGCCACAGACAGACAGACAGACACACAGACACGTCAAACTTATAACACCGCTCCTTGCATCGGGGGTTAAAAAATGACAAAGGATGAAATATCACAATGCGCTGTCGGAAAATATAAAGTTCGCACCAATAGTAGGAACCACATTTTACAAGGTAATTTTTTTTAGTTTGTAAGTTATAATAAATTAGTCATCTGTAAGCGTTAATATACAAATAACTAAAGTAAAATTAAAATTTAACGATGAAACACAGTTCTGTATTTGAAATTCAAGATTGGACAGACTTTTGGATTGTCCACATATTCTTATTATATGGTCCTCCCACTGATTGCTCTGATCTAAGTTCTAAACTCCATCTCTATTAACACACAACTCACCAAGCCTTTGAGAAGATTGGAAGACGGAATTTCTAGTCACATTTAAGCAAATTTCATTAAAAAACTAGCTAACATAACCCCGCCAAATATTAGACGAGAGGTTGCAACACTGAGGGATTACAAGAAGGTGATCCAAAAAATCACAATACCTTCCCACGATGATGTAGTCTCTCACCCGACATGCCGCTTAAAGCCCCCAAAACCTTTCTGGATGGAAGAAGAGTGGCTCCTTCAATGATCTCTCACCCCAGAAGATGGGTGGAAAAATGAGCGGCAATCGGCCAACGCGGGAAATGCCCATCTCATGCAAGACCCCAATGAAGGACAGCCTGGATTCTCATTCCCTCGTAAGCTCTGGTTCTCAATCAATAGGATAGGTGCTCCCATAGCCATTGTGTCATTATAACGCATATATGGAGCCTTAAAGAGTCGGCGATGTGTGAATGTGGCGCAGTGTAGACCACCAAACATATGCCAATGAATGCCCGCTCCATTCATTCCCCGATGGAAAAGATGAGGTCCACAGGACGACGCCTGAGGCCCTAGACTGGTTCGCAGACCTAGATGTCCCTGAGATAACTATTGTCTTAGTTGTTACATCGTGAATCTTGAGTCTTGCGTTTGAAGATTGCGTTGAATATGATGACTAATAAAGTTTATTGTACACACACCTTCTTGTGGCATGCAAAATTTCCAGAAGTTACGAAACGGCAAGATTTCGTTGTAAAATAGCACCCATCCATGCATGGCTGATGTTGGTTTAATAGCGTGGGCGGGTTATGTTCAAATCATTTCACATTAACGCAATGTTATCAAGAGTTATTAAGCAGATCTTTTGCAAGAATAATGCATTCAACTGTTCATTAGTGGGTTTGATGCAAAGACTTTAGCGACATCGATCATTAGCATTTGTTATATCTTCGTGGAATCAATTTTGGCAGTAAGAGTGTGGGTTTATTCCTGCTATTGGTTTCAGAATCCGCAACTAAAATAATTTTTTTTAATAATATAATATCTGTCTTGGTTTGGGAGGAGGGAATGGGTACCATTTAAAGGATAACCAACACCTCTGCCATCGGTCACCGCAAATGGCTCGCTACGTTTGGTGACTAAGCAAGGGAGCTCGAGTTCATGGGGTGGGGTTTGTTAGGATGACCTGGACGCGCAATTCCAAAACCTATACCGGTCCAGTCGCGGTAGCGATGATTTACATTTTAAATACACCCCTATATTGGTTATTTTTTATCACTTTGCAAAAACAAAAATTGTTCTAAAATCTAGATTAAATAATCTTTCCAATGTGTATATTAGAAAATAAAGAAATTATTTCTAAATACTTAAATTTTGATATTGAAAACGTTAATTGTCGTTACCTCGACTGAACCGGTATAGGTTTTGGAAATACGCGACCTGGACACGCCGAACCCCTAATTCCTACCCACCTCTGATACCTTTTTTCTTTCCAGAACTTCCTCTCCTTCCTTTCCTTAAAAAATCCTCCACACAGCTTCCCCGAAGACGACGTAGGCCCTGGTGGAAATTATTTTCCTCAGGGCCTCCTGTGCGGAGCTAATAAAAAAAATAATAAATGATAAAGTGTACCTGTGGCGGACGGTGTAATTTTGTATTTTAAACAAATTTACAGCATACTTGACCTTCAAAACAAGAGGAAAGTGACTGTCTACAACAGATTTCTTTAAATCACCCCTCCCGCTTACCCACCTCTTAAAGCAGAATTTTGAAACTTATTGATGAAATTTTGCACACATGTTCAAAATAATATGAAAATCACTGAAGTTAATCTGACGTTGACACACTATTGTTGTGAATCCCGAGCATCGACGTTTTTTTTTTAATGTGAATTTCTGATAAAGATAAAACATACATATTTTATTAGAATAATGTATTAAAAACTAAGTGTTAATAATCACCTCACTTTTCTTATTTCATGTAAAATAATTCATAAAATATTCACTAAGATTCATAATTTTAAATAAATCTACACCTCTATGAACCTTTGGTTTCATAGAGGTGTAGATTTTGATCCTTCTGTCATGTAATTAACTTTCTTTCTAACACCGTTTAGATCATATTTGTTACGATGACAATAAGTGAGGCACAACGATTTCTATTAGACCATAATATGAGCTATTCTTAAAAGCGAATTTATATACTCGTAAGCTTGTCCTCCTGTAAAGGAGACATTATATAAAAAAAAATAATAGTTTGAATTATGCCATCGTCATGCCAACATAATCTAAAGAACAAAAGAAACTGCATTTCAAATTTGGAATAGAACACAAACAAACTAATCGGCCAACTACATGGCATCATTCCATTACATTGTTATATTTTGAATGCAGCGGCATTGTTTTGGTAATGGCGGTGTCAAATCAATTATTCTTTACGTAATCCCATAAAACAGTTTTGTTTATGTAGTCGGTATTTGTTGCACTAGGCCTGCAAAAGTGCAAACTTCCTCCACGATCCGTGGCAGAGTAGTTTGCAATTTGGCTTTGAATCCAGAGGTTCTCAGATAACCACAGTATCCAGATAGCCCAAAGCTTCGGTTAGTTGAAATTCCTGTCCAGTATCACAAAAACTAATTTATGATATGAGCGTACCAGCAAAAATACATAGATTTATTGGAACAAATCCAAAAAAGGTTTCTAATATTTCGAGAATGCATTGTGAATACCCGCGATTTATGCATAATCCGGATTTGCTATCTGAAACGCGCTATGAAAGTCTCCAATCTAGAAGAAATGGAACCCTTACAGTAACAGCTTATAAAATTGTAAACTATTACATTGATAGCCCACACCTCTTAGAATGCTATAAATTGTTCGTACCAAATAACTACTGCCAGGGTCGTCACCACGACTTGCTCTGTATCCCACACGGTAGAACAAACGTTCTAGCCAAGCATAGCATGACAAGAGTTATGGTGCTGCTAAATGAAATCTCTAGGTCCCTTGACATTTTCAACATTGGACTTAAAGATTTCAAGAGTAATTTTAGGCAACAACTCTAAAATATGTATTATCATAATTTTTTTCGTTAAAACTTATAAATGTCTTATGTGTATTGTAATAGGATTACGTTAATCTGTAATGCACAGAAAAAAAAGATGGATGTAGATGTCCGAAGAAAATGTTTTGGCTTTGGAAACAATTTCACAGATCCGGGGATCACTCTAATATCACTGTTGTTACAAGTATGTTTCGAATCGTCTGGGGGCTGACTTGTTCGACATGGCTTTTTAAAGAAACCAAGGAGGTAGAAATGATTAAAAAAAAACTATGAAAACATGGTAAAACCATTCGCATGGCGACACTGATGTGCGAGGTCAATAATGGTTTGGTGACCAAACCTGAATAACCAGGTGCATAATGCCCTCTTCTCCTTTTTCCTACGTTCTTCCCTTTATCACTTTTGTCAGCCCCACAATATTCCTTGATTTTGGTTTCAGTGGTAGGTACTTCTAGGTGGTACGTGGTACAACGCAGCACAAAAATACTATAATATAATATATTGATAATTTGGTAAAGTTCCCTGGTAGTATAGTTTCGCCCCTTTGGATGCAACAGCTATTTTTAAGAGGAACCAGAGAAAACCGGAAATATGTCATTTTTAAATCAACTTTTAGACGTATTGACTCTTTTCCACAAAAAAATTATAAACTGATTTTGAAAGATTGTTCTTTTATCTAGTGAAGTTATTTTTTAAACATTGAGAAAATATGTTTGTTTTTAGTACAATAAGGTTTTATCGAAGGTCGTTGGCAGATTTGTTAAATTTTCAACCAAAATTTTGTAATATACAGCGTACATTTCAAATCATATACTTAATCATGCAGTAAAATAAATCAATAAATTATTTGGGAAAGCTACTTTTCAGAGTTTTAATTTTTAGTTCAAATAAAATCATTAAGCTCCGCGCCCTTGTTTTGTGACGAAAATACATCAGTTTGTCTATTTATTTACGGTCTTACAAACTAATATATTTAAAAAAAAATTACATTCTTATTTTGCTTAGACATTATTGAAAACTTATCAAAACTTATGATTAAACTATAATAAGGAACTCCAGTGAAAAATATTATGGCTTTAAAAATATGTTCATATAGACCAATAAACGCTGATTCTGAATATAATATAAGTTGTATTAAATATTATTTAACGAAGAGTTTTTAAAAAAATATTAAAACGTCCATTTTAAAACAGTTCATTAAAACACCCTGTCAAGTTGGTATTATTGAATTTGTGAGGCGTGACGTCACCGCGTCCATAAAACGCTCCAATGCTGAAATTCAAAATGGTCGGCGACGATCAGCTGATTCCAGTTGCCTACAAAATTCATACTTCGGTTGGTCATGATGACGGGGGATGTTGTGATGTGATGTTTTCGGGGATCTTGAAAAATTAAAACTTTGACATTTATTTTAACTATTAAAACTAACTATAAAAATATGCAGTTATTTAAGTTAGAAGGTCATTATTCATTTAAAAAAATTTGACTGGAGTTCCTTATTACATAAAGTACATAATTTTAATTGTTTTATCATCACGAGTTTGAGCATTTTTTAATGTGCGTATTTATCAAAGCAAATTTGGAATGAAATAAAATCGATATTGAGTCATTGTGTTAAAATGCTGGTATGGAGAATAATTAATCTTTCTCATCGGAACCGCCCTGTACCGTTGCAAGGGTACAATCGCAAGATCATCGTTCGATGAAATTTAAATTCTCGGCCGCTTTAATGGCTCTTAAAAAGTGTGCCAAAATTTACTTACCACTTAGGCACCTATTTATTTTTCTATCCAAATAAAAACCATTTGTGAATACTTACCTACGTAATATATGTGTATGTCGAATACCTTCGTTTGTGTGAAATTCACTGAACGAATTAAAACTAATTTAATTTAAAAGCAATGTTATCTTTAAAAACTCTTTAAAATTGTGAATTAGTAATGTCAAAATGTTAAATAATTGAATTGATTTGCTTCATTGTTCTGCCTTTCACATTTCCGCCTTGTTCCACATTCTGCCTTTAAAATAATGTGCTAAGTTATATTTTCATTTCCTTTCAGCCATTGGTGATAGCCGATGTTACCTGGAGAGCGGTGGATCGGTGGAGAGCTTCTTTGTCAGTGAAGACGCTGAGGTTGGATCTGTTATTGGTAAGTTAAATTATAGAATAGTTCCCATGGCAGGAAAAAATTTGCTCGTATGCCAATAATGACTTACTTCCACAGTATTTCTAGAATTGTCTCAATTGGTTGAGCTTTTGGCATCCTTTTCTTTCTGATCTTTTGATGGTACAAGGTATTGTATATCCACCATGGATGGTCCTCCTTGTGTGTCTTTATTTTGGATAATCCTGGCCAGTTACTGATCTACCATGGATTCAATTGTAACGCGAAACGAAAATTGATAAAGATGTTTTCTTTTTTAGATAATAATTGCACAACACCTGTTTTATTTTTCAAAACATTTCCGATTAATTGAAAAATTTTTGAATTCCTCCATTGGAGTAGCGGTCACAATCCTACTAATTCTACAACTATCAACGGAAAATGTTTCTTTTGGAACCAACGCATTTATTCATTTGACTATTACCTCGGACATATTCTGTCGGAAGGCCAGAAAATTTCCGCTTTGCAGTAAAATTCAAATAAATGGAATATTTCTGAACGTATCCGAAAACTGAAAACAATTTTTGAAAGATAAAATACGTTTTGAAATTTTATTATTAGAAATAAGCGTACATTTTTTGAAATATAATTTTTTTTAAAACAAACATAAAAAAAGTTTTCGCTAACTTAAATTCCTGATAACGAAATCTAAATAAAAAACACACATTTTTTTATTAGATAAATGTATTGTAAAATTTTTTGTGACCTCACTTTTTTATCGTTCCACACAAAAATAATATTTAAAAAATTCACAAAGTTTCAAACTTTTTTCAAATTGCGGTCGGAAACTTTGAAACTTCATATAGGTGGATATTTTAATTCTTCTATGGTTAGCTTTCAGATTTGAATACAAAAGGTGGTGTTTTCTGTTTCTAAGACGGTTTAGATCAAAGATATTGAAATATAAGGAGAAGGGCTATCGGCAGTTTTAACTGGGTGGGACTGTGCTTCCTGGTGTCGCCGATATTTTTAACCAATAGGCACTATTGCACACGTTATAAAAATCAACTAAATGAACGAATTCTTTCCGTATTCAAACTATATTGTTAAACAATACTACTGCACAACTTCGAGAAATCAAATAAATTCCATCTTCAAACTACTCCCATTAGGTAGTAGTTCCGGCGACAGTCGGGCGGACATCATAGCATATCTCCTTATATTTAAATATCTTTGGTTAAGATCAGAGGTTCCCAAACTTTTTTTCTCGTAGACCACTTTCAAAATTTTACTGGTTACGGTGGACTCCCAAAATATATTCCCATATTCCCAAAACTCGTCAAAAAATGTGAAGATTAGATCTAACAATGGAAATTTTAAGCTTCAATTTTAAGCTTTTAAATTTAAAGCTTCAAAATGCTTTTTTTAAAGTCTTAATACGATAATTTTTCACCGAAATCGCCGAAAATTAATAAATCTATTCCTGTTCAAAAAAATAAAGGCTATATTACTTTTAAGTTTAATTTAAATAGATTATCGCTAAGTATTTAAATTTTTTTAATTTAGTTGGATATTCATACTAAAAAAATGAGTTAACTGCAGAAATTAAAAAAAAATTATATCTCGTTTATAAATTTGCGTACTTCTCCCTTATTTTTTTTAGTAGTGTTTTATTTGCTTACATTGATAGGTAAAGCCAAGCCAACATTTTTGTTGTTTGCTATCGTAACCAGACAAATTTTCGTGGACCCCCACTTACTTGTGAACCCCCATTTTTTTATCACGCTAACGCAGACCCCCGTCGAGTCTCCCGTGGACCCCTGGGGGTCCACCTGGACCACTTTGGGAATCACTGGTTCAGATCCATGATAGTAAGGGAGACACAACTAATATATTATAAACTATTTGATAAATTTATAGCTTTTACGATATTTTTCACGACTACGACGCTACTACTTTGACAGCTTAAATCCCGGGTAAAATGAAGAGTCGATGTCATAGACGAATTTAATAAAAAATATTCCGAGTGGCTAGGTGTATTTAGGATACCACATACGTCAAGAACAAGAATGCCCCAAGCGATTCTGACCTTGCCCTTCTTGCGTTTTCTTCATACATAAGGGTGAAAATCGCATTCCAAAATAAATAAAAAATTGAAAAATTTGGCGTGTGCGCCGGCGCGTACCCGGCAATGGACGAGTTAGGATGACTAACTTGTGACACATTGTTCTTTAGTAAGCGTTTTGGACACGTGTGGGTGACCATAGAATTTGGCCAGGAATTAGTCATGCAGCGGACTTGAACCAAAGCAAGCCACAGGATGTGCCTTATTGTATGAGATCGCAGTGAATGCCAGTAACCTAGTATCATCTACAACAACGCCACAGTATTATTTAAAAGAGATGACAGTCACAGGTAGTGGATATGCAATATAAAATAAAATCACTTTGTATGAAACAAGAATAGTGGTATTAAATATAATTAAAAATGACACCACAAAGTAAATTTGTAAAGTTTGAAGAAGTATTAAATACCGTTTGATTTAGAAAGAATTGATGTAGCATAATTTTCTGGCTCAGAATGTAATGTCAGACGTAGAGACACGAAAAAAGTATCGATACTTTGTGGTATCGAGTACTTTATTTCGATACCGATATTTTTGTACTCGATACTTTGTATTCGATACTTTTACTCAATGAGTACTTTTGGCAAGTATCGATAACTTAAAAAATTTGGGCTAACTATGTATCAACCCCCCCCCCCCCCCCAAGGATGGATCAGAATTAAATTTTTGAATTTGAAAATTCGTTAGCCCCCGGTCAGAGCTATAAATCAAGCCCCATGAAATGTAATCGATACTTTTGTTTCAATACTTTTTTTCCGATACTACTCATGAGTACAGTAGCGATACTTTCTATTCGATATCGTGTCCCTACAGACGCAACTGAAAACATTCACTAACTATGTATCACAAGGTTCAAGGTTCAAGAAAACGAGTTTTTTTTTTATTGCTATCAAATAATTTAGGGACTTCCGAACTTTGACAGTTGATAGCGGCCATATTGTTGAAACGATATCTGTCAAATTGGCTATCATTTATTTAGTCTGTTTTGCCAAATCACCGGGGACGGATATAGTGTTCAACCACACGTGCAAATGATAAAATTGTTTAAAATTTTATTAATTGTTTAATGATAAAATCTCACGTGGAGGTGATGTGAACTGGCAAACAGGATGGTGCGATTTGTCTCCGTTAGGCTTTTTCTTGTGGGGTTTTCTTAAGTCGCAGGTCTATGCGAATAAACCACAAACCACAGCAGCCCTCAAAGCCAACATAACCCATGCCATCGATGATATTCAGCCTGATTTATGCGCCAGATTCAAGGAAAATTGGACATTTCGGATGCGCGCTACTCAGAGAAGCCGAGGCGGACATTTGAACGATGTTATATTCCGCACACAATGGCATCGATAGGCTTTTCAAACGAATAAAAAATTTCGATGATATCTCACACACACTTTGTTTTATTTAAATTTAAAGATAGGAAGCGCTTAATGAAAGACCCTTTATAATTTGTATTTATTTTTCCTTGCTATCATTCGCCGCCAAGACCCGGACAAACCTCACCCCATAAACCCGGGAACCCCTGCTAAGTCACCAAACGTAGCGATAAAAATATATAAAATGAAATAAAAACAAATTGACCATGACTTCACTATTTCGTTAAAACAATGCACGGACGATAAAATACTTACAAAATTTGCAAAGGCTAACCCAGTGATCGATTTGGAGTGTGTAGTTTTATAAATAAATAAAGAACTAATATTTCGAATATTTTTTTTTACATTAGCTCCACACAGGGCTTATGTCATCTTAGAGGATGGTCTGTGGAGGGTTTTTTTAAGGAAAGGAAGAAGATGAAGTTCTGGGAAGGAAATGGGTATGAGAAGTGGGTAGGAATCTGAGGGTCAGGAGTGACGAACGTATGAATCCATCCCTTCAATTGCGGTGCAAGGCGATCGGTCGAAGGATTCAGGTTGAAAAGGTCAAAAGACCTCCTCAACCAGTCTTTCTCGATCCTGCCCGCCACGCAGCCGGTGGGCAGATACATCGGCCACTAAGACCTTGACAAACCTCACCTCATGAACCCGAGCACCCCTGATTAATCACCAAACGTGACCTGTGGCAGAGGTGTTGGTTATCCAATAAATGGTTCCCGGGGCGGCGGTACCCAAACCAGCCACCCAAAATGAATAAGCTAATAAGCTAAGCAAGCGGCTATGTTAATTTTTTAATTAAAAAACTGGAAAAAATAAGTATTCACCTGATATTTTGAAATTATTATTATTTCAGATGGTCAAAATAATTCCGCTTTACAATAAAATCCAAATAAATGGAATGGACAACGAAAAAAATAAAAACAAACTTTTTAAAAATGTATTATAAACGTTATTATAACCTCACTTTTTTGTCGTTCCATGTAAAAATAATTTATAAAAAATTCCCAAAGTTTCATAAATTTATTTCAAAATGCGATTCGAAACATTGGTTTCATAAATGTGTACATTTTACTTATTTTGTGGTTAGTTTTATTATTTGAATATAAAGCGTGATCTTTTCTCTTTCTAACACCGTTTATATCATATATCTCACTATGATAGTGAGGGAGATACAACCATTTTATAAGGCCGTATGAGTTGACCCAAATGAGGGTCAAATCGACTCTTACTATCGTTCACCAATGCTCTATTGGCAGTAACCTGAATTATTAGAATTTATGTAAAAAATACATGCGGAGATAGAACAAAGCGATTGTTATGAAATAGAATATCAGTGGGGATTACCTCTCTCATTGGTAACAAGTCTGCCACTTGTTTTCTGTAAACAGTTTTATTTTTGTAGGTATCCTTGGTATACACGGAGACCCCCACGAGTCCTCCGGGACAATAGCCCTGAGCCTCAAGGAGGCAGATAGTCCTGTGAGGATAGCCCCAGGATCCAAGAACCTCACCCTGTACAGACCCTTGGATAAGGAAGGTGTTGTTGGACCCTCTTCCGTGTACGTCAATGTCATCTGTGACAGAAAGAGGACCAGCGATCCGGTAAACTATACTTCCCATTTTTATTTTGAAAATTTTGATTCTAGTATTGTTTGATTTTTGGTGTATTTCAGGAGTCTTCTTACATTTTCTCGCATTTCTTCCCCTTGTTATTCTGCTGTCTTCTCCTATTTCATATCTGATGAAACTCTGCAAGAAGTTTAAATCACGGTACTGTGATTGAAGAATCTGTGCAAGAAAGGGACCATTTAGCTCTGATGGACGCAGCAAAGCTGTCCAAAACTTTAATTGTTGATGTATTGGGCAGTATTTTACTGTCTCCCGCTTCTTCTCCAAACTCTTTATCGACTTCTTCTTCTTCTACTATTACTTCATATCTGACAAACCTCTACAGAAATGAAGTTTACACTGTGATGCAATGATTAAGTTCAACAGCTGCGCTGTTTTTTTCATACTAAAATTAAATTTGGATTTGAGGCCAAAATATTTGACCAAACTGAATATATTTTTTAATCAATAAATATAGCAAATATCTTACACGGATATGTGCTACTTTATGTATTCTTGATTTAAATTATAATGTATAGGCCACTGGGGGATTCAATTTTTTACGATTTAAGGGGCAAATTTGGCAATTATTTGTTAATTATAATTATTTAATAAAATAATTTTTCCCTACTTACTTTGTAAACATAATTAAATAAAAAATGCGAATTGTTAAGAAAAGCATGTTGATGGGCTTAAATTTAAAATAAAAGTCCGATTTACCTTGGAACACAAATTTAACGTATACATTTTTTTAATTTCGGCTCAAAAAACGTTTTTTTTTTACAATGTTAAATTGTTATTTTAAATTTCATTATATTTACATATGTTTTTTTAATAATTACCATTGACTGACAAAAATGTCAAATTTCCCTTTAAAATCATGAAAATTGAATCCTTTGATGACCTATTTTTTATAATTTAAAACACTAACAAAAAAGTAGCACAAATCCAAATTTAAGTTTTGTATAAAAAAGGGGATAAATCATTTTCTGATGGACAAAGCAAAGCTTTCCGAAGCATTGATTCAAGAGCGAAAAGTTATAAAATTATTTAAGATGATGTTTTACTGATTTTTTCCATCAAAAGTGTTAATTTGTTTTTTCATTGTTACGTTTTTATGCAACCCAAAGAAATTGAATAAAACTGCAGAACCCCAAGCAGCGAAGACGAACTTCACGGTAAGTGGTAATCAAAAATAATATACAGCATTTGTCATGTAAATAAAATCGAATATTAGTTTCTAAATTAATTAAATGTTAACGAAAACAAATCACTTAACATACAACACTTAGTTAATCAAAATTATCAAAATTAATGGTTTCGTCGTCAGAAGATTTGGAACTACCTTGGAAGCGAGTTGTTAATGTTTTTCGTGTACATTACCTTGTTTTTAGGTAAAAGGAAGGAATTTGACCATCTTTGGAAGTACATACTATTGTTTTGTACCTATTTGTTTTGTAGTGGCGATAAAACGTGGTGGAACCATGTAACTATATTGTGATTATGTTTTGTGTTCCTTTGCAGAGATTCAGATGGTGGTTAATGATTGGTTATCCCTTTTCCTTGCATACCTTGTTTTTCCTACACGTATTTTCACCCAATTCCAGCGAACACAATTTAGTTTCATTAAAAGTATTTACGGTCCATTACAAGAAGCTATACCTACTTTGGAAGCAATTTTGGATGCAATATTTGCCATTGAAATATACAGGTTTCGAAAAATGTTGATAATAATTGTGAGTGGTGTATATAAGAAGTGATATGTTTTAATTTAATTAAAATGACACCGCAAAGTGCATTTGCGATTATTGAAGAAGTAATCAAATGTTGTGCACACAACAATTTTAAATTGTGGAGTTCCCTAAAAGTTCAAATTATACCATAGCTTAGGACGAGTACCTAGTAAAAAATCCTAAGTGACCAACGCATTATGTTCCTTGCTAGTTAGCCTGTTACAGTATCTGACAACTTCAGATGTGTTTTTATATGTTTATTTTTTTAATACAAGGACAAAGCAAACAATAAAACCACGGATATTCGAGGAACCGAAACGAGCAACCCGGTAAGACATTGTTGCGTTGATTTCGATTAGTCTATCATTTATCAACACCTTTTCTGAAAATTTCTTTGATTATTTTTGTAAAATACTAGTTTTGTTGAGCGGCAAACACTGACCGAGTTTTCTAAAAAAGCTATAAAAATGAATTTAAAAAAAGTTTTAAAAGTGATTCGATGATTGAATATTTTTTCGTTTTTAATGCAACCTGGAGGTGAAAAGACCAATATATTATAAAGTCACGGATATTCGAGTGGCGGCGGGGACAAGCGATCCGGTAAGAATTTTTAACAATTCTGTAATTGATGTTGTAATTCTGTTTGATTTGTGAAAATGTGTACTTTTTTATATTAGTAGTAATGTTAGTATCTCAGTAATTTGTGCTAATTTCACCGGAAACGTCACCGGACACTAAAATTTCAATGCCATTTTTTCCTCCAAATAATGTCAGGAATGACTGGTTAAAGTAAGTCTCCAGGAAATCACTTACCTGACTTTGATCTTCAATACGAGAAAAAAGGACACCGACTCTACATGAGATTAAAAAAACCACCCATCACCTTTTCTCACACCTTGAAACAGAGTAAAGCCCTGGCAACGATGGGTGCTCCACTCGGTGAACAATAAAATCTGCCAAAGGTAGTTAAATATTTTCAAAATATAATAAAATACCTTTCTTTTCCCCAGGGTTTCGTCATCCCCGTGTCAATCCGCGTGACAGACGCTAACGACAATGCGCCGGAGTGGATTGGCGCCCCCTATCGGCTGCGGCTTGCGGAGGTCACCGCACCAGGCACCAGGGCTCTGCAGGCGGCCAGGGCGCGCGACCGCGACCAGCAGGGGCCCTTCTCCACGGTGGAGTATCAGGTTCTACCTGGGCCTCATGCCGTGAGTACTCTCTTCATTCCCTACACACACAAGCAATGGTGATCACGGTGGTTTTAATCAGGGTAGGCAGTAGGATAAAAAGTTAATTATATCATATTAAAAAAAAAACTTACCAAAGATAATGCGGTAGGAATCAGCTTTGCCAACTATAAGTCTTTTTACGTAGATCTACGTATTTTAGGCTTTTCCTGCACACCTGCTAACTTCAGTCCCAGAATCTACGTATTTTCTACCAAATTTTACAAATTGCAAAACTCCAACAAATGCTCCGTTTCATACTAAAGTCCGCATCACATAAGAAAAGTGCCCATTCCGCCCCATCCCATATCCCATATCCCATTTCGCCCCCTCTGTGTGGTAAAAATATTTCTATATTATGTGAGACAGTATTTATTCAGTTTCACCTAACCCGACTTCTTCATTTCGGTGCAGCTACAAACTTTTTGTTGCAAATTAACTGAATCCAGATAATTTTCCAGTCTGGCCTACGTTTTTTCCAAAATCCAGGTTGGCAACACTGGTAGGAATGGCTAATCTACTTCATTGTCCGATGCTGGGTGAGTGGGATTACAGCCACATATCCAAATAACCACTTCATAATACAAATTATGAGCCAATTACTGGATGTATAAAAAAATCTGCTTTTTTCGAATCTACAATTTGCATGAAAGACAGCCAACAAAATTTGATTTTTATTTCATTAGTACTAATTAATAGAGGTACCAGTAGATGGCACTGATTGCTACATTTGTGATTTTCACCAAAAGGCCCAGCCTATTTCAACACTAACACAAACGGGGCAAGGTGGAAGGGATTCCTACAGGGATCAGTTCTGGGGTCAGAGTAAATGGTTAAGTTTTTAAATTTTAGTGGTGGCAACCTGAAAGGCTATTTCCTAAAATTGACAATATATCGTTCTCTCGCGAGAAGTGCTGTCAGATTTGTGTGATTTTTTACGGCTGTTATTTGCTTTTTCTATCGGCCGATGTCAAAATTTCAGCTGTGAGCTGTCACGTATTTTAGTTTGGGTCGTTTTAAACACAAATTCCTGCAAGTATGCATGATTATTTATTCATTTAACAGCTGTAGAAAATCACACAAATCTGACAGGACATCTCGGGGGAGAACGATCTCTTAGAGAATAGCTCGTCTGGGCGTTTATTTTATTTTCATTTAGGTACATAGTTTTCTTTTAACCGCCTCACTAAACAAAGTCTGTTCCAAGGCGGGTAAGGGGTGGGTTAGCTTAGTAAATTAGAATAAAATGTCTGAAAGTGGTAAAGTGGTAGGCATGAGAAACAAGAATTTCATCAATGCATTGAACTCAGTTACGATAAGTAACAGTGTCCACAGTTTGGTTCATCAAGGTAATTGGAGTGGGGTCACGTTTCTTAGCAATGAGGAAACGAATCAAGAAGTCCCATTTTAATCTTTTCCATTTCAGGACTACTTCTCCTTCGTCAACTCCCTGGAAGGCACCCTAGTGCTCCGCAAGCCGCTGGACTATGAGACCCTGCCCAACTTCACACTGGGCCTCCGCGCGCAGGACCAGGGTACGCCGCCAAAGTTCTCCGACACAGTTCTGCATGTGCAAGTGCTGGACTCCGACGATCAGAACCCCAAGTTTGAGGAAGACAGATACACTGCTGTGCTGCCGGATAGAGTCAGCCAGGTTAGTTGTTGATAAACTGTATTCTTTATCTAACCAATCTTTCGTCAGTGTCCTATTTACCTTACGTTCTTTATTATGCCACAGCTGTTGTCAAAATTTTGTCTTTAATTTGTCATGTGACCAATTTCCATATTCCTCTTCTTTTGATACTTCTACATAATATAACCTTTTTATATTATAACCGGATTGACATGTAAGAATTTATCGTAAAGCACAAAGTGTCTGTGAAGTATTGACGTTTTTGGTAGATGGATTTTCTCTTTCCACTACCAAGAAAATGTTCATTGTCTTCATTAACAAAGCTTAATTGAATATCACCTACGTGGGTGATATTTATGGTAGAATAATTAGATATATTATATAGAGTGGCTTTTCTCTATAAAAAATATTATGCTATTTCTAATCCACCAAATTAAAAACACTCATTGGATATTAATTCACGAAAAATGAACAAATTAGACAATCATTTAACACTGTGGATGAGGATTGGAGCAGGACAAAAGGACCGGATGACTGCAGGAAAAGGACGAAGGACACGAACCAGTGGAAAGCATTTGTGAAGTATTCAAAATTCAAACCTGGGATGTAATACCATGTGTCATGAAGATGAGTCAATCATTAACATTTTTTGTTTGTGTTCTCAGGGTTCTGTGGTGATGATATCCCCCCAAGAGATATCTGCCGCTGACCAGGACACGGGGATCAATGCAGCCCTCTTCTACACCTTCAACATCGACCATCCCAGCTTCAACATTGATAGGGACACTGCCAGAATCACAGTGGCGAGAGAGATCACCGACGATGACCTGATCATGCCTGTTACCCTGGTCGTTAGGGTAGGTTTTCCAATGATTTTATATGAATTTATAATATAATATTTTCAGTTATTTGACTTCGATCCATAATGGCTGACAAGATGACAAGCTTTATTGTCAGGTTAATGTCATATTCATCCATCTTGCATTGTCATTTATTCTATTTTGTCATCCTCCAATTTTTGCCTAATCGGCATATAAATCATTTTATACGTATCTGATGAAAGCAAAACGGCTATCGAATATGAAATACGAAAGTTTATCTAAGCCCAAGCTTAATTATGTCTTGTATTCACACAAACAGTTCTCCAACCCGTCTTGGAAGGAGATTACTTCTTGGGAAAGAATAGAGTTATTTTATGTTAATCTGGGATTTACTTAATACTTCGCGTATTACAAGTGGTGACAACTATAGTCGGCCTAACTGGAAGCTGGCTAAAAAGATCTCGTTCCCACCGTGATTTGTGGAGGCTCCTGCACCTCAGCCCCGTCCCTCTAGATCCCTTATCTATAACTAATCTAGCCGCCATCTTGCGGACTTTTGGACAAGCTCTTAACACTGCCCTCTATGTGCAAAACTGGAAAGCTCTTAGCTAACTCAACTCTCTAACATTATGTATGAATATAGTATTTTGAACCACAGCTGAAAGTTGATAATCATTAACATCGACATTGTTTATAAAATGCGGCTTTTTTAAGCTCACTTCATGATATGTTTTGGTAAGCCTTCAAAATTTGTTTTGATGTCTTCCAAAATTAATAAATATATAAAAAAAATAGATATTAATGAATTAGGTATTTTCTAAATTGTTTCATTATTATGATAAAGCCTGAGGCCTTCATGTGTGGGTTGTCTAATTTTGATAGGTTTTTTAATTTCTTACCATTTGGTCCTTCGAGCCGGATCTACCGAAACTATCCCTCCATTTGTCCCCAGGCAACCCAGTATGACAATCCCGACCGATACGCCCTGGCCACCCTCACAGTGAGCAAGCAGTCATCGGCCCTACCAGCAGTCCACTTCTCCCAGAGACACTTCTATGCAACTGTGCTGGAGAATCTGCCACTCAACTCGGTGCTGATGACCCTTCACACAAATCGCCCGAGAGACAGAGTATGCTTTTGTATTATGATTTTAGAATAGAAACACCAAGAGTGATTACAAAAACAACAATAGTGTTCCCACAAACAATTAACCTTTATAGATGCAAACAAGAGAAGTTCAACATTGTTTGGTTTTTGGAGTAGGTACTGAATCGTATTCTGTTTCTTTTCCTTCTTGAGCCAACGTTTCCGATAGTCTAACAGTGTTCATCACCAGGGCAGAAAACTGAAAATCTATGGTAACTTTATTATCAATGCTACTATACAATTTATTTTTATTTTTATATGAATACCGCACAAGAGTCCCAACTGCTCCCGTCTGGAGCCAGTGAGACTATGGCATCCCCAATTGGGGTATGTTGTGGGGCTGAAAGCAGTGGGGAGGGGAAGGAGATGGGGAAGAGGAAGGTGGGGAAGTATCTGACTATTCAGATCTGGTCACCAAACACGGCTAAAGCCATTTCAAGCAACGTTTCAATTCTGAATAGTAGTCTTACACCAGGGCGATACTGAGAGTATCTTCCACTCTGGAACGTGCCGCATATACTATGTATTATTTTAAATGAATAAATTGTGAAAAACACAAATTAATCAAATAAAATTTATTTGCCACGCCGGGATTCCATCCCTCGGCCTTCGGATTGCAAGTCAAGAGCCTTACCGCTAGACTACGCCGGCCGTCGGCTATATTAGTTAATCCTCATTGTGTAAACTAATGGGAAGATAATACTCTCAGTATCGCCCTGGTGTAAGACCACCATTTGAAACGTTGCTTGAAATGGCTTTAGCCATTGGTGACTAGCCAAGGACTTCCTCACCTTCCTCCTCCCCATCTCCTTCCCTTCCCCACTACCTTCAACCTCACAACGTAACCCAATTGAGGATAACCATAGTCTCACTGGCTCCAGGCGGTTGGGAGTAGTTGGGACTCTTGTGACGTATTCACATAAAAAAAGTCAAATACTATTGGCTGTAGGACTCTCAATTCACATTCTGTGGAAGTTTTGTTTGAAGAGGGAAACGTTAGAAAATTTAAATTCTAGGTGTTATTGATAGCAAGCAAATAAAAAAAAAACTGTTAGAAAATAAATTGCATAATATTTTCCATTTTGGTCTGAAAGTAGATCCTTGCAGAATTCCATTTTTAAATTCCCAAAACTCGAGTCCTAAACTTTTGATCTATTTAAAATAAATGTGGGAATTGAAAGTGGAAATAAGATGCCAAAGAAGGTGAAAAAAATTGTTTTTTTTTGTGTATTGCAGGGTTTGAAGTATTTCGTGTCTGACCGACGCTTCCTCAGTAAGTTCGCTATCAGCACGGCGGGAGAGGTGGTGCTCCGCAAGAACTTGGATTATGAAGAGGATGACAAATACACATTCCAAGTTATGGTTACTGATGGCCAAGCTGTAAGCATACAATTTTCTAATTACTATCATACAATTTCAAAATACCATCAATAAATATTTTCAAACTACAAACAATTTCAAAATACCACCTAATATTTTCATCTCAAACAACCATGCAACGGAAGAGTTCTACATGTCTACATGTTGTAGTTGTGTCTACATGTTCGTTCACTGCAATCGATTCCTAGCTATGTTTTAAAAAATCCAGACAATCTTGTCGACATAAATTTTGCAGACATTTGCTGTTCCTAGCACAGTTTTGAATGTCATCGAAACAACAGAGGTCCGAGGTCAGACCCTTGGGGAATTCCAAATTGCGCTGGTAATTTTTTTGAGTTATGTCTGTACGGAGACAAATTCTGGATTTTAAACATGATGAGAAAAAGTTCAGTTTTGGTAGGTCGAAGCCTAGTTTAAACATTTTCCTCAGAAGTATAAGTAAAACGGTAACCGGACCACTCGGAAAGAAAACAACTCAGAACCATCTCAGATAAGTCATTTAGAGTGATAAAAAATATATTTAAAAAATTGGGTAAATAGGTTATGTTTGGTTAGGGTTATCGGCTAATTAAAAAATATTTTTTCATAGTTTTTATTGACTTTTCAAGGATGTGTTGAGTTAACTTTATTCTCAGTTGGCATGGAACCGGATAAAACACGGTCGAATGCTTTGGCAAAGTCGTTGTAAACTACATACATCTGTTTGGTGCTACACCGGTGGCTACCGACCGCGAGAAATTAAGCAGATTTGTGATTGTTGATTTCTTTTCAAGGAAAAAGTGTTGATTTTCTCCAATGATTGGCTCAATCTGGTGACTTTACTTGTCACAAATCAATTTTTCAAATATTTTTGGCAGCACTGATTATACGTTCCATTTGAATTTTGGATATCTTCTATTCTTGCTATTTAAGAAATTATTGTGTCCTGCTCAGCAAAGCCATCCTAGTTTTTATATATATATTGTTTTTTACGGCTCTTCAAATATTTGGAATAACTTATCATTGGACACAATATTCTTGAAAAGCTACAAAGATTTGTCTTAATGTCTAGTTCCCAAAAATATCAAAGACCAATTTGCGATGTCCAGCAGTCTTGAATCCTTCAAAACATGATCTGATATGAATCTTATGGTACTTATACATGTAGTTTCAAAATCCTTGAACAGATGTAATTAGTATAGATAGTTATGTGTAGTTTTGAGGTGTCTGAACAGATGTTAGTTATGTAGTACCTTAGAAGAGTGTCACTATTGTCGTTCACGTCTAATGCACGAACGGTTACAGAAATAGCCGATGATACATGTTATACAGCTGGGTTCCCGCAGTACCGGGTTCTTTAGCATCACAATAAGGAACTCCAGTGAAAAATATTATGCCTTTAAAAAAATATGTTCATATAGACCAATAAACGCTGATTCTGAATATATAAGTTTTATTTAATAATATGTAACGTAGAGTTTTAAAAATAATATTAAAAACTCCATTTTAAAACAGTTCATTAAGTTGGTATTATGGAATTTGTGAGGCGATGAATGAACTGTTTTAAAATGGAGTTTTTAATATTATTTTTAAAACTCTACGTTAAATATTATTAAATAAAACTTGTATATTCAGAATCAGCGTTTATTGGTCTATATGAACATATTTTTTTAAAGCCATAATATTTTTCACTGGAGTTCTCTATTGTGATGCTAGAGAACCCGGCACTGCGGGAACCCAGCTGTATAACATGTATCATCGGCTATTTCTGTAACCGTTCGTGCATTAGACGTGATCGACAATAGTGACACTCTTCTAAGGTACTACATAACTAACATCTGTTCAGACACCTCAAAACTACACATAACTATCTATACTAATGACATCTGAATGTCAAGTTGGTATTATGGAATTTGTGAGGCGTGACGTCACCGCTTCCATAAAATGCTCCAATGCTGAAATTCAAAATGGCAAAGTCGAACAGCTGATTCCAGTTCCCTACGAAATTCATGCTTCGGTTTCCTTAATATTGATTTCGATTCTTAAGGCTAAAAAAATAATAATTTCAAACAATTTTTATACCAACCTCCCGTAATAATATTGAAAAATATAATAAATAAATAATTACACCTAAATAACGTTTTACTTATTGAATAGTTTCATCACTTCTTCCTTACAAAATGACAACATCTGTTGAAAATAACTAAAACTTTTGGGCAGATGACGTCACAGGGCCAGATGACGTCACGGTGGTTTTCGGGTGATCTTGAAAAATTAAAACTTTGACATTTATTTTAACTATTAAAACTAACTATAAAAATAAAAATAAATATGCAGTTATTTAAGTTAGAAGGTCATTATTCATAAAAAAAATAAAAAAAATTGGACTGGAGTTCTCTATTGCACTATAATTATGCAAGCATGGGGTCTGTAAACTCCCCAGGCTCTCTGAGATGAATGCTCAGAACTATATTATTGATTAATGAATCTAACTTTGTGCGAAACAAATATCACAAACAATGGCAATCCGACACATATCTCAACGAAAAATCAATTCCACTAACCTTAATGGTTGGTTTCTGCAGCATCGGAGGCCTCCGGAATATTCCATCCACACTTGGATCAATTTTCGTAAGGGGCCATCCATAAATTACGTCACACGAATTTCATGACCTTTTGACCCCCCCCCCCCCCTGTCACATTTGTGAGACCCCCTCCCCCCTAGAATTTCATGATTTTTTGACCCCCCCATACCCCTTGTCACACTTCTCTACTCCCCCCCCCCCCTTAAGGTGTGACGTAATTTATGGATGGCCCCTAACTTGAAACCCGCACAATCCGTTGTGAAAATTTACACAACCAGTCGTAAATTCGGAATGAATCGCAAAAATTCAAAACCACAGAATGATATAAATTGTTATTCACATTGTCGCAATAAGATATTATTCAAAACATTTCGAACTGCATTATTTATGCAAAACGACAAGCGGGTGACATCTATGAATCTTGCAGTTGATAGTGATAATTAGTAGTTACCGGAACCACATTGTAGTGTTGCCAATAATTCAAAGATGGCGCACCAAACACCATCATTGTGACATGAATTAATCAAAAATGATTATTTTTTAACAAGCAAACATATTATAATGCATAACCAAGAATTCTTTATAGCATCCAAAAGGATGGACGTACGGTCCAGTTAAATAATCATTGTAAACCTTACGATAACGTAAAAAAAGCAAAACTTGTAATCTCGATGAATCTAGATCTTTATTGGAATTTTCCCAAACATATTTCAAGTAATCTCAATCACTGAAGAACATCATAAATCTAATGCTATGTGTGTTCAACTTTTTATTGCTAATTTTCTTATCATTTTTCTTCATCCAGAATGACACAGCTACCATCAACATCACAGTCCTCAACGTGAACGACTGGGAGCCCCGTTTCAGATACCCCCAATACGAGTTCTTCGTGGGGCAAACGCCCGCAGAAGGGCCCGATGGGGTGGCTCCCTCCACCCCGCAGCCCCCGAGAGCGCACAGACACCTGCACATAGGGAGGGTGGAGGCTGCAGATGGAGACAAAGGGGATGCAGTGCATCTGGCTTTGAGTGGAGCGGATGCAAGGTAATAAATAATACAATTCACTATAATGTAGTTTTTCAACCAAATTTGAAGTTTTGAATTTGAAACATTATTAAAATCTTGAAAGCGAAGGATACATCAGGATGCATTCAAATGAAATATTATCAACAATGATAAAATTGTAGCAACAAAACGATAAAATCATAGGAATATTTTGAAAATTGGAATTTTGATTGTTTTTTTTTTTATTTATTCATTTCAGAAAATCAACTGTTAACATTTTATCAGTGTCCATAATATTATATTATGTGTAGTACACCAAAAATACAAGATATTACTTAAAAACCACTGGAGCGATTATGGTCGAAAAATGGACCAGTTTTATTTTTCTGCGATTGATAGCGATCCAAAATTGGACTACATTTTCCTACCATTTGTAATTATTTTAAGCATTTCCATGGCCAGCCACTTACTTTAAAACGAAGCTATTGAAATATTTTATCTATTATGTCGCAAATCCAAACTTCGTAGACTATTTTAGAATGATATTAAAAATAAATTTTTAAAATATTTTTTCCACACAGAATTTCTGATCACCACCTCTGATCTGATGTATACCACAGACAGCATAGAGAAATCGAAAATATTCTATTTTGACACGAATAAGTACCTCTCACAGAGTTTCAAAGTAACAAACACGCAGGATTCGCGCGGTTATAAACTTTACAATTTTTTAATTTTTTTTTTTATAAATCCTACAAATATGAGATAAACGGTAAAATACAGGTTAATTCATTGGCTATTAGCACTATAATAAGTTTTTATGTCTCCATGTTAAAATTCGAAGAAAAGATTTTTTTAACACTTCCTTACCGGACCGGGGGAACGCACTTACACTAACGAGAGTTTTACGCTGTATCTAAGTTGTTTTTTAAACCACATACTCAATAATTTGGGTAATCTTAGAAAAACTATTTGGTTATCGATTTGCATTAAAAAAATTAATATCGCATTACTACTTTTCTCAAAATTAAATTGTTTATAACAAATTCCGGCGAATAATCTGTGCGACCCGCCCCCCTTCCCCTCTGTTCGGGCGTACCCCGTCCCTATCTGCTGAATGTATCGTGATAATTCTAAGCGATAGCAAGTAATTTCTAAGTTGTTAGTGGAAAGGACTATATCGCGTTCGTTTACACTGCGCATCTCGTTTGCTCTTTTTACAATGCTATAATGTTCGCTTGCCGGTCAAAGATCATTCCGTCTGAGTCGTTTCCGGTGAGCGCCAATCGTCAGTCGAGATTCGGAAACAAGGTGTTATGTTGGCTATCGGCCCGCCTTCTCTGCTTTCTATGGAAAAATACACGTTATGGTCTAAATTCATTAGAATATTAATTTTGACTTTATTTATCAAACGATTTTGAAAATGACTACTGAAATACGATGAATATACTTCCCTCTAATTATTATCATAACAAATTACAAAAAAATATGTCATTAACACCCTTTAATAAGCAAAACAAATTGGGGTCCCCGAGTGACCCCCCTTTGGGTCATGTGTGATTTTTATCATTCCGGGACGAAAAGGTTAATGTTGGTGAAAAATAAAAAAAAATGATCTTCTGGAAATCTCGAGTAATCGAGGCAAATTTATTTATTTCGCGTGGTCGCTCCAGTGGATAAGAAGTAAAATAAATAAAAAAAATTTACAAAAAAAAAATATCACTATTTTATAGAGTTCAGGTTATAAATGGAGACGTCCACATGTATTAAAACAAGATATCATAAAAAAACGAATTTCGGCCATCTGTGATGTGCATTATCCTGTGTGAAACTGTTCACATTCAATGACGGCTGGCGTAGTCCAGCGGTAAGTCTCTTGACTAGCATTCCGAAGGTCGCAGGATCGAATCCCGGCATGGCAAATAAATTTTATTTGATTGATTTGTGTTATTTCACAATTTATTCATTTAAAATAATACATAGTATATTTGCGGCGCGTTCCAGAGTGGAAGATACTCTCAGTATTACCCTGGTGTAAGACCACCATTCAGAATTGAAACATTGCTTGAAATAGCTTTGGCCGTGTTTGGTGACAAGATCTGAATAGCCAGGTACTTCCCACCTTCCTCTTCCCCATCTCCTTTCCCTCCCCATTACCTTCAGCCTCACAACATACCTCAATTGGGGATGCCATAGTCTCACTGGCTCCAGGCGGTTGGGAGTAGTTGGGACTCTTGTGGGGTTTTCATATAAAAAAAACTCAAATTTGCTTTGAATTGTAAATGTATTTAATACGTGTTAAGTGTATTTGTCAAAATTGGAACTGCTTGTGTGGTTTTGCAGCAACGATTTTGATGTGCCAAGGGATGATTTAAATTTGATTAGGTACACAGTGACATCTGTAGTCTCCTTTCGATTTAGGTAATGTCCAAACGTTTATATGTTCATCTATTCTTCATTGTGAATGGTTGGATCTTCATTAATGGATATTAAATAATGCTGAAAGCTTACAAAATGTCACACATAATAAATTGGCATACTTTGAAAATCTATGGAAACTGGTTCAGGCACTAATAATTAAAAATACTCGTAAATGTACCAAAGAAATATCTGTTAAATTTTCATGAGCAAGTCTTGTGTCAAGTATGTATTTACTATAATATTTCATTCCAGTTTATTCTACATAAACGATCAGGGAGAGATATTTATGAACGAGAATGCTCTGCCTTTAGTCAACTCCTCACTTGTTCACATGATGGCCATTGCTACTGACTCTGGAGTTCCACCCCGACAGGTAAATCCAATTATATAATATTTTTGACTTAATTTATTACATTTTTGTTTGTATTTCTTAAGCATTAACTATGTAACAATTTCTAGACAAAATTGTTTTGAAGAGTTTTATTCCAAATTTACATTTGTTACTTCATTTTATTTATTTGCTACCGGTTCTGACAAATCCGTGTTATTCACTAGCGTTCTTAAAACTAAATTAAAAATTATACAAGTACAGAAATGATTAGATATTATTAGGTGAGGTTAGTACTTACTGTAAGTCACCTTTGTTAATCTTTGTTCCTTGTTATTTTGACTCCTCTCACCGTTTCATAATCTAACCACTTAAAATAATCTAAGAAATATGTGGTACATTCCAAAGTTGATGATACTCTCAGTATCTCCCTGGTGAAAGACCACCATTCAGAATTGAAACATTGCTTGAAACGACTTTTAGCTGTGTTTGGTGACCATATCTGAATAGTCAGGCACTTCCTCACCTTCCACTTGCCAATTTCCTTCCACTCCCCTTTACCTTCAACCTCGCAACATACCCCAATTGGGGATGCCATAGTCTCACTGGCTTCAGGCGGTTGGGAGCAGTTAGGAGTCTTGTATGGAATAAACAGTAAGAAAAATTAAAAAATCCATGAATTCCTTTTTTCTGAACTCTTGCAAGTTTTTGATGCATTTAAGTGGGCTTATTAATTTTTTTTCTGCTCTCTGGTCATATACTGTGCAATCATATACTTTCCATATCATAAGACTGTGTTTATTATGTTCCAGTCTTCTGTGCCAATCATCGTCCACTTCTCGGAAGCTCTTATGGGAAGCACTAGAGTGGCCTCTCTCCAGGGCAGTAGTCTCCTACTGATAATCATCTTTGCCACTGTCCTTGGACTGCTAGCCGTCGTCATCTTTCTACTGATCGGTTATATCTACAAAGTGTAAGTTCTACATTATTTGACCTTGTGCGATATTATTGTCCTTATATTCCAATTTCCTTGGCACATTGTGATTTTCACACCTTTAGCTTATTGTTTGTTGCTTTTTTGTGCTTCCACCTCCACCTTAAACAAACTTAAATCCCTGAATGTAACAACATCCTAAACGTTCAGCAGAAGCTAAATGCATAATAAGTTTTTTAGAACAACCTTCCAAATGTATATTTTCTGATTGGTAAATCAATTGTTACATTCACACGACGCACGCACAATGCATTGAGTCACTCACAACTAGCAAGTAAGTAAATAATACTGTGAAATATCATATCTGGAAAAATACAAAAATTATCGCGATCTTCACACCCAATAAACCATCAGAATATCCGAACAGCTACAGGCCCATCTCGCTTTTAAGTACCATCTACAAACTCCTAGAGCGAGTTGTGCTCCGCAGACTTATTCCAATTCTGCTTCCAAGAGCAAGTTGGCTACAGACCAGGCTGTCACTCTGCAACCAGGTGTTAGCATTGACAACAAACATTAAATCTGGTTTGCAGAAGCGGTTTAAGACTACGGCAGCGTTCATTGATCTCTCTGCGGCCTACGACACAGTGTGGCACAAAGGATTCTTTGTCAAACTCTACGACACCATAGAGGTTGGCAACACAAAATGACTTATTGAGTTACTGCTAACTGGCCGTACTTTCAGGGTTTTTCTATGGGATCAAAAAAAAATACCTCTAAATAATGGCCTTGCCCAAGGCTCAGCGCTGGCCCCATCTCTTTTTACATAAATACTTGAACATTGATGGGAAGGCCCAAATACGCTATTATAGTCACAGTTGATTATTTTGCCCTATCGATATACATTTAGTTGTTAGGAGCAGTTCGTTGTGCGGGCGTCTTGTGGACGGAACCAACGACTGAATTAATATCACATTGGAGGGGATCCACCACTCTCACAACGGCTGTGTCAGGAAACTTATTGTTTAACCTCCTTAGCCGCACACGTCACGACTCTAATTTTTTTTGTAAAAAGGAAGCTACATTTATTTTTAAAACGAATCTAGACCCTCCAATGTCCCTGCAGGCATGATTGTTAGTAAGAAGGTATTATCAGTCCTAATGGAGTTCATGGACCGAACGGATATTTGTTCAAATGTTTTCAAATTTGTGTATTGCAAAAAACTTTGTCACGCCTTTTAATGATACACAATCAAGTTTACTGTCCAATCTGCATGAGACATGAGGCTTCATCAAATAAACTTGGCAGTGTGTGGATGTCAATTTGCATGGCAAGTGTATTTGAAGACAGAATTGATTTTCAATTCTGCCGACTTGATCAATCTTCAGGCTTCATGCATAATTGAATGTGTACATGCATATTCGTCAATTCAGGCAAAGTTATCAGTCAAACGTACGGCGACCACCACAGAGTATCAGGACCTCTCAAAGACGTGAAGTCACATGAACTGATGGCTATTCAAATATAATGGAAGGTGTTTAGCCACTATGGACGAACTGCAAAGCATCAAGTCTCATGCAAATTGGACACTAAACTTGATTGTGTGTAGAGGCCTGGTATTGAAATTTTCTAATCCTTTTTGTCTTTTACTACACAAGTCTGACTCGGCTATTGGTTATTCTTTCTGTTTCCAGCAAGCGTCCCAAATCAACATTAGGCAACAAAGTGGGGGTGGGGGTGTTGGTGCAGCATGAGAAGATGGCCGGCTCTAACGGGGTGAATGGCGGAGGGGGCTTGGGGCACCCGGAGGCCCTGGGAGGCAGGGGCAGTGCCGGGAACTTGGCGGCTATCACGGGAGCTCTTGGTAAACTATTACTTGTCACTTAAAATTTCAAACTAATCACGCCATTCTGCTGCACATCTCTGTCCTGGGCGCACTCCTTCCTGCATACACATCCACACATTATCTCATCCACACTCTTTACTTTATTACAGCACAAATATATGTTTAACCCCTGGAGCATTTTTGACCACATTTTGGCCAAATTTTTAAACACCCTGGAGCATTCGCTGGCCAAAATTCTTCCAAAAATTCTTCCGAAATTCTTCCAAAAGTTTCCGCGCATTGTATATTTCGATTAATCACAAATATAACTTAGCTTTTTCACTTTTCAACAAGAGATGTCTCGCTTCTTTTCTGAATACATAATTATTTGTTATTGTCATTTTTCGCAAAACCGAAATTATTGAAATATTTTTTCTTACAATTGTGTGTTTAAAAAATGTATGTTCGAATTAAAATTTGTGCTTTGATTATAAACTAGGCTTTAGACAACATATAAAAGTCATCATATTTTAAATTCTCCAAATGCGTAATACGTACGCCAATTTAAAAATAAATAATAAGATAGTTTTACCTACCAATAAAACTTATATTATGTACCTAACCTCATTTAAAACCTTTATTGAGAGGAGTATTCTCAAATCCACTTTCGCATGGCCTTCCCCGTTCTTTTTTAGTACCTTGTGTCTATCAAGTGGTCACCAGAGTGAATCCGAAAACTACGGGATAAAAAATGGATAAATATAGGTGCATTTAATGGTTATCTAAGTAATTTATATGTTTCCATATTAAAATTCGGAGGTGGAATTTTTTTAATGAAGGGGGAAATTTCCAAATTGGATGCTCAGAAATCCCGGACACTGGATGCGTATTTCAATAATTAACGCAAGTGGTTAGAGGTTTATTTTTTCAGTGAGTTGTCTCATCTTGCTTTTGATAATACCGCTACCATAACGTAAAAGCAAAGATAAAACTTTAGAATACCAATGAATGCCACTCTTATTTTTCAATTTTGGTGGAATGCTATGCCTAGTAATAAACGATTTCTTCATTCCAGAGACCGATCCAAAAGTTAGAAAGCCTAGATATACCTACTCATCCCAATACATACGCATTCCGATGATTAATTAATGTTTTTGGTAGTCCATTGTCTCTCCTTTTATCTTATTCAGATTATGTATATCTTATCAGGCGCAGCAAGCGGCTCCCTGCTGAGCGTCAGCGCAGGGGCCAGCACCATTCTGGCCAACTCCAGCAGCAGCCTGAATCTGCACGGGGGCCTCGGGAGTCACGGAGGCCAGGGGGGGCCCGAGGAGCACGGAGACAGCCAGCTGGGCACGCTCCCGAGAGGTACCTGCTGAATTGTCAATGATTTTCCGACAAAATGTCTTTCTCTGAAGTACAGAACTAAAATAACAATTCCACAGAAATTCAAGAATCATCTGTAACATCAACACAGTCCTTCTTGAAGTTGAAGATTGTGATAGTAGTATCGGTAACCTCTGACTTACTCTAAATTCACACATTCATTTTCCCATCTCACAAAGAGTTACCTACCATGCTTCTTTGTATCGTAGAGTAGTTATTTGAGAGTTCATGTTTGCGCTCCAAACGTTCGTTAATGGGGCAAAATATTTATAAAATATCAGAAAAAAGAGTGGGTTGATTAGGTCCCTGGGGAACACCGGAAGTGACCAAAGCGGAAGTTGACTCCGGGCAAAAATGACATAAAAACAGCAAAAATAATAATGTTGGAGACGAAATGCTTTTGATAAAATCTTTGATTCGCCTTCGTCCGCCCTTTTTTCCTCATTGCTTGGGGGCACGGATCGCAGCTGTTAATATTGCCCTGGTTCCTTCCATAAATTTGGTAAATACATGTTTCTGGAAAACTGTTAATCAATGTCACTTAAAATTACACATAGTTAGTTACCTATTGACACACCTTTAGTAAAAACATACTAAGAAACAATCATTTTTAAAGTGTAGTTCATTTATCATTTCCACAAGCATTTGGTTCCTTAGATTAGGCAATCTGTTTAGCTAGTAAGTAATTAATTAATTAAACACTTGTACACATTAAATTACTATAAAATAAAACACTTTGTGCAGGATTGTATACTTTTGTGCAATTTGTCATTGTTTTATTCAGAAGAGCGATTCTATATCTATTGTGGGATCAAGATCTGATCTCGGACAAGATCTCCTGTCAGATTTGTGTGATTTTTTACCCGTCGCTTTTTTATTTAATTACTTTGCCGTGCATATTACCACAGTGTACAACTTAAAACGTAAATTAAATTAATAAATAATCACGCATACTTGCAATAATTCGTGTTTAAAACGACAGCCATAGAAAACCACACAAATCTGACAGGAGATCTCGTCTGAGATCAAATCTCGATTCCACAAAAGATATAGAATCGCTCTGCTGGTGTAAGTAATTAAATTTGTAGCTAGATATCTACGATTCCCTTCATTCATTTGTTCTGTTTTTTAGTTCATATATCCTTTGTACTGTTTTATTATTGTATAATAGTTGTAAACAAGTGTAATAAATAAATATCTTCTTGTTTGATGGATATGGTAAAATTTTGCTCCGTTTAATCTCCTACATTTGCCAGGTTTGTGTTTCAGGTATAATGTCCCGCGCGTCGCACCGATTCGCGGGCGGGGGCCTGGGCCTCCCCCCGTCAGGCGCTCCGGCCCCCCCGGGCACGCCTGCCACCATGAGCTGCCACCTGGGGCACAGCCCGGGGGGCGGTCGCTCGGGCGTGGCGTGGCCGGCCGCCACTATGCCCGCCACTGTCAAGAAGCTCAGCTGGGACGATGGGGACCCCAAGGTAACATACATACACACACACACTTTACATATTGAGATAATAACTCCTTCCTCACAACAAAACACTGTGTCTTTATTTAGACTAAAAACTCTTATAGTTCGGAACAAATGTATAGGACGGCCGGAAGGCTAGCATTCTCTCTATCAAGGTAAGATCACACTGGGCCCATGTACGCAATATTAAGTTCAAATTTTAACCATAGTATCTCGACATTTGTAGGATGTTATGTTATAAATCACTTTGTATGATGTACTGTAAACTCTGATAATCTGGAGTTTCAATAATTTGTCAGTTCATCTAGATTACGAGGCGTGTTTATTAATATCTTAGTTACAACAAATATTTAACTAGACTTAAGGGGTTAAACGCAGTTAGAACTTTCAAAAAATCGTTTTTTTTTTGTGTTTCTGGAATGTATATTTAACTGATAATATAGGGAATATTATCAGTTAAATTAGAAAATTTCAAATCGATCCGATAAGTATTTTCCAACATATACGTATATTTGTAAAGACGTCTCGGACAGTTGCTCTTTTGGTTCTTTGTTTTCCTAGGCATAAATGACCTTATGAAGAGTTAATTTTATACGTGAAGACTAAATCGAGTTATTTCTTGTACGACATAAGTGAACATCATTTCAAATGTGTAAACTTTTTCTGAAACTTTAAGTGCGTTTTTCTGAAAACTATGTTTTCCAAGTCGGTGACCAAGATTTCTAAAAAACGGCTCAACCAATCGGTTTGAAATTTTAACACAACCTTTTGAGATATATTCCTCAGGTTTAATCCAAGGATGAAGATTTCGAATGATTATTTCTATTTTTTTTTTTAATTTACTTTGAAATTTTGGTTGAAAATTCGATTGTTTTTTTACAAAGCCGCCATTTTGTCAAAAATCGAAACTTTGATTATTCCTTCTATCAATACCTAGTTTTATCTATGTACTCAAAGAATCATTTAGGTTTTTTGATTTCAAATGAGCTGTACCAGAGTAATCGTGGTCAGGAGCACATCAGATCAATATTTTTACAAATCGTTAGTGCCATTATAAACTTAGATGTTGCCATTAAATGAATCTATACTTTTGATTTTTGAAAAATAAAATAATTTTTCACAAAAATTTTTTAAAAAAATGTCTTTTTTCGGCCTGCTAACTGCGTATAACCCTTTAACTTAACGTTCTGATCTAAAGATGCTCTGTTTTACACTGAAGGTAATTTTCAATCATTGGCTATCTTTGTAACTGTTCGGATATTAGACCTGAAAGGGCGACAGTTGTTGCTATCATATAATACAACTCTGTTGAGAAACATTAAAACTACATATAACTACCTACACTAATGCCATCTGTTGAGAGACATTTAAACTACATATGTATTCACATACACTACACTTTGTAAAATCTTACTAAATTGATTAGTTGTTCATCTCCCATTTTAATAACAAAACTAGCAATAAATGTCAACCAAAACCAAATGTCCAAACAAACATAACTTTCACCACTGCAAAACTTTTTTCAAATGTTGCATGAGGAGCGTAGGTTTGCATTGTTATTGCGACCCATTATTAGGAAACCACACGCACAAAAGTGTTGTCAACATCGTTCACACATAAAACTACTGCAATTGGGTCTACGCACAGTAATGTCCTGCCTTTGTTTAAACGGCCTCCATGGTCAAAGGGTAAGGCTCATGACTAGCAAGCCGGAAGTTGCAGGTTCAAATCAAATCACTCATTTAAAATAATATACAAGTAGTATATTTGAGGCGCGTTCTAGAGTGGAAGACACTCAGTATCGTCCTGGTGTAAGACCACCATTCGGAATTGAAGCGTTGCTTGAAATGGCTTTTGCCGTGTTTGATAATCAGATCTGAATAGCAAGGTACTTCCCCACCTCCCTCTTCCCCATCTCCTTCCCCTCCCCACTACCTTCAGCCTCACAACACACCCCAATTTGGATTGCCATGCCTGGAGATAGCTCCAACAATACAAAAAAAATCGGAGTGTGCAATTCACACGCCTTAGAAGTAAAACCTTCAGAAAACTAAAGTAGACAAGAGTGGGTAGGCTACGAAGCACCCCACAAAGAGGAGACCGATTATACTATCTCATTCACACAGCCTGAATCCTACAGATGTATGTGTTTGTCTCTTTTTAGTGTCGCTATTTTTCGTTTCACCGAGTTTCAAATCAAAACGATGCTAATGAAGTTTTCACTTCAAAAGGTTTGTGTATCTGTAGGTAATTTTATCTGAGAACCTCACCATTTAAGATTCACAAGTTTATTGGCTCTTTCATAGATGGCAGTAGTGCCGACTTTTAACATATCATTTTAGGGGGCAATTCAATGACTTTATATTTTTCTGTAGCATATGTGCTAAATAGATCAAAGGTGGGATTGTCAACCAGTATTATCATATGTGTGTAATAACTTTCATATTTATTTATATACTGTTTAATTTCTAGGGTATGAATGGCGGACCCGACTTGACTGACACAGGGAACCCAAATTCGGAGCATCACAACCTGACAGTGTATTTCTAGTTTTATTGTTGTATTATATAGATTTATTCATTTGAAATCAGATATTACTATACTTGTAACCTTACAATACATCTAGTTAAATATACAATAGAATTAAGTTCAACTAGCCTGCGATACCAAACACAACTGCACAAAAATAATCTAGAATTATATTTTTTTTTAAGTTGGTAAGTTTTAGTATCTATTAGTTAGTTTAAAGATTTGGTTTGAATGTTTGAACAAATGCAGAAAAGGGATCATAGACTACAAGTTTAGCCCAGTTTTTTAAAACAAACTAAAATTATAATGGTTTGTAGATCCAACCCTTATGTGGTTAAAATAGATTTGTAAATTTAACTAAGTGTTTAATTTTGTGCATTTTGTGTAAATTTAAGTAAGTGTTTAATCTTTGCATATAAAAATGAATGTTTCTTTGTTTATCCCGTAAGCATTTCTAAACCATTCATCCGATTGAGACGAAAGTTTGGTGTATGAATGTATGAATTATGTAAAGTTTAGTGGCAGGGAGGGGAACGCGAGGGGGGGTTCACGGGACAGATGGACGTGGGAAGGAGGGAAAATGTGGAAAGTTGGAAGGGGAACGCCGGAGGGGAAGGGGACGTGGGAGGGAAACAGGTGCGGGAAAGGGGGTGTAAGGTAAAGGACACGCAGGGGAGGGGTGCCGGAGGGAGACGGAGGGATTTCAAAGGAGATATATTAACGGTACGTGAAAACAAAATACTATGTATCTAAAAGTATTTCAATAAACAGAAGTAAACACAAATACGTACTTTATTTCTTTAGGTGGCATTGCAACGCATCTTACACCGCTAGTACATTATAGAAAGTATATATATATACAGCTAGTACATTATAAAAAGAATGGCAAAACAATTGAAACAATCGAAATGGCGGAATTTTCACAACCCGGATTTCTAGTTAGGGGCCATCCATAAATTACGTCACACGAATTTCATGATTTTTTGACTCCCCCCCCCCCCCCCCGTCTCTGTCACACATCGTCACATTTGTGAGACCCCCTCCCCCCTAGTGTAAAATCACATATTTTGCAATTGTACATCTAAAAAATTTTTGCATTTTAATAATTTAGGTTTTTACATGTGACGTCACAGAGCTGATGACCCCCCCTTACCCCTTGTCACACAATGTCACACTTCTCTACCCCCCCCCCCCCCCCTTAAGGTGTGACGTAATTTATGGATGGCCTCTTACAACGAGATTGAATAGCTTTTCTGAAAATCGATAAACACACCACATATTGATAATTTATAAGCTAGCAAATTTGTTACCTGTAATAGTAATAATAATACGGTTTATATAAAATATAATGATTTAAGGCATCGAATTAAATAAAAATTAAGTGTTACTATGATAGATTTATTATTGTAAATATTAAATATATTTGGTTTATAAGTATTTGTAAAAAAAATACAATAATAAAATATTTAAAAGAATGTCTTTGTTTTTAGTCCATTGAACCCAAATCAGCACAAAACTTTTGCATGACTGAGTAAAGAAACAAAAAAGAAAGAAGGTAATAAAATGAATTGAAATTAGTTTATATTATTTGAAATTTATATTTATTTGAAATGTAAATGTGGCTGAGTTGGCACCGCGTTTGAGTCTCACCCAGGCATCACGTGTTTGATTCCTCGGCTGGCTAAGTCCTCCATCACACAAGCAACATTTTCCGCTTGTTTTGGTGGTAGTAGGAAATTCTCAAATATTGTCGGGTTATTCGTAACATTCAAAACGTCTTCAATTCGTAACATTCATTAACGTCTTGCATTCGAAAGAATGCAAGGCAAACTGCTATAACATCCGAAATTATAGTGATGTTTTTTAGCAATAAGATTTTTCTCACTTACCTAAGCTAAGTACCTATTTTCCAATTACAAATAAAAAAATGGCCTTCTCTTGGACCTATGCATGTATGTTAAGATGAAGCTATACGTGAAATCCTATTTAGATACTATTTAGATTCATCTTTACAACGAATCGGTTTACATTATGAACATCAAAAAATACGCTACAGATATATTGAAGCTTTTACTAGCTTTTTTATGTATTGGAATTACAATAAAATTATTAATTATACATATAACAAAAAATATAAGCGTAAACAAAAAAAATGTTTCAGCATAACTAAACTATAAAGTAAGTCATATAAGAAAAAATCTTTTTTAAATATCCCTTTATGGCTAAGACCTTTTTTTGAGGTTTTGTATGTTCTAACTTTTTTTCATTCTTATAAAATTATGCACAAAATAATAAAAACCACTTTTTCGCTTACTTGCCTCGTGCAAGTAAGACGCTAGATTTTAAATTTTGAAATCGAAATATTTCTAGCGTTTATATTCCTCTTAATGATTTACTTTAAAAAAAATCTTATACATATTGGCATAAGTTAACGTACAAACATTTAAAAAATATGAAAATGGTGTAAGTGTATTTTAATTAAGTACTTTATAAGCACTAATTTTCTCGGGCGCTTTGATGGTTTGTACAAGTTTTTTTACGTTAGCTCCACACGGGAGACCCTGAGGAAAACATTTTCCCTTCATGCCTATGTCATCGTAGGGGATGCTGTGTGGAGGATCTTTTTAAGAAAAAGTAACGAGAGTAAGCTCTGAGAAGGAAAAAGGTATGAGGGTGGGTAGGAATATGGGAGTCAGTGTCCAGGAGTTTCAGACGTATGAATCCATCCCTCTAATTGCGGTGAAAAATGTCGACTGGAGAAGTCAAAAGGCTTCAGCCTGCCTTGATCCAGACCGCCATGCAGCAGGTTGGTAGAATCGTCTGCACCAAGACCTGGACAAACCTCACCCCTGTGTACCCGGGCACCCCTGCTAAGTCACCAAATGTAGCGAACCACTTGGGGTAACCAATGGCAGAGGTGTTCTTTATCCAATAAATGGTTCCCGGGGCGGCGGTACCCATGGGGCTGTTCAAGTATTACATAACGCAATTCGGGGGGAGGGGGGGTCTTGTAAGACATGGGTGGGAGGGGGGACTACGTTACCGGGGTGGGAGGGGGGTTCGAACAACGCGTTACGTAACAAGTTTTTTTTTTATTTAAATAAAAAACTAGGGAATTAAAATCTTTTGTTGTCAAAATCAAATCAAATCGGTAAAAATAGTCACTTGTAGAACGGATGCCCAAAGAGTTGAGTGTGCGGAGAATAATATGTGACGCGGAAACGAATGGTAAAAGAAGTCTGGGACACCCGAGGAATACATGCACGATTGAGTGAATCAAATATTGAATCGGGCAATGTCAAGAGTCAAAATAACAGAACATTATTAACTTACATTTAATAAGCACATCGACTCGATCGTTCACAGGTCTTATAAAATGCTTGGTTTTGTTCTTCGAATAAGTAAAGTGTTCAGTAACCCGCGTACAATAGTATTGTTATATTTTGCATTAGTCAGATGTACACTGGAATATGCCTCGCCAATTTGGAACCCGCAGTACAAAGTATACATAGATAGCATAGAACAAATTCAAAACAAATTTATAAAATATCTAACCTTCAAATTCAACAATAACTTCGACTGCACATTTCAAACTTTGCAACAAAGGCGAGCAGTAGCTAATTTGACATTCATACACAAAATTTTAAATAATAACATTGACTGTACCGAACTTCTTTCCCTAGTTAATTTTAACATACCCTTAAGACGTACACGGCATACAGAATTATTCCACACGCTTAATTACAAGACGAATGCAGCAACTAATTCGCCAATCAATCGTGCTCTTCATACTTTCAATAATATTTGTCTAAATTCTAACATCGACATTTTCTTCGATTCACTGCTCAAATTTAAAAAGAGCATCATGTCAATGATGTGAATTGTTCAATGCGCATACATACATACATACATACTCACACATACATACATTCTCACACCTACACACACACACACACACACACACACACACACACACACACACACACACACACACACACACACACACACACACACACACACACACACACACACACACACACACACACACACACACACACACACACACACACACACACACACACCTACCCACTACGCACATCACCCGGTAATTACTTAATATACATAGATACTACAAAGAAACATGTTATAGGTACCCATCATGAAATATACTTAATATTTGTAAATTCTTTTCACCACTGTAACTAATGTACTGTTTGTTTCTGTTTATAAATAAAAATAAATAAAAAATAAAATAAAATAAAAATGAGACTGTGTATGAATGGAAATGAAGCAAAGTACGTGTATCAAGACAGAGCTGTGTGGCAGTCTAACTGCTCTGTCTACATGTGCGGGAAAACGGTTTGAAGGATAGTTAGATTCCAATTTTAAAAAAAATATTACATTGAATAAATAAATAAAAAATATCGAATAATGAGTGAATTGCCTTCCTTGTACCTACTTACCCCCATTACGTAAAAAAAATACGCGACCTACTAAAATAAATAAAAAATATCAATTCACTGCTTTATGAAATTTATTCGGGGGAACTGAAAAGGTTTTATAAGACAAGTAAATTGGCGTTATTATCTACGGCCGTAATTCGATAAATTTCGATTTAAATTAAAACTTATTTTGATGCCTAAAATAAGTATTTCTGGTTGTTTTTTTCTGCGTGGCCTGACAGAGGCAAGGTGACCTAGAATCTGTAGCATAAATGAACCATACATATCTGTAGGTCGTTGTTACAACTGTACAGAGCCGGATCTACCAACAGAAGTCCGTTATAGATCTTTATCAAATGTTTCGAAGCCGTCTTACCGCCAATGAGCAGTTACATCTATAAGGTCGGTCTCCTGGTAGGTAGCTAAACCATGAACATGAACAATCGCTTGAACACGTAGTGAGTACTATCGTAATGGATGATTATTTCTTTCGTGAACTCACTTGTAAATAAAGTCTATTAATTTATAAATCGGTTTCAGAGACACGGAAGAAATTGACCAATTCAAATCGGTATTCTATTCTTAATTCTTGATAAATAAATACCTAATAAAAATTCGAGTTAGGTAGGTAGTAAGGTCTAACTTGAAATCTGCGTGTTCTCCTTTCATCTACAATCTTATCGCAAAATTTCACATCAGAACTCGACTTTTGATGTCTACGTAATTAATTACGCACTCGAAATTCTTAAATAGTAACTTCAGGTCATGCAATAATCGATATTAGTCGGAAGTCTTTCCTGATAAATAAATATCTATTAAAATATTTGTCTTTCTCCCTGATGTAGCATCTCTTCTTCATTGGAACGCATTTTAACATTTATGCAAACGCTAAACGTCAAACGTCAAGTGTTCAGTGCTGTGCTGCAGTGATGAAACACGCGATGAAACTAGTGATGATAGAATGCGTTGTAATCTTTGACGAAAGCATTGATGAAACAGGTGATGAAACTAGTGATGAAATAAAATGCACTGAAATCTTGATGAAACTAGTGATGAAATAAAATGCATTGTTATCTTCGCTGAAAACAGTACTGAAACATGCGATGAAACTAGTGATGATAGAATGCGTTGTAATCTTTGATGAAAGCGTTTGATGAAACAGGTGATGAAACTAGTGATGAAATAAAAAGCGTTGTTATCCTTGCTGAAAACCGTGATGAAGCACGCGATGAAACTAGTGATGATAGAATGCGTTGTAATCTTTGATGAAAGCAGTGACGCAACAGTTGATGAAACTAGTGATGAAATAAAATGCACTGAAATCTTCGCTATAAACAGTGATAAAACCTGAGATGAAACTAGTGAAGATAAAATGCATTGACTTCTTTGAAAGCAGTGATGGAACAGGTGATGAAACTAGTGATGAAATAAAATGCGTTGTTATCTTCGCTGAAAACAGTGATGAAAACAGCGATGATAGAATGCGTGAATAATAATCTTTGATATAAGAAGTGATGAAACACGTGATGAAACTAGTAATGAAACTGATGATGAAACTAGTGCGTAAAATGAATTGTAAATGTCGCTGAAAATAGTGATGAAAACAGCGGTGATAGAATGCGTAATAATCTTTGATATGAGAAGTGATGAAACACGTGATGAAACTAGTGATGAAACTGATGATGAAACTAGTGCGAAAAATGCATTGTAAACGTTGCTGAAACCAGTGATGAAACCTGCGATGAAACTAGTGATGATAGAACGCGTTGTAATTTTTAATGAAAGCAGTGATGAAACAGATGATGCAACTAGTGATTAAATAAAATGCAGTGAAATCTTCACTGAAAACAGCGCTGAAACCTGAGATGAAACTAGTGATGATTAAATGCGTTGTAGTCTTTGACGAAACAGTGATGAAACATGTGATCAAACTAGTGATGAAACTATTGACGACATATTATAATGGTTGTAATCTTTGATGAAAGCAGTAATTAAACAGGTGATAAAGCAAGTGATTCAATTCAATTCAATTTATTTTTACTCTTTTAAAAACATCACAAAATTATCATTTTAATGTGTTTAAAATACTTTTGTAACAGTATTACTTGAAACATAAATGATAGGCACACAAACTATACAAGCATTAATAGAGCTTGCTTTTTAAAGGCCGCTTCACAAACGCTAAATATATCCGAATTTAAAGCAAGATTTCGCTCCCGACCGGCATGACCATTGGCAAGTTGTCTTGAATACCACCACCTTTCCTTAGCGATTTGACGTAGTCCCAAAACATGTTGGGATCATGCTTGATATCGAGTTCAATCGAATTTACACATAATTGGAAAGCAGTGCGAACATTGCGCCTAACCATGGCTCTGCATCCACGCAAAGCATGATTGTAATTTGTTGGAAATACGTCGTAATCTTCGCTGCAAAAAGTGATAAACACTGGAAATATTGCCAGGAATCACTGGTAAAAGTAAGTCGAGTACGTCCCTTCAATGTATATAGAAACCTTCGCGGGCTTGCTCACAACAAAGTTTCATCGTAATCCGATGAATGGTATGGGAATGCACACGGGACAAACAAAAATTCATTTTTATATGTAAATATGATGCTATCGTATGATATCGTAACATCGAGATAATTTTTTAAATACAACAATGCTTATTTTATGCTTTGTAATATTAATTAAATCAAGTGATTTGTCTTTAAACGCATGTTATGAAACGATTAACGTATCCGCCATGATCACGCTAAATATCATTGGCATGTGTGTAATTGTTTAGTTTGGTTTGTTCTGTCTGATCACCATGTTCAGAAAAGAATTTCTACGAGTTTTATGTCTGCTGACATTTTACTATATAGCATTTGTGTATTGTGATGCTCCAATGCTTGTAAGTATTTTTGATAAATACTTTTTACACAAATAAAACCTGTAATATCACCTCACCAGTTTGGATTTATACCAGGGAGAAGTACTCTTTCCAACTTAATCATTTATGAAAATTTTATAACCAATGCTTTTAAAGAAAAAAACAAGTAGACTCTGTTTATACTGATTTCAGTAAAGCATTTGATACAGTTTCCCATAAAATCCTAATTTGGAAAGCTTGGTATACGCGCCAATGTATTAGCCTGGTTTGAAAGCTATCTTACTGAAAGACAACAAATTGTTAGAATAAAATTTTCCCTGTCGGAAAAAAATTACGTAACAAGTGGAGTTTCACAGGGTTCACACCTTGGCCCAACCTAATTTTTTTTAGAATTTTTGAAAATATTTTCCATTGCAACATTCTTCAAGATGATATCAACAAATTTTTAATTTGGTGTAATGAAAATAGACTTTACTTAAATCTCTAAATTTAAAATAGTAAGAAACTCTCGAATAAAAAATCCAGTGATCTTTAATTACAACATTGATAACAATGCTCTTGAGAAATTAACACAAAGTAAAGACTTGGGCATTACAATCAAATATTGATTGAATTGATCGAAAAATCAAATATAGTCTATTTTTTATTTGAACCTCAATCCTAAAAAATATCTTTTAACATTTTTTATTGCAAAAAAAACGTACAAAAGAATGGTAAAAATTCATACAAAATTTTCACATTCCTCAAAAAAATATTAATTTTCGAATTTTTGTGAGGTTCAAATAGAAGGAACACTTATAAAAAAGGAAAAAAAATGAAAATAAAAAAAGCCGTCCTACACCCATTTCCCCACTTAAACGCATTTTCTACGAACCTTGGCTAGAAAGCAGTATATAATGATTTGGTGTGGAGATGGTCGGGATTCGAACTGCAGGATCCCGCGGAGTCTGCCACGGTTCCGCTTGGGGGTCGCTAGAGTTCGGCGACGATTTCTGACAATAAGGAACTCCAATATGGCTTTAAAAAAATATGTTCATATAGACCAATATACGCTGATTCTGAATATATAATTTTTATTACATAATATTTAACTTAGAGTTTTAAAAAAATATTAAAAAGTCCATTTTAAAACGTGTCATTAAAACACCCTGTCAAGTTGGTATTGCTGGATTTTGGCGGCGTGACGTCACCGCGTCCGCGTCACCTGGGTCAAAGTTGTATAGAAATCAGTAGAAATGTAAGGCGCAAGCCGTTCGACATTCCGTGTTATTGGTTTATAGAGATTTGGACATATAATAGTTTTTGTTTTTATTGAAACATTATTTAGGCCTAAATAATTCAGTATCAAAAATAAAGTATCTTTATTAGTTTATCTATATTATTTAAAATATTCAAAAACTCTAACTGTACAAAAAACGATCATAACGCCCAGTAAAACGCTTCAATGCTGAAATTCAAAATGGCGGGCGTCAAACAGCTGATTTCAGTTCCTAAAATTCATACTTCCGTTGGTCATGATGACGTCACACTAGATTCGGTGGTTTTCGGGGGATCTTGAAAAATTAAAACTTTGACATTTATTTTAACTATTAAAACTAACTATAAAAATGAAAATAAATATGCAGTTATTTAAGTTAGAAGATCATTATTCATAAAAAAAAATAAAAAAAATTGGACTGGAGTTCTCTATTGCAAAACATCAAATTGTGGACGAACTAGTCTTTACATTATTTGATGTTGAGATATTTCTTTTATAAGTTAGCTTAGAAGATCCTTCAACGAAAGAAAAATAAAGCAATCAAACTCACAATTTCCATTCCAACAAATTATTTTTCAATGTGATATACCTGAAGCTTTGCAGAGTTTTATGAAAATATTAGGTAAGTACTTACTTATTCCTTTTTGATAATATTTATTGTTTATTTCAGGGCCCTGCTGATATAAACCTTAAAAAAATCTTGCAATGTGAAAACCCAGAGCAGTACCCCAGCTATTTTGTGGTTGATAGAAAAAAAGTTAACAGGACCCATGACATTTTCAACGCAGATGTGAAGCTGGATGTGGACCTCGATGAAACAGTCGGAGTAATTTTACCAAATTACTGTTTTGTTTGGACTAATTGCTTTATTTTAGGAAATTAAAAAAAATGAAAGCTTAGTTAGTTGAAATATCTACTTAATGTCATTAACCGCTTTGGTGGTGATATTTTTAAAATTTGTTTTTCCGGTTCAGGATGGTTTTATGGTGAACGAATGTGGTGGTGTAAAAATCAAATACACATAACACTTTACTTACAAGTTTATTTAAATAATTACATACGTATCATAATTTACATTTCAAGAATAATAACAACACAGGCATGTGCCTAGTATGGTGGTCGAAAAATCCCCAATTCATGTAACAAACAATTCAAAGAATAAAGAAACTTTAAAAAAAATCGCTATCGGAACAGTGGGTTGCGAACGCGATTTTAAGCTGTTGAACCGGCGGCAATCGGGAACAGAATGATGCAGAATGATTTTTTTTTGTTGTTCGACGCCGTATTCGCTATTGGCGTGCGAAGGGCCAATAGGAAGAATTCGCGAGTCGAAATTGCTGCGTTGTTCGTGCACATGGTTTTTTTAAAGATTAGATTATCTGTTTCTTTCTAGTTCTACTTTAATGTTGCGAAGTGGGGAGATGGGGGCTATAAGCCCAACTACCTTGTCTTGAATGAAACAAATGCCTGTGAAACTCTCTTCAAGTACATCGAAAACGACGTAACGGTTTTGCTGAGAGCTGCCGGACGCCCTGAAAAATGTCCAATAAAGGCGGTACGTGAATATTTTTCTTCCATATTCCAAATAAACTCCTTTGATTTATCGTATTGTACAAATAATCATTCATAATACTCGCTGCAAAAACATGGAAAGATATACATAGGTATATGTTGTTTACATAGCCAGAGGTGATTGTTTATCTTAATAATTTCTGAACGAATTTTGGAATTTTTTAAAAGTATTTTAAAAAATTATTAATAATATTATCTTGTATATTTCTTATTTTTGAAGATGTTTTGGAGAACTTATTTTTCCACATTGTACAATAAAACCATAACCAAAAAGGGGTTCGTAAGTAGGAGATTTTAAACTTAAAATCAACTTTGGTAGGCTTGATACTTTTTTCTGGGCTAGTAAAGAGGCATAAAAAAATATGTATTTAATTAAAGCTTCTAAGATCGTTAAAATGCATGCGTGCATTACTTCGTGAAAAAGCTTCTTCTTAAAAGCCATAATTGAATCCAACATATCATAATCACATTGGTTTTGCTGTAATTTATTAAATAAGTAGCTGACCCGGCCACGCATCGCTGTGGCTAAGGAAACACAGCGCCATCTATTGGATGGTTACCCAACCTTTATAACCAAGTGTTATTAATTCACACAGCCATCGGTTTACTTGCATACAAATCAAATCCACACCGCCTGCTTGCCAGCCCGCTCGTCCACCACATGCAGATATTCTCCTTATATATTTTCTCAAATTACACAAAACCTTGACAAATTATATACCTAAGCCTTCCTTGTGAATCATTCTATATATTGGTGAAAAGTCCGTGAAAATCCATTCAGTAGTTTTTGAGTTTATCGCGAAGAGGCAATTACCCCTATCCCCTTGCTTACCTCCCATTCACACACCTAAAATTTGTATGTCTGACAATATTCTATGTCATAGATTAGTAACAATATTCTCCTGACAAAGGAAGTGTGCTTCCGAAACCGGTAGTGTTAATAAAATACATGTGGTTTCTTAATTGCAAATTATTTTTATTTATTTCAGGTTTCCTATCGTTTGGTCAACCATAGCATCGATTACAGGAAGGTGCCGCAAGTATTGCTGTACGGAGATTTCAAAATTCTGGTGCTTCTTTTTAAGGATGGCGTTACAAAATTGTGCGTCGAGATTTATGCTGAATCTACTCCAAAGAAGTTTTGGTAGGGACGATAATAAAATAAAATTAAATCACAAAAAAATGTTTATTTATGTCTTTAAAGATAATTTTATTATAGTATGGGAAAACATTAGGAGAGAGTGGGGATGGTTGAAACACTTTTACTTTAACTATGTGTAGTAATATTTCTTTTGTATTTATGGATAAGATGTTTATACCAGATGAATTATAATCTATTTAGTTATCAAATTAAATTTATTGGATGGCCACATACGGGTAAGCTACAATAACCGATTAAAGACGATAGGGAAATCTGTTTCAATTATCCCCACAGTGTGGACGATTGAAACAGTATGTGGGGATAATTGAAAAGCTCTAAATATCTTTGGAATAAATGGAGTAAAAATAATCAATTTTAAACATTTTCATTACTGTAACAGTACTCAATGAGATCATGAATGAGGATTAAATATATCACAATAATTTTAAAAACTATGAACATAAATATCTTGAAATAAAACAACTTTAAATATATTTTTTATTATTTGTGTTTAAGTGCTCTTAGTTGTGTAACTATGAGTATTTGGCATAATCAACAAAGTTTTACTGCAATATTGTTCAGGAGTAGAGTAGAATGGTATTAAAAATAAGTTTTTTGCTTCCGTACAAAAGTGCTTTTTTCAACCATCACAATATTTCAATCATAATAATGCTTCAATCATAACAATTTATCTCTGAACTGGGAGCATTTTCCTTGTGTAAAATTCAACAATTCAGTTTTAAGAAAGTGGAAAGTAATTGACTTTGTGGTTTATGATGTGACATCATTTTACAAAATATCGCAATATTTAAAAAAAAAAAACTTGAAATAATCGGTTAAGGGGCCATAAAGATATTTTGAACAAGTACTATCTTTTAAAAGAAAAAAAATAGTAGGTAGGTACTTGATACTGGAATTAACATAATAATTTATTGTAACCTCTTATCAAAAAAAATCAGTAAACACTTTTGTAAAGAACAACACTAAAACAAAGGGCTTAATAAACAAAACAAAAAAATTAAAATGATCGGTCACCGGATCTATTAATTATTTAATAGTATCTATTACAAAACAATCGCTAGATAGGTACCTAGTACTCTAAGTATAATTATAATTATTTGTGACCTCTTATCACCTAAAAATAGTAATAGAGAATTCCAGTCCAATTTTTTTTATGAATAATGACCTTTTAACTTAAATAACCGCATATTTATTTTTATTTTTAAAGTTAGTTTTAATAGTTAAAATAAATGTCAAAGTTTTAATTTTTCAAGATCCCCGAAAACCACCGAATCTAGTGTGACGTCATCGTGACTAACCGAAGTATGAATTTTGTAGGGAACTGGAATCAGCTGTTCGACTCCCGCCATTTTGAATTTCAGCATTGGAGCGTTTTCGTAGACGTTACTGGGCAATACGATCGTTTTTTGTACAGTTAAAGTTTTTGAATATTTTAAATAATATCGATAAACTAATAAGATACTGAATTATTTAGGCCTAAATAATGTTTCAATAAAAACAAAAACTATTACATGTCCAATTCTCTATAAACCAATAACAGGGAATGTCGAACGGCTTGCGTCTTACATTTCTATTGATTTCTCTACAACTTTGACCCAGGTGACGCGGCGCAGTGACGTCACTCCGCCAAAATCCAGCAATAGGGTGTTTTAATGACACGTTTTAAAATGGACTTTTTAATATTTTTTAAAAAACTCGACGTTAAATATTATGTAATAAAACTTATATATTCAGAATCAGCGTATATTGGTCTAAATGAACACATTTTTTTAAAGCCATAATATTTTTCACTGGAGTTCCTTATTGTTAGAACCACTTACATATTTTATTAATGCTGACCGGTTTCGGAATCACAGTTCCTTCCTCAGGGCAAACATATATAATGACTTGACAATAATTACAAAATAGTGGGCGAGTACAATATATTATTAATTATTACTAAGTGTTGTGGTAGGGGTGGGGGCGTGGTTAGGAATTAATGAAGAGTGGGCGGGGGAAACAGAACGGACACTGAATGGAAACATATCTAGGATCGGGCCATAAGATAATATTTAAAAGTATACACTCTTAAAACTTACGAAATCAAACATATTTCCTCCAAAAATCCTCGGAGCTATTCTCTTCCGGCCGTGCCATTTGTGTCCCATGAATCTGGCCTTGCCAGGTTGTACCGTGTGTCAAATCAAATGTCAGTTGTCTTAAATCTTTTGAAGTTTGCCCAAAATAAAAATCGAGGGTTTTTATTGCATAATTTGCAATCTCGGTCTCTTGAAAAGTGCAAAATATTTTCTTCGTTGAATTGTATTCCATGATTATGGTAACAACGGATGCCCTAGTGATAAAAATGCCCTCTGGCGCACTTTCTATCTTTTTTTGTACCTTCCCAATGAGACGTGATCTAAATTAAACATCGCTCCAGCCTTTCGCAATGATTTTCCAGATAATGTTTTTTTATATGCTTACTGGTAAGAAAACATGTATCTAGTATTTCGGCCTGTGACGTTTATCCGTTTTCTAGGCATCTCAAAAATTAAAAAAAAAACTATGCCAGAAATACATAGTACAATCAATTGCAAAAGTAAGTACCTACCCACCACGAAGGATTCAATGAGGTTGGTTATCGTAAAATTTTTAATATAAAGTAATGGTAGGGCCTTTACCGGTGCACTCACCCAAATACGACATTATTAAAGAAAACATGGTAAAAGTGATTTGGATTTCTGACCTGTTTTCTTTATAACTTTTAAATGTTCTCTCAGTGTGGACGATTGAAACATGGTTATGATTGAAACGTTGCAATCATCCTCACACAAGCGGTTTCAAACATCCCCACGTTGCATTTTCTACTCCAAGGTAAAAAATCAGCCTTTTAAATAGACGAAACCGTCACGCAAATGCATTAAAAATATTCTAAAATAGATAAGGAAGAGAATTTAATAAAAAGCTTCGCCAAGCTGCGAGAGTAAAAAAAGTTATAATAAAAACAAATATGTCGTAAGAACTTACTTTTTAGCGCAAAATTCGATAATGTCTCCTAAGCACGATTGTATCACTCGCTGGCTACTTCGCTTTTGTACACACGTCCCAACAGACCTGATGGAGTTTCGAGTGTTGCGTCACACTCTCAGGTATTAAAGTTTTCGAGTAAATTGAGATGTTTCAATCATGACTTGTTTCAATCGTCCCCAGTCTACCCTACTAACGAATTATTACATCATTAATTTATTGTTGCGAATTCCATTTGATTGTCACCATAGTTACAAGAAATCCCATGCAAAATACATTTAACCGATGGAGCGCTCTCATTATTATTATCGTGACGATTAATGATTAATGATTAAGGCCGCACTCTTGAAACGCACGGCGCTGAAAAAGAAGAAGATGGAGAGATATGTAATTACGAATGTTGGTCAGAGCGCGCTAATATTTTAAGTCGTATAATAGCAGCGAAAATTGCGAAAAAGCTTAATAAAACATGACTCCTTTAAAATAGAGCAAAAATCTCGTGGAACGTATCTTAAGTATCATTTAAAGAAACATTGTGAATTTTTTCAGAAATATAATTTGTAAAATAAAAGAAATAGACTTGTTTAAAATAATTTTCGGAGCATACTTTGCGATTTTTTTCTATCGAGGGAATTTCATATAATTTGCGTTTCGGCGTGGAACGTATCTAGATATTATCTTCAAAACTAAAATTTATTTTTTTAAGAGCTTAAAAACTTCAAATGTTTAAGAGAGATATGTAAGAAATCGGTCGAAATTCGAATAGTAGACCCTTAATGGTTACGGTATGTAGGTAGCGTGACGGCGTAAAAAAGCAATAAACGTATGTTCTATATCACAAAAATGTTGCAACTCTTTCAAAATATGAGATAGACATTACAATGTACTTAAGTCTGTTTCCTCCAAAGGAAAAATTAACCATTTTTTTGATTCTCTCTCACACACCGCACCGTGACGTCTCCGTAGACCCCTACAATACCATCAGCCGTGAACATAGAACATAGTTAGCAGTGGCGGATTTGCCCTAAAACCTCGATTACATAGAACGAGTTTACAAGCGTCTAGCCGGTAGGTTTAAAAGCGGGTGAATCGGCGAGTGAGATTGTCATAATGACACACAAAACTGTCTACTCGCTCAGTACCGACATTAGCAGCTAAAAAAACGACTCTCGCGCGAACCAATTCGGTCGACATTTTGTAGAAAACTTGAGTCGCAGCTAGCGCCACACGCTAGCCAGTAGTGAGAATTACGGCTCCCACGCAAACGAATTATGACAGTTACGAAATCAGCTGTAGGCCGCCATCTTGAGCGAACAGCGAGTAAAGTTGACCACCTTCCAACTTTTTTTATAGATTGTCCACAATCTGCTAGTTAGCAAGTAATACTATGACACTGAGCGTGTTTACTAACAGATGGTGAATTTCCCAGATAGTAGCTTATAAACTCGCTCAATGTATCGAGGCTTAGGCTCCGTAGGCCCGGGCCTAGGGCGGCCAGATATTAGGGGTGTCCAATCGTGAAAAGAAGCCACTGATGATAACATGAAATAACTCAGAGGCTCGCGCACACCATGGCGGGTTAAGATTTAATAATGATTGCGTAGTAAAGTGCAGACGAATTTTGTAACGCATTGTTAAACACTTATCATATACTAGCTTTTCCCCGCGGCTTCGCTCGCATGGTATTACGGGAAATTACTGTAGCGGTTGAACTTATCAATTATCCCCCCTCCTCTCCACCCCACCCCCTCCCGCATTCCATACATTCATTCCCTTACATTTAGTTTTCAAACATCTAGCCTGCCACCTAAATTTCACAAAGAAAAAAAGAATTATCCAATTTTGTTCATTCGTTCGGAATTTATGCTCTTACAAACATTTTGGATGTTTATTTTTAATTAAATATTTGGAAGTTTGTTAATATAATACAAAATTACACTATTTATTATTCAGCCTTTATAATCGTTACGAATTATATTTTTAATGTAGGAACTCTTATCTGACATTTATTCCAGCTTGTCCAAAAAAAACAAAACATATTCTAATATTTGAATTTTCTGGGGCAGTAGCTGACCAGGGGGCTGAGTACCTACCAGCATAGAGCCCACAAATATATCAACATTGTTTCCATGGGAATGATTTTTTTCTGACATTTGCAATTAACTCGCTTTTGTTAGCGACAGAAAACGTATAACAAATATAATATATTAATATTTATAATTTTATAACGCCAGAGCTTACCATCATATACAACATATAGTCTGCGCATATAATTTAGATTTCTATTGGTGAATGAATTTTTAAAGTCTTTTTATTGGTTGATGCCTGAAAAGGTCATAAACAAACTCGAGCAGTTTCGCATTTATAATATTAGTATGGAAGTATGGATTGTATGAGAATAAACCTGTTGTAAAACTAGTTAAGTAAATAAAACCTAAAACCGTTTTAAATGTTTTATTTAAGGGTCCACTATTCGAATTTCGACCGATTTCTTACATATCTCCCTTAAAAATTTGAAGTTTTTAAGGTCTTAAAAAAATATATATTATTTTTGAAGATAATATCTAGATACGTTCCACGCCGAAACGCAAATTATATGAAATCCCCTCGATAGAAAAAAATCGCTAAGTATGCTCCGAAAATTATTTAATACAAGTCTATTTCTTTTATTTTACAAGTTATATTTGTGAAAAAATTCACAATGTTTCTTTAATTGATACTTAAGATACGTCCCACGAGATTTTTGCTCTATTTTACACGAGTCATGTTTTATTAAGCTTTTTCGCCATTTTCGCTGCGATTTCATCACTTAAAATATTAGCGCGCTCTGTCCAACATTCGTAATTACACATCTCTCCATCTTCTTCTTTTTCAGCGCCGTGCGTTTCAAGAGTGCCGCCTTAAGTAGTCTATATAATATGATTCTGAGAAAGGGGCAGCTGGTACTTATACATGACCTGGGCCTAAGGTGGCCAAGACTGCAAATCCGCCACTGGGTCGAACTTTATAAAGTTTAGACATTTTTTCTATGCCTGTCTTCCTATTCCTGTGGCGACTGGCTAGTTAACAATTTGGGAGGCGGGTACGGGTACCGCGAACTATTTATTGGATAACCAACACCCCTGCCGTAGGTCATTCCAAGTGGTTTTCTACATTTGGCTACTATGCTTCCTTTGCCACCCTCCCGCTTTGTCTTTCCCTCGTTCCCCTCCTCCCCACCATCGCCCCTTCCCAGTCTTTCCTTTCCCACGCAACCCCGTTCCCGCCCCCGTTCCCTCCTGCGTGCCGTTCTCCTCCAGAGTTCCCATTCCACTTTCTCCGCCTTTCCCCCTCCACCCATCCCACGAACCCCCCATCAAACATATTTTGCCTATGTAAGAAGTCAACTTGAATACAATTCTCCCGTCTGGAACCCACATTATAATATACATGTACCTACAAGCTGTTGAAAGAATACAAAACAAATTCTTACGTTTTCTAAATTCTAAAATAGGTATTCCAGCATTTAGGTATGTTGAAATAATATGAATATGCTCAAATTGTCAGACAGAAGAATTTTCACTGACTTGGTATTTCTGTACAAAATTCTTAGTGATTTAGTTGATAGTCCGGTATTGCTTGAATTGAAAAGCTTTCGGATACCACAACGTAATACCAGAAGTCACGGTCGTTTTTTCGACTCGTTCTTGAGTTCAAGAGCTCGGCTATGGAACGATTTGCCGGCTTCTGTGTTTCCTCCCTCCTACAATATGGGTCTCTTCAAGACCAAGTTCATTCCTTCCTCTCCTCAAAAAGACCCTTCACACAGCATCCCAGATGACATAGGCCCTGGGGGAAATTATTTTCCTCAGGGCCTCCTGTGTGGAGTTAACGTAAAAAAAAACTCACCATTTTATATAGAAACCTTCGCTGGCCTGCTCACAACAAATCACCAAAGACATCGCAATCCGATGAATGGTATAGGAACGCATAAACTACGGAACAAACAATGAAAAAAATCGTTTTTATATATAAATAATATGACGTTATGATATGATATCGTTGTACAAGGTTTGACTTGACATGATTTTTAAAAAATACTTGCCCTATTTAACTCAACAATGCTTATTTTATGCTTTGTAATATTAATTAAATCATGTTATTTGCTCATAAAACCACGTTATGAATCGATAAACATCCGCCATGATCACGCAAAGTATGATCCTATATCGGTAGGCCTAAATTAAATTGTTTAGTTTGGTTTGTTCTGTTTGGTCACCATGTTCAGAAAAGAATTTCTACGAGTTTTGTGTCTGCTGACATTTTTCCAAATATCATTAGTGTATTGTGATGTGCCTATGCTTGTAAGTATTTTTGATAATTAGGTAATTAGGCCCGCAGCAAAGCTATTGCGATTGTCCGTTTAGATATAATGTTCGATCGAGACATTTTCTTTCTATATTCAGCGGTTCTGGGATTCCAGGGTAGCTAGAAAGCGATTTAATGAGGAGATGGTCGGTATTTGAACTGCAGGGTTCCGCGGAGAACACTACGGTTGGGATTCCAGCGTAGCTAGAAAGCAGTATCTAATGATTTTGATGAGGAGATGGTCGTTATTTGAACAGCAGGGTTACGCGGTGAACGCCACGGTTGGGATTCCAGGGTAGCTAGAAAGCAGTATCTAATGATTTGATATGGAGATGGTCGGCATTTGAAGTGCAGGGTTCTGCGGAGAACGCCACGGTTGGGATTCCAACGTAGCTAAAAAGCAGTATCTAATGATTTGTTGTGGAGATGGTCGGAATTCAAACTGCAAAGTTGCAGTTTGAATTCCGACGAGAACGCCACGGCATGGGGGTCGCTACAACATCAAATTGGAATGGAAATTGTGAAATTGTGGTAGAGCCTTCACATTATTTGATGTTGAGAAATTTCCCTTAGAAGTAACCGTTCGATTTTTCAATGCGATATACCCGAAGCTTAATATGATATTGCAGAATTTTAAGAAAATATTAGATAAGTACCTAATTCCTTATTGATAATATTGATTGTTTATTTCAGGGGCCTGCTGATATAACCCTTAAGAAAATATTGCAATGTGAAAACCCCGAGCAGTACCCCAGCTATTTTGTGGTTGATAGAAAAAAAGTTAACAGGACTCATGACATTTTCAACGCAGATGTAAAGCTGGATGTGGACCTCGATGAAACAGTCGGAGTAATTCAACCAAATTACTATTTTGTTTGGACTTATTACTTTTAGGAAATTTTAAAAAAGAAACATTTTTATAACTAAAGCAGTTTAAACTAATTAATGTGATGATATTTTTAAAATTTGTTTTTCCGGTTCAGAATTGTTTTACGGGGAACGAATATATGATAGTGTATAAACCAAATAAGTATTATACTTTACTAACAATTTGAACATTTGCAACCGTTCCACAATTTATTTCTTTGAACAATAATCGCTATCGGAAAAGTGGGTTGCGAACGCGAAGCGATTTTTGAGCTGTTGGATCAGCGGCAATCAGGAACAGAATGTTTTTCTTTTTCGTTCAACCAGTGGTGTAGCGTAGGGGAGGGGGGGGGGGGAGGGGGTGGCCCGCCCTGGGTGGCACTTTTAAGAGGCGGCAAATTTTACAATAAATAATAATAATATCTTGCAACAATTTTGATCATTTCATTTCATATTTTTGTCGCAACTACGATTCGGACTGATTGAAATGGGCACGGAATTTTTCATTAATTATTCTATGATGGAACTGAGAATCCCCTTTCTTTAAACGAATGTATAATAATGTCATCTTGATCGCAGTAGCGACCGACAACACCGTCTGTAGTGAATTACGAGAATTCCCCGAATTTTGTTTTGCGCTTGGATTGTTTGTGATTAATACTCAGTGCGAATGATTGAGGGAGGTCCGTAGGCGATTCTTTTAAAATTCTAATAAAGTTTCATGGAACATCATCCAAGTGCAAAAATAGGAAGAAAACCATTTTCGTGCGCAGTTAATACCAGTTTCATGTTCCGAATGATCTGTCAAAATTCAAGTAGTGTATTAATCTGCTGACGCATTTCGAAGGAAACCATTCTAATATTTCGAGTTGAGTTAAATTTTTTGTTTCAAACGATTCTTAGAAATTCTCGTAGGAAAACCATACGCATATTACGAGAGTAAAACTAATTAAAGCTGGGGACTCGCAAGCAGATTCAATCTTAATTTAAAACCAGTTTTGTGTTCAGAAAGCAAAATCCAGTTGTGGATTCATATAGAGGCCTCAGCACGAGTAAGCTACCCAGTGAGGTGAACATTATGCAATCGCACCGTAAAATATTAACTAACTTATCAAAATAAAATAAAAATTTATAAAAATGCTGACACATTTCGCAGGAAAAAATTCCCTTTTTCGAAGTGAAAATTCTAGTTGCAGACTATGTATGTGCTGCCAGAATCAAATAAAATCCATTTTCATGTTCTGAGTGTAGTTTTAATTCGCGGCATACAGATTTAATTTAAACCAGTTTTATATAATATAACGATAAATTAAATATCAAGTTGCAGATTCATCGTGTATACTCGTCACATGTGATTATAAAAGTCGGCATAAAGTGAGGTCATAATAAAATGCCGGCCGTTGGTAAACTAATGATGAAAAGACCCGCGTCTAGTCGAAAGTGCTGCGTTGTTCGCTCCCACAGTTTTTTGAGACTCTTTGAATTATGTTTTCGAAATCGTAACAATTTTTTGAAAATGTACTAACAATTTTAATACCTCCGAAATAAATCAAAACTCAAGTATCTACACATTTTTTTTTCAAACAGAGCCCACTTGTCCTACAGTAATCTGTGCTATTGTCTGCTTTTTAGTTCTACTTTAATGTTGCGAAGTGGGAAGATGGGGGCTACAAACCCAACTACCTTGTCTTGAATGAAACAAATGCCTGTGAGACTCTCTTCAAGTACATCAAAAATGACGTAACGCTTTTGCTGAGAGCTGCCGGACGCCCTGAAAAATGTCCCATAACGGCGGTATGTGAATATTTTTCTTCATATTGTAAATTAACTCCTTGATTTTATCGTATTGTGCAAATATCATTCATAACACCTGCTGCCAAAATAAAAACGAAGTATTGTTTCACCCAGTCAATCAATCTCGAGTTTCTCACCTTCCACTGCCAGAGCTGGAGAAACTCACTACAACAAAATTTTTATGAAAAGTTCCATTGCTACCTTCAGCGCCGGAATCAATTATTTCGAGATGTGTTCTACAGAGCTGGAGAAACTCACTACAACTACATTTTTATGAAAAGTTCCATTGCCACCTTCAGCGCCGGAATCAATTATTTCGAGATGTGTTCTACAGAGCTGGAGAAACTCACTACAACTACATTTTTATGAAAAGTTCCATTGCCACCTTCAGCGCCGGAATCAATTATTTCGAGATGTGTTCTACAGAGCTGGAGAAACTCACTACAACTACATTTTTGTGAATAGTTTCATTGCCGCGTTCGGCGCCGGAATCAATTATTTCAAAATCTACGTTCTACAGAGCTGTAAAAACTCACTACAACTACATTTTTATGAAAAGTTTCATTGCCCGGTTCAGCGCCGGAATCAATTATTTCGAATTCTATGTTCTACAGAGCTCGAGAAACTCACTACAACCACGTTTTATTGAAAAGTTCCATTGTGGCGTTCAGCGCCGGAATCAATTATTTCGAGATCTACTTTCTACAGTGCTGGAGAAACTAACTACAACCACATTTTAAAGAAAATTACGACGTTCAGCGCCGGAATCAAATGAAGGTGATGCACCACGCAGTATAAACATTTGAAATCGGGTGCCAAAAATAACACACCTTGTGCAGATGGTGATACAGTTGATATTTCCGCTTAACCCCAGCTGCCTGCGTCTATTTTGATTTATGCAAAAAAAAAAACATCGCCAAAAATGTGTTTTGTTTTATTTTGCGAAGTTCAGGCGTAAATTTTTAAATGTTTTAATTTATTTCCTTGAGAACTTATTTTCCCACATTATAAATAAAATCAGAACCGAAAGGGGGTTCGCAAGTAGGAGACTTTACTTTTTTCTGGGATTATAAAAAGATTTATCAAAAAATACTCGATTATTTCAACGGTAAATGTGTGTTCTACTCGCAGTATTTAATTAAACAATTAAAGCATCAAAAATATTTCTAATTGATAATATTCTCAAACCAAAAACCAATGATTTTGCATTACTTCGTATTGCTTCTCCTTAAAATACAGAATTGAATCAAACATAGCGTATTGAAATCGGATTTACCATAATTTATTTAATAAATTTTACAAATTATTGTTGTTATTTTCAGGGTTCTGTCCGCTTGTTCAACCACAGTATTGATTACAGGAAGGTGCCGCAAGAGGCGCTGTACGGAGATTTCAAAATTCTGTTGCTTCTTTTTAAGGATGGCGTTACAAAATTGTGTGTCGAGGTTTACGCTGAATCTACACCAAAGAAGTTTTGGTAGAGACGATAATAAAAAAAAATATTTAACACCGTAGATAATTTTATTATAATACTATATGATTCCCGGCATGCGTTGCAATGCCATATTCAAAGAAATAAATTGTTTCTCAAGTCCTTTCCCGTGCGTCCCCATTTCCTTCCCGCGTCTCCTTCCCTCTCCCCTTGCCCGCCTTCCCTCTCCCCTCTCATGTTCCCCCGTCCCGCCAACCCCCCTCTAGCGCTCCATTTATTCAATCCCAGTACATTCAGTTTTCAAACAGCTCTTATTACATTTTTTTAATTCAAATTTTAATTTTTCATATATTACAAAAAAAAATTAATTTCATTTTTATATATTATATAAGAACAATCAAATATTATAACAACAATCGATCAAATTTGGTACCAAAAATAGGTAACTATTTAAAATATCTAAAATTCTTGATTCGATTCAAATTATTATGTAAGTCAAATCAATTCATTAACACAAAGTGTTTTATTTTTTATTTGGAAAACCAACAGGTGCAATAATTTGAAATATAATATAATGAAACATATGTAAGTTATTTAACCAATAATAGGTTTTTCACTGATGTATATTCACTATTTAATGTGTATAGAAGAGTTACATAAAATAGTTACATTGGCTTATACGGATGGGATGGTGATGGTTTTGAATTCTGATTTGAAAATGAATCATTGTTTTGCAAAGTGTCATTCTCAAATTTTTAACAGTTTCGCAAGAATTTTTGTGATGATTGAAAAACTTTTAAGATAAATTGAAAGAACACAATAATTTTGTTTGTAACCACGATTTATTTAATTTTTCCAATACCGACCGGTTTCGCTTTACATACGCATCTTCCTGAAGCTTAATCATCAGTTTAATTTTCTCTGATCAATTAAGCTCATCAGTTTAATTTTTATACCCTGAAGATGCTTATGTAAAGCGAAACCGGTCGGTAGTGGAAAAAATAAATAAATCGTGGTTACAAACAAAATCATTGTGTTATTTCAATTTATAATATGTCACTTAAATTCAACAATTTCAATTAATGCAATTAAAAATTCTAAGGTAATTCCAAGTATAAAATTAAAACTCCTCAAAAATTTGCGTTGGACTCTTTCAATGATATTGATGTGATTATTGAAAACAGGTGACCAAATTGTAGAATTATATTCTAGAATGCTTCTAACGAGAGATGTGAACAGAATTTAAAATTTAATTTTCATGATTCTGTTAGCTATAGAAGTTACATGAGATACAAAGCAGAGTTTCTGGTCAAAAATGATGCCCAGGTCAATTATTTCGACTACAGAGATTAAGTCAACATTACAGAGTGCATAATTATAACACAGGCTGAATTGATGACTGGAACTAGTTGGAATTAACTAAGTTTTGTGGACCAAAATTGGGCATGAAAAACTGTTTCGACGTAAATGCTCGAAATTCTGTCTTGCCAAAAGCAGTTTCAGGTTACCGGGAAACATAAATATTATTTTTCAAAATTATTAAGATTAAGAAAAAATGGGATGTTATTTATCTAAATTTATCTAATTTGTTTCTATTCACCAAGTTTCTAATCACCCCTATACTACGGTACGTGAAATGTCAATGCGCTGATGGTTTTGATTTTTTTCTTAAACGTATAATGCTGTAGCTGATTGGGCGTATACACAACACAGCTACACGTACTTGCGTACATTACATACATCTATACACATGACCCTGCACTTGTGGTTAGTATTGTTACAATCCTTCCTACCCTTCCCTTTAAACCTACCATTTTTGCTTAACCCAAGCCAGTACTAAATCGACCCTCGTCGCCCTCGTCGCCTAAACACCGCATACCGCATCCCGCGATTAATATAATCATTTTAAGTGCAGAATAAACCAGGATTCAAGAAGAAAGTTCCAGCACCGTAAGTCCTTTTCTATTTTCCTTGTGCATGTTATCTACTTGTGCAGTGGTCTTTACACACCCATTTCACACAAAAAAAAAACACGCAACATTCAAGGTCCTTCGACACACTCAAAAACCGCATAAAAAACGCATCAGTAGCTATTTTCTACACACAAAATAATAACAGTCGAAAATAAGACAAACAGTGAACATTTGTCTGCACCCCCTCCCCCCTCCGCTCCCAAAGGAAACATACAATCATTATCATACATCTCCCTCACACGCATAAAGAAAATGAAATGCAATTCCCATCGCCATAATCTGTTTCCTCTAAAGGAAAATGTAGTACTTTGGAGGAAACAGACACACGTACTTTGTGTATTTCATCTTTTGTCTCACCATTATATGTACAAAAAAGAACTGCAGCATTATAGCGATAAGGAACGTATTTTATTGCCTTTTTTGCCGTCACGGTACGGTAAACGTGGATCGTCACGTCGTAAAAAAACTTTGGGTCAACAGAACTACAAAAACCAAGGAACAAAATTCTTCAAGAATTACAAGAAAATTTAAGATTCTTCAATAAAGAATTCAATACACAAAAAAATATACAAAAAATTAAAATCTTTTAGAAAAATAAAATCTGGTGCTCACGGCTAAATTTATTGTTGAATAACAGGTCATAAAATATTTTAACGGTAAGGTAGGTAGGGGAGAGTCCCCCAATACCGGCCGGCACCCAGTACCGGCCAGTTGCAAGTTCTATAATCCTACAATAGTTGGCGCTAAGATTTTTACCGCTGTTAAAAGCTGGTTCACACAGAGCTATAAATCTGCGAGCAGATATCTGTTAGTTTGAGCGCTTATCTTTTGTGCTTTCACACGAGGCTATCAAATATTTCTTCCTGTGGTAGGAGAATGCATATTTTTTGTACTGAATGCATAGAGGCAACGGAATGCATATTTTTTGTACTGAAATCTGTCAACTTGACATCTGTCATCCACGGGTCTAGGCAGCTCCGTAATTACAAACACCCCCTCGGGGGAGACTTATCTTCTGGGATATCGCGTCAGGAGCGGTTACGTCTAAGATGTGTATTGTCTATGATTGATCTGCGCTTAAAAACGCTTAGGTGTGAACGGTCTGAAGGGATTGTATGGAGAGCGTTATTTGGCGTGCTATGATCTTTTATATTTGATAGCTGTGTGTGAACCAGCTTTAATTCGATACGCTCACGCAAGTATATGCCTTGCGGGGCGTCGACCTGTCGCAACTGGTTTACTGCCAGTCCAAAGATTTCTGTTGCGCGTAACGGATCTACGCTACGTAATTGATTTGTTGGTGATTTTCGAAGTTCAGAGAGCCAGTTTAAAGATCATGAAGAGGATACAGTGTGGAGACTGCAAGATTTGGGTTCACGAGGCTTGTAACTTATTCTAGAGTCTGACTTTTCCTAGTTTTCGAATCGCATTAATAAAGTAGATTGTTTATAAACAAACTGGTTGTTTATTATTTTTATTGATAGTTAAAATATCTTCTACACATATCAGGAGGTATTGTAGAAGATATATTACATGTAACCTCATGTATTTCGATTCTATTTTTGATAACCCTAAGGTATCTTCATCGATGTGCTTGGTGTAACTCAGATGACCAGCTCAGGTATGGGGGCTCCATCGAAGCCAGAGTTAAGTTAGCCTCTCAGAAAATGGGCGTACTGTACAGGGCCCGCAGATACTTTAATAGTACACAACTGTTAATCCTGTTCAAATCCCACCGTTGAATTTGGCAGCCACCTCTGGTCTGGAGCCCCAAAATACTTTAAAAAAAAAAAAAACCTACACTCTGTGCAGAAACGGGCGGTCCGTTTTATAGACTCTCCTAACTTAACAAACGGATTGCAATCTTTAGAGCCCAGGCGTCAGGTGGGAATGCTGTCCTTGTTCTAACGGTATTACAATGGAAGATGCTCTGAGCTGAGATGCTCTACTAGCGTCGTTGATCCCCTTGGCATCGGTGCATAGTCGGGAAACGCGCGCCCAACATTTGTACACGGACAGTCACATGACAACGGGACGTTTCTTCGACTCGTTCTTGAGTTCAACAGCTCGGCTGTGGAACGATTTGCCAGCCTTTGTGTTTCCTCCCTCCTACAACATGGGTCTCTTCAAGACCCATGTTCACTCCTTGCTCTCCTCAAAAACACCCTCCACACAGCATCTTCAAAGATGACATAGAAATTATTTTCCTCAGGGCCTCCTGTGTGGATTTAATGTTTAAAAAAATGTGGCGGTACTGGGGGACTCTCCCCTACTGTTTTTATTAATCTTAAATATAAGTAACTTTTATCCGTAATTACAAAGCTGCACGAAATAAAAAATAATTTGTTTTTGTATTAGTGTGTCCCTGTGTGTTTCACAGCATGGCTGGTGAAATAAAACTAAAAAATGTACCTTTTTTATTCGTGAAATAAACAATAAAAAAATGCTGAAAAGTAATTGAAAAATAAGTCAATAGAATTTTCAAATTAAGATTTCTCAACTTTTTGAACTTAGTTTTTTTTAGCTTCTGACCCGGATACGGATTGGTGCAAATTTTGTAAGTTCAGTCCTGTATTCCTGGTGCTGCGGAATTATTCCAGTTGGGCACTTCTCACCCAGTCCTGTCCAGTCCAGTGCAGGTAACGGCAATACCCAGCGATGACTCAATGAGGTCACACTTTCTCAATACTTCTCCAACAAACAAATCCTGCTGCTCACTGTTCTCCGCTCTTTCGCGGACAAAGAAGATCAAAACTGTTATTAAATGGACACCGATGAATTAAACCTATTAGAGTGGATTGAGGGCGTGTCTGTATGTCTGAAGTAAGTTCAATTTTCCTTACTTCTGCTGAAATTCGTCAAACATTTTCGTACACGGAAATTTTTAAATTACGTATATGGAAATTTTTAAATTTAATTAAATAAAGACAATATTAGCGAAACTCAATCGAACATCTGGAAACAGAACAATTAGAAAAGATTGTCACCTCTGGGATTCGAACCCAGGACCTTCGGCTTTCCGGGCCGCGAGTCTACCAACTGAGCTAGGGTGTCCATATCAGATTCAGTCATTTTTAATGGTATCATACTTCGACTAAGAACTACCAATATAATCTTTATTTACTTACCTCCTATTTTATTGGCTGCTATTTTTATGTATGATTGCAAGGTTCAAACCCGAACTAAATGCTATCTATCATTTAGTTTTAATTTTTCTTTTTCAAGATTTGCGATTGAGTTTCGCTAATATTGTCTTCATTTAATTAAATATTACCCACAATTTGAGGTTTTACACATAAAGTTTAAAAAAAATAAATTTACATTAATTCCACACACGCAATTAATATCCCTCAGGGCCATTTTTGAAGATGCTGAGTAGGGATATTTTAGGGGAGAGGAAGGAGTGAACGTGGATCTTGAAAAGACTAGGAGGGAGGAAACATAAAGGCCGGCAAATCGTTCCAGCCGAACTGTTAACGAGTCGAAGAAGCGAACCGTTCTCACGTGACAAATATCATCTGTGTACATATGATGGGCGGCGCGTTTGGCGTGTTTCCCGATTATACACAGATGCCAAAGGGATCAATAACGCTAGTTCCTCGAAGCATCTTCTATTATAATACCGGCAGGACAGGGACAGCATATCTACCTGACGCCTGTGCTCTAAGGATTGCAATCCGTTTGTTTCGGCGGACTCAAATGTTTTTTCAGGTATTTTGGGGCTCCAGATCCGAGGTGGCTGCCAAATTTAACCGTAATTTAACCACTTAAAATGTCTGCGGTCCCTAAACAGTACGCCCAACTTCTGAGAGGCTTTCTTGAATGGAAAATCAATTTCATTCTCCGATCTGAGGGGCCTATGCGTCGAAAAGTCTCGTGTAAATTGGCGCAACCGTTCTCTTTCAAATCAGTGTAGATCACATTTCTATGTATTGTTTGTTCAGTGTTAATTGTCACTTTAGTAGTTACACCGGAACTTCAACACTCATTTTTCGAAATACTTTTTTTCACGTTGAACAATACTTTTTATTGAAAAACACATTAAATGAATACGGCGTTTTTTTAATCCCTACACTATTAGTTACTACCCGGTTTCGCCAGAGTCTCAATGATCATTTTTTTACAAATAAGAGGTGCAGTAAAGTTGTACCTAAGAATTCAGTTTATCTACTCTATTATTTTTTTACATTAGCTCTTCACTCCTGAGGAAAAAAAATACTTCAGGTCCTAAGTCATCTTTGGAGATGCTGTGCAGAGGGTTCTTTTTAGAGAAAGGAAAGAGAGGAAGTTCTTGAAGGAAAGTGGTATGAGAGGTGGGTAAAAGTCTGGGGATCAATGTGTCCAGGAGTGACGGATGTACAAATCCATCCCTCCCACTGCGATGCAAGACGATGGGTCGATAGAGTACGGCTGGAGAGTTGAAAAAGTCTCCTTCAACTAGTCTCTCCCGATCCGACCTGCCACGCAGTAGTTGAGCAAACACATCTGCAGCAAAGACAAGCCTCACCCCATGAACCCGGGCACCCTTGCTAAGTCACCAAACGCAGCTAACCACTTGAGGTGACCTGCGGCAGGGGTGTTGATTGTTCAATAAATGGTTCCCGGGGCGGCGGTACCCATACCCAAATTGATTATTTTGGCTATTATTCTCATTGATTGAATAATAAAGATAATATCTTAATAATTATAATCGTTGTCGCTTCCTCTAACATTGGTATTTACATATCTCCAATTCAAAACATCTTCTTCTTCTTTTTGTACGCTTGCTGCAGAACCTTAACGGCATTTTTGTATTATTTGATGAGTAAAAAACCTTCAAGAAACATCCAAAATTAAATAAACTCTATCTCAAGAAGACTGACAACAATTTAAAAAAGAATTTAAATAAGTCAAAGTGTTTTCCAGCCTAGCTTCGCGGGACGGAGAATTACGCACACTGAGTAATCTGTGCATTGAAAAAGAAATTTATTCCATTAGTTGATTGAGAGCGGTGAAAGTGTGAAGTTGTTTGTCCTGTTGAAGTTCTATTTTCGAATATTCTATAAACAAACTTAAGTTTCTGTAATTTATAAAACAAACTTAATCTTCTGTCATTTTCTAAGATAAATTTGCATTTCGGAAGGAAAAAGTGAAAACTTTAATAAAATAATGATGTCGTGTGTTTTAGTTTATTAATCAAAAGTTTTAATAAGGTGTTTGCAGAGGTCATCCTTTTTCCAAAGGTAAGAAATTTAAAGTGCCGAAACAATAAAAGTATCTTTGAGGTGATGTATGGTCGAGGGGTAAGGCCCACGATTCGTAATCCGAACGTCGCGGGATCGAATCCCGGCGTGAGCAAATAAATTTTATTTGTGTTATTTCACAATTAATTACAAATAATATATAGAATATTTGAGCACGTTCCAGGGTGGAAGATACTCTCAGTATCGCCCTGGCGTTAGACCACCATTTAGAATTTAAATATCGCTTGAAATGGCTTTAGCCGTATTTGGTGACTAGATCTGAATAGTCTTACTTCCCCACCTTTCTCTTCCCCAACTCCTTCCCCCCCACTAACCTTCAGCCTCACATTATCCCTAATTGGGGATGCCATAGTCTCACTGGCTTCAGACGGGAGCAGATGGGACTCTATTGAGGTATTCATATAAAAAAAAATTAATAAGAATGAAGCCAGCAGTGTATGTCAAGGTAAAGTTGTTTGGCGGTCCATCATCTCTGCGTACCCTGCGGAGAACTGCGTGATGGACAGTCCTTTAAAAACGGCTAAGAAAGATTTTTGGGTAAATTGATCGAAATACGTAAAAATACGTAGGTACGTATATTATTGTAGATAGGTTCTTATTTATCGTTAAGACTTGTATAAAATATTGTCTTGGCCTATTTCAGCATATCGCTCGCCATATATTTCCATTGGGAATGTACGCCATATATTCCCATTAGGAATGAACGGCGAGCGATACGCCGAAATACGTCAAGCCAAATGATATTTTATCTTTTATAGCTACATGTGACACAAGACTAAACATTATCTAACTGAAAAATGCAATATTATTATTAGATCTCTTTTATCAATGTGACGTAAATAATAAATATACAGATATTTTTTTGGAGATATGAATAATGTTGGCTTATTTCTTTAATATACACGTTATAGTGTGACATCTGAAGTAACTTTGAAAAAAAATTAATTAAAAATATTAATAAATAAGTCCGTGAGAGCGAATCTCCGGAGGCGCCTCGAAAAAATGTGTTAGGCGGTGAACAACATAACTCTTTAACAGATCATTTCAAACGAAAAAATCGAAATGAGTTTAAAAGGTGATATTTTTTCCCAGGTTATGACGTAGCGTTTTTTTCCCGTTTTTTTTGTAGCATTTTGAAGTAAAAAATGCGATTTTTGTTAAAATTTTCGGTGAATTATCAAATGGAAAAAAATGGTAAAAAACCCTTCGTACAGGGGTACCTGTTGATTATGGTAAAAATAGTGTACAAAATTTCAAAAAGATCGGTCAAGTAAATTTTGAGTTATGATGTTCACGAACTTTAAAAAATTATTTGTTAGAAAATCGGTTTAAAGTTTTTTATACTCGAAATATACTTAAAATAGTGCAAGAGGGCCGGTCGCTTAAAATGCTGTATCTTCGTTAGTTTTGCTCCGATTTACTTGAAATTTTGACGCAATACTTTCGACATGTTGTACACTTAGAAAAAAAAATTAAATAAAAAAAATAAGTTTTAAAACCTTAGGAATTTGGTGGAAACATTCACAACATGGATGTAGGTACAAAGGACATTTTAAGAATTTGAGAAAAGGAAAGCGGTTTATTCACATGACCGTGATTTCTTAAAAATATCAACAGCGATATATTTTCTTGTTTGAATCTAGTAAATTTCTAACTAGAAACTTTCGCCATTTGTGGGTGTGTTCATTTTATGTATATGCATAATAGGCATTCCATTGTTCATATAATCGGTTATTTATGGTGGTGAATATCACACTACAGTCCCGATTGCCCAGAATTAGTGGGAATGTGACATCGCCAAATGGGGTATGATATGAGAAGAGAGTGCGAAAGGGGTGGAGTGAGAAAGAGGAAGGTTAGGAAGTTTCTAGCTATTCAGATTTGTCACCAAACACTGCCAAAACCACATAATCACATAATATCCTTTAGATAAATTTCCTAATCTTGTGTGCTAAACTTTCATACGGCGATACTCGGGCATCCGGGTGGTTTCTTTTACACACCCACAGCCCGCAACCGAAACCTTGCTTGAAATGGGTTTAGCAACTTTCGTCTTCCCGATCTCTTTCCCCTCCCCACTTGTTCAAACTCTCAGAATCCTCAAAACGGGAAGGCCATAGTTGCGGTCATTTAGAATTTATCAATTTGCTGTTTTTTGTTTGTGAGAATGCAGAAAGTACTAGTTTATTTGTCGTTTTAGATGACTCGCTACCTTCGCTATGTATAGATTCGCTACCTTCCTCTTCCCCGCCTTCTTTCCCTACCCACTTTTTTCTTCACAATATCTCCCGAAATGGGAATCTTTAGTCCCGCTGGCATTCGGAACTCGTGTGCCTATATCATTTTTTAACCCTGCAGAAAGATCCTTGCAGAAGGTTTTTAAGGATTTTTTAAGCTTTAGCAACGTTCCTCTTACCATTCCCCCAAACCTTCATCTACCTGACATCTGAAGATCCTCAAAATCAGGAAACCATAGTTCAAAAGATCACAGCACAAAAAAGGTGCTTTTTGACATTAGCTCCACACTGGAGGCCATCAGGAAATTAATTCTCCCCCCCCCGTGACCTACGTCATATTTAAGAATGTGTGGAGGTTATTTTTAAGGAAGGGAGAGGAAGTTCTGGAAAGGAAAAGTATAAGGGTGGGTAGGAATCTGGGGGTTAGTGTGTCCAGGAGTGACGGACAAATGAATCTATCCCTCCCACTACGGTGCCTTACAGGAGAGGCAAAAAAAACCTCCTTCAACCAGTCTCTTCCAAGACTTCCCCCTCCTCCATGAACCCGGGCACCCCTGCTATAACGAACCACTTGGGGTGACCTATATCAGAGGTGTTGGTTATCCAGTAAATGGTTATACCCGCCTCCCAAATTAAAGAAACTATTAGAAGAAGCAATTTTTTTTTATGTTTCTCTGATATTATGAAGCAATGCAGACCTCGGGGATTCCCGCATGAGTTACTGATATGTCGTAATGTGTAATAAAGCCACATAGATAATAATAACTTAACTGTCTGTGTGTGTGTATGGCATTGATGTCACCGCGTGATGCGTGATGCCGGCAGGTGAAAGCGTCTCCTAGAAATGATGTGACGTATGTAAATACAAATAATCACAGGTGTTTAAATCTCGATTAGCTGTCTAACGTCTGACGCCCATGCAGGTCTACCCACTATGCCACAACAGTTACCGGATCAACAAATATATTAATTAATTCGTTAAATGCCAAGGAGGAAACAATGTAAAATCGCGATGTTTTGACTTTGACGTAATATTTTGTGGGTTTATTTTGTGCTATCGTATATTATATTTACTGAAACACATTCCTTGAACAATAAACTTTGCATAAAAACAACATTAATTACGTTAATTTGATGAATATAATATGTTTTACGATCTTTTTCACGAGAACGACGCTACCCAATTTATCAGCCCAAATACCGGGAAAAATCTCGGCCGGAGGGCCTAGAGAATTTAATAGAAATCATTCCGCTTCCCTAGGTGCGTTCAAGGTATTTTATACCTTAAGAACAAGAATGCCCCATGCGATTCTGACCTTGTTTTTCATACGTTTTCTTTATACATAAGGGTAAAAATCGCATTCCATAATAAAAATTTCTGAACATTTTGGCTTGTGCGCTGGCGCACGAGCGGGAAATGACGATTAATTTAGTTTTAAAGAGTTTTAATCACAATATGCATTTATTACTTCATTTTATTTATTTGCTACCAGTTTCGATACATGTGTCATTCACTTGCTTTCAAGATACTTACTTAATACCTTCACCTAATAATAATATCTAATCATTTCTGTTCTTGAATAATTTTTAAGTTGGTTTTAAGAACACCGGTGCATGACACGAATGTGTTGAAACCGGTAGCAAATAAAAAAAATTAAGTAACAACAATACATTTTTAATAACACTCTTCAAAACGAAATGTCTAGAAATTGTTACTTAGTTAATGCCCAACAAATACAAAAAAAAAATTAAAAGTTTTCGTACACAGAAAAAATTATGTGCCCAGATTTTCATACACAGGGTATGGAAAAGCTAGTTTATAATGAAACTTAAAAAAATCTGGATTTTACAAATATTATTTTGTTATCTGGCGACACTAGGTTGACGTTCGAATTTTGACTATTAACCTTAGAAGCCCTGGACAGAGCATTGGTATGATCTTGAATGAATAACATTGAAGCCAAATCTTGGAGGAGAGAAAATTGCCTGGCAGCCATCTTGTACGACAATTTTTGAATTTAGGAGGCGGGTATGGGTACAGTTTATTAGATAATGAAAACCCTTTCCGTAGGTTACCCCAAGTGGTTCGCTACGTTTGGCGACTTAGCAGGGGTGCCCGCGTTCATGGGGTTGAGGTTTGTCTAGGTCTTAACGACGGATGGGTTTGCCCATCTCATGCATGGCGGGCCGGATGGGGAGAGACTGTTTGAGGGAGTTTTTTTTACCTCTCCAGTCGGACTCTCGATCCGTCGCCCTGCACCGCAGTGGGAGGATGGATTCATACGTCCGTCACTCCAGGACACACTGACCACCAGATTTCTACCCATCCCTTTTCCTTCCCAGAACTTCCTCTGCTTCGTTTCCCTAAAATGACCCCCAAATCCCAAACTCTCCAAAGACGACATAGGCCCCGAGGGAAATTGTTTTCCTCAGGGCCTCCTAAGCAAAGCTAATTAAAAAGAAATTGGGTACCTACCTACTTTTTACAATATTCTAATTATTCGAATACAATATTGTAAGTACTCAAATAGAACTACCAAGAATGTAGGTGGGTACCATTGTAAAATACCGGATCTACTCGTACTATTTCGTGCGAGAGAAAAAAAAAACTGATTGTATTCTTCGCTTTTATGTCCTGAAATCTAGTCCAAATGAAAAGGTGAAAAAAACGTATTTTTGTGGAATGGAGCTATCAAATCTCACACTGACAAATTGGATACAGTGGATAATTCATTTAATAAAACTCGAACGGCGAGCAAATAAATTATTATTTGTAGGTTCAGCTATAATATCCTGTCCGGAATTTCTAAGCTAATGCAACTATTTATTTATTAACGCGCGAGGTCGTGTCCAAAGTTAGGTATGGTGCTTTTAAATAAACTGGTGGTCGCCCATTGGTCGAAATTCGACCATAATTATAATGTTTTTGACGGGATAACGTCTTATAAATCGATGAACGCCGGCTGCCCTCACGAAAAAGCATGACTCATTGTCACGTTGTCACGTTCCGTCTAGGCCGAGCGTGCAAGCAAGAGCGCGGAACAAGCGTTCGGCTTGTGACGCATCTATCTCTCTTCCACTCCATCGTTATTAAATTTCGATATCACGTAAAATTTTCGTCGGTAAACCGACTTTACAGACAACATTTTTTTTTAATTATTGATAATGTATTTTTTATGCACAATTTAAAAAAAATATTAGCATTCTGCATTCCTTCTCTATATAAACTATAAGTGTGCGAAATTTCATACTCCTCCGTCCGCGCAATTTTCGTAAAAAGGGGTACAAAGTTTTTGCTTCACGTATTAATATACTGATGATGATGATGATGATGAATATTGACAAAAATAAAGGTAAACATACAAATTATTAGGGAGGGGGATTGAGGGGAGGGGATAATTATGGGGAGGTACGAAGGGGGAGGGGGGAGGGGGGAGGGGGGAGGGGGGAGGGGGGAGGGGGAGGAATTTACCCCCTAATACCATGCGAGCGAAGCCGCGGGTAAAAGCTGGTTTAAAAATAAAACTAGAAATGTGTGTATTTTACTAATCACCTTTTTATCAATTTTCAGAATGTCATCAAAACACATCCATTGCTGCTGTTGGCTGCTGATTTTGGCTGTGTGTCCGTCCATCTCCCAGCGGGAGGATGTGAGCCCCGCGAGGGGCGGGGGTGGCGCGGGACCCTGGAGCGCCTTGCTTGAGAACTGGGCAGTGGGGCACAGTGACAGGTTAGCAACTATACAACTTTCATAGTAATTATTTTTTTTTTGTATCTGTGCAAATGATTATGATAAAAAAAGGTATGAAACCATGATGTCAAGAGTTGGCTTAATAATAACGTAACTAATTGTCAATAGATGTCTCTGTTGTCGCCTTGATTTAACAAAATAGAGCAAAAATAATTGAATAATTATAGAAATTTCCTGTTTTATCTTTTATGTTTGGATTATTTCGTAGCCTCGTTTTCGTGAAAAAATCAAGTTTAGTTTGGTAGTTAAAGGTCTTAATAATTTAGCAGAGGGCGCAAACATTGGAGCCATTTCCCATTTTTTCAGTTCAGAATAAAATTTTCTCTCTTCTAATTTCGAACTCTCAATGAACAACACAATCTGATTGTGATCAAAAATTGGTAAAAATGATAACAATTAATGTGATGAATTATGTGAAAATATTTAAGGTATTGTGAAAATATTTAATAAAATCACAGAAGTCAATTTGTATTCGAACAGGTATTTTATGTCGACACGTAATCAATGTAAGGAAAAAAATTTCAAAGACCGAATGAAATTTCAAAGACCCTTCGCGGTATGTCAATAACAAATAAATAAGAAGAGATGCGGGACATCTCTTGTTAAACTGTTAAACTACTAAGTTAGCCATGTGATTATCCAAAGATTGCTCTTCAAATTGTTCAACATTCCGGTGGTTAAGTATCATGTAAAGAAACACTGTGAATTTTGTTGTAACTACAATACATATAAAATAACAGAACTAGATGTGTTTATTATAATTTTCAGAGCACACTGTCAATATTTACTTTTTGAACTCGATTAACGAATAGAAATTATTTTAAAATATGATATTTTTAAAAGCTTAAAAACTTACAGTTTTCAAGGGAAGTATGTTATATGTAGGTAGAAAATCGGATTGCAGGATCTAAAGATGCAACATACATACCAGACCCTAAAAGTTTTAATTTTAAAAATTTCAGACAAGAGCGAATACTTCAGGCCCCTCACACCAGCGGCTACTACATCTCAAACCGAGTCGACGCGTCGCCTCCTCCAGTATCTACCTGGTCTCAAGAATACAACCCTCCTTCACCGCCACCACCCCCAGGCAACAAGATCCTCAACCGACCAGCACAGTACACCAACTATCCTAAACAAAAACCTATCATCAACAACAATCAAAATTCTAATAACTACAGTCCCAGTGGTGCTGGGAACAGTGGTATAAGTATGGTTCAGAAACCAACCGCTGCGAGCAGAAAAGAAGTATCGGAGACAGATCTATACCTGCTCGGAGCGATAGAGAAGTTGGTGTACCGCGTGGACTTTATGGAGAAGCGGCTCAAGAAAGCGGAAGAGTTGATCTATTACATCATGGCAGGGAATGGAAAGAAAACAGGTTTGTGGAATCCATTGATAACACACTATTTTATTATTCCTAAACTTATACCATAAAGACCACACGATACTGGGAATTTTTGTCAAAATTTGTACACGTGTTTATAATTTTTATGATTTCCATAACTTTACATTTTATTTTTAAGTTTTCACCAATACCAGATTTCTAGAAGTAATGTTTTTTTTTCAACACAGAAATTCTGTGACTAAATTCCATAATATGTACTTCGCTTGCCCAGAAAACTAATGGAGGGTAATAATATGGACTCTTCAGTGGACATCTTCAAGTTAGCACAGCCCAAAAGTAACGGTTTGGTGCGCTGTATCGCAAACTTGCTGTGGGCTGTGCAGCGGTCTTTCGTGTAACTGTTGCGGATTTTCATTAGCCCAATAACGGAAATTCTGCTGCGGAACTCTGGACGAATTGAAGGACGCAATTCGCGTGGAAGTCGCCCAAATTGAGAGAGCGATGTTGGAGAGAGTCTACGCGAACTTCCAAGAACGCCTCCAGCACTGCATCAACGATTTCGGCCACCACATGCCTGATGTGATTTTCCACACTTGACTGTCTCAAATGCTATTTCCTTGCAAACCTGATTACATCAATAAATTTGTTTTTGAGTAAAAATGAACTATTTTATGATTTTTTTAAAACCGTCCGTCCTCTCTGCCGCACCCTGTATATTTTCTAAAAATATGTTATGTAAGCTACACTTTTTTCTTTTTACCGGTATTTGATATACAATAGAGATGTGTGAGTTCTGCATTTTGCTGGGGGCCTCCAACGCGTGCTTCCTTTTACAAGTACACGAATTGCAGGAACAGGTCCCGGGTCCGAGTTCTTTGGTGCGGACTGGGTGCTGTTGCGGCTACCGCGATGCACGGGTTCGGCCGGAATCGGACCCCCTGGACCGGGTTCTCTGGGAGTAGTAGATTTGAAAAAGGAGCAGGAGTAGGATCCGCTTACTGTGAAGAACCCGAGTTCAAGATCCCACTCCAGCTGAATCTACACATCCTTAATACATATACAATACTTTTATCGGTATCTGAAAAATCAGTCTGCTGGTCCATACTTGTGAATTCCATTCTTTCAATTGATGTGTTGTCTTTTCCAGAACCCTGCGCCAAAGACTTCACTCGTGTGGGTGCCAACTGCTACCATTTCGGCATCAGCAAGACCCTGAATTGGAAGTCTGCCAGTGATGCCTGCAAGGGGCTTGGGGCCACCCTGGCTGAGATGGAAACCATTGAGGAAAATCAGGATGTGGTCACATTCATACAGGCCACTGCACCTCTCAGAGGTGAGTGTTATCAAATACTGTAGATTAGTTATACTTAACTCACTTCTGCTTGCTTTTTTTTCATACCTGGAGTTTATGTGCATTATATGCCTTTCATACATGAATATATTCTCTACCTCAGCATACGTATTAGCAGTCTAGGTACAAGCGAGTGTTTGAAATGCTCAGTCTTGGTATTTTTACATTTAAACGGGATATTGGAATGGATAGCTCCCATAGGTAAATGAACAAGGTTAAGTATATTAGGGCTGTCTATACTACCATTAACAATGTTGGACATAAATTATACATATCGATTGTCCAGTTGATTAGTCAGACATTTACGAATACAAAGTTTTGAGAGTGCAGAGGAGATAGTTTTGAGATAATGAGGAAAGCAAAATTCGAATGCTCACCATAAATCGAATATAATCTACACGTGTCTTATTTACAATATGTCTGTGTTTTACGTGTTAAATGTAAAAAATAATGCCGGGAGACATAACGGTCCAGTACATTAGATTTACATTTTGAAATATCTTACTAGTGACCCAGAAAACATCAACATTTTGTTTAATTCACAACAAGCTTTTCTGTATTTTAATCGTTTTTTTTTTTTTTACTAGAGCTCCACACAGGAGGTCCTGAAGAAAATAATTTCCCTCAGGGCCTATGTCATCCTTGGGTATGCTGTGTGGAGGGTTTTTTTTAAGGAAAAGTGGGAAAGGAGAGTTCTGGGAAGGAAAAGGGTTTAAGGGGTGGGTAGGAATCTGGGGTTCAGTGTGTCCTGGTCATCCGCCTCCAAGACCTAGACAAACCTTACCCCATGAACCCGGGCCCACCTGATAAATCACCAAACGTAGCGAACCACTTGGGGTGACCTATGGCAGAGGTGTTGGTTATCCAATAAAGGTTCCCGGGGTGGCGGTACCCATTCCCGCCTCCCAAATTGGAATCTCATGATTTATCAGTAATCATTATTGTACCAGATAGAGGGTACACATTTACTTAAAACTATGTACTCAAATCAAATTTCGATTTTTCAGAGATGTTTGAGTAATCATCTGGACGATCAATATAATAGTCTCAGAGAGAAATCATATGTGGTCTCATCAATTTAGTAACTTCTATTTTTCATTTTCTTACAAGACGCATGAAAAGGAGGATTTTTCATCAATAACTTGCATACAAACTCTCTACCTTGTACTACTGTATATTCTAAGATCAATGCATTTCAATCGGTTTAAATTTTATTGTGTTTGTAAAATAACCCATACATTATCATCATCAATATATTAATACGTGAAGCCAAAACTTTGTACCCCTTTTTACGAAAATTGTGCGGACGGAGGAGTATGAAATTTCGCACACTTATAGTTTATATAGAGGAGGAGTGCAGAATGCTAATATTTTTCAAAAATTATGCATAAAAATAGATTAAATCAATAACAAAAACATTACACACACTACCATGTATTTGACACACACACTCACGTCTTTACTCTATTGTTTATTGTTAAAGTCTATGGTCAAATTGAGAATAGATTAATATTGTTAGTCTTTAATATTATTTGTCTATGGTCTTACTGAATGTCAAACATAAAAAAAACATTACAATTATGGTCGAATTTCGACCATTGGGCGACCACTAGTGATAATGAATACACTAACTTTATTTTGCCACAATATTTGAGGGTTGTCACTAACGACGCCTTAGTTCTTAATTGTCCAAATGACCATTTTAGTTTTTGTTCAATCTCCACTTTAAAATTAAAAATAAAGTATAAAAAATGATAGTTAATCACTTAACTAAGAATTATTTAAACTAATGAGACCTTTACCTTTACGGAAATAGCTTTATCTTAAACACCTATCATAATGTTTGATTGAAATAAAGAAAGTACCTTCTCCTCCTGTAAAATTTTCTAATGGTCGTTTGGATAATGAAGAACTAAAGCCAAATAATGTAATTTCATAATTTCTTTACTTACATAATGATAATAAGATAGAGCAGCATAGTATGCTTTGCACATTGTGTCACAAGTCTAGAAAATTAATTAATGCAATATAATATTTATTCCAGGTAATGACTACTGGACAGGGGGTCTCAACCCCGGCCTGCTTTGGATCTGGTCCAATTCTGCCCGCCCCGTCTCCAGCGGTGGCCAAACCGAGCAGCAGATCGTCTCCAACGCCACCAACTCGCCACCCAATATTGCCAACCCCGCAAATATCAAGGGCGATGGTCGCTGCCTCAAGCTCTCCTACACTCCCAGTCTGCGGACCTATTCCTATCTCGGCTTCGACTGTGCACAACGACAGAATTACATGTGCGAACTCATAGACAAAAGTTTGAGCAACGACATTCAGAGGATTTCAAGAGAGCTGAAACTGGAGTTGTAAAGTGTATATTTGTTTGTTTTATAGTGAAAAAAAATGTCCTTAACTTATTGAATATTAATAAAAATTTTAAAAAAAGAAAGATAAACATTCCAAGACATAGTAGTTATTAAGTAGAAAAAGGAGAGATGGACTGCATGCCATTATTAGTATGAAAACATAGTCAACAACCAGGGCTGGGCAGTATTTGAATTACTTCTAATTGAAATACCAAAACATATTTTGTATTTGTATTTCAATTACTTCCTAAAAATGTATTTTGTAATTGGTATTTCAATTACCTGATGCTGAGGTATTTTGTAATTTGTATTTTAATTATTTGTACTTATAGCTTAAAAATAAATTTTCAAATACATTTCGCGATCTTAATAATGGTAATGAAAAATAAGCTGACATAGATAATACATAGACAAAAACGCTAGAATCCAGAGCAATATATGTTAATATTTATAGTTGGCAACACTGTACTTCGGTACAGAATGACACGTAGAATTGTCGTTTTCATCGTTTCGCGGTGTTTATTCATGAAGACTCGAGTTAATTGATAATTGATAATGGATGATCAAATTCCGTCAAAACCACAAAACTTTACAAGTGGAGCGGAGATGAGATGTGTCTTCTGAGCAATATGATTGGTCAATTTTTGCACGTCTCTGTTTTTGCTCAGCTTTGCTTCTATGGAAATGCACCCTTAGATAAGGGCACTTAAGACAATTTATTGCAACCAAAGGTTCTACCAAAACCAAAAGTATTTTGTATTTTGTATTTGAAAAAAAAAATGGTTAAAATACTGTATTTCATATTTTGTATTTCAAATACACAACCTGAAAGTATTTTGTATTTCGTATTTTAAATACATGCAAAAAAGTATTTTGTAATTTGTATTTTAATTACAGCAAAGCATGTATTTTGCCCAGCCCTGTTAACAGCATTGTTTACCATAAAGCCATTCGTACATGGAGATACTTACAAGTGACTTGAGTTTCGTGTGAGTAGCATATGTGCCGCTCATCCAATTACGCAGGGGGTGGTCTTGAGTGGTGCTGGAAGGCTGCTGTCACCACCATGTTGTCGGAGGCCTCTAGCCGCATCCTGGCTTTAAATTACTTGAGTTTTCAGTATTTTTTTCCTAGCCATCCCTGGCATACTGTAACTGTGTGTGTGATTATATTTCCTTTGTTTTACCTTTGAGTACCCACCTATTTTGCTAATGATGCTATGCATGGATTACGTGCTTGACGTCAGTTGCACGCTACTGACAGAGTTGGTAGCGCACTAGGCATTCGCTTCTACAACTTGTTTGACAGAAATGACGTCTGAACATAATTTGGATGTTAAATTTGTTCTGGAGGTTGAACTAGTGGGAATTCAATGTTTTGTACTGTTCGACTGACTAACCGACCAATAATAAGTGATCAATTTTATACAGCCCCATTTCACAAAACTATTTATAATTCTTGTAAATATAATAAGATAAAAAATTATACAGATTTTTAATTACTAGCTTGGCAAGCAATTTACATTTTTGTACTTTCCCTTATATTTAAAGAGAAAAATATATTTTAAGAAAGGAACAGAAACAAGTCAACCGATCATGCAAAGATCATCGTTAATTTTATGATTTTAAAATAATAATTTACGAAAAATCTCTTCAATAATTCAAATCTGTTATAAAGCAAATTTAATAATGACGTCAAAACCACAAAAAACCTTGAGATCAAAATAAATTCAAAAAAATATGACATGAATATAATGGAATTGGGCCGCACGCCACTGAGAAATGTCACGAAATACAAATTTAAATAATTTCTACTTTTGCGTATTTAATTTTTTTTGTGTTTCTAACTTAGAATAAAGAATAATACAAGAAATGTTTTGTATGCGTGTTTTGATTCCAATTTGTGAGGAAGGCAATTCTAGTGTTTTATTCTTTATTCTGTGGTTTTCAAGCAAACAGATTTCTCAGAAGGTTCCTTCCATTCTTTTTCAAGTTCAATTATTAGGTTAATTAATTGGTTCTGTTTTAAGGTTAAACGCAACATACGTTATAATCTACGCATTCACAGATGGCGCCAATAAAATTATTTTAGGTTTTAAACACTTTTGCGAGTTATGCTTTAAAATATTAAGAATAATTAATTGTTCGCGCCCGTACATACGCAGAATGAATATGAATAAATAGTTTTGTCAATAAAAAAACTCAAATCTTTCAAGAGAGGCTGACCAATACAATATTGGATTGAATCACCGATGCAATTTTGTATTTGTCAGCCTCTCTTGAAAGATTTGAGTTTTTTTATTGACAAAACTATTTATTCATATTCATTGTGCGTATGTACGGGCGCTAACAATTAATTATTATTAATATCTTAAAGCATAACTTGCAAAAGTGTCTAAAACCTGAAATAATTTTATTGGCGCCATCTGTGAATGCGCAGATTATAACGTACGTTGCGTTTAACCTTAACATAAAAACCATTTAATTTCCTGAAGAAAAACAATCACTTTTTCTGAAAGGAGAAGAAAAATGAATATTTGTAAAACTTATATGAAATGTAAGGTTAGAAAGAGGTAAGGTTAGTTAAGATTTTCAAACATTTTTTGAAAACCCTTTTCCTTCCCAGAACTTCCTCTCCTTCTTTTCCTAAAAAGACCATCCATATACAAAGATAGCCACCGGTGTAAGACAAACTTAAATTTATCAAGAAAGGGAAATACAATATTGTATCAGCGATTCAATCCAATATTGTATTTGTAAGCCTTTCTTTGAAAGATTTGAGTTTTTTTATTGACAAAACTATTTATTCATATTCATATTGCGTATGTACGGGCGCAAACAATTAATTCATGTTAATGTTTTAAATGATAAATTGTAAAAAGCGTTTTCTCTAAAATAGTTAATTTCGCGCCATCTATGAAAGAGTAGATTATGAATTCGAGTGTAGTTTGTTTTTCCCAACAGAAGGGTGTTTTTAGTTCCTACCCAACGCGAAGGGAAAAACCTCCGGCTGAATAAATTTTACTTTTATTGCAAAGGGCAATAATTTCACATTGTCGATTTTCTGACAGCTGACAGTTCAAAGTCAATCGAGTATTTTGTTCCCGTTCTGGCGAATGTCAATCGGCGATTTCTGCTCGAACTTGCAATCCTCCTCTATAGTAAATTACGTCATTAACATGGGCAACCTCGGAGATACCGTCAATTACATTCTGTTTTACAATCCTATCTCTACAGAGGTCGGAAAGCTGCTGAAAAATACCGTAAGTACAACGAAATATTATCAAATATCAACACTATCTTAAAAAATAATGCGCATTAATCTTTCTTTAATTACTACGTGTTAGTTTTACGATGTTTTGATACGTAGAATCAGTTATTTCCGAACATTTTGCATATTTCATAACCTATATCTTTCATATCATCATCTGTCAAAGCGGTGATATTTTTTGCTATTTTGATTCTTTCGGGCATAAATCATGCTTATTTACTTACTTTCAAATGGATTACTTTTTTTTATGCAATTATTTGCTATTTCGGGTCAGATATCGTACATTTTCAGACATTTTTTACGTTTGCACTTTTTAGTCAACCCTGCTTTGCCAAACAAACCATTCAAAACCTGGGATGTGACGGCCTCCGTGGTCCCGAGGCAAGACTCTCGACTCACAATCCGAAGGTCGCGGGTTCGAACCCTGCGTGCGCAGATAAATTTTATTTGATTAATTTGTGTTATTTCACAATTTATTCATTTAAAGTAATATATAGTATATTTGCGGCATGTTCCAGAGTGGAAGATACTATCAGTATCGCCCTGGTGTAAGACCACCATTCAGAATTGAAACGTTGCTTGAAATGGCTTTAGCCGTGTTTAGTGACCAGATCTGAATAGCCAGGTACTTCCCCACCTTCCTCTTCCCTATCTCCTTCCCCTCCCCAATACCTCAGCCTCACAACATACCCCAATTGGGGATGCCATAGTCTCACTGGCTCCAGACGGAAGCAGTTGGGACTCTTGTGCGGTATTTCATATAAAAAAAAAAAAGTATATCTTAATTGTGATGACATCCAGCTTTTTCAGCTAGAATCTCAACCCAGGAATAATTCGAAGTAGGTACTTCTCTGTTTTTATTTTGATGAGAATTTATTTGATAAGATTGGTACTTCCGACAAATGTCATATTTGATTGTCTATTAGTTAAAAAAAGGAATATTCCATATTATCCGTGTATCGAACTTCAACAACACGAACGTTCCGTATTATCCGTGGGCTTGTACAATTTTACCTTTTTTTTTTATAAAAAATCTTTTGATTCATCTTAATTACTATAAAAGTTAACTATTTGCATTTGAGGCGATGGAAAATACTGCATTTAAAATTTCAATTATGTAAAATAAAAATTTGCTTTCGTTGTGTGGCAGCTGACTGCCATTTACAATAATTTATGTCCGTATTCTATGACGCTTTGAGTTGAAATTTTGAATGCAGTGTTTCCATCGGTTCCATGCCAACTGAGAAAAAAAGTCAACTCAACACCTCCTTGAAAAGTCGTTAAAAGCTATGAAAAAAATAATTTTAAATTAGCCGATAACCCTAACCTAACGTAACCTAGTTGGTTTCATTCCGAGGTGTCCGGTCACATTTTAATCGCCTCAAATGCAAATAGTTATCTTTTATGGTAATAAAGGTGAATCAAAAGAAAACTATAAGAAAACTATAAGTGCCTTCCTAACAAATTTGAATGGAAACGAATGTTTCATTTACATGCTCGTTCTCACTTACACTCGCCTGACATCGTAGATCTCCATCTCATTAGAATTTTGTAAACGCAGTTTTTTATTTGAAATTTAAGCCTCGATTGGCCAAATATTTGGATCACGAAACACGTCCACAGGACATTTCTTGTTCTTCTTTATTCTGTGGTGGTAGGTAATAATCAACAAATACACAAAAAAATACACATGTAAATTTGTGTACTTTATATTTATACCATAATAGGGTACAATCGCTTTTTTTTTTTTTTTACCAAAAATTAAAGAAAAAAATTACAAACTGGAATATTCAAATATTTTTTTTTTTACGATAGGAATAGTTCTTCAACAACGTTTTGAATATTCAAATTTCAAATTAGGGCTAAAACGCCTTCTTCCCGCGGTTTTGGCTTGTGACGTCACCTTGACAGCTGCCATTAGTAATCAGTCTTCAGTTGATCATTTGTTTTTCGGAGGAAATGACCGTAAATACCGTTTATAAATACTGTATTGTTCTAAAGTGTACAAATACAACATCTTCAACACCAAACAAACTATTTATAAACGTCCCAAATGATGTTATATGTGTAAAGCGATGTCGTGCGATGAAAAGTGCTTTAAACAACTGCCACCATAATCGCGTCGATTTTTGAAAAAATATCAGACTGTCCATTTATGAAAACCACTGTCTGTCATGATAGTATGTATTTAAATATATGTTTTATATAAACGAATGCGTAACTAAACGATTATGGCTCTCAAACTTATACAAATTCAAACCAACAACTGGAGAAAAAACAACTTGACGTGTGACTCGGTGGTGCGATGTGACGTCACAACTTCACTAGTCAATCATGACTCGTTTTTGATATTTGAATTTTCATACAACTTTTAAAGTGAATTAATTAATTCAATAATTTTTTTGGGGGTTTTGAGTACGATATTCGAGTTAAGTTAATTTTTTTACATATATTAAATGCATTGAAAACACTGTATTACATATACTGCATGTACCCTATTCCAGGGCATCTTGAAACCCAAAGCAAACGGAACATCTACCCAGACAGTTGTAGTGATGCAACGTCAGCTATGGCAGCTGGCCCAGGATGGGGGCCCCTGGGTGCGTTTGGGGGGACTGCTGGGGGCCTCGGCCGTGGTGCTGGGGGCCTACGGAGCCCACCGCACATACCCCGAGGACCAGAAGGCGGACCTGCGCAGGATCTACGAGACCGCCAACAGGTTTCACTTCATCCACAGCTTGGCGCTGCTGGCGGTGCCCATGTCTAGAAGACCCATGCTGGTTAGTATATACGTGGTGTTTGAAAACTACAAGCAGGAAACTGGTAAAATGTAGGCACGCGACAGCGTGGACAAGAGCACCGTGCCGGTTTTTGTAAGTTATTTCGCGTTGAAATCGGTCCGTGCCGATCGGAACACTCAAATTATTTTTTGACATGATAACGTCTTATAAATCGATGAACGCCGGCCGCATTTATGAAAAAGTATGACACATTGTCACAATGTCACGTTCCGCCTGAGCCGTGCGTACAAGCGAGGGCGCGGAACAAGCGTTCGGCCTAAGCGTTCAGCGAGAGCACGGAACAAGCGATAGAGAGGCATGACCGGCCTAAGCGTTCGGCTCGTGACGTTATCGTGTAAAATTATCATCCGTAAACCGACTTTACAGACAATCCAATTTTTTTTATGTGTACTCGCCGCCCTGGCAACCATTTACTGACATTTAGTGACTTAGCAGGGGTGCCGGGTTCATGGGGTGAGGTTTGTCCAGGTTTTGGCGGCGGATGCATCTGCCCACCTGCTGCGTGGAGGGTCGGATCAAAAGAGACTGGTTGAGGGAGGCCTTTTAACTACTCCTGACTCTCTTGACCCTCTGCCCTGCATCGCAGTTGGAGGGATGAATTCACACGTCCGTCACTCCTCACTTCACACTGACCCCCGATTCCTGCATACCCCTTGTACTTTTTCCTTTCGAGAACTTCTTCTCCTTCATTTCCTGAAAAAGACCCTCAAATTATTTTCCTCAAGGCCTCCTGTGTGGAGCTAATGTTAAAAAAAAGAGGCTCACCGACGTACCCACTTTTTTAAGGCTTACTAAACATGCAAAGTAGTTTCATCCGTGTACTCGATGATATTTTCATAGCAGGATCTTGGTCTTCTATGTTTCTACTATCTATGTTAGTAAAATTATTTCTAATAACTGCTGCTTATAATATATTAAATCTATGTTCTTTTCTATTTCAGAGCGGCTCACTCTTGACTCTAGGCACCGTGCTGTTCTGTGGCGCTTGCTACTATCACGCCTTCACCGGGGACAGGACCCCACAGAGATTGGCACCCATAGGAGGGACGTGCCTCATTCTGGGATGGCTCGCAATTGTCCTATAGATTTATAAACCTACTAGCTGTATGGAATCCATCTACCATCATAGTCCCTTAAAATAAATATGATTTTTGTATTTCTTTGACTGAAATGTTTGATAGCACTGGAAGTTTTGTGATTTTTTCTGTTGCATGATATCGACGAATAATACAGTCCTTGGTGGAGCATTTTTATGTTAAAACACATCATGATACGACAGCTGATCATAGTTACCAAGTCAATATGAATTATCAACAGTCACAACTACAAAATTGCTCACGATTGGCAGCTGCTCTACGATATTAAACAATTTTGAACCGTGGTCCAAAATTGGAATAATATCCATTTACAGTGGTAGGTGCGAAGATAATAGTAACAAAATTAAACTTATGCACAGAATTCACGTACAGATCCGCTCTTGTATTTCTGCAATGGAAAGATCCAATGGATCTGATCGCCGAGCACGATGTGTTTAAAATTGTTTTTGGTCAATTTTCGAAATCACTGGACATGCTTTGCATTGCATTATGCAATCGAAATTTTGAATGCAGTATTTTCTATCGCCCTATAAGCAAAAAGTTGTCTTTTATGGTAGTTAAGATAAATCTGGAGATTTTTTCCTAATAAATATTTGGATATGCGTGTCCAGTGATTTCGAAAATTTACCTTATTTTTTTTCCTAGATTTCAGAATGAGTTTGTACTTGAGTACTGATTTCTCCCTGAATGTTTCCTAAATATCCTAGGGGGATTAGTTTTAGGTTTCATACAATTTCGAAAATTCCTTTGAATATTTTGAAACTTCCCCAGATTGGCTTGAAAATTTTGATTACAAAATTAAAATTTGAGAATTTTCCTAGATTTTGTGCTTTGTCGTTTTTCCCTAAACAAAATATTTTCCCTGGATGTGGGGAAATTTTCCTAGAGATACCATCGCTGTATGAAATTCTCACCGCTCGATCTGTATGAATTCTGCGCATAACACTTTTATGAAGATTGTTGTTAAAAAAAAAAATATATGGTTTCCATCAAAAGTATAGTACACGCCAAACTTTAATACTGACCTGAACTTGATACGATCCATTCTCGTTTTTTTTCATAGTAAGGAAAGTGATTATGAAAAAAAAAACAAGAATGGAATGAATGACCGTAAGCGAAAGAGAAAGATGTGTAAAAACAAAAATGTGACAGAGAAAGGTGTAGGCAGGGAGGCATACCACTCATCGGACCTTAAACTCGCCTATTGCGACAATTTCTGTACCAACGTCAGGTCGGTATTAAAGTTTGGCTTGTTGATTTTTTTGTTCTGGTTACTGCCATCTAACGGAATTTGCGGAAAGCTGCTTAGAAATCTCTACAGACATTTTTTCAAAAAGGCAACCACTCAAGCTATGTTGTATTTACAAAAAAAAATGGATGTTTGCGTCCGTTTGGTTTTGGATTCACCCGTGCTCATTAAAAAAATCATCCTTCCAAATATTCACATAAAAAACATATAAACTGCTTACTGTAGTTTAAAGCCAATGAATCCACCTGAATTTCATTGTTTATCCCATATTTGTGGGTTGTGTACTTTTTTTTTAAATCATATAAAATAAATAAAATTAATTGGCAAAAACTGTCCACCTTTAGGCATCCATCAGGGCAGGACTTGTGCTGGCACAATTGGAGCAGTCTGCTAAGGGCACTGACTTGCCAAGGTGCTGATAATGACCTAACACAATGCCCTTGAGGTTTTTACTAGCGCCGACCTTGACAGCCATGCCTCAAAGCCTAGAGCAATGAGATCTAAATATGGTTAGCCATCATTTGGAAAAAACGCAAAGTTATTGTTTTGTCACAACCTAATGATCATCAAAAATTCCTACCTAGAAGTTCTTTGATTGATTGAAAGTTAGCACTGTTTTAAATGTTGATTAGTTATTTAATAATATTTAATTAATAGATGTTAGAATTCCATAAAATATTATTATTGTAGATAATATTGTGTTTGGGGAGGGAAAAAATAAACAAATCATTTCTCTGCAGGCGTAGGCAGAGAGAATAGACAGATAGGGCATATTATGTTATAATTAAATATTGCATATAATTATGCAGTAATTATCTCCAGAATTGGAGAATAGTGTTCTTTATGCCGGCGCCAGACATAAATTCAAAGAAGTAATCACTTCTTTGAAGACTTTGCTCACACTTTTGGTCACATATTGTTGTACCTGCCAGATATGTGTTCAAAGATTTGATCACTTCTTTGAGCTTACAGTTTTCAAATAGACTTCAACTGGGCTTCGCGCAGTGTGGCAGGCACACAAACATTTGTACTTTGATCCCTTTGATGTGCGCTAAAAAACCGACACGGAACGGCAAAGCGCAGTTAAGTTCTCAAATTTGTGACAATAGTATCAAATGCCCGTGCCACACATGTGAACACTTATTTGATCACAACTTTGAACACATGTCTGGCGCCGGCTTTAGAAATGTTTGCATTAATAGAGTTACCTTGTATTTATTGTGGTTAGCTGTAGAAATTCAATTAATTTCCAGACAGTGAAAAATTTTTTTTTTGTTAAATTAAAATTTTTTTTCTGCCACTGTGGTGTAGTGCAAAGGTGTCTGTTTACATGGCTGGAGGTTTTGAGTTTAATTTTGATTTGTGAACATTTTCCTATGCAATAAATAAAATGCATTTTTATTTAAGTTTTGTAAACATTATCTCATTAAAGAAAGTTTAATTTCTACAAACCTTTTTTATATTCATAACAAAACAACACAAAAATCAAATGCCAAAAATCTTATTACAATATCTGAAAAATAATGTATTTTTATTAAAAAAAACATTGATATCAATACGTTAACTCTACAACACCACTGAAGAAATAAACCGGTAGAAGCATGTTTTATGCCCGTAGTAAGGTCAATTTTTCCCTACTTTTGGTGAAATTCATTTAACATTTTCAGTTGGCACTCTTCTAGGGTTTATCTGTTCAGTGCTTGCCACATATTATTTGTATATTATTATTCTCTCTAAAATATTAAATGTATTTAAAACTTATATATGTTAAATAAAACATATTAATTACATACCAGTTTTGAGTTTTATTGCATTTCAATTTGATAAATAACGTTTAATATCGATTCAGTACTTATATTACTTAAGTATTTTTAAACACTAATCTATTTTCACAATAAATATTAGGTATATTATATTATAATGTAATATCTTGAGGTATGCCTGCATGGCCTTTTTCATACAAAACTTCGTATTTAAGACCAAAATACCCAACCGAAGTAAAAAATCTTTAATTTTTTATAAGAAAAACTCTCTTTTTATAACTTTTGAAGGTTATTCCCATCAATGTAATACATCATTGAAGAAGAAGATAACACTAATAATCTAAACGAAAATATGAAAGAGAACAAGACACAGAAAAATAGAAAAAGACAATAATATCTGCCAACAACTTTAAGATACTTTGGACCCATTGTCCAAAGTATCTTAAAGTTCTGTCCTGTACCAAGAACACAAATTTGTGCTTAGTCTGGATGGGTATTTTACCCTCAAATCCAAAATTAAGTTTTGTATGAAAAAGATAGCGCAAAACCTAACCTAGCTTAATCAATTGTACAAAGTTTTTTTTTAGTAATACAATACACACATGGTTAAATTAACTAGGTATTTTTTTTTTTTTTTTATGCTTTTTGCTGATTCGCATCATCACCCCGCTCAGAAGAGAGGTCTCATCCATACTTTGGTAACCCGAGCGACCAGAATATGTGAGGAGCCAAAACTCGGATTAGAACTGACCAAACTCACCGATGCACTGGAGCGTAATGGCTACCCAGCAAGGCAGACAAGGCAAATCATAAGAGCCAAATCAGCACGAAACGAAGACAGGGGTGAACAAGAGTCAAAAGGCTGCGCTTTCCTGCCTTACGTCCATAATGTAACAGACAGAATTGCCAGGCTGTTGAGAAAAGAGAAAATCAAGACGGTCTTCGGAACCACGACGAAAATCCAAGACCTACTGAGGTCGGCAAAGACTAAGTTTCCTTTGGAAACAGATGGAGTATATAAACTCAGCTGTTCCGGATGTGACAAGGTCTATGTAGGCCAGACAGAGCGGACGATCTCCAAAAGGATTTCGGAACACTTTCGTGCTTGTAAACTTGGCCACCCTGACAAATCGGCAATCGCCGAGCACTTAATCGAAACCGGCCATTACTTTGGATTTGTTCCTGAAGTCCTGGGAAGACCCAAAACTTACAGAGCACGCCTAATTACGGAGGCAATTGAAATCCATAAAAACCCCATCAATATTAACAGAGACGACGGAGCTAAGCTCAATAGTTCTTGGTATCCAGTAATTGACGGCTACACCAAAGCTAAACGCAAAAAACCATGCTGAATTTTTTCCAACACCAGCTCGTAGAGAAATGGAGCTGGCAGCACGGTATCGCTTCGACACACATAAGTAAACACTCTCACCAATATCATTTACTCATCTGCCCTGATGATGGACACTGTAACGCTGTCCGAAACGTTGGCTAAAGAAGGAGATAGCGAAACACGGCATAACACCCCAAAAACAATAACAAAAATAACTAGGTATTATTTTTGGTACTCCTACATAATAAAATCAATTAATATTACGTGTCTACGGAAATGTCCGTAAGTATGACACAGGTTAAAGTAATATGAATTACATTAAAAAAATCACAACAGAAACAAATCTTTTGTTTACTTAATACCATTTTAATACTAATTAACATATTTTTATGAGAGTTTTATTAAAATAATGGCGTCATTTTAAACATATTTTTATGTTGGCAAATAATTTTTCTGCAACAGTTTAAATTGCAACCAAAAAGATACTTTCGCCCGGAAGATGGTTGTGACTTGTGACGTCATGCCCGTCAATCTTTCTAGACGATACCAATGACAGCTTGACCCTCAGAATACTAAGGTTTGGCAATGTTATGCGATGATGTTGTTCTCATTATTCATTATTATTTAGAGCCCATTATCGCGTGACATTACTGTGTCAAATGGTACTATGATATTCCCAGGGTCGAGTTATTGTTGACGGCCAGTAAACTACAAAGGCGGAACCTACGTCATATATCACACTCTTAGTCAAATTAATACAAACCTATTGAGAATTTGCGCTTTGGGGCCTTTCAAGTATTACGTAACGCAATTTGGGGGGAGTGGAGGGACTTTTAAAACGTTACTGTGCTTTACCGGGGTGGGAGGGGTGTTCGAACAACGCGTTACGTAACATGTTTTTTTTAATTTGTTCTCCCAAATTGGCAACCCTTTTTGTTTATGTTTTACGGGGAATCCCTCGATTGTATTGTACGTAAATTTTTATTTTGTTCTCTCAAGCTGGCAACCCTTTTCGTTTATGTTTTACGGGGAATCCCTCGACTGTGTTATCATTTTTATTTTATTTTCAATGTCAGTATTCGTTATTAATTATTGTTTTAAACACGAAATACGCGTAAACACAAATTGCTGTGATTTAGAGAAGAACAAAGGTATTTAAGTGACTTTCCAGTACTTTGCGCAACTTAATTATGACTAAGGTTAGGGAGGGAGGAGGAGGATTGCAGAAAAAGGTTACAGCGCGTTACATGGGGGGGAGGGAAGGTCAAAAATCTTCAAAAATCGCGTTACGTAATACTTTTGTACCAATAATTTATCGTGAAAATGTTGCAATCATCAATTTTAATAAGTGATTGATCACAATCAGAACATAAACTTGTACTAACTTGAACAATATTTTCCGCAAATTTTTAACAGTATCCCTAATCTACATACTTATTTATATTATAAAGAAGAAAGTCTGTAGTGGGCGGCTTGGATTTGATTTGCACGCAAATGTTCAGTTTTATTCCGAGACTGATGAAAATTTGCACACTAGATATTCAAAACATGAGGAAGGTCACAGTCTACATTAGATCTCGAAAAACTCTGTGTAAACACCGGGAGACGCCGGGGATTAGCAATAATATATTTTGTGAAAATTCCCATTGCAGCCAGTCCGAGCTGAAGGGCTGTTTTTTTAATAATCCTATAATTTTATTAATTTAATAATCAAAGTGATGTATCTTGACATGTATTAAGAGAAAATTGCATATTTTTTTAACGAACCAGCAACCTCCTGACTAAAAGTTAAATGCATAGACCATTATGCTATCGAGATCATAACAGAAAAGATGACAGCACTAACGAGTGCCTCAGCACTTAACTTAGAATGATTATTATGAAGCGGTGACCACATCAATTAATTATATTCAACCGGGCTGAACCTTTCTAGAGTTCGATGGCCTGTATCACGTGTTGTGCCTCAGCGTGGCCTAGTTGCAGTAGTGGTTCAGTGAGAATATCTTGCAGAGGTGGCACTCCACCCGACAGCACCAGATGTAGCAGCAGTGACAGCCCTCTAGGAAACCTCCAGAGTTCGGTGGCCTCTACCAAGTATTGTGCCTCACGATGGCCTAGTTGCAGTAGTAGTTCAGCGAGGATATCTTGCAGAGCTGGTACTCCACCCGACAGCATCAGATGTAGTGGCAGTGACAGCGCTCCAGGCGGGACACCTCCAGAGTTTAGTGGCCTCCACCAAGTGTTGTGCTTCAGGGTGACCTAGTTGCAGTAATGGTTCAGTGAGGATATCTTGCAGACCTGGCACTCTACCCGACAGCACCAGATGTAGCGGCAGTGACAGCGCTCCAGGCGCGACACCTCCAGAGTTCGGTGGCCTCTACCGCAGCAGAGGGCTCTGCAGCTGGATTCACCATGAGCCAAGCTTCCATTGCACCATCTAAAAATAATTACAATATATGTTTTAAGTCTCAAAACATAAATAAGAAAAAATTTGTTTAAAAAAAAAGATATTTTTCCAGGGGAATAAATGAGGTTTTCCCAATTTCACCGATATTTGGAAGTTTCTATCTTAGAACTTAAATTTTTTAATTAATTTATATGGCAAGTTTGTACATGATGTAAGTATAAAAAATAATATAAAGAAATATCTCTATTTTCACAGTCCTCCTTACTAGGGTTTTCTGTTCTGAGGCGGCCTTGGTTTTTATATTTTTGTATTTATTTTTTATTTATTTATTTATTTAAGGAACATTAACAGTCTTAGTAATACAATAAACATAAGAGGATGATAAAAAAACAGACCAATTATTAATGTTCACAGATAGGTATTTAGAAACAAGACTAACTAAATATAAATTAGAATATTTAAAAAAATAATAAGAGTACAAATGTGAATTCAACAAATGGTAAACTAATACACAACATTAAAATAAGTGTGATTATAACTGAAATAGACTGCAAAATAGGGATTTGGGTTGGGAAGGGTAAGGGGAGGAGAGGGATAAGGAAAGTTGCCACGCAAGTAATATAAAAATATTAGATACAATTAATTCATGTGTTATTCGCACCTAGAATGTTATACAGTTATGTTATTTTTTGCCCACTTTAGTACACTGCCTCCGTAATGTTTGCAAGTTGATTAACAAGTACGTTCTCAAGGCCTTAAAAGCCTTTTAAGGAGATATTTTTGAATATTTAAACTTTGGAAATATGAAGAAGAAAAAAAGTTTTTTTTTGTTTTCTAGACTAGAATACTGATAGTAGTAGTATTATATAAATGTGAGCAATTTCTAAACTGTGCTTTATTACAATATCGTTATTCTTCATTATATCGTTATTCACAAAATTGCAAAGGTATAAAATACCTATATGCATTTCTAATTTTCAAATCAGTGGGTATCTATTTTGCAATGAAAAAATTATTTTTTCACTTTTACGCCTTTTTTATTTTTTTACAAAAATGTAGGGTACCCAGCTTTACATTTCCACCACAAGTTATATTTTTATATTGCTATTTGAACAACAGTAGCGCCCTCCTATGTTTTCTACTCTTATTTGACAAATTGTACCTCGTATAGGTAGGTACTACTCATTAAAAGTCAATAGTACCCTTTACACACAGAGTTCGGAGCGGGACGTGCACCGCGCCACTTCAGGCCGCCGCGCAGAAAAGTCTCACGGTGAACTGTGCTGTAAAGCGTTATCTTACTTTCGGTCTTTACTTTTCTGCGCGGCGGCCTGAAGTGGCGCGGGGCACGTCCCGCTCCGAACTCTGCGTGTAAAGGGTACTATTAGATTGTAACCCCGATTTACAGTAGGTATGTAATATTGTAATCCAAGTTCATATTATTGTATGTTAATTGTTGCAGTTTTCAAGTCATTAGAACATTAGCCCAATTTCGCTTCATTTTCATTTTATTTATTTTAGTAAAGGTGAAAAAAAATGATCCGGAAGACTGACTCGATGTTGGTACTTAACTATAATTTTGCTTAGAAATTGCAACAAACAGTAGTACCTAGTTAACAGTGGTAGTTTTGAACGTAAATTAATTATAATCAGTATTTACGTGTGCAATGCCTGTGCAGAAGTGACAGTTATAAAAATAACTCTTTTAATACAAATATTATTATTTACTGTTTACAAGAGAAGACCATACTTATTAAAATAGTGCAGTGAAGTGAATTTGATTATATTATAATGCAGATCCGATGCGATCAACGCAAAAATTTTATAGGAAGTGTTTCATTCTCATCTCGGAAAATCATCGGCTTCTATAGTGTCGGTCCTGAGAAGAATTTCTTGGACAATTGTTCTCAATTGAAATATCTAAACAAGATTCCATCCAATCGCGTAAATTTTGATTTAAAACACAATATGGATTCGTGGATAAAAATTATTTCTGACGAAAAACTGAAGTTTATTCTGTCTTTTTTTAAAGATCACAGGGATGAATTTGATCTTTTTGATGACAGTCAGATAGCTCTGGAAGATGTGCCTTTTATGTGCTGTAGGTCACTGCTCAAGGATTTTTGCACCATGCCCTACTATAAAAAATATCCCTTGAAGTTCACGGCTTGCCTGTTTCGTGGTGTCATATTCCTGCATTATCTTGATTCAGAGCAATATTTGGACAGAGAACGCAATTCAACAGAAATGGCAAAGATTGCAACCAAGTGGGGAGTCAAATTCGAGCAGTATTTGCTGTCAAGTATGTGAGCAACAAATTCTATCAAGCTCCGTTATTTTATGTTTTATATTGTAATGTCATTGGTTGGATAATTATTTACGTTCCACTTACACTTCATCACATTATGTCGTGTTCTACAGCGTTTCATTGGGTTCCATCACGTAAGATCATTACGTTCCGTCAGGTTATGTCTAGCTCTGCCACATTCCATCACATCGCATAACACCTCACATTTACATCACTTTCCATCACATTCCATCACATCCATCACAACGCACCCGGGGATAACAATGGCACAACTCAAAAAACCTTTTTATTCAGGAGAGCAGTTTGAATATTTCGTTCGAGTGTATTAAATCAGTTTATGAACCAATAAAAAATAATATTTTACAAAAGTTGAAAAGCAGTATGTTAATATTTATGTTTAATATTATAATAGTGCTACAATGATCATTGTGCTACTATTTTTGCTTGAATTCAAGTAAAACATTTTAATATAAAAACGACATATTCGGGTTTAAAGCCACATAACATTTTTAAGAACTGTGCCGTTTTTATCGAAGATACATTAGATATCCAGGAACATTTCTGCATACTTAACTCAAAGACGCATTTTTTTGACTTGTGCCTCTATCTCTCGGGTGCGACAATCACGTAGAAGGGGTGCCCGGATTCATGGGGTGAGGTTTGTCCGGGTCTTGGCGTGGCAGGCCAGATTGGGAGAGACTGGTTGAAGGAGGCCTTTTGAACTCTCCAGCAGCGCTCTCTCAAAACATCGCCTTGCACCGCAGTGGGAGGGATGAATTCATTCGTCAATCACTCCTGGACACATTGACACCCAGATTCCTAACCACCCCTCATACCCTAATTCTTCCCAAAACTGCCATTACTTCCTTTCCTAAAAAGAAGCTAAACACAGCTTCCCCAAAAATAACACAGGACCTGAGGGAAATTATTTTCTTCATGGCCTCCTGTGGTCGGGAGCTAATGTAAAAAAAAATCCATAATTTTTGTGATATAACGACATTTTTGTGATGTAACGATATTTTTGTGTTATAACGACATTTTTGCGATATAACGACACTTTTGTGTTATAACGACATTTTTGTGACATAACGACATTTTTGTGATATAACGATATTCCGATACTAGTGAAGTTGTTCACTTTGGTAATCTAACCACTTTTCTAAAGAAATGCTGTAATATCAATAGAGCCATAATAATATTTGAACGATTGCAGCCATTGACCTAGTATATCATTGCAGCTGATCCAACCAGAGAACCAGACCCCGAGTCTCCGATAGAAGGGAACGCGCACTTCTACTGCGTGTTTGAGAGACGCCTGGATAAGCATCGGCTGGTGTTTTCCGCAGAGATGGATGGCATCCTCGCGGAGTGCTCCTCACTGCATCAGGGCATCACACCTGACACCAAGTCCTCTGCCAGCGCCTTGGAGCAACTCAAGGATTGCGAGTTCGTGGAGATCAAGTCAGTCAGCCGGCACAGGTATATCATTGATACGATAAAACAGAACAGTCACAAAACAGAACAGTGACAAAACAGAACAGTGACAAAAAGAACCGTGACAAAACAGAAAACTGACGAAACAGAACAGTGACAAAACAGAACACTAAAAAGTGAAGAAAAAAACAACAAAACTAACCTCAACTCACCGAAACTCTCCAAAATTCATCAAACCTAACCTATTATTTTACCATGTAGGCACTATTTTGTTTTGTCTCGTAACCCACTGTCACTCACCCGTGATTTAAATAAAACCGGCTTAATAATTAATTATTATTTCATTTAAACGTCCTCCGCGGTCCCGGGGTAAGACTCTCGACTCACAATCCGAAGGTCGCAATTTTTATTTCATTAATTTGTGGTATTTCACAATTAATTAATTAAAAATAACAAATAGTGTATTTGCGGCACGTTCCAGTGTGGAAGATCGCACTGGTATAAGACCACAATTCAGAATTGAAACGTTGCTTGAAATGGCTTTAGCCGTGTTTGATGACCAGATCTGCATAACCAGGTACTTCCAAACCTTCCTCTTCCCATCTCCTTCCCCTCCCCACTACCTTCAGCCTCACAACATACCGCATTTGGATGTCTCACTGGCTCTAGACGGGAGCACTTGGGACTCTTGTGCGGTATTCATATATAAAAAAGAGACGAATGAAGAATATCAAAATTTGGATAATTGTAGGGTTTATTTATTAAAATATTGTTACCAAGTTAAACAATTATCTTAAATTTTATTCGACGAAGCACCGCACAAGGAGGAGGCCGATAAGCTACGAAGCACCGCACAAAGAGGACACCGATTAGTCTCGCAGTCTGTCACAGGCTAGATCTCTCCCAGGCTAAATCCTATAGATGTATGACGTTTGTCTCTTTTTAGTGTTGCTCGTTTCCGTTTCATCGAGTTTCAAATCACAATGGTCTTAGAAATTTTCACTTCAAAAATGCGAAAGCTGACTCCAAAATCACTCAAAATTGATTTCTGTAATGGCCTAAATTTTAAAATGTAAATTTGTTATATGTTTTGATGATTATTGAAAAATGATTTTTGAAGTGAAACTTCTTTAGCTTTAACTGTTGTGATTTGAAACTCGATGAAACGGAAACGACACTAAAAAGAGACAAACACATACATCTATAGGATTTAGCCTGAGAAAGAGATAGACTGAAACCTTACCGCATTGGCCGCTTTGATTATGAGTTCAATTTTCAAATGGTTGGTTGAGATCCTATTAGTTGAGATTGTGTTTATTGATAAGTTATTGTGAAGGTTTCTAAATTAAAAAAAAATTAGTTTGATATTTTGACATCAAATCAAAATTTAAGTTTTGTTGGGAAAAATCCGCGCAGCCGTTTATACTGCGCACTTTAGGTAATTTTTGACTAAAACGGCGCCATACAAATTATCCAATTATTATTATGTAATTTGTTTAAAATATAAAACGTTTATTTTCAATTAAAATTTTTTTTTCATGTATTATTTTTTCAAATTATAAAATCCGTAACCCGAAGATATAATATGATGTTGTCTTCTGGTCAGCCTACCCTCAAAATGCCTCAAACAACAGTGTGATTACACTGATCGAGTGATCACTGATCACCTAGTCATCACTACCTACGTGTGACTTCAATTTCATTTTATTATGTGTTAATTGTTGTAATAAGAAGTGTTAGGTAAGTTACGTTTTAAAAGGATTTCACAGGACAAAAAGCCTTATAAATTGTAATGTTCGTTTTCGTTCGTTTTAAATTAGAAAATAATCTGTCGTTGTTGTTTTGAACGTAAAGTAATTATTTTGTTATGTTGTGTAGCAGTGATATTTGTAATTGTTATTAAATGAAGGAATCATTGATTGCTAAATTAAAACTAATCAAAATGCATATCCGATGCGATCAACGCTCAAATTTTAGAGGAAGTGTTTCGTTCTCATCTCGGAGAATCATCGGCTTTTATAGTGTCGGTCCTGAGAAGAATTTCTTAGACAATTGTTCTCAATTGAAATATCTAAACAAAATTCCTCCCAATCGCGTAAACTTCGATTTAAATCATAATATAGATACGTGGATAAAAATACTTTCTGATGAAAAACTGAAGTTTATTTTGAGTTTTTTCAAAGACCACAGGGAAGAATTTGACGTTTTCGATGATAGCCAGATAGCCCTGGAAGATGTGCCCTTTATGTGCTGTAGGGCACTGCTCAAGGATTTTTTTATCATGCCCTACTATAAAAAATACCCTTTGAGGTTCACGGCTTGCCTGTTTCGTGGTGTTATATTCCTGCATTACCTTGATCCAGAGCAATACCTGGATTTTGAGCGCAAATCTTCAGATGAGACAAGGATAATGATCAAACGGGGAGTCCAACTCGAGCAGTATTTGCTATCAAGTAAGTTACCATCATATTCTACAATGTTCTATAACGTAAGATCACATTTGTATACTTTCCACCACGTTTCGTCGCATTTCATCACATTCCATCCTGTAATGTCGCGTTCTATAGCGTTTAATCGTTTAACATCGCGTAAACACTTGCGAACCGAACCACGATTCGCGTAAACACTTGCGAATCGTGGTAAAGGTTTGAACGGACCGCTAGGTAATGACGTGAACCGTCGCTTGGATTAGTTCGTTCCTTTCCTTTTCATGGTCCGCTCGCGCTTCACATCCCCATTCTATTCCACTCGGCATCCCAAATGATGACGCAGGTGCTTCGACCCGCAGGTGCCTCGGCGGCGCTTCCCCGCTCAAAAAGAAGAAAATGGAGAGATATGTAATTACAAATTTTGGACAGAGCGCGCTAATATTTTAAATGATAAAATTGAAGCGAAAATTGTGAAAATGTTTAATTAAACATGACTAGTTTAAAGAGCAAAAATCTCGTGGAAGGTATCTTAAGTATCATTTAAAGAAACATTGTGAATTTTTTCACAAATATAACTTGTAAAATAATAGAAATAGACTTGTGTTTAATGATTTTCGGAGCATACTTTGCGATTTTTTTCTATCGAGGGAATTTCATATAATTTGCGTTTCGGCGTGGAACGAATCTAGATATTATCTTAAAAAATAACATATATTTTTTTAAGAGCTTAAAAACTTCAAATGTTTAAGGGAGATATGTAAGAAATCGGTAGAAATGCGGGGAGCGGCGGCTTAAGTCATTTTCAATATGCTGAATACAGGGTATTTTAGGAAAAAAAGGAGAGGAAGGAAAAAGGTACCAGAGGTGATACCCTTTTCCTTCCCAGAACTTCCCATTGCGACGCAAGGGGTTGGGGACGAGATAGTCCGACTGAAGAGATCTAAAGGTCTTCCTCAACCAGTCTCTCCCGATCCGGTTAGGTTAGGTTAGATTGGTTTATGTTTAGTTGGGTTGGTTTAGATTAGGTACTTAGTTCTGTTAAGTGTTAGTTTAGTACCTAGTTCTGCTAATTGTTAGTTTAGTGCCTAGTTCTGTTAATTGTTAGTTTAGTGCCTAGTTCTGTTAATTGTTAGTTTAGTACCTAGCTCTGTTAATTGTTAGTTCTATTTCATCACTTTTCTTCAATGTTCTGTTATGTCACGGAACCAATAGATTTATAGTAATACTAGCGAGTTCTCGGCATGCATTGCAATGCCGCTTAAATAAAGAAATCCCTTTCACTTTTCCCTCCCACTTCCCTTTCCCTCCTGCACGCGTTTCCTCCACCTTTCCCGCCTTCCCTCCCTCGCCCCCCCCCCCTCATCCATCATCCCCCTCCGCCGCTCTCGGATTCTCCACCCCTCCCGCCTTCCCTCCCTGCCACTAAATATGAAATACACAAATTCTTCAAACTATTTACGCGCCACCTATTTTAAATTTTTATGCAAATTTCATAACACCATAGATCACCAGTATATAATTATATATACGGGGCGGGCGTGCGCATCTCAACTCACCAAAGTTTCATCGCAATCGGATTAATGGTTTAGCAAAGCATCAGTTCTTGACGCCAGAGACTACCATTATAGAAACCATCGCGGGCACGCGCACATCAAATTCCCAAAGTTCCATCGCAATCGGATGAATGGTTTAGCAACGCATAAGGTACAAACAAATAAACCAGCAATCAAGCAGGCAAGCAAGCAAACGTACTTTATTTTATATATACATTTATATATATATAGGTTTGACCGATTACAGGCGATCCAACCACGGAACCTGACCCCGAGTCTCCCATGGACGGGAACGCGCACTTCTATTGCGTGTTTGAGAGACGCCTGGAAAAGCATCGGCTGATATTCTCCGCAGAGATGGACGGCATCCTCGCGGAGTGCTCCTCACTGCATCAGGGCATCACACCTGACACCAAGTCCTCGCCCAGAGTCTTGGAGCAACTCCAGGATTGCGAGTTCGTGAAGGTCAAATCGGTCAACGAACTGAGGTAGATCATTGACACGGTTCCATCACCAAACAGTACAGTAACCTAACCTAACATAACCTAATCCATCAAAATTAACCTAACCTAAATTATTATTATATTCCGATTCTCTTCCAATTATCCTTTTGATTCCACGATAAAACAGAACAGCGATAAAATGGAACAATAATAAAACAGAAGACAGAGTAGAATAGTAACAAAACAGAATAGTGACAAAACAGAATAGTGACAAGACATAATAGTGACAAAAAAGAATAATGGCAAAACAGAACAGTGAAACAACAGAACGGTGACAAAACAAAGAAGAAAATAAACAAAATCCTAACCTCAACCTAACCTAAAAATTTTGTTTTTTCCGATTATACATTACAAATAGTGACAAAACAGAATATTGACAAAACAGAATAGTGACAAAACGGAATAGTGACAAAATAGAATAGTGACAAAACAGAATAGTGACAAACCGGAATAGTGACAAAAAAGAATAATGGAAAAAAAGAACAGTGAAACAACAAAACAGAACACTAAAGAAGAGTGAAGAAAAATAAACAAAACACTAACCTCAACATAACCTAACCTAAACATTTTTTTTAATCCGATTACACATTGACGTAGACCGGAGATTATAATACAACTAGATTATTCTCGGCCCATTTCAGCATTTCATCAAATGTGGATCAGCCGCCCAGTGGCACATCCAGGGAGAGGGGCCCAGCTCCCCCGCCCAAAATATATAAGTTCTTCTATAAGAAGTGTAGCATTTCATGCATATGTTTGCTTGCAGCTTCCGAGGGTTTAAGTTAAATAATTTGATCAAATGATCTGGTAGTTACCTTTACTAATTAGCATTTAAACTGTCATAGAATATATAGTGCAAAACCTTGACTTTCTTCAGAAATAAAAATCCGGTTTTATTCGAATATTCCGTCAACAACACGGCTTTAGCAAGAGTTACAGAAATGAGAGATCTTGGAATTATTTTGAATGAAAAACTAAGTTTCGCCAATCATATCCATCAAATTGTGAACAAAGGTATGAAAACACTAGGCTTCGTATTACGAACAACTCAAAACTTTAATTCCTTACAAGCCATTAAACTATTGTACGTATCTCTAGTTAGAAGCCTCATCGAATACAACTCAGTAGTTTGGTCCCCATATTACAAAATTCACGTTGACAACATTGAGCTAATACAAAAAAAAAATTGCGTTTTATAAATTTTAAATTAAATATCCCATTAGAAAGAAGACTTAAAATACGATTTCTTATTAAATACTCTAAAAGTAAATACATTAGAAGACGTAAAATAAACGATATAACATTTTTATTCAAAATACTTAACTCTAAATTCGACTGTTGTGAACTCCTGCAACTCATTAACTTACGAACATCCACAGTGACAACATACACAGCGACAAAATACAATATGAGCAGCACTCAATATAAGCGTAACTACATTGCCCACTCTCCGATACAACGACTTCACACCATGGGAAATCAGTACTTAAAAACAGTAAACCTATAAAATAGCTGTATTTTTCTGTTTTTGTTTTTGTGTTTGTATTACTTTTATCAATTTCCTAAGTTTTCAAAGTATCTGTCAAATTAAAAATTAAACCACAAGTCATGTAAAAGGACGTTAAATAAATAAATATAAAAAATAGGATTTAGACATAAAACGAAACATTATTTCTCATTTTAAAAAAGACTTAATATTTAGTAGTTGATTTGTGAGACGCTTACAGAATTTTGTTATTTTTTTTTTTAATTACAATATGTTTTTTATAATTATTTTGGTTTTATTTAAAGTAAAAAACCCTAAACTAATTAGTCAATGTGGAAAAACTGCAGGCCGCCTCAGAACAGGAAACCCTAGTGAGGAGGGCTGTGAAAAAAAAAAACTTTATAATACCTTAATATAATACAATTTATAAATACATTATGTACAAATTTTGCTATAGATACTAATAAAAAATAAAAAAAATTATCTTTAAACTGTCTTAGTATGATTATGTATCAAATATACACTTTTAAACTTCAGTAAGTCTTCTAGACGTATCGTTATCTTTAACTTAGGTAAAAATAAGATTATCTTTTTAGGCTTTAAGCATTACTGTAATGGTCCCGATGTTATGTTTAACATTTTTTTTTCTAGAAAGTTCTGTTATTCAATACAATGGTGGGCTCAATGCCATCTCGCTGGAGTTGAGACTGCCTTCGTCGGGTTGAGAGATGAGGAAGGGATGGTGAGAGAGATTGAAGAGTATCAGGTGGAGGAACTTCCCAACTTACCTAATGTAAGAAATAAACTTTCTTAACGATAGACTAGTAGTTTTGTGAACGGTATGTTTCTAATTGTCTCTTGTTTAAATCAAAACCAAAATTTCCTCGGAAATTATAATATTTTTAGGTAGGTTACAATACTTACTTTCGTAAATTGGGAGGTGAGTATGGGTACCGCCGCCCCAGGAACCATTTATTGGATAACCAACACCTACGCCATAGATGATTTGGCAATAGCGGAATAAAATATTGCTGGCCGCACACACCGGATTAATTTAACCTTTTTACCAAAGTAACCCTAATAGTTGGGGTTTCGTAAAAATATATTTAACTCTTTTTACTTATACTTTATACTGTCATGTAAAATCGGTTCCATGCCAACTCAGAATCAAGTCAACTCAACAACTCTTTGAAAAGTCATTAAAAGCTAAGAAAAAAATCATTTCAAAATAGCCGTTAACTCTAACCTAACGTAACCTATTTAACCATTTTTTTTTATCATCACTCTTTATGACCTTTCTGAGGTGGTTCTGAGTTGGTTTCATTCTGAGTTGGCCGGTCACCGTAACCTCCCGAAGTTACGAGGAACGAATGCGCGGCCAGTTTCGTACAAATCTTAAATTTGGATTTGAGATCAAAAACCCAACCAAACTGTAAAATTATTTTTGTATTCAAAAGGTATATCAAATATCTAGTACGGATGTGAGCTACTTTATTTATTTTTGCTTTAAATTATAAGGCCATTAAAAATTTAAGTGTTTCACGATTTTGGAGACGACTTGATCAATTATCTGTGAGTAAATGAAAAACAATAAAAAAATAATTTTACTATATTTCTAATAGAAATATAATGAAGTATAAAATAAAAAATAAAATTAAGAAAAAATATCATTTTGGTAGGTGTAAATTTAAAATACAAATTACCTATTTACGCCGGAACAAAAATTTATCGTTTGTACATTAAAATTACTACCCAAAAAATGCATTTTTAGCAATGTTTTATTTTTTATTTTATTCTTCATTGTATTTGTAAAATATGTATAGTAAAAATATTTTTTTATTGTTTTTCATTTACTCACAAATAATTGCCCAAACACTAAAATCTTTAATGCCCTATATCTTATAATTTAAAGCAAATATGCATTTGATATACATTTTGATTACAAAAATAATTTTTCAGTTTGGTTGGGTATTTTGATTTCAAGTCCAAATTGAAGATTTGTATAAAACTGGCCGAAATGGGCCGCGCATACGTTCCTCTTAATGTACTATACCCCCTGACACCCTGCCGCCGCCCGGTACGTAACAGCGCAGCGTAGAGATGCTGAGCCTGTTCCACGGGTATTTCAATGGAGCCTGCTCCTCTGCTTTGAGAAGCTAGCAGCGTTGATCCTCACTACATTGATGCACGTGCCTGAAACGCGTCACGAGCGGAACACCCGCTCACAGTTGAAGTTGGCTTCGTGAGAACGGGTCGTTTCTTCGACGGCTCAAATATGGAAAAAGCTACCGGCACCCGATTTTTCTCATTCATATTATAATCTGATTCAAAATCCGCACCTTAACCCGCCTCACAACGCTGCTCAACCGGATGGCCCTATCTTTACGCTGTTCCGACGGGGGCGCTCTTGTAAGGCGTCATATTAAAAAAAATAGCTCCTATTATAATGGTTCTACGCCAACTCAATACCTCTTTGAAAAGTCATTAAAAGTTACGAAAAAAATAATTTTAAAATAGCTCAAAACCCTAACCTCACTAGTAATCTATTTAACCATTTTTATATATATATTTCTTCACTTTCAAAACATCTGGAGAGACCACGCGAAATAAATAAATTCGCCTCGATTGCTGGAAATTACCAGAAGATCATTTTTTTAAATTTTCGCCAATATTTAAAAAAATCATACCTTCCAATTTTAACATGGAGACATAAAAACTTATTATAGTGCTATATTGCAAATGAATTAATCTGTATTTTACCGTTTATTTCATATTTGTAAGATTTATAAAAAAAATATATAAAAAATCGTTAAGTTTATAACCGCGTGAATCAGGCGTGTTTGTTACTTTGAAACTCCATGAGAGGTAGTTATTCGAGTCAACATAGAATATTTTCGATTTCTGTATGTTGTCTGTGGTATATTTGACAATGAAAGGTGCGTATCTATGGAAAAAAGGATTTAATTTTAACAGTGAACAGCTGATCAGAAAATCTGCGTGAAAAAAATATTTAAAATTTTTATTTTTAATATCGTTCTAAAATAGTCTACGAAGTTCAGATTTGCGACATCTATGATCATAATAGATAAAGCATTTCAATAGCTTCGTTTTAAAAAATAAAAGGCTGGCCATGGAAATGTTTAAAATAATTACAATAAATGTTTTACGAATTGTAGGAAAAAGTGGTCCAATTTTGGACCGTTATCAATCGCAGAAAAATAAAAGTGGTCCATTTTACGACCATAATCGCTCTAGTGGTTAATGAGTTTCAAAGGAGGTTCTGAGTTGTCCGGTCACCATTATTATGTACGTCTATTTTTTTAATAGGTTTTGTGGAAGCCGAATGTTTGCCTGAACGTCTGCAACAAAGTGCTGACGTTCATAAAGTCTGCCTTCTCTCGGAAGTTGAAGCAGACGCCTTTGAACAGAGGCGAAGATGTCAGGAAGCTGCCTCTGACGCAGCTGGTGTTTGAGAGAAAAGCAGGATCTGATCTCCTCGTGCTTTCTGACCCTCTGGGAACAGAAGATATTTCCATCCTTGATAATTGGTTCATTAATATGTTTGCAGATGAATCTTGAATCGAAAATTGAATGGGTTTGAGTTTTTTGCATTTTTGAAATGAACATGTTTATTTGACCTATTTGCGTGGAAAAGTATTTTGTTTTTTGAAATTTACATACTTATTTATTTTAAAAAGCCGTTTTAAAGGGATAAATTTACATGGAAAGTGTTTTTTTGTATTTTTGAAGTTTACACATTTATTTAATAACTAAGTATTTGCATGGAAAAATATTTTTTGAATTTTTTGAAATGCACGATTTTATTTGATTTATGTGTATACAATATTATAAGTGATTACTGTATTTTTGGAAATTTACGTATTTATAACTATTTGAATGTAAAAGTGTAATTTGTGTGTTATTTAAATTTACTTATTTATTTAATAAAGCTATTTTGAAGGCGAAGGTGGAGAATTATTCTTCGTATTTTTGAAATTTACACAAATATTTATGGTCTATTCGCATGGAAAAGTATTGTTCTATTTTTGAAATTTCCACAATTAATTATATTATCTATTCGCATGTAAAAGCTTTTGTTTTATTTTTGAAATTTACACAAATATTTATGATCTATTCGCATGGAAAAGCTTTTATTCTATTTTTGAAATTTACACAAGTATTTATGGTCTATTCGCATGGAAAAGCTTTTGTTCTATTTTTGAAATTTACACAAATAGTTATGATATATTCGCTTGGAAACGCTTTTGTTCTATTTTTGAAATTTACACAAATATTTATTCGCATAGAAAAGCTTTTGTTCTATTTTTGAAATTTACATATTTACCATTTTGAGGGCGAGGTATTTGCATGGAAAAGTGGTCATTTTTGTTTTGTTTTAATTAACGTAAATGACTGTCCTAAAACGGGAATCATCCTAGTTGGACAGTCAAATCATTTCATAAATAATGTATATAAATGTATAATATTTTACTAAATAAATAAATAAATATGTTAATAAATATTAAATATGTGATCATGTCTTCTTATTTATTGTTACTAAAAAAATATCTATGCTATTGTTAATATTTATCATTATGTAGGTACTATTAGATAAATTATGCTATTACGAATACATAATCATCGGCCCCAAATTGCATTTATTCACAATTTCTAGAACTAAATCTCGGGTAGGAAAGTATATTGGTAGGTACTTATTAAGTAAATAATAATAATTAGATAATTTGTAGAGCGCCATTTTTGTGAAAAATCACCTCAAGGGTGCTTACCATTACGTTGTTCTATAAATGTGTAATTAAAAAAAGTAAATAAAATATAGATGAATTGTTTTCTCCAAAAATAAATCAGTTTTGAAGGAAAATTAATATTTGTATGAGCTGCATTTATTGTTACGTAAAAAGTGATAAGTGAGTAGAACTGGAATTGTCTTTAGCTTCGGTGTGTGGGCGCTTTTATTTATGAAGAATGGCTATTTAGTGTTGGTCGAATTGGCGACCTTTTATCTTAGTTACCTACATACAAATTAATGGTAGATACTCGCACATCGCCGTGCCAAGAGAAAATTTATAAACAATAAGATGAAAATAAAAAGAAAATTAAAAGATGTTTCTCACTCATCTACTTAGCAAATAGATGAGTATGTAATTTGGTAGTACGCTATATTTACGAGAAATGGAAAGACAGATAGGAATATTGATATAAGGGTTGTGCAGAAAACTCCAACAGAGGACTGAACGCGAATGGTTTTCATAAAAAAATCCTCAGAAGCAGCGCTGCGAGTCCAAACCTGACAAAAAAGGTTAGTAAAGCCTCGATTACTAGCTGGCGAATTTACTACCTGCTAGTAAACTCGCTCAGTGTAATCGTATTACTAGCTAACTAGCAGATTGTGAACAATCTACGAAAAAAGTTGAAAGGGGGTCAAATTTGCTCGCTACTCGCTGGCGTGCATGTACGGCGGATGGCAAGATGGCGGCCCGCGAACAGCTGATTTCGTAACTGTCAAACTACTGCTTGATCTGGATTATTCGTTGTACAATCTGTTAAGTAGCCGCAAATAGCTACTAGCGGTGAGCTAGCTGCAAATATATCAGCTTTCTACAAAATGTCGACAGAATTAGTTCACGCGGGAGTCGTTATTTTAGCTCAGCTTTTCTCTAGCTAGTTCGCTTCTGAGCGAGTGCAACGTTTTATGTGTCATCTTCACAGTCGCACTCGCCGACTAGTAACTTGTAAACTCTCTCAATGTAATCGAGGTTTTAGGTATTTAAAATCCTTACCTGCCGGAGGTACCCAAACTTCCCATAGCGGGATCCCTCCTGCAGTAGTCCGGGCTCGGTGACACGAAGACCAGACCCTGGGCTGCCTGCCGATAGGGCCCTGCGCCCCCGTAGTGCCGGGGTGGGCGCGGGGCACGCACCCTGGAGGCGCCCGCAGAGCGCGCCAGTAAGGCCGCGCCCAGCGTGCCCAGCGGTGGCAGCGCGCGCCAGCACGTGCGCACGCTGCACGAACCGGATACGCCGTGGCACTTGCACTCGATGCGCGGGGAGCGCTCGGCAATCTAAAAAACAACACAAACGGTGGTACACTAAAAAAGTTTACTGGTATTGTACTTCTCTTTTCCTCTAATATTCTAACCCATATCCTTCTCTTCCCCAGCCTTTCCGCAGCCTCACAACATACCCTAATTGGAGATGCGATAATCCCACTGGATCCAGACAGTAGGGAGCAGTTGGGACTCTTGTGCAGAAAGGTGGGCATATACATAGGTACTGTACAAAGTGTCCGGAAACTTGAGAAACTGGTGAATTTACGTCACATTTGGAGTCGATTTTGTCGTATATTTTTTTTATTTGAGTTATATATGTGCTGGTAAGTACTACAAGTTTCTGGGCACTGTGTATGTACATTAATTTATTTTAATGAAATATAGATGCCATTTTGGTCATTGGCGACTTTAAAAAAATTTAAAATCATCAGATAAGTAGTAAGTGGGTGAGGTTTGTCCGGGTTTTGGCGGCGGATGAGTCTTCCCACCAGTTGCACGGCAGGCCGGATCGGGAGAGAATGGTTGAGGAGTCCCTTTGACTTCAGCCGTACCTCTCGGAACATTTCCTTGCATCGCAGTTGTACAGATGGATTCGTAGGTCCCTCACTCCTAGAAGACACACTGACCTCCAGATTCATACCCACCTCTCATATCCTTTTCCTTCCCAGAACTTCCTCCCCTTTCTTTCCTAAATAGACCCTCCACACAGCATCCCTTAAAGTGACAAAGGCCCTGAGGGGAATTATTTTCCTCAGGGCCTCCTGTGTGGAGCCAATTAAAAAAAAGTCAGAGTGTGCAATTCACACGCGGTAGAAGTGAAACTAGAAAGTCGCTAGATGTCGCTAGATGTCGCTTTCTTTTCTTTTGCCTGTTTATTTTAAAGTGGTTTGAAGATTGGATATTAATTCCACAAAAATAAAAATGTTTTTTTTTTGGATTTCGTAGGATTCGAACCTCCGTTCGCTGGATGTCTGTCTCTCTGGCCGCTGAGATTTGTAAAGCTCCTTACCCGCTGCGCTGCGGGTGGCTCGCGCCGAGGCCCGAATTTACCGACGACCCGTCAAATAATAAATTTTAGTGACGCACTTCCGTTTCATCCGAATTTCCAAATCACTGACAGGGCTAAAGAAGTTTCAATTTAAAAAAAAAACTTCCTTAATTAAATCAAAACAGGCGAACAAAACTTCCTCCTCCTTAGTTCTCAGGAAACTTGTTAGATGCAGAACTACAGAAAAATATCCAGTTATCAGAAAAAAAGCTTGAAAATTTTGTTAAAAAAAATGGTTTGTTGAATTTAGGTGACTCACCTTTCGTCCCACTTTGCTATTCTGCAAATTAGCCAACGCGATATACGGCTGCAGTCTTTCCAACTTTTCTTCCAGCGTCTCTTTGGTGTTGTAAGCCTTCCTCTGTCTACTGCCTCCTCTCTGCTGTCCCTTCTTCTTCCTCTTCGCATCTCTTCTCACAAGAGTGGCCACATTCTCTGTTACTGCATTGAGTTCTTTCACTTCTGCATCTTCACTTACTAAGGTAGTCAGTAGTTCTTCTGTAGATTCCTCCGCAGAGTTTTCAGTAGTTTCAGGATCTTTTCTGCTTAATACAAGTCTTGTTGTTTCACTATTATTTGTTGGGTAGTCTTGTGTGGTTGAAATGGGTTTTATCAGATTGCCATTTTGATCGATTTGTCGATCTGCCGTGTCAAATATCCTGATTTCTTTCTGGTCTTTGTCGGTTTTGGCGAAGAAATCATCTTTGCTACTGTCTTCGGTGAACTGTTTGACGAATCTCCCAGCCCATTTGAGGTTGTCCGAGCAACCTCCCCACTTGAAGCCTCTTCCAGGCCTTTGTCTGGGCGGCTGGCCACATGTGCAGGAGGACAGAAGGCCCGAGGAACACGCCCTAGACATGGTGTGCATCAGGGCTGCAGCGCTCAGGGCGTAGACAAATGATTGTTCTTTGGTCCCTGCAAATAACAATAACATAAAAACACGTCAAAGAAGAATAGGAAAGAAGGTATTTTTAATAAGTTATGCTTAGATTTATTTTAACTACTACTCGACATATTATATAATGTTCCACTATTTATTTATTTTATTTTATTTATTTATGGACGAATAGTCCATTATGAAGGCCCAGAAATCCATAATTAGAGTCATATTGCGTAAACCCTAAAGGTTTTCTAGCGATCAACTCTATAAACAATTTAATGCACTTGATGTTCGTCAAAACTACATAAAAAGAGTTATTATCCATGTACACAAAAATCTAGAAAATCTTCATAAAATTGAGCATAAATATATCACAAGAAGTCACACTAGAAAGGATCTCGTGGTCCCAGAGAGCAATACGGCAACGTATCAAAAGACATATACATATCTGGGACCGAAATTGTATAATAAAATCCCCCCAGAATTAAATATTAAGACATGCAAAATGTCCTGCATCGGTTCATTAATAACTAAATGGTTGATTGACTTGGGTAGAATAGAGTCTGAAAAACTATTAAATAATGTCACTTAAAGTTTTACATGGTTACCTAAAAATGGCACAGTAAATATAAACTTGGTACATAGTTTATTAGAAAAAAATAAATAAAAACAACATTTTATCACAAAATACATGTCTGACTTTTTCATCAGCAATTGGTTCCTTAGAACAGGCAATCTGCCTAGCTAGGAACTATGTTGACCTACAAGACATAATAACACTTGTACACATTTTTAATATTTACAGTTATCTTGAAATATATTATTATGTTATTATGTTATTTTGCTATTTAATTGTATATAATGTAATATAATAAATAAAAATAAATAAATAATAAATAAAATAATAACACGAATAAAAAAGAGATGACAATAAAAGGAGAGTAGGTACATATAAATGAAGAGCTTTGACAATATACGTATAATATAAAAGTACATATAGAAGATAAGTAGCTTGAAGCTTTAAAAATTACACATTGCGTATCGACTGCCGAAAGTCATTTAGGCTTACACCAAAAAATTCAATGCTTTGATTTGCGTTGACAAGTCTCTACATTCTGGATAAAGGAGAATGATATCCATAATTAGTAGAATGTTGATTGAGGAACAGCAATTCATTATTTCGGAGTCTACGGGAAGGGATGTTGAACTGGATGAATTATAACAAAGCAGGTGTGTCAGTAATACTATTGATAATTTTGAATATGCAAATTAGGTGAGAGTCCTTTCTACGTTTTTCTAAAGAAATGTTTAAAGTTTGTTCAATTTCATCATACGAGTAGTCGCCTCTTTCAAGTCCTAACCTTCAAGCAATTCCTCATATGAAGCGATGTTGTAGGTACAGATTCAACGTGACAAATGTGCACAGCATAGAAAGGAGACCAAATGACACTATCATATTCAAGATGAGGACGAACCAGCGAACAGTAACGAGTTTTAAGTGTACTTAGGTATATGTTTAAAGTCAGAGGTAATTAATTCTATGAATGAAGCCGAGTAGTTTAAGTGATTTGTTTACGATGTTATTAATGTGATCACGGAAATAAAGTTTGCAGTCTAGAGTGACCCCAAGGTCCTTGATAGATGTGACAGTAGAGAGACAAACATTATTTAGTTTATAATCAAACTGAATAGGTTTTTTGGTTCTATAAAAGGACAATATTTTGCATTTATCAACACGTTGACTCCTCCCACCGTTCTCCCCCCTCCACCAAAATCGCCCCTCCCACTCCCACTCACCTAATAAAATCTAATCATTTCTGTACTTACATAAATTTTAAGTTAGTTTTGAGATTACTAGTGAATGACATGGATGTGTCGAAACCGGTAGCAGATGTATAAAAATTACACAACAAATGTATACGTGAAATAAAACTCTTCAAAATAAAAAAAAGTAAAATAAAATAATTGATTAAAATAAAAAATTAACTGCTGTTTTTTGTTATTCAAATAATAAGTAGGTACATTTACTTAAGAAAGGTGTTTTCTTTGGTGTTTGCTTTGCATCTGATAGTATTAATACGCTACGGTTGAAATTTAAGAACCGGACTTCGAGTACATCTCTGACACCGCGCTTTATGCAAAACCATCTTCCGTGAAGTTTGTTACGGGTTTTTGGCTGCTAGTAGGTATTAATTAACAAAAATTTTGTAAAAACAATATATATCGTAGAAATGTTATAATAAAAGTTAATATAAATTAATTGATTCATCCACTAATATCAAAGGGGTGGTTCAAGTTAAAGTAATGCTCACAAACAAAGCAACACAGAATATTGTTAGAGCTGTTCTCAATGCTTCCCCTCAGCGGTTAAATGGCCATTAAATGCAATCCTTTTAATCCATCACAACAGATGAATGTCCGAATCAATCCTGAATCACTTAATTGATGAGAGCAGCTTCACGCTCGCCAGGGTTTGGGGTTGTTTGGAATGCTATAGATCGCAGCCTCCCTCGCTAAGTCAGTGGTCGACCATCTTAGGGATTTTACAAAGCAATTAAAATAAATTAAAGATAAAAAAAAATTTCTGCTCTTTAAAAAATATGCCACACAAATTGTCATGTATCATAATTAGTCTACGATTAGTTCTAACATTCGCAGTCTATGTTATCTTCGGGTCAAAAAGTCGCATTTACGAGTTGGCCCGAAGGTATGCTGTAGACAGATTCATTATTTTTGCAAGAGTTCTTCAGACAAAAACTAGCTTATAGTTATAAGAACGAGTAGGCGGCGCTTCTCGGCTGAAAAAAAAGAAGATGGAGAGATATGTAATTACGAATGTTGGACAGAGCGCGCCAATATTTTTAGTGATAAAATTGCAGCGAAAATTGCGAAAAAGCTTAATAAAACATGACTCGTTTAAAATAGAGCAAAAATCTCGTAGAACGTATCTTAAGTATCATTAAAAGAAACATTGTGAATTTTTTCACAAATATAACTTGTAAAATAATAGAAATAGACTTGTTTTAAATAATTTTCGGAGCATACTTTGCGATTTTTTTCTGTCGAGGGAATTTCATATAATTTGCATTTCGGCGTAGAACGTAACTAGATATTATCTTCAAAAATAACATTTATTTTTTTAAGAGCTTAAAAACTTCAAATGTTTAAGGGAGATATGTAAGAAATCGGTCGAATTCGGATAGCGGAGGCTTAAACCATACTTGTTAAGTACAGTAACAATAAACATACACTGCAATTTCAAAGATATTTTAAGTCTTTTAATCTATACAAAATAGTATCAGTACTAATAAAACATAATATCTCTGGAGAGGACTACAGAGAGACATTACACAAATGGAGTCATGTACCAAATAAATTTATGGTTTTGACGAATCTATCTCAATAAGTAAAGTTTTTTTATTATTTCTAGACCGAAGTATTAACTATTTGCACTCTTTTTGCGAGGATTTGTCACTTAGCCCTTTTTATACTCAGTTCTGAAAGCTATATAATTTTTAGTACTTACCTACATCTTTTTATCACTAATTATGAGTACCATTCTTCACTATCCAGAATGGCTGCTTTAAAAATTCCCACGGCAACGGCATGCCGCATCTCATTTCTTTAAAACGCGTGAGGGAGATGCACGAAAAGGTAAGCTTTTTCCTCTGGTGGAAGATGACATACGTCATGAAAAGTTTATTTGTCTCATTACTTCGTAGCAAATTAGAATATAATTCCGTTATCTGGTCACCTCACCATAAAATTCATATAAAAATATTGAAAGAAAGAAAAGAGAAAATATCTACGATTTATTAGTTTTAGTTCAATATCCTCTTAGAACAAATTAACTTCACTTTTTTTATTAAATACCGTAAAAATACCTGCACTTGAGGATCGGCGAAGGATGAACAACCTAAATATTAATTCGGATAAATTGTAAATTCGGAGCTCGACTATTGCAAATTCTTGAGTGCAGTCAATTTAAGTGTACCTACTCGACTCTCTAGGCATAAGGACCTATTTCAATGTCACCATTCACAAACAAATTGTGTGGCAATCTCACTCAATTCCTCGCATACATAGTTTAGCAAACAAATATTACCGACATTTTTGATGTAACAATTTCTATGTTAAACTATTAACTTCAGTGTATTATTGTCTTTAAATTTGTCCAGTTACACTGTAATGCAAGAAATTATTTTTATTAATCAAATCGGAACCAAACGCCTCTCCTGAGTGAGCGCTGGGCCCGAGCTCACCCCAGACTACGCCCTACATATAATTGATTATTTGTTTTTTTTGTTATTTTTTCCTACTCCATGTTCTCAGTTCTTTATTTTTAAAATCTGTTGTGTAAATATGTATAATTAATTATATGCGACGTGTGGGATTGCACTAACCTCCCCACATCCTGGAATAAAAACATTTAATTTTTATTATTATTAACATATTGTTTATTACTAACCCTTGTTTAAAAAAATGTAAACATTATGTACCAATTGTAAAAGCCTCATGAGCAAAAAAATATTAAAATAAATGTAACCGTCGTGAATTTAACGTAACATTTACACATACACACTACTTTTTACACAGAATAGATCCATCCCTTTCCCCACCATCCCACCCGCATAGCTTTTTAAACTGTTTCTCCATTATATTCACTAAATAATTTATTAAACATCAGTGAAAACCTATTATTTGTTAAAAATTAACACTTTTTTTGTCGTACACTATAAACAATTGTAAAATTGTTGGTTTTCCTAATAAAATAAAATAATATAACCTCGATAACATTATTTGTCTTTACTACTTATTACTAACATTAAATTATTCAATAAATAAATAATAAAGGTGATAATGTTTCAATATTATTTGTACTTTTTAATTCTAAGTTAGTCGACCCCTGGTTGAGATTGTTGATAGGGCTGACAGAGAGCGTCGAGGGTGGTTGAATACAGCAACAGTAAGTTGATAGCGATGGGCGAAGACTGAACGATGTCTGCACATTTATCTGATGGTTCGGTGGCGTAACTCCTTGGCTCAGAAGCTTGAAGACTCCTTACAACAGGCAGATTCAATTTACTTTGGGAATCTCCCAATTCAACAAAGGGTCATTGATGACTTGGGATCGAAATGGATTGGAAGATGTTAATCACTGGTGTTGATGGATGTGTGGCTTTGTGAATGCATTCTGAAGGCAAGGGTTCAATCCCGGATTGATCGATCACGATTAGAATTGATAAGATAGTGAAATGATCTGTATGTACCTAGTGTTATTCGCATATGTGGGTCGTTCTTCTTTTTAACCTACATAAAGTTGTCTCCACCAGCTAGTGGAGAAAAATTCAACAGAATTACCAATATTATTATTTTATAATTACTTACGTACTAAAGACGACGACTGTGTGCGTTTTAAAAAAAATATGTGTTTATTTTTTGTAGTAAAAATTACGTTACAGAGTTGTAAATCCTCGTGATAGAAGTGTATTTCATACAAATTGTCTTCTGTCACCTCGACTTGCATATATTCTGTTATGTTACAAAAAAATGATATGACGACATAAAATGTAAAACTATTTTCAAACTCCAAAATGTATAACCAATCAAGTAACAGCGATTATTATTTTTAATGATGTTTAATAAAATATTTCAAAAAATTTGGGTTGTCATTCGAAATAGGTATACACGCAGCTCGTGTTTGCACCCCCAATAATTTTAGGCCTCCTTCCCCCTCGCTACAATTTCCCTTCTGAGATCCAGAGATAATTCATTTATAGTAAAAACAAAATGTGAAAGAGCGGTGGAAATGTGACAGAGTGGTAAAAATTACGTAGGTTAAAAAGAAGAACAATCCATATACGTTTTTGGTCCTTTGACATTTTTTTCCAGTTTACAATTCAAAAGAAAAGAAAACTTTTATGTAATATGTATATTTCGTTAGTGTACCGCCTTCGTGGTCGAGGGGTAAGACTCTCGATTTCGAATCCTGAGTTCGCGGGTTCATATACTAGCGTGTAAAAAGTAACATTTTTATTCAAATAAATATCGCATGAGTGTCCCGACTGCTGTGGTGAAACACCGATGCAAAGTTGTATTTGTATGCCTTTCTTGAAAGAATTAAGTTTATTTATGGACAAAACTATTTATTCATATTCATATGGCGTATGTACAGGCGCAAACAATTGATTCACCTTAATATTTTAGAGATTAACTTGAAAAAAGTGTTTATTTTTAAAGTAATTAAACTGGCGCCATCTGTGAAAGAGAAAACTCTGAATTCTTATAAGAATCACCTTCATATTTTTAGACATATCTTGCAAAAAGTGTTTATCTCTCAAATAATTAAATTACCGCCATATATGTAATTACAGATTATGAATTCCCTTACATGTACCTTTAAATGATATGAATATGCTATACCTTTTGCCCTCCCACCCCTCATACCTTATTCCTTTCCCAGAACTTCCTCTCCTTCCTTTTCTTGAGTAACCCTCCATATAGCATCCCCAAAGATGACATAGGCCTAGAGGGGAATTATTTTCCTCCTAAGGACTCCGGTGTGGAGATAATATAAAAAAGCAGATTGTTATAAAATGCGAGTGTGCTTTAGACCACACGACTGAAGTAAAACTTCTATGAGAGGAAGAAAGAAAGAAAATGTGCCCGCGCACTGCTCTCTCTTGCTCCTACAGTGTGATACAGACAATAGGCCTGCACTGTGTCGTAGATATACGAAACGTAACTGGCTGTGAGAGAAAGAAAATGTGTGCTCGCACCTCTCTCTCTTGCCCCTACAGTAATATACGAAACGTAACTCTCTCTCTTTTTATCTTCACTAACTTATATCTCCCTCTCAACTTCCGTTCGCCTCGCCCGACACTTTTCGTAATGCTCTCGTCACGCATTCACCAGCTTACTCCACAAGTCAAGCGTGCGTAAAGAAGTTTTACGTCAAAAACTCATTAAAAAAATACCTTCTAGCTTCATCATAATTACGTAACATTAAATAAAAAATATGTAGTTATATATACCTACAGTATGTCACATGTGGGGCCGAGCACTCGAAGATCTCCCTTCCCGCAAAGCAATTTAGAAACTCACCCAGCAGCAGATCCGGTGTGTAATTAGGTGCCAGCTCCAGCGAGGAGCAGTTCCAGCGGCGGTGACTGCACAGCTGTCGGCAAGACTCAGTGGTCAGGCGCGCTGCTAGGGACAGCGGGGCTAGCGCCGCGCACGGCTGCACGCCCAGCGCGCGGGCCAGCGCGCAACGCCCCTGCCCGCCGCGTGGCACGCCGCTGCGCAGGGCGCTGCAATGGAAAACGGTTGGTTACCTCTGCAAAACATTACACAAATGTATATATTTCTTTTTATTCTCTTTCATGCAGTTTACATAATATAATAATGGGAAAAAAATATACATATAAACACTTGTTTGTCCTTTGTTAATTTTAATTTTATGCTGACGAAGAAACCATTTTTTTGAAACATGTAAATAATTTAAATTAAATAACTGGTGTTTTACAGAGTGATTTGTTTTAATGTAATTAGATTTAGTATTGAGGTTTATTTTTTTTTTTTATGTCCACTCTTGAATACACATTTTACAAATGATTACAGTGGTTTATATAGTAGTACAAAAAAAACGAGTGTGCTTTAGACTGAAGTAAAACTTTTTTATGCTTCGTTTGTCTCGCCCGATCACACTTTTCGTAACGCTCTTGTCACGCATTCACCAGCTTACTCCCCATTCAAGTCAAGACAGTCAAGAGTGCGGTGTAAGGTAGGTTTCAGTTAACACACTTCTTTCTGATGGTTTAAGAAGTCTAGTTTCGGTACGTAAGTTATTATAATTTTAAAATTCGAATGGAATTTTCATTTAAAAATTCATGTACCGAAGGAATTAATTTTGCACCTTTTCTAATGATTGAGAAAGGACTTTTGTAGTGCGGTGACCATACGTTGGAATTGTATTCTAATCTGCTTCGAACTAATGAGCGATTCCGATGTTTTAACTTTGACATACTTTTAAAATTTGCCTTCATTCAGTACGCATGAGAAGATGCATGAATGAAAAAATGAAGAAGAAGTATGTTGTATGCCAAGGCAGCGTTGTGTGGCAGTCCATCCTCTCTCTCTGTCTAACCCTCCGTGGAAACGGGGTGATGAAGTGATTAGTAAATGTTAGATTACGCTTTTTTCCAAGAGATTATTCGAGCATTTGGTCCGGTCCTGAATATTCCGTGTAGTTCTTTATTTGGTATTATATCTTGAAGTTTGGGAGTGTTCTTATGTATAATTAGTTTATTATGATTTATTAGCATATAAGATCCAATAACTCTGAGACAAAGCGAAGTGAACTCACTCTGACTGGAATTATTGCGGTACACCTAATTGAAAAACCCACGTTTTAGAAACTCACCACAGCGAAGGCGCAAACCAAATGAATTTATTGCATTCATGGAACAAGCAGTGGGATTAATGCCTTCCGCATTGTTGCAGTCAAAGTCGCTCTGAATGCATTATTTATTTACTTGCAGCGGAATGCATATAATATCTGATTGAGCATACGATAATTCAATAAAGTGTGGTCATCAGAGCCGGAATTACGTATTTTGGCTTCATGTTAAGGGGAACTAAAAATAAATAAAAGGCGATTAACAGCATAGATCTGAGGCGGTTTTTTGTAAGCGTTTGTGCATTGAACTCCCATAAAACAAATCAGAAAAGAAGACAAACTTAGACTTTATTGAAACCTTTATTGGATAACCAACACCTCTGCCATAGGTCACCCCAAGTGGTGACCAGGTTCGCTACGTTTGGTGATTTAGCAGGGATGCCCGGGTTCATGGGCTGAGGTTTGTTCCAGGTCTTGGAGGCGGATGACTAGGACACACTGAACACCAGATTCCTACCCACCCTATAAAAATCCTTTTCCTTCCCAGAACTCTCCCCTCCTTCCTTTCCTTAAAAATAAACCCTCCACACAGCATCCCCAAAGATGACATAGGCCCTGAGGGAAAATATTTTCCTCAGGGCCTTCTGTGTGGAGCTCATGTAAAAATAAAAAAAAATTTAAACAGTGCGAAGTTCGACCCGTCACAATACTGCCCGACAGCCTATCCGTAATGAATTTCATTAGTGCGTAACGAATTTAGCACATACTGAATTTTCTGTCCTAAGAAATAGATAGTAAAAATTAAACCAGTGGCGCCAGAGCGATGAACCTGCTAACTTGGGGTATTTACTAGGTGACCGTGTGCGCAGCGACTATGAAATATTTAATATAACACTATATTTGCACGGAATAGTATTTTGCAATAATCAAAGATTTCTTTTCTGTAGTTATCGTGTTATAAGTTATTAAAATGAGTTAAAAACTGTAGATTTTCATTTTTTTTATGCCGAATTTCTAGAATTTGCTAGTATTGGCAAGTATTCATTGTGCATTTTTTATTTTATTTTGTGAAATTTGGGCACACATAATAAAATGTTTTCTGATCACAGTCTAAAGAACTTTTGCTACATTATGCATTAAAACCATGTCCGAAAAGGGGCTCGTAAATAGATGATTTTGCACTTCAAATAGTTTTTATATGCCTGATACTTTAATTTCTCATTCACATTCTTATTTCATCCCATACATAGTTGTCTGTTATTCTGATTCTGGACATATCCCGACCCAAGTATTTGGTTCACTTAAGCCGCCGCTATTCGAATTTCGACCGATTTCTTACAAATCTCCCTTAAACATTTGAAGTTTTTTAGCTCTTAAAAAAATATATGTTATTTTTGAAGATAATATCTAGATATGTTCCACGCCGAAACGCAAATTATATGAAATTCCCTCGATAGAAAAAAATCGCAAAGTATGCTCCGAAAATTATTTAAAACAAGTCTATTTCTATTATTTTACAAGTTATATTTGTGAAAAAATTCACAATGTTTCTTTAAATGATACCTAAGATATGTTCCACGAGATTTTTGCTCTATTTTAAACGAGTCATGTTTTATTAAGCTTTTTCGTAATTTTCGCTTCAATTCTATCACTTAAAATATTAGCGCGCTCTGTCCAACATTCGTAATTACATATCTCTCCAACTTCTTCTTTTTCAGCCGAGAAGCGCCGCCTTTCGTGGCACGTCTTCTTCAAGCGTCCCCGACTTCTTCTACCATTCGAATTCGCGTCGTATATTCTTCTTACACTCGTTTCTTCGTTCATTCGCTCCACGAACCCAATAACGCTTAGGTACATTAGTCTTGCATTATTTGCGAATCAACATTTTCATGGGAAGACATAAAAAAGTTCTGTTTACTTTATTTTTCATTATTTTATTTATTGGCTCACCAACGGAAAACATCACATTATAATTAATAAATTAACTTACATTTTCATATTATAGAGTCAACGCATAAGTAGATGAATGATTCAATAGTTATAAAGTGGCTCTAAGTGTCAGGTATTTGCAAGAATATGTTCCTTCTGAATGTAGTGATTGAATTCGAAAATATATCCAAATCCTTATGGTTGCAATATTTATTATATAATCGAGTAATTCTTGATGTTGGTTTGAAAAAACTAGTATAATACCTACGGTAAGTATCGGTCCATTCATTTTATATGTGTGATACCTACTCTGCTCTGTTAAGGCGGAACTCCTGCGCCAGAATACACATGAAAACTAGCTTGAACCCCACTATAAACGTTCTTTGTTTTCCGTCTCCTGCGTTTTTTTAAACGTGGTTTGAAAGATTGGTGTGAACAGGTGTGAAGTTCGCGCGGTCACACACTTTGCTAGTGGCCTGTCCACGAGTCCACGCGTCCACGCGTACGCAACTGACTTGACGTTTGACGTTTAGCGTTTAAATAAATGTTAAAATATGTTCCGATGAAGAAGAGATGCTACATCAGGGAGAAAACAGAGATATTTTAATAGATGTTTATTTACCAGGAAAGATTTCCGACTAATATCAATTATTATGACCTAAAGTCAGTATTTGAATTTCGAATGCGTAATTAATTACGCATTCGAAATTCAAATGTCAAAAGTCGAGTTCTGTTAAGAAATTTAGCGATGATATTGTAAACGAAATATAAAGGAGAACACGCAGATTTCAACTTAGACCTAACCTACCTAACTAGATTTTTATTAGGTATTTATTTATCAGGGAAAGAATAGAATACCTATTTTAATTGGTCTTTTCTTCCGTGTCTCTGAAACCGATTTATAAATTAATAGACTTTATTTACAAGTGAGATCACGAAAGATATAATCATCATTACGACAGTATTTATTTGGAATTTAAAGTCATAATTAGGTATTAGACTCGCGCGGTTGACATAACCCCAAACGTCATTCGATTTACCTCCGGTACCAACCAACCGCTTCGTACGGCTCCTGTAAAAATATGAACTTATTTCCCCCCCCGCCGGCCCCGCCTGCCTTCCCGCTCCCGCTTCACCCACTTCAAAAATAATATTAATATTAATATTGTTAATATTCGTTATTATGTTATAATTTTATTATCAAATATATTTATTATATTGTATTTAGGTATCATAATATTTTAAACTAGTGATTATTAAGCTTGCTCATTGCGCATAACCTCAAAAACTTGTTCGGTTTGATTCTCCATACATGACCGCATCGCGCGGCTCTTGTAAAAATATGAACACATTTCCCCCCGCCAGCCTTCCCCCTTCGCCCGGGAGATGAATGTTTTCCGTCGGCTGTGGTAAAGCTTGAACACAGGGTTTTTGAACACGAAGTGTTCAAATTTTCAATGTTTTGGGTGCTGTTCAAGCTAGTGTTCATGTGTATTGTGGCGCAGGATACGGGCCTTTAGTGGACAAATAAATCTTCATCTACACACCTCTATTCCATTTGGCTGTCAACGAGTTCGTATGATGTGGTCTGTATTGCAAATTGCGTTTATCGGATCTCCATAATTGAGTTATGAAGAGGTTTGCGCCAAGGCTGTCTGATGTCACTGCCTTGCTGCACTTCAACATTATCACATATTGATACATACCAACTACCAACATATTAGCATGATTAATATCTGAGTTGCCCTAAGTTGTCTCAAGTTGTCCTGATTTACGATTGACAAAGTGGCCAGGTTTGCGTCCTTCTTGGGGCGGATCCACCGAGCATAGATCTACATCGACTTCATTATTGTGGTGTGACGATTGACTTAAATTCTGATTGAGTTCAGAAAAAAAAAATTAAGCAATATTTTTTAACAGGACTGACTGCTTTCTTCCCATGTCAATAAGCCACTTGATGATTTTTTGCCGAAGGAAACAATTTGCAGTGTGTTGAGGGAGATTTTGGTCCAAGACAGATACTTTGATCGTACTAGTTTGAAATCTCCAAAAAATTAAAATTTGATTTGATTATGCAGTTTTACGTAAAAGTGTACCCTCTCTCTGATACAACACTCAGATTACTCATAAACACCGCCAAATCAATTATTATGCAGAAAAACTTGCAGTGAATTAAACAAAATGTTGAAGTTTTCTGGACCACTAGGATATTTCAAAATGTCATACTAATGTACTGGACCGTTATGTATATATATTTAATATGTAAAACACAGAAACGCGTAAATAATATTTGACTTCTGGTGAGCATTCGAATATTGCTTTCCTCATTATCTCAAAACTGTATTTGTAGACGTCTGGCTAATCAACTAAACACTAAAACAGTGATTCCCAAAGTGGTCCAGGTGGACCCCTAGGGGTCCACGGGAGACCCAACGGGAGTCCACGTAGACGCGCTAAAGAAATGGGGGTCCACAAGTTGTAAATGGGGGTCCACGAACTGGTTTCGTGAACCCCCACTTGCCCCATATCCATATCCCATCCCACCCCCCATCTCATATCCCATTACGCCCCCTCCATAACATAGCGACTGGCGTACAGCGTACGTTGTTGTACCGGTTATGCAAGAGATATGAGATCTTAAAACGCCCAGCTGGGCAAGTGTTTATGTTTCTGATTTTCTGGTACGGCTTTCTTTCAAATATCTTCTTTATACATTTGCAAGTTTATTTTTACAGGAACAGAGTACTTAATTATCTGACCTTAAATCCATACTAATATTATAAATGCGAAACTGCTCGAGTTTGTTTATGACCTTTTCAGGCATCAACCAATAAAAAGACTTTAAAAATTCATTCACCAATAGAAAGCTAAATTGTATGCGCTGACTATATGTTGTATATGATGGTAAGCTCTGGCGTTATGAAATTATAAATATTAATAATTTTAAAACAAATTGTCACAACTAAGATTTACAAACAGAGACATAACTTAAAATTACTGTATGGCTCAGAGAGCCTACTTACAATAAAAGGTCTCCACTGGTTCACTACTATTATGGATAATTTGGGGGAAAGCCCTTACAAACACCTACTTGTACACAAACATACCACAAGATTTAGAGAAGGAAAGGGCCTAAACTCGAATATTAAATAAATATGGAAGCCGTACTCTTGAATATCTAATACCAGTGATTTTCAATAAAATCAATAAAAACATAAAATTTGAAAAAAATGAGAGACTAAGTCCTAAAATGATAAAACTATGGTTAATGAACGAAAACTCCATGTATCTTTGAATATCTTAATATAGCTGCCTACATATCTTTTATTAGATAGGTATATTGAAATATCTTATATATTTATAGTTGCAAGTTAAATTATCTAATACTACTATGTGATCAATTCTAATGTTTCCTTAAAACTATAATTGTATTTACAAATATTTTCTTAGATATTATATTAAGAATGTTTAAATTGTTAGAACCTGCAGACAAGCTGCCATATGACAGCTTTGTGGGTCTACTCTATTTATTGTACAAAATGTTCTCTGTAATTTTAATAAATAATAAAAATAAAAAAATATTTTATTTGTTATACGTTTTCTGTCGCCAACAAAAGCGAGTTTTTGCTAACGTCAGAAAAAAATCGTTTCCATGGAAACCATATTGATATATTTGTGGGCTCTAAGCTGGTAGGTACTGAGCCCCCTGGTCAACTACTGCTCCAGGAAATTCAAATATTAGAATATGTTTTGTTTTTTTTTGGACAAGCTTCTGTTTTGGAACAAATGTCAGATAGAGTTCCTACATTAAAAATATAATTCGTAACGACTAGGTATAAAGACTGAATAATAAATAGTGTAATTTTTTATTATATTAACAAACTTCCGAATATTTAATTAAAAATAAACATCCGAAATGTTTGTAAGCGCATAAATTCCGAACGAATGAACAAAATTGGATAACTATTTTTTTTCTTTGAGCTATAGCTTAATGAAATTTAGGTGGTAGGCGAGATGTTTGAAAACTGAATGTAAGGGAATGAATGTATGGAATGCTGGAGGGGGTGGGGGTGGGGAGGAGGGGGGATAATTGATAAGTTCAACCGCTACAGTAATTTCCCGTAATACCATTCGAGCGAAGCCGCGGGGAAAAGCTAGTTCTCTATAAATCAGTTCTGGTGCACGTAAAACCGATTTTTTAAAATTATTTTAATTATTAGTCTTTGTCCAATATAAATATATTGTACCTGTATGAGTTTTTTAAGTGTCACCCCATTCTATTATAGCATATTGTAAATTATAAATATAACTTATTTCGATCAATTTTCGTTGTTTATTTTTGGGGTATTACGCCGTGTTGTGCTACCTCCTTCTTTAGTCAACGTTTCGGACAGCGTTACAGTGTCCATCATCAGGGTAGATGTTTAGGACACTGTAACGCCGTTCGAAACGTCAGTCAAAGAAGGAGCATAAGCAACAAGGCATAACACCCCAAAAATTAATAACGAAAATACTTTTGGCCGTGAAAATCTAAAATCATATCCATTTTGATCAACATCAAAAATCCAGAGTGACAGATCAGAAGTCCGTTGATTTGTATCTTATGATCGTAAGTGAATAGCTACTACGTCATATTCCCCTTTCCTTTCCTCCCTTAAACAGAGGGGGGGGGTGGGATGGGGCAACACAGCCGACGCGCCAGCTGCAGGGAGACGACACTTTGATGAAGATTGAGCGATATCTGATGGGGGGTTGGCGTGCCCCGCCGCCGCCCGTGGCCAGCCCAGGGAAGAGGTGCGCCACTGGAAATTTTATGCAGCTATTTATTTGTGCTTATCACTGTATTTGAATGATTTTTTTGGAAATCGTCCAAAAAATACAAATTCAAGTTCAAAATTATTTTTTTTTTAAAATTGTAGGTATTGATGGCCGGCGTGGTCTAGGGATAAGACTCGTGACTCGCAATCTGAAGGTCGCGGGATCGAATCCCGGTGTGAGAAATTAATTATTAATTTGTGTTATTTCACAATTAATTCATTTGAAATAATAAATAGTATATTTGCGGCACGTTCCAGAGTGGAAGACAGTCTCAGTATCGCCTTGGTGTAAGACCACCATTCGGAATTGAAACGCTGTTTGAAATGGCTTTAGCCATGTTTGGTGACCAGATCTGAAAAGCCAGGTACTTCCACATCTTTCTCTACCCCATTACCTTCCTTTCCTCACAACCTTCAGCCTCACATCATACCCCAATTGGGGATGCCATCTCACTGGCTCCAGAAGTGAGCTGCTGGGATTCTTGTGAGGTATTCGTATAAAAAAGGTATAATGTAGCAAAAATAAAAGAATATAAGGGCACGGAAAATATAAGAATTAGCTGTTTTTTAATTTTAAAATGCTACCTCGGATTACATCTGAAATTTTTTTTTTAAATTGTACAACTTTTTAAGTATTTAAAAGGTTGTGTTCTCCTTAAAAAGGGGTGTTAAGTGAAGGGTCAGCGAGAAGTGCAGTGCCCTCAACTCTAATGTAGGAAAAATGGCATTGCTCTTCATCAAATAATAACAAAACCACGGACATTGCAGACTAGGGAACAATGCCATGCTACCACTGTACAAAGTCTAGGTCTAAAGCGTAATCTACGAAGTCTTAACCATTTGAGACATGTAGTGCTGTATTTGTCACGAAACATCACCAGCCGTTGAGTAACGTTGTGCTATATCTGTCACCAACTGACACAACAACCCAACGTCCTCATAAAACTCGTTCTACATTAATGTCTTTATCGTCAGACACGATAAAAACAGTTTCAAAATGAGAAAACACCAAGCATTTTCTTTGCATTTAAAAGTTTACCATGTTATAAGTTTAAATAATTTGGACGTGAATTTTTCAAAGTAAATTTAGAGTTTGATAGATTTTGTAATCAACAAGAAAGAAATTGTAATATTGTCTAGACGTATCAAATAATGCCAGAAAACTATTTGCAGAAGTAACAAGCAAATTCTTAACGATACCACCAAGTGTGGATTAAGTCCTTTCAAAATATAGTAACATCAAACAAAGTCTTAAAACGATTGACAAAATCTTAACCATGTAACTTATCAAAAAATATTTCAATGATTAGGACTTAAGGTCTCGTCAAAAAGACGGCGTAATTTACGCGGCGTAAATTACGCCTTAACGCCGCGTACTTTCTGTTTGACGGCTTCGGCGTACAGCAGAGCATAATCTTAATACCATAATCTTGCCTTCTTATAACTATTTTTATATGCACTGTTCCTCATTTCATACAAACAAGGATGTTTCCGCACACATTCAATTTATTTTTCAATAATCATTTTTTATCACAGTCGAGCAAGAACGCTCGGCGTAAAATAAAATCTTGTAAAAAAATACAACGCGACGTCCTAACGCCGCGCTAGAGCGTAGCTTCTTGTACGCGCTCGGCTCTGTTTGACCGGTTCAGACAAGTTCAGTACAACACAACGCGGCGTACAGTACGCGGCGTATTTTACGCCGTACGCCGCGTAAATTACGCGTTCTGTTTGATGAGACCTTTATGTTGGTGTAATTTACGAACATTTAACAAATATAACTTGACAAATTTGATAAATATATTGGTAATTTAAATATCATATTGCAAGTTATCATGTTATTGCTTTGAATCCTGATATAATATGTTTGGAAATTTATTTCGTAGTTAATTAGCTATATTATATATTGTCATTTATTTCTGTTCTTACGTCTTCTTTTATTTTTTATTTAAAATATTTACAACTTTGTATTTTGACGTGATAACGTCTTATAAATCGATGAACGCCGGCTGCACTCACGAAAAAGCATGACTAATTGTCACGTTGTCACGTTCCGCCTGAGCCGAGCGTGCAAGCGAGAGCATCTATTTCTCTTCCACTCCATCGTTGTTATATGACGTTATCACGTAAAATTATTGTCCGTAAATCGACTTTACAGACAGCCAATTTTTTTGTAAATATTTTTGCCCACGGATACTGGACCCTCAGTTTTTGTCATAATTTTAAGTTTTTGTACAAATCTGTCATTAGATTTAATTTGTTTTTAAGTTTATTATAGTATGTAAATGTAAATAAAATCTGTTCATTTCCCAAAATAAATTAAAAAAAACGATATTTTTCACAAAATTAGAAATCTTAACAATGGAAAGGGTCAGTAAGTTGTTTGATGGATCTTCACAGGTATTTGACATCATTACAAATCGACAATCATCGCCATTTTGAATATTTTGACAATTGTAAGGTCCCAATTAACAGTCGTTTTCGACCCGTCAACATTACGTCAAGACGCCATGCAAAATCTTACAAAATCATGTGTTTTTTTTTTTAAATTTGATCGCTTAGAAATATTATAGATGCTTCAATTTAACACTGCAAGTAGAATACATCTTGGCCTTGGAAATAATCGAGTATTTTTTAATAAGTATTTTTGTAAGTCTGGAAAAAATAAAATATCAGGCCTATAAAAAATACATGCAAGTGTAAAATCTCCTACGAATGAACACGAACACCTTTTCGGATAAAGATTTATTTTATTATCTGGCAAATTAAGTTCTTTAGAAAATGATAGGAAAGCATTTTAACATTTGTGCCAGAATTTCACAAAATTCTTATTGGCATGAATTATAATGGGCGGCATTCAATGAATTTCGAATTTAAGAATTATAATACAGAATTAAACGTTTTGCGGTCCAGCATAAATACTATGTTCGTTTTGTATCCATTAGCGCTGATAAACGTTATTACTTATTACGGACGTTCCTAAAATCTACGTTACTTGGTTATGTGAAATCGATTTTAAATTTCCTTGTTGTTATTATAATAAATAATGAGTAAAAAGGAGTTAATCTTTTTTACATGCCTTTACGAAATCAACCAGTAAAAAACAACTCTCAAATACCTTCTACAACATTTCCAAAAAATACTTCTCAATTATTTTTAAATCTTCCCAAAAAGAGGCGGGATTTCGATTTCGAAATTTTCAAGGACTAGTGGATCACCTTAACATATTAACTGTGAAGCATAAAGCATAAGACGGCCTCTGGTCCCGAGGTAAGACTCTCGACTCACAATCCGAAGATCGCGGGTTCGAACCCGGCGTGCGCAAATAAATTTTATTTAATTAATTTGTGTTATTTCACAATTTATTCATTTAAAATAATATAAAATATATTTGCGGCACGTTCCAGAGTGGAAGACACAATCAGTATCGCCCTGGTGTAAGACCACCATTCAGAATTGAAACGTTGCCTGAAATGGCTTTAGTCGTGTTTAGTGACCAGATCTGAATAGCCAGATACTTCCCCACCTTCCTCTCCCTGTCTCCTTCCCCTCCTCACTACCTTCAACCTCACAACATACCAAAATTGGGGATTCCATAGTCTCACTGGCTCTAGACGGGAGCAGTTGGGACTCTTGTGCGGTATTTCATATAAAAAAAAAAATTAAAAAGAATTCACTATTTTCGACAAATTTTTACTACAAATTGTTTTCCATAATGAAATTTAAAAAAAGATAATGTTTTAATTATTTATAAGCGTTCTACTAAATTTTTTTTTTCAATAGAAATTTACGAACGCATATAAGAAACAACTTAAAAAAATACAATATTATGGCTAAGGTTACTTGTGACAGTTTCCCTTGAATGATTTTTTCATTATTATAAAATTATTCACAAAATAAATAAAAAACACTTTTGCGTTAAAATCGAGTGTTTCTAGACTCCGTTTGCCAAGCTATTTTTATGCCCATTACCTACATTCGGGGTGATATAGGACACACTAATATGTTTGCCTTGTAACCCAATAAATACATGACAAAAAGAGTTAAAATATTAAAATTAACATTGCAATTATATTAATGAAATTAAATAAAATTGTTTTGCTCGACTCGCGTGCAATTTGAATTTAGCAACACTTTCAGCATAAACAGGGGTGTACCAAATACAAAATTCAACATCTGTTGTCGATATTACAGTCCAAGTCCCCCCCATTAGTTCACAATTATCCCGCAATTACACGGTGGATTATGGCGCTGTTCACCCCTTTTTAATATGAAACTTTCCGTCCCGCATGCATTATTTGTGAAGGATTTCCACTAATGACGATTTGAAAACAGATAAAGACGATTTAACGAGAAAGTGTTTTTGTCAAAATCGTCAAATTAGCTTTTGAAAGTCGAGAATCGTTTGAAAATGGAACGGATGCAAATCGGTTGTACCTAATTGCTGTAACAGCTTGACAACGTTAACTTTATATGCAGCCGAAAGAAGAACTACATTTTTTTCAAAATTGGCGATGAATTTCGTAAAAGATCTTCAAGCTCGATCTAAACCACACGCTCCACAAATAGCTTTCTTTTTTTTGTGAAAATTTGGCACAGATTTTTTAATGTTTTCCGCAAAGGCCTTCGCTCACGGAGAAACTGAAATGAAACCAGTTGGCAACGCACCAGCACTTTTGCTTGTGTGGCAATTGCTTTTCAGTTGCCTTGTTAACAGGTTGCCATGGTAGCGCTCACGAATTTCGAATTGCGTTGACAACAGGTTTCATTTCAGTTTCTCCGTGAGCGAAGGTCTTTAGAGATAAAATCCACAATTTTAATCCGAAAAAGGTTCGTAAGTAGAACATTTAATTTTTTTTTACATTACACGTTTTGTCATCTTTGGGGATGCTGTGTGGAGGGCCTATTTATGGAAAGAAAGGAGAAGAAGTTCTGAAAGGAAAAAGGTATGGAGTGGGTAGGAATCTGCGGTCAATGTCTACGGATGTATAAATCCGTCCCTCCCAGTGCGGTGCAAGGCGACGGGTCGAGAGAGGCCGCCAATTCGCCACCAAGACCTAGACAAAACCTCACCACATGAACCCGGGCAACCCTGCTAAGTCACCAAACGTAGAGAACTACTTAGAGTGAACTATGACAGGGTTTTTGGTTTTCCAATAAATGGTTCCCGGGGTTGCGGTCCATAACCCCCTCCCAAATTGCATTAACTCCAACTATCTAACAATCACTATGATCTTATTCACTTTGCTTACATCAGCCTTGCATTATTTGTGAATCTCTACATTTCTCACGATCATGTATGCACGGTTTTATCACACATACGCCTCAGATATCTCATTCTACAGCATTCCTTCACTGCCAGGGAGGTACCAGCAATTATTTTCCTGTATCTGAATTATTCGCAAGTTAAACCGAAATACGAAACCATTCATAAATTTGGATCAAAATTTCTCAGAATAATTATTGTCCGCAATTAGTGTGTGGATAATGAGTCGCGAGTGACCTTATTAAATTTTCTCCGGTGAAATCCAGCGTGGCTTTGGTTAGGTCACAGGTCTGAGGTCACATTCTCTGTACAGGTGATCTGTTACCTCATTAAGGACATCCAATTAAAACTGTAGAGAATAAAGGAAGGCGGGTTCAAGTTCTTTACACTCTTGTATATGAAAGGTGAGAATCATTGGAGTGAAACCTTCTTTAGCACCGTTGTGATTAGAAAATCGATGAAACTGAAACGAGCGAAACACACATCTACATCTATAACACATACATCTATAGGATTTAGCTTGCGAGAGAATGAGATAGCAATAAAATATTTATTTGTTTATTTAATACAATAAATCGACGGTCCCCAAGCAATTTTCCTTTGTAGTAGTGGTGTAAAGCGCCCGACGAACCTTTGCAGACATTTAGCCGACCAAGGATCGAATCCTGTATACGAAATTTAAAAAAAAAAAAAAAAAATTTTGTTAAATCAATATCCAATCTTCAAACCACTCCAAAATGAACAGCCAAAAGAAAACACAAAAAAGCGACCTCTAGCGACTCCGAAGAAGAAAACACAAATACTAATAAGATGACGAAATGTATAGGAAAAGGTGCACTGGAATTCGACGACAAAAATATGGAAAAAAACCATCCTTCACATTTTCGTTATTTGTTTTTGGGGTGTTATGCCGTGTTGCGCTAGCCACATCTTCAGCCAACGTTTCGGACAGCGTTACAGTGTCCAGTATCTGCCCCGATGATGGACACTGTAACGCTGTCCGAAACGTTGGCTAAAGGCAACACGGCATAACACCCCAAAAATAAATAACGAAAATACTTTTGGCCGTGAAAACCTAAAAACGTATCCTTCACATTGATAAAAAAAGTGCTTTGTAGTCTCCCCACTCTAGTTTTTTGAAGGTTTCATTTCTTACGCGTGTGAATTACACACTCTGCTTTTTTTCCACAAGTGCCAGTTATCACAGATAAACTTTTGGGCAATGGATGTTTTAACGCCACTTCTTTGAAGGTAAGTACATTTTTTTTTAATTATCAGAAATTAATAATTTTCAATATTATATTTTTATCGGTACGATGTAAGATATTAAAAAAAAATCTTTTCAGAAATTGCCTGTATTAAAAATAAAATTAAGAGATAAATAAATACTTTATAAAGACCCTTGCTTAAGTAGTGGTGTATTGGAGGGATAAACAATATTTAATTTAATAATATTTTTGTTTTTGTTAAGAAGTTGAAGGATGAAATAAAAAAAAAAAACGTAAAAATAACGAGTATATGAATCAGAAGTCTAAATTTAAAATGAATTCATACGCACTCAGCATATTTGAGCATTTTCGGGGTAAAAGGGGACTGCGACTTATGATACTTTCGGTGTGTAAAAATACATTGAAGCGTGTTCTCTTAAATGATTTGCTTGTTCTTACTTAATTTTGTCGATTGATTTTTCGAAAGATTTTATAAAATACAAACAATCAATCAATCAATAAAATTTAAAAAAAACACACACATAAAACAAATGAAGCAGTCCATAGATCAGGCAATCCACCAATACGGCAGTCATTAAATCAATCATTTGATCACTCAATCAATCGAACGATTAATCTACCAATAAACGTATCAATCCTCATGATAAAAACCAACCAGCCAATAAATCAGTCATCAACCAATAAATCAACCATTCGAACAAACAAATAATCAATCAACGAATCAATTAATCAACCAATCGATCAATCAAGTGCCTCCATGGTCGAGGAGTAAGGCTCTTGACTAGCGGTCCGGAGGTCGCGGGGTCAAATCCCATCATGCGCAGATAAATTTTGTATGATTGATTTGTGTTTTCACAATTTTATAATTTAAACAATATAAGGTATATTTGCGGCACGTTCTAAAATGGAAGATACTCTCAGTGTCGCCCTGGTATATTCAGAAACTTGTATATTTGAAACGTAGCTTTATAGCTTTAGTCATGTTTGGTGACTAGATTTTAATAGCCAGATACTCTCCCCACTTACCTTCAGCCCCACAACATGCTCCAATCGGGGATGCCACAGTCTCACTGGCCCAGACGGGAGCAGTTGTGAGATATTCACATAAAACAAAAAAACAACCAACCAATCAATCAATCATTCAATAAAACAATCAATAAATCAATTAATAAACAAACGATCAACGAATCAATCATTCAATAAATCAATCAATCAATCAAGCAATCAATCAATCAATCAATAAACAAACAATAAACCAATCAATCAATCAATCAATTCGACGAAAGCAAGTACAAATAAAAAATTACATGTTATCTTACATTTAATCGACCTTAAAACACGTACACCCTTTTGCAGCACGTTCCAGAGTGATAATTACATAATTTCAGTACAGCCCTGGTTAATCAGAATTGAAACCTTGTTTAAAATGGCTTTAGCCGCGTTTGGTGAGTAGATCTGAAGAGTCAAATACTTCCCCACCTTCCTCTTTCGCGTCCCGTCATCAGACTACACATCCCATTTGTTTCTTACGCGATATTTCCAAATTTTAAATGCAAAAAACCAACCGATCAATCAATCAATCAAAATGCATCAATCTATTGATTGATTTTCAACAACAAATATAAACAAAACTGTAAACTTACAGCCATTTGATTGACTCCGCCGGTTGCAGGAACAACGCAAAAATTGTAACAAAAACAAAACAAAAAAGTTCACTCCTTGTACAAAAAAACATTTTTTAAATCACATAACTCAAAATTTTTAACAAGAAGGTTTTACAAAATCAAAACATTATTTTTCATTTTAGAACGACGAATTTCAAGTAATATTGATTTAAAACACACAATTTTTTTAACTCCCTTTAATGTTTTTAACCCTGCAATTTTATATATAGCATAAGTTATTGAAATTTTAACGATTTATATTTTGACTTAAGACAGAATCAAAATATTTATATTTTCACTTAAGACAGATCAAACATATTTATATTTCCATATAAAACAGATTCAATTTATTTTTATTTTCACTTAAGACAGATTCAAAATATTTATGTTTTCACTTAAGACTGATTAAAATTTATATTTTCGTATAAGACTGATTCAATTTATTTTTATTTTTACTTAAGACCGATTCAAAATGCTTTTATTTTCACTCAATCTATTATTTAATATAGTTAATTTTAATGTAGTTAATTTTAATATAGTTATTTTTAAACATATTTCCGAAGAGTTTCTTTTTTGAATACGATATTATTAAATTTATTATTAATCAAAAATTAATAAGTTTCGTAAGTGAGACCAAATTTTGGAAAGCAACCGAGCAGTGTTCACCAACCGACGAATGAACTGTGAATGAGATGGATCTGGGATTTCCTTTATACCAGGGGTAACTAAATTCTACGTTGTTGGGGTCGATTTGAGCAGGGGAGTTGAGATGAAATAACTACCTACTAAACGATGAACCACCAGTATTATTTCATTAAACTTTTTTTCAACAAATTATTGATGTTTATGTTTATAATAATATTAACAAAGTTACTACACATCTTTACATAGTATAAAATGAAGTCGCTCCCGCTGTCTGTACGCTTAGATCTGTACGCTTAGATCGCAACGGATTTTCATGCGGTTCTCCCCAATAAATAGAGTGATTCATGGGTAAGGTTTTTAGGTATATAATTTATCAAGGTTTTGTGTAAATTGGTTGAAATATATAAATAAAGGGAGCGGGCTGGTAAGCGGGCAGCCGGGTCTGCTAGTTCATAATAATTGGATAATTTGTAGAGAGTCATTTTTATGAAAAATCACCTCAAGGGCGCTGTTATTAATAACTCAAAGCGCAAAGTGATTGTTTTCTACGAAAACATAAATTAGTTTTATATGTATAACCTCTCAGGCCTCGGGCCTATTTTGCAGGAAGGTCAAAATATTTGCGCCTTGCAATAAAATCCGAATATTTGGAATATTTCTGAGTATATCTGAAAACTAAAAACTGTTTTTGAAAAGTAAAGAAATACGCTTTCAAATTTTCTAATTCTAAATAAACGTTTAATTTTTGAAATATAAAAATTTTTGAATGCAAACATAAAAAGTTTTAAAAACTTTTTTCTAACACAAACTACTGCTAAAGAAAAAAAAATGTCGTTTCGTGCAAAAATAATTATTTACAAAAGTCTCATTTTCGTTTTCAAATTGTGTACGAAAATTTTGGTTTCATAAAGGTGTACATTTTAATTATTTTGTGGTTAACCAAGGTGTTTCATAAAGGTGTACATTTTAATTATTTTGTGGTTAACCAAGGTGTTTCATAAAGGTGTACATTTTAACTATTTTGTGGTTAAGCAAGTTTCATAAAGGTGTAAATTTTAATTATTTTGTGGTTAAGTAAGGTGTTTCACAAAGGTGTACATTTTAATTATTTTGTTATTATTTTTAATTAATTTTCATAACTTTTAATTACTTTTCAAAACAGGGCTGAAATGCCACTTTGTTGAGTTTTGTCATGGAAGCGTGGAAGGGATGGAATCATACGTCCGTTTTCCACACACTGATTCACAGTATCTTACTCACCCCTCATAACGTTTTCCTTCCTAGAATATCCTCTCTTCCCTTTCATAAGAAGACCCTCCACACATCAATTATTTTCCTCGGGACCTTCGGTGTAATGTAAAAAAACAACTACCTACCAAAAAGTGACTTCATAGCTAACGTAAGGGTTATTGGTAAATAAGTACAGCTTATCACACCCTGAGTAAATAGCGAACGGTCATTTTGAATATGAACCCACAAATGTGTTTGGCAATATTGAAAACAGTTCACGAAAGAGTCTATTCAAATTCATGCAGTCAAATCCTTTACTCAAACATACTAGAGTATTTATTATCAGTGGCGTACCGGGCTTACAGCCGTTTACTTATTTATTATAAAACTAGCGGTCGCCCAATGGTCGAAATTCGACCATAATTGTAATGTTTTTTATTTTTTATTGAATTAATGTATTTTTCATGCATAATTAAAAAAAAATATTAGCATTCTGCACCCCTTCTATATATAAACTATAAGGACGGGTTGTTTCAAAAAATTTGATGAGTTCATCAAATATTTGAAGTTAATTTTCAGGTTCTGTGTAAGTTCTTTTCGAGTTCTGTTTTTTTATCATCATAGGCCAGCTGCTTCACAAAACTGAAATCATCACAGAAATTGAATAGAACTTACACAGAACGTGAAAATTAACGTCAAATATTTGACGAATTCGTCAAATTTTTTGAAACAACCCAACCTAAGTGTGCGAAATTTCATACACCTCCGTCCGCACAATTTTCGTAAAAAGGGGTACAAAGTTTTTGCTACTCGTATTAATATACTGATGATTAATATACTGATGATGATTATTATTAATTTTACTAGCTGAAGCCCCTGGCGTTGCATGGGCTTAACTCGGAATTTTTCGGAATCAGAATTAATCAGACAATAATTTTCCCCTAATTTTTAATTTCATAAAAAAGTATCAAAATTCTGCTTTTTACGGTGGTGAGAGGGATAAGGGGGTTTTTCGAAGTATTGTGGACACTTTTCAAAATTTACAATTTTATTCCGAGATTGATGAAATTTTGCACACTTGACCTTCACAATAAGATGAAGGTCTAGTGAGATTTCGAAAAACCAACCTCATCCTCCTATTACTAACCCAGCCCGGTAGTAAGCTCTTAAAAAGAGAAGAAGGGGAGATAAGTAAATACAAATGTAAGAGCGAGCACGCAAATATTAATAAACGATACTATTTAAGCGAAAATTGTGAAAATATTTAATAAATTATGGGTCGTTTAATATATTAATATGACAGAGAAACAACAACAGTTTTCAGAAAGACAAATTTCTAATATATTGACAAAACCATTTATTATTATTTATATTTTTAATATATTTGTGGGTGTCAACGAAATGTCTAATTCAGATTTTGAAAAATCAATGTTTATTATTATATTTACCTATAATAGAATATTATACCTATAATTTACCTGTAATAGAAAATGATTAATTTCCTCGGAATGAAATTTCTATTTCTACATTCCCATTTCTCAATAAAAGTGGAACAATTAGGTAAGTATTTGATGTAAAATATCCACTATTATCTTATTTCAATGTATGAGTAGGCCCCCAGTTAAAAAACTTTATTTCTGATTCCCTTGCAAATTTTTGCCTAGGTATTTACTTACGCATTTTATGTGTGCACTTATCAACGGTAAGAATTATGTTTTAATTTTTAATTGCCAATATTTATAATTAACTAGTGCGTTTCCGGCATGCGTTGCAATGCCACTTAAATAAAGAAATTGTTTCTCCCTGCCTGACGTCTCCCGCGGGCGTGCGCACATCAAATCACCAAAGTTTCATTGCATGGATGAATGGTTTAGGAGCATGCCGAGCTCGTTAAGGGACACCAAAGAAACATTCAGTTTTTTTATATTAGGATTTTAGGCATAGATAAGTCTACGCCTAAAATTATTGTTTTTTATTTATTTTATTTTAAAGCAACTTAATTTTTGAAATGTAAGAGATGTAAGAGCTTCGCGCAAATTTTTATTTTCAAATATGTAGATTTTTTTTGTCCAAATTCGCAATTTTTTACTTCTTTTTAAATTAGGATGGCTTTTCAGAGATGAATGAAATTTTCTTATTATTCTTCATGTCGAACAGTTAATTGAATTTGCATTTAAATATTTTAATAAAATATCGACCCTGAGTGTTGTTTATTCACGTAAAACTATCCCGTAAAAAAATAAATTATTTTACTCTTTATGAAAACGCTCCCCAATTTTTTTACCTCGGACCGCCCGCCACTGGCATTTGGATGCATTTTGTGTAATGTTAGCTGACACCCGATATTGCACAGGCTCCCACAACATCCCCAAAGATAACACAGAGAAAACCTCAGAGTCTTCTGTGTGCAGCTAATAATATTAAAAATATATATATAACGCAACGCTCCACACACACATTTGACAACGCAAAACACACATTTGTCACACATTTGCATCTGCAAATTCTGTCTAATTTATTTTCACTAAAATAAAGATTAAATGGTTTCTGCTACATATAAAGGTTTCTCAAAAGTCAACATTATCTCTTGGAGAGCTTATTGGCCAACTCATGAAGGACCGGAGTATCATAATGGATGTGCAAGGAAATCAGGCTACAAAAAAGGACAAAGCGAATACGCAAAATAGTTTCCTGTACAAAGGGATGAAGTCTTATAATACGCTACCAGAAACTTTAAAGTCCACAGTAATTGTAGGGTTCAAGATGTACTATACAAGGACATATCAAAATGGAAAAAATATATTATGCATTCCGTTTTTCCTGTCAAACGACACTTGGGATACAAATTCTGGAGTCAATCATAACCATGTAATAAAGAATATTCATTCTTATTATATATATATGAATATATATTATTCTTTAGTCGGTCCCTCATTGCTGGGGATCGTGACCGCTTCTCCAACTCCATGGTGGACATGCTCCTACCGGAATAACGTACTGGACGCCAGTGATTCTTGGTCATTTCAGCGCATTGGTGAGCACCTCTGCTTCTTCTGCCTTCCACCTTGTCAGTGACCAAATTGGAGTCCTTAGTTTGGCAAGCTACGTGTCCAAAGCATTTTAAAATGCGTTGTAGGCTGATAGTTGAAAACCTTTAGTGGATGTCTAGCTCTTCCAGAACGGATACATTTGGGCATAGTTATATGCTTATTAGCTGTCAATGAAATTCTGAGCATTTTTCTACAGCACCAAATTTCGAAGACGTCAAATTTCATCCGTTTTCTTTCGCTGGCTCAAGGGTCCATATTTCCATACCGCATAAAAATGTGGCGAAAATCAAACCCAGACGAGTTGCATCTTGGTGGTCTTCGTCAAGGCGTCTTCTTTTCACTTCTGTTTCACAACCTCCTTCGACACTTATAGACGCATTATTTGTTCTTACAATGGTGTTTCTCCTGTAGATCACCATTAGTTTTTTTTGTTATTGTTTTTGGGGTGTTATGCCGTGTTTCGCTACCTCCTTCTTTAGCCAACGTTTCGGACAGCGTTACAGTGTCCATCATCAGGGCAGATGATGATGGACACTGTAACGCTGTCCGAAACGTTGGCTAAAGAAGGAGGTAGCGAAACACGGCATAACACCCCAAAAACTCATCTGCCCTGATGATGGACACTGTAACGCTGTCCGAAACGTTGGCTAAAGAAGGAGGTAGCGAAACACGGCATAACACCCCAAAAACAATAACAAAAATACTTTTTGGCCGTGAAAACCTAAAAACAAACCACCATTAGTTTTGTTTTGGCCTTATTGATCAGTAGTCCTAGACTATGTCTTTCTTCCTCTATTTTAGCAAGGAGATGGTTTATTTCTTCTTCAGAAGTACGATAAGGGTAACGTCAAAGATATTGAAATATAAGGAGATGAGTTATCGGCAGTTTTTACTGGTTGGGACCGTGCTTCCTGGTGTAACTATTGCACTTCGAAAAATCAACTAAATTCCGTATTCAAACTATTACCATCAGGTGGTAGTTTCGGTGATAGTCGGGCGAACTTCATAAGATATCTCCTTTTATTTCAGTATCTTTGGATAGCGTCATTTGCACATCGGAGATTTGAGATGTTTTGGCCACCAATTATTCCACCTTTCCATCCATCAAGAACCTTACGCGTATTGTATTCATCATTTTATTAAATAACATGACAGATGACATGGTAATTTTGTCACCAAGCATTAAAGGAATGAGAAAGCTGATAAAGATTTGCGAAGAATACGCTGCTGAATATAACATGGTCTACAACCCAACTAAATCTGTGTTGATAGTATTCAAATCAGGCGCAGGCACCATAAAAGTATTACCCGTCAGCCTAAACGATACAAAAATAGCTGAAAAATTCGAGGTCAAATACTTAGGACACATCATAACAGCGGACCTCAACGACGACTCGGATATTGAGCGACAGAGAAGATCACTGTGCATTAGGGCAAATATGATTTCTCGAAGATTTAACAAGTGTAGCCCAGGTGCAAAAAGGCAACTTTTTAATACGTACTGTACGAGCCTATATACCACCATCCACTTCCTGAGGACATAGATTAAAACAAAAAGTTTATATTTTTATTATTATTATTACTTTCTTTTAAATTTCTTTAACCATGTAAATATTTTTTTATGTATCCTTTTTATATCTTGTCATCATTACTTGATTATTATATACGTATAATATGGAACTCGTGGGACTGCACCACCCTCCCCGAGATCTGGAATAAATGATTAAAAATAAATAAATAAAAAAATAAAATAAATAAAATAAAAATAACGTTGGTGAACAAATGCATCCTTGAAGTACCCTTTTGTTACTTTAAATGTGACCGATTTTTCATAGTCCTATATTTTCAAGCTAACTGTGATTTCTAAATTCAAATAGGATTTTTCCGAAATCGGCAAAACTTAGTGTTGCCATGGTTATGAATAATTTTAGTTGCCCTAATAAATTTCTGCATTTGCTTATCAAACCGTAGGTACTAAATTTATTTATTCACCGCAGAAGGCAGGTATTGTGTGGCCATCGCATGTATATAATCCCTCTCGGGCGAACTAATGATTACCGGACTACATATATACATTTCTCATTACCGGGGAGAGCTGTTGCGCCTGTAATCCGGGATTACAGCGGCGTATCAAATATCATACTTCATAAATAATGCATGCAAAGTTCCTACCCTCGTGTTATGATGTATTAAGGGGGCTTTGTTACACTCAACCTGAAAATTTTCATTTTTAAATTTTCAAATCTAAACGTATCGAAACATTTTTTACAAAAAATTAAAGATTGATTTCGAAGAATTGTTATTTTATCTAGTAAAGGTATTATTAAGTATTGAAGAAATTTGAGTTTTTTTTATCATACAAAAGTAACACTGTTGGTCGATGTGACAACTATTAATTTTCAAACAAAAAATATTATTTCTTCAAAATAGGCAAATTTACTTTGTGGCGTCATCATTAATTTAATGAAAAACAAATAACTTTTTGTAACACCACTATTTTGTACAAAGTTATTTGTTTTTCATTAAAAAAATATTATTTTACAAGGCATATTTCAAACAATATAATCATGCAATATTAAAAATCAATACGTTAAGTATGTTACAAAATTTTAATTTTAGTTTAAATAAAATCATTAAAAAAATCCGAGCTCGTATTTAACATGAAAATTTGGTAAAAACGAGGTGATGGGTCGAGAGAGTCAGGCTGGAGAGGTCAAAAGTTCTCCCTCAACCAGTCTCTCCCGATGCGGCCCGCCACGCAGCAGGGGGGCAAAGGCATTCGCCGCCAAGTCCTGGACAAACCTCACCCGGGCACCTGACTAAAGTGGGACCTTCCAAGTCACCAAACGTAACGAACCTCTTGGAGCGCCGTTTTTATGAAAGATCACCTCAAGGGTGTTTTTTTATCCATAATGCATAATATCTAATTCGTAACTCTTATTTAATTAATAAAATTTAATTTGTCTCTTATAATAATACAATTTCTGCACCTACCTTATAAAGACGCTACTCCCAAATTCAAACACTAGAGATGTTTTCTCTATCGAGTTCGGGTAGTCTCGTTAACAAGAGGTTAATTTATTGTAATTAGTTTTAAGAACCACATGTTTTTCTTTTTTAATCTGTTAAGTATGCAATTTAAATTTAAAAAAAGAAAATTAAATGGATACTTTACATAGTTTTTTTTTTGTAGAATTACTTCTAGAATTTGATTTAAAAATTACATATTTCTGACTGTGTCTGGTTACCCTCTTAACCGCTGATTACCCTCTTATGCTCAACCTGTAGCCCGTGAAAATTGAAAGGTCCGTTTGCCGATTCTATGACCGTTTTGGCTTTTTATCAAACTGTACGAGCCATTATGATAGTTTGCCCATAACTCTTGTTTTTGGAAAACTCACCATTTGGAATCCGTATTACAGCATACATGAAAATTCCCTTGAGCGAGTCCCAACATAAATTCTGGCGTCACATTAATTTTAAATTGGGAATATTAATTGAAAACATTAATTACCTACTTCTCTCTATTGCAACTACTGGGACTGGATACATTAAAAGAAGAATTTGTTCTGACTTATTTTATTTATTTAAAATTGTTAATAATTTGTTGAACTTCCCTGAACTTATTTCGTTGATATGTTTTCATGTATCGAGTAGATCAGTTCGTCACAAATTACCTTATCTTTGTAATAATACAGGATCTAATGCTGAACTATATTCCATTATAAATCGCCTGCATATGCTTTGTAATAAATATGTTGTTGATGATGTGATAAATATTGAAAAATCATCAACGTACAAACATTATTTAATTAAAGCTGTTTGTCAGCGCTTCTCAGTTGGATTATAATCAAATATACTTTGAATGTTTATATTCTTCATCAATGTTTACTTCTTTTTTAAATTTATTATTGTTTTGGATTTGGATTTCTAAATTTATTTTTGTTAAGTACCTACTTAGTTATTTACTTAGTTTACTTAGTTATTTTTTAATTCAAAATACCTTTTAGGTATACATGTATATGAGGTTTTCTTTTTCTACTTTATGCTGTCACTTCAATATGTACTTTTTTAATTTTTTGGCATATGAATATTTTTTCTTAACTATGCATATTCTGTATCCATTTCTAATTATTGTACTTCCTATGTAAAAGCCGTTAATCGGCGTTAATTCATAACAAATAAATTTGTTCAAGAGCTGAAAAGGACTTACAATCGGAATCGGCTTAAAAAAAAAAACAAAATGGGTACCTGGACAAGGATGAAGTAATTAAAGTCCAAAATAACTTTACATGTGTATTTTTTTTTTAATTTATGAAGATGACAGAAATTTTTAAAAGAAATTAGTTAACAATAAAATTAAATTTCTCGAATTACTGTTTTAGTGTCACACACTGTCTGCGAACACTTCCATAAACTCAGGCCAAAGAATGTGAAGATCTTCATTTGGCGATGGTTGTGTTAAAACAAACTCGTTTGGGGTGAAGACCTCTTTGGGCCGTATCTCGAATGCCAGAAGGATCATGGGAAGGTGCCTCACATTGTCACCAGTTCCAGGGTGCTTTCGGCAGATCTCTTCAAAGAAAGATCGCTTCACGAACTTCAGGAATCGGTCGAAAAAATTCATGCAGCGATCGGGAACCCAGAAATCCTGCAATGAATAATTTTAAATTTTAGTTTGAAGCTGAATGTCAGAAACTAATGTCAGGACAGTCTCTGGGAGACCAGGGTCAATTACCCACCATACCAAGTGGGAAAATCCTTCTTTAATCTTCAAATACCCAACACATAATGTCTTCTTTCAAACATTATACTTTAGTCCAGAAACTATGCTGGAGCAGTGAAATTTTTAGTTTTGTTTTGTGTTTATATGAATAACTGCTAGTCGGATTATGGCATTCCCAATTGGGGTACGTTGTTAGACTGAAGTGAGGGGGAGGATGAGGTGATAGCGAAAAGGAAGATTGGTAAATATCTGGCTATTCAGATCTGGTCACTAAACAAAACTTCAACTAACGTTTCAATTTGAATTACAATAGGGCTGTTTTTATGTTAGGTATCCATCGACCACTCTGCAACATGCCGCAAATATACTACAAAATATAATAGGTATTGTATTGTTTTTCAAAATCCCTGGGATTGGGATAACTTGGCGTATGTTCAAGCTTATTTGATCGGTTTTCGGAACAATTCATATAGGTCTCATAGATATCGTTGTCTCCCTTACTACTACGGTTAGAAATATGATCTAGAAATATAAAATACCACGCTTTATATTCAAATCTAAAAACTAACCGCAAAATAATTAAAAAGTCCACTTTTGTGAAACCAAAGTTTCCGACCGCAATTCTAAAAAAATTATGAAACTTTGGGAATTTTTAAAAATTACTTTTACATGAAACGACAAAACAAGTTAATTTGACGATACGGTTTTTAAAGCGGAAATTATCTGACCATCTCACAAAATATGCTCGAGGCCTGGGGGATTAAATTCGTAGTTCATCAGGAATTTGGGAGGCGGGAATGGGTACCGCCGCCCCGGGAACCTTTATTGGATAACCAACACCTCTGTCATAGGTCACCCCAAGTGGTTCGCTACGTTTGGTGATTTAGCAGGGGTGCCCGGGTTCATGGGATGAGGTTTGTCTAGGTCTTGGAGGCGGATGACCAAGACACACTGAACCCCAGATTCCTACCCACTCCTAAACCCTTTTCCTTCCCAGAACTCTCCTCCCCTTCCTTTCCTTGAAAAGACCCTCCACACAGCATTCCCAAAGATGACATAGGCCCTGAGGGAAATAATTTTCCTCAGGGCCTCCTGTGTGGAGCTCATGTAAAAAAATAAAATGCAAGTTTATTATTATGGTATTGTATTTCCAATGAATCCACTAAAAATTTGAATAAATTTATTTGAATTAGGGTATGTGTGAAAGAGAACACGTAAATTAAAATTTCAGCGTGATGTAATAATTTTTGCACGCGATCTTAGAATCCGAAGTCGAAGATCTTTACCACTTTGTCATCCGTAAAACAAATAAATATATTTTTCTCACATCATTGTCCTCTGGAAGTTCGTCTGTTTTGTAATGCAGGACTCTTTCCACAATTCCTAATTTGTCATTCCGGACTCCACAAAGTATGGTTTTTACTCCAATGAATGTCGCTTGCAGCCACCAATTCAAGGTCTTGGAAGTTCTGCAATGGTAAAAGACGCACAAAAATATAAATGGATAAGTCGGTGAAAAACGAGGGCACTGTATGATAGTGTAGGTACGGTTGCCAGATTAAAATATAAAGATATAGTGTTAGTTCAGGTTTACACCACCACCAACTTATACGTGTAGCACTGAAGAGCAATGTTTGATTTTTAGGTCGCAAGGACTGCGATTGGCTGGTTATGTGTCACCATCATCATTAAATTCAAATGGGATGGCGATATACAATATCAAGTAAGTTTAAAAAAGATACAGCGAGTGCTAAATGGGCTTGGTAGGTAGCTATTGTCAGCGACAACACTGGTTTTAAATTTCCATACATACAATATGTGTAGAAAGTAATTTATTAAATTATTTTGTCTTCTTTCTTTATTATATCTTATTCTATGGAAATAACCTAAATAACGTGCAATCAAATCATATTTAATATAAAATGTTTTTAAACATTGTAATACTGAATCCGCCCATGTTGAAGGAGATTAACTTATGCGCGTTGGGTACATCAACGCGTACACTCGTGGGAGATCCCACGCACTTTTTTATGCTCCGAAAGCGACAACTTCTTCCTATCAAAATGCGCCATTAAACAAAGCAATTCAACTGCTAAATGAATCTGTATTGAGCATCGACATCTTCAATGTCACCTACAGAGAATTCAGTTACTATCTTCTGACATGCGTCACAAGATAGTGAAACTGCCTCCTTACACTTTTTTATTTAAATTTTCTAATCTTCTCCATAATATTCTGGTGTAAAACTGTTTTATGGAGAACCTGATAAAATAAATAAATAAGATTCTTATTAGAATTTACTACGACAAAATACCTTTGGATTCCTAGGCCCCAGAAATCTAAATTGATAAACATGCCCTAACGTAAAATCTGGGTATCATATCGACGAGCTGGAGACAAACCAGGTGACCATATTTTTTTTGCACCACAAAGGTTTGAGAATGCTAAAATATGCACGAATATGTGTTGAAATTCATAGAGCAAATTGAGAAATACGTTTGTATGGAAAAAACGCCGCCCGGTTTCCTCGATTTTAAAGGTAATACATAAAAAACATAGACTGACCGATACAGACCAAATATTCAACAATTTTGACGTACTATATATACGCCAAATATACGTTTAAACACTACTAAAGTACATATTTGACCAACAAAACAAATTTCAATAAACACAAAATATCGTACTAGATGTACTAGACAAAGACGTACTAGATATACGCCAAATATACGTTAACACTACTTAACTACATATTTGACCAAAAAAACAAATTTCAACAAACACAAAATATCATACTAGATATATTAGACAAAGACGTACTAGATATACGCCAAATATACGTTAAAATACTACTAAAATACATATTTGACCAAAAAATCAAATTTCAACAAACACAAAATATCACAGACCACTTAGACAAGCGTACAAAGAAAACATAAAAACTCCAACGGTAAATACACGCTTTGGACAAAAACACTATAATTATCATGCTATAAAAGCATTCAACAGTCTTACACTTGAAAATAAAATTGAGGAAAACAAAAATAAATTCAGACACAAAATAACAAAATGGATTAAAGAACAAAAAAGACAATTTTACCGAAATTTCATAACATGAAATAATAAAACATGAAAAGAATAACACGCAACACACAAAAAAAAATATAAAACACATATCACTCAATATATGCCGATTTTTTAAAATTAATTTTGTATTTTTAATTTTACTTTAATTTTCACTTTTATTACTTTAATCTTTAGAAAGTTTTTGTTTTTTATTTATTATAATTTTATGTTTTTTATAGTTACCAACATTATATTTTTTCTTACCGAAATTTGATATGTATAAAAAAAATCTTGTTTTATAAAATGGGGGCCTCAGCACGGGTAAGTCACCCAGTGAGGCCAATATTACCAGTTCATACTTAGAAATGTTAAATATTGCATCAAATCAATAAATAAATTTCCAGTACGAACTGTGTTTCATCACCATTATGAATTTCTGATGACGATATACGATGTCAGGCTAAGAGAGACAGAAAACGTGCTAAGACCAGAACCAAAATGTAAGTAGCGGCATTGATTTCCATTCAAACCTACATAGAGAGCATTCTATGCCCTATGATTAAAATACTCGAGAAAGAATAAATTATGAAACTTTAAAATGTTTGATCAACTTCACCATAAGTAAGGGAAAATTGAACAACATAGGGCACACCTCTTCAACAAGACTACATAATTACCTGAAGACATTTTCCTGATATTCGTTGATGGTACTGGTGTTGGTATTTAATTTGGCAAACGGCAGTTTCTTAATTTCCTCCAGGACGTGTTGGTTGGAGTGCTTGTGAGGTTGGAATCCCTGCTCCAAGGAGGTTCCCTCCGCAAGGATTCCACTCATCTGTCCAGAATAGATCAGGCGATGTTTGTTCAGATATGCCTCAAATACACAGGCGAAGTATGAATTCTCTTCGACAGGAGATTCCGTGTCTGGCTCCCTCGTTGGATCGTCTAAAAGAGAAAACGCCTCGGTTAGTGCGGGACAAAAATCATCATCTTTTCTCCGTGCGCCCAAGTCCTGCTCTACTCAGACCCGAACCCTCCTCGCTTAGCCTTTGGACATCTTTCCCATTTGGAATTCCCACCAGTATTTCATGCTGAAGTCGGTCTTCCTACATTAAGGCGAAGGTTAATGCTATTTTCGATTCATCTTTACCACAAATTGGTTAATATTTTGAAAAACATAAAATATATTTTAGATAAATTGAAGCTTTTCTTATCGTTTCCCTTGAATAGAATTAAAATAAAATTTGTAATTACTCTATAAACAAAATATATCCGTAAACTACTAAGAAATATATTTTTTCATTAGAAATGTATGAACGCATGTAAGAAATTACTTTGAAAAAACACAATTTTCTGGCTAAGATTATCCGTGACAGTTTCCCTTATTAACTTTATTTCTTTATTATTTAATTATTTACAAAATAAAATTCTTTTAAATCACTTTGGCGCTAAAATCGACCATTTCTAGACTCTAGATTTCTATATCTTCATACGTTACGTATGACACACAAAAACATAAGCAAATAATAAACGCACTTTTGTCTTGTAAATTCATTGTAAATTCCATAACCTGTGCCTGATATACCTAAGTGTGTTCGCTTACGTAAATATTTACCAAACAAGAGTTCATAAATAAGTTATAGTAAAACGAAGAATACTAATTTTTGGTTTGAAATAACAATATTACCTGACAGCATGTACTGTTCAAATTTATGACCCCAGGAACTCGACGGCGACTTGTTATTAGTTACAGATGGATTGTCAGCTGGCCACAAGCGGGATATATACAAGACGCCTCGGAAAAGGCAGCCGGTTACTCTGTAAGGCGATTTTTTCTTGTATGGGGTGCAACATAACTTACGAAATATCCCCTGATTTGCCACAAAAGGCACTTCTTCGAGGGATATCTCACTGGAATCCAGCACATTTAAGCTCTCTCTGTGATCCTTTAAAAAATACTGCATGAATTTCAGCTTTGTATCAATGCTGGCGTGCTTTTCAGCAAGATGTATTTTGTGATTTAAATCGAATTTAACAGGAACGTCTTCAAAGGTAGAGTTGATGTATTTTAGCTGGGAAAAATCATTCAGATATACTTGCTGAGGCCCGATGCTGTAAAATCCAATTTTTTTCGGTTCGGAGAGTTTGCCGGGTCCGTTTTTCTCTTCACAGGGATTAGGATACGTTTCCGACTCCATTTTTTACTAAGAAACCAGCAATTTTGGGCTGATGTGAAATATTCGTGTCAACTTAACCTCTTTCTTCAACATTAAACTAATTATGTTATTATTTTTGTACACACCACACTATAATTATTTAAATAAAGAAACTGAATGCTAACACCGTATTTTTTTTTAAATCGTAGTATTGTTGTTTGCGCCGTTCGCGGTTATTTCTGTTGCGGTATTGCCATCTGCAGAAATAAAAACACCTTGAAACTCGAAACGAACTTTCTATAATTTCTGGGGGATATAACTTCGTGTGAGATCTGGGAAATTTGTATTTCCAAATTTCGACACAACGAAACGAGTTTTAAAGTAGGTTTACCATTACCATTATCATGTTTTCGACATACTTTATTAAATAAAAAAAAATTATAATCTACATATCTAACAGTGGCGCGCACTCCACAAAGGTCAAGAAGCCGTGCCTCAAACGTCCCACATTGCCCACTCCACTGCCGTACCCCAAACTGCCCACATTGCCCACTCTGCCCACACTGCTCACACATCCCATTTTGACCACACTGCCCACATGCCCACACTGCTCACACTGCCAACAATGCTCACACTGCCCACACTGCTTACACTTCCCACACTGCCCGCGCTTCCCACACTGCTCACACTGCCAACAATGCCCACACTGCCCACACTGCTTACACTGCCCACACTGCCCACGCTTCCCACACTGCTCACACTGCCAAAAATGCCCACACTGTCCACGCTTTCCACACTGCTCACACTGCTAACAATGCCCACACTGCCCACACTGCTTACACTGTCCACACTGCCCACACTGCACACGCTTCCCACACTGCTCACACTGCCAAAAATGCCCACACTGCCCAAACTGTCCACGCTTCCCACACTGCTTACACTGCCAACAATGCCCATACTGCCAACAATGACCACACTGCCCACACTGCTTACACTGCCCACACTGCCCACGCTTCCCACACTGCTCACACTGCCAAAAATGCCCACACTGCCCACACTGTCCACGCTTCCCACACTGCTTACACTGCCAACAATGCCCATACTGCCAACAATGACCACACTGCCCACACTGCTTACACTGCCCACACTGCCCACGCTTCCCACACTGCTCACACTGCTAAAAATGCCCACACTGCCTACACTGCCAACAATGACCAAACTGCCCACACAGCCCACACTGCCAACATTGCCCACACTGCCCACACCGCCAACAATTTCTACACCGCCAACAATGCCCACATTGCCCACACTGCCATAATGACCGCACTGCCCACACTGCCCACATTGCCAACAATGCTACCCTAAACAAAACGAACCACAAAACAAATTTCAAATCATACGTGCAGTTCACACGCGGTAGAAGTGAAACCTTCAGAAAACTAAACTTGAGAGAATGATACGTGTAGGGTTTATTTATTATAATATTGTTACCAACGACCAAGTTTATCTGATCGAAGATTGTTCCCAAGTTTAATAATTATTTTACGTTTTATTCTACGAAGCACCGCACAAAGGGCCGACAGACCACGAAGCATCACACAAAGAGGACGGATTAGTCTATCTCATTATTTCGCAGGCTAAATCCTGTAGAAATATGTGTTTGTCTCTTTTTGGTGTAGCTCGTTTCCGTTTCACCGAGTTCACAGCGGTGCTAAAGAAGTTTTTACTTCAATAAAAAAAATATTTATAATCTTTTTTGATAGCTGAACACGTTTTTTCATTTCAATATAATTATTATAAATATATACCATATGTTGGGGAAGTTGAAAAATACTTCTTACATTCAAATTTATTTTTTTGTCAAACCACAGTTTTAAAATTTCACGCATTTTGACAGTTTCGGCCATGTTTTTTTTTTCTTTTATAAATTTAGCAATTTTTTAATATTGTTTTACGTATCCATAAAATATGGGATACACAGAAAAATATGCGCGCACAAAATAGCTCTCTAACACTAAAAGCTGTTTAGACGTCACCTTAATAAAATTTGGAGGTATGGTTTTTTGAAGGACGGCGGGAAATTTCCAAACCAAAGGCTTAAAAATTTCTGAATAGCAGAACGCTCCAGAGCAACTGAATTTTGAACTAAACTGAAATGAAATGATAAATCCTTCGAATACAAAAATACCCTAAGACCAAAAATGGTTTTGCAGATGGCCACACTACTCTCGTTATAAAATAATAACCGCGAACCGCGCGAACAACAATATTTACTCACTAGTTATTATTTGAAAGTTTTAAAAATTGATCAATAATTTTAAGTGTTTAGTTTGTGTTTTCCGTGTTTAGTGATGTGTAAATATAATATAATATAATTATTTTGTAGCCCCTAAGTGTTTTTATATACAAGAACTAGCCATAATTGGTACGAAGAAGAAGTTTAGTTATTTACATCAACCCGAAAATTGTTGTTGAGTTCGGAAAAAAAATAGAGAGAATGGACACGTTCAATTACCCTAATGAATCTGAACTCCGAAACGGACACGCCAAACTCTCTGAACCCAAAAAGATCGGATTTTATAGCATCGGACCATATCCAAACTACTCGTATCTGAATGATTTTTCCCAGCTGAAATACGTCAACTCTACCTATGCAGACATTCGTGTTAATTTCAACTTGGACCATAACATGCATCTAGCAAAAAGGCGGAAGATCGGTGCTGATACAAAACCGAAAGCCATGCAGATTTTTTTAAAGAATAACAGAGATTGCTTGGACGTTCTTGATACTAGTGAGATATCGCTCAATGATGTGCCTTTTGTGGCAAACCACGAGCTGTTTCGGAGGATCAGTTACGCTCCATACGTGAAGGACGAACCTTACAGAATCAGTGCTTGTCTGTTTCGAGGGGTCTTGTACATAGCCCGCTTGTGGCCCACGGAAAATCCGCTGGATTGGCCTAAAACGTCGACAAAGCGGTCACTCTTAAGTTCCCGGGGTCACAAATTTGAACAGTACATGCTGTCAGGTATTAAAATTATTTTAAACGAACAATCTAAACAATTAATTTTATTTTGACTTCTATTTTTGTACTCTTCGTATTCTCGCAGCGGGAACGCGGAGGTCTTAGTAAAATGTGTGAGAACAGAATCGAACCCCTGCAATACACAGGTCACAATGCGAAAATTTATTTTCGATTACATTGTATTATTGTTTATTGTCAAAAGATCAACTTCCTCGTGAAATTTTGGCTGCTATTCGAGAGGGAAGGCTTTAAGAAAAAACTGGACAGCGTTTTGTCTATGCAAACCCCAATTCCTCCCTGGATTTTAAAAATAGTGCAAAGTTTTAAAAAATTTCATGTAGATATCGACCAGAGGCGTGTTGGACGTTTTGCTTTTTTTGATAAGTTACTTCTGAAAGGAGTTAGGACCCTCTAAGAATCGTCAACATTGCCTATTTTGAACGCCATCAATAGACGTTCAGTATACAAACTATACAATGTACTATTTTAAAAAGCTAAACGTAGAGACATAGAATATATTCTTCTTACACACGTGGTAAAAAAATCTAATAATCGCTCCAGTTTTGGAGGAGAAACATCGGGAATACAAAACCTCCAAACGCAGAGAAACGTAGAGACATAGAATATATTCTTCTTACACACGTGGTAAAAAAATCTAATAATCGCTCCAGTTTTGGAGGAGAAACATCGGGAATACAAAACCTCGATTTTGCCTGAGATGCAGTTGTCGCTGTTACCCCTTCGAATACGAAGCAATCATGGGGACAATGACAGCAACGTTTGGTACAATACATATTATTTAAGTTTCTCGGCGACCGGTTTCCTCGTACCAGGAGAGGCCGGGTCTGCAATGGACGGGGGCCACAGAAATAACCCAGGGCAAGGAGGCACGGAGAAGAAGTGACGTTTAATGTTCCCCACTAACCATGTCATTTTCTCTCTTTCAGATAGTCCAACGAGGAAACCAGACACGGAAGCTCCTGTCGACGAAGATTCATACTTTGCCTGTGTGTTTGAGGCATTTCTGAACCAACATCGCTTGATCTACACTGGGAATATGGGTGGAATCCTCACGGAGGGAACCTCTCTGGAGGAAGGCTTCCAGCCTAACAAACACTCCAACCAAGATGTCCTGGAAGAAATTAGGAAACTGCCGTTTGTCAAAATAAACACATTCAGCAGTATACACAATGATTGTCAAAAACATTTCTTCAGGTAAATTCTAGGACGGGTTGTTTCGCAGACTTATAAAAATTCATCAAATTTAAAAGTTAAAATTCAAGTTCTATTAAAGATCTATTCAAGTTCTGTTGTTATTTCACCATGGGTCGGTTATTTCACAGGACTTGAGGCCGTCCTTAATATCGTTCACACTGAAGAGACAAAATCAATAGAAGTAGATTTGGGAGGCGGGTGTGGGTACCGCCGCCTCGGTAACCATTTATTGGATAACCAACACCTCTGCCATAGGTCATACCAAGTGGTTTGCTACGTTTGGTAACTTAGCAGGGGCGCCCGGGTTCATAGGGGTGAGGTTTGTCCGGGTCTTGGCGGCGGACGCATCTGCCCACCAATTGCGTGGCAGGCCGGATTTGGAGAGACTGATTGAGGGTGACATTTTGACCTCTCCAGCAGGACTCTCTCGGAACATCGACTTGCACCGCGGGAGGGATGGATTCATGTGTCATACCCACCCACCCCTCATACGTTTTTCCTTCCCAAAACTTCTTCTCCTCCCTTTTCTAGAAAGACCCTCCATACATCAACCCCAAAAATGACGTCGGCTCTGAGGGGAAATATTTTCCACTGGGCATGTGGAGCTGATGTAAAAAAAAATCACTTCATTCATCCATATTCCAACTTTACTCTTATCGTCTTTTTCCCTTAGAAAATAAATATCACCTTTCGAGATACACCTGCATTTTAGACAATAATATATGAAGACATATCGTATCCTTCTTCAGATATTTTGATATTTATATAAATAATACAATAAATACATTTTGTTCCATTTTTAACATTGCAGAAGTACCAAGATGTTGAATTGGTGGTTACAAGCCACCTTCATTGGAGTCAAAACCATTCTGTGTGGATTCCGGAATGACAAATTAGGAATTTTGGAAAGAGTCCAACGCTACGAAACGGATGATCTACCAGAAGATAACGAAGTGAGAAAAATAACCTTTTTATTTTAAGGACGACCCCTGTGTTCAAGTGGTAGAGATCCTCAGCTTAGGATCTTAAGATCTCGGGTTAAAATCCCAGCATGACCAATATCAGGGGGTATTTCACCATGCCTTGATAGGTTATCTGAAGCCAAATAATCATACATTTTTGATTTGTAATTGTTCACGATTTATTTATTTGTAAAGTCCAATTTAGGTACTATTCGGTACTTGAACATGAGGCCCTGAGGAAAATAATTACCCTCAGGGACCATGACATCTTTGGGGAGGTGGAGGTTCTTTATTGTGGTCTTGAAGAGACCCATGTTGTAGTAGGGGGGAAACAAAGAAGCCGGCAAATATTCGCAAGTAATCGTAGAAAGGACTCGTTTTCATGTGACGAATGTCATCTGTGTACAAATATTGAGCGCGTATTGGCCTGTTGCACTGATTTATTTTTTTTACATGAGCTCCACACAGCAGGCCCTGAGGAAAAAAAATCTCTCAGGGTCTATGTCATCTTAGGAGATGCCGTGTGGAGGGTTTTTTAAGGAAAGGAAGGGGAGGAGAGTTCTGGGAAGGAAAGGGGTTTAAGGGGTGGGTAGGTATCTGGGTTTCAGTGTGTCCTGTCATCCGCCTCCAAGACCTAGACAAACCTCACCCCATGAACCCGGGCACCCCTGCTAAATCACCAAACGTAGCGAACCACTTGGGGTGACCTATGCCGAAGGAATCAATGACGCTAGTTCTTCGGAGCATCTTCCATTGAAACACCGGTAGAAGAAGGACATCATCCCCACCCGACCCACTCTAAAGATTGCAAGTCGTCTGATAAAATAGAAGAATCTATCAAATGGACCATTTCTGCGTAGATTCGAGGGTTTTTTTTAGGTATATTGGGGCTCCAAACAAAGGTGGCTGCCGAATTCAACCATGAGACTCAGTTGCGATTTGTACAGGATTAGCCGTTGTGTAATTGTGTATTATTAACGTATCTGCGGGTCCTGTAGAACTGTATGTAGAGTACGCCCAGCTTCTGAGAGGCCAACTATTGGTTGACGAGCTGGTCACCTAGAGTTACACCAAGCACATCAATGGAAGGCCTTTTATTGTATTCCAATTTTTTTAAATATGGTTGTTTGTTATCCTACGGATAGTCGAGGGCACCCACCACTTTCCCGAACCGTTTTAAGGACCAGATTGGTCCCTCTATCGGTTCTCACATCAAGACTCTACATTTATTTTTTAAACGAAGCTACTTTGAAATGATTCTAAAAGCCCCCGACTGTCCCTACATGGCACAACATACAATTAAACATACCAATTTTTTTTATCCTACGGATAACCAATCGAAAAGGTGGTGATAAACCCACTACATTTACTTGCGTTATTCACACAAACACAGAAAACACAAAATTTCACTTCCTCAGCGAAGTTTCCGTAAAATATATAACTTTTGATAGAATACCCTGATGAGTTGGCCATTTGAAGATAAAAGGAGGAATCTTCGTCTTGGTATGGTGGAGAGTCGACCAGGGTCTATCAGAAACTGTTCTGACGCAGAGCCACTCAGTTTCACATTAAAATTTTAAATTATTCATTGCAGGAATTCTGGTTTCCCGATCGCTGCATGAATTTTTGCGACAGATTCCTGAAGTTTGTGAAGCGGTCTTTCTTTGAAGAGATCTGCCAAAAGCACCCTGGAAGTGGTGACAATGTGAGGCACCTTCCCATGATCCTTCTGGCATTCGAGATACGGCCCAAAGAGGTCTTCACCCCAAATGAGTTTGTTTTAACACAACCATTGCCCAATGAAGATCTTCATATTCTGGGGGCAGACTTTATGGAAATGTTCACAGACTCAAACTAAACGTAAAAACAATTTCAGAATTTTTATAAAAAACGATTTAACAATAAATATTACATTATTTTATTAAATTTAAACAATAAATATCATATTATTATCATTATATTTAAAGATTAAATATTCTATTGTCATTAAATTTCGTCATTAAATATTACATTATAATTGAATTTAAACATCAAATTGTATTTTATCATAATAAAAAACTTTAAAAATGATTTTTTTAAGTAAATTTAATTACATCATTATTTTCCCTTTATCCTAATCCCAGTAAAAGTGATCAATTAACATGTATCCAGCAATTAACAATGTACTAAGGAAAGGATAATACATAGGATATAAGAATAATATCAAAAGCAATAGCTAGCTTAACGCTCATAATTAAAATTTACGACTGATGTTTTTTTAAGTTCCTCACATTACTTATGGTAATTAATGCTCACGGGAGTTCTACTACGTAACTGTTCGTAGCGACCGTTACATCTGTAAGTTTATTTGAGGTAAGATATTTGTGCATAATGGGTTATTATATTTTGTGCCTAAAATTTGAAAAAAAAAACGACAAAGTTATTTTAATTAAAAAAATAAATAAAATAATGTTTAGCCCATTACCAGTTCGGCCCTTCTCTGTAGAACGCTCACCCTCCCCCCGATCGCTGACCGGTAACCCCAACTCTATCCCCTCTTCCCGCCGGCGAAAAACGGAAACGTAAAAAAAATTTTTTTTTGGAAAATAACACTTTTTCTGGATAAAATCAGTATTCTTGTAGACTTACTTGTATTCATAAATTTGATTTTTTTTTTCATTTTTGTCACCTATACGCAGTTTTTAATAACAAACGAAAAAAGGTAAATTATTGTTAAAAAAAAAATTAATACCATAATTTAAAAATCCATGTTTTAGTATTTTTCTGATTTTAAGTGCATTTTAGCGAGCCAATGACCATTTTTTTCAAATAAATTTAAATGCAGTTCTCATTTTCTTTGTAAGACGCAACTTTTGAGACCCAGGGCGTTCCCTAATTCAAAAGTTGAAATAATTGACATACCCTATTATTATACACCCCTTGCCTTGCCTTGATTGACGGATTTGGGTGCCTCGATGTCGGTAGACAAGTAAGTCTGGAAAGGTCATTTTGGACAATACCTGTATAATCCACGTGATCTGCTTCTTCAGGTTCAGTGATCATTAATTCCTGTGTAAGGACAAATCGGCGATTTCCGAAAAAGTATGTAAATCATCCATGCAGTACGATCCCCAAGTATGTTGCACGTGTTATCAAAGGACGTAGGTATCGGGACACTAAAAATTGTGAGGTCTATCATACACGGTGTTCATTAACCCTAGATTCATAAACACACAACTCTCATACACCCTGAAGTAGTAAAGCACTCATAGAGCGCAGAGCGAAAGAGATGACAATGCGTGCGTCTCAGTACCCTCCCGACATGGTTAGAGCTCAGTGTGGCGCCAGGGATCTTGGCGCGTAAACGTGTAGTTGCGCAAATACTACGCCTAAGGTGTCTGAGGTACACATGTTTATGAATAGTGTAACAATTTTGTTAAGATATACTATGCTACTTTTTTGGTATGTTGAATATATCCATAGTCAATTCGTTTGTCATCCACGTCCACAAAAATAGTCGTAATCAAAACTAACCACTGACAAGGAGAGCTTTTGTCAAAGAAGTATCAAATAAGTTGATCGAGCCTTGGTTACGGCGTCGCCGTGAAATACCAACTTTGAGGCGATGCCTAAAACGGAACATAATGCGATTTTAAGCGATACTTTGCCTGATGTACCAGCCGATCCTAGAATACACACCAGGAAGCTATGCAACTTCTGTTGTTACAAAAAAAAAACGTGTGACTAGATTTATCTGCACTCTTCCAAACGTCTCATGCGCATGGAACATCGGGGAAATTTGTGCTTAGAATGCTCTGAATGATCTCAAAAATTGTTTTTTAATGTATTGATCTCAAATAAACCTTCCTTTTATTAATGTAATGTTGTATTATTTATTATTATTATTATAGTTTAAAAATTTGGTACACTTAAAAATAAGGTGTGTCACAGACATACGTTTATGAACATTGTAACAGTAAATATAGTTTATGAATCTAGGGTTAAATACAAGAATAATAATTATTGACAATCGGTTTCGATTTATGCCTGGCGTGATTAATGATACAATAAAAAATATGGTTAAAAAGCTGCGCACTATCACTCGGTAATAATACGTACTTAAGTAGATGATTTATTGCGGAAGCAATTTAATATGACTTATGTCTGCAAAAATTACCTCAAAACCATCGGACACGTGTTATCTACTTTAAAATTAACACCGAATCCTAAATTATTGGTTTAAGAAAATATTTAACGAGAAGAAATCGAAAGGAAAATCTATTCTCCTTCAACGATGATTATCGATCGAAATGAAAATCTATTCTCCTTCAACGGAAGCAATCTCCCGAACAGGCCTTCCATTGATATGCTTGGTGTAACTTTAAGTGACCAGCTCAGATATGGGGCACCATCGAAGCCAGAGTTAAGTTAGACTCTCAGAAACTTGGCATACTGTACATTGGAGGTTATCCACCACATACCCGCCCTGGTATAAGTAACATATGGTTACTCCTTCAAGGCTCTCGCAAGATACTAATTTTTTTTTGTTAAACGAAGCTACATTTATTTATTTTTGAACGAATCTAGACCTCCAGTGTCCCTGCATACGTTGTTAGTAAGCAGTATGCAAGTGCTTAACAGGAAACAAAATGCAAAAATATGTTAGTAAAGCAAATATGAATTAAACAGGGCAAAATGAGAAAAAAAAAATAAACTCATTCATGAGACTCCGTGAGGCGGCATTGCATCGTGTAAAAAAAACCTGCAAGCACTTGTATAAAATGGAGAACATAAAAAATACAATAATTCTCAAATCATTAGGCAAGAACCAACAAAAAATGTGAATGGCATTCGGTCTGACCATAAACCACACTTAGCTTCCGTGTCCCTTAGCCAACCACTCAGTGAAGCCTCAAAGAATGTTAACTGAATATTTGGGGTAAAATACCCGAAGACTAAAAGAAAATTCAGCATTGAGTAGTCGGAGGCAGGACAAAGGACAGTCAAGGTCGCCTGATCAAGCCTCAAGCCTACACATGTCATTGGGGGAGGCGCAAAGATTTGAGAGGGACCTGCAAAACAGATAATGTAAGTAAATATGAAGCAGGAACGAGGTCCATCACACCCCCATACGGGGATAGGGAAATAAAATAATAAAAAATAAAAGTTGGAGTTCAGTTCATCCAGTAAAACAATGAAAAAGTTAAAGACAAATATAACAAAACAAGGAACATGACCTAAATAACAGGTACTAAAGTAATTATTAATAGAACAAATCGCAAGACAACTATATAATTTTTTTGAAAATATAGTGAACAAAATAGATAAATAAAATATTGCAAAAGAATTAACTATTGTATACAATTAACTATTATATATTTATATATAAATAAAGAATAAACATAACGCAAATATGTAAAATACAATTGAAAAATATAACAAATAACTAATAATAAAATAACAAATAACAGAAACACAAAATACATATTACATAACAAATAAATCCAAGCAGTAAAGGAATCATAAAGAGTGTCCGTGGATTCAAAAGCAAAATACACCTGGTACCTAAGTAATTTTACAGCTAGTCAGCGACTCTAAGAACAGGCCATCTCTCAACCCAGACTTTCGTGAATTTCCTCAGGCACTCAAAGTTTACCTTATTCGAAACGAGATCTGTATTCCAAACAGGTCTCGTAATAACCTGCAAACCATCAATCATTTCATCTCGAGCATCCGTCAAAATCTCACAGTGCCACAAAATGTGCTCGGCTGTTTGGTCAGTATCACCACAAGCGCAATTGGGATGGGATGATAGAGTCAGTCTGTGAAGTCTACCTCTAAACTCTCCATGCCCAGAAAGCAATTGGGTGATGTGGTGGTCCATTAAAAGATATGCCCCTTCCATTCTGATTTTAACTGATGGAAAGAAGGAGAAGGTCCATCTTCCCATATTCGATCTATCCCATCTCATCTGCCATTCACTCAGCGTTCTTTTTCTCATCATCTTTAGAAGTTCAGGGAGAGGCACTGCTCCACCAGGTATTAATTCAATACCAAGGTGGTTTACAGGTCTTCCTCTTTTCAGACACTTCTTTGTCAAAACTTCCCTAATTTCTAAATCTATTGGCAAAATGCCGGCCAAAATCGGCAAAGCATCCGATGATACTGTTCTGTAGGCTCCTGAAAGCGCCAGTAAAGGGATTCGCTGGCTCCTCTTAAGCGCTGAATGAATGAGTGAATTACCCAGTCGATGTTCCCATACACAGGCACCATATGAAACTTGTGCCACATATATGCATGTGTATAATAGACGGAGCGCAGGGAAACGTAAACCCCATTCAGCAGTTGAGACTCTTCTCAGTTTTAAGAAGAGAGCCTGGGCCTTACTAGAAACGCTTTTAACGTGAGTCAAGAACGAGGACGATCTGTCTAATGTAACGCCTAGATATTTAGTACTCTCAACGAAACGGATTGCGGTATCTCCCATTTTTATGAAAGGGTTTCTACCTCTACTGAGGGAGCCTTTCATAAGGAGACCCACGGTCTTATGGGGAGCAAAAGTCAGTCTGTTTTCCTTTCCCCAGTTAAGAATCATATTCAAACCTTCTTCAGCTTTATTTTCAACTTCTTTTCTACTGTTCCCAGAGACCAAATACAATTTGTCGTCTGCGTAATCAATCGCAATAGTGCCTTCAGGTAAGGGTAACCTGGAGGAGTCATCGAATAAAATATTCCAGAAGTCCGGTCCAAGGACCGAACCCTGAGGACAACCCATGTCCACATCTCTTTCAATGATGCAATCACCAAAGCAAATTATAATTTTTCTATCTTTAAAATAATCGCAAGATATTTGAAAAATTTTTCTTGGACAATTACGATTTTTTAATTTAGTCAAAATCATCGCCCACCATGCATTATCGAAGGCACCAGTTATATCTAAGAAGATACCGATTACGTACCTCTTTGTGCAGACCTTCACCCAGTCAAGCGCAGTCATAATGGCGTGCTCCGTGGACTTACCTGGGACGAATCCATATTGATGTACGTATGATGGTGTCAATGTTTCTCGTAGACGATTTTGAATAAGTTTTTCCAATATTTTCCCCAATACAGGAAGAAGTGTTATTGGTCGATAAGCTTTAACATCAGTTCTTTCTTTGTCGTTCCCTTTAGGTATGATCCTGAGCACGCCTTTCTTCCATACAGAAGGGAAAACTCCCCTTCTCATACACGTTTCCATAACCTGAAAGAGTTCTTCCTTGGCATGGATCCATACATACCTCACGATTATACTATTCAGTTTGTCATGCCCTGGTGCCTTCCTAGGACCCAAACCCTTAATTATAATTTCTACTTCAGCTCTAGTTACTTTAGAAATTCTTTCCTCCTGGGAGAGGATTGGAGGAATCCGTGATTGATTTCTAATCTGTTGGTGGTGGTCGCTTTCCCCAATGACTGAATCTAAGGGAACTAGCTTTCCCAGAAGTGTATTGAGAGTAGTCGCCACGTTAATACTCTCAACATTCCCGTTATCATTGTCGATAACACTAGATAAAAACCGATCAGAACCTTTACCCGTTTTTTCAATGGCGCTACGAATATCCCATGGGTTAGAGTTACCAACTTCTTTAACCCAATTATGCCAAGCAGCTCGTTTTGCCAAAAGTACAGCCGATCTGAAAGCTCTACGAGAGCTACTAAGTTGTCTCCTAAGGGTGCATGTCTCCTCCTCCGTACATCCAACCCGTCTAGAGACACCTAAAGCTCTGTAAGCCCTCTTAAAGGCACCCTTGAGCAAAGTCAGCTCAGTCGACCACCACGGAGACCTAATAATCGTCTTTGGGTTTGTTCTTCCCAGAGCCGATTCAGCAGCTGATACTACGGCTGCATTGAAAAAATTCCCCAAATTGTCCGGATCTCTTGCTGCTACGTCATGAAAACCCCTTAAAGTATCACGCAGAGCATCCCCAAAGTTATCCCAATTCGCCCGAGTGGTTCTGAAGTTCCAGGAGGATCTCGGAACTTCGGTCTTCTTGACACCCACTGTATATGTTATTAATCTGTGATCAGAATTAATAGCACATTCGTGGACCTTCCATTTAGAAATCTTGGCCGCAATTGATCCAGAGCAAAGAGTTAAATCAATATTGCTCTCGCCATGTGTGTTACTGAAAGTAAAAATACTACCAGATTCATTTATTAAAGAAAGACCTTGCGCCGCAATAAGGTCTTCGACGGCGTCTGAGCGTTCCGTCCGTGCTTCAAAAGTGTCAAACCACATTGGTGAGCGAGCATTAAAGTCTCCTCCAATAACTATGTTATGTCCTTTAAGCACGTTTAGCGCGCGCGTCAGGCTCAAGATATGAGGTCCTACTGGATTATTATATTTGAAATAGACTGAAATTAAAATAATTTCAGTATTTCCAAAATTAAGTGAAACACAAGTTTGGTATTCGTTTGACAGTCCCACCAGAAGGAGGGGACTGATTAACGAAATGTTAACAAGGACTCCCGCCCCCGGTGCTGTGCCAATTTCGAGTACCGCACCCGGATATTGAATAGGCGTTCTACCTAACCAGGTGTATTGCTCCTGAATGAGTAATATGTCAATTTTTTTCTCAGTCATAACCTTCACAGCCTCAAGCGTGGCCAATCGAGACCTCTGAAGATTAATCTGACCAAGAGAGAGAATGTTGTTAATAGCCATAGTCAGTAAATCTAACTTGAGCTTCGATAGCAGCTATTTGTGCAGGGCACAGCCGATCCCCAGTAACATGTGCAGCAGGTTTTTTAAATCTCGTGCAGGTTGCACATACAGCAGCTTGTGCTTTCTTGGGGCAATTCTCCACATCGTGACCAGTAGCTGCACAGTGGCGACAAGTGGAATGCTCCTGCGTGCATGATTTACTGATATGTCCATATTGTTGGCACTTAAAACAACGGGTAGCGCCAACATAGTCCCGAGCACGGCAGGCATTCCACCCAAGAAAGCACATACCACTGTCAATTAGAATTTTTCTTACCTCAGGGTGACACGTCAGGATCATATTCATTTTGGGGGTATCTCGTTTTCCAAAAAGTGAGACTCGTCTCATAGTCCTCAAATGGTCCTCTTTAGAAATATTACACTTACCGGTTATGTTATTCTGATAAATCTCTTCAAAGAGAGCAGTGTCCAAAGAAGAATCTCCCTTTGGAACATCATATAGTACAATCTTGGGAAGACGGCCTTGTGGACTTACTAATTTTATACCTGTTGCTGATAGTTTTTCGACTGCTTTTTTTATGTTACTAACTCCCAGCGAAGTGGTCGTTTGTAGGGCAATACCCCCGCCTTTAATTTTTTTAGTGCGAACAACTTGAAATCCATCTTCGCGAGGATTTAGAACAGTTGTTAATTTTTTTTGTAGTTCCTCAGATGTTTTACCCTCCGGGACGGTAGGGTAAAATAAAATAGTCGGCTGAAGGGAAGGTGTGGGTCGTTCTGTTCCATTCAAAAATAATTTCTTAGATTGGTTCTCTCCACTAGATGCAGCACTTGCATACGTTTTCTTCTTTGTTTGTACAGAAGTTCCCGCTGTTAGATTGTTCGATTTATTTATTAAAATATCAATTTTTTCAGAAATGTTTAACTGAACGTCTAATACTTTTGAAAGTGTTTCCGCTTTAGAAATGGCTGCTGCGTGAGAGATGGCTAGAGAGGTAAGGTACCTCCTCATCTCTTCAATCGAACCAAGAATGGAGGAACGATCATCCTTCTTCATCTTCCCGTCAATTACGGTACGAGAAATGGATAACATTTGTTCAAAAATAGGTTGCAGTATTTCTACTGAAAAATTGTCATCTGGTGTATTTTCAGAATTTTTGGATTGGTCGATAATTGGATCCATGCCCGTTTTGTCCACATCATTATTTTTGTTCTTCTGATTAATGTTTCCAGGAATAGACGCTGAAGTTGATGCAGAGGATTGTCGTACATAACTATTAATATTAGTAAGACTAGGAAAGTCATCATCTTCAGATTCAGAAGAGACCATTGTAATATTTTTTTAAGTAAACCTTCACGAGTTAAAAAAAAAAAAAAAAAAAAAAAAAAAAAAACCATACACAAACTTGAAATGTTTAAAACAAGTTAGGTTAAAAGTACTTAAACCAATTTATTGTCAGGGACTTAAAGTCCCCGACTCGGAAGAACAAAATTCAAAATTCAAATTCCATGCAAATGATTTTAAACGAAATGTCAAAGAAAAAATAATATGTCCATTTGAAATTAATTTTCACAAAAACTAATATAAAACACACATTATAACTCACAAATTATATTAAAATGGTTAGGGAAGAAGTCCCGTAACCCAAATATCACAATTTAACACTTTGAAAAGCGATTTAAACTGGTTTTTTTTAAATTAAAATGCAGAGAATGCTAAGTACATGCAACCTTATCGGAAGCTAGAACTGAACACATGCATACTGTACAGTGTACAGGGCCCGCAGATACTTTAATAGTACACAACTGCTAACCCTGTACAAATCGCAAGTGCGCCCCACGGTTGAATCTGGCAGCCACCTCTGGTCGGGAGCGCCAAAATACCTAAAAAAAACCTCGACTCTGTGCAGAAACGGGCGGTCCGTTTGATAGATTCTCCTAACTTAACAGCACAGGCGTCAGGTGGGAATGCTGTCCTTGTTCTACCGGTATTACAATGTAAGATGCTCCGAGGAACTAGCGTCATTGAACCCCTCGGTACCGGTTCATAGGCGGGAAACACGCCAAACACGCGCCCAACATTTGTACACGGTTGACAATAGTCACATGAGAACGGGTCGTTTCTACGACTCGTTCATGAGCTCAACAGCTCGGCTGTGGAACGATTTGCCGGCCTCTGTGTTTCCTCCCTCCTACAACATGGGTCTCTACAAGACCCATGTTCACTCCTTCCTCTCCTCAAAAACACCCTCCACACAGCATCTTCAAAGATTACATGGGCCCTGAGGGAAATTATTTTCCTCAGAGCCTCATGTGTGGAGTGAATGTAAAAATAAAATATTATCTCCCAGTGGAAAGATCGGAAGAAGCATTGGTTTAGGCAGGGGCTCTTACGGACTTTTAAAAAACGTATACGAGACGGGCGGCGCGGCCCATCGATTGAAATAACATTTGATACAAATCTTTGCTAAATAACTAAGTCAAATGCCAATTACAAATTACGACAACATTGGTTGGTACCTTTTGGATGTAGCATATTTAAGATACAAAGTTTCAATATTTCATGGCATCATTTCTAGTTAGGAACGTAATTATTGGCCTGAAATTTACCGCGTAGGTAGAGACACCGATTCATAGCATTAACGATATTTTCGCGAATTAAAGCGATAAATGGTGTATTTAGCGATAAATACGTTAAAACGCGAAATAGCAGCGATTTTTACGACAAAACTCAACAATTTGCGAAATTTTCTGTAGTGAGCAAAAATACAAATTTTGGGTTTTTGAACCAAGCGCCTCGGCTGCCTTGGTAGTGAGCACGTAAAATGTTCAGTCCTGCGATTGTAGGTCAAAATGTCCAGCGATCAGACGCTATTCTTTTAGCAAGTAAAAATAGGCTTGCACCAACACTCAAATCTGTTGATGACAGTAAATTCCTGGAAGGTAACAGCTATTTTCAAAGACAGCTTGTAGAGCAGGCGAGGGATGGAGTCACTGTAGACATAATTCAGCTACACTTTCAGTCTGGAGTCACTGTAGACATAATTTAGACACTTTCAGCTGTAAAAATAGTTCACAGAGAATTAGCTGAGGCAGCTCTGATGACTGTGTGGGCCCCTGTGAATAGTGTTGACGCAGAAAGATTTTTTAGTTGCTTATAATCTTTTAATGTATAAAGTAGCTCACATCCTTACTAGATATTTGATACACCTTTTGAATACAAAAACTATTTTTCATTTTGGTTGGGTATTCTGATCTCAAATTCAGAATTAAGATTTGTATGAAACGAGCCGAAAAGGGCCGCTCATACGTTCCACTTAAGACAGTATTCTAGTCTAGAAAAAAAATTTAAATTAAAATTTCTAGAATTTTTTTTTTTTTTTTTTTTCATATTTCCAAAGTTTAAACATTGAAAAATATCTCCTTTAAAGGATTTTAAGGATGTAGAAATTCGCATTATTTTAGCTTTTAGTCGCATTAAGTAAAAACCATTTTAATGTCTCGGTTTAGGCGGAATCTAACCAGAATCTGAATAGAACAAAATTTTAAACCCCTTGTCATTCAAAATCACCTTTTTCGAGACGGTTGACTCAAGTTCTACGAAACCGATTTGCTTGAAATTTGGTGTGAGCCTTCTCTATACATTACTCTATGGCGGGAACTAAAACAGTAACTAAATTTCAATGTTTACTATTTTTTAAAAATTTGGAAAGTCAAAAAAAACTGGTAAAAAATGTCTTTTTTATTCCAGACAGCCGCCATTTTGGGAAAAATATATTTTTTTACTTTTTCTTAGTTCGGGCCATAGCCGCATTTGTTTGAATTAAGAATTAATATGTTTTTTTTAGATTGCTAAGAGGGTTGCAATCGAGTCAACTAGGGCGCGCCATTTTTTTAGACCCCCCCCCCCCTTCAACACTATGTAACTTTTTGAATTTTGCATTTTTTTGTTTGTTTTTTTTTTTATGTTTTACTTTAATGTTTAATCAATCTTTGGTAAAATATAGGCTTGGGAATTTTTTTTTTATTGCACCTGAAAAAATACCTACAAATCATGCTTCTAGACTAGAATACCCCCTTAAGTGCGCAATATTTCGCGTGCATTGATAAGGCGATTGAATAAAAGACACGGTAAGTTGCAAAATCATTAGTTTTCCATCATTTGCCAGCAAATGTTCAAAGTAATCTTCCTTTTCTCGACCGTCTTGGTTGCAGCTTTCGGTAAGTAAAATATTTTTTCGAAATTTTATTTTTAAATTGTTCCTTGAGTGTGCTTGTACTTTAGCTATATTAGAGGCACACAAAATTCTACATTGCTCGAATTCAGATTTTGTTGCACGTACTAATTTATTTACTAAGAGCATTTTTCTCGTTTTAAAATCACAAGTTTTATAAAATTAATTCAAAAACTTCAAGAACTTGTCTTTGGTTTTTTTTTGGTTGACTTAGCAGAGGTGCCGGGATTCATGGGGTGAGATTAATTAAAATGGTGCCACAATAAGTTTGCTCTTTGAAGAAATCAACTGTTTCATTAACACCTATTTATAAGTATGTATTTCTCCATAAGTATGTATTTATAAGTTTGTCTTTTGAAAAAATTAGAAAATATACAGATTTGGGAAATGAGAAAGAATTTGGCATTCTCGGACTATAAAAATATTACCATTTGTTATTTCGGCTACTGGCAGTATACCTGGCCCTCTCATTAAAAATTTAGGCTTATTAGATTTGTCAAAGAATTTATATTTAAAAATGCAAAAGTCAGTCGTATTAAATACGTGTACCTAGGATTACGAAAGATTTTTTAAATATTTATATTGAGGGATCAGTAGGATTTATCGGTCCAGTTAGTAGTTCTATCGAGCCGAACCCTCTGATATGAAAATATCTGGAGTCGGTGAATTATTTTCCCATTTGGTCTCTGGTAGGTGGACATGTTGTTCTTGAATTGTTTTGTATTTATTATACTTATATAGTGCAATAGCACAGCGTGACTAGATGATCATTTGTGGAAAAGTGTGTGGAAGGGTTAAGTTTTCCTGTGGGGAAGATTTAACCCGGACATAAAGTCTAGAGAACAATTAAAAAATGCTGATCGTCTTTTGCTTTAAATGTCATATATATTGTGCTGTTATTTTTATTATTATTGAATTGCTTATGTTATAAACGGCGGCTGCCCAAAACATAGAAGTTCCTAGTAAGACAGGCACAGTAATGTAATGATTTTAATAAAGATGAATAAATAAATAAAATAAACATTTAAGGAAAAAACCTAATAATACCGACTCGAATTCTATAATAAAGTTCTCACATAATGAGATCACAGTCACAAAATCAATGGATACTAGTATATTCATATTTAGAGTCAAAATTAATAGGTATAAAAAAATCAATCGATTTGTATTTCCAGCTGCACCAACGGCTGACTTCCGCCCTCGTGTGGTTGGAGGGACGGACGCAAAAGTGGATGAGTTTCCCTACATGGCGTCGCTGAGGTGGTCTCAAAATAACTCACATTTATGCGGAGGCTCCATCCTGAACTCCCGCACCATCCTTACAGCTGCCCATTGCGTCAATGGGTAAGCAAACCTTGTATTAAAAAAATAACCATTCTAACGTTGTAATTGTCTATTTTTCTTTACATATAAGAATTTACTGTTAAAAAATTAATTATGAATTTGAAGCTCCTTAGGTACAGTGTCGTATTTATTTCAAAACGTTTTCCAAAACCAAAGGTTATATGGAAACGACGATTCTCAATTAGATGTTGTTCTGCAAACTGGATCACACCGACAGGAATATTTTGAGTAGTTGTAAGGAAAAATTGGACTTAAAAATCATGTGCAATATTTAATTATCCTAAAGTTCGTTACTAAGTAGAAGATTGAGTGTTATATTCATAATAATTGGCGTGGATCTTTTTAACAAAATGTAATTTTATGGATTGGATTTTTCATCTTATATGATCCCATTTCGTAACCCCTGCCACTCCTCTCAAGTACCTCATTTCGGCAGCTTGGACTCTAGAGCGCGTTCGTTCGCTTAGCATCCATATCTGGTGGCCGTAAGTGAGCGTCGGGCTTATACCGTTTTGAACACTGCCCTTTTGTCTTGATACTGAGCTCGGCTTTCCTTATCACTGAGCTGTAGAGAGGACGCAACACACCGCTTTCCGCTTTCCGCACTAATTCTCGACGATCCGAAACGATCTAAACAATGAACCACTGCTACTCTTCATAGAAAAATCGCAACTGAGGTGGCTTGGGCATGTACTAAGAATGCCTGATGACCGAATTCCGAGGAAGATATTAAGTGCGATTCCAGAGGGTAGACACAGCTGGGCGAGGCAACTCCAGAAACTGTGTGAGGAGAGGATGGGACTGCCATGGACGGAGGCCGAACAGTCAGCACAAGACAGGGGCGTATGGAGGAGCCTTGTCGATACAATGGGTCCCCGACCCGAATAGGATAAGGGGACGAAGATGATGATGAGGATTTTTTTTATCAAATGGGTATGGAAATACTTGAAAAAGTTGTACGAATGAAAGCAAATACATTTAATATCTTTTTTATAATAAATACCACCGAGGAAAGTTTAAATGTTAAAAAAAAAAAAAAAAAATTGTAAAATAAGTATCAAGTTCACATCTTTATCCATCAACACTAGTCTTCACCCTCGATATTAAAATCTGGAATGGCCGAAAATCCATCAGCGTCATCTTCACGGAGTTATTTCCAATTAATTTTATACGTAGATCATCTGCGTCTTCTGGAAGAGAGTTAGTAAAGACTTCAAATCTTTAATCTTTGGTTCAGGTATGTCTTCACCGTTTCTACAGCGCGATTTTCCCACGAAAATGGCGCTATAGAAATTACCCAAACATTATTATTATTTCCAGAGCTAGCAAAGCAGGACGACGACCCCTTTAACCCCTTATGTCTACTTCAACAAAGGCTTCCGCAAAAGAAGATGTCATAAAAATGGAGATAATTTAGGGAAATTATTTTCCTCTGGGACTAATGTAAAAAAAGTACAGATACAGTTAAAGGTGCCCAAATTTGATATCGCTTCCCCGGAAAGAGAGAGGTCCTGGCGTTCTGGGTTCGAGTCCCAGAGGTGCCAATATCTTTTTCTGATTTTTCTCTTTCCAGTTTTATGATTGAGTTTCGCTCCTAAGTCTTCATTTAATTAAATATTACAATTTTGATGTTTGGTGTTTGACTTATAACAGTTAAAATAAAAAAAATAATAATAAAACAAGAATTATACGATACACTCTAGTGTTAATCCACGTGATCTGGATCTATTTAAAAAAAAATCAAATGAGTTATTTGTACCTTCATTGGAAAAAAGCGCAACAAGAACCCATTCGCTTTGGACCCCCCTCGAATTTTTTTATTATTTTTGCGAACCAGATTCATGCCTTTTTAATCTTATTTGTAAATTATAAAAACCCACTAATAGACTTTGGTAATATTTTACACAGGCGTAAGTTTGCACCGAGGTACCGCACAGTCTGAATTTAATTTGCAGAATACGAAGAAAAAATTTCTTTTCGCGGTGATGTAATTAACCCATTTTTGGACTTTTTTGTGGGTTGTATTCAGTTTGCAGAAATACGTCCAATTGCGGGCTTTTAAGTCTATTTTTTTTACATTACATTACATGCAGGAGGCCCTGAGAAATATATTTTCCCTCAGAGCCTATATCGTCTTAGAGGATGCTATGTGGAGGATATTTTTATATAGAGCAATGAGAGGAAGTTCTGGGAAGGAAAAAAATACTAGAAGTGGGTAGGAATCTGGGGGTCAGTGTGTCCAGGAGTGACAGGTGTATGAATAAATCCCTCAACTGTGGTGTAAGCCGGATCGAGAGAGTCCGACTGGTGAAGTCAAAAGATCTCCCTCAACCAATTCCCCTCGATCCGGCCCGCCATGCAGTAGGTAAGCAGATGCATCCGCCGCTAAGACCCTGACAAACCACGACCCGATATCCCTGCTAAGTCACCAAACGAACTACTTGGTGTGACCTAAGGAGAAGTGTTGGTTATGATCATTATAAAATTGTGATGTGCTTTTTTTTATTAAAAACTAGTTACTAAACTCAAGGATATAAAATTTCTCCTGCGTCCACCGTTCGGTCCTTTCTACTTAACTGTTCTTGCCATTTCACCAGGCGTACTCCTAACGACGTGAGCGTCGTCGTAGGAAGCATCTATCTGAACTCGGGAGGCACAAAGTACCAGATATCCAAAATCACCGTCCACCCCGACAACAACGCATTGACCTTCGCTAATGATATCGCCGTACTCATCACCAGCGAGGCGATCACCCCCAGTACCAGCGTGGGCTTCATCTCTCTGCCTTCCAGCACCACTGGCGCCGATGTTAAGGTCAAGCTGACTGGATGGGGAAAAACCAGCGTGAGTCTTATTAGAAAACACTGTTATTTTCAATAGCCTGTTTATTGGTTTATTTTGTTGGATATTTCGAACACGCCACAACTTGAATCAAATACGATTAGAACATCAAGCCAACGTAAAGATCAATAAGCTTGCAGTAGCTTCCTGGACCACAAACTCAACAGACTAGGTATCCAAGAGATTTCTGAGAGAGATTTCCAAAAGAACTACAAAGCTGTTAAAATAATTGTGATTGCCCCACTATTGCAAAGACAGATCACTAGACAGACACCAATTTTACTGAAGTACCTATGTAAGCCGTTATTTTTTAAAAAGTGTTCAATTTTTTCATTGCCAGCTTTCCATTTCTTTTTAGAATTGAACTTAAATTAATAAGTGATATTTAGGCAACTCTTTAGCATAACCACTGAAGCGATTACGGTCGAAAAATGGACCACTTTTATTTTTCTGCGATCGATAGCACTCCAAAATTGGACTACATTTTCCTACCATTCGAAAAACATTTATTGTAATTATTTAAAATATTTTCATTGCTAATCCCTTTTTTTAAACGAAACTATTGAAATGCTTTATCTATTATGACCATAGATGTCGCAATTCCGAACTTCGTAGACTATTTTAGAACGATGTTAAAAATAATTTTTTTAAATATTTTTTCACGCAGAATTTCTGATCAGCTGTTTCCGGTTAAAATTTTGTCCTTTTCCGTAAACATGCACCTTTCATTATCAAGTATACCACAGACAACATACATAAATCGAAAGTTTTCTATGTTGACTCGAATAAGTACCTACCACGGAGTTTCAAAGTAACAAACACGCGGGATTCGCGCGTTTATAAACTTTACGATTCTTTTACATATTTTTTTATAAATCTGAGATAAACGGTAAAATACAGGTTAATTCAGTGGCTATATAACACTATAATTAGGGATTGCAATCCCGCAAAGCGGGATCCCGCATTCCCGCGGGATCCCGCAGCTTTTATTAATCTGCTGGATCCCGCACCTGCAAAGCGCGGATCCGCGGATCCCGCTAATTAAAAATTTGGCGCTAAAACTTTCGCGTAAATCGAGAGCAGTTCATAAATGGCACTGCGCTGCGCACGTCTTTCTGTAGGTGACGAGTGTTTTCGTATTCACCGTCCGGCGTTTAACGTAAGTACCTAAATTTTAATGTTTCGTTTAATCTCATTGCTAACTTGCAGCCTTTTAAATTAGGGGTTGAGGCACTTTTCAGGCGAGAGTCAACGCTTGTACCTGCGACACAACAGTTCGATTTATTTTGGATAAATTACAACAACAAAACACGGTATTGAGTAACCTGTTGTCACAGACTCTACATAATCGTATTCAAGAACGCCGCACTGATTTAACAGGAGTTTTGATTTATTTGCAAAATCCGCAAAAATAGGGATCGTACTTATACATTCTTCATGCCAAGAAAAGTTGCAATACGCCAAGAAATGAAGAAAATAAAAGAAAGAGTCGTCGTTCAAGACGAAGAAACATACGTCTTTGAAGATACACCTATAGCTGGAACATCTGCTACTGATATCCTACTCTAGCGCTAAAAGAAGAATTAGAAAAACAGCTTCAACAAGAAAAACAAATATTTAAGAAAAAGCTAGACAACAAGCAAAAGAACTTTGAGAAAATTTTGAAGAAAGAAATGACGTTCTTTAAGTCCGATGGTATCAGAAGATAGTACCTGACGCTCGCCTATGAATATATCCTGACAGTTCAGCCTACTAGCGTAGAAGCCGAGAGAGCGTTTTCAGAATCAGGATATATTTGCAGTTCACTCAGAAGCAGGCTCGGAGATGATACAATAAATGCCATTTGCTTCTTAAGAGCGTATTTTCAAAAGTTGTCACCATAGGTTGATATTATAGTAATAGCATCTAAGAGAAAGTTGTGATTTGATTATTAGTCGTTGTATAAATAAGACTGAATTAAAAATATAAAACTGTTGTTAGGAGTAAGGGTAAAATTAAACAAAACGATTAAACTATGCCAAACATTTAAAGATGAATCTAAGAAAACAGATTACTAATTACTTATACTTAATTAATGGAAGCGAAATAATTTCTGTTGCTTAATGTAAGAAACGTTTGATAAAAGTTGATTTTTATAACATAATTTCAAAGATGCGGGATCCCGCGCGGGATTGAGTAATCCCGCATATCAATCCCGCGGGATTGAATGAGCTGCGGGATTGCAATCCCTAACTATAATAAGCTTTTTTTTAATGTTTTCATGTTAAAATTCGAAGGTATAATTTTTTAATGTTGGCGAAAAATTAAAAAAAATTATCTTCTGGAAATCTCGAGCAATCGAGGCAAATTTATTTATTTCGCGTGGTCGCTCCAGTGGGTAATTTGTTGAAACCTGTGATCCAAAAACGTCTACTTTTCATTAATATTATCATTTGAACATTGTTTCATAAGCTCGTAAATGAACTTTCAAGAAAACTTTTTCGGAATATCTAACAAAATTTATTCGTGAGTTTATAGAAAAATCGTTTTTTGACACCTAAATGTTTAAAGTGATGTTAAACAATATGGAACAATTATTTGCTCCATTTTGTTTTGCCAGCGCTTTTGCACTTAGTTTTTTTTTTAATCTTTTCAAGACTAACACAGGTTTTTCTTGGAGGAACCGACGGCACTCACTTTTTCTCACTTTTTTTTTGTTTTGAACACTGAGTTTTCCGCAAACGTTTTCCCTAATAGTTTGGCTCTTTCGGTGGCTGTGATTGCTAGAGAGCCGTTAGTTCTGGTAAGAGGTGGCAGAGGGCCATGCGGGCCCGAATTTCACCTTATTTGTGATTCCCTTGCTTTCTTTTGACAATTTATCATTCTGATATATTTTCGGAGGTTCGAAAAGATGATGTTGGTGACTTGATTTATTTCTTATTCTCATTGGTGACTTAATTTATTTGTTGTGTTTCCAGTGGTCTGAAACAACACCCAACAAAACCCCCAACACCCTCCAGAAGATCAACCTTTTTACCATCTCCGTAAAAGATTGTCAGAAGAAGCTGCCTTTCTATGCTATATTTCAACCCATCCTCGATACTAACGTGTGCACACTCACCAAGGCCGGAGAGGGAGCTTGCCATGTAAGCCATACGTTTATAAATTCTTTAGGTGTTGTTTGAAATGGAAGTCAACCCAATAATTTCTGTGGTTTAAAGTCCTCTTTTCGAAAAATTGTTACTAAAGCAATTATTTTCATTCTTTAGGGAGATTCCGGTGGCCCACTCGCTGAAGGAAATGTTTTGGTCGGTGTCGTCAGCAGAGGAGAAGCCTGCGCCAAGGGTTATCCTGATGTTTACGCCAGAGTCAGCTCTTACGTCGCCTGGATCAAAAACAACATGCAGACATAATTATTTAACAAATATTCATAACTATATTCTCTTACACTCTTACAAAAAAACGTCGAGTAAATTTTATACAACTGATAAATAACGTTTATGTAAAAACCTTACTAATAAACTATAATTAAACAAACTGATAAACAAACCTGTAAAATTAAAAAACGGTGGAAGATGGTTTGTTGAATAAACTTGAAATTTCTCCTCGAATTTCGAAATATTTTAAATGTATTATTTTCTTCGTTCTGAAGATGTCGTAAAAACAAATATCACTTTAAAAAAAAGATATAATCACCATTTAGTTTTTTTGGTTGGAAATCATCATCATCATCAGTATATTAATACGTGAAGCAAAAACTTTGTACCCCTTTTTACGAAAATTGCGCGGACGGAGGAGTATGAAATTTTGCACACTTATAGTTTACTAGCTTTTCCCCGCGGCTTCGCTCGTATGGTATTACGGGAAATTACTGTAGCGGTTGAACTTATCAATTATACCCCCTCCTCCCCACCCCACCGCCTCCCGAATTCCATACATTCATTCCCTTACATTCAGTTTTCAAACATCTCGCCTGCACCTAAATTTCATAAAGCTATAGCTCAAAGAAAAAAAGAATTATCCAATTTTGTTCATTCGTTCGGAATTTATGCGCTTACAAACATTTCGGATGTTTATTTTTAATTAAATATTTGAAAGTTTGTGAATATAATAAAAAATTACAGTATTTATTCAGTTCATTTATTCAGTCTTTATAATCGTTACGAATTATATTTTTAATGTAGGAACTGACATTTATTCCAAAACAGAAGCTTGTCCAAAAAAGTAAACATATTCTAATATTTGAATTTTCTGAAGCAGTAGCAATCGTTTCCATGGAAACGATTTTTTTCTGACGTTAGCAAAAATTTGCTTTAGTCAGCGACAGAAAACGTATAACAAATATAATATATTAATATTTATAATTTCATTACGCCAGAGCTTACCATCATATACAAAATATAGTCTGCGCATATAATTTAGCTTTCTATTGGTGAATGAATTTTTAAAGTCTTTATATTGTGTTATGCGTGAAAAGGTCATAAACAAACTCGAGCAGTTTCGCTTTTATAATATTAGTACGGATATAGAGAAGGAGTGCAGAATGCTAATATTTTTTTTAATTATGTATAAAAAATACATTAAATCAATAAAATAAAAATTACAATTTTGGTCGAATTTCGACCATTGGGCGACCACTATATTATTATTACTTAAATATTTACAAATTGGAATTTGTAATTTCAAACACGAAAAAAGTTGAAAAATAAACATTTGTATTTTTAATCCAAAATTCAATGGCCAGGACACACTGAACCCCAGTTTCCTACCCACCCCTTAAACCCCTTTCCTTCCCAGAACTCTCCTTCCCTTAAAAAACCCTCCACACAGCATCCCCAAAGATGACATAGGGCCTGAGGGAAATTATTTTCCTCGGGGCCTCCTGAGTAAAATCCTCATGAAAAAAAAATACCTGTAGCAGTTTTAATAAGATAAATAATTAATATATTTTTATCTTTTGGAAAAAATGTTTTTTTGTTCTTTTGTATATTTAAAATAATGTCAAAGTACGGGTTCGGTCTGAGATATTTAATTGAATCAAAATGTGGAATATTTCGTGTTTAAACACTAACGAATACTGACAACGAAAATAAAATAAAAATGAAGTATAATACAGTCGAGGGATTCCCCGTAAAACATTAACGAAAAGAGTTGCCAACTTGGGAAAACAAAATAAAAATAACGTACAGTACAATCGAGGGAATCCCCGTAAAACATAAACGAAAAGGGTTGCCAACTTGGAAGATTTTAATTCCCTAGTTTTTTTTATTTAAACAAAAAAAAACATGTTACGTAACGCGTTGTACGAACCCCTCTTCCGCCCCGGTAACGCACAGTAACGTTTTACAAGACCCCCCCTCCCCCAAATTACGTTACGTAATACTTGAACGGCCCCTTTCCATGTAAGTACATTTGTTACTTAAATTTTAATTTATCTGTTACCGGTTTCGACACATCCGTGTCATTCACTAGCTTTAAGTTTGCCAGCAGTGAATGATACGGATGTGTGAAAACTGGTAGCAGATAAATTAAAATTTAAGTAACAAATGTACATGGAAAGTTAAACTCTTCAAAACAAAATATTAAGGACTATTAACATCCCCACTCCTTGAATCCAAAATTTTTGAATCGGAATGCCGGGTCTTAAGACATGTTGTGTTTGTGTGTATAATAGGTCCATGTTTTTTAATAAATATTTTTTAGTAATGGTATCAGTCGAGTTATCTTACCAGGGCTCCTACTAGAGAGCAGCTTGGCGAGCGTAATATCTCATCAACTGAAATCATGACCGAAATTCTGGCCATAGCCAGTGTTACCAACATCTTCATACATTATAACATTTTTTTTATTTTTATTTTTTTTATTTAAAAGAAGTTTATACAATGAACAAAAAAATTGTGTTAATTCATCCGCCATGCTAGGGATGTCCCTGTGTTATGGCGGATGAAGTTTACAGATTGGGTAGGTACAGTGTACAGTCATTAACTTATGCAATTCATTTAAGTAGTTTAAGTAACAAATTAAGTTAGTAATTTAAGTAACACATTCAATTAATTTAAGTTACAAGTTGTATTAATTATATTACAATTCAATTAAAATAGCAAGTTTTACACATTATCGTTACTGAATGTAAGGATCCATTTTGATATATTTTTTTAAAGATATGGGGTTGGGTTTCGGATTTTAGGTTCTCGGGGAGAAGGTTAAACATTTTAGGAGTTAAGTACATGAAATGTCTTTGAGCTGATGTGGTGCGTAGTTTAGGAACATTGTAGTGTCGTTTGGTTATTGTTCTGGTGGTGTAACTGTGATGTAAGAGAGTTTTTTTCTTGTATTTGAACATGAAATGTGTGAGTGTAAATTTTAGATGAAGTTGCCGTATGTTTAAGACATTATATTCAGTGAATAGTCTATTGGAGGAATATCTTGTTGGTCGCTTGTTGATAGCACGTAAAATCGTTTTTGGGCTTTTTGCAGAGGATCAATAAAATTAAGAGCACAGCCGCCCCAAATTATGATGCCATATGCTAACTGGGATTGGCAGAGAGCATAGTAAACAGTTTTTAGTGTTATAGGAGTAAGTATATTTCTTAGAGTTCGAAAAACATAAGAGAGCTTGCAAATTCGGGGAGTTAGACTGGCTAAGTATTTCATTAGAGTCTATTCCGCAGCATTTTTGACGATATTATAGATGGAGAATGCACGTTCGACACTTGCGTTTGAAATTAGAACCGTGACAAACGCCAATCCAAATTTTGAGATATTTTCAACACGTTTACATCCCGCTGCGACACAATCATTGTAAACTTCGTAATAAAAATCAGCTACAGTAGATGTATTCTTCCACGTTTTATCACTCAATTGGTGCCACTCAGACTCAATGTAATTTTTGTTGCCATAGATATGAATAGGAAAACCCTAAACATATTAAACAACAGGTTTGATAGCAGTATCAGTATCACGCTACAATTTTAACGGCGGTCAACACTACGCGTTGGAGAGAGAGAGAGGAGACGCACGGACTTGCTCCTTCGACTCAGGCAGTTTCAGCTGGCCTCTCGTGTGAATCAGAAGTGTGTTCGAGCCTTGCAGTTTTGGTGGATCGGAGACCGTGAGAAAGATTCATATCTTGTTAGTCGATCATGTTTGTTATTTTATAGAATGTTTGTTAGTGAATTACCATGCTTCTATTATTGTCTCATGGATCTCATGAGGCTGGCGCCCGTAACCAGGTTTTATTTTATTTAGCATTTCAAATATGTCGTTTCATGTAACTTTTAATACTATGACGCAGCAGATTGCAACATCTTGAAGAACTATGTTTTCTAGAAGGCCACCCCTGAATTTAATTTATTATTTATTTGAAGTCTCTTGTCTCTAATATAAATTCTTACAATGAGAAATAATTTATAAATGAATTGCCCACAAAGTTTGTAAATAAATTGAAATGTTCATAACAATACGAGTGTTAATTTCAAATCTACCCTTTGTTGCAATTACTTATGATTACTTTACATTGATGGCGATCCTGGGACTCCATTAAGTCATTGCTTATCAGGGTTCCTGCCTGAGCAGAGAAGTGGTTTTGGTAGGTTGTTTTGAGATTACACTTATCATTGTTACAAACCCCTAAAAAAATCCCATCCCACTTATTTACCCCCTAAATTTGGGGGGGAAACACCTATGTTGGGAACCCTGGCCATAGCAAAATAAGTCTGATGATACCATTACTAAAAAATACTGAAGTACCGGGCCAAAACCCCTTAAACACGAAAATACCCTTATAAAAAAAGAGGTTTTGCGGATGGCCACACCGTGGTCGTAAATGTTTATTTCACTGTGGGAACTAGTGGTGTTCAATATCGGTACTTTTACTACCCGTCGGTATCCGTTACTTTCACAAAAAGTAATCGGTACTATGTAATCGTTACTTTGATTACTGTGATTACTTTCGGGTAGTATCTACTTTAAGTATCTATCCGTTACTGAATGCTTTGATTACTTTGGTTACTGAATGTTTTGGATACTGTGAATACTTTCGGGTAGTATCTACTACTAGTATCAATCCGTTACTTTAGATATTTGACTACTTTCGGTTCCGGGTACCGACAGATACTTTGATAATGGATACAAATCGTTACTGGTTACATTTTGACGTTTGTGTACTTAATTACTGGTTATGAATTATTGGGATTCTACGTATAATATTGGTTAAGAGTGTTTTGAAGAGTTTTGTGTGTGTTTATATGAAAAATACATAACTTTTAATTTACATTATCTGTGAAATTTATGCAAACAAATTACATATTAACACATTGGATTGACGTGTCATCTTCCTTTGAAATTCCAAACTTAATTTTACATGCGAGTTTTGATTTTTTGTTTTTAGCTTTGGGATAATTTAATAAAACACTATTACAATCTGGCGATAATTTTTTTACACATTTTATTCACACCATTCCTAGAACAGCTGACTGGCGTGGAGCGCCTCCAGCGGCCAAATAGTAACAACAAAGTAATCGGTACTGGAGCGCCTCCTGCGGCACGAATAGTAACAATAGTATCCGTATCAAAAGTAATCATATCAAGAGTAACGACTACTTTTCGTTTTCGGTAGTCGGTACTGTGATTACTTTGTGAGTACCGATTACTTTAGTACCGAATGATTACTTTTCACGCATCTCTAGTGGGAACTTCTCGATCCGGAAGTCTTAATTTAATTATTCTAAATATTTAGTTTGAATGTACTAAAATAATGTAATAAGTTTGTAGTAAGTGTGGTTTTAAGTTCAAGTTAGTACCAAGATTTTACGTCAGCCCAGAAATTATTGTTGATTTTTCAAAACCGTGAAAAATGGAATTGGAAACTTATCCAAATGCCCTCGAACGGCAAAATGGACCCGCCAAACTCTCTGAACCGAAAAAGATCGGATTTTATAGCATCGGACCTCAGCAAGACTATCTGAATGATTTTTCTCAGCTGAAATACGTCAACTCTACCTATGCAGATGTTCGTGTCAATTTCGACTTGGATCGTAATATTATGCCACTTGTACAAAGGCGCAAGATCGGTGTTACCGTTGCCAAACCAAAATCCAAGCAGGTTTTTTTAAAACATAACAGAGACTGCTTAAATGTGCTGGATTCAAGTGAGATATCTCTCGATGAAGTGCCTTTTGTAGCGAATCACGGGATACTTCACAAGATTAGTTATACTCCATACAATAGGTACGAACCTTACAGACTCAGTGCTTGTCTGTTCCGAGGGGTCTTGTACATAGCCCGCTTGTGGCCCACAGAAAATCCGCTGGATTGGCCTAATTCATCGACAAAACGGTCACTCTTAGGCCCTCCGTTCATGGAGATACTTACAAACTACGTGATTGTGACACAACCACAAGTACCCTGCAGATGTACTACTTTTTAAAGCTGGTTTCCGTACACGGCACTACCCGAATTATACTGAACTTGATCATTTTTCACGTGCAGCCGTGGAGTTAACACGATGTCGAACGATGTCAAATGACTTTTTTTCCAACATTAATCTATGCCTTCTTCACTAAATCCTTTCTTGCGTATTCTGGTAATGTAAAGTTATGTAAACACGCATTTTTATTCACTTCCAGAACAAATCTAACATTACTTTCATGTTCAGACGCCATTTCTGTCAAACGTCAAACGAAAGTAGCAGACACGAATGCTACAACGCGTAGCGCGCTACCAGCACCGTCGTTAGCGCGCTACCGACTTCAACCTGACATCCGTCGCGCAGCGCCGTGTACGAACACCAGCAAAATTGTATGGCGGGTACCCACGAGCGGTGTGCGTGCTACGCGCATCAGGCTCGAATAGTTTGTAAGTAGCTCCATGTACGGAGGCGCTTAAGTTCCCGGGGTCTCAAATTTGAACAATACATGATGTCAGGTATTGTTGTTACTTCAGACCAAAAATCTGTACTACTCTTATAACTTGAATTTTCGTACCCTTATTTGGTAAACTTTATAGTAATTAAGATGAATCCAAAGATTTTTTTCTAAAAAACAATTGTATTAACACATTCATTGTGACTCACTTTCTAATAAATTGATTGCATGCTGAGGATTACATCTAATTTAAATACAAAAAAAACTGATACATTTGTATATAATCCGTACGCACTAGGCCAGGGGTCGGAATTTGTGGCTCTTTGCATAGGCGTCTGCAGATTTTCAGACATCAATTGCAATTTCACCTCAATCAGCCTTATTGTTGCATTCCGTACACAGAACTGATTTTAATTTAATGAGAAATCTAAGCGCGAGTCTGTTTATAGAAACATTTAAATGGGTAGAATTGTGATATTACAGTAAGAATGTAGATAACACAAACAATTATTGTTCCACCACAGTACGATTACCCTCCCCCCGCCCCTTTATAATGTGGCTCTCTGATAAATTTGTTATCCTGTTTCTTTGACAAATTGGCTCTCTCACTTAAAAGTTTGCTGACCCCTGCACTAGGCGGGTACTCGGCACCAAACAAAATTTTGTAATACAAAATTTTTACGATTTCGAAAGTTTATCCTTTACTTTTCTGTGCAATCTATATCGTCATTTTCTGAACACATGTATTATTGTTTAATGCCAGAAGATTGAATTCAGCATTAAATGTCCTAATATAATAACAATATTGCAACCTATTGTCCTAATGTAATAACAACTCTGCGTGGGAACTCTATCTAAATTTCTTAATAGACAATAAACAGTGTTAATTTCTAGCGACCTCCCAGGTAAGTATGGTCCTGTATACATTTTTAGGAAGCATCACGTTCATTGGTCGAGACATTGTACATATATTTTCGTATGAACCAGTGGATGCAATTTTTAACCATAAGTTGTTTTAATTGTTTGTCTAGTTTGTAGTTTTTTTAGATTTTAGAAATATATTGTAAGTGTGTACAGCGCCCTTGAGGTGATTTTTCACAAACACGGCGCTATGTAAATCATCCAAATATTATTATTAAATACGGGGGAGAAAGATGTCCAGAGGGTGGGCGAGGAGAGGCCGGGCATGCAACGGATGGAGGGCACTGAAGCAGCCCAGAAGAGCTATTCTCTAAGCCGTAGAAAATCACACAAATCTGTCAGCACTTCTCGCGGGAGAACGATCTCTTATCACAAATTTTAGGGAATAGCCTTTCAGGATAAGCACACGGGGAAGAAGTGATGCTTAATGTCCCGCACTAACCAAGTCATTTTGTCTCTTTCAGATAGTCCAACGAGGAAGCCAGATACAGAAGCTCCTGTCGATAAGGTTTCACGCTTTGCCTGTGTATTTGAGGCTTATCTGAACAAGCATCGCCTGATCTACCCTGCGAATATGAATGGAATCCTCACAGAGGGTACCTCTCTTGTCGAGGGGGAGGGCTTCCTGCCTCATACCCACTCAAACCAAGATGTCCTGCAGGAAATTAGAAAACTTCCATTTGTCAAAATAAACTCCTACTCCAGTATATACAGTGATTCTCACGAAAAAAATTTCAGGTAGATACACAGATGTCAAAAGAAAACAAGAGAATCTAGAAATTTTATAAAGTGCTGGGGGCTGTCACTGAATGTGTCCGGAATCTTGCCACCACAGTGGACGTTATTATATCAATCGTCTAGTTCGGTGGTCAACCCGAACACATCTCTTAGCTTCGCGATAACGCAGGAACAAATTTGATGTATACGAACATAACACAAACGTATTTTTGGTTTCGGGTTATGTAGTTTTTATTTTACCTGAACGTACGGGATACAGCTTTTGCGTTCCGTCGATAATTTTACGGGCGACCGTATCACGTACGATTGTATGTGTAGGGCGGTTAAAAATCAAAATTACGTAAATAAAAAATTGAACATCCACAATAAAAATTAAATAATTATCCAGCTGAGAACCCATTCACGCCAAGTTACCGCCGACACAATACTTTCGAAGTAAAAAACACGACTGGGCTTCATCTTGTGTATTCGCGTATACGTATAACGTAAAGAGTTGAGTGCTTGGAATCGTTTTATTGAGAATACATGACATACTAACACTGAATGTGAATTTGTTCCAGTTGCGACCAACTAGAGCTTATTATTATGTTTATAACTATTTTTATAAATTTGTAAATGTGTAAAAGCTGGTTCACATTACGCTATCAAATATAAAAGATCATAGCATGCCAAATAACGCTCCCCATACAATCCCTTCAGACCGTTCACACCTAAGCGTTTTTAAGCGCAGATCAATCATAGACAATACACATCTCAGACGTAACCGCTCCAGGGGCGATATGTTAGAAGATAACTCTCCCCTTCTCCGACTAAAACAGGAGAGGGGGTCATTGTAATTACGGAGCTGCCTAGACCCGTGGATGACAGATGTCAAGTTGACAGATTTCAGTACAAAAAATATGCGTTCCGTTGCCGCTCCCTAATTCGACTGACCCCCTCTCCTACCACAGGAAGAAATATTTGATAGCCTCGTGTGAAAGGACAAAAAATAATTCGCTCGCGAATCAACAGATATCTGCTCGCAGATTTATAGCGTAATGTGAACCAGCTTTAATGAAGGACTAACCAAAATCTGAATCCTGTATTTACTATATTTTAAGAGATATTTACATATTTTGAGGCGATGTGTTCTAGCTATACAATCAAATTATTGTTTAATTAAAACAACCAAACGTCCTCCCCTCGGCGGGCCGCGGTTAAAATATCAAACGTTGACCGGTCCGCGGCGATGAAAATGTTGGGGACCACCGGTCTAGTTGATTAGTCAGACATTTCCGAAAAATCGAAAGTTGAGTTGCAGTTATACGTAAAAGTGTACCCTCTATCTGGTACAATATTCAGATAACTCATAAACACCACTAAAAATCATCAATGATATGCAGAAAAACTTGAAGTGAATTAACTCATTGGCCACAAATCCCGGCAGCCTGCCAGGTTAGAGTAGGTCTGCCAAAAAACGGAAAATGAGCACGACAGCGAGATTTTTGAATAAAATTTTAAATGCTGAACGCTCTGTAGGCAATTAATCATTCATTTCATTTCGTAGAATTGGCAATAATGAGTTTCTTATGTTTTTTCCCTGATATTTGTGTTCCGAGTTTTGTATTTTTTTTTTTTTTTACATTAACTCCACACAGGAGGCCCTGAGAAAAATAATTTCCCCCATGGCCTATGTCATCTGGGATGCTGTGTGGAGGGTCTTTTTGAGGAGAGGAAGGAATGAACATTGGTCTTGAAGAGACCCATGTTGAAGGAGGGAGGAAACACAGAAGCCGGCAAATCGTTCCATAGCCGAGCTGTTGAACTCAAGAACGAGTCGATAAAACGACCCATTCTCATGTTGGGCGCGCGTTTGGCGTATCTCCCGACTATGCACTGGTGCCGAAGGGATCAATGACGCTAGTTCCTCAGAGCAACTTCCATTGAAATACCGGTAGAACTTGGAAAGCATTCCCACCCGACGCCTGTGTTCTAAAGATTGCAATCCGTTCTTTAAGGTGGGGGAGTCTGTCAAACGGACCGCCCGTTTCTGCACAGAGTCGAGGGTATTTTTCAAGTATTTTGGGGCTCCAGACCAGAGGTGGCTGCCAAATTCAACCGTGAGGCGCACTTGCAATTTGTACAGAGTTAGCAGCTGTGTACTATTAAAGTATCTGCGGACCCTGTATAATATGCCCAGTTTTTGAGAGGCTAACTTTACTCTGGCTTCGATGGAGCCCCCATACCTGAGCTGGTCACTTATAGTTACACCAAGCATATCAATGGACGGTCTGTTCGGAAGATCCGTTGAAGGAGACTAGATTTTCATTTCGATCCCTTTTAGACGTAATCAGACATGCTTGGGTCTTTGGAACATTGAATTAGACGAGGTTATTCTTACCCCAAGAGAAAACACTCTCTAGGTAACCATCCATTCTTTGCTTCAAAGCCCTCCGAGCCGTTGGAGTTTGTGTGCTCTTTGGGGGCTTGTCAAACAAAAAGCCATCATGGACTGTACTGACATCCGCATAACAATGAATTGGTGCGCATGACAAAAGTGTATGCAGCCAGCCGCCATTTAATTTCCTTCAAAATTGCGAGTGGTTCTAGGCTTTTGGCAGTGACCCTGCACGGCCCTGATTGCTTTGAGGTCACTTTCCAATTTTCTTGTTTCTTAAAATTTATGTAAAAATAATTATTAAAAAATTCCTACTGTATGGAGGGTCTTTTTAGGGAAAGGAAGATGAGGAATATATGAGGGATAGAAGAAGGAAAAAGGTGCTACGGGTGGGTAGGAATATAGGGGTCAGTGTGCCCAGGAGCGACGGACTTATAAATCTATTCTTCGCACTGTGGTACGAGGCGATGAGTCGGGAAGTCAAAAGATCTCCCTCAACTAGCCTCTCCCGATCTGGCCCGCCGTTGGGTGGCGGGCCGGATCGGACTAACTAATGGATTGGATTAACCTACCTTAACCTAACCTAATCTCACCCCATGAACCCGGGCACCTCCTTAGTCATCAAACAGCAGCGGTACCCATACCCGCCTCCCAGATTGAATCATATAAAGACAATTAATTTTAAATAAAAAGTTTAATTTATTTTTTCAAATTGCGGTCACAGACTTTGATTTCATAAAGGTGTACACTTTACATATTTTGTGGTTAACTTATAGATTTGAATATACAGCGTAGTGTTTTCTCTTTCCAATAACGTTTAGATCATATTTATCACTATGATAGTGAGGAAGAAACAACAATATCTAAAAGAGCTATATGAGTTGTTCCGAAAAGCGAACAATTTAGCCTGAGGGGTTAAGAGGAATATAAATTAAATATTTCGATTCTCATGCTTTCAAAATTTAAAGTCGACCATCTTATTTGCACGAGGCCAGTAAGCAAAAAGGTGGTTTTATTTATTTTGTGCATAATTTTATAAGAATGAAAAAAGTTAGAACATACAAACCTCAAAAATAGTCTTAGCCATAAAGGGGTACTTTTTAAAAATTGTTTCTTATATGACTTCATAGAAGTCACGAAAAACATTTTTTTTAGTGGTTTACGCTTATATTTTTTGTTATGTAAATAATAATTTTATTAGGAGTTCTATTGAGCCGAACCCTCTGATATGAAAATATCTGGAGTCAGTGAAGTATTTTCCCATATGGTCTCTGGTAGGTTGACGTGTTGTTCTTGTATAGTTTTGAATTTATTATACTTATACAATGCAATTACATCGCGTGGATTGACTAGATGATCATTTGTGGAAAAGTGTGTGGAAGGGTTAAATTTTTCCTGTGGGGAAGATTTAACCCGGACATAAAGTCTAGAGAACATAAAAAAAATTCCAATACATAGAAAAACTAGTAAAAGCTTCAATTTATCCGTAGCATATTTTTTTATGTTTATACTGTAAACCAATCTGTCATTACGATTAATGTATCTATCCTATAACTTATATTTACTTTCTAAAGCGCTTTAAAATACTGTTTAAATAAGGATGAAAAGTATCTCTCTAGAGTTGCTGTTTCTGCAAGAACAGTTAAGATGAAGCTGTATGTGAAATCTTATTTAAGATTTGTGATGCTAGATTTTTACCGATATTACAAAAATATTTGTTTATGTGATTGGTCACAGTGTCTGGAAAGTAAATATAAGTTATAGGATAGCAGATAAATATGTCGAAATAATATGTTGAATATTTTGATATTCATATATGTAAATATCTAAATTATGTACCACTTTTACATTGCAGATGTACAAAACTGCTGAATATGTGGCTGCAAGCCACTTTCACTGGAGTGAAAACTATATTGTGTGGATTCCGGAATGACAAATTGGGAATTTTGAAACGAGTCCAACGCTACGAAACTGATGATCTACCAAAAGACAATGAAGTGAGAAAAATGAACTTAATTATTTCACCAATGACCCCCGTGGTCAAGTTGTTTAAATCCTTAGCTCTAGATCCTAAGATTGCGGGTTAAAATCCCAGCATGCGCAAATAAATCACAACATTTAGGATGGGTTGTTTCAAAAAATTTGATGGATTCATCAAATATTTTAAGTTAATTTTCACGTTCTGCGTAAGTTCTATTCAAGTTCTATTATTGCATCATTATAGACCAGTTGGTTCACAAAACTGAAATCATCACAGAACTTGAATAGAACTTACGCAGAACGTGAAAATTAACTTCAAATATTTGATGAATCCATCAAATTTTTTGAAACAACCCGTCCTTAGTTGTTGTTATTCACACAAACACAGAAAAAACCAAATTTTTCTGCCCCAACAATTTCACAGAACAAAATTATTATGATTGAAAGAAGACCCTGATCAGTTGGCTATTTGAAGACAAATCTTCCTGTTGATGTGGTGGAGAGTTTATCCTGGTCTTCTAGAGAATGTTCTGATGCAGATTCATTCAGTTTCACATAAAAAAATAAAATTATTTATTGCAGGAATTCTGGATTCCCGATCGCTGCATGAATTTTAGTGACAGATTCCTGAAGTTCGTGAAGCGGTCTTTCTATGAAGAGATCTGCCGAAAGCACCCTGGAAGTGGTGACAATGTGAGGCACATTCCCATGATCCTTCTGGCATTCGAGATACGGCCCTATGAGGTTTTTACCCCAACTGAGTTTGTTTTAACACAACCATTGCCCAATGAAGATCTTCATATTCTAGAGGCAGACTTTATGGAAATGTTCACAGACTGATACTAAAAGTAATAATAATTTCATAATTTTTAAAAATTTTTATTGTGAACAAAACACTGTTCAAAATATTATTTTATCTTAATAAAAAATGTTAAAAAGTACAAAAATATTTACATTTAATTAAGTCTTAATTTCCCCCTTGCCCTGTTTGGAACGGAGACCCGTGGCGTCCTTCTCCTTTGCCACTTTGGGGGCATCTGTCCATTACAGATCCAACCTCATTATTTTATGACAATTATAGAAATGGTTCTTTAAAAAAAAAAAAAATTATCAATAAATTTAGTACATGCAAGTATTATTATGATAAAAAAATAATAAATTATAGAAAAAAAAGTTTGTCGTGTATATGTTACTGTAAAAGCCCGTAAATTGGTAAATCTTAGGTTTTACTAGTAAATCTTGCAATTTACCAACATGAGTTGCCATTAAAAGTTTTGGTAAATCTTAAAACTGGAAATCTTAAGATTTACCGTAGTATGGGCTTTTATTGTAACATATTATATTATCAAACAGTTGGAACAAAACGTTTACATCCGTTTATGTAATTTTTCACCTATTTGTTTAATTAACTGAGTTTTTATAACTGGGTTGTTCTCACATGTGTGAGAACAATCTATAAAAACCCAGTATAAATACATCTTCTTGAAGCATATTACAAAGTTACTACCCCCCTCAAATCATCCAATATAATCGCTGCTTTTGCTAATTTTTTTGAATAAGGTACCAATCATTCTCCATACTTTTATCAGTCTCAAAATTCTTTCAGTGAGAGCAAATTTGTGATACAAAATTATATTTCAGCACATATATAACCCTTTATATATAAACAGACTGGAACACAACCATAATACTCGTTTTAACTTTAATGAAGGACTAATTGTACCTAAGCATACAAATAAATATGGTCAAAGAATATTAAATTATATTATTCTCACTTGTTTAAATATGTTACCTGCTGAAATTAAAAACTGTGCCCAAAACCAACAATTTGTGAATTTACTGAAGACCTGTCTTACTGAAAGAATTAATTTGTATTAGCTTACAATGACATATTATTCTATATTACTTTAAAATTGTTTTTTATGTTTTCATAATTTTTCTTTTCTGTATATTTCTGTAAAATTTAAAATTTTTATTTTATATAATTGTAAAAATGTAACTATTAACTCACTATAATAAGGTTTTTAATGTAAAGAACCCGTTAGACAAACTGCTCAAGTAGTTTATCTGAACTTTTTTGTCTTATATTTAACTTAACTTACCGGCTAGTAGCTTTGAAACTTGCTTACGCTACTTTCCCATAATCTTGGTTCGCAAATGTATATGCGGCATAAGATTCACAATATTTGTTCAGGAAGTTTAAAAGTGGGTGAATCGGCGAGTGGGATTGTCATGATGACACACAAAACTGTCTACTCGCTCAGTAGCGACAGTAGCAGCTAAAATAACGACTCAAGCGCGAACCAATTCAGTCGACATTTTGTAAAAAAACTTGAGCTTGCGGTAGCGAGAATTACGGCTCCCGCGCAAACTAATTCCGACAGTTATGAAATCACCTGTTGGTAGGCCGCCATCTTGAGCGAGTAGCGAGTAAAGTTGACCACCTTTCAACGTTTTCGTAGATTGTCCACAATCTGCTAGTTAGCAAGTAATACGATGACACTGAGCGAGTTTACTAACAGATAGTGAATTTCCCAGATAGCAGCTTGTAAGCTCGCTCAATGTCATCGAGGCTTAACACTACAAGTTATTGTGCAATATGAATTATGTGATGGAATTTAGGGGCCATCCATAAATTACGTCACACAAATTTCATGATTTTTTGACCCTCCCCTGTCCCTGTCACACATCGTCACATTTGTGAGACCCCTTCCCCCCTAGTGTGACATCACATATTTTGCAATTTTACGTCTAAAATTTTTTTGCATTTTAATAATTTAGATTTTTACATGTGACGTCACAGAGCTGATGACCCCCCCATACCCCTTGTCGAACAATATCACACTTTTTTACCCCCCTCCCCCCCTTAAGGTGTGACGTAATTTATGGGTGGCCCCTTATGAGTATTTTACCAGATAGAAGGTACACTTTTATATATAGCTGCGTACTCAACTCAACTTTCGATTTTTCAGAATGTCGAACGAGATGTCTGACTAATCAACTGGAATATCGATATGCCAATATATCTCTATTAGGTATGGCAAAGTAAAACGCTAAATTAAACTCAATATCGGGTAGCTGCTTACCTATCAAAAGGTGTTTTGCAAGGTAAAGATGTAGTGATCTCGAAAAGAGTTTATATAACAATAATTACAGTAGAATTGTAGAATATCAAATGTATCACAACTTTGGGAACATGCCAATGTACCAATCAGTCAACACTGAAATGTTTTCGTTTGGAAAGGCTTGGGTCATCCTCACATTGGACCTGGGCATCCTTTCGAAGACCAGCTCCAGCATTGGAAGATTCCGGACGCTGTGGGTATTCCCGGAGGGCCCCGATCTGATTTCTCGGGCAAAGCACTCCTTGATGTACTTCAGCATCTCATCGCAGAAGTTCATGCAGACGCTGGGAAGCCAGAAGTCCTGGAAGGAATTGGAAATACATATTCATGTGTGATATCAGTAAGGGGGTTGAAAGTTTTAAAAGTAGACAGAAGGAGTTACATACAGCACAATAGATGAGTTTTGCTGTGAATTGGATGCTACAATGTGAGATTACACCGGTTTTTTTTTTTTTTTTTTTAATCTTTATTTTTTCCCATTATTATAAACATTTCAAAATACACATATAAGAAACAAATAAATCAAAAGTTAGGAATAATTAAATCTACGTAAAGTAAAAAGTAGGTGATGGGAACCCACAAAGGCACTGCCTGTGCGTGGGTAATATAAACAAAAATGCATACATCAGTAAGTACAATTAACAATAGTTATAAGTTATAAAAAAGTTATATGAGTTAGAATTAAAATGAAAAGTGATGTATTAAGGTTAACATAGAATTTATAGCAAAAGTGTTTTAACATCTGCACCATAAAGCCATAATTTTAATTCTTTTATGTAGAGTGATATTTTATCTGTCGTTTGAATGTGTTTTGGTATAAGATTAAATGTCCGAGGACCAATAAAGCTGCTATGTGTTTGCATTAATTTGGTATTGATTTGAGGGGTGTAAAAGATATTATTAGTCCTTTTGCTAATTCTATTTTCATTTTTTTCGAAACAATTTTTGTTTTTAAATACATATTTCATAGTCTGCAATATAAATAATTTACAGATGTTGAATATTTTAGTATCTTTGAAAAGTAACTCAGTCGAGAATGTTTTAGTTCTATTGTACATAACTTTAATAATGCGCTTTTGAGTGTTTTGTAAAGGCTTAATAAAAGCATCAAGCGCACCACCCCATCCTATAATGCCGTACATTATTGAAGATTGCACCAGTGAAAAATATATCATTCTCAATTTGTCAAGATTAAGTACTTCCTTAAGTCTATAAAATGTATATGTAAGGTATCTTAATTTCGAGATGATTTTATCAATTTGTGTTTTCCAAGTTAGATGTGTATCAATAGATACTCCTAAATATTTGATACTTTCTACTTTAACAAGTTCATTGCACAGTGTACATGTATCTTGATTGCAACTTGTATTGTGGATTCTAATTTTAAGGTTATCATGAGGTTTATTTTTATTGCTTTTATAAAAAGTTAAATAAAATGTTTTGCTGTAGTTTAAAATGAGTTTGTTACATTTTAGCCACGTTGAAACAAGTGCAATACATTCTTTTGCCTTAGAAAAAGTTTCGTTCCAAGAATTTCCGTTAACTATTATTGCCGTGTCATCGGCGTAAGAAATAATTTTTCCTGGGATTACAAAATTACACAAATCATTTATATACATCAAAAATAGAATCGGGCCAAGTACAGTTCCTTGCGGAACTCCATTTTTTATCTGAGCTTCTGAACTATACATATTCCCAATTTTTGTTTTTTGTGTTCTGTCTTTAAGATAGTTTGTGAGTAGTTTAAGTGTGTCTTTTTTGAAACCTAATTGATTTATTTTTTTAACGAGTAAGTTATGATTTACAGTGTCGAAAGCTTTTCTTAAGTCCAAAAATATTGCTAGACATTTCTTATTTTTATCGATAGAAGTGTATATATTTTTTGTTAAATCATATATTGCATCTTCAGTACTCAGATCTTTACGAAAACCGTATTGGTTGTGGGATAGAATATTATATTTTTCTAAGTGTTCCATGATTCTATTTTTGATGCATTTTTATAATATTTTTGATAGATTTGAAACAAGAGAGATTGGTCTATAATTGTCTAATTTATGTGATTCACCAGATTTATAAATTGGTATGATGGTGGAGGTTTTAAACTGTTTTGGAAAATGACCCTCTTAAAGTGACACTACAACTATAACTGTTAAAGTGACACTACGACTATCGGTTAAAGTGACAGAATAATAATCATTCCAGCTGAATTAGTTAGTTAAAACATAATACTTAGTCAAAACAGCTGAATCAGTTGAAGAGACAAAATAAGAGTCATAATGATTACTATTTTAAGTAACAAAATACGAATCGTCTCAGCTGCACCAGTTAATGCGACAACATTTTAAATTTTTTATTTTAAAGTGAATTCCTCACAAGAGTCCCAGCTGCTCCCGTCTGGAGCCAGTAAGACTATAGAATCCCCAATTGGGGTAGGTTGTGAGGCTGAAAATGGTGGGGAGGGGTAGGGGATGGGGAAGAGGAAGGTGGGGAAGTACCTGGCTATTCAGATCTGGTCACCAAACACGGCTACTTTAAGTTAAGTTAGCCAGAGCCAGAGTTAAGTTAGCCTCTCAGAAACTGGGTGTACTGTACAGGGCCCGCAGATACTTTTAGTACACAACTGCAACCCTGTACAAATTGCAAGTGCGCCCCACGGTTGAATTTGGCTGCCATCTCTGGTCTGGGGCCCCAAAATACCTTAAAAAAACCCTTGAATCTGTACAGAAACGGATGGTCCGTTTGATAGACTCTCCTAACTTAACAAATGGATTGCAATCTTTAGAGCACAGGCGTCAGGTGGGAATGCTATCCTTGTTCTACCGGTATTACAATGGCAGATGCCTCTGAGGAACTAGCGTCATTGATCCCTTTGGCACGGGTGTATAGTCGGGAAACACGCCATACACGCGCCCAACATTTGTACACGGTTGACATTAGTCACATGAGAATGGGTCGTTTCTACGACTCGTTCTTGAGTTCAACAGCTCGGCTGTGGAACGATTTGCCGGCCTCTGTGTTTCCTCCCTCCTACAACATGGGTCTCTTCAAGACCCTTGTTCACTCCTTTCACTCCTCAAAAACACCCTCCACACAGCATATTCAGATGACGTAGGCCCTGAGGGAAATTATTTTCCTCAAGGCCTCCTGTGTGGAGTAAATGTAAAAATAAAAAAAGGTAAATAGGTGTAACTGGTGTTAAGTACAAAACAATACACATCCGGCCGGATACCGGATAATATGTGTGTATTATCCAGTATCCGGCCGGATTTAAAATTTAGGCCAGAAACGATGGATATTTACCAAATATCCGTTTCATCTCTGATTAATAGTTTTGTCAATAAAAAAACTCGAATTTTTTAATTTTATTTTTATTTTTTTTTTATTTATAATTTAGAAATTTTTTATTTTCAAGAAAGGCTGACAAATACTATATTCGATTGAATCACCGATTGGATTGAATTACCGATGCATACCCATACATCTAGTATACATACCTATTTGGATCAATAGTATGATATGATTTTATAGTTTCATTTTTTTTTATTTTTTTATTAAAAGAAGTTTATGCAATGAACAAAAAAAATTGTGTTAATTCATCCGCCATGCTAGGGATGTCCCTGTGTTATGGCGGATGAAGTTTACAGATTGGGTAGGTACAGTGTACAGTTATTAACTTATGCAATTCATTTAAGTAGTTTAACCGTTTAGGTGCCAAAAAATGCATACAGTTTCTTGTAAAATGCCACCAAAAAAACATCATTTTTTATGAAACTATATATTTTTTTAAAACCCCATAAATTCTTTAAAAAAAATAAATGAATCTGAAATTTAAACGGTTTACTACGATCTTCCAACTATTAAGATAATATTAGAATAATATTTACCAACGCCGCAGCACCACACCCGACGTACGCGCGAATCAGAGCACGACTGACGCAATCGACGGAAATCGACGATCGGCAATCTTCGTTAAAACACGAATCGACGAAAGTCGACGATCAGCAATCAAACGGTTAAGTTACAAATTTTGTAACAAATTAAGTTAGTAATTTAAGTAACACATTCAATTAATTTAAGTTACAAGTTGTATGAATTATATTACAATTCAATTAAAATAGCAAGTTTTACACATCATCATTACTGAATGTAAGGATCCATTTTGATAAATTTTTTTTAAAGATATGGGGTTGGGTTTCGGATTTTAGGTTCTCGGGGAGAAGGTTAAATATTTTGGGAGCTAGGTACATGAAATTTCTTTGAGCTGATGTGGTGCGTAGTGTAGGAACATTGTAGTGTCGGTTGGTTATTGTTCTGGTGGTGTAACTGTGATGTAAGAGAGTTTTTTTCTTGTATTTGAACATGAAATGTGTTAGTGTAAATTTTAGATGAAGTTGCCGTATGTTTAAGACATTATATTCAGTGAATAGTCTATTGGAGGAATATCTTGTTGGTCGCTTGTTGATAGCACGTATTACCGTTTTTTTATATCTATGTATATAAAATATATATAGATAATGTAAAATTGTGAGAACTTGTTATCTCAATGACGCAAAACACACTTGACTCATCATGTCTGATATAGCACACATCAGTCAAAATGACGATAAAGGACAGTAAAAACTAATAAAACAGAAGTACATAATTCAATAATAAAAGAAAAGGCTAATACTTAAAACTGACTTACACTGCTCCCTTTAGGCAAGTCAAACACCCTGAATGTTTTCACTTCTTTGACTATACCCTCATCGTCTCTAAACCCGCAGGCGATAGTTTCAATACCAGCAAAGAAAGACTGGAGCCACCATGAAATTGTCTTGTGTCTCCTAAAATAAAATAAAATACATATTTTTATGCATATCTTATAAGACTGACTTCCGAATAAAATACTGGCGGCAGTTTTAGAAGGAAGATATCCAGGTCTGGTGGCCACCTCAGGCAAAGTTAGGGAAGAAACTCCGGAGGCTGTGTAACGGACAGAGGCCGCTGAAGTATCACAGGAGGCGCTGCATCAAGGTGATGGGTCTCCAAACCGAATAATACAAGGGGAAGATGAATTTGGTCGATAAACGGACATGACCTTTCGCTGGCAGTGGCATTTTTTTTCAAAATAAAAATCAAAAAAATATTTTTCCATCACATGTTGCCACTGGGTACAATCTAGCGCATCACGTGATATTTACTCAGTCTCGTTCAAGCAACAATTTACACATAAGACAGATGGCAGTGTGATCAGTGGCAACGTGTGATAGAAAAATATTGCTTTTGTTTTTAATTTAAAAACGTCATCGGACAGCAAAATGACAACTGCATTTTTTACTCCAAATATGCTTAGGAATCGCTAGTTAAAATCTGTGGGTTTTGTGCTGATAGCACTGTATGAACAGAACTGAGGGTTTTCAATATAGTGCAAAATGTAGTACCTGAAAGTGATATCGTGCCTCCTTTCCTCGATTTTCCTGCTGGTCTTCAACTCGATAAACTTTAGCTTTCGCAATTCTGTCAGGACCTGGTCCTCGGAGTGTTTTCCTGGCTGGAACCCTTCCTTCAGCGAGGATCTCTCCACCAGGATGCCGTCCATCTCAGCGCCGTAGATCAGACGGTGCTGGTTCAATCGGCTCTCGAACACCCCGGAGAATTCTGAAGATTCGTCCACTGGCGGTTCAATATCTGGATCGCGAGAAGGGTCATCTACAATTAATAAGAAAGAAGAATAAGGACTTTAAATTGACAGGAAATTTGATTATTTTATACGGCAAGTGTATTATAAACGTTATCGTTATTAATTTTCATGTAAAATCAGTTTTCATGTTTCATGTAAAAATAATTACTTTATTAAAAATTACCAATGTTTCATAATTTTTTTCAAATTGCCACGGGAAACTTTGGATTCATAAAGGTGTACAGTTTAATTATTTTTTTTTTTTTTTTATAAAAGGCGGAGACGGTTTACAAGTATATGTTCCCGTGAGCACTTAGGCCATAGGCCCATTGTGCTATCTCCCATTTTACCTCAATCATTTAGTAACAACCCAGTCCCTTTAATAAAGTTCACCAGGGTTGTCACCGGATATGTGGCTATGTCTTCTGGTTCTACTGTGTGTCTCCCCAGGTATCTGAGCCTAGTTCCCACCAAGGCAGGACATTGGCACCATAAGTGAATTGGAGTCTCTTCGTCCTCTTCACATTTCCTGCATCTATTGGTGTTTTCCACTCCCAATATCTGCATGTGTCTCCTGAGATGGCAGTGTCCCGTTAGTAGTCCTACCAGTTCCCTCAGCGAGTTTCTGTCCATATTGAGTAGTTTCCTGGTTCGTCTAGGGTCTGGTCCTTTTATGAGTACTTTAGATTGTCTCATTCCAGGTGCCCTCTCCCATTCTTTGCAGTGCTGGGATTCGACCCACCTATCAATATGTAGTTTTGTGTGGCAAGCTGCTACTCCTACAGCCGGCTCGGATCCCACAAGTGGTGCTTTCGCCCCTTTCCTTGCTAGTTCATCAGCCCGCTCGTTGCCCTCAATACCTTTATGTCCTGGTACCCAGATCAGGGTTATTTTATTGATGGTAGCAAGTTCTGTAAGAATAGTCCTGCATTCCATCACCAGTCTAGAGTCGCATCGGTTACTTTCCAGTGCCATTAGGGCAGCCTGGCTATCAGAACATATGCTTATGTTCTTATTCCTGTACCCGATACGTATATTCTCATGTGCGCAGGCCAAGATGGCTTTCATCTCAGCTTGAAACACAGTACAGTATGTTCCTAGAGGTATACTGAGTTCCCTCTTGGATCCCTGCAGACAGACCCCGGCCCCTGTTCCTTCCTCCATCTTGGATCCATCTGTGAACCAGATTAGTTCCTGTTTGGAGGTTGGACCTGGAACCGTGTCCCATTCCTCCCTTGTGGGGTAGATCACCCCGAACTGCTGTTTAAAGAAATAGTCGGCTTGTTTGCCGTCCTGCTTCATTCCAGCTGTCGGGCTAATTGCCCTCAGTCTTGTTCCGATCTCTGTATGACTGTTTTTGGGCAGCTCACCTCTCCATTGACCTTTACATTGTAACCTGTAGGCTGCCGCCATCGCTGCCCCCTCTATTTCTAGGTTTAGTGGGGGTAGGTTCAGCAGCACTCCCATGGCTAGTATCGGAGTGGTTCGCATAGCTCCCGTGATTCCTCTGCATGCGAGTCCCTGTATGTGGTTGAGTGTGACCATCACTGTTTTCAGTGTTGTTCTCCTCCACCAGACCAGGGCTGCATGCATGATCCTCGGTTTTACAACGGCTGTGTACAGCCATTGCATCATTTTAGGGTTGAGTCCCCACGTTCTGCCGCAGATCCGCCTGGTTGCCCACATTAGTGCGCATGCCTTTCTGCCCATAATTTCCACATGGTTTTTCCAGCTCAGTTTGGCATCTATGATGACTCCGAGGTACTTGACCGTGTCCGAGGGTTTTAACTCCTTTCCATAGAAGGTTGGATTGTTCCATCCCTCTAGTTTTCTTTTGCGTGTGAAGATTACTAGTTCTGTCTTGTCTGGATTGACCGACAGCCCTGTTTCTTCACACCATTCTTCCACTGTCGCCAGTGTTGATTGTAAGAGGCCTCTGGTTGTGTCTGCATCCCAACACCTTATTATGGTTGCAATGTCATCCGCATACCCTTGTGTATAGAGGCCCCTGTTATTGAGTTTCCGGATGAGGTTGTCCACCACTAGGCTCCACAGCAAGGGTGACAAGACCCCTCCCTGTGGACACCCTCGTGTCACCAGTACTCTGATGTTCACCTCACCCCTTGTTACCGTAAGTATCCGGCCCGAAAGCATGTTCTTCAGCCACCTTCTGGTGGTTTTGTCGAGTCCATGTCTTTCTGCCGCTTCATCGATGGATTTAATAGTGGTGCAATTGAATGCTCCCTCTATATCCAGGAAGAGTCCTACCGCCAGTTCCCCAGTCGCCTGCGCCTGCTCCAGTTTGTACACCAACCTGTGCAGTGCCGCATCAACCGACTTGCCTGGTTGGTACGCAAATTGTAGCTCATGGAGGGGTTTTTTCCTCAGTGCCCCGTCCCTTATATGTCTATCCATTAGCCTCTCCATTGTCTTCAGAAGGAAGGAGGTGAGACTAATTGGACGGAATGAGCCTGGTTTGTCGTAGTCGGTTCTCCCAGGTTTAGGTATGAACACTACCCTCGTTTTCCTCCATGATATGGGAATGTATCCGAGGGCGCAGCACGCCCTCAGGATCTTAGTCACCGGAAGTAAGATTGTATCTAGGCCCTTCTGTAGAAGTGCCGGAAAGATTCCATCCTCTCCCGCGCTTTTAAAGGGGTCGAACCCTTCGATCGCCCATTTAACTCTGGAGGGAGTAACTATTTTAGCCGCAGTGTCCCAGTCCTTACCTTCCCGTGTAACTCGGGCTGGTGGTGGACCGGTGTCACCTGCTTCTAATTTTTTGTAACCCGGAAAGTGTTTCCCAAGCAGTTCCTCCAGCTCCTCCTCCCAGTTATTGGTGAAGCTTCCGTCTGCTTTTCTGAATGGGCCTTTGGCTGCCCCTGGGTCTTTAGCAAGAATTTTCTGAATTCTTGCTGCCTGAGGGATGGTTTCCACCTCCCCACAGTACTTCTCCCAGGAGCTTGATTTGGCTTTCCGGATTGCTTCTTTGTACTCTTTCTGGTATTGCTTGTGAGCATCCCAGTTTCCAGATTTTTTGGCCCTGTTGAAGGCTTGCCTAACTAGTTTCCGTAGCTCCTGCAGTCTTCTGCACCACCACGGTGTTTTGTCCCTGGTACTTGTCTTCAGAGGGCAGCTATTTTCGTATGCCCTTATCATTGAGTCCGTCAGTATTTCTACTGCGTCCTCAATTTCTTCGGGGCAACCATATTTTGCTGGGAATCTTACCATTCCTTTGCTTAGCTCCTCTGAATACCGAGTCCAGTCAGTTGCTTTTGGGTTCCTATATGTGTCGGTCCCCGTTCTGCTTGTCCCTCCCTCTAGTTTGAATTCTATGTGTCGGTGATCCGACAGGGATGGTTCATCCGACACTCTCCATCCTGATACTCTCAAGGTTCCCAGGGTTAGGTCTATCACCTCCTGTCTGTTACTTATAACAAAGGTGGGTTCCCTACCTTTATTGAGAATCTCAAGGTTCACTGTCATCAGGTATTCCAGGAGGGCCTGTCCTCGTTTGTTGATGTCCGTACTCCCCCACACAGTGTGGTGCGAGTTAGCATCCATACCGAGTATCAGTTCCCTATCCTTCTCCCTGCAGTCTTGGATGAGCCTCGTTATTTCCCTTGAAGGTGGTGGTTCCGTAGAGTCGTAGGGCATGTATGCTGACGCCACCACTACTTCCCTGCTTCTTTGATCCAGCGTGACCTGCAGTTTCACAGCTACCAGGTCCCTGCTGCAGTGTTCGGGGAGCAGTGTGCCAGCTATCCCTCTGATGAGGACGCAAGCCCTGGGTCTGTCCCCCGATTCATTGTAGTAGAGTAGACCTTGGTTAATGTTTAGTCCTCTGATCTTCTCCCTGTAAGTCCAGGGTTCTTGAATCAGCGCGACATCCACACTATCCCGGGTAACTCTCCTGTTGAGCACGGCAGCCGCTGCTGGGCTGCGGTGTAAGTTTATTTGGATGAAATGTAAGTTTTTAGCCATTTTTTTGGGGTCTAATCCTTACCCTTTACACCCTGTGTCCGCTCCTCGGTGTTGGGTCCGCGCACCGTGAAGGTGGCCTTCCTTATGCCGACGTGCGCCGTCATTCCCATTTCCCGCAGCACCTTCACACTGTCCTCATCCACGCTCATGATCAGGCGATATCTATCATTCTCCCTGATCGAGTCATGGACGATCCACTTTTTTGTGTGAAGCCGCGGGGTCTGGTTCTCCAGCAGTTGCAGCAGCCTCTCGGTGCTTACTGCACCGTTCTCAGGGATAACTGCCTTGACCTTCACGTACTTTGGCAGTTCATCTAACCTTACCACCTCCAGGTCGCAGCCCTGCCATTTCTGTAAGGTCGGCACTATCTCCCTCAGCCATTCCTCTGACTCCTTGTTGGAGCAGGTCATTCTCAGGACGCCCTTCTGAATGAAGCACTCGTCGAATCCGGGTCTGAACTGTCCTTTTGGGATGCCCAGAATCAGATCGCCGGCACCCTCACTCACAAGGGCCTCCTGCTCCCTAGTAAACTCTTCCTCCCTGTTCCTATGGACAATAGCCACCCTGATTTTATTATCAGCGGCTTCCGCATAGGTGGCAGGGATGGGAGTTCCTCGGGGCTTTTTCCGGGCATTTTCCGGTGTTAGCCCAGAGGGTTTACGTTCGGGTGAGGACCTACCCCTTTTCCCGGCCTTTTGTTCCCTGGGCATTCCTGGTTGCTCCCGGTTACCCAGTTGGGTCCCCGGTCGCTTCCAGTCTGTCCCTGGTTTTTGGGCCTCAACACGACTGTCCTTCGAGGTCCCTGGCTGTCCCCAGTTGACTTTAGAAGTCCCTGGTTGCTCCTGGTATCCTCTCTTCAGTCGCCAGCTGACTTCAGAGGTTCTCGGTTTTGCCTGAGTCTGGGAAGTTCCCGGTTTTACCTGAGCCTGGTCGGAACCCCGCTTCTCCTTGTTAAATTTTTTCCTCGCAGCCCCACTGTGTCTTTTCTTGATGCGGATTTTCCCTACGTCATCCGTAAGGGAATTCATTGCATCTTTCTCCGTGGTGGCTGCTGGACGGTCCCCCTTTACATCCCCCCCTCTCCTCCGGTTCCTCGAAGGTCCCGGTTGGAAGTGGGGGTTCTTAAAGGGGTTAGTTTGCAGGTCCCCCGAAGGTCCCTGCTTGTCCGCTTCTGAATCCCCTGGAGGATCCAGTCGCGTTAGGTTCTTTAGAGGTTCCTCTTTTCTTGGGTTCCCCAAGGGTCCCGCAAGGGAAGAGTCCACCTCGGTGTCCTCACCTCTCCTTTCCACTCCCTCTCGGTTCCTCGAAGGCCCCAAGAGGGAAGAGTCCACCGAGGTGGCCTCATCTCTCCCTTCCTCTCCCCTCAGGTTCCCCAAGGGCCCCTCATCGTTAGTGGTTGTTTGATTTGTAAAGTCCATAATTGATCCCACGAGTATCTAGGGAAATAAAAGGTCCACCCCAGCAGAGCCCCGAATGCTGGGGTAAGGTCTGAATACTCCGAGATTCGACCCTGTGTCTCGGAGGCACCGTTCGCGACACTGTTCCCCAGTGCCATTCAGCCCTAAGCACGGTAGCTAACACCTTAGCTTGGGATGGCTATTGCAGGTCGTGTTTCCACTCCCCGAGCGATGGGTTCGCCACACTCCCTACGCTAGGTCCCCTTACTGGAGGCGAGGGTTTTTCTGTAGGGGTTTTCCTTCCCTTAGCTGGGAGGTTCCGGTTTTATGGCGCCAGAGTTTCGCCATTCGCCCCCTCTCTGTCGGCTATGACTGGAGATCACATTGCCCAGGGGTCGCGGGGCCATGATGACCACTCGTGGACGCCAGAGAGTTGGACTTGTTGGTAGTGCCGCTGATGCGGCTGTGTCGTTTGTGGTATTTTCCTGAGGCACACACCATCCAGCGGGATGTGTCCCCCCACAACCTACCAACCCTTCGACCCCCTACAGTTTAATTAAGTATTTTGTTGTTAATTTTTGGATTTGAAGTTTAGATTCTAACCGTGGTAGTAAGGGATATACAATGATTTCTATTCTTCTTCTTTCGTATGGTGGGGGGATCAGAGGGGGACCTAGGCCTGTGAGCCAGTCTAGGGCCTCAGGCGTTGCCCTGTGGACCTCATCAATCCCGCTGGGGAATGAATGGAGCGGGCATTCGTTGACCACATGTTCGGTGTTCTGCATCGCACCGCACTCACACATCGTTGGCCTGACAACATATGGGCACAATGGCTATGGGAGCACTATATCTTATTGACGGCAGACCAGAGTTTGCGAGGCATTGAAAACCCAGGCTGTCTCTCAGTGGGGTCTTGTACGAAACGGGCATTTTTCAAGTTGACCGATTGCCACTTAAGCTTCCACCTATCTTCTGGGGCGAGAGGTGATTGGAGGAGTCTTTCTCCTTCTGTCCAGAAGGGTTTTCGGGACTTCAAGCGGCATGCCGGATGAGAGACGACATCATCGTGCAAAGGTATAGCGCTTTTTTGCAGCGCCTTCTTGTACTCCCTTAGTGTTGCAATCTCTCGCCTAATATTTGGCGGGGTTATGTTTGCAAGTACGGGGAGCCAAGGGAGAGGAGTAGATTTTAACGTTCCACTGATGGTTTGCATTGTGGCATTAAGCTGAACGTCGACCATGGAAGTGTGGGCGCTTCTAGCCCATACTGGAGCACAGTATTCAGCTGCTGAGAAAACCAGAGCAATGGATGCCGTTCTGAGCGGGTTGGCTTCGGATCCCCAGCTAGTACCAGCTAGCTTACTGAATAAGTTTAGTCTTGTCCTGGTTTTTTTGCCCACTGTTTCCATGTGTTGCCGGTAGTTCAGGCCCCTGTCCAAAGTTACTCCAAGATAGCGGGGATGGGGATCATGGTAAATATTTTTTCCATCAAACTGAACACAGAGTTTTGAGTTTGCCTGTGAATTATTGAGATGGAAAGCTGTCATAACTGTTTTCGACCCATTTGGCTTTCAGATTGATCGAGGATGATTTCTAATGATTTTTATCAGACCTATACATGTGAAAAACAATGTTTGATATGCTAAAAATTTAAAATCTTTTTGTTAATTTCAAAGTCTGTATTTCCGGAATTTTTAATGAAAATCAAAATATCAAAACAACACTACTTTTCTAATCTCTAAATCAGTAAAAATGCAGAAACGAAACTTTAAGTTTGACATAGTTCTTCGGGCCGTCGACACTAATTTTGGTTGTCGGTGTATGCATGCATGATGTGAAATATTCCTGTGTAGTGTGTAAAATTATTCAACTTCCGAAACGACTCCCATATCCCGTTTCTTCAAATTTGGAACAAACAGTTATCAGCCAATACAACCTCACATACCAATAGAAAAAAGTTTTTTAGTAATTTTTACCCACTGATAATGAAATTTGTATTTTTGAAAAAAAAATCATAACTTTGTATAATACATTCAAAACAATTGATATTGTTTTTAAATGTAAAAAAAAACACATGCAAAACCCTCTCTATGGCCAGACGAAATGAAAAATTGATGTTAGTCATAGCGTAAAATACCTGGGACGACTTGAAAGACATCGAGAATACGGAAAGACAAAGAAAAGCGAGTAGGGCTGTTAAGGCGTTTTTTACTTTTGCAAAACGATACTTTTCAACGCATTCTGCACATCACTGCGTACGTCAGAACTGTGGGTACTACACCGTATCCCAATGGCATAAGCTAAAAGTCACTTTTTTATCGCCAACCATTTCGCCTATCGAGATACTGCAGCGCTACGGAATTCTTCCACTCTTTCAGAGCAATTCTCCATCACCGCATGGAAGCTTATGGCGCTAACTGCCAGCCGAAGAACACCAATGCACTGCCAAAATTGCCTGGATGGAGTCCCCTCTAATGGTCCCCTGGAGAAGAGAGACGATCAAATATCCTTCGTAAACGGATATTTAAATCATTTTTTTCAAATATATTATTATCTTAAAATATATAAAAATGATTGTTTCTTCGTCTCATAAGCTTTCCTATACCGTTAATCTAATTGCGATGAAACTTTGGTGAGTTGTTGTGCGCACGCCCGTAAAGGTTTCTATATATAATGGCGAGATTTAGCATTTTTAAATTTGTTTAAAAATTTTACAAAATTTTACGTGCGAGTTATTTGAAAAATGTGTGTTTCGTATAGGCAGGGAGGGAAGGATGGAGGGGAAGGGGAAGCCTGGAGAAGGGAATGAAGAAGGGGAGGGGGTTCACGAGGGAGGAGGGAAGGTGGGGAAGATGGATGGGGAACACAGGGAGACAAGGGAAATGATACACAGGGGAGGGATGACGGTGGGGGACGAGGGAGGGGCAGAGGGGGGGATTGAAGAAGGGGCAAATTATTATTTTTATTGGGTGGGTTTACCTGAGACAATATACTGTTCAAACTTATAGCCCCAAGCGCACATGGTTTTTTCCCTCTCTGTGGTGTTGGCTTTCTTCGCCTGAGCTTCTGGAGTCTTCAGGGAATGGAGATAAATGACTCCTCGGAACAGACAAGCAGAAAACCGGAATGGTTCCTCATTTTTATACGGCAGTGCACTAATTTCTCTTAACAACCCTCGGTAGCACATGAAAGGCACATCTTTAAGAGGTATCTCACTATTATCAAACACATCAAAAGCTTCCTTATGGTCTTTGAAATACTCCAGCAAAAATTTCAGTTTTTCTTCAGTTTCTATACGCTTCAATGCACTAGTTATATTATGGTTTAAATCGTACGAAACTTTCCCGGTAGGGATCTTGTTGATATATTTCAATTGAGAGTAATCATTCATGTAGTTTCGCTTGGGCCCGACGCTAAAAAATCCGATCAGTTTCGGCTTGGAGAAGAATGGAAATTTGTCGCGGGAAAATGATCTGGGGTTTGTCGTTTGCTCCATTTTTTATACGGCACATCGACTGCGAATAACTATAGTTAAATAGTATATAACTGACAACAATTTTGACGAGAATAAAATGTTACTATTAATTGGTATCACAGTAAGAACGAAATCACCATTGAGAGAAAATTTCACATTAATCCAATATTGTCTTCATGGGTCCTTGTTCAATATATAATTTTCTGAAGTGGAGAACTAAATAGAGACCATCTGATTATTTACGATTACGATTGTTTACCGCTTTTAGGTTATTTATATTTATTATTTTGAAGTTTGACGTTTTCTACAATGTTGCCAGCATTCAAATAATTTACTCTCGACCTCGAAGGTGGCTATACGGGCCCATAATATTCCATGTTTTCTCATAATGGCAATACGTGATTTTCGTCAACAACTTTCTACTTTGACGTTTAAATTCAAATTTAAAATTTTGTCCAACTTTGTCTGACAATCAAACGCACAATAATTTATTTTAAGCTCACATTACAACAACTGTACAACTTTAAAATGTGAAACGACAACAGCTGGATAATCTGCAATCAAGTGATATTTTACAATGGGAGTGAAAGGATTGTGGACCATTTTGGGTCCGTTCTGCGAAAGGAAGCCACTTTACGAGGTAAAATTGTTGACATAATTATTTCGCCTTTTTTGTAATCATCGACGTGACTTAGCTGGAGTCCCCGGGTTCATGGAGTGAGGTTTGTGTAGGCGGCGAATACGTTTGCCTACCCACTGCACCTTTTGAACTTTCCAGCGAGACTATCGACCCATCACTGAGAATGGATTCATACTTCTGTCACTCCTGGACACACTGACTCCCAGATTCTTACCCACCCGTCATACATTTTCCTTCCCAGAACTTTCTCTTCTTCCTTTCCTTAAAAGTACCCTCCACACAGCATCCCCTAAGATGACATGTGTGGAGCTAATGTAAAAAAAAAAACAAATTATGGCATCCCCATTTGAAGCATGTTGAGCGGCCGAAGGGAATGGGGAGGGAAGGGGAGTGGGGGAGGAAGGATGGGAAGTGCTTGGCTATTCAGATCTGGTCTCAATTTAACTCTTACGCTCATTTACTTCTAATATAAGCACGCTGTCTCCTTCTATTTTAGATCCGTGGGGAGAGGGTGGCAGTGGACCTTTCGGGATGGGTATGTGACAGCCAGAATGTCACCGACTACCATGCCCAGCCACGTCTCTACCTCAGGTAAGCTCCTTCTACCATTTTTCATCCATCAATAACGCATGGTTTGCGCATAACTCAAATCCGAGTCGTAAAAAATTGCTCTGTTTTGCCACATGAATTCGAGTCATATTGTAAGCACTGATTTCATAGAATTGTTGGAACAGAAAATTCATTCTAAATGTATATAATTGGTTCAGAGATGTGGCCAATTAAATGGAGCATTCTTATTGGCTAATGAAGTTCAAATTCTTGCCAACAGGGTTTTAAAATATTTCCGATGAATTGCGTGTCTTTTACAGATGGAGAAGTATTATTTTTTTCTTTTAATTTAATGAAAACAAATAACTTTGTGTACACCACTATTTAATTAACAATATTTATTTATTTATTTATTTGAGATATCGAAATATCAACATGTTTCGAAAACTATGTTTTCTTCGTCAGGATAATAAGTTAATATTAACTTAATTAAATAGTGGTGTACACAAAGTTATTTGTTTTCATTAAATTAATAATGACGCCACAAAGTGAATTTGCGAATTTTGAAGAAATATTATTTTTTCCATTATTTTACAAATGTAACTTAGTGGACCCATGAATTAATTTGATATTATATACTAGGATTTAAATTTGGGAGGTGGGAATGGGTACCGCCGCCCCGGGAACCTTATTGGATAACCAACACCTCTGCCATAGGTCACCCCAAGTGGTTCACTACGTTTGGTGATTTAGCAGGGGTGCCTGGGTTCATGGGGTGAGGTTTGTCTAGGTCTTGGAGGCGGATGACCAAGACACACTGAACTCCAGATTCCTACCCACCCCTTAAACCCCTTTCCTTCCTAGAACTCTCCTCTCCTCTTTCTTTCCTTAAAAAAAAAAACCCTCCACATAGCATCCCCAAAGGCCTCCTGTGTGGAGTTCATGTAAAAAAAAAAAGTGCATTTTAAAAGTGAAATGCACTACCACCAATTTCAGTCACGAGCTGGTTCATTCCGAGCATACCCATAAGGAATCTGACAGGATGGGTAGTAGCCATACTCCTTCAGTTAGAGAAATCTCAGAAAGTTCTTTTGAACCTTCTCCGACATTGGGGAATATTTTTCAAGGCTCCTATACCGAAGTTCCGGATACCTGTGATATTTGATTGCTCCATCGCATCGATGATTTTCCTCTATTTCTCTTGTCAACAACACTTTTCCAATAACCGTAAGTTTCTCCAGGTTCGAGTTAATAACATAAAACATGTATTTATTTTCTAGAAACCTGTATTTCCGCACGAGCTATCTGCTTCTGCATGAGGTGGTGCCTGTATTTGTCCTGGAGGGGGAGGCCCCTGCCCTGAAGGCCGTGGTCATGGCGGCCCGGGCCCAAGCGCAGGCCCTGGCTCGAGGCGGCGCCCCTCGCAATCCGGCCCGGGCCCAAAATACCTCGAGGAAGAGATTTGCAACTGTTCTGGGACATGTACGTGAATTTTATTACCTAATTTTAATATATAAAAATGAATGTTTCTTTATTTGTCCCTTATGCGCCCCTAAACCATTCATCCGATTGCGATGAAACTTTGGTGAATTGTTGTGCGCACATTCTTGAAGGTTTCTATGTGAGCTCTGGCATTATGAAATTTGTATAATTTGTTAATTCCTGTATAGGAACGCATTTGGGTAAACAAAGATAAATAAATAAAATTTTATGTGTAAAGATTTGCCTCAAGATCATTTGTTGCCCTTCAATAAAATAATTAGAGAGAAATAATCAGAAATTCACCCTTCGAATGAATAACGTTAGTAAACTTCAAAAATCGTTATTCATATATAGATCTGTCGAAAATGTAAACAAATAGAAATACACTTTTGAAATGTTGAATTCTTATTAAAATTTATTTATCAGTAATTTTAGTTTAGATCAAAAATTGATAAAAAAATTATTATTAAATTTATAAACATATGAATTCTGCATATTATTTACTCACAAATTGGCAAAAATGGCACCTATTTGGAGAATGTTAAATTTTATGACTCCTGTATGATGTCGGTAACCTAGTTGAGAATCACAAATATAAATTTAAATTAGGACATGCATTTTTAAATTTGTAAACACATGATTTGTAAGAAAAAATATTTCAATAATTTCGGTTAGCGGAATGTCAATAACAAATAATTGAGAAGAGATGAGAGACATCTCTTGTTAAATTGTGAAACTACTAAGTTATCTTTGTAATTAATCAAAGTATACAATGTGCGGAAACTTTTGAAATAATGCCAATAAATGTTTTAAAATATCTTTTCTAATTGGCCATATTTTGGCCAGCAAACGCTTGAAGGTGTTTGCAAATTGGCCAAAATGTGGCCAAAAATGCTCCATTGTTAGTTATGCTATTAAATTGTGTTTATTTTTTGTAACCGTGGGTTGGGTACTTACTATAACTTTAAATTAAAAAAAAAAATATGTATTTCAGTGCGAGAAGTTGCTCTCTAGTATGGGTCTGCAGTGTGTGACTGGCGCAGGAGAAGCAGAAGCCATGTGTGCCCATCTCAACCAAACCGGGGTAAGACTAAACTTGTGAACTTTTATATTTTATGTGTCTTTTTCCTTAATTATACCCATATTTGGCTAGCTTAGAGATTCCTAAACGCCACATGTAAGACAGGAGATTGCTGTGGAGGTGACAACCTCCCTATCTACACTCCATTTGGAGAAAGACAATCCAAAGTGCTCATAGAAGGACTAAAACTCAATAGGACCTATAATAAGCAGAACCAAAACTCAATTAGACCAATACTAAACAGAACCAAAACTCAATAGGACCAATACTAAACAGAACCAAAACTCAATAGGATCAAAACTCAATAGCACCAAAACTCAACAGGACCGTAACTCAATAGGAATAAAACTCAAATCATTTAGTAGGATTATGAGTTCAATTTATGATCCAACTAGCGAGTTCCCGGCGTGCGTTGCTATGCCACTTAGTAAAGAAATTGTTTCTCCCTGCGTGTCCTTTCCCGTTCGCCCCGTTCCACTTTCGCCTCCCCTTCCTCTCCCGCATCCTCTTCCCCTCTCGCGTTCCCACTCCGCCTTCTCTACCTTCCCTCTTCCCACTCCCCTCGCCCTCTCCCCACTCCCCTCGCCTCTTCCCCGTCCCGCGAACCCCCCTCCCGAGTTCCCCTCCCCCCTCCCGGATTCGCCTCCCCCCTCCCCCTCCCGAGTTCCCCTCACCCCTCCTGGGTTCCCCTCTCCACTTCTGCATTCCATTGTACATTCCCGGTACATTCAGTTTTCAAACAGCTCGCGTGCTTAACTGTCCAAGGAATCCTGAGCATTTTTCTCCAGCACCACATTTCACCGGCATCTGTTTGCTTTCTTTCGCTGGCTCTAAGTGACTATGTTTCCACACTATTGGAATATGGAGAAAATCAATGCCTGGACGAGTCTCATCTTGATGGTCTTTGTTAAGCCTCTGTCACTCCATATCTTTTGCATTACGTCTCATTACACATGACGTCTTTTGTCATAAAATGCAGTAAAGGTTAACAGTATGATAATGCGTGCATTGTGTACTTCTGGTGTCCAGGAGGTGGCGGCCGTCATATCTCAGGACTCGGACTGTTTTGTGTACGGAGCGACGCGGCTGTATCGGAACTTCACTGTGGCGGGCTCGGGTGCCGGGACGGTTGACGTCTACGATCTCAAACGCGTTCAACAATCCATGGGTGAGTTATTGCAATATTGCCTATTGTACATTGGCTATTGTAACCACTGGAGCGATTATTATCGAAAAATGGATCACTTTTATTTTTCTGCATTTGATAGCGGTCCAAAATTCGACCACTTTTCCTACTATTTGTAAAACATTTATTGTAATTATTTAAAACATTTCCATGGCCAGCCATTTATTTTAAAACAAAGCTATTGAAATTTTTTATCTATTTATGACCATAGATATTGCAAATCCGAACTTCGTAGACTATTTTAGAACAATGTTAAAAATAAATTTTTATAATATTTTTTTCACACAGAATTTCCGATCAGCTGTTTACGGTTAAAATTAAGTCCTTTTTCCATAGAATTATCAATTTACACCTTTAATTATCCAATATACCACAGACAACATACAGAAATCGAAAATATTCTATGTTGATCCGAATAAGTACCTCTCACGGAGTTTCAAAGTAACAAACACGCAGGATTCGGCTGTTATGAACTTTACGTTTTTTTTAAATATTTTTTTTGTAAATCCTACAAATATGAGATAAACGGTAAAATACACGTCAACTCATTGGCTATACAGCACTATAATAAGTTTTTATGTCTTCATGTTAAAATTCAAAGGTATGATTTTTTTGTTGACGAAAAATTTAAAAAATGATCTTTTGGAAATCTCGGTATTTTTATTTATTTATTTCGTCTGGTGTCTTCAGTGGTTAAAAAAAAGGGGATGGCAGTCAGTATCTGAGTTGGCATAGCGTTTGGGTCCCACCCAGACTTTAAGAGTTCAATTCCTCGGCTGGCTAAATTCTCCATCACTCTGAAAGGCTCGTTTCTGGTAGAATTAACTATTTTTTTCAGGATTAATCTTTTGGCTTAACTTAATTTTTCTTGTAATTCAGTCTGCTCTCTAAGTTATCCGAAAATCCCAATGAATTTTCAACTGGACCTAACGCCCGTTCTAATGAATTCTAATGCTTTGTGCATTTCTGAAGCAAGGAAACTCGTCACTGAAGGTGCCCACCTGCCAATTGGATATTATTGGCTATTTTCATATTAGACAAGACAGTTGACACTCTCCTAACTACATATAACTACCTATATTAACGACGTCTGTTGAAGGACATCTACTATAAAACTATGTACACATTCTTAAGCACAACATCTACTGTAAGGCATTTAGCATTCATAAATTAGATACCAGCATATGGAAAACTATAGAAAAATGTATTTATGTCTTTGGGTAACAGAGCTACATTTTCGATTTCATTGATTGATAAAAAATTCTTAAGGGGGGCCAAACATGTAAAAAAAAAAACTAAATTTTTTTTTTTGTATAAATAGTTAAAATAACATCTCAAAAATATGCCTGTAAATGTTTAGAATGAAATTCGCATTATTTATCGATTAAGAACTCATTTAAGTGCTCCGCCTCAACTCAAAGACAAAATCGATGACCAAAGGGTGAGTCGAGAAAATCGCCACAGCTCTTTGACCACCAAAAAAGCTTGTCAAGCATGTCAAGAAGAACTTAAGAAGAAAAACGAGTACTGCGAACGCACCGAAGGACTTCTATATGGCCCTGGAATAGCTGACTAGTTGGGAGGTCGTTGTAATCATAGTGTGAGTCAAAACTTTACAAGTGTTCCTCTCCAAACTACTTTTTTAACACATTGTGATCGGGCAGTTTTCGGCCGCGTATCGTGCTGGTAACGGGTGATTTTTCGCGTGATTTCGCGCTAACGTAGACCTCTAGAAAAATTGCGATAACTTCAAAAATATTTGTTTGATTTCAATAATTCTTTTTGCAAATTATTTATTTTATTTCATTTTATTTTATTATATTTAGAAATGTATTCTTTATCGTTAAACTAGTGCAGAATTTCACATAAAGCAGGAAAGTTATGAAAAAAATAATATTTACACTACCTCGGTACCTACCGTACACCCCATCTATTGTTCTCAAAAGGTTTTTACCTGCATGGCTACAACCCTACAGAGGCTATATAGCGAAAACTCAAGTATATTGGAACCCGCATTTTAACGTGACCCGCGCTCCACTAACAATCTATCAAAAACGTATAAATACGTGTTCCGCTCTCTAGCATTAATTTGCTAAACACGTATTAATACGTGATCAGATTACAATGTGTTAAATTGGCGGGCGAGATAACTCAAAAAGTTCTCAACCGATTCTTATAAAATTTAGCACACGTCTTCTCTATAGTATTAGCTTTTAGTTGAACCTCAAACATGCCAAAAAACTTTACAAAAATTATCATTTTTGACCCAAGAACCTCACAAAAAAGGATGAAAAATCAATTTACGATTCTTTTACTTTTTTTTTTTTTGTTGGTTCAACTAGAAGATACATGTTTTATAAACACGCTAAAACCAAAATTTTAGATTTTAGATAGTTGTAAAAAAAGATAAAAATCCCGCCAATTGATGCCTTTCGCCACGAGGGTCTCAGGAGATTAGTTACTACGGCGGCCATTTTGAAAAAAAAAAAAATCTTATTCTTGTATTTTAATATATAAATGAATAAACATACTGAATTTAAAAACGATTCATTCATTCCTTCCCTTTTAAATAAACCTCTGAAAAACAGTCAAAATTCAGGCGGTTACATGTATCGACCCCCTGTGAATTAAACAATGGGTTTATGTTTTCTGGATCACTAGTAAGATATTTCAAAATGTCACGCTAAAGTTAACCGAACCATTATTTTATAGCATATTTAATATGTAAAACACTAACACAATCCGCCACCATGGTAATACGAAAGGGTTAGGTGAAATCGTTGTACAAATTTATGAGTTTAACGATTAATCAATGATTTTGAGTTAGGCGGAATATTTGATTTGCATTCGAAAATTGTTTTCCTCATTATCTCAAAACTTTGTATTTTGAGATGTCTGTTTAATCAACTGGACTTACTGAATTACTATGAAATTATTTTGAGCAGACCTCGGGCGCAATAAGATGGTGGCTTTGGCTTTGCTTTGCGGCTCAGACTACAATGGAACCGGAGTGGACGGAGTGGGACACTCCTCGGCCACCGCCTTCATCATGCAGCACTCGGATCAGGACGTGATAGCCAGGTACACCATCTTTGCAACCGGTTCCATGACAAAACAGAACATTGCAATTGAACAATTAATCTGTAACAGTAATAATTCCAATACCAACCTTAGGAATGAAACATAATATGAAGAAAAACAAAACAAGTTGTTAAACAAAAGAACATCAACTTGAAAATTTTGTTTGTACATTTTATGTTAAAATAAAAAGTATAAATTTATACATAATTCAGTTCATCGTTCCAAAAATATTATTTAAATTTATTACAAGATACTGTGTTTAACACCTCAGGCCTTGTGCATATGTCATTTGATGATCAGATTATTTTTTTCATTAATTTTTAACAAATTGCGGTTGAAAAAAAATATTTACCTCTTTGGTTTCATAGAGGTAAACATTTAAATTGTTTTCTGTGGTTGAATTCTAGATTAGAATATAAAGAGTGATGTTTTCTCTTTCTAACACTGTTTAGATCAGTGATTCCCACGGGGTCCACGTGAGACCCGACGGGGGTTCACAAGTTGTAAGTGGGGTTCCACGAACTGGTTTCGATTGAGACCCATCCCGTGCCCCATATCCATATCCCATCGCATCCCACCCCCATCTTATATCCCATTACGCCCCCTCCATAATAGAGGGACTGGCGTACAGCGCACATTGTTGTACCGGTTATACGTGAGATCTTAAAATGCCCAGCTAGGCAAGAGGGGGGGCGTTATGGGATATAGGTGTACTGTACTGGGATGGGAACATACCCAACCCCTCCCCCCCCCCCGTCTCATATCCCATTACGCCCCCTCCGTCGTGGCAAATAAGATCCGGTACTGCTCCGTTGTGACAGACCACACCTCGCCATTCAATATTCAGTACAATGCGTGTTGAGTTTTGAATATGGTAGAAATGTACCAACAGGGGGTCCACCGTGACCAGTAAAATTTTGAATGTGGTCTACGAGAAAAAAAAGCTTGGGATCCTCTGATTTAGATCATATTTCTCACCATAACAGTAAAGGAGACACGTTTTCTAAGAGACCCATACGAGCTGTTCCCAAAAGCGAACAAATTAGCCTGAGGGGTTAAAAATCACAAGCTATTTGTATCACTCGAAGAGTAAATGCCAGTTGAGCAAACAGTTGAGCCATTGAAGCCAATTTAGAAAAATCAGAAAACGTTCAATAAATCATCTTTTGTAAAATTTATTAATCTATTATGAAATTTAAATGACTGAAATTTAGGGAGTACGTAGCTTCAACACTCCTTAGCGCTAGTTGCTACTGCTCTTCTTTAGTAATTTCCTCATTTTGGAGGATCGTGACTCTAAAATGAAAAATAAATGCTGTAATATCTTTTTGCCAATTTCACTATTTTTTGTCGACTTATTTTAGACTATTATCGTGGAGCACCGACCCCGAACAATTTGAGAAGTGGCGGAGGAAGGTGGAAGATGTGACGAGCTGCACCAACTGCGGACACGGGGGCTCCGTACGCCTCCACTCCAAGCAGGGTTGTGCCACTTGCGGCACACACAATACTTGCCACAGCAACGGGTATAAGTATGTCATTTCCAGGTTTTTTTTATAAAGTAATCATTTTTATACCAATGTTACAATTTTATAATTAACCAATGTATATATATCTTTCCATGGACAATTTTTTGAAATTTTTTAATTAGTAATGTTTTCACATCCACGGCCGTTTATCAATTGAATAAAATTTTCACAAGGTTTTTATAGTAAGGCTTTAAATGTGTAACTATGAATGATATCTGTTTGAACCAGTATTTCATGCGGAATTATGATCTTGATGAATGATGAAATGAAACTGTGAAGTGTGATCTATGACTTGATTTGTAGGGAGTGGCGTCTCAACATGAAGTCGGAGCTTCAATTACGGGCGCGCTGTCTGGCGGGGACAGAGGCCTTCCCCTCTCCCTCGCTGCTGCGGGAGTTCCTGGATCCTCGGGAGAGCACCCCACAAGGGTTCTGTCCCCAGTGGGGACGCCCGGACCTTATCAAGTTCACAGTAAGATATCAAACTGTCTATTTTCAAAGCAATTTATCCCACCATGCAGCTCGCTTAAGCACGATGTATGTATTTTAGTGAAAATTCATGGATCAATGCGACGCGACACCCACATTGATTATTTTAACTAACACTAATGAAATTCATGTTAAAGTGTTATACTGTTAAGAAATAAATACACCTTTCTATCAATTTCCTTTTCCTAATTGCTTACTTATATTCTCCAAATACCTAATAATGAACATCTTAATGTTTATGACTAACCATCACACCGTTTCACCACAAAGGTGGGCAGAGAGGATATACTGCCATAAATTCTGTCTCGCTATTCACTCCTCGTTTCATTCAAATTCATACATCGTCTCATGCATACTCTTCTGTTATTCTGACTCTTGACATCGCCCAACTCAAGTATTTATTTATTTTTTATTTATTTATTATATTACATTATATACAATTAAATAGCAAAATAACATAATAACATGATAATATATTTAAAGATAACTGTAAATATTAAAAATGTGTACAAGTGTTATTATGTCTTGTAGGTCAACATAGTTCCTAGCTAGGCAGATTGCCTGTTCTAAGGAACCAATTGCTGATGAAAAAGTCAGACATGTATTTTGTAAAAAAATATTGTTTTTATTTATTTTTTCTAATAAAATATGTACTCAGTTTATATTTAATGTGCCATTTTTAGGTAACCATGTAAAACTTTAAGTGACATTATTTAATAGTTTTTCAGACTCCATCCTACCCAAGTCAATCAACCATTTAGTTATTAATGAACCGATGCAGGACATTTTGCATGTCTTAATATTTAATTCTGGGGGGATTTTATTATACAATTTCGGTCCCAGATATGTATATGTCTTTTGATACTTTGCCGTATTGCTCTCTGGGATCACGAGATCCTTTCTAGTGTGACTTCTTGTGATATATTTATGCTCAATTTTATGAAGATTTTCTAGATTTTTGTGTACATGGATAATAACCCTTTTTATGTAGTTTTGACGAACATCAAGTACATTAAATTGTTTGTAGAGCTGATCGCTAGAAAACCTATAGGGCTTACGCAATATGACTCTAATTATTGATTTCTGGGCCTTCACAAGCGGATCTAAAATAGTTTTACCTGATGCTCCCCAACCAATACAACCATACGTTAAGATGGAGTTGCATAATCCGAAATATATTTTTCTTAGGTCTTGTTGATTAATTACATTTCGTAATACAAAGAATATGTGAATTAATTTTCTTACCCTTATTGCAAGGTTGTCAATGTGATATTTCCACTTAAGATGATTGTCTATAATAACGCCCAGATATTTGATGTTTTTCACACATTCCAAAGCTTCACAGTTGCAGTCAGAATCTGTATTATCGAAATCACAGTTAGGCTTATGTGTTTTTATTGTGTATGACATACTAGGTTGTCCTTTTATAGTTGAGCTGAATCTTATGTATTTAGTTTTTGCTATATTTAGAGTTAATAGATTTTTGTCAAGCCACTGTTTTATCGCGTTGATTCCACTTTCAGCGTGTTTGTGAGTTTGTGTCCAATCATCTCCTTCAAATAAAGCTACTGTATCGTCTGCGAATGTAATAATTTTTCCGCCTACTGTTAGTTCGCATAACTCGTTTATGTAAATTATGAATAGAAGAGGTCCCAATGTGCTTCCTTGTGGTACGCCGAAGTTAGTATTTAGTGAGTTACTCACTGTTTTGCCCATTTTGAGTTGCTGGCTTCTACCCGTTAAATAAATAAATATTTGATTCTATCTTACTCATGCATCCCTCACTTCTCGTACCATTCACTTCCGCATCTTATTTTCTCCCATAGAATAACAGAAAATGCAAGAAATGCCTTGTGTACATATTTCATGATCCAAATATTTATCCAATCAATGCAAAACTGTGTTTACGAAATTAAAATAGGAAGGAGATTTACAATGTCAGGAGAGTGTAAGTGAGACAGAGCCTATTGGACTAAATTGGACATTTGTTTCCATTCAAATTAGTATGGAAGGCACTTCTAGTTTTCTTCTTTATTCTTCGTCCGCTTCACGCATTTCAACACGTCTGTTTCTTAATCTTGTACATTAAGCTTACATCAGCCTTGCATTCTTTCCAGATCTCTATAATTTTATCATGGTCATAATTGGTTTTCAGGGATCTCATTTCTACAGCTTTCAGTTTACTTTCAACTTTTTTCTACCAGGTCTGTGCCTTACTATCATACATTAGGAATCTGCCCTCGTTTTAACTAATTCACGTAAAAACACTGAACAGATGGTTTTCTTCTTAATTTCTTCAGAAACTGATGACGCGTTGGCTGTGTTGGACCGAAAGCTATTGCGTTGAGAAGTTTCTACCACTCGTCACCAGGTGGCAGCTGCTCCACCCAAACAGCCCTTCCCCTTGCCCTCTCCGGCCGCAGAAAATAAAGAAGAAGAGGAACCCAAAAGGTAAGCCTGAAACCTATGCATCTCCAATCAAACCGGCAGATCAAAACAATGTACCAAGTAAATTGTTCATATTAAATTTGTTTTTGCAGGAGTGGCGTGTTACGAGGTGGTGTGGGAGGACCCAGAGGGATATTATTCGGGACTAGTCTCTGATGACCAAATTGAGGGTATGCTTAAATCTTTTACAGTAATACTCCCTTTTAAGGTTCTTCAAGGAACTGAAAAAAAATGACTCAATGAGGAATATTTTCTAGTGTAAATTTTCTTTCTCCTTCATTTGTTTAACCTAAGAATATGGTTTTGCTTTCCTGTATTTTCTCAAATCGTAAATCTGAAATATCTTTTTTGTGCTTGAAAATCTGAAATATCTGAAATATAAATCTGAAATATCTTTTTGTGCTTAAATCTGAAATATCTTACTAATGCAGGTGTTACTTAAACAGGAGAAGCTGAACTTCAAGATCTCTGGACCACGGTTGAAAGACAAGACCTCGTAGAAGCAGCTCATCCCCAACTAGTTGAAGATTTCAAAAAATCCCTCATCAAGGTGAAACCTAAAAAGAAACCTGCCAAAAAGAAAGCCACCAAAGAAAACTTAGACGAGCTCGAAGCTAGCATGAGAAATTTAAGTGTAGATGCAACTTGCAAGAGTAAGAAAGGAAAAAAGAGGAAACCAAATGCAGAAATAAGTTTTAAGACTAAGACGAAGAAGACCAGAAAGAAAAATGTTAAAGACGCTGATTCTATGCAAAAAAAGATGGACGTTTATTTAGCTAAGCCTTCAGAGAATTTAGTTGAAGCTTTAGAGAATCTAGCTAAACCTTCAGAGAATTTAGCTGAACCTTTAGAGAATTTAGCTAAACCTTTAGATAACTTATCTGAATCATTAGAGGATTTAGCTAAACCTTTAGATAATTATAAGGCAGAACATGTAAATAATTTAGCAAAATTTATACCTTCGTTGGAATACAATGCAGAATACATAGAAATGAATAGAGATGTTAAACGAATTAGGAATCATAAAATCAAGTGTAAAAGTCCTTTGCTTTCCAGAAAGAAACACTTATTTGAAAATGCCAACACAACCGCTGAGCTTTTGAAAAATATGAGCCTAGATTGTGCAGATGACATAAGTGATTCAGAACTATCTTATATAGTTGAAAACATTATTTCAGGAACAAAGGATACAGATTTTAAGTCAATAGTTCATTATAATAAATGTGTACAAGAGATTCAAAACTATTCTACTCCTGTAAAATCAAATAATACTGATAATTATTTTCCTATGGAAGTGAAAAGGAGAGAGAGCCATTTTTTCGGAGGTTCAAATGATGATTACGACGCTTTTGAAAAATCCATGGACTTGAAAAATGTGCCCGATTCAGAAAATAATTTTGAAATTGACCAAAACGAAACCGTGAACTACGATTTAATCGATTATTCTCCAATTCTGATGAAAAATCTTACCAGCGCAGAATTTTATAAGAGTAATGCGAGTTCACCGGTAATAAAAAAAAATTATTGTCACAACAAAGAAAATAGGCCGGGAATCAAAAAAGTGTTGAGTTTGGAAGAAAGACTTTTTGGTAAAAATGAAAATTCTCAAGTCTCTGATAATTTGGATGAAACAGCCAGTAATGCTAATTTGCTTGAGTCTCCAGTGCGCAATTCTAGCACTTGTTCCACAGTCTATACCCCTTTGCTAGAAAGAATTAAAAAAGCCAAGAAAAATGTTAGCTGATGTAAAATTTGTACCTTTTTTGTTGTTACGTATTGATCATGAAAATTTGTGAGCTGTAAGGGACCAAATGTTAATTGTTCAGGACAGCGAAAAGAAAGCACGAATTTAAATCATGCCTCCTTTTTTTGTAGACCTATGAATGAATTTTATTATAAAATAACATTGAATAGATCTTTCAGAATTCTGAAAATTTTTTGTTAATTTCTTTTATAACAGTTATTTTTAATTTTTCAGAAAAAAAATCCTCTTAAAATGCACATCGTAAAAATTGTACTTTTTTTCCTAGAAATATTTCGACAACGCAGATTAAAAGAGAAAAAAAATAAAGGAAAATGACATATTTAATACGTCAGATATGTCTGGTAATGTATGGGTCCGAGTGGTTAACTCATTTTTGGATTTATTTTCCTATACAGCATTTCGATTTTCCACTATCGATATACATGGTGTCCGGAAATTCGTAGTACAAGCAGGAAACTGGTGAATCTGCATCACTTTGTGGTCAATTTTTTGGTACACACATATACCTTTTTTTGATTTAAGCTTTTGTTGAGTAAATCAAGTCTAAAGTTAGAATTTGTTTAATTTTTATTAATGAAGACAATATTAGCTAAAATACAGCATGTTTTAGCCATTTCTTTAGTCATAGCCTTGAAAAAGAAGGAAAAAAACGGAGAAAGAATGTTTCAAAAAAGAAATAAATACTGTAACGAGAGGCACCGCACCCATCCGAATACTTTCTCATTCCTACATAATACGGCATCCTTGTCTGCCGTCTCAGCGCGCCGGAGGACTTGCATTGGTTGCACAATTTAAACTAATGGCTAATCAGCATGCAGCCTCCCCGCTCCCGGACACCTAACTACATCCAGCCGGCCTATTTAAGGGACCGCACGGCCTTGAGGAGCCAGAGATCCAGCGAGCGGTCCTAAAGGCTCAATACCCAGGATCAACTGCGAGATAACGTAGTGTCCACATTGGTCGGTAGAGGAACCCTTAGATATCCAGCGAGCAGTCCTAAAGGCTCAATACCAAGGATCAACCGTGAGATTACATAGTGTCCACATTGATCGGTACAGAGGAACCTTTAGAGATAGCAAGTCTGAAGACCTCAGTAGGAGGTTACACGCCGCGTGAATTATCAAAGTATTTTTATACCCTTTGTTATTATTTTGTTATACTCTTCCTGTCTTACTCATAATCGCAAAAAAAAGATATTACGCCGTAATACGGACGGGTTAGGTGAAATTGTTACTCACATGACGGTCCGACAGTCGCGCGCATGCGCGATTTCTATCCGCCGTTATAACATCGTTATATTAGCAGCTGTCAGATTTTAAACCACCTGACACCCAGGGTTAGCGTCGTTATTACGGCCGTAATTAATCGAGATGTCAAACTTTGTTGACAATCTGAGATAAAAGTTCGAAGGTTTAGCAAATTTTCGTCCACCACGGGCACGGAAAACGTATAAAAAGCGGTACGACCCATTTGCGGCGTTAACAGAGTGATTTCAGATATAAATATAGAATTGCCAAAGTAAATATGAGACGCTTAATCGATTTGTACGGCCATATTTGGATGTTTTGATCTCCAGGTTCTTTGTGCCGTACGATACTGGGGTCAAAACGAGGTAAGATTGTGTTTATAATACTCACTCCTGTGAAAAAATCAGCTAAATCGATTACCAAACAAGCTATATATTATTATACTTAAATTTTTTTTCGCAGATACATGTGATTTTGCTGAAATTCGGACACGGATTTCTTGCTTCACAGCACATTAAAATGCCGCATAGCATTGAAAAACAACAAGCAAATTCTGCAGAGTTGTAGGGAATAAAACGTTTCCCCTGAGTAATGTGTGCACTGTCGGGAGAAGTATCTGTTCACCCCAGTTCAGAAACCAAGATACCCCAGAGAAGTTGCCTTCAACAGGGCTCAAATATCTATCGCAACACAAGTATCTGCTGCGGGGTATGTGTATGATACCATCAAGACATCAAGTTCTCCATTGTCTTGATATGATTGTCTCGTCTTGATTCATCGATATGAATGACCCTCAATAGGTAAGAAAATAATTTAATACAATAGTTTATGCTCCTCAGCAACAGTTGTGGATCATTGGGGCTGTACGTCGTGTGCCCCGTGCCTGACCGTACACTATACTATGCCACTACTATATTATACACTTCTTACATTAAATATATGATAAAATATGTTTATGTTAAAATTAAACATTATAATACAATCTGTCTTTAGATATTTCTTAGAGTTTTGTATGTGCTAATGCTATGATTTGTAATTTGGAATAGATGATGATGAACGCGACGAGGAAGCAGTAGCGGTAGCAGGTGGTGGTGCTGTTGTGGAACCGGAAGCAGCCCCAAACATGAACCAGATTGGAAATGCTTCTATGCGGGTCTTCATTTGTCAACATTTTTAGTAATATGTATGACTGTATCATGTTGCTCTGTTTTTTTTATCATAAATGTGAATCTATAACTTCTGATTTGCCAACTATAAGATTATATTATACTATTTGAAAAATGTACCTACTTGGTCAATATAATGTACTTGCTGAAACAGACACATATTACACAACAACAGAAGAATAAAACACAATATCAAAATGAATGCAACTAGATTTATTTATGTGTACTTTTGCTTAGCTCCCGTCCACATTTTAGCATCAATATTTTGAACATTAAGCTCCTCCATCAATCTTATTCTAGTCTGTGACTCCAGTTCCTTTAGCTGAATATTGGCTCTGGACTCTTCCTTCATAAACCTGAGCATACAGTCCATCTTCTCGGTGCTTTCTATTTTCATCTTTAACATGTCGTTAGAATTAACTTTCTGGAAAAAAGACATTATATGACATAAAGCTTTCCTAATTTCTTAAAAATCAATCACTTTGTGGTTTACATAATTAATTATTGAACAAAGTTACTCATTTTCTTAACTTTCAATTTTGATATGACAAAGTCTGTTGTATTATTCTTCGACTTTGTTTGATCAAAGGTATTATTCTATCTTTACGGTAAGTTCAAGTTCAACTACACATAGAACCGTTGATATTTTCATATATTACTTTCAACATACAAAGTTATCTTAAAAAACAATAAAGCCACGATATTTACCTTTGATTTGAAAATGTACGTCGCCGGTACTTTTAGTACGAACTCGTCCAGTTCTGGTTCTTGTATCTGGTTTAGATCTTTGTGATTATCATTTGCCTATAACTGAAAAATAGTCCATTATTTTAAGTTGCATACGTAGTTACATCGTAATGTGTCTTAATCTAATGCGAATTGTATAGGTACTATAAGCATTTTTTCCAATTAAAATATATTCAAGTGCATTTTAGTTTCGTTATAAATAATGACGAAGGGCAAAAATGCCTACCCCCTGACGAAAATGATATGAATAACGAGCCAAAAAAATAATGTAATTACTACTGAGATCAGATGCATTCATGTCAAATTTTGTGTGGCTGTCACTTTAATATGTAGAAAAATTGACATTACATATATGTTTAACATGTAGGTATACTTACTTCATTAAAATTGTCGTTAATATTACTTCTTTAATGTTTCCGCATTCATTTTACAAACCATGTAATAACGCGAACCGTTGAGCCGTCAAAATAATATTGACATTTGAATGAACGTGAAGTCGGCAACGCGGCGCAAAAATGCGAAATACAGGGCATTTTTGAGATTTGGAATAGAGTGATGCCAGTCTAAAAATATCAAAACCTGTTAGAGTTGTATCAGGACAAAATGTGTTCGTGAGTAAAGATTTTTAATCTGAGCAGTATAGGCCCCCACCCCTGGATAGCTAATGCGTCATTATTACGTCGTAATAGGGATTCATCGTGAGTAAGACGGTTCGTAAATAAAAGCTCTGTTGAACTCACGAAGTGTTTAAATATAAGTTACGTTATAATACTTTTTTTATGTTTAACTCTATGAGTAAAAACTCCAAATTGCAATATTTAATTAAATGAAGACAATATTAGCGAAGTTCAATAGAAAATCTCTGGGAAATAAATACACTCATGATAATTTGTTAGGTGAACTAAGAATATGTGAACCAGCTGATTACCGAAACTTTCTGCGGATAGACAATATATTATTTGATGAACTCTTAAGAATGGTTATATCTGAAATTCAAAAAAGGGACACTATCATGCAAGATGCTTTTCCAGCAAGCTAACGTTTGTCAATAACATTACGTTATTTAGCTACTGGAAACAGATTTGAGATTATTGAGTATCTAAGTATCACTCCTCCCCTTCGTGTACCTCACTTTAGTCGTCCATTGCCCGCGCAAGGAGCAACACGTGTGCAAACCTGCGACCGGGTAATTATGACCCAGCTCAACGGCGGCGTTGCTGCTTTGTGCCATATATTTTTTTCATGTTTTATTTAGTTTTACTTACGAAAGAAGTCACCTTGAGTGAAATCAAAGCTTTTATTGGATTACTGTACACAGATGGATTCCATCGTTTTGGAAGACAGAATTCAAATGATTTATGGACATCTGATGGCACTGGTGTGGATATTTTTCATCTTACTTTGTCACAACAGCGTTTCCATTTCATAAACAGCTGTATTTGCCTTGATGATAAGTCTACACGCAATTTCATTTATTACCAATATGTTTTATTGCTGCTACTGATTATATACAGTTATATATAGGCAAAATAGTAACATTTGTAATAGGGTCATAATGACCCACCTCAACGTTATTGTAACTTTTTTTGGTAATTATTGGATATTGGTGGCCACGACTATTACGAATAATTTTTAGAAAAAAACTTTAGATTTGCCTTAATCACTATAAAAGGAAACTTATTGCATCACGGCAGGTGGAAAATAATGCATTTTAATTTTCAATATCGTTAAATAAAATTTCACTTCGCCAATCGATCTACGACAGCCCGTCCGCTGCCGTTCGCCATTCTGTCAACTGTTGTGAGTGTTGTGTTGTTGGTATCCTTGACTTCACACAAACGATTGTAGTCGACTTCGCGGGATAAATAACAAGGCGCGTAGGTACTGGAAGCGCGTAGGTACTGGAATGGAGACAAACCATTCAAATCCTGGGATGTTTTTTAAAATAAAGATAATATACACAAGCCCGCTACACAAACCCTGCGTAGCCAAATAAACCATTTAAAAACGTAGGCTGTTTTTTAAAGTAAAGATAACATACACAAGCCTGCTACACAAACCCTGCGTAGCCAAACAAACCATTCAAAAACGTAGGCTGTTTTTTAAAGTAAAGATAACATTTTGTACCACGCGAAGTTGCCTACAATCGTATTTAGTTGTGAGGTCAGGGATACCAACAATGACAAAATGGCGGGCGGCAACCGGCAGTGGACGGGCTGTCGTAGATCGATTGGCGAAGTGAAATTTTATTTAACGATATTGAAAATTAAAATGCATTATTTTCCGCCTGCCGTGATGCAATAAGTTTCCTTTTATAGTGATTAAGGCAAATCTAAAGTTTTTTTCTAAAAATTATTCGTAATAGCCGTGGCCACCAATATCCAAATTTTACCAAGTTTACAATTAAAAAAAGGATTGTTGATATAAATTATGTCAACAGCGAACCGGCGTAAACTAAACTAATCTACCGTAAAAAAAGTCCTGGAATCCAGGGATCCCCTTTTCACTACGGTGCCGAGCGGTGACATTTCTTGTTCGTCTGCTCTTTCACGTGTTTATTGAACCGAGGAAAAAGAGACAGCTATTCTTTCGCAACGCAATTTGAACTACAACGGAGATTTCAAAATAATGCAAAATAATCCGGATTTTTTTGTTTATTTTCTTTTAAAAAGTTTTTATTACTTAGGTACTGTGATCGTCACTAATAATTTACAAGAATTTGACCTATAAAAAATTCAACTTCCGATTCGATTTACTCGAAAACGAAAGCTCAAATAAAAAAAAGTTATACTACAAAATCGATTCCAAATGTGATGTAGATTCTCCAGTTTCCCGCTTGTACTACGAGTTTCCGGACACCGTGTATACTGATCGGTTCACCTTTTTTCAGGAATTTCGTACGGCGAGTTCACGTCTATTTCTAAAGAAAAGTACCATAAATTTAAGGCAGACCATCCATTTATATTCCTATTGAAAACCTCCACTTCAGTTTTCATGGGGAGGTTTGCTGGGAAGAAAAGTAAACATAAAATTATTAACTTTTCTTGTTTTCTGTCTGAAAATTCTGCTATTTTCTGTATATGTCGTCCTTTTCTTCTGTTGGAGATGTGTCCATTTTATTTATCTATAAATTATTAGCATGTTGCTCATAAAATTATGTTTTTCTTTCAAATCAATATTTTAGATTAATCTTTACCAGAGGCGGCTCTAGGGCTCCAGGTATGGAAGGTCATTTGAAAAAAAAAAAGTGATTAATCTTTATTTGATATTGTGAAAATTGCCGATATTTTATTATCTTTATCAATTTAAAGATAGGTAGGTTCATGAATCCGTTACTCAAATTACAAAGGTAGATATAATTTGTAAATTACAAAATCGCTACATAATTCATGTACCTACTTGCAGCTACATCATTTTTTGAAACATTCTTTCTGCGTTTTTTCCTTCTTTTTCAAGGCTATGACTAAAGCAATGGCTAAAACATGCTTTATTTTTCGACATGTTGAGTTATTAACAGGTTTGCTGCCGGCGACTCCGGTCGGAGCCATTCGGTGCCTTATACTGGATGCCGACGGCTCTGGCCGGAGCCATGAGTAGTATGTCTGCATGGTATCGCAAATGCGACACGTGGAGTGGACTGTGTCAATATATTTAAAAAAATGTTATGCTTGTGAACACTTGACACAACTATGGGGAATGGTAAACAGATGAATGGGGAAGGAAACTGACTAACCCCTTATGGTTGATGTTCGGCTCAATATTATGGGTCTGAGGGAGCACTAAGTCACTCATTGCACAAGCTTCCATAAAACTGGTCGATGTTATATAAAACTGAGAGAATAATGGTGTTTGTTGCACAGTTTCTTTTAACAGACTCACTGACATATTGATTTTATTGTTGTACGGTAGGTAATATTGTCAGTAGGGACAGGTAATTGTGGTACAAAAGGGATGGGTAGAGAAATGGAACAAGGTATATAGATAGTTGTGTCAACACTGCCCAAACATCAGTTTCCTGCCGGCACTCATGGCGGATGGTTGCTTTTGTAGCTGTCATTGTTGTTGACAATTGTACCAACATTTTACAGGAATTGGTTTTCAAAAAAAAATTAGGTTATTGTTGTAAAGGGCACGATAGGAAAAAAGTACACGATAAGTTTGTGTTTTTTTAATTTTTTCTGAAAGGATAAAGTGCAAAGCGCGCTCTACACTCGCGGCGCGAACGGCCGCGAAGGCCGCGAAACACGAGTGTGGATCTTGTTCACGCCTTCGCAATCTTCGCATTCGCGCTTCGCGCCATTCCCTGATTTTTGTCGGTTTTTTGGCCCGCGACAAAGGGTTTGCTTTGCAAAAGACTGAAGCTTTGCGAGTGTGGATGGACACAGTTCACGCGCGGATCGCGGCGTATATTCACGGCGTGAATTCACGGCGCGACTTCGCGCGCGAGTGTAGAGCCAGCTCAAGAGATGCCGATTACGCACAAAAAGGAAGAGGAAGGATTTGATTTGACCACTGTGTTTATTGCACAGATAAACCTGGTTTGTGCGTTGAGTGCTTCAATGAGTACCACCAAATTTTATAAATATTTTTTCTTTATTCATAAGATGTAAAATACTTTCTTTATTTTATTTGATTTGCTTCTTGTATTTTAGTAATTATTTGTAAGAAAGACAAAAAAAAATTGTCAGTTTTTGTTTGCTTTTTTTTTAATCAAAATAAACAGTAGAAAGTAAAAAGAGTGCGACTTTTTTTTTTTTACATAAACTCCACACAGGAGGCCCTGAGGAAAATAATTTCCCTCAGGGCCTATGTCATCTGGGATGCTGTGTGGAGGGTCTTTTTGAGGATAGTAAGGAATGAACATTGGTCTTGAAGAGACCCATGTTGTAGGAAGGAGAAAACACAGAGGCCGGCAAATCGTTCCTTAGCCGAGCTGTTGAACATAAGAACGAGTCGAAGAAGTGACCCATTCTCTTGTGACATATGTCAACCTTGTACATATGTTGGGCGACTAAACGGACAAAACCGCCGGCACCTGCTAAGTGATTTTCAACCGTGGTGCCGACGGCTCCGACCGGAGTCGTGAATTTTATTTTTTTACATTTCCACTGAAAAAAAAACTTTTGCAACAATATATTATTCTTGTAAGTATATTTAAAAACTAAAAAAAAATAAAATAATATTTGGCATCTAGGATCAGTTATATTCTGCATAGGCGGCAGCGAACCTGTTAACAGTAGAAGTGTCGGTTCTTAAATAAATTATTGGACAATAATATTGCAGTTTGTGTGTCCTCCAGCACATTGCATAATATATTGACTATAATATTGAATGTCTAGATGCCGCTTTATACAGATAACACCAAAATCATAGAAAATTGAAACATGGGAGATGTGCCATGAACCACTGTTATTATGAAACAAAAATGTGGCCAACATCGTTCACCCATACTATCGCAAATTACAGCTATGCGCAGCGGCGCTCCACACTTTCTACTTACACACCAATTAATTAAATTTGGGAGGCGAGAATGGGTACCGCCGCCCCAGGATCCATTTAATGGATGACCAACACCTTTGCCAAAGGTCACCCCAAGTGGTTCGCTACGTTTGGTGACTTAGCAGGGGTGCCCGGGTTCATAGGGTGAGGTTTGTTTGGGTCTTGGCGGCGGATGCGTCTGCCCACTTGCTGCCTGGCAGGCTGGATCGAGAGGGACCGGTTGAGGAAAGCCTTTTGACTTCTCTAGCTGGACTCTCTCGACCAATCGCCTTGCACCACTGTGGGAGGGATGGATTCATACCTCTGCCACTCCTGGACACACTGACCCCCAGATTCCTATCCACCCTTCATATATTTTTCCTTCCCAGAACTTCCTCTTCTTTCTTTTCTTAAAGAGACCCTCCACACAGTATGCCCTAAGATGTCAAAGACCCTGATGGAAATCATTTTCCTCAGGGCTTCCTGTGTATGTAAAAATTAAAGAAAGATATATATTCATTGGCTCCGCCAGTTTGATAGTCCCTGGAGTAAGGAAGTAGCTCGGAGACAGTCAGTGCCCTTCCATGTTTTTTTTTTCTGTTTATGACCAGTTGCTATTTTTGTAATGTATGATAGAAATCAAAGTCAATAATTCTTACCTATGGTTTGTTTGCTTGTTTTTTAATTGATTTTGTTCAAATGGACCTTTCATTTCTGTGATAAAAACATATGTATTCATTGCTTGATTATAATTCAACCCCTCAGGCTAATTGGTTTGCTTTTGGAAACAACTCGGACAGGTAATATTTTTTTTCATTATCAGTAATTTTAGTTAGAAAACACGTAAAATGAGGCATTTTAAAAACTTTTTTAATATTTATTTTCATTTAAAAAAAATATATTTAAAAGATTACATGTTTATTTCTCTACCTTTTAAAAACATTTTTTAGTTTTCAGACACATTCAGAAATAAACCATTTGTTTGGATTTTATTGCAAAGTGGAAATATTCTGACCTTCCGACGGAATACGCCTGAGGCCTGAGCGATTAAAATCAACTGTGAAAAAATTATTGAAAAAAAAAGATGATTTTTTTTATTGTATTATTTATTTGTAACATGATTCAAAAGTTGTTAAAAACAATAAATTAAAATGTTGCAAGTATTATTATATACATTGAGAAAATGGAATGTCAACAACTGGCGATAATATTCTTTTGTACATAACAATGTCCTCACATAAATATTGGACCACAAAACACCTCAACTTTTTCTACCCATCGATCACTCCTCCATACTTCTTACTGAAATCTCAAAAAATGTACATAAAAAATAGTTTTTTTTTTAAAAATGAATAATAGATTCAATCATTTCAAAATAAGTTTAGGTTTTTTATGAATTTGTTGGGAAATGGGAATTTATTAAAATAATTGCGAAACTGACACTTAAAATTGAATGAGATTTCCTAAAGACGCAAGTTTTTACGGAAATGCATTGCCGGCAAGAAATTGCCGTAAAAACTTGCTGGTTTACTGGAGCCTTAAGTTGAATTCAAATGGAAGCCATCTTTGAATCAGTAAAATGACATTCCACTTTGCATTCCTTTTTCAAAGTTGATGTATTGAACATTCCCATGTGAGTATTGGTTTCCAAGATGGCGGCCATTTAACAATTTAATTTGCAACCATTTTTGATACATCTGTTTTTGATAAGTAACTGTCTATATAAAATTGTGTTCTATGACCAGTGTTTGAATTTTTTAAATGTTTTTTTTAATAAAAATAGAAATAAATAACACATTGGGTCGTTGTAAAATTTGACAAGGTTCGTTAGATTGTATTTTTGCAAAACCCTTCATAAAATTGTACAATACAAATTATAAAATGTATAACAGGCTATCAGGCACCAAATTGCACGAAAAAATTAAGTGAGCTATATGAAATAGCACGCTTAAATTAAATGGACTACATGAAATTGCACACTTAAATTAAATGAGCTACATGAAATTGCACATTAAATTAAATGGGCTTCATGAAATTGCACACTCAAATTAAGTGGGCTACATGAAATTGCGCATTAAATTAAATGGGCTTCATGAAATTGCACACTCAAATTAAGTGGGCTACATGAAATTGCACACCTAAATTAAATGGGCTACATGAAATTGTACACATAAATTAAGTGGGCTACATGAATTTGCACACTTAAATTAAATGGGCAACATGAAATTACACATAAAATTAAATGGGCTACATGAAATTGCACACTTAAATTAAACGGACTACATGGAATTGGCAAACACACTTTTATTATTTAAATTTGGCCACACAAAATGGCTGGTATTGTACAAAATAGTTATGTATGCCACGCAAGATACTGCTTTAACTACATCTGCATAAGAACCGAATTACTCGATGGTGAAGTTCTCTCCAAAAATGTTTCCAACAAGAAATTTCTCTCGCGACATAACTGTCAGATTTGTGGTCGCTGTGCGTAGCAAAATATTTCTGTAGCGTTCCCTGAAAACAGACAATATAACACAGTCGTAAATATTAATCATTTTATTAGAAATTTTGAAAACATAGTACAGTCTGCCAACAATTGTCTACAAAAGTGAAAGGTGCTGCGATCATTTAAATAGTAACATAGCAACACCAAGAAGGTTGGAAGGAAAAATAAAGTGACTCTAACTAATAATCTCTATGATCATAATTGCCTTTTTAAATGTAAGTACGTGTCAAAGAAGCCATTTATTAGATTAAATTAGATTTGATTTATGTTATTTTTCCTGTCCAAACAAACTGTCAGAATCGGAAGTCAAACGTAACCTCATATTCGAATATACTATAATTTGTTCTATAATCAGAGTTACTCGGTGTTGCCGTAGAAATGAAAAATTTAAGTTCCTTTCTATTAAATTTTTTGACTTGGCAGCTGGCAGACTGTATTATGCACGAAGGCAAAAAAAATGGTGCGCTACTGAAAACACAAATAAACTAAAATATATAAATGTTCTCATAAAAAAGAGAAGGTAAATCTCATAGATAAACTTTAGAGATGAAAGAGGCATCTCTAAAGTGTTTAGAAATGTTGCGATCAAATAATCTCGGAAACTGGGAAGGAAAAAGGTATGGGGATCGGATAGGAATCTGGGGGGTCGGTGTGTCCAGGAGTGGACGTATTTATGAATCCATCCCTCCCACTTCAAGAGAGTCCAAGGGTCTCTCTCTACCGACCTCTTCCGATTCGATCTACCAAGCAGTTGGTGGGCAGACGCATCAGTCGCCAAGTGAACTTCGTGAACCCTCCCAAGTCACCAAAAGTTCCCAAGCGGCGGCACCAATAGTCGCCTCCCAAATTAAAAATAGTTTATTATAAAATTGAATGAGATTTTGATTTTTTTTTTTTCTTCCCTTCAATTTTAACAACAGATTAGAAGAAAGAAGAGTAGGGTTGTTTCTAACAAACATAATAGCATGACTGCTATGTTTCATAGCTGATCACAATTTGATCAAAAGCTGGCAAATCATTGGCGGTTAGAGGATGTTAAAAATTCTAAATGGCGCTGTTCATCGATTAGATGGTCATCAAATATGATGCGATTTTGTTTTGTTTTTATTTAACAATTTTGTTTTTACTAATGCAACAAGCAGTAAAAGTAGGTACTGTCAGATTAGATGTTCTCTTGAAATCGAGCTGGCTAGATGGAAAAGTAAGGTTAGATAAGAGTTAAAATGTTAGGTTAGTTAATTAGGTTAGAAACAAAGGTAGGCAATATTAACGTTGCAATCTTGCACTCAATACGAGACAGTATATACTGAACATGTAGTCCCTCCCTATTCATATCTAATCTCCCTTCTTCCTGTTCTGCTCCACACATGCCCGTGTAACCTTAATATGCTATATCTCCAAAAGCTAGTTTTGAGATAAATGACTTAATTTTTTTTTTAAATATTTTGTTACTTTCCCCACAAAGTAATGGTAGTAGCAATTACAAATTTGGTGAAAGGTTTAGATTAGCCCTTAATTTAAAATGCTGTTAAAAAAGCATAAAAATATATCTAAAATACATATATCGCACATCCCGTAGAAAAGTGTCGTAAGTCAAAAAAGTTAATTTTACAGGAGAGCAAAAACAAATAATTGATGAAACAAGCGGTTCCGGCGAAAAGAGACTCTAGCGACATCTCGCGGAGAATGAGTGATCTAAATTAAATACGGTTTTTGTGGGGCATAGACAATAACAATCACTTCACTATTCAGAGATAAACATAAAATTTTATTTAACAGAAAATTTTGACTTACGACCCTTTTCTATGGGATGTACGATATATGTATATATTTTTTTAAACGTTTCAAATTAATTCTCAATCAAACCTTTCATCAAATTTAAAATTGTTGCTACTTATTAGTTTGCGAGGAAAATAATAAAATGCTCAAAAAAGTTTTAATTCAAAACTAGCTTTTGGAGATACTGACGCATCACGCGAAGAACACGTGGCATTTAGCTGCCAATATGTAAGGCCGATACGCTGTAACTCAACCAAAATTTGAGCATGCGCACAGTACCGTCTCTGGCACGGCAATGGTGTTGTAATGGCGAAACAGCATATTTTTGGGGTTTCTTGATAAAATGCAATGTTCCGTCATTACAGAAGTGTTATTTTTCAGTTACAGCATTGTGACATCGTCAATTCTTTGGCAAGTAATCACAATAAACAAATAAAAGTAAGTTCATATGATGTGACTCGGACAAATGGAATGAATTGAGCGTTGTAAAGCCAAAATGTTGTATCTATAGATACAGCATATTGCCATTGCCATAGCAGGTGTGCACAGTTTAATTGTCATAATTTTTGGTGTCCTGTCATGTGATATTCTTTCAAAGTGTTCAGCTCACAGCAGTCTTTGACAGCCCATAACGCACGATGGATGCCTTCTGATATTTGACAGATTTTGCCTCTTGGTCTTAATTATCTGGTAACCCTGACTTAAGGCAAAAAATAGCACAAAAAATTTTGTTACGTAGTTGAAAGCGTGATCAATTCAACCAAATGAAAAATTGTGCTTTTTCAGGCATACAGATACGCCAACGACACATTGCTATCAGAATATCCCTTCAGTGACTTACATGGACCGACCGCCTCTGAAGTAAGGTTAGAAACAAGATTTAGTTACACTAGAAAGAGTGTTAGTAAAGTTAGATTAGGTTAGATTCAGAAGTAAGTATGGTTAGGTTAGGTGCAGCTAGAGGTGTGACATACTGTGTGGGTGTTAGGAGGGCACCTGTCCGCTGTGCATGTAGCGCCGTAGCTCTTCCTGCGTGTCGAATATCATGACTGGGAACGGAGAGCCGGGTACCAGCTTGCCCGCCCACTTCACCTCCACCCTGTAGTCTCCGGGCTCCGTGGGGTCAAACTGTAGGAAAAAGACAGCAGCTTTGTTAACAGGCTGTAGCGGCAAGCAAGCGAGCGGCTTTTAATTAAAGAAGGAAAGACCTTGATGTGAGATAATATGAGTATTTGTTTAATTAAATTTTTAAAAAAAAAAAAGACAAACATTCTCGGATTACAAATAACCTGACAATATTTGAAAATCTCGAACTATTTATTTTAATAATGTGAATAAAAGCATTAATTTAATTTAGTTAGTAATGCAAAATATAGAAAACCTTATCATTTGCAGGAAATAATAAATATTTATTTGTTTAAAACTCATTACTTGCACACTCAGTATAATATATTATGTAGTAAATCAACTCATTATATACTTACAGAGAATCATATAATAATATTTATATAGTAAACTAACTCATTACTTGTAGAGAATGTACTATAGAAGATGATATAGAAGAGATTATACCTTGCAAAGAATCACAAGTAATAGAGTAAACAACTCATATCTTGCGTGGATTGGCTTTTAAAATACATTCGTAAATTAACTCATTACTTGCAGAGAATGACAAGTAATATAGTAAAATAACTAATTGCTTGCTGAGCATGAAAGGTAATACATATTGTTAAAGAGCCACGCAAGGACCACGTGTAATATAGTAAAAAACTCATATTTTGCATAGATTGGATTTTTAAAAACATAGTAAAATTAACTCATTACTTGCAGAACTGGTAATATAGTAAAACAACTAATTACTGGACTCAATATGCAACTCAATAAATGACTGCTAATACAGTAAAACAACTCGTTACAGGAAGAGAATGACATGTAATTATAGTAAACTAACTCATTACTTGCAGAGAATCACATATGTTTTATAATATATGTAGGAAATTAACTCATTACTTGTAGAGATTAGTGCAAAATATTTGCAGGGTAATACAGTAATAGAGATAATACCTTGCAGAGAATGGTGCGATCCTTCTGGCTCTCGCGCTGCATCTCGACGCGGAAGGCTCCCTTGGGTCCGCGCACCCTGACCGTGAGTTGGCCGGCGCCCGCTCCTCGCGTGTCGCAGATGAAGCGCGACTGGAAAGTGGCCAGCACGCCTGCTTCCACCCCCGGCCCGTATACTCGCACCTATTAACAAAACCATTATAATAAGTTGTCACAGGCATACCCTGCAGATAGTACATAACTTTTAACTCTGTGCAAATTGCAAGTGCGCCCTGCGGTTGAATTTGGCAGCCAACTCTGGAGCCCCAAAATACCTGAAAAAAACCTCGACGGTGCTGAAATGGACGGTGCTTTTGATGTATTCTCCTATCTCAACAAACTGATTGCAAAATTTAGAGCACAGGCGTCGGAAGGGAATGCTGTACATGCTCGGTACATACACGGTAGTTCAATGAAATACGCTCTGAGGAACTAGCTTCATTGATTCCTTAGGCACCGGTGCCCAGTCGGGAAATACGCGAACCGCGCGCCGAACATTTGTATACAGTTGACATTTGGGTCGTTTCTATGACTCGTTCTTGAGTTCAACAGCTCATTTGCAGAATAATCTACCGGCCTCTTCAAGACCCAAGTCCACTCTTTCCTTTCCACAAAAAGACCCTCCACTCAACTCAGGAGTTAATGTAAAAAAAAGGCATCTGTGTCCTTGGCTCTCCATGCAATGCAGAACCAAGAGGAGTGGAACCATCATTGAAATTGGGGTCCATCATTGAGTAGGGGTCATGCCGTGCGGTAATGACTAAAGAATAAGAATGGTAGAAGAAGTCGGGAATGCCCGAGGAACAAATGGCAAGATCAAGTGAATGAAATAAAAAATGCTCATTTTGATTGTCTGCACGTCCTGTGTAACTCTGGTTCAATAAATTCAAATTTGCTTTGATTTTAAGTGTCATTTTTAAAATTGGAACTGATTTGTCAAGAATTCAGATTAGACCGTAATTTTTTTTTATTGCTCTGCACTTGCTCAATAATAATGTACAATCATTTAGATATTACATGAGTAAATTTTTTTAAATTTGAATCATAACAAACAGTTTTCGTAACTATTGCTAGATTGCAACTCCATGACTCAATAATTTATAAAGAACACAGGAGGCAAATTTATACGTAACATAAATGACTGTTTGTAAGGCCCAGTTGTTTTTGCCCAGAGAAAAAAGTTTTAAAATGCGCCGTCACTCCAGTGGACAAAAAGCTGAAACGCACCCAGAATTGGTGTTTAATGGGAACTTTCAAATGTCAAATAAAACAAAACGGCACTGAGTGGCAATGTTAGCGCCTCCGTACATGGAGCTACTTACAAACTATTCGAGCCTGATGCGCGTAGCACGCACACCGCTCGTGGGTACCCGCCATACAATTTTGCTGGTGTTCGTACACGGCGCTGCGCGACGGATGTCAGGTTGAAGTCGGTAGCACGCTAACGACGGTGCTGGTAGCGCGCTACGCGTTGTAGCATTCGTGTCTGCTACTTTCGTTTGACGTTTGACAGAAATGGCGTCTGAACATGAAAGTAATGTTAGATTTGTTCTGGAAGTGAATAAAAATGCGTGTTTACATAACTTTACATTACCAGAATACGCAAGAAAGGATTTAGTGAAGAAGGCATAGATTAATGTTGGAAAAAAAGTCATTTGACATCGTTCGACATCGTGTTAACTCCACGGCTGCACGTGAAAAATGATCAAGTTCAGTATAATTCGGGTAGTGCCGTGTACGGAAACCAGCTTTAAAAAGTAGTACATCTGCAGGGTACTTGTGGTTGTGTCACAATCACGTAGTTTGTAAGTATCTCCATGAACGGAGGGCCTTACATTTGAATTTCTGTGAAACAAATGGGCCTTAGAGTAATCAGCTGAAACAGAACAGTGAAAAAAAGAGCATTGTAAAAGAATAGGTTTGTTGTTGGATATTGATATTTTTTTCCACTTTTCTTCAATGTTCTGTTATGTCATTCTACAATTTATTTGTTAGGTTATGTTAGTTACCTTGGATGCATCGGGGGCCCCAGCCACCCGTAGTTGGAAGGGGGACCCGGGTACATGCTCCCCGGCATACTTCACGGTCAGCTGGTGCTTGCCCGCCTCCTGTGGCTTCACGTTCAGCGTGAAGGTGGCATCGCCATGCTCGTACAGCTCACAATATGCCACCTTGCGGGGTCCTGGAATGTTAGACAACACGGCATAAGAAATACATTTGTAATTGTGGCGATAGTGGATGATTGCAATGCATGATGGCAGTTTGTAAAAGTTTTATTTTATTTATTTATTAAACATACATACGTACAACATACGTATTTCGTATTATTGGTATTGGCTTATTAACTGTGGCAATTTCTACTCTAACTCCGTTCGTAGTAGGAAAAAAAAAGGGTAAAAATATAGTAGTGTTTTCCGTATGTGGGTTTATAAAAATAAAGGTAAATAAAGCAATTTTTGATTAAATACCTTCAAGTAAGATGGGATAGAGAGGGAAGTAAAGGGAAGGGATGGAAAGTAGTAGAGTGGAAAAATAAATTAAAATTAACAACTTAATGTTTTGGTGAAAAGAAAAAAGTCATACAATGGTTTTCGTTTTTTTAACTCCGTATAGGAGGCCATGATCCATTTTCGAGAATGCTGTGTGGAAGGTAGGGAGTGAACTTGGGTCTTGAAAAGGCGAACTCCGCAGTCGAGTGGGGGTTCAACAAGGCTCTCAACTAGCAAGCCGGAGGTTGTGTGTTCAAATTCCGGCGTGTGTTAGTAAAGTTTATTTGATTAATTTGTGTTATTTCATAAATTCTTCATTGAAAATAATAAATAGTGTATTTGCAGCACCTTCCAGAGTGGGACATTCTTTCAATTTCACCCTTGTGTAAGAATAATTGAAATCTTGTTTGAAATAGGTAGCAGGTTTTTGGTGACCAAATCTGAATAGCTCTAATTCTTCTTTCCCTCCCAACATATCCCGATTAAGGATGCTATCTCTCACTGGCTTCGGACAGTTGGGAGTAGCTGGGACTCTTGTGCATGAAAATAAAGACCTAGATCAGAGCAGAGAAGAAACCCAGAGGCAAATCATTCCACAGCTGAGCTTTTAAACACAATAACGAGTTGTAGAAACGACCGTTCTCAAATGGCAACAGCGTAATTTTGGTTTGTACGACTTGAATGAACGACTGAATTGCGTTTGGGTTCCCCTCTCAGGGATGGTAAAGTAAACAAAAATTCTTACCCGTGCAGTGTGCGGTAAGCTCCCCGGGCCCCGCGCGTCGCGTGTCTATCCAGGAGCGTATCTCACGGCCCACCACACCCTGCGAGAGCCCCACGCCCGAGCAGGTCACCAGAGAGGCATCCGCGCCCCCCGATACCACCACCGATAGAGGACAGCCTGGAAACAACAAAAGTTAATTTAACACTCATCAATGTGTGAACTACTAGATAAGCCAAACAATAATTACATTTTCAAAAATAATTCGCCCAAACTATGAGTAATTATTTCAGTCTCTACAGTCAAAAATTTAAACAAAAATGGATATGGATAAGTGCTTCACCTTTGACAAGTCTGTTATCCCACAGCACCCGAAGCAAGTAATGTCCGGGCTGTGGGGCGGAATAGGCCGCCTTCCATAGGGCAGGTCCGGCCCGTGTGAGGGCCACCCCGACGGCCCGACCTAACGAACGTGTCTGAAGGACCACCTCGGGGGCGCCGTTGCCAGCTTGAGAACCATCTGGAAATAAATTATAAAAAAGTTAAATAAGCATAAAATCCTTTGTACACGGGGGAAAATTTCCATAAAATACCGTGTAAAAAATTCTTATAAAAATGCATAAAGCGGAAAATGTTTAGGAAAAAAGGAGATAAGTTCTATTTTATGATGTAATAGTCATGAGAGACACAAAATACAAAATGACTGTTTACTGTAGTGAGTAAATTATAAAAACAATTGTAAAACAGTCATATTAACCTGTTGAATATTGGGCATATTTCGAACCGCGCGGATTTTACCTTGTTACTTTCTGGTTAAATATCCATATAAAAACAAAGGAATTGCTTTTTTTGCGATTGTTTTTCGTTTACCAGATAATATATCTTATTATTCATGTATTTTATGTGATAATATCGTAAAATTTTTCCAGAAAAGCTAACTAACTAAAAAAAAGATTAAAAAATCTCCCATTTTGGAAATAATTGTCAAAAAATATAATCACACAAATATAAACTAATTTTATTATTTCTACACAAATCTGAATACATACCTAACATGAAAAAACACAATTCAAAGGAGTTTGCAAATCAATAAAGACTTTTATACGCATTTGAAAATGTAAAACTTCAATTTTTCACTGTTGACAGTTGCAAAAATTGACCCGCCAAGTCATAGAAAATTCATTTGAAAATATTCTAGAGTAGCTAGATAAATGAAACCATCGGTTATGTCAAGAATGATATTGGCGCAAGCGATTCCGAACTTGTCCTTCATACAGTTTCTTCATACATAAGGGTTAAAATCGCTTAAAAAAAAATCAAAAAATTTTTCTTGGCCGCCGGCGGCTTTCCGGCAAATGACAGGTTAAATCCTTGAAATATTCAGTTTTTTTGTAAATCCGCCAAACCTTTTTTTTACCCGATCTGGGAGTTTTAGTAACAGCTAGAGACAGATAAATAAAGCAACGAATTTGCGCACCTTTGTAAAAAGAATGTCTTGTTCATAAACAGAATTCATTTTTAGACTAAAATAATTTAGAATGGTGACCCGACAAGTGAAATTATAATTATTATAATTCTTGCGCATTATTTATCAATTTAAAACCTAAAATCGATTTCAAAAATACCATTAATAATAGGTATGGATTTCAAACGAATTTATTTACTGTGTCGATTTTTTGTACTTTAATCTGGAGTAGTATTATTACAGACAAGTAATTTTATCCTTGATGCATTTGAATGAAAACATGTTTTATACTTTTGTTATTCGGCGGTACATCCTCGCCACATCCCTTCGGGGATACTTACTTACATTTTATGTAAGTAAGTATACCATATTTTTCCTAAACCATTTGAATATTGTGTAAAAGTATGCCAATATTGTGTTTATGGGGGCAAACTGTCGGGGGATCAATTGCCATGGAACTGTACACCGTCCTGTTGATAGTCAGTGTCTACGCCACCAGTTAACTATGTGAGAAGGTTGAGACTCTGCTGCGACACTTGTTGCTTAACCTTCACGAACTTTACTTCACTTAAAAAAAAATATTACATTGTAAAAATAAAAAATAAATTAACTGTACCGATTGTGAAATGCGCTGTTTCTCCCACATGCGCTGTGGCGAGTCCCCTTCCGGCCAGCAGCACTCTCTCGGAGGCCCCGCTGCCCTGGGCACCCACGGTCCCTGGGGCTCCCCCGACAACGATGGCAGCCCTGGGGGCTCCCGCCACCGCCACTCCCCCGTACATCAGCTCCAGGGGGAGCTCTGCCCCCGATAGAGAGCCTTCCGGGGGAGTGAGGGTCACGACGGAGCGGTCTGACACAGTTTCCACCACTGAAAAGAGAGTAAGAAATGATATATTATAGAAGTATGTACACAATAATAAAATAAAGGAAGTTTCAAAATCTAAGTATTAAATTCTGTTTGATGGTTGTCTCATATGGAGGCCATGAGCCCTGCAGGCTTATTCTCTATCTTTTGTGGGATCGTTATCGAGATAACGGACGTGATCTCCTGTCAGATTTGTGTGATTTTTACACATTTACTGTAACATATTTTAGTTTAGATCATTTTAAACATGAATTCCTGCAAGTATGCATGATTATTCATTCATTTAATGTACGTTGTACATAAAAAAAGCAAATAAATCACACAAATCTGACAGAAAATCATCTCTGTTATATCGATAAGAATCCCACAAAAGATAGAAAATAAACCTGCTGGTTGAAAGAATCTGTGGGTAGTGAATGAAAAGGTAATTGAAAAAACAAAATACTGACATAAGTAAAATTTACAAAATTTTAAGAAACCCCTGACACAAAAAAGGCTGATAACCTTGAAACGCCTGAACAGATTTTCATGAATTGTAGCTAAGAACCATCTCTATTACGTCAGCTTTCAAACAAAAAAAACTGCATCACAATCGGCCCATTCCTTTAGGAGCTACGATGCCACAGACAGACAGACAGAAACACAGGCACGTCAAACTTATAACACCGCTCCTTGCGTCGGGGGTTAAAAATAGAACTTGATGAATAATAATGTGGCGGTTATGTCATGTCGCACTCCTCCCACCTAAACATTGTTAAACCAGTAACCACTAGCAACCTCGGTCAATAGCACTGGAGTGTTTTTGGTTTCATTTTGGTCAATTTGCAAAACCCTCGAAAGTTTGCTGGCCAAAATGTGACCAATTTGCAGACATCTTAAAATATTTATTGGAATTATTTCAAAAGTTCTGCTCATTGTATTCTTTGATTAATCACAAAGATAACTTAGAAGTTTAACTTTTCAATAAGAGATGTCTCACATCGTATTTATTCGTTATTAACAACTGGAGCTATTATGGTCGAAAAATGGAACACTTTTATTTTTCTGCGATTGATAGCTTTCCAAAATTGGACAACATTTTCCAACCATTCGAAAAACATTTATTGTAATTATTTAAAACATTTTCATGGCCAGCCATTTATTTTTAAACGAAGCTGTTGAAAAGCTTCATCTATAATGACCATAGACGTCGCAAATCCGAACTTCGTAGACTATTTTAGAACAATGTTAAAAATAAATTTTTTAAATATTAATTACAGCTGTTTACGGTTAAAATTAAGTCCTTTTCCATAGATATGCATCTTTCATTATCAAGTACATCACAGACAACATACAGAAATCGAAAATTTCTATGTTGGCTCGAATAAGTACCTCTCACAAAGTTTCAAAGTAACAAACACGCAGGATTTGATTTTAATTCATTGGCTGTATAGCACTATAATAAGGTTTTATGTCTCCATGTTAAAATTCGAAGGTACAATTTTTTTAATGTTGGCGAAAAATTTAAAAAATGACCTTCTGGCAATCTTCAGCAATCGAAGCAAATTTATTTATTTCAAATGGTTACTCCAGTGGTTAATTTCACAAACTGATATTATTGAAATATTTCTTCTTACAAATCTTTTTTAATGTGTTACATATTTTAAAAAAATGCATGTTCGAATTTAAATTTATATTTCTGATTATCAACTAGGCTAAAGACAAAATAGCAATAACATAGCATTCAATATTCTTCAAGTAGATACTATGTACGCCAAATTTAAAGTAAATAATTCAGAATTCAAGCCTTTATAATTTTTATATGAATACTCAAAACATGGGAAAAACAAATAAGGGATGCTGGATGCGTATTTCAATTATTAACACTTTTTGTAATCACGTTGGGGTCACCACTTTACGTGTACTGGGGCACACATTAAATTAATGTTGCTAGTTCATTTATTGCTAGTGGTTACTGGATGAGGTTTAGGGGCAGCAAGACATGGCGTAACCGCAACAATAGGTAAGGTTAGTTTAAGTTAGATGTGTTGTTTGTTTTTTTTTCACTTCACTTTTCTTCAACGTCACTTTTTTGACACTGTTGTTTTTTTGACACTTTTTGTCATGGAACCGAATGAAATAATTATTAAATTTACACTACATACTCGCTATAACACTAACTTTCAGCAGGTATGTCAGGTTTTCGGAAGGTATTTAATGTTAAGTTACCTGCGGGTCGGCCCCCCAGCACGGCCTGGAGCTCCCCGGGCCCCGCGCCGGCTGTCAGGAAGACCAGCTTGGCGGGCACTCGCAGGCGGCCCCCACCCCCCGTCTCCAGCTGCAGGGCCCATCCTCCCACCACGGTGACGGCTGATGTGTCTATGACCTGAAGGAGAATGAAAGATTTGAAATATATTGCATACATACATACATTTTATTATGACACAAAGGAAGCCCTTAAAATTAATCTACAAATATAATGAAGGGTGTTTGTTTTTATACAAATCTACGGTTTTATTCTGAGATTGACGAAATTTTGCACACTCAACCATTAATTAAAACAAGAGGAAAGTCACTGTCTATATCAGTTTTCGAAAAACCACCCCAACTCCATTAAAAACTCTTGCAAAAAGCCCAGGCAACACCAGGGACTAGTGTGGTTGTAAAGACGGGGCCTCATTTTTTGGTTGGTACCTCATTGCTGAGGATCCTGACCCTCACTTTAATTTCCCTGGTGGATAAGACTCCTGCACTCCTAGCGGTTCTGCACTGCATGGAGAGCCAAGGACATCAACTTTCCTTGATCTTCCTTTGCCTTCAACTTTGCCAGTAACTAAGAGTTTCTCCAGGTTTGAGTTCTCAGTTAGGCAAGCAATGTGTCCAATATATCTTAGGATATGCTGTTGAAAGCCTAGAATGTATGTATTTATATAAGTTTGCGTGGCTGTCCATAGAACTCAGAGCAATTTCTGCAGAACCTAATTTCTAGGGTGTATCTGCTTCCTTTCGCTGGCTCTAAGTTTCCATGTATTCACATTACATATAGAGGAGATATAGGGGAGAAATCAGCACCTGGATGAGACTCAAAGAAATGACAAATACAAACTGAAAATCCAGAGAAACATTGATAAAACATTTTTTTTTTATTTATTAACAATATTTTGGTACAATTGGTAAAATTTTGTAATACAAACTTTTTATATAAACAGTTTTAAAAAAGTAGAGAATAATACAACTGTATTAACCAAAAAAATCCTACATAGGCATCGCCAGTTCATGGGTATACTTGAGTGTTTTTAAGACAGAAAATTACTCATAAACATACAATATCTTTTTAGAAGTTTGAAAAAAAATTAAATGAAGATAAAGATCTCATAGTTTTTAAAATCAAGATGAAATTTAAAATCCTCATAGTTTAAAATCCTGATAGAACAGAAAAACGAAAAAAGAAACGATATATTTATTTATTTATTTATTTCAAAAACATACGGCACAACATGTGCCATTAACATAAATTATATTATATATGTATTATAAAACAATATTATATTATATTATATATGTAATATATAACAGAAAAATGAAAAAAAAAAGAAAGATAGTTACCTTGAGGTCCCAGGGGCTGCCGGGCAGGGGGCCCTGGTGGGGGCAAGACAGGCGCACTTCGTAGAGCCCCACAAACAGCGGGATGTAGGAGCAGCGCCACTCCCCTCGGCCCAGGCCTGCCACTACGCACTCCAGGAGTTGGCCTGCACCTTCGCTCCAGGATTCTTCGTGGCCGGATACTTGCTCGATCTGGAACAATAACATTCTATATTAAAGATCTATTATAATGTTACATCAATCTAATAAAATGATGCAAGTGATCTAATACATTGATTCAAATGATCTGTTCGAGTAAAACAGTGATCTGTTTTTATTTTATTTTTTCATTAATTAAAATAATTCCCCTCAGGGCCTATTTCATCTCTGAGGATGCTGAGTAAAGGGTATTTTTAAGAAAGGAAGGAGAGGAAGTTCTGGGAAGAAAAAATATATTACTAATATTAACATTTATTTACCTGAACATTAGGCTGAGCATGCGGTGATATGACTGTGAACACTGATTCCTTCCCCACATGTGCCACCGTCAAACCAGCCCCGGAGGCCCTGGTGGAGGCACCGAGAGCCCCCTGGGCGTTCAGGGTACCTGCTGAGGCCCCTGTGCCCCCGCTGCGACCAGACACGACTCCTACGGATAGCGGGCTGCCTGGTACACTGACTCCTAGAAAACAATACAGATTTACAATAGAATTAAATTTCTACCAAAACATTTTACAATAAATGGTATTTCAAAGAAAATTTTTATGTTTTATAAATTTTTTTTTATTATTGTTCTTGAAACTGCGGTAAGACCGACCGGTGCGCTTTCGACGCGAGTCTCGAGTACTAGGAATTTCGAAGGTTGTGCTGAGAATGGCTCGTAATATAGTAGCACATCGCTACAGATCTTTTGGAAACAATTATTAGTTTACATTTTGTTTTCTACTAGTTTCATTGTACGACGTGGTAAGCAATTTTTTTGCTCACAAATATCAAAACTGGAAAATTAAATAACTTTAGTTGCAAAATAACACCACTTTTCCTATAAATAATGCGAAATTTTCAGGTCCCTAATGATCAATAATTTTCTGACCTCCGTAAGAGCAGTATATCCGGTAGTGTCCGGGGGTGTTGGGCAACAGTTGCACACTGTGACCCCCCTCGCCGCTCTGGCCCCCTTCTCCCTCGCTGGGGGGCAGAGCCTCTATGGCTAAGCCTTGCCCCTGCGGTCCCGTGGCTGTCACCTCCAGCTCGGCCAAACCAGCCCCGGCAGTGTTAACTGGAAGAAAAATTTAATTAATTGGATTGAATTTGATAGATAAATGTGGACATAATATCAAAATGGTGAAGGCAAATGGCATTTCAATTGACTTAAATGGATTTTTTACACACATATTTTAAAATTTTTTATTTATTCAATTTTATTAATTTTCACATTTTTTTATTTTTATTTAACGACAATATCAAGTAAAGTAAATATAAGGTAAATTAAAAAATATAGAGTGAAGTAGTTTGTTCTCAGTCCTCCTCACTAGGTATTCCTGTTCCGAGGCGGACTGAAGGTTGTTGTATGGGTGTTGGTCATAAATTCCTCCTCATCTAGTTTGTTTGTTTCCACAAAATAGAAATAGACAAGCTAAAAAGTGTTTATGTTTTTTATCTGTAAGTTGCGTTGGTATTAGTGATGAACTTTGCCCGTCTCACTAGGAAATCCTGTGTTGAGAGCAAGTATATTTTATAACATAAGCAGTTTACAACAAAAATAAAAATAACACAATATTGCATTTATTAAAAGACAATCAGTGTCATATTATTTGAATTATAAATAGATTTTATTAAAATCATTGGGCGTTAGATTTATCTTGGCTGATGATTCAAGTTTTGGTGTCTAAGTTAACCACTCAGGTATTTTGCTATTGTGCAAGTTTTTTGTCCTAAACGAACTGTCAGATTTATAAAAACTTTGTGTTATTTCCGCTTCGCAATTAAAGCTCTATTAATGAAACATTTCTGAACATGGCCGAATACTAAAAACTATTTTTGAAAGGTTATGAAATAAGCTTTCAAATTGTTATATTACAAATAAATATTAACATTTGTAAATATTAAAATTTAGAATGCAAACATAAAAAAATTGTAAAAATGACTCACATGATGTTTTTATGTGAAAACGGTACTAAAATCACTGATTATGTAAAAAAAAACACTTATTCTATTTTCATTATTTGTTTTTGGGGTGTTATGCCGTTTTGCGCTACCTCCTTCTTTAGCCAACGTTTCGGACAGCGTTACAGTGTCCATCATCAGGGCAGATGTGTAATTGTATTACACAACTACAATACACAATTACACATAACACAATTACACATCTGCCCTGATGATGGACACTGTAACGCTGTCCGAAACGTTGGCTAAAGAAGGAGGTAGTGCAACACGGCATAACACCCCAAAAACAAATAACAAAAATACTTTTGGCTGTGAAAATCTAAAAACTTATCTGACTTATTCTATTGTATAATAAACAATCTTGTCACCTCTTTTTTTACCAATTCGTACAATAATATTTAATAAAAAATTAACAATGTCTAACATAGTCTAATGTAGGCGATTTGGTGGGTGAAAACTGTTTCTACAAAATAAGTCTTTTTTATGTACTTCTATGGACAACTTTGAATATATATATATGAAGCTTGATTCAATGTGGATCTTTAACTTTTTGTTTTAGGGTTGTCACTGGAACAATAACAGAGTTATAACGATTTCTGTGGGAACACACGTATTAACGTGAAAACACGCTTATTGTACTTGACTGCTATTGTTATATTGTCGTGTAAACAGGCTTACAGGTCGGAGAGGTTAAATTTCAAATAATTTGTGATTTGTCTAATGGTTAGTAGAAGTGCATTTTATAGCTTTTTTGCAAAGTGAGGAAATCATAAAAATTATAAAATAACACCAACGCAACTTACAGATAAAAAACATAAACACTTTTTAGCTTGTATATTTCTATTTTGTGGAAACGAACAAATTAGATGAGGAGGAATTTATGACCAACACCCATACAAATAACCTTCAGTCCGCCTCGGAACAGGAAAACCTAGTGAGGAGGACTGAGAACAAAATACTTCACTCTATATGTTTTTAATTTACCTCAAATTGTATTCTTTACCTTACTTGATATTGTCGTTAAATTAAAAAAAAAAAATTTAAAAAAAAAAAAAAAGTGTTTAAAATTTCTTTGGCCAAAACTTGTTTTAGCGAAAGTAAGTAAAATGGAGGACCAGAGTTTACGAGGCAGTGAGAAACCAGGCTGTCCCTCAACAGGGTCTTGTACGAGATGAGCATTTTTCATCTCAGCTGATTGCCACCCAAGTTTTCGACCCAACTTCCGAAGTGAGAGCTATCCAGAGGAGCCACTCTCCTTCCTTCCAGAAGGATTTTACGAATTTTAGACAGCATGCCGGGAGAGATATGACATCAATGTGCAAAGATATGGCGCTATTTTGCAGCTGGTTACATTTATTTTATGATAATAAAGAAAATAGCTCACCTGTGAAGCATATCGGAGTATGCACACTGACATTACCATGCGGCGTGTTGGTGAGGTGTACCTTGTTGGGATCGAACGCTTGGCAAGTGAAGGGACTACCTGACACTGGTTTGGACAGGTGTAATACCTCTGTAAAATTAAAAGAGTACAATATTATTACACGCACAGAGTCAGGTTTGATCACTTAACTAACACAAGATAACTACATATGTAATATTTGTCTTTATTTACCTATTGTGCAGTTCCCAACTTGAGTGACTGTGAACTCTGCTTGAAGCATGCCTGATTTAGTCTGGTAACATCTGAAATAAAACCAGAACAATCATGAGATAAAAGTTATGAATTCTATGCAACGTCGGTTTTCTTCGAAAATCAGTCAAGTCCAAATTTGTAGTTTTGAGAAAAACTTAATTAAGGTCTTAAAAGCGAAGGATAAATCAGAATCATAATCAAATTAAATACTTTGTATTTTTAAATTGTAAACTTTATTTGACGGAAAACTATCTTTGAAGACTAAAGAAGAGTGTCTGTAAGCTATGGCGGGTGGGCGGCATGTATAAGATTTTTATACAAATCTACATTTATTCAAAGATCGATGAAATTTTGCATGTCTACATCTTATTTCGAAAAACTCTCGCGTAAAGCCCGGGTTACGCCAGGGACTTTAACTAGTAAAAATAAAAGTGCTTTCAATACGAACTACATATTAACTGTATAAATAAGAGTGTCTGCAACCTGTGGCAGGCGGGAGGGCGGCGAGGTTAGGATTTTTATACAAATCTATGTTTTTTTTCAAATATTGAAGAAATTTTGCACACTTGACCTTCAAAATGAGAAGATGATGACTGTATACATCTTATTTTTACACTTAACAAAACAAAAAAAGAAAAAAAAAAAAAGTTAACAAAACAAAAAAAGATTAAATAAACACTTTTGAAAAATTTTGTCTTTCGAAAAATACCTATGAAAATATGTAGATATTTTCAATTATGTAGGCATTCACCAGCTTTACTACGCGAAATTATACTAACAAATATGTTATTCTGCCTTATATTTCTAAAACATCCATAGCTGATGATGAAAATCATATTAAAATAGTATTATGCAATTATTCACGTGGATAAAAAACGCTAAAAATAATTAATGAGACTTACCTAACAGGCAATGCAGTGCCTCCGGGCCCAGAGACTACCACATCCAACTCTCTGGCGGGCCGGCCCAATGTGTCTATACTGAAGGAGCTGACTTGGCCCACCCTGGCTTGGTAAAGCCCTATGCCAGATGCTGTCACCTGAAATAAAACAGTAATTTAGTACACAATATTATTACAAACTCTATAAACTGGTGGAGTTTATAAACTCAGCTGTTCCGGATGTGACAAGGTTTATGAAGGCGCAATGGACGATCTCCAACACAATATCAGAATATTTTTGAGCGTGTAAATTCGGCTACCCTGACAAATCGGCAAATGCCGAGCATTTAATTGAAACTGGCCTTTCGTGGACTTGTTCCTGAAGTCCTAAGAAGACATAGAACACGCCTAATTACGGATGCAATTGAAATTCACAAAAATCCCATTAATATTAATAGAGACGTCGGTGCTAAGCTCGACAGTTCTTGGTAACGGGTAATCGACGGCTACACCAAAACTAAATAAAGAAAACTATTTTAAATTATATTGTAATACCAGCTCATAGAGTGTTGGAGCAAACACGGTATACATCTAAATACATAAGCACACAACTTTACCAATATCAATTGCACATCTGCCTTGATGATGGACACTGTAACGTTGTCCAAAACGTTGGTTCAAGAAGGAGGTAGCAAAACACGGCATAATACCCCAAAAATAAATCACTATAATACTTTTGACTGTGAAAATCTAAAATCATATCTTATTAAAAACTAACACAAAGAACGGCATTTGGGACTCTTGTGGATCGGAAATACATGGATCAAAAAACGCTTAGATGTAGCCAAATTAACGAAGAGTTAACGAATCACAGCATTTTTTTATTTAACCACTCCGACCCGTAAGCGTGTTTACACGATAATATAACAATAGCGGTCAAGTACAATAAGCATGTTTTCACATTAACCCATGCGTTCCCACAGAAATTGTTATAACTCTGTTATTGTTCTAGTGTCAATCCTAAAACAAAAGCGGAAGATACATATTGAATCAAGCTTCACGTCTCTATTCAAAGTTGTCCATAAAAATACTTATTTTCTTGAAACAGATTTCACCTGCCAAATCGCCTACGTGCCGTTAGACATTGTTAATTTTTTTATTAAATATTATTGTATAAAATAGTAAAAAAGCCTGACAATTGTTTATTATACATTCATACATACATATAATAGAATATTATACATTTAACACTAGAAAGACCGGAGCAGTCATTTTGACGGCAGCTCGAAGTAATTTGAAGATATAATGCTTAATTATTGTTGTATTGGTATGATATTTTTTAACATTTCATGATTTATGGTTTTACAACTATGGTGAAAAAAACAGGTACGTGTCTTTTATACTTTTTGAGATATATTGAATTATACCTACAAAGACCGCCACCGTCAATGTGACTGTTTGGGCCGTAAGGCTGGATTTGTTTACAACCTTCTTTACCCAAGTTTACAACATACCCATTCCTCCTCGTTTATGATAGTACTAATATGTGTGTCTCTTTATTTTGGTATCGCGTATCATTCGAACTCGATCTGCATGTTAATTGGTCACTGTCACATAATTTATAAAAAGACCAAAAAAATATATTTCTCCCCCAAATTTATTTTATGACTTGTTGGAGAAGGACAGAGTATACAAATAACAGAGCTGATCCAGTTGCATTAGCTACTGAAGAACTATCGGAATCATTTATTGGATAGCAAACACGTCCGCCATAGGTCACCCCAAGAGGTTCGCTATGTTTCGTGACTTAGCAGAGGCGCCCGAGGTTCGTAAGGTTAGGTTTATCCGGATCTTGGCGGCAGATGCTCTGCCAAACAACTGCGTGGCAGACCAGATCAGCAAAGATGATTTTTTGACTTCGCTAGCAGGACTATCGGAACATAGCCTTGCACCGCAGTGGTGGGGATGGATTCATACGTCCGCCGCTCTTGAGCACTCCCAGTTTCCTACCCACCCCTCATATCTCATTTCCTTCCCAGAACTTATTCTTCTTCCTTTTCCTTTAGGTACCCTCCACACAGCATCCCCAAAGATGACAAATGCCCTGAGTGGAATAATTTTTTGTGGAGTTACCCTGAGGGCTTTTTTGTGGAGTTTATGTAAATGTAAAAGGAACGCAACCGGAAAATGAAACTTCTGAAAGACGACAGTGCCAAATTAATAAAAGAATGTAAGAAAAACCAAATAAATGCACATGTAATAATTGTAAGAAATCCGTTTGCAGAGAGTGCATTCAATTTTATAAAAAAAAGTAACGTAAATCGAAATTGTACATACATAACACATGTACCAAAATTAGAGCATTTTGCACTCACATGTTTATTTTTCCAGGAAGTCCTGAAGAAAAATAAACCCTCAGGGCCTTTGTCATCTTTGGGGATGCTATGTACATTTATATGTGCATTGAGGTTTTCAGAGAAAAGAAGGAGAGGATGTTCTAGGAAGGAAAAAAGTGTGAGGGGTGAATAGGAAAAATTGGTACATGTATCCAGGAGTGACGGACGAATGAATCCATCCCTCCTACTGCGGTGCAAGGCGACGGGTCGAGAGAGATCCTGCTGGAGAGGTCCAGATTAGGTTTCCCTCAACAAGCGTCTCCCGACCCGGTCCGCTACGCAGTGGGTGGGCAAACATATTCGCCACCTAGGCCATACAAACCAACCCTAATGAACCCAGACACCCCTGCTAAGTCATCAAACGTAGCGAACCACTTGGAGTGTCCTGTGGCAGAGGTGTTGGTTATCCAATAAATGATTCCCGGGGCGGCGGTACCCATATCCGCCTGTCAATTTGAAAAAAGTGATCAGCCGTCAAATTGACGGTCGTGGTCTTTATAGGTATGGAACAGTACCCGGTCTTTCTAGTGTTAAGAAAGAATGCAGCTTTTTTTGTTTATTTCCGCATCCATTGTTTTCCAACATGACCTTTCAAAAACGATAGATAGAAGTACTGCTGAATTTACCTCTTGCCCAACAGCTGCCGGTTGAACATTAGGTTTTAGTGGCCTCCGTGAGACTGGAACCCCGTTGTATAGCAGCGTGACGGTGTGGGGTGCGGCGCGCGAGGGGTGGTACACCAGCTCTTGTCTGCTGGCCGAGGACCGCACCGAGTGGGGCACAGCGGTTCCTCCGCAACGGACCTGCGCGGTCAGCACGCCCGATCCCGCATCTGCTACGGAAACTGGAATGGAAAAGGACATCATGGGAAAAATTGCATATTAACTTGCATCAGTAATATTATGATTCCTGAACATAGAAACACTTTGATGAAATACATGATTCATGCAATATTATAAGTTTTTCTAGTTTCAGTGTAGCCCAGCCTTAATGAATGTGAGGCAATATACAGAAGTAGTTATTTATGAATCCTTCTAATTTTTCAAACCAAAACAATAATTTTTCAACATGCTCAATGAGCGCTTTTATTATTACCGTGACAATCTACGATTACGGTACCGTGACAGCACAAAAAAAGCATAAAACGTACGTTTTTCATCCTAATAATGCTACATCTCTTTCTTACACATTAAATAATGGTGAGACAAAAGATGAGACACACAATATACATGTGTGTGTTTCATCCAAAGTACAACTTTTTGCTTTGGAGGAAACAGATATATCTTATTACGGCTCAGCTACGGCGACGGGAATTGTATTTCGTTTTCTTTATAAGTGTGAGGGAGATGTATGATAATGATTGTATGTTTCCTTTGGGCAGACATACGTTCACTGTTTGTCTCATTTTTGACTATTGTTATTTAGTGTGTAAGAAGTTATTATTATTATTATTATTGTAACATTTGATATGTAACATTTATTGTAACAATCGATTATTCAAAAAGATGATTACGTTTATTGTAACATTTTTATCACACACGCAGTGCTTATTATCAGAAGTTTGTAACACGAAATTGAAATGTAGGAACTATGATTTTACGAACTGATTGGAGTTGATGGCTGGCACGCAATAATCTCAAGATTCTCGTTCTGCGACGTGACTTTTTGAACTCGTGCCGGTTTTGCCTTAGGTTACGTGTTTACCGTATTAAAAAATCATTATTTACATCGTAGTTCCTGCAAAACCTACAAAAATAATATTATTTTCTTTTCTTAATCTCCGCTTTGGAGACAGTTTCATAAAAGAGAATTATTCTTACCTGTGATGATAGCTGGTCGATGACAATAAGCATCCCCCACCGAAATGACCCTGACTTTGTTGCTATCGAAGGCGTTGATGTTCTTAATGTAGAGCGGTCTTCCCTGCGGATCGGTGGCCCTAGCGGTGTAACGCCCCACGCGGCCCACGCCGAACTCGGCCAGGCCGGCCCATACGGTGTGGGGAACTACATCGCCTGTCGGGTCAGTTATCTCCAGGGTGTGGGCGGAGGTGGGTAGATCCACGGTTGCGGTGCCACCTAGGGAGGAAATTAATAAAATTGAGTATTTTTTAATTTTTCATAATATCCAATAACATGATCTATCCTTTGGAGCATAAATATGAACTTTCATTGAGAACATGGTGACAAAAATGGACACTATACAAAGAGGTACGTAAAGCTAAAATCCCACCCACAGTTTGTCAAATAAGAGTAGAAAACATAGGAGGGTGCCACATTTATTCAAATGGCAATACTAAAAATTTAATCATGGTGTTAATCTAAATAGCCTACATTTTTATTAAAAAGGCATAAAAGTGAAAAAAATATTTTTTCATTGCAATAAGAATTGCATTTTAGGTATATTATTAACATACCTTTGCAATTTTGTGTTAACATACTCGTTAAATGAAGAATAACGATATTGCATAAAAATATAAAGCACACCTAGCGTTGCCCGGGCTTTAGATCATGTCTCTAATTTTAGATCTGAATATATTTAACTCATTCAGATCTAAAAGTTGTGTAACTAAACTCACCATTACTGTTATATTCAAATTTATGTTAAATTAAATGAAAGCCAATCACTTTGTAAAACACAAGTTAATCAAATTTATATCATTAAGTAGGCAATTTAACAACAGTGCTTCTTCGATTTTAGTTTTTTTTCAAAAAAAAAAGTTTTTTTAAATGTGTAGTTCTGTATTTTCAGTGTCATTGCACTTTAAAAGAATATTTGAATATTGGTGTTGCCAGCCAACAAATTTTGTAGTTCCATTTTTGTATTTTCTACAATAATCTATTCTATGACCTCTTTTATAAAATCTATACAGAATCCATGAAACAGATCAGTGAGAACAAGCTTTTTGTGTGATCAAAACCTAAAATAAATTTAATTTAAATTTTGTTCCTGCCCCTAAGCCAGTGGGACTATAGCATTCCCAATGAGGAGTAGTAGGAAATGAGGAGTAGTAAGGTGGGAAAGGATTTGGTTATTCAGATCTGGTCACCAAACAAGACTATTGCCAATTCAATCAATATCTCGATTCTAGGTGTTGGAATTTCACCAGGGCAATATTGAGTGTCTCGGAGATTTAATAATCTGTCTCTGAGAACTAATATTTGTATTTGGACATGTTAAATACATGAGATACATACCAATCTGCACATGGTTGACTGTCTCCTGGATGTCACACTGGAAAGGACTGCCGGGTACGGCTGCCTCATTGAAGGTGATGTTGACAAAGTGGGGCTCGCAGGATTGGGGCACAAACGTCACGTCGTACAAACCCCGGGCGCACGCTACTACCTGCGATTGATCAAACAAAACCATTATTTTAACATTAAAACAACCAATTGTATCAAACACTTTGTTAGTGTTATGTCAATAGTCTGAATAACAGAAGAGATGTGAGAATTACAGATTGGAAAAATATTTTCCTCAGAGCCTTTGTTGGTTTTTTGGTATGTTGTGTTGTGCAGAGGGTCTTTTAATGAAAATGGGTCTTGAAGAGGCCCATGTTGTAGGAGGGAAGAAACAGAGAAATTTAATAAAAAATGCAGGCAAATTGCTCCACAGCAAACTGTTGAACTCAAGACAGATTCTTAAGAATGATCCATTTTCATGTGACCATATATAAATGTTGGGCGCATTTGGTGTGTTTCCCGACAATGCACAGGTGCCGAACGGATCAATGACAATAGTTCCTAGGAGCATCTTCCATTGAAATAGCAGTAGAACAATGAAAGAATTACCACCTGGCGTCTGCGCTCTAAGGATTGTTGAGGTTAGATGTGATGATAAGATAGAGAGATAGATGTGATGAGGATACACAAGTATCATAAAATTTGGTTTATTTCTTGTTAGGTTAGGTTCACAGGAATGAATACTAACCTCTGCTTTAACAGTGGAGTGTGCTGTAGAAACAACCAGCTCGAGGGTTCCTTCACCCGCACTCGCCGCGTCCACACTGAAGGTCAGAGGTCTCCCCGCTTCACCTCTAGCCGCCTCCCCTAGGCTCAACCCTTCCACCATCCCTTCTAGACCTGGAAACAGTAACAGACATTGTAAATATATTCAGCAGTTAAATTATACTGAAAAAAATCATTAATTTCTATTAAAAAATTTAGAAAAAAGTTATTGTCACGACTGGGATTTGAGCATCAGAATCTTCCATTAATTAACCCATGCCAATGCTCTAAACCCTGAGATATCCCAATGGAAATATTTTTTTTTTTTTTTTTTATATTAACTCCACACAGGAGGCCCTGAGGGAAATAATTTCCCTCAGGGCCTATGTCATCTTTGAAGATGCTGTGTGGAGGGTGCTGTTGAGGAGAGGAAGGAGTGAACATGGGTCTTGAAGAGACCCATATTGTAGGAGGGAGGAAACACAGAAGCCGGCAAATCGTTCCACAGCCGGGCTGTTGAACTCAAGAACGAGTCGTAGAAACGACCCGTTCTCATGTGACTAATGTCAACCGTGTACAAATGTTGAGCGCGTGTTTGGCGTGTTTCCCGACTATGCACCGGTGCCGAGGGGATCAGTGACGCTAGTTCCTCGGAGCATCTTCCATTGTAATACCGGTAGAACAAGGACAGCATTCCCACCTGACGCCTGTGCTCTAAAGATTGCAGTCCATTTGTTAAGTTAGGAGAATCTATCAAACGGACCGCCCGTTTCTGCACAGAGTCGAGGGTTTTTTTCAGGTATTTTGGGACTCCAGACCAGAGGTGGCTGCCAAATTCAACCGTGGGGCGCACTTGCGATTTGTACAGGGTTAGCAGTTGTGTACTATTAAAGTATCTGCGGGCCCTGTACAGTACGCTCAGTTTCTGAGAGGCTAACTTAACTCTGGCCTCGATGGAGCCCCCGTACCTGAGCTGGTCACTTAGAGTTACACCAAGCATATCAATGGAAGGCCTGTTCGGGAGATTGCTTCCGTTGAAGGAGACTAGATTATCATTCCGATCCCTTTTAGACGTAATCAGACATGATTGGGTCTTTGAAACATTAAATTCGACGAGGTTATTCTTACCCCAAGAGAAAACACTCTCGAGGTAACCGTCCATTCTTTGTTTCAAATATGATATCATTCAGAGATGGTTTGATAGATAGATCAATTTATCTTTCTCCTTGACTACCCACTTTAAGGTTTATTATTTTTATAACTTACTACTCACAGCACGGGCAGTAATCATAACAAAATGTATTTGTAAATGTAAATCATAAATCTCTAGTTTAAGCCATGGTTGCAAGTCATATTATAGTAGCATTGTGGAAATACCCGCTCGATCATAGAAATATGTAATGTGTATAGTTTTAAGTTATTAGTTTAAGTCTTAGTTGTAAGTCACTAGATATTAATTGTAGTTATAAGCCACTTGTAATAAATCGAAAAGTCTAGGAGATAGGGTGTATATAGGTAAAGTATTTAAATTTAGTTGTAAAGTGCCTGTGAATTGATTTTCTCACGAAAATAGTGCTGAAGAAATGATTCAAACATTATTATTATTATTTGAATATTGTATAAAGTTCAATTTATCATCATAGCACTATGCAGACAGAGACGATACTTGAAAAGTTCCCGGGGTTGCTCAGGCTTTACGTGGAGCTTTTCGAAATTGGTTGTAAACAGTTATTTTATTGTCTTTTCAAGGTTGAGTGTGCAAAATTTCATCAATCTCAGAAAAAACTATAGATTTGCATAAAAAAAAAACACTCTTCTTTGTATATTATGTAGATGTGCCTGTGATACTTAACCCCTGGTTTGCCGATTGCGCGCCCAGGACGCGCCATAAAAAAAAAAAAATTTTGAGATGCGATTTTAAACCTTATGTATAAAGAAAATGTATGAAGGACAAGGTCAGAATCGCTTGGGGCATTCTTGTTCTTGACGTAACAGATATAAGGAACACACCTAGCCTCTCAAATAATCATCTTTGCACATATCTATGACTCTCGAAATGACATTTCTGCCACGATTTGAGCTGTCAAACTTTGAGCGTCGCATGTCATGAAAAGATCGATAAAACTATCAATTTGTCAAATAAACGCAAGTAATATTATTTGTAAGCATAGTTTATTGTTCAGGGAACGTGTTTCGGTAAATATTATATACGATAGCATAAAATAAATCCGCAAAATATTACGTCAAAGTCAAAACATCGCGAAATTTTCGAGTTTCCTCCCGTGGCATTTAAGAGGTTAAGAGTATAATTTTATTAAAATAAGTAGCAAGTAAGTTGTAAGGCATTACAGTAAACAACTGCTATTGATGCATTATTCAAGTTTTGTTAAGCGACGAATCGTTGTTTACTGCATTATTTCCAGCAGAAAAGGAAAATATAAATTGGTCTCTTCTAAGTTCATTTCCAAGTAACCTCATCTGCGAATTTTCTTTCATTTAGTATAAAGGGTATTAATAAAAGAAAATTTGAGTACCTCCAGCCCCCAGCCCCGTAACCCTGACTTTAGCTACGTCGTACACGTTACAGGTGAAGGGAGACCCTGTCAGCGGAGCCCCCGCGGCCTGCACGGTCAGCAGGTGCCGTCCCACTTGCTCGGGGGCCCAGCGGGCCACCCAGTCGCCCTGGGAGCTTCCGGCCGCCACTGTCACGGGGAGAGTTTGCCCCCCGGGGCCTGTAATGGACACTGTAGCCTCTGCAGCTGAAAAAATGGAAACATTATTTAAGTAAATGAAGACAATATTAGCAAAACTGAACAGAAAATCTGAAAACAGAAAAATCAGAAAAATATACGGGTACATTTGGGACTCGAACCCAGGACCTTCGCCTTGCCTTGCTACCGAATTGGTAGCTAATAAAAATATATAATGGTAGAGAAAAAAAATCTATAGCGATTTGAAAAAAATTGATGCCACCAATATAAATAAGACTTTTCAACTCCTCAGCCCCAGACAAATGAAAATCATTTTCAGTATTCAAATTTTCTTTATCGATTTCACCCGAGTAAGATAAAATTGAGCTAACTTTAGCCCTTTGCAAATGGCAAAAATTTTCAGAATTGTGATGGGCCACAATAGTAAGGTTCTTAGTTATGATCCCATAGGGCTGGGTGACTTACTGGTTGTAACACATGGGCGTGAAGGTACCCTACATAAGCAGCTCCCGCACTTTCCTTCGTCACCAGTTCTGTTCTTAATAAGTTATTTTCTGTCTGGATTTTTTCAAAGACAAACTCGTATGATGCCGGTTGTAAAGGATTAGGCGCTGTTACGTGTCAATTTTCTATTTTATCATTAAATCGTATACATCATACTTCTGCGAATTATCTGTTGATTGGTTGCAGATTTCTCATCACAAAATGAAATTACCTCCGAATCCTGTCAAATTGAGCTCAGCTTGATGCCCCCTTTGCGCGGCTCTCAGTCCGTCCCCTTTGACCCTGGCGGTGGGCGGCGCGGTCCCCACAGGGGCACCGCTTGCGCTCCCCACAGCCCCGATGGCCCCCGACACGATGCAGGTGAAAGGGGAGCCGGGTACGGGACGCCCGTTGAATCGCACTGAAAGGGAGTGGGGCGCCGCTTCTACTGGCTTGAAATTTACCTGGAACAGAATTTAAGGTTTTTTTTTTATTTTTTGTTATGGATAAAGTTAATATTACTTTATTTTAATAGAAATTTTAAAAGTTATTTTATTTCAATTCATTTTCCGGAAGGCATATAACCTTTTCCATGTTTTAAAAAGATCTTGAACCTTTTTGTTGTTGTTTGAATTGGCATCTGAGTGAATGCTAACTTTTTTGTACCTGAAGATAAAAAGGTTTCCTTTTTGTACCCATACCTGAAGGGGGGTCACTATAGTCCCCCATAACTTGCTTAATATTCATTTTGCCCTTTCCAGCAACACACAGATAATACTTATTACCTACCGTTTTAACCAGACATTGCCCGTCTTCGCCAGCAATCCAGAAGTTACTCTCAGTGTCTCCCTGGTGTAAAACCACCATTCAAAATCGAAACATTTTTAGAAATGACTTTAGTCAGGTTTGGTGACCAGATTCGAATAGCCAGGTACTTCCCCACCGTCCTTTTCCCTATCCCTTCCCCTCCCCATTACCTTCAGCCTCCCAAAGTATCTCAATCGGGAATGTTATAGTCTTACTGGCTCCAGACGGTTGGGAGCAGTTGGGAATCTTGTGCGGTGTTCTCAAAAACAAAAGAGATAGTATGAAATTGAGCATAACTCAATTTACAGTAAAATGCACTTTTACATACACACTCACAGCTTGTTTGAGGGGTGGAAATTTTAAAAGAAGTAATGGGTATCCAAGGGGGGAGGAGAGGGTAATTTTATATAAATTTGATAGATATTATTAAATTTTTTTATACAATATTTTTTCTATCACAAACTAAACCAGTATGTAATAAAGAAAATAACATTGACATAGCACAAAACTCTCTTTGGGGGGAGTGTAATACCCCCCCCCACCGTAATGAGGGATTAAAAAGTGGGGACAAAATATGCTAGTTCCAGCGAGAGATCGTATGTGATGTCATCGTTCTAGTAAGTTCGATCTTTTTCATTTTCAAACGGAACGCATGAAAAGGAAGAGGACAAACGTTTAATATCCTAAAAAGGGTAATTAATAAAAAGGGTGAATAAAATTATTAGATATTTAAAAAAAACACTTTACTGTCTGTCTACTTACTTTGAATCTAGCATTTCCTTCACTTTGGACATAGTTGGGTACATTCCTTCCACCAACAGCTACTATGATCTCCAGATTTCCCGCACCTAACAAATCAAGCAAATACAATTTATTTTATTTTCTGCACAAAAATGATGTCATAATTTTACAACAGAACATGAACTAATTACAGAGGACTCGGTTACATTTTGTCAAAAAGTAAAAATATTTCTGCTTTGCAAAAAGTTCCAAAATTTATTTATATTTCTGAGCGTATCTCACCCAAAATTAAAAACTGTTTTACAATACAAAACTAAGAAAATGCTTTTAAATCCTAAATGAACGTAATAATAAGTACTAACCAGCTTGTGAAGCATTGATGGTGAACCCTACTGGGCGACCCACCACTCCGGGGCTGATGTCCGTCACGGTGACCCTCTCGGCGGAGTAGGCCTTCAGCAGGAACGGGCTCCCTTCCACGTGGCCCCCGGCAGCCAGACGCACCTCCACGCTGTGGTCTCCCACATCCAAGGGGGTGAAGGCCACCGTGTAGAGGGCTGGGCCCGATGGGCTCACTGTGACCGGGAGGGCCCTCCTAGCCGGACCTGGATACATGGAAAAAAAAGATAGATTAAAAAGAATGGTCAGTGGCTGAGTTTTGTTCTCATTCAGGTGTTGTGAGATTCACAACAATTCTTTTAGACATTTTCAACTAAACTCAATTTGTTAAAAACTGAAAGGACCGAGAATCGGCGTTTAACAGGCAAAGCAAATAGCAAAAATTTCAAATGGTGCTGATCGATTTGATGGTTATCTGTAATGTTTGGTATTATTTACATTCAAACATTATTAGTACTGTGGGAGTACTTCTCAATAACACTAGGTCCTTGAAAACAAACTGGTTTATTATGAGTTTACGTATTTACAATAACTAGTGGTCGTCCAATGGTCGAAATTCGACCATAATTGTAATGTTTTTTTACATATTTTTTATGGATAATTAAAAAAAGCATTAGCATTCTGCACTCCTTCTCTATATAAACTATAAGTGTGCGAAATTTCATACTCCTTCGTCTGCGCAATTTTCGCAAAAAGGGGTACAAACTTTTTGCTTCATGTATTAATATACTGATTATGCTACAAGTCACACAACCTGCCTATACTAGCGGCTAATTGAATCTGAGTGGTAGACTGGCCCGAACCACTCTCGACGGCCACCGCCTACTCGTCCCACCCTGTCGCAATCGATAAAAGCACTTTCCTTGCTGGCATCTGTCGACATCATTTAGAAGCTCTTTCAATTCACTACATTATCAATTGTGACAAAAGTTTGTAACAACCAGTAGAATAGATAGTCATTGTGGTAGTAAGAATATTATAAGGAGTTGATTTTGACAGACAAAACTTACAGTTGGCTAGTAAATGTTTGAGATTGGTTAGACTGAAAATAATAAAATTTAACAAACCTAAGACTTCTGCAGTTGGAGCAGATGGACTTTCCACGCTGAATTCACATAGAGCTCCAACCGACACTTTCTCTAGTGATTCCACATCCACTACGCGGGCTGGTGAGGAGATTTGGCATTGGAATGGACTCCCTGTAGATAAATGTTATACGTACATTACATTGGTTAGCTAATTCAAAGACAATAATGTTTTTAGAAGAAAATATGAAAAGTGTTCTAAATTGAGTTCCACCATTAATCAAACTACACAAAAGTGATGAAAAAATTCACAACATATACTTGTATCCAAAAACATGATTAACGGGTGTACCTCAAGGATTTGAGAATAGGCCACTCTAATTTTATAATAATTAAACTTTTAAGATAATTCATAATATCCACAAAAATTAATCAGCAGGTCTACCTCAAGGATCCATATTTGGACCACATAATTTTGTAATAATTCAAACAATAGTTCGATAGTTTAACCATCGGACCCTTATGCTTTTTTTTCAAAATAATATAACATTACCAGACATATGTATGTGTGATGTACGATGTATGATACATGCCTGACTCATTAAATATGTGCAATAAATATGATATAAAATTTTCCCACATAAATGTTTTTATATAAAAAAGTTATTTGGTTTCTATACATTCCATTATGATGATGAATGTATTCAATACATTCCATTATGATGATGACTGCATTCAATACATTCCATTATAATAATGACCGTTTTCAATACATTCCATTATGATGATGACTGTATTCAATACATTCCATTATGATGATGACTGTATTCAATTCATTCCATTATGATGATGACTGTATTCAATACATTCCATTATGATGATGACTATGTTCAATACATCCCATTATGATGACAACTGTATTCAATACATTCCATTGTGATGAAAACTGTATTCAATACATTCCATTATGATGATGACAATGTTCAATACATCCCATTATGATGATGACTGTATTCAATGAATTCCATTATGATGATGACTATGTTCAATACATTCCATTATGATGATGACTATGTTCAATACATCCCATTATGATGATGAATGTATTCAATACATCCCATTATGATGATGACTGTATTCAATACATTCCATTATGATGATGACTGTATTCAATACATTCCATTATGATGATGACAATGTTCAATACATCCCATTATGATGATGACTGTATTCAATGCATTCCATTATGATGATGACTATGTTCAATACATTCCATTTTGATGATGACTATGTTCAATACATCCCATTATGATGATGAATGTATTCAATACATCCCATTATGATGACAACTGTATTCAATACATTCCATTACGATGATGACTATGTTCAATACGATGATGATAACTGATTTCTCCATTATGATGATGACTGTATTCAATACATTCCATTATGATGACAACTCTATTCAATACATTCCATTGTGATGAAAACTGTATTCAATGCATTCCATTATGATGATGACTATGTTCAATACATTCCATTGTGATGACAACTGTATTCAATATATTCCATTAAGATGATGCTGCACCAAATTCAAGAAGCATGGGCCCTGATACGCTTATGTGTTGGATTGGATGTCAGCACAGTTGGGGAAGTCTCCAAGTTAGCCAACATACAGGTGATTATAAATAAAATAAAATAGGGTCTGACGAGGTTACCTGGAACATCTTGACCATTGAATCTCAAGTCCACAGTATGTGTTTGTGGCTCCCTGGGTGTGAAGGATATGGCGTATGTGTGCTGTCCCTGAGCCTGGGCCGAGGTGGGAACCCTGCCACCGTTTACCGTCACTTCTAGGTTTCCAGGGCCTGCCTGTGATGTCTCCACTACAACATAAACAATTAATTATAACCTCACTTTTACATAACGATTTTTTCAAAGCAATAATACTCTCTCACAAGTGTCCAATTAGTGAAAGCGACGGATTTTAGTGCATACATCGATCGTCCAGTTGATTAGTCAGACATCTTCAAATACTAAGTTTTGAGATAATGCGGAAAGGATTATTCGAATGCTCACCATAAATCAAATGTTATTTACACGTGTCTGTGTTTTAAATATTATATATGCTTTAAAATAATACCGAGAGGCATAACAGTTCGGTACATTAGTATGATATTTTGAAATGTCCTGCTAGTGACCCAGAAAACACCAACAATTCACTACAAGGTTTTATGCATTATAATAGATTTGGTGGTGTTTATGAGTAATCTGAATATTGTACCAGATAGATGTTACACATTTACTGATGTAAGACCACCATTCAGAATTGAAACGTTGCTTGAAATGGCGCTAGCCGTGTTTGGTGACCAGATCTGAATAGCCAGGTACTTCTACCTTCCTCTTCCCTATCTCCTTCCACTCCCCACTACCTTCAGCCTCACAACATACCCAATTGGGGATGCCATAGTCTCACTGGCTCCAGTTGAGTCCAGTTCTGGGAGTAAACTCCATTCAAACTGTAAACTCATTTCAACAAAAATCTGATAGAGCAAAAAGCACAGAAACACATGCAGTTACTAGAATGTACAGAGGTCTAACCGAAAAGTCATAAAACAATGTAATTAACCCTGGTAACTAAAGTAACTGTAATGTTTGTGTTATGTTCAGGCAAATACTATTTGCTGTGTGGGGGTTCTTAGTAATAATAGGTCCTTTGACACAATCAAGTTTATTTTTGAGTTTGCGTCATTAAAATATTAATACTTTTAGTCACACGACCTGTCTACTATGCTGTTGCTAATTGCTCTACTATGCGGTTGCTAATTGTATCTGGTTGGTAGGCTGGCAATTAACCGCTCCAAGCACTCCTAGTGGCATCTGTTGGAACCTGAGAGGAGCTCTAAGCCTAACGACATCTGTTGGTATCAACTGAAACTAAGTGCCTTTTCAATACACCACAGTAACTAAGTGTTTTAGAGTAAGATATCCCATCATGTCGCATGGGTGTACAAAGCTTTGCGTTTGAGTCCAGGCGCACGATGGACTAATGAATTTGACACACGAATACTATTGAATTAAAGATTGATTTTTGCTTACAACTAGTAAAAATAACAGCAGATTATAGAAATTGTCGGATAATCAAGCGGTGAATTACTGAGAAAATACTGTTTTCAGTAGGTGTTATTCAGTAAACATTTTATTTGTTCTTTGAATCTTGCATTTCACGATAATTTGCAATAGTTCTTGCAACAGTTTTTTCTAAGTTAGCTCCACACAGGAGGCCCTAAAAAAAACAATTTCCCTAGGGGCCTATGTCATCTTTGAGGATGCTGTGTGGAGGGTCATTTCAGGGAAAGGAGGGAGAGAAAGTTCAGAGAAGGAAAAGGGTGTGAGGGCTGGTTAGGAATCAGGGTGTCAATGTGTCTGGAGTGACGGAAGTACGAATCGATTCCTCCCACTTTGGTACAAAGCGATGATGGGTCGAGAGAGTTCGGCTGGAGGGGTCAAAAGGACTCCCTCAACAACTCCCGAGTTCGGCTGGAGGGGTCAAAAGGACTCCCTCAACAACTCCCGAACCGGCCCGCCAAGCAGATGATGGGCAAATGCATTCGCCGCCAAGACCTAGACAAACCTCATCCCATGAACCTGGGCACCCCTGCTAAGTCACCAAATGTAGCAAACCACAGGGTTGTTGATTATCCAATGAATGATTCCCGGGGCGATGGTACACAAACCCACCTCACAAATTGTCAATCTTAATCGACAAATTCTGCAAAATATATTTTACTGTCTTTAATTTTTTTACATACATTTCGTTTTACTTTAGTTTCAAGAACACACATAAGTTTTATAAAAGAGAACTCACCTAAAAATGTGACTGGTTTGCCGACCGTTCCGCTTGCGACATCTTTCACTCTTATGGCATTGACATCATAGACCTAAATTAAAAAATACCATAAGAGTTGAGGAATAAAACGGGATTAGTGAAAAAACGAGCCTATTAAACGAAATGGTTTCCCAAATAACCAAAGTAATTTAGCATTAGCCCCGGAGCGACCACGCTTAATAAATAAATTTGCCTCGATTGCCCGAAATTTCCAGAAGATCATTTTTTAAATTTTTCGCCAAAATTAAAAAAAATCATACCTTCGAATTTTAACATGGAGACATAAAAACTTATTAAAGTACTATACAGTCAATGAATCAACCTGTATTTTATCGTTTATCTCATATTTGTAGGATTTATAAAAAAAAATATTAAAAAATCGTAAATTTTATAATTGTGTTTGTTACTTTGAAACTCCGTGAGAGGTACTTATTCGAGTCAACATAGAATATTTTCGATTTCTATATGTTGTCTGTGATACACTTGATAGTGAAAGGTGCATTTCTATGGAAAAAGGACTTAATTTTAACCGTAAACAGCTGAAAAGAAATATTTAAAAAAAATTATTTTTAACATCGTTCTAAAATAGTCTACGAAGTTTGGATTTGCGACATCTATGATCATAATAGATAAAGCATTTCAATAGCTTCGTTTTAAAATAAATGGCTGGCCATGGAAATGTTTTAAATAATTACAATAAATGTTTTATGAATGGAAGGAAAATGTGGTCCAATTTTAGACCGCTATCAATCGCAGAAAAATAAAAGTGGTCCATTTTTAAACCATAATCGCTCCAGTGGTTAGTTATTTTATTTGGTTTCTGTTCCTTGGGTTTTAGCGCTAAAAATCAGCTGTCCCGATAAACCAGTGAACCAATTAAGTGAAATCGACTGTAGTTGAAGATAAAACTGAAATCATATATTACGTACCTTGGCAGTGAAGGGGCTTCCTGGGCACGGCTGGGAGCGCAGAAGCACGTGTAGGCGATGCTCTCCCACCGCACGGGGCACGAATTCGGCCCGGAACAGGCCTGCGCCCGCCTCGAGCACGCTGGCCGGCACGCTTCCCCCATTGGGACCTGGGCACACATACACTCAGTCTCCACCACTACACGGTCCAGTCTCATGTCCTAACTCACACACATTCAAGTCCTGTGCAATCTAATTCTAATGCAGTCTAGTCTTAACTTAAGTCTGAAGGTTTAATAAGTCTTCTGTTTTAAGTCTTCAGTGTCACTTCCTTAATTTTAAGAATTAAGTCACAATATTAAGTTTGAAGTCTTAAAATTTTAACTTAAGTCTTAAAATTAAAGCTAAGTCGTAAGTTATTCTGAGTCTTAAGTCGTAAGTTCCTGTCCTGTATTAGTAAGTCCTACATAGTCATTTTTGTTTGTAAGTGCGAGTCTCATACATTGTGGTCAGAAGTGAGTTTTATTATGGTTTCAGGAAGAATGATTTCAACGCCATCTAGGGTGTAAGTTCTAAGAACACAGAGTGTTTGATCAAATACATCGGAAAGCCATGTAAAGAATAAAATTAAATAATTAAGTGTATATATATAATTTCTCTTGTTTGAATCTTGATGCATTCATTTCCAATGTTTTCGATCGTACGAATTTCTGTTTGTTTATTTTTTTTGGAAAAGCAAAAAAAAAGGTTTATTTGTCTGTCAGTGATGTAAAAACAAATGTAAGTATTGTTACCCGGTCAAATTGTTATTGTCGCCTGGTCAGTGTAGTTGTGAAAATGTTAAAAGACTGGCAGATTATGATAAATCCATTTCCAAACATCCAAGGATATCCAATATGCGGCAACATTAAAAAAATTAAGTAAAACTTTTTTTTAAAGTGGGATTCGAATAAAGGAAAATATCAGCCATTGTTTTCAAAACTTATTATTAACATTCCGAAATGTGAAAAAAAATGGATATCTGTGCATATTTTCTTCGCTAGATGCATGTAAAAGCAATACTCAAGTAAAAAAGATTATTTTGTATGGTGAAGTTCTAATTTGTGACTTGTGGTTAAATTATAATATTGTCTATGACACCATTTATCAATGCACTATGTATTAAATTAATGTCTATGTTATTTCACTTAACTATTAAAAATTATTATTAAATACAGCATTGAAAGCATTATGGCGGCTAATATAACTTATTTCTACTTCACCTTTTAACCACTATTGTTATTTTTAGCTCCGACTATTTTAATATATTTATTTTTAAAGATTTAATAATTTTTTTTTACAATAATGTAAGCAAACACGGAATAAATAATATGTTGTTTGAATAATTTAGCTTTAAAACTGTCATAAAATATCAAAAGCAATGGAATTTTTTTAAAACTTTTTTTAATTTTATGCAATATTATTTATAAATCAAGTTTCACTAATTTACCTATAAAAAAAATACACAAATATTATTTAACATGATTACAACCAATATAGCTATTTATTCTTCGAAATATTATTAATAATATCAGAATTCTGAATAAAGTGGGAAATTTACTCACTAACAATTAAATACTATAATTAATTGTAATTGTCCTTCCATAGAAGTATATTATTTCAATAAAATCTGTAAATTACTTCATTTCTTTTCAATTTTTAAGCCCGTACTTTAAACTTACATACATAAAAAGAAAAATGTTGAATTAATGTAAGAATATTCCATAATAATAGAAAGCCCAGTATTGTTGTTTAGATATTTCACAAAATCAAGTCAAATGGCTCAAAACATATTATTTAATACAGTTATAGTCGTAATATAACATATTTGTTTCTACGAAAAGCAACAAAAAATATTTTTTTAAACTTCTATTTACTTGACTTAATGTGAAATACATAAACAAAATACTGCCAGTAGTGCAAGAAAAAAATTGTTAGTGGGACTTACAATAAAGTATTTGTGCAAAAAAATTAGTAAATTCCTTCTCCCAAGCAAGTTAGCGTGTAAGCAATTATTATTATCATTTGTTGATCCAACACCATCTTTATAAATCTACTATCGACTATAATTTAATGAAAAATAACAAAAAACATTTCCTTAATCATTTAAATTTTATAAGTCAATAATTAGTTAATATAAATAAATAGTGAAGTTTGCTTAAAATGTACTTTAAAAAGTACACATTGAAAATTTATTAGATAAGCTATTTATTCTTTAAAAGGTTTATTTTTTAAGATTCAAAAGTGATTTTTAGCAATCTTAATTTTGGTAAAAAAACTGTTGCGCATTTGCGCTCGGTGTAAACCAAATAATTGAGAAAATGATAAATGCTCCTAAGATAAAATAAGTATTTGTAAGTACACAAACAAATTATGAGCAAAAATAATATTAAATATTCTAAATAACATGATGAAAATTTTCAATAATTAAATTAGTTATTGATAATAATAATACCACCTATTACTAGAGTTATTATTGATAATACAACCAAGAGCACTATCTATACTTGATAATAAAATCAATAACACTAATTATTCATGATAATAAAATCAATAACACTAGTTATTCTTGATAACAAAATCAATAACACTAGTTTTTCTTGATAATAAAATCAATAACACTAATTACTCTTGATAATGCAATCAATAACGATAGTTATTCTCAATAATAAAACCAATAATACTAGTTACTCTTGATAATAAAGTTATTCTTGATAATACAATCAATAATAAGGGTTATTCTACAAAATGTTAATATTTTTTCCGTTCCCCTATCCATGCAAGTCAACACCGTCAATTCTGTAACTCCATTCTAAAAGTCAGTTCATATCTAACTGCTTTCATTCTCAACACGCTGTCATCTGTCAAATGCGACGACAGTCGCTGTCACCGTGACAGTAGAACTGTCAGTCTATCTGTCAGTCGCGACAGTTGTAATTCGTTAGTAAGTGATTGTCGAGTTACAGTCAAGTCTAGTAATAGTAACGCCGCCTTCCTGCAAAGACAAGCACAGAAAAAAAAGATAGTCACACCAAGACGTACATACATGAAGATATATAGACAAACCCAAGTATGGAAAGATATGTGCGTGCAAATTATTTCCAATCCTGTGTACTTCGAGTGAGGAGAGAAGAGGGGCGATATTATGAAAATAAAATAGGTAAGTATGTACTTTAATATTCAAAGGGAAAAAATAATTATTGAACAGCATAAAAACATGTCTAAAATACTGAATACAAATGGAGAATTACGGGATATTTAAAATAGCGTTCCAAAATAATAATTGAGAAAAAACTCAAAACCATGTTTTTGAAATACGATAATCAAATCAATTGAACCTACCGCCATCCAGGTATAACATGCGGAAGTAATATTCGGAAGTATGTTAAATAGTCAATGACCAAGTCATTTTTTTCCAACCAGCTCCTCAAATATTGATGCTAAGTTATTTATAAAATAATTAAAGAGTGTGATTATACATTCTTTTTTTTTGTTTTGCCCACTGTGGGCATCATTTTGTTTAAAAATATCTCAGTCAGTCAGAAAACTGTTTTACCATCAGCTACACAATGACATGTGTTTTGGTAATAGCTTCAAGAAAATATGCACAGGGTATCAAATTTTTTTATACGCCTAAGTAAAGATACACATGTTACAATAGAATAGGTTTTGATTTTTTGGAAAGATATAAATAAATAAAAATAATATTAATTTGGAATCAGCCTAACCGTATAGAAAATAGATAAAAAATATTATTTACAGGTTTGCTTCACGGATTTAAAAAAAAATTAAATATATAACGAAGAGAACACTAGAAGAAAGAAATGTTACATAAATATTAATATAAATATGTGCACTCTGTTAGAAAAATGCTAGGAATGAAAACACTTCCAAGGGGAAACCATCCACAGAAAAAATTATTACAAAAACACAACACATTACTATATTCATCCATTATGTAAGTTGGTACAGGCATGAAAAAGAAATGAAGTAATTTTCAATATAATAACAAAACATTATACAATGATATCCGGTCTACAAAACTTATGAAAAAAAAAATTATGCAAAAAGATGTAATTGTCATGAAAAACTTTCCCTGTGATCACTGGTTCACCACTTTGTTCAAAATTCATTGAGAATATTTATGTCCCCCGCTGCTCTCGGCCCTTTTCCGCTTTAGATTTGATTGTGAAGAAAAGGGCTGAAAATCGGCTCTCAACGGCCACGGTTTAAAAGTGAAAATGAGACATTGAACGTCATTTTGAATATTTTCACATTTGATCGGATCCTGGTAAAATCAACCTCCGTCATTTTCAGCTTTTGATCAGCCGTCAATTATAACATCATCTGAATTGATCAAATGCCGGAATGGGGCGAGAATTGCCTCTCAACGGGTACCATTCAAAAGTAAAAAAACTTCAAAATGGCGCTGATTGTCAACTTTATCACTAATGAATAGTAATAAAACACCCCAACTTAAGACACTTATTTTTTTTTTTTTTTAATAATTAATAAACCGTTTGAAATTCAAATCATTAGGTAAATAATTAAACACACGAAGATATCCAATGCTTGATTCGTATGGCTTATAAATGAGTACGTTTGAACTTTTTCCCCAACACAATTTTTCCACAGGGACTAATAAACTAATATGTTTTAAATTTGACACAACCACCAAAAGTTGGGTAAATTCTTGTTTATCAGTTGTGAAAAAAATTAAAACACATTTATTAGTAAGGGGGATAGAATGTTATTGACAACATTAAAATAATCTTTTCCAGGCTTGAACATGTAATTACCTTCGACGTTGACTTCAATATCCTCTAATTTCCCTCCGGGGTGTGTTATCAGCAGGTGGGCAGGCTGAAGAACGGGCCCGGGGGGCGGCAGGGCTACCTGAGGGCCTGGGCCTCCCCCACCAAGTACAGATACCACCATGGGACAGCCAGGCACGGCTTTCTGTAATGAGAAATGTTGTCGGTCAGAGGAAATATGGTCATATAATTAATTCTGTTTTTCGACAGTTTTGAAAGAACACAGTCCACAAAGCATAAGAGAATGTTCCATGTACCTGTATTTAGATTTGAATTAGAATAGAATCAATTTGGGAAAGAATTGAAACAAAATTTCATGTGATGACTTATTTAGTACGAAACATGCAAAATCGAAAGTGTTTATTATCTGACAGCAACATAATATATTCATTCTGCAATAGAACCTAACTAACATTTTCCAATACATAATGTAGGTACCGTCTTTCTTTATACGGTATTACGTGCAACGTAAAACTTTGTAAATACAGAATTAAGTAGCACAAAAGTAATGAGTCACAGAAAATAAATAAAATAAATTTGAGAAATATATAATTAACGCAGTAAAATCTACGCACACTTTGTTCAACTTAATTACTACAAGATACAGTTATTTACGTCGGGGGATGCAATAGAGTCTCATTTCTTTCGTTAATAAATGTGATGTTTGCCGGAAGGTACCACGGTAATCTAAATATAAACAAATTATTTAAAGAACCCAAAATAAGAACCTTATAAACTATTTTGTGCAGGTTTTTCCATTTCCCCCCTGTAAATAGTTTCTTATATTGTTGAAATTTGTTGGAATAATAATAAAGTGTTATCTTAATAATTTGAGTATATTGAGAAGTAAGTAATAAGAACCTTATTAATGTATATTTTTGATACAGTTTAGTACATGGTGTACTTTCTGAAGCATTTTGGAAATAAAAGCAGAAGTCACCCACAGATGATCTAATTAGATAGATTGAAGCATCTTTATTCACCAATTCGTCGCTCTAGTTCGTTTTTGTCCAACAGACCATTTTTAGCGAAATTGAGTTAAGTATGCAGTTGTTCTCAGAAAGTCTTTATTTATACAATACAAGTGAAAAAATTTTTTTTTTTAAATTTCTTAAAGGGTTTTCAAAACGCAGTTTGTCTTACGTCCTCCAAAATGAAACAACATTTCGAGCGTGTTAATCCAACATCCACACGTTGGCCAAAAGAACCCTTCGTTTTTAAACCGGCCGTTCACTTACATTTCATATAAATTTCTCCAACATCCAAGTGATATCTTGGCCTACGTGTGAAATTTGAACTCTCGGCTGCGGGCGTATCTCTCTAACAGACCAAACAGCCAATAGCATCGCAGTTGAGGATCACGTGATTGCTCTCATTTCAAACATTCGTTCATTAACGCCACGGAAGTAAACACCTTCAATTGTGATTTTACTATTTACGAAGTTATTTTAGTAGTTTTCTGGGAGATTTCTCCACACAAAGTTCCTAATGATGTACACTGTAGAAAAAAATTTAAATTCCCAAGGAAAACAAAGCAGGGAATTAATATTTCATTATTTTCTCAGCAAATTGTTTCAACTGATCGTTCGTTACAGGGTGGTTATAAGTAATGAAAATTTACAATATTATATGTATACATAATATATTATATAATCGAAATACCCAATGCTATTATAACCACTCTGCAACGAATATATTACCTATGTATACATAATATATTATCATACATGCCGAGTTCTATTTGATAGAGAAATATCTTAATGTAACAATGAAAGCATTTTTGGTACATTTAGTGCCTAAGATATGTTGTGTTTGTGTACCCATAAATATCTTATTACTGAAATCTTCATGGGAGAATTGTACACTGAATGATAATGAAAGCGTTTTTTTTTTTAATACTTTTTTGAGTGCCTTAAATTTATGTGTTCGTTTATTTCTTACATATTCCAGTTTTTTTGTTGTTCAGAGCTATTGAATGTCAATAAAAACCTTATACTATTCACACATTTTTAATGTTTATCCTATACATTTTACTTATTTATTTCCTACATCCATTTCCAGTTCCTTTCATTCCAGCCCCTAATAACCCGTAACCCTTGTAATAATTTGGCCCAACTAAGTGGTATCTCAAACACCTGAACACACTATTGTTAAGGAGCTAAATGTGGTTAGAAAGGTTTTATGATCTCTTTTTAACAAGTCTATTTATTTCTATTACACAATATATTGTGTAATAGAAATAAATCATATCCCATGTGTTCAAACATAGAATCATTTTTAAAAAGAATTCGTCGTCTATTGTTTTACACATTTCTAAAGAACTTGTAGCTATCTATTGTGTTTCGAAATCCTTTGAATTATCTTTTATTTTATTTTTAAATGTTGGATACCACACTAATGTTATAAGACGGCGGCCTCCCGTGTTCGAGGGGTAAGGCACCCGACTAACGATCCGGAAGTCGTGGGTTTCAATCTCAGCGTGCACAAGTAATTTTTATTTTGATAGTTTTTTTGTAAATTGTGGAGGCGGGTACGGGTACCGCTATCCCTGGAACCATATATTGGATAACCAACACCTCTGCCGTAGGTCACCTAAAGTGGGTCGCTACATTTGGTGATTTAGCAGGGGTGCCCGAGTTAATGGGGGTGAAGTTTGTCCAGGTAGTGGCGGCGCACCGCAATTGGAGGGATGGATTCATACGTCTGTTACTCTCAGACACACCGACCCTCAGATTCCTACCCACCCCTCATACCTTTTTTCTTCCTTCCTATCCTTCCCTTACTTGAAAAAAACCCTCCACACAGTATCCCCAAGATGACATAGAAACTGAGGGAAATTAATTTTCCTCAGGGCCTCCTGTGTGGAGTTAATGTAAAAAAATAATAATGTTTCACAACTTAATTATTAAAATAAAAACGTACATGTATAAGTGTGCTTTTTAATGATCAAAAAGTGAAATAACACAAATCAATAAAAAAGGATGTTTATGTAAAATATGGTTCCATGCCAACTGAGAATAAAGTCGACCCAACACTTCTTTGAAAAGTCATTAAAAGCTATGAAAAAAAATATTTTAAAATAACCCATAACCCTAACCTAACGTAACTTATTTAATCAATTTTTTATAATTTTTTTTCATCACTTCTAATGACTTTTCTGAGGTGGTTCTGAGTTGGTTTTATTCTGACTTGTCCGGTCACCGTAAAATATTACATATCGTGTATTTGCGGCACGTTCCAGAGTGGAAGATACTTCCAGTATCTGGTGTAAGACCACCATTTCAAATTGAAGCATTGCTTGAAAAGTCTTTAGCCGTGTTTGATAACCAGATCTGAATAGCCAGGCACTTACCAACCTTCCTAACTGCTTCCCTTCCCCGCTTCATTCAGTTTCACAAAATACCCCGATTGGGTATGTCATAGTCTGACTGGCTCCATGCAGTTGGGAGTTGGGACTCTTGGGCGGTATTTTAAACTCGTTTCCCAATCAAGTGATAAATTATTTCTAAAAAATTTGTCGAATGTTCTCAGAAACTATTTAAAAATCACACCCAAATATTTAGGTCTCACCTCGAAAACATACGACACCTAAAGCTAAATCTTTGGATATCAAAGTTCAATGATTTGAAATTCTCTCCGATCTCCCTGTAATACCAAGCACGTTAGATAAAGCAACTTTACGCAAGAGTTAAGCGCTCTTGTCCAATATCCAGTCTCCTTTATCCAATATCCAACTTTCGCAAACAAGAATTCGTCACTTTGGCCAACATCCAAATTAAAAACGTGTTTTCTGCGTAATTTTAAACATTTAGAACTTATTGTATATAAAAAATATAATTTCTAACACTTTAAAATATTTTAATAGACTAACAATTTAGCTGATTTCATTATATATGCCTTTTTCGTAAAAAAAACTTCAAAGCGCTATTTCTCACGATTTACGTTTTGGTCTGTTGGACAAAAACGAACTAAAGCGACGAATTGTCATCTAAAGTATCATAGCTTATTATTATTATTTTGAGTTGTTTGTGTAAAATATTGAGGTTATGTTTACCTTATTGAATGATACATTCACTATGTGGTCACAAGCTTCGGCAGGTACAAAACTAACGGAGAACCGAGCATTGCCCTGAAAGAAAAAAAACATTAATATATTTTATATTGTTCACAGAACACGTTATTTTTATAAAAATAATGACCACATATTCCCTTTCTATTTGTCTCCTGTTTGATTTGCTTTTTCTAACCTCAATTGTTTTTTGTTCAGTCCTCCCAGTTTTAAGCTCCCAGTTTTTAACCTCCCAGTTTTTTTTTCAGTCTCCCCCCATAATCTATCTGTCAAATTTCAAATTGGAACACAAAAAAATATGGAGTCAAATCGCACAACATAGTAGATAAATACGAAAGTACTTAGTACCTACCCTAATACCACATACTGAAAATATAATGCCAAATTTCATAAGAAAGTACCGACTCCAATTTTGTCACAATAAGTAAGATTTAACTAAGAAACAAACAAAAAAAAGAGCAGTAAAATTTATATAAAAGTAATTTTTGTATAATATTATGTAGGCCTTAACGGTCATGCCAAGTTACATTGCGGCTTACAAAGGTGCTTTTTTGCATTGCTTACCGTTCTGGAAGGAATTGAATACTGACCTGAGGATGAACTTGTGTAGGTATATTCAGCCCCCTTGCGGAGATGGTGATTTCCAGGTTACCCTCACCGGCGCGACTAGCATCCACGGAGAAGTGAGCGGGCCCTCCCATCATGGCGCCCCCAGAGCCTCCGGCGACGGAGCCTCCGCTGACGGCCCCCACGGACACCAGGCGGGCGTCATAGGCCTTCGCTACGAAGGGGGTGCCCTGGAAACAAAAATATGCAATTGTTACAAGTTAAAACCTTTTTTAATAAGGACAGTTAGGTGCTATTGGATATTTTTGAGAGGAAAAAATATTCACTAAAGGACAAATGTCCCCTAACATGATGCGCAATGTATGGGTCAACGAGATGCACGCAACGTTGCGCGCTGTTCTCCAACGTTGTCCATAATACAGCACGGCATTCCTATGTGACACCGGACATTCGGACATGTTGTCTGCACGTAGAAGAGCTGGATTTTTTATTTTTTAGGAATAGCTTAGATCCAGAGATTATCGATTGAGTCATAGAATTCGTAATATATTATAACCAGTTCTTTCACAGAACTGGAACAATTCAAACAATTTCAAAGTTAACACTGTAATTCTGTTATTATTCCAATAAATATAGGCCAGCTGTTTCACAGAACTTGAATAATAACAGAACATGAATAGAAATATAGCAGAACTTCAACATTAAAGCTGAAATTGATCAAGTTCTTTGAAACAACTGGCCTTAGTGGGGACCCGTGGAGAGCAGTTAAGATTTAGAATTTCTGCCTCATAGTTAATTAAAATTACATATTCATTGCAAAAGTCCTACCTGTACAGGATGCCCATTATATTCCACCGTGATAGTGTGGGGTCCCACGGCATCGGGGGTAAAGTCCGCACTGAGCCCCGCGTGGGCGTCACCTGCCACCCTCACGGGCAGCTCCCCGCGGGGACCTCGCACTGCCACGGCCAGCTCCGCAGCGCCCCCGCCTCCCCGCACGCTGAGTTGGAAGGTGGAAGGGGTTCCTACAGGGATCAGTTCTGGGGACAGAGTAAATAGTTAGTTTAGTAAATTACAATCAATTGTCTGCCTACAGCTCATCCATTTATATTTTAGAATTGACACGTCAAACTGAGGACTAGAATCCAGAGAAACTCATGGTCACCATCCATAATTCAATAAATTGAGAAATATTTAAACCTCATTTGTATGTTATTGTGAATTGGTTTACCACATCCGGGATCACTTCAAGGTCCACACCTAAATTAGTTATAACCTATGCTTAAAGCTTACCTAGATTGGAGAGATTGAGGGTTACTCGTCCCGTGTCGGCGATGTTGCACAGAAAGGGACATCCCCTGACAGTTTCGCCGTTGAACTTGATATCTATGTAGTGCGGGCGCGCATGCTCGGGCGTGAAAGACACCAGGCACCTACCTCCCCCCACAACCTGAAAACATGTTGTCACAAATCACAAAATGAGCCACTTACACGCTTTATTTATATGATCAGAAAAACATGCAAGTGGCCCATTGGGATGGTCTCTTTGACATCAGTTTTGTCTTATATGGATGTTTCGAAGCTCCGTAGCTCACGATGGAAATGACAATGCCTCCAATGACCTGAAAAATGAGTCACCTGCACGATTTATTAATACGCTCAGTGTTGTCTTATACGGTTATTTCGAAGCTTCATAGCTTATGATGAATTTTGATTGATCGAAGGTACATTTGTCAGGATGCTAGATCTCACCGTTTGAGAGTTTGTTAGTGCTGCAGACAAATACAATTTTTTCTCACATCTTACTGGTAGTTACATTGGTTATAATATATAGTTTGTCTACTTTAGTAATAATCATAGAATAAAGAAGAAAACTACAATTGGCTTCTATACAAATTGAAAGGAAACAAATGTTCCATTTAGCTCAATAGCCTAGCGCTCTTTCTCACTTACACTCGCCTGACATCTTAGATCTCCATCCCATTTGAATTTCGTAAACACAGTTTTGTTTTGGAAATTTAAGCCTTGATTAGGCAAATATTTGGATCACTACACGTGTTCATAACGAACTTATTGTGTCATTCCACATTCTATGGTAAAATAGATTGTTTAGTTAGGAGTAGGATAGAGCCTTGGAAAAAAACATTTGTACCTACAGCACCCTTGAAGCGATTTTTTCAAAATCATCCAAATATTATTATTATTTTTTTGCATAAACTCCTGGCCTTGAAGAAAATAATTTCCCTCAGGACCTGTATCATGGTTGGGAATGCTGTCTGGAGGGTCTTTTTAAGGAAAGGAAGGAGAAGTTCTGGGAAGGTAAAAGATATGAGGGGTGGATAGGAATCTGGGAGATGTGTGTCCGGGATTGATGGACGTAAAAATCGATCCCTCCAACTGCAGTGCCAGGCAACTGCGGTCGAGAGTCCAGGTGGACCGACCTCTCTCTATCCGGCCCGCCATGCATCAGGTAGGAAAATGCGTCCGACGCCAAGGCTTACACAGATCTCACCCCATGAACTCGGGCACCCCTGCTTAGTCACAAAACGTAGCGAAAACCTATGAGGTGACCTATGGCAGAAGTGTTGATTGTCTAATAAATGTTTCCCAGGGAGGCAGTACCCATACCCGCCTCCCAAATTATGATTAATATAGAATTCTTTAATAATTTTAAAAGTAAAAAATTCAAGTAATATTTAAAAAAAAAAACGATAAAATAATATTTCAAAATTTTATTTATTTACCTATCGATTGTGCACATCACTAATCACTAGGTATCCCTTTTCTATGGCGATTATCAAATATTTTATCGTAAAAATATAAATAAATGTACCAATTTTATAAACAAAACATACATTTTTCAATGACTAAGCACAATGCAATGATTTGAAAAATCACTAACAGTAACGATAACATTTATTATTTTATTATGTTTCGAAATGCCATTTCGCTGAACGCTTTACCGGCCAAGGAAACAATGGACTCATTTATTTATGAATGGACTTATGGACTATAATTATATCACATTGTTTTATGTTTAATCTGTCAAGGTCTTTATATTATCTATCAATTAAGTATACTAAACCAGAATTGCTGCAGCTAGATGTGAGTAGCTGACTTGACATTATTTAATTGTCGCCATTAATCCGCTGTCACAATATGAAATTAATGAGGTTAGGTGAACCTTGCAAACTAGTGACGGAAATTCGATTCGATTTGTTTAAAATGAGGTTATGTCGTGCCCAGCAGAAATTGGTTTCAGTATTATATCGATTTATTTATGGATTTAGATTAACAATGAGTTATTGTTATTAGAAACTGCACAAATGTAAAGAGAATATTACCTACACAAAAGCCTGCCATTCTCGTTCAAATGTAAAAACTTTTTTATGTCATGCTTTTGTAGAATTAAAAAAAAAAATCGATTATTTTATTTTTGTCATTCATGATTCGCATAATAATATTGTATAAGCATGGTGGAAGTACTCAGCGTGTAAAGTAACCTTGGTTCAGAATAGCGCTGCTATTATGAACCTAGGTCCCTCTTCAAACGCAGCGAACCACTTGGGGTGACCAATGCTGAGGTGTTGGTTACTCAATAAACGGTTCCTGGGTCGGCGGTACCCATACCCGCCTCCCAAATTCAAATTGAAATTATTACAATTTTTTACCTGCACGTGATTCGGTACCTCCCCTTCATTGATTGAAATTTCTAATTGTCCCTCTCCTGCTGCACTTGCGTCCACTACACAACAAAATAAAATAATATCAGTATACGTAAATTTAGAATCAACATTCATTGATATAATTTCAGATTTAGAGGTTATTTTTCTTCTGATAGTTTGTCCATACGATAACGAATATTAATAAATAAACAAATAAATACTCGCAACAGGTAAAAAAAAACTTGGCTAACTTATCCTACATATAGCCAGTATTCATAGGTTCAAGTACCGAATAGTTAAGACTTTTAAGGGGGGGGGGGGGGGGTAAGGTTTTAAAACTAATTTTTTCAAATTATTTATTTTCTAAATGTACATTTATTTATTTATTTATAGCTTCTTCACAAGTTTATTCATTATAAGCATGTAATTATTAACCCCACTAGGGTTCGCCTGTATCGGGGTTAATAATTTTACAAGTTATTCAAAATAACACATAAATATTGGTCATAAACAAACAGTTGAAAAAGCAAGATACTAAAATTAAAATTTTTAACCTCACTTGGACGTAGGTTGACAATTTTATAAAAATACACAAAATGACAAAATAATACAAGTATTGAAAGATAATATTGTTAGGGGGTATTTCACCATCCTCCCCATAGCTTATCCGTACACATAACGAATATTAATAAATAAACAAATAAATACTTGCAACTGGTAAAAAACTCGGCTAACTTATCCAACATGTAGCCGTTATTCATAGGTTCAAGTGCCGAAAAGTAAACTCCGACTTTTTAAATAAATAAATCCTGAATGATTAATCTAAAATGTACGTTATCGTACGAATAATCTATGAGGAGGATGGTGAAATAACCCCTTACAATAATATTTCTCGCAGAACATTATGTCGAGAGTGTTGTGCCAAAATTTAAAGTAAATCGGAGCAAAACTAACGAAGTTACAGCATTTCAAGCGACCGGCCCTCTTGCTCTATCAAGTATATTTCGAGTATAACAAAACTTTAAATTGATTTTCTGGCAAACAATGTATTTTAGTCCGTGAACATCATAACTCAAAATCTACTTGACCGATCTTTTTGAAATTTTGCACTATTTTAACACATAAATCAACAGGTAGTGACGGAGAGTTTTTTTTACCATTTTTTTCCATTTTATAATAACAAATTCACGGAAAATTTTAGCAAAAATCGCATTTTCGACTTCAACATGCTGCAAAAAAAAAATAAATAAAAAAAACGCTTCGTCACTACCTGAAAAAACATATCACCTTTTAAATTCATCTACATTTTTCTATTTTTAATGATTTGTTGACGAGTTATGATGTTCACCGCGAAACACATTTTTTTCGAAGCGCCTCCGGAGATTCGCTCTCACGGACTTATTTATTAATATGTTTAATTAAAAAAATTTCAAAGATACTTCAGATGTCATACTACAAGGTGTATTTAAAAGAAATAAGCCAACATTATTCATATCTCAAAAAAAAAATGAAAACATGCCTTTTTTCGCCTTTAAAACCTTACCTTAATACCCCCCCCTTAAATAAATTAATTGTGTTTAATTAATCGAAAACGTACGTTATCGTATGGATAATCTACGAGGAGGATGGTAAAATATCCTCTTATACGAGTAATAAAATCGTAACTGTGTACCTAGTAATAAATACTTTAATAATGTAAATAATTTAAAAAAATAAACAATTCGTGAAAATCCGGCTCGAAGGACCAAAATTTAATTGAATATTAGATTTTATAAAAAGCTATGTATGTTGTGAATCGCTTAGTCAAATGGAAAGATAAAACAACTAAATAAATGGTTGGTTACCCCTAAATTGGCAGGGCTGTCCAACAACTCCGCTGCTGACGTCGCTGACTTGTATGAGGCTGGAGTCGTAAACCTTTGCCACTAGAGGACCAGCAGTCAATTTGTTTCCCCCTATTGATACCTGAAAAAAAAATTATTGTTTAGGATACAAAGCAATATTATTTAGTAAATAATAAAAAAAATATTCTTGAATTTTTCAGCACTTCTCGATGGCCAACGCCAAATTCTCGGTACGCGCCAGTTGAGACTATTTTCGTAATAATTTACTTGTTTTTTGCAAAATGGTATTTTGGTAAAATATACCGACTTATTACATAATGTGTTCATACATTTATGAAAATAGTATATAATCTACCATGTGTATTTTACCCAGAATAGCTTCTCATATTCAGAGAAATGATTTTTTAAACATATCCTTTGTCGTTTAAAAAAATCTTTTTTTTTTCTATTACCGCTTACATTTGTTTCATTACTTCCTTGCAAAAACTAAATGAAATATACTAAGAGAGAAATTAGCATAGGTACCAAAAAAACATTCTGTCCAAACGGTAGTACAAAAATGGCGGCCAAGATGGAGCCAATATTTCTTACTTATCATATAAACTGAATAATAACTATGGAAACCATTTAAATGTTGCGCCATTTTTGTATGACCAACTGGACAGAATTCGGTATGTAGGTATTTGGATCGGTATGCCAAGTCCCCTTCTCTTAGATATTTTGTTTAGTTATTGCTTCCTTGTTATTATTAATTACAATATTGTATTACTTATTACAGAATGGCAGATACTCTCAGTATCGCCCTGGTGTAAGACCACCATACAGAATTGAAATGGTTTAAGCCGTGTTTGGTGAACAAATCTGAATAGCCCATCCTCTCCCCACCTTCCTCTTCCCATTTCCTTCCCATCCCCACTACCTTCAGCCTCATAACATACCCCAATTAAGGATGCAATAGTCTCACCGGCTCCAGACGGGGGCAGCTGGGACTCTGAAGTAGTCACATAAAAAAAGGTTATATTATTTGAGCTTGATTCCCTCTCCAAACATAAGAGCCTAATATCTTTATGGTGAGGAAAAGTTATTATTTTTTTTCTTTTTACAGTGTAACATGTAAAATAATTTGTATATTTATTTTTAAAAAATACACGTAAATATTAAATAAATAAATAAAATAATCGATTGAAAAATATTCGGCTCGAAGGACCAAAATTTATTTCACCATGTAACAGATGACCAGTACTGACCTCTATGATGTGAGTGCCGACCTCCTCGGGCATGAACTCTATGCGGAAGGCCCCGGGCTGGGCGGTCACCTCGGCCACTCTCGCCGGCACCAGACGCTTGGATGGCGCCACTACCGTCACGCCGATCTGGAAAAAACGTCAAATTATAGTATGATGAACTTGTTGATTGTAAAAAGTGACAAAAATACAGGTGTCGCGAGAGTAAAGATAAAAAAATAGTGGAAAGAGATGAACCAATGTGAGACACGTAAATCATGTGTCCCATGTTCCATCTAAGCAGGAATAATTCAATTTGTGAGGTGGTTATGGGTATCGCCGCCACGGGAACCATTTATTTGATAACAAACACCTCTGCCGTAGGTCACCCCAAGTGGTTCGCCATGTTTGGCGACTTAGCAGGGGTGCCCGGGTTTCGGTGAAATGAGGTTCATGGGTGAGATTCGTCTAAGCCTTGGCGTCGGATGCATGCGTGGCGGGCCGGATCGGGAGAGGTCGGTTGAGGGAGGCCCTTTGACCTCTCTATCCGAACTCTCTCGACAGTTGCCTTGCGCTGCAGTTGGAGGGATCGATTTATATGTCCATCACTCCTAGACACACATAAATGGGGTGACGTTTTTCAAGGTCTTGTCGGCGGATGCGTCTGCCCACTTACTGCATGGCTGGCCAGAACGAGAGAGACTGGTTTGGGATCGGTTTTTGGCCTCTCCAGTCAGACTCCCTCGACCCACCGCCTTGCACCACAGTGGGAGAGATTGACTCATACATTCGTTACTCCTGGGCACACTGACCCAAGATTTCTAACCACCCATCATACCTTTTTCCTTCCCAAAACTTCCTCTCCTTTCCTTCCTTAAAAAAACCCACCACAAATCATCCCGAAAGAGGTTTTAGGCTCTGAGTGAAATTATTTTCCAAAAGGCCTCCTATGTAAAAAATATTCTTCTGTATATCTCAACTAACATATGTGCCCAAGAAAAGTGGAAATGGCATTTTTTAATATAAATATCTAGGTGCGTATATTTTTCACAACAATAAAAAGGAGAGATTAAACTTTATTTACCGTCTGTGTCCATTTGAGTCAAATCTTTCGAGAAGATTAATTTATTAATTGGAAATTGATAATTACCTCAGTGCGAAGGCTTAACATAATAAATTTCAGTATGAATACTTTTTTCTCTAACAGTCTTTGAATTCATAACATTTCAATATAAAAAAATTACACTATTTAAAAAGCATTGACGCCATTGCTTTTCAATTATTATCATCGCCGAATGTTTTATTTCATGTGCACAGATATCTAAGATAATCCAAGTATTGTAAAACCAAAATTCACTTAAAAACACATTTCACGACACCCTAAACTAAAATCTTGCATTTGACTAAAAACCTAGCTTCTTCACGGCATATATAGGCCTGCGGTCGGCAATGGGCGGCCCGTGGGTCATACGCGGCCCGCAAAGTCTGAACGGACGATTATTCATTATTGGCGCACTATCGGTCCCAATCATATATTTCGTTTCATAAGTAGTTCTTGTGAATAAAACATAAATTTAAGTTTTTAAGAACGAGCAACGCCCGAGTGGGATTCAATGACCATGTACAACGCTACTAACTGGTTGGTCGTGATTTTCAAAATGTCTAATGACCACCTAAAAGAATTCACCTACGGCACTTTTTCCGTATGTGCTATCATACTTGCTATATATAAACACTCTCAAAGTGTTGAAAATGCACCTACTTCCATCATTATAAGTGGAAAATGTGGCTTCTGCCATGATGGAGGAACAACTACAACCTCTACTAGAAGTAGAGGATCGAACCAGCAACGCCCGAGTGGAAACCAATAACTACTACGCTACCAACAGGTACAAATTTTTTTAGCCTGCGGCGCTTTATTCGTATTTTCTGTGTTATTTTTTTATGCAATGGGGAGGGGACATGTTGAAGAAAAATAAATTCAGATAGGTTGGGAATTTTCGCCCAATAAAATGCTGCAAGCTGCTAAGCAAGACACGAAGCACGATGACGACGGGTGATCAGACAGGCACCGATGCCATTGAATGAGCAGGCTCACGCGTGCACAATTTTTGCATATATTTTTGGCCCCCTAAAAAATAATATTAATAGCCACCATAACTAATTGCCGACCGCTGGCATAAGCATTAAAATGCGATTGAAACACAATTTTGAACCGATATCCAGCCAGATTACCGGCAATAATTATTTGACGATTGTTTCGCTATCGAGAAAGTTTAATCAATGTAAGATCTCGGTTTGTGGTGGCTATAAAAATAAAGTAGTTCAAAACAGAATATTTTATTATGTAAATTTAATATGAGTGTTTTTAATATTTATACGTCATCGAAGCAGAGTGAAGTTAGCCTTTCAGAAGCTGGACGTATTGTTCAGGGCTCGCAGATACTTTAATAGTACACAATTGCTGACCCCGTACGAGGGAGCCCCACTTTTTTAATTTGGCAGCCTCTGGTTTGGAGCCCCAAAATACTTTTAATAGGCATTGAAACGGGTGGTTCGTTTGACAGATTCCCCTATCCTAAAAATGGATTGCATTCTTTAGAGCACAGTCGAGTAGGAATCCTGTCAATGTTCTACCGGTATTACAATGGGAGATGCTCCTAGGAACTAGCGTTATTGATCCCTTCACCGGTGAACAGTCCGGAGACACGCCAAACGCATAGCAGACAGTCAGAATCAAAGGCCAAATACCAAATCAATCGTATATTTTAATTTTTTTTTAGAATAACTGAAGACAATATAAGCGACATTCAATCGAAAATTTGAAATAGAAAAATCAGAAAAAAAATTCGGTCGCATCTAGAAATTGAACCTAGGACCTTAGCCTTGCCGATGCTCTGCTCTAGCCATTGAGCTAATTTGACCCTATCCCCTTCGGTCATATTTAACTTTTTCATATTTAAAATCTTAAAAAAAATTAAAAATCAAGCCTTTAAAACATGATTTGAAGTCCAAAATCTCCTACTTACGAATCCCTTTTCGAATATAGTTGTATTGCATAATGTAGAAAATTAAGTTTTTTTATAGAATGATCAGAAAACGTTTTAATATTTGTAACTGAATTTCACAAAATAAAATAAAATTTGCATAAATCAAAACAGGCGATCGATGGCGGGTATTTCAATCGCCATCCTGCGTAAGCAGGGCCGTAGCTAGAGGGGGGCATTGTGGGGCAATGCCCTACCTTAAAATACCTATGCCCCACCTGAAGAAATACCATCGACTATGATAATATACTTGTAAACTGTTTGTTCATAGTTTGACAAGATTGAAAAAAAACTACATGTTAGTGTAGCGTAGCGATATCTAACTAAACAGCTTCGACTTAAATAAGGAATCATATCATACTAATTCTTTATTCTGCCCGTAGATGGCATTGAAGTAAGTGGTGGGAGGCTGTGTGCGTATTGCAACCACTGCTTACGGGGAGTTCCCCGGTTGGGTCATGAAAAAGTGGCAGGCATGTTGTTTCTACCTTTTGGAAAGAAAAAAAACTAAGTCAGTTGATCTAAATGAAGTACTTCTTATTTTAATGATACGTCGAATCGAAGAATCCGATTGTTTTAAGGAAGAACTTTTTATTATTTTTAATTTTCTTTTTATTCTGTTATTCCAAATTATGTTTGGTACCTAATATAAACCTTAATAAATGTAAAGCCATTGATGCTGCAGTTACTTTTCTGAAGTTCAGTGTTAGCAATGATCAAGAATTACCTTGTGTACAAATACTTATTATCTACCTGGTGAAAGAACACAAGGTAATTCTTTATCATTGTTAAATAAATAAATGTTTTGATCAACCAGTTAAGTATTGCGGGATCGAATCCCGGCGTGGCAAATAAATTTTATTTGATTACTTTGTGTTATTTCACAATTTATTTATTTAAAATAATATATAGTACATTTGCGGCTCGTTCCAGAGTGGAAGATACTCTCAGTATCGCCCTGGTGCAAGACCACCGTTCAGAATTGAAACGTTGCTTGAAATGGCTTTAGCCGTGTTTGGTGACCAGATCTGAATAGCCAGGTACTTCCCACCTTCCTCTTCCCCATCTCCTTCCCCTCCCCACTACCTTCGGCCTCACAACATACCCCAATTGGGGATGCCATAGTCTCACTGGCTTCAGACGGGAGCAGTTGGGACTCTTGTGTGGTTTCCATATAAAAAAAGGAGTGCGTGATTTCCCTCAAAATTTTACGAGTTGGATCTGAAGAGTGCGAGTTAGTTGAATGAGAGAGGATTGGAACAGAAAGGGCTGAAGGCTAACGAAGAGGGACGGCAGTCAGTGGAGAATCCTATTGTGAAGGAGGCCAAATCCCTCCTGGATGTAGCATCGTGATGATGACAGAAGTATGTGGGTGTGGTAGGAAATTATTATAGTCGTAACGTATAATTACAATAAAAAGTCGAGTTGTAGACCATAGAAAAGAATATGTTTCATTAGCCATTCAACTGTGCAAAATGATAGGCCCAACGAGCGTTTCATGACTTTGGCTCACGCAATAGGTACACCTTCCTGTTTACTACCTGCGATATGAGATATGCAATAAAACTAGAGAAAGTGATCATTACATTTGTTAGGTACATGTAATATTGTAATAGAATATTATCTTCTGGCGATCCTTACCGTTATTGTTTAACTAAAACTAAAGATTTTCATTCTAATATACCCACAACAATCCTTAGAGTTATAGTCTAACTAGAACTAACAATCCACAATCTAATACTCACTAACGATCCTTATGATTATAGTCTAACTAAAACTAACGACCTACAATCGACTATACCCACTAACGGTCCTTATGGTTATAGTATAACTAAAACTAACAATCCAAAATCTAATATACCCACTAACAATCCTAATGGTTATAGTCTAACTAAAATTAACAATCCACAATCTAATATACTCACTAACGATCCGTATGGTTATAGTCTAACTAAAACTAACAATTCACAATCTAATATACTCACTAACGATCCTTATGGTTATAGTCTAACTAAAATTAACAATTCACAATCTAATATACTCACTAACGATCCTTATGGTTATAGTCTAACTAAAACTAACAATCCACAATCTAATATACCCACTAATGATCCTTATAGTTATAGGTCAACTAAAACTAACAATCCACAATCTAATATACTCACTAACGATCCTTATGGTTATAGTCTAACTAAAACTAGCAATCCACAAACTAATATACCTACCCACTAACGATCCTCATGGTTATAGTCTAACTAAAACTAACAATCCACAATCTAATATATCCACTAATGATCCTTATAGTTATAGGTCAACTAAAACTAACAATCCACAAACTAATATACCCACTAATGATCCTTATAGTTATAGGTCAACTAAAACTAACAATCCACAATCTAATATACCCACTAATGATCCTTATAGTTATAGGTCAACTAAAACTAACAATCCACAATCTAATATACTCACTAACGATCCTTATGGTTATAGTCTAACTAAAACTAGCAATCCACAAACTAATATACCTACCCACTAACGATCCTCATGGTTATAGAGTAACTAAAACTAACAATCCACAATCTAATATATCCACTAATGATCCTTATAGTTATAGGTCAACTAAAACTAACAATCCACAAACTAATATACCCACTAATGATCCTTATCGTAACTGAAACTAACGACCTACAAGCGACTATACCCACTAACGGTCCTTATTAACTAAAACTACATCAGAATATCTCGTATAGAAAAGCTATGAAGTTATTAATTAACATAGTTTATTTTTAGGGTAGAACGATTCGCTGATAATCGATATTCTTGAACGAATGCCAAGAGTCATTGAACTCTATGTACACATCTATATATATCAAAGATATACGTAAATTCAGTAGTTGCATCACCTACATTGTGGGTGTACTTTAATACGAGTTTGTTCGGCTCTTGGATGTTTAATGCATAAAACATCAGGGATTCTGTGCACGAATGTATTTATTGGAACTAATAGAGTATCTTTCAGTATAATGCATATTTTCGAATAACAACTAGCACGAGCTAACAGGGTGTTAGACAAACCATACCTGTAGTAAGAAAAACCTACTGTATTTGAATCATTATGTGCCCTGAAGCCCTGCAGTAGTATTAGACAACTAGGTTGAAAAGATTTGTCTCATCCTTTTTGCACCCTTACTCGCATAGGTAATACGAAACAGGAAGGAGAGAAATGTTCCAATATTAGAAATAATATATCAATATGTGCCTCATACAATTTATTTGGATTGAAAAAATACTTAAGGTCTCACTATTCGGTCTTGCGGAATTCCTAATGGGCTAGAAATCATCAATTCTCACCTTTAACTTCTACTTTCGAATAGCAATTTGTGAAAACGTTTCCCCAAACTCATTTTTCTGCGAGCTCTCAGGATGATAAAGTCAAGGAATATCTGTAGTAAGATAGAGCTACTTTATTAGGTATGTGATTTTTTTATTTGATTTGCTAGAAACATTTTTAATTCTAAAATTCTCACCTCTATCTTAGTGAAAAATCTACTTTATGCGACACTTACACTATAATATTAGTTTTTTTTTAAATACTCGAGGTCTCACTAATCGACCTTGCGGAACTCCTGATTTGCTAGAAATGTGTTAAAAGTCTCACCTCTCCCTTAGTGAAAGTCCCCCCGCCTGGCGTGGTAAGGACCTCGAAGACTGCGGGCTCGCGGGCGGGTACCAGCCTTGTACCCTCGCCCACCACCGCCCCTCCACCTCCACCCCCTCCCCCTCCTCCTGACATCACCTGAACCTCCCAAGGGGATCCTGCAATATAAAAAAAACAAGTATTATAGCTAGACAGCGAGAAAATGAAGGTGCACAGACGCACGACTCTTGCCATGCGGAGCATTTTCTTCCTTTCGGAATGTCTTGGAGCTTACCAGCGACTAAACAGGCAAATTGATAGTCGGAGTCCTTTGATGAATATCTCAATACGCAGAACTTATCGCGCATATGGAAATACACAGATGTACATTTCATGGATTTATTATTCGATCCTAGACAATTAATACACTAAACCGCGCATGTGCACTTCATTTCACTTGATTGTGGTTTTTGTTTAGCTAGGGAATAAACAATTAAATCCCCCAGTGAAGAATATATACTATAGTATTTGATATCGTTATTTTTATTATTAAATTTAATAGGGAAAACTTATGGAAGCTAAAAAAACTCCATTATAATATTTAATCACTGTTGAAGACAATGTCTACGATCACACTTGCGAATGTTATCTTTTTATTTTCTCTGTTTGTTATTATTTTTATTGATTGACATTTCACTTATCAATATTGGCAATTCGTTCACGATCTGTTAATCGTATTAATTTGGCAAAAACAGTGAGTATTTTAATTTATTGGTTTTTTACGGGCCTTTTATGTAATTCATACAATTTAAACAACACAAATTAATTGTTTGAATATTTTGCAGAGTTGTAGAGCAAGAATCTCCTCGTCCGTGAAATTAATACACCTGGTGTCGGTAGAGTTGAGAATAATTCATAAAACATATTTACAGGTGTAAATTTATAAAAAAATATTTTAAAACCATTTATTACTGTATTGTTTGCAAACTTTTCTCAAACCAATAAGTTAATCATAATCAAAATTAATCAAAACACAAAATGTGGCAAATTCATGGCGTACTATAACGGGTGAAAAGCAGAAACTAAGAATGCATAAAGACGCACATGTCATATTCAAACGGGGACTGTATTCTTCGCAAAAAATGTACATGTATGCGTAAAATACGCATTCGAAGGAAGATTTGACGGTGTTAGTGTCGAAAAAGGCCGTGCCTTTCGGTACAAATCACAAATGTAGCAATCACAGCCTTCTGTTGGTATCTCTCTTAGTACATTTTACTATCAAAATGATTTCATAATATATTACCTGCTTTCATTGAAATATAAAAATCTTATATATCCAGAAATTGATTTGTAATATGCATAAGTTAGCAAGAGTTATTTGGATGTTTGTTGTGGCTGTAACAAACATCGTCTACAGCCAGAAATTTTTCCATTTTCAGCAAAAACTTCCCAAAACTGTGGGTTTTGATGTTATTTATTAATTCGCCATTTTTTCTTCTGCCTACCCTAATTAAAAATCTCTCTGTGCTCGCCAACGCTGCCTATTATTCATAAAGTTATGTTATTATTCATGAGTTAGTAGATCACACTACCTACCACGGCAAAAAGTGGTTCACAAACCAAAGTTGTAAGACGTCTGCCCTGTACAATTATCTAATCTCTGGGAGTTAAATATCATGTAATGTTGGCATGTCATTATATTAATTTGAGTGTTTTGCTTGTAAATTCGTGCCTTTAACACGCACGACGTTTTTATAAATAACTTAATAACATTTTAAACAGATGAAATACCGCGTATAATTGGTATACAGGTACTAAAGTAATAATGTGAGATCTTTACGGTCAATACGGTTATTATGCCGTGTTGTCTTACCTCCATCATTGGTCAAAGTTTCGGGCAGAATTACGCAGTGTACGTCATCGGGGCAGACGTGTAAACAATTACAAACATAAATGAATATACATATGCCCTGATTATGGACACTGTAATGGTATCCAAAACGTTGGCTAAAGAAAGAGGTAGCATAACACGTCGTAATAACAAAAAATCACGATAATTAAAGTAATAATTGATTTTAAAAATTTTTCTTTTTTGGACTCGCTGGTTTTTACCACGTTTTAAGTAAAGTAAATAATCTTTTTTTGTATCCCTTTCAAAAATCATAACACCCTTAAATTAGAGTTTAACATACAGCTAACCATAAAATAGTTAACTTCTATAATTACATATGGCTAACTATAGCTCCGGTTATATTATATACTTTTAACTTTAGTATGGTGACTAATGACAAGACATTAAAAAAAAATATCAAAGATAATAAATATTATCTATCTATCACGGTTGCGAAACACAGGCCTAAATAATCTAATATTTAAAATTGGTAACGCAGCTTTTACCGATTTCTAGAAAGGAAATTAATTAAAAATGAAAAGTAATTAGTAATCCAATAAAGATCGGGCAAGTACTCATTGTTTCTTTGTCCAAGACATTAAATAACAAATTCGTGAGCAATCGTGGGAACTCCGAAATAAGAAAATGGTGCGAGGCGTCGCCGTGAATTTCAAGTAGGTTTTATTTACATTTATGGGTGTTTTACGGTGAAGAGCCCAATTTTCGTTACATCTCTGTATATTTTAATTTGGAAGGCCGAATACGTGGCAAGCCGGATCGGGAGAGACTGGTGAAGGGAGTCCTTTTGACCTCTCCAGCAGGACTCTCTCGGACACACTGAACCCAATTTCTATCCACTTCTCACAACTTTTTCCTTCCCAGAACTTCCTCTTCTAAAAGGATCCTCCACACAGCATCCCCAAAGATATCATAGGCCCCGAGCAAAATTATTTTTCAAGGGCCTCCTTTGTGGAACTAATTGAACATTATTTCATTAAACGGATAAAAAATAAAAATTAACATAACGACGGTTTTTGAAAACTCTTAATTTTGAATGTTTTTTAATCTTCTGTAGTGGCCGCGAGTCTTATCTCAGAAAAAAACTGTTAGATTTTTAGATTAATTATAATATATTTTCGTAATATTTTATTAGTGACTTCATTAAAGAAAAAGTAGGTAGCAAATCATCGTAGGTACTTTCAAATCATTAAAATTTTGATGAAAAGTACGAGTTAAAAAATTATGCATTTAGTTGTTGTTTTAGTTGGTGTGGGTTTTGTGTTTTACCGTACGTTGGGGTCACTTCGAGTCTAATTTCAGTCACGCCATCAAACGGCCCTCCATGGTGACCAAATTGTAAAGTATCCCGAAAAAATGTAATTTAGGTAATAACTCTTGCAGTTGTAAAAAAATGGTGACCGGACAACTCGAAACGAAACCAACTCAGAACCATCTCAGAAAAGTCATTTAGAGTGATGAAAAAAATATATAAAAAAATGGTCAAATAGATTACGTTAGGTTAGGGTTATCGACTATTTTAAAATTATGTTTTTCATAGCTATTAATGACTTTTCAAAGAGGTGTTGAGTTGACTTTATTCTGAGTTAACATGGAACCGTAAAAAATGTGTTGAAAGATTTTTTTTGGGACATCCTTTGTTCAGCAAATCATATTATATCTAATACGGCTTCCAGGGAACATGGGCGATGAAAGCTAAGATCTATGGTTTATTGGCTGTCAAGATCAAGCGGCTGACCTGGGAGCACAGAGCGAACATGCGATAAATTACCTTATCCTGTTGAAGTAACACGCCAAGCTTTTGCTTCCTGCTTTTAGCGCCTCCGTACATGGAGCTACTTACAAACTATTCGAGCCTGATGCGCGTAGCACGCACACCGCTCGTGGGTACCCGCCATACAATTTTGCTGGTGTTCGTACACGGCGCTGCGCGACGGATGTCAGGTTGAAGTCGGTAGCGCGCTAACGACGGTGCTGTTAGCGCGCTACGCGTTGTAGCATTCGTGTCTGCTACTTTCGTTTGACGTTTGACAGAAATGGCGTCTGAACATGAAAGTAATGTTAGATTTGTTCTGGAAGTGAATAAAAATGCGTGTTTACATAACTTTACATTACCAGAATACGCAAGAAAGGATTTAGTGAAGAAGGCATAGATTAATGTTGGAAAAAAAGTCATTTGACATCGTTCGACATCGTGTTAACTCCACGGCTGCACGTGAAAAATGATCAAGTTCAGTATAATTCGGGTAGTGCCGTGTACGGAAACCAGCTTTAAAAAGTAGTACATCTGCAGGGTACTTGTGGTTGTGTCACAATCACGTAGTTTGTAAGTATCTCCATGAACGGAGGGCCTTAGACATTGATTTATTGCCGTGACGATTCACGATTACGGACCGTGGCGGCATAAGAAAGGCAATGAACATACGTTCCTTATCGCTATAATGCTGCACCTCTATTTTACTCATTAAATAATGGTGAGACAAAAGATGAGTCACACAAAATACGTGTGTCTGTTTCATCCAAAGTACTACTTTTTCCTTTGGAGGGAACAGATGCATCTTATTACGGCTCAGTCACGCCGACGGGGATTGCATTTTCTTTATACGTGTGAGCGAGATGTACGATAATGATTGTATGTTTCCTTTAGGGGGTTCAGACGTACGTTCACCATTTGTCTCAGTTTCAACTGCTGTTATTTAATGTGTAAGATAGAGCTGCAGCATTATATGTTTAAGAACAACAGCAAAACCATCAGCGCTTTGACATTTGATGTTTTTGAATTTTTGGAATTCACTAAAACCTCAACATTATCCTTGTAACTATATTCCATACTTTAAAAATTATCGTTACGGCTAGCACCTAAGTAGTATTATAGGGGTCTACGGAGACGTGATGGCGCGGCGTGTGAGGGAGATGCAAGAAAATGATGACTTTTTTCATTTGAAGAAAACACAACTTTTGACAGAGCTGTAGCATTATTGTGATAAGGAACGTATTGCCTTTTTTATGCCGCCACGGTACCGTAGCCGTAAATCGTCACGGTAATAATAAAAGGGCTCAATGGAAAGCTTGTTATAATTTAAAAGTCGAGAGTTATAAATACGCGATTCTGCCTAGTTTGTTACCGGCTTTACATCGATCGGATCGTGCTGATTTTTGGGGTGCATATGTTGAAATATACAAAATCAAATATTGAAGTCATTAAAAGCTACGAAAAAAATAATTTTAAAATAGCCCACAACCCTAACGTAACCTATTTAACCAAAAAAATTAATATATTTTTTCATCACTCTTAAGCTGCCGCTACCGGAATTTCTACCGATTTCTTGCAATCTCCCTTGAACATTTGAAGGTTTTAAGCTCTTAAAAAAATATATGTTATTTTTGAAGACAATATCTATACATTCTTTACGCCGAAACGCAAATTATATGAAATTCCATCGATAGAAAAAAATCGCAAAATATGCTCCAATATTTTTTATTTTCACGTCTGTCTCTATTATTTAACAAGTTTTATGTATGAAAAAAATCACAGTGTTTCTTTAAATGTTGTTTTAGACAACCCTTATGAGATTTTTGCTTTATTCTAAACGAGTCGTGTTTTATTCAACATTTTCATATTTTTCGCTTCAATTTTATCGGTTTTAATATAAGCGCGCTCTCTTCAACATTCGTAATTACATATCTCCCCATCTTCTTTTCGAGCGAGGATACGGCGCCTTAGTGACTTTCTGAGGTGGTTCTGATTGGTTTCACTCTGAATTGTCCGGTCACCATCAAATATATTTTCCGGAATTTTTTCTTGAATATAGATAAAATTACTTTTCGCAACGACAGGCATCGAACCGGTGTTTTTTGTAATTCCGAACGTCAAAATCATTTACTTATGTAAAATAAACAATGGTGATTTTTCACAAAAACGGCGCTACTTATATAAATCATCAAAATATTATTATTATTATTAAGGGAATAGCATGAATCCACGCTTAAAAGCGTCGAAAACATCGTTCATCCATACAATTACAAATACCTAGATATGTACCAACCTATTTAAATTATATAAAATAGTTATGGTGGGCAATAAAAAACGTATTCGAAAAGTTTGAATTCGAAAAGCACCATCACTAACAGCAGCTGATCGACGTTTCTTTACAGCGAACTGCTTTACCGACAGTCATTTAGGTCGTGTCAGGTTTGTTCGGCGCGAAAGTCAAATTACTACAAGAAATAACGATGACCATGCATGAAAATGCAAATATTATCTTAATTCTGCGTTTCTCATTCCCGTGGTAAATTAACTGTCTAATAATAATAATGTCAGTGGTGTTCCGTAACATTTTTTTATGATTTTTCTGATTTTCCTCACAAAAAATGTTATTTTTGGTTTTCATCATTTTGTACGGAAAAACATTTTGTGGGGTTATATTTCAATTCAGTTTTTAACAGGGTAAAATTTAAAATTAGGAACCTAAACCATATCTCCATTGCAACGGGGAAGAACCATTATTATTATTATCGCAATAATAAGAAAACAGTGTTCTGAATTAAGAAGTTGGTATCATGAAATTTGCACAATGGTAATCAATATATTAATACGTGAAGCCAAAACTTTGTACCCCCTTTTTACGAAAATTGCGCGAACGGAGGAGTATGAAATTTCGCACACTTATAGTTTATATAGAGGAGGAGTGCAGAATGCTAATATTTTTTAAAAATTATGCATAAAAATAGATAAAATCAAAAACAAAAACATTACACACACTACCACGTATTTGACGCACACACTCGCGTCTTTACTCTATTGTTTATTGTTAAAGTCTATGGTCAAATTGAGAATAGATTAATATTGTTTGTCTTTAATATTATTTGTCTATGGTCTTACTGAATGTCAAACATAAAAAAACACAATTATGGTCGAATTTCGACCATTGGGCGACCACTAGTAATAGTTAGTAAGACAAATCAATTGTTCGTCCCATATTATTTTATAAATAAAATATCTATATAAATTTTATTTTTATATTAACTCCACACAGGAGGCTCTGAGGAAAATAATTTCCCTCAGGGCCTATGTCATCTTTGAAGATGCTGTGTGGAGGGTGTTTTTGAGGAGAGGAAGGAGTGAACATGGGTCTTGAAGAGACCCATGTTGTAGGAGGGAGGAAACACAGAGGCCGGCAAATCGTTCCACAGCCGAGCTGTTGAACTCAAGAACGAGTCGTAGAAACGACCCGTTCTCATGTGACTAATGTCAACCGTGTACAAATGTTGAGCGCGCGTTTGGCGTGTTTCCCTACTACGCACCGGTGCCGAGGGGATCAATGACGCTAGTTCCTCGGAGCATCTTCCATTGTAATACCGGTAGAACAAGGACAGCATTCCCACCTGGCGCCTGTGCTCTAAAGATTGCAATCCGTTTGTTAGGTTAGGAGAGTCTATCAAACGGACCGCCCGTTTCTGCACAGAATCAAGGGTTTTTTTCAGGTATTTTGGGGCTCCAGACCAGAGGTGGCTGCCAATTTCAACGTATACATATATATTTTACATTATTGCGCGGACGGAGGAGTATGAAATATCGTACACATACGTTTATATAGAGAAGGAGTGCAGAATGCTAATATTTTTATAAAATTATGCATAAAAAAATTTAAAATAATGCATTAAATCAATAAAAAAACCATTGCAATAATGGTCGAATTTCGACCATCGGGCGACCACTAGTTTCTATAATATTGGCATCTCCCGCTTTTCGTTCCTTTCCTTGGTGAAGTCTTTACCCACATAAATCAGGAAAGAAGAAGTCAACATTATAATACCAGAACGGGTTGTTTAAAAAAATAACAGTTCATCAAGCATTTCAAGTTAATTATCACTTTCTGTGTAAATTCTATTCAAGTTCTGCTATTATCCATTATAGACCAGTTGAGTTTCATAAAACTTAAATAATCACAGAACTTGATCAGAACTTTCAAATATTTGATTAATTGTTAAATTTAAAAAAAAATCCCGTCCTGACCGGTTGGTCCCATGGCAATTACTTAAAATATTGAACATTCAAAACATCTACCAAATTTGGATCGAATGTAATGCAGCAATTATATTCAAAACATTAATTTACTTTATAAAAAACATCCATCGATGCATTCAACAGTAATCGAACTAACAAACAATCTTTGAACAGAAGCAAATGTTCCACTTTATCTTTAAAAATTCTGCAAGTCACAAGCCGTTTAATTTAATGACATGAAAATCTCATGAAAAACATAATTAATTGGCGAAAGGCGAAAGCAAACTGCAGGAATTAATTGGACCAAGTCGATATAAAATTCAATATAATAAACGTTCACCGTTAGTTTCAAATATCGGCTTTGGACTATCAATTGTGTGAGATTTTTTGCAAATATTTACATGCGTTTTAAACGAGTGTGAAAAAACTTGCTGGCCTCACTGTTTATTGGTCAGCGTGTTGAAGAATTTAAAAGAAACTGAATGCAAATCAGGGTTAGCTAGCAAAATTAACATATCCTGAAATAATTGGGTATATATATATTTTTTTTTAAAGAGAGAAACATTCCCGTGTTACGGATAGCCTGACACTGATTTGAAAACCTGATGCATCCATTTTATTATTCAAACAAGCGTTACGTTGACAAGATGGATAGTTTGAGCTTTTCAATCCAACAAGTATTTTGCAAGGTGGTGTCGGATGATCGAATTTGACCCTTTGTAGGCCCGAATTTTTTTGAAAAGGAGTTGGTAGTCCTACCTTGTAATCCGACAAATTACATACTTAAGATAAGATCAAATCTACATGTACTATTTACTGTTATAATAGGCATGTCGGATTAGACAGGGTTCGGATTACTGCGATAATTTGTAGAGCGCCGTTTTTGTGAAGAATCGCGGTAATGAAGAAAGTTTGAAAAAATAATTATCATTAAGATAGTGGTGTTTCTTTCGACAAATTGTATAAAATTCTTTACTCGAAATAAAAAAAGGGTAATTATTCCCCTAACCACCTTTAGGCACAGGTAACGAAAATTACACTTCGCTTCAACAATTATTACAAGAAACAACTACATATTATATCACAAAATAGTTTATTAGGTTCTTAGTTTGGGTTAACTGTGATTGATGCATATTTTAGTTTGGGTTAACAAAGTGATTGATGCATGCATCAATAAATATGCATATTTAATTTGAGACGAAACTCACGCAAATAACAATACGTTTAAAAAAAATTAAATGGCGCAAAGGAATCGTTTCATACGAAATTTCGAACATTTGATTGAAAATTTTGGATTGGAAAATTGGGAAATTTTGAACTTTGATTAAATGAGAATGGAATTTTAATGCATCTTTTATCATTTATCCAAACATAATTATTTTTTTCTTGTAGTAAGTACCTAAGTTGAAACTTTTTACTCGTGGTGATATAAGTCACACCAAGAATGTATGTATTTTTTACTCGGGCATTCTGAAAGTGGTTTTCTACGTTTAGTTTTGTTGTAGACGACTAAGACTGGAAACCAAGAACTAAGCACAGTTCTGTCATAGAAACTTTGGCAAAAAAGGAGGAAGTGCAACAGGGCCATAATAACTGTGCCAGGCCTTAATCGATGTATTAAGTGTTATTATGCTAGAATTATTATAATGAACAATGATAATATCATATATAATACTAGCTCACCTGGCCACGCATTGCTATGACGTGAAATCGAAACAAAACGCCATCTACAGGATGGTTACTCAACCTATATAACCAAGTGTTTTATCGATAAATTAACTTACACCGCCATCTGTTAGGAACTTATGAAAATTAGAAATAATTACAAAGCATTGTCCTTTAACGAACATTTAGTGAACATTTCATTCGCAATAATAAATACAGAGCAACGATCGAAATAAAAACTATCTTATCTCTAAGTTGGACCAAATTACACACAGAAAGCCAAATTTCATAAAAATCGGTTAAGTAGTCTCGGAGTTTATCTCGAACAAACACCGTGACGCGAGATTTTTATATATAAAGATTATGCAAGCAGATTGCCATTTAAATATTATTGTGTTATGATTTTGCACTAACCTAAAAATTTATCTTATAAATATCAACATCATTCAAAAGAGGCATTGATGTGCTATTATTATATAGCAATGCCTATCGCTATCATAAATTTTCTAAAATAAACATAACATTATAGACCTATAAATAATGTTTCAATTCAATCAAACAAAAACAATCAAAATGCAAACAAAACTTGGGGTTGATCCAATCAAAGTAGAACATTGTAGATTGCATTAATATACCTATCACGTTGACTGGTTTCGACAGTCTTAACGTCAAAATAGCAGATTCAGTCGTACCAACCAACTGGTGCGTTTTAGTGAGATGGTGTTTTATTCGTTCTTAAATAACTGGAAAATTAAATGATACTAAAAAACAAAAAAATATTATTGAAAATAATTTTGGACGTGAGAGCAAAAATCATACCCAAGAAAAAATGTGTCTAAAAATATCTACTTGGGTGAATGACAGATTGAAATTTGATATGGTATTTTAGCAAACGTAGTAGAAATATAGGTACAATACAATATATTACAGTGCCGGATTAGCCCGTAAGCAAATTAAGCAATTGCTTAGGGCATCACGTCTTGGGGGGGCACCAGAAACAGCACAAAAAAAAAATTTGCTGGCACAGGTGAGGCTGTTTGAAAATCCGTGCGTTTTAAATTGACTAGAGCGTTGACATGTTAAGATGAGAAGAAGGGGAGAGATATACAAAGAAATAGCAACAAATTCTCATTCCTGACTAAAATACCTGATGTCGATAAAATTAAGGATCCCGATCAAACTTCAGAATACAACAGTCCGCATTGTAGAAATTTAGTAAACACATATCCACAAGATCTTAATACCGATTTAGGAACCAAAATTCAACAGTTTCATTCATAAGCCATAAAAAAATAAATTCCAGTGATTTCCCTCGCACAAGTTCACATCAAACTCACGCACAATTTTTTTTTTTTAGGTTTTCACGGCCAAAAAGTATTTTTGTTATTGTTTTTGGGGTGTTATGCCGTGTTTCGCTACCTCCTTCTTTAGCCAACGTTTCGGACAGCGTTACAGTGTCCATCATCAGGGCAGATGACCAAATGATATTGGTGAGAGTGTTTACTTATGTGTGTCGAAGCGATACCGTGCTGCCAGCTCCATTTCTCTACGAGCTGGTGTTAGAAAAAATTCAGCATGGTTTTTTGCGTTTAGCTTTGGTGTAGCCGTCAATTACTGGATACCAAGAACTATTGAGCTTAGCTCCGTCGTCTCTGTTAATATTGATGGGGTTTTTATGGATTTCAATTGCCTCCGTAATTAGGCGTGCTCTGTAAGTTTTGGGTCTTCCCAGGACTTCAGGAACAAATCCAAAGTAATGGCCGGTTTCGATTAAGTGCTCGGCGATTGCCGATTTGTCAGGGTGGCCAAGTTTACAAGCACGAAAGTGTTCGGAAATCCTTTTGGAGATCGTTCGCTCTGTCTGGCCTACATAGACCTTGTCACATCCGGAACAGCTGAGTTTATATACTCCATCTGTTTCCAGAGGAAACTTAGTCTTTGCCGACCTCAGTAGGTCTTGGATTTTAATTACGGAGGCAATTGAAATCCATAAAAACCCCATCAATATTAACAGAGACGACGGAGCTAAGCTCAATAGTTCTTGGTATCCAGTAATTGACGGCTACACCAAAGCTAAACGCAAAAAACCATGCTGAATTTTTTCTAACACCAGCTCGTAGAGAAATGGAGCTGGCAGCACGGTATCGCTTCGACACACATAAGTAAACACTCTCACCAATATCATTTGGTCATCTGCCCTGATGATGGACACTGTAACGCTGTCCGAAACGTTGGCTAAAGAAGGAGGTAGCGAAACACGGCATAACACCCCAAAAACTATAACAAAAAAATCACGCACAATTGTACAAAATAATACACGATCATAAAATTGAATCACCATTCCCTAATGTGGACACATCCCTGATTTTATCTAACTAAACTTTTTAATGCCTGATGATATCAAACGCACAGCGGAACGATCTTTTTCGAAATCGAAAATAATAAAAAATGAAAAAAGAACGACGATACTGCAGGGAAGGCTCGATAGAGTCAGATACGCTAAAAACGTTGGACTTAAAAACTATTTTCCGCGAATTTAATGCCCGAAAAAGTCGCATTTCAATAAATAAATAAAAAAATGCTTTGGTTTTTATTGTACGTAATACCTACTCCACGTGTCTCTTTCATCCTTCACACATATTTTAAGGTACGTAATGATCTATCTTAAAAACGTAATTTTTTTTTAGACTGATACTAGTTTACTTGAGGATAGGGGGGCCCACAGGTTTTTGGTCACGGTGGGGGGGGGGGGGGGGTGCAAAAAGTGCAAAAAGTTTGTCACGTAGTATGGGTACGTTCCCTATGTATCTAAAAAGATAAATGGGACCTCTGAAAAAAAAAAAAATTATGTTTTAAGTTCCGTTTTTTCGGTGATTGCGGTTGATGTTTATTTTGCAAAGTGTTTTTTTTTATTTGAAATTCAGTTTCTAATTCAGTGGTGAGTGTATTCGTACTTTTAAATTATTATTTCACGTAGCAAAAAGTGTTTTATTTGGAAAAGCACAGTATTATTAGTATATTTACCAAGTTCCGATATCTTTCCAATTAATTAATCATATTAATTAACATATAACAGGATTAGTGTTACACAATCAGGTGGCGGCCTGAAGTGGCGCGGGACTCGATCGCTCCGAAGTGTGCGTGTAGAAGAAGCTATCAAGATTGCCTCACGACGCCCCTGGGATGATCCCGCGCCGCCCCGGGGCGTCGCGACTCACAATTAGGGAAGCCCTGACTTAGGGCATCAAGTAGTCTTAATCCGGCACTGAATATATACAACAGAGGAGCTCGGGTAAATGCCGTGAGAACTGCTGATCCGTAACTCCGTGTACTCACTCCATTGGAAGTATAAATAGTATAGCAGTGGGTATTCACCAAGGTCAATAATGATAATGATTTAATGATGGCTCTGGTGAAAGTGAATGATAATGGCGTACCTTGTTTGGCCGACAGACCATGAAGAGTTTGTTGACACTGAATAAAACATTAACTAATTATTACAATTGTGATGATAACGAGTAGTGACTTATAAACTGCGTGAAAAAATGGATCAGTGATCTTCTGCAACTTCTGTGCTCCTGGTTCAGATTAAACAAAAAATAGATAGAAAAATTACAGATGCAAATGAAATCCACAAGCTTAATAATTCTTGGTGTGCGGTATTAGACGGTAACACCAAAATTAAACGCAGAAAACCACATTAAGAGGATCAACGTCTTCAAAACGGTATCACTTCCGCGTACATAGACACACACTTCATCATACTACGCATTTGCCATCCGCCATGTTGGACACTGTTGTGATTGACACTAACGTTGTTTGAAATATTGGCTAAAGGAGGAAGCACAACATGTCATAATAACCCAAAAATCAACCACGATGATGATAAAATTGATTCAGTTTGGAACTGCAAACAACTTTATTTAATTTTTACAATACTTGCTATATTTAACATAGTCAACATAGATCTAACATGTCACTATTTTTTAAGCCCGTTATTTCTTTTATGGAAGAAATTTTATTTTCTTAATATAGATACAAAAACAGTTGTGCAAATAATCGACATTTATTTTGTTATTTGTTTTCCTTTTTATTTTTTATACATGTTATTTCTCTCTGGAATTCCTTACCGTGCACTTACTCAATACTCATTGTTCTGAAATTAATGGTATATCTATCTACATCATCGTTGTAACTTCTGGTTAAGATTATGCAAATATCAATTGCTAATATTGAATTGTTAATTTTCGTTTATATCATTTGGAACCGCAGAACGATCATAATTCTAACAAACAACCGAAACAGGCACTAAAGAATCGATAATTCCTGAGAAGGAATGACTAACTTAAAAAACGCAACTGTAAAATGATTCGTGAGAAGAAATTCTTCACGGTAGATTAATCTAAAAGATTTCTTGATAAACAAGAAATAATTTGTGGATATTTCAATTATTAATACTTATTGTCAAAGCAAATAGTTTACAGTCGTGATCGTGTGGTTTTAAATGTCAGCGGGAGTGAAATATTTTGTACACAGAATTTTATTAAAGTTTTTTGTCTTAAGCAGTGTTTCACTTTCTTTGTTTAGCCAATTTTTCAGACAGCTAAAGATATACACTGTAAAAATCATCCACGTTTGGGTTTCCCAACTTTCTTTTAAGCTACAAGAAGTCTGTCTTCCATCATCGTTACATGTCCTGCCCAGCAGAACCAATACAGTTTTATGAATATTTTTATTGAGAGCAATTGTAATTTTAACCTTTTAAAATATATTTAAAATCGAAAAATGTGCTTATAATGTGATAGGGGGTTTTAAGGTTTTGCTTTGAAATAATTGTGCAGTGCAAAATAGAGTATTCAAAATTAACTACTTAAAATCCAAAAAGCCATAATGATTCTGAAGGAACTAGCACTGACGAAATCTTCAACAATCTTAACATCCCGTCAATTAATCATCTTTATTCTAAAACTATTTTAATCATCTCTATTCTAAAACTATTTTTAAAACAAACATAAAAAACCGGGAAGACTTCGGTGGCTGGGTAATGTGGAGAGAATAACCGAGCCTCAAGCATCAGAGTCCATTTAATCAGCTTTTTTTCCAAATTTTTGCTGAACTCAAGACCGAAAGGGCGAAGAAGCCTGGGAAGGCCAAGATTAAGATAGAGCGACAACATCCTCAAAGACATATCTATCTTGGAGCTTCTAAGCTGCAGAGAGCTGGCACAAAACAGAGATGAATGGAGGAAGACTCTTGAGGAGGCCGAGACCCACAAGGGGTTGTAGAGCCAAGAGTGATGATGACGATGATTCTAAAACTATATTCCTTTATATTTATATAAATAAACAGTACACAAGAAATAAACAAGAATTCATTTTCGAAACACTCGATCCCAGGGTCAAAAACATATGTAACAAGCAACGAAGCAACCACCACGAATATAACATTTGGACCAAAAAGCTTCTTTGCTCTATAGATGGTACTAAAACTAAACTGTACAACACAATCCCACTCTCATTCAAAAATCACAATAACATTAAACTTTTAAATCTCAAATAAAAAAGGCTACATGCTTTTTATGGGGACATGAGAAATAGAAAATATACGAAAAACCAGACACCAAAACAGACTGAAACCGAAACTACTCAATGCATAACAACCCACTTATAATTACTTCATATTATTCATAGATATTTTAATATGCAAATGAAATCCTCAGCACGAGAGATCCAAATGAGGATATTATTATTTCTAAGTGTTACAAAATGCGAAGAAAATGATATATTTATTATTGTTACTACACTATTATCATGTGATGTTGAAACACCAAGACACTTTATACCTAAGCAGAACGAATGCTGTGGAAATCTGATATCTTACGCGATGACGAGTGTTTGAATTAAATTTAATAGAAACTAGAAACGCAATGTGGCCATATGAGGTTAAAATATTAAGTAGACTTATAAGAAATGGAATTTAAAGTACGTTAGAATTTCAGGTTAGGTAAAGGTGGAAGCATTTACGCTTAAATCTATTGATGTAAGCAGAGAATCGTGGGAGCGCCTTATATGTTATGTATGTGCTGAATAGGACGGAATCTCTCAAAGAGATAGATGAATGGACAATGGACAATGGACCAAGCTAGAAAAGCTAAAATTATTGCAGCTTTACGCCAATAAACTATGTTTATGGGCAGGTTGTATCGATTTAAGAAGTTTCCTGAGTCACAGGATGAACCAAGAGGTCCTAGAGGATTCTAGATACCAAAGAAAAGGACAAAAATAACGTATTTTCATTGAATTTTTAGTCACGAAAAAACTACAATAATTAAGGTGTTTTTCAATTCTATTTTTAATGTTGACCAATAAATTTTCTATAACAATTTAAATGTGTCATTTTTGATTTGCCGCCAAAATGACATGTACGTATTTATGCGGGAATTCCGCGGCGTTGACGTCACGCCGGGAAACGTTGGTGACAGCCATCCTACCAACCAGTGGCGTTTTCTACGTCATAATGATGTTGTGGTCAATTGGAACGGTTTCGGAAAGTGCGGTTTTTGAAATCAATAATTTTGAATGAAATTATTAAAATGACACATCTTTAGTACCTACAACGATCAGAGTCAGAAAAATAAACTTTATAATCTTCCACACATTTTAACGGTGGATAAAGTGTACTGATACCCTTACTAAAAAATATTGATGTTCCGACCCAATGTACCTTAGACTATTTGTATATCTATGCATATGTACAAAGCAGGCTCGTGACTTTTCCGTCTATACAAATCTACAGTTTTATTCCGATTGATGAAATTTTGTGCACTTGAACTTCAAACCAAGAGGAAGAGCACTGTTTATAAGAGATTAATGATTTGATTGAAGAAAAAAAACAGTCTCATTTCCCGTCCCTTAAAGCATAATTTTGACACTTGACATTTAAAACAAAATAAAAATCACTTTCTACGTTTGATTTAAAAAAACTCTGCGTAAAGACTGGGCAACATACATTAGAGGTTCAGATGGCCACCATGCTGAGAACCGTGCTAGATATCTCCATAAAAGGTAGATATATTAATGTTGAGAAAGTTAACATAACATAAAAAAGAATAATAAAAAAACAACAATTATTGAATGGAAAAAAGTTAATTCCAATAATTAGTTACTAATGTTTATTCCCCGTCACGGGAAATTCCAGTGCAAAGCCAGGAAATGCCAGTGAGAAAGATTGCATCTCAATAAATATAGATATGTTTCAAGAATAAAAAGTAAAATAAAATCACCACAAGTGGGATGAAGCTTATCACGCATCTCGAATAATTGGTAAGTATACGAAAAATAAACTAAAGTTGCCGACATAGTTACCCGAATAGACCAAAAAATGTGGAGATGGACAGGTCACATGATCCGCGATCCACAAGAGAAATGGTGCAAAAATGTCACTGACTGGTATCCCAGAGATGGCAAGAGAAGTAGAGGACGTCAACAAATAAGATGGGAAGACGACCTAAAATTCACGGCTGGACATCATTGGAGAAGAGTAGCGCATGACAGGTCCAAGTGGAAAATGTTAGAGGAGACCTATGCCAAGAGGTAAATTGAGCTTCGGGATATATTATAACAAACAACTACATGTCTAAAGGTCTAGTATTCACACCTAACAGAAGTCAAGAATAAAAAGGCTAATTTTCTTATGTGAACAATAGATTGGTGGCCTTGGTTGGAAAGAGAAAGATCGCCCATAGATGAAATGCATTGACGACCTAAAGAAAACTGTTGAATTTGGAACAAGTGATAAGAGAGAGACAGCAAGAGTGGGCAATATCGTAATGTTTGCCGGAAGACTTATGAAGCAAAATATTTAGAAAATAGACATAAGTAACATAAAGACAATCAACGCAGAAAACAATTAGAATCAATCAAAACTATGTAGCATTATTTGTGAGATTACATAATTGTATAATTTCTGAAATGTCTCCACACGAGGGAATATGGCTACTACCCGTGGCTCTATCATACCCGCTTTCTTTTGAGTATGCTCCGAATGAGCCATGGATGTACAAAATACTACACATTTCTTGAAGCTGATTCATGGATGGTTTGGACACTCGGCTATCGTAGAGAGCATTCATTTCTATATTCCCTATAGCTATCTCTTAAGTCTTGGGATTGGGGAATTATGGTAAGACAGTGTTTTGGTGTTGTTAAAATAAAATGGTAATATTGGTAGTATTGACACATGCTAGTAAAGTTTATAAACTTACGTTTTATTAATAGGTACTCTTTTACAAACGTATTTAAAAACGCACAAAAATGTCCAATTTTGTGATGCTTTTAATAAAATAAATATATTAATTTTAATTGAAAAGTGACTACAAGTGTTGACCTTAAAAATCTTCAAATTGATTGTGCACAATTTGACAACCTTGTCATATTGAGCAAATTTTTTTAACAAATTTAACCAGTCATTTGAGGAAGTACATAATACGTTGGCTAGACTAGATAGTGACTGGAACCTTGCAACGGTCAGAAAGTTGGCACCGAGTGCCTAATTTGAAGGCAAACTTGTCTAAAGCACTCTGTCTACAACTATAAGAGAACCTTCGATGTCCTCCGTGGAAGAGCGGTCAACCACTGGAGCGAAAGCGTAATTTAAAGCTTTTTTTCTCCGATTGCTCGACATTTTTTGGTAATCATTATGAATATTTTCCGCCCAAATTAAAAAAAATCATACCTTCGAATTTTAATACAGAAACATAAAAACTGATTTTATATCTGTACAGCCATTGAATTCACCTATTTTTTGTCGATTATTACATATTCGTAGAATTTATAAAAAAAATATTATAAAATCTTAAACTTCTACTTAATTACTTACAAATAAGGGAAAATTTGCCAAAATTGGCAGCAAAGCAATCCCATGTATTTTAAATGGTGCCATATTGTGGCAAAAAGCGCTACAGTGGTTAAGATCCTTGTCTATGGATTTAAATTTCGGGGTTTAGAAACCCGGCACTACGAAACCGTTCACTACGTTATGTACCTAAAAATATGTTATTTCGAATAAAATTAGTGCACGTTCCAGAATGGTCAATATTCTCAGTAGGTGTCGCTTTGGTGAAAGACAACAATTCAGAATCCAAACGTTGCTTGAATTGTCTTTAGCCGTCTTTAGTACCTAACTAGATCCGAAGAGCGAGTTACTTACCTACTTAACTCTTCCAACTCCCTCCAAACCACAGATAGTGGAAAAAGAAGGATGGGCTATGAAGCATTATTAGTAGGAATGTTTATATGAAAATATCGTTCACTAATACTACCGCAAATCGCATAAACGCACATCGGCGCCACGCTTTTGTTTTTACCTAAACATCAAACGCATAACTTTAATTGTCTTCGCCGCTTTGATAGTCCGTGCATTTTGGCCGTAGTGCGTCGATATTTGGCCATAAACATCTTAATTTATTTATATTATTTATTGCTATTGCATGCTTAACCGACCGACTGACATCTTGGTTTCGCCCGTCCCGATTTTGGAGTTAGGGCCGATTTGTCTACTCACGAGGTGATCTTGGAAGCGTTCTTTGGCGCCCCCACCTCTACCCCGATATTGCCACCGATCGCAAGAAGTTAGGTATGTAAGGTCTTTCACAATTTTTCAAATTAGGAGTGCCACAGTCCATAATATTTCATATAAAACAATAGAGAACTCCAGTCCAATTTTTTATTTTTTTTATGAATAATTTAAACCTTCTAACTTAAATAACTGCATATTTATTTTTATAGTTAGTTTTAATAGTTAAAATAAATGTCAAAGTTTTAATTTTTCAAGATCCCCGAAAACCACCGTGACGTCATCTGGCCCTGTGACGTCATCTGCCCAAAAGTTTTAGTTTTTTTCAACAAATGTTGTCATTTTGTATGGAAGAAGTACTGAAACTATTCTATAAGTAAAACGTTATTTAGGTGTAATTATTTATTTATTATATTATTTTTATTATATTATTATATTTTTCAATATTATTACGGGAGAGTGGTATAAAAATTGTTTGAAATTATTAGTTTTTTTAGCTTTACGAATCGAAATCAATATTAAGGAAACCGAAGCATGAATTTTGTAAGGAACTGGAATCAGCTGTTCGACGTCCGCCATTTTGAATTTCAGCATTGGAGCGTTTTATGGGAGCGGTGACGTCACGCCTCACAAATTCAATAATACCAACATGACAGGGTGTTTTAATGAACTGTTTTAAAATGGACTTTTTAATATTTTTTTAAAACTCTACGTTAAATATTATTTAATAAAACTTATATATTCAGAATCAGCGTTTATTGGTCTATATGAACATATTTTTTTAAAGCCATAATATTTTTCACTGGAGTTCCTTATTGCAATTATAAATTTAAAACGTTCGAACAATATTTACATGTAATGGTGTTGTCATATGTCGTAGTGTCACTTTTGAAAGTTTCCGACCCCAAATAAAGTCCTGAATCCTACGCAAAAGTTATTTTAAGATGTGACCAAAGCCAATATACAATGTATATATGTTGACCCAACAACTAGTTTGGTGTGGTGGCCTCAACCAGATTCTAACAACGGTAAATCAGTGATGACTGCAAATTGTAACAAGTTAGCGGGCTCGCCTTCCGCCCAACTGCAAAACTAAATGCATTTAACATTGCAGGCTTATTCAGCCTAGTTACAGTTGAGTTAGTTAGTCAGTTAAGAAGAATATAAACGCTAGAAATATTTCGATTCTCATGCCTTCAAAATTTAAAATCGAATGCCCGAATGAATATTATTTGCCCGCGGCAAGTAAGCGAAAAAGTGGTTTTTATTTATTTTTTGCATAATTTTATAAGAATGAAAAAAAGTTAGAACATACAAAACATCAAAGATAGTTTTAGCCATATAGGGGTATTTAAAAAAAAATCTTATATTAATTATTTCGTAGTTAAGTCATGAAAAAACATTTTTTGATAACGTCTTATAAATCGATGAACGCCGGCTGCATGCACGACAAAGCATGACTCATTGTCACGTTCCGCCTGAGCCGAGCGTACAAGCGAGAACACGGAACAAGCGTTCGGTTTATGACGCATCTATCTCTCTTCCACTCCATCGTTATTATATGATGTTATCACGTAAAATTATCGTCCATAAACCGACTTAACAGACAACCAATTGTTTTTTTAGTGGTTTACGCTTATATTTTTTGTTATGTAAATAATAATTTTATTGTAATTCCAATACATAGAAAAGCTAGTAAAAGCTTCAATTTATCCGTAGCATATTTTTTGATGTTCATAATGTAAACCGATTCGTCGTAAAGATGAATCTAAATAGTATCTAAATAGGACTTCACGTATAGTTATTTATTTGGTAATGATTTGAAGAAATGATCAAATTAAAATATGTAGTAACCATCACAAAAATACAGATAACAAAAACTCTGAAAATGTTAAGAGGAATTTGATAGATAGTTTACCAAATTGTTGCTGTCACTATCACCCCCATTCCTGAAAACTGAGCGAAAGGGACAACTGCACCTAAGGCTGATAGTAACTAAATAATCGACAAAAATCGAGGTTTCACGTACTCCATTTTTGCCTCCAAAACCGGACCGATTTCAAAAATTTGTTTTTAGAATTTTCGAAGAAAATATTCTAAGTCTTTACGTTTTGCTTTTTTAAAAATACATTATCTAGTTTGCATACTGAACGTCAGTTGATGGCGTTCAGACCAAACAATTTTAACGAGGAATTTTTGGAGGGCCCTAACTCCTATGAAAATAACTTATCAAAAAGGCAAAATGTACCGACACGTCAGTGGCCAATACCCAGGGTAGTAGCAAGGATGATTAATAATATCATCCATTTTTTGTTTGAATCTTAGAAGCCGTAATATTTTGACAAGATGTTTATAAAAAATACCCCAAAAGTCAACAACATTGACCGTAAAATCTTAAATCTTATTTAAAATCAACGCTGTTTGCTTTTTAAACGTAGGTACTTTATGCAAATAATAATACACACAATGTGCAAGAAAGACGCAACGACTCGTCAACATTTACAGTCATCTATTTTCAGATCTGATACAATAGAATGACTGACCTACCGAAGCATTTTCTCACATCATAAACATGTGAATAAAATTATATTGTTAATTAAGTTATTGAAATTCCGCATGCTCGATCACGAATACAAATTGTAAATTCAAATATTTGCACATTTGATTGATCGATGTATGAATACGTAGAAGTACCGAAGGAGAAATTTGAAATCGCCTGTTATACCAGTGACTGAGGCACACCAGGAATTATTATTTTTTCTTTCCACACGTTCTAGATAACTTTTCAAAGATTTCATTGATTTATCTTTTTTGATTGGCAAAACAAGGAGCATCCGATTCTATTGTTTGTTGCCCTCGTAAACCATATTCCCCAAAATGACATTTTTTCCATCCTCAAAGATAGATCCAACAATTTTTGGGCACAGTATTGGCATATTGCTAGTCAATCCAAGGGAGCCTGCAGTGCCTCAAAACAAGTGACTATCCTATCAAAACCATGATTTCAACTTCCCTCAATTCCTCTGTTTTCCAAAAATGAAATTTTCTCTTACTCGACATTGCTCCTCACAGAATTGGATATTCTTCTGTTCCTTCTAACATTTTTAAAATTGACTCCCCAGATTGTATGTTCTTTGGTCTAGAAGTGTGAAAACATTTTTTTTGGTTGTCCATCTATGAACAAATATCTAAAATTGTGTTCCCTACAATTAACATCTCATCTCTTCTAAGTTTGAACTCGTCTCCAATCTCCCATATAATTTTGAATATGACCATTTATATCAAAATTTGTTATAAATTTACCTTTCCCCTCTCCATAATTTTAAATGAAGGCCTAGAATATATCATAGTTTGAAATGATTGCCTAGAATATGTGGCCTAGAACGTACCATACTATACCGAGTGTAAAACTTCATACCCATAAAGTTTGACGCTTGGTAAATGTTGAATTCTTTGGACAGTTTTAGTGAGAGGTTATTTAAATTTTCCTCAGTGTTCAATATTATTTTAGAGTAATTTTATAAAAGCTGAAAGAATACTTTTGAATAACAGAGTTTGTTTTCAAATTGGTGATTAAACGACACAGATTATTATTAAAACTGGTATAATGTTTAGATTCTTAGAACATGTTTTTTCTTCATTCCTATATCTACATACTTGACTTTATCGACTTTAAATCTAGTTCATTGAAACAAAGTTATGATACGGTTGAAAAATCCTAAAAAATGCATAATTTTAAATGTCATCCAGTTCATTCGACCAACAATCACCTCATATTAATTCTAATGTAACAGTACATCCCCACCGCGATAAGTTGAGAGGGAAATCAACAATACCTCCCATTAATTCTGCTCACATCTCTCAACCTCCTACTGTCTGTGTTTCATGTACCTACTTACCTAGAAAGTTGAAGCAATTTGTTGCAATGCTACGACAATTTTAAATTGCTCGTTTTCTCTGGTGACTTTCTTAGGCATTAAATTCTTTCTACCAACGCAACAGTGAGCACTAAATGCAATGTTAGCTTCTTGAATCATAAGTTTCGTATCATATAAAAAAAAAACTTATGATTATATATATTAACGTCTCTGACAACACTTATATACAATTAAAATAAACTTATTAAAAATATATAACAATCCCATGTTATCTCCAGACTTAGACTGATATGCAATTTTGACTTTTTCGGTTTTGCTGTCATGAGGAATATAAACGCTAGAAATATTTCGATTCTTATGCCTTCAAAATTTAAAATAGAGTGTCTAATTTGCACGAGGCGAGTAAGCGAAAAAGTGGTTTTTATTTATTTGTGCACAATTTTATAAGAATGAAAAAAAGTGAAAACATACAAAACTTCAAAAATAGTCTTAGCCATAAAGGGGTATTTTTTAAAATTTGTTTCTTATATTACTTCATAGGTAAGCCATGCAAAAACATTTTTTTTGTGGTTTACGCTTATATTTTTTTTATGTAAATAATAATTTTATTTTAATTTCAATTCACATAAAAGCTAGTAAAAGCTTCAATTTATCCGTAGCATATTTTTTGATGTTCATAATGTAAACCGATTCGTCGTAAAGATTAATCTAAATAGGATTTCACGTATAACTTCATCTTTAATTGAGGCATTTTTTGATAATTAGTAGACGCGCGTTATATTCTGTTTCGTTATCGGTGTTTTACCGTGGGCGTTTTAAATTGTTTGTTAAATTTAGTTTCAGTGTTTTCGGTATTTAGCTATCACTGAGCATTTTCAGTTACAAGCTGTAATTTAATTTTGAAGCTCCCGATATTTCATTATGATTAAAATTTGAGATTTTATTTTGATATTTGTGTCACTCGTTTTCATATATACCTACTACACATTTTCTGTTATACGCTCATATTAATAATTTACGCACACTATAGATTGTAGTAATAATTGATAGAAGTCGAAGACGCCAGAGAAAGACGTGGCACCTTCAAGTTAATCAAATACTTGAGTCGGGTATTGTCAAGAATATGAATAACAGAAGAGTATATATACGACGCTAGAACGTGAATGAAGAAAGGAGTGATTGCCAAGATATAGTAAGTTGTAAGGCAGACGCAATGGTGTCTCTGTCGGTTCCATTACAGTTGATCCCCCGACGTAGGATGCACACTGAAGCCCCGATTACATTGAGCGAGTTTACAAGCTAATAACCGGTAAGTTTAAAAGCGGGTGAATCGGCGAGTGAGATTGTCATAATGACACACAAAACTGTCTACTCGCTCAGTAGCGACAGTAGCAGCTAAAATAACGACGAATTCGGTCGACATTTTGTAAAAAACTTGAGCTCGCAAGTAGCGCCACACGCTAGCCAATAGCGAGAATTAGCGCCTCCGTACATGGAGCTACTTACAAACTATTCGAGCCTGATGCGCGTAGCGCGCACACCGCTCGTGGGTACCCGCCATACAATTTTGCTGGTGTTCGTACACGGCGCTGCGCGACGGATGTCAGGTTGAAGTCGGTAGCGCGCTAACGACGGTGCTGGTAGCGCGCTACGCGTTGTAGCATTCGTGTCTGCTACTTTCGTTTGACGTTTGACAGAAATGGCGTCTGAACATGAAAGTAATGTTAGATTTGTTCTGGAAGTGAGTAAAAATGCGTGTTTACATAACTTTACATTACCAGAATACGCAAGAAAGGATTTAGTGAAGAAGGCATAGATTAATGTTGGAAAAAAAGTCATTTGACATCGTTCGACATCGTGTTAACTCCACGGCTGCACGTGAAAAATGATCAAGTTCAGTATAATTCGGGTAGTGCCGTGTACGGAAACCAGCTTTAAAAAGTAGTACATCTGCAGGGTACTTGTGATTGTGTCACAATCACGTAGTTTGTAAGTATCTCCATGAACGGAGGGCCTTAAGGCTCCCGTGCAAACTAATTCTGACAGTTACAAAATCAGCTGTAGGTAGGCCGCCATCTTGAGCGAGTAGCGAGTAAAGTTAATCACCTTTCAACCTTTTTCGTAAATTGTCAACACTCTGCTAGTTAGCAAGTAATACGGTGAAACTGGTGACAGTTTACAAGCTTTTACTGTCTGAGAAATTCACAATTTGTTAGTAAGCTCAATGTCATCGAGGCGTTATATACAATGTGCAGTCTGTTTTGGGAAATTACGATACACCCACTTACACAAAATATAACTAAGTTTTCCCCAAAAAAGGTGTGCAGCGAATAACTAAAGTTTACAACTTATTTTCATTCAAATGTCTCAAGGAAAACTACTTTTCTGTATAGTAGGAGTATACCGGCGTGTAAGTAAAAATAAATCGACTCAGTCAATGAATTCGTTTGATATCCGTACCAACTTATAAAAAGTATTTTTGAAGTCGATTTTAGGTTTGAAATTAGTAAATAATGCACAGAAAAAATATAATTTGATCATAATAATTTAATCATAGACAATTCTCAGATGTAATGTTGCTATATAAAATCGTAAACAACATTGCTGACTATCAGAATTATTGAATAGAATTGATTTCAAAGTACTACACGGCACACACATTCATAATATTTTTAAAGTAAAACACTGTAATACAAATTCAAATAAAAATGCTTGCCTTATAAGACTGTGTTCAACGTATAACAACATTCTCTCTGAAATAGATATCTTCAATTGTGCCGAAAATAAATATAAAAAATCTATTAAAAATGTATTAATGTGTACAAAACTGCATAAATTGAGTGATATATAATGGAACGACTTATATTATGTATTATCTCCTGTTGTAATAATGTAATTTCTTTAGTTATTGTAAGATTATTGTTTATTTTTTAAATACATAATATAATATTATAAAGAGGAAATCTATAATTGGTTTCTCAGATAGGTACATTAAACATATATAAATTCCCAGAATGGGAAGGGAAATGACCTGCGAGGAAAACTAGTACTCGAGTTGTAAACTGTTGATTTCCCTAAAATAAAATAAATAAATAAATTACTTCTTCAAACTTCGCAAATTCAAGGCGTCATCATCATTAATAAAATTTTAATATTTTTTAATTTAAAAATCCTTTCTATTATTTTGTCTATGTTCTCATTTGTCTATACTTGTTTGTCTTTTGTTATTTTTTATTAACTTATTAACCTGACGATGAAAACATGTCGATATTGTTGATTAAATAGTGGTGTACACAAAGTTATTTGTTTTCATTTATAAATAAATAAATAATTATAATATCGGAGGACCAACTGTCAGGGAATTAACTGTGGGGTTAACCTCTCTTCCTACCCAGCGGGAAAAGTGTGATCGTTAATTTGATAGTTTTTTAATGGATTTCAGAAATTTAGCTGTTATTTAATATCAACAGAGAGAGAGTTTGAGCGATGTCCAACGGACATCACAAATGTGCTGATGTCACGTACACAGAAATAAAGATTCCATCTATTTACAAAACTCTGCACACCGATTCAAATGCCAGACAATTACACAATTTAGATCGAATCAAGTTTTTTAGAGCCCATTCAAGTTTCCAACAAATTCCTTCGGCAAACTGCGAACATTCCTCGGTAAAACAGTTTCTTTGCCCAGTTGATTACGGTGACCTAAAAATAATGTTGGCTCTTACTGAGAAGAAGTCAGACCTGTCAGATTGGTGGTAAGTGGTAAGTAGCTGCTGGTATCTGAACAAACCTATGGTGAAACAGGTCACTTATAACTTACCGTTCAATCGAAGGCCTTTAGATTAGATAGCAAATCATTGGAAGCATTTCTGCTATTGCCATACGAGTATAATAAATAGAATAATTTATAAACCGAGACTATATTTCTCTAAAGAAATTGAATAAAATTTAATATCGTTCAGGTTTATCATCTGAAAGATATTAAATACATTAGGTGGCTGATTTTGAATATATTTGAGTCGTCTGAAATAATAGGTAGGTACCAGAGGCAGTCCGTAACTTTTTAGTAAGCTAGAGTGCTAAGATTGAAAAACACGACATTATTGATGTTTTGACTCATCTGTCCTGATGATGGACACTGTAACGCTGTCCGAAACGTTGGCTAAAGAAGGAGGTAGCGCAACACGGCATAACACCCCAAAAATAAATTACAAATAATTTTGGCCGTGAAAACCTAAAATCATAGCATTATTGATGTTGTTGTGTTTTTTTTTATTTCAATTTTTCGAATGACGATTTTTCATTTTGGAAATGCTGCGCTTCCCAAAAAATACAAAAATTTTAAATTTTGAAAAAAAAATCGTTTTCAGCTACAGAAACATCAATAATGTCGTATTTTCAACCTTAGCATCTAGCTCACTGAAAAGTCACGGACCGCCACTGATAGGTATCTACCTAGAAAAGACTGGATGATTTTGTAACAATATATTGCATGGTACATATGTACACGCACATATTCCGAATTTTTTTTTTCAGACCTGTGAAAATATTTCGAGTTGCCTTTTTTACATTAACCCTTTTTCCTTCAGGGCTTATGGCATCTTTGGAAAGAGTATTTTCAAGGAAAGAAGGAGAGGAAGTTCTGGGAACGAAAAAGGTATGAGCTAAAGGAAAAAAGGTGTTAGTAGGAATCTAGGCAGAGACGGATGTGTTAATCCATCCCTCCCGCTGCGGTGTGTCGAGAGAGACCAGTTACAGAGGTCAAAAGATCTCCACAAACCGGTTTATCCCGATCCGCCACGCAGCTGGACGGCAGGCCCATCCGTCGCCAAGACTTGGACACACCTCACCCGATGAACACGGGTACCCCTGCTAAGACACCAAGCTTAGTGAACCACTTGGGTTCACCAATTACAGAAGTGTTGATTATGAATGTCTGATTTCTTGCTAACAACGAACAATAGTTTCATCCGAAGCGATTAAGCCACCACTACCCGAATATCTACCGATTTCTTACATTTCTCCCTCAAACATTTGAAGTTTTTAAGCTCTTAAAAAATATATGTTATTTTTTAAGATAATATCTAGACGTTTTCCGGGCCGAAACGCAAATTATATGATATTCCCTCGATAGAAAAAATCGCAAAGTTTGCTCCGAAAATTATTGTAAACACGTTAATTTCACTTATTTTAGAAGTTTGTTGTATTAAAAAATTCACAGGATTTCTTTAAATGCTATTTTAGATGTTCTCCACGAGATTTTTGCTCTATTTTAAACGAGTCGAGTTTTATTAAATATTTTCACAATTTTCGATTCAATTTTATCGTTTTAAATATTAGCGCGCTCTCTCTAACATTCGTAATTACATATCTCACCATCTGCTTCTTTTTAAGCGAGGATACAGCGCCTTAAGGCAAAAATTAATGCTAAATCACTATTTTTAGTTGATCTTTATTACAAATCGGTTAACATTATAATTACAAAAAATATGTTTTGGATAAATTTAAGCTTTTCCTACCATTTCCATTTAATAGAATAAAAATATGAGTTTGTTAACTATGTACTTTAAAAAAAATATAAGCGTTAACTAATAAAAAAGTGTTTTTTCAATAGAAAAGTATGAAGGAATATAAGAAACAACTTTTTAATAACATAGTTTTATGGCTAAAATTGTCTGTGACAGTTTCCGTTGATTGTTTTTTTTCTTTTTTACAAAATTATTCACAAAATAAATAAAAACTACTTTTGCGCTTGAAATCGTAAATTTCGTAAATCTACCTCTAGAATCCGTTTGCCAAGCGATTTTTATGCCCATTACTCATATTCCTAGTGATATAAGACACACATTTTAGGCTTGTGGCTTCCTCTTAATGAGACCATGCGTATCAAGTTACAAACCGGGACAACATGACAAACCGGCGAGTAGGGAGTACCTGCCTACCTTTAAACCGGGACAATCCCGGTCAAAACGGGACGCATGGTAAACCTATGCATTATGCACGACAACTATATTATAATTATTATGTTTGCGATAATGACTAGGTTTTGCGATGCAAAGTTTTTTTTACAGTTGATGGCAACGAAGCTTTAAATGTTCACAAGTTAGAAATGCAATATTATATTTTGGTAAAATCACAGAATTTAAAATAAAAGTAACAAAAAAAATCTTGGTAAGTATCTTATATGTTTAAGTACGATATATGTTTAAAAAATAAACATTAATTTTTGGAGGCCTTGAGGAAAATAATTCCCCTCAGGGCCTATGTCATCTGGGATGCTGTGTGGAGTTTCTTTTTGAGGAGAGGAAGGAATGTACATTTGTCTTGAAGAGACCCATGTTGTAGGAGGGAGGAAACACAGATGCCGGCAAATCGTTCCATAGCCGAGCTGTTGAACTCAAGAACGAGTCGAAAAAACGACCCGTTCTCATTTGACAAATGTCAACCGTGTACATATGTTGGGCGCGCGTTTGGCGTGTCTCCCGACTATGCACCGGTGCTGAAGGGATCAATGACGCTAGTTCCTCAGAGCATCTTCCATTGAAATACCGGTAGAACATGGATAGCATTCCCACCCGACGCCTGTGCTCTAAAGATTGCAACCCGTTCGTTAAGATGGGAGAATCTATCAAACGGACCGCCCGTTTCTGCACAGAGTCGAAGGTATTTTTCAAGTATTTTGGAGCTCCAGACCAGAGGTGGTGGTGGTGGGGGGGGGTTAATAACAAAAATAAACATAATATATAGCACGTGTCCTATGAAAAGTACAAAGGCTTTCTATTTTCTAGTAAGTAGTAGGTAGTAGGTAGTAGGTAGTAGGTAGTAGGTAGTAGGTAGTAGGTAGTAGGTAGTAGGTAGTAGGTAGTAGGTAGTAGGTAGTAGGTAGTAGGTAGTAGGTAGTAGGTAGTAGGTATGTAATTAAATTGAAACGAAGTGTTATTTTAATTTTCTTGCCTACTAAGCGTGAGACTGAATTCTGCATTTTTACCTTTATTTTTTTAGATTAAAAATCAATTCAAATCATTTATATAATGTTATGTCATATTACTCAGAAATACTACATTTCACAGCAGAATTTTATGACGGATTAACATCAGATCTTATTTTCTTTGGCGGTGAACATTTTAATTTTTTTTTGATGTTTTCAGTTTTTATCCTATGTTTTCCGACATACATTTTGAATTATTGGTAATGCATCTGAGGATACCAGGTATTAGCTGTCAAATTCTGTCCCTACCTAGTAAAACGTACCTACCCATATAAATAATAATTACAAAAATTATCGACATGACACTGAAATGACTCAGGTGTACTTTATTAGAAATCATATTTTACACTGAATAAAAATAAAGCTGGCCACCTGCATACAATACTAACGGATCAGCAAAAAAATCACATTGAAGAAGATAATACTAATAAATTTAAACAAAAATGTGACAAAGAACAAGACAAAGAAAAATAAAAAAATAACGGTAACTGGGATCTAGGATCTAGGATCTCTCGTCTTACCGGGATAAACGCCTTCATCAACTCGGCCATCGGGACCTCTTATTTTTAAATCATTTTTGTCGATCTCATTTTTCAAATTCACTATTAAAAAACTATCTTCGAATAATTTTTCCCACATTTTTGGCTGCTACTTTTTAAAATTAGTTGTTTTTTTTTACATTTTATTTTTATATGAATACCCCACAAGAGTCCCAACTGCTCCCCCGTCTGGAGCCAGTGAGACCATGGCATCCCCAATTGGGGTATGTTGTGGGGCTGAAGGTAGTGGGTAGGGGAAGGAAATGGGGAAGAGGAAGGTGGGAAATACCTGGCTATTCAGATCTGGTCACCGAACACGGCTAAAGCCATTTCAAGCAACGTTTCAATTCTGAATGGTGGTCTTACACCAGGGCGATGCTGAGAGTATCTTCCACTCTGTGCTACAAATATACTATATATTATTTTAAATGAAATAATTGTGAAATAACACAAATTAATCAAATAAAATTTATTTGCCACGCCGGGATTCGATCCCGCGACCTTCGGAATGCGAGTCAAGAGCCTTACCGCTGGACTACGCTGGCCGTCAACGTGAATTGGTTTATAACCTAAACATTGTGATTTTATTTAAATTGAACACCTATTGACTTTTTCTTAAAGTCTAAATTAATATAATTATTTTTTTTAATTTATATTACATTGATGGGTTTAACCTTTAAAAGTTATTATAAAAAGAGTTATTCCAATAAAAATTAAAAACTTCACAATTTATTTTGGTAATATACAGAAGAACATTATGCTCTATTGTAATTTTCAATACTGTATCCACACTACTTAATAATATATTTTTTTCTTATCCAGTAGTTGACTGCCCGAATTACCCACGTTGTACATCACATATCTGACATACAATATTCAAAGTGCACACAGCACACAGAACACAGTTCTTGCAAGCAGCCAGTGTAGACTTATCTGGGCCAACTCAGCGGGTCAACAGTTATACAAGATTCCTCTCATCTCTCAGCCCAACCAATACCAACACTCCTCAACTCACTCTCTGGCCTCGCGTCGCTTTCATTTCACCTACCTTCCTCTCACCAACACACAAACTCAACAACACACACACATAAACTCAACAAACACCATGAAGACTCACCAATACACAAAACCAAAGTCACGTACACTACAAAACCAACAAAACTTGGCAAACTCAGAAAGTCGTTAATCTAGAAAGAATCCAAGACGTCTGATAAATTGAAAAAAATTTAACATAAAAATTGATCGGTTTATTTACGACACTGTGCTAGTATGTTTCTAATATGCAAAGAATCCAAGACGTTTAAGAAATCTTGTGACATTCATAAATTGTTACTAGTTTATATTGTTGCTAGTTTATAATGGTGATTTAGCAGGGGCGCCCGGGTTCATTGGGTGAGGTTTGTCTAGGTCTTGGATGACCAGGACACACTGAACTCCTGATTCCTATCCACCCCTTAAACCCTTTTCCTTCCCAGAATTCTCCTCTATTTCCTTTCCTTAAAAAACCCTCAACACAGCATCACCAAAGATGACATAGGCCCTGGGGGAGATTATTTTCCTCAGAGCCTCCTGTGTGGAGCTAACGTAAAAAAAATATGTGATAAATAAGTGAATAGAATATGTATAAAAAGCATTTTTGTGGAATCTCTTTCATGATCAAATCAATAAAATCAATCTGAGAAAGACACACTACTAAAGAAAGATTCTCGTTTTACAGTAAAATTTATGACCCAAATGATTAGTTTAATCAATGTGTACCTTATTTTAGAATCAAATCACCAACTTAGTATATTTCTGTCTGAAAGCCGCTAATCTAAAAAGATTCCAACTTGTGACATAAATGTTTAGTTGGTGTATTATTTGTGAACAGAAAAAAGCACCTTCCTGGTAGTTTGATCGATTCACATACCCAGCAAACTCAGAAAGTTGCTAATCTGAAAAGAATCTAAGACGTTCAACAAGTCTCGCAAAACTTGTGACATGAAATGATTGGTTTATTAATGGTATGTGTGAAAAGAAAACGCAAAAACACACCTTACTAAGGAATCCGGTAGTGCGATGACGATACAACCAGCTCGCGTCAAATTCTTTGTAGAATTCCTAACAATTATTGCGAACTCTCCTTTAAACTGCAAACTTAACTCACTTAAAAACACTTTAAAAACGCACAAAATCAAAATTGTGAAAATGGCAATACACAACACTGATTGTAAATTAGTTTATTTGTTGATAATTAGCAATGAAAACAGTTTCGCGAATGGTTTAAATGCACAAATAGTGAAGACGCGTAGCGCGATTTCAGGCAAGTCTCAGCCATCTTAGTTCATGAAGGAACTTCAACGAACTGCTGGTTAGGTTCTGTCATGGTACCTACTTTTGCGTTTAGGCGGGAGCGGTAGGCATAAGACGGACGTTTTGTGTTCAATCACGCGAAGAGAACAAGACAGAACGAGAGGGGTGATACCTGTTGCACTGTCACACCTGTTGTTACCTGGGCGGGTGGGGAATACACCTACGGGAACCAGGGGCGGCTTTAGAATTAAATTGATGATAAAATAAGTAGTAAGTAGTAGGTACCCGCCAGAAAATAAACAAATAATCTCACAACATGATTTTTTCAGTTGATGCAATGGATTTTTGGCTTGCAGCCTGACGCACCCATGTCAGTTGATCCCCAATTGACCTCTCGGCAAACTTATATACAATGTGCAGTCGGTTTAGAGAAAATACGGTATACCTACTTACACAAAATATAACTAAGTGTCCCGAAGAATTGTGCAGAGAGGATGTACCGCTGAATTACAAAAGTATAAAATATATTTTCATTCAAATACATCACGGAAAACACTGCTTGTCTGATTACTGTTTATAACAGCGCTTAAGTACAAAAACGACACTGTAAATAAATTCGTTTGATATCCATACAAACTTATTAATTAAACGTATTTTTTGATTTTAGGTTTGAAATTAATCAATATTGCAAAATAAAATAATTATTTTCTAATAATTATAATTTCGGGGGCCAACTGTCGAGGGATCAACTGTCGGGGGATCAACTGTCGGGGGATCAATTATCGGGTACCAAAATTGTAGTTATAAATGAGAATGCAACCTAAAAATCCAAGACAACAAAGCATGGGTCCAATTTTCATGGCGCTCATCGTTGGATGGTTTTTGCTGGTCGAAAAAAGATCAATTTTAAAACATGAAAAAATAAAATGACGTTTTTGCAAAGTTAAAGGGAACTTTCAATACTCCATAACTTTAACAAAATATTTAACTTTTACGTAGACGAGAAACAACGGTGCAAAAGAACCTAACAGTTTCTATTACCTAAGTGTAATTGCAAAATCTTGTAAAACACACGATTTTTATTATTTATTTATTTTATTTTTATTATTTATTTATTTTATTTTTATTATTTATTTATTTTATTTTTATTATTTATTTATTTTATTTTTATTATTTATTTATTTTATTTTTATTATTTATTTATTTTATTTTTATTATTTATTTATTTTATTTTTATTATTTATTTATTTTATTTTTATTATTTATTTATTTTATTTTTATTATTTATTTATTTTATTTTTATTATTTATTTATTTTATTTTTATTATTTATTTATTTTGGAAGTCTAATAACTTCAAGCCGGCCCTGTCTGTAGGGCATAGCATGCTAGAAAGAGAAGTAGCATGTTGCAACCGCGTGGAAAGAAAGAGAGATAATTCTAGTGGGCGTGCAGCTCGGGGTTACTACCATGACGGAACTACACCGACTAGAGCTGTATTGTCGGGTTGTTCCTTGCCACATGAATAGTCAGTTGTGCGGTGGGTTAAGAGGGACGGTCGTGCGGCCTTTTTCATACAAAACTTAAATTTTGATATGAGGCCAAAATACTCAAACAAATTTAAAAAAAAAATTAATCAAAAAGTATTGTAAGTATCAAGTACGGATACGTGTTACTTTATATATTTGTGATTTTAATTATAAAATGTAATCCATCGAAAAATTCAATTTTCAATGATTTTAGAGGCAACTTAAGCAATTAATTGTGAGTTAATGATAAATATTTAAGAAATAATTTTACTCTATCTTAACACATAAAAATTAAATTTTCTTTGTCCCTTATAAGCTTCTAAGCCATTCACCCGATTGCGATGATAATTTTGGTGATTTGATGTGCGCATGTCCGCAACGGTTTCCATGTAGGCTCTGGCATTATGAAATTATTTTCTATACTGTTCATCCGATTGCGGTGAAATTTTGGTGAATTGCTTTGCGAACGCCCGCAACGGTTTCTGTAGTTACCGGTGAGCTCTTGCGTTATGAAATTTGTATAACCAATCGCAATAGGAGGCGCTCGAGTTGTTGAAAAAATTTGTTGATTTCCACTGGTCGAAGTTGATTTCATGTAGTTTAGCTGCAGGGAGGGGCAGGGGGGAAGGTGGAAAGTGAATGGAGGAGAGAAACGCAGGAGGGATGGGAGGTTCAAGGGACGAGTGATAGCGGAAGAGTGGAGGGGGTAAGGTGGAGGGGGAACGCGGGAGGGGAACGGGGACGAATGGGAAAGGACACGCGGAGAGAGACAATTTCTTTATTTACCTGTCATTGCAACGCGTGCCGGGAACTCGCTATAAAAATAATGACAAAATATAAAATAAAAAAAAGTTTAGAAAAGGATTTTGATGGACGTAAATTTAAATTACAAATGACTTATATACGCCGGAACAAATTTGTCGTATATATGTTTTTTGCAAAGTTCTTTTGCTTCTTTATTATATTAACGCAGTAGAGAGAGCAAGATTTTTTTTTCATAATGCTTAATTCACACTGAGCAATATCTGTTGATTCGCGAGCGCTTATCTTTTGTCCTTTCACACGAGGCTATCAAATATTTCTCCCTGTGGTAGGAGAGGGGGTCAGTCGAATTAGGGAGCGGCAACGGAACGCATATTTTTTGTACTGAAATCTGTCAACTTTACGTCTGTCATCCACAGGTCTAGGCAGCTCCGTAATTACAATGACCCCCTCTCCTGTTTTAGTCGGAGAAGGGGAGAGTTATCTTCTGGGATATCGCGTCTGGAGCGGTTACGTCTGAGATGTGAATTGTCTATGATTGATCTGCGCTTAAAAACGCTTAGGTGTGAACGGTCTGAAGGGATTGTATGGAGAGCATTATTTGGCGTGCTATGATCTTTTATATTTGATAGCTGAGTGTGAACCAGCTCTAATTATAATTAACTCACAAAAAATGCCAAAGTTACCTCCAAAATCATGCAAAATTCATTTTTTTAACGGCTGTTACGTTACAAGAATAAGGAATCGAGTCTTAAGTACCGTCATGTTTCGACAGTCAGCGAATCGAGCCCTAAAATACTGTTGCACCGCGGGACGGTAATGCGCAGGCGCATCACCCCTCCCGCGACCCACGGATCAGGAGACGCGCCGCACACCGCCATTCAAACCAGTCTTCAGCAAGCGAGCTTCCCGGGCCCACGTCCCGCGCGAACATGTGCGACACAAGTTCAGTTTCGCCGGTTGTGCACTTCCGGTGTCCGCATGGACGCTGCTGAGACCGGGAGAACAAGCGCGTAAAGCCGCTGTTGGCCCATAAACCAAACGTGAGTCAATTACCATGTTACCCTTTGTGTGCAATTAAATGTTTTGAAGCCCTAACCACGCGTGTAGAGAGCAGAGACTGACGTTCAAACTAACTTTCAGCTAGGATCGTTCCTCTTATGTATTATTGTGTCTCCTAGAATTGAATAAACTATTTATGTGATAACCTACCGTGTTTTGCTTGTCGAGAGAGGCCCTGGGGGGATGGAGAAGCGTGAAGTTCCGAACCACAAGCACTAGCCTTGAGGTTAAGAGAAAACCCTGCTTGCACCGAACCTGAGCTAGTTTTTATTTGGGGCAGATACAGCAACTAATTTGTATTAAATATGTGGGAGCTTTCTCCAACCCTGCCGATAGCATCAGCACGCACGCTGACGCTAACACGGCCTTTATTTTATAATTTAAATCTTCAATAGATAATGTAAGTACCAAATACATTCGTACAAGATATTTGCGATATCTTTTCATTAAAAAAACAATTATTCAATTTGGTTGGGTATTTTGGCCTCAAATCCAAATTTATTTTTTGTATGAAAAACGCCGCGCAACCGTTCCTCTTAATGCATCGCTTGGCTGATCTTTGTGCGAATACATTAGTTTTTATTACCCGGTACTTAATTTCTATGTAAACAACACAAGTTAAAAGAGATTTTTTACTACACAACATTTTTACTATTATTTTTATTTGAATATCTCAGTCTCAACTGTCTCAAGAGTCTCAACTGTCTAGAGCCTTCCTACTTTGTTAGGCGGGAAGAGAAGGAGATGGAGAGGAGGAAGGTTGGGAAGTACTGGCTAGTTGGCTACTCAGCCTAGTCACCCAACACGGCTAAAACCATTTCAAACCACGCTTCGATCCTGATTGGTGGTCTTTCACCATGGCGATACTGGGAGTATCTACATTCTACAACTCTGAAATTATTATTGATGAAAAGGCAAGTACGTAAAAATAAAAACTTGATAATTTTTTTCGATTATTACAATTTAATTCTAGCAATGACATCTAACTTATAAGTCGACACACATAACTTTGCAGTAGGGGGCGTCCCCACTGTCGATAAATGTATGGCTTTTAAAAATCGTTATTTTGTTAGTTCCTCTTATGATCGTCTGCGGGGTATTCGGTGCATAATCGATATTTTGACTGACCGTAACGAAGTTCCGTTTTAACTCTACCATTTGGTAGTTTATCTGTCTGTAAATTTGTTTTTTACGTTCCGGTTCCGGTTCAAGATGGTTTCAGTGTTGGATACTACCTTTTTCGTATATCGTCGTTCCTACTACGAACTGTCAAATAGTAAAAATCAATATTATGCTACCTAAGGACCTGAAGAAAGTTTGAAAAAAGAATTGTCATTGAGATGGTAACATTTTTATAACAAATAAACACATAAATGATTCTTTCTTTTCAAAAAATTATGATATTTAAGTGCATTCCTACTTACAAATCTTACGATTTCGGGGAAAATTTTGGTTTAGAATCATACTTTTTTGGACACGAAGTTTACCGTTCACAGAACTACTAGTTTAACCTATGTTTAATTATCAATATTTTTAACCGCCTTTAATTTAAGTATTTTCCAACTTTCTATAAAGCACGAACGTCTATGAAAAAACATATCGTCAACCACAGACAAAAATAATATTTGCTCTTCTTCTAGGCAACATCTGATAGAAGAGAGCATCAGAAGAAGAAGATTCCGTGGTCGAAATCTGAACCACGACATCACAAAAGCCAGTATTTACAGTGAATATCTCATTCAGAGTTTTCTGTCGCGATAGACCGGATTATTTAGAAGAAAACACTAAAAGTTTTTGAAGAAAAGTGGATTAACTCAGGGATCTAAATTAGGTCCTGTATTAAAATTTAAATAATTGTGATGGTGGTGAATATTATTGTGTTGACAATAGAAAATAATGCCTTTTGTATTGCGTTTATCGCCCTAAGACCTGAATTCACATTGCACGATGTGGAATAAAGAACAGAGTGCATGGATCTAACAGATGGTTTTCAATAATGTGTTCTGGTACCTACGCCATCCATGAGTTCTTAAAGTTGTTTAAGTTATTATTTCTATGGGAGTGAGAGAAGATGTGAGTCACTGCCGAGTGGGAGAAGTCGACTTGGTAGGTGCCTACTTACTGCCCACAAATATGGGTACGTTTGTTGAAACTACATTCCTATTCAAATTATTTATCATTTCTATTCAAATTTATTGTTAGATTCGTTATTGGATCTAGCTTTTCTGATTGCCATTTTATCTGCCATTAGTAGACATAGTACCTACAATGATATAAGACAGAAATTTATTTACTAATGTGATTACCGAGATTCTCAAGAGTCAAGAGACAGTAGGACTATTGCATCCTTAATTTGAAGTACGTTCTGAGTAGGCAAAGGAAGTAGAAAGAGGAAGAAAATACGACAGTAAAGGAGGTTGTTAGGTACCGGTTACTCGGTGACTATTCTGGTTACTTAACACTAATTTAACTAAGCATTCGTGTAAAGAAGTTGTCAGGCTCTGGTGAGTTGGAGAGAGAGGCGGCGTGAAAGAGGAAGGTTGCTAGGTTCCTGCATGGCTATTGAGATCTGGTCACTAAACAGGATTGTGACATTTTAAGCAGCGTTTCGATTCTGAATAATGGTCTCTCACCAGGGGGATACTGAGTACTGACAGTACCTAGGGCTCTGGAACATGCTGAAAACATGCTATATATTTTATATCAATTATACTTATTACTCAACATACCCCAATTGGGGATGCCATAGTCTCACTGGCTCCAGACGGGAGCAGTTAGGACTTTTGTGCGGTATTCATATAAAAAAGCCAAATACCCTGAAGTGAAACTTTGCAAATACCAATCGATTTTTTTAACATTGTAAATATCTCATTTAGAGTACTGACAGGGTAGAGTGGCTTATTTAGAAGAAAGCACAAAAATCATTTGTTGAAAAACGGATTAACTCAGGGATCTAAATTAGGTCCTGCATTAATATTCGAAAAAATTACTGTAGTACTAAAAATGGGAAAGGACACGCGGAGAGAGACAATTTCTTTATTTACCTGTCATTGCAACGCGTGCCGGGAACTCGCTATAAAAATAATGACAAAATATAAAATAAAAAAAAGTTTAGAAAAGGATTTTGATGGACGTAAATTTAAATTACAAATGACTTATATACGCCGGAACAAATTTGTCGTATATATGTTTTTTGCAAAGTTCTTTTGCTTCTTTATTATATTAACGCAGTAGAGAGAGCAAGATTTTTTTTTCATAATGCTTAATTCACACTGAGCAATATCTGTTGATTCGCGAGCGCTTATCTTTTGTCCTTTCACACGAGGCTATCAAATATTTCTCCCTGTGGTAGGAGAGGGGGTCAGTCGAATTAGGGAGCGGCAACGGAACGCATATTTTTTGTACTGAAATCTGTCAACTTTACGTCTGTCATCCACAGGTCTAGGCAGCTCCGTAATTACAATGACCCCCTCTCCTGTTTTAGTCGGAGAAGGGGAGAGTTATCTTCTGGGATATCGCGTCTGGAGCGGTTACGTCTGAGATGTGAATTGTCTATGATTGATCTGCGCTTAAAAACGCTTAGGTGTGAACGGTCTGAAGGGATTGTATGGAGAGCATTATTTGGCGTGCTATGATCTTTTATATTTGATAGCTGAGTGTGAACCAGCTCTAATTATAATTAACTCACAAAAAATGCCAAAGTTACCTCCAAAATCATGCAAAATTCATTTTTTTAACGGCTGTTACGTTACAAGAATAAGGAATCGAGTCTTAAGTACCGTCATGTTTCGACAGTCAGCGAATCGAGCCCTAAAATACTGTTGCACCGCGGGACGGTAATGCGCAGGCGCATCACCCCTCCCGCGACCCACGGATCAGGAGACGCGCCGCACACCGCCATTCAAACCAGTCTTCAGCAAGCGAGCTTCCCGGGCCCACGTCCCGCGCGAACATGTGCGACACAAGTTCAGTTTCGCCGGTTGTGCACTTCCGGTGTCCGCATGGACGCTGCTGAGACCGGGAGAACAAGCGCGTAAAGCCGCTGTTGGCCCATAAACCAAACGTGAGTCAATTACCATGTTACCCTTTGTGTGCAATTAAATGTTTTGAAGCCCTAACCACGCGTGTAGAGAGCAGAGACTGACGTTCAAACTAACTTTCAGCTAGGATCGTTCCTCTTATGTATTATTGTGTCTCCTAGAATTGAATAAACTATTTATGTGATAACCTACCGTGTTTTGCTTGTCGAGAGAGGCCCTGGGGGGATGGAGAAGCGTGAAGTTCCGAACCACAAGCACTAGCCTTGAGGTTAAGAGAAAACCCTGCTTGCACCGAACCTGAGCTAGTTTTTATTTGGGGCAGATACAGCAACTAATTTGTATTAAATATGTGGGAGCTTTCTCCAACCCTGCCGATAGCATCAGCACGCACGCTGACGCTAACACTGGCGCTAAACGTGGGGCCATTTAAATTTTTTTCTGTTCCACCACGGCCTCGTTCCCAAGCAACAATTGTAAACTCTGAAATGTTATTATGATGTATTGTTTATTCCCAATTGTCTAGCACTTCCAACAGGAATCTCGGCGCGAACGTAATTTCGAATCACAATTTAAATTATTACGGGCGCGATTTTATCATTTGTGACTCGTCACTCGACAAAATATTACCGGTATTCCAACGCAAGGTGCCCAACCTAGGAAGTTGTCGCTGCGAATAATACAGTGATTACAAAGTGTCGGCCGATTAAAATTGCTATTTTCAATACAAGTGAATAGTGGAAATAAACACAAATTAAAGAAGAATTTATTCAACAATTAAAATCATGTACATGATAAACAAATCATCCGCTTGGTCTCGAAAGTGCTAAATATTTTTAATAATATACTATACTGCAGCACGCTGGTACGTCTCTTAAACGGACACTTGCTGACACCTAGGGAACAAGTGGATTTAAATTCTTTCTGTCATTTGACAATTAAGTATTTTTGACTCTGTCGTCTGCTGAAACCGGGTCATGCCGAATCACATTCGAATAATGCAAAAAATACTAAATTCGCGTTGACGTGGATTCCTTGACATCTGACACTATAATACCTTGTCAATTGACAAAGAAGGTAATATCTTGTCGAAAAGACGAAGGGAATTCGCGTGTAAATACCAGAAAAATTGGTGCTGTATAAAATCAGGCTATAGGAAGCCGCGTAATGAAACCATGCCCCCAAGATATTGTTGAATTCTCAAACAAATTACTTCCACGAAAACTTGTGAAAATTTTTTCGATTTTTCCTTTTTTCGATTTTTTTAATTTTCGAAATATTTTTTTTTTTCCAAAAACGCTTGGAGTTTTTCTTAAAAACGCATGGCCAGAGGAAAATCGCTGCTCAAATTTTCTCCAGTTTCAGACTCTGAAAATTTTTTCGATTTTTTCCTTTTTTCGATTTTTTTAATTTTCGAAATTTTTTTTCCAAAACGCTTGGATTCTTTCTTAAAAACGCATGAAAATTTTTTCCGATTTTTTCCTTTTATTCGATTTTTTAATTTTCGAAATTTTTTTCCAAAACGCTTGGAGTTTTTCTTAAAAACGCATGGCCAGAGGAAAATCGCTGCTCAAATTTTCTCCAGTTTCGGACTCTGAAAATTTTTCCGATTTTTTCCTTTTTTCGATTTTTTAATTTTCGAAATTTTTTTTTTCCAAAACGCTTGGATTTTTTCTTAAAAACGCATGGCCAGAGGAAAATCGCTGCCCAAATTTTCTCCAGTTTCGGACTCTGAAAATTTTTTTCGATTTTTCCTTTTTTCGATTTTTTTTTAATTTTCGAAATTTTTTTTTTCCAAAACGCTTGGAGTTTTTCTTAAAAACGCATGGCCAGAGGAAAATCGCTGCTCAAATTTTCTCCAGTTTCGGACTCTGAAAATTTTTTCGATTTTTTCCTTTTTTCGATTTTTTTAATTTTCGAAATTTTTTTCCAAAACGCTTGGATTTTTCCTAAAAAGCACGTGGCCAGAGGCAAACCTCTGCCCAAATTTTCAAATAACCCAAACACTTACAAATACGCGTTTTTTCGCAGAAGCATTTTGTAAAAAAAAATATATATACGTCCCCAGTGGTCAATCCCTGGCAAAAAATTTCTTTCCAATTACGGATAAAGAGTCGAGTTCTCGTTTTTCTCCCAACGTAAGGTCACCCTGACACGACCCTATACACTATGGAAGTCCCTCAAGTCACGCTGGGTATAATCCCCCACATTTCTACGTCAAAAAAGGAAGAACTACTACAGGCCCTGAGAAGTAGAAAGATTTCTCCCAGGAATAAATCCAAAAAATGCCTTATTCAATATGCTTCTTTCTACAACAAAAAGTACATCAGGAAGTTGCAGTTTCAACAGGAAGACACCTCAGAAATCATCTCTACCTCCCTCACAGTCTCCGAAGCAAAACCCTTGGTGGTACAAGCCCAGGAACAGACGAAAATATATGATTTGACAACCTGGAAGACGAAATACAACGGACTCACGGATGTGGAGGATTTCATCAACAGAATAGAAGAAACAGCCCAAGTCAGAGGAATCCCCGAAAGTATTCTACACAGGAACTTCATAGACCTCATCGCTCCTGAAATGCTTACCTGGCACAGGATACATAAGAGAAAAACAAACTCATGGAGGGAACTCAAGGTGGCACTTTTATCCAGTTTCGGAGAAAAAAAGGCCCAACATAGAGTCAGGCTATCCCTACTCGCTATCAAGCAGCACTCCGGAGAGCCTGTTGCTAGATTCACACAGAGGGCAGAGGCCATCAATATAAAGCTCACCCAACCTGTCCCTGAAGCGGAACTTCTCCCGGTTTTAATCGACGGTCTTCTCCCCAGATACGAAAACATCATTACTTCTCAGAAAATTGCCACGCTGGAGCAACTGAAAGATGTCTGCCAGCTACTAGAGGCATACCAGGATCGGAAGAGAGACGAAAGATTCCCCAAAGAAAACTTTCGCCCAAGCACTTCGTCCGGCATAAAACCGGAGCACAACGAAAAGAAATCCTGCTCTTTTTGCCACAAGATTGGTCACTCCCAAGCCGCCTGCTTTAAACAAGCAAAACTTTTATCCTCCAAAGACACCCATTCTAACAAAAGGCGATCCGTCGATCGTTCTCCAAGAAGAGATGAAGGGAGGAAGTTTGGCAAAAGACCACGCCAAGACAATACCGAAACGTCCATCCCGGATCTCAGATTCATCAAACCCCCTATGGATTTCTCCAGACCCCCTCCCAATTGGACAGCCAGGAAGACAAAAAACTAGACCCCAACCCCCCGGACCATCCCTCCCATAGGCCAAAGGAATGGTCGGAGTGGTTGGAACACGTCAAATTTTTTAAACAGGCCTTACCCCTCTCTACAGTTTGCTGCAAACAGGCAATAGACGGTAGACCCTTCGCGCATTTTTCCATAAACAACGTGGTTTTTTCAGGTCTCCTAGACAGCGGCGCCTCTGTCAGCTGCCTGGGCGACAACGCCCACACCTTATTCACAAACTGTGGTTTTAAGATGGGAAAACATTCTTCACATGTTACCACGGCAGACAACACTTCACAACTCGTCATCGGTTCTCTAACCCTACCGATCAATTGTGACCAAAAAACAGTTTGGATCAAGTTTCTAGTTGTACCTACAATCACACAGAAATTCATCTTGGGAGTGGATTTTTGGATGGCTTTCAAAATTGCCCCGCAACTGTTTAACAACCCCTCCGTCACTCCCCAAGTAAACGAAATCCGTACGGTAATACCCTACGAAAACTTGAACCCCTTACAAACAATACAATTAAATCAAATGATCAACAAGTATGAATCCATCTCCTTCGAAAGGTGCGGTTTAGGCTTAACCAACCTAGTACAACACCATATAAAAACAACAGGCCCCCCAATCAAACAAAGGTATTACAACCTAGCTCCACAAAAATTGAAAACGCTGGAAAAAGAATTGGACGATATGTTAAGACTGGGAGTGGTGGTACCCAGCCGCAGTGCATGGACCAACCCCACCTTATTAGTTTCAAAGAAAGACGGCTCAGCCCGTTTCTGCCTCGACAGCAGACGCCTCAACGCATGTACAATATCAGACGCCTACCCGCTCCCCTTGGTCAACTCCATCCTGGACAGACTTCGAAACGCTAAATACATCTCATCCATAGACTTAAGCAAAGCATTCTGGCAGATACCTTTGGATCCCAGCTCCTGCGAAAAGACTGCCTTCGTGGTGCCTGGCAGGGGTATGTTCCATTTCAAAAGACTACCCTTCGGTTTAAAAAACAGCCCAGCAGAACTACAAAGACTCATGGATAAATTGTTTGGCCCAGAGTTTGATAACAATTTATTTTGCTACCTGGATGACCTGATCATCATTAGCGATACCTTTGAAAAACATATACTTATTCTAGAAAAGGTTTTTCAACAACTCAAACAGGCCGGTTTGACTATCAACCTGAAGAAATCGGAATTCTGCAGGCACCGCCTACGATACTTGGGTTTCATAGTAGACGAAGAAGGCCTAAGAACAGACCCCACAAAAGTAGCGGCTATGACAAATTTTCCCCGACCTACAAATGCAAAAGAGGTAAAAGCCTTCCTCGGACTCACCGGTTACTACAGAAGATTCATAAAAAACTTCTCAACTCTCGCGGCGCCGCTCAACAAAATCACGGGAATCCGTAAAGGTACCAGTAACTTTTCCTGGTCTGCAGAGACTGAGTCAGCATTCAACTCCCTGAAAGAGGCTCTTCAATCAGCCCCAGTACTGAATTGCCCCGACTTCAATCTTCCCTTTACGATCCATTCGGACGCATCAAACGTCGGAATCGGAGGAGTCCTCACTCAAAATTTTACGGACGGCGAACACCCCGTGGCATACTTCTCTCGTACCCTAAATAAACACGAAAAAAACTACGGGATTACCGAGAGAGAATTGTTAGCAGTCATGGAATCCATTCAACATTTCCGCGGATACATTGAGGGCAGTAAGTTTACCGTCGTCACAGACCATAGCAGCCTAAAATGGCTGATCTCGCTAGACAACCCCTCTGGGAGATTGGCTCGCTGGTCGTCCCGCCTATCTCAATATACCTTCGATGTCATCCACCGTAAAGGCGCGGATAATATCGTCCCGGATGCCCTTTCTAGGATCGAGATAGCAACATTAAATGCCGAATTACCCAATTCTAGTCTCCCCACAAAAGACGTATGGTATCAAAAAATCTTTAGAGGATGCAGTGACAACCCACAAAAGTTCCCGAATTTTATGATTAAGAACGGACAACTATATCGCAACTGCAAGCCTCCACTGTCAATCTTAGAGGACTATGCCTGGAAAAAGGTAGTCCCTCTCGAAAATAGAGAACAAGTTATTATTGATAACCACAGTGCCGTAGACTCCATACACCCTGGAACTTTCAAAACATTCAAAAAAATATCCTTAAGATATTATTGGCCGGGTCTATTCAAACAAGTACGTTTATACATCTCCAAGTGCGACATCTGTAAGGCATACAAGCACAGTACGGCACCACCGTCTGGTCTAATGGGCAACCCCAAGCGTGCCGATAGACCACTTCAATCCTTTTCTATGGACCTCATTGGACCCTTCCCTAGAAGCTACGCCGGTTACATGCATATACTCAGCGTAGTGGACATCTTTTCCAAATACTGCTGGTTGTTTCCTCTGAAAAGGGCAACTGCAGCAGCAATAACCAATCTATTGGAAAAACATATTTTCATACCCTACGGTACCCCTCGTACTATAATATGCGACAATGGTAAACAATTTATAGCTCTGGAATTTAAAGAGTTTTTGTCTAAATATGGTATAAAGGATGTATTCTACAACACCCTTTACACCCCACAGAACAACACCGTTGAACGATACAACCAAACCATAAACACGGCCCTGGCAATTTTGGTTGGCGAAGACCAACGCACATGGTGCAAAAAATTAGACAGAATACAAGCAGCCATGAACAACACGGTGAACCTCGCTACAGGCTATACACCATTTTTTCTCAAACACGGCATGGAACAAGTAGTTCACGGTTCACTACACCCTGACAATTGCCTTCCACCCGTCCCTTCCTCCACAGCAGACCCCGCAGCAAATTACGCCCACCGCTTGGAGGAACTCTCCGCTATCTATAGTGAAGTAACAGACGCTCTACTATTGGCCCACCAAAAGAGCGCCGACAGGTATAACCTTCGCAGGAGGCACGTCACATTCAAGGAAGAAGACATCGTCTGGAGGAGAAACAACACTCTGTCACAAGGTGCGCTGTACTTCTCTGCCAAATTGGCACCCCGTTTTGTAAAGACGAAAGTCCTAAAGAAAATCTCAGACCTGGTTTACCGATTGTCCGACATCTCTGGTAAACACATAGGTAACTACCACATAAAGGACATTGTAAAAAGTGGGAACATGGAAACAAACTCCATTGCCACGCCCGTATAACCCCAACGGTTATTCCGTGACTCCTAGCAACCATTCGTCTACACCGTGACATGGATCACTATGGAAGTCAACCCTTTTGTTTCGTCACTAATGAGCGGCCTCTCGTAAACGATTGTCACTCATTGGGACACTCAAACGAAACCTTTCTAGCTCTGGCACAGTGGTGTCAACTGTAGCCAAAGTCATGGAAGAAATTATAATTCTCCCTTGTGGTTTCGTTTCATTTTATTTTATTTTATTTTTGTTTGTATAAATATCTCGTCATCATCAGTCATTCGCCTCTAATTGCTGCCCCAGGTGTCAAACCTTGGAAACATCGTTTTTTCTAAGCATGCACACCTCTACCTGAAATTGATCACTTCGGAGAAAGGAATTCCCTGTGGCTTACTGCAAGTAGTCAGAGACTACGTGCCCAAGGTTTTGTGCATCGTCACAACTCGCAGCATCATATTTTCACATCATCATGTCATACCTCGTCACCCCTTTCTAAATGTTAGAAAAATCTTTTTTGTACATTAAATATCGGGTCCTCGCCAAAGTGCATCTAACCCTTATGTCATATGTAGTTAAATTAGGTAAGCAAACCTGTGTAAACCCACGGCGGTATCAGATGTTTGCTACCCGTTCTAAGTTTTTTTTCTGTTTTTTAAGAAAATAGAATGGCGCTCAATAAATAACCCAAATTGCTCTAGCTCTCCCCAGAACTGGATGTGGAGTCTGGAAAGTATCGTTATAAAAGGGACAACTTTCAACGTGCCTCTTCATTAACGATAAATTTTTTTACAACATTTCAGCAACATTGAGTCACCCTGGGTCTCAACTGCTCAAACTGAAATTTTGGGGTTGCCTTGTTGTGACTTATCACGTGCAAAGTACGAGGTCACAACAAGAAGCCAGGTCTCCAAGTGAACCACCCTGTGAACAACCCATCCCATTATTATAATTTTCATAACACCAAGGTGTGTCCATCGCAGTCTGTTTAAGTAAGTAAAACCTAGAAGGTCTTAAACACTCAAATCGGACCAATGTAAATAATTTTCCTTGTCAAACAACGATAAGCGCATGTCTTGTATTGTTGCTACCATCGTACGTGTAAGTACAACAAAAGTTGTACCATCACGATACGATACTCTGTGCGTAACCAAAAGGGTTGTACCACAAAGGATCTCTTTTGCGGTAAGCTTAGATGAAATTCACATTCCATCAGCACGCCAAAATTTTTTTGTCCCTTAATTGTTGAAGTATAAAATCTTGGCCAGATCTTCAAATATGTTTTTGCCTTTGTGCAAGTCTTTAACGTACGCTAATATGGATTTATTATGCTACGGTATTGTTGTACTAAGTACATCAGTATGTCTCGCCGTCTGTATTGAATAGGTACCTTTATATGAACGTTAACCTTTGTTGCCATCATAGGTGGGAACCTTATAAAATCTGCCGTCATAGATGGGAATCTCAGAATATCTACTAAATGCGATACGGGGAGCCCGTTATAATTACTCTGTGGGTTTTTGTCAGAAATGTCATAAATACCTAGTCTTTTGCACCTCCCTTCAATACTGGGCAACCCAGTTGTAATTCGTTCATTGTTATCCGTGAAGACGTTATAAAACTTACTTGCAAATCTTTTGATTTTGCAATCTTGTACGCTATACGTGAAGACGTTATAATACTCACCATGAATCGTGCGAACGAAATAATATCAAACCTTTATGTGTGAACTACTCAATGTAGTCCACACCCCTTTTTTGTAATCATTAATATGCCCGTGGACTTCCTGTCACAAGAACCCAGGAACTATCTACTATCTCAAAAGGACTAATCATACGCTTCACTCATGATTATGGGGCATCGTGTCGTGGGAGTTAAGTTGATGGACACAAAAACACCTAACTCGTTGTCTGGGAGACGAACAAAGAAAATCCCCAGGTTTGTGAGATTTGAGCAAGGGTCTGTCATTTCTCGCAAACAAGTAGGAGAATAAAACGACCCCTAATCTTCTGCCCAATACACGTAGAGGATTAGACTTTTATGTCAGTGTATTCTTTTGTCCAACACTACCAAATATTATTGTAATGTGCCAGGATGACTGCTGTAGACCTTGTTTCACCTCCACCCAGAGGTCGAATTTCGGAAATAGCCGAGTCCCCAGCAGTTTTCTTCGTTCAAATGTTCCCAACTATCACCCCTCCCCTTCCTCGAAATTATCCGTGAATGGGGATATATGCGTTACGCACTTGGCGTTTCGTTTGTCAAATGGGACAATCTTCATACGCGGATCCTTTCAACTTCCTACTCCTTTCCCAGTTGTCATTATTGTAATGTGCCAGGATGACTGCTGTAGACCTTGTTTCACCTCCACCCAGAGGTCGAATTTCGGAAATAGCCGAGTCCCCAGCAGTTTTCTTCGTTCAAATGTTCCCAATTATCACCCTCCCCCTTCCTCGAAATTATCCGTGAATGGGGATATATGCGTTACGCACTTGGCGTTTCGTTTGTCAAATGGGACAATCTTCATACGCGGATCCTTTCAACTTCCTACTCCTTTCCCACTTTGTTATAACTAATCTTGTACGCAATGTTTTGTTTTTCGAAAGTAGAAAAAATGCTACCGTATAGACGTGAGCATAGGTCATGGAAGACCAACTTCTTTCGAATGGGGAATTTTGTTATACGTACAATCCCTCAACCACGTATTCTTGGAAATGTATTTGGTAAAGAAAAAAAACCAAAAGGGGTTACACAGAACCTGTCCTTGAATACGTACCTTTGTAACATGTATTAGGAATTAGCCACATTTAGTTAGCTCTCTCTCTCTCTCTCTCTCCTCGTTTCTCTTAAATGTTTTTGGCACAAGTGCTGAAAGGGTAAGAGGATTTATTAGCCCTACAGCTCCATTGCCACGTCGCTTTTATTGCGGCGAGGGGGGAAGTGTTACGTTACAAGAATAAGGAATCGAGTCTTAAGTACCGTCATGTTTCGACAGTCAGCGAATCGAGCCCTAAAATACTGTTGCACCGCGGGACGGTAATGCGCAGGCGCATCACCCCTCCCGCGACCCACGGATCAGGAGACGCGCCGCACACCGCCATTCAAACCAGTCTTCAGCAAGCGAGCTTCCCGGGCCCACGTCCCGCGCGAACATGTGCGACACAAGTTCAGTTTCGCCGGTTGTGCACTTCCGGTGTCCGCATGGACGCTGCTGAGACCGGGAGAACAAGCGCGTAAAGCCGCTGTTGGCCCATAAACCAAACGTGAGTCAATTACCATGTTACCCTTTGTGTGCAATTAAATGTTTTGAAGCCCTAACCACGCGTGTAGAGAGCAGAGACTGACGTTCAAACTAACTTTCAGCTAGGATCGTTCCTCTTATGTATTATTGTGTCTCCTAGAATTGAATAAACTATTTATGTGATAACCTACCGTGTTTTGCTTGTCGAGAGAGGCCCTGGGGGGATGGAGAAGCGTGAAGTTCCGAACCACAAGCACTAGCCTTGAGGTTAAGAGAAAACCCTGCTTGCACCGAACCTGAGCTAGTTTTTATTTGGGGCAGATACAGCAACTAATTTGTATTAAATATGTGGGAGCTTTCTCCAACCCTGCCGATAGCATCAGCACGCACGCTGACGCTAACACGGCCTTTATTTTATAATTTAAATCTTCAATAGATAATGTAAGTACCAAATACATTCGTACAAGATATTTGCGATATCTTTTCATTAAAAAAACAATTATTCAATTTGGTTGGGTATTTTGGCCTCAAATCCAAATTTATTTTTTGTATGAAAAACGCCGCGCAACCGTTCCTCTTAATGCATCGCTTGGCTGATCTTTGTGCGAATACATTAGTTTTTATTACCCGGTACTTAATTTCTATGTAAACAACACAAGTTAAAAGAGATTTTTTACTACACAACATTTTTACTATTATTTTTATTTGAATATCTCAGTCTCAACTGTCTCAAGAGTCTCAACTGTCTAGAGCCTTCCTACTTTGTTAGGCGGGAAGAGAAGGAGATGGAGAGGAGGAAGGTTGGGAAGTACTGGCTAGTTGGCTACTCAGCCTAGTCACCCAACACGGCTAAAACCATTTCAAACCACGCTTCGATCCTGATTGGTGGTCTTTCACCATGGCGATACTGGGAGTATCTACATTCTACAACTCTGAAATTATTATTGATGAAAAGGCAAGTACGTAAAAATAAAAACTTGATAATTTTTTTCGATTATTACAATTTAATTCTAGCAATGACATCTAACTTATAAGTCGACACACATAACTTTGCAGTAGGGGGCGTCCCCACTGTCGATAAATGTATGGCTTTTAAAAATCGTTATTTTGTTAGTTCCTCTTATGATCGTCTGCGGGGTATTCGGTGCATAATCGATATTTTGACTGACCGTAACGAAGTTCCGTTTTAACTCTACCATTTGGTAGTTTATCTGTCTGTAAATTTGTTTTTTACGTTCCGGTTCCGGTTCAAGATGGTTTCAGTGTTGGATACTACCTTTTTCGTATATCGTCGTTCCTACTACGAACTGTCAAATAGTAAAAATCAATATTATGCTACCTAAGGACCTGAAGAAAGTTTGAAAAAAGAATTGTCATTGAGATGGTAACATTTTTATAACAAATAAACACATAAATGATTCTTTCTTTTCAAAAAATTATGATATTTAAGTGCATTCCTACTTACAAATCTTACGATTTCGGGGAAAATTTTGGTTTAGAATCATACTTTTTTGGACACGAAGTTTACCGTTCACAGAACTACTAGTTTAACCTATGTTTAATTATCAATATTTTTAACCGCCTTTAATTTAAGTATTTTCCAACTTTCTATAAAGCACGAACGTCTATGAAAAAACATATCGTCAACCACAGACAAAAATAATATTTGCTCTTCTTCTAGGCAACATCTGATAGAAGAGAGCATCAGAAGAAGAAGATTCCGTGGTCGAAATCTGAACCACGACATCACAAAAGCCAGTATTTACAGTGAATATCTCATTCAGAGTTTTCTGTCGCGATAGACCGGATTATTTAGAAGAAAACACTAAAAGTTTTTGAAGAAAAGTGGATTAACTCAGGGATCTAAATTAGGTCCTGTATTAAAATTTAAATAATTGTGATGGTGGTGAATATTATTGTGTTGACAATAGAAAATAATGCCTTTTGTATTGCGTTTATCGCCCTAAGACCTGAATTCACATTGCACGATGTGGAATAAAGAACAGAGTGCATGGATCTAACAGATGGTTTTCAATAATGTGTTCTGGTACCTACGCCATCCATGAGTTCTTAAAGTTGTTTAAGTTATTATTTCTATGGGAGTGAGAGAAGATGTGAGTCACTGCCGAGTGGGAGAAGTCGACTTGGTAGGTGCCTACTTACTGCCCACAAATATGGGTACGTTTGTTGAAACTACATTCCTATTCAAATTATTTATCATTTCTATTCAAATTTATTGTTAGATTCGTTATTGGATCTAGCTTTTCTGATTGCCATTTTATCTGCCATTAGTAGACATAGTACCTACAATGATATAAGACAGAAATTTATTTACTAATGTGATTACCGAGATTCTCAAGAGTCAAGAGACAGTAGGACTATTGCATCCTTAATTTGAAGTACGTTCTGAGTAGGCAAAGGAAGTAGAAAGAGGAAGAAAATACGACAGTAAAGGAGGTTGTTAGGTACCGGTTACTCGGTGACTATTCTGGTTACTTAACACTAATTTAACTAAGCATTCGTGTAAAGAAGTTGTCAGGCTCTGGTGAGTTGGAGAGAGAGGCGGCGTGAAAGAGGAAGGTTGCTAGGTTCCTGCATGGCTATTGAGATCTGGTCACTAAACAGGATTGTGACATTTTAAGCAGCGTTTCGATTCTGAATAATGGTCTCTCACCAGGGGGATACTGAGTACTGACAGTACCTAGGGCTCTGGAACATGCTGAAAACATGCTATATATTTTATATCAATTATACTTATTACTCAACATACCCCAATTGGGGATGCCATAGTCTCACTGGCTCCAGACGGGAGCAGTTAGGACTTTTGTGCGGTATTCATATAAAAAAGCCAAATACCCTGAAGTGAAACTTTGCAAATACCAATCGATTTTTTTAACATTGTAAATATCTCATTTAGAGTACTGACAGGGTAGAGTGGCTTATTTAGAAGAAAGCACAAAAATCATTTGTTGAAAAACGGATTAACTCAGGGATCTAAATTAGGTCCTGCATTAATATTCGAAAAAATTACTGTAGTACTAAAAATTATTGGGTTGACAAAAGAAAATAATACCTTTTGTTCAGGTTATGCCGGTTAATACCGGTCTATTATTACATTTAGTTAAGGTTATCATACAGAATTTCTAAACAGTAACTACGAGCAAATACGTAGATTTATGCGGAATACAATAAAAGTTTGATAATAATCAAACTAACTGAATATTATACTTAATGTAAAAGTTGTTTGGTATGAAAATTAGCGTCAAGGCCTTTCGGAGAATAATAAATAATGGTCAGTGTCATAAGAATGTATTAATTTGATAATCAATCAACCTAACCAAGAAACCCGGTACTGAAAACTAAATAGGTTTTGCAATAGCGGTACTGTAACCTCAAAGCTGATTTCAGGTATTTTTGTGTGGGCCGGACCTGAATTTGCAATGAATTCACTCGATGACAAAAGTGCAGTATTCCGTTGATAGATCTGTCGTAGCTTCTCACTATTTCTGATGAACGACGAATCTAACAAGATGTTGTCGTGGTGTTGCGTTAAAAGACCTCTACTATGAATCCAGAGATCGAAGGTTCAAATTCCGGTGTGTCGAAATAAATTTAATTGTAATAATATGAGCTCTTTCTCTTTACTCCTCTGTACTAACTAACCATCACGCCGTGTCCAGGACGGGCAGTCAGAGAATGGACCGCCAAAAAAACTCGGTCTCGGCACACACTTATTGCTTCATTCAGATTCATATATCGTCGTCATCTCATTAATACTCTTCTATAAGCAGTCCACAATGGAGTGTTGATAACAACCCTGATGTATGGCTGTCAGAGAAAAGAAGAAAATAGACTGAATTCTGTAGAAATAAGATGAGGCGTGTTTGTGGTAAAACCATGCACGATCGTGATAAAAATGGGAAGATTCGTGAAGAAAAAAGGCTGATGTGAGCAAAATGGATAAGAATAAGAAACGGATGCTTTTTTGCTTTGTGCATGAAGACTGGATAGACAAAGAAATAAGTTTAATGAGAATGTTAAATGAAGTAAATGGTGGAACAAGTGAAACAAATACTTGAGTCTGTTCGTGTCAACAGTCAGAATAACGGAAGAATTTGTTTAAGACGATGAAGCAAGGAGTGTGTGAAGAGAGTTGTGTGGCAGTCTATCCTCTCTGCCTATCCCTTTGGTAAACAGCGAATGCAATATACTGAATGTTAACCAGCGATTCCTACGCGTATTTAGAGCAAAAAATATAGATATCATTTTGCTGTCCTATGATATTTTTTTCAATCAAAAACAATAAAATGTTTTTTCCATCACACGTCGCAATTGAATGGTCGGCTTTAGCCTAGCGAGTCACGTGATAAGCACTCCTTCTCGTTCCAGTAGCACGACACACCGACGATCGCGTCGCGACATGTAGGAGTGTGATCAGTGGCGATTTGTGGTCGAAGAATATATTTTTTGTTTAAATTGGAAAAAAATATCATCGGACAGCAAAATGACATGTTCAGTTTTTACTCCAAATATATTCAAGAATCGACGGTTAAAATTCTTCGGATAAGTGTTGTTACACTCTGTATAGCTCGGCAAAATTCCTGGAATCTCCACCTTTTCAATTATGGGCAGAAAAAATACCTTTAATGTTATTTTGATCGTGCTATTATTAAATTTATCACACGGTCTTGAGTGCAGAATGTGTGGTATTATTGCTAAAAAAGACGGCTGACTCATGCCCCGCCAATTGAGTTAATTTCAAATAGATTAGGTACGCCACTATTTTTCTGGGAAATCGTGGATGGCGCAGCTATTACAATGTGTGGTTCAAAAAAGTATCAATAAAATTGCTGTGTGATAAAAGTGATGGAAATTAAACATATGTAAGCACTCACTTGAAAAATTTTGAATTTTTTTTAATAAGCGTAGTGCGATTTTGAAATGAGAAAATGCTTAGTTCCTATCGGGATATCATTTATCCAGCTTCTACCTCTCCCCAACCTTCACCTTGCTGGGAAAATTCTTGAAATTTGGAACAATGGCAAGAAAAATATCGAATATTCGAGTGCATTTGTTTTGAAACAGAAAAAGATTTGAAACAACTACCTTAGAAGCAAATTGTTGGTGTGTTTCGTATACGCAATCTCGTTTTCAAGTAAAAGGAAGGAATTTGACCATCTCGGAAGTACATAACGTCGTTTTGTACTAATTCGTGATTGGTTATTCCTTTTTATCGCACAAACTCCACATTTTATCACACAATTTCAGCAAACACCATTTTGTCTAGTTTCGTTTTTAGCATGTATTTCATTTCAAGTGCATCTAAAGCTAGAATTCGTAAGCAGTTTCGGATGCGGCGCGACGATAAGTACAAAATTTCGAAAAAATCGCTTAAATATTACCGAAATCTTTTGATAAAATTTGTACCTATCTTCTCAGAAATTATTACCATGACAAAAATTTAAATTCTAAAAAAATTTGAAAATCTGATGGTTTGTTCCTCTAAAACTCTAGAACGATGAGCTCGAGCGTTTTGAAAAATGCACAGCCTTTCTACCGGACTCTATGTCAACATATATTGCATAGATCAGTGATTCCCAAAGGGTCTCCCAAGGACCCCCAGGGGTCCACGGGAGACTCGACGGGGGTCCACGTAGACGTGATAAAAAAATGGGGGTCCACAAGTTGTATGTAGGGGTCCACGAAAATTTATCTGCAAGCTTATTCTCTATCTTTTATGGGATCGTGATAACGGATGTGATCTCCTATCAGATTTGTGTGATTTTTACATATTTACTGTAACATATTTTAGTTTGGATCGTTTTAACATGATTGCCTGCAAGAATGCATGATTATTTATTCATTTAATGTACGTTAATAAATCACACAAATCTGTCAGGAGATCCCACAAAAGATAGAGAATAAGCTTGCTGGTTTCGATGCTAAAGAACAAAAATGTTGGCTCTGCTTTACCTGTAGGCAGATAGTACACTAGTATTTCGGTGAAAAATTGTCATTTTGAGACCCATCCCGTGCCCATATCCCATCCCGCCCCCCATCTCATATCACATTACCCCTCTCCCCCGTTGTGACAGACCACAACTCTAGCGTTATATTCAATATTCAGTAAAACGCGTGTTGAGTTTTGGGATTATGGTAGAAATGTTGCAGCAGGGGGTCCACCGAACCAAGTAAAATTTTGAAAGTGGTCCACGAGAAAAAAAAGTTTGGGAACCTCTGGCATAGATAAACATATTTTCAAGACGAAATGTTAATTTCACAAAGAAGTATGGTAAATACGTTAATACAAGTACGTTAAAATTTAACGTGGAATAGTAACGTCTACTTAATTAGTAACAACATTTCTTCATCGAAAACCAATGTTCGCGAACCCTTGCACCGCAGTGGGAGGGTCAATTCGTATGTCCGTCACTCTTGGACACATTGAACCTAGATTCCATCCCTAATACCCTTTTCCTTTACAGATCTTCCTATCCTTCCTTTCTATAAAAATACCCTCCACTTAGCATCCCCAAAGATGACATAGGCCCTGAGGGATTACTTTTTACTCGGGGCCTTCTGTGTGAAACAAATGTAAAAAAAAAGAAATCACCAAAATGTTTTAGTGATTTTAATGCCTATGTTTCGCGTTTTTGTGTGCACTTCCTTACATTATCATAGTTTCAAAAGTCATTGAAGTATTTTTGTGATTTTGTTATAACAATTTTTGGTCAGACTAATTTGGTATTAAATGCACTTAGTGATTAGTGACTATTATGGTGCTCAGTTAGCTATAAACAACGTGTTATTCGACGTAGCAAATTACTAAATAGGAAGATTGGGTGTTTTAACTCAGTTTTGACAAAAATGTCTCTTAATGACTTCTGGCAGTAAAAAAATATATATCGCTGGCGGAGCACTGACACTCGTGTCTTAAAAATTCCTGGAATTATTTTGAACCGGCCTTGGTTTAGTTTAGGCCGTTTGAATCTCCTACCAGCAACATTCCTCTCATAGTGTTTCGAGATAGTACCGGATTCTTCATACTACAGGTGGGGAAACCCTGATAAGACGATGCATAAAGCGATAACCCGCTTATATCGATTCAGTCGTTGGTTCTGCCAGTCTGGTGTTGTTATGCTTGATGAACATTACAAAAACAACGTTACTGCTGATAGTGCTGATGCCAAGTCGCAGTAAAACAGTTAATCAGGTGCTGTATAAAAAGGGTTATTTGTGTATGTGTACAATCATAGTTTACTAAAACAAAGGGAGATTCAGGTCTTAGGGCAACGAACGCGGTACAAAAGGCATCATTTTCTATTTACAACTAAATTCTATTCTAATGTAAAATATTTTTTTAAGACAGGACCTAATTTAGATTCTTGTGGTAATTCGTTTTTCTTAAATTATTTTCATTGTTTTCTTTAAAAGATAATAGAATCAAAGGAAGATATGGCACGAACGCGCGCTGATGGTTGCAAAGCTACGATAAAGTGGCCAACTAATGTTACCTATGCGTTTGGTGTAAAAGTAGAGACAAAGGCGGGGCGCCTTTGTACATAGATGCGATTTGCAGTAGTGTGAGTAATGTTGGCGACACCCGTTGTTTGCATTTTCATACTACATTAAATTTGATTTGTGGCCCATCTCCCGTGTTTCTATTATCTATGTTGTCGACACGACAGAATGCAAAAAATGCGAAATTAATTTTCTAATCAATTACTTTACCTGATATATTTCGAATCGACGTTTGAAATATGAAAAATCAAGATAATTACAATACTGTTTAATTAATTTCACTACAATCAGTGTATTTGGGTATGTATTTACATCACAGAATAACTGTATTCCTTTCCAAGGCCAGCAAGTCCAAATATGGGCTAGCTTTAGTAACATAGTATTCTAACAATGCTCTCCACCCCATAATAGCAGTATTAAATTATTCTGTTGAAACATTCGAGCAGTTACAGCACTTGCATTACCCGGCCTGCCACAGTGAACCCTGCCCAGTGACCACTGATAACTTGACTAGTTCCCAGGGATCAGTGACAATTATAGAAACAATGCAGCGTGACTGTCGACTGCTGACTACTGAACTGACTACCGACTACTAACTGTTGCGTGGTGTATTTCCTGTGACAGGTTTGGGCAGACGGACGTGATGCAACGTCTCGAGGAATGAACAGATTGCAGCTATGTATCGAATGAAAAATTCCCCGTATTTGTGGCAGAATCAAAACAGAACTTTTTAGATGTCGTGCTATTTGATTATATCGATTTGCCGAAGGCATTAAATCGAACATTTCCAAAAAGGCTTGAGTATCTAAACGCTCTAACTCTGGAAGCAGACTTGATCAGCGTATGGTGGACTTGTTCATAAATATTTAAAGAAATCTCATAAAATCAGAAAATCATTAGCAAATAATGCCAAATGGAATATCTATAGTCCAGCCAATATTTATTTATTTATTGATATACGCCTATTAAGGCTTTTACATATATATATATATATATATATATATATAACATATTTATGAAATTATACTTATAAATAGTGCAGGAAACAACTGTTTAAGACAATTGCACAAAAATAATTATAAAGTAAAAACATTATTGAATTAGATCCACACAGTATGTAGGTACCAAATATTTTAAAAAAATATTTAAAATATAAAAATCCAAAAAAGCTTTTTTCTTTATGCAGACAAAATACAAATAAATAGCTTTATCAAGGTATTCCCATACTTGATAAAAAATACTTCAATAAAGTATGCTTATATATTGAAATTGATGGACTAAATATATCAACAACATCTGAGTATTTGTTTCCTAGCTGTTGAATCCGTCGCATAGGAGTGTAATATAACACAAAGATGGAAAGTCCTTACAATCGGGTAGTTTTGAATTATTGATCTGTCATTTTTGGGTTTCCGCAGTGACGTAAAAAGTCAAGTCTTCAATCTCGGCGCATCCCGCGCCACCGCGCAAAAACATAAAATTTAGGCACCGGTTTTCTTATGGTTTGGTTTATGCCATGTATTTAAAAAAAATAAACGTCTCTCGAAAAAAGTATGCAAGTAGAGTAAATTTGCTATAATTTGAGCACAAAATAAGCTATATAGATACGGCGATTCCCGAGATACACCCCATAGTTAAAAGATATTTGACATAATTGCATTTTTTAATATATCGCTGTTTTTTAAAAGTTGTGTCTCGAAAATTGTAGTACCCGTATGTTTATCTTGTGCTCTAAGTGTAGCAATTTACTTTACTTTCAGGCGAAAACAAAAACAAATAAGTAAATTTTGCTGTTTTTGGTTGACAACTTGGTTTTTACGTTGCGGCAACCCAAATGATATAACAAAAATTTGGTTAGCTACCCGAACTTGTGCAAGGAATTTTGCTATAAGTGGAACGTTTGCGCGGCCCTTTTTGGCCCGTTTCATACAAATATTAATTCTGGATTTGAGATCAAAATACCCAACCAAAATGAAAAATTATTCTTGTAATCAAAAGGTGTATCAAATATAAAGCACGGATGTGAGCTACTTTATTTATTTTTGCTTTAAATTATAAGATATAGGCCTTAAAGATTTTAGAGGCAACTTGGGCAATTATTTGTGAGTAAATGAAAAACATAAAAAATATAATTTTACTATATTTATCATAAAAATATAACGAAATATAAAATAAAAAATAAAAATAAAAAAATTTTGATAGGTGTAAATTTCAAATACAAATTACCTATTGACGGCGGAACAAAAATTTGTCGTTTGTACTTATTTACTACCCAAAAAAATGCATTTTTAACAATGTTTTATTTTTTATTTTATTTTTCATTGTATTTGTAAAATAAACAGATATCCTAGTGGAAACTATCTAGACGCAGACCGAGAAAGAAGTAAACAACTGACTGCGTGAAAGAGGATTGGAGCAGGTTGGATTAGGTTAGGTTGAGTGACTGTTTAGTTATTGTGACTAGAGCCGACGATGAACACGAGACGTAGCTCCGTGAAGATGATGATTAACGATTATTAATTTAGTATCAAGATCTAGTAGAAAGACACCAATAAAATACTGCCATTTCAAGATGAATTTAATGTTAATATTTTGCGGTTCCAAAAATAATTAAATAAGTTCGATTTTTTTAACCATTTTCAGCCATATCATTTTACGTGTCTATTTCTTCCTCTTGGCTGGCTCACAACTGATGAATAAAGTAACAAAATACTTCGATAATTCCCTAAACATTTCCAAAAACCAATACATGACGTATTCAAAGGAGCATGCCTAGTGGATAATAGTCTAATAACTATTACATTACAACCAATCTAAACGGCCATCTAAGTTTAACGTAATAAAGGTTCATTGATTTTAGTCTTGTATTATTTCCTGAACTCTGTGCACTGATTTATCTAGGGCGAATATCACACTCACTTTCCCTTTCACCGATGATGATAATTTTGCCTGTACGTCTCGATAGCCTCTGGCCATTGCTGACCTTTAGGTCTGAAGTTATGCACTCACGACTGTACGAAGTGGTATGTTTTGTTCATGACTATAATGTAATCGAGAGGAAGTAAGGTGTGTTCTGTGTTATGTGGGTGAGGTATTGCGCTGAGTCTGAAAACTACTTCTTGGTACGAAGCCAAACACAGCCTAGAGCATGATGCCTTTTGAAGTCTAAATAAAGCACAGCTTTTACTGGTGTTGATGTTTGGCAAATTGTGTAATAAAACACTATATTTAAGTAATTAATTGGGTACATTCGCTTGATGCACTGAGGCGATTGCTAGTGCCGCCACTTTTTCTGATATGGCTTTCACAGGGCTAGTAACTGTTAGAGGTCTACTCATGTGAATTTGACTCAATTAATTGGAAATAAATTGGCTTTGATTTTTTTCATTTAATATAATAATAAGGGCGTTGAACATGTTAACAATCCGTAAGGTAGGCGAATTTGGTGGTTATTTGTACACTAACATTGGCCCTACTAATAAACGTGATTTAAATTTTACTTAACTGATGAACAACCATTTCCAATACATTAATCGTTGTTCATCAGTTGTACAAAATTGAAAACACGTTTATTAGGAAAGGGGGTAGTATGTGGTAATAATATGATTTTGTGTCAACTTCAATGCATGTCAAAAGCCATGTCCTTAAAAGAAAGTTCAAGAGGGTTTTCACTGGGAGCCTGGAGATCTCCTGATTCGATGTGATCTTACAAACAAGACGAACTTTAATCAATACGTGCCATATTCTTTTCTAATGATTTCATGATGAATGATTTAATTAGAGACAGGTGCCTACTGTTGAAAGAAAAATGGGACGTTTTGACTCATTTTTCGACAGTTAAAAAAATATTTCAATGATCCATGACTCATGAAGGATACGATGGTGCGAGTCAAAAACAATTGCGTTCGCCTGGAAATTCTAAGCAGAAAAAATCTGGGCAAATTTCATGAGGCCAGACCTTACCGATCGCAAATTTTCCACACACAAATTTTCTACATTTTATTGAAATAATTAATCTATGTTTGTATGGTGGAGATTTTATTTTTCCTGATTTCATTACGGATTAGTTTTTCTGTATCATAGTTATTATTTTTTTAAAGGTGCTACCGAAAAAAAGACTGAATAACATTTTAAACATTTTCGGTTTTACGGCTTCTTTCTTGCTTCAATATCTAAAGGACAGGTACTAAGAACGCAATTTCGCTGAATTGTTCGCGGCTGAAGCGGGTAGTAATAGAATGTCCTGATGATAGCCAATCTCTGTTAGGACACCGCAAGAAGAGGAAGCTTTCCTGGCACTGTCTCCAGGGCTTGATAATTCCATAGATTCAAATACCAATTCTATATTCACCAGTTCATTTTCGTTTCAAATCATATTTATGTTTTGTAATGTACCACGTATATCATCATACATAAGTTATAAACTCTATAATATTATTTTTCACTCCTACACCAAACTCAAGAGCTAGTTCTCTTCATTGGCGTATAACTACTTAAAAATACGTAAACCGCTATTTCTTCTTACGCCATTGTAGTATGCATTATTGTAATAATATTATATTTAAAAAATAAAAATATAAACGATTATCGATGCACATATTATGCACATGCACTTTATCAGGACCTGTACTGACTTCAACGAACTCAAGAAGCTAGTGTCCTCCAATAAGCCGATTTATAGAATTTACTGTGTGACAACCGGCGACTGCTATCATCTGGATGAAGGACTCTCTAAAGACCACTGACGAAGCGACAGAGTTCAACAGAGGGCGATAGGGTTTTGATTAGATTCTATAATGATACAATAATGGTATTCAATTGGAGGACAAAACTCGTCAGCGGTAGCAGCAAAATGAGAGATTTTTACTACAAGGCGTAATTTTTATTCATATTTATATTTCAGTACCTAACTGTTGATATATATTTTTTTCATTAGCTCCACACAGCAGGCTCCGAGGAAAATAAATCCCTTGGGGTCTATGTCATCATTGAAGAAATGGCTTCATCATGCTTAAAGGAGGATCTTCTTAGGGAAAAGAAGGAGATGAAGTTCTAAGAATGAAAAAGGTATGAGGTGGGTAGAAATCTTACGATCAATATTTCCAGAAGTCCATGAATCTATCCCTCCCACTGTGGTGCTAGGCGATGGATCGAGAAATTTCGGCTGGAGAGTTCAAAAAGTCTCCCTCAACCAGTCTCTCCCGATCCGGCTCGTCATGCAGTAAGCAGCAAACGCATCCGCCGCCAAGATCTAGACAAACCACACCCCATGAACCCGGGCATTTCTGCTCAAGTCACTTGGGGTGACCTATGGCTGAGGTGTTGGATTGTTTGCAAAGATGTATTATTATGTAAATCAACGCACTCTACAAAATCAACGTTTTGGCATATCTCTACGCCTCGGAAAGACTATCGCGGAAGCCAGCCAGCCAGCAGCCATCAGCATAATTCCTCAGGATAGCATGGAGCCATGAACATAGTCTGAATCCTACACACATCATCAAAAAACAGTTGCTAATCGCCAATAATCCAATCACATCTATTTCTGGTACTCACCCGGAACGGTCTCGTCGTTGAAGGTGATCTGAATGGTGTGCGTGGCGGTGCGGTGCGGTGTGAAGGAGGCCAGGAACCTCTGACCCCCGAGCGCCCTGACCGCCGAGGTCACGCGGCCCCCGTTCACCAGGATCTCCAGGTTTCCTGACCCTGCCCGGGAACCGTCGACTGGAAAAAATACAACATTTAGATTAGGTTAGGGCACTGGCAACTAGAAAAAGATTAAAACTCTACAAACGTTCTTTGAGATACACAGCTTCTAGAGATCTCTCAAAAAAATTTAATTAAAAAATATAAAAAAATATTATTTTCATAATGGCACTTAAAATGAACATCTAATTGCCTTTTTTTTACCCAAGCCCTTATTGATTTTTGAGTAAAATGTCGAAAATTATAAGTGATTATTAATAACCCTTAAAAATATTTATGATTAAGTTCATCCAATTGATGTTAAATCGAATGATGGGTTAAAATATTAAATAGCAGCAACACCATAATATAATGTGCTTTTCAATAAATATGAGAGCAGAAAAATGACTGATGGGTCAAAAATATATGCAGACAAATCTGTATATGTACAAATCTGAAAATCTATATCTTAATATATATATTTCTTCTGTCCGTGTGTATGTCACTGAACTACTCCTAAACGGCTGGACCGATTTTGATGAATTTTTTTTGTGTGGGTTCAAGGGGATTCGAGAATGGTTTAGATTCACAATTTGGTCCACTGGAAAATGTTCTTTTAATTAATTTTTTTTTTCTAAGGAGTTGTTGATATTGGAATGTTTTACATTGGATCCGGCAGACTGCGCTACCATCGCAGTATCGAATATTCAATATTATTCTATTTTAACTTTAGTTTGTCCCGACAGTTGTGTACAGGACAACGTCTGTCGGGTCCGCTATAAATAAATAAAATAAATGGTGGAACATTCCAGAACACTCTCGAATGTTGTTCTGAGCGAAGCCGGGTAACCCGCTAGTATTTACATATAAACTAATGTGTTTGCTTGCTTGTTTGCATGTAATAGTATGCTTGTATTTTTTGTATGTATGTATATAGTATGTATGCTGTTTAGGTACTGCTACATTAAGCTTATTATTAGTAGGAAATGTTTGAAACTTTCAAAATATCTTCTTCCCATCCTCAAGAAGGTTTCTGGATTACTACAACCACATGACAATACATCTGAAAAGTTTTTTAATCATTACAAAAACTCTTACAACACTGTCAAAAATGTCACAATTTGAGAATGACATTTTGCAAACTGTCGATTGTTCAATCAAAATTCAATTTTCGAATAAACTCTTTAAATTAATGAATTTATTTCTTACTCATCTACGATACTAACCAAAATCGAATACTTTTGATCTAATCAAGAATTATAGTATTTTAAATAGGTACCTTTTTTTACATTAACTCCACACAGGAGGCCCTGAGGAAAATAACTTCCCTCAGGGCCTATGTCATCTGGGACGCTGTGGAGGGTCTTTTTGAGGAGTACCTATGTTATGTAACAAATTTGATTGATTGTTCTTATAATATATAAAAACGAATGTTTGTAATATTCAATCTGTTAACCTCACCTGCCATAACAGAGGTGGCGTTAACCTAGCATGGCGGGTGAAATAATACTAAAAATGTACATTTTTCACGAAAAGGGGATTCGCGGTACGGGGGAGAGGGAGAGGCGAATGGGGAAGGGGAACGGGATGAATGGGAAAGGACACGCAGAGAGAAACCATTTATTTATTTAAGTGGCATTGCAACGTATGCCGGAAACTTTCTAGTATATAAAAAAAGACTTACTCTCAAATTCCACTGGTTCGCCGACGACTCCATTGGGTATCTTCTTTACAATTACTGACTTGGCACCTCCTTTCTCCAGGGGAGAAGATGAAGCCAGTTGACTTCTACAAACAAAATCAAAGGCTTAATAACGTGTTCCTTAATGGTTCGTTTGCAAGCTGGCCAATATAATGCAATGGATCTTTAAGATCGAAAACTAAAGATGGTCTGACGGTGTAGAGACAGTAATTCAGCAAAACTCACGTACGCAAAATTCACGTAATGCTTGGTCAAAACAGTTTTTATCGATGTACCACAATTTCAATTAGAGGGACTTGTGAGTTTTGATTCTATACTCCTAGATCCGTCTTGAGTGGATCAGTTGATTGCAAAATTACGAACAATTTACTAAAAATAGGTACCTAATGTATTAATTTTCAATGATGTGTGTGTATATATGTGTTTTAAGCGCACTTGAAGTGAAGTGATACAAAACTGCGCTATACAAATGTAATGTTATTATTATAACTTACTTGAATCTGTTGTGTGTGGCATCGGTCTCGTAGTGCCCACTGGCCCCCCCAGTCTGGGGGGGCCTATTTGATAAAAAAGACTGCTGTGCTGAAGATGTTACAAATTGACTGCGCGACTCTGTGATGTTCTTGGTCTAGAAATAATGAAGAAATAAATCAAAGAAAGAGAAAAAAAATCTATCAAGGTATCCTAAAAATATTTGGATTTGGTTCAGCACTCAAAAATGGCCTACTCCGGACTTCTTTCATTGAAAACCTTAAACATTTTCCTACTAATACTTGTATAAAATGTACAGATAAATTGTCACTGCGTTGGCAGACTACAAAGTTTGCAATTTTGAGTGCTGACCTTACATCGCATTAAAAAAACTAGATATTTTGATTTAAGAATCTTTTTGCACAAATTCCAAATCCAGAGTTTTGAAACCGAATGCACTCCCGTTATGTACTATATTATTCTAATGTCTGCTTACAAAACTGTTTTCCTCCTCCCCAGCCAGTTCATCCAGGCGTCTGTTGAACGAGTCCCTGCTGGTGTCTGCAAAGCGGCTATAGTGGGTGCTCCTGTTGAGTTGGGTGTTCCGCAAGGTCTCTGCATCCTGCCTACCGGGGGATATTTCGGCTCGAGTGTGATCCAACCCGGTGCTGAGACTCTGTTCCGTGAGGTTCGCCAAGGACTCCAAACTGGGGGCAAGGACATAAATATTATTAACCCAATGAATTGCTGGCGAACGAGGTATACCAATAGTTTTAAATCCATCAGTAATAAGATTTATATAACTAGACGGCCTTAGTGGACGTGACATAGAGCAAAGAGGGACGTTAGCCAACCACCAAAGTAGGAAGAAGGGTAATAGTGAAACCTATACTGTGGCTGGGCGGTATGAAAGCGAATACAGCCACTTTATGCATAAGAACTGAAAGTAAGATAGATTTGGAATTCACGATTTCAATAGAAAATTTGTAACAAAGTAGAAAATTGCAAAGATGAAATTAACTTTTACCAAAAGAGGTGTTTTGAGGAAATTTATGGAATTCACGGGTTCAATAAATATCAAATTTGTAGGTACACTCGTAATAACGACAAAAATAAGGAAATATGAATTTTACCTGTTAGCGCTCATGAGGTGGCGAGTCTTGGCGATTGCATCCCAAGAGTCTCTCCTTGCAGGGCTTCTCCCGGCAGACACCTTCATGTTGGAGCTGTGATCAACTCCCGACTGGGTGTCTACTGCGAATAGAAAACATTTAACCACATTAGTATATTTTCTACAGTAGTGCCATCCGGATTTTTAGAGGACTCTCGGAAAACCCCTGAAAAAACGTGATATTTCAGCCAATTTTCGACATCAATATTAATCTTTCAATCTCCATTAATCAAATCGGAATCATCCCAGTCACTAAGATCGTGTTATGATTATGTATTCATGTAGTTTAAGTAATGTCAGGGAAAGGGTGTTTATCCATTTTCATTCAGCATTATTTTAGATGTTATAGACCTGAACAATTTTTTACCACATTTTTTTTCCATTGAATAATTTGTTTTTGAATCTTCAGTTCGAGTGTTGTTGTTTTTTATGTAATATCTTTACACGATAGTTGAACATTTTTACTATTGACAATGGATATTAAAGTTATTGTTTAATTTGGAAACAGCTTATGAACCGAAACCCATTTTCCCTTCTCCTTCCTTGAAAATCCTTTACTAGAACAAGAAGATGTTGCCTACCTCCAATGCACAATATTATTCTACAAAGTCGAAAGTTATTTTAAAATTAATTAAGTCGGTTCGAAAATCGACGTGAAGTTGATCACATCTCGCTCTAGAAATCTGGCTTAAAAATCATAAAATACTGATTACTATTACAAAAAGTGCCTGGAAAGTGTAATCACTTTTGCCATCATGGTGGAAAACCAGCTTCATCAATATTTGGATCCAAGCAGCCTATGAACACAGTAAAGGTAGGGGCTTTCTCCTTTCAACTTGCCATTTTCTGTGACTTGATTTTAAAGAACACAATCAATTGTCTTGCATCACACAAAAAAACAAAGATTTGTAATCCACCTCTCGTGTGTCACGATTCGTTGACAGTTATACTTACTAGTACTCGAGGCGTTGTATGAGTAACCACCGCTCGGACTTGAACGGCCAACTCCTTTTGAACCTCCGTAAACTGGACTTCCCGTTCTGAAACAGAAAAAAAATAACTCTCACATGAGGTCTCTAAAACGGAAGCCGGCACCTATAATAATAGTCAAATGTTCTGAATGTGCTATACCTCATGCAAACACTAACCTGTTTATTGGACTTGCAGTTCTTCCGATTGGACTGGTAGTCCTGTACAGATCAGGTCTTGTTGACTCCGAAAATCGGTTTCCAATAGGACTTGCAGTAATATTACGAGGGCTTTCCGATCTATACTTGGACGTCGTGATGTTGTCTTGTGACTTAATGACCCTTGTAACAAAACTGGAGTCTGTGGTATCAAAACTGGACGAGTTTTTAAGTTCGTAACTGTCGTTGAAAGACGATTTGTAAGTATTTGAATCGTCCAACCTCGATGTTGAATCTCGTGAGATTTTCTTGTTGTAATCTTGGCCCAGACTGGATTTATTATAATCAGTGCTAAGACTAGATTTGTTGTAATCTTGGCTCACATTGGTATTGTAATCAGTGCTTAAACTAGATTTTTTGTAATCTTGGCTCAGATTAGATTTGTTGTAATCAGTGCTCAGACTAGATTTGTTGTAATCCTGGCTCGACTTGTTGTAATCTTGGCTTGACTTGACGTAATCATGGCTCAGGCTTGACTTGTTGTAATCTTGGCTCAGACTAGATTTGTTGAAATCGTGACTCAAATTTGACTTGCTGTAATCTTGGCTCAGATTTGAGCCATTCAGAGGACTGCTTTCACGGTACCTGCCAGCTATAAAAAAACCATCATCAATTAAAATTCATAAATGATGCAAAAAAACTAAAATATTGTAAGTGTGTATAAAGAACATTGAAATGTTCGAAAACGAAATTTTTTACCTGGACTACTGACTCTGACAGGACTTTCCCTAGTTTTGGAAGATTTGCTCTTGTGTGAACCAACCCTCATCATAAAAGGGGATCCTTTCACATCATATCCATTGTAGTACACGTAAATCTGTAATGAAGAAATTATAAATTAATTGAATTATCAAGTAGAAACAAAAATGATATTTTCATCTGCAAAGATATCAAATGTTTGGTAGCAATTTAAAATTAATTTTAATGTTAACCCTCCGATGGCCAATATGGCCTAGCCAGACCATTTTGATTTTTTGAAGTGATTTTTTTCCGTCGATTTTTCGGTAAGTGATTTCAAAATACTGGTAATCGGACAACTCAGCAATGAGCAACTTAATGAGTTCTTTGGAAAGTCATTAAAAATGAAGAAAAAACAACTTGGTTAGTTTATATTACATTAGGTAACGGGAATTTTTATTTTCTTCACTTTTAAGGACTTTTCAAAGAGGTGTTGAAATGCCACTCTGTTGAATTGTCTTTGTTGGATCCCAAAATACATCGAATGGTGCTATGGCCGATGAGTTTGCGTTTAGTTGGTAGTTTGATTTAGTTTTTTTGTATGATTTTTTTTTTCATTTTGGGGAGGCTGTGCCCCCTTTTTTTACGAAAAGTGAAGAAAAGTAGAACCGCCACCGATCTCTTCCCAAATTGATCCGTTGCTTCTGTTGTAATTACATTAAAATAAATGTTCTTACTCTGTGTTTCCCATTGTCCTTGGGCATGAAGGACACCCTGTACGAGTGTGTGTCTAGTTTCTCCACGGCGCACATGATGCTCCGCTTGTCGTGCACGATGTCCACGGACACCTCCCCCTTGTGCAGGGGGCCGCAGCCCGAGGTGTCCAGCAGGAAGTAGTGGGCCTTGTGTGCCACGGCCCCCTCCAGGCCGGACACCTCTACGCCGGCAGGGTCAAACACGTCGCAGGTGAAGGGGCCACCCTGATTAAAAAAATAATTTATCATTGTTTTATTCCGCGTGACACTAAAAAGTGGAGTTAGCAAAGAAAGGTTTTTTTCGTTGCCAAATATTTCAATATATCTCGTGGCCCAAGGGTTGTGGCGCCAAGTGGCGTATATATTCCAAAAATAGAACATTGTCAGTTGCTTGTTAGTGTGCTTACGTTATCGAGCGGGGAGGAGGGTAAAAAGGCAATAAACGTTTGTCCCTTATCAAATAATGCTGTAGCTATTTTTTTTTTTTTTTTTTTAAATATGAGACACACAATATACCTACGTATTGTAAATGTCTGTTTCCTCTAAAGTACCTTTTTTTCCTTTAGAGGAAACAGACATTCTTGTATTGTGTGTTTCATCTTGTCTCACCATTATTTAATGTGTAAGAAAGAGCTGCAGCATTATTGTGATAAGAAACATATTTTTATTGCCTTTTTGTACCGTCGCCGTTCCTTACACGTAGGAATATCAAAAGCGTCTAATGAAATATATCACACTAGCCTAACATATCTGCTTACTTTATCTGAAGTGCGGATTTAGTTACGATTTTTTTTTACTTGAATATTCTTCCCCTGGTAAGTAATAGATATTTCCCAGGTTCCAGGTTCGTCTGGCTGGAAGATGGCTGAGCTGGTGTCGTCCACTGTCTGCAGGGGGCACCGCATCGCCCTGCCCGAGGGGCTGTGCGCCGTTACCATTATGTCCTCGCGCCGTGGAGCCCCTGAAATAACAAACAATACGATGCAAAAAAATAACAAATTATATGGGACATTATTTACTTTGCAGTATCTCGAAATTCCGGGCATATTTTTTCATTTGTGCCCTGCTAACCATTGGAGCGTTTTTGGCCACATATTGGCCAATTTGCAAACATTCTCGAGCGTTCGCTGACCAAAATGTGGCCTATTTGAAGATAAATTTTAATATACTTAATGGAACTCAAAAGTTCCCGCGCACTGTGTACTTCAATCATGTAGAATGTAGCTGTGACCCTTTTCCAAACTTAGTATAAAAAAAACAGATATAATTTCGAACACAGCTTTAGAAAAAACATTACCTGTAGCGTTAACAAGGACTTCGACCAAACTTCCTAGAGCACAGGGGGCCATTCCTGGGGGCGCCACTGTCACCAGGCGGGGGAGCACTCGGAAGAAGAATCGATTGTCCACCCTGGGGAAAAGAATTCAATTGGAGATTGTAAATAAATTTTCATCAACATCAGAAATGTAACCGTTCCGCGATTTTTCGTCATTCAGCTGTTGAAAAATTCAATCCGGTATCGGTTCATCTTAGCTTCCCACGAGGCCTCCATTTTTTTATAATACAAAAAGTTTATCAAGTGAGGTAATAAAATACATTTTGATGGAATATATAAATTTGGTAATGACCTTATAATAAAATTTAAAAAATAATATTAAAATCGGCATATATTTTGTGAATTTGAATTTTGTGTAGTTTTTATCATTGTTGCGTGTGTTAACGTGTATTTGTGTTTTGTTCTTTTATGATATAACAATTAGTAAATATTGTTTTATTGCCATTTTTTGATTTTGTATCAAAAATTATTTTTGTTTTTCTCAATTTTTATTTTATGTGTAAGACTGTTCAATGCTTTTATAGCATGGTCTTTGTGGTGTCTTTGTCCAAAGCTTGTGATTACCGTCAGAATTTTTATGTTTTATTTGTACGCTTGTCTAACTGGTCTGTCAGTGATATTTTGCGTTTGTTGAAATTTGTTTTTTTGTTCAAAAATGTAGTTTAGTAATGTTTTTACGTATAATTGGCGTATATCTAGTATGTCAATATTGTTGAATATTTGGTTTGAATCAGTCAGTTTACGTTTTTTTAGTATTACCTTTAGGATGGTTTAAAATACATTTCTTGTTTACGCAAACATATTTTTTAAAATAATACAAACAAACTATTTTGAACATGTTTAAAAACGATATTTGTTTATTTATCGACCAATAAAATACGAACAATGTTTACAATTTTAGAACAAATTTGCTGGCTATTTCCAGATGTTTTAATGTTGGGTTGACTGAAACAAGAAACACACGCAAAAATATCGCAACAAACTGTTTACAATATTTCTTTACTCACGAGGCAAATATGTTTACAAAATCAGAGCGATTAAATCATAGTTATGCGATGAAGTAATGGAGGCACATTCTCCGGTATAATAAATTGCAAATGATAACGACACTACTTGCGTAACATTATAACAGTAATTACTGGAATTATGTTGTGTTAAATATTTTAATCTTTTGATCGTACGCGAAAATTTCATAAAAAAAACATTGTAGGGGCGTAACAGCAACGAGGATTGATAAATAACTTTATGTAATCATGTAACCAATCCTAATCGATGAAGAAATTGCTAGCAACTAGTCTTTTCGTAATGCACCTACCTACAAATGTCTAAAAACATTTATAAATATTGAGAATGATGTTTATCCTAAAAACAGGTAAAAACTTAATGAACTCTGAACAATATATATTTTTTTAATAATCCGAAGAAAGGCTAAACTTTTGAAAACCGACATTGTTTATCCAATTCTTGGTGAAGGTCTGCTTTCGATCTTTTCGTGGCTCCTTCCTTTGTTTTTGAACTTGTTTATCTTGAAGATCCGATAATTTTTAGAGTAGCTTTAGGGTTGTAAAGCTGCCAAGCGAAATTCTGCCCGTAAAATTAAATTATTATTTATTTGATGTTTAGAATTGTGAAAATAACAGACTTGAAGATAGAAAATATTGAATAAAATAAGCAAACTGCTTATAAACTGAAGGAAAGTATGGTTACTCATAATAGGTAATCCTTGTAGTAAGTGTGAAATTTGATTTCTAACTCAAATAGAAAAAATATATAAGTTCTTATACATACAGAAAATGGATCAGACAGAATTTAAGTGAGCTATAAACTCGAAAATCCATTTGATAATTAAACGATTTTGGTTTATAGCTAGTAAATGCCAGATGAGCAATGAAAATCGTGATTAAATTAGAACTTCAATAGAAGAGACCCAGAGACAGTCCGGAAAACAACTCTGGAAGGTCCGAGGACTGAGAAAAAAAGCCAGCGATCAAATCCGGCGGAGAAAACTAAACATTACCCTGGGATGTAGCGCAGTGATGTAAAATATGTAAAATAACTGGTTGAGGAATAATGGCATAATGCAAGGTTGGTAGTTCATACCTGACATCATCTACGTCCAGTACGATCTCGTGCATTCCCATCTTGTCTGGTGTGAAGGTGCCGTGCCCTCTCTCCTGAAGTCTTACGGGATGAATCTGATCAGCTGGGGTCACGATGTATGCCTTGATCTGCGAATACTCCAGCTCTTTGGACAGGATATCAATGCGAAAGTTCATCTGGAAGATAAATGGAGATTTAAGAATGAATCGTGATGGGAAGACAACGACTACTAAGAGCTGTACGAGAAAAATGTGGAACCATTTATTTGCTTGGATAGCCTTTTTCTGGAGAAGCTAAGTAACCTCAATTGGGTAATAATTGTTTGCCTACAGAGTATCCTAGAAAGCTTTGAACATGTTGCTCGCCAAAATGGAATTCCAACCAGGAGACACTCATGATCAGTTTAGAGTGGGAGAAGCAGCAAAAGATCAACAAATCAACAATCAGCAAATGCTTTGCAGTGATCAAATATCACAGGTTTGCGGAACGTCATTGTCTGCAGTTCTTTACATAACATAGGACGGCGAGAACTGAAAGAGCCTTATTCACCAAAGAAATTAGAGGGCGGGGTCTAAAGAAGCAAAATGCACTGTACATTTTGGTCAATGATTAGAAGTTGAAGGAAGAGGAAGGAATGAGCAATGGATAGGATATTTTTTTTTTTTTTTTTTTACATGAGCTCCACACAGGAGGCCCTGAGGAAAATAATTTAAGGAAAGGAGTTTAAGGGGTGGGTAGGAAGGAAAGGGGTTTAAGGGGTGGGTAGGAAGGAAAGGGGTTTAAGGGGTGGGTAGGAATCTGGGGTTCAGTGTGTCCTGGTCATCCACCTTCGAGACCTAGACAAACTTCACCCCATGAACCCGGGCACCCCTGCTAAATCACCAAATGGATAATGGAGATAGGGAAGCGAAATGGATTCAAAAAGTGACCAAAGCCATTATGGTTTTGCATGATGGTATCTCACCAATGTGAGAGTTCCTTAGACTTTTCCAGACAGATAAATAAGGAAAAGGACTCACCGGTTCCTCCACCCTCCCGCTGGTCGAAGTGAGCGACACGGAGATCAGATCGGACATTGGCGGCCTCGGCTTCACCCACTGGAAGTGCGCGGCGTAGGCCATCACCCCGAGGTGCTCTACCTCCCGGGAGCTCATGTCACGAGCGGATAGGATTGGCTCCACACCTGGAACAACAAACAAGAGATTGGAACCAGAATTATCTTCTGCCATTGCAGGGTCAACCAGAGGTCTGGGGTCTACTCTATAAGACGCATCGCACCGTCCTATACACAGCAATGAAGATTAGCCCAGGGTAGATATGCTGCAACAATATTCATAGGAAACTGCTGCAAGGGTACACTTGTTTATTCCTAGTTTTTCTAGTTCTTTGGCGAAGTTTACAACAAATACGACATCGATTCTGGAAAGAAAAAGGTTTGAGGGATGGGTATGAATCTGGGAGTCATTGTGTCTAGGAGTGAGAGATGTTTGAATTCACCCTTCCCAATTGATAAGGCAATGTGTCGAGAGAGTTCAGTTGGAGAGATCAAAGTGTCTTCCTCAACTGACCTTTATGGATCTAGCACCCCTGCTAAATCCGGTGATTTAGCAGGAGTGTCCGGGTTCATGGGGTGAGGTTTGTCTAGGTCTTGGAGGCGGATGACCAGGACACACTGAACCTCAGATTCCTACCCACCCGTTAAACCCCTTTCTTTCCCAGAACTCTCCTCCCCAGAACTCTCCTCTCCTTCCTTTCCTTAAAAAAACCCTCCACACAACATCTCCAAAGATGACATAGGCCTTGAGGGAAATTATTTTACTCAAGGCCTCCTGTGTGAGGCTCATGTAAAAAAAAAAAATCCAGCCCACCACCCTTTTGGTGGGAGACGCATCCGCCACCAAGACCAGAAAAAACCCCATGTCATGAATCCGGGCTCTCAAATATGGTGAACCACTTGGAGTGACCTACGTCAGAGGTGTTGGATCTCAACAAATATTTGTTTTTTAGGGTTTATAGAGTTACAGACAAAACAGCACAGTAACGAACCAGAAAACGATAAAATAATAGTTTAGATTTGTACAGGTTAGGCACTTTTTCTTTACCTTTCATTACGTTTCTTCAATGTTCTGTCTAATGTAAATCTACCCCTCTCCCTTGGCTTCCCGTACTTGCAAATATAACCCCGCCAAATATCAGGCGAGAGATTGCAAAACTAAGGGAGTACAAGAAGGCGTTGCAAAAAAGCGCAATACCTTTGCACGACGATGTCGTCTCTCACCCGGCATGCCGCTTCAAGTCCCGAAAACCCTTCTGGACAGAAGGAGAAAGACTCCTCCATTCACCTCTCACCCCAGAAGATAGGTGGAAGCTTGAGTGGCAATCGGCCAAGGTGAAAAATGCCCATCTCGTACAAGACCCCACTGAGAGACAGCCTGGGTTCTCATTGCCTCGCAAACTCTGGTCCGCCATCAATAGAATAAGGTGCTCCCATAGCCGTTGTGCCCATATGATGTATAAATGGGGCCTTAAAGAGTCGGAGATATGTGAATGCGGCGAGGTGCAGACCACTGAACATGTGGTCAACGAATGCCTGCTCCATTCATTCCCCGGCGGGATTAATGAGGTCCACAGGGCAACGCCTGAGGCCCTAGACTAGCTCGCAGACTTAGATGTCCCCCTCTGACCCCCCACCATACGAAAGAAGAAGAATGTTCTGTTTTGCCGCTGTTTTGTTTTGTCTTGGAAACAGTTTGTGGTTATAAATAAAGAGTTCATGTACCTAGTTTCCTCCCAGCCTCAATAGCCTGCTGATGGTTCTGCTCCCAGTACTGGGGCTCAGTCCGCAGCCTTTCAGGGGCGGGGGCGGAACCGCCCAACCCGCGTATCACTTCGCAGGTCGCGTGACCATCGTTCCAATCACTCTGAAAGAATAATTATTAAAAATAGTAATTGTTCAGTCCTTGATATGTCAGGCAGAGTAATTGATAAAGCCAGCTCATATTAATTATTATTTATTTTATATATTATATTACATTAGATACAAATAAATAGCAAAAATAACATAATAATAATATTTCAAGATAACTGTAAATATTAAAAATTATACTAATTAACTGTAAATATTAAAAATTATAGTACAGAACTTCATTGTATAAAATTCTAGATGCGAATAACACATATTCATGACGATTAAATTAATTGTATCTAAAATTTTTGTATTACTTGCGTGGCATTTTTCCCATATCCCTCCCTTCACCCTTCCCAAACCAAATACCTATTTTGCAGTCTATTTCAGTTATAATCACACTTATTTTATTGTTGGGTATTGGTTTATCGTTTGTTGAATTCAGATTTGTACTATTATTATTATTTTTAATCGCTGCTTAGTTCTGTTATAAATATTCTAGATTACATTCAGTTAGTCTTGTTTCTAAATACCTATCTGTGAAAATTAATAATTGGTCTGTTTTTTTATCATCCTCTTATGTTTATTATATTACTGAGACTGTTTACGTTCCTTAAATAAATAAATAAATAAAATAAATACTAATATGTAGAAAAAGTATGCTTCTTAGTCCCTTATGATTTCCTAAACCATTCATCCGATTGTGATCAAACTTTGGTGATTTGATGTACGCGTGCCTGTAATGATATCTATATAATATAATAGTGAGCCTCGGAGTTATGAAATCATTTCCTATACAATTCATCCGATTGAAATGAAACTTTGGTGATTTGTTGTGCGCACGGTCATTAAGTTTCTGTATACACCGATGAGCTCTGGCGTTGTGAAATTTGTATAAAAAATTTGCGATAGGTGGCGCGCGTGTTCTTTGAAAAATGAGTGTATTTCATATTATTTAGCGAAGGATTTAGGGATTGTGGGTTGGGGGAGGAGAACGCGGAGAGTGGTGGGGGGGGGGGGGGTTCGCAGGCGGAAGGGGAGAAGGTGGAAGAGGACGCGCGAGGTGAATGGGACGAGGGAGGGGAATGAGGCGAGAACAGGGACGCATAGGAAAGGATACACAGGAGAGTTCTTTCTTTGAGTGGCATTGCAACGCATGCCGGGTACTCGATAGTAATATATATTTATCGTTTAGACTTTATACGATAACTTAATGAACGACAATCACCCGACCTGTTTCCCGTAAGGAGCCATCCATAAATTACGTAACACGAATTTCATGATTTTATGACCCCCCCCCCCGTCCCTGTCACACATTGTCACATTTATGAGACACCCCCAAGTGTGACGTCACATATTTTGCAATTTTACATAAAAAAATTTTGCGGTTTAATAATTTAGATTTTTACATGTGACGTCACAGAGCTGATGACCCCCCATACCCCTTGACACACAATGTCACACTTCTCTACTCCCCCCCCCCCCTTAAGGTGTGACGTAATATATGGATGGCCCCTAATCCCACAATAGCAATTAGCAATGGCAGTTTATTAGACCGGTCAGTGGTTGAGTGGGCATCGCGTTTGGGTCCCACCCGGGCGTCCCGTGTTCGATTCCTCGGCTGGCTAAGTCCTCTATCACAACACAAGCAACATTTTTAGCTTTCTGTGGTGGTAGTAGGAGATTTTCAAACATTATTGGGTTATTCATAGCCAGGGAATGTTTGTCGTTCTTTTTTAAATTAAAAAAAGAAAAACATACATTTCCAATCTCATTCTAGCCCTCATCCCTATCTCACTCTTCCAAACTCAAATACTTTTACATTTAACTGCGTACTCAACTCAAATTTCGATTTTTCGGAGATATCTGACTGATCAACTGGACGATCGATACGTTAAAGATATCACAAACAGGGTTATTCAACTTTTAAAAATAATATTACATCGAAACTCCACCACGAAATAAAATTTCACTAGTCGTAAATTAGACCATCTCATCTAAAGCATTGTGTTTATTAGCAGTGCTTGGCACGCGAAGAGACGTCTTGGTCTGGTGGCTATAATCTTCTTATAATTTTGCCACATTATACAAAATCATAACATGCTTCATGCTCTTGTAATAATTTTTCGTAAAAACATTGCTATTACAAAACCCAATAAATTTTCACATTTTGGTCCAAGACTTCTTATTTTTAAGGTGATGCACTACCAAGTAATGCAAAATCCTCTGTTTTTTGGTTGAAATATTTTAGATGCTTTAAGACGACAATATAACCTAAAATATATTCAGAATCTTAATGACGTAAGTAAAGGAGCCGTGTACACAAATAGCGACTCGCGACCCGTGTATTGGACGAACCTACTGTCGAATTTGCTCTATCAAAGAAAAGAAGAAGAAGACAAATAATATGGAAATCTTAGCGACGTAAGTTAAGAAAGCGTGTAAACAAATATACGCCCGCGGCACAGCGTATTAGACGTACGTACGGTCGAATCGCCCTAGCGGGCCTGAAGATTCGACATTTCCGCCGCATTCATTTTAATTAATACTGAAGAACGTGTTACAAATATTTAAGATGTTTTTTTATGAATCCCTCCCAAAGTTATTAATTCATCGTCTAGAAAAATAGAATTTGGTGCTCACCGCTAACTTTGTAGTTGAAAAACTTGATATAAAGTTTTAAAATAGTTGTACGTAAAATATATTAATGGTAAGGTATTGTTTTTATTAATTTAAAATATAGAGAACTTACATCCCCAGGGGTCTGTTGGAATAAAAAAGTTATTTTAGTTTTGAATTCGCCGGAAATGATTAAAATGTGAGTTTTGAGGAAACAAAAATTATTGGGGTTGTGTACTGCCTTAATTAAATGCTGCGAGTAGAACTGATCTTTTCATTTTAAATAATCGAGTATTTTTTATAAGTCTGTTTGTAAGCACAGAAAAAAATAAAGTATCGAGCCTTTAAAAAATGTTCAGCAGTCATGATCTCAACCTTGGATTACGAATGCAATGGACAGAAGCTACGTGTTTTCGGTATTATTTTATGGAATGGAAGCATGTACGCTTACTGAAGAACTGATAAGGCGACTTGAGGCATACGATCGAAGTTTAAGTGATGTTGTTGTTCGAATGAATTAAGAAAAAAAGTTATTAAAACAATAAAAATACGAAAAATTCAACATATAGGACATGTGATGACATCCTGAGAAGTATGAGATCTTGTACAATCATAATGCACGGAAAGATAGCCGGAAGACGGGACCCTGAAAGAAGGATGACATCATGGCTGAAAAACCTGAGACATTGGTTTGGTCAGTCTATTGTAGAGCTGTTCCGGGCCGCAGTAAACAAAGCCAACTTCCGTTAAACGGACAGGGCACGAGAAGAAAAAGAAAAATTGGTTTAAAGTTAAATATCTCCTACTTATGAACCCGGTTTCGGTTACGGTTTTATTGTATAATGTGGAAAACTAAATTCTTTAGATAATTATAGTAAAACATTTAAATATTTGTGCCTGAGCTTCGCAAAGTAAAATAAAACACACTCTTTTGCCAAGCTTCAAAAGTGAAAAAATCAAAGGCGGCTAGTGTTAAACGGGAATTTAAGCCTTATCGCTATCTACATATGGAGTGTTATTGTTAGCGGCCTCATCCCGAATTTAAACGCCGTAGTTCCTTACCTTGTCAATCAATTTCTCAAAAGGACGTGCACAAAATACAAAAATATCTTTTCAGACTGATATTTTCTATTTGCCCTCAGGTCAATTAACTTTGCATAATAACAAAAAATTAAAACAAATTGTTAATTACTAACCCTCTATAGCTTATGATGTAAAAACGTATTATTTTTAAATAGGTTAATAGTTTAATTTCATACTATCTATCCTACATAATTTAATCTGTGTGTTTTTTTTTGTATATTTTTTTTTCTTCTTTTTCTACCATTTTATGTTTTCTTTAATCATCTATGTTTTTCTATATGTATATACTATGAATTTTTGCGAAAACTTTGCTGGTTTGTGCAACCATGTAAGGGGTCGTCCATTAATCACGTGATATTTTTAAGCAACTTTTTAACCCCCTCCCCCCCACCTGGTGATATGTGGTGAGGTTTTAGACCATCCTCCCCCCCCATACCCAAAATCACGTGAATTTTTTTAGTATCAAGTATATTAAAATTTTCAGAATATTGTTTTAAGGCAAAACATAAGCGGCAACGATTTACGCATGTATTCGGCGTCAAAATCACAGACTTACTGGCGACTGGTGAGCCGAGAGGTTGTCGCAACGCAAGGGGAAATCGTTGACTGTCAATGGTGAGTCAAGGCCATGCGTTGCTGTTTGGTTTAGAAATCGTGCGTTCAACGAAAAATAAATACACGTAATATTTCATTATATTCCCCCACCTCCTTGTGATATTTCATGATTATTACTCCCCCCCCTTTCGAGCCTCACGTGATTAATGGACGACCCCTAATATGTAATTTCTTTAATAAACTAAAATAAAAATAAAGAAAGTTGGTAAATGTAATTAAATGAATTAAAATTAATTACGGCTGTCCAAACTACCATTTACATTTTTTAAATTATTACGTCGTAAGGTAAAATAAACTCACCGTGAAGTTCGCTACAGGTCTTTGCAGTCTGGAGTTGACCCATCTCAGGGTGGCGTGGAAGCCAGGCGAGTCTGGCTTCATGAAATAGGAGAGGTAGGTCATTCCAGACAACTCGTCCAGCCACGGGGAGGCCAGGTATTCTGGTTCCAGAACCATCGGCACGCCGAACTCACGTTGGGCCTTTTCCATGGCCCAGCGGCAGTTGTCGATGCTGTCATTAGGGTCTGGAATGAATAAAGATGGGTAAATATTTAAACAATTCGTGAACTAACTGATAGGAGGAATTTGACTAAACTCACTAACATAGTCTCGATAACTAGTAAGGTTGGAAAATTAAGGAAAATGATAGCATCAAACAGCGGATCTAAACGGTATATAAAAGATAAGAAAAAAAACTCGAACTTTCTGGCCTTTTTTGATGCCAGTAGGTACCTACAATCGAAAATACTGTAATTATGAGAAATTTAAGCTTTTATAAAAAGGTGCGCTTTAAAGAAAGTTAACTCCCATTGTCTTTTGAATAAAGTCATTTATCATTTCGGAAGCGGAAAATTATTTGAAGATGATTTGATGTCAATTTGGGAAGCTGGTATAGGTACCGCCCAAAACCAATAATAAACATATAACAAATATAACAAACACCTCTGCCATTCTTCACCCCACGTGGTTAGCTATGTGAGTTTTGTCTAGGTCTTGGAAGCGGATGTGTTTGCCCACCTACTGCGTGGCGAGAGAGAGGTTGAGAAAGACTTTTTGAATTCTCCAGCCATACTCTCTCCATCCATCGCTTTGCAGACAGTGGGAGGCATGGATTCATACGTTCGTCACTCCTAAACACATTGAACGCAGATTCCTTTTTCCTTTCCAGAACTTTCTCTCTTTCCTTTCCCAAAAAAGACTTTCCACACTGCATCTCCAAAGTTGGCATAGGCCCTGAGTGATTTTTTTGGCATAGGCCCTGAGTGATTTTTTTTCCTCAGGACCTCCTGCGTGGAGCCAATGTAAAAATATCTTATTTTATCCCTCTGAGCTACCTTCAACAGATAATCAATCTTTAAAACAATCTTGACCATGAGACAAGGAAGCAGATATTCACTGAATCGGATCTAGAAAGGTAACCAACTACTTCACCCCTCCCACTGCGGTGCAAGGCGATGGATCGAGAGGACAAAAGGTCTCCATCAATCAGTCTCTCCTGATCCGGCCCGCCACGCAAACGCATCCACCGCCAAGACCTAGACAACCTCGCCCCATGAACTACCACTGGAGTTCGACTGGTCGGTGGTTGAGTGGGCATCGCGTTTGGGTCCCACCCGGGCGTCCCGTGTTCGATTCCTCGGCCGGCTAAGTCCTCCATCACAACACAAGCAACATTTTCGGCTTTCTGTGGTGGTAGTAGGAGATTTTCAAACATTGTTGGGTTATTCGTAACCCGGGAATGTTTTTCTTTCTTAAAAAAAAAAAAAAAAGTAACCTATGATAGGAATGTTGTTGGTTATCCAATAAATGGTTCCTGGATCGTGATACCCATATCCGCCTCCCAAATTAAGAATTGCTATATAGTGGCGCTCCATCTAACACTGTTGCTGGAGCTGAATACCGGCCGAGAATGAAGTTTGCAAACCAGGCCAAATAAATATACTTACTGAGCTGTCTCCAATGCGGCGCCAGACCGGGCTTGCAGTAGTCCAGCAGCGCGGTGAGCAGCACGCCGCTGTTCCAGTCCGTGGTGAGGTTGCCCACGCGGCACTCGGGCAGAACTGCCTGGAGCCAGGCCAGCATCAGCTTGCGCGGGGGGAACTTGCTCCGCCCGATCTGGTAACGGACGATAAGCGACCAGATCAGGCCGAGGATCAGCTTCAGGTTCCCGTTGACGATGTCGACGTTGCCTGCAAGAGAAAATCAAGCTTGTAAATTCCGCAAATATGTTTCAAATAGCTATCACAGACGTCCTGAACATTGGTGTTCGCAGCTTGACACGCAGAACATGACCGCGAGGAGCGGAGGCGTCTTCTCCACTAAGGAAAGTAGTCACGGATCCATTCCACCAAGGAAATTGGTCAGGGATACATTCCTCTAAGGAAAATAGTCCAGGATCCATTTCACTAAGGAAAATAGTCACGGATCCATTCCATTAAGGAAATTGGTCACGGATACATTCCACTAAGGAAATTGGTCACGGATCCATCCCACTAAGGAAATTGGTCACGGATACATTACACTAAGAAAAATGGTCACGGATCCATTCCACTAAGGAAAATGGTCATGGATCCATTTCACTAAGGAAAATGGTCACGGATCCATTCCACTAAGGAAATTGGTCACGGATCCATTTCACTAAGGAAAATGGTCACGGATCCATTCCACTAAGGAAATTAGTCACGGTTCCATTCCATTAAGGAAATTAGTCTCGGATCCATTCCACTAAGGAAATTAGTCACGGATCCATTCCATTAAGGAAATTGGTCACGGATCCATTCCACTAAGGAAAATGGTCACGGATGCATTCCACTAAGGAAAATGGTCATGGATCCATTTCACTAAGGAAAATGGTCACGGATCCATTCCACTAAGGAAATTGGTCACGGATCCATTTCACTAAGGAAAATGGTCACGGATCCATTCCACTAAGGAAAATGGTCACGGATGCATTCCACTAAGGAAATTGGTCACGGATCCATTTCACTAAGGAAAATGGTCCAGGATCCATTTCACTAAGGAAAATAGTTACGGATCCATTCCATTAAGGAAATTGGTCACGGATACATTCCACTAAGGAAAATGGTCACGGATCCATTCCACTAAGGAAATTGGTCACGGATACATTCCACTAAGGAAATTGGTCACGGATCCATCCCACTAAGGAAATTGGTCACGGATACATTACACTAAGAAAAATGGTCACGGATCCATTCCACTAAGGAAAATGGTCATGGATCCATTTCACTAAGGAAAATGGTCACGGATCCATTCCACTAAGGAAATTGGTCACGGATCCATTTCACTAAGGAAAATGGTCACGGATCCATTCCACTAAGGAAATTAGTCACGGTTCCATTCCATTAAGGAAATTAGTCTCGGATCCATTCCACTAAGGAAATTAGTCACGGATCCATTCCATTAAGGAAATTGGTCACGGATCCATTCCACTAAGGAAAATGGTCACGGATGCATTCCACTAAGGAAATTGGTCACGGATCCATTTCACTAAGGAAAATGGTCACGGATCCATTCAACCAAGGAAAATGGTCACGGATCCATTCCACTAAGGAGAATAGTCACGGATCCATTCCACTAAGGAAAATAGTCACGGACCTTTTCTTATAAAATCTAAACATATTTTTCTCGTCTCTTACCCTGCGTTTACATACGCAGCCGAATTCGCGAACCGAACCATGAAAAGGGGAGGGAATGAAGCAACCGCAGCATTAGCTCATCTTATATATGTTTTTATTTACGTATTATATATTTATTCTGTCGTTTAATTTATTTTTTTTTTAAACTGTTTTTTTTACGTACTTAGCCATAAATATAAATTATTTTTCGGTGGTGTTTTAAATTTTAGATTTAGATGACTTAGTGCATTTTTAAGAGAATTATTTAATGTATTTTTGAATCATGATTTTCTGTAGTTTTGTTAAACATTATAACGATTTCTAATTTTGTTTTAAATATATGCTTTAATTGGAGACATTTTTTTCCCTTGATTTTACTTTAATTTGTATTTTCTTTTTTATTGTGTGCAATTTTTATGTAGTCCTTTAACCTACTTAGTCCATATCTGCCACAAAGACAGTCCATAAATTAAATTTAATAACAATTAAAACCGAACAGATAACAAACAATTCTCCGGCTTATTAAAAGGCTGATTATGAGGGGATAATGATAGAAGCAGGTGCAGCGGAGGAGCACAGGGGGCTGCGTCTTCAGTCAATGGAACAGAGCGTGAACAGACCGTTACAGCTGGGCAACAGGCATGACCAGCGCCATCGTCTGCATTAACACTGTCATCATTCATAAGAATCATATTGCACGAGTTCAATGTACTCCCATTCCTAAATACTTACTATGATGACTATATTAAGAACGCACCAAACTATTTCACGCATTTTAAATTTTTTTTTACATGATCTCCACACAGGAGGCCCCGAGGTAAATAATTTCCCTCAGCGCCTATGTCATCTTTGGGGATGCTGTGTGGAGGTTTTTTTTTAAAGAAAGGAAGAGGAGGAGAGTTCTGGAAGGGAAAAGGGTTTAAGGGGTGGGTAGGAATCTGGGGTTCAGTGTATCCTGAAACCTCACCCCATGAACCCGGAGGTGTTGGTTATCCAATAAAGGTTCCCGGGGCGGCGGTACCCATTCCCGCCTCCCAAATTGATCATCCCAAGTGTTATCGAAACATTCAACCCAGTGGTCGCGGAATAGGGCTCTAGAATAGCAATCCGGAGCTCGCGGGCTTAAATCAATAAAAATAATATTAAAATCCATTCAAAATAATTATACTCAAATAATTATATTAAATAATTATTCAATAATTCAATTAAAATATAGTACTATAATTGCGGTGAAACTTGGACACTCACCAAACGCCACAGAAAAGAGTTGGAACGCTGCCAGAGAGCCATGGAGAGAAGCTTGACAGGAATTAGGGAACAGGACAAGAACAGAATTAGAGAACAGAACACCCCAAGTGGTTCGCTACGTTTGGTAATTTAGCAGGGGTGCCTGGGTTCATGGGGTGAGGTTTGTCTAGGTCTTGGAAGCGGATGACTAAGACACACAGAACCCCAGATTCCTACCCACCCCTTAAACCAATTTCCTTCCCAGAATTCTCCATTGCCTTTCCTAAAAAAAACCCTCCGCACAGCATCCTCAAAGATGACATAGGCCCTCGGGGAGATTATTTTCCTCAGGGCCTCTTGTGTAGAGCTCATGTAAAAAAGGACACAGTGAGATGTAACATAATAAGGGAGAAAACTAAAGTTAGTTACCCGAATAGACCAACAAAAGTGGAGATGGACAGGTCACATGATCCGCCATCCACAAGTGTCACTGACTGGTATTCCAGAGATGGCAAGAGAAGTAGAGGACATCAACAAATAAGATGGGAAGATGACCTAAAACTCACGGCTGGACATCATTGGAGAAGAGTAGCGCATGACAGGTCCCAGTGGAAAATGTTAGAGGAGGCCTACGCCAAGAGGCAAACTGAGCTTCGAGATTTATTATAACACACAACATGTCTACATAAAAGGCTTATTATTATTATTACTATAATTGCGGCACGTTTTAGAGTGGAAGATACTTTAAGTATCGCCCTGATATAAGACCATCATCCAGAATTGAAACGCTGCTTTAGTCGTGGCGTGACGGTTAGGTGACACTTATAATTTCTCGGACACAGCGTGCATCAGAGATGCTGCTCCTACGCTAATCGCCATTTCAGATTATGTGGGTCATTGAAGCAACGTTGCCATGTTACATAATAATATGATAATCAATCATTAGTACCCTGCGATATCTCGGAGATGCAAACTAACTACGACAAAGAATGCGTACTACCTACTTAGGCAATTTAGTAACCTAGTCACGGTCGACATCTAGTTACAAGACTTAAAGTATACGTTAATTTGGGGTAGCTTAAAAATTACCGGAATCTGATCAATATTTCTAAACGCACCTAAAGTTCAAATATTATTTTTTACATTAACTAAACACAGCAGTCAACTGCAGAGTAAACTGTGCCATTTTTGGGGATGGTGTGTGGAAAGTCTTTTTGATGAGATGAAGGAGTGAAAACGCTCCTGAAGAGACCGATGTTGTAGTAGGAAGGAATCGCTCCACAGCCGGCTGTTGAACTCAATAACAAGTTGTAGAAATGATCCGATCTCATGTGAGTTTATGCAAATACATCATCATCATCTTCATCCCCTTATCCTATTCGGATCGGGAACCCATTGCATCGACAAGGCTCCTCCATACGTCCCTGTCTTGTGCTGACTGTTCGGCCTCCGTCCATGGCAGTCCCATTCTCTCCTCACACAGTTTCTGGAGTTGCCAAATACATATTTTTCAAAATAAATACCTACCTAAAAAACACCTTTTCTCGACGGCCACTTGGCATTTAATACATTTTTTGGTAGTTCACGCTTATATTTTTTATAAAGTAATTAACAATTCAATTTTAATTCTAACCAAGCAAAACGATAAATAAATCTTTGATTTATCAAAACATATTTCATGCTATTCAAAATATAAACCAATTCGTAGTAAATATAAATCGAAAAAAGTAATTTCACAGCAAAAGCACTCACAATTGAATCGACAAATAGGTGACTGCAGCGGAAAATGGTCTGAACCAAAGACAAAATAATTTTCATTAGAAAAAGTGACGCCTGTAAACAGATTATTAATTATGAATTTAGATGCTTGTTGTTTTGTTCGTCCTGCCAGAAATTAGCCAATTTGTATTCAGGTGGCATAAGGTGCGATGAATCATTTGCATTCAATTGCTGATGACGATTCATGTGAGATGAGCCTGTTGACAGTGTTGTTGTGTTGGCCTTAATTTAAGGTAAGGTACTTTTAGGAACAAGGTCAAATAGAGCGCCTTTTTTAATAACTGTGCCAGGGATCAGGTTTGTCCGGATCTTGGCGGCGGATGCGTCTGCCGACCAACTGCGTGGTAGGCCGGATCGGGAGAGACTGGTTGAGGGAATTTTTTTGATCTCTCCAGCAGGACTTGGACCGCAAGGGAAGAATTCATTCGTCCGTCACTTCTGGACACACTGACCCCCAGATTCTTACCCACCCCTTATACTTTATTCCCTCTCAGAACTTTCTCTCCTTCTTTTCTCTAAAAAGACCCTCCGCACAGCATCCCCAAAGATGAATTAGGTCCTGAGGAGAATTAATTTCCCGATGGCCTCCTTTGTGGAGGCCTACTTTGTACACATTGCTCGTCAAACTGCGAATTCGAACCTGGAGAAAATCATAGTGTTTGGCAAGAAAAGCAGACGAAGATCACTGATGAGTTGGAGTGATCAGATTATTTATCTCCGGAAAGTCAGTGTCCTTGAATCTCCAAGTAGCGCAGAACGCGAAGAGTGGAGGAGCCTTGTCAACCAGGGAAACGTAGTGATATAATCCTTAGCAATGAGGAAATAACTAAAGAAGGAGATCAAAAAGCCTCGTAGCGAGATAATTAATATTATGGTCACTCGTTGACGAAACTGCATGCATTATGTTATTTAATCATGTTTATCAGGGTCAATTCAGCGTACAAAGAAGGGTTATGGGAAATAATTCCTATGAATCGAGGCTTGTAAAATAACTGTCCTATTGTTCCAAAGACAATGAAAGCAACCGCAGAACATGATATTCACGTACGTGCGGGGCTATTAAAGATTTTGTATCGTCAGGTGCCCGACCATGTAGAATCTCGTAGGAATTTGCTTCTCCAATCATTGTTTTCTACTGACATCCAGGTATGCCTGCTAAAAGCAGGACGGCTCCGTTATTTTTGTTTGATAGTCTAAATTCAGTATCTAGTCTAATTTGTTTGGGTATTGTAATTGGTAGTAACAATTATTTACAAACCTATTATTAACCTAACTCTCAACACTTATTAGAATCACTGGCGTCCAGTACGTTAGTGTCCACAGCTCTATACGCAGAACAGAACGGCTAAGAGTGGAGCAGCCTTGTCCAATTGGTGTAGGGGTCATGATCATCAGTAATGAGTAATCGACTTATTAAGATAAGACGGTTAAGATAAGAAAATAAAAATAAATGAATGACATTTTAAGAAACCTTCAAAGTACATGAACTTAAAAGTGGTTACGGAGTAATAAAGAAAGGAAGTTGAACGCGAAATGATCTGATCGAAGTAAATAATTTGGATGAGGTTTTATGTTTTGTTTGCCCAATAGTTTTTAGGGTATGTCGAAAAATTGTGTTTTAAATTGAAACAAAATTCGTCGAAAGAGGCTAAAAGTTTCATTCAACATGGAATGCTGGTATTAGTTAGATAAGTTCTCGCGATTGAATGAGTTAGAGGAGATTCGAGCTATGAAGAGTTGAAGTTCCTAGGTTTTTTAATGAACAAAATGCTTGTGCATCGATTCTCCACTCTTTTGAATGTGGACGAATCTGTAATGTCGAAGGTTAAGTAAATTGCCCTATGAACTTAGTTCTTCTAATATGATTGGTTCTGCATTGCATGAGACACTAAAGTCTTGGTCAGTCTAATTAGAATGATATTTCAAAGTATCCTGCATTAAAATTTGACTGGAAGAGCTGGTACAAAGTGGACAGTGCTTTTAGTTCCTTCAAAATACGAACAGAAATTTGCTAAGCCTGGAGTCGACGTAGATATCTGTTTAATGTTTTCCGAACAGCGCGACAGATCTACGTGAGACTGATGGTCTCAAGAGCAAGTACGAACAGTGCATGTGAGGGGAACCTCAACTTTGTTACCCGTGGGAATATTGATTTCAACACCAACCATTGTTGCTATTTGCTATTGTAATGGAGAATCGTTGTTTTTCATTCAAGTCGCTCCTATATCTACCTACCCATACCGTTACGTTGTCTGCTAGGTGTTGTTTGTAGTCTTCCACTATCTGAATTATTCTGTAGTACCTGTTGTAGCCTTATCCATCTGTCTTTCAAATGGCCTCCAGCCAACGCATAAACACAGCGTTATGACTCGGAAACTAAGAAAAATAAATAAGTATTCTTAATATACTATCGAAAGAGCTGTGTGTTCCCATGATGTGAAACAATGACGAGAAAGAGTGAACTCTGGGAACAAGAGGATTCGAGATACGAACACATATCAAGTGTAATTTAATTGACGGTTGATTTACGTGCAAGTGGAGTTAGAAGTCAACATTGAAAGTTGAGTAAGAAATTATTACAAATACGCTAGATGCTAGATGATCACCATATATTTTTTTAAATATCTGTGATCCGTTCGTGCTACACAGGATAAATAATATATAAGGATTAAACATTAACATCCTGAAGGAAAATAATATTTTGCAAGACATGAATGAAACCGTAGTTCGACGAAAGTCATTACATAAGGTAATTATTTACGTTTCGAATGTACATATGTCGTAATGGAGGCTTTGATCGGTATTCATAACAGAAGCCAATGTTAAAATAATATTAATATAAGTAGTAAGACTACAGTGAAAAACAACAAGTTTGGAGACACAATGCAGACAAAAGAAATGATATGTTATTTTAACCTGTTATTTGAAAGTAAAAACATGTTTATTATAGAAAAAAATAACGAAGGAAATGCCTAACCTTGATAATATAAGAAACTTGGCAACAACTTACAAATTAAAGCTTGCTTAAGTATCCCTTCGTCGCTGAAGAGCTTTGTCTTTGACAAATGCATCCTGATGTGTTCTTATAATATATGGAACGTAAACTCAGGAATTCACGAAAGCTTTAATGAAAAGATCACAAGTCGTCCTGAGAATCTTGGCGATAAGAGTTAGGGTACACTCAAAGATAACTAATAGCTGAGGCTGAGAGATCGAAGTTTGAGATGTGGTTGATATCATTACAAATCATGTGAAAATGAGGAGGGCGGCATTGGACATGTCACAAGAAAGAACATTAACTTTATGCCAAAAGCTCAATAGAGGAAGATAGGAAGACCACAAACTAGATGGTTTGACGGCAAGCAACAACGTAATCAGAGGCTGTTAACGGTGAAGTACAACACGTTTGGAGACACATTGTAGACAAGATAAATTATATATTTTTCTAACTGATCAGCTGAATGTTGATTTAATGTGTTCAACAATCAATTAGATAGTTAAAGTCAGATAAAACAGCATAATCATTAGATATTCAGTTATACTAAGTTAAAAATACCAACTGACCAGCTACCACGCAAAACCCTGGTGTTATGGAAATCACCCCAGTGGGTGGAGAAACACCAACATTTGCTGGAATGCGAGGCATTGTGAAGGCATGTGCCTACATGGAGACTGAAGACTATAAACTATACGTAAACAGTGACGTCAGTATAATCTGAAGATTTTGTCGAAGCAACTAGGATGCAGATGTTGAATTCGGTACGAGAATTGTGGGAGGAACCGGAACGAAACTAGTAGAACAATGCTGTAGGTGATTTTTAGACGTGTGGACCCCGCCTTGTTGATAGCTAACATTCCGATCCTGGTACGTAAGTACCTAAATATATTACGATATACTTAAGTAGCTGCTAGAATACTCTTATATCCCCCGTGTAATCCTCTTACTTCCATTGAGTCAATGAGGTTTCTCGTTTCTTGGTCTAGTCTGGGCATGCCCAACCTACGGCCCAATTGAAGATTTTTGCGGCCCAAAATTAAATTTTCAACTTTCTATGTTTTAGATTTTGGTATTCATAAAAAAAGAGAAAAAAATCGTTCTCATAAATTTATCACATTATATTACTCGAGTATTTTGTGTAATCAGAACTTTCTTGTTATTATGATTTTCGGTGGGGGTTTTGATTTATTGCTTGAAAAGTGTCAAGCGCATGACCGCACCAGGAATTTATTTTCCAATCAATTCCAACCAGTAAATTTTTTCCACACATTTCTCGGAAGATTGAATGAAATTGACCTGATTGTAATAAGTGAAGGGTAAGTGCAAAGGGCACATATAGGCGCCTGCACAGTCGTTAGCCTCCTAGCACTGAGGGGTTGAATAGGAGTATTCAATATTCAACATATCATGACTTCTCGCAATAAACCGACGACATATAAGGTATAAGCACGAACTAAGCGAAGCTAAACAATTTAGATGTCAGAGTAACGGACAGATCAGGAACTTACCAATATTAACCAGTTTAACCCCATCCGCCTCTATGGCGGCCAGGGCTGCGGTAACATTCTCCAGGCAGTGGTGAGTGCTAGCGGGCCTCCTGTGGGGCGCGGGTTTCAGGGGGCGGCCCTGGAGCTGCTCGACTAGGGCGCACAGGATGGTACCGGATTGCAGATCTGTACTGAGGTCTGTCACCTGAAAAAATACAAACATGAATTAGTGGAAAAAATACAACTTCAGTTTCTGGGGTGCATACGCAAAAAACAATCAAAAAAATTAATCCGTGCAAAATGTGGTTAAATAACAAAACGGAACATCGAAGAAAATTTATTAAAAAAATTATCTAACGGTTAGATTCTAACCTAACCTACATCTTCATATGGACTTTTTAACATCACCATGCTGAACATGAACATGAACATGAAGTTTCCGAAAACATTTTGATGAATTATGTATCCTTCTCAATTTTTTATCTTTCCAGCTAGACATAATAATATTCACTGAAACTCAAATGCGAGAATGTGAGAATTTTAGCTTACCTAATTTTAATACCCTAGCGATACCTCACATGACAGCCTCACTTTATTTTATAATATCTAATCTATAACCAACATTAACGTAAATACACTAAGTTTCATTTATTCAAATGCTGTCCATGTAACTTTTACCCTAAAGGGGAAAAAACTATATTGGCCTATCGATCTCCCTCTTTATCTACTAATCAATTCGTTTTCGAAATTGGATCTTTTATAACTGAAATTAATATGAACCAATTTGATTTTTCCTTCATTGTAGGAGATATCAATATTAACATACAAAACGCAATATTAAATCAAGCTGCAAATGAATACTTAAACTTACTGTATTATAAAGGTTACCTAACTTATTTTTTTGGCCACTTTCTGCACAGGGACAAGAGTTTTTCAAGTATTTTGGTTCCAGATCAAAGATGACTGCCAAATTTAACAGTAGAGCTCACTTGAGATTTGTACAGGATTAACACCAAATACAGTTAAACAAATTACTTTGTTTATTTTTCTGCTTTGCCACTTGTTCTTAAAGAATTGACACTTACGGTGCTTCAGCAACCTTACGTCAAGAGTGGACTGGTCGAGTGGACTAGTGGTAAATGAAAACTGAAACCAAGTTCTTGAGAATTTGAATACACACTAAAAATACAGTTCGTGGCACAATACATCATAAATAGTCAATATTATTGGATCTTTGATAGTTTTGTTCAGTTTCTGTTTGAATAGATCTAGCTGTACGACATTTAACAGTTGACATAACCTAAAAAGAGGTAAATATTCACAAATATGAGTGTATTTGAGTGCCGCAGTGTTGCTACTCTCAGCATTGAATTGTTTCTCGATATGGCAATTCGTAATAATCAATTAGGGAGGCAGGTATGGGTACCGGCGCACCGGAAATTTATTAGAAAATCATCACCCCTTGGGGTGCCTGGGTTCATTGGATGATGTTTGTCGAGGTTTTGGCGGCGTTTTTTTAAGAAAGGCAAATATTCCCGGGTTACGAATAACCTGGAAAAATTTGAAAATATCCTACTACCTCTACAGTAAGCGAAAAATGTTACCTGTGTCATGATGGAGGACTTAGCCATCTGAGGAATAGAATACACGACGTCTGAGTGAGACCAGAACGCGATGCCAACTCGGCCACTGACCGGTTTACTCGGTTTGCCCACCAGCATCGAGGCGAGCCAAATCGGAAGGGATTGGTTGAGGAAGACCTAACCTAGACCTGTCCAGCTGGACTCTATCGACATATCGCCTTGCACCGCTATGGAAGGTATGGATTCATATTCCGTCACTTCTGGACACATTGATCCCCTGAATCCTAAACACCCCTCGTACCCTTTTCCTTCCCAGAACTTCATCTCCTACCTTTCCATAAAAAAGACACTCTACAGCATCCCAAAGATGACATAGGACCTCCTTGTGGAGCTAATTTAAAAAAGGCGTTCTCCCAGTAAGACATAGATTCTGGGTTCGTTGCCTTTTTTTACTTTCTGTATCGTGTTCTATTTCACGTCTAATTTAGATTTATTAGTATTTTTTTCTTTTTCAATGATAAAACACAAGAAATTCTTCGTACAATATTTTGCTCATATCAGTATGTTTGGCTACGAAAGAACACCTTTCAATTGCATTCAGAATTGTCGATCCGAAAATACACGTGAATCATGAAACCATACTTAAATCCAAACATGAAGACTTCATCGTGGTTTGTTAGCAGGTTTTGTGTGCCCAAAAACGAAGACAGAAACGGAATTCACAATGACGACCCATTGTTGACACATGTGCCGATGCCGTGTGGCGAGGGGCATAACGAATACCATTAAGCAAGTGTGTCATGGATTAGGAATGCGGTAAGCCTGAGAAGGTGGCATGGTACCTACCTAGTGGGAACAGATTGGAATTGAACTTTGGGTCACGGTCAATGAGTGCAATTGGTAAAATGTACAGCATCAATTGTATAAATAAATACTTAAATACCAAGCATTCTGAAAAAAGTACGCTGCAGTTTGCATTCCATAGAATATGCAAACATGCTTTATTATACTTACCTGTTATTTTTATGACGAATACATTATTTTTATTAAATATTTGATAGTGGAATAACTTATTGAGTAACACCTCAAATTGAAATATTTAATTGTTGAAAAATGAACTGAAAAATCAGAAAAAAAATCGGATGCACCTAGGAATTGATCCCAGGAGCTCCGTAGGTGAGTTGTTCTTCTTTTTAACCTACATAACTTTTACCGCTCTGTCACATTTCCACCACTCTGTCACATTTTGTTTTTACTATAAATGAATCTCTCTGGATCTCAGAGGAGATATTGTAGCAAGGGGGGAAGAAGGTCTAAAATGCCTATTGGGGTTGACAAACACGAGCTGCGTGTATACCTATCTCGAATGACAACCCATGTGACAGAATTGTTGTACGACATAAAAAATTGTAGGAGACAAGTTTTTAAGATTTTTAAAAATATTTTTTTAACATAATTAAAAAATAATAATCGCTGTTACTTGATAGGTTGTACACCTTTTGGAGTTTAAAAATAGTTTTATATTTTATGTCGTCATATCATTTTTTTGTAACATTATACAATACATGCAAGTCGAGGTGGCAGAAGACAACTGTGATTTGTATGAAACTTACAAGGAGTTACTACTTTGTCAAGTAATTTTTACTACAAAAATATAAACACATATTTTTTTAAAACGCAAATAATATTGGTAATTCTAATGAATTTTTCTCCACTAACTGGTGGAGACAACTTTATGTAGGTTAAAAAGAAGAATGACCCAGGTCTGAAGCTATTATAAAAAATCTTTTATAATAGCTGTTTTTTTACACGTCCTTTACACACATGTAATTTTGAGTGATACGGTAACGGTATATTTCATTTTCTGTCTTTAAATTCTTTAAATATAAGATCAGAATATATAATAATGATTTTTTAAATATTATTTTAATTATTAACGTAGGGAGATTTTGTGTGGGTTTTTTAAGCGCCACCCCATCCTATTATACCGTATTGGATTATGGATTGACTTAGGTTATTCTTAGTAGTTCTTTATTTAGAATACGACACAGCTAAAGATATAGGTCAACTTTCGTACTCTGTGTTAGATTTTATATGGGGTGTTCATTTTAGGCATTAGTTAATACTTAAATGAAGAAAAAACATTGTAAAACCACAAATTTATTATAATAGTTCGTAATAATGTATAAAATATCGTGATTGGTCTCTGCCAAGTATCTACATTAGAATGACATTAGGTAAAATTCATGTTTCTTTTTAGGTATCTACCTACACCTTACGTTCTGGGTTGTTTACTGGACAATGCTTAGATACCTGTGTATGCTTAGACTTCTCTATGGACTAGCGGTGATTAGACTTGATCCGGGCGCTGCTGGTTCAATTTCCGTTGCAGTGCCTCCATACATTGTGATTTTGGCACGTAATCCCCTTTTTATCAGAGGAAGCCTCATTCAAAACGCGTGGAATAAGAATTATGCAAATTCTATAAGCTAATCCAGTTGTACATTATTATTACCTTGCTTCAGCTTAGTAGGTACCCATTATTAGTAAGAAACAACATTCTTCTTTCAAGATATATTATTTTGGGTGACCGGACAGTTCCTGGCTATTAGATCTGGTCACCTAACACAGCTTTGATTCACGATTTGGGAGGCGGGTACGAGTACCGCCGCCCGGGAGCCATTTATTGAACAACCAACTCCTCTGCCATAGATCATCCCAAGTGGTTCGCTACGTTTGATGACTTAGCAGGGGTACCCGGGTTGATGGGGTGTGGTATGTCTGGGTCTAGAGGGCGAATGCGTCTGCCCACCAACTGCGGGGCAGGCCAGATCGGGAGAGACTGGTTGGGGGAGACCTTTAACGTCTCCCACAGGACCCTCTCGGAACATTGCATTGTAGAGCATTAGGAGGGATGGATTCGCATGTTTATCAATCGAGGACACACTGACACCCAGATTCCTATCCACCCCTTATACCTCTTTCCTTCTCAGAATTTCATCTCCTTCCTTTATTAAAAATACCCTTCATTAAGGGAAATTATTTTCCTTAGGGTCTCATGTGTGAAGCTATTGTAAAAAAGCCTTTTCAAGCACTGCATCGACTTTAAATTACTATAATACTTTAAAAATGTGGTTGGTGATACAATATTAGGAAAGCCTCGGATTTCGTTGAGCAAGTACTTTTATGATTTTGAATTCTAACCTGTATAATAGACAATGTCTTTATTTTTCTTTTTTACGTCTAACAACTTCCGTCATATTTTAGAGTATCTTTAATCGATTAAGGCGGCGCTTCCCGGCTCAAAAATAAGAAGACGGAGAGATATGTAATTACGAATGTTGGCAAGAGCGCGCTAATATTTTCAATGATAAAATTGAAGCGAAAATTGTGAAAATGCTTAATAAAATAGAGCAAAAATCTCGTGGAAGGTATCTTCAGTACCATTTAAAGGAACATTTTGAATTTTTTCACAAATATAACTCGTAAAATAATAGAAAGAGACTTGTTTTAAGTAATTTTTGGAGCATACTTAGCGATTTTTTTTCTATCGAGGGAATTTCATATAATTTGCGTTTCGGCGTGGAACGTATCTAGATATTATCTTCAAAAATAACATATATTTTTTAAGAGCTTAAAAACTTCAAATGTTTAAGGGAGATATGTAAGAAATCGGTAGAAATTCGAGTAGCGGCGGCTTAAGAACATTTCTTCATTTGTTTTATTTTTATATAAGCTAATATAAAACAACTAATTAGAAAACAATTTCACTCGGGGCCTATGTCTTTTTTAAGTTATTTTTAGGAAAAGGAAAGAGTACCAGGTTGCTACCTCCTTCCTTCTTGTATTCATAATATAGGATCAATTTTTAATAATAATAATAAACTCGTACGTAAGATGATAATATTATCTAATACGAAATAGACATTTTCATATCATCCAATTTATGTAGATCTAAATTGAATCTTTCAGTTTAATTATCATCCACTTCCCGAACTACCGACTAATATGTGAATTTTCGCACACTTGATAAAAATGATTACAATACATACAATAACAAAAATTAATCAATAAAGTTTACTTTGCTATATTTGTACGTGATGAGCGTGTTTTTTTCTCTTTTTCATACCATGTTTTTACCTACCCACGCTCTCACTGTGTCTCAGTGCCCCCTAATTTTCTCTGGGTCTTCTACTGCCCCCTGAAAATCTCAAACGCCCACAAGGGGGCGTTATCGCCCACATTGAGAACATATGATCCAAACGAATGCGATGGACCAAGAGAGTCCGGCTGGAGGCTTCTTAATGAAGAATAAAGCCCCAGCGAGGCTGAAGTTCTAGGTTCTATACTAATAATAATAATAACAAGAATAGCGCAGTTTTGTGTTGTTTTACTTCAAGCTTGCTTAACTATAATAACCTTAATAATAATAATTCAGTGGTCGTATTCTTAAGACTACTCCTACAGTCCTGATATAAAATTGATCAAAAAACATGATTGATCAAAAAATAAAAAATGTACCTACAGTACATTCAAAGCAATGACAAGAGAACCAAAAAATAACAATAACAGTGCTATTAAAGCACAGGATAATAATATTAAACTAAACACTAACGGTGCTACTATAGAAAAGGACAATAACAAAAAGCACTAACGGTGCTATTATACATAGCATAAGACAAAACAAGGACATTAAAACTAAAATAAGGTATAAACAGGAAGCAGTTTATGTTCAGAAATAAGAAAAATTCTGAGTGGACATTGAACATAAAAGCACAATGAGGAGGAAGCCGAAACCAAACAATTACCGGAAACTTGAGAACATGGCTTATTACACTATATTGAAAAAAAGTTAAGATTCATGAATGGTAGGATTTTTTAAATAATTTTGTTTTAAGTTCAGCTAAATTCTGGATATTAGAAAGAGCTATGGGAAATTTATTCCAAATTTGCGGGCCAGTTACACCAAAAGAGCGATGATAGTAAACACTTCATTTCAGGTAACGTTTGGAATCTGACTGTTAGTCTTTTAGGACGATACTTTGAATATATACCACTTTGGAACTGGAAGTAACAACCGAGCTGTCAGCGGTAGGTACCTGTCCTTGGTGATATAATGCTGCGGTGAGAACTGTAAGGATATCTAAGGATGCGATGCAACTAAAGCTATAAAGAATATAAAATGTCTCTTCTTCACCACAATAATGGCTTGTGGCAAGAAGCAAAGACAATCGTTCGGCCATAAAATAACAATACAGTGATAATAAATGCCACATGAAATGTATAATGGCACCCATATCTGTGAAGAGTGACATAAAATAAAACGCATACTGGTGATGATGACAGACAAATACAATTTATGAGAAAAACTTCACGCAGAAAGTCACCTTGGCCCAAAGAACAAAACAGAATTATTTGTGGGGGCTTAACCCGATTATAGAAGAATCACCATGGCTAACCACTGGAGCGTTTTTGGCCACATTTTGGCCAATTTGCAACCAGCCTCGAGCGTTCGCTGGCCAAAATGTGGCCAATTTGAAGATATTTTAAAAATTTATTGGAATTATTTCAAAAGTTCCCGCGTATGAAGACGAACACCGTATTATTAGTCTTGAATGGAGGTAGCAGAAGATGTTACTAGTTGAATCCTTTCCTAAGTGCAACTAGCTCTCTCCAAGGGTTGTGCAGCGCTAATGGTGATGATGAAAGATGTATACTTTTCATCTAGCCAAGACAGCGAGGAGTGTAAGAATCATATTCAAGAGGTTACACGATTCCCATAGATCATGTATTGAAATGAGGAAACAACAGAAATAGAACAGATAAAGTTTTTCAGCGGAACAAATTCAACGGCACCTACCAGATATCTGTTTGGATCTTGTCCGTAACCCTGAACTAGGCTGCAAACTTTGCATTTGGAGCCGGATCTAATCGTGGTGTGAATATTGATTTGTATTTGCATTTATTTGGGATTCAAGTACATCGTTAATAAGCGGAACGTTTCCTTTATTTTCGAGACTCAAAACAGGTGCTCTGCAATTTAAAGAAGTGTCCAAAATGTACCAAAATGTATGTCGCATAGTCTAACTTGTATAGTATGGTGTATGGATACATATAGTGTTATGAACGGTGTCATTCAACATTAGTAACACAGTCAAATTTTGGATCAGCTTTGGATGACAAAATGACACCGCCTAATATAACTTCAGCATGAATGTTATGATGGTGATGATAATGACATATTGATGACGAGAAAAACACACTACCCACGATACAAAATGCCGTTTCTTTTTGGTGGGCATTTCCTTTTATTCGAAATGGAAACAAAAACGAATAATACTGCTGACCTCAATTTTCCGAAAAGAAACTAAAATTATTTGTATTAAGTACTTTTTTCATAAATCAAAACCAAAATTTTCTCTGAAATTATAAGATTTGTAAGAAGGTACTTATATACCCTCCCACTTAATAAATTATAGACCATGTTATATAAATTATTTTACGTAAGATATTTTATTTCAAAAAAGGAATTACTTATATAATTTTTCCGAAGAAATGTCACCACTTCAATGGCAATTGTTTTTCAAACTTTCTTCAGGCCATACCATCATATTGATAATTACGATTTGACAGCTCGTAGTATAAAGCTCTGGCGATGTGGAAAGATAGTATCGGCCATAATCTTGCGTCAGAACCGAAACGTAAAAAACAAATTTAAGGACGGATGAAATGCCAAATAGTCGTGTTAAAACCGGACTTTCGCTACGCTCAATCAACAACGAATTTTCCATAATATCCAAGTAGAGTGAAATAAATAGCAGTTCCTTCTGCCCACAGGTCATTTAATGAAAAGCTTGACACAAATTCTGATGGATTATTTGCTAACGATGGAAAATGTTGAAAGTGAATACATAATATGAAAAGAATTGCATGAGACCTATAAAATAATAAAAGAAAAACAAAAAATTAAATCAGCACATAATTATTACCTTCATATTCAGTGGTTTGACGTGCTCGTTCACCCAGTTCCTGAACGTGTTGGCCTGAATCTCGACCCATAGATCTTCCTTGCCCTTTATCTGCATGCCCTTGGCGGCAGTGCCCTCGGGGGACCGGGCCGCCAGTCCAGCTTGAAGCACCCTTGCGGCCTCCCCTGATGGGGGGCCCTGTTGCCCAAGCCCCCGGTAACTCACTCGACCCTCCATTGTTAGGGTGAATCAAACAGACATCACTGAACGAACTTCTGTTCCCAAGGTCTGCAGTATCAGACCTGAAACACTTGGTCACTGTAACACTTAGGTTTAGTTTGTCACTGATTATCGATTGGGCACTTTAACAGTGTTTTTATGATGGTACTGTTTTGACAGTTGCTTTGGTATTCACTGATTTTGGATGATCACTGATTCTTTTGATTTTTAACCAATATTATTGTTTCATTGAATGTTTTTTTGAAACTTTTTTTGTCAATGGACCTTGGACGACTATTGATTTCTAACTGGTTCACTGTTTGTGTTCTATGTTTCACTGTTATAGGTTTATCAATAGATCATAAATGATGACTTTGGTAGTGTCTAACTGTTTCGGATTTCACTATATGCTAATCTTTGGTCTTTTTTATTCTATGTGAACTTGTTTCGTTGTCGGTTTGTAGGCACTATTTTTGTTCACTTCTTTTATTTGTACTCCAATCTATGCATAAGACAATAAATTAATATGTGATAATAATGTGTTAATAGTTAGTTGATTTTGTTGTTACGAAATGCGTATATTTATGGTGCGCTGAATTTGCATGATTTTTTAAAACATTTTTCGACAATTTTTTTTACACTTTTTGAAAAATTTTGACAATTTTCACAATATTTGACAATTTTTTGACAATTTTTGACATTTTTTCGAAATAAAAATTTATAATTCTGAGAACTTGTGACAAAGTATCAATGAACTTCTTTTAATATTTCCATAAGCTAAAATATTTTTTTTTTCTTAAAAGTCAAAACTCCAATCAAAGGCTCCGAGAGAAATTTTACTTGTCGTTTTAGGGATGCTCTGCAGGGGTTTGTTAGAGGAAAAAATAGCGTGAACACGGTTCTTAAAGAGATCTATGTTTTAGGAGGGAGAAAATACAAAAGTCGGCAAGTTATTTCACAGTCAAGCCATTGAAAATAAAACAATTTTAAAAAAAATAACTATCCTTTCTCCTTCAGAAAACGTCTTTTACCTGTGTACCGAGTTCACCAATGTTAGGAGTTTTTCAGATTCTCTTATATTTAAACACTGGCAGAACAACTATTTAAACAATCCGTCCATTACGATGATCTATCCAACAATAAAAAATAATTTAAACTTATTACACCTTATTAAAAAAAATTCCGGAATGATAAATATTAAACAGCCGCTGACCGATGTCGGTGCAAGACTGTTCAAATGTTACACAGGTGAAGAAAAAAACACTTAACAGTTACAACTCATAAACTATTTGTAAAGATTAGTTGACTCAAATGTGACATCATCAGAATGTGAACTTCTGCCCTCGCTGATCCCCGTTTCTTCCTCTCTTCTCCTTCTCACTTCATTCCCCACTTACAACGTTGCCCCCCTCCAACTATTATCTATCCTTCCCCCCTGTATTTTAATCTACTCCTCTTTTCCATTTACATTCTTCACAGGTGAGTATGGAATAGACGTTTCCATACGTAATTAGCAATTATACGCAATTAAGATTCTCAAGATATGATGTGATAAAACTTACAGGATGTTCAACTGCCTACTTGGATCCACTTACTGAAGAAACTTTTTTTTACATAAGTAGGTTAAATAAAGTAACCAAAAGGACCTAAAATAATTAACTTCACGGTCATGAAAAAAACAATAATTTATCATGTTCAAAAACAATGGATTTTTTTAAACCTAATAACTAAAATATGTTTAAAGATAATGAAAGACAAAGACACTTTATTAATGACTAGCTTTTCCCCGCGGCTTCGCTCGCATGGTATTACGGGAAATTACTGTAGCGGTTGAACTTATCAATTATCCCCCTTCTCCTCACCCCCACCCCCTCCCGCATTCCATACATTCATTCGGATTGTTAGTATTGGACGCCACACTACTGCAAACATCTGTAAAGTAAATCATTAATAGACAGTGAACAATTTACATACGACCTAATCCATGTAAAATAACTTAAAAATAGAATCATGTCAAATTAATTAATCAATCCCATAAATAGATTTGACAGAATTTACTATACATCATCATTTACTGTACATCATCTCTTCCTACATTTACATAACTCTCTTTAAAGTGAACCCACACTTCCAATCACCTTTCCATTTTTATAGTATTCAATTGAATTTGTATGTTACTTAAAATATTCTTGTAATTTTAAATATGTACGTCAAAGCCTGTCTCAACACAGGTCAATCCTAGTGAGACAGGCATCAATTAAACCCTATGTATAACCCTATGTTTATAGATTAATAAAAAATAAAAAAATAAAAATAAAAATTCCCTTACATTCAGTTTTCAAACATCTCGCCTGCCACCTAAATTTCATAAAGCTATAGCTCAAAGAAAAAAAGAATTATCCAATTTTTTTAATTCGTTCGGAATTTATGCGCTCACAAACATTTCGGATGTTTATTTTTAATTAAATATTTGGAAGTTTGTTAATATAATTAAAAAATTACACTATTTATCATTCAGTCTTTATAATCGTTACGAATTATATTTTTAATATAGGAACTCAAATCTGACATTTAATCCAAGCTTGTCCAAAAAAATAAAAAGAATTCTAATATTTGAATTTTCTGCAGTAGTAGCTGACCAGTTGACTGAGTACCTACCAGCATAGAGCCCAAAAATATATCAACATTGTTTCCATAGAAAAGATTTTTTTCTGACATTAGCAAAAACTCGCTTTTGTTAGCGACAGAAATCGTATAACAAATATAATATATTAATATTTATAATTTCATAACGCCAGAGCTTACCATCATATACAACCTGTAGTCTGCGCATATAATTTAGCTTTATATTGGTGAAAGAATTATTAAAGTCTTTATATTGAGTTATGCGTGAAAAGGTCATAAACGAACTCGAGCAGTTTCGCATTTATAATATTAGTATGGATGTTCTTTTTGTTATGCAAAAAAATCACTATAATTTGTTAGTAGAACCGACTATTTGACTTGGCACAAGTATGAACACTCTTTTTAGAATGAAAAATGTAATTGAAAAAATATTTTTGATTTTCTCAGAACTACATGGTTTGAGATTACATATCGTCTTTAACTAGAGGAGCTAATGTCTTATGGTGTGAACTTGCAACCTGATCAAGGATATTATCACTCTACCATGGAGAAATTATGATATTCGTGAATTTGTAATCAGAATATCAGCAAAACTTCCCGCAAATGGCCAGTTAGTCGAAAAGCCAATGGGACCCCCTGTTTATATTTGTTTTGCTTCCAAAACAGGTTTGTCCTCCTACAAGACATTAAAGCTTGTGCTTGTATCCACAGCTGAACATTATGCCTACCCATTAGCCGTGACTGGGCCCGCAGTCCATAGTAAGTAAATATTTACCCGTGTTATCATTTTTAGGAATTTGGATACTGCGAGACAAAAAACACGCCATTTTATGAAAGTCATCGTTTATTTTTTTACATTATTTTAAATGAGCACCTATATTTATGATCAAGTTTAAATTACACATATGTACAAATGAAGAAAATAAATAAGTCTACATGCGGTATGTTTAAAGCAGTAATATGCACATGCGCATATTATTTATTTTGACTCCTAAACTGAATTATTTTTATCATGGATCTAATGCGAGCCCTTGGGGAAACCCATTTAATAAAAATGATTTTTATGGTAAGTATAAACGGCTTTAAAAATTTTCTACGTGAAAAATATGGACAAATGAACAATATGATATCGGTAAGAAAATATCCATATCATTGCATAATATGTTTTCGCACTGCTATGGGAATCGAACCAACAATCTAAATTCAAGTCTGTGGGTCGTTGTGACTGCAACTGATAAAGAAATTAGATATACAATATACACCCCACTGAGTTTGGTTGACCTTTTCAAAATGTAATTTTCGATAATACGTAAGTGTAAAACCTACAGAGTACAATATTATTCATTTGCGTTCGATGAGACCTCCTGATATTATCATTACATTAATTTAATACTCGCATTAGTTTTCATTTAATACTGCTTGTTTGTTCTGACTACAAGATAAAAATCCCATCCAGCCAACGTTAAATAATCTGCGTACAATACATCATCGTCCTACATTATTTACAGACTTCTACCATTCATTTAGATGCCTTTAGCTAAACACCAGGTATTCAATAATCACGCGTAGGTGAGAGGTGAGACACTATCATCTGGTCAAACATCCATCCTCTTCTATTCACGTGATAGTTTGAGGCGTGTTCAACAAAATAATAATATTTTCATCAAAACATTCACTGAAATATCTGATACCAAAGTTAATTATTTTGCTCTAACAGGTAGGTGTGTAAGTACGCTTTGGCTACCTGTTGTAATACGTATTGGTTACATAAATAATCTACTTTTACATTTGCTAAACTAACTAATTTAAGTATTTTACATTGTTTCATTATGATAGCTGACAGTGTTTTAAGGTTAGTTTGTGACTACATCACAGGAAACGACGGAGGTCACAACAAATAATAGAAAAACTTTTCAATCGTTATCTCGTGAAGTAACGGAAAATAATGGCGTTAAATTTGTATTTTCCACGCTGTAAATGCAAAATAGAAAACAGTAATAAACAATAAACATTGCGGTTAAAACTGTAATACAATTGAAGGCGTCTGCACTAATCACTTGACGATTTGTTGTAGAGGATAAAAAGATGACAGATGTTCTGTTAAGAATCTTGTACATCTTTTCTTCGTAGAAATATTGCAGATAAGGTGGCTTGGAAATGTTCTTAGAATTCCAGAAGACTGACTTCTGCATATAATACTGGCCGCAATTTTAGAGGGAAGAAGCCATTTGATCGCCACAGATATAGCTGGGGAAAACAATTCCAGAAACAATATTAGTGGAAGCGATGACCCCCAACCAAATGGGACAAAGGGAAGTGGCTGAAATGAAGTAAAAAATCTCTAGTTATTCTATTTATTTCTCCCAGAGATTTCACATGTGTGCCGCGCATCATTTTCTATGTTTCTTTGGTGTTGTGTACACAATGAACGAGTATTTGCTGGTGTCTTTTTAATCACTATTACACACGAATGTCTGTTGCGCTTCATGATGCCTTGAAAAAACTTTGCACGCTACATCAATATCAACGTAGATGAATCTTTGGTCTCGTGAGGAAGTAGTCTTCTTGGTTGTTTTGTAGTTACAGTCTTGTCACTGCAGCATGTTAATGAGACGTTGTCACTCACCGTGACCTACAATTTCCGTTTGATGACATGCTTGATAAGGAATGGCATAGGTTTCTTGGACTGTGCGCCGGGTTTGACATGTTTGCAGGCCGCGGACATCAGTTTGCTCCTTTTAGTCTTGCGCTCCTGGTCCAATGTGATCTGTCCACACACGGCTAGGAAGACGAGGGGGAATGTTGTATCCTGCATGCTGTCTCCTCTCTACTCTCCCTCCTCCTCCCACTTGTCTTTCCACCTCTCTTAGACTTGCAGACTTCTACACTCACAATAAAGTAACTACCTCGCTGCACCTCACTCACGGCACTACGCGGGAATATAATATAAATGTTTGAGACAGCACAACTTTGTTAGCGGAATGTTTTCGCTGTAGAATGTACCTCCATTAGGCAGGAGTTGAGGCGGGGCGGGGGAGGCGCATGACGTCACTTTCGTTCAGGTAAACGATTATGACTCTGCTTGCAAAACGTGAAAACACGCGTCGGGGCCGTATTTAGGTCTGGGTCACATGGGCGGATAGGAGGCGGCATTTTTCCGAAGTTATAAAAACTATGACATGGTTTCCATATTTTGAGCAAATTTAAATATAAAAACTTTTTTACCAATTATTGCAATCCTAAAATCGACTTCAAAAATATAAAACGAATTTATTAACTGTGTCGATTTTTTGTACTTATACGCTATGAAAAGTGTATAGACAAGTAGTTTTATCCTTGATGCATTTGAATGAAAATATGTTTTTATACTTTTTTATTCGGCGGTGCATCTTCTCTGCACATCTCTTCGGGGCACTTTGTTGTATATTGTGTAAGAAAGTAAGCCATATTTTCCCTAAACCGACAGCATACTGTATATAAGTGTGCCGGGGGACCAAGTGTAGGTGGATCAAATATCATGGAAACGGATTGAAAGTGTAGGGTGGCAATATAATTCCATTGCCTGCGGACAGAAGCGTTCTTGTGAGGTGTCTAAAAAAACAAATAATTTAAAAAAAAATTATGTGAATACCGCCCAAGAGTCCTAACTGCTTCCAACTGTCTGGAGCCGGTGAGACCATGGAATTCCCAATTGTTAAATTGTGAGGCTGAAGGTGGTGGGGAGTGGAAGGAAATGGCGAAGGTGGCAAAGTATCTGGCTACTCAGATCTGGTCACCAAACACGTGTAAAACCATTTCAAGCAACTATCAAGGTTCAGAACTTTCACCGTAATTTTTTTTTTGTGTTTAATTCGTGGAACTCCGTTTAATTTTTTTTTCATTAAATTTATTGTTACGCAAGTTCTGCAATTTTTTTTTAATATTTGTGACAGCTGTTTCAGTTAACAAGACCATTTTAAAAATGTTGTTAGGCCACTTTGAGACGACTTAAACATACAATTCTAAATTTTCATTTTGAAGGTGCCGAAGATGATTTATTACCAGTTAAACCGATTTACTGAGAAAATAATTGTGACAATAGATTCTCTATTTTGTGGGGTACCTACTTTAAAATCTGTTTTCCCCTCAAGTCCCATTTTAAGCCGGAACAGCTGTAACAATAATAAAAAAAACCTAAATTCCTGCCGGCTTAATAAAAACATCATTAAATTTAATATAAATATTTTCTTCAAAAATTTCACCACAAATACTGAGACACGCGATACTGAGAGTATCTTTCACTGAGGAACGTGTCGAAAATATCATCATCATACGTCCCTGTCTTGAGCTGACTGTTCGGCCTCCCTCCATGGCAGTCCCATCCTCTCCTCACACAGTTTCTGGAGTTGCCTCGCCCAGCTGTGTCTGGGGCGGCCCACTGGACGTCTACCCCTTGGAATAGCACATAGTATCTTCCTCGGAATTCGGTCATCAGGCATTCTTTGTACATGCCCAAGCCACCTCAGTTGCGATTTTTCTATGAAGAGTAGCAGTGTCGAAAATATAAATAATATATTATTTTTTATGCATTTTCTTCCGCTCGCCGGAATTTGAACCCGCAACCACCGAATCAATCAACTCTCAACCACGAATGTCGTCAAATGATGGATTTGACATGAATTAAGAAAAATTTTGACCCTGAGAAAGAAAACCTCATAAAATGAATTTTGAGGCGGTTCAATCACAAATCCGGCCCTGTCTGTCGGTGAAACGGGAGGGAGTCAGGCAGAATGTTTCGACACATCTCTCGATACGAGATCGCAGATCACAGTCGACAGGTTATTGTGTCACCGGCGAAATATGGGTTAATACCTACTCTACGTATTATGCATGTCCTTCTTTGGTTACTGATTTAGTCGCGAGTTCTTGGTATAAAAAAAGTAATGTTTGTCACAATTTCGCGATTTACAATGATTTGCCTCATTCTCAGCGCTAAATATACCACAAACAATAATTGCATGTCATATTTAATTATAAGCACAAGAAAGTAGTAAATAAAAATAAAAATGTGGCTTCAGATCGCTCAATGATGTCAGATTGTGTCTCATAAAAAATACAAGCTCCGGAAAGGTATAAAGTAAGAGATGCGCGTGCATACATCACGTACAGGGTGCGGCAGCGTAACTTTCTTTTTTAAATGCCGCCATTCCGTCGGTTGATGTTGTTGTCGTAGCGGGGCGCTAGTGATCTCGTTCGAGAGGCGGAATTATAAAGTTTTGTCTCGACATAGTTTAGTCGCCAATACGCGTTGGAACAGTGGGGAGCGTGCGTTTGCCGTTGAGGCCTACTTTTCGAACGGATGTTCTGCGACAGGGCTCCTAGGACGTCACCTACCTGATTTGATCTTCAAAAACTAAGTAAAACAAAACTTTAGGTATATGCCTACATTATAAAAAACAAATCATTTTTTTCTGATTTATACAATGGGTTTTATTAAGTTTTGAAAAAAGGAAGTTATGCTACCGCACCCTAAAGGCGCGCTGGGTTGCGATCACAGAACATCCGTTCGAAAAGTAGGCCTCAACGGCAAACGCACGCTCCTCATTGTTCCAACGCATGATGGCGACTAAACTGTGTCGGGTCAAAACTTTATAGTTCCGCCTCTCGAACGAGATAACTAGCGCTCTGCCACGACATCAACCGACTGAATGGCGCGTATTTAAAAAAAGGAAGTTACGCTTCCGCACCCTATACACAACATGTGTGGGAGGAGGAGATTGGTAGTCTGAAAGGATTTTATTAATTTTAAATGCTTTTTTCATATTTGTTGCCATGTGGTCTTTGACAATTGATTTCTAGTTATTTGGCTATTATTAGCAGTAGACATAATAGAAATCCAATCAGAAATGAAATCCAATCATAATAGAAACCCAATAGACATGGCAACATATACGGAAAAAACCAAATAAATTGAAAAAAAACCTTGTAGACCTCCCTTCCCTCTCCCCCATATATTATGAATATAAACTGTAGATTAAGAAACATTTGTACCAGTCTGAAGATGGCTTTAACAGGTTGAAACCGGTTACGGTAAAAAATAAATTAAGTGGAAATATTTCTTCGAAATTCGCAAATTCACTTTGTGGCGTCATTATTGATATAATGAAAACAAATAACTTTGTGTACACCACTATTTAATTAACAAAATCAACATGTTTCAAAAACTATGTTTTCTTCGTCAGGATAATAAGTTAATATAGTTAATTAAGTGGAAATAAGTTGTATGTGTCTTTTATTATATTTTTATAATGGAAGTGTCATAAATAGAAATATTAGAATTGGGTTAATTTAATATTGATTGAAAAGATATGTTAGCTTCCTGTGGGTAGGTATCTTCCTTCCGTGCAGTTAAAAAAATTCGCCACATCTGCGAATCTATTACTAACTTCATGTAATCTAGGTACAAGCGAGTGTTTGTAATGGTCAGTTCTGACCATTACAAACACTCGCTGCACTTTAGCAGGATTTTGGAACGAGTTGCTCTCGTAGGTATATGAAATTTATTTGCCACCATTTACGATTTTGAACATAAATATTCAGTAATGACGCAGGCTTGACAATGCTATATGAGAAGGCCAGGCTTTAGGTAAGGCAAGTATGATCATAAGTCATATGTAAGTCACCTCTGATAGTACGTATAAAGAAATCACAGAACATAAACTCCCTATCATTTACACCGAACTGTAAGACCTTTCAGCACCTAGGCCCCAGACAGTCCAATCAAATAGATTATATGTCGGAGATATAATTTCACACACGTACCCGAAGGCTTTTAACTGGCGTTCCTGAACGAATTTGGAGTGAAAAATGTAGATGTTATTTTGCTGTCAAAATAACCTGTTGCCGCAAAAATGCAACCAAAAAGGTTTGTCATAAAAACTGGCAATTGGACCTTCGTCCAATCTGAAACCTGTTAGAAATTCTGGATTGCAACATTCCCAAATACAAAGATTCCCTGTTCAAATTTAGCGGGAAATCTCTCATCGGCCTTAACCGTAATTTATAATTTGACAATTAATGTCAGTCATTGGCAAAAATTACGACCATTGACAACAATTATTATTTATTCGTGCTATAAGGTTGCGTATAAATATGATTTTCCCCTAATTCATGGTTCGGCTCGCCCTTTGTCTCTCCTATTTAGGAAGCATAAGAAGACGCGAGCTTTTTGACTATCAACATCAACAAGGTAAATATAATGCAATTTATTTCAATTCAAACAACTGCTTTAATAAAGTTGAACATGTTTGGTCTTTCAAACAATCGAAAGGTTAACACAGTTGGGAAAGGTCGAATCTCGCTACCTTTATATAATTTGGCTGTAGTTAATAATACATATTATGGTGGTGCAAGCAGTTTCACAAAATTACCGAGTTTCTTATCTCAGCAATTGTTGCAAAATACCAAGGTGACCATTGTCACAGATTTCATTTGGGTTGGTGCGGACAGCAAGTACGTTTTGTATTACTTTTCATAAGTGTTTTTCATGGCTTTGTACGGCTTTTTGCAATTTATTTATATTATTCGCTATTTTCGATTACCCGGTACGCGTTGTAAATGTTGTAAAATCTTAAAGAAAGATAGTGTTTGTGTTTTAATTCTGTTTATTGAAGTACCTACTTTTGAATACACAATACTTTTACCCGTGTGGTGCACAAACGAATAAATCAGAAGGTTTTCCGACGCGTTAGAAGGCAACATATAACCGTCCGTGTAAGAAGAATGGAAATTCCAATTTACTCCCTGCTATTCCCTGTTGCTACTACATCTCCTTTGTAGTCCCTCTCTCTGCTCTCTCCCTTGACGCCCACCCCTTCGTCCCACTCCGCTTTTTTTATTTTTTATGTGTACCTCACAAGAATCTCAGCTGCTCCCGTCTGGAGCCAGTGAGACTACGGTATCCCCAATTGGGGTATATTGTGAGGCTGAATATAGTGAGAGGGAAGGTGGGGAAGCACCTGGCTATTCAGATCTGGTTACCAACCACGGCTAAGGCTATTTCAAGCAAAGTTTTAATTCTGAATGGCGATCTAAAAATAAATTGTATACCAAGGCGATACTGGGAGTTTCTTCCACTTTGGAATATGCCGCAAATTTACCTTATGTTATTTTAACTGAATAATTGTGAAATAACACAAATTAATGAAATAAAATTTATTTCCGCACGCTGGGATTCGATCCTGCAACCTTCGGATTGCGAATCAAGAGCCTTAGCCCTCGACCACGGAGGCCGTCATGAGGCCATGCGTGTCTTCTCCCATGCGTCCCCTTTCCCGCTTCCTTTTCCTTTCTACGTCCTCTTTCGCGCGCCACTTATTTTAATTTTTTTATACAAATTTCGTAACGCCAGAGGTCACCATAATGTATAGAAACCTTATCGGCGTGCGCACAACAAATTACCAAAATTTCATCTTTCAGTATTTGCTGTACCCGTACCTAATAATAGAAAAACGGAATCTAGTATCTAAGAATTATATACTTAGATAAATCGTCAGCATAATTCGACAAGACCAAAATCAGCAATTTCTTTAATGTCGTTGGCCAGGCCATTTGGAGAACCAAGAGGGAGACACGATACGCAGCGCGGAATCTTAATTAGATATTGAATAACAATAAGAATAGACGCTTATTAAATCATAACGTGTGATGCAAACGCCAAACAGGGGACAGGAGAACAGGAAACGTGGGCAGCTCTTGTCTACACCCGTATAAGTTCACGACATAATCCTAACGCGGCGCATAATAGCTGTTGTTCGAATTCAATGAAAAAATATACGTAGTTTTATGTAACTGATCGTAATTTATTCTTGGGTAACTTGCTGTCATCGCGGATTAATGTATTTAGATATATCTTATAAAACACAGATGGCGTCTGCTCCGTAATCCGTATTTGTAAAGTTATATCATTTATTTATTTATTTATTTATTTATTTATTTATTTATTTATTTATTTATTTATTTATTTATTGATTTATTTATTTATTTATTGATTTATTTATTTATTTATTAATAATTGCCCCTTTTCAGGGCTTTTACATATATAGCATAGTTAGAAAAAACATTTTATTGTACACAACTGAATTGCCTCAATAACAATATTTTATATTTATTCAAAGATAAATTGAAGATGTCCACTGACTTGGTATAATTGTTTCCCTCCATTAGTATTCTGGGCAAAGAGGAATACATATGGTAGTTAGTCCCAGAATTTCTGCACTGAAATAAATCCTGACTTCTAGTATTACGAAGTGGAATTCGGAAGCTTATCAATTCAAGTAATACCGGACTATCAACTAAATCATTTAGAATTTTATATAAAAATACCAAGTCAGTGAAAATTCTTCTGTCTGACAATTTAAGCATATTCATATCGTTTAAAATAGTGTTGTAGTTTAACATATTTGCTGGAATACCCATTTTAAAATTTAGAAAACCTAAGAATTTGTTTTGTATTCTTTCAACAGGTTGTACGTACATATTATAATGAGGATTCCAGACAGGAGAATTGTACTCAAGTTGGCTTCTAACATAAGTAAAATATAACAGTTTAATACACTTTATATTGTTAAAGTTTCTAGTTAGCCTAGTTATAAACCCCAACATTTTTAAGCCCTTATTACAGATTTCTGTTATGTGGTTAACAAATGAAAGATTTGATTGAAAAGTGATGCACAAGTGCGGAAACGGGCGGTCCGTTTGATAGAATAAACGCTAGAAATATTTCGATTCTCATTGCCTTCAAAGTTTAAAATCGAGCGAAAAGTGGTTTTTATTTATTTAGTGCATAATTTTATAAGAATGAAAAAAGTTAGAACGTACAAAACCTCAAAAATAGTCTTAGCGATAAAAGAATATTTAAAAAAAAAAGTTTCTTATATAATTAAGTCATGAAAAAAAAATTTTTTTCAGTGGTTTACGCTTATATTATTTTTTTACTTTTTTGGCGAATTGGGTACCTACAATTTCTTATATAAATCGCGCAACCACCAAATTACGAAAGTTAGTGCTGTCGCTAAGTAAACAACACTGTTTTAAAAAGTCTAATCACTCCGTTTATTCAATTCGTTTGACATAAAAGAACTCAAAAATTAGTAACTACAAATATCAACAAAAAATAAAAATTAAAAAGTTTCTAATTTTATATTAGGAATTTATTAAAAAAACAAAAAAACAATTTCCTCTGAAATCATAAGATTTGTAAGTAGGTACTTAAATATGTACTTAATTTTTTTTTCGACTTTATGTCTGGGTTAAATTTTCCCCACAGGAAAAACTTAACCCTACCACACACGTTTCCACAATTCACCGACTCCAGATATTTTCATATCAGAGGGTTCGGCTCGATGGAACTCCTAACTGGACCCATAAATCCTACTGATCCCTCAATAAAAATATTTCGTAATCCTACAAGTATTCAAAATGACTGATTTTTGCATTTTTAAGTATAAATTCTTTGACAAATCTAATAAGCCTAAATTTTGAATGAGATGACAACTGGTATTATTTTAAAGTTTGAGAATGCCAAATTCTTTTAATCTCATTTCCTAAATCTGTATATTTTCTTATTTTTTCAGAAACAGATTTTTGAATATTAGAGGAATTTGGAATAGCGACATCAATGAAATATGTTTTTTTTTTAAATTTCGTCATGTAAGACTATATCGGGTCTATTATGAAATTTTTTTCTGTTTGTTAATAGGTACAGTTTTATCATAATATATTTTATTAAATTCATTTTCTAAAAATGAATTTGGTTCGTATTCATAATATGGCACTATATTACAGCAGTAAATCAAGTTATGTTTAATTACCAAACTTTGGTGAATTATTTTTAAAACCTGATTGTGCCTAAATGTAAACTTGGGCGGCGCTAATACAGAACATCTCGATATAATATTTTCTGGAAAAGCTTAACATTTTCTACGTAAATCATCAATTTGATTTGTATCTTTGATTATAAGCTTCTTATAATTTCTAGTATTAATGGATCTAACTCTATCTTGAATGGCAAGCATAAATCCTTCTATTTCTGCGCTCAATTCTCCAATACTCAACCATTTTCTTGACGAAAGTTTGTCAACATACGTTTGGTTGAGATAATTGAAGTGTTTTGCCTGTTAAAAATAAATATAAACCATATTTTTTTTTTTTTTTTTTTACAGTTAATACCGCACAAGAGTCCCAACTGCTCCCGTCTGGAGCCAGTGCGACTATGGCATCCCCAATCGGGGTATGTTGTGAGGCTGAAGGTAGTGGGGAGGGGAAGGAGATAGGGAAGAGGAAGGTGGGGAAGTACCTGGCTATTCAGATCTGGTCACTAAACACGGCTAAAGCCATTTCAAGCAACGTTTCAATTCTGAATGGTGGTCTTACACCAGGGTGATACTGATAGTATCTTCCACTCTGGAACGTGCCGCAAATATACTATATATTATTTTAAATGAATAAATTGTGAAATAACACAAATTAATCAAATAAAATTTATTTGCGCACGCCGGGTTCGAACCCGCGACCTTCGGATTGTGAGTCGAGAGTCTTGCCTCGGGACCACGGAGGCCGTCATATTATTTTCTGTTACATTTTTATTATTATTTCATATAAGGAACCAAATAAACGTCACTATCCCAATTTTAAAACTCTTTTTTAAAAAAATTTTCAGGCTGGTAACCTACTATAATATAAATAATAAAAAAACGCGATTAAGAAAGTTCAAATAAACACGATGAATTCACATTTGAAAAAGGATCTTTACTGAATCTTTATCAATCTTCTGTAATCTTTACAGTCGAATTAAAACAGGAATTCCATATGCTCAACCAATAAATCAAATAAAATCAGAAATCTAAATATAAACCAATAAGGAAATGTATTATTGACGTTCAGAAAAATCCAATATTCATAATCTCCAGGTAACTAAGTAGGTAAATGTACAATGACTGAAGCGTGTAAAGATGGAGTTGGTAAGTCTGTCTCACTACAAACACTACTGTCACACTTAAGCTAAGATAACCGCACTTATGTTTATAGTTGTTGTTGAATCAGGTGGAAATCAATCAGGCCAAAATTAAATAAATGTTCATTTCGCGTAATCACCATCATTGAATAATAAGACATCACTTTTGGAAGAAGTAAATTACACTTAAATAGTGGATTATGTCAGCAGATGGATTTGTGGGGTACCTAGACTTGTTTACTTAATCAGTTAGGAGCTGAGTATACAAACGCGTCGGGCACCTACCCAGTACCCACCAGGAGCTAGCTAAGTCCTTTATATATTTATTTATTTATTTGAGACACCAACAGGATATTTATAGAACAAATATTTTGGTTATGTCAAAACAAATTAAGATACAAATATAAATATCCCTAGACTAATGTGTCTGCAGTGATCACATTTGCATATACACAGACACATGAAAAACAATGTAAGTATTTTATACATAACATAAAAAAGCTTAAATAAAAAATTTGAAGTACATAATAAACTAGTTAACAAATTGGCAAATGAAGATATTAATATCTTAAAATCATGGTTGGATAATAACTTACTCGCACTTAATGCAAAAAAAAACAACAAATGTCTTATTTTCATTACAGAAAATACCTGATCATAAAGTTAATATTGTAATCCACGATGAAAAATGTGATAATGTACACCGTAAACAACATAATCCTAATAGTACTGTAATTTACTCTTCTTCCGAAATTAAATATCTCGGTGTGATCATTGATCAAAACCTAAAGTGGTATAGTCACATTTCAGAGCTAGTGAAGAGAATAAGGAAAAGTATATACATATTTGTTAGATTAAGAAATATTGTAAATGTAAAAATAATCAGAAATGTGTACTATGCACTTGTTCATTCTTTACTTATCTATGGAATTATAGGTTGGGGAGTAAAACTCAGTAAAAGTTTCGCAAAGAATCATCATTTAAGTAATATTAAAAAAGACAAAATAAAAATCTACCTTCTCAACAGAATCACTTTTTAAATTGTTTCCGGTACCAAATGTAGATGACATATTCAAGCAAGCTTCCATTATGAAAATGTGTAAAGAAAAAAATAACAAAGAATATCAAGAATATTACAAATCCCTGGAGAAGCAGCATTTTCCACTTATAATGGTGGCAGTAGGAAATTTTAGTGGCACGCCGGGGTTTGAACCCGCGACATTCCGATTGTTAGTCGAGAGTCTTACCTCTCGACCATGGAAGCCATCCTGAATATGATCTATTTGAAATATGAAATCGATAAAACTGACGAAAAGAATCAAGCGGTTAGAGTTTTGTCCCGGTAAGATTATTATCTTTTCTTCTTCAATGAAACTATATCTAGTCAGAATCATTGAAATTGAAACATTGCTTGGAGTGGCTTTAGCCGTGTTTAGGTACTTTCCCATCTTCCTCTTCCCCGTCTCCTTCCCCTCCCAGCTAACTCCAGCCTCATAACATACCCCGATCGGGGATGCCATAGTTAAAAAAAATCTATCAACAGTTATAATAGATTTTAAATGTTGTCCATTTCTTTGTCGACAATAAGACCAGACGCCATGTTGTTCATTTTTTTATTTCTAATAAAAGGGATTTCGAAAAAATAATATTGAAATCTTGGAAAAGATGATTAAGAAAAGCTAGTATTAAGATTTTTATTGAAGGTTAAAATCAAAACAAGAATTGATATTGGTACCTAATTTGCGTCTAGCTTTCTCCTAAAGGGTTTGTCGCTTGCTCTACTGAAGAGGTCACTGTTTTTGGATTTTCAACAATAAATACTCACTGAAAAGCCTGAAGAACCTACCTACCAAAAACCAATTTAGCCATATTACACAGAGAGAAATCTTTTGAAAGTAATATGAATGTTGAAACGCAAGAAAGAACTGTATAAAATGTGTGAGAATGTGGATTTACAAGAAGGGAAAATTTGAAAGGGACTACACAATATAAATATTGCAATAAAAATTGAATATTAATTTATACTTTTAGATAACGTCAATAGATGTCCCATATAAATAAAATTGGATATGTTCATCCGCGACACTATCTAGGTTACAAATAAATTCGTTAAAGAAGTTTGAAATCTTTTGAAAAGGTAGCTGGCAAAAATATGGGCAAAAATTAGTTGAGGATAATATTGTTAATTCTGAATTTGTAATTTGAGATCAACAAAAATTACAGATATAATATATGTCCCTATAGCCGAGTTAATTTATAGATTGATCTTAGGTTCCAGTCCCAGTTGCGACAGTTTTCCTTTTATTTTTCTGTTTCATGTTTCGATTAGATTTATTTGTACCTATTATCTTCTTATTCAATGAAATACCTACGTCAGTTCGTCAGTTGTAGGTAATATTATTAATAATTGTAATTTTAAACTTGGGATTGCGAATTGGCTTTCAAAAGATAGCACCCACGTAGGTACACGTTAAAGCCAGGCGTTGGGATGGGAATCTTTTTTTTACATTAACTCCACACAGGAGACAGGAAGGTGCTGTGTGGGGGGTCTTTTTAGGAAAGGAAGGAGAGAAAATTCTGGGAAGGAAAAGGGTATTAGGGGTGGATAGGAATTTGGGGGTCAGTGTGTCCAGGAGTGACGGACATATGAATCCATCCTTCCCACCGCAACGGGAAGGCGATGTTCCGAGAGAGTACGGCTGGAAAAGTCAAAGGGACTCCTTCAACCATTCTCTCCCAATCCAATCTGCCATGCAGCTGGTGGGCAGACGCATCTGCCGCCAATACCCGGAAAAATCCAACCCCATAAACCCGGGCACCCCTGCTAAGTCACCAAACGTAGCGAACCACTTCTCCAAAGAAGAAGCAGCATTGATTTCTTCGTGGATGCCGAAGACAATCAGGAAACTGGTCAAATTCTTTCGTAGTTGTATTCAGTTTACATTTGCTGACAAAGATGTTGTCATCAACATTTTGACCCTGGAATGATTTGACGTTCTTTGTATTTAACCCCCTCCTACAATTATTGCAAAACAATGTGTCACAAAACAACGTATAATTGTCCTAAAAACGACCATCTATCTACACAGCGTGAAATGGGCTAAACTAACGTTATCGTAAATGGGAAACTAAAAGCCTCCTGCCCGAAAAAAGTTGAAAAACGTTGGCATTTAAATCTAATTTCACAATTTAGGGCTACAGACGTGACCATTTTAGAGAGACAGTCCCTAAGACCAAGGTCTCACACACCGTCAGGGTCTGTCAGACCAGATGGTCACTAAGACCTTCGAACCACAGTGGGCGTGTTACATCACTCGTTCAGAAATTTATTATTGAGAAATATTCGGCAACACACGCCGTGGCCCAACTTCCAGCCATCACCGCAGCGCAATAATATCCAACAAAAACCATACAGCACAACTGTTACAATGCTCCAAAGAAATGTCCATAATGGTTGCTAAATTATAATAATGGCCTGTCGGACTAAAAAGCCCCGAGCAGAAAACTCATGGGAATACCGATTAGAAATTGAATTGTATTTAGTCTGACAGTATTGACACGCCCACAGCACATCAGTTTTTCATATCATTTCACTAAAAAGTGCACTAACTTTCAAATTCCCGCTTCTAAACTGTCGTATGTCAATACAATGTGTCAATCTGGTAAACGAACTTCGCATCTTCGCCATGTTTTGGCGTAATACCGACCGTCCCGAAGAACAATGTCGGATCTGCTAAAAACGTTTTGTTGGCTTATTTTCATTTTCTTTTGGTGATTTAAGAGCCTGTATTTTCGGAATTTCGAATAAATTAAAATGAAAATACCAAAACAATTCTATATTTCTTCATTTCAAAAATGGTAAAAATGCAAAAATGAAACTTTAAACAGCTCTAATGCAAAACTACAAAATTGGACACCCGACATTTTTCTTCGAGACTGTCGAAATAATAGGCCAAAACAAGATTTTTATGCGTATGATAATAATAATTTTAATGTTTTATATAGCGCCGTTTTCGTGAAAAATCACCTCAAAGGCGCTTAATATCATAATACACGGTGTCCGGAAACTAGCGGTACAACATACATGAGAACCAATCAACATTACATGAGAACCAAATAGTAGTTAGGTACTTATTTTTTCGATCTGAGCATTTCGATTTATTTTTAAGATTTTTTCGGCAACTAAAGTCGAAACTTTTTCAAAATTGATCTAAAAACTCCAATTTTGGACACGATTTACTCGAAAGCGAGAACAAAATAAAAAAAATATATACATCTATCACAAAATCGACACCAAACTCATTCACTAATTTCCAGACACCGTGTATAAGTATAAAAATAATGTTTTTCGGCGTTTAGAGCTTCATAACATTACTGCACTATCTGCAGAAACAACGAAAATGCCTGCCTAAAAAGTCTCTCAAAGACTATTTTCCCAAATTTGCACAGGTAATATTATTACTTAAACTTACAACAGTTATTTAAAAGCGTGAGAGCAATTGTGGGCAGATTGTTGTTATGTAATAATTAGCCATAAATTAAAATTAGTAGAATGTAATATAATATGTATTGTAATTTGTAGTTTTTCCTGTCAAAACACAATACGAGAGGCTATAAACTTGTTAGGAACGTCACTCGCGAAGGTACAATGTTCAATGCAACATCTCATTCGTAAGTAAGTACTTGGTGTTTTTTTATTATTATTTCGCACTCTGAAGATGAACACAATGCAGCAGTAATAATTGATCAGACCTTTGATCGTGGAGGTATTGCAGACTATAAATAATACTACGCTACTCGTAAACTCGTGTACACCCGGTGCGGGCCGCGATGCGTGCACTACTGACTAAGAGTACCAATGGAGTTAAGTCTGCAGGCAGGTACAAAAAGCCTACACCAGGTGCGGATCGGGTTTCAAAGCAGTGTTATTTTATTTATTATAAAAACTGTGGTCCTATTTTATAATGTCTTCATAACATTAGTTATAATATAGCTTGGAAAAACTCATGGTCACTGGCAAAGTGGAAGGCAGAAGAAACAAGGGAGGGTCACCAAAGCGCTGGAGTGACCAAGTACCACTGGCATCCGGTACGTCGGTGTCTGCAGCTCACCATGCAGCGCAAAACCGCGAGAAGTGGAGGAACCTTGTCCACTATTTTCCAAACATTCACTAATCTATTTTCCAAACATTGCCCCAACCCAACTCCCGGCAGGTTTTTTGAGTCCCTACCGTAATTTAAGCAAACATTACTGATAAAAACAAACGCAATCTGACATATAAGAATCAACAATAACTCACCATTTACAATAATCCTAGCTGTAAATCAAAACAAAGAAAGATAAACTCTAAATATATCAACAATAACAGAAAAATCTGAAACAAACTGGAATGCCGCTAAGCAAAACTTGAAATGTGATTGGAAAAAATACAAAATATTGACAACACAAATGATGCGTGGAATAGCTTCATTGATGTAGGGGGAGTACGTACATTATCGGACAACGTATGGTATCGGACAAGTGTTATTTCTCTTACTGGCGTTTGGGTAGGGCGATGCAATTTAGTTCATAGTATTGCCGCGCTAATTCTGGGTGCCCAGTGTTTGCGTGGATCTCGCCAATGCCGGTTGTGTCGTGTTGTGCCCAAAAAACGAACTTTGACCCCCGGATACTGTGTCCTCAGCTTTATTCGAAGACGAATAAAAGGTACGTTATTAATTTAATTACATTTATATAAATAAGACGGTACACTACATTTCAGTGGCAACAAAATGACGATCTTGTGTTTTAAAATTTGTGTTCCATACCAGGTAGGCGGTTATTTTTTTAACTCCACGTCGTTCGGTTAATATCGGACATGGCCGTTACGGATGATATCGGACTTACGAATAAATGCTTATTTTTTATTTATTTATTTAAATTAATATACCTACACCAAATGAAGTGTTTTATATTTCTATACACATATATATATATTATGAAAGGTTCCATGCCAACCGAGAATAAAGTCAACTCAACACCTCCTTGAAACGTCATTAAAAGCTATGAAAAAAAGATTAAATTAGCCTATAACCCTAACCTAACGTAACCTATTTAACCAATTTATATATATATTATCACTCTAAATGACTTATCTGAGATGGTTCTGAGTTGGTTTCATTCCGAGTTGTCTGGTCACCATTATGAAAGTATATTGAACTATGAAAACAATAGGATTTGCTATTGTTGATTTAAAAGTATTATTTTCAAAAATTCATTATGTTTTTCTTCCATTTTTTCTAGATAATGCCGAGATTCAAACTATCAGAAAACAGCATACGCGAAAAAGGATTTTCAATTGAGTAAATCAAAAAAGAATCCGCCCAAAGACAACAAAGAAAATAATATTAACACCATCAATTTTAAGAAAGCGGATAAACTAAAACTACATAAAGATAATAACAAAGAGGAAGTTTGCATAATCTGTGGAGAAAGCTTCGAAGAAGACTGGATTCAATGCCAAGGTTGTGACGGATGGGCCCACGAAAATTGTACAGGTCTTGAATCTTACCAGCATTTTTACAAATGTCAATTGTGCCAGAAATAATTTTTATTTTCAGTTTATTATAATGTGTTATGAAAAGTTTGAACATGGTTTTACCACTTTTTTAAAATCCTTTTTTTAATAAAAAAAACATTAATATTTTCTGTCCGCTTTCGTGTCCGATACCACCTTTGATGTCCGTTATTAGACAATTCTTGCAAACACTTTGTTACTCTTTTTCTTGTATTTCTCTTGCTTGTATTTTTTTTAAAATAAAGATATTGCCTTGATTTATTTGAAATCTTTTATATTAAATCATTATTAACCGTTTTATTATAAAACAAAAGAAAGTACAGTGTTAAACCAAGGAGCTAATTTGTCCGATACCGCCCGTCGAATTCCGATAATAAACGAAAATTTCGTTATTTTAAAATCAAAATTTTGGGAATCAGTGATGGTTTTTTTATTTTTAAAATTAGCGTACCATGTAGATCTGTCCTTTCCACTTATGATTAATTCATTGATAGTTTATATTGAAGCAATAACAACAAAATACAAATGAACAACACTATGCGTCCGATAATATCCGTACTCCCCCTAATCCAAAATAACATAGTGTCCAATACTAAAAAATGCACTACTCAAATTTAAAGAAAAATATGAGTAGGTACCTTGCTGACCAACACACCTACACCACAAGGACGAAATCCTCGAAACTACTGCATCCCGAAATTAAATACACCTTTTGGCCAGAAAAACCATAATTTCCATGCTACAAAATTGTATAATGACCTTTCAATTGAAATTAAGAACACAACGGAGATACAAAAGTTTTAAAAAGACATCAAACTATGGCTAAGTAAGCACGAAGATAAGGAAATCATTAAAATTATGAAGTAACCCCAACGCAATCTACAGAAAACAAACATAAATTTTTTTTTTATTTTGAATATTGTTTATTTTGTGAAAATCAACAAACTAGAAGATGAGGAAATCGAGATCAACACCCATGCAACAACATACATTCCGCCTCGGAACAGGAATACCTGGTGAGTCTCACTAATACAGTGCTAATCAATGCGCAATCACAATGCTTCTCTAATTAACACAAATTATATATTAACATAGACACGCTGCAAGCACAATAGTACCTACCCTTTACACACAAAGTTCGGAGCGGGACGTGCCCCGCGCCCTTCAGGCCGCCTTTATCCTATCCCTTTCCTGCCTAGTCCCCTTGCAAATAATTTTTAACAAACTCCAAATTATATTTTTTTCACAACAACCAAATAATATATATTTCACAACAACCAAATAACACGATGAAAGAGAAAGGTACCCTTTTGGCCCGGAGTTCTGTAAGCAATTATATCAAAGTACCCTATTCCCCAATTTCGAATTGCCCAACTTCCAAATCCCAGCCTGTTACCCAAGTACACACCCACCTGGCCGAGCAACAACTAAATAAAACTACTCGGAAACTCGTAATATTATTATTTTAAAGAAAATTTTATGTCCCGTGCAAAAATAACATTATTTACTAGATTATACCCAGAATACGAACGATAGAATAGGTAGGTACCTAACTCCATAGAAATATTATATAAATCTTGCCAATCGCTTCTGAGAAAAAATAATAATGAAGTGGTTCTATTCACAGATCTGATGTCAGATATTATAATGCCTTATAATAAGATTTTTATTTATAGCATCTGTGCTCTTAAGATGAATTGTTTGGGAAAATTAATAAAGAGTGGTGTTTCTTTTTAGATTTCTAATTATTAAAATTGCTTTACTGGCGCCGAATAAGGAATATTTATGTTTCCGGTTAGAATCTATTAAGATAATTTATTTGAATAGCGAAAGGTGAAGTTGAAGACATTAGATTGTAATTAAAATTAGGGCAATAGGTTGTATTTGAAATTTGACTTTACACGTTTTCCTTTATTAAACTAGTAGTTCTGCGAACGGTGAACCTCGCATTTCCTTTGAAATCATAAGATTTGTAAGCAGGTACTTAAATACCTGCAAATATAATCCGTGTAAAGAAACTTTTTTTTTTCAAATAAAGAATTATATAATTTTGTCCAAAGAAAAATCGCTACCGCAAAGAAAACTATTTTTCAAACTTACTTCAGGCAGGTAGGTACCGTAATATTGAAAAAATGCTAATAAGAAAGTCCAAATATACACGACGAATTCACATTTGAAAAAAATAATCTTTGCTGATTATTCATTAGCGGCCACCATCTTGAAATGGAAACGGCAGACTAAATGCAAAACGGTCGAGTTAAAACAGGACCTCGCTATGCTCAGTCAATTAATAGTCTTTTACCTTTATTTTACTTTTATTTTACCTTTGTTTTATATTATTTTTTACTTTATCATAAAATCGATTCTTTGTACACACTCGCACAAAAGGCCGATTTGATTTTTGTGATGCAGTGTGCAGGATTTCAAAAAACGAACTACAAGCTTAACGCCAGAGATTCTCAAACTTTTTTGCATTACCTGAACATGCGGTATCGAGAAGACAGACACGACAGACTTTAACCAGCGATTCTTGAGCTTATTTGCAGTATAAATGTAATGTAATGTAAAAGATATCGATTTGTGGTTCGGTGAAATTTTTTTTCAATTAAAAATTGTAAAAAATATTTTTCTGTTACGTGACGCTATTGGTAACAATCTCGCGCTCAGTCTCGTCTGTCCAATGCTGCTGAAACGTCCCTCGTGTAAACGATCATGTATATAGTAGGTCTGCACTCTGCATATACCTATTTAGTCACCGAAATTTAAAAATTAGCATTCAAATCTTCTGTAAGTAAGCTGTTGGATTAGAGCAAACCTTTTCAATAAATATAATTTGTAACATAAGTAGATTACTCGCTACGAGTAAGGTAGATTACTCGCATACATCCGATTTCCGGTTGTCTGATCAGACAATCGGATTGGATTAACACCGCACACATCCGATTCGAAAATCGGATAGGTAATACGACCGGGGCCACGCCCTTTGGACGGCCGGATTGGATGGCCGGTGTGGAAGGGCGTGGCCTATTTTTATTACCGATCAGGTTTTCGAATCGGATGTGTGCGGGCTTTCATAAGAAATATATGGCGCGAAGGCCTTCCGGTTGTCTGATCAGACAATCGGATGTATGCGCCCAGCTTAAGTGTCGAACTCTACCCATTCGACTGCCGGTAAAATTGATGATCTTTTTTTTACATGATTTACACACAGGAGGCCCTGAGGAAAATAATTTCCCTCAGGGCCTATGTCATCTTTGGGGATGCTGTGTGGAGGGTTTTTTTTAATGAAAGGAAGGAGAGGAGAATTCTGGGAAGGAAAAGGGTATAAGGGGTGGGTAGGAATCTGGGGTTCAGTGTGTCCTGGTCATCCACCTTCAAGACCTAGACAAACCTCACCCCATGAACCCGGGCACCCCTGCTAAATCACCAAACGTAGCGAACCACTTGGGGTGACCTATGGCAGAGGTTATGACCTATGCCAACTTGGTTAGGACCTATGCCAACTTGGTTATCAACAAAATGTAAACTGAGGTAAAAATTTTCAAAATGTATGCTTCACTAACTTGCCTCTTGTAGGAGCTCCGGCTTCTGGGCTCCAAGTTCATCTTCCTTAGTCGATGCATCATTGCTGAGAATCGTGATCCCCACTTCAATTTCCTGGTGGCCGTAAGGCCGTCCATCTATGTTGCATCCGTTGAGAGCCAAGGACACCGAAATTCCGGACGTATGTGATATTTGATAACTTCATCTCATTGGTGATCTTCCTCTGCATCTCCTGCCTCCGACTTCGCCAGAGACTATGGTTTATCCATGTTCGAGTAAGCTGTAGGCAGACACAGACAGTTGATAGCAAGAGCGTATTCAAGGGGGGGGGGGGGGTTAAAACAGATTAGTACTCGAAGATTTCATTCCTAGAAAATACAACAATATTTTTTGCACTTTCTTTCATTAATGTGATGTATTATAGTCGAACCCCCCTCCCACCTGTGAATGCTTTAGCTGTGCCCTTGGTTGGCAGAATATTGTGGAAGCCTAGCTCTTCAATGCAGAATGGATATAGCATTTTTAAAGGTTCCTTTGCCCCTATTTTGAGAAGCACCTACCACCTTACAACTCACGAGATGAAGTAGAAGTAGAAGTATAGATGCACCATGGTACCTACACACGCACCAAACTGAACTTATTGTCGAGGTCAATGTGACCTTGAACCAGTTCCAGCCGCCGACCTGCATTCCGAGTGGGGCTGGGGTGGAAATAGGAGGGAAGGAGGGGGCTGTCTGGGACTGCATTAATGAACCATCCTCCTGCAGTCTCCAGAGCAGTAGCTTCAAGTAGCTTCTCACTTCGCGTATAGGAGAATAGAGCATCTGCATAATATTATTCCGAGGTGTATCAATGCTCCTGTATCTAAACTAACTTGTACCTTGTACTTAATTTACAACTTGGTACATAATAATAAATAATTTTCTAAGGGAAAACCTGTGGAAAGCGATGCCTGGAGCATTATTCTTAAGAGGAAACGAAGGAAAAATAAGTTTGTTTGGACAAAACGTGCGCCGCCTGTCCACCCGCGTTTCTTCAGGGTTTCCATCGGGTTTTGGGACTTTGTTGGTCGATAGGTTTAGACATTCATGGATTAGGTTAACCACTCAAGCGACAGCGCGATTTAAAACTTTTTCCTCCGATTGCTTGTGATTTTTTTTTACATTTTCCGCCCACATTAAATCATACCTCCGAATGTTAATATGGAGACAAACAATCTGATTATAGTTTTGTAAAGCCAATGAATTCACACATATTTTTCTGATTATCACATATGCGTAGGATTTATAGAAATAATATTATAAAATCATAAACTTTGGTCAAAAAAAATGTGGTCCAATTTTGGACCGCTGGCAATCGCAGAAAAATAAAAGTGGTTAATATTTTGCCTTAGTCGCTTCAGTAGATAAGTGAAAAAATAACAATTTTGGTTAACCGAATAAAAAAAAGCATTGATGGAGGATAATAGAGGAAGATGCCGCAACTCCAAAGTACGCATCCGCTGATTTGTTAGATAGTGTAAAGATTGACCTGTTGAGTTGAAGAAAGGTCACCAGTAGGTAGAAAATGAAGGTGATAAGTTTAGTAAAAATCTATCATATTTCCCCGAGATTAAAAAAAAAACTGCAGTGGGATGCAGTCTGTAAAAACTGAATAGCTGTGTTGTGTAAGTATTCCCCGAGAAAAGGCGATTTTCGAAAAAATGCAAAATAATATTATCTTTATTTCTTTTCCATTTCAAAACAAATTTTATATTTTTCATGAAAATTCAATCATTATTAGAATTTCGATAATACCGAACCGTTTTATAAGACCAAACCTTTAAAATAATAAAAGCACTCACGATACAAAACTTTACGATTCGTAGTTCAAATATTGGTATCGCAAGTGTCAAACCCCTTAACATCATCCCGTCAATTTTTCACTTAATTTAAAAATCGAAAATTAAAGTGCAGTATTGTTCATTTTGGCGGATGTAAATAATTTGATTTTAGTAATAAAATTAAGTTAGCGTTCTTACAAAAAAAAAATCTTCGTAGGTTCGTGGCCAGCAATCCTGAAAGTTTATCAAAATCTGTAATGTTTTGGAAAGTGTCACTAATGTCTATTAATTTTATTTTTTAATAATATAATTTTATTTATTATCCAATACAAAACGTATTACATCATATACAATTTCAATAGATTTCAATGAAAAAGAAATAAAATCTGGGCTTACCTACGTTTTAGTAGAGTAGATAAGTTGTGCATCGTGTAGCCGTTGAAAATTGCGCAATTCCATAGAAATGTACCCCAATCTACCCATTCAATTAATCTATGGTCAACCATATTATTTAAATCGAGAAATTAGACAGATGATAGCCGTTTTCTTATATTTTGGGGGGAATTGGATTGCGGAATCGTCGTGAGTTTATCATGTTTGATTATATCAACGATTCTTAAAATCGTATTTATCCATTCTCAGAGTGGCACTTAAATAACATGTCAAATTATCCACTTATTCAAGATTTTGGCAGTTCGCTTCCAGGGGCATTGTTTATTATTTGAGTCTAAAATATTATTAATAATTTATTGAAGTAAATGTTGCTAAAAGAGTAACAAAGTTGTCGATAGATCTTTAGACATTAAAAAGAACAGTGTTGCGTGAATACATACATCGGAAAGGTCAAATGGCCGAGCGGTCAAACGCCCAAATAGCTGTTACTGTTAGCTGCTAGTGAGGTTACTGTCAATTTTATTTGACGGTTTATTAAATTCGATTTTATATATTTAAAGAGATAAATTGTGTTTTCATTTATTGATAATCTTAGAAAAAATGGCCTGAGTTGAACTGCTAGGCTATACACATATATTTTTTAAGTAGCTAACTACTATGAATTACCTACCTATTGGCCATTACTTACCTATCTACAGGAATTCAAATTTTATTCAAATATTGGAACATGAAACAAAAGAAAGCTACATAAGAACATTTTCCATTTATTTATGACATTTTCATTTACCTAAAATCTCTTGATTAATCATTTAAGTAACTTTGTGTTAAAGCAATTAAATTGGGGTAAATAATATTGGGGTTTTATATAAATGTATTTAAAAAGGTTAGCTCATCCAGGGAGTAGAGTGGTGATTGGCTAAAAAGTCATGACGTAGAGGTCCATTCCCTACCAGCAGATTTGAATTTGCTTTGAAACAACTTTTGTCGTCAAGGGACTCTGAATGCATGTACAAATGATTTATTCAATGATAAATTAGTAATTATACTTATTTTTATTTATTAAAGCTAATATTCGGGTTGAATAATCTCTGGATTATTTCCCGTGTTGCTTCCATTGATGATGTAGATTCAAGATCGTTAACGCCTTATGCAATAATGAATTAGTTGTATATTCGGATATTTTTGATTGACAAATAATGTCAATTTTCCAAATTGAAAGTAAAACTTATCAAACCATCATTTCTAGGCTTAAAATGGGAAGGTGCTGAGAATAATCAAATGATAATAAACGACACATTCAGGAAGTAAATATTAGAAAATGACTAGATTATTATTGTCAGGCGCGGTGACCAATGGCCAACTGTCAGTTGTCTTTTGCATTGCAAAGATGGTCGATATTCCTGCGTCGGTTACATGGAACCGGTTCCTTTTCTGTCAATGGAACTGTAGATATTTTTCTCAACGAACCGGTTCTTTTTGCATTATTTATAATATAATATGCAACATATTAGAAAAATTGTAAAAAAACAAAATTTGAGGAATCGGTTAATTTTTTCACAGAATTACTCTAGTCACCCTCTTGTGTTTTTTTTTCTGTTGAAGAACTGGTTCCTAAAGTAAATGGATAAAGAACCTGTTCCACATCGGACTCCAGTAACTGGAACCGCAGTGACAACCTATTTCAGGTACCGACCATCTCTAGTTTCGGGACTTCAAGTAACATCACAAGCCCAATGCGTTTTGAAAATTCTGAAAACTGCTTGTGTGAGCTAACCGGATCTACGTCTTGTCAAACCGGGGTAGAAACGTGACAGTGGCGCCCCCTCTCGTGAGGTGAGTGATTGTCACTTTGCTTGTCGTTTGACTGCTTGGGTTTATTCGGCTCCGTTGTAGCCCCTAGTTCCAGAAGCGACGGGGATTCCCCTGGCAGAGACATCACGTACACTATGCACGCATTCAAAATCAACCTAGGATACATTCATAAATCAACTTAGGATGTTTTCAAAAACCAACTGGGCGTTTTAAAATAAAATTAATAATCGATAGAACAACATGCGCTGGATGCCAGGCTCTTTATGAATCAAGTTTTTTTTTTTCAAACATAAATTTTGGCACCCCCTTAAACTGCCGCCCGGGACAGATGCCCCGGTTTGCCCCCCCTGGATCCGGGGCTGACTTTGGGCAAAGCATAATAATTGTATGAAACGTATCAAACTGTCTATAAATTATCATACAACTTGCATTACAATTTTATAGAGTATTTCAAGAGTATATTTGCTGTTAAAATCCCAGGAGTAAATAAGATGAAGAAGTAACATATTTGTATGAGTCATATAGTTCTTTTGTGCCATCAACACGCCCAGAGCGTGGGCAGTGAAGTGAAGCACAATTCTTTGTTTCTGCTGTATAATACGTCCATCTTCTTATGCTGGTGTTGGTAGACTTGATACTCAATGTTCTAGTTGTTATATCAGTGTGTGTGTGTTCTAGGAAAACATGAGTGGAAGCAACACAGATTCGGTGCCAGAAATCTCTGAATGTCTGAAGAAATTGTGCGCCAAACTATGTCCTACCAAAGGTAAATTTGTTGAATTAAACTAATTTTTAATTTACTGTAATGTGATCTCATTGATGCATATTAGTTTTCAGAAAGTATTGTATAATAATGTGAACCTGAATATTATACCGAGCATGTCAATGGCTTGTTAGAAAGATTGCTCCCTTTGAAGAAGATTAAATTATCATCACACAATTGGGTCTTTTGTACATTTTTTTTTCAATAAGAAAAACAATTTTCCTCAGGAACCATGTCTTCTTTGGGGATGCTGCATAGAGGATCTTTTTAGGGATAGAAAGAAGAGGATGCTCTGGGAAGGTAGAGGGGTGGATAGGAATCTGGGGGTCAATGTGTCCAGGACGTATGAATCCATCCCTCCCATTGCGGTTACAAAACGATGGGTCGAGAGAGTCCGGCTGGAGATATAAATGATGTTGGGTCTCCCTCAATCAGTCTCTTCCGATTCGGCCCGCTACGCAGTAGCTGGGCAAACGCATGTGCCACCTAGATGACGACCTCCGTGGTCGAGGGGTAAGGCTCTTAACACGCAATCTGAAGGTCGCGGGATTGAATCCCAGCGTGTGCAAATAAATTTTATTGATTAATTTATGTTATTTCCCAATTATTCATTTAAAATAAAATATAGTATATTTGCTGCGTGTTCCAGAGTGAAAGACACTCTCAGTATCGCCCTTTGTAAGATCACTTTTTCGAATTGAAGTGTTGCTTGAAATGGCTTTAGCCGTGTTTGGTGACCAGAGATCTGAGTAGCCAGGTACTCCCCCACCTTCGTCTACCCCATCTCTTTCCCCTCCTCAATACCTTTATATACTTCATAACATACCCCGATTGGGGATGCCATAGTCTCACTGGCTCCAGACGGAAGCAGCTGGGACTCCTGTGAGGTATCCACATATAATGAAAAAAAAAGATAAATCTCACCCCATGAACCCCATTTAATTTGATGAGTTACTCCAAGAGGAAACTCTCGAGGTAACTGTCCATTCTCTGCTTCGTTAGAGTTTCTGTGCCCCTTTGAGGGGTTTCAAACAAAAGCCATCACAAACCGTACTGTCATTCGCGTGACAACGAATTGTCGCACACAACAAAAACAAAGTGAGAAATAGAACTGACCCCTGTGGGATGCCAGCATTGCCAGGTGTTGCGACAGTCATAATATAATGTACCTTTTTGTAAGGAGTTATATGTTTTTATAAACATCTTAAGAGCTTCATTATCTGTGAATATGGTTCTATAACGTGCATCACAATCTTTTTTTTCTATCTGGTATGACAAATCATGCTAATGCACTCTATTTTGATGGTAAACTACATATTGAAACATGTTTGTTCTTCACCGAACCAATCTTTTTTATTTAAATTACAGAAGTGGCGGAGGCAGCGTACCGCATGTCTGTGACCGCCATATCGGCAGCTGGGCCCAGCGCAGGGACGGGGGTGGGCAGCGAGGAGCTGCTCTGCCGCCGGATACGGGAGCGCCTGACGCACTCACACTCACACAAACAGGCTGACTCATTTTCGCACTATCACCATCAGCTGAAGGTAACTGGATCTCATAAGTTGATTAACTCACAATTGAAAGGTTTAATGTAAAATTTGTTGATGTATAAGGCTTGTCCAGGCCGGGTTTTGTCAACCTGATTGTCACTGCAGTTCCAATTACCGAAGACTGATTTGGAACCGGTTTCCTTAGTCAGTTATTATTAGAACCTCATCATCTTTGTTCTTCATAAAACCATGCTAGAGAATTTCTGAGAAAAAGGAATTGATTCCAATTAAATATTGTGTCGCTTCTTTTACTTTTTGAATTTTTGTTTTGGTGTCCGGGTTCAAGGGGTGAGACTTGCCTAGGTCATGGCGGCGGATGCCCACTTGTTTGCCCACTTATTGCATGGCGGGCCAGATCGGGAGAGACAGGGTCCTTTTGATCTCTCCAGCCGGCCGGACTCTCTCGACCCATCGCCTCGCACCGCAGTGGAAGGAATGGATTCATATGTCTATCACTCCTGGACACACTGACCCCCAAATTACTACCCACTCCTCATACCGTTCTCCTTTCCAGAACTTCCTCTCCTTCCTTTCCTTAAAAAAATCCTCTGCACAATCCCCAAAGATGACAAAGGCCCCAAGGGAAATTGTTTTCCTCAGGGCCTCTTGTGTGGAGTTAATAAAAAAAAGTGTTTTTTTCATTTTTGATAAGTATTCTAAAAGGAACCAGTTTCAAAATAACAGGTTCTCCAGAGAAATAATCGATGGTGACAGCAAAGAAACCGGTACAGGAATATCGACAATTTCTAACCATATTTTCTGGCCTCGTCCGAAGTATGGATGTATTTAAGCGTAATGATACTTTTGGGTATTAACATAAAAGACAGTCTTCTAAATCCCCTAAATAGGTTTTTTTCTTCTTATTACTGATTGTTTTATTGTCTTTCAGTCCCAACACATGCTGAAGAAGCGGGTGGCAGTCCTTGAGCTGCTGTGGGCTCTGGCGGGGGCTTCTGTGGCGCCCCCAAGCGTGGGGCACTCAGGGGCGAGTCCGGCGCTCACTCCCTCTAACTGGACCTCAACACCCCACTTACCCCGCACCTCCTCGTGTATGTATTAAAAATTATCAGCCTTACTTATCAACCTTATTAATAAGCGTGGTTTAAATTTTATATAACTGATAAACATCCATATCAGTTCCATGACAGTTGATACCCCAACATTTGGCTCATTCATCAAAATGTGCTTATTCCTTAGCCACAGCGTCCGTGGTATCAGCTGGACCTGGAGAACGAGAAACCGTCCAGGCCGCTCTGTATGCGGCACTGGGCGTGGGGGTGTCCAGTGGCGAGGGCCCTCGGAGAGAGGAGCCCCTCCAGGGACGCTCCCTGCTCGGGGCCCGAGTGGCGGAACTGGGCCACCTTCACAACAACATTAAGATGTACATGGACCCTTCATCTGGATGTATGCCCGTAGGTGAGACCTGAATTTTATACTTAATCTATTTGTCAGTGGTGTGCATTAGGGCAAAGAGAATATATTTTTTTCAAATTTCAAAATCACTGTGCGTTCAACCATTTATCCTACACTCCAAGAAACTAGTAGAAACGGAAAACTGGTGAATCTAAGTCGTTTTATGTAAATAACTCACAACTGTTCCCGTCAGGAGCCAGTGAGATTATGGCATCTCCAATTGGGGTATGTTGAAAGGAGATGAGGAAGAGAAAGGTGAGGAAGTACCTGGCTATATAAATCTGGCAACCAAACACAGCTAAAGTCATTTCAAGCAACATTTCAATTCTGAATGGTGGTCTTACACCAAGGCAACACTGAGAGTGTCTTCCACTCTGGAACGTGTCACAAAAATGCTATACAGAAATTATTTTTTAAATTAACTCGTGACGTGCCATGGGAGGAAACTTGTAAATTTCGCGATGTTTTGACTTTTGACGTAATATTTTGCCGATTTATTTTATGCTATCGTATATAATATTTACCGAAACACGTTCCCTGAACAATAAACTATGCTTACAAACAATATTACTTGCGTTTATTTGACAAATTGATAGGTTTATCGATCTTTTCATGACCCGCCGGCGCTAACAGTTTGACAGTTCAAATCGCGGGAGAAATGTCGTTTCGAAAGTCGTAGATATGTGCAAAGATGATTATTTGAGAGGCTAGGTGTGTTCCTTATATCTGTTACGTCAAGAACAAGAATGCCTCAAGCGATTCCGACCTTGTCCTTCATACATTTTCTTTATACATAAGGTTTAAAATCGTATATCAAAAAGTTTTTTTTTTTTTTATGGCGCTTCCCGGGCGCGCAATCGGCAGTCCACCGGTTAATAAAATTGTGAAATAAAGCGAATTAATCAAATAAAATTTATTCGAGCACGCTTAGATTTGAATCCACGACCTCCGGATTGCTAGTCAAGAACTCAACCACTAAGGCCGATTAGAGAGGTTTGTGAAATATTAGCGAGGGGTATGCAAACAGCACGGGAAAAGCCGCTTTTCCTGTCATAAGACATCAGCAAATAATACATAAACTATTTCAATTTTCTAATAAATATAAAATTGGAACATGATAACATATTTTTAAATTGGTTTACTAGGTCTGGTGGGAGAAGGATTAGTGTCGGCCTTTAGGAATGAACTCACTGAATACTACAGATCCGCTGCCATACTCCAATCACAGGTAATATTATTTTTTTTTTTTACATTAGTTCCACACAGGAGGCCCTGAGGAAAAAAAATTACCCCAGGGCCTGTCATCTTTGGGGTGCTGTGTGTGAATTTTAAAATTTTCGTTAGAGAGTTACAGTTTATGTTAACAATAGTTTATAATTTGTCTTAAAAATTGTGCTGTATTTTTTAATAGAATCTGAGTGAACCTTGTAATGCGGTGACCTAATAGGTGGGTTGTACTCAATTTGGCTCCGGACTAATGAAGTGTACAAAAATTTTTAAGTAAATATTTTACAAAAGTCTTGGCAATTCCTTTATGAAACTAAGCATTTTCTTTTCTGTGTTTGTAATAATATCGTCGCAGGAAAGCAATACTGCTGTAACCGCCACTACCTATGAAAATACTTTTTATACACCATTTTGTTTTTTTTTTCTGTTTCGTGTTTTTCTGTTTCTGGGTCCCGTGACTCTACAACGATAAATAAGAACTGTACAATGTTGGAAAAACTAGCCGTTTTGTCAATAATACGTTTTTAAACTGATGTGCACACCTCAAAATCAACAATTGAACAATTTGATTTTTGGCTGTTACAGCAGTATTGCTTTCTTGTGACGATATTTAACAAACATTTAATAATTATTACTTTTTACAAGCTCGCTGCGTAATACACGTAATTTGATCCTAAATTGGGTGAATAAAGCTTCGGCTTGTTTCCAAAATCGAATATTTTATTTCAGTATTTAGAGACAATTTTACAAATATTTTATAATTTACTCACTTTATAATGTTTTTTCTTTAGCTGAATAGTTCTGGGGGCGACGCAATAACCATGAGGCGCCTCTCTGTTTGGGCCCTGGAGCCCCTGCACAGACTCAAGTGGCTTGCCTTTATAGGGCATGCCGGACAACATAAAAAGGGTGAGTCATTAACTAACTAATTTATGATATTTATTTATTTATATTAATATTTGCCTACACAGGCTTTTACAAACATTTGATGCACATATTCATTTTGTAGTAAAGCTATTTAAATTATATAGAATCCACGCGGAAGAATAGTAGGTATTACGCTAACGTTAGTTATTATTTTTGAGGTACGTTATTATAGCCTGTTTGTATCTGTATTCTATGCAGTTGAACACATCTACTACTTCTGTGAAGGTATTGCCAACTGCATGTAATCTAGGTACAAGCAAGTATCTAAATAACTCAGACCTGATATTTATTTAAAATTTACGGCACAAAGTGCCATTTACAAGCTTGTGTATATTTAATTACAGTCGTAGTACATTATACAGGCATTAAAAATAAACAATATCAAAAAACTCATCATGTAGTGACCTCGTTAACGTATAATTGGCTGAAATGTTCGATCAGTACAACCTTATATTTCAGTATGGAAATATTAAAAATATCAGCCACATTGGCATAAAAATTTCCAATGGTGTGTAATCTATTTACAACTGAATTGGAGCCTGATACCGACATGTAGTTGTCACAATAAAACAAACTAGGGAACCTTGATCTAATTATAGGTATATGAAATATATGTTGTAATAGCAACTAAAAATAATTTTAGATAGAGTATTTCTTGTTTGTGTACTGAAGGTAATTAAGCTTAATAAATCTTAAGAAAAACTTAAGAAAACTTAATTATTTATGTTTACTTTATTACAGGTGGAGAACTAGCGACCTGCGTTCACAAATTCCTATGGCACGGCGACCCCCGGGTGACTTCTCTAGTGCATCAGTTACTTGCCACAGTTTGCTACCCGCTCTATGTGATGCTGTGCAGATGGCTACTGGATGGTAATACCTTCAACTTATTCAAATACTCATCTCATCTTCTTCCCTTTGCCCTATTCTGGTCGGGGACCCTTCACCTCGACAAGGAACCTCCGGATGTCTCTGTTCTTTTTTCGGCGATCTCCGTCCATGGCCTATGCCTGGCCTCTGACGCTCATTATCCCAACTTTGCTTGACAAATCACAAGCGCCACAAAGTAAATATGCAATAACAGAGATGCCCTTGGGGATGAGGGAAACACTCCAACTTTCGCAGGGCGGGGGTTGTACGGTGACCGGACAACTGAGAATGAAATCAACTTAGAGCCTCATTTGAAAAGTCATTAAAAGTGATGTAAAAAATAAATAAAGAATTGGTTAAATAGGTTATGGGCTATTTTTAATTAATTTTTTTTCATAGGTTAATGACTTTTCAAAGAGGTTTTGAGTTGATTCTGAGTTGGCACGGAACCAGGTTGAACATAGGCGTTGGACGTAGGCATTCCTTTTCAGTGATTGGCTAATAAATTAATACTAGTAACTGCGTGCAGTTAACTAGTATTGCAGTACTAGTATTTTATTAATTGAAAATTAAATCTGCTCACCAAGAAGACATCCTTATCCTTAGAATGGTGTGCGAATAGTTCCTCGTTTTATTTATCTGTCGTAACTACACATCCCAAAATGATTGATTACCGCTGCTCCAGGAACCATTTATTGAATAACCTCCACCCCTGCCATAGGTCGCTACTTTGTTCACTATGTTTGGTGACTTAGTAACGGTGGATACGATTGCCCCCTACTGCATAGCGGGCTAGATCGGGAGAGACTGTTTGAAAGAGACCTTTTGACCTCCACTACCCATCGCCTTGCACCATAGTGGGAGGAATGGATTCATTCATCCGTCACTCCTGGACCCACTGACCCCCAAATTCCTACCCACATCTCATACATTTTGCCTTCCTAGAACAACCTCTCCTTCTTTTCCTCCACATAGCATCCCCAAAGATGACAAAGACCTTGGGGGAAATTCTTTTCCTCAAGGCTATTGAAAAAAAATCATTTTCTCTTTGGATTTTCAATTTCACCGCAGCTATTTTCAGCTTGCAACATCATTGCCATCAAGAGCTAAGTAGCTTTGAAATATCCATTTAGCTGTCCAAAAATAAAATCATATTAATTGTATCATATTTTTTAAATTATGTAGTGGATAATTTGGGTTTCAGATTCTTGGGATTCAAAATTAACCAACTAATTTTGTTTGCAGGAGAAATAGATGACCCCCACAATGAGTTCTTCATCGAAGGAAGAACTAGTGTCTCCATTGAAAGACTTTGGCATGACAAGTATAGAGTCAGGTAATAAGAGTTCATTATTTTCCCATTAGATTAACCGAAATTTCTTATCCATTTTAAATATTACCGGCACAAAGCACTCTCTCCAGGGTGAATTGCCTAAAACAAAAAAAAAAAAAAAAGAGTTCATTATTTACATAGAATAAAGAAGAACACAAGAAATGCCATGTGGACGTGTTTCGTAAACCAAAAGTAAGAGAATTCTCCGCTGAAATGTTTTTTGCAGAACTGTTTATCACCATCATTATGAAACTCAAATGGATGACAATTTCCGTATTGAACACAAAAAGCATTAAGCGAGACGGTACATACGTTGAGACTTGTTCGAATGAGCGTAAAACCATTAACCAGTCATATGCCGGAAGGCCGCCGTCAGCCACAAAAAAAGTTATTCCTATTTTTTTTAAATGCGATTTTAACCGTTATGTATAAAAAAACTGTATGAACGACAAGGTCCGAATCGATGCACCAATATAATCTTGAGGTTGCCGGTGGTTTCATTAACCCCTCAAATGCCAGGAAAAAACGAAAAAATGTCAACTTTAACGTAATATTTTGCAGGTTAATTTTATGCTATCTTATGTAATTTTTACTGAAACACATTCCTTGAATACTAAACTATACATAAGAACAATATTACTTGCGTTTATTCAATGAATTTATACTTTTTACTACTTTTCAAATGCCACGGAAAAAACGAAAAAATTTCGCGATGTTTTGACTTTTACGTAATATTTTGCAGGTTAATTTTATGCTATCTTATGTAATATTTACTGAAACACATTCCTTGAATTCTAAACTATACATAAATATAACATTACTTGCGTTTATTTGATGAATTTATACGTTTTACGATCATTTCATCGACCGCGACGCGAGACTTGACAGCCGAGCGGCGGGAAAAAGTTCCAGGCCGTGTCATAAACAATTTCAAAGAAAATATATTGCTGCTCTAGGTGGGTTCACGGTATCTTATACCTTATGAACAAGAATGCCCCAAGCGATTCTGACCTTCTTCACACGTTTTCTTTATACATAAGGGTTAAAATCGCATAACAAAATTATTTTTTAGTGACTATTTTGGCCTGCGCCGATGGTACGCCGGCGGACGAACGGCAAGGGAGCGGTTAACCTCTCGAATGCCAGGCATATGTTGAAAAACCGCGCAAATTTTATCTTGTTGCTTTCTGGTCAAATATCCATATAAAAACAAAGGAATTGCTTTTTTTGCAATTGTTTTCTGTATACCAGATAATATATTTTATTGTTCATGTATATTACGTGATAATATCTTAAGAAGTTTTCCAAAATAGCTAACCAACTAAAAATAAGATTAAAAAATCTCCCATTTTGGAAATATTGGTAAAAAAATGTACTGGCATGCAGAGCTCCGGGCACAAATATAAACTGATTATATTATTTCTACACAAATCTGAATACATACCCAACATGAAAAAATACAATTCAAAGGAGTTTGCAAATAAAAGACCTTTATATGCATTTGAAAATGTAAAACTTAGAAATTTCACCTTTGACAGTTGCAAAAACTTCATTGCTAGATTAAGCATGAATAAGCGTGGGTACTTAGCACAAGAATGTTATTTAAGTTCTCGTATTGTGTCTCCAGGGAAGCGATGAGGCCCGCCTTTATCAGCGCGGAGCAGGCCCAGCACCTTCTGGCGGCCGGCAAGTCCATCACCTTCCTGCGAGAAGTGTGTGGCGAGCAGGGACCCCTGGCCGAGAGGGACCACCTCAAGAGAGTGCTCGACGACAGCAGCGGTGAGTGTTGAGTTCATTGGGTTGCTCGATTCGGCAGCCACCTGAGTTCTGGAATCTCAAAATACCTGCAAAACCCTTCACTCTGTGCAGAAATGTAAGGTCCGTTTGGCATTCCCCTTATCTTGATGGATGATAATCGTTGGAGCACAGACAGTCTTTGGAGTCAGGTAGGTAGAACTAAATTCATTGATTCCTTTGGCATCAGTGCACAGTTGGGAAACACGCCAAAAGCACACTCAAAATTTTTTAACAAGTTGCTTGTACAACTCGATTAGTCCACGAATGATTTGACTGCCTCTGTGTTTCCTCCCTCCCACAATATGGATCTTTTCTTCTTTTTCTCAAAAATACCATCCTCACATCATCCTCAAAGATGGAGGAAAATTATATCCCTCTGATCCTCTTGTGTGGAGCGTAATAAATTTTTTTTTTAATTTCTACGTCACAGTCAAATTTAACCCATTGGCCACATAATTAATTTTGTACCAAAAATTGAAAACCTCCATTGGTGTACTAAATCTATTGTAACTTTTGAACCGTATATTCAAATGAATTAATTTCTTTAAATTTGTTAACGTATTGGATTATTAAAAAAAAAATAAAAATAAAAATTTAAAAAGTATTAAAATATGTGTAAATAAGGATACAAATATAACCTTCTCTTTTTTCGTAAGTTTTTTTTCAAATTTTTATTCATAAAGTTACAAAAACATAATATTCATAAATCGAACATTAATAATTTTTGTTTTTTACATTCATATATACTAATAACTAATAAAATAATTTGGTATGATAGTCCTCAAAGCAATCAGGGTCGTGCAGGGTCACTGCCACAAGCCTAGAACCACTCGCAATTTTGGAGGAAATCAAATGGCAGCTGGGCTGCATACAAAACTTGGAACACAAATATCCGGGAAAAAATTATAAGAAACTTATTATTGCCAATTCTACGAAATGCATGGTTAATTACCTACCGAATGTTTGGCATTTAAAATTTTATTCAAAAATGTCGCTGTCATGCTCGTTTTCCGTTTTTTTGGCGGACCTAACCTTAACCTAACCCGGCAGGCTACTGGGGTTTGTGGCCAATGAGTTAAAAAAAGTTAAGTGCCTTGTGAATTATTGTCTCGGTCCAACAATACTTTTTTAAAAAAAATTTTGTGTTATTTAGTGGAGCTCCTGTTCTCCGACGGTCCACAACTCCAGGCTTTGATGTCCTCGGCCTATCTGGGGGTGTCGCGCCGCCTGCTGGACACCCTGTTGGGCCCCCACAAGCTGATGCAGCACTTGGCCGCACTCCGGGCATACTTGCTCCTCGCCCAGGGAGACTTTGTGCAACTGTTGATGCTGTTGCTAGAGTGAGTTCTTTTTCCACTCCCTTTAATAAAGTCCTGATAACCTATCTGGGTGTGTCGCGCCGCCTGCTGGATATCCTGATGGGTCCCCACAAGCTGGCCGCACTCCAGGCGTACCTACTCCTCGCCCAGGTACTTAGCTTCAGTCTTACTGGCTCTAGGTGGTTGGGAACATTTGGAACTCTTGTGCGGTAGGGGCCATCCATAAATTACGTCACCTTAACCCGGCGTCAGCACAGTCAAAATATGTGACAACGATAGTAGGGTTGGGTCAGGAGACCCGAATAAAAAACTCGCTATGATTTCAATATTTAAAATAAATTTAGTAACATATTGCAATAATTTGATAAAACAACTATATCTTTTTCGAGATTTGGGGTAAAATAAATCAACTTCATATAAAACTATCTTTTACTGACATTTTTATAAAAGTATGATAACATTTTAACAAAATAGACAACCTCTGTCTTAAAGTTATAAAATTTAAATAAAACATAAACTTTTTTCTCAAAATGTGAACTAATATCATACATATGAATGAGATCTATAACAGGACTAAGAATAATACGTCAGTCCCGTGAGTTAATCTTACATGTTGTCATTTGCATGATAATACGTAAGACTAACTCATATCCCGAAATTACGGCACGAAGTGTATGGTTGGGTCATATTTATCTTTTTCGTGTTTAGCCACGTCTATCCACCGTTGCGGCCACTATATCACTGAACAGCGATAGCCAGCGGGGAGAGGAGATTGTTAGCTCCAGCTACTGAGAAGTTTGGCAACGTCGCACAAAAATTTTAAGAAATAAGCTAATTTTAAAATGGTGCGGGTCAAATTGACCCAACTGTGCGAACGCCAGGTTAAGGGGAGGTAATAGAGAAGTGTGACAGGGGGTATGGGGAGGTCATCGGCTCAGGGGGGGAGGTGGGGGCTGAGGGGGGGTCAAAAAATCATGAAATTCGTGTGACGTAATTTATGGATGGCCCCGTATTCACAAAAAAAATAATAATATCTGCAGATCAATGAAAAGTTTATCCTGCAATCCATTTCAAAATTTTTATGAATCAACTGAATTATCCCAATATTTGTGTCTATTTTGTTCCAGACCAGAGCTGAACAAACCCGCCAGCCAGCTGTATGTCCTAAACCTGACTTGCGTACTAGAAGCAGCCATCAGAGCTACCAACGCTCAGTACCACGACCCCGACACCTTGAATAGGCTCTACGTCAACTTGTTTCCCCCTTCTGCAGGTTGGTTCTACTATTTATACTACTATGGTATGAAAATATAACTAGCCGCCGTTAATGTCTAATGGTATTGGTGAAAATTTGCATCAGGATATAATTAATCATTGAAGAATAAAATAACTAATAATCTAAACAAAAATATAAAGGAGAACAAGACACAAAATCTTTTAAAAAATGTGTTTTCACGACAATATAACAATAGCAGCCAAGTACAATAAGCTTGTTTTCAAGCTAATGCGTGTGTTTCCACAGAAATCGTTATAACTCTGTTATTGTTATCGTTCTAGTTACAACCCTAAAACAGAAAGTAGAAGATTCGTATTAAATCAAGCTTTATATCTTTATTCAAAATTGTCCATAGAAATACATAAAAAAATACTTATTTTGTAGAAACAGTTTTCACCTGCCAAATTGCCTACGCGCCGTTAGACATTGTTAATTTTTTTATTAAATATTCTTGTATGAAATGATTATTATTATTATTATTATTTATTCATACACGCCTTGAAGGCTTTTACAGAATCACATTATTAAAGTTACACACGTTATTCAGGAGTATAATTGTAAGCATGAAGTATATAACATTATAAACTGTACTTTAAGGATACAAACAGGTTTAATATGTACATAGGTATGTAGTTTCATTATCATTAAAATTGTACAAAGGAGTTAATAAGTTTACATAGTGTAATAATGGTAAAACAGAAGAGTGCTTAAGGTACTTTAAAAGTAGCTATTGAGGAACGTGTAGGTATTTACTATGTTGATTTTATTATTAACTTGATCATGAATAAATTGTTCGAAAGCAAGTTTTTCAAGAATTCAGCAAAATTAACGCAGCGATAAATAGTACCTACACATAGAAAAAATAAATAAAAAATACATGAGTTGCAATATCTTGAAAAGTTATACAGATGAGTTCAACAAGTGTATAATGTGATAGTAAAAAAGTAAAAAATAGTACAAATTATGTTACAAAAAGTACAAGATAATATTAATAAAAGAGAGAGAGGATAAAAAGGTAAGTACTTAGGTAATCTTTGTATACATAAGTATTAAATTTTGTTTCATTGTGAACATGAAGATACCATCGATTTTTATTTAATCATTGATATATTATTATTGCTAGGGCACCAAGATTTAAATAGAAATATAAGTCAAATGTGAGTTAGTTATTATAAAAAAGTGAGGTGACAAAATTGTTTATTATACATTTATACAACAAAATAAGTGGATTTTATTTATATAATTTGTGATTTTAGTACCATTTTCACATAAAAAACGTCATGTAAGTCATTTTTACAATTTTTTTATGTTTGCATTCCAAATTTCAATTTTTAAAAATATTAATATTTATTTGTAATGATACAATTTGAAAGCTTATTTTATAACCTTTCGAAAACAGTTTTTAGTATTTGGCTACGTTCAGAAATATTTCATTTATAGAGCTTTAATTGCGATGCCGAAATAACACAAAGTTTTTATAAATCTGACAGTTCGTTTAAGACAAAAAACTTGCACAATCGCAAAATACCCGAGTGGTTAACCCTTTAGAAACTAAAATAGTTTTGAATACACTTTTTTTTCAGAGGACACAGGCTGGGACGTGTTCTCGCTCTTCTATCGTGTGGAGGGCCCCCTGGGGACGCTGCTGGAGCCGGATGCAGCCGCACGCTACCGCACACTGTTCTCACACTTGTGGCGCGCCAAGCGCATGGAGCACACGCTGGCGCACATGTGGCGGAGGCACACCACAGCCGCCAGAGCTGCGGGGAAACTGCCCGAGGTGAATGTTGCTTTTAATACTAGTACAGAAACAAAGAGATATCGATCGTCCAGTTGAAATACTACGTTTGAGATAATGAGGAGAGCAATATTCGAATGCTTGCCATAAATCAAATATTATTTACACATGTCTGTATTTTACGTATTAAATAAGCTATAAAATATCACCGGGAAGCATAACATTAGAATGACTTTTTGAAATTTCTTACAGTAACCCAGAAAATTTATTTTTTGTTTGTTTATTTCACTACAAGTTTTTCTGCATTTTAATTGGTTTGGTGGTGTTTGTGAGTAATCTTAGTATTGTACCAGATAGAGGGTGCACTTTTACATATAACTGCATACTCAACTCAAATTCTGATTTTTCGGAGATGTCTGACTAATCATCTGGATGGTCGATATGATGCCGAAGCTTGCCTACTGTCGCTGGGCTAGGACGGAACTGCATGCACTGTCTAAACAGCTACGCAATGAAAATTATGCTTCTGAAGCTACAAATATTAAAACAAAATCCTTCACTGGGAAGCAACGGAAGGTCTGTTTGATAGATTCCCTTATCTATCTATCAACGGCCTTCATAGTCGAGGGGTAAGGCTCTCGACTTGCTAGTTCCTAATTAGCTAATTCAAATCCACGACCTTCGGATTGCTATCCGAAGGTCGTGGATTTGAATTCCAGCGTGAGCAAGTAAATTTTATTTATTGAATTTGTGTTATTTCATAATTTATTCATTTAAAATAATGTATCGTATATTTGCGGCACGTTCCAGAGTTGAAGATACTCTCAGTATCACTCTGGTGTAAGACTACAATTCAGAATTAATGTTGCTCTGAATAGCCAGATACATTCCCACCTTCCTCTTCCCCATCTTCTTCCCCTTCCCACTACTTTCAGCCTCACATTGTACCCCAATTGCGGATGCCACAGTCTCACTGGCTCCAGGCGGATGGGAGCAGTAGAGACTCTTATGCGGTATTCACATAAAACAAAAACAAATTGTAATCTTTAGAGCACAAATATCAGATGAGAATGCTAATCTTATTATGCTGGTATTTCAATGGAAGAGTTCTGAGAAATCAGCGTCATTGATTCCTTCAGTACCGGTGCACAGTCGAAAAAAACGCCAGCACTCCCAACATTTGTGCAGTCACGTTAGAATGGGTTTCAACGACTCAATCTTGTATTGAATGATTTGCTGGCCTCTGTGTTTCCACCCTTCCACGTATCTATCTAATATGTATCACTTCAAGACCCAGGTTCACTCCTTCTGAAATCATTTTTCTCAAGAGGATCTTGCTGTTTTAATATATTATTATTTTGTCCACTTTCAGGTGCAGCCACTTCTCCGCCGCTTGCACGCGCTTCGCTCGGAGGCCGTGCACCTGACAAAGGAGCTGCAGTATGCCGTGTTTGTGGTGGTAGAGTGCGCATGGCAGGCACTGCAGGCAGAAGCGGTGCGCGCTCACGCTCTGGATGAGCTGCTGGTCGCGCACCGCCGCTACCTGGATACGCTCAGCGCAGGCGCACTACTCGATGAGCGCACCAAGGTAACTATGTGCAAGAACATGTGAGATTGGGTTTGAAAATGACTTACGCATTACCGATAGTACGTTTTGTTGATGAAAACTAAAACATGTAAATAACCTAACTGCGTAAAAAGGATAGGGTACGGTCTTATAAGTTTCCTAGAGGTTAAAATATGTATTGCTTTTACTAATTAAAAAATTGATTACATAACCTAATCCCAGTGCTAGTTTCTAGTTACTTTGGCCTAACTTAAACTTTTATTCTAGGAGCTCCAATCCTACCTAGGAAACGTGTACGCCGAAATACTCACCCTGCAAGAGTATGAGCGTAAACTGTACGCCCGCATCAGCCAGGAAAGCGAGCGTCGAAAAGCCATCGAGATCCTCAAAGCGGAGAGAACCAGCAAAGGGGAATACGGAGTCACAGCCCCCGAGGCGGCTCGCTCTGAAGAAGAGCGCCTCCTCTTTGTGCAGTACCTAGCCGAGCGTAAAGTAGACCTAAACGTATTAGCGCGAACCTATCGCGGTCACGTCAAAACATTCTTACTAAAGCTGGCTTTGCAAAACGAGGTGAACCTACAATTCTTGCTCTTCCGGTTGGATTACAACGATTTTTATAAGCGCGGCGATTCAAAACTTCATGAACCCCTGACTTACCAGCACAAGAGACTGTCAAGCGTGGGGATGGCCATGCGCAGCGGGACTCAGCGGCCTCACTGACCCCGTCCCTCCGGGGGCCCTCTCTCCGCCCTTTTGCGCCCCTGGACTTCATGCTGCATGGGGCGGAACCCTGCTGTTGAATCTCCCGTTGAAATGCTGATAGATAAGTGTAATTGAAATTATATTGTGTTTAGGAAACCACTGGAAATATAACACTTAGTGTTCCTAAAATTCCCAGTACCCAGTGCGTAAAATTTATACAATATGATGTGCAAAAACTATTGCAGGACTGTTTTATTTGTCAGTATAGGTTGGACCGCTGAAGACACTTTTTCTTGCAAACTGAATTTTGTTAATGGAATGACCCTCATTTCATGGTCGTTTGGTTTTTTTTTACATTCTTGGTCTCAGTAAAATGTGGGTCATTTTCTCCTTTTTTTGAGACCAAAAAGTCATTTATTCCTTGCAATTGGGCAACTCGGAATCTACGACCTCGACCCTACGACCTAGTGTTAAGATCTTGGTTCTGGATTCAGAGATTGCAGATTCAAAACCAGACAAGAAAAATTAAATATTTTAAATTGGTTCCATGACAGTTTTTCCCCCGACATTTGGATCCCGGCTGATTTATACACAATATGCAATCGGTTTAGGGAAAGTAACGCACACTTACTTTCACAAAATAACTAAGTGTCCCGAAGGGTCGTGCAGAGAGGATGTACCGCCAAATAACAAAAGTATAAAACATAATATTTTCTTTCAAATACATCAAGGAAAAACTACTTTTCTGTATACATACTTTATATTCAAAAAATCAAAACTGTAAATAAATTCATTTGATATCCATACCAACTTATTATTACATAAAGGTATTTTTGAAGTCAATTTTAGGTTTGAAATTGATAGATAATGCTCAAAAAATTATAAATTTTTAATAATTATAATTTCGAGGTAGCCAACTGTCGGGTCACCATAAAATTTTTGTGGTTTTTTCCCAGATGGAATTTTATATAATAAACCATTTTATATATTCTCACTTTGTTTTCACATTCATAATGAAAACATTGCTTAAATGATCATAGCTATATTTAGTGACCTTTTCCTCACCTTTTTCAGTGTCCCAACATTCCTCAATTTAGAGATTCCATAATTCCACTGCCTCCGAGCAGTTGAGATCCTTGTGCGGTAAAAAAAATATTAAATTTATATTATCTTCTATATTCACAACATGAATGGCCTATAGTTTTAGCTGTAGTAGTGATTATTCCTGTAATATTTTCATTACAATATATCCTCAGGTTCCATGCCAACTGAGAATAAAGTCAACCCAATGCCTCTTTGAAAAGTCGAAAGCTATGAAAAAAATAATTGTACAGTAGCCCATAACCCTAACCTAACGTAACCTATTTAATTTTTTTTTTATCTCAATGACTTTTTTTGAGGTGGTTCAGAGTTGGTTCTGGGTTGGTTTCATTCTGAGTTGCCCGGTCACCATAACCTTAGCACCTATATAATATTAATTTTTTTACGGATTATTTTCTCATGTTGTAGTGAAACCCTCTTATAAGGTTTTTCAAGAGCCCTGAAGGGTGATTCTGTATCTTTTGCGTTAATTTAGTGTTACTCGACAATTAAACAAAAAGGCAAAATCAGACTAACATCGAAAGGCGTCCATCATGCGTTATCGGATGTCAAATTTCTGTGATTTTCTATGGCTTTCAATGGCTTGCCTATGCCTGTTGTGTGTTGATGTCTTTTTTTTTAACGAGGAGAGGCTTTATGAATAATTCCCGTGAGCACTTAGGCTATAGGCCCACGTACCGTGGGCCTATAGCCTATACCCTACGTATAAGCCTAATTAATAGGCGTTCATAAATGACTAACCTTTTGTCTTATTATTTTGATGTTTGTAGGCGATGACATTCGATTCGCTGATTTTCCCGCGATCGACATCTCTTAACAAAGATTACCCGGCAAATGCGCCTTCGCGCGTTAAGGTAACTACTTATAAGAGTTGGTGACTTAACACAAGCAGTGTTTAGCACTATATGGAATACCACATTTAAGAAAACTCTTAAAAAATGCGTCATATACAACCGATTTAACACGCGTTACGCCATCCCAAAAGATACAAAATCACCCTTCAAAAAAAACTTTTTTGGTATAAATTAGGCCATTTTTCAATTTAATTTTTCAAGAGACCGAAATAATAAAACTTCTTTCGTGGAAGCTTTATAAATATGTGGGTTTGTCTGTAAATGTATTTCCCATAATACATGCCTTTAAGCATTTAGTAGTGTATCGAAACCATGTAGAAACATACTTGAAGTTGAAGCCTTACGGAGAAATTAATAACGATTCTTAACATTTGTCCGGTTAGTAGCTGATGAATGAGGCAGGTTCCCACTCAGACATTGTGGATTCAATTCTTCTGTTAGCTAAAGCTCTCTTTCCACAAGGATATGCAAGCATCTGATATTCAACCATTCAAGAATCTTGGCAATTACCGCCATACATCTGCGCAGAGTTTCGTACACAAGTACGCATTGCCGACATTTTGTAAACTCGTGATTGTATGGATTGTGCGCGACAATTTGTTTGCGAAGTGAGTACACAACATGAATTTTGGATACTTGCATATCCCTGAGGAAGAAGGGCATAAGTTCTTCGTCATTGCACAAACAAATTTTTCCCACCATAATGATGTTAGTAAAAGTTTTTCAAATGTTGTTAGGTTCATTAGGTTCATCTTTCTTATAAAAAGAAAAATTTCGACAAAAAAAAAAAAAGCAACAACTCCTTTCGATTTATTGTTTTTCATTGTATCAGTGCCATGTTCATTTCATATTTTTAACATTATACATACCATTTTCGTGCCATGTTATTGAAATTTCCAGAGTATTGAAGTAATTTTATCGGCTGCTCTGTGTGATGGATTATTGTTTTATAGCCACAAACAAATAAATGTTTTGTATAGACCCACTACAACTAATGTTATTATTAAAGTATTTTTCAAAACACTTGTATGATTTGACTTTTATTTAGTTCTTCTTCAGTTGCTCTATTCTTTAATAAGTCAGGTACGCCTCACTCGTCATACATATGGCTGGTAATTATTCAGGTCCGAGTGGCTAAAGAATATTGTGAGTCATCCTGCCGTACCTTGAACACTACACTGCTATTCTAAGTAAAAACACAGTGTTTTCCTTGAGGCTCTCAAGGAAGACACTGTTTTTACTTGGAGAGGTCAAAAGGTCCTGCCTTAGAGGTCAACCAGTCTATCCCGACACGCAGTTGGTGGGCAGGCACAACCGCCGCAAAGATCCGGATAGATCCCACCCCTGCTAAGTCAACCAAATGTAGCTTGCCACTTGGGGTGACCTATGGCGGATGTATTGTTTATCTGATAAAATTGCATTGATTTATTGGCAGGTAGCAATTTATTCCAATGAGTAATTCTTGTAGCATTTGTCCGTGACACAATGTTTTCCTTATCTTTATAATAATTCATTTTCAGGAGTTCTTTTCCTTGTTGAGTTAATAATAAAAATAATGCTTTGTTCATTTCTAGTGCCGTTTTCGTAAGAAATTCACGTCAAGTCCAGATAATACGGGACCCATGCTATCCATGGTATTTCATCATTTTGCACGTGATTATGTATATAATGTATTATAAATTATTTGATACGGTGAGATGTTGATTTGGCAACGTTTCATTGCTGATAATGTCCATTATTCAAAAAAACTGAGCTCGTTGTGTCAAAAGGTAACTAATAATTTTATTATGACAAACACACTTTGCAATACATCACTTTTATTGAATTAACGTATGGCAGTCTACCAGGGCTTATTGTGTAAAGAAATATTGATGACCTCAACTTTGCGTTACTTGAGGGAAACCGACATAAAAATATTCTTTTGGAAGGCTATTTATAACCACTCAGGCCTCGAGCCTATTTTTTTGGAAGGTCAAAATATTTCAGCTTCGCAATAAAATCCAAATAAACGGAGTATTTCTATATGCATCTGAAAACGGTTTTGGAAAGGTGATGATATACGCTTTAAAATTTTATTTTAAAACGTATAAACATGTAATTTTTGAAATATAAAAATTTTGTGTACAAACATAAAAAAGTTTTAAAAATGGCCACCTTACGTTTTTTCTAACTAAAATTTAAATAAAACAAGCGCCTACATTTTGTTAGGTAAAATATAAAATAAATAAACATTATCATTAACTCACTTTTTGTCTTTTCATGTAAAAATAATTAATAAAAATTTCCCAAAGTTTCATAATTACTTTCTAATTGCAGCGGGAAACGTTGGATTCATTATGGTGTACATTTTAATTATTTTGTGGTTAATTTTTAGATTTGAAAATAAAGTGTGGTGTTTTCTCTTTCTACCACCGTTTAGATCATATTTTTAACCATTGTAGTAAAGGAGACAATGATTTCTATGAGACCTTTACAAGTAGTTCCGAAAACCGGACAAATTGGTCTGGGGGGTTAAGATGCCTACAAGAAAGTCCAAATGGAATTTGTAATAAATGTTTAATTTTGTAAACAATTAGTTTTATTTCATAGGGTACGTCTGTACCCCTGGGTACTGTTTGTGTACTTGCCAGTATGGGTACGGGTCTAGGGTTAATATAAGTATTGTTGGGGTACCAGAATAAAATACATACTGATTATAAAAATATTATTCAATCAGAAAATGTACACATAATATACATTAAGTTTACTTGTATAAGTTTCTTGATGAAGGTTGAAGGAAGCCTGTTAGTCCTTAACTGGAGGTTTACATGTTTTGCCAACCCTGATTTGTCCTTCAGGACATTTGAACGTCTGCCCAATAATTACTGCATCTGTAATCTTTGTGCGTTGACATTTTGCACAATTGATCAACATTATCACACATAGCCAAAGCAGATATACTTTTTTGAAGTACTGCATGATGAACACAGGCGTAAGTTTGTAAGTAAGAACTGATCTGATAATTGAACTGATCTCTGTAAAATTATTCATCGTAACCTGTTTATAATTATTATTGCTAATTAATCATATAATGAGCTTCTAACATGATGTTTTATTTTTTTTTTTCCAGTTAAGGAATATTTTTTACTTTATTCATTTACAATACTTTCTGTGTGTTAAATTTCTATAATTTTTTATGGCTTTCAATGGCTTGTCTATGCTTGTCCTGTGTTGATGTCGGTTGGTATGATTTAATTGCCTACTTAAAAACACAAATTAATGCTTATTAGTTACTAGCTGGGTTACCCGGCTTCGCTCAGGACAACATTCGAGAGTGTTCTGGAATGTTCCACAATTTATTTTATTTATTTATAGCGGACCTGACAGACGTTGTCCTGTACACAACTGTCGGGACAAACTAAAATTAAAATAGAATAATATTGAATTTTCGATACTGCGATGGTAGCGCAGTCTGCCGGATCCAATGTAAAACATTCCAAAATCAACAACTCCTTAGAAATAAAAAGTTGATTAAAAGAACATTTTCCAGTGGACCAAATTGTGAATCTAAACCATTCTCGAATCCCCTTGAACCCACACAAAAAATTTCATCAAAATCGGTCCAGCCGTTTAGGAGGAGTTCAGTGACATACACACGGACAGAAGAAATATATATAAATTAAGATTATAACTACTTACATATAAGCCTAAAAGGCATTCATGAATGACTATCCGTTTGTCGCATTATTTTGATGTTTGTACATGTATGTACAAACATATTCGCAAATTTTCCCATGACTAATGTTTCTTAACGAGGTTTGCGTGGCGAACCCACCGTCATCTCAGGCTTTAGCGTAATTACTTTTAAGAGTTGGTGTCTTAACATAGGCACAGTTTTTAGCACGATACGGAATACTGCATTTAAGAAAACTGTCAAAATGTGGTCGCATACAGCTGATTTAACACGTCTAAAGTAAAAAGGTACAGAATCATCCTTCAGCAATATGAAGATAGACTCAAGGAACAAAATTACCAACATTAAAAGAAAGAAGAGAAATTGGGGACTTGTGACACGTCTAAAGTAAAAAGGTACAGAATCACCCTTCAGCAATATGAAGATAGACTCAAGGAACAAAATTACCAACATTAAAAGAAAGAAGAGAAAGTGGGGACTTGTGGAGACTTTTAAAATTTTACCTGGACATTGTATCGAGATGGTCCAGTCAATCCCGTCCTTGCCGACCGCAGCGGATGTAGTAGTTTCCCTGTTGGTGATGGATGAGCGAACCAAACGTATGTGGCCGCAATATTTAAATATGCAGCCAACAATACCTACCATTATCAGATCAGAGAGAGTGGCGTCCAACAGTGTTGGAACTTGAAACGATGCAGCGATTCCGACAATCGACATCTAAAATATAATTCCCATACCGGCAACACGATATATTTGATAATATCAGATATTAGAAGTATTACACAAATGTTTCGGAACGACTGTTCCAGGCACCTTGAATATTGAATATATCGGAATGCAAATGTCTGTGGATCGATATATGTGATTTCGCACCCTCGAGGTGATTTTTCACAAAAACGATATAAATCAGCAAAATATTTAATTTGTTCTCTATACTTTATGTCCGGGTTAAGTCTTCCCCACAGGAAAAACTTAACCCTTCCACACACTTTTCCACAAATGATCGTCTAGTCAATTCACGCGATGTAATTACATTGTATAAGTAAATTAAATACAAAACTATACAAGAACAACACGTCAACCTACCAGAGACCATATTGGAAAATACTTCACCGACTCCAGATATGTTCATATCAGAGGGATTCGGCTCGATAGAACTCCTAACTGGACCGATAAATCCTACTGATCCCTCAATATAAATATTTTAAAAATCTTTCATAATCCTACATGTGTTTAATTTAATATGACCGATTTTTTGACAAATCTAATAAGCCTAAATTTTGAATTAGAGAGCTAGGTATAATGCCAGTAGCCGAAATAACAAATGGTAATACGTATTTTTATAGTCCGAGAATGCCAAATTCTTTTAATCTCATTTCCTAAATCTGTATATTTTCTAATTTTTTCAGAAACAGATTTTTGAATATTACAGGAATTTGGAAAAGCGATTGATGTCGATATAAGTTATTTTTTTAATTTTGTAATGTAAAACTATATCGGTTCTATTATGACGAATCGTTCTGTCTGTTAGTATAGTTTTATCATAATAATATTTTAACTGTTAAAATAATAATTGTTAGGGTAACAAAATAAAATACATACTGATAACAAAATATAATTTAATCAAAAACATGTAGATACATATTGACTTGTACAAGCTTCAAGATGAAGGGTGTTGCCTGTTAGACTTTTATTGGCCGACATCTTCTGCCGATCGGGATTTGTCCTTTAGGACATTTGAACCTTCGCGCAGTCACTGCGAAGGGAAGATTTGCTATTTTGGCTTGTCTTGCCCTACTGAAGTCTTGACATTTTACACAATTGACCAACATTATCAGACATAGCCAAAGCAGATATACTGTTTTGAAGTACTGCATGATGAACACAGGCATAAGTTTGTAAGTAAGAACTGATCTGAATCTCTGTAAAATTATTCATCAAAACCTGCTTCGAATTATTATTGATAATTAATCTTATAATGAGCTTCTAACATGATGTTTTAATTTTGTTCAGTTTGGTAATATTTTTTACTTTAATCATTATTAACACTTGGGAGTTCTATCACAAGACTTGAAATGAGTACTGGATATGATTTCTCTCTTGATCTAACACCATACATTATGTTCAAAATATGCCAAACGTAATTCCATTTTTTTTTGTGTGAATACCTCACAAGAGTCTCAGTTGCTCCCGTCTGGAACCATGGTATACGTCATAAGACTGTGGCATCCCCAATTGGGGTATGTTATAAGGCTGAAGGTAGTGGGGAGGGGAAGGAGATGGGGAAGAGGAAGATGTGGAAGTACCTGGCTTTTCAGATCTGGTCACCAAACTCGGCTAAAGCCGTTTCAAGCAACGTTTTAATTCTGAATGGTGGTCTTACACCAGAGTATCTTCCTCTCTGGAACGTGCTGCAAGTATCCTATATATTATTTTAGATGATTTAATTGTGAAATTTATTTGGCCATGCCGGGATTCGATCCCGCAACCTTTGGATTGCGAGTCAAGAGCCTTACCTCGAGACTATGCCGGTCTTCGAATATGTGCAATCTCTCGTTGAATGTGATCTAATAGAGGGCATAGAGAAAAAATAAAATAAAATACCAAGAACTTTGAAAGACCAGAAGGGTGGTTCTGTATCTTTTATGTTAAGAGCTGGTTCACACACAGCTATAAAATATAAAAGATCATCACACACCAAATAACGCTCTCCATACAATCCCTTCAGACCGTTCACACCTAAGCGGTTTTAAGCGCAGATAATCATAGACAATATACATCTTACGACGGAACTGCTCCAGAGGCGATATGTCAAAAGAAAAGTTTCCCCTCTCCGACGAAAACAGGAGAGGGGGTCATTGTAATTACGGAGCTGCCTAGACCGGCGGATGACAGATGTCAAGTTGACAAATTTCAGTACAAAAAATGTGCATTCCGTTGCCGCTCCCTAATTCAACTGACCCTCTCTCCTACCACAGGAAGAAATATTTGATAGCGTCGTGTGAAAGTACAAAAGATAAGCGCTCGCAGTTCAACAGATATCTGCTCGCAGATTTATAGCTCTGTATGAACGAGCTTTAAGTCAACTTTAAGAGACAAAAAGGCAAAATCCTTCGGATGTCTGAAGGCGTCCGTCGTGCGTTATTGGCTGTGTGAGTTAAATTTCTGTAATTTTCTATGGTTTGCAATGGCTTGTCTATGTCCGGATGAGCAAACCTAACGTATGTGGTTTAAATAGACAGCTAACAATACATACCAGTATCAGATCCAATCAGATCTCAGAGCGTGATGTCCAACAGGTGTTGGAACAACAGCGATACTGACAATCGATATAAAAAAAATACAGAATTCTGATACCGGCATATGAAATATTTGGTAATCTATATATATAAAAATCAATTGCTGTTCGTTTGTCTCGCTAAAACTCGAGAACGGCTGGGCCGATTTAGCTGATTTCGATTTTGAAATGTTTGTCGTAGTCCAGGGAAGGTTTAAACGGTGAGAAAATATGGAAAAATTGTGAGGAAGATAGTAAAAACAACAATTTTCCCAATATTAGTTTAAAAACTTAATTTAACCGGGGTTGAATGTATGGAATGCGTGAAGGGGGAGGGGAACTCGGGTAAGAGCTCACAGGAGGGGGGAAGGGGAACCAGGGAGGAAAATTTGGGAGGGGGGAGGGGAACTCGGGAGGGGGGTTCGTGGGACAGGGGAGGGGGGGAGTGGAGTGGGGAGAGGGAAGGTGGAGTAGACGGAGTGGGAACGCGAGAGGGGAATGGGACGCGGGAGAGGAAGGGGAACGGGACGAATGGGAAAGGACACGCAGGGAGAAACAATTTTTTTTTAAATGGCATAGCAATGCATGCCGGGTACCAGCTAGTTTCAGATATTTGTGGGATTACACACACACTTCGGAACGAGCGTTCCGGGCGCCCTGAATATTGAATATATCGGAAAGCTAATGACTGGATCTGGTATCGATTTATCTGAAATCTGGCAGTATCATCATATTTTAACTACTCAGTTTAATTTGTTTGCTTTTGAGAACAACCCGTGTAGATCTTATAGAGGTCGTTGTGTCTTCCTCATTGTGGTGAGAAATATGATCTAAACGATGTTAGAAAGAAAACACCACGCTTTATATTCAAATCTAAAATTTTATCGCAAAATATTTAAAATGTACACTTTTATGAGAACAGCGTTTCCGAGTGTAGTTTGAAAAAAAAAAAGAGATCTATGGAGTTTTTTATTAATTATTTTGTGAAATAACAAAAAAGTAAGGTGATGATAATGTTTATAATACATTTGTCTAATAAAATATGTGTGTTCTTATTTTTTTTCATTATCAGTAATTTTAGTTAAAAAATTAGGTTGAGCCCTTTTTAAAAGCATTTTTATGTTTGCGTAAAATTAAAAAAAAAAATTATATTTACATATTTCAAATTATAAAATTTTACGGTGTATTTCATCACCTTTCAAAAACAGTTTTTAGTTTTCGGTTACGTTCAGATATATTACTTTTATTTGGTTTTTATTTAAAATTTGGGAGGCGGGTACGGGTACCACTGCCCCGGGAACCATTTATTGGATAACCAACACCTCTGCCATAGGTCACCCCGAGTGGTTCGCTACGTTTGGTGACTTAGTAGGGTTGCCCTTGTTCATCGGGTGAGATTTGTCTAAGTCATGGCGACGGATGTGTTTGCCCAACTAATGCGTGGCAGGCAGGATCAGGAGAGACTGGTTGAGGGAGACCTTTCTACCTCTCCACCAACCAGACTCTCTCGACCCATCACCTTGCACCGCAGTGGGAGGGATGGATTCACACGTCCGTCATTCCTGGACACATGGAATCCCAGATTCCTACCCACCCCTCATGTCTTATTCCTTCCCAGAACTTCTTCTCTCCTTTCCGTAAAAAGACCCTCCACATCCCCAAAGATGGCATAGACCCTGAGGGATTTTTTTTTCCTCTGGGCTTCTTGTGTGGAGCTAATGTAAAAAAAAAAAATAAAATATTTTGACCTTCCGACAAAACACGCCCAGACCTGGGGGAATTATCTGTTAATACTGATTGTTGGGGTAACAAAATAAAATACAAACTGATTAAAAAATATTATTTAATCAAAAACATGTAGATACATATTGACTTGTACAAGCTTCTTGATGAAGGATGTTGCCTGTTAGACTTTTATACGCCTACATCTTCTGCCGATCGGGATTTGTCCTTTAGGACATTTGAACCTTGGCGCAATCACTCCGTAGACTGGAACTGCCTTGCGGACTTGACATTTTACACAATTGACCAACACCATCAGACATAGCCAAAGCAGACATACTGTTTTGAAGTACTGCATGATGAACACAGGCGTAAGTTTGTAAGTAAGAACTGATCTGAATCCCTGCAAAATTATTTATCAAAACCCATTTAGAAATATTATTGCTTGTTAATACTACAAAGGGCTTCTTGCATGACGTTTTACTTATTTTTTTATTTTTTAATTTTTCTTTACTCATTGCTTTGATGTTTACATAATTTGTGGATTTCTCAATCACTATGTTAGACATGTGCTCGTGTTATGGTGGTGTGACACGCAGGGAGAAACAATATCTTTATTTAAGTGACATTGCAAAGCATGCCGGGAACTCACTAGTAATATATTAAAACCCAAGAATATTTAGTAGGTCTTATATATTTTTATAACATAAGAGAGAAAAAATGAAACATTTCACTGAAAAGAAGCTATCTATCTAAAAGAAAAACTACGTAGAATAGATATATACATTTTTTGTGCCGGGCGTACGACGGGCGATTAGCATTTTACCTTGGCATTCCAAAGGTTAATTGTCAAAATAGGGTAAGTGAAATTGAGTTATTTTTTCAAATATGAACTTAACTATCAGAGTGGAATATACTGGACATGCCCTGGTGAGTGATCAGTATCCAGTTAGTTTCCAATTTCCTCTTTTCCATCTTCCCCTATCCACTACCTTCAGCCTCAAAGCATACCCTAATTGGCAATGCCCACTTCCTCCAGACAGTTGGGACTCTTGCGTGGTATTCACATAAAAATAAAATAAAACAAGGGTTTACAATTCAAAAATAAATAAAGGTATTATTTAATTATCAGATTATAATTTCAATAAAACTCAAATGTTTTAAGTTGCCAATCGTTAAACAAATAATGTCATTTATAGTAACAAAGAAAATCATTTTAACCCTTCAAAATTCCGGCGTATTTTGTCAGTAGGTAATATTTTCGCTTTGCAATAAAATCCAAATAAATGGAATATTTGTGAATGTATCCATCCGAAAACTAAAAACTGTTTTCAAAAACTGATGAAATACGCTTTCAAATTTTATTATTAGAAGTAACCATGTAATTTTTCAAACAAAAGTTTTGAATTTTAATTTTTCAAATAAAAGGTTTGAATGCAAACTTTAAAAAGTTTTAAAAATGCCTCACCTGACGGTTTTTCTTACTAAAATTACTGATAATGAAAAAAAAATTTAAAATATGCATTTCTTATTAGACAAATGAATTATAAACTTTATTTTCAACTAGTTCTTTTTCCATATTATAGGCAACTACTCTTTTTTATTGGAAACAATCATTCAAAGAATTGGTTTGTCAGATTGTTTCCAATAAAAAGAGTAGTTGCCTATAATATGGAAAAAGAACTAGTTGAAGATAATATTAATGATTCTAAATATTTGAAATATAAACTTTATAGTCATCTCACTTTTTCATCGTTACATGTAAAAAAAATTCTTAAAAATTCACAAAGTTTCATAATTTTTTTTCAAATTGCAGTCGGAAACTTTGGTTTCATAACCACTGGAGCGACAGCGCAATTTAAAACTTTTTGTTCCGATTGCTCGAAAATTTTTGGTGATCATTTTGAATATTTTTCACCCAAATTAAAAAAAATCATATCTCAGAATTTTAATATGGAGACAAACAAACTGATTATAGATCTATACAGCCAATGAATTCATCTCTATTTTGTCGATTATTAAATATTCGTAGAATTTAAAAAAAATATATTATAAAATCGTAAATTTCTACTTAATTACTTACAAATAGGGGAAAATTTGCCAAAATTGGCAGCAAAGCAATCCGAGGTATTATAAATAGTGCCAAATTGTGGCAAAAAGTGCTCCAGCAGTTAAAGAGGAACATTTTAAATATTTTGTCAACTTTTAGATTTGAATATAAAGCGTGTTGTTTCCTCTTTCTAATACTACATAGATCGTACCTCTCACATTGTTAGTAAGGGAGACATAATGATTTTTATGAGACCTTTGTAAGCTGGGACAAATATGGTCTCCTGTGATTAAACAGGTTAATATAGTGACCATCACGAGGTAATGCATGTTTGTTAAAAAGAATTTTGTAGCATTGTCATTTTCAGTAAAAAAAAAAAAAAATCGAGTGCAGTTTAGATGCGGTAGAAGCGAAACTTTACCAAAACAATCTCAACCAATACCTTGAAAAGTGAGAAAATCATCATCAAAGCGACCAATGAGCGCAGACTTCGCGTAATTTCCATTTCATATTTCAACCTATTCCGTTTCATATATCAATTTGAGAGGCGGGAATGTGTACCGCCGCCCCTGGAACCTTTATTGGATAACCAACACCTCTGCCATAGGTCACCCCAAGTGGTTCGCTACGTTTGGTGATTTAGCAGGGCTGCCCGGGTTCATGGGGTGAGGTTTTTCTAAGTCTTGGAGGCGGATGACCAGGACACACTGAACCCCAGATTCCTACCCACCCCTTAAACCCTTTTCCTTCCCAGAATTCTCCTCCATTTCCTAACCTTAAAAAAACCCTCCACACAGCATCCCCAAAGATGACATAGGCCCTTAGGGAGGTTATTTTCCTCAGGGCCTCCTGTGTGTGTTTAAAAGTGACATCATTATCAACGCGGCCGATGAGCGCAGTCGATGCGTTGCAGGTGTAGTAGGGTTTCATCCGAAATCCAAATCACAGCCGTGCTATAGAAGTTTCACTTCAAAAAATTTCCCACTGATTTTGCTAAACCAGTTGCAAATGCATGAAAGACACTCATTGCGAATAGTGGAATAACTTGTTTTTATAATGAAAGTTGTTATTTAACTGCTCTTGAAACCAGTATAATTTTATTACGAAGGTTTCACGAGCAGGAAATGCTTGTAAAAATGTAATGCATTCTGCCCTTGTGTATTGATGGATTCCTCTACATTAACGAATAAATTATAATCTTAACCTTTACATACCTGAAGGTAAAAATCACTTATTTATTTATTTTATTTTAGGGAAATCAACAGTTTTGATTAATTTCAACACATCTTGATTAATTTATACATGTTTTATATACCTATCTGAAAAACCAATTATAGATTTCCTCGTTGTAATATTATATTTTGTATCTATAAAATAAACAGTAATCTTACAATAAATAAAAGAAATTACATAATTACAACAGGAGGTAGTACAAAATATAAGTCATTCTACAATATACCATTAAATTTATGCAGTTTTGTACACATTAATACATTATTAATACATTTTTAACAGATTTTTTATACTTATTTTCGGTACAATTGAAGATATCAATTTCTGAAAGAATATTATTATACGTTGAACACAGTCTCACAGGGCAAGCATTTTTATTTGAGTTTGTGTTACAATGTTTTTCTTTAAAAGTATTACATGAACGTGTGTGCCGTGTAGGTACTTTGAAATCAATTCTGTTCAATAACTCAGGACAGTCAGTAATGTTGTTTACAATTTTATATAGCAACATTGCGTCGGAGAATTGTCTACGTACACTCAATGGATCAATTTTGAAAAATATTGTTGCATCAAGATAATTATTAAATCGATTGTGCGATTTATAAAAAAATTATTTTATGAATTTTTTCTGAATCGATTCAATTTTGTTTATGTGTAAGGCATAAAATGGAGACCACACAGTTGACGCTTACTCAAAAGGGAGGGTCACTAGGGTCTACCGTATCCGTTTGTGTGCTGGCCCTTTTTTCATAATATGTACTAAAATTGCGTGTTAAAAAACAGGGAAAAAATTAAAAATTGGGATACTAAATAAAAAATCATAACTTGGTCAAATATTGAGATATTTTATTAATTCTTTTTTTATTTGTTGAGGAAACTTAGCACTATGATATAAAAATATACATAAGCGCAAAATAAAAACAAGACCAGGAAAAAAATACAATCAAATGTTGAAAAAATAAAATTACTGCTGTCCACAAATATGTTTGTCGAAGCAAACCCTTCTTTGCAACCCGAACTAATCAAAGAAGAGCGCTTTGGTCCGTTGCCGCCTTTATTGCTGCACACGACGCAGCAGCACAATTAAGTCCCCGGAAGTTTTTTAAGACCAAAATTTTTTTCTGAAGTGAAGATTTTTTTTTGCCATCCACTCTTCTTCGAGTGCTTCTGTTGTGGCTGAGGTATACTGCAACCTGGTCATTTTTTGTTGCTATTTATTGAAAGAAGCGAAAAGCAACACACTGCGGACGCAGCGCATCATCCGAATACCAGAGATATACTGCACGTCATATCGTCGATATATTGATGACACCCAATTTATGATAGATATTCGTTCGTCGAAATATCGACGATTAGCATTCAAACGGAAAGTACAAAGCAATCTGGTAACTTAATATTCCTTTTGCCGTTTCCAGTAATGTAAGATATATTAAATAAGATTAAATCACCTACCGTTTTAACTGGACATCGCTTATCTTCGCCCAGTAGTCAATCATTGAGTAATGCAAAACGGTATGATAACGATTCTACATAAAAGAGTTACAGTAAAACCTCTATCTATCGTTTTTGAAGGGACCTGTTGAAATAAATTATGTATAAGGGAAAACAATAATTGCGGGAATATGGAAAAAACACATTAATATTAAAAGGTTTCATATGTACCTACCTATGTACGCACATATTCTAAAATTTATGTGTACCAGGTATAAATTAATTTGTTTAAATAAAAAATATCATAAAAAAATAACAATAGGGAGCTATAAAAATGATTTTTTTCTTAATTTTTATTTTTTTATTTTATTGAATTTTTATGATAAATATAGTAAAATTCTTTTTTTTATTGTTTTTCATTTACTCACAAATAATTGCCCAAGTTGCCTCTAAACTCATGAAACACTAAAATCTTCAATGGGCCACATTTTATAATTTAAAGCAAAAATAAATTAAGTAGCTCACATCCGTACTAGATATTTGATATACCCTTTAATTACAAAAATAATTTTTCAGTTTGATTGGGTAATTTGATCTCAAATCCAAATTTAAGATTTGTATGAAATTGGCTGAAATGGGCGCGCATACTTTCCTCTTAAAACAGTTTACCACTGTAGACTGCTTCACCTGACGCCAATGTAAAATGCAATGCCTGGAAAATGTCAATCTTTAACCGTGTTTTGTTAAGTGTAGTGCCCGAATTCATTAAATAGACAGCCTTCCGCACTAGTTTTTTCTGGTAATATCCCTTGAAACACTTTTTTTTTTTTTTTTGTTTTAGGCAATTCACCCTGGAGAGGGTGCTTTGTGCCGGTAATATTTAAAATGGATAAGAAATTTCGGTTAATCTAATGGGAAAATAATAAAACAAATTAAATATTGGACTCATTTAGATCACTAAAACAAATTAAATATTGAATTCATTCAGGTTAATAAACTTACATAAAGCTGTATGAACACGAGAATTGTTAAGAGATAAAAGGTATGAAATATTAAGGGGGGACTGGTGTGTGATTTTAATAAGCCGGCGGTATATGTTCTTGAAAGATGAATGGTTTTTACAGTTAAAGAAAACGTGGTCGAGGGTTTCCTCTTCCACACCGCACTGGCAGAACGGATCATCTAAAACTCTAATTCTAGACAAGTGAGATGCAATTGAACAGTGGCCAATTCTCATTCTCGAGATACATGAAATGAATCGTTTTGAAAGTTTTTTACCGTGAAACCATGGCTTAGCAGGGATATGGTTTTGAATTCCCGCATAGAAAGATCCAGTTCTTATTTTGGAGACTGCCCAATTTTCTTCCCAGGCACGAGTCATATTGGATTTAAGAATCGGAAAGACATCGGATATAGGAATTCTAAAATTTAGTGGAATAGTTCCGGAATCTGAACCAGATTTGGCGAGAAAATCGGCCATCTCATTACCCTCGATACCCAAATGGGCAGGGACCCAGGCCAATATCGTCTCAAACCCAGATTCACTAAGAGAATTGAGAAGATTTTTTATTTTACATATAATATTGTCTTCCGGATAACGTAAAATATTTGACCTAATTTTAGTTAGAGCACTTAGCGAATCAGTACATAGTAAGGCTCGATGAATGTTGAGAACCTGAATTTGATTTAGCGCTTGTTCAATTGCAAAACATTCGGCTGTAAATATGGAAGCTTCTTTCGGTAATTTATAAGTGAGATTGATGTTGAATTCTGGACTATATATAGATGCTCCACATCTTTTATTTTCAAATTTGGAACCATCCGTGAAAAGGATGGAAAATCCAGGGAATTTCGAAGCCACTATGCTTTTAAAGCAATCATCCACATTTTGAAATTTATTTGGGGAAGATAAAATATTCTTCCGAAAGACTGATGTTATTGTGTTCGGCATAAAAGTGATTGCCTTAAATGGAATATTGTATATAGGAAGATTGGGAACTTCTTGAAGATATTGGAGGGAAGATGATAGAGAATTATAGAGATGAAAACTTTTAATTAAGAGAGGAAAACATTGTTTTTCTCTCAATCTTTTGTTAGAATTCAAATTAACACTTAACCTATTAAGACTTTGTTTAATAGGATGATGTGATAACGATAAAGCCTTGAAAATATATTTATTGGCAAGGAATTGCCTTCTGAAATATAATGGAGGCTCCACACATTCCACCTGAAGCGCATTAATTGGAGAAGACTTCATAGCTCCAATAATCATTCTGAGGGCTTTTGATTGAATTCTTTCCATTTTCTTATCTAGATATTTAGGGAGTGGGTCAAAAAGAAATGAGCCATAATCCAAGTGGCTCCGAACTAGGGAATTATACATTAATTTAAGAGTGGTAGGATGAGATCCCCACCATACTCTGGAAACTGCTCGCATCATATTAAGTCCCTTTTCACACTTTGTAGAAATTATCTGAATGTGTGGAAGCCAGGAAAGTTTATGGTTCAAAAGAAGACCAAGGAATTTGATTTGAGTAGCGGTTTGTAGAGGCACATTATCAAAAGAAATTGAGAATTGGGGAATTTTTCTTTTGCGCGTGAAAGCCACGACCCTTGTTTTAGATGCCGCCAAATTCATCCCATTTAATGACAACCAGCTTTTAATATATTGTAAAGCCAAATTCATTTCCTTAGCTGCAAGAATAATATTTTTATGTAACAAATATATAAGGATATCATCCGCAAAGTAAAGACGCTTGATAGAAAAAGGAATTACTGAGTCTAGGTCGCTTATATAAATATTAAACAACAGAGGACTAATAACAGAACCCTGGGGCAAACCTCTCCATAGTTTGCGCCTTAAGCATTTAGAGGAAGACTCAATAATAATGGACCTATCTGAGAGCAAATTAATAATAAATTGGACTAATTTCGGGGGGATTTGTTTTTTAATTAGCTTTTCTTTCAAAACATTCAGTAAAACATCATCGTAAGCTGATGAAATGTCAAGGAATGTGGCCAATGTATAAGAATTTAGGGATTGGGAAACTCGGATATCAGTTGTGAACAAACTTAAATTATCCATTGTAGATTTCTTTTTCCGAAAACCATACTGATTTGGTGAGATAATATCTTGACTTTCAACAAACCACTCTAATCTGTTCTTCATCAACCGCTCCGCTACTTTCATCAAACATGATGAAAGAGCAATAGGCCGATAAGACGAAATTTCAGATGGATTTTTTCCAGGTTTTAAAATGGGAATGATTTTTTGAGTTTTCCAATCATCCGGAATTAGTCCTGTTTCAAACATATTATTAATAAGAGATAAGAAATATTCAACCGCCATATCAGAAAATGATTTAATGAAACTATTAAGTATTCCATCGGGACCCGGAGCAGAGTCAGAAAGGGTTCTTATTACTAGTTTCATCTCATCAATGGAGAAAGGAGCATCTAGCCAGTTAGAGTGAGATGGATATGGCTTAATAGAAGGCATTTCTTCACATCCGGCCACTGATGGGGGGGCTATTTTATCCGCAAATCCTATAAGAATTTCTTCTGATATATGCTTGGTTCTCGGCGGAGAATACGATGATCCGAATTTTTTTAAGCTAGACCAAACTGAAGATTGGGGAGTTTCCGGAGACAGGTTCTCACAGAACTTCCGCCATCCAGCGCGTTTTTTATTTTTCAAAATTCGTTTGGTTTCTGCCTGGGCTTTTTTAACTGATAAAAAATTTTCTAGTGACATACACTTACGAAAAGAGGAAATTGCTTTTTTACGAGAGTTGACGGAGCGAGTGCATTCCTCGTCCCACCACGGAGTAGAATGTTTTATTTTAATGTTCGCATTGCGTTTCGGGATGGATTTTTCTGCTGCATTTATAACCATAGAGGGAAACGTCTCACATTGCAATCTGATGTCTCCCGGGGACGATTTTTTTTTAAAATTAATAAGGTTATCTAGTTCAGAAGAGAAAGTGCTCCAATTCGCATCATTTATTCTAAATTTGAGATTATTTTTAACTGGTGGAGGATAAGTGTTAGATTGATGTTGGAATCGGATTATAATTGGAAAATGATCACTAGAGAGGGGATCGTTTAGGATGTCCCAAGAGCATTTAGATGCTAACGAATATGAACAAAGAGATAAATCAACAGCACTTTTCCGTTGATGAGGAATTCCGTTGGTGAATCTGGTTGGAGATCCGTCATTTAAAAAACATAGGTTATGGGTATCAATAAAATCTAAAAGATTGCGGCCAGAACGATTTGTTATTTTGCTACCCCAAGAAGGGGAATGTGCATTAAAATCTCCAAGGATCATAAAAGGGGAACAAATCTGGGTTAAGATTGGTGCCCATTCATTTTCAATAAAAGTGGTAGAGGGAGGAATATATATTGATAATATTGTGATATCAGATAAGACAGCTGCTATTATCTGGATATCGTCGGAGGGAGTATGTATATTAATTTGTTTAAACGGGATAGAATTATGGATTATCAGAGCCGTGCCGCCTTTACCATCCGGTCTGTCGTGTCTGAGACAATAATAACCCGGAATTCTTAAGTGAAAGGAGGGTTTTAACCACGTTTCAGAAATGGCCGCCACTGAAACGTCGTGTTCGTCGAGTAACTGAATTAGGTCAGATTTGTTAGCGAAGAGGCTTCTACTGTTCCACTGAAGAATTTTGTTCAGTTTCGAAGTCATTGGGGAGGCAAGATAATAAAGATTTAATGTAATCGGCAGCGTTGGACGGTACAGTATTGTTGTTTGTAAGGATAGAAATTAAAAGGGTAATTAAAGTTTGTATAAAAGAATTATTATTCAATATTTCGGGGAGAGCAGGAGGGGATGTATTACTATTAATGGCACACCCATTGGGGGTCCGAGATTTGGCATTCCCATTCGGGCTGGTCAAAATATTATTCAATTGTTTTTTATCAAGGTAAGGAGTATATTTTGGGTTGGGTTTGACTGGCTTGAGAATGGTTTCTCTGTGAGAAGATGACGTTGAATTTAAAAAGGTGGTTGATTGGAAAGGAGCTGAGGACGATGTCATCTCTGCGAATGATTTTTTCGCAGGAGAGAATAACTTTGAGGCCTGGAAGTACGAAATGTTGTCGGTAGCCATTTTATGTTTTATGTTCCTCTGTCTTGTCAATTCCGGACAGGCTAGACTGACCGCGGTATGTGCACCCGAACAGTTAATGCAAATGGGATTATTGGAAGATTTTGGACATTGATCAAATGGGTGACCTTCTCCGCAAAAGTAACAACGTGGAGGGGAGCGGCATACGGATTTTGTATGTCCAAACCGGCAGCAATTGAAGCATTGAACAGTTGGAAATTTATGAACTTCGACGGGAAGCGAGGTATAATAAATAAACACACGAGACGGAAGGGATTGTCCCTCAAATGTAACAACAACAGATTGGGAAGGTTTCCAGATCGTGTTCCCATCAGTAGAATCCTTGTAGTTCAGTCGACGTGCTTTTATTACTTTCGGGGTTCCTTGGGAATTATTCAAAGCATCAACAATTTCAGCCTCTGGGATCTCCGTGGGTATTCCTCGAACAAGACCCATTCTCGTAAGGTTAAATGACGGGATGAACGATTTATATTTATGGTTTGAGAGCGAGTCAATTTTTTTTACAAATCCATTTGCGGAAGCGGCAGTATTAAACTCGATAGATAATTTATATCGCCCTTCCGGTTTAATTGAACCGTTAACAATACCAAGGTTATTATTTTTTGAGTCAAATAAGAATTTTCCAAAATCTAAAGGATGAATAAGTTTTCCTTGTTCAGTTCTCTGAACAATTACGATAAAAGGACCGGAAGCGGAAGCAGGATAAAGTAAGTCAGTACTTTTTGTATTATCGCTAGCTAAAGTACTTGTCTGGGTGTTACTATTGGGGTTAAGGTCGTTAGAGGTCGAGGTTTGTTGAATCGGCGGTATAGTTTTAATTTTCGATGGGATGTAAAGGCTATGCGATGGTCGTCGTTTACGAGATGGAAGCGTAATAGAAGCCTGGCTAGTGGTAGATTCCGAATCAGAAAAATCTAATATCGATCCTGGGTCGGGAGGTCTATCTTCGTCTTCCTCCATTGTATAAAAAAAAACTTAACTTTTAAAAATTAAACTGAAAAAATAATACGCAGTCTATTTCATTGACTGTACAAACAAAAACGGATTAACCGTAAGTAGGAATGCAAACAAATAAGTATACGATAAACAGAATTAAATAAAATGTAACAATAATCTCTTATCTGTATGAGGCACGGGAACGGGCGAACGGCACTAAGCAATAGGTAAGGTACACACAACCACTGTTGACCGCGGCTCGAATCGGACTGCCTTGAAACACTTGATGATACCCATATCTAATGGTTGCAATACCTTGTGCAATTTGCAGGATAAAACATAATCAAAATCGAGTGTAACTCAAATATATTTTGCACAACCTGCAGAAAAGTATTATATATATAATAAGTATATCAAAAAAGTTAATTTTACAGAAGAGCGAAAACAAATGAGTGAATGGTTAGAACTCCGACAGAAGAATTGTTTCAAAGCATTCAAGTCTACAACATACAAAAACTTTATGCAAAAAATATTTTATTTAAAATTTAAAAAAAACATGTCAGAATACTCCACTGTCCAACATAGATACACAACCAGGGCAATAAACCAAAATGTTCTAGCTACAGCCAGTTTGAAAACATCTTTTGGACAAAGAAATATGAAATTCAATGCGACAAAACTATACAACGCTCTACCAACTCAAACAAAAAAAATAACAGAAATAAATAAATTTAAAACAAAAGTAAAAATATGGTTGAGAGAACGAAGTGAAAATGAACTATCAAACATACTGAAGACCATGTAAAGACAACTGGATACTAAATACAAATGTGGAAAAACTACAGGCCGCCTCAGAACAGGGAACCCTAGTGAGGAGGACCGTGAAAAAAAAAAAACTTTATAATACCTTAATATAATACAATTTATAAATACATTATGTACAAATTTTGCTATAGATACTAATAAAAAAAAAATTATGAACAAGCGGTCCTGCCGAAAAGAGACCAGAATCTTAAAAATAGTATGTAATGTGCTAATTTTTTAAAAATGTTTAATAATTTTTCTTTTTTTTTTTTAATAGTTTTTCTAGAATTGCCAAATAGTGTGTGGCATGGGCATAGGCACGGTGGGGTGATGCAGGCCCTCTGGGATTGTTGACCGAGTCGCGTTTTCATTTTACAGCACTTCATAGGATGGTTTTTCCTTCCTCCATTGTTATTCTTTGTTTTCAAAGAACCTAAAGCATAAATATGTTGTAAAAGCCTAATTTTTTCGGTACGTATTCTAAATGTTTATTTTTTGCCCCACCCAAAATCAAAAACTGGCTACGCCGATGGTGTGTGCTAAATCACAATTAATAACAACTTTTATTTTGCATAAAACTCTCGTTTGGGGAAGTGTATTACCCCCCTCCTTTGCGGGATGGTTAAAAACATTGAGCTCTGATTAAAAATACAAAACAAAATCCAAATGTTATGAATTCCAACAAGATGTCTATACAGGATCTATTCCTAGTTGGCTAGTCAAAGTTTCCGCATATGTTGAATTGTATAATTTATGTGAAATAAATTAATTATTATTATCTGCCGGTGACCGGACAACTCGGAATGAAACCAACTTAGAACCATCTCAATTTGTTGCACATCAACGACCTTTTGTCATGTGCACCAATTCATTGTTACGCGGATGACAGTACAGTCCATGACAGCTTTTCGTTTGACAAGCCCCCAAAGGGCACACAAACTCCAACGGCTCGGAGGGCTTTGAAGCAAAGAATGGATGGTTACCGCCAGAGTGTTTTCTCTTGGGGTAAGAATAACCTCGTCGAATTCAATGTTTCAAAGACCCAATCATGTCTGATTACGTCTAAAAGGGATCGAAATGAAAATCTAGTCTCCTTCAACGGAAGCAATCTTCCGAACAGACCTTCCATTGATGTGCTTGGTGTAACTATAAGTGACCAGCTCAGGTATGGGGGCTCCATCGAAGCCAGAGTAAAGTTAACTTCTCAAAAACTGGGCATATTGTACAGGGCCCGCAGATACTTTAATAATACACAACTGCTAACCCTGTACAAATCGCAAGTGCGACCCATGGTTGAATTTGGCAGCCACCTCTGGTATGGAGCTCCAAAATACTTGAAAAATACCTTCGACTCTGTGCAGAAACGGGCGGTCCGTTTGATAGATTCTCCCATCTTAACGAATGGATTGCAATCTTTAGAGTACAGGCGTCGGGTGGGAATGCTATCCATGTTCTACCGGTATTTCAATGGAAGATGCTCTGAGGAACTAGCGTCATTGATCTCTTTGGCACCGGTGCATAGTCGGGAGACCCGCCAAATGCGCGCCCAACATATGTACACCGTTGACATTTGTCACATGAGAACGGGTCGTTTTTTCAACTCGTTCTTGAGTTCAACAGCTCGGCTATGGAAAGATTTGCCGGCATCTGTGTTTCCTCCCTCCTACAACATGGGTCTCTTCCATGGGATCCTCCACACAGCATCTCAGATGACATAGGCCCTGAGGGAAATTATTTTCCTCAGGGCCTCCTGTGTGGAGTTAATGTAAAAAAAAAAATCTCAGAAAAGTCATTTAGACTGATAAAAAATATATATTATAAAATGGTTAAATAGGTTATGTTAGGTTAGGGTTATCGGCTAATTTAAAATTATTTTTTTCATAGCTTTTTCATGACTTTTCAAGGAGGTGTTGAGTTGACTTTATTCTCAGTTTGCATGGAACCACATCTGCCACTGATGTAGGTGCTCACAAAAAAATGTTGGGTGCCAAAATAAAAAATACACATTCAATCAAAAAAATTTATTGACTTGTATAAAGTTCTCTTGAAGGCCACAAGTAGTTTAGTAGTTTATTGTATATCTGCACGATCTGCCAATGAACTTTTGGCCAGGCGGGCATCTGTTCATGAAGCTCGGTGCAATAATTGCACTGAAATTGATTACTCTATCTGGTGGGTGACACTGTCCACACATTAGCACCATCACTGCACAAAGCCAGAATAGATAAGCCTTTCGTAAATACTGCATTTTAAACAAGAGTAGATGTAAAAATCTGAAATTTTGTAATAAAATTCTCAAAAACTTGATTAGAATGCTCAATTATTCTTACAGAAGAGTGGATTGGAATGACTAATAAGTATATATTATTCTTCATTTTCATGTATTTTCTATTTATATTATTTGTATTCGTGTAACCTACGAACTAGTGATATTGTTGCTGGCGATAAATTTTAAGTGGTTGATGACCTCTAATTAATTTATATTGATAAACTACCAGGGGCGGACCTAAGGTTCAAAAGCAAACATATCCTTGGGGGAGAATTTTGAATGTGATTATTATGCAAAAAATATCATTTAGGAGGATCGACTGCGCAGCCGTTTTTTGGAATGTGAGGCCAAAAAAATTAACAAAAATTTTTTTTTTCTAAATCAAAAGGTGAAGAAATTATCTAGTGCATATTGACTGTGGACGTTAACTGTATTGTTGTCAAGTTGCTAATTGCATAATGCATTACACATTTTGTAATGCATTGTTTACCGACTACCCACGAACAAAAATAATTATTGTCGAAAATAATTTTTAAATATTAATTACCTAAAATACATAATATCTAATTCACGTTGGGCGTCAAAATGATACCGTGAGATTATGTGGCAACAATATACATTCTTCCGGAAGCAGGACAGGCTGATGTCTTCAGATGCCAATCATCCTTCCAGGATGGTTTCCAGTCAGCTCAAAAGATGGCGAGAATCACTTCCAAGATCCTATGATCACGATTTTTAGTCGATTCGTCGTATTTCAGCCCAGAGGATCGCCCAATGCTCAGAATGAACAACACACAAATACCACACAAAGAATGGACAAGCTTCATTTTCAACTCTCCTGATTTGAATCCTGCCTGCAGGATATTCCAAAATATTCCAGGACCGGCAGTATGAACAATGTCCAATAGTCAATGCGCAAGAACCGGTGCCACACACCAAGACCATAAATATAATGTGTAAAGCGTCTTTCATTAGCGCTTCCTATCTTTAAAGTTAAATAAAGTGTGTGTGAGATATCATTGAAATTTTTTATTCGAAAGGCCTATCGACGCCATTACGTACGGAATATAACATCATTCAAATGTCCGCCGCGGCTTTTCTGGGTGACGCGCATCTGAAATGTCCAATTTTCCATGATGCTGGTGCATAAATCAAGCTGAATTTGACCGATGGCATGGGTTATGTTGGCTTCGAGGGCCGCTGTGGTTTGTGATCTCACAAGAAAAAGTCTAATGGGGTCAAATTGCATGATCTCGGTGGCCAGTTCACATCACCTCTATGTGAGATTTTATCATTAAACAATTTTATCATTTGCACACGTTGTTGAACGCTATATCCGTCCATGGTGATTTGGCAAAATAGATTGAATAAATGACAGCCAATATGACGGATGTCGCTTCGATATTATGGCCTCTATTGAGTGTCAAAGTTCGGAAGTCCCTATTGGAAGACCTTTTATAAGAGGGTGCGCACACCTTGTTATAAATGTTTTTATGTAACAGCCTTGATATTGAATATTTTAGAAAATTGAGGTATCTGTGAAGTGTGGGTAAAAGAAGTGGTATATAAATTATTACGTTCACAAAGACACCGAAAAAGTGTTGCAGGCGAAAATTTTTCTAGGTCAGATGGCAAACCAATAAATGCTTTCCATTTTTATTTTTGGGAAAGTCTGGACCTGAACAATATTTAGACAGAAATCCTTTTGTAACAACATTGATAATAACTGTACTACATTTAGACGGAAATCCCAGGTTCATGGGGTGAAGTTTGTAGGTCTTGGTGTTGGATGCTTTTGCCAACTACTGCGTGGTGGGCCGGATTGGGAGAAACTGTTTGAGGAGACCTTTTGACCTCTCCAGCTGGACTTTCTCGACCCATCGCCTTGCATCGCAGTGGGAGGTATGGATTCTTAAGTTCGTCACTCCTGAACACATTGATCTCCAGATTCCTACCCAACCCTCGTACCTTTTTCTTTCCGAAACTTCCTTTCACTAAAAAGACCCTCTTCATTATTCCCAAAGATGACATAGGCCCTGAGGGAAATTTTTCCTCAGGGCCTCCTGTGAAGTCCTTCAAGTATTTTCTCAGAAGCAAATCTTTTAGTAACGGAATACCTGCTTAATCAGTTACTAGCCGAGTAAACAAATGCTAGATTCCAACCCAGGGGTTGCGAGTTCAATCCAATGCTAGCTAAGCCCCGCACAATGCACAACCAATTTCAATTTGGGAGGCGAGTTTGGGTACCGCCACCCCGGGTATCGTTTATTAGATAACCAATACCTCTGCCATATGTCACCCCAAGTGATTCGCAACCTTTGGTGACTTAGCAGGGGTACCCGGTTCATGGCGTAAGCTTTGTTCTGATCTTGGTGGCGGAAGCGTCAAGGAAGACCTTTTGACCTCTCCTGAAGGACTCTCCCGGAACATCGCCTTGCACTTCAGTGGGAGGGATAGATTCATCCGTCACTCCTCACATCTTTTTCCTTTCCAGAACTTCCTCTCCTTCCTTTCCTAAAAAGACCCTCCACACAGCATCTCCAAAGATGACATAGGCCCTGAGGGAAATTATTTTCTGTGTGGAGCTAATGTAAAAAAAAAACAACCTTTCCGTTTGGATAAAACCTACACCTTTCCGGGGCCTCCTTGGTTCCTAGAACTCAGTCCCCGGTTCCTGGAACCCTTCCGGCTCTACAAAGTAGCGTGCGTCAATTTAACCCGTAACCTACTGAATTAATTCTGCAGCATTATTTCAGCCGGTGTATTTTCCTGAACAAAAAAAATAACTATGTATTCACCACTATATAATTAACATTAGCGACATGTTTCCAAAACTATGTTTTCTTCGTCAGGATAATAAATTAATATAAAAATAACAAAAGACAAACAAGTACAGACAAATAAGAACATAGACAAAATATTAGAAAGGAGGGACGATTAATTACTTAAAATATCATAAAAAAACAATTATATGAACATCTAAGATGTTTAAATAATAATAATTATTCAGAATTTGGCAACTGCATTTTAGAAACAAGTCATTATTTTGATATTAATAAAGTTTTAAAAATTTTACTTACTAACATAACGGGTATACAGTTATATAATTTAGAAATTAGGAAAAGTGTTAATAGTAAATTAAATATTATAAATAACCAAACGTTCTTTTTTAAATAGCCATCTTTTAAATTTATGTTCATATTGAAACTTACATTTATAATAATTTATTTTGTTATTTAGATTTCCTGTTTTTATTGTTTGTTTTAAAAGTTTTCTATTATGTAAATTCAATTTTTACACATCCTTAAGTAATTTTTTTATATTTTATTTTATATAATTGTTTTTTATGATTTAAGTAATTAATCACCTCTCCCTACTAATATTTTGTCTTTGTTCTTATTTGTCTATACTTGTTTGTCTTTTGTTATTTTTATATTAACTAGTGGTCGCCCAATGGTCGAAATTCGACCATAATTAATTTAATGTGTAATGTTTTTTTTATTGATTTAATGTATTTTTTATGCATAATTTAAAAAAATATTAGCACTCTGCACTCCTTCTCTACATAAGCTATAAGTGTGCGAAATTTCATACTCCTCCGTCCGCGCAATTTTCGTAAAAAGGGGTACAAAGTTTTTGCTTCACATATTAATATATAGAAGATAGATCGAAGATAGATAGATTTATTATTCTGATGAAGAAAACATAGTTTTTGAAACGTGTTGATAATGTTAATTATATAGTGGTGTATACAAAGTTATTTGTTTTCATTAAATCAATAATGACGCCATGAAGTGTATTTTCGAAGTTTAAAGAAAAAAGAAATTTTTGACTACTCCTTTTCTAAGAAACTCCTGAACGTAATCCAATATTACAGCGATATTTACAAATACCTACACCATTCGCTTTAGTAATTCCAATTTTACATACACTTACTAACAAAAACCGAAATAACATAAAAACAATAATACATGCGATGCAGCTTACGGTTAACACTTACAAATTGCTCTGCTACGCAGTCCAGTCTAGTACTCACCTGCTGCACCCCGCTCCGATACCGGCTCGCTACTCCGGTCCTTAACCGCGTCTGCGTTCCGAGACCGATTTGTCTTCAGCAACCCATTACAACAATCACATTCCACCACCGTTTATCTCCACTGTCCAAGGTATTGAGTGTCAGCCTGGAAGATTCGCCACCTTTTATCTCCACCACTGTGGTGACGAGCATCGGCCTGGAGGATTCGTCACATCATCTCCACCAACCATGGTGTTGGGCACCTTACTGGAAAACCAGGAAGATCCATGATCTTCACCACCAGTTGACCACAACTTTATCATCAAGTCTCACCGATTCACATCCTTCCATGATGTGTCCTACGTGTTATGCATCCCAACGTGATACATACACACTATTTTCGTTATTTGTTTTTGGGGTGTTACGCCGTGTTGCGCTACCTCCTTCTACAGCCAACATTTCGGACAGCGTTACGGTATCCATCATCAGCGACACTGTAACACTGCTTCACATGATGATGGACACTGTAACGCTGTCCGAAACGTCGACTATAGAAGGAGGTAGTGCAACACAGCATAACCCCCCAAAAACAAATAACGAAAATACTTTTGGCCGTGAAAAGACATATACACACTATTGTCTACATAATAAAGGGTGACCGGACAACTCAGAATGAAACCAACTCAGAACCACCTCAGAAAAGTTATTAAAAGTGATGGTAAAAATATATAAAAAATTGGTTAAATAGGTTAAATTAGGTTAGGGTTATGGGCTATTTTAAATTTATCATCAGGGCAGATGACACGTCATCTGCCCTGATGATGGACACTGTAACGCTGTCCGAAACGTTGGCTAAAGAAGGAAGTAGCGAAACACGGCATAACACCCCAAAAACAACAACAAAAATACTTTTTGGCCGTGAAAACCTAAAAACATACCAAATATAGTGTTGTCTACGTGATGGCTTTAACAAAAATTTTATTTATTGAAGTTTCTTTTCGGCTCCTGTCGGGTTAAAAACAATTAATATTATTCATCTTTGTGTGACCTATGAACTTGTGATATTGCGGTTTATGATAAATTTTTTTTGCAAGAAAATTAATTAAAATAATAACAGCAGTATATGTCTTAAAAACAATAAAAGTGATAAAAAAATTATGATAAAAAGTGGGAAATTTTAAAAATTCAACATGATTTATTACACAAATGTATATGTATTTATATAAAAAGTAATTAATATCATTTGACAGATTTATCTTCTGGAAATTCCTCGATAACTTCAATATAGAAATGACTGTCCTCTTGTATTATTTGGGCAGGTTCTTTCGTCACTATGGAAGAATCTTCTTGGGTCTCTTCTTCCTTGGAAATGCTTACTTTGCCAGTTTCCGTCGTGGCCTAAAAAATAATATGAATTTAGAAACAGATAAAATTGCCTACCAATGATTCCAGGAATGCACGATATGTACGCCAGATTAAGTTGCATGGGGCCAGTTGATATTTTGTAGACCACACAAGAATTTCATAGACCCTGACCCTGTACACAACGTCAGAGGCGACTTCACAAAAGCGGCGCTTATATTTTCGGCGCTTCAGGCCTCGAGCGTGCCAGATGGTCAGATTATTTCCGCTTTGCAATAAAATCCAAATAAATGGAATATTTCTGAATGTATCTGAAAATTAAAAACTGTTTTTGAAAAGTGATGAAATAGGCTTTCAAAAAAGTTTTAAAAATGACCTTATGTTTTTTCAAACTAAAATTAATAATAAAAAAAAATAAAAACATATTTTATTGAACAAATATTATTTTATTGAACAACAAATAATATATTTTATTGAACAACAAATAATATATTTTATTGAACAAATGTATTATAAACATTACCGTCACATCACTTTTATCATTTCATGTAAAAATAATGAATAAAAAATTCACAAAGTTTCATATATTTTTTTTTTAAATTGCGGTCGGAAACTTTAGTTTCATGAAGTAGAACATTTTAATTTTTCTGTATTTTAGATTTGAATATAAAGCTTGGTGTGTTTTCTTTCTAACACCTTTTTGATCATGTTTTTTACTAAGACGGTAAGGGAGATATGATTTCTATGAGACCTGTACGAGCTGTTCCCAAAAACAAACAAATCAGACTGAGGAGTTTAATATTAAAGTATCATAATTCTGTGCATATTTTTGAAAAATTATTTGAAGCCTTATTTAGACATTTTACTTGAAGTTCTATTTTCTCAGTAAATCAAGGGTCTTATGGAGAATCGGTTGGGTTACAAATCGGCTGACAATATTTGAATTTTCACTGCTCTCATCACAAAAAGCCAAAATTGTTGCTTGCGTAATGATGGTAGACTGCACAGAGATATTTGCAAGCGACCCGACTTTTGTACGCGTCGCTTGGGAGTATCTGCCATTCTTTTTTGCTAGTGTTCGTACACAACGCAATGCATTTTTTTGTACGGGTTTGACGTCAGTTGCATGCTACTGACAGTGCTGGCAACACGCCACGCGAGTTGCATGCATCTGCTCCTTGTTGACAAAAATGATTTAAACGTTAAATTTGTAAGTATTTCTGTGTACTTTGATTGGGCCTTAGATTGCAGACAATAGAATCCACAATGCCTGGGTACAAATTGGTCTTGGAGTTAGTTATTGACGGATAATCTAAATATTTGTACCTTCATCTGGAAGTGTTTGCGCATGTGCAGGTGCAGGGGCCCCGAGGTGTAGAAGCCCACGCGACATACGTTGCAGATGTACGGCTTCTCGCCGGTGTGCGTGCGCTGGTGACACGTCAGCGAGCTGGACGTCTTGAAGCCCATCTGGCAGAACTGGACAAGGACACAACCACTATATATTCATTCATCTTTACTATAATTAACAGATGGTCCTTGACTTGCTTCGGCCAATTACTTATGGATTAGATTAGAAATGGGTCACAATCGATACACACACTGTACTTTCGCACTTCTGATGACACTATCGAGTTCATCGAATTCAAGAAGCAATGTCTCAGATTTGCTGCTGGGTTGGCGACAGTCAACTGTCTATCACCTATTTATCATATTTTTAGCAAAGTTGGGGAAATTTCCAAGATCGCTCACGCAGCAGTTCAACAGAGGACGTCTTTACCAGCAGCGGTGGAAGGGACAATGTTATCAAACATACTAATTTTGGTTGTCTGTGACAGCCATGGTTCTGTGAAATATTCCTGCATATATAATTATTCACATTCAATGAACTTTGAATTTTCAAAATTGGAACTGTTAAGTTTTTAAAGACTCGCGATAAAGTACTTGTCAAAATTATTTTATTTTAAATAATATTTCTACAAGTATGTGCAATGTGTATTTCTTTTGTTTAAATTTTGATAGATCTACAAAAATTAAGTTGGGGAATCTTGTATTTGAACAAGATTGAAGATTTTTCTACTACTATCTAACTCAATTAGCCCATCGTGTTTAGACAAAATAATTGACTATTATAATCACAAGCTCTGCTAGGTTCGGATTCTCGCATATTCTGGTCGCTCCGATCATGACCTGTGGAACTCCTACACTCGGTTAGATGGGCTCACCTGGCAGATGAAGGGCTTCTCGCCGGTGTGAGTGCGAATGTGAGGGTTGAGATCAGAGGTGAGTAGGAACCTCTTGGGGCAGTGGGGGCACTGTTTGGGTCGCGGGCCTCCGTGCAGGCGCGCCATGTGCCCCCGCAGGTGCTCCTGACGGTTGAAGGCTGCGTCACACTCGGTGCACACGTGAGATCTGACAAAAAAATATGTACACGCTATTTAACCCCTTAGGCTAATTTGTTCACTTTCACATATAGGTCTCATAGAAATCGTTGTGTCTCCCTTACTATCATGGTGAGAAATATGAATAAACGGTATTAGAAAGAAGAAAAAAAACACCACGGTTTATATTCAAATCTAAAAGTTAACCACAAAATAATTAAAAGTTTCCAACCGCAATTTGAAAAAATTATGAAACTTTGAGAATTTTTTATTAAATATTTTTACAAGAGATGACAAGAAAGTAAAGCGAAGATAAGGTTGGGGGCCATCCGTAAATTATGTCACACCTTAAGGGGGGGGGGGGGGGGGAGTAGAGAAGTGTGAAAAGGGATGTGGGGGGGGGGTCATCAGATCTGTGACGTCACATGTAAAAATCAGAATTTTGATTACTTTTAGATATAAAATTGCAAAATATATGACGTCACACTAGGGGGGAGGGGGTCTCACAAATGTGACAATGTGTGACAGGGACGGAGGGGGGGTCAAATAATCATGAAATTTGTGTTTTTTTTGTACATGAGCTCCACACAGGAGGCCCTGAGGAAAATTATTTTCCTCGGGGACTATGTCATCTTTGGGGATGCTGTGTGGAGGGTTTTTTCAAGGAAAGGAAGGGGAGGAGAGTTCTGGGAAGAAAAAGGGTTTAGGGGTGGGTAGGAATCTGGGGTTCAGTGTGTCTTGGTCATCCACCTCCAAGACCTAGACAAACCTCATCCCATGAACCCGGGCACCCCTGCTAAATCACCAAACGTAGCGAACCACTTGGGGTGACCTGTGGCAGAGGTGTTGGTTATCCAATAAAGGTTCCCGGGGCGGCGGTACCCATTCCCGCCTCCCAAATTGAAAATGTGTGACGTAATTTATGGATGGCCCCTTTGTAATACATTTGTCTAAAAAAATATGTGTGTTTTTATTTTTTTTTAGACTGTATTTATATAATATGTGTGTTAGAAAAAATGTAAGGTGAGCCATTTTTAAAACTGCGTTATGTTTACAAGCAGAATTTTTATTCTTCAAAAACTATGTTTATTTCGATATATAGAATTTGAAGGCATATATCACCTTACAAAAAACAGTGTTGTAGTTTTCAAATACATTCGGAAATATTCCATTTATTTTGATTTTATTTGCAAAGCGGAAATATTTTGACCTTCTGACAAAATAGGCCCGAGGCCTGAGGGGTTAAAACTAACAAAATATTAGAAAGTCAATAACTTAAACTAATTGCCGATAAGTGCGTAATGGCTCCATGACAATACAGAACATTAAAGAAAAGAAAAATAATGAATTAATAACTAATAAACTGAACCGAAATGAACGTAACATATTCTGTTCTGTCACTTCTGTTGCAAAATATTATGCTCCAATCATCGTCTACACCTTTAGCTTCAGAAACCATTGTATAGCATATCCATTGTCCTTTGAAAAAGTAAACAAAAGGTTAATTCACTTCAATCCATATTACATCACTTTGGGATTACCTCAGGGTCGCATTCTAGGACCACTTTTAATGTCCTAGTTTAAATTTATTTATTTATTTATTGTTTGAAACATTTACAGAGTGTTAACAATTATTACAATAATAGAATTTCCGTTGGTACCTTACATAGATATTAACACTCCAATTAGAAATGTTCACAGCATGAGTAATCAATGTTAAGTTGTTACTACACGGAAATGCTTGTAGTGATAACAGAAATAATGATAATCAAAATGAAATATAAAACATAGTAGTGTCAAATATAATGCCCTGCAGAGAAAGGGAAAAAAGAAAGAAAGGGTATGACAATAAAGCAGCTACATAACTGTTCTGCACGAAGTGTCATGGTAGGAGTTTGATAATTTGTTTAATGTATTATGATATATTTTAATGTATCTAATCACTAAGAAATCTTTGGAATAGACTGACCTGTCGCCGACCAGGTGAGTTTTGATATGCTTTTCCAGGGCACTGGTGATGGGAAAACTCTTAGGGCACTTGGGGCAGAAGTACTGGCAGGTGTGGGTCTGTGAAAAACAATAAAAGTAATATGTAATACACATTGCATTTTGATAGCATTTTGATAACATTTCTGGGGTACACAACATTATTGTAATTTCGAGTTTTTGTGAATTTTTTTTTATTAAAGTAATATTTTCACGGGAAACCGGTGAGTCTACATCACATAGGGAACCCAAAATATATATTTTTTCGATCTGAGCATTTGAATCCCAAAATCATAAATTGTTAAATAGATTATGAGAATTGGTAGAGAATAATTGAATGAGAATAATTGGATTGTCTTAAACCACAGTGAACTAACTCACTTTGCAATTATTTAGTTAGAGCTTGAATTGAGGTCAATAGTTACATTTTTTTTTTTTATACATGAGCTCCACACAGGAGGCCCTGAGGAAAATAATTTCCCTCAGGGCCTTGTCATCCTTGGGGATGCTGTGTGGAGAGTTTTTTTAAGGAAAAGGGGGAAAGGAGAGTTCTGGGAAGGAAAAGGGTTTAAGGGGTGGGTAGGAATCTGGGGTTCAGTGAGTCCTGGCCATCTGCCTCCAAGACCTAGACAAACCTCACCCCATGAACCCGGGCACCCCTGCTAAATCACCAAACGTAGCGAATCACTTGGGGGTGACCTATGCCAGAAAGAAGAACCAATCAGAGAAAAACTATCTACAATTGGTCAAGACAGTATTTCTCTGGTAGGTTCTCTCTGGCAGAGCATGATTATTTTTTTTAATTTTATTTTATTTATTTTATTTTAAATGTACATTTACAGTTCAAAACCAATTACAAACATACATTTTATTATAAAGTAATACAATATAAAGTAATAAGTACAAACATACATTTTATTATAAAGTAATAATGGCGTTTTGAAATTTTTTAATATTTAGTTGAAAAATATCGATTTCAGGGGACAGGGAATTAAGTAATAGAATCATTTTTCCGAGCGGCATTACTAATGGTAAGTTGGTTCTGCATCTCGGAACAACAAAAGTTCTGTGTCTGCGCGCTCTTGTGAAGTTGTCGGGGACATAAAACTCAAATTTTTGTATTATATCGGGAATACAAATATTACCGTTTAAAAGTTTATATGCTGTTGTCAGCAAAGCAGTTTTCCTTCTATCGGCGAGGCTATTAATACCCAGCATGCCGGACAAAAAGGCTGATGGATATAGCCAGGGATAATATCCGAAGTCTCTAAGATATAAATATCTCAGAAACTTCTTTTGTACTCTCTCTATCATTTGAGAGTAAGTGAAATCCATTGGTCCCCATACTACTGAACCACTTTCCAAAATGCTACGTACTAAACTATAGTAGAGCACGCGAATCGCGGCCGAGCTGCAAAAATGTCTGGAGTTGCTTAGCACAAATCCTAGCATTCTTAAAGCTTTGCTGCAAATCGTTTCAATGTGAACGTGAAATGTTAGGTGCGTATCAAATGTGATTCCCAAATCTCTCGAAACAATAATGTGCTGAAGACATGAATAAGACATTTTGTAGTTAAAATAAATCGTTTTGTTTGCCTTGGTGTAGCACATAATGGAGCATTTCTTAATATTAAATCCTAGTTTATTGGTGTGACTCCATTCGACGATGGAATTTATATCACTTTGTAGCTGCAAGCAATTTTCCAAAGATTTTATTAAAAGGAATAGTTTAATGTCATCCGCGAATAAGAGGAACTTAGAGAATTTTATGCAATGGTAAATATCGTTGATAAATAGCGAGAAAAGTAAGGGCCCAAGATTTGACCCCTGTGGAACTCCAGAGTTTGTGATGAAGTTGGAAGAGTGGAAAATACCATAAGTTACGTATTGCTGTCTATTTGAGAAGTAACTTAAAAATAGACGTAAAAGTTTCGCTGAAAATCCAAATTGGTCGAGTTTATTTAGGAGAATAAGCGGATCTACCGAGTCAAAGGCTTTTGCGAAGTCATTGTATGATACATCTACTTGATTGTTACTATCAAGAGCTTGAGATACGTACTCCGTGAAAACCATTAGATTAGACACAGTAGATCTGCCAGATCTAAAACCATGTTGCTGGTCAATTATAAAGGGTTCAACTTGGGTATAAATGCATTTATGAATTATAAGTTCAAACAACTTGGCCGGAGAGGATAGGATCGCCACTGGTCTGTAATTAGAGACTGAAGTCTTATCACCAGTTTTATGTAACGGTGTAACTTTGGAAATCTTCCATGAGTCTGGGAATATTCCGGAGTTAAGTGAGAGATTATAAATATACGCGAGAGGTGTTAATAAGGGCTCAAAACAGCCCTTTAATACAAATGGCGGAATAAAATCCGGTCCAAAAGAAGTTTTGGCTTTTAATTTTCTAACAGCCGCGGTGATGTCAATGTTTGTGATATTTGGAATATCAACATTCTGCGCTGTTAGAGGCGTATTTTTTCCAGGTATAAAAGATTTCAAGTCCGCTGCTTCCTTACTATAAGTTGATTTAAAATAGTCTGCAAATGCTTCTGGAATATCTGCTCCTGAAAAAGACTGATTATTCCAAGTAACATGGTCAACAAACCCGCTATCACTTCTCCTGGATGAGATATATTTCCAGAAAGATTTGGGATCGCATTTGATATTTTTTTCAATAGAATTAATATATTGCACATGTGCTAATTGAATACTGCGTTTTATTTTTGTTTTAAGTAGACAAAACATATCCCGTTCACTCACCATTCCAGTTTTCTTCCATTTTTTGTAATGTTTGAATTTGAGTTTTATGTCGCTAACAACATCACTAGAAAACCATTTAGGATATTTCCTACCATTCCTCGGAGTGCGCTTAATTTTGAAACACATATCAAAATATTTATAAATTATAGAATAGAAAAAGTTAGTCGCCAAATTAACATCATTTATATCCTTCAAAGGTTGCCAATCATGAGATTGTAAATGGCAATAAAGTGCCTTAAAATCGCCACGTTCGAAGTTCCATCCTCGCCTAATTCTATTATCAAAATTATTCAAGAAGTTTCGTGTTTGACAATTGGTTGTGTTTTTGTTCGGCGAAATTTCTATATATAACGATGGATGATAACCATCTTCTCCAACTAGTGAGTATAAGGATTTGTACACTTTTAAATTAAAGTTGCTAATTACAACGTCCAGAGTGCTTCCCTTCACATTTGAAATAGAGTTGTTCTGCTTCATTTGGAAAAGATTCATTAAATATATGAGATCCATTTGGGTGTCTTTGTTACTCGAATTTAGATTCAAGTCGCCTATTACAACAATTTTTTATTAATTAAAAAATTAAAGTTCTCCGTAAAATTGTCAAAAAAATCGGTATATGTTTCATTTGGCGATGCTGGTGGAATGTACACTACACAAATGTAAATAATACCAAAACCATTTAGGCATGTCTTTAACCACATATTCTCGCCTTTACTTTCAAGATAGGTAAGTCTCTGGGTTTGGGTGGCGCGGTCACGTCTCGCAGCTAGCAGGACTCCTCCTCCTCTTGACTGACCCGAGGTTCTGTCTTTTCTGAAAACGTCATACCGGTGATCGAAGAGTTGACCATTGTAGATGCTGTCGTTAAGCCATGTCTCTGTCAGTAATATAAGGTCGTTGTTCTGTATTATAACACTTTGTTGGAAATCATCAGTCTTGGATCTTAATCCCCGCACATTTTGATAATAAATTGTGCAAGGGAGAGAATTCGCTTTTAGGGGGTTCTCTAGTCATTTCGTGGCGGCATCTTCGTTGTGTTTATTTTCAACTGCATTTTGTTTTGGTTTCAAGTATCGATAACGTCTTACCGGTACTCCTCGAGGCCATAAATCTTCCTGTAAAAGTTTTTCGTATAGATCCTCCGTAACTCCTATACGGAAAGCTGCGTATTCTTGGGAATGTGCGATGAATTTTTGAATTTCACTTTTCGTTATCTTGTTTTTCTCCAGATGCGCCTGGATTTCTTCTACTGTTCTGTCCTTTAGTATTCTAGACACAATAATATTCCTTATCCTCGGAAATACTTTTACACTCGAAGACTTATCGGAGTTCCCGACAATCAGGTTCTTCGCTGTCCGTTGTCTGCGCTGAACGTTTATCCATTTTTCCTTATTAGGAGCGGTTTTCGATTCGGGCTCAGAAAATGGAATGCGTGGTTCCGTCGCGTGCGTTTTGGGGATCGCGCCGCTAAAATATGCGGTTTCAAATTGACTGTCGTTATTTTTCGCCTTGGTGGCCGCCCTAGTACGCATCCTTTCCTTGGTAAGTGGCACTGCGGCCGGGTTAGCGGGCGCGGGGTGCGGGGCCGGGGGGACTACTATGTCAGCCCAGCGCTGAGTAGTAGCAAGATTCGCACTATTCGTAGGTAGTACATTTTTGTCGTCACTTGTGTTTGTCACTCGCCGATTCAATATCGCTTCTACGGCTTTAACACGGTCTAATAACTCATTAATCGTCCTGCTCTGCTCGAGGATGATGCCCTTTAGTTCTAGGAGCACGGCGTCACTCATTATTCCGCACAAAAGTGAATAAAACTCGCGAAAAAAATAAATGAATGACAGCGCGACAGTAAGACGTGTGTATCGTGTCAATCGTTGACAAAATGTTTTTTTTGATTTGGAGCCCTCATTTCAAGCTCTAACTCAGAAACTGCAAAAAGTGGGTTAGTTCACTATAGATTAAGACGATCCAATTGTAAGGTGAAATTAGAACCCTATCCAACCAAAGTGACGAGCTACACTGTGCCCCGTAACAACGATCAACTGTTAGATATAAACAAAATGGCGATTGCACAAGGTTCAAAGTGATTTTAGAACAAGAAAGTAAAATAAATGGAAATTTAAAATGATTGATGTTAGAACTTTGTCTCTACAGAAATACAAAACAGGTGGCTTTGAAAATTGTTTGGTTGTAGAAAAGAGCAAAAGAAATAATTTTGCATTGAAAAAAATGTTAAAAAAACCTTGTCCAACCAAGGTGACGAAACATGACTGACCTTTAGTTTGTTTGGTATTCAAAATGTTAAAGTTGAATGATACCTTCATGTGAGCATCCATTTCTTTGATGCTGTCCTGCGCTACTCCGCAGATAGTACACACTCCCCCCGCAGGGTGCTCTGCGCCACGTCGCCGGTCCAGGTGCGCCCCCTCGTGCTGGGTGATGGTGTGGTTGCTCAGGTTGTGGAGGGAACTGAACGTCTTTCCGCAGAATGAACACATGAACTTTCCTCCTGCAATAAAAATATCAAATCAAAATTGACAATTTTGAGTGGTTGAGATGACTAAATAGTTATAGGCTTTTGAATTTGAATAGCCGGGTGCATTTTCCACATCTCCTTCCCCTCCTTTCTACATTCAGCCTCACAACATACTAAAATTGGGGATGCCATGGTCTCACTGTCTCCAGACGCTTGGGAGAAGTTGGGCCTCTTGTGTTGTATTCTGATAAAAAGTTATATTATATATTTTTTTTGTAATTTTGCGCTGGTGTATAGCGTATAATTAGACTTACTACTTAAGTGGCTTTAGCCGTGTTTGGTGACTAGATCTGAACAGCCAGTTACATTTTTCACATCCCCTTCCCTCCTCCACTACCTTCAGCTTCAAAATTGGGGATGCCATAGTTTCACTGGCTCCAGACGGGTGGGAAAAATTAAATAATTTGCATTACTACTTTTTACACTAATATTCAAATACAAAACACTTAAGCATTTCCGTTTAGTTTCCGATGCTACTAGCCGCCGACACATCTGCACTAGTCACCAGATGGACGCCAAACGACTAAACTGAAACATTCTCGACCGACAGCGTAGACAGCGCAAACAACGTAACTGACCATAGTGGCTTACGCTAAAGGCTACAGCTACTAAAAAAAGTGTCAGGCATATAAGATAGAACTGCAATATTTTTGTCACTGATGTATTAGGCAGCATTGAATAGTTTTCGTTAAAAATTGTAATTTGACAAAAATGTTGTTTACGCTGTTCTGCCTATTATGGGTCGATATTATTATGTATTATATTGGAGGCACTCTCGAGAGTGGTAGATACTCTCAGTATTGCCCTGGGGTAAGGGAATCCATCCAGCATAGAAAATTTATATTATTTTTTTGCTTAAAATGACTAGCTTTGGTGACCAGAATTGAATAACAAGGTACTTCCCAACCTTTCTCTTTCTCATCTCTTTCCCCTCTCCACTACTTACGTTAGTCCCACTGGCCTTGGGCAATTAAGGTTAAACGCAACATACGTTATAATCTACGCATTCACAGATGGCGCCAATAAAATTATTTTAGGTTTTAAACACTTTTGCGAGTTATGCTTTAAAATATTAAGAATAATTAATTGTTCGCGCCCGTACATACGTAAAATGAATATGAATAAATAGTTTTGTCAATAAAAAAACTCAAATCTTTCAATAGAGGCTGACAAATACAATATTGGATTGAATCACCGATGCAATTTTGTACTTGTCAGCCTCTCTTGAAAGATTTGAGTTTTTTTATTGACAAAACTATTTATTCATATTCATTTTGCGTATGTACGGGCGCGAACAATTAAATATTATTAATATCTTAAAGCATAAATTGCAAAAGTGTCTAAAACCTGAAATAATTTTATTGGCGCCATCTGTGAATGCGTAGATTATAACGTACGTTGCGTTTAACCTTAAGACTAGTTGTTGGAACTCATGGAATTCCAGCAAATCCGTAGTGCACTTTTCTTGATTTTATATTATTATGAAAAATACTCTTAGCATATTAAAATAAATTTTATTCTCTTGGCAAGAAAATAATCTATCTTAGCATACTGTTAAATAAAGGGTACTCTTTGGTAAATCAATCGCAAGCTTCATTGAATCCTTTCCTTTTATAATTATATAAAACAATATAATTTGGTCACAAACTGTTGTCGATGAGAGGAAAATTTTGTATTTACAAAGGAACTACAGTGGAGACGATAAAACAGGAATCTACAGAAAATGGTTCTATTTTGTGAATGAAAAATGGATGGTAAAACAGGAATCTACTAATATTGAAAAATTAAAAAGATTACAGAGACATCTTTTGACATATAAACTTAGCACAAAATTAAACACACACCTTCATGAGAATCCTGATGTTTGCTGAGCTGACGCTGGGTTTTGAAGGCCTTGGGACACTGACTACACTTGAATGCCCTCAGATCAGCATGCTTGAGGCGATGGATTTTTAAACTGAAACAAACAAATATATATATTGCCGCCTGAAAACATAAAAAAATAAATGTATATTTATTTTAAATTGAATCAAGTTACCCCGTGTTAGTTTTGTAGCTGCGTCCACACTCCTGACAGAGATACGGGTTCTCATTTGTATGAATTCTCTCGTGATGTATAAAATGGTGGCGGAAATTGAAAGCTAGAAAATTATGTTGGGTTAAAAAACTATTAAAAAAAAATACATTTTGTTAACCACTCGAGCGTTCACTTTAATAATTGAAATACATGTACATGATTTCTGAGAGTCTAATTTCGAAATTTCCTGTCCTCTTTAAAAAAATCACAACTGTTTATAGTGTTAGAGAGCCATTGAATACACCAATATAACGTTAATTCCATATTTGTAGGAATTAAAAAAATATATAAAAAATCGTTAAATTTATAAATGCATGAATTCTTGTATTATTTACTTTAATATTGGCGTACATAGTACTTATTTGGAGAACATTAAATGTTATCTATGAGGACACAAATGTAGGCAATTAACAGTCTATCTGCAGGGTATCCTAAAATATTTTGGACACGTTGCTCGCTAAACTGATAACTCCAACATAGAGAAACTCATGATCATTGGTAAAGTGGAAGGCAGGAGAAGCAGAAGAAAATCACCGATGCATTGGAGTGAGTCCAGAATGCTAGTGTCGGCAGTTTTCTATGCAGCGCAGGAGCGTGCGGAGCGGAGAAGCCTGATTCACTAGGGAAATAGGAGTGAGAGTCAGGAGCCTCAGCATTGAGAATAAAGAAGAATCTATTGTTACCTTTGTCGCAATATCTACACTGGAACCTCTTATCAGGCCTGTGCATCAGCATGTGGTGCGTGAGGTTTTTCCTTTTGCTGCAGACCTTATCGCAGAACTTGCAGACGAAGGAAGAGGCGTGCGGCACACCCTCAGTAGAGACTATCACCTCAGAGTGGTGCCGCACATGCACATGCACCTCCAGATCATACTTGGTGGGGAAGCAGTACTTCTTGCAGCCGCGGTTCTGTACAAATAACAAAGATTATAAATTGCGCAACTGGTGAACATTTTTTTATGAAATCACCGCACAAGAATCTCAGCTGTCAACTGAATGTCAAGAAATTCGGGAGGGGGAGGAGATGGGCAGGCAGAAGGTTGAGTAGTATCTGTATGTGCAGATTTGGTGACTTCTTCTTTAGTCATTGCCTCATTGCTGAGGATTGTGAGCCCCACTCCAATTTCTTTTGCGGTACTGTATGAATGGAGAGCCAAGGACACCAACGTTCCGGACACCTGTGGTATTTAATCCAACACATTGCTGATCTTCCTCTGTTTCTCTTGAAAACAATTAAACAGTAAAGATGGGTCGTTCTTCTTTTTAACCTACATAAAGTTGTTGTGAGAAAAATTCAACAGAATTACCAATATTATTATTTTATAATTACTTTAAAATTTACTGTACTAGACGTAACGACTGTGTGTGTTTTAAAAAAATGTGTTTATAATTTTATAGTAAAAATTACGTGACAGAGTTGTTAACTCCTCGTGATAGAAGTGTATTTCATATAAATCACAGTTGTCTTCTGCCACCTCGACTTGCGTGTATTCTATGTTACAAAAAAATGATATGACGACATAAAATTAAAATTCGTATTAATGCAGTTTCCTATAAAACTATTTATAAACTCCAAAAGGTATAACCTATCAAGTAAGCGCGATTATTATTTTTAATGATATTTAATAAAATATTTTTAAAAATTTCAAAAACTTGTCTCCTACAATTTTTATTTCGTACGACAATTCTGTCACATGGGTTGTCATTCAAAATAAGTATACACGCAGCTCGTGTTTGTCTACCCCAATAGGCATTTTAGGCCTCCTTCCCCCCTTGCTACAATTTCCCCTCTGGGATCCAGAGAGATTCATTTATAGTAAAAACAAAATGTGACAGAGTGGTAAAAGTTATGTAGGTTAAAAAGAAGTACAACCCACATGCGTTTTTCCAGGTAAGTTAGAGTTAGTTTGGCAAGTAATAATAATACGTCCAAAGTATGTTAGGGTATGCCATAGGCAGGCATTGATAGTCTATTGTGTTTTTCCAGAATGGATACCCCAATTGGGTCAACCATAGTCAACCATAAAAAGCTATGCTTGTGTGTATGGGAGGAAGGTGTTATTTATTTAGTTATAAAGTTTATTTTTTATTGTGTAATTTTAATTTTTAATAAAAGTTTTTTTATTTCTTTATTATTATTGTTTTTGGAGTTGAAGTTTTAAGTATATTTTTTTTTAATTCTTTCGGGCTATTTTCATTACAAAAGCAAAGTAGGCCATTCTTAGTAGTTCTTTGTACAAAATATATCTCAAATAGCTAAAGAAATTGGTGAACTTTCATACTGTTTTTTATATGGGGTTCATTTTAGGCATTGGTCAAGGGTGAAGCCAAGGTATTTAAATGAAGTTTTGATTTCAATATTAGTGTGTATTACATAGTGAGTTACATTAGTGTTGTTCATTGTTTGGTACAGAACGAATACTAATGCTTATTTCATACGGCAGGTTTTGTTTTTTTTTATGAAAAAAGGTATGCAATGTGGTTTTTAGAGTTTAACGTTAGTAGGTTATTGTCAAACCATGTTTTTAATTCTTTGATGCCTGTGTTTGCCTTTTTATTCAGTTCTAACCATGTGTTTGCTTTCAGGAAAAGTACTGTGTCATCAGCTTATGAAACAATTTTTCCATATTTAACAACTTCAAATATATAATTACGTACATTATGAACAAAAGTGGTCCTAAAACTGTACCTTGTGGTATCTTTACTTTCCTTTTTACTAGTAAGTTCTTTACTACTTTTCGAATCACTCAATTCATTTAATAGTTTTACCTGCTAAGGTCTATTATCTAAAAAGCTTGTCATCCATATTCCCATTCCATTTATTCCAATCGATCTAAATTTTTTTAATAAGTTTGTTTGTGAGATACTGTCAAATGCTTAATTAAGGTCAATAAAAATTCCAATGCATTTTTCATTAGAATTTAGGGGATTTTATATATAAGTTTGTTATTTTCGCAATAGCATCATTAGTGCTGGTGTTTGTTTTTAAACCATACTGTTTATAATTTATAATATTCTAAGAACCAGATGTGTTTTTTAACATTTTTTTTGTATATTTTTGATAATAGGATGGTAATTTTGTGGGTCGTTAGGGCAGGCTGTTTTATATTTTGGTATTGTTATCATTCTTTTATAATTATTTTTAAATATACTTTTTGTGAAGCTTGTATTTATTATATGAGTTAAGGGGTAAAATCGATATTTTTCATGGTTTTTAATATGTTTACATCTATGTTGTCGTAACCGTGGGCAGAACTCACCTTTTAATCACTGATAATTTTTTCAACGTCAGATTCTGTTATTTCGTTGAACTATTCATTTACTATAATCAGAGCTCGAACTAAACCTCTTCTTCCTGTTTGTAAAAATTTTAAAATTTTCAAAAATTTTCGAACTAAACCTCTTCTTCCTGTTTGTAAAAATTTTCTCTCTCAGAAATTAAAATTATCCAAAATGATCTTCTACCCTCGTACAAATTAAAATATTGTCACGTCACCATATCCCCAATAATTTTAGAAGGGATTGGCATCCTTAAAAGTCTCCCGGTCCATACTGTCAAATATGTTCAATGGCATTATTTCACCAAAATGGCTCAATTCTTCTGTTTTATTTACTGGTGGTTCCTTTTTGATCTTTGAAATCTCCAGATTCTCCTAACTGTGGTATAGGTATTAACATTTACCGCAATAATTCTAATGACAGAATATTCCACTCAATTTCAAAATGATTTTCAATATTTTCAGACACGTGCATTGTAATAATTGATTCTCTCAAATAAATTATCAAAATTAATTTTGAACATTGCCTGTTATCGCTGACTCTATTAGTTCCCTCCAAAAACTTAAATCCAGTTGCCTTCTTTATCCTGACGATCACTTTGTACGCCTTATTCCAGTGCTGATAACCTCCATCCAAAGCACTGGTAAAACCGTAACTCTGTTTTGGATTCCTGGACATGTTGGGTAACGATATTGTGGATTCCTTGGCAAAACAAGGAACATCCAACCCTACTGTTACCTTCATAAAAGTACCACATTCCTCTATCTGACATTTTTTCTGTCCTCAAGGATAGATCCCGCAATGTTTGGGCAGAGTATTGGCACATTGCTATGCAACCCAAGGGAGCCTGCTATGCCTCAATACAGAGGGCAATCCCATCAAAACCATGGTTTCAACAATTCTCCCAATTTTCAAAAACAGAAATTTCCCCACTTATTCAAATGAGAATAGGATATTGTTAGGTTTCTTGTTTCTTTTTAAAATTCAATTGCTTGACTCCCAGACTGTGTACGTTCTGTGGGAAGTGGGAACTTTGGATCAGACATTTTTGGTTGTCCCTCTCTAAACAAATAACTTCTCTGCTATCATCTAAAATTGCCTCCCCTCCATTCAACATCTCGTCTCTTCTAAGTCTGAACTCAACTCCAATCTTCAATATAATTTTGAAATTTGTCTATTTATTACTGTGGGATAAGGTGGAAACAGTATAAGTATTTTTTTTAAATAATTTGATACAACATGGTCTTTAACACTAGAGTACACGCATGGGCTACATATTATGTAGCCCAGGGTATTGTTTTTGTTCATAACTTCGCGAAATCGCGCGATTTAACTTCGAGCCTCTAGCTAAGCTCCGATTGGTTGTTGCTCGATGCATTAAGTGTGGCGTGAGCGATCGACGCTGGCGCACGTGCAAAAAATAACGATTTAAAGTTGTTGGGCTACATATTTTTTTTTATTTTTTTTTTATTGAATATAATGGTACAGAGTTTACATGGTTTTTTATAAATTAAATAAAGTTTTACTTTTAAAAATACATTAATTAATAAGTATTACACCTTTTTTTTGAGCAGAGCTCGTGTGAAAAAGGCGGAGAAAACGAATGTAAAGTACAATTTAACAAAGAAAAAAAATAGTTTTTTTTTTTATGTGTAAAACAAAAGAAAGGAGAAAAATAAAAAGAGAAAAAGGATATCCGTTACTACAATTGTGATGAGAAGTATAGTATTATAAGATGTAGTCATAATAATGTGTTTTTATTGATTTTTTGAATTTTTTATAATTAGTTTCCAATCTTAGATTTACTGGTAACTGGTTAAACCATTTCACTCCAATATATTTATAGAATTGTTGGGCTGTGGTAGTGTTACAACGCGGGACAGTCACAGAGCCAAGTATATTTGTTCTAATGCTGTTTGAAAAATGAGTAAGGTTCTCATTATTGAAGCAATCTTTGTGTATTTGTAAAACTGTAATTTTTTTATAAATAATGTGAAGTGAATGTACTTTAAAATCTTGAAATAGTTTAATGGTGGGGTAATCATATGACTTTTTTTAAATTATTTTTATTATTGTTTTTTGAATGATTTCCAAAGGTAAAAGAGAAGTTTTGAAGGCACCACCCCAACCAACAATTCCATATTGTAGCACTGATTGAATTAAGGAAAAATAAATGGTTCTTAACATCGTAATATTTAAAATGTTTCGAATTTTAATGAAAATTAACATTAATTTTCTTATTCTCTCAACTGTTGAACTGATTTGTATTTTCCACTTTATGTTGCTATCTATAATTACACCCAGGTATTTAACGTTGGTTTTAACAGTAAGTGTAGAACAATCAGGTTTACATGGATATGAATTTGAATTACAATCATATGAGTGGATACATATGTTTACATTCTCAGGGATAGCATTTTTATTCAAAGTGAATGGTATAACAAAGGTTTTATCAGTATTTAGGGATAGTAAATTTTGATCAAACCATTTTTTTATTATATTTATATCTAATTCCGCCGTTTTTTGAGTTTCAGTCCAGGTTAATCCCTCAGTTAAAATTGCTGTGTCATCAGCATATGATATTAGTTTGGACTTTATGGTGAGTTTAAAAATATCATTCACATAAATGATAAAAAGTATTGGACCCAGTACCGTTCCCTGCGGGATTCCAAATTTACTGATTTATGATATGTAGCCCATGCGTGCACAAAATGCGCAACCAAAAGTTGATTGATCTCAAATAAGTAAAAATTATGTGATTTTTTGACAAGTCTGAAGTTTTGTTAATATTTTAAGTTTAAGAAAGAGAAGATATTTTTTTTTTTTATTTCAGTTTACTTAATAAATGTCATTCATAATAATAAATGTGTTTTATTTAGATATTAAACGATTATCTTTCAGTATATTTCAATTTAAAATGGGCTACAAGTGAAGCCCATGTGAGCACTCATGAACGTTTTAGAGCTGCGTGTACCGTAGTGTTAAAGCCGTCAGCCCAAACAAGCAATTAAAACTGTGCTTACAGTAATTGAATCTGAAAAAAGGATTAGGTTTTTATATTCAAAATAAAATAAAAGTATTTGAAATACAAGATTTATATTAGCACAAATAAAACATTCTAATGCTATCACTGTCTGCTTGCTTAAAAAATAGGTTTATGGTGTGGTATTGTTTTGAATTTTCAGCGTAATTGTAGATGAGTGGGGTGGTTTGCAGGAACCTCATCGGCTGGTTTCCAAAACTAACCTCACACTGAGAGATTGGGTCGTCTGGACAACAGTGGCTCCCAGACAAAAGACCTGTCTAGATCCAGGAAAAGTTGATGTCTTCCGATTCCCAAAATCCTCCAAGAATGGCGAGTGAATGATTGATGGCGAGATTGGTGAGACGATTCGTCGTCTGTCAGTCAAGACGGTGCCCACAAGGAATGAAACTTGCTCCCAATTTGAATCCTAAGGTTTTTGTGTTCTGCCCGCAGGTTTGACAACAGTTCAGATGCAAAAAATTCCAGGTCTGGTAATCTGACCGGTGCACAGTTGTCAATCCGTAAATACTGAAGGTGCCACACACCGAAACCATAGATATAGTGTAAGTAAATGTATGCACCTTGTTACAAATGCTTTAAGTAACAGAGTGAAAGACAGAAATATTTGAAAAAAAAAAAAAAATAACTCATATCATTCAAGACGTATTTTGAGTTTTCCGTCACTCACCTCGCACACATAAGGAGTCCTTTTTTTATGACTTTTAATATGTTTAGCTAGCAAACACTTGTCTGTAAAGGTCCTTCTACACTGGGGACAAGAATGCTTATTGGCTCTATACTTCCCTCCTCGTTTTTTGGCAGACCCAACAACTGATGAAATTTCTTCTGAAAAGAACAAAAATTGACACATCAAAAAACACATATATGTAATACAATATAAACATATAAAAATATCCATAAACGTGTAATATCGGTACTACATGAGTAACATTTGTCTTTATAATATGGGTAAGTTATGAATAACCCGCCGCTTTTTTAATGTGCACAGATTTTGAAAAGTACACTACTTTTAAACTTAGTTATCACCAAAGACACCGGTTTCAATTGCGGCAGGTGGAAAAATATGCATTTTAAATTTACATTTCATAAAAAAAAATTTGTACGTAATTTCTCGTTACGGCTGACATTTCATGTTATTTTTTTCGCAAACAGAATGATTTCCAGCAATTTCCAGGGGTACCAATCGATAAATATTTAAAAAAAGATTGCCATATCGCAAAAATCATTAAAAATACACCTATTTTTTTTTTTAAATAACGAAAACGATTAAAAGAACGCGCACACGCTCTTCTTTTCAATTAGATATACATCCCAGGTTTTTAATGGTTTGTACGGCAAGCAGGGTTTGTCTAGCGGGTATGTGTTATTGCAAAATAAAAGACAGATGAACGAAAATAAAGAACGCGCACACGCTATTCTTTTCATTTAGATATACATCCCAGGTTTTGAATGGTTTGTACGGCAAGCAGGGTTTGTCTAGCGGGTATGTGTTATTGCAAAATAAAAGACAGATGAACGAAAATAAAGAACGCGCACGCGCTATTCTTTTCATTTAGATATACATCCCAGGTTTTGAATGGTTTGTACGGCAAGCAGGGTTTGTCTAGCGGGTGTGTAATTATTCTAATACATTTTTATTATAAAAACAGATTTAAACTTGTCAATAATTAATTTCTGGATGTCGTCTAAAAACGCCTTTTTATATACCTAACCTAGCCTAACCAAACCTAATCTAACCAAACCTAATATAACCTAACCTAATTAATAGTACATTGATTTTAATTCGTATATCCTAAATATGCTCAATTATTTATTTATTCATAACATGAAAATTGCACCATATTAGTACCTTCATACGAAAATTGCATTATACTAGTACCTTCCTCGAATATAATCACATTATTGCGATATGGCAATCTTTTTTTAAATATTTATCGATTGGTACCCCTGGAAATTGCTGGAAATCATTGTTTGCGAAAAAAATAACATAAAATGTCAGCCGTAACGAGAAATTACATACAAATTTTTTTTATGAAATGTAAATTTTAAATGCATATTTTTCCACCTGCCGCGATTGAAACCGATGTCTTTGGTGATAACTAAGTTTAAAAGTAGTGTACTTTTCAAAATCTGTGCACATTAAAAAAGCGGCGGGTTATTCATAAATTAATATAATATGAATTGAGAATGTATTATCTCAAGTAACGGGTGATGAAAAAGATACTTTGACAACCGTTCATACTCTTTTATTATCACATTTTCTCTATTTCTTATGATGCCTCTTTCTTACATATATCGTCATATCTCTCCACACTTGACTCAACCACACAAGACTAACACTAGCCAGATAATTGCAAGAAGTGTATCCATTCGCTTACGAATTACAGCTTCCAATGCACTTGAAAATGGACTGTCAATGAAACGAAACGAAATGGTGTTTGCTGGAATTGGAAGATAATATGTGTAGGGAAAACTAAGGAATCAAGGAAGAAGGATAACCAATCAGTTGCCACTGAACCTCTGCAAAAGAATACACAACACAATCACAAATATAGTTATATAATTTTCACCACAACAACACAATTAAGTATAAAACCATATTGTTTACTTTCGATATGGTCAAAAAACTTCTATTTGCATAGTTCAAAAACGAGATTATGAACACAAACAAATTGCTTCCAAGGTAGTCCCAATTCTTCCTCTGTTTTTCAGAAACAAATGCACTTGGTAATATGAATTTGGTAATATTCTCTTGTCATTGTTCCATTTTCAAAATGCTTTTTCAGCAAGATGATCTGGTTAGGGAGAGGTAGGAACTGGGTAAATGATATCCTGGTAGGAACTATGCACATTCTCATTTTAAAACCAAACAGTGGGTATATGTATAAAGATGTTTGGAAAAATAGACCTTACTTTTTTGTTGCTCACTTTCAATACTAATGAAAGAGTTTGCATTGGCAGTATGGCTGACCATGTGGATTTGCAGGAGTCTTTCGCCTTTACATTTTGTAGGGCAATATCCACAGCCAAATCTCTTTATATCAGAATGATTGGAGCGGAGATGTTCCATCAATATACTGTAAAAAATAAATGTATTAAATTAACAGCGTTAAAGTTTAAACTAAAATCACCGATAATGAAAAAGAAAAAAAAAAAAACAATTTATTAGGCAAATGTATTATAAACGTTACCGTCAACTCACTTTATTGTCGTTTCATGTAAAAATAAATAATAAAAAATTCTCAAAATTTTCATAATTTTCAAATTGCGGTTGGAAACTTTGGTTTCATAAAGGTGTACAATTTAATTATTTTGCTGTTAGTTTTTATATTGGATTATAAAGTGTGGTATTTTCTCTTTCTAACACCATTTAGATCACATTTCTAACCATGATGGTAAGGGAGACACAACGATTTCTATGAGATCTATATGAGTTGTTTCAAAAATCGAACAAGTAGACCTGACGGGTTAATATTAATCTAATTTGGTTGGCTAAGAAATGTTCATAATAAGGTATTTAGATTATAATTTAAATAAAGGGAATAACAGGAGTTTTATATATAGTTTTAAATAGTTTCATCGAACAAGTACAAGATTCAAACAGTACAAATTAAAAATCTTACAAGTTCAGTTTTATTTGTACGATCCGAGCGTGTCTATGACAAAAACTGTGCAGTTTATGAACTGTAAAGTCGAACTGAAATCAATTCAAAGTTTGATTAGATCAAATGATTAATCAAATCAATTTGTGTCGAAGTGAACTAGCATAGTTTAAACTGAGTGACTGTATCAGTAACTGCGCAGTTTCGTCAGTTTCATCATCGCCTCGAATGTTCCCGCTCTCACGGCTAAAATATTATCATAATTTTCAAGTCACCGCAGATGGTTTAAAGAAAAAGATAATTGAAAAGTGGACGATGAGCCAGATAAGGTTGGAAACTTCTGGAGTAGTGTATGCATGGTGTAGTGTGCCTCTGGAGTAGTGTACGAGAAAAATCTAAGATTCTAACAAGAATGGGTTACCATTACGCTTTATTGATCGAGCTATAACAAAATCATTGGAAAATATTTTTGGTAAAAATGAATTGATTTGCACCTTGTCTGTAAACACTGTTTATAACAGAATCGGCAATGCTTTGTGTATAAATGTGGATTAGCGTGCGTCAGGTTGTGCTCCTCTAAGGCAGGCTGGTCGAGGAAATGCTTGTCACAGTTAAGGCAGCCAAACAAGGGCAGATATAAACCACACAGTTTGCTCTCATCAACCAACTGGAATCAGAAAAAATTATTCAGATTAACGCAAACCATAGATAAAAGCAGTAGAGATAGCCATGAACCAATATTAGAATGAAACCGCACACACAAAAGTGTCGCCAACTGTGATATTCTTCTATCTATCCATCTTTTAGATATGCAAGCAATGTGTTAGAAATATCAATTTATTTTTGGGTTATTTTTTAGGAATCAAAAACAACTTCAAAAATTTTTTAACAACTTCAAAATCTCATAATATATAATACAACAGGCTCCATTGGGTTAAAAAATTCTATATTACTTACATAATCATGTCCATTTTTTTCTATGAGTGATTCTTTTGTAACTAGTGATAAGTCATTTAAAACTACAGGTGTCTCTTTTGAGTCTATGGGGACTGTTTCCAGATCAGGAGGTAAAGGCATTGCTTTTTTAGCTCTTTCAATCTTTATTATTTTACTCAGCGGGACCAATTCTTCGTCGCTTGAAAGGTCTTGTTTCTGATAGGCAATTTCGTCATATTTCATGATGGTCACTTCTTCTATAGGGAGGATATATTCGTTATCGTCTGACCAACAATTTTCTGAAAGAAATAATTAAAAATAATTTAGATAAAAATAGTATCGTAGTGGTTAAGATGGCTGATGTTGGATCGGACAATAACAGAGTTTGTTACAAGCATGACAAAACAAGAACAAAAATTATTGCTTAGCATTGTGCAGTTTCACCATTATAAGACCCTCGGGTATAGGATGATGGTTCATATTGACTTCTTATAGTTTTGGTCAAAATGTGGCCCATTGGACAAAATTTGAACACTTGTACTTCTTTTTTCGTTGTTTGTTTTTGGGGTGTTATGCCGTTTTGCTCTACTTTCTTCTTTAGCCTTAACGTTTCGGACAGCGTTACTGTGTCCATCATCACATCTGCCCTGATGATGGACACCGGACTACCGGATGATGGACACTGGAAAGCTGTCCGAAACGTTGGCTAAAGAAAGAAATGGTGCAACACGGCATAATATCTCAAAAATAAATAACAAAAATACTTTTGGCCGCGAAAATCTAAAATCACGTGTACTTCTGCCCGCTATCATCCAGCCAATGTTGCACCTTGAACGTAGACTCACATACTTGCATGTGGGTAACACAACTTCCGTAAAAATATGAGTAAAGGATCTTATAATGGTGAAACTACCCTACATTACGTAAGTGTGCTAATTCTTTAGTGGTAGATAATCTCAGTAACGCCCTGGAGAAAGATCAATGTTTCAGAATTGAAACGTTGCACTGGTGCTAACCGTGTTTGATGACCAGATCTGATAAGCTAGATACTTCTCCACCTTCCTCTTTATCTTCACTGAATTGAGGATGCCATAGTCCTACTGACTCCAGGTTGGGAGCAGTTGAAACCAGAAAATATGTTTGACTTAAGCAGTACAAACCCTCGAACGGAAGGATCATCATAAGTTTGCAATTCTTTTTCCATGTAATACAAGAGTAGATCGAAGCAATTCTTTTAGTTTTTATAGTGGAATAACTTAATAAGTAAAAACTTAAAATGTAAAATCACAATAGAGTTAAAAATGACAGAAGAGGTCATGGGTTTAATTCCCAGATGTGACTGAATCTTTTTCTGTCTTTTTCGTTTGAGAGTCGTTTATATTGTCTTCAACCATTATTTTTAGTTAAGAGACCTCATTTTCGACAAGAACAATATCTTTTGTCCTTTCACACGAGGCTATCAAATATTTCTTCCTGGGATAGGAGAGGGGGTCAGTTGAATTAGGGAGCAGCAATGGAATGCACATTTTTTGTACTGAAATCTGTCAACTTGACAACTGTCATCCACGGGTCTAGGCAGCTCCGTAATTACAATGACCCCCTCTCCTGTTTTAGTCGGAGAGGAGGAGACTTACCTTCTAGGAATATCGCCTCTGGAGCGGTTACGTCTAAGATGTGTATTGTCTATGATCGATCTGCGCTTAAAAACGCTTACGTGTGAACGGTCTGAAGGGATTGTATGGAGAGCGTTATTTGGCGTGCTATGATCTTTTATATTTGATAGCTGTGTGTGAACCAGCTTTAATGGAGAATTGAAAAACCCATTCAACTGGACAAACAAAATTCAAAAAAATAAAAATTGGCAGTCACCGTGGTAAAGGGGTAAGGCTCAATTTAAATATACTTTAAAGTATTGATATAAATAAATTTCGTAAAATATGCAATAAGTATTGATTTGTGTTATCTCACAATTTATTAATTTAAAATAATATATGGTATATTTTCGGCATGTTTCAGAGTGGAAGATATCATCAGTATCGCCCTGGTGTAAGACTACCATACAGAATTGAAACTTCGCTTGAAATGGCTTTAGCCGTATTTGGTGACAAGATCTGAATAGTCGGGTACTTCCCCACTTTCTCTTCCCCATCTCCTTTCCCTCCCCACTACCTTCAACCTCACAACAAATAGGGATGCCATAGTCTCACTGGCTCCAGATGGGAGCAGTTGGGATTCTTATGCGAGATTCACATTAAAAATAAATAAATCACCGTACCAATTTTGATGTCATCTAATAACAATGGATTAGGTTTTGGGTCCAAAGTGGAAATCACAGGATCAGCTGATTTAATGATCTTCCTTGTAGCTGAAAGAACCTTTTTATTTTTCTCTTCATTAATCCTGATCAACTTTCCATATTTCCCTCTAGTTTCGAGTTTTGTTTTTGACGACAAACTATTTGTATCTTTATTAGCACGCCTCCCTCTTGTTTTCTCCACTTTCTCCGGTATTTTCAGGTCGTCATTTGCGGAGGGAACATACGGTAAAGAATATTTCAACAGCCTATAGGCTTCCTGACTCTTTTTGAAGAAACCAAAGAAACCTGGTAACAATTCTGCACAATCTGAACACACTCTCTGTGGGAGGCCGTCATCTTTATCCGTCTGCAAATAAAAAAAAGTTAAATAAATTAAACATACTTAACTGTAATGTCATTGCCTTTTGTAAAAGCCTTTTATATCTAACCACTGAGGACCATGCCCAAATATACTCGGGCGACTATTATGTGCAAAATTCCCACAGATGGTTTGGGCATGTAGAGTGAGTGAAAGAATAAAGGAGGGTAGGGAGAATATATGACGTGAATTTGAATGGTAGAAAAAGTTGGGGATGCCTTAGGAAGATATAACACAATCAAGTGAACCAAAAACTTGGGTAGGGCCACGTCAAGAGTCAGAATACCAGAAGGGTATGTAAATTTTACCGATTATTTATCGAGTAATATGGACAACAGAAACCAAATAGATGTGATCTATACTGACTACTCGAAGGCCTGCGATAAGGTAAACCATTTAATTTTAATTAAAAAATTAAATCAATTAGGCATTCATGGTGACTTACTCCGATGGCTCACCTCATATCTTTCGAGTAGACTCCAATGCGTCTCAGTTGAGGGATCAAAGTCCAACTTCTTTTCCGTGCCCTCCGGCGTACCTCAAGGTTCTCATCTAGGCCCATTATTATTTAATGTGTATATTTATGATATTCACAAATGTTTTTTACACTCTAATTATCTAGCATACGCAGATGATAAAAAATATACCTAGTTGTCAAATCAATCGAAGACTGCTTTAAACTTCAAGAGGACCTCAATCGTCTTTTTGTCTACTGTGAATTGAATAAACTAGTCATAAATATCTCAAAATGTAATAAAATATCATTTACACGTAATAAAAATCAAATTTTATTTGATTATGCACTAAACGGGACACTTATCAACGAAGTTGAATCTATCAGGGACCTTGGGAGCTTGATTCTAAATTAAACTTTATCCAACACACTAATAATGTCATCAACAAAGCCAACAAAATGCTGGGATTTATAATTCGTATATCGAAACCTTTTCGAAATGTAAATACTCTATATTCCCTCTACACCGCATATATCCGCCCACACTTAGAACACTGCACACCGATCTGGACTCCTTTCTACCAAGCCCACATTGTTAGGATCGAAAGAATTCAAAAAAAATTTTTTAAACACTTAAATTATAAACTTAACCTACACTTTCTAAATTACACCGATTCTATTAAATTTCATCAGTTCAACTCCCTTCATACACGACGATTAATTTTTGATCAAATTTTATTATTTAAAATTTTAAACAATGGCCTGGACTCACCAAAGCTTACCAATTTAATAAAACTTCATATTCCTTCAAGATTAACCCGACAATCGAATTTACTTCATTTGCCCACTTGTAGAACAAACTTTAGAAAAAATTCCCCGATTCCTCGAATATGTGCGCAATACAACGAATTGTTTCACAGCATAGACATTTTTAATTTAAACCTTCAGAAGTATCGAATAGAAGTAACGTGTGCGATATTGGATTGATACGGAGTGTGGAAGGTATCGAGAGCATCTCATATCCTTATCCTATATTCTCCCTCTCCTCCCCCTCCTCTCTCCTTCCTCTCCCCTTCCTAAGTCTAAAATTTAGCTTAAGATAAATTAAAACTCCATATAGGAAATATATTAGCATAAGAAACTCTTTTGGCTTCACTGCAGTTAACGTGTATATTTTTATGTCTATTATGTATTTAAGCTGTTTGTTTCTTACAAATAAAAAATAAAAAATAAAAAAAATGAATGTGATGGTGCAAGGAGTGTTGCACAAGAGCAAATTGTTTGAAGGTCGTTCCTCTCTGGATCTGAAACGGCATGATGATTAGTTAATGTGATATTAATTACCTCAAATCCAGTGCAAAAAGAGACCATTTCACTGTATCTGTACCCGCTGATGTGAATTTCAAACAAGCCTTTTAGATTCTTCTCTCCCAGGCACGTTCGACACAGCTTCAGCAGTTCACTCTTACTCTTGGATTCTCTGCACAAAAATCACAATAAAAATATAAAAAAAGTTTGCAGGGTTTGAAATGTCCATATATTACATAGATGTACATAATTATATAAGGTACTGAGCGCCTAAAGTGGCACCGATCAGGTGGTCAAGTAGGGTCCATTAAGTTTCGCAGCTAGACTCACTATTTTAGTCTACTGCAGACCGTCGACGATTCATTACATACGAAATTCGAGTGAATAACCTAATAAAATAGTGGCTTGGGAACTCAGATATTGCAAGAACGGTTCCATGCCAACTCAGAATCAAGTCAACTCAAAACCTCTAAAAAGTCATTAAAAGCTATGAAAAAAATAATTTTAAAATAGCCCATAACCCTAACCTAACATAGCCTATTTAACCAATTTTTTACATATTTTTTTCATCACTTTTAGTGACTTTTCAAAGGAGGTTTTGAGTTGATTTCATTATGAGTTGTCCAGTCACCTGCAAGAACAACACTGGAAAGTTTGGTTTTCACGCCACAGCAGCACACTCACTGTCGAACCAACGGTCCCTTTTCCGCACCACAATGAAGTGGAAAATGCTTTGAATTCGTATGTTATTCACATTTTTGCGCTCTGAAAGTAACCTAAATTTGTATTTCACCCCCTCATATTATGACAACAAATTACTTCAAAGCTAAGGGTAAAAAACAAAATCTGCTGTATCGCCAAGAAGTTACTATAGCAAAATCTGCTAAAATCAAAATCGGATTCAACCGATGACAAGCCATTATTTAGCCAAACACAACATGGCCGCCGCTGTCCCTCCACGCCCGTGCATCGTGTTTACGCCAAGCGAGTTTTTAGCTGTCCCGATTTTATATCATTTTTTCGAAGAAGTGATTGAGTGATTTGTGTCAAAATCATCATCATATCATCACACCTTGTGTCAAAATTATCAATCATCATATCTTCGCGTAATCAAAAGTGAATGAGAACGCATGAAACCTGAAAAATTAATAAGAATCGCCACAAAACGTTGCAATAAAATATCTTTTTTTTTAAATCAAATTTCAGACCAATCCGATGTTTTGTCGTTAAGTAAGTTTGAAGGTTAGGAAGAACGCATAAATTACTAAAATAATTAAAATTACCAAACTAAGAATCCAATAACCTATATTGTTCTTCCATCTATATGTTTCCATCTTCTCCTCTGATGTAAAAAGCTGTTTCTAGTAGTAAATTTAGTTGAAAACAATTTAAGTTGAAAACAATTTAAGTTTATATTTTTTTTTACGTATTAAGCGTGCAGCGGAGTAATGCAACTTTACCAAAGACACAATCACTAATATTTCAGATTCGTTTCTTTAAACTGACTTTATTATATTGTCCACATATTAAGTTAATTTATGAACCACAAAACAATTAAGTACTTACATTTTTGATTTTGCAATTTTCTTAAAAGCGTTGAAGTCCGACATTTCTGAAGATTAGTATTGTTTATTATTATTTTATATAATACAATCGCTCACACAAACTGTTAATTACAATGGAATGAATAACCAACTTTTCTCTTTTTATGCCTGTGTAGGCCCAAAAAGCGTTTAAAACATCAAAATCATGTTGCTAAAAATGTTCTGAGATATTTTAATTTAAAACATATTTCGGTTAAATATCGTATCGACAGGATAAAATTCGACCAAACAATAATACTGAACACAAAATTATTATTGACATCTGACAGTAGTCTTGGTAGTTGTATAACATAACCAACTATATAACGGTTATTTAAAAATACCCACAACTACGCTAGCGGCAGCTCGGGTATTTGGTTATTAGGTTATGGCGGTTGTGGGGGTTGTTGGTCGTTGGCGGTAACTACGGATAACTAGACAACTAGATAACTATCACAACCTCATACGTCATACATAACCAGTAGTTGGCAACTGGCAACCTAAGCCATCAGTTGTAGCTACGCGGGCCGGCGTGCGGAGCTATATTTATGTAATATTATACTGAATTTCTTTCGAAAAATTTTACGATTGCGGAATCTTTTAGAAGTAAAAAATATTATAAGACGAATTTTGAAGAAATAAAGTAAAAAATCGTGTTTAATTATTTTAGTTTTTTGCTTCGCTTAGAACATTATTAGTAAAGTTAGATATTATTACGTAAGTGTAAAAGTTTTATATTTTGTTTATAATTTAATATTAATAATATGATTTATATAATTGGATAATAATAATTATTATCCAATTATATAAATCCAATATAATTGGACAATTTGTAGAGCGCCGTTTTTGTGAAAAATCACCTCAAGGGTGCTTTACAATTTTGTTTTTTTTTTTTTTTTTTTATATTCTTAGAATCTATCTAATGTTATTATTTGAAAGTTTTGTTAAAAAATTGTGACTTTGTTAATATGACAGGCAATATTTGGACCGATTTCGACAAACATAACGTGGAAAAAAAGCGAAGTGTAAATTGTGTAAACTTGTTCTGAGTTGTAAAAATTAAACGGGAAATTTAACTTCCCATCTAAAAATAAAACATATTTCTGCATTTGCTGAATTAAATGCGTTCTCGCCACCTGAAATCAAAAGTGCCACAGTGCCGAACGCTATTATTATAGCGCCTGAACAAAGCGTTACTTTAAGATGCTCCATCTACTTCATCAGGACCACCAAAACGCAAAGGCAAATGGATGCATATATACGAAAAAAGGGAACGCACAGCAAAAAGGAAAAATCGACGTGGATTTATTCATCGATAGTATCCAGCCTTTTTGCTTGGTGGAAGTAAATGTGCTTATTGTCGGAATTTCCCATCCTAATTGCTAAGGTATTTGAACTCATCGATTTCCAGTAATTTGGTAATCACTCTGGCCGGAATATTGTTCATAATAATAACTTTTTGCCAAAATATTAACGATTTATGTACTAGTTGCACTTGGGAAATAACGTATATAAATATTTTATTGTTTTGTAAAAATATTTTATAGTTGACATAAATATGCAGGTTTGTTTCCCATTGAAAGAAAAAATAATTGTCCGTTGTAATTTTTTTTTTGGAAATCAAGTAACTCTGTGATTAGAATGATGTAAATAAAATATTTCATTTTATAAATAAGTAATGTGTATAATAATGGCAACTAGTTATTTACCCTCATTTACATGTATTTCTTTCGAGAAATTTTTAGTTCTTACTTATTGTAATCTTTGTTGTGTACAACAGTTGTGTGAAATTCCACCTCAAATTCAGTTCATCAAGGTATTACAATAAATTTACCTTTTAGAAGCTTTTAATTTTCCATTGGAGGTGTTTATTCAAAATCGCTTCAACAATAATATTGTCTACTTCATAATTTATATGCAACCTATAACCTGCACTACAAAAATGCAAATAATAAAAATCATGCAAATTTAATTTTATTTTTTATGTTCCCCTCTAATAGATTCCTGATTGCTGCCCTGCTTGTAAGTGGTAATTATATTCGTTAAAAATGGACAGCGCTATACGGGTCACATGTTTTGTCTTTATTTTTATTTAGTGAGGCGAAATGGTAGTAACAGATAGTTCGCACAGCGTTGTCCCTTTTCGTGGGTCAAAAACTCACCCGATACCCAATACCCACGGACAAAACCATATACCTCCATAACTCCATAACCATGACAACTACTAATACCTAGGCAACTATACAACGAGCATCAACCGTAACCGGCAATAACTGAGATAACCAAATAACCGTTTTATAACCAGTTATTTACGTACTAATAACCAGTTGGTTATGTTATTGAAATTCTGGCCAGTTACCCAAGACTATCTGACAGTTGTAAACCATAGACATTGCAGAGATCGCTGATCTCCATAAATAAACCACTCACCGAAAAGGGTTATCAAGTTACCAAAGGCAGACCGATACGGAACCGGTTGTTTATCCAGTTACTTTTGGAACCGGTTCATTTTAAATAATTTCTTTTAAAAATCCGATTTCTTAGAATTTTTCAAATATTATTTCATTTTTGATAAATATACCGTCTCTTTTGAATTTCCCACACTTGTTCCGGTGAACTGGGATCATTGCTGCTGATCCTGCATATACAGCATCCAGGCCTACAGTGCGTCTGTGCATTACAATCAATCGCAATAAGGAACTCCAGTGAAAAATATTATGGCTTTAAAAAAATATGTTCATATAGACCAATAAACGCTGATTCTGAATAAATAAGTTGTATTAAATAAAATTTAACGTAGAGTTTTAAAAAAAATATTAAAAAGTCCATTTTAAAACAGTTCATTAAAAAACCCTGTCAAGTTGCTATTATTGAATTTGTGAGGCGTGACGTCACCGCATCCATAAAACGCTCCAATGCTGAAATTCAAAATGGCCGTCGATGATCAGCTGATTCCAGTTGCCTACAAAATTCATACTTCGGTTGGTCATGATGACGTCACACTAGATTCGGTGGTTTTCGGGTATCTTGAAAAATTAAAACTTTGACATTTATTTTAACTATAAAAACCAACTATAAAAATAAAAATAAATATGCAGTTATTTAAGTTAGAAGGTCATTTAAAAAAAAAAAAAAAATGGACTGGAGTTCCTTATTGGTCTGTTACCAACGAATTTTAAACTAGACGGACCGCCTCCCTTGGCACAAAATTAAGTAGTAGTTGACAAACTTTTTTTAAATTTTTGATGTATTATGCTTTGAAAGGAGCCAATTATTTTAATAGACGGTTTTTCGTAGAAATATTATTTTTTAACCGTCAATTCCAGTCACGGACCTAATAGGCCAACGGAAATATTACTGTATGAAAAGGGTAAAAACCTTCTTAAATTTTTCAATGTCTTGTACCATTCCCTGTCTCATCAATTACTCAAATAATCATAAGCCGCTACACTTGCATTAACAATACCAAAGTAAAATAAATATGGTTGATTATATACCACTTTGCATACAAATGAATTCAAAAGTTTGCCATACAAGATGGCTGCCGGACAATTTCCCCCTAACAAAATTGCACTAATGCTCTGTGAGGGGCTTTATAGGGTCACGATTCCGGTGACAGCAAAGGAACCGGTGTCTTGTAACCGGTACAGGAACATCGACCATCTCTAGTCGCTGTCGGTTTCAACCAATCCGGTGATCGCTATGCGCGGATTGGTCAGCGCGTTATTATTATTTTTGTCAAACGGAAGGTACGTTTGTACGTTATGTGGGTGATTTGGTATATTTATGATCTACGCATTCACAGATGGCGCCAGTTTAATTATTTTGGGTTAATACTTTTTGCTATTTTAACTAAGGAAGATGCAGTCCAGAGCAGTGGCGGACTAACCCAGTCAGAGGCCCGGGGCGGCAAAGCCGAATGAGCCCCCCCTAGTTTAAGAAGTTTGTGTAATTTTACAAGCTTTTTATTCAGATCACGGGCCTTTTATAGGCTTTTCATCCTGTTTTACGGGCCTCTGGTCCTGGGGGGGCCTCCGTGTTCCCTTGATCAAATCCTAAGCAAGACTTCAAGAGGGAATAACCAGTCAACCGGAAATATGTCATTCTTAAAACAAAATTTAGACGTTTTGACCCTTTTCCACAAAAAATATAAATTGATTTCGAAAGACTAAACTTTTATCTAGTAAAACTTTTTTTTTAAATTTTGAGAAAATATGTTTATTTTTAGTACAATAAGGTTTCACCGTAGGATGTTTGAAGTAAATTTGAAATCATATAATCATGCAGTAAAATAAATCAATACATTATCTAGAAAAACTACTTTTCAGATTTTAAAATTTAGTTCAAATAAAATCATTAAAAATGATACGCGCCCGATCCGTTTTGTGACGAAAATACTTCAGTTTTTCTATTTATTTACGGTTTTACAAACTAATATATTTAAGAAAAAAGTTCATTCTTATTTTGCATAGACATTACTGAAAAATTAAAAATACTTATGATCAAAAAATAATTATAAAAATTATATAGTTTCAATAGTTTTATCATCACGAGTTTGAGCATTTTTGAATGTAGGCATTTATCAAAGAAAATTTTGAATTTAAAAAAAATATATATTTTGGTAGAAAGCAGTCACTCTGTGGTTTGTCATTTATAGCTTTTTTTACATGAGCTCCACACAGGAGACTCTGAGGAAAATAATTTCCCTCAGGGCCTATGTCATCTTTGGGGATGCTGTGTGGAGGGTTTTTTTAAGGAAAGGAAGGAAAGGAGAGTTCTGGGAAGGAAAAGGGTATAAGGGGTGGGTAGGAATCTGGGGTTCAGTGTGTCCTGGTCATCCACCTTCAAGACCTAGACAAACCTCACCCCATGAACCCGGGCACCCCTGCTAAATCACCAAACGTAGCGAACTGCTTGGGGTGACCTATGGCAGAGGTGTTGGTTATCCAATAAAGGTTCCCGCCTCCCAAATTGAAGCTTTGTTTGTAGCCAAGATTTATTTATTCAGGTAATTTTTTTTAATACCGACCGATTTCGCTTAACACAAGTAAATATCTTCAGAGTATAAAATTAAACTGATAAAAAATACATTGTGTTAGCTTACAGGTATATACATACTGTAAGCTGACGCAAAGTGATATTAAAATCTGACATAGTAATAAATAGAAAAGACGGATATCTAATGAGTTACCAAATTATGTCTACAGGGACAAAACCTCATATAAACAGGTGTTTAAGGGTTTTTACGAGTTTATGGGAAATATCCCTAATACTGGCTACTGGACACCTTTAACTGATTTTATTAATCTGATTAGTGGGTTTTGGTTACATCAGCTTTCTTTTTTTCGAGTGCTTGTAAATTATTTAATCTGTTGCCATAACCATTCTGTGAAAAATCTTAGCACCGGTGCTTTGATTGAAGATATGATCTTTATCAAAAAGATGATTTGCAAATTCCGAAAATCCATTATTATTGCATCTAAGATGCTCTTTGATTCTTATATTGACATTGAGCGTTGTTTTACCAATCCTGAATTCACGAAAAAAAGTAAAGACTTATATTCCTTTTTTTAATGATTTTTATGTTCCGAGTTTTGCGAAGGTAATTTCAATATAAAAGAAACATTCAATGCTTTTTAGAAGTAGGTAGTTTAATAATAAAAAATAATTTAGTTGATAAAAAAATAGCACTGTAAATCAATAATGTTCCCTTGTAATATTGACTCTTCCCACCGTTTTTTCCCTCTCACAAAATCCCCACTCTCACTACCCCCATCTAAAATTTAATCATCTCTGTAGGTACTTGTGTAGAATTTTTAAGTAAGTTTTAAGTTTGCTAGTGAGTGACATGGATGTGTCGAAACCGGTAGCACAAAATTAAACTTCAAGTAACGAATGTAAACTCTTTAAAGGAAAACAAAAAAGTCTAGAAATGTCTAAAATTAAATGTCAAAAATGTCTAAAAATAAAAACAACAAAAATATTTAGAAATTGTTATACCAAGCCAAGGAAATTACAAAAATGTCTAAAATAAATGTCAAAAATGTCTAAAAACAAAAAAAAACAAAAATTTAAATGATACTTAAGATCCACGAGATTTTTGCTCTTTTTTAAGCGAGTCATGTTTTATTAAGAATTTTCATAGTTTTCGCTTCAATTTTATCATTGAAAATATTAGCGCGCTCTCTCCAACATTCGTAATTACATATCTCTCCATCTTCTTCTTTTTGAGCCGGGAAGCGTCGCCTTAATACCCCGGTGGAGTCCCACGGACCTCACTAGCGCAATTACTTACTTACCAATCGGAGCCTCGCATGCCGGCGTCCACTCTCGCCCGCGTTTGGCGCGTCATTGTGTGAAGTGTGAAGGTACTGAAACGCAAAATTTGTAATTCCAAAAACTAACGGTTTTATGAGCGCTGAAAGTCTCAGGGACTTACCGGGTAAATTAAGGGTTAAAACGGTGCCGTAAAGCGACTTAAAAATTATTGAAGAATAACTTGAATTTATTAACAATACGTTTTGAAAATTAATTTAACCACATTAATAGTAAAATTATAATGAAATCAAAGTTTTGCTTCACTTTTATACTGTTATCATTAAAAGTCACACATTCAAAATATGCGCTTCCGCGACTAGCGACGGAAATTCAAACTATTAAGTAAGTGCTGCCATCTAACGGTGGAAAACCTTCACCATTACCTGGACACAGGGAAAAATGTTAACGGAACAGTAATTACCAACGTGCAAAAAGTGTATATCATTTGTTTATTAAAGAATCAAATTGTCATCTACTTCGCTACGTTGTTACATGGTGCTGTTATTTTATTGAAAACCGTTGGCAGGATGGATAAAATAGTTCCGTAGTCCTTTTCTTGCACGAAACAGAATGTGAAAAAGGTGCGCATCCTAACTAAAAAGTGAATGAATTTCGTTTTTGTTTGTATGTTCGCGCCTTGGAAATGATATCGCTTTTTTGTTGAGTGTCTGGTCTTTGCTTGTTGGAAGTATGCTTTAGTGTTTTTTGGGCTGGGACCTTATCTCCCAGCTGTCAAATTCGAGTTTGCGCATTAAACGGCCCAGGCCGAGCAAACTGAAAATTTTGTTTTGTTTTCAAACGCCAGTCGCAAACTGTCATGGCGCCGCGCTGAAAACTGCGGTTATGTCGATTCGGCTAACATCTCGCGCGGGATTTGCACGCCGTGCGTGCAGCTCGAGGGAGGGCTAGTGGAAAAGTGCGGTGCCGAGAGCATAAAGCCGGCATGGCCGTGATCGGTGGGAAAGGTTGCAAAGTTACGACGCGGGAAACGCACCGTTGCGATGATAGTTCCGAAAGTGAAAACGAATCGGAGCCCGCGAAGGTTTTTGTGCGGAAGATCTCGACGAAACAGAGTGTCAGTGCGCTGGTGAGTAACCCCAACCTTTATCAACATTTTAACATCAAATTTACTAGGTTTTTGTGTCATATTTCGGTGGGCGTAGCCTTTCAGCCGGCCTGACATCTTCCCGGGCTGGGTTTTCAATGAAGTCGTTTAAATGAAAATGTATGTCGTTTGGCACCCGCTTGCTAATGCCGGTTCATGACCGTAGTATAGATATCAGGAATATCGGTCACTCGTAAGGACCGATTTTGCCGGTATTGGTGGGTGCCATAAATTATTTACGATCTAGATAATGATCCAACGAACCAATATGAAGCTCAACCATGCTGATTATTTGGAAGCTTATTATTTATTAAAAATATTATGTACCTTTCTCATCTTTAGTATCTCTAACCGGAACTGTGTATTATGTTTCTATTCTTAAACATTTGGGGTGAATTTTTTTACAACAAAAAATACGTTTCTTTCGTAAAACTTGAAATGTAATTTTAATGACAATTGAGTTCAAAGCTGACGAAACTTATTAATTATTAGATTCTTTCCTTACCATACTTATTATTTAACCTATTGTTAAACATAATTAATGTTCACTTTTTGAATTTTATCAATCACTTCATGATGCAAAAGTGAATTGACGATGAAAAAGAAATCGGGGACGCCCAACAAAAGCATGGGATAAAGAAGTGAATCAAATTTAAATATTTCTCTAGGTTCACTAGTATAAGCGCCAAATGCAACTATTAAACTAATTCTTCAAGTACCACACGATACAGATTGTGGAATATTTTATTATCTTCTCATCGTTTTGTCAATTAGATACCAAATCGTCTATTTTTCACCGATTAAAATAATGCTAACTCCATTTTCCCCTATAATCTCAGTCCTCAACGACAACAAAGACTTCAATAAAAACCTTCCATAACATTCCACAAAAGCACTTCACCAACAAACTAAGAACTATTTACACCTCTGACTAAGAACTATTCCATTAAACTGTACAACTGCATGCCACCTACTTTGAAACAAATTTCTGACAATTCACTAATACACAAACTAAAAAAACAAATGAAACATATCGCAGCTTGATATAAATCAAGGGTACACATTTTATTATTTATGCATTACTCCCGTTCTCGGTTTAAATGGAATATTTCTTATTTAAATAGAGATTTAGCTTTATTTCACGAAAAATTAATATTTATGTCGGAGGAAATGAAAAAATATGCATTTTACATTTTATTTTTTTTAAAATTAATTTACTTGCGCGGAATAAGAACTTCGCTACGCCATTTTTATATTTATCATTTTTATATTACATTTCATAGACAATCAATCAGTGCTGCTAATCATAGAAAAAATATTATTGCTATTTAGAACAATAATTTATTAATTTTATGAAGTGAATGCATTATTGACAAGTTTGAACCTGTATTTAAAGCAGAAGAACATGGAAAGAAAGGTATTAGAATAATTACACATACCCGTTAGACAAACCCTGCTTGCCAAATAAACCATTAAAAACCTGGGATGTATATCTTTTTGATGGATGACATGCAGTTTTCGCAGCTTGAACTTCAACCCAGTTGTACTTAGAATAATTTGAAGTAGGTAAGTACTTTTTTGTTTTTATTTTAATGAAAATTTATTTTATAAGGTTGGTACGTTGGTACTAAAATAAATGTCATATTTTATTGTTTATTAATTTAAAAAAAATGAATATTCCGTATTATCCGTGTATCGAACTTCGATAAAGAACATTCCGTATTATCCGTGAGTTGGGCTTATTCATTTTTACTCTAATTTAAATCAAGGTTATTACTTTAAAAATGAATTGGTAATATTTTTAACTACGTACTTACATTAATAATCTTCTAGATATATAGACAAGTCGTAGTGTTGACAACAATAATAAGTGGCAATCATTTTATTGCTATTACAATAATCGTATCCGTGGGTGGGTACTCGAAGTGAGGTACTTACCTTCCTACACCAGCCACTGAGCAAATTATCTCTAGAACTGTGATCTTAACCAATTTAAAAGAAAACAAAAGTCTCTAATAATTTACATTAGACCTTTCGACTTCCACGAAACACGCCAAACGCGCGCCTATTAATAACAATATAATTTTTGTCATACGGGATCAGGTCGCTTTTACGACTCGTTCTTTGTCCAACTGCTCAGATGTAGAACGATTTGACAGACTCTGTGTTTTCTCAATTTTTTTGGCTGAACAGCAATTTTGCTTTTTTTGTTATTTATTTTTGGGATGTTTTGCCGTGTTGCGCTACCTCCTTCTTTAGCCAACGCTTCGGACACTGTAACGCTGTCCGAGACGTTGGCTAAAGAAGGAGGTAGCGCAACATGGCATAACACCCCAAAAATAAATAACAAAAATACTTTTGGCCGTGAAAACCTAAAATCAGCATTTTTTTTCACTCTGTTTATACCGGTGTGTTCGCAAGGTGTGTGTTTTTTCCCAATCCACGCCTTCAAACTATATATAACTTTATCATCTGCCAACATAATAATTTTCCCACCTATATGTCGATTACAGAGTTCGTTGATGATAATAAAGAGAAGAGGCCCCAATGCACTTCCTTGTGGCACGCCAAAGTTATTTTCTGTTATTATAAGTTATCTTTTATTTTATATTTGAGAGGCGGGTATGGTTACCGTTGCCCTGGGAACCATTTTTTCGATAACCAACACCTCTCCTATAACCTAACTCAAGTGTTTCGCTACGTTTTGTTACTTAGCAGAGATGCCTTTGGTTGAAGTGTGTTCAGATCTTGACTAGCGAAAAAGCCTATCCACCAGCTGGGAGGGTGGTTTGGGAAGACCCTTTGACCTCTCAAGCTAGTCTCTCACGACCCATCATCTTGCACCGCAGCGGGAGAGATGGAATCATTCGTCCGTTAATCCTGGACACATTGATCCCTAGATTTTATACATTTTCATACCCACCTTTTATACATTTTTCCTTCCCAGAACTTCATCTCCTTCCTTTCCTTAAAAATACCTTGCACACGGGATCCCTTCATTGGATGCAGGCCCTGAAGGAATTTTTTCTCGTGGGCTTCCTGTTTGGACAACAAATAATTTAATTTATTAGAGTTTTCAAGAAAGTAATTACCCTATTTATATCGGAAAAGCGAATATCAAATTTAATTTAATTAAACAAACTACGTAGCTCTGCTTCGACTTATCTTACCAGTGTGTTTCGTAAAAGCTTCCGCCTTGTAGAGACAGATGGCGGTGACATCAGCTTTCGGTAGAATTCGATAGATGGCAAGCCGTAGTGTTTAAGCTCTCCGACAGACGGTGTTTGAATGTTGACTCTAGTCTTGGGTAACTGGCCAGAAATTCAATAACATAACCAACTGGTTATTAGTATGTAGATAACTGGTTATAAAACGGTTATTTGGTTATCTCAGGTATTAGTTATCAGTAGTTATCATGGTAATGGAGTTATGGAGGTATTTGGTTTTGTCCGTGGGTATTGGGTATCGGGTGAGTTTTTGACCCACGAAAAGGGACAACGCTGTGCGAACTATCTAATATTACCGTTCCACCTCACCAAAGAAAAATAAAGACAAAACATGTGACCCGTATGGCGCTGTCGATTTTTAACGAATATAATCACCAGTTACAAGCAGGGCAGCAATCAGATTTTTTTTAGAAGGGAATAAAATAAGTTAAATTAAATTTTAAATAAATACCTCCAATGGAAAATATATTATAAGCTTGTAAAAATGTAAATTTATTGCAATGCCTGATAAATCGAATGTAGTGAAATTTCACACGACTGCTATACACAACAAAGATTACAATAAATAAGAACTGAAAATTTCTCGAAAGAAATACATGTAAATGAAGGTAGATAGCTTGTTGCCATTATTACATAGTTATTACTTTCAGAAATATTTTATTTACGGCATCACTCTATTATTATAACGGACCATTATTTTTTCTTTCAATGTGAAACAAACCTGCATATATCAACTACAAATATTTTTACAAAACAATACTATATTTATGTACGTTATTTCCCAAGCGCAACAAGTAAATAGATTGTTAATATTTTGGCAAAAAGTTATTATTTTGAACAATATTCCGGCCAGAGTAATTATCAAATTACTGGAAATCGAGGAGTTAAAATACTTTAGCAATTAGGATGGGAAATTCCGACAATAAACACACTTTCTTCCACCAAGCAAAAAGGCTGGAAACTATCGGTGAGCAAACCCATGTCGATTATTCCCTTTTGCTGTGCGTTTTTCTTTTTTGGTTTATATGCATCCATTTACCTGTGGGTTTTGGTGGTCCTGATGAAGTAGATGGAGCATCATAAAGTGAAACGCTTTGGGCGCTTTAATAATGGCGTTCGGCACTGTAGCACTTTTGATTTCAGTTGGTGAAAACGCATTTAATTCAGCAAATGCAGAAATATGTGTTGTTTTTAGATGGGAAGTTTAATTTCCCGTTGAATTTTTATAACTCAGAACAAGTTTACACAATTTACACGGCGCTTTTTTATCCACGTTATGTTTGTCAAATCGGCCCAAATATTGCCTGCAATATTTACAATGTCACAATTTTTTAACAAAACTTTCACAAATTATAAACAAAATGTTTTAAACTTTTACACTTATGTAAAAATACCTAAATATACTAATAATATTCTAAGCGAAGCAATAAACTAAAATATTTAAACACTATTTTTTACTTCTAAAAAATTCCGCAATCGTAAGATTTTTCGAAAGAAATTCAGTATAATATTACAAGAATATAGCTCCGCACGTCACGCCGGCTCGTGAAGCTACAACTGATGGCTTAGGGTGCCAGTTGCCAGTTGCCAACTACTGGTTATGTATGACGTATGAGGTTGTGATAGTTATCTAGTTTTCTAGTTATCAGTGGTTATCATGGTTGTGTAGGTTTTGGTTTTTTTCAGTGGTGGGAATGGGTATTGGGTATCAGGTAGTTTTTGACCAACCGCCAACAACCAACAACCCCCACAACCCCCACAACTGCCACAACCAAATAACCAAATACCCGAGCTGCCGCTAGCGTAGTTGTGGGTATTTTTAAATAACCGTTATATAGTTGGTTATGTTATGCAGCTACCAAGACTAGTTGACTCGACAGAACCATTTTAGCCAGCTCTTAGTTAGGTTGACTACCGTAGTCCCAATAGTATAGGCGAAGTATAAATAAATCGCAGATAACGAACCAGAGTTTATTATTTAAGAAGTTATCTCCATCCAAGGGTGTTGGAGAATCTGTTAGTGTGTTTACAAAATAACAGAACACTACAATTATTGTACCTGCTTTTCCTAGTAGATATACTATTTCTCCATCTTGGATGGTTAAGTATTTAGTTTTTATTTTATTTCGTTTTGACTTTGCTTTTCTTTTAGGTTTTGTTTTTGATTTTGTTTTTTTGATTTTGTTGTGCTTATGTTCTTTGCCCGGCTGGGCTTTTACACGTAATAAATTAAAAATTGAATGTAAAGTCCAGCCGGGCGAGAAATTCAAAAATAAATAAATTTTGTTCCTAGAAACTTTTGCCTAGTTCTGCTGACAAAAGTTTTTTTAAGGATTAAAATGAACATGTATTTCTAAAGAATACATAAATGATTTCTATAAAATTATTTTAATTATTAATTTTTTTACAACGTAAAGAGATTTTGTATGAGTTTTAGAAGTGCCACCACATAACTATTATTTATCTAAACGTAAAAGCTCCCACAAGGCGGGTAATAAATCAATAAATTAATTAATAATTTCCCTCAAGCCTCCTAAGGAATAAATGTAAAAAGGAGATAGAGAGAGTTTAGATATTTGCGTTGGATTAGAATGACGCTAAGCTATTTTACGTAGTGTTAAAACGAGACGACAATAGATTAGCCTTCGTAATATTAATAATATAGAATAGCGCAATCCCACAATACCAGATAATCATGCAAGTTAGACAGTACACCATACTAGTGGTTCCTTAATCAGTGTATCAATCAATGAACTACATTAAGAAAAGAACAGTAGTGTAGTCGCATATATTTACTGTGAATCAATTTGTATACTGTAATCAGTAATTATAACTTTTTCTAGTTGACACAACTGTGTGGGTGTGTGTAAACATTTAGATATTTGTAAAAAAAAACTGATTAACCCTTTGTCTTTTGACACGTTTTTTTTTTACATTTTTCTTTATTTATTGCTTTGTTAGCATTAAAAAAACTTTTAGAACCACACATTTGAATGAGATAAGAACCACGTGATATCCACACACACGATCGTACAATGGCGGGAAATCTAAACAATTGGGCCAAGAAATCTGCAGACCTTTTTTGGATTCTGCTTTGTGTAATGTAAATAATATAAATTATCAACTTTTTTGAGAGATGTCGCTAAGAAACAATTCATAATATTTTACAAAATAATATTTAGCCCCACCTACTTGTTAGATCTTCGAAATATCACCTTCGAAACATTCATACTGGCGATTTACATCCCATGGTGTAAATGGCAGTTGTGGCACGGTTCGTTCGTACGTCGATCGGTGCTTATGGCAGCGAAAAGATTAATGACATCATTGGAGGATTTTTGGACCACCATGCTAGGCCAGATTATGGGTGAATCGAATCGTACTGAATTATGGGTGAATCGATATTATGATTTTGAGGGACACATATTCGTAGTAAACGCGCTTAGGCACCAATTGAGTATTGCTCACTTCTTGTTGATAATAATCGCTATTATGGCTTTGAGGGATGCTGGTGGCAATCACTGCACAATGACACTTAAGATATTCGAAATTATACACGCCAAGGGAGTACCAGGTAGTCACTGCCTAGAATTCTTAATAGAGTCGATATTGAATTGCACCGAGACTCAATATTATGTTTTTCATTGCACAGGCTGCATTATTATACTGACTGTACAATGATTTATCGTTGTAAATGTCACACATCACATACGTAGATATATTAGCTACACACTGTCAGATAGGTAAGTACTTGGATAATAGGTCGAGTGGAGGAATGAGGGAACATATGCAGAGGGAGATGCATATAGTTGCATCAACAAGAAGTGTTATCTAATTATAAAATTAAAAAAAAAACACATTAATAAAATTATATATGCAGCTTTTATATTGTGCTGAGAATCTACTCCCAATAAAAGGTATATTCTGGTTACTTACCATTAAGGATAACTGGGGAGATAGTACTTATAAAAAACCACTGGTACATAGTCACAGCACACGACTCACAGAAAAAAAAGGCCTAAATATACCTAAAATATCAAATAAGTATGGAAGCCGAACGCTGCAGTACTGTGTACCGGTGATTTTTAATAAAATCAAAAATAGATTTGTTGTTGAGGAAAATGAGAGTATAAATATAAAAATTGTGAAGATGTGGAGTATGAGTGAAAAATCAGTATATCTGTAAAAAAAAATGTTCAAAGATGAAAAAGAAAGATTGATGATGTCATGGTTTCTAATTATTAAGAATATATTACCTTTTTCTTGAATGATAGATACAAAATCTGTTAAATATTGTATGCCTTTGTAAACATAAAATGTTGTTTTTTTTTTACTTTATTTATTTTCACTAACTGTAAAGTATTTTTGTTATTGTTTTTGGGGTGTTATGCCGTGTTTCGCTACCTCCTTCTTTAGCCAACGTTTCGGACAGCGTTACAGTGTCCATCATCAGGGCAGATGAGTGACTCATCTGCCCTGATGATGGACACTGTAACGCTGTCCGAAACGTTGGCTAAAGAAGGAGGTAGCGAAACACGGCATAACACCCCAAAAACAATAACAAAAATACTTTTTGGCCGTGAAAACCTAAAAACATAACTGTAAAGTAGGTTGCACCAACCAGTTCATTAGGATTTGATTGTCTCTATTTGCTTTCTTCTTTACAATTTTAAATTTTATAAATATGTTTTATTTATTTCAAATGGTAATGAATGTATATTGAGGTAGAACCTGCAGACAAGCAGCCATGTGGCAGCTTCGCGGGATTACCTATTTAAATTGCCAATTCTATCTGTATTTGTTAAGTATGTTTTTCTTAGAAAAATTGTTAGAAATACTAACGCGCAAAAACGAAATTCGAGACCTTGGCGTGATTTTTGAAGCAAATCTCTCTTTCAAATCCCACATATCTGACATTAGTACCTATATCGGACGGGTGTCCTCTATATTGACTGTAATAAGGATGCTGGGTTCTAGTCGGCGAGCTGCTATGCTGGTGCCTGATCCGGTTGATATCCAAGGAGAGAATTCGGTAATCCAAGGAATGTGCGAGGTCGGAAGTCAAAGGCGATTTATGGAATGGTAGAGGCGGGAAGGAGCGGTCCAATGAGAAGAAGTAGCCAGAGTATTTGTTGCGGTGAGTAAAGTTCCGATGCGACTTGTGTGGGAGTCCGAGAGTGGCTTGTGACTGCGAGATTGTGACGTGTGACTGCGAGATTGTGACTGACTGCGAGATTGTGACTGACTGCGAGAACAGAATTTGGCGCTATTATATACGCCGCCGCATGGCCGTGCACGATATTGGCTCGCACTCGACAGAAGTACACCTTGTTTCGTTGTGTATTTCTTTGCAGCTTTGTGTGTTCTCGGGTGAGAACTAAATTATAAAAATGATTTATTTACGCAACATTACTTGCTGGCCGCTCCTTCTCATGTAAAACACTTATTCCTTGCATTTTTATTAAACAGTAAAAATTACACAATATTAACCAGTGGGTGTTTTGCCCGACTTCAGTATGAAAAAGCTTTTTTATCTTTTAGATAAAAACATTTGCATACTTAATTTTAACATAACAATTTGTACGCGAGTCCAATATTTTAATCTACATATTTTTATTTGAAGTAACTATTGCAGGACTCGCGTAAATTTAACATTCATTACACACATAACTGTTCATTTTAATATGAACCTTGAGAACGAGCGCGCTGATTGGCTGGTAGTTGGCGGACAGCTGAAATGGCGAAGGGAGGGGATGCGACGTAAATACAGCTGTTTTTTCTTCCTCGGCGGTCAGAAAGCTGTTTCGCATCGCTCGGGCTGCATACACGTTCGATACAGTACCCTTCACACACAGAGTTCGGAGCGGGATGTGCCCCGCGCCACTTCAGGCCGCCGCGCAGAAAAGTCTCACAGTGAACTGCGCTGTAAACCGTTATCTTACTTTCGGTCTTTACTTTTCTGCGCGGCGGCCTGTAGTGGCGTGGGGCACGTCCCGCTCCGAACTCTGTGTGTAAAGGGTACTATTGTCTCCCGCGCCAACAAAATGCTTGGACTTGTTCTTCGTAATGCGAGATCATTTACTAATGGAATTGCAATACGGAGAACATATGAAGCACTTGTCCACAGCATCCTGGAATATAGATCTATTATTTGGGCCCCCTCTGAACGAAACCATATCCTAGAGATAGGAAGAGTACAAAAAAGGTTTATGCGTTATATATGCGGTATATATGAGGCAATATACATACTATCCATTCCTGTACCCATCGTTGTTCTTAACAGGAATGCTCGATCTGATTACCTTGGAAGCTCGCCGAAAAATATTTTTGGGTAAACATTTTTTTAAGCTGATGTCCGGTACTGTACTGAATCCGCTTATGTTGAGGGATACTAACCTATATGTCCCTAACGCGTATACTCGTGGGAGATCCCACGCACTATTTTATGCCCCGAAAGTGAGAACTTCCTCCTATCAGAATGCGCCATTAATAGAACAATTCAACTGCTTAACGAGTCTTCATTGAGAATTGACATCTTCAATGTCACCTTCAGAGAGTTCAGTAACTATTTTTTGACATTCGTCACAACATGGTGAAACTACCCCCATGCACTTTTTTTCTTTTAAATTTTGTAATCTTCTCCATAATAATTTGGTGAATAACTGTTTTATGGAGAACTTGGAAAAAATAAATAAAAGTAAAGTTGAACATTTTCACAAGAAGTAAGGAAATATTGAGCTCACTTCGGAAAAACTGATCCGCCCACAACGCACTTCTACCGGTTTATCTGTTCGTGTCTACCAGCTCAGATTATGCTCGCATAATTTCATTAGGGGACCCGGAGGTACTTAAGCCTATTTTTTCAGGGATTAGAGAGGGTACTTAGGCCATTAATATAATGATAAAATAATCCATTAGTTATTGGTTATTACGGACACAACATAATATATAATATAGAATTATTATATCAGATGATGGCTGACAAAATAAATCGATCGAATCAAGGTTAACTGCATTTCAGTAACACCCTGGGACGGAACATTTTTTACACATGGCATATTATCAATGTATTGTGTAGTACTGTAGTACTGATTTATTTATTTATAAATAAACGCCCTTTTTCGGGGCTTTTACATATATAGCATAGAAAAAACATTTTCTTGTACATAACTGAACTGCCTCAATAACAATATTTTATATATATTCAAAGATAAATTGAAGATGTCCACTGACTTGGTATAATTGTTTCCTCCATTAGTATTCTGGGCAAAGAGGAATACATATGGTAGTTAGTCCCAGAATTTCTGCACTGAAATAAATCCTGACTTCTAGTATTACGAAGTGGAATTCGGAAGCTTATCAATTCAAGTAATACCGCACGATGATGATGCACGCAATTGTGTGTGTGAGAGCTTCCTTTGCGATAAGGAATTTTTTTATTGTTATTAAAAGAGTATGAGTTACATTTATACGTATATATTTTACAAAATATTTATTATATTTAATTATTATATTTAATTAATTAAATATTATATTCATTGGTCATGTATATCTTATTTATATACACATATGCGGCATAGCATGTGCTATTAATTGACATCTATACTTCTATATCTATAGTAATATTATAAATGTGAAACTGCGTGTGTTTGTTTGTTACGCTTTCATGCATAAAACAATAAAACGATTTTAAAAATTCTTTCACCAATAGAAAGCTAAATTATATGCGAGTACTATAAGCTGTATATAATGGTAAGCTCTGGCGTTATGAAATTATAAATATTAATGTTTTATATTTATCATATGTTTTCTGTCGCTAACAAAAGCGAGTTATTGCTGACGTCACAAAAAAATATAATATATTTATTATTTCATTACGCCAGAGACTACCATTATATACAGCCTATATTACTCGCATATAATGTAGCTTTCTATTGTTGAAAGAATTTTAAAATCAGTTTATTGGTTCATGCGTGAATGCGTAACAAACGTTCGCATTTATAATATTAGTATAGATATTGTAGTACTGGAGAATCTGGTCCCAGTGCTAATAAATTTCTGGAGAGAACATAAGAGACATTACAATGGCCAATCTCGCTTGTTTCTTTTGTGATTCTGAAGAGTCTGGTGAGGGGAAAGAGTCCGGAAAGAGGAAGGTTGAAAATAGGTTAAAATTTTGTTAAAAAAATTATAAATAATTAAATTTGCCTTTTAGGTTCACCTTACAAGAATTAGGACGCCCTTACCTTGCCAGCGTAATGCAAATTATAGGGGGTATTGAATTCTTATTAATTTCGCAGTATTAAATTTTCCTCTGGCAACACCGTAACGAGAGTTTTAATTATTCCGAGTTTTGTTACCCTATCGGATTACTCCCGTTGTCTCAGTCTCAGATCCGGCGACACGGGAAAGGGGTGCGATATTATTTGATTAATTAAGCTGTATTTTCGTTTTAAAGGTTGAACCACACAGTCTTTGGAAAATGATTATGAAACTTTCGGTAAAACTCAAAGTGTTTCCTTGGAAAACAATTGAATAAAAAAATAAAACAAACGTTCCCGGGTTACGAATAACCTGACAATATTTAAAAATTTATACGCTTTTATTTATTTTTTATATGAATACCACACAAGAGTCCCAACTGCTCCTGTCTGGAGCCAGTGAGACTATGGCATCCCCAATTGGGGTATGTTGTGAGGCTGAAGGTAGTGGGGAAGGGAAGGAAATAGAGAAGAGGAAGGTGGGAAGTACCTGGCTATTCAGATCTGGTCACCAAACATGGGTAAAGCCATTTCAAGCAACGTTTCAAATCTGAGTGATGGTCTTACACCAGGGCGATACTGAGAGTATCTTCCACTCTGGAACGTGCTGCAAATATACTACGTATTATTTTAAATGAATAAATTGTGAAATAAAACAAATTATTCAAATAAAATTTACTTGCGCACGCCGGGATTCGATTCCGCGACCCTCCGATTCTATAAAATTGAGCTTTAATATGACGTTATATGTGAAATCCTATTTAGTAGATACTATTTAGATTCATCTTTAAGACGAATCGCTTTACATTATGAACATCAAAAAATATGCTACGGATAAATTGAAGCTTTTACTAACTTTTCTAATTATTGGAATCACAATAAAATTATTATTACTGACATAACAAAAAATATAAGCGTAAACCACTAAAAAAAATGTTTTTTATAACTTAACTATGAAGTAATATAAGAAACAATTTTTAAAAAATATCCCTTTATGGCTAAAACTATTTTTGAGGTTTTGTATGTTCTAACTTTTTTTCATTCTTATAAAATTTTGCACAAAATAAATAAAAACCACTTTTTCGCTTATATGCCTCGTGCAAATACGACGCGCGATTTTAAATTTTGTAGGCATGAGAATCGAAATATTTCTAGCGTTTATATTCCTCGTAATTAAATCAGTGTCTTCAGAATTATTCTGCATAAAAAATATTTTATTCAATTACATTTGTCATTATTCATTTGAATACTAGAGTTTTTATCGTGTATGTTATCAGAAATCATCTGTGCCGAGAACCTTCAATTTAATCAATGTTATCGTAGCAGAGTACGCCTGTTTAGGCGAGTTTCATTTACAACAACGTTATCATTACTAATCTGAATACAAGGAACTATAATTTTGGATCAGTGTTATCATAATTTTTCAGCGAAAAACAACAATTTTTTCTAGTTTTATCTTAATTCTTCAGATAAAGAGCATTTTTTTTGTTTTATCATAATATTTCTGATTAACAAATCACGTTTTACAGTTTTATCATAATTCTTATTAAAATAACACTTTTGACGGATTTCTCATAATTCTTCTGTTTAAGAGCCAATTACCAGTGGCCGAGAATTTAAATTTCGTCAGACGATGATCTTGCAACTATGCAGGGCGGTTCCGATGAGAAAGATTAATTATTCTCCATACCAGCATTTTAACATAATAACTCAATATCGATTTTATTTCATTCAACATTTTCTTTGATAAATGCCTACATTAAAAAATGCTCAAACTCGTGATGATAAAACTATTAAAATTATTTTTTGATCATAAGTATTTTTAACTTTTCAATAATGTCTAAGCAAAATAAGAATGTGATTTTTTTTTAAATATATTAGTTTGTAAGACCGTAAATAAATAGAAAAACTGAAGTATTTTCGTCACAAAACAAGGGCGCGGATCTTTTTTATGATTTTATTTGAACTAAAATTAAAATTCTGAAAAGTAGCTTTCCCAAATAATGCATTGAATTATTGTACTGCATGATTATCATGATTATATGATTTGAAATGTATGTTGTATAATACAAAATTTTGTTTGAAAATTTAACAAATCTGCCAACGACCTACGGTAAAACCTTATTGTACTAAAAATAAACATATTTTTTCAAAATTTAAAACAAAGCTTTACTAAATAAAAGAACAGTCTTTCGAAATCAATTTTTTGTGGAAAAGATTCAATTCGTCTAGCATTTGATTTAAAAATGACATATTTCCGGTTTTGTCTGGTTATTCCCTCTTAACGGGACTTTATCATAGTTCAGACGTGTAAAGGAACTTCTATTTTTCTCTTGATTTATTAATAATCAGAGAATATCCTTCCTCTTTGATTTATCCTTTGTGTTACGGAGAAAATGTAGCACGAAACGGACGTTGGCAAGGAGCAGGATGCTTGCTATTAATAATAATGACTTTCTTTAATTACGCACCTTTATGCTGCGTATACATGCATGTAACAAAACGCGAAACGAACCACGAACTATGGGAAAGGAATGAAGCAATAGCAAACCCTCGCTTGCAGTTTTTTCGTTCCTTTCCCACAATTCGTGGTTCGTTTCACATTTTGTTACATACGCAGCCTTACTATTTCAAACATTTCATCTAGCTAAGCGTCCTGTGAACCATTTTACTACTATATTTTGCAGTGGCATGCAGGATAATGTTCACAAAAGCTGTATTCATAATTGAGGTCACTATCTCAAGAATGGCTTAACCCCCAATTTACCTGCAATTGAGATTTCACATATAAAAACTTTCTTTAAAAATATTATTCAGGGTGTTGGAACGTACTGGTCGTACTTTAACTAGTGATTCTGACATTATTTGAAGTAAAAACTGGATACTAAATTTTGGTTTCCGGTGACATTTTTGTTTGTTTGTTTGTAGTTTTTTTTTTAAATTTTATTTAAAAAACATGGAAAAAACAAGTAGGTTTTGGGCAATTAGGGACGGAGTGAAGAGTTGGTTGGTTACTCGGCTGCCATTTGCTCGTATTGGCTCGGTTTGATTTAAAAATAATAATATAAAAGGACATCAAAAAAGCCACCGGAGACAAAATTTCGTTAACATTTTTTACTTCAAATAATGTCGGGAATCACTGGTTGAAGTAAGTCAAGTTACTTTTCATGAGAGATCTTGAAAGGGGTCTAAAACCAAATTGAGCAATTTGCACAATTGAGTTACATTTAAAAAATTGAAGTTTCCATGGGTTTTTTAAGTATACTTAGGGTTTTATTTGTGATTAAGGTTGATTTTTAAATTTTTTTTATGTAGGTGTTTGAAGGATTTGAATTTTTTAAACATTAAGCGTGTTTTAATGGTTGGAGCCAAGTTTGAACACTGTTCCAAAAGAAGTGGTAATGGCACCATTTTTTTTCCCTTGAGGAATGATTCCCTAATATTTTTAGGTCGTAAACAGGTATACAATAGGATCAATGATTCGGTTTCTCGAATCCAACATTGTCATCAAACCAATCAGCGCCTTATGTTTTTTTTAACCTTCGAAAGCCGATTTCGTGTTTTATTGTTTATTTGGTTAGGGGTCGTCCATTAATCACGTGATGTTTTTTACCAACTTTTTAACCCCCTCCCCCCCTGGTGATATGTGGTGAGGTTTTAGACTACCCCCCCCCATACCTAAAATCACCACGTGTATTTTTTTAGTACAAGTAAATTGAAATTTTCAGAATATTGTTTTAAGGCAAAACATACGCGGCAACGATTTACACATGTATTCACAGACTAACTGGCGACTGGTGAGCCGAGCGATTGTCGCAACGCGTGGGGAAATCGTTGCCTGGCAACGGTGAGTCAAAGCCACCCACCGCCGTTTGGTTTAGAAATCGTGCGTTTAACGAAAAATAAATATACATGATATCACAAGCGTGAATTACACGTATTAATATTACACTGCCAGAATTAGGTACATACGGACGGAATTACACATGGATCGAAATTATACGTGTATAGAATTAAACACACGGGAAAGGAAATGCAGGGAGAAACAATTCTTTCTTTATGTGGCTTTGCAATGCATGCCTTGTACTCGCTAGTATAAAACTTAAAAAAAAAAAAAAAAAGTGAAAATACCCTATTCAAGTTCGTGTAATTCTTTCTGTATCTAATTATGTCCGTATGTAATTCTAGCAGTTGGTACGCGAAATTCACGGCTGTGTAATTTTGCCCTGAAAACCACCCTAATTCCTTCCTGAATTAGTCGAGAGCAGAGAAAGCGCTATCTCGAGGTTGCTTGAGGTGAAACAAGCGCCGGCGGTATATACAATAAAGCTTCCGGATAATGTGGGGATGACAGGGAAGTGTCCAATTATATAAATAGTGGACCATTTGTAATTCTGTGCCCGGATTACGAACCCGAATTGAACGGAGAGATGGAGATAGCACAGAGAAGAGATTTTCAGTAGAGTTCTCCTCTCTATCGCCACAGAGTAAAGATTAACACTAGAAGTGTGACGTCCACATAAATTAGAATGGAAACAATTGTTCCATTAAGCCTAACCCCCCTGCGCTCCGTCTCACTTACATCACCTGAAATCGTACATATCCATCCCATTTGACATTCGTAAACGCAGTTTTGTAGGGAAATATAGGCCCCGAATTGAAAAATAATCACGAAACACGCCCACGATGCACCTCAAGAATTATTCTTTATTTTATGCCTCTGACCAAATCGATGGATAATGAGATTTTTACTTTTAGCGATTATTTTTTTTATTATTTGTAAAACGTTCGAGATGTGTCCAAAGTAAAATAAAAACCGTTTTTTACATACACAGGAAGCCCTGAGGAAAATAATTTTTCTCAGGACCTGTATCATCTTTAGGGATGCTGTATAAAGGGTTTTTTAAGGGAAGGAAGAAGAGAAAGATCTGGGAACGAAAAAGGTATGATGGGTGAATGTGTCAATGTGGGATCAGTGTGTCCAGGAGTGACGGTCGTATGAATCCATCCCTCCCACTGGGTGAAAGGGTTGAAATAATCCTGCTGAAAAGGTTAAAATGTCTCCTTCAACCAGTCTCTCCATATCCAGCCCGCCATACACTAGATGGGCAAATGCAGCCGCCAAAACCTAGACAATTCTCTCCCCATGAACACGGGCACCTCTGCTAAGCCACCAAACGTAATAAAGCATTTGCGGTGACCTATGGCAGAGGTGTTGGTTGTTCAATAAATTGTTCCCGGGCCGGCGGTATCCATACCCGCCTCCCAAATTGCGAATTGTCTGAAAAGAATATAAATTAGACATTGATGACATTTATTTATGTTATTTAACTGGACATTTGTACACTTTACACTCTAAATCTATAGATCTGAGAAGGAAAAAGGTATGAATGGGTGGGTAAGGAATCTGTGGTTAATGTGTCCAGGTGTGAAGGACGTATGAATCCATCCCTCCCACTGCGGTACATGGCCACGTTCTGAATGTCCCGCTAGAGAGGTCAAAAGATCTACCTCAATAAGTCTCATCCGGCCCGCCATGCAGTAGGTGGACAAACGCATGTGCCGCCACCCGAAAACCGTGAACCTGGCCACCCCTGCCAAGTCACCAAACGTAGCGAACAACTTAGGATGACGTGTGACAAGTAAACACTAAAATTAAAATTAAAAAAAATTAAAACTAAAGTTAAAAATTTAAAATAATAAATAAATAAAGTGTACTATTGTGTAGAGAAATAGTCTGATTTCAGGTGGTAGTTCGTAAAAAATAACTCTAAAAGCTTTTTGTAAATTTTGAAAGCGCTTGTCATTCTGCCTGTATGCCGTAATGCACACTGCACACGTATGACGTACTCCATCCGTCGTGTGATTGCCGGACGAGCTTTGCCGAGAGCTTTTGCAGCCGACAAAGGCGCAATTAAATCAACACCGGCCACTCCACAGTACAGTGCTGGGCACACAAATTACACCACGGCAAATACGTAGCGTGAGATTATTGTATACACGCTCTTATACTCCGACAATCAATGTATCGTACTGTACTGTGACAATCGATATTGGGATTGTAACTACTCAAGCTTGGCGTGTTGGCATAATATATAATTATAGAATATAGTATTATAATTATGTGTATTATGCTAAAATGTCAATCTTAGTTATTACGCCAATATATGCACAGGGTGTGAAGGGACGTATTTAACTCAATTTAAGCCATGCGAAATAATGCAAAATCAAACAAAATCATGTATTTTCATTATTTATTTATTTATTTAAGGAACATTAACAGTCTTAGTAATACAATAAACATAAGAGGATGATAAAAAACAGACCAATTATTAATGTTCACAGATAGGTATTTAGAAACAAGACTAACTGAATATAAACTAGAATATTAAAAAAAATAATAAGAGTACAAATGTGAATTCAACAAATGGTAAACTAATACACAACATTAAAATAAGTGTGATTATAACTGAAATAGACTGCAAAATAGGGATTTGGGTTGGGAAGGGTAAGGAGAGGAGAAGGATAAGGGAAAGTTGCCACGCAAGTAATATAAAAATATTAGATACAATTAATTCATGTGTTATTCGCACCTAGAATGTTATACAGTGAAGTTCTGTAGCGACAGTAACTAGCAGTAAATACGTCAGCACGTGTGTCTATATTTGCAAATTTGTTGTTATAGTAGTTACACGTCCTTTGTATAAATTCATTTTGATTGGAATTGGTGTTGCATCTATCAATATAGAAAAGGGTATTTTGTCTACTATATCGAATGGACGTGTGGAAATTTATTTTGTTTAGCAAATCCGGGCAGTCAACTTTTGAGTTAATAATTTTGTACAGGATGATAGATGTATAGATATTATTATATTATAGATGTTTCAATTAAATACTGCGTGTAGAAAATATCTTGGCCCTTAAAAAAATCGGTAATTTTTTTATAAGTCTTTTAATAAGCCTAGAAAGAAATAAAGTATTAGGTCTATCAAAAAACACTTTCAAGTGCAAACTCTCTTACATACCCCCCATAAACCCCTTTTTGGATATGGTTTTATTTTCTAACGTAGCAAATTCAGTTTCTTTTGTAATAATACCAAAAAATGATATTTACGCCCGAACTTCACAAAATAAAATAAAATACGCATTTTCGCGTTGTTATTTCACAATACGGCCGGCAGTCGACGAATTTGGATTTTCAAAGTGAACCTTATGCCGTCCACCCAAGGACTACTGACTTTCCACACCCATTTTGTATCAGTTCGGCCCCGGCCGGAGCGGGGAATAGATGTATAGGCTCCGCGTTGCTTGGTTCCGTGAAATCAATTTTAAATTTTTTGTTATAACAATAAACAATGCGTAAAAAAGTAGTTAATACTTTTTACAGGCCTTCATGAAATCAACCTGTAAAAAAAATTCTCAATTACCTTTTCCAACCTTTCCAAAAGCTTTTTCTTAAGTATTTGTTAAACTCCTCCCAAAAGGGGCGTGAATTCCGATTTAGATTTTTTCATGGACTATTGGATTACCTTAACCAGTGATTCCTGACATTATTTGGGGTTAAAAATGTAAATGAAATTCTGGTCACCGATGACTTTTTTAATGTTATTTTTTTTTTAAATTAAAAACAACGAAATCAGTAGGTGTTGGATCAGTGGGGTCGGGGTACAGGGTTGGGCCATTACTCGGCTGAATGATCAGTGATGACACGTGCAATAATTTTTTGCTTTTGTTATGTTTTGAAGAAAAAAAATCATGTCAACCGGGGACGAGAATTTCATTATTTAGAAATACTCTAAAAAATTAAAATAGTACCAATAAAACCAATTTGCATACAAATCGTTTTAAAAGTTTGTCGTACAAGATGGCTGCCAGCCAATTTCCCCTCACCCTAGATTTGGCTTCAATGTCATTCATACAAAATCGCACTAATGCTCTGTCCAGGGCTTTTTAGATTCATGGTCAAAATGCATTTGTTTAAAAACAACATTTAGCATGCAAAACCTTTTCAAAAGTTTGTCATACAAGATGGCTGCCAGCCAATTTACCCTCACCCTAGATTTGGCTTCAATGTTATTCATACAAAATCACACTAATGTGCTGTCCAAGGCTTTTTGTTCATGGTCTAAGTGTATTCTTCAAAAAACAATTTAAAATGACGTCCACGCGGCAAAAAAACATTATTTGGAATATTCCGTGAGAGGATTAAACAATATGAAAAAAATAATTTTAAATAGCCCTTAACTCTAACCTAACGTAATCTGTTTAACCAATTTTTTATATATTTTTTTTTCATCACTCTTAATGACTTTTCTGAGGTGATTTGTCTAGTTTGTATACTAAACGTCTCGTGATTACGTTCAAACCAGGCAATTTTAATGATTTTTTTATGGTCCTAACTTCTATAAGAAGTAACTTAGCAAAAAAATCAGAGTGTGCAATTCACACGCGGTAGAAGTGAAACCTTCTCAAAGCTAATGTAGACGAGAGTGGAGAGGCTACAAAGCACCGCACAAAGAGGAGACCGATTATTCTCATTCTCTCGCAGGCTAAATCCTATAGATGTGTGTTTGTCTCTTTTTTATGTCACTTTTTTTCGATTCGTCGAGTTTCAAATCATAACGGTAAGAAGTTTTCAGATCAAAAATCAAAACGTACCGACATACTACTGGTCGATATCTATATTATGGTTCCATGCCAACTGAGAATAAAGTCCTTGAAAGTCATTAAAAGCAATAATTTTTTTTTTAAAATTATCCGATAACCCTAACCTAACGCAACCTATTCAACCAATTTTTTTATATATTTTTTTATCACTCTAAATAATGACTTATCTGAGATGGTTCTGAGTTGGTTTCATTCCGAGTTGTCCGGTCACCCTATATTATATTAAAAAAATATTTGCAATAGTTTCAAAATTCAGAGAGAGAATTGGGGAATATGTTCGTATGGACATAACGCCGTCGGCTTCCAATTAACAATTTGGGCAAACCTGTGTTTCATCCTTCCGCGTTCAGCTTTCAGCGTTCAGCGTTCAGCGTTCAGCGTTCAGTATTCCTCGTTACTGTGGATAACGAACCGTTATGAATCGTTATGCATCGTTAACATCGTTATTATTAACCTGTGCAGCGTTACAAACAGGGCTAGGGTTTATCTAACTCGTTAATAAAGCTTCCCACCGATGGTCAAGTCGTAATCGGGTTATTTGTAGTTATCGATTGATGGTGTATTTCAGCAGTTGACACGGTTTACAAACACTACTTATTTACGAATATGAACATCGTAAATCAAGGTAATCTACGTTGTTTGTTTGTTTCTACGTCGACTCGAAATGGATGAATGGTTTTCACGAGAATTCTCTTTCATGTTAGCTGTATATGAAGCGCGTGTTTGTGAATTTTCCGTAGGTAAATAAGTCTTTTTCGGAAATAAGTCGTATCCGAATGGGAGAAATCTAAAAGCTTGAAGGACGGTTGTAAGAGTAATTAATAAAGTTAAAAATTGTGGTGTACGTACTTTTGTTTCCTCTAATAACCTGATTGGGAGTTTCTATATTATTTCCTCTGGATTACGAGTCTTATTATCGTCTTATTTACAATGAATGTCTAACAGGACTCAATGTCTGTTCTAAATGATGTTCTGTGATAATCTGGAGCTAGGAAAATGCTCGCTGTAGATCGGATGATCGGCTGTCTTCGTAGCCATTCGGGAATGAGATCCAAAAGTCCTATCTATAAAGTTGTCTTTATCTTGTACTATTACCAATGGCATCTATAGAGACACCATACAACTACATAAACTTACTACATCTGTTGAAAGACATTAAAAGTATATACATACATATTCAAATACACGACATCACATACAGAAATTTAGATGATTTGGACATTGCAAAGTTTGATAATTTATGTAAATTATTATTATTTAATTTATTGGAATTATGTAGTCATAGAAGAAGAAGTAGATACAAAACATGAAACGCAACAAGGCACACTGGAGGTTATCCACCACTTACCCGCCCTGGCATAAGTAACTGATGGTTACTCCTCAACGCAACAAGGCTCTCGCAAGGACTCTAATTTTTTCGAAAGAACGAAGCTACATTTAGTTTTGAACAAATCTAGACCTCCAATGTCCCTGCAAACAGTGTTAGTAAGCAGTATGCAAGTGCTTACATAATAAACTTGATACAATAGTGTTAGTATTCATATATAAGGACATGGAAAGATGATAAAATACAAGACGAAGGACGCTCGCGGGGGATTGTATCTTGCGTATGCTGCAAGCACCTGCAAGAAAGGGAAGAGACAAACATGTTCAGATTAAAAAATATGGCTCAGCAGTCTGAAAGGGTTCCCTCTCTCGTCGTCTGGCAGTACCAGCAAGAATGTTTGTGGCAGTCGGTCAAACCTTAACGAGACAGGGCTTTCGCGCCCCTTAGCCAGTTCCTCGGTTGTGCCTTGAAGTAAGTAACTGGAAAATAGGGACAAAATGCCCAAAGACCCTAAGGACTGAAGCGTCGAGTGAAACAACAAGGCACAGAAAAAAGTTGACGATAATTTTCCTAATTCTAAAATTGCGACATGGGATCGACAACCACAACATTCAGGAAAAAATCAAATTCGTCCGTTTTTTACTTTTTGCAGATGACATTAAACTCTTCTTGAGAATAAGATCCTTAGAAGACTGTAGAAAACTCCAGGAAGATATAAACGCAATTATCGACTGGAGTATCGATAATAAACTCGACTTCAACTTCCAAAAATGTTCAGTTATGTGCTTTACGAGGTCACAAAAGACCATATATTTTAATTATAAAATGATAGACACGTCATTGAAACACATGGTGACTTGCAAGGACTTAGGAATTGTGTATGACGCTCGCTTAACATTTCACGCTCACATTGAAAAGATCTGTAAATCAGCGATAAAGATGCTGGGTTTTGTCATACACAATTCTAAGGATTTGACCAACCTTACAGTAGTAAGGCTGCTTTACTTCAGCTTAGTGCGTAGCATTCTCGAGAGTGGATCTCAGATATGGGGACCTGAGGACATCGTCTATGTACTGATGGTTGAGAAAATACAAAAAAAAAATTTACGATACCTCTATATGAGAGAGTTCGGTTTTTACCCATGGCTGTTTCCAACAGCATTTATCTCGGGAATGCTGGGTATCTGTAGCCTTAGTTCCAGAAGAGATGTAGCATTACTGCTGGTGGCATATAAGCTTCTAAATGGTTTTATATCGGTACCAGATATTCTGGCTGAAATAGGATTCTATGTCCCGGATAATTTCACGCGAGGTCGCCATCACAGGCTTTTGATTCTTCCCAGGTGCAGAACTAACTTACCAATGGTGATGCCCCTGGGAAGACTTACTAGGTTAATTAACTGCCTTGCAGAAAATGTGGATATTTTCCACATTTCCTGCAATGATTTTAAGCATGAAATAACACTTATTAAATAAATGTTTTAACTGTAAACGTAATGATTTTGTATCTTGTATAACCGTTTTTGCAATATATTGGTGTAATGCTGTTTTTGCTAATAAATAAATATAAATAAATAAATAAATGAAGTCAAGAAATCAGGACTCAATTGTTGTTAAGGGCGTTGTCCTTGTAAGACAGAGATCCTGGGTTAGATTCCTAGTTGCGCCCGTGCCTTTTTATTTTCAGCGTCTTGTTATGCTTCATGATTCGTTTGGATTAATTCTTCTTAAATTATCAGATTATTCTCACTCAATTGTGACAATTTAGAAAGAACCCGGAGGCTAAGAAAACGAAACATGACATGGAAAACATAAAAAAGTAAATTTTATTTTCACATCGTCCTGATGAAATACCACCACTCACAATAGAAATGTTACGTGAAATGGCTTTGGACCAGATCTGGATAGCCAACACTATCCAAAACCTTCGTAATGATTTTCTGATAAAATAATGTTCGGCCTGCCACGCAGTTAGTGGGCATGCGCGTCCGCCGCCAAGACCTGGACAAAACTCACTCCCATGAAAATCGCTCCATTCATTCTGGGGCTTGATTCTCCAATCGAGGCCTCTCGCAGTCGCCGTCAAAAGTACATACTACATTTTTCGCCTTTTTTTTTTTTTTTTACATTAACTCCACACAGGAGGCTCTGAGGAAAATAATTTCCCTCAAGGCCTATGTCATCTTTGAAGATGCTGTGTGGAGGGTGTTTTTGAGGAGAGGAAGGAGTGAACATGGGTCTTGAAGAGACCCATGTTGTAGGAGGGAGGAAACACAGAGGCCGGCAAATCGTTCCACAGCCGAGCTGTTGAACTCAAGAACGAGTCGTAGAAACGACCCGTTCTCATGTGACTAATGTCAATCGTGTACAAATGTTGAGCGCGCGTTTGGCGTGTTTCCCGACTACGCACCGGTGCCGAGGGGATCAATGTTAGTTCCTCTTTATGTATGTTGTCAGTCTCGTCGAGGGAACATACTCAGGACGGGTTGTTTCAAAAATTCTGAACTAAAACTGAAATCAAATATTTGAAGTTAATTTTCACGTTCTGTTTAAGTTCTGATTTCATATAATTATAGGTCAGTTCTTCATAAAACTGAAATAATCACAGACCTTGAATAGAACTTGCACAGAACGTGAAACTTAATTTCAAATATTGGATGAATTGTTCCATTTTTTTAAACAACGGGGCCTTAGACGTCAAACTTCAACATGAACAACAACGAGTGGGTCGAATCATTCGACACCGACAAAACTGTTAAAATCTAGTAGGTACATTGTATCCTCGCCCAAGAATTTTCCCGCATGCTTTTTGAATGACAGGAAAGGTTTATTTATAGAAAGTTGTTTTAAGATTCCATATACATAATAGTTGATTTTCCTGCAATATTGGCTGCAATACATAATGTAGAGCAAACTAACGCTGTTGCTTTGAGACAAAAAAGTACGTTTCGCCGGAGGGTACCTAGATAGTTTTCACATGAAAATAACTTCAAAATTAATTTCTAGTAAAGTCGCTTTCCAGATGCCAGAAGCTTTACATTTCTTTTCCGCGGGTTTGCCAGCTAGTTTTCGGTTTTTCAGCTGATTTTGATTTTGTATAAAATATCCGCCCGCCATTTATAAGAAAAGTGAGCATAATTTCAAATTCACACCACGGAAACATCAAAAACATTGAAAACATAGACGATATTCACAGGGCTGCCAATATAATAATCTCTTCAACCCTTCGACATTCAAGAATACGTATAAATGAAGGCGACCGGACAACTCAGAATGAAACTAACTTCGAACCACCACAGAAAAGTCATTAAGAGTGATGAAAAAAATGGGTTAAATAGGTTACGTTAAGTTAGGGTTAAAGGCTATTTTAAAAGTATTTTTTCATAGCTTTTAATAACTTTTTAAAGAGGTTTTGTGTTGACTTTATTCTCAGTTGGCATGGAACCATAAATGAAACATTCGAAATAGTTCGTCGAGACGACGGGTAATTTTTCGTTCACAGATGGCGCATGACGAATAACTTTTGATCGCTATTAGAGAATCGAGCTTCTGTACAATTATTTTTGTTCCAACGAAACAATCATACATATTTTACCTTAGCTCCCTTTGTACGTAATATACACCAACCATGTATGCATAAGAAACACAATTCATTCCCCTTACCTCTGAGTCGACTCGGTGCCCCACAGGTGTTTGGAGATTACTACGTTTGCACCGCGGCGGGGGTTATGGTGGCTAACGTGATTGATTAAACCAGCCCTCTTCAGTAATTCGGTCCCCCTTAGTGCTAGCTAAAATCCCAAATGGCCGCAATGCGCCGTCTGACGCTATTATCGTAATAACTTGCTTGTTTTTAGCAAAATTATATTTTCGTCGTATATTGTGTCGTCTTACCAAATAATGCTTTTTACATTTAAATTTTTTTACATTTCTAACGTGTACAGTTTTCCCAGGATAGCTATTTATATTCAGAGAAATGTTTTTTTCTCTCTCTTAATCTATATAAAAGTGAAAGTTTCTTTGTTTGTCCCTTATGCGGTCCTAAGCCATTCAACCGATTGCGATGAAATTTTTGTGATTTATTGTACGTAAGTCCGCAAAAGCTTCTATATATTTAAATCGATCAAGATGCATCTAGTAAAAACATGTGGAACATCGTTAAACAAATTTCCAAAACTAAACATAAAATTGACTTTAGTATTAACGAACTTCTGATTGGAAATACAGCCACCACCAATTCGGGCAGAATTGCTTGCAACATTAACCAACACTTTACGACGTTTAGTTCTAACCTTGCGAAAAACATCCTAAGTGTCATCAAGGAAACTGAAAATTCATTGGCATCTGCAATAGAACCAAAACAAGATTATTTTTCAATTAAATTCTCACCTGCGACAAGTGAAGAGGTTTTAAAAATATTGACGATCTTAACAATACACACTTGAAAGGTCCAGACGGTCTTAACACTCATATACGACAAATCATTAAACACAATATTGCATCACCTGTATCGAACATTTTCAATCAAAGATTTTCTTCGGGGGTTTTCCCGACTATCTTAAAAAGTCTTTAGTTGTACCAATCTACAAAAGTGAACCCAAAAACCAAGGGGACAATTATAGACCAATATTCCTGTTGAGTGCTATCTCAAAAATTATACAAATAAAATTAAAAAAATCTTTAAAAATAGATTAAGTAACTATGCAGAGAGCCTAAAACTTGCAAATATCAGTTCGGCTTTCAGCCGGGAAAGGAATGGCGACGCTATAGCGCAACTTACAGAATATGTTTCTGGAAATATTGATCGCGGAAAGAAGTGTTCTTAGACTTTGCCAAAGCTCTTGATACAATTTCTCATAAACTACTCCTCAAAAGATTAACAAATGTTGGTAAAGTAGGTATGCCCTACGAATGGTTAAAGAGTTACTTAACGGGCAGAAGCCACCAACTCAAAATGGGTAAAACGGTGAGTAACTCACTAGACACTAACTTTGGGGTACAACAGGGAAGCACATTGGGACCTCTTCTATTTATAATTTACATCAATGAGTTATGCGAGCTAAAAGTAGGCGGAAAAATATTATATCACTAAAATACTGGTACATCGTAACATTAGAAACTAGGAAAAAATATTTAAATACTCATTTTGGCAGTTAAATAAAATATAAACAAATATATTTCTTTACATTAACTCCACACAAGAGGATCTGAGAGAAATTGTTTTCCTGTCTGTCTCTGTCATCTTTGTGAATGCTGTGTGGAGAGTTTTTTAGAGGGGAGGAAGAAGTGAACATAGTCTTGAAGAGACCATGTAGGAGGGAGGAAACACAGAGGCTGGCAATTTGTTCCACAGCCGAGCTGTTGAACTCCGCGACCCATTCTCATGTGACAAATATCAACCGTGTGCATATGTTTCCCGACAATGCACCAGTGCCAAGGCGATCAATAAACTTTTGCATAGAAACACAGAATTCATTAAAACATCCCAAGTACACAAACGCTTTACACCACAACACGATAACATACATTTGAATACCATCCACACTAACTACGGTAAACAATCCATTGATTACGAGGGGGGCAACTTATATAATTATACTCCCAAACGAATTAAAAACCAAAAAAAGCTAGCAAATTTAAAAAAAATATATATATTTTTGATGAACAAAGTAATGAAATAGAATAGCGCTGTATTGTAATAATTAGTTTATTTTAATGTGTTTAATTATTTATAGTTAGATGAGTGAACAAAAAAATGAACCTAGTTCCTCGGAGCATCTTCCATTGAAATACCGTTGCTGCAATATAACAAATCGTTTATGTATTTTTTATTAAACTTAAAAAGTCTTATAGAGGTTTCTACAAAATAAGCATAAAAATAATATGACTCAATAACATAATATTATTTAATTAAATGAAGGCATTATGAGCGAAACTCAATCGAAAATCTAGATGGTGTCTGGATAAATTATTATCCATTTTATTTAATGTGCGACATCTATTGACTCTTCTGCAAGTCTGGGATGAATATTATTATTTATTATTTTAACTTTATGAGTAAAACCTCAAACTGTAATATTTAATTAAATGAAGACATTATATAATAAGATAGGATAAGAGCGCCCAACTCGGAAAGTAGGGAGGTCCTGGGTTCGAGTCCCAGAGGTGCCAATATCTTTTTCTGATTTTTCTGTTTTCAGATTTTCGATTGAGTTTCGCTCATAATGTCTTCATTTAATTAAATATTACAGTTTGAGGTTTTACTCATAAAGTTAAAATAATAAATAATAACATAATATTACGTAAGTCAAATCTTCAAAAGAAATGTAAATCATTTCGTATCAGTTATGTGTGTAAATTCCTGCAGTCAAGCAGATTCTGTTTTAAGTTCCCGCCTTCCGAATTTCTACAGATTTATAATATATTTCCCTTGAACACTTAAAATTTTTAAACACTTTAAAAATAAATATTTATTTGACGATAATATCTGTACATTTGCCGTGCCGAAACGGTAATTATGAGAAATTTCCTCGATTGGAAAAAAACACATTGTATGCATCGAAAATTATTAAAAAGCAATTTTGTTCTGTTATTTAACATGTAATGGTTATGAATAAAATCAAGGAATGGGACCCTTACAGTAACAGCCTTTAACATTATAAACTATAACATTGACAGCCCATACATACTCTTGGAATGCTATAAGTTCGTACTGAACAACTACTGCCAGGGTCGTCATAACGACTTGCTCTGTATTCCGCACCGCAGAACAGACGATCTGGCCCAGCATAGCATGACAAGAGGTATGGGGCTGCTAAATGAAATCTCTAGGTGTCATGACATTTTCAACATTGACCTTGAAGGTTTCAAGAGTCATTTTAGGCAAGAACTCTAAAATATAAATTATTGTTAAGCTTTTCGTTTAAAGTTTTATATTATGTTTCATGTTTATTGTAATAGGATAATATTAATCTGTAATGCACAAAAAAAAATGTATCTTTAAATGCTACTTTAGACATTTGTCGCGAGATTTTCGTTCTACATATTTTAAATTTCTTTTATCAAATATTTTCGCTTACTCGCTTTCATTATTACAATCGTATTTTTAAGGGTCCACTATCCGAATTTCGACCGATTTCTTACATATCTCCCTTAAACATTTGAGGTTTTTAAGCGCTTAAAAAAATATATGTTATTTTTTAAGATAATATCTAGATACGTTCCACGCCGAAACGCAAATTATATGAGATTCCCTCGATAGAAAAAAATCGCAAAGTATGCTCCGAAAATTTTTATTTTCAAGCCTGTCTCTATTATTTAACAAGTTATATGTATGAAAAAATTCACAGTGTTTCTTTGAACGTTGTTTTAGACAACCCCCACGAGATTTTTGCTCTATTTTAAACGAGTCATGCTTTGTTAAGCATTTTCACAATTTTCGCTCCAATTTTATCATTGAAAATATAAGCGCGCTCTGTCCAACATTCGTAATTACATATCTCTCCATCTTCTTCTTTTTGAGCCGGGAAGCGTCGCGTTAACATAATATCTTTTCTTTTAGCACGATTACCAAGGAGCCGTAATGCAGCTTTCCAGAAATTGCGGAAACAAGCTATTTATTTGAGTTCTTTGTTAGGTATCTACTGTCTAATGACTGTAGTTAGTAGGAATTGGTGCCATGCTTTGCCTCCTGGTTGTTCTAAACACGCGGTCAACTTCACTTTATCAAAGCGAGGGTCTGTTGCAATTTATACTGAAACAGTATTGTATTATTCTGAAACGTTTGTTATGCAGGTCAAAATCAGGTATTAGTCATAATCGATTTTTAAAGTTTTTTTTAATGTTACACGTCACAATAGCTCAGCCGACTAACGTGTAAAGTTAAGGTGTGGATACATGATCTTTATTCAATCATTTTTTATAAACCAAAAAATAAATAAAAGATGCCTGTAAAAACTGCTTTCAAGTTCAAAATCTCTACTTACGAACCTTCTGCCGGTTGTATGGCATGACAAACGAAGTTCTTTGGAAAAATATCATAAAACATTTAAGTATTTTGTGCCTGAACTTCGCAAAATAAAACAAAACAAGATCTAATTTTTTTTTTGCGTAAATCAAAACAGCCTCGTAAATCTGCATGAGGAGTTTTATTACGAATTATAGTTAGCGGTCTGATTCCAAATTAATGCTAGATGAGGTGGTGATCGCCTCAAGGAATTAGATATAATGAATGTTAAGCGAAGAATTTTCTAAGACATTTTAATTTTCATTTACAAATTTATTTAATAAAATAATTCTAACATACTTTAGAGATGGATTACGGAACAATAAAGATTTCCACACACACCAAACCAGACCAAAAAATGAACAAAACAAAAACACTGTATAAAGGAATCCAAATGTATAGTTTAGTCCGTAGTGAAATGAACCAAGTTTAAGAAAATTGAAAGAAAAACCAAGAAAAAATTATACTATGTTCATTGTTTATATTAGACCACATAAAGTAGATCTATTTAATAAATAATTAAATAAATAGGTCAACATTTTTAACCGTTTCGAAATCATTAGCAGTTCTCTTTGACGATTGTGAAAAAAGCATTTTCGACGCTGAATGGTTAATTGATTAAAATGATAAAATTGCCTTTGACAAAATCATTTTGAGCGGTGCCTATCGAAATGGAGCACTCAAATTGTATTATTTCAGGAAATATATCAGAATATGACTACATCACAAAATAGAACACAGAGTACAATAAAAATGGCAAATTCAAAGCAATTTCCACAAGAATGCCTTCAAATTTTTTTTATTTTTTTTTATTTAAACCCATTTTTTATATTAACTCCACACAGGAGATCAGGAAAATAATTTCTAATTAAATAAAGACATTTTGAGCGAAGCTCAATCGAAAATCTGGAAACAGAAAAATCAGAAAAATATATTTGCACCTCTGGGACTCGAACCCAGGACCTCTCTCTTTCCGGGCGAGTGCTCTTGACCACTGAGCTAAGGTGTCGATTTCCAATTCGGTCACTTTTAACTGTACCATACTTCGACTAAGAACCACCCATATTATCTGCATTTTCTTAATGCATACTTTTATTGGCTGCCATCTTTATGTATGATTGCAAGATTCAAACCCGAACTAAATGCAATCTAGATGGTGTCTGGACATAATCTGCCCTCGGACCTAGGTCATCTTTGAATACGCTCAGGGCCTATATCGTCTGAGATGATGCATGGAGGGTCTTTTTGAGGAGAGGAAGGAGTGAACATGGGTCTTGAAGAGACCAAAGGGAGGAAACACAGGCCGACAATCGTTCCACAGCCGAGCTGTTGAGCTCAATAACGAGTCGAAGAAATTTGTTGAATTTGGAGGTTGGAATTTGGAAATAAATTTGTTGAACGCTGGTCTGGAGCCCCAACATACCTGAAATAAACTAAAAAAAACGTAGAAACGGGCGGTCCGTTTGATTAGATTAGTTGACTACAATCTTTAGAGCACAGTTTCTACCGGCATTATAATGGATGATGCTTCGAGGAACACCCTTCGGGACCGGTGCTTGGTTGGGAAACACGTCAAAAGCGGCTGTGGAACGATTTGCCGGCTTCTAGAAAGTGGGTCTCATGTTCACTCCTTCTCCTCCTCAAAAAGATCCTCCACACAGCATCCCCCCAGATGACATAAGTCTTGAAGAAAATAATTTTCTTCAGGGCCTCCTTATGTGGAATTAGTGTTAAATACTTTTATTTCGTTATTGATAAAGATTTATAAGTAATTAAAATGTAATTTTTAATTGTCGGAAACCCGAGCGTTATAGAGATAAAATGATTTAAAAAATGCATGTATGTTACCCGCCTCACTAGACGATGTCTGTTCTGAGACGGGTAAATATGTACTTATTTTGTGTTCTGGTTGTATAAGACACGCTTGGGGTGAAATTACACAACCATGGCACTTTTAAATTGGACTCGTATTAGACGGTTTTAATGACATACTGCACATGATGCTATAATTAAATTAGTATTTTTCTCAAATATTTGGAAAGCATGACAGAAACTTCTGCTTTCTGTGACCAATAAAGTATAAGCGACCAAAAGTTGTTTGCATGTAGCAAGTGCTTGCTTTAGTTTCTAGCGGGAAGTGGTCATATAACTCTGCCTCTTTCTAGCATAAGAAGCTCTCACGCACATGGCCGCGTGCATCGGTGCACAGTATATTGATAATACACAACGACAGCAAATTACTTGTATAATACATATCTGGTCACAATGCAGCTACTTCTATAATAAATATCTGGTCACAATGTAGAATGACATAAAAGTTAAAAGCGCGTTGCGCGTCGTGGGTTTCCACATGGACAATGCAGGATATTGAGAATGAAATAATAAAATCTGTCAATGACGTCAATAGTCCTTTGTGTCATTCGTTGACGATGTAAAATAACAATTGGTACCTAATAATAATTATTGGCATTGAGTCAATAACGAAATTGCAGTAATCCTTTATAGATTTTTCATGAAAATAATTTCCTTCAAGCCTATGTCATATTTGAAGGGACATGTATGGAGGGTCTTTTTGATGAACGGCAGGAGTGAAGTTGAAGAGACCCATGTTATAGGAGGTAGGAAACACAGAGGTCTGCATGCCGTTCCACAGCCGAGCTGTTGAACTCAAACACTGCCGGCGTAGTCCAGCGGTAAGGCTCTTGACTCGCATTCCGAAGGTCGTGGGATCGAATCCCGGCGTGGCAGATAAATTTTATTTCATTAATTTGTTTTATTTCACAATTTATTCATTTAAAATAATATACAGTATATTTGCGGCATGTTCCAGAGTGGAAGATACTCTCAGTATCGCCCTGGTGTAAGACCATCATTCAGAATTGAAAAGTTGCTTGAAATGGCTAGATGTGTGCCTACCTATAGCTTCTTCTTCCGGTGAGGTTTCATCAATACAATAAATGTTTTTCATCAATCACTAAAACGAACCACAAAAGGAGTCTCATAAAATCCATTGTAATGATCCACAACATTGTTGATACCGGCTGTTACAACGTCGACAAGAGTTCACTATCCCTATTTCATAAACACATTACGCTCAGACAATGGCGAAGAAATCGACTACACTAGGTTGGCCATCGCAGCAACGTAATTTGCCCTTTGCGTCTGATTTTTAAATGTACAATTGCCGTCGTCAATTTATTTTTATATGATTTCATCGACTAAAACAAGTCGCACACGTTGTATTGCACTAATAGACATGAATGTTACTAGACGAGAACAGACAGGAGAGGGGTACAAACCAACTATAGCGGGACACGAAGGGGGGAAGATGACTGTGATTCGTCAATAAATCAATCTGACAGTATACAGGCATCTCGCATTATAATACCACCATTTAGTTCTTAAAAGTAAAATCTTCTTTGAATGAATAGACCTTTTTGCATGGCAGCGCGAATTGCTCGCCACGTTATGAACAAATTTGCGAAGTCTCAAATACGGCAAAATAAAGTTCACCTGTTTTCAGAGTCGAATATTTTGTTGGCATATTTTACTTTAACAAATGTTTCATAATTTACTTACCCCATTAAACAGCGATGAGAACACTTGAGAAATGCCTACATTCGTTATGGTGATAGATGTGTTCCTAAAACTGATCATATTATATGATCTAAATAAGCTTAAAATAAAGTAAAATAATGCTTACCTACGGAATGTAATTCGACAATTGGGTTTGTTCTCTTTTCACTTTAATTTTTAAACGTTTTCATAGAACAAGCCACCATTTTTGCCGTGTTATTTCGTAAAATGTGCCGATGAGAGCTCGATGCTGGTTCGCACAAGAATGATGATGTCACATTTTTTGATTCGCTCGAGGCCATTCGCGAGCCCAGCCGGCTCCAAATGGAACCGGTGTGGGTAGGGGGAAATAATAAGCTTTTATCACTTAGGGCAGGTGTAATAATATTCATATGTCTATGATTGCACTAAACTTTCTCAGTCAGGGTCTTTGAGGTTAAAACAAAATTATTATAAAAAAATAATAAAATTTTAAACTTTCACAGGAAGCCATCACTCTGTGGTGTGACCTAATAATTGTAATATGAACGATTTTTATTTTTTTGTTCGAAGACCATTTGATTTGGATACATAAACCAACCGGTGTCGGTTCAGCCCGAACCTTCTTCAGAAGGGCTATTCTCTATCTTTTGCGAGATCGAGATAGATCTCAGGCGAGACCTACTTCTGATTTTCTACGTCTGTTATTTACTTTTTTTATGGGCCGATGTCAGAATTTCAGCTGTGAGCTGTCACGTATTGAGTTTAGGTTTAGCCTACAAATTTTATAGTTCAATTTTTATAGTTCCATTTTCTACTCTTAATTGACAAAAGTAGTGAGTGATTTAGAGAAGGACCTATCTACCGAATTCCGTATAATGAACATACTAAACTAATATTGCTGAAATACTGTCTGTAAACCGGATGAGCGGGTTTCCAGCGATACCGAGTTTCTTCGGCTTTCGGGTTCGGCTTTCAGGTTTGGCGTCGGCTTCAGCGTCGCGGCGCGTGACGGCGGCGTCGCTCGGAGTAGTTTACAACGCGAGTTGACGTCGTTAAAATATCAAGCGACTAGAATGCAAAAGGAAATTAATGGAAACGCTCTATCATATTGCTATCGTGTTGCCAACCTTGTGCCAAAATTATATGACTTTGGCGACATTTTGGTATTACCTACAATTGGCAATCTCCGTGACTGTGTATTATTACAAACATTTTACACTCTCCGTGATGCGTAGTATGGGTGCGTTGACAAAGTACGTCACGTCGTATGGATGTGATGACAAATTCCATCACATCGTAGTACAGGTGATGCGTTGACAAACTCGTAGTATGGATACATTAACAAATTTCGTCACATCTTATGGATCAGTTGACAAACTCCGTCACATCGTAGTAAGGGTGCGTTGGAAAACTCCAGCACATCTTACGGATATTCTATGCGTTGATAAACTCCATCAGTATGAGTGTGTTGAGAAACTCCGTCCATCGTGCCATTAACGCTAAATAACAAATTCCATCACTTCGTTCCATCATTTAACCTATTTGAATTATGATGTACGTCAACAACCACCAAATCACAATAAATAACCTCCTTTCACCGACCCCCATTGTATCATAAATACATTCTTCGTAATACGTACTCGTATCATAAAGAGCTTGCATTGACAAACTTCGTCATATTTATTAATACTGTTACCTACTCCCCTTGACAGTCCCCCGAGGCGCGGCAGTAGGAATCATGACTCGGAAGTTTCAAATTTGACTCGGGTTGTGTAAGTGCAAAAACATGTCAAGAATTTTTCTGCGCAAAAAATAATAACGTAATGTAGCTTATTTATACATGGTCTGGGTTTTGCGATGTGTTCGCCTTCAGTTGCTGGATTGAGTTTTGATTGTTTATATGTATTTAATTTTTTATACCACCTACTGGAAAACTGTGTCATAATATTTTATGAATGTTCCCGATCATAATTAAATTTTTTCGCCGATTTTGAAAGCAAATTTCAACACTTTGAAATTACTTGCATTTAGTTACGATTTGCTTCGCCATTTGTTACTCTTGCGGAACTCGAGACTGAATTACAAAACATTATATGACACGTGCGCTTTTTTATTTGAATACCGCACAAGTGTCCCAACTTCTCCCGTCTGAATTCAGTGAGGCTCTGGCATCCTCAATGGGGTTATGTTGTGAGGCTGAAGGTAAGGGCACGTTCCAGAGTGGAAGATACTCTCAGTATCGCCCCGGTGTAAGACCGCCATTCAGAATTGAAACGTTGCTTGAAATGGCTTTAGCCGTGTTTGGTGACCAGATCTGAATAGCCAGGTACTTTCCCCCCACTTTCCTCTTCCCCATCACCATCCCCTCCCCACTACCCACAGCCTCGCAACACATCCCGATTGGGATTTTTTTTTTTTTACATGAGCTCCACACAGGAGACCCTGAGGAACATAATTTCCCTCAGGGCCTATGTCATCTTTGGGGATGCTGTGTGGAGGGGTTTTTAAGGAAAAGAAGTAGAGGAGAGTTATGGGAAGGAAAAGGGTTTAAGGTATGGGTAGGAATCTGGGGTTCAGTGTGTCCTGGTCATCAGCCTCCAAGACCCAGACATACCTCACCCCGTGAATCCGGGCAATCCTGCTAAATTATCAAACGTAGTGAACCACTTGGGGTGACGTATGGTAGAGGTGTTGGTTATCCAATAAAGGTTCCCGGGGCGGCGGTACCCATTCCCGCCTCCCAAATTGAGATGAGAATGGGGATGCCATAGTCTCACTGCTGCCATAGACGGGAGCAGTTGGGACCCTTGTGCGGTATTCAAAGGGGGGAAGGAGATGGCAAAGTACCAAAAACGGCTAAGGCCATTTAAAGCAACGTTTCAATTTTGAATGGTGTCTTACACCAGGGCGATACTTAGAGTATCTTCCACCCCGGAACTTCCTGCAAATATATTGTATATTATTTTAAATGAATATGTTGTAAAATAACACAAATTAATCAAATAAAAATTATTTGCGCACGCTGAGATTCAAGCCCGACCTTCGGATTGCTATTCGAGAGTCTTACCCCTCGACCACGAAGGCCGTTAAGGCTTGTTTTCAAAGCACGTTATTGCTGTATAATTTTAGAAATAAAATATTTTGAACACTTGCATTTCTTAGAAACGTATCCGCGAAGAAAAACTGGAACGGATTCGTGCAGGATTTATTTATTGAAAGGCTTTCGGAAAGCCCTCCCGGATTTAGAATTCACTTGAACCAAATTTTGTAGCTTTTTTTATTTTATTTTATTTAAGAAAGAGATATTTTGGGGATTTGGGTAGATTCCTATTAATAAGGTTTTGCTTAATTTTCGTGGGATCAAAATGGTGTCATCGAAAATTATTATTAAGTGAAACTACTCACTTTCAAACATAGGTCTACATGAATACAGCTGAGCAGAGTTTGCAATTTTTCTTATGCATTTCTTTTGAATGATAAAAACATCTTTGGCGTTAACTGAATTTCCCCAAAAAATAATACCGTATTTTATTACTGATTCGATGTTTAATATTTTTCCTCAGTGTACCTAGAACGAAAGAAAAGCTACTGATTTTTGCTAATATTTTTGATACATGTTCTTTCCAGTTTATATTTGTATCTAGTTGTATTCCCAGCAGTGAATAAGTTTGTGAAGGTTCGATAATATTATTATTAAAGTTTATATTAATGTTGGTGGGTGAAGCCTGCACTGGATAAAATTTTAGAACTTCTGGACAAAATTTTAGAACTTGTGTTTTATCCGTGTTGAGTGACAGATTTTGTGATAAAATCCAGTTTGCTATGGATTGACAAGTCTCTTTAACATGTTTATCAAATTCATCAACGTCTTCATTACATTCAAACAATAAAGCAGTGTCATCAGCAAACATTGAATTTTCTGTGCCAGCAATGATTGGAAGTTCGTTTATATAGATAAGGAAGAGGAGAGGCCCAAGAATGCTTCCTTGTGGCACATCCTTGTTAATTGTTCTCCATTTGTAATCTACCATGTACCGCATCATTTTTTCGTTGATATTTGAAATTTGAACTTTCTGCTTACGATTTTTTAGGTATGATTCAAACCATTTTAATGCTAAACATCTTATACCCATTCAATTTTAATTAAAAGAAGCTTATGACCAACATTGCGCTCGCGGGCCGCACCAAAAAGCCTCGCGGACCGCATTTTCCACACCCCTCATTTACAGGAATGCTCATACTGCCTACTGATGTGACAGCGTGGTGTTGCGTGTTGGTTTGTTTCTTGAACGTGCCAATAAAAGCTGGATCAGTTTCCAAATCAAATGTCTCTTGCCAGTAAATCAAATAGGAACAGATCGACAATTCTTGCAGTTGGTGGAGTCGCTAGTTACGTATCTTTTATCTATCTTATAGATATATATTTAAATTAAGAAGAGCGTCTATGGCGGGAGATATAGCACGGGGGATTTATTCTGTTCGCAAATCTACATTTTCATTCCAAGATTGATAAAATTTTACACACGTCGCCTTCAAAACAAGAGAAAGGTACTGACTGGGTAGTGACTACATCTGATTTCGAAAAACTCTGCTCAAAATCCGGGCGACGCCGGGGACTAGCTAGTTTACAAATAAATCATTCGTAGTTTGCTTGATTTAGCTGACTATGAAGTGATTGATATTCAGGACAAGTTTAGATTGCTAAACCTTAAAATTGCCATATAACTTACTTTAAAATTGTGGTAAAATTACCCAATACCGCAGGACGAAATACGCAAACCAACTATTATTTTTTTGTTTATTTGCATATAATGTAGATGTTTGATTCCTTAATTTAATTGATAAATAAAACACTTGTGTTGCTAAGTTGTGTAACGAAGAAACGACATTTATGTTTATTATATCACTTTCTTTTTATGGTTTCTTCTAACAAACTGACACTTTACAATAAAATCATATAATAACAAAACAAGTGACAATTCTCAATCTAACCGACACCACAACAATACTTTTTCTTTACATCTCCCCCCCTCGGGAAAGAAAATTATTGCAAAATTTTCTCATCTTCGATGTCCTCTTCTTCCAATGTTTGAACTGGAATAAGTTTTGTGATGTGGAATAGGTTTGATTCTGGTTTTTTATGACCCGTATCTATCCTGTATATGGAGTTTGAAATTTTTTCAATTATCTCATATGGTCCAATTTTCAGTTCATCCAATTTCTTCCTGTTCAGCTTGTTTCCATTTTCCACAAACACCATATCCCCTACGTTAAACTCGAAGTGTTTTCGCTTTTTTTTTTTTTGATCTTATTGTATTTTCAAGTGCTATTTTCCTGTCTCTGATCCAGTCACTATTTGATTCTCGTTGTTTTAGTTCATTCGGTAAAATCGTGCTGTCCGTACCATATAAAAGGTAACTCGGTGCAAAGTTAGTGACTGAGTGAATAGTCTCATTATATTTTCTTGTACATTCTTGAGCTATTGCTGTCCAGGCTCTCTTTTGTTCTTTTTCATTTATTTTACATCTTATTTTGTTAACTAAAGTTTGATTCAGCCTCTCATGTAAACCATTTGAGAATGGTGCATTTACTGCTATGAAGATCATTGGTATCCGCTTGTCTTGTAAATATTTCTTGAATTCTTTTGAATTGATTCCCGGGTATTGATCGGTAAGTAGCATACCTATGTCTCCTGTTTCTGTTTTGTTAACTAGATTTACAAAATCGTTCGCAGTTTGAGTTTTTGAGGTAAGAACGAATGCATATCTTGTAAAGTGATCTACCAACAAATGCAGAAATTTTTTTGTTGATCTTGTACCTCCAAATCCTCCAATTGTGTCTATAGATACTATTTCAAAAGGTTTTGTTGCCGGGCCTAAATGAGACATAACGCCAAATTTGTCTTGTCCTCTTGATTTATTTTTAATACAAATTTCACAGGTTCTGCAAACTTTTATTATGTTTTTATTTAAATTTTTGGCTACGTAATGTGTGCTTATCATCTTTTGCATTTGTCCAATTCCAATATGGCAAAGGTTTTCATGTATTTTTTTTATGAGTTCCATACTAAACTCTTCTGAAAGAATAACTTTTTCTTTTTCTCTGATTTTTTTGAAGTATATATGGTGTTTCTCTATTAATTTGCTTTTTTTATTTTGTATTTCTTCATTTTTATTCTGATCTTTCAAAATATCTTCCACTTTAATCATGTTTACGACTTTCAATTGTTCATCCGTATTTTCATTTGATTCTAGAACTGGATTTCTGCTTAGACAGTCAGCTTCCAAATTTTGTTTTCCTGGAGCATATTTTATGTTAAAGTCATATTGTGAAAGATAATATGTTAAATCACCCAGCTCTTCATCAGTTCTAGATTTGAGGTTCATGTTTTCCAGTGGTTTGTGATCTGAATAAACTGTAAATGGTTTACCTATCAACCAGTATTGCCAGTATCTCACTGCTTCTTTTATAGCTAAGCATTCTAGGTAAATTGCTTTTTTCTTTTTCTGGGCTCCATTTAGTTTTTTCGAAAAGTAAGCTACTGGTTTTTCTTTTCCATCAGATTGTGTCTGTTTTAAAATAGCTCCAACACCTTCTAGAGAAGCATCCGTGTATATATTAATTGGCAAATCTTGATCAAAAATTTCCAGGATTGGTTGTGAGCATAGTAGATTTTTCATCGTTTCAAAAGCACTTTGGCATTTATCAGTCCAAATAAACTTTTGGTTTTTCCTTAGTAAATTATGCAAAGGATCTAGTATTATTGCACTCTTCGGAATGTACTCATGATAAAAATTGATTTTTCCTAGAAATTGTCTCACATTCTTCTGTGTTTTTGGAATAGGAAAATTCTTTATTGAAGTCAAATTATCCTTTACTGGCTTGACTGAATTATTCTGAATTATATGACCCAGATATTTTACCATGTCTGATGCAAATGTGCATTTTGTAAATTTTAATCTAAAACCTTCCATTTTGATTGCATTCAGCAGCTTCGTTAGATGATCAATGTGTTCAGCAAAAGTTTTTGAAAATATAAGAATGTCATCTATATAATTGACAACAAATTCGTTTAGTTTATATTTTCTCAATATATTGCTTAATATCCTCTGAAAAATTGCCGGAGAAGTCTTTAACCCAAAAGGCAGGCAGGTCCGTTGATAATGTCCCTCCTGTGTTACAAATCCTGTTTTTTTTTTGTCTTCAATCCGCAGCGGAATAGACCAAAAGGCTGAGTTTATATCCAGCGTTGAAAAAAATTTGCAATTTCTGGTCTTCGTCATTAGGTCTTCAATCAACGGAAATGGTTGAGCTTGAGGTACGACTATTTTATTTAAGTCTCTGAAATCTATGCATAATCTGGATCTTTTGTTTTCTTCTTTTTTAAATGCTAGAGTAACCGGTGCAGCAAATGGACTGTAGGACTCTTCAATCAGTTTATTGTCTAATAATTTTGCTATTTGCTCTTCTATTTCCTTTTTATCTTCTACGCTGCATCTGTAAGGCCTCTTACTACAATATTTATCTACTAATAAGTCTATCTTCGCTTCGTATCCATTAACAGTGCCAACATCATATTTACTCTTTGCAAACACTGATGCGTATTTGCCTATTAGTTCATTTATTTCTGTTTTTTGATCATTATTTAAATGATTTATTGTTATTTTAAAATCTTCTTCTTTAATATGTTCGTTAAAATTAATTCTGTGTTTTTCTATAGTGTTCTTATTTTCTGTAGAGTTTTTATCTTTTTTATTTGCATTATTCACTTTGAATAAGTTTGAAGTCTTTTATCATGTCTAATCCAACAAAAAATCGTACTTGAAATTGTGTTCATCAATAATGTACACATCAACATTTTTCTCCAATTCCAAATTTTTTATCTTTAAAGTTGTCAAGCCACTCGTCTTTTTAACACCATTAATCGTTACTAAATTTGCTTCATTCAAACTATTTCCTTTTCCTTTTAGTTTCAATAACTTAGAATTAATTAGAGAAACATTTGAACCCGAATCATAAATTCCGTATATTTCTAATTTATCATTTAGTAATAGTTTGGCTTTTATTAATGGTGTTACTATTCGTTTTTTTGATTATTTTCATTTAACTCAGTCTCTATCACTGAATTGTTTACATGTTTAGTGGCACTTCTCTTAAATTTTTCATTCTCTTTTGTTTTGAACCAGCATGTGGCTTCAGGGTGGTAACGAGAGCCCTTATTCAATTTTTCACAAATTTTACATGGATTTTTACCTTCATTTGTATTAAATTCTGCATTCCCAAATGATCTCTTATTTATGAATCTCTTTTTGTTGACCAAATGTTCATACTTGTTTACTTCATTGAATAAATCCACAATATCTTGTAATCCTTCTCTATCAATCTTGTTTAGTATGAATTCTGGTAGTCCGGAAGCAACAAGATCTATTAAAGTACCGGTGTCGATTGATCTTCTCATATCCAATAAAAGTTTTTCTTTTTTCATAGCATAATCCAACAGAGAACCATCTTTGTATCTAAATGAGAGTGCGTATGTGACAGGGTTCCATCCTTTGTTTGCGAATGATTCACAGAATTTGTTTTTCCATGTTGACCACTCGGAGTTCATTGTTAATTTTATAATCATGGAACTGTACCAATCTACACAAGTTTTATCCATAAACAATCTGAGTATTTCTATTTTTTTTTCATCCGTGATCACATCAAACCGTAAACATTCTTTTTCAAATTCTTCGATCCACTGGCTTGCATTTGTATTTTTATTACAGAATTTTTCAATAACGAACTTCTCAGCAATGTTTTTTAAGCTCTATTGGTTATTTCCCATTAATTTTTCAATCAATCTTTCCAGTGTACTTGTTTCTTCTTTTTGATGTACTGGGGAACTTTTTTCTTGCAATTCTTCGAGGTATTGGTCTCCAAACTGTAAATTTCCATGTTCGTCTACATATGTTTTTTTCAGTTCTTCTGTCATGGTAATCCAGACTCTCCTAACCTGGTACCTTTTTCCCAAACTATTTTTCACTTTACTAAAAGCAGCAGTTTTCATTATATCCTTGTGATGGCTGGCTGATTGTAGCGATTCTGGTATTGCGTACACTTTATCATCACTTGTAACTATTGAGGTAATGCTACAAACGTTTGACTTGCCTTCACTTCCAGGTAGCAGAGTGAATTCAAACTGAAGTTTCTCCATTTTTTGGGTTTTTAACGAAAAATGTCGTTTTATAATGTAGATGTTTGATTCCTTAATTTAATTGATAAATAAAACACTTGTGTTGCTAAGTTGTGTAACGAAGAAAAGACATTTATGTTTATTATATCACTTTCTTTTTATGGTTTCTTCTAACAAACTGACACTTTACAATAAAATCATATAATAACAAAACAAGTGACAATTCTCAATCTAACCGACACCACAACAATACTTTTTCTTTACATGCATATTAGGGCCTTACTAATAATTGCGTTTTAATTATTATTATTATTATATATATATATTTTTTTTTTCATTTTTCTTAAATATTTTAGTTTACATTCAGTTAGTCTTTGTAAATACCTATCTGTGAACATTAATAATTGGTCTGTTTTTTATTATTCTCTTATGTATATTATATTACTAAGACTGTTTATGTTCCTTAAATAAATAAACAAATAAACAAATTATTTTATTACAAAACTGTTGAGCAATTAATGTACGGTAAATGGTTTGTTGATCAGTTGTGTGAAATTTAAGGCCCGGTAGTAAGTGCTCAAAAAGGAGAAGGGGAGATTTTTAATTTTTTTTTTAAATTTATGTATGAATACCGCACAAGAGTCCCAACTACTCCCGTCTGGAGCCAATGAGACTATCGCATCCCCAATTGGGGTATGTTGTGAGGCTGAAAGTAGTGGGGAGGGGAAGGAGACGAAGAATAGAAAGGTGGGGAAGTACCTGGCTATTCAGATCTGGTCACCAAACACGGCTAAAGCCATTTCAAGCAACGTTTCAATTCTGAATGGTGGTCTTACGCCAGGGAGATGCTGAGAGTATCTTCCACTCTGGAACGTGCCGCAAATAAACTTTACATTATTTTAAGTGAATAAATTGTGAAATAACACAAATTAATCAAATAAAATTTATTTGCCACGCCGGGATTCGATCCCGCGATTCGGAATGCGAGTCACTACGCCGGCCGTCAACACTACTTGGTCGTACTTGTAAAATAACAGAAAAATACGTGTCTATTATAATTTCCGGAGCATGCTTTGTAATTTTTTTTTAACGAGGAAATGTCGTATAATTACCGTTTCGGCGTGGCAAATACATAGATTTTATCTTTAAAAAAAGTAACTGTTTTTTTAGAAACTTGTGTTGGAGAAATTTATTATAAAACGGTGGAAATTCGGAACATTGCGGCTTAAAACATGTTTACTAGTAATGCGTTAAGCGTGCAGCGGAGTTTGGCAACTTTACTAAAATATTAACATTCTTACAGCAGTGCTAAAACTATTCGTTCGAGTAAAAGCATACAGTTTACAAAAGAGCCCTTAAATGCGAAACTCAAGCGAATTGGTATTCGTTAGCTGCTCCTCACTTTACCAACAGGTGTCCGTAGGGAAAAGCGTCGAATAATGTATATATATATATGGTTCCACAGTTTTTCTCACTATACATTTAACACTCTATACATTTCTACAAGGGGTGAATTGGATAGGTTTTCTCCCAATGGACTACCGGCTCCAAGGGTAGTTACACCCTTTTAATTACGTAATGGTAAAGAGAAGTTCTAGGTGGACTTTGTTTGCAGTGCAAATTTTCTATGCGTAGGGTGAAAATTACTTAATGATGCGCTTTTGAACTTAATAAGCAGATGCTAAATTAATTACGTAATTTGAATTTATCCAATCGAGCGTTCGCGGTAATAATAATTGAAATACGCGTCCAGTGTTCTGAATTTCTGAGCGTCCGCTTTGGAAATTTCCCGCCCTCATAAAAAAAAAATCATACCTCCGAATTTTAATGTTGAAACATATAAACTGTTTTTATTGTTAGAGAGTCATTGAATGCGCCTATATTTAACCGCTTATTCAATATTTTTAGAATTCATAAAAAAATTGTGAAAAAATCATAAAATTTATAAACGCTTGAATTCTGCGTATTATTTTCTTTAAAATTGGTGTACGTAGTATCTACCTCTTTGAAGAATATTAAATATTATGATTTCTAAATTTTTTTCTTTGGTCTAGTAATATAATCACAATTTTTTTAAAGTATTCTGTTAAACATATTCGATCAAAAAGTGATTAATAATCAAATCAATTTAAAAAATAGTCCAATACTAAGGTTGTTCCCTATTGACAAAAAACATTCCCTTTCCTTTCCCAATCTCCATTTACACTTATCCCTACTTCCTCCTTAACTTGAGTAGTCCAGCCCATTTTGCTTTAAATCATATGTATATTATCTATAACATGCAACTTAATTTTAGTAGAATATTGTACCGCCCTGAAGAAGCTACGGTTGTAGCGAAACCCGGTCGGCATTAAGTACATAAAAAATAAAAAATGGTGTTTACAAAGTTATTGTTTTATTTTAAATAATTTTTTAGTAAGTTGTGTTAGGTGGCACAGAAAAGAGACATAAGAAACAGGAATATCTAAAGAGAGGAAAGAGAAAAAAACGAGAATTATTAACATGAAACTATACTTGTTAAGCAGCAAGTCAACAAATAATTAAATAAACCAGTTGATATTTAAATTATTACCATTGATAATTATTTTCAAGAAGTTGTTTTGTTTATTTTGATTTCCAATTCACATCTGATTCCACAATCCTCACACATACTTCCAAAGAAGTCTGTGGTGAAATCTATTTTCCTACCCTCTTTAATATTCAGTAAGCGCCTGATGCAACTGGTGGTGTAGGCTTTCCGCAAATACGATTACTTTCTAATAAATAAACCATACCGAGCGTGACTTCGTTTGTTTTGCATGTCATTTATACGGAATACTTTGTATAATAAATAGTTAACGTTAAGGTACGAGTATCTACGGACTATGAATTTGTGAACTTGTATATTTTATAACAGTTCATGGCCATGAATCGTACATGGCACACTCATCAGCTCAAACCTCAACTCAAACTCAAAAAGCTTGGTGTAACTATAAGTGACCAGCTAAGGTATGGGGGCTCTATCGAAGCCAGAGTAAGGTAGCCTCTCAAAAACTGGGCGTACCGTACAGGGTCCGCAGATACTTTAAAAGTACACAACTCGCAAGTGCGCCCCATGGTTGAATTTGGCAGCCACCTCTGGTCTGGAGCTCCAAAATACTTGAAAAATACCCTCGACTCTGTGCAGAAACGGGCGGTCCGTTTGATAGATTCTCCCACCTTAACGAACGGATTGTAATCTTTAGAGCACAGGCGTCGGGTGGGAATGCTATTCATGTTCTACCAGTATTTCAATGGAAGATGCTCTCAGGAACTAGCGTCTTTGATCCCTTCGGCACCGGTGCATAGTCGGGAGACACGTCAAACGCGCGCCCAACATATTATGTACACGGTTGACATTTGTCACATGAGAACGGGTCGTTTTTTCGACTCGTTCATCAGAGCTGTTGAGTTCAACAGCTCGGCTATGGAACGGTTTGCCGGCTTCTGTGTTTCCTCCTTCCTACAACATGGGTTTTTTTCAAGACCAATGTTCATTCCTTCCTCTCCTCAAAAAGACCCTCCACACAGCATCCCAGATGACATTATTTCCTCATTATTTTCTTCAGGGCCTCCTGTGTGGAGTTAATGTAAAAAAAAAAAACCGCTCGCTCGCATTACTCATTTTGGACAGGTTTTCAGGAGGAACAAAAACCGTTTAGTTTATTAAATAAAAATTGCACGTCTTTGAAAAAAGGGTCAACTAATATTCAGGGGTCAGTTATTTGGAGAAGTATTTTTTTCATAAATTTGATATTTTAAATGTCATACGCGGCAGTGGCGGTCCATGAGATTTCAGTAAGCTAGAGCGCTAAGATTGATAAATACGACTTTATTGATGTTGTTGTAGCTGAAAATGAATTTTATTTTTTTTTCCAAAATTTCGATATTTTGAAAGAAGATTTTCAGGATGTACTGAAATGTGGATGCGCCGCACCCTGACAAGCCCTGGGGTGAATTGTTTTCCTCAAGGCCCCCTTTGGGGAGCAAATGTAAAAAAAAATATTTTTATTTATTTAAAATGCTAATCAGTCCACTGTCTGTCGAATTATTTTTATTTTACTTTTTCAAACACAGCAAAATTTTATTTTATTTCGTTAAACTGTCTTTATACATCCATGTTTGACATTTTATCATAATTAGTAGGCGGCTGTGGGATGCAAAAACATTGGAAATGTATGGCAAGCGATATGCTGAAATTGGCCTAAAGAAAACGATCAAAGCTAAGTCTGTTGGCCCCATAAAACAAATTAGGTCGGTTAAATAACGATAGTTCAATTGTTTTGCCTTTAATAATTAGCGACTCTGGGATGTTCGTTTTGCCTCCGCATTCCGCCTTCTAATCATAATGCTACAACCGTTACGGCCACGCATTAGTCATCGACTACTTCCAGAGACTCCGGTCCAGGACTCGGACCCAAACTCGCAGCCGGACTCGAAGCCGGAACCCAAATGTATCCACCGGTTCCCGTGCTTGCGGTTCGAACTACTCGCGAGTCGTGAGCAGGTCCCGAGTTCGAGTTCTTTTGCGGGTTTTGGCTCCGAGGTCGGGCTCTGGCCGAAATTGTGGTAGCTGCAACAGTACCCAGTACGCGCTTCTTCTTTCGTATGGTGGGGGGGGGGGGGGGTCAGAGGGGGACATCTAGGTCTGCGAGCCAGTCTAGGGCCTCAGGTGTTGCCCTGTGGACCTCATCAATCCCGCCGGGGAATGAATGGAACGGGCATGTTCGGTGTTCTGCACCTCACCGCATTCACACATCTCCGACTCTTTAAGGCTCCATTTATACATCATACGGGCACAACGGCTAAGGGAGCACCTTATCCTATTGATGGCGGACCAGAGTTTGTGCTGCGTACTACGCAATCCGCACCAAAGAACTCGGACCCGGGACCTGATCCTAGAACTCGAGTTCTTTTAAAAGGAAGCGCGCCTCGGCATTCGGAGGCCTCCGGCAAAATGCAGAGCTTAACCATCTCTAGTAAGTTTAATTATATCGATTATAAATCCCTTATTGTGTCATTGTTGAAAGTTTCTAGTAGTCACACTGTAGTATTGAATTATGAAAACTAGTTTTCTCGCTGATCTTCTGAATAACAACGTTTAATTATCGATTATAAATCCTTTATCGTGTTAGTGTAGAAAGTTTGCAGTAGGAACAGTGCAGTTTGGAATTATGAATATTAATTTTCTCACTGATTTTCTGAATAACTACGTTTAATTATCGATTAAAAATCTTTTATTGTACCAGTGTTGAGAGTTTGCAGTAGGGACACTGCAGTTTGGAATTATGAATATTAATTTTCTCGCTGATCTTCTGAATAACTACGTTTAATTATTGATTAAAAATCCTTTATCGTGTTAGTGTAGAGAGTTTGCAGTAGGGACACTGCAGTTTGGAATTATGAATATTAATTTTCTCGCTGATTTTCTGAATAACTACGTTTAATTATCGATTAAAAATCTTTTATTGTGTCAGTGTAGAGAGTTTGCAGTAGGGACACTGCAGTTTGGAATTATGAATATTAATTTTCTCGCTGATCTTCTGAATAACTACGTTTAATTATTGATTATAAATCTTTTATTGTGTCAGTGTAGAGAGTTTGCAGTAGGGACACTGTAGTTTGGAATTAAGAATATTAATTTTCTCGCTGATCTTCTGAATAACTACTAATTATCGATTGTAAATCCTTTATTGTGTCAGTGTAGAGAAATCGCAGTTGAGACACTGCAGTTTGGAATTATGAATATTAGTTTAATTATTGATAATAAATCCTTTATTGTGTCAGTGTAGAGAGTTTGCAGTAGGGACACTGCAGTTTAGAATTAAGAATATTAATTTTCTCGCTGATCTTCTGAATAACTACGTTTAATTATCGATTAAAAATCTTTTATTGTGTCAGTGTAGAGAGTTTGCAGTAGGGACACTGCAGTTTGGAATTATGAATATTAATTTTCTCGCTGATCTTCTGAATAACTACGTTTAATTATTGATTATAAATCTTTTATTGTGTCAGTGTAGAGAGTTTGCAGTAGGGACACTGTAGTTTGGAATTAAGAATATTAATTTTCTCGCTGATCTTCTGAATAACTACTAATTATCGATTGTAAATCCTTTATTGTGTCAGTGTAGAGAAATCGCAGTTGAGACACTGCAGTTTGGAATTATGAATATTAGTTTAATTATTGATAATAAATCCTTTATTGTGTCAGTGTAGAGAGTTTGCAGTAGGGACACTGCAGTTTAGAATTATGAATATTAATTTTCTCGCTGATCTTCTGAATAACTACGTTTAATTATCGATTAAAAATCTTTTATTGTGTCAGTGTAGAGAGTTTGCAGTAGGGACACTGCAGTTTGGAATTATGAATATTAATTTTCTCGCTGATCTTCTGAATACCTACGTTTAATTATCGATTATAAATCCTTTTTTGTGTCAGTGTAGAGAGTTTGCAGTAGGGACACTGCAGTTTGGAATTATGAATATTAGTTTTCTCGCTGATCTAGGAGTCTCGCTTGAGTGGCGTAATAAAACGTCTATTTGTGTCACTCGCGATGAATTATTGGCATTCCAAGTGCCATCTCCAGCTGCAACACACAATACCCGGCTTTGATCTGTTCAAATACCAACAATTTCATGCATTTTCCTTGAAATGCTCTTATTTAAAGACGAGTTAAATAAACTCGTTGGAATTGCTCGTTTCTTAGTCACCCGTATAGCGAAAATTAGCCAATATTTGTTTATAACACCCCACATTGGTTTCCATGCATTACAGGCCTTTACACTAGCAAAAATTATCGTAAAAGTATTACTTAAACTATAATATAATTAAAATAGTTCCGCAAAGAAGTCCCAACAGCTTCTAGCAGTCTGGAGTCAGTGAGAGTAAAGCATTCCCAATGGGGTATTTCCACAAACCAGGTATACCGCTAAAAACATGTGGAAGATTTAAAGATTATTTTTCTAAACATGATTATTGCATTAAAAATGTTTAATTTTGATATTTTCATTCATAATTATTGATTTCAAAATACGCGTAAACGGAACGAAACGTAAACGGCCCATGACTACTTGTACGATTCATGACGTCACAAGAGTCGCCGTTCCGATGTTTATCACCATGTTACTATCAAAAATCTAAACATTCTCGACTTGTTCGGGGTTATGGACGGTTTTATTTCATATTTAAGATATTGTGTTATGTTTCTACAGTTTTATATAATATTGTCCAGTTGTAATGACTGACAGTAGTATTTTAACGGCGTAATCCGACAACTTGCCTAAAATAGACGCTACAATGAGTAACAGTAATTTTCTAAGCCCTTAATTTCGGGATTCTAAGACGATATGGTAATGAAAACATTTTGTTAACACAAACTCTCATATTATATACGTTATATACTGGTTTCAATATTTTGTCAAAATAAAGTTAATTCCGGCCCTTTTAAAATTAAATTTGAACAAAACAGCAAGTGTCAGTTCGTCACATAACTTCCCTGTCATAAAATGACGTTTAAAACTTTGGCCATTCTACAAGTAAATTTCCTTATTTTAAGTGAATACCGCACAAAAGTCCCAACTGCTCCCAAACATCTGGAGCCAGTGAGACTATGGCATCCCATTTGGGATATTTTGTGAGGTTGAAGGTAGTGGGGAGGAAAGAAGACGCGGTAGAGGAAGGTGGTGAAGTACCTGGCTATTCAGATCTGGTCACTAACCACGGCTAAAGCCTTTGAAGCAACGTTTCAATTCTGAAAGGTGGTCTTACACCTGGGCGATACTGAAAGTATCGTCCACTCTGGAATGTGCCGCAAATATAGTACATATTATTTTAAACGAATAAATTGTGAAATGCAAAACAACTTATTCAAAGACCGGTCAGTGGCTGATTTGGCATCGCGTTTGGGTTCTCCATCACGACACAAGCAACATTATCCTGTTTCCTATGAGGTGGTAGTAGGAGATTTTCACATATTGTCAGATCATTCGTAACTCAGGAATGTTTGTCTTGATTGAAAAGAAATAAAAAAAAAAAAATTTTTAAACGTTTATTATAAAATTTATATTGTGTATTATAAACATACATATATACATATTAACGCCGGGATTGCTAGTCGAGAGCCTTACCCCTCGACCACGGAGGCAGTCATTATTGTGTAGATATCCATCTTACGACTGTATACAAAGGTGTTTCCACGTTTAAATTATGAATTTAAATAGTCAATAACGAAAGGTTTTTTTTGTAGTTTAAAATTTAAATCTGAAAAAAAAAGGCACGGGGGCTCCATCGAAGCCTCCTTCTTCTTCTTCTTACTGTACTATTTGGCCAATATATACTGCAGATAGTACACAACTGCTGACCCTGTACAAATTGCAAGTCCACCTGTTGAATTTGGCAGCCACCTTTGGTCTAGAGTCCCAAAATACTTGAAAATTCAAAGCGTAAACGGGCGGTCCGTTCGATAGATTTCCCTCTCTAACAAACGGATTGCAATGTTTAGCGCGCAGGTTTCAGATGGGAATGGTGTCCTTGTTCTACCGGTATTTCAATAGAAGATGCTCCGAGAACCTAGCGTCATTGAACTCTTCGGCGCTGGTGTAAAACACATTAAACGCACGCCCAACATTTGTACACAGTCGATATTTTTTGTCGCCTTAGAAAGGGTCGTTTAAACATCTTATTTTGGGTTTTTCTTGTAGTATTTGTAAACATGTGTACCAAACTATACATGTTTTGGAAGTGGGAAAATATAGGATAAATATTAAGATATAATTCGAGCAAACTGGAAGTCAATAAATAACACAAGTACAACTTACGGACTCACTACAGTCACCTACGGGCGGCGATCGCATGATGAGAGGCGCATGTGACGTCACAGAGTGAATGGCGGCAAAAACATCGTTTTGGGGGCATTTTAAAAAGGCGTATTTTAAAACGTTATAGAAAGTTAAGTCGTCGTCATAAAAATAAAATAAAAATTCCGTTATCATCGTAATTTTTTGCTTAATTTTTTTCAATAATAAAAAAAAATTGTGGAAATACCCCATTGAGGTACGTTGTTAGGCCGAGGGTAGGAGACAAATGTCTTGGCTGCGAAATATACGAGAGTGGACCGGCATTAGAAGTGCGGAGGAGCTATTCCGGGTAGCACAAGATAGAGAGACATTTTCCAGAGTGACCGCCAACGTCGGGGGCCCTGCTAGGGTACACGAAAAAGAAGAATTAATAATACTTAAAAAAATTAATTATCTTCTGAAAATATTATAAAGGCTTTTAAAATACTGTATTTTAAATATGTTATATTATTTGTGTGCACTTATTATTGCATCTCATTATTATGTACCTACTCTTTACAATATTTTAGCTCTTCCATTCCTAATACCAACATTAGAACGAACTCTGTGTACTTACAACCCACGTATTAAGTAAATGTAAAAATATTAATAGTAAAATTAATCTTATTTCTACTACATCTATATTTTTATTTTTATTTATCTGTATTGTATATCTAATTTAGTAACTGTTATGTTATTCACGTTCATTATGTAGGCTTGTCATCAGTTCATGTTGTTGTTATTCATGTTCATTATGTAGGCTTGGCTAAACAAGTTTATTTTTTTCTGACTACAAATAATATAATTTCTTTACCTTATTCTACAATGGAACTACTAACATCCGATTCAAACACAAGAAATGTTTTATCTATTGTGTTGGTTAGTTTGTAAACAAGAAATTACTTTATTGAAATTAGTTTTAACCAGTGGAGCGATTTTTGCCATACATTGGCGCCATTTTAAATGTCTCCTTTTGCTTTTCGGATAAAAAAGGCAGTTATCTCCTTGATTCGGCAAATTTAAAAAATATATATATTTGTAGCTCTCACGTTTGTTATTTTGGACTTAAAACGAAGCTATTGAAATGCTTTATCTATTATGGCCATCAATGTCGCAAATCCAAACTTCGTTGACTATTTTATAACGATGTTAAAAAATATATATTTAAATGTTTTTTTCACGCAGAATTTCTGATCAGCTTGTAAACTGTTAAAATTAAGTCCTTTTTTCATAGATATGCATCTTTCATCATCTAGTATATCACAGACAATATACAGAAATCGAAAATATTCTATGTTGAAACGATTAAGTACCTCTCACGGTAGTTTCAAAGTAACAAACACGCAGTATTCGCGCGGCTATAAACTTAACGATTTTTTTAAAAATTTATTTATAAATCCTACAAATATGAGATAAACGGTAAAATACAGGTTAATTCATTGGCTATACAACACTACAAACCTACACTAAAGAGACAAACCCGTACATCTATAGAATTTAGCCTGCGAGCGAATGAGATAGAATAATCGCTCTCCTCTTTGTGTGGTGCTTCGTAGCCTTCCCACTCTTTTCTACCTTAGTTTTCTGAAGGTTTCACTTCTACCGCGTGTGAACCGCACACATTTAAAAAAAATCTATTAAATTAAATTTAAATTTAAATAATGCTTATTTACTTTCTAACCGTAAACGGGATAAAATACCTTAAATTAAAGGTAGGAATATCGTTAGAGGAATCGGTGAAAATAGAATTCTTATAATATGAAAGTTTAAGAAGGTATAGGTGTAATGTATTCAAAGTAAATCTCGGCGTATTCCTATATTCAACACGACTTCTCAGCGAAATGTTTTGAAAACTGATATTTCCATTTTCAATATGCTTTGAAAAATATATTGGAAATTGTGAGATTCTCGTCTTACAAAATGAAGTCCACTTTTCCACCTCGCGCTGTGCCCTGCTTTAAAATACAATATACTCCTTTGAAATGCGAAATGGAAAAGCTTACGTAACTTTTAGAAATGTGAATAAGATACAACAAGATGCACGGTATGAAACTTGATTAGATTCCGCCAGTCGTGGTAGAAAATTTTTTACTAATTTATATTCAACCAGCTGAAGTCTTCGGCGTTCCGCTTTTAGAGGAGAAAAAAGAGGTTGTGGTGGTTTTTTGAAATCTCACGTAAACAGCGGACTTTTAATTGTTTGGACGGCCATGTGTGTAAAATTACTTCGATCTCTTAAACCTGTAGATTTGTAGAAAAATCAACCTACAGACACTTTTCTTTATTCATAAAAAAAAAAAATATTTATATTTATTTCCATTTTCTAGTGACTCCAACATAAAAGAAGGTAAGAATAATAAACGGACAAAAGTGGAAGATACTCTCAGTACCTCCCTGGCGCAACACTATAATTCAGAAACTACCTTTTGCACACTTTTTATAGATAAAACTGAGGAAATAAGTATAATACTGAGGAAATAAGTATAATAATGAGGAAATAAGAAAAATGCTGCTGGAGGGTGCTGTGTGGGGGGTTTTTTTTATGAGAGTAAGGAGTGAATATGGGTTTTGAAGAGACTCATGTTGCAGATTTTGCCACAACAAAATGTTGAACTCAAGAATGGTCGTAGAAATACCACGTCAAAATTTCAACGAGGATAGTTCTGGGAAGAAATAGGGTTTAAAGGGCGGGTAGGAATCTAGGGTTTAGTGTTTCCTGGTCATCCGCCTCCAAGATCTAGAAAAACCTCACCGCACGAACTCGGGCACCCCAGCTAAATCACTAATCGTAGCGAACCACTTGGGGTGACCTATGGCAGAGTGTTGGTTATCCAATAAAGGTTCCCGGGGTGGCGGTACCCATTACCGCTTCCGAATTTGACTAAGGTTAAAATATGGACCACTTTTATTTATTCATAAATAAAAGTCCTAATGTCTTTTATTCTCAATGTTTTTTATTATTCAATGATTTTAAATTATTCTATTTTTATTTTTACTTATATTCTTCCTATTCTTCCAATGTCTTTTATTCTCAATGTCTTTTATTTTTCGATGATTTTAAATTATTCTATTTCTATTTTTACTCACATTCTTCCAATTGTCCTCATGTCTTTTATTTTCAAAGTTTTTTATATTCCGGTGATTTTAAATTACTCAATGTTTATCCTTAATCACATTCTTCCTATTGTTCTTCCTATTATTCATTCCATCCTTACAAAACTCCTTAATCTCATACTTTCAATACATTTAATTAACCCAATGATCGTAGTTCCTTTAAGTGTACGTACTCGCTTTATATCTGTGATTCTCCTAAGCTCTAGAGTAACTAAACATCTGCAAAAAAATTCATTAAATATTAATTGCTACTACTTATACATCCACTCAACTAATAAAATCTCTGCTAAATTCGAACCCCCCACCAAACACAGACGCTCATAATGGATCCAACTAACTCTATCGATAATTTTCTTAACATCACTGTTCAAACGACAAATGATACAAATGCGTATAAAAAAATGATCTCCAAACCTAAAGCACTAAAAATGTTTGCCATGAACATCCGTAGCCTCAATAAAAACTTCGACAATTTACTTGTACTCCTTACTGACTTGGGAAATGAATTTGATATAATTGTTCTGTCAGAGTGCTGGATTAATGCAAATTATATCCCGAAAATAATTAACAACTACTCTGTGTATAATACAACTCGGCACTGGTCCCAATCCGACGGGGTCATAGTTTATGTAAAATCTCACTTAAATCATAAAGACTGAAACTTCAGTTGACCATGCAAATTGCCTCAAAGTCACTATTGACAACTTAAATATCTTCGCCATATATCGCTCCCCTAAGTCCAATAACGTCTCACCTTTTCTCTACTCGCTCGAAAAAAAAATCGATGACACCACTAAGGATCTCATCATAATCGGTGACGTCAACATAGACATCCTAAACGAAGCCAGCCCTCATACTACAAAATACCTAAACCTCATGGGTCTGCATGGCCTTATACCATACATCAACATACCTATCCGAGTTACACTCACTACTAAGACATGCATAGATCACATCATGGTCAGAACTAAGCGAACCGCTAAATCAATTGTATTTGAATCTACCGTAACAGACCACTACTCAACCATCCTAGAATTACACAACTCAAAATCTACTCCCCATAAGTCCAGTAATCCCTCTCATAACATTGTAAACATGGATTATCTGATAAAGTCTGTAGAACAAGAAAAATGGGAGTCTACCCTGCTTTCTGAAAATGTCAACACAGCTCTTGAAATTTTTTCTGCATCACTAACTGCCCACATTAACCAAGCGTCTTTCCCCACCAAAACAGCCTCCAATAAAAAAAAAGAAACTGAAACCTTGGATTACGAATGGCCTTATCTTCTGCATACGTAAAAAAGACAGACTACATAAACAAGCACTTAATAATCCAGACCCCCAAGTCTTACGTTTCTATAAAAAGTATCGTAACATCTGCAATAACCTGATAATAATAACCAAACAAAAATACTATTTAAAAAAATTGAAGATTCAGGATATGACAGTAAAGTAATCTGGAACTTAGTCAACGACATCTCAGAAAATAAAAAAACCTCACTCAACATTCAATCACTACTCATTAATGGTAAAAATATCCAAGTCCACGAAGACCCAAAAACCTTAGCCGATCACGCCAACCATTACTTCAGTAACATCGGCATGAACTTAGCTAAAAAAATTCTTAAAACCACAAATAAAACCGAAAATCTTCTAACTTCACAGGTAAAACAGCAGAACTCTCTTCATCCCACACTTATCCTAGCCCCCACATCCACTAAAGAAATTGTTGACACAATACTCTCCATAAAAACAAATAGTGCTGCAGGTATTGATAAAATCTCACCTTACATACTAAAACACATAGCTCACTTTATTTCCACACCGTTAAAACATATTGTAAATCTAAGTTTCAAAAGCGGTTCCTTCCCTAATCAACTAAAACATGCGACGGTGATTCCAATCTATAAGAGTGGCGACAAAACAAATATCGAAAACTACAGACCCATTTCTTTGCTAAGTGTCCTATCAAAAATCATTGAAAAAATTGTTAAAAGTAGACTTATCTCACATTTGGAAACCCAGAAGATTCTCTCGCCCAATCAGTTTGGCTTCCAAAAAAAAATGTGTACAGAATCTGCAATCTTAGACTTGACTGAGAACATCACCAACAGCCTGAATGAAGGCGATTCCTGCCTAGCCATATTCCTAGACTTAGCCAAAGCATTCGACACGGTTTCCCACCCCATTCTTCTGGAAAGACTATCTCAAATAGGCATCCGGGATTCTTAGCTGGTTCTCCTCATACCTAACTGGAAGATCACAAACCGTGAAAATTAACAACATAGCTTTAAGCAACCCTTTACCAATCCAATTCGGAGTTCCACAAGGAAGTGTTCTAGGCCCTATTTTGTTCCTCATATACATCAATAAACTCTGTAACCTACCCATAACCGGAAAAATAATATCCTTTGCAGATGACACTGTGCTTATAGCTCGACATAAAAATTGGAAAGGAGCATTCGACATAGCTCAATATGACATAGGTCTTGTAAAGAATTGGTTAGATGATAATCTCCTCACCCTCAATGCTGGTAAAACTAAATTCTTAACCTTCAGTCTATCTGCTGCAACCCAACCTTCTATCAATCAGAAAATAACAATTCACTCCTGTCCAAGTCCCTACTCTTCCTGTACTTGCCCAAATTTGGAAAAAGTATCTCATATAAAATACCTGGGGGTCCTAATTGATCACATCTTCGTTGGGATCAGCACTTAGCCAGTCTAACTCCCCGAATTCGCAAGCTCTCTTATGTTTTTCGAACTCTAAGAAATATACTTACTCCTATAACACTAAAAACGGTTTACTATGCTCTCTGCCAATCCCAGTTAGCATATGGCATCATAATTTGGGGCGGCTGTGCTCTTAATTTTATTGATCCTCTGCAAAAAGCCCAAAAAACGATTTTACGTGCTACCAACAAGATATTCCTCCAATAGACTCTTCACAGAATATAATGTCTTAAACATACGGCAACTTCATCTAAAATTTACACTAACACATTTCATGTTCAAATACAAGAAAAAAACTCTTTTACATCACAGTTACACCACCAGAACAATAACCAAACGACACTACAATGTTCCTACACTACGCACCACATCAGCTCAAAGACATTTCATGCACCTAGCTCCTAAAATGTTTAACCTTCTCCCCGAGAACCTAAAATCCGAAACCCAACCCCATATCTTTAAAAAAAAATTATCAAAATGGATCCTTACATTCAGTAACGATGATGAGTAAAATTTTGCTATTTTAATTGAATTGTAATATAATTAATACAACTTGTAACATAAATTAATTCAATGTGTTAATTAAATTACTAACTTAATTTGTTACTTAAACTACTTAAATGAATTGCATAAGTTAATAGCTGTACACTGTACCTACACAATCTGTAAACTTCATCCGCCATAACACAGGGACATCCCTAGCATGACGGATGAATTAACACAATTTTTTGTTCATTGTATAAACTTCTTTTAATAAATAAATAAATTTTTCTGCCATTGACAGCGGTCCAAAATTGGACCACATTTTATTTGGACCAAAGTTTACAATTTTAAAATATTTTTTTTTATGAATCCTACGAATATGTGATAATCTACAAAAGATATGTGAATTCATTGGTTGTACAGAACCATAATCAGTTTGTATGCCTCCATATTAAAATTCGGAGGTATGATTTTTTTAATGTGGGCGAAAAATATTCTAAAAAATCACAAGCAATCGGAGGAAAAAGTTTAAAATTGCGCTGACGCTTGAGTGGTTGTAATATCGGCATCAATCAGCGAATCTCTTATGTAGGAAAAAAAAACAAATGTACTGCTTTCCCCAGCGACTAAATTTGGTGCGTCGAAACGAAATTTCTGATTTTCTATTTATCATTAATTTAATACATTCCTCCTCTATTTACGACAGATTTTTATGGTGGAGAAATTTCTCTTCCTTTGTATGGGAAACAGAATTCATTAATTTCTCCCCTCTGGGGGCGGCGAACCACGAACTTGTTAAACTCGCAGCTTTTTTATTCCTGCTTTTAAGTGGATACCTTTACCTTTTGTAGGGAAAATGTGTTATCATCGTACTTCGGTAATATTTAAATGTGCACGTCGAACTAAAGTTCCGATGAGCGCTTTTATCATTACCGTGACAATTCACGATTACGGTACCGTGGCGGCATAAAAACGGCAATAAACATACTTCCTTATCCCGATAATGCTGCAGCCCTTTCATAAGAAGAGATACATGAACGTAGGTCTGTTTTCTTCATAGGAAAAAAAGTAATCAATTTCTTGCATCTCTCTCCAACACCGCACCGTATTAACGTCTCCGTAGGCCCCTACAATACTACCAGCCGTCAAGATAATTTTGAAAGTATGACATTTAGTTACAAGGATAGCGGCGGGGTTGACGTCCAGCGTAGTCCAGCGGTAAGGCTCTTGACTCGAATTCCGAAGGTCGTGGGATCGAATTAAATAAATGTTATTTGATTATTTTGTGTTATTTCACAATTTGTTGGTGTAAAATAATATATAGTATATTTGCGGCACTTTCCAGAGTGGAAGATACTATCATCATCGCCCTGGTGTAAGACCAACGTTCAGAATTGAAACGTTGCTTGAAATGGCTTTAGCCGTGTTTGGTTACCAGATCTGAATAGCCAGGTACTTTTCACCTTCCTCTTCCCATCTCCTTCTCCTCCTCACTACCTTCAGCCTCACAACATACCCATAACACCCTACATATTGTGTGGTATTCGTGTAAAAAAAAGGATGATATTGAAATGTGAGTTCCAAAAACTCAAAAACCCTAAATTTCTTTGAGGCAAACGGTAATCGTAGTCTTTCTGATTGGTCATAAAAAACATGTACTTATACGGAGTTTTACTGTTAATCTGTTGATCTGATATATTAATGCACGTTGCAGGGCTGCCACATACTCGAAATTATGTATTATTATTATTTGACAATAAATTTTATTGAGAAGGGGGGGGGGGTTAGAAATGGCTTGAGTAAGGACTAATTGAATAATTATAAATGAGTAATTCCAATTTCGGAATACGGGATACCGCCGCCCCGGGAACCATTTACTGGATAGCCAACAGCTCTGCCATGGATCACCTCAGGGGGGGGGGGATAGAGATGGCTTGAGTAAGAACTAACTGAATAATTGTAGATGAGTAATTCCAATTTGGATATATGGAATGTTTGTTGGCGGATGCGTCTGCCCACCTACTGCGTGGCGGACCGGATCAAGAGAGCTTGGTAGAGGTCCAAAATTCAATCATAGCGGTCCAAAATTCGATCACCATAACGGTCCAAAATTCGATCAAATTTTCTTACCATTCGTAAAACATTTATTGTAATTATTTAAAACATTTCCATGGCCATCCATTTATTTTAAAATTAAGCTATTGTAATGCTGTATCTATTATTACCAAAAATATCAAAAATTTGCAGACTATTTTAGATTTTTTTAAAATATTCTTTTCACGCAGAATTTCTGATCAACTGTTTACGGTTAAAATGAAGTCTTTTTTTTATAGAAATGCACCTTTCATTATCAAGTACAACACAGAAAACGTACAAAAATCGAAAATATTTTATGTTGACTCGAATAAGTACCTCTCACAGGGTTTCAAAGTAACAAAATTTACAATTTTTCAATATTTTTTTTTATAAATTCTACAAATCCGAGAAAAACGGTAAAATAAATATTAATTCATTGGCTAAATAGAACTGGGCATTTCAATAAAAAGAGGGATTTTTCAAGGTGACTCATTGAGTCCTCTTTGGTTTTGCTTAGCATTGAATCCTCTATCTAAAATGTTAATTCAAAGCAAGTTTGGAATAAAAATTAAAGGTAATTCGAGAGAAAGTAGTATAATTTCGCATTTATTATTTATGGATGATATAAAATTATATTCGAATTCTGAACCAAATTAAGAGAAAATGATTAAGGTAGTTAAAATTTTTTCAGATGATATTAAAATGACTTTTGGTTTAGATAAATGTAGAACGATCCATATAGAGAAAGGCAAAATTGTAGATGGAGACGAGGGTATATTTAGAAATTTCAAAATTAAAAGTATGAAAGGGGATGAGGTTTATAAATATTTAGGATACCCGCAATCGAATAGATTAGATCATACTAGTATTAAAAATGATATTAGGATTAAATTTCAAAGTAGAGTCAGAAAAATTTTAAAATGCAATCTATCTGCTAAAAATTTAGTAAAGGCAATAAATACTTGGGCAATACCTTTATTAACGTACTTTGGCATAATTAAATGGTCCAATACAGATTTAGATAGCTTAGAACGATTAATTAGAACTACGTCAACAAAGTGTAATTGCCATCATCCAAATTCAGCTATAGAACGAATTAATTTTCCTAGAAATTTAGGAGGTAGAGGTATAGTCAAAATAACTTCTTTGAAATACAATCAGGTAGAAATGCTAAGAACTTTTTTCCATAGGAAAGCTAATAGTTCAGAAATGCACAAAATAATTTGCAAGGCAGATAGAAACATTAAACCTTTAAATTTATACGACGATAATGCCAACATTCTTTTAAATACCAACCAGGAATTATTAGATTCCTGGTCAAATAAAATTATTCACGCCAAACACTTCAATTATCTCAACCAAACGTATGTTGACAAACTTTCGTCAAACAAATGGTTGAGTATTGGAGAATTGAGCGCAGAAAAGAAGGATTTATGCTTGCCATTCAGGATAGAGTCATTAGTACTAAAAATTATAGGAAGTATATAATCAAAGATAGAAATCAAATTGATGATTTATGTAGAAAATGTTTGGCTTTTCCGGAAACTATAGAACATATTATATCGGGATGTTCTATATTAGCGCCTTCCAAATATACTTTTAGATACAATCAGGTTTTAAAAATAATTCATCAAAGTTTGGTAATTAAACATAAATTGATTGACTGCCGTAATGTAGTACCATATTATGAATACGAACCAAATTCGTTTTTAGAAAATGAATTTTATAAAATATATTATGATAAAACTATACTAACAGACAGAACGATTCGTCATAATAGACCCGATATAGTTTTACATGACAAAATTAAAAAAAATAACTTATATCATTGATGTCGCTATTCCAAATTCCTGTAATATTCAAAAATCTGTTTCTGAAAAAATTAGAAAATATACAGATTTAGGAAATGAGATTAAAAGAATTTGGCATTTTCGGACTATAAAAATATTACCATTTGTTATTTCGGCTACTGGCATTATACCTAGCTCTCTAATTACAAATTTAGGCTTATTAGATTTACCAAAGAATCTTTATATAAAGATGCAAAAATCAGTCATATTAAATACATGTAGGATTACGAAAGATTTTTGAAATATTTATATTGAGGGATCAGTAGGATTTATCGGTTCAGTTAGGAGTTCTATTAGAGCTAGAGCGAACGGTTCAGTTAAGAGTTCTATTAGAACTAGAGCCGAACCCTCTGATATGAAAATATCTGGAGTCGGTGAAGTATTTTCCCATACGGTCTCTGGTAGGTTGACGTGTTGTTCTTGTAAAGTTTTGAATTTATTTTACTTATACAATGCAATTACATCGCGTGGATTGACTAGATGATCATTTGTGGAAAAGTGTGTGGAAGGGTTAAATTTTTCCTGTGGGGAAGATTTAACCCGGACATAAACTCTAGAGAACAATTAAAAAAGTTTATGTCTCCGTATTAAAATTCGAAGGTATAATTTTTTTTAATGTTGGCGAAAAATTTTAAAAATGATTTTTTGAAATCTCGAGCAATCGAGGCAAATTTATTTATTTCGCATGGTCGCTCCAGTGGTTTAACCATTAAAAATACATATGACTATCTATACTATCGACTTCTTTTGAGATACATTGAAACATATTCACTAACACTATAATTACTATCGGTTTAAATCTTCAGTTAACGTGGTGCCGTTCTATTATTTATGCAGGATTCATAGCATTAACGTTATCTTATGCAAACTTATCCACGCATGCAAACACAGAATGCTTTCATAACAAAACATAATATTATTATAATATTAATCTCTGCCCTCAGAGCGGCACTCTTTTAGAGGGAGACAGCCATTAGTTTCCCGTCTAGCTAAATCATACATAGTTTGTAGCCACGGGCCAAAAATGTTCTAGATTCTACAAGGTGTTTCAATTATTTGTCCGCTTTGTAGTTTTTTAAATTTTGATTTTTGATGGTGGTTCTAAAATGGTTGCGTCTAGTAATACTAATGATGATGAGATTTGTGTATCTTTTTATCAAATAGCTGAAGTCCCCGGCATTGCCAGAGCTTCAAGCAGGGTTTTTTTTAAATCAGATGGAGGCAGTGAATTTCCTCATGCTTTGAAAGCTTCGAATGAATTTGAATCTTGGAATAAAACTTTGTATAAAAATAAAATCCAAATCGCCTGTACGGTGTCATATCAAAACCCATCGAAATCACAGAAAAATATTTTTGGGATATTTGTTGTACCTGCTTTACTGTCATACCCTTTCTTTCTTTTTTCTCTGCAGGGTATTATATTTGACACTACTATGTTTTATATTATAAAATGTATATACGAGTTTTTTCTTGTTCACTTGATTTTAGAAATTGCTTCAGTTTAGATAAATAATGTTAAATTATGAACCAGAAGCGTAATTCTGTTTGTTTATTTCTGATAAAGCTGTCAAACGGTGAGCTTTGACGTCGCGAAATACGCACAACCTTTTCTGTTCGTAAATATTAGATCTTCGCGACTATTTTCAGCCTGCACTCGTATTTCCCTCTGGAGCTTTGAAATTTCCAAGATGTACGAAATTAAGACGACTCAAGACGTTCAACACAAAAAAATGAGTTTTAAAATCCGGTCGAAGCCGGTTAGTAAATGATATCTACTATTCATAGTATGTGAATTTTCCTTAGTTGAAATTAAAATGCTATATTATTTTAAATAAATAAATGTTTTAAAAAGAATCTGGCTGTATAACAATTTTGTGCAAGAGCACCCCTTCTGAAGACTTCACGACTCACGTTGGGAGAGAGACCGCGAAAGCCTCTGAGCGTTTTCCATTGTTTTCTACTCCCACCCCATACCCCTCACTACAGCCTCCCCTTACATCCCGCCCCTAACTCGGCTTAGCCTTTTGGAGGTTCACTAGGGAGCCTGCGGGCTGGCTGGGTAGGTGCTGTGATTCAACTTGTGATGCGTTTGGTATGCATCATCTTAAAATAACACTTTTCCCCCATTGGTACCAAATTTATTTATGTATAAGAAACAATCAGCTTATATGTAGAATACAAGATAAATTTATAAATGAAGTCAGCTGAAGTAAAGCCAAAAAAGTCTGTTATGCTAATTTTGCTTGGGGTTAATTCAAATTAGTTTCAGGTAAGGTGGATAGGAAGAGGAAAATAGGATAAGAATAGGAGATGCTCCCGATACATTCCATACAATGTATTACCTAATTAGATCTTCCATTAGTTATTCTGAAGGTTATTGCTAAACATGTCTGTGTTCGGAAATTTTTTTGTTTTATTGCGCATATTTACGGGGAATCGGCGATTTTTTTCTAATGTTGGTTCTACATGTGGGCAGATGAAATAAATTGGATTGTGTATTGATTGTGATAGTGTATAATTTTTTTATTAAATTGGTGAGCTCTGGTGAAGTCATTTAGAATTTTGAATATTAAGATTCGGTCAAAAATTAAATGTCGTATATCGAGGGTGTTGAAGTAGTGAAATTTAATTTAATTTGTCAGACCACGTTAAATGCGCGCTATACTTTCGAACATATTTCGTGCATTTCTCACCATACATTCCCATTTGGATTGTATAGCAAGAGTGTGCGAACGGCGTGCTGAAATTTTATGCAAGAACGTTTGCCGAAATTTTATGCAAGAACGTATGCTGAAATTTTATGCAAGAACGGTATGCTGAAATTTTATCGAACTATAAAAAGTTGCCGTTTTTATCATCCTGAAATATTAAAGAATACTAAAAATAATAAAAAAAAAACAAATAATTTTGGGCGCAAATAATTTATACGAAACATTGCATACCGACTAAAGTTTGTCTTAAAACCCTTACGTATTTTGTGTAACAGATTGAAAACCGTTGAATAATTTAGTCATATCTTTATACTAAATTTGATCTTGTACCTGATATATATAATTCTTCAAACAAAACGGTTCTTCTTCACCAATTTTTTACCCAAATACTTGTCTTTATCAAAATATTATATGAACAAAATAATGTTTGGTTACAATTTTTCTATAAGGGGCCATCCATAAATGATGTCATACCTTAAATGGGGGGGGGGGGTGTAGAGAAGTGTGATATTGTGTGACAAGGCGTACGAGGGGGTCATAAACTTTGTGACAAAGCTACCAGATGGCAGGAATTTTCCCGAATGTCCGTCTGATTGTACAAATGTTCAAAACGAAAAAAACCAACAATAAACCCCGGGTTCTCCCACACCACATATTTCCGCAAGTTTATAAAACCTGAATCACAAAAATATCTCCGTATCCCGATTCGCCCCATAGAGATTGCATTCGACACAAAAACATCCCATCTCGCCCCCTCCGCGCTGTGGTAAATATGATCACGACGAAAAACTTCAAAATATTACCAACATTATCACTTTTAGTAAAATTGCAGATCGTGTGATGTCACTCTAGCACTCTAGGGGGGAGGGGATCTCACAAATGTGACAGCTTGTGGCAGGGGCCTAATACATTTCGACAACAATTATTTCCATTATATGCGGATAAACATCTTACTAAAATGTCAATTACTAACCCCTGCTAAGAGATTACGCTGAAACAAGAACAGAATAAGAGACAAAACAAAAACAAAAAACGAAAAGAAACAAAAACGTATCATACCAAATCTCCCGTTGAGAATTCCACAATCCCATCCACGAGCATGGCAGTTCTATGTATATCCCTGCAGTCATCATAATAAAAGACTTAACTGTGCACATTTTTAGAGCTCTCACAACAATTCCGTATGAATAAGAGAACAAGTCTAAGTATTTGAGAAATGTTTAGTGCTTGAATTCTTTCAGCATTTTGCGAGGCGTTAAAGTTTCTGAAATTATGAATTCATTCGGCTAAATTGTACTTCAGAACCGAAATAGGACACCTTAAACTCAATGAATTTTTAAATTATATACCTACTTCTTTCTTTTATATTATAAACTTCTTATATTCTAATGTTTTTTACATTCTTTTACATTATTTCGTATTCTTTTAAATTATTTTAATGCACTGTATATTATAATATGGAACCCACTTTAATATAGAGGTATGGCGCTGTTAAATAACGCTTTCAAAACTATCCACTTCTTTAACAGTAGCCTTGAAGAATTCAAGAGGCATTTAAATGCACACAGATTAACAGCTATTTGTATCTCATTTTACTATTTACCTTTTTCTTTACAATAAATAAAATAATATATTTTTTTTTTGGTTTTCACGGCCAAAAATAATAACAATAATATATATTATCTATAAATGCGTAGTTTGTGCCACATGTGTACTTACCAATCAAGTCTTTAATTTGTTAACCACTTAACATAAATCTCTAATTAGGGCCTAAAAATGTTGGGATTTATACCTAGGCTAACTAGAAAATTTAACAATATAAAGAGTGTTACTGTTATATTTTGCCTATGTAGGAAGTCAACTTGAGTACAATTCTCCCGTCTGGAACCCACATTATTATATACATGTACAATAGTGTGGGCCGCGACTGTATGGCGAAAAAAAAAGTTCTTATTTCCTTGAGCGCTAGTTATAAAAAGTTGTCTTTGCATCTAAAACATCAAAATAATTTAGTTTAAAAAAAATCAAAAAATATCCTAAGGTTCTGCAAGACCTCTAAAGTTTGAGAAAATATTGAAATATTTCCATTTTTTCAGCCTTTGCACAAAATATTCTGAAATTGTTTAAAGATATTAATTTATGAGATCTTATTAAATAAAGTCTTAAGCTACGATGTATAAAACCACCATTTATTATTTTTGTAGTAGTATGGCACTAAACCACGTCCGCCCGCAGTCCTCAAACCCGCCCTCGCTTGAGCAGCGCGCTATATTGACCGTTCCTTAGTCGACCAAGGACCCTCCGTTTCGTGATATTTTTTTGTAAGTAACTAAAAGTATTATTAAAATATAGGAAAAAGCTTCTTTGTAAATAGAACTGACTTCTGAAGTTAGGTTAAGTTCTTCTAATTCTTCTTCCGTTACATTTTCCAAAATGAGAGGATTCATGATTGGCGTATCTTGCCAAGATATCAAATCAAAGTAGGATTGTGCATCAAAATTCAATGGGGGTACTTTAAATGTTCGATTTTCTGTCCGGAATAACTCTCTGGCTTTCGATAAACGCTTTATTCCAAGTTTTATTTATGGTAGGTGATTCATCGGTTATCATTGACAAGAGTAAATTTTCAGTATGAGCGAAGTATGCCCTTTGCTGTACAGGATTAACTATTGCTTATAATTCACCTGGAAGATAGCGCGAATATTTAATTGTGCTAAAAATACGCCTTGCACCTTTTTGCACGACCCATGTAGTTTTATATCAAACTACGTAGGAGAGTATGCCCTCAAGATAAATGTGGCTAACATAACGAAAAAATATGATGGCATTGCGCTTCAAATATATAATCGTGGGATTTGACTCGCTGTAGTAATCACTCCTGGGTTCTTCTGGCAATATCAGGATGACAACGTCCGCTGGAAACTACTTTCAAAGTATCAAGCAAATATTTTTGATCGGTGCTTAAATCTTGAAGTCCAGTGGTTGTACCATCCGACTTCATAATCAAATGGCGTAGAAGCAGCTCGTTGCAATGAAAAATGCAGATCAGCCACTGTGCCGGTCCATTCAAGTATTTCTCCATCGTTTGAATCACATCAACAGTTATTCCTGTGTAAAAATTTGTGCCGTCACACCCAATTGCTTTAAAATGGTAGAGTGAAATGTTTTGACCAGCAAAATATTCCATTATTAGTTTGGCTGTGTTTACGGCAGTGCTGACCTAGGCATAATACGCGTCAAGAAAATTGGTTCCTCGATTATCGATACGTGTTCTTCGAGTACTGTGCTTTCATAGTATTTGTGTCTTTTTTATATTAGCTAAGGTCTTATCCTTCGACCATTAAAAATAATCTACTTACTTTATGCACATAGCTTTGATGAGTACAGATCTGGTAGGCGGACGTCCGCGACGCAGTCTATTTTAGTCTGTAACTTTATTATCCTGCGTGATGTTGAAATTATTTAAATGGCTGAAGAGATTGCTGCTGCAGCTCGATCCGATATCCTGAACCTATCAAAGATCTTGGAGAGAAGTGTAAAAGACGAAGAATTGCTGGTTGTCGGAAAGGCGGTGTTATTGTCTTAAGTAGCCGACTTGATTTTGCGACCGGAGAAGATAATTTTGATGTTAAGGTGGAAGATAATGATAAGCAATGATAAAAAATGATTCAAAGTATCCACAAATTCTAAAGCTTTTTCTTTTCATCCTGTTCAATTAATTTGGTAAGATCTTATCATTTTCTCTTCATAGGCTTTAGCAATTGTTTCGTAGTCTGTATATCAACACTGTCGACGAACATCTTTCTCTCACCTCTTTGGTCTTCCAAAAACTCTTTTTCCTTAGGGGAAACTTTCATTTATTGTCTGTAATTTGCATTATAAATTGCATTCATTGTCTTTCCATTTACAATATCAATAACAAACAGTAGGTAGCTTGTGATTTTAAATGGCGAGAATCTTCTTTGGAAGGAAACTGTATTTCTTCTACCCTTTTCTGACTTCAACAAGTTTATATATTTATGTTGATATGCCTTAATAATTTTTGTAATTCTTTCTTTCGAAGTGGTTGGCAAAGAAGCTTAATCCCATATTTTTAAAGAAATTTTAGTTACCTACAAAATAATATCACGAAACGGAGGGTCCTTGGTCGACAAAGGAACGGTCAATATGGCGCGCTGCTCAAGCGAGGGCGGGTTTGGGGACTGCGGGCGGACGTGGTTTAGTGCCATACCACTACAAAAATAATAAATGGTGGGTTTTTACAACGAAGCTATAGACTTTATTTAACAAGAACTCATAATTGAAAATCTTAAAACTATTTCAGAATATTTTGTGCAAAGGCTGAAAAAATGGAAATATTTCGATATTTTCTCAAACTTTAGAGGTCTTGCGGAACTTTAGGATATTTTTTGATTTTTTTTTAAACTAATTTTTTTTTGTGTTTTAGATGCAAAGACAACTTTTTATTACTAGCGCCAAAAGAAATTCGGAAGAAAAAAAAATCGGCCCACGCTAATGTACAAGCTGTTGAAAGAATACAAAACAAATTCTTAGGTTTTCTAAATTTTAAAATGGATGTTCCTGCAATTATGTTGAACTACAACACTCTTTTAAATTTTACGAATATGCTTAAATTGTCAGACAGAAGGGTTTTCACTGACTTGGTATTTCTATATAAATGACGTATTTGATGGTCTGATGTTGCTTGCTTTGATAAGCTTTCGGATTCCACTAGGTAATACTGGAAATCGAGATTTATTTCAATCCAGAAATTCTGAGACCGAATACCATATATATTTCTCTTCCCCCAAAATACTAATGGAGGGAAATAATTGTACCAAGTCAATGGACAACTTCAATTAATTAGAATTGAAATTAAAACACCTTTGCACTTTGTTCCACTTATTCATTTTCACCATAACCGGTTTCATCCTACTACGGACATTTTCAAATTCTAATGAAATTCCACCACGAATTAACAGTCCAAAAACCAGCTCATCAACTTCAATTAATCTTTAAAAAAATACATTATTGTTACTGAGACAGTTCAGTTGTGTACGATAAATATTGTATAATTTTTGCTATTCATAAGTAAAAACCGCCAAAGAGGGCATCAATGGAGGTTCTGAAATTCAACCACGCAGACGCTACTCTTTTAATACTTTTTTTTTAATCGACCACCACAGGTATGTACCTAGTATGGTTGTAGAAAAATTTTCAACAAATGTAATAAACAATGCAATGAATAAAGAGATATTTAAAAAATAACCTGAAACGTCGGGCCGTAAAGAGGAAAAAATGCACCTGAACATTTCATAAATTAATATAAAACTTTAGGACTATAACTACTCAACCCGTGTGTGCCAATCCAAAACTTCTTGTATGCTAATGTTTCCGGATATTTTCAAAAAACTATTTCTCTGAATGTAACTAGCTATTCAGAAGAAGCTACTAATGGTAGATCGTATACCGTTTTTATAAATTTATAAATACTTCTTTTTTTATATTACAGACTGTGTAAATTTATTTATTTATTGATTAAGACGACAATATACCCTAAAATATATTCAGAATCTTAATGATGTAAGTAAAGGAGCCGTGTACACAAATTGCGACTCGCGACACGTGTATTGGACGGACCTACTGTCGAATTTGCTCTATCAAAGTAAAGAAGAAGAAGACAAATAATCTGGGAATCTTAACGACGTAAGTGAAGAAAGTGTGTAAACAAATATACGCCTGTGGCACGGCGTATTAGATGAACGTACGGTTGAATTCGCCGTAGCGGGCCTGGAGATTCGACCTTTCCGCCGCGTTCATTTTAATTAATACTGAAGAACATGTTACAAATATTTAAGATGTTTCTTTATGAATCCCTCCCGAAGTTATTAATTCATCGTCTAGAAAAATAAAATCTGGTGCTCACCGCTAACTTTGTAGTTGAAAAACTTATTATAAAGTTTTAAAATAGTTGTACGTAAAATATATTAATGGTAAGGTATTGTTTTTATTAATTTTAAATATAAAGAACTTACATTCCCAGGGGTCTGTTGGAATAAAAAAATTATTTTAGTTACGAATTCGCCGGAAATGATTAAAATGTGAGTTTTGAGCAAAAAAAAATTATTCGGGTTGTGTACCGCCTTAACGCCCTTTTTAGAGGCTTTTACACATGATTAAGGTAAGAAATATACAGCATTTATTGTACATAAGTGAACTGCTTCAATGACAATATTTTATATTTGTTTAAAGATAAATTGAAGATGTCCACTGACTTGGTATAATTGTTTCCTTCCGTTAGTATTCTGGGCAAAGAGGAATACAAATGGTAGTTAGTCCCAGAATTTCTGCTCTGAAATAAATCGTGACTTCTAGTACTACGTGGTGGTATCCGGAAGCTTATCAATTCAAGCAATACCGCACTATCAAATAAATCATTTGGAATTTTATCTATATAAATATATTTTTAAAAATACCAAGTCAGTAAAAATTCTTTTGTTTGACAATTAACGCTTATTAATGTAATTTAAAAGAGTGTTGTTGTTCAACATAATTGCTGGAATACCCATTTTAAAATTTAGAAAACGTAGGAATTTGTTTTGTATTCTTTCAACAGCTTGTACATGTATTTTATAATGTGGGTTCCAGACGGGAGAATCGTACTCAAGTTGACGTCTTACATAGGCAAACTATAACAGTTTAATACAATTTATATTGTTAAAATTTCTATGTAGCTTAGTTATAAATCCCAACATTTTAAAGCCTTTATTAGAGATTTCTTTTATGTGGTTAACAAATGTAAAATTTGATTGAAAAGTACACATTACATATGTGGCACAAACTACACATTTATAGATATATATATATTTTTTTTTTTTTTTTAAGAAAAAGGTAAATAATAACATGAAATATATACATATTATAGCGGATAATCTGTGGAATTTAAATGCCTCTTGAATTCTTCAATATGTCGATAGTTTTGGAAGCGATATTTAACAGCGCCATCATGCTATGCCGAACCAGTTCGTCCGTTCTGCTATGTGGGATGCACAGAAGATCATGGTACCGTCCCTGGCTGTAGTTGTTCGGTATGGTATCTGCTAAGACGATTACAACTCACAAAAACATAATTTTGTAAAAAACAAGTGAACACCGCGATAATTTAGTGCCGGCATACGAAGAGATGCAATATCCCCATGACGTCATCGTTAAAAAAATTTCAAAGTTTATTTATATACCTTCTAGCTTGTAAGGGGCGAACACAGTGCGCCGTTGAACAGCGCGAGGTTTTTTCTTTCTGAGAGAACCCGAGGGTCTTAGTTTTTAATCTCGCGACGATGAATACTTAATTGAAAGTAGGTACTTTTACAGTCTTTGTTTTGTAATTCCGCAGTAGAAACGCTTTATAATAAAAAGGGGTTGTGGGGAAAATATTTTCTTGTATTTTTTAATGTTACATCTAACTTTCATGATGCCCTGTCCTGGAGCCGTAGATAATAGAAACTAAGAGAGATATGGCATGAAACCTGTCGACTGTCCTTGAGCTATGACTAAACGGCACCGACTATCAAAGCGGCGGAGTCAATGAAAGTTTTGTTTCATGTGTAGTTAGAGACAAAGGTGAGGCGCTGTGTGTGCCAATTTTTAATAGAATGGGGGAACACGCGTTGTATGCATAGTTAAAATTGCTATTTTTTTTATATTTGCAAAGTACAGGTGTTAAGGAAAGTACCTGAATTACTTTATTTAACCAGTAATTCCTGATTTTATTTGGAGTAAAATGAAATTTTGATTTCCGGTGAGGTTTTTGACTTTTTTTTCTTTCTAAAACTACAAAAGGCTAAGCCAAGTTGGGGGCGGGATGTAAGGGGAGGTTGTAGTGATCAATTTTTTTCTTTCACGTGTCACTCAGCCGAGTAACCACCCAACTCTTCACCCCGACACTAACTTTTTTAAAAACCACTGAGGTAGTGGGGAGGAGAAAGAGATGCGGAAGAGGAAGGTGGGGAAGTACCTGGCTATTCAGATCTGTTCACCAAACACGGCTAAAGCCATTTTTTTAAATTTTTTTATTTTTTTTTTATTTTATTTATTTATTTTTTTTTTTTTTATTCTTCATTTTAATCACCCGCTAAACTGCCAAGGCAGTTTGTCAGCAGGTCAATTTGACAATATTAATAAAACACTAAAACATAAAATATTATAAGAAAACACAATAGCAAAATAGTTCCAGAAGAATAACTTTTAAGTACCTACAATACAAAAGCATAAAATATACAGACAGATATAACACAGGTAAATTACTGATAGATTAAATTAATTATAGATAGTATTTATACATAAGATTACAAACAATATCAGTACAAAAAGTTTTGACCCATTAGCCATTTTTTAATTTTTCTTTTGAGATCAGTGGGGCAATTGGATTCGATTTTGAAATTCATCGGCATCTTATTAAATATGGTGGGGACAAGATAAGTGAATGTCCGTTGGCCGTATTTATTTATAATTTTCGGAACGGACAAACCCTCATTTTTACTAAATCTAGTGCCATGTTCATGATCTACTTTTTCTTTGTAAATTGAGTCCGACAATAGGTTTTGGCATACAATTTTAAACCATAATATTCCTCGCACAGGTAATATGTTAACTGATTCATATAGTAATTTTATGTCCCTTCTTTGTGCATAAACGCTTTTGCTTACCAAGAGCTTAGTCAAAGAGTTTTGAATCGTTTGAATATAACCTATATTTGTCTTGCACGAGTTTCCCCAAGATGTTATTCCATATCTGATAGTGGATTCCGCTAGTGACAAATAAATTATTTTTAGCGTACTAATGGGCATAAAATATTTTATTTTGTAAATTCGCCCCGCAATAGCTCTTAGGCGTTTGCAGATGTTGCTTATGTGGGTATCCCATTTCATGTGCATATCTACAGTTATCCCCAAATATACATATGTTTGTACAAGTTCAATGGTTCCGCATTTGCAGGACTGTGACGAATTGTGTATGCACTCAAATGTATGCGACTTTATTACAGGTGTGATGGTATATTTGGCATGTGGAGATCGTATATGCATTAATTTAGTTTTTTTTAAATTTATTATAAGACCCGCATCATGTGACCATTTCTGTAAGGATAAGAAATCGTGCTGCATGAGTTTTATTGCAATTTCTAATTCTTCATGCGAAATAACTAGTGCCGTATCATCAGCATAAACGTAATGTTTAACAAATGTGAAGATTTTATTCATGAGTGAAACAAATATTGTGTATAATGTTGGACCGAGGATTGACCCTTGCGGGACTCCTGTTGACATAAATTTAGCTTTGCTGTAAGTTTGAAAGAGTTTCACTTTAATTTGTCGATTGTTTAAATAGTTTTTGAGTAGTTCTAGTAATTTTCCCCTAATTCCAATCGCCTCCAATATCTGTAATAGTTTTGTCGGATCAATAGTATCAAACGCTTTAGAGTTGTCTATGAATAAAACCAGAATATGTTTTTTATCATTGAGTTCTTGATTTGTGTAATTCGAAAAGTCCTGCAGTAACATTTCTGTACTTTTATTTTTTTGAAATCCGTATTGGTTGGGATCAATAATGGAGAAACTTTCTAGGTATTTTATTAAATTTACGGAGATGTATTTTTCTAGAATTTTTTCAATAGCTGGCAGTATACTTATTGGTCTGTAATTTATTATGTTATTTATTAGTATCTATAGCAAAATTTGTACATAATGTATTTATAAATTGTATTATATTACGGTATTATAAAGTTTCATTTCAAGCAACGTTTCAATTCTGAATAGTGGACTTACACCAGGACGATACTGAGTGTCTTCCACTCTGGAATATCGCAAATGTGATGTGTGTGTATGAGTGTGACGGCATGAGAGCGAGACAGCGAGTATGGAGATGTATAAAAGGGATGTACTGGCTGTTGTGCGCTCTCTCCATAAAAATCTCTTTAATAATAAACATTGTAACATTAACGTATGTTATTACTACCCGCACGACAAGATTTCACAGCAAAAATACTTTATATTATTTGAAATGAATTAATTGTGAGATAACACAAATTAATAAAATAAAATTTATTTGCCACGCCGGGATTCGATCCCGCGACCTTCGGATTGTGAGTCAAGAGCCTTACCGCTAACCACGCCGGCCGTCGAGTATTCAGTACCTACAAATTTTTTGATGTTTTTAATAAAAAAAAAGGAATTTCCAAAATAATGACGGATGGCAAAAATTTCATTTTTTTCTTTAAAAAATGTCAGCAATCACTGCTTACGTAAAGTTTGTCGTGTATGTCTTCTAACACCCGAAAACGGAATAAAAAATGCAACTTTTGTTATCATTGCGATTTGAGCGCTGTTAAATGTGCAACTTTTACAATTTGGGAAGCGGGAATGGGTGCCGCCGCCCCGGGAACCATTTATTGTACAATCAACTCCTCTACCATAGGTCACCCCAAATGTTTACGTTTACGTTTTGTGAGTTAGCAGGAGTGCCCATGTCCATGGGGTGAGGTTTGTCTAGGTCCATCTACTGCGTGGCAGGCCGGATCGAGAGAGACTGTTGAAGGAAACCTCTCCAGCAGGACTCTCTCGACCCGCACCAACTTGCACCGCAGTAGGAGGAATGGATTCATACGTCCGATACTCCTGGACACGCTGACCCCCAGATTCCTACCTACCCCTCGTACCCTTTTCCTTTCCCTAAAAAACCTTCCACACGGCATCTCCAAAGATGACATAGGCCCTGAAGGAAATTGTTTTCCTCAGGGCTTCCCAGGAGCTAAAGTAAAAAAAGCTTGGGCTAAAATCTGCAAATTTGCTGGGCGAACAAACTATTAAATATGATTCACTTTTATTAAACAAATTTTGGATATCTATATAAATAAATAAATCAAAATGTGTTTGGGGACTAGTGAGATGTCTATTTTATTGTTATATTAAACTAAGAAAATGTTTGAAACTCTCAAAATACCTTCTTTAAACCCCCGCGAAGGTTTATGGATTATTACAACCACATGACAATACATCTGAAAAGTTTTTTAATCATCACAAAAATTCTTGCGAAACTGTCAAAATTTGAGATTGACATTTTGCAACACAATGATTGTTAAGTCAAAAAAAATTTTCAAAACTCTTTAAATTACTGCGTTAATTTGAAGTACCTACTTACGTAATAATTTGAATCGAATCAAGAATTATAGATATTTTAAATAGGTACCTATGTTAGGTACCAAATTTGATTGATTTTTTTTAATAATATTTGATTGTTCTTATAACATACAAAAATATATATTTGTAATACATGAAAAATTAAAATTTGAATTAAATAATTGTATTAGGTGGCACGCGTGCTATTTGAAAACTGAATGTACTGGGACTGAATATATCGAACGCGGAAGTGGTTTGGTGGGACGGAGGAGCGGAAGAGGGGAGTGGAAAGGCGGGGAAGGTGAAAGGGGAACGCGGGAGGGGAAGGGGACGCGGGAGAGGATCGGAGACGCACGGGGAAGGACATGCGGGGAGAAACAATTTATTTCTTTGAATACGGCATTTCAACGCATGTCGGGAACCAACTAGTTAAAGTTATTTTAACCATGGTAATATTTTAATTATGATAAAAGCAAAGTTTTGATAAAAGTAATAGTGATAATGCCGCTTATTAGGCTCAAACTCATGATTCGAATAACCGCATTCTCTTAGAAATAATATTAATCTAGAATCTAAATCCATCTTGAAGCCACTGTTTGAAAGAGTTTAATCTCGCGGATAACGAAGGAGATATTGTGGCATTCGCTTACTTACTCACAATATGGATTTGAGAAAGGGAATGGAAACATTTTGATGAATAACGTAATAATAAGTGACACTATCTGGGTTACAAACCCGTTCTTCAAGCACTTGTTTCTAATGAAAAAGGTAGCTGCCATTAATATGGGAAAATAATATAAATCGAAGATAATATTATTTTAAAAATATAATATTAATTAAATTATAAATTAATTAAAATTAAATTTAAATTAAATTAAAATTAAATTAAAATTAAATTAAAATTAAATTAAAATTAAATTAAAATTAAATTAAAATTAAATTAATATAAAATTAATTAAAATATATAATTAGATAATATTATTAAAAAAAAACTTCGATATATTTCCTGTTTGAACATTCGGATAGGAAATATATCGATGAAAGATTTAGTTTTTATTTTTAAGATTAAGCTTTATTTTTAAGATTTAGTTTTTATTTTCTGTTCACAAAACAATGAGTTTATATTTTGGTTTTCTTTATAGTTTTAATATATTATCATTTTATTTATTTAAACTTTTCTCAGTAACTTTTACAACTATCACTATATTTAACTGCTTTACGGCCTTTATAACATTGTACTTGAAATGATGTTTACATTTGTAATTATTAGATACAATATTATGTTTTACAAAAAACAACAACTACCTAATGTGAACTAAACCAGGAAATTTGACTGTCCTAAAACGGGAAATCTCCTAGTTGGACAGTCAAAGTATTTATTTTTTTTTATAATGTATATGTATTTTGTTTCAATAAATAAAAAATAAAAATAAATAAATATTGTTAATTTTGAAAAATGAAATCGACAGGCCATTTAAGTACAAAGATATTGAAATACAAAAGATGTGCTATCAGCAGTCTGTACTGTGTGGAATTGTTTTGCCTAGTGTCGCCGGTTTTGTTCACCAATACTACTGCACGCCTTCGCTTACGCTAAGGCAGAGGTCGGCAAAGTGCGGCTATTTGGCCCTTTAAGTGCGGCTCTTTGAAATAAAATTGCTGGATTTAAAAAAAAAACAAGGAAATATGGAACTCTAAATTTGAACGTCTTTATGTTGATTTGGAAATATTGTAAAAGAAGAAATGGAGCTTAGTTCACAACTCAAGTGGTTCGCTTTGAAAGGCCTGGAGAAGGAAGACATGAACATCTTCAACATCTTCAAATTAAAGACCTAGGCATCACTTTCCAATCAAATCTTTCATTTGTTAACCACATAACAGAAATCTGTAATAAGGGCTTAAAAATGTTGGGATTTATAACTAGACTAACTAGAAATTTCAACAATATAAAATGTATTAAACTGTTATATTTTGCGTATGTTAGATGTCAACTTGAGTACAATTCTCCCGCCTGGAATCCACATTATAACATACATGTACAAGCTGTTGAAAGAATACAAAACAAATTCTTACGTTTTCTAAATTTCAAAATGGGGATTCCAACAATAATGTTGAACTACAACACTGTTAAATAATATGAATATGCTCAAATTGTCAGACAGAAGAATTTTCACTGACTTGGTATTTCTATATAAAATTCTTTTTTTTTTTTTTTTTTAATTTATTTATTTATTTTATAAATCAACAATCCAGTTCCGCTAAGCCAATTGCAATTAACTTGACAGCAGGTGCTTATAATTCCTTACAAATATATTTAAAGTTATAATTTACGTCTTTTATCTACAGTTAAACATTTTTTCATAAATTTTATCAAGTATCAAAATAAATATTCTTTTTCCAATAACCAATTTTCACCATATATTTAACCTTATTCATAGAATTATGTTGCTTTATATTGTCAGGTAATAAATTAAATATCTTCGGTATGTTGTATTCAAACGTTCTCTGTCCGTACTTATTATTGAATTTCGGAACTATTAACCCGTCGTTACGCGTGAATCTAGTGCTATATTTATGATCTAGTTTCTCTTTATGCTGCGGGGTAAATATATGCTGAATTATAATTTTATACCATAGTATTGCCTTCACAGGTAAAATTTTTGCACTCTGAAACAACAACGGAGTATTGTGTCTTTGTTTGAAAATGTTAGGGACAACTAATAATTTTACAATTGCGTTTTGTGCAACTTGTACCTGTTTCAGGTTGGTTACAGTAGTATTTCCCCATATTGTTAACCCATATCTTATTATTGATTCTGCTAGTGACATATAAATTATTTTAAGTGTATCAATTGATAGGAAAAAATTTAATGTGTACATTCTGCTAGCAATTGATCTGAGTCTTTTACAGGTTTTTTTAATATGTTTGTCCCATTTAAAAAAACAATCTACTGTAACACCAAGATACACATATTCAGTAACTAATTCTAAGCTTTCACAATTACAGTTAATTTGAATATTTTTGTGGATGCAATTGAAGTTATGAGAAATAATATTAGGATTAAATTGAAATTTGGCATTTGGTGATCTTATATGCATTACTTTAGTTTTTTTAGCATTTATTAATAGCCCTGCATCATGTGACCATTTACAGAGTTGATTAAAGTCAATTTGTAAGAGTTCAATTGCAATTTTTAGATCTTTGTGTGATATGACCAATGCCGTATCATCTGCGAATACAAAATGTTTTACAAAAGAGAAAAGTTTTTTCATTATAGTTACATAGATTATATATAGTGTAGGTCCCAATATGGAACCTTGTGGAACTCCTGCAGATATATTTTTTGTTTTACTAAATGTATTATTTATTTTGGTACATATTTTTCTATCTGTAAGATAATCTTTAAATAAATTTAACAAATTTCCTCTTATTCCAATTTTTTCTAGAGTTTTTAGCATTTTTAAAGAGTTTATTGCGTCAAAAGCTTTAGAGTTGTCGATAAATAAAACAATAACATGTAATTTATTATTTAACTGATTATTTATATAATTGGAAAAATCTTGCAGTAGTTTTTCAGTGTTTTTTTTTCTTTGGAAGCCATATTGATTTGGATCTATGATAGCGAATTTTTCAATGTAATTATTTAATTTATTTGATAAAAATTTTTCAAGAATTTTTTCTAATAAATTTTTAGAAAAAATTTATTTCTAAAAATTTTTTTATTTCTACATAATTTAGTTGATAGTCCGGTATTGCTTGAATTGATAAGCTTCCGGATTCCACAACGTAATACAAGAAGTCAGGATTTATTTCAGTGCAGAAATTCTGGGACTAACTACCATATGTATTCCTCTTTACCCAGAATACTAATGGAAGGAAACAATTACACCAAGTCCGTGGACATCTTCAGTTTATCTTTAAACATATATAAAATATTGTTACTGAAGCAGTTCAGTTATGTACAATAAATATTGTATTTATTACCATTAAAATGTAAAAGCCCTGAAAAAGGGCGTTGATCAATAAATAAATAAATAAACACCTGGAATAGTATTCTTGACTCTTATGATCAGCCGAAAAATCTCGCTTTTGCCCTTCTTTCCCTTTTCGGTTCTTCATATTCATGCGTACAATATTTTCAATCGTGAACTTTATCAAGAGTAATTGGGGAAGTTGTCTTATAGATGAGATCTGGAATCGTGCCTAAAATTAAGAATAACAACATACAAACCTGACTTACTCAAACTTTCCAAGGAGATTCCAAGGACAGTGTTCGCATTAAGCGTTTGTCAGTCATTGTCATGATTTAAATTTGTGGATTCCTTAATTACATATTAATTTTTATCAATAAATAAAAACTTATTGAATTCAAGTTTTATCCTGCGTACCGTAATTTAGTGAAGTGCTAGTACCGTAATGGTTGTGATATACATATTTGGCTATTTGGCTAAAAAGTTTGCCGACCACTGCGCTAAGGTATCCGCCCCTTTTATAACTTTCATTGGCACTAATCTTAGAACAGATTTCTACGCGTACACGTCCCGACAGCATTCACGATTAGCAATACATACAAATGAAGATGAATAAGGATGGCAACAATACCAAATCGCTATGTCGATATTTTAATGCAAAAATTATTTAAGTTTAAACTTTCATTTGATGAAAAAATCATATTCTCAGAACAGATAAATCAGAATAATTGTGACTTGTAACAACCCATATAAATTGTTTCGATATAATCTATAATTAGATAACTGAATTTTGTCCGTACAATTTTTAGTTTTTGTTCAATAATTTTAACCCCAAGTGGTTCGCTAGGTTTGGTGATTTAGCAGGAGTGCCCGGGTTCATGGGGTGAGGTTTGTCTAGGTCTCGGAAGCGGACGACCAGGACCTACTGAGCCCCAGATTCCCACCCACCCCTTAAACCCTTTTCCTTCCCAGAAATCTCCTTCCCTTCCTTTCCTTAAAAAACCCTCCACACAGCATCCCCAAAGATGACATAGGCCCTGAGGGAAATTATTTTCCTCAGGGCCTCCTGTGTGGAGCTCATGTAAAAAAAAATCACAACGTGTTTTTGTTATCGTGAAAATCCATACAAGAAGATTCTCAATGTTAACTAATGAAATTTTTTTTTTGTATTTGAATACCCCAAAAGAGTCCCATCTGTTTCCAACCATCTAGAGCCAGTGAGACTAGGGCAATTGCGGTATATTGCGAGGCTTAAAGTGGTGGGAAAGAGGAGGGGAAGAAACCGAGGAAATGGAAGGTGGGGAAGTACCCGGCTATTCAGATTTGGTTGCCAAACACGACTAAAACCATAAAGCAACTTTTCTATTCTGAATGGTGGTCTTTTACCTTCACCAATGGGATTTCATCTCAATGGGACGAATAGGGTAGAAAATAATTTCATAACGCATGAGCTCACCATATACATAAAAACCATCGCGGGCTTGGACACAAAAAATATTAATTTTTATTTATAAAGATTAAAAAAAAAAAACATTTAATTTTTTTCTACAACCAATCAGCATCCACAACAATAACTATCTGAAAAAAATTCAAAAGAAGTAATATTCCATGCCGTGTCTCTCTCCATCTCTGGTCCCCTGGACAGTAAGAGTATCGACACTCCACAGCACCATAGGTGAAATAATTGGAGTTTCTTCATTTTCTTTACATTTTCTACAAGCATGTGTCTCCTGACTGCTGATGTGTCAGTATCGTGTTAGTGTTCCTATTACTTGTAAGCTCCATCAGTGAGATTTTTTCATCTCAAAAATAAAGTGATTATCATTTTAAGCTGCATCCGTTGGGTCTCATCGCCCCTTCAGTGGTTTGTTTGAAACTTGCAGTCAGGAAAATAAGAAGAGATCACTCTGATTTAAAACTCTGAGCTCAGTCTCCGGACCCGGATTAAAGTTCCTACCTAATCTGCGACCCAGTTGTACCTATGCTGTGACTCTTTAACGATTTTAATGTTATTTTTTTTTATAAAAAGATCAAGAGAGTGGGTAATTTGTTGCCCTCTTTTTTATTTTCTAATGAAGATTATTTTTAAAATGCTGTGGAAATTTCACTGGCTCCGCGGTGCATATTTCGTTACAAGAATCTTGTACGATTATTTTACAATGCGTCCTCCAATGAACTTTCAGATTTAAATAAAACCATAGCAGGATAGCAACCTCTGGTATGGAGCCCCAGCAATGGTCTGGACTTCTGGATTCCCAAAATGAACGAAAAAAACATTTGACTGTGCAGAAACGGGTGGATCGGGTAATACGCCAAACGCGTCGTTTAGATTATTTGTCACTTTAAAACGGGCTCTTAGGTTTTTGTTCAGCATTCGACTCTCGGCTGTGGAATGATTTGCCGGCATTTTTGTTTCGTCCCTCTCAAAACCCAGGTTTAGTCCCAGAAATTATATTCCTCAGTGTCTGCTGTGTCGGGTTACATAATGGAAAGGGGGAATTTTCACAAGCAGGGAGCTAAAACTCCCACTTTTTGTTTGACATTTTAACACCCGAAAAGAGAAAAAAAGTCCCGCGGCTGAAACCAAATAATGAGCTAAGAAGAGTTTAGTTACAATCTGTGAGCACGTCTAATTAAAAGTTTTTCTTACTGATTCCCTTGTTAGCAATTATTTTTAAAGATAATTAAAATACGAATCGTCGGAAACCTCAAATAGTATAATATAGTATAATGTCACTTTAGTTCGTAGCCATTTAGAGTATAAATCTGTCATTTGGTCACCATTTAAAAAATGTCATAAGAATTCAGCGAATATTTCTACGATTTAATTATTTTGAGTTAAATATCCCTTTGAATAAATTAACTAAACTTTTTATTAAAGTACCTTAAAAATACATACACTTGAAGATTGGCGAAGGATAAGTGCCTTATGTTATTTTTTTAAGCTGTTAATTTGGAGCTCGATGGTTGCGAGTGTAGTGTAGTAATTTTAAGAGTACCTAAAATTTTAAATTTAAAACAAACTTCAACAATTTATAAATTATGCAAGTCTTAAAGTTACTCCAATTTAAATATTACCGGTGAATTTTTCGTATTTCACAAGAACTGATTAGTTAATAAATTATGTACATAACTCATCTCATCGGAGAAACGCGACCGGCCACACATGAATTTCTGTTCGCCGCACCGAAGTACTACGCATTGCAGTACAATAATACGCTAGGGAGGCAAATATAGAGCCCGCCTCCGAGAGTCGCTGACTTCGAGTAGGCAGAGGGGTGTGCAGAAGTCATATTGACAAATCAAATCTTTTTTCTTTCTTTACATAAATACGTGCAGTGGCGGTTCGTGCTATGAAGCAAGGGAGGCTGTGCCTCCCCAAAAGAAAACTGAGAAGAAAAGGGGGAAAAGATATAAGATAAAAGTATCCAACATACAAAGTGTAAAAAAAGTCAAATTTAAAGGTAACCAATTTATAAATTATATAAGTCTTAAAGTTACTTCAATTTAAATATTACCCGTGAATTTTCCGTATTCCTTTAGGACTGGTTGTCTTTATATTATGTACACAGCTCTTCTCACCAGAGCAACGCGACCGGCCACGCATGGATTTTTGTTCGCCGCACCGAGCTATACTCAATACAGTACAAAAATACGCTGGTGAGGCAGATGTAGGGCCCGCCTCCGAGAGTCGCTGCCTTCACGTAGGTGGAGGGGAGTGCAGAAGTTACATGGAATCGAAATGAACGGTAGCCGTTGCGCGGTCGCGTGTTGTATAGTTAGAGGCGCGCCTATTCTTCCAAAGTAGAACCGATCATTTACGATTAGCTATAGTGACCAAGTTTTGTTTGGTTTGGTGATTGTGATGGTACGCGGAAGTAGGTACCTATAGTGTACGGCAATTTTGATTAGTTTAGTTAGGTGAACTTTCGGTTGATGGTCTATCTTGTGTTTTTTTTTTAAATATTATTATTAGTATGGCATAGGTTATATATAGTTCCGTTGTTTTTTTCTGTTTATAGGTAGACTTGCTCTTAACCGCGGCTTCGCTCGCATGGTATTAGGGGGAAATTACTGTAGCGTTTGTACTTATCAATTATCCCCCCCTCCCCTCTACCCCCCACGATCTCTCCCCCCCACTCTCCCACCCGCATTAAGAACATTCGTTCACGGTACATTCAGCTTTCAAACAGCTCGCGTGCCACCTAAATTACATAATGCCAGAGCTCACCAGTAGTAACAAAAATAATTATCCAATTTGGTGCAGTCGGTGCAGTTTCCACGGCAACGATTTGTTTTCTGACTTTAGCCATAACTCGCTTTTGTTAGCGACAGAAAACGTATAATAAATTTAATATATTAATAATTCACAACGCCAGAGCTTACCATTATATACAATCTATATTACTCACATATAATGTAGCTTTCTATTGGTGAAAGAATTTTGAAAATCGGTTTATTGGTTTATGCATGAAAGCACAACAAACAAACTCGAGCAGTTTCGCATTTATAATATTAGTATGGAAATATAGGTGTAGTATTATACATAATGCTTACTTCAAAAATGTTTGAGCTGCCCCACTTTTCTACGCGCCGCTGGATAATACACAGATAATATATAGATTTCACACATCATCCTCAAAGATGAAAAAAATAAGATCTCTCGATTAAAATTCTGGGAAATATTAGAAAACTAATAAACTATTATATTGAATGAGTATATGGCACTCAGACCTTCGATAATAATAGAAAGTGTAGAAAAGCGAAGAGAAGCATATTGTCGAGGAGAAGAATGGAGAGAAACGAGTGAAACCGTTAACCATATCGAAAGCATGTCAGCCAGCAGAATACAAGGCAGTAAAACGATCATGATGTATGGGCTAGTGATTGATGGTGGAAGAAGTCGGCGGTGACCGTGATGGATGCTTTCACATTAGCAAATCTAATAATGCTATTCATCTTGTAAGGAATCGTCGTCTTGTGGTCGAGGGAGGACTTTTGTTGATTAAATATGTTTTATTATTACGTTTTATGTTTCATTGAGTACTGAACTGATTGAAACCGATGGTTTTGTTGCATCTCCCATAATCCCATCTCCCTAATATTATAAATGCCAAACTGCGTATGTTTGTTTGTTACGCTTTCACCCATAAACCAATAAACCGATTTTAAAAATTCTTTCACCAATAGAAAGCTACATTATATGCGAGTAATATAGGCTGTGCATAATGGTGAGCTCAGGCGTTATGAAATTATAAATATGAATTTATTACATTTTTTATACGTTTTCTGTCGCTAACAAAAGCGAGTTGTTGCTAACGTCAGAAAACAAATCGTTGCCGTGGAAACGATGTTGATATATTTGCGGGAAATCTTGATTAATTAATATCTATCTATTTCTATTTACATAAATGAATTTCCGAAATGTTTGTACGCGCATAACTTCCGAACGACTACACCAAACTGGATATCTTTTTTTTCTACTGGTGAGCTTTGGCATTATGAAATTTAGGTGGCACGCGAGCTGTTTGAAAACTGAATGTACCAGGGATGAATGTATGGAATGCGGGAGGAGGGAGGGGGATGGGGGGAGGGGGCTATAATAAATAAGTGCAAGAGCTACAGTAATTTCCCCCTAATACCATGCGCGTGTAAAAGTTAATATATGTATATATTCTTTAACATTTTTTATTTCCCTGGAATATTTTTTTACAATATCTCCACACAGGAGGCCCTGAGGAAAACAATTTCCCTCGGGGCGTACGTCATCTTTGGGAATGCTGTGTGAAATGCCTTTTTAAGGAAAGGAAGGAGAGAAATCTGGAGATTGATGTGTCCAGGAATGACGAACGTACGGATCCATTCCTTCCACTGCGATGCGAGGCAATGAGTCAAAAGAGTCCGGCTGGAGAAATCAAAGGTCTCCCTCAACCAGTCTTATACGATCCAGCCCACCACGAAATAAGTGGGCAAACGCATCCGCCACCAAGACCTAGATAAACCTCACACTACGAATCCGGAAATGTCAGAGAAATAATACTATACAAACACGGAAGATGGGCCAGGAACCAGTTTGATATAATTCGGGAGGCGATTATGGATGCCGCCGCCCGGGAACCATTTATTTGATAACCAACACTTCTGCCATAGGTCACGCCAAGTGCTACGTTACGTTTGGTGACTTAGCAGGGGCTCCCGGGTTCGTGGGTTGAGGTTTGTCTAGGTTTTGGCGGCGAATACGTTTGCCCACGTACTCCACATAGCATCCCAAAAGATATCATAGGCCCTGAAATATTTTTTTCCTCAGGGCCTCTTGTGTAGAGCTAACGTAAAAAAAACATTTTTTTATATGCATACCTCACTCACAAGCTGTGTACTGACTGGAACCGATGGTTCTATTGCAGACACATCAGTGTCGCCAAAATCAATCTCACTTGCAAATCGCATCCATGCTTAGCGGCGCGCCCTCTGTTCATTTGAGTCTCACTCTCAGGGACGTCGCCACAACTTGTTTTATCGTCGCGCAAGTCTTTCAAATCTATATCTGAATCCAGGTAGATGACAAATTTTAACGAATCTACAACAGCGAATTTTCAAAATTTTTGACACCTCACCAAATGTATCAATGGTAGATTATTTTACAATAAAATGAGGTAACGTTATATTATAAACTGTTATGTTATATCTTTTAAAAGTACATGATAAAATAAATTAATCTTTTAAAGGTAAGGAACGGGAGGAAGTTCTGTGAAGGAAAAGGTATGAGGTGTGGGTAGGAATCTGGGGTTCAGTGTGTCCAGGTCATCCGCCGCCAAAACCTAAACAAATCTCACCCCAAGCAAGAACCCGGGCACTCCTGCTAAGTCACCAAACGTAGTGAACCGTTTAGAGTGACCTATTCACGTTTCTATTTACGAAGGTCTTTTTATAAAGCCTAAATTTGGTGTATAGTTTGCACAATTTTTAACGCTTGTATTTTTAATTGACCTTTCACACCTAGTCGCTGGCCTTGTCGGGAAAGTGTTAAAGGGGAAATTAGTAAGGGCTGAGAGACAAAAATTAAATACTTCAATACCTAATAAATACTTCAATACCTAATAAATACTTCAATACCTAATAGTAATAATCAAAGGAGGAGGTTCATGAACCATTATATATTGGCGCTACGTCTACAATTATAGGCGATGTTGCCTACTAATATCTCGTCGTAACGTGTTCCACTATTATAAAGCGCTAAGTGGAAGTAACCGCACTCGTTAATCAGTTGATCTCCCGACAGTTGGCCCTTCGGCATACTTAAAATGCAATCGGTTTACGGAAAATACTATATATATACCTACTTATATGACTAAGTGTACCGATATGCCAGCCTGTGCCTGTATATAACAGCGTATAGATACAAAAATCGACACTGAAAATAAATTCGTTTTATATCCATACGAGTTTATTATTAAATGTATTTTTGAAGTCGATTTTACATTTGAAATTGCTAAATAATGCACAAAAAATTATGATTTTATCATATTTATAATTTCGGGGGGCCAACTGACGGGGGAACACCATGTTAAAACTGCGAGTGAAAAACACATTCCGCTATATCATTCAAGAAGTTACTATCAAAACCCGCTATATCGGAATTCAGCCAATAACGAGCAGTTATTTTGCCAAGATGGCGGGTTTAGAAACTCGCGCGCCAGGTCAGTGCAGTTTCATAAGCCTCTATATTATCGTAATCAGCGAGTAAATCACAAAGTGAGTATCAAAATCCGCTATACCCATTTTATTTATCGAAATTACTTAAATATTTCTAGACATACATTGAAAAATGAACACTTTTCGAATTTATATTACTCCAATTCATTATATAAAAAATTAAAATGCAATTATTTATTTACGCTGGAGATGTGACAGTTTTTTTTTTAATTTCCCCGAATCGGTGAAATTATCGGTGATTTAGAAATTAAACGACCCAACTGTCGGGTCACCGTTGGGAGCGTTGGAGGTCATTAGAGTTAAAAAAATTAAACCTATTTTTTCGCTTATAGTCGTATCTAATAAATCAAAGTTATTAGTGTAGAACCGCAGGCATTACGGATATCACCAACATCATTCACCCATAAGATATTACTGCAAATTGCACCTGTGCGCAGCGGCTCCTCGCCTTTGTTTTTACCTACGCATAACTTTCAATAGCTTCGCCGCTTTGTTAGTCGTCCTTGGCGACAGTCGGCAGGTTTGCATGCCATGAAATCCTTATTTCTATTAAATTTTATGATGACGGTAAAATATGCCTATAGAACAAAGGTCGTTGCTTTATTCCGTTGGTAAAATCATTTGTCTACGGCCATGTTTTATACCCATCGGATAATAATTTATTTAAAAGCAATGAAAATATTTTGTAAAAACTTTATATTCTACTAGCGAGTTCCCGACATGCTTTGCAATGCCACTTAAATAAATAAATAGTTTCTCAGTTCGTGTCCTTTCCCGTTCGTCCCCGTTCTCCTTCCGCCTCCCCTTCCCCTTCTGCAACCCTTCCGCGTTCCCCCTCCAAATACATATAAACAAAATACAAATTATACGAATTTCTTAACGCTAGAGTCCACCAGTATGCATACACAACAACTCACCAAATTTTCATTGCAATCGAATGAATACTAAAGGAAATAATTTTATAACGCCAGAGCTCACTATTACATATTATAGAAACCATCGCGGGCATGCGCACATCAAATCACTAAAGTTTCATCGCAATCGGAAGAATGGTTTAGGAACGAATAAACGACAAACAAAGAAACGTTAATTTTTATACAGAAATGGTTACCGATGGTTTGTTTGCAGACAACGTCAATTATATAAAAATTAATGCGATTCATTTATTGCTTTGAAGTATACTTGTTTTGTCTGACGCATGAAGAAAATTGTTATTTAATCGATTGTCCTGATTTGTCATCGTTGAGTAATTACTTATCAAATCAAGTAAATAATAGATTTTTTTAATGTATATACGAGGATTGTTTGAAAAGATTGTTAGAATAATAAATCAAAACATATTTTTTCAGAAAAAAACATTGTCTCCGTTTAGGGCAGCAGTGTTATGCATGAAAGGGTACGAGTGCAAGCAAGACAGAATCTTGCAGTGCTTATATAAAGAAATGAATGCGTGATCCGTCATCTCTGGCTAATTAATACCTAGTTCCCAAATAAACATCAGTAATACTACATACTCCAAAAAGATCTTACCGACATTTACTACCCTTTTATTTTAACAACACCAGGACGTTCTCATACCAAAATTCCCCGATTCCGAGACTTTACAATCTTGGAAATAAATATTCTGATCTAGAAGATAATATATTTCGCCTTAAGATTAACCAGTAAAAACATTGTTTATTCCAATTCTTTTATACATCTAGACACAAATAGTCGTGGATAAATTCTGCAATATTTGTTTTGTAATCCTTTTATGTGAGACTTTACCAATCATTTTTACCAATCTATTTTATTTTATATTAATTATTACATGCTTTTGTTGTTACATATTTTTCATTAAATTATTTTTTTGTTGTTGTTTTAGTTTTAAAGTATTTAAAATAACTGTGAGACTTAACTTACAAACAAAGAATGTAAAAGCCCATTAGGGCGTGTAATAAATAAATAAAAATAAATCTTGATTTATGGATGCTGTGAACATTTTAAATTGGAGTGTTAATATCTATGCATGTCCAAATGGCAAATGCATTAATGTAATAATTCTTAACAATCCGTAAATGTTTCAAAAATAAATAAATAAATTTATAAATGCAGCCCTATGAGGTGGGATGTGGGTGACCTTTTTTTTTAACTTCTAGACCACTGGGTTTTAATTTTTTCGGTCAAGGTTCGCTGGCTTGTATCGCGGAAGTGTGCGATTTTTTCCCGAAAAGTCACGCGCTTCACTGGTCACGGTTAACACATCATGCACGTGGGCCAAACTAAAGCGTGGAGATTAATATGGCGAATAAACGATGTTATGTTATGTAACAAAAGGTGCTTTATAAAGATATTCGTCTACCCGAAAGGCATAAGTCAACATGTCTATTTAACCCTTAATTTACCCGGTAGGTCCCTGGGACTCCATTCAAAACTTTCAGCGCTCACAAAACCGTTAGTTTTTGGAATTAACAATTGCGCGTTTCAGTACTTACCTTCAGGCAGTGACGCGTCAAACGCCGCGCCGGAGAGAGCGGATGTCGATGTGCGTGGTACCGATTGGTAAGTAATCACGCTAGTGGAGTATTTGTAGAATTACTGATGTTTATTTGGGAATTATTAATTAACAAGAGATGACGGATCACGCATTTATTTCTTTATATAAGCACTGCAAGATTCTGTCTTGCTTGAACTCGTACCCTTTCATGCGTACACTGCAGCCCTAAAGGGAGACGTGTTGTAAAAAATTGAGTTTTTTTCTGAAAATTCATGTTTTAATTCATTATTCCAACAATCTTTTCAAACAATCCTCATGTATACGTTAATAAAAAAAATCAATTACTTACCTGATTTGATAAGTATTAATTACTCAACGATAACAAATCAGGACAATCGATTAAATAACAATTTTCTTCATGTGTCAATACCAAAAGTTTTGTTTTACTTAGTTCTTCTTACACTGAGTGAACCGATTTCTGGCGTTTGTCATGACTCTTGCCAGCATATCAGGCGTTATCCTGGCAATTTCTTCCTGGATGTTGGTCTTCAAATCTGGACGATTTACATAAACACGGGATTTCAAAAAAACCCATAGAAAAATACCACACGGGGACAAATCGGGAGAGCGGGCCGGCCACTCCAAATCGCCACTAATTAAAATGAGGCGCTCTGGGAATAAAACATGATCACAGAACATCGGTTCGAAAAGTAGGCCTCAACGGCAAACGCACGCTCCTCACTGTTCCAATAACTATGGCGACTAAACTGTGTCAAGACAAAACGTTATAGTTCCGCCTCTCGAACGAGACCTCTAGCGCTCCGCTACGACATCAACCGACTCAACGGCGCGCATTTTAAAAAAGGAAGTTTGTTGTCGCACCCTGTATTAGTAATGTGATAATAATTAAAATAAATGTAAAACCAAAAAAATTAATAATTTCTACTTTGTACGTTAGAAATGATACATAGGTACTTAAACAAATTATAATCTTGGTTTATGTTGTGGAGAACTACACATTCCATTATTTATTATTGTATGAATACCCAAGAGTTCCAACTGCTCTCGACTGCCTAGAGCCGGTGAAACAACAACATAACCATTTGGGATACGTGTTGAGGCTGAAGGTAGTGGGGATGGGAAGGAGATGGGGTTGAGAAAGATGGGGAGATACTTGGCTTATCCGATTTGGTCACCAGACACGGCTAAAAGTTTCAAATCTGAAAAGTGTTCTTTCACCAGGGCGATACTGAGAGTATGTTGTCATGCTGAAAATATTACAATTTTGCGACGGTTCAAAACGCCAAAATATCCCGGCAGAGAAATTAATTAAAATGGAGCCTTAATCCTGCTGGGGAAATTGCAATTTACATCCTGCTGCCTCTAAGAAAGATTCTGGATGGAAAATGTTACGCGAAATATAAAATCACGAATATAATACGGTTTCTACGTTCCGCGTAGAAATAAGGAAATTAAAACAATAATTTGAAAAACTAAAACCTCCGTTAAAGGGCTGAATACATAACAGAATGAAAATTTAATAAAAAAATCACTTAGGGAGGTTGATGTGAGTACCACCGCCCCAAGAACGATTTATTAGATAGCACACCTACGTCACCACCACCAACCACCTCTACCATACGTCACCCCAAGTAGTCTACATTTGGTGACTTGGCGGATGCGTCTGCTCGCCAACTTAGCGGGCCGGATCGGGAGAGACCGTTTGAGGGAGACCTTTTGTACTCTCCAGCAGGACTCTTTCAGAACTTCGCTTTCCACTGCAGAGGGAGGGATGGATTCAAACGTCCGTCACTCCTGGACACGCTGACCCTCAGATTCCTACCTACCCCACACACCTTTTTCCATTCCAGAACTTTTTCTACCTTCTTTCCCTTCAAAACACAGCATCTCTAAAGGTGGTATAGTCCTCGAGGGATTTTTTTCGCAAGGCCTCGTTTGTGGATCTAATGTAGTAAAAAAGAACAAGGGCAGCATTCCCAGAGATTGGAATCCGTTTTTTAAGATGTCCTCCCATTTTTAGCAAAGATTCAAGTATTTTGGACCTCCAGACCAGAGGTGACTGCCAAATTCAACAGTGGGACATACTTGGCATTTGTACAGGATCAGCAGTTATTTACTATATGCCTTGTAATCATACAAGTAGTTAAGTTTCTCAAAATAGTTTTTTTAGCAGGTGTTACGCGTAGCCACACTTCCGCAACAAACTGCCTGCCCTAAATGCGTTGAAATATTCCACCTATTTGAAAAACCACACAGCCCTCCCTTAATTAATAAATTGGATCAATTCCTCTAAGCACATGCGATGATTTTCACTTTAAATAAGTAATAGTTAAATTGCAAATGCAGTCGGTCTGCGTGTCGTGGCGAGCATTACATAAACCTCCGTATAACTCTCTCCGGAATGTCGCAGCAGGGTATTGAATATTTGTTGCAATAAATGTCTGGATTTGTGCCAAACACGCGCACAAAACTATGACTGCAACATATATTATAAAATGTAAGGAAAGTAACTGCTGGATGACTTATACTGCGATATGTAGGTACTGTCTATAAACGGTGTACCCAATATTTTAGAACTTTCCACTTTAAATTTTCTTCATTTTTATTTTTTTTATAAAACCCTTTTTACACCCAAAAAGAAACTATTATTTCAAAATTCAAGATCAGATTTATTTTAAAATCACAATTCTTTTCGTTTTTTGGAAACAATCTTAGAATTTATTTTTATTTTTATTTTTATTGTTGTTATTTCTTGCTAAGGCAATCCCGATGAGTTAAAGATTTCATTTTAGGACGGGAGGAACTAACAATTCATAGATGGGAGGGAATAATTACGATTTTACACATGTATTGACCCTTTGAGGAGTATGGACGCACGTATGCGGCGGCACTAGAACGATCCATTTAGAGTATCGCCGCATACGTGCGGCCGTTCGACTTTATTCAATTTTTCTATTTGCAAAATGTTGAAAGCCATTGACTTTATAATGTATAATGTATAACTATTATTTACAATGTAATAAGAAAAGGTTACAGTAATAAAAAAAGCTCCGAATTAGCTTTTTTTTTTTTTTTACATTAACTCCACACAGGAGGCCCTGAGGAAAAAATAATTTCCCTCAGGGCCTATGTCATCTTTGAGGATGCTGTGTGGAGGGTGTTTTTGAGGAGAGGAAGGAGTGAACATGGGTCTTGAAGAGACCCATATTGTAGGAGGGAGGAAACACAGAGGCCGGCAAATCTTTCCACAGCCGAGCTGTTGAACTCAAGAACGAGTCGTAGAAACGACCCGTTCTCATGTGACTAATGTCAACCGTGTACAAATGTTGAGCGCGCGTTTGGCGTGTTTCCCGACTATGCACCGGTGCCGAGGGGATCAATGACGCTAGTTCCTCGGAGCATCTTCCATTGTAATACCGGTAGAACAAGGACAGCATTCCCACCTGGCGCCTGTGCTCTAAAGATTGCAATCCGTTAGTTAAATTAGGAGAATCTATCAAACGGACCGCCCGTTTCTGCACAGAGTCAAGGGTTTTTTTCAGGTATTTTGGGGCTCCAGACCAGAGGTGGCTGCCAAATTCAACCGTGGGGCGCACTTGCGATTTGTACAGGGCTAGCAGTTGTGTACTATTAAAGTATCTGCGTGCCCTGTACAGTATGCCCAGTTTCTGAGAGGCTAACTTAACTCTGGCCTCGATGGAGCCCCCGTACCTGAGCTGGTCACTTAGAATTACACCAAGCATATCAATGGAAGGCCTGTTCGGGAGAATGCTTCCGTTGAAGGAGACTAGATTATCATTTCGATCCCTTTTAGACGTGATCAGACATGATTGGGTCTTTGAAACATTAAATTCAACGAGGTTATTCTTACCCCAAGAGGAAACACTCTCGAGGTAACCGTCCATTCTTTGTTTCAAAGCCCTCCGAGCCATTGGGGTTTGTGAGCCCTTTGGAGGTTTGTCAAACAAAAAGCTATCATGGACTGTACTGTCATCCGCGTAGCAATGAATCGGTGCACACGTCAAGAGGTCATTGATGTGCAACAAAAACAAAGTCGGAGACAGAACCGATCCCTGTGGGACGCCAGCATTTATAAAATGCGAGGAAGAGGTGAAACCATCAGCAACCGCCTGAATCGACCTCTCCCTCAAAAAGTCGGCAATCCACATACACAAGGATGCGGGAAGTCCGTAAGAAGGCAGTTTGTTGACAAGCCCTCGGTGCCAAACCCGGTCAAAGGCCTTGGAAATATCCAGTGAAACCGTTTGGGTTTCACCAAAACGTTCCAGGCACCGCCCCCAAACATGCGTCACATACGCGAGAAGATCACCGCACGAGCGGTTCCGCCGGAATCCGTATTGACGGTCGTTAATAATTTTGTTCTTCTCGAGGTATGTGAGCAGTTTGTCGTTGATCACACGTTCCATCACTTTTGACAGAACAGATGTGATCGCTATGGGGCGGTAGTTGGCCGGGTTGGAGCGGTCACCCTTCTTTGGAATAGGGTGAATGATCGCTTTTTTCCAACCGTAGGGCACAGTCCCAAACTTCAGGGACATTTTGAAAAGCTTCGTCAAAATTGGAGCTATTTCTGCAGCGCACCTCTGCAATACCAGGGCAGGTATTCCGTCAGGCCCACTAGCTTTATTAACATCGAGCCCTCGTAAGACTTGGAGTACATCCCGATGCCGGATCCTCAGATTTTTCATATGAAAACCGCAGTGAGGAACCGACGGCGGGATAGCACCTTGATCATCGAGGGTCGAGTTTTCCGCGAACATTTTGCCTAATAAGTTAGCCTTTTCGGCGGCGGTATTAGCTAGAGAGCCGTCAGTTCTGGTAAGAGGTGGCAGACTGGGTTTGCAGAAATTGCGACCTATTGAGCCCGCAAGCGACCAGAACGCTCTGCTGCCATGCGGGCATGCAGCCAGCTTTCTGCTGATCTGCAGGTCGTGCTCAAATTTCGACCTATTTATGATTCTCTTGCTTTCCTTTGACATTGTGTTATAAACTATTCTGTTTTCGGACGTTCGAGATGTGTTGTAGGCTCGATAAGCCGCGTTTTTTCGTCGCACTGCTTCAGAGCATTGTCGACTGAACCACGGCTTTGAGCCCACACCAGTTTCTTTAACAGTGGATTGGATGAAGCCATCCATCGCGGACGCGATGACTTCACCAATTTCCTGGGCACATCTTGAGGGATCCGAAGTCCGAAAACAGACAGTTGACCACGGAAAAGCATTAAAATGTGCCCGCAGCTGGTGTATTATAAAAGGTAAAAAGATATTTAATTAAATCGATTACTTAAAATTAAGAAAAAAATGAAAATTAGCTCACCCCTAAGATGTTAATGATAAAAAAATTACTCACTAATCAAATTGAAAATATAAGTTTAACATAAAATGTAGACAAAAAAATTTAAAAAACAGGGTAAGTAGAAACAAACAAAAGAAAATAATTAAAAAAAAAAAAAAACAGAAACAATGTTATAAGAAAATGGATGATTACAGATCCATGGAAAAGAAAAGCAAAGAAAAAGAAAAAAGACAGTATAGAATATCATAAGAAAATTACATAGTTTCATTCTTAAACTATTTAAAAAATATTATTTTAAAGCATACTCTGAATTTTTTTATTTTGCTGGATTTCCTTACATAGATCTGTAAGCGAATTATAAAGTGTGTAGGCAATATAGTTCAGAGATTTTATCCTTTATTTTGTAATGTGTTTTTGAGGTACGCGAATTTTATTGCTATTTCGAGTATTGTGTGTGTGGATATCTTGATTGTAAAATAAAGTAAAATTAACACTAAAGATTTTGAAAAATCGGTGGCTCGTTAGTTGAGCCCCGGTATTATAATTATTAAAAAATTATAATTTTGTGTTTATCATTACCAAAAACTTTAAAATTGACTTCGTTGTTATGGGTGTCAAACGAATTTATTTACATTGTCGATTTTTGTATTTATTTAGTATACTGTACATAATCGACAAATAGTTTTTATTCTTGATGCATTTGAACGAAAATTTGTTTTATTCTTTCGTTATTCGACGGTACATCCTCTCTGCACACCCTGTCGGTGACACTTAGTTATATTTTGTAGTAGGTATATCGTATTTTACCTTAACCAACTGCATATTGTATATAAGTACGCCCGACGGCTAACTGTTGGAGGATCAACTGTCATGAAATCGAAAAAAATCGTTAGTCTTTTTATTTTTTAGCTCAACGACTTCCGCGGCAGAATGGTTCAGATTTTTTTTAATCTTTCTTTTTCGAGTAAATCGAGTTTGGATGTTGTGGGTTCAAATCTTGAACTGAGGGGGGTTAATAAAAATCTCACGTCAACTTTATAAGAATGTATATTATAGAGGTAGTAAAAAAATAAATAATTATTTCACTTCTTCTGAAGTGTCCCATTTTGTCCGCTGGAAAAATCTAATGGCTACTATGAAAAACATTTATTTCGAAAATGTTGTACTTTAACAACTGAGTAAATCTCACGCGAGGGGGGGGGGGGGAGAGAGTCCCACCAAACCTCACTAATCTTACAAGGGGGGGGGGGGGGGGGAGGGGAGTCCAAATTGAAAAAAAAATGCTTACGTAATTAATGTATGCCCCCTTATTTTACATTTATTCCTTACAAATAAAATGCTTTTAGGGCCTCTCTAATAAACATGTTTGAAATTTTAAACAACTGTTACAACTATTAATGTTGTTTAAGTGGTTGTCTATCAATTGTGTAAAATATAAAACATGTTTATTACATTTGTTTACGGTAAACAACTATTAAAAGGAGGGTAAACGGTTGTCTATCAGTTGTTCAAAATTTAAAAACGTTTATTAGGTGGATAGTTCATTTGCGGCACATAGATACTCCTTGGTGAAAGATTACTAAATCGAATAGAAACGTTGCTTGAAATAGCTTTAGCCGCCTTTGGTGACCAGATCTTATTAGCTAGGTGCTCTCCCATCTCCTCCACCTCCCCACTACCATCATTCTCACAAAATACCCCATTTGGTGAGGCCATAGACTCACTGGCTCCAGACGTTTGGGAGCATTTGTGATTCTTGCACGGTACTCACATAAAAAATAAAAATAAAATTATTACTGCTGAAAATTTGAAATTCTATCCTCGCCGACAAGCCATTCAATTTCTGTAACAGTAAACTCCATGGGTAGCAGATTTTCCTGGCTTTTTTTTCAGACATTTAGTAATATAATTGTTATTATGAAACGCTTTATTTTCCTTTAGTATCCTTCTGAAAAACAAACAAAAAAAAAAATAAATATAGGACATGGGCGTAGTTGAACAGGTAATTATTGTTTTATTTTTCGTTACCAAATTGTTGAGGATCATGCCCCTTTCTAATTGAACATCCTGTCAGCCTTGTGTAACGTGGAAAGCCAGGGACACGTACCAGGATATGATGCCAGATCCCAGGAATATGATTTGATCACTTTGATTTGGTTTCCCCCGCATTCCAATTTTTATTACATTAACTGTTTACGTATATGCCTTCAGGAAAATGATTTCCTTCAGAGCTTATGTCAACTTTGAAAATGCTATGTGGGGGACGCTTTTTAGAAGAGAAACTAGTGAACATGTTGTAGGAAGGAGAAAACACAGGGGCCGGCAAGTCATTTCACTGCCGAGTCGCCGAAACCACCCGTTCTCATCTGACAATATTAACAACCGTTTACAAATGTTGGTCGTGCATTTGACATATTTCCAGACTGTGCACTGGTGCCAAAGAGTTCCATGACGCTAGTTCCATGGAGCATCTTCCATTGGAATACCGGTAAAAAAAGGAAAGCATTCCTATCTGACGTCTGTGCCCCCCCCAAATGCCAAGGGAGGAAATCCGTAAATTTCGCAAAGTTTTGACTTTGACGTAATATTTCGTGGGTTTATTTTGTGCTATCGTATATTATACTTACCGAAACACATTTCTTGAACAATAAACTATGCATAAAAACAACATTACTTGCGTTTATTTCATAAATTGATAGGTTTTTCGATCTCTTTCGTGACCTACGACGCTCATAGTTTGACAGCTCAAATCGCATGAAAAATGAAGGGTCGATGTCATAGATAAATTTAATAAAAATTATTCCGAGTGGCTAGGTGTATTTAGGATACCTCTTACGTCAAGAACAAGATTGCCCCAAGAGATTCTGACCTTGTCTTTAATACATTTTATGTATACACAAGGATTAAAATCGCATTCTAAAAAAAAAAATTTAAATTTTGTCCCGACCGCGCCGGCGCGCGCGCGGCACGTCGGGCGAAGATTACAATGCGTTAGTTAAGATAATATCAAACGGACCGCCTGTTTCTGCGTAGAGTCAAGGGTCTTTTCAAGTGTTTTGAGGCTCGATACCAGAGGTGGCTAGCAAATTTAATGGTGGGGTGCACTTGCGATTGTACAGGGTCAACATTTGTCTACAAAATTTTTGTATGTATGTTTACGCGAACCCAACAGAATTTCTATCCATGCTGAATGTTTGCCTGCCTTTTTTCTCTTTCAATTTTTTGTTAACTTTTTGCGATGCTTCGAGGTTGCTGCTCCAACCCTGCCTGTCAAGGTTTTACGGGGGATTTGTCAAATTCAAACCTATCGAATGATACCGCTCGCAAGGGAAGGTTTGGTTGATAAGGGATGAGAAATGGGTGGGGGGGGGGAGGGAGTGGAGGCTCTGTATCGGATTTCAAAATGTTTGCATATTGTTACGGCCTCGGATAAAGGAACAACCATAGAGATAAGTTACACTGAGTTGGCCCTTCTTTGGTGAGATGTTTTGCAATTTTCTCTGTGTACGAACTAATTAAGCTCGCAGCATCATTTTTTTGCAATAGCTCCATAGGAATAGCTTGATGAATAAATCCTCTAGGCCTGTGTCATATTTAGGGATGCTGTGTGGTGGACTTTTTTTGAGGAAAGGAAGGAGAGGAAGCTGGAAAGAGGTATGGGTTGGATTCTGGGTGGTGTGTCAAGAGAGTCCGGCTTGAGAGGTCCAGGTTAGGTCTCCCTTCACCAGTCTCTCCTGATCCTGCCCGCCACCCAATCGGTGGGAAACTTATTCGCCACCAAGACCTAGACCCATTGCACCTAGGCACCCCCGCTAAGTCACCAAACATAGCGAACCATTTTGGGCGTTATGGCAGAGGCGTTGGTAATCCAATAAATGGTTCCCGGGGCGGCGGCATTAGTGATCAAGGAGGACGCTCGACTGCAGAATCGAACGGGTACAACAAGTACCGAATTACTTACTCCCTTTTCAGAAGTTATTTTAAAATTATTATTTCATATAAATTTCACATTTCAATCCACTCCTCCCATTATAGGCTGTCGTTGTGCTTAAAAGGGAAAGATCTGCAACGAAGATAACAGAAATAGAGGGGGATAGGGCATGGAAGCGTGTCACCAAACTACACGAACTCTCAAAGCGGCCTACTATGAAATTTGCGGCCTACTATGCGTTTACTGCAAAGGTGCGGTGGCTGAATTGATGCTTTTGAAACTCTTGTGCCCAAGGTTTCGTGCTAACAATGGTTCATGAGCCATCTCGCTTGTTTTTTATTATCTATGGTCTGCACAATAAATCAATAAAGCACGAATTGGGATAAACTTAAAGATTAACAATTAATTTTTAAGCTTATTTATGTTTGTACATCACTATTTTTAAACCTAATTTGTTCCCTAGAGGGAACAGCTCACACAGGTTTTATAGAAATCTTATATCTCCCTTACTGTCATGATGAGAAATATAATCTAAACGGTACTAGAAAGAGAAAACACCACACTTTATATTCAAATCCAGAAATTATCAACAGAAAAATTAAAATGTGCACCTCTAAGAAACCATAGTTTCCGACCGCAATTTGAGAAAAAATTATGAAACTTCGTAAATTTTTTACTGATAATGGGTTGGTGTTTGTACATGACTATTTTTAAGGTTGGTATTGTCACATCACTATTGTCATGTGTTGCACATCACAAACGATGATTATATTATTATCTATGATCTACCTCTAAAACACGTCAAATGTCAAAATCTGAAATAATCAAGTCATATTATTATAAAGAGTCATCCACAATCTCTACATATTATTTTTGATATTTCTATTTTTGAAACTGATAATTCATGGTGGAATTCCATTATAATATATTATAATGAAAACAAATATAAAACTTTTTTCCACTTTAAGTTTAATGACCGTAACCGGTTTCAGCTCGCTAGAGCCATCTTCAGACTGGTACAAAATATTCTTAATCTACGGTTTATATACACAACAATTGAGGGAGGGGAAGCGGGGTGGTCTTAAGGGTTTTAATCAATTATACTAATTACATTTGTTACTAAGTAGTTTTAGACTGTTGAATTTCTAAATATTTTGGTTATTCCAGTGGGCTAAATTTCCCGCTTTTTCTTTAGAAATTTTCTTTAAAAGAAAATTTTCTTTAGAAATTTCCCGCTTAACTAAAAAAATAGACCAAAAAATTTGTAATGAATAAACAATTAGAGTCATTTGCTAAGTCTCCACTTTTGTATCCATTGTAATTTTCATAATAATTTCGAAATTAAAATATGTATTTTGCTAATAAAATGACCATTCCTACTCCAATGTAAACATGTATCCCTTCAAAAAGCTATTAAAAAATCCCATGCATCATAAATGTAATAACGATTTGACAATAAAATTAGGTCTTTAATAATTCATACCACTTGTAAGGTTTTTCCTAAACAATATTGAAGTGAGCTACAAACCCAAGGTAATTAGCCCACTGGAATAACCAAAATATTTAGAAATTCAACAGTCTAAAACTACTTAGTAACAAATGTAATTAGTATAATTGATTAAAACCCTTAAGACCACCCCGCTTCCCCTCCCTCAAATGTTGTGTATATAAACCGTAGATTAAGAATATTTTGTACCAGTCTGAAGATGGCTCTAGCGAGCTGAAACCGGTTACGGTCATTAAACTTAAAGTGGAAAAAAGTTTTATATTTGTTTTTATTATAATATATTAATATTATTTTTGTTTATTTATTTTGATGCAATATTTTACATTTCAAAGTATAATCCAGTAATGTCGGTCTCACTGGGTGGCTTACCCGTACTGAGGACCTCCATTTAATATATATATATATATATATAATTTAATAATTATTAATTTAATTATTAATTAATAATTATTAATTTAATTATTAATTAATAATTATTAATTTAATATTTTATATATTTGTTTATTTATTTAAGGAACATAAACAGTCTTAGTAATATAATATACATAAGAGAATAATAAAAAACAGACCAATTATTAATGTTCACAGATAGGTATTTATAAAGACTAACTGAATGTAAACTAAAATATTTAAGAAAAATGAAAAAAAAACGGAACTAAGCAGCAATTTAAAAAAATTAATAATAATACAAATCCAAATTCAACAAATAATAAACCAAAACACAACAATAAAATAAGAATGATTATAACTGTAATAGACTGCAAAATAGGTATTTGGGTTGGGAAGGGTAGGAGGAGAAGAGGGTTAAAGGAAAGTTAAGGGAAAGTTGCCACGCAAGTAATATAAAAATATTAGATACAATTAATTTAATCATCATGAATATGTGTTATTCGCACCTAGAATGTTATACAATGAATTTTTGTAACGACAGTAACTAGCAGTGAATATGTCAGCACGTGTGTCTATATTTGCAAATTTATTGTTATAGTAGTTACATGTCCTTTGCATAAATTCATTTTGATTGGAATTGGTGTTGCATCTATCAATATAGAAAAGGGTATTTTGTCTACTATATCGAATCGGCGCGTGGAAATTTATTTTGTTTAGCAACTCCGGGCAGTCAATAATATAGAATTTAAATAATACAAGTAATATATAATATATAATTTAAATAATACAAGATTTTTTTTTATACATATCAAATTTTTATAAGAAAAGAATAAAATGTTGGTGACATACTATAAAAACATAAAATTATGATAAATTTAAACTGAGATAAAAGTAATAAAACTGAAAATATAAAATTAAATAAAAATTATAAATTAAGTCCTCCGCCGCATCTGTCTGTCTGTTCGCGATAAACTTAAAAGCTACTGAACGGATTTTCATGCGGTTTTCACCAATAAATAGAGTGATTCACGAGGAAGGTTTTAAATATAAAATTTTGTCAAGGTTTTGTGTAAATTCGTTGAAATATATAATATATTAAGTAGAATGTCTGTATGTGATGGACGAGCAGGCTGGCAAGCGGGCGGCGTGAATTTGATTTGTATGCAAATTAACAGATGGCGGTGTGAGTTAATTTATCTAAGGTTGGGTAACCATCTAGTAGATGACGTTGTGTTTCGTTAGCCACAACAACGCGTGGCCGGGTCAGATAATCAATATATATTATAAAAGAAAGACCAAAAAAACGTGCGGCTCGCAAAAACTCAGAAACGAATCCCGGCACGATCAAGGGTGTTATATGGTGTAGTAGATCTCTACCCCACCTTTAGGATGACGGTTCCGGTTGTTACCTAAAGGGCGTGCTTTTAAAGATATAAGGGCTGGAAGTTTCACACTCTTGAAATTCTAGAACAGTCTTTCGGAAAATTCTAGAAGGTTCCATAAGAACTCTAGTAAGTTCTGGAAGGAGTGGCAGAGTATGTCGTGGAAACATCATTGTGGAACATTCCAGAACACTCTCGGATGTTATCGTCAGCGTAGCCGGGTAACCCAGCTAGTAAAGAATAAATTAAATAGTTTACGCATGACAAATAAATAAATAAATAAATTTGGTTTGGTATCGCTATGTTTTTTTTGTGGCACAAATACCAATCTAGAATGTTTCGGGTCAGCGAATCGGGTACACCCAACTCAAAATAGCTGCCTGTGTGTGTCCTCGCTGTGTACACACTGTATGTACACCACGCACAGGAAGAGTAACCAAAAGTTTCAAGTGACGGTCGATCAATAGGAAACTTGCCTATTATTATTCTGTCATTATTTATTATACACGGTGTGCAGAAACTCGTAGTACGAGCGGGAAACTGGTGAAAACGGGTGAATTTAAATCACATTTAGGTTGAATTTGGCAGCCACCTCTGGTCTGGAGATCCAAAATACTTGAAAAATACCCTCGACAATGTGCAGAAACGGGCGGTCCGTTTGATAGATTCTCCCACCTTAAAGAACGGATTGCAATCTTTAGGGCACAGGCGTCGGGTGGGAATGCTATCCATGTGTACCGGTATTTCAATGGAAGATGCTTTGAGGAACTAGCGTCATCGATCAGCATAATCGGGAGATACACCAAACGCGCGCCCAACATTTGTAAACGATTGACATTTGTCACATGAGAGCGGGTCGTTTTTTCGACTCGTTCTTGAGTTCAACAGCTCGGCTCTGGAACGATTTGCCGGCCTCTGTGTTTTCTCCTTCCTACAACATGGGTCTCTTCAAGACCAATGTTCATTCCTACCTCTCCTCAAAAAGATCCTCCACACAGCATCCCAGATGACATAGGCCCTGAGGGATATTATTTTCCTCAGGGCCTCCTGTGTGGAGTTAATGTAAGAAAAAAGCATTTGCAGTTTATATAAATTTTTGAAGATGCCCTTCCTGTGGTGCAGTGCTACCATTGTTTGGGTTTTGGACATACTTCTGTCAGGTGTCTTCATAAAGAAAAGGACAAACCATTGTGTACACACTGTGCTGGTGATCATTCCTACAAAGATTGTGCTAACAAAGATAAAGAACCTAAATGTAAAAACTGTGATAACAAAAATAAAAAAATGAACTGGAATATTGATATTAGGCATTCTGCAAACGATAAAACGAAATGCATTGTGTATAAAAAAATGAGCAATTTAGCAAAGGAAAAAATAGAATATTGACTAGTAATAACATTAAACATGTCTCAAAGTAGATGTAGTGATATTATAATACATTTGATTTTTTCTCGTAGAATTTGCTACATTTCAATAAATACAATTTACGTTGCCAAACATTACACATTTATATTTCTATATTATATTAAAGAAAAAAAACATTGTAATAAGATTCTAAATTTCCAAACGTCGTCATTTTCTATTATTGAATATTCATTTTATTGCATAAATATTGTTATAAACATTATAAAAGATCACAAAATAATTAACAAAAACAACATTATTATATTACATTATGTTTTTAACAATAATTTCATAACCACACCTTCAATAACATTTTTTTGTTTACTTAAACATGCATATTACTGTGTACTATATCTCACATTCATAAATATAAAAACAGTTTTTAAAAAAATCTTAAAATATGATAAATATTCTGAAATAACACTAGATGTGAACATACAGTTTATTTTATATTTATTAAGTCTTTATAAAAAAGTATTTGTAGCAATTAGTTCTAGATTCAATCACTTTTATATTGTTAAATATTTAAAATTAAACTCTTCAATCTATAATCACAATACTTCTGTTGTTAAACAAAACCAGAAAATAATCTATTCTCAAGGGCTGAAAACTGCAAAAGATATTAATTATTGTTCAGGTTTCTCAAATGGAGTCATTTTATATTGCTCTCTTTTCATGTTTACTGGACAGATAATAAGAATACGTGTTAATTGTATTATTTATGTACGGGATTTAATGAACCTAATAAAAATATTAAATTTTATTGTTTTACACAAAAATGAAATATATGTAATATTATTTAATGCTAAATGCATGGAAAACCATTTTGTATCAATATATTATACCATCTGCTATTACATTAAGAAAAATAATTGTGGTATCTCGGATAAAAACAAGTATGTAATTTTATCAAGTACAAATTTGAACCTCACACTGCATTATATAGATATATTTATTATAGAAATATTTCAATGTGTAAAATCAACCAAACCCGTATTAGAAACTTATTGTATTGCATCAAATTTAACTACGAATTAAATGGCGCAGAATAATTTTTCGTATATTGATAATGATAACGAAATAGAATGTAGTACAGTAAATAATTTAGAAGTTTGGATAAAAAAACAAAGCATAAATGCTTCTGATAATCTTGTTTGTATTCAATTAAATATAAGATCTATACAAAAATATTGGGATGTATTGCATGTATATTTATTAAATAGTTTGAAGCATATTGACATTCTAATGCTATGTGAAACATCTGTTCAAACTGAAAGTACGAGTATGTACAATATTCCCGGATATAATGCATATAACTACTGCAGGACTGATAAGTCAGGAGGAGGTATTATATTGTATATAAGAAACAAATTTGAATTTAGACCAAAATCGTTCCAATCACAACATTTTGAAAATATAACAGGAAAGCTCATACTCCAGGACGAAACTAAAGTTAATATAATAGCCATCTATAGACCTCCTAATCTCAGTAAATCTTCATTTCTAACGGAATTATCAGCACATCTTGATACAATTAATAGTAAGGAAAATATTATCTTACTCGGAGATCTAAATCTAAATTTACTAAATGACCAAGATTATATCATAACTTCGTATGAAAACTTACTTACTAACCATTATTTAACTAAATGCATCAATATAGTAACCAGAGAAGCTGTATTAAATGGACAAATAACTCGCACTTGTATTGACCATATATTTGCTAAATTTAGAGGCAAGAAAATAACTGCTTGCGTCTGCGAAAATAATATTGCTGATCATTTTATCACTGCTATTAATATAAAATCTCATAAACGTCCGATAGACTTTGCAAATAAGTATGTTCAAATCATCTCACAAAAGGCTATTGATAGATATATCAGAGATTATCACTGGAGTAAACTTATAGAGGAGAAGGATTGTATTCTATTATATGAAAAAATAAAATCTTTATTTAAAAATTTTTACAATAGTAGTTCAAAAACGATAGTGCAAAAACCGAAAACACGACCTTATGCAATAAATGAATGGGTAAGCAGTGAATTATTATGTAATATAAATAAAAGGGATAAACTATATAAAAAATGGAAAAGTACACCAACAAACAAAACATATGAAACAGAATACAAAAAAACACGAAACCTTGTCAATAAACTTATAAATAAAGATAAAACTAAATTCTATAATAATAAATTTAAAACCTGTTTTAATGATACAAAAAAAACCTGGGATGAGATAAATAATATTTTAGGACGTAAACCCAAAAATGATTGTGATGAAACTATAATACGATACATGTTAAAAGATAGAACTGAGGATTCTGTGTCAAATGATTTTGTGAATTACTTCTCGGATAGCATCAGCAACATGTTACATAAATGCAATCACAAAGCTTCTAATATAGTACTGGAAGAACTACCTCATAGTTTATATATACCAAGAGCAACTATAACTGATATTGAAAATATCGTTAAAAAAATGAAAAACTCTAAAAGCACAGGTATTGACAATATAAGAATGTTTGATTTAAAAAGAAATATAAAAACTCTTGGGCCAATAATAACTCATTTAATCAATATGATAATAAAGCAAGCAAAAATTCCACAAGAATTTAAATGTAGTATCACTAGACCAATATTTAAAGGTGGAAAACACATTGAACTGGGAAATTATAGGCCAATTAGTATTCTACCAGCATTAGAAAAAATTCTTGAAAAATTTTTATCAAATAAATTAAATAATTACATTGAAAAATTCGCTATCATAGATCCAAATCAATATGGCTTCCAAAGAAAAAAAAACACTGAAAAACTACTGCAAGATTTTTCCAATTATATAAATAATCAGTTAAATAATAAATTACATGTTATTGTTTTATTTATCGACAACTCTAAAGCTTTTGACACAATAAACTCTTTAAAAATGCTAAAAACTCTAGAAAAAATTGGAATAAGAGGAAATTTGTTAAATTTATTTAAAGATTATCTTACAGATAGAAAAATATGTACCAAAATAAATAATACATTTAGTAAAACAAAAAATATATCTGCAGGAGTTCCACAAGGTTCCATATTGGGACCTACACTATATATAATCTATGTAACTATAATGAAAAAACTTTTCTCTTTTGTAAAACATTTTGTATTCGCAGATGATACGGCATTGGTCATATCACACAAAGATCTAAAAATTGCAATTGAACTCTTACAAATTGACTTTAATCAACTCTGTAAATGGTCACATGATGCAGGGCTTTTAATAAATGCTAAAAAAACTAAAGTAATGCATATAAGATCACCAAATGCCAAATTTCAATTTAATCCTAATATTATTTCTCATAACTTTAATTGCATCCACAAAAATATTCAAATTAACTGTAATTGTGAAAGCTTAGAATTAGTTACTGAATATGTGTATCTTGGTGTTACAGTAGATTGTTTTTTTAAATGGGACAAACATATTAAAATAACCTGTAAAAGACTCAGATCAATTGCTAGCAGAATGTACACATTAAATTTTTTCCTATCAATTGATACACTTAAAATAATTTATATGTCACTAGCAGAATCAATAATAAGATATGGGTTAACAATATGGGGAAATACTACTGTAACCAACCTGAAACAGGTACAAGTTGCACAAAACGCAATTGTAAAATTATTAGTTGTCCCTAACATTTTCAAACAAAGACACAATACTCCGTTGCTGTTTCAGAGTGCAAAAACTTTACCTGTGAAGGCAATACTATGGTATAAAATTATAATTCAGCATATATTTACCCCGCAGCATAAAGAGAAACTAGATCATAAATATAGCACTAGATTCACGCGTAACGACGGGTTAATAGTTCCGAAATTCAATAATAAGTACGGACAGAGAACGTTTGAATACAACATACCGAAGATATTTAATTTATTACCTGACAATATAAAGCAACTTAATTCTATGAATAAGGTTAAATATATGCTGAAAAATTGGTTATCGCAAAAAGAATATTTATATTTATGAAAAAATGTATGAAAAAAATGTTGAATCTGTAGAAATAAGATGTTAATTATAACTCTTAAAATATATTTGTAATGGAACCATAAGCACCTGCTGACAAGCCAATGCTATTGGCTTAGCAGGACTTGTTTGTTGATATTTAAAATTAAATTAAATAAATAAATTATAAAAAAAAAAAAAAAAAAAAAAAAAAAAAAAAAAAAAAAAAAAGTGAAACTTCTTTAGCCCCGTTGTGATTTGAAACTCGGATGAAATGGAAATGACGCATTACAGTACCTACGAAGCGTCAAACTGCGCTCATTGGCCGCTTTGATCTCACTTTTCAAGACTCCTTTTGGTTGAGATTGTTTTGGTGAAGTTTCGCTTCTATCGCGTGTGAACTGCACTCCATTTTTAAAAAATTATTTAAGCTTTCGTTTTCGAGTAATTCTAGTCCCAAGTTGGAATTTTTTAGGTCTAATTTGAAGAAAATTGGACACATGGTGATTAGTTGACGCAAAAAATGGAAGATAATAATAATAAAAGATAAGATAATGAATAAAAGAATTTAAAAAATTAAATAAATAAATCAGAATTCAAATCTAAGCAAATACTCTAAATATCAAAATTCAAATATAAAATGTAATCAATTCAAATTTAAAATAAAATCAATTATCATCGTTGTGCGCTTTACAGTTGAGCTTCTAGAAACACTGCAACGATGTCGATATTCGAATAGACGGAGGTATTGCATTCCAAAGTTTTAATGCCGAATAGCTGAAACTACCTTCAAATATAACGGTTTTATGTCTCGGTAAATGGTCCCTTTGGCATGTACTGTGTGCACGAGAGTCACGGGACCACTGCAGTCTGTCAAACAGATAGGCAAGAACCGTCGAATGCATCGAATTGTATGTTTGACACATTTGATGTAACTTCCTTCTGTTCGACACTATTTAGGATCCCATGTTACCTGAAAATTTATGCGAAATAACCCAAGATTTCATTAACATTAACCTCTCCAGGAGTATGGCCGAAACGCTTCGTCCGCGGCCGTTATTCAAACGCCTTCATATGAAACTATGGGCATCTCCGCGTGATTTGTTGAAGTTTTGGAACACATACCTACAATACCAACTTCACATTTTTAATTTAAAAATTATATTTGCGTCATTTAGTGGTCGTCAGACGAAGGAAGCAGTTTTTGTATGGACATGTTTTTTTTTCGAATTTTTCGTGGATTGATGTCGATGACGTTTTAATTCAAAATAAAAGATTATTTTTAGTTAATCTATGATAATTTATAAAAAAATATTTAAAAAATTAACAAAAAAAACTCACTCCTCACGTACAGTTTTGTTCGCCAAAACTCACTCGCGGAGATATTAAACGTAACGTAACGTAACATTTGTACGGAAAAGTAAAATTGGAAATCTACCGTTGTCATTATTTTCAATTGATTTATTTGGTGCCTTCATGTTCCTTTATTTATTCGTTATTTATGTTCTTCCGTCCCGCGCTTTCATCCGATGAATAACGATCACCGAACCGAAAATATCTGGAAGTGCAATCTACACCGATTTGAAAGAAAACGTTATCGACATTTTACCTTTCCACCCCTAGGCCCAAGACTGGCCAAATGATTGCAGTCTTTCGAGAACGAAAGGTGGGAATGCTGTGTTTGCTCTGCCGGCATTTCAATAGAAGAAACCTAAAGAACTGTAAGGCCGTCGTTACTCGATAGCACTGGCTTGATCACGCGACACTGGCCTTAGCGCGTCCAGGCCTGTACTATGTTTTGGCACCCGCGCAGAGTCGAGAAACACGCCAAACGGGCCCCCAACATTTGCATACGGTTGATACATTACTATAACACATGATAACCGCTCACTTCTGCGAATCGTTCTCGTAGTTCCTTTCTCCTATAAGATGGTCTGTTCATAATCCATCTTCAGTCCTTCCTTTCCACAAAGAGACCCACTACACATCATCCCCAAAGATTACATGCGTCTTTAGGGAAATAATTTCCTTTATTGCCTCCTGCATGGAGATAATACACAAAAAAAGAAAGAATTTCTTTATCTAAAAAAATTGTTTGACTGAAATTGGTCCTTAGTGTCTAGTGTCTAGAATACGTTAGTATTTGAGTTTCAATGTTAATTTGAAGATATTTTGATCTTATTTTGGGCACTCCGACACTTCTATAGGTTTATTTCTTCAGAGTTAAAGGCTACCGTGTTGAATTCAATGATAGATCTTCTTAGGACTTCGAACGTGGGCATTCGGTTACTAATTGATAGGTGGAGATTATGAGAACAGCGGTGGCGGGGATAGTGGGAAAAGCGGGGATAGCGGGGTATGAGATAGCGGGGAAAGCTAGGATAGCGGGAAAGCGGGTATAGAGGGGATATTGGGGATAGCCAGAGTAGCGGGGATAGTAGGGATAGTGGGGGTGGCGGGGATAGCGGGGATACTAGGGGCAGCGGGAAAAGCGGGGGAACTAGGGAAAGTGGGGAAAGCGAGTATAGCGGGGTTGGACGTAATGGAGATAGCGGAATGGCGAACTGAAATGGTAGTTTTAAATCAAGGCATTAGGTTAGGTGAGTATCGGAAAGATACTTAGCTGGTTGCAACACGAATATTTTGGTTTACTTCCAGTGAGAGGAATCTTCTGAAGTATTAATTTCACGGGATACCTATAACAATATTGCTGTAAGCACATTTACAATGCAAATTTTTTCAGCGATTTCCGGCATTATTCTGAGTAAAAAATGTGTCCTTTTCTAAGGTCTCCTTTTTAAATTTTGTTTCTTTCTCATATGGTCAGTCAGCCGAGTAACCTCACTGCCCCTCACCCTACCCAAACACTAGAATGTTAATACGTATGGGTTTAATTTTTTTGTTGATATTTACTCTTTTATTTACGCCCACGGGGCTTTTTTTTTTTTTTTTTTTTTTTTTTTCTGTACTCAGTATTTATTTATTTTATTTATTTATTTTTTTTTTAACAATAATAATTACATTTATAATATAATTACCTAGGTATACATAAGAATTAATTTTATGGTTCTACTACTCCATAAATTGAGCTTTAGGAGCTCGTGTTTATGGGAGGAGTATTTAAACGCATAAAAAAAACATATTGTTCTGAAAAGTGTGAATACAATGATCAAAGACTTAAATGTCTTGAATGAAATAAATATACAAATACTTTTTGACATAGATATAAAAATAAAATAAAAAACAATAACAATAATACATTTTTTTAATTAGATGTTAATTAGTTAAGGGTACAATATATCATTATCCAATTTCAGGGACTTAATTTGATTTTTAAATTGTTCATATTTCATTGTTTCTGTTACATTTATTTTGTTTTTGGATAATAATATATTGTACCATCTCACACCTAAATATAAATAGTGGTGTTGAGCCGTGGTCGTTCTAAGCATAGGAATGGCTATTAAGCCATTAGTTTTGAATCTATTGCTTATGCTATCTGAGGGATGAATTTTTTGGATGAAATATTCTTTGTAGATTTGATATAATGCGTTTCTCTTATACAATTCTGTGATAGTTGGCACATTAAATTCTCGAAATATCTCTGAAGTAGGGAAGTCATATGGTTTCCTAAGGATAATTTTAATAATTATTCTTTGTATTATAATTATGGGCTGTAAGGAAATCTTAAAGGCCCCTCCCCAACCAATAATGCCGTACTGTAATAAGGACTGAATTAGCGCATAATAGACAATTTTGATAGTTTTCTTGTTTAAAATGTTTCGTATGTTGTAGAATACATAGATAAGTTTTCTTATTCTTTCCACAGTGAGATCTATATGATCTTTCCATTTAACATTTTTATCTATTAAGATTCCAAGATATTTTACATTAGATTTATGATTTAGCTTAGCGCAGTCCGTATTACATGTACCGTCATTTGCACAATTTTTGGAATGGATTATTATGTTAATTAAATTAATTGGCACATCTTCTTGAAGAGAAAATGGAATATAGTATGTTTTTTCTGTGTTGAGTGATAATAAATTGTTATCGAACCATTTTTTTATAACCTTCATGTCCTGATTGGCTGCATTTGTAATATCGTTCCACGTCTTTTTTTCGATAATTATTGCAGTGTCGTCAGCAAAAGATATAAGTTTACCATTAAGTGTTAATTTAAACATTTGGTTAACGTAAATTATAAATAAAATCGGTCCAATAACAGTCCCCTGGGGAATTCCAAATGCTAAAGTTTCATCTGCACTTAGTGAGTTATTTAATTTTACTTTTTGACTTCTTTGAGTTAGGTAGCTTTGTAGCCAATACCTAACCTTACCAATAATACCGATATCATTTAATTTATTAATTAGTTTTGTATGGGAGATACTATCAAAAGCCTTGCGTAAATCAATGAAAATGCCCAGGCATTTATTTTTTTTATCCAATGCATTGTATATAGTTGAGGTTAGTTCAGCAATGGCATCATGAGTGCCTAGTTTCTCTCTAAATCCAAATTGACTAGGACTAAGTATTTTATTATTTTCAATATAGTACATGAGTTGCTTTTTTACGATCTTTTCAAAAATTTTTGCAATGTTTGAGACGAGAGATATAGGTCGATAATTTGATATTTCTTCAGAGCTGCCCGCTTTAAAAACGGGTGTTACGATGGATTTTTTATAAATGGAAGGGAATATTCCACTATTCAAACTAATATTTATAATGTGTGTAATAGGAAAGCTTAATAAGTTGTTGTATTTTTTCAATATTTCCACTGTGACTCCATCAAATCCTGGTGCAGATCCACCTTTTAATTCGTTTATAATATTTTTTATGTCATTTGTTGTTACCGGTTGGAAAACTGATAGATTATTTTGTGTAAGACAGTCCTTTTCGAAATTATCTACTTTATAATTTTCATCAATCCGTGTAGCTAGATTTTGACCGACATTAGCGAAATATTTATTAAAGGCATTAGCACATTTTGTCGGTTCTCTTATGGCATCAACAGAGTTTTTTTCGATATAAATTTTTTTAATTAGAGTTTTTTTGTTTTTTCTACTATTAATTTCATTTATTGTTTTCCAAATGTGCTTAACATTTTGTTTAGCCAGGTCAATTTCATTTTTGTAATAGTTTTCTTTAGTAATTTTTATTAAAGAGGTTAATTTGTTCCTATATTTTTTGTAAAATGTAAATATTTTTTTATCTAAGGGAAATTTCTTTGTCAGGCGATAAAACTCTTCTTTTTTTCTAATAGACACGACTAAGCCATGTGAGATCCATGGTTTTATTTTTTTGAATTTTGCTTTAATATGTATAGTTTTAATATCAGTCGATGCTGTAATATAATTGCAGAGAATATTATCAAATATATTTGCGCATGTTTCAGCACATGTTGATTCTAATACGGGTCGCCACGTTTCCGTACTTATTTTTATACTTAATTTATTATGGTTTAGTGTCTTTTTTATAAAAGCATTGTTTTCTGAGATTTTGTGATTATTAATATTAAGTTGTTGTATAGAGATGCAGGTGTGATGGTCAGTAATATTATTTTTTAATATTATCGTAAGTAATTTATCGGTACATTTAGAGTTGCACCATATGTGATCAATACATGATGGGCGTTGACCAGTAATTTCTCTAGTATAATTTTTTATACATAAAATAAAATTCATTTCTGACATAAGATTGATAAAATCAGATTTAATTTTGTTATTATTTTCGTTAGAAACATCTATGTTAAAATCCCCACATATTGTTATGTTCTGTTTATGTTTTTTGGATAAAATAATGTTTCTTAATTCATCCATGAATATATATTCATTGGATCCGTGCGTTCGGTAAATAGCGATAATATTAAAACATACTTTATTTACATTCACATTAATATCTAAGCAATTAACTCGCTGCATAGGTACTTCTTCCACTGTGATGTTTGAATAACAGGATTTAACAAATACAACAATACCACTATTTCTGTTAATAGTATATTGTGTCATAAAGTAACTATAACCAGGTATACAAAATTTATTGTACTCTTTGGTGAACGCTTCCGTTAACACTATAACGTCCGGTTTATGATTTAGTAAATTAATTGAAAGTAAGAATTCATTGAAATTTCGTTTCATTGATCTGATATTAAGATGTAATGTTGAAAATGAATTCGGTATTTTGTCTACAATGTTATTACAATCATTTAAAGTGTGACAAATGTGTTCCGCAATATTGTGAGAATTATCTAATTCTTTAGTGAAAAAATTATTCATTTTTACGGGGATTAAAAAATAAGTATGCAAAATGCAAACTTACTCGTATTCAATTCGCATTTGTGCATTTTTTAACATTTTCTTGCGGAATTCACATAAGTAACTGTTACCTGAATGTTCGTTTTGGTAACCCTTTCTGTTAGTGCAGTTGTGGCATTTGGCAGGCTCTTGTTTCTTGGGGCAGTCTTGTATTTTGTGCTCTCCTGCTTTTACATTGAGTACATGAAAGAAAAGTTAACATTTTTTTATACAAATGATTGTTTTGCAACCATTCGTTGGTTGCAAAAAAAATACATTTCTTTAATCTTACATTTCAAAATAAAATAATTATAAACTGAAATTATCAGAAATAATATTGTTTCGGCTAGAGGTTTTAAATATATAGGGCAAAATGATTTCTGCCAATCAACACACCTTTCAAAGGTGTGTCGATTTGTCATTTGTCCGGAATTGTCCGGTTATATAAATTTATTAGGCGCTTGTCGCATTATTCAGATTTTTTTTCCTTTGTTCCCAGCCGGTCACGAAGGAAGGATTCCTCATGAAGCAGACCTGGAGTTTTCAGCGCTGGAGGAGACGCTTCTTCAGGCTCCGGGGCAGGGTCCTGTACTATGCAAAGGACAGAGAGGTTAGTGTACCTTCACCAATTTAAACTGAGCAGGCGTCAATCATTAAAAATATACCATAGTGACCTGTTTACACGAATACCAGTAGTAGCACCCAAGTGGTAACGAAACAGAAATTTAAATAACAATTAAGTTTTTTCAATAAATTATTTTGTGTTATTTTAATTATTTTATAAAATTATTAACCTCAACTTAGGACGGGTTGTTTCAAAAAATTTGATGGATTCATCAAATATTTGAAGTTAATTTTCACGTTTTGTGTACGTTTTATTCAAGTTCTGTGATTATTTCAGTTTTGTAAAGCAACTGCCCTATAACGATGTAATAACAGAACTTGTATAGAACTTACACAGAACGTGAAAATCAACTTCAAATATTTGATGAATCCATCAAATTTTTTGAAACAACCCATCCTTAGACTCAGGTTCATTCAGGCATTCTTTCCGGATCTCCACATTTTTAACATCGCGTTGCATTGTTTTTTTTTAATTTTTTTTTTTATTATTTATTAAAATTACAGAGAGCATTTTGTACAATAAATAGAGTAGACCCACAAAGCTGTCATATGGCAGCTTGTCTGCAGGTTCTAACAATTTAAACATTCTTAATATAATATCTAAGAAAATATTTGTAAATACATTTATAGTTTTAAGGAAACATTAGAATAGATCACATAGTAGTATTAGATTAACTTACAACTATAAATATATAAGATATTTCAATATACCTATCTAATAAAAGATATGTAGGCAGCTATATTAAGATATTCAAAGATACATGGAGTTTTCGTTCATTAGCCATAGTTTTATCATTTTAGGACTTAAGTCTCTCATTTTTTTCAAATTTTATGTTTTTATTGATTTTATTGAAAATCACTGGTATTAGATATTCAAGAGTACGGCTTCCATATTTATTCAATATTCGAGGAGTTTTTAGGCCCTTTCCTTCTCTAAATCTTGTGGTATGTTTGTGTAGAAGTAGGTGTTTGTAAGGGCTTTCCCCCAAATTATCCATAATAGTAGTGAACCAGTGGAGACCTTTTATTGTAAGTAGGCTCTCTGAGCCATACAGTAATTTTAAGTTATGTCTCTGTTTGTAAATCTTAGTTGTGACAATTTTTTTTAATTATGGCGGTTTGTAAATTTTCAATATATTTAATGTAAGTAGTGCTTGCATGTCCCCAAGTTCGAATACCATATCTAAGGATGGATTCGACCATAGAAAAATATATGAGTTTAAGTGTACAATGAGGCAAAATAAATTTTAGTTTGTAAAAGTTACTAGCTAAGGATCTGAGCTGGTTACAAATTTTAGCCACTTGTTTATCCCACTTAAATTTGTTATCAACAATTATTCCCAGATAAGTATATTCATTTGTGAAATCTATTTTTTCACAGTCACAAACATTAATAATTCCTCTATGTATACAGTAAAAGCTATGAGCGGTTATTTTAGGAACATTCCACATTTTCAAACTTGGTGATTTTATGTACATGCATTTGGTTTTTTTTACATTAATAATTAATCCTACATCATGAGCCCATTTGAGAAGCTCGTTAAAATCTCTTTGTAATTCTTGTATAGCAATTTCAGGATTTTCATTTGATACAACAAGAGCAGTATCATCAGCAAAAATGAATCGATGAGCTTTTTTGAAAATCTTACACATAGCAATTACATATATAATATATAATTTTGGACCTAGAATTGACCCTTGCGGTACTCCCGATTTGATGTATCTTGATTTACTAATTATATTTAAAATCTTCACACTCATTTTTCTATTTGACAAATTATCTTATTCTTTAAAAACTAAGAGGAGTTTACCCCGGATACCTATAAATTCAAGTACTTTAATTATTTGTATATGGCTAAGTGTATCGAAGGCTTTTGAGAAATCAATAAATAGAACCAATACATGTTGTTTACAGTTTAGTTGTGAATTTATATGATTAGAAAATTTTTCGAGCAATTTATCGCAACTTTTATTTTTTTGAAAGCCATACTGGCATTCATCAATAATACTCAGATTATTTAAGTATTTATCTAAATTTATTGATATAAATTTTTCTAAGATTTTTTCTAATGCAGGAAGTAAGGAAATCGGTCTGTAATTGTTTATTAAAGAGTGATTTCCATTTTTAAAGATAGGCCTTACAATGCTATATTTTAGTTCATCGGGAATATGGCCCGTATCAATTATTCTGTTAATTAAGTGGGCGATTAAGTAATTTAACATGTTTTTTCAAATCATACATACGAATTAAATCTATGCCTGGAGTCTTGGAATTTTTCATACCACCGATAATTAATTCGATTTGCTTTGTATTTGCTCGTGGTAGATACATTGTATGGTTTAAATATTCCGGCGTGTATTCTGACGCTCAGACATCACATATATGTAATAACTTATTTACCCCCTCATCAAAAAAGTCTGCAAAATTTTCTGCCACTGCATCTTTCGATTTGGATTTTAAGAAGTATTTTGATATGACTTCATCACAACCGGATTTATCTTTCCTTCCTAAAGTTTTATTAATTTCATTCCATGTTTTTTTAATGTCTTTGAAACAGTGATTAAATTTATAGTTACAGTATAATTTTTGTGTGTTTATTATTTGTTTATTTAATTTATTTCTGTCAATGTCTTTTCTACAGCATTCAGTCTACTTTCGCCCATCCTCTGCCAGTTCAATTTGAGAGGCGGGAATGGGCACCGCCGCCCCGGGAATCTATATTGGATAACAAACACCTCAGCCATAGGTCACCCTAATTGGTTCGCTACGTTTGATGATTTAGCAGGGATGCCCGGGTTCATGGTCTGGGTCTTGAAAGTAGATGACCAGGTCACACTGAACCCCAGATTCCTACCCACCCCTTATACCCTTTCCCTTCCCAGAACTCTCCTTTCCTTTATTTCCTTAAAAAAACCCTCCACACAGCATCTCCAAAGATGACATAGGTCCTGAGGGAAATTTTTTTCCTCAGGGCCTCCTGTGTGGAGCTCATGTAAAATAAAGAAGTTTCATGCCTCACTGCCGTACATCAGGATTGGTATCAACTCTCCATTGTGGATTGTAAGTATAGCTAAAAAATCTCTCAGAGCCTGTGTCGACTTTGGGATACTGTGTGATCTTTTAATCTCTAAGAGAGTGAGTTAATAATTGGTAAATCAGATTCCTTTCGTGCAGTCATCTACTGTTCACCAAGCTATTCCCATAGCTGTGTCACTTTGAAAAACCGTAGTTTACTGATTGTTTATTAATGAGAGATCTGGGAACTATTTTGAATGAAAGACTGTTTCGCCAATCATGTCCATCAAATTGTTAACAAAGGTATGAAAACACTAGGCTTCGTATTACGAACAACTCAAAACTTTAATTCCTTACAAGCCATTAAACTATTATACTAACAAGCTTCTAACTAGTATCTCTAGTTAGAAGCCTAATCGAATACAATTCAGTAGTTTGGTCCCCATCTTACAAAATTCACATTGATAACATTGAACGAATAAAAAAAAATCTGCGTTTTATTAATTTTAAATTAAATATCCCAGTAGAAAACTTAAAATACGATTTCTTATTAAATACTCTAAAAATATATTCATTAGAAGACAGACGTAAAATAAACGACATAACATTTTAAGGGTATATTACCGCAAGCGTAGCATTATTGCGGGTTTTTAATGCAGTTTTTAGAAAATTTCTATATTGTTTATTAGAAAATAGTATTATGTTTTGAACAAATAAATTATTCTTCTAAATGATGCAAAAACTAAACATGTTAAAATGTTTAAAACAATTGCGTAAAAAAATATTTACAGAACCTCTAAAAATAGCTTAAAGTTCGATTATATCATTTAATTTCAAATACAGTAGAATTATAATAATATACATTATCACCACATCAATGTTGTCTAAATGACTATAGAATAAAAAAAAATTAAAAGCATTAAAACAATGCATAAATAAATAAAAACCGTTTTTCAACATTACGATTTTGTTACTCGCATCAGTCTATTATATAAACCGCGACGCAAGTTTTTTCCAGTCAGTATGTGAGATAGTTTCGGAGCGGGAGGACGTCAGAATTTTATCAAAAATAAATACGTAAATGTGTTGGCACATCAGAAAAAAGGTCACACTGAAGGTAAGTCGTTATGTTATTGTGTATTGTTTCAGAACTAAGTTGACTTTTTTACTATTGGCGCCCAGCTGTTCGCAGCATTTTGTCTACCAGCGGCATAGAATGTATAAAGAGCGCCCCTTCACCAGAATCGTATTCCTAGTTTTATTTATTTACTAGTTGTTAGTTGTAGCAATGGTATATCTTATAAATTATGTTAAAATAAAATGTGTTAAAAAATTATAAAAGAAGTAACAAAATAGAAAATTAGGTTGCAAATAAACAAAAAGAAATCGACACACTCCTAAAATTTCAATACAAGATTAACGAAAAATTAAAAAAAAATTAATTAACGGAATTGTTGAAACCTATTTTGTTTATAAAATATAATTTTTTTAAAAAAAGTTAAAAGTGTGCGCGCGACAGAAGAGAGACTTCTTGTTTATTAGGTATAGATTAAATGTATTTTTTTTATTGAACAAGAGATAATAATTGAGAATAGTAGGGAAAAAAGTTTCATAAAAACACGAAACGATCCTTACTTTAAATCTCCCAGTACGAATCTAGCGAACCTGCAGCAATAACTGAAACTACCAAATGTGAATAAACAACAAATTGTGCTATTTCATAGTGAAACATGTTAGTTCGCATTCCTGGCGCAGGTTTTTAATGTATACTATGGAATGTAAGAAATATTTTTTTAGATTCCTAGGCTATAATATCAAAGGCATAATATTGTGGTGTAACTCTTATTTAATATTCGCCTCGGAAATCAGAATTTTCGTGACACTCCAAAATTTCAGACCCCTCAAAGAAGTTTAACTTCAAAAATACAGATTTAGAAAAAGAAAAATATATTATTTACTAAGGAGTGGTATTCTCTTTTATTTCAATGAAGTGTTTATGAAGAGTCATTATTAATACGGAATCCCCAAATATATCGACAACATTCTCAAATTTATAACCTGGATCAGTGGTTTTCAACCTGTGGTACGCGTACTTCGCGTAACGTAATAAAATCGCCCTTGATTTACACGATACTTAAACTTTTTTTAATATTTTTCGATATTGCGGATTTTTTTAAACGTAACAAATGATTACTTTGACAGAGCTTATCGTTACTTTTAACATATAGGTACGTTCATCATCAACTAATAACCCTAAAGTAGCAGAAAAATTTTTTTTTTTGTTTTTTGTTTTTAAATGTAAAAATGCTCAAATCGAAAAACTATATGTTTATTTGGGTTCTCTATGTGATGTACATACCCCAGTTTCCCGCTTGTACCACGAGTTTTCGGACACCTTGTATATCTATATTAAATAAATAAAAAAAACTTTTTGTAAACAATAATAGATATTGAAAATGATCGCTATTTTATTTATATTGCCATTTATTCAGACATAATTATGATCACATATTATGAAAATGATGCGTAATTGAATAGCGTATTGTTTTGACATATGTCAATGCAGAACATATCGGTTACGAGTCATAAGCTACTACCTATCGTCTAGCAGTGTAGTTGATTGCATCGAATAATTTATCAAACAAGTTTGATCGAAATCTGATAAGAACCATAAAATCATAAACTCCTTCTGCATTAGGCAATGCTTCTATCGAAATTTACCTAAAGCATGCACATTCAACTTATTATACATTATTAAGCGTTTCATGTTCAAACCTTACTCAAGGGGACCATCTAGTCTAGAGGATTTATTTCGCCGCTCCGACTTCGTACGTGTTCTCAGAGCGCGTAGCGTGTCCCCCGTTCAAACATTCTTCATACTTCCCCACGTCGAAATGTTATTTCGGTTTTCGCAAATTCCGCCTTAACTATAAATTCGACTGTTGTGAACTCCTGCAACGCATTAACTTACGAACACCCACAGCAACAACACGACAAAATACAATATTCTACAACAGCATTCATAAGGCAACCACATTGCCCACTCTCCGATACAACGACTTCACACCATGGGAAATAGGTACTTGGGTGATGTCAACGTATTCAATATCAACTTGGCAAGTTTTATGAATCATCTAAAACATTTATTTGAACACTTTTTTTTAAAGAAAGACGAATATTCCCGGGTTACGAATAACCCAACAATGTTTGAAAATCTCCTACTACCACCACAGAATGCCGAAAATGTTGCTTGTGTTGTGATGGAGGACTTAGCCAGCCGAGGAATCGTTCACGGGACGCCCGGGTGGGACCCAAACACGATGCCCACACAACCACTGACCGGTCAGTGGTTGAGTATTACTAAACACATCTTGTAAACCTATAAAATAGATGTATTTTTCTGTTTTTGTTTCTGTGTTTGTTTTATTTTATTTTTATTATTTCCTAGGTTTCAAAGTATCTGTCAAATTAAAATTACACTACAAATCATGTAAAAGCCCTCTGGGCGTTAAATTATTTAAAAAAATTACTGTGATTAAAGTACATTGATTCGCAGTCAATACACCTGCGACTACACGAAGTAGGTATGGTATTGAAAACACTCAACCTTAAGAATGATTGTATTGCTAATCAGAGGAATCAAACGTACACCACAGACGTTTAATCAATTATTATTTGTAGAATTACGCTAACTTCTAAACCGCGTAATAAAAATAATAAATTCAGCGGGTAAGTGAATAAATAATTAAAGCTATCTCTGGGTGCGCCAATGAAGCAATTAGTTAATTAACCCCTTAGTAAATTCACACGGCCATCATCCAATTACTACTAACAGTGGAAATAATTTTTATACAGACGAACTTTTAATAACAATAAAACTAAAAATGATCTTCGTTTACAATTTCGGAGGCCGCCGCCATTTGCTGGATAATCAACACCCGCCGTAGGTCACCTCAAGTGGTCCGCCAAGTTTGGTGACTTAGCGGGGGTGCCCGGTTTCATGGAGTGAGGTTTGCCCGGGTCTTAACGGCGGATGCGTCTGCCAAACAACTGTACGCGGGCCGATCGAGAGAGACTTATACGTCCGTCACTCCTGGACACATTGACCGTCAGATTATTACCCACCTCTCACACCTTTTTACTTCCCAGAACTTCCTATCCTTCCTTTCCCTTAACCTTTAGGAGAGTATGGCCTTACCATTGGCGTCCGAAAAAAAATCTGCTCAAAAGAGTATGGACGCCCATGGTGCGTCGGTGATTGTTGAAATTCTGCAATTAATAATAATATTTTTTAATATAAATATGTTTTTTTTGTTGTTATTATTAATATCTGGTTAATTCAGTTATTTTATTATTTTATAGGTATTTTTTATAAATTTTTTTTTTTTTTATAACACATACTATAAATTTGGGTTTAAAATTTTTTTTGGAAAAAACATCTCACTCTCTTGAACACATTTTTTTCTCAAAAACTCACTCCCTTAGAGGTTTTTTTACACATGACGTTTTTGTGAGATTCGATATCATGGCACCGAGGAATCACCGGATCGATCACTGCACAAGTTTCCGTAAGAATCAATGTTGAAGTCACCGAGATATCACCATAGAAATTGATAATTGCCCGCGCAACGTCAATAGACTTCAATTAAAAACACTGAGAGATCACTATGGAGGTGATCATTGCTCAGAGGCTTTTTTTAACATGGTCGATATTAAAGAACTGAGATACCAATATGGCAGTTGATCATTGCATTTGTTACTTCAATAGACTGATAGTTGACCTTGAGTTATTGTTCCAATTGCACATGTAAGTAATATTGTCCACACACCTTGTCAGAGGATAGTTACGTAGCAGGTTGGTTGGAAGAAGGGTAGTTGCATCAACACTTCGGTTAGTCGAGATTACGGGTCTGGTTAATTATCGTATCGTATTTACAGTTAACATCTAATTGAACTTAACGTCCGTTCTAACAGATGTTCTCTGTTAATCTGCGACAGGGGAACCGCTCACTGAAGATGCCCACTTGTATATCGGATATGATCGGGTATCTTCGTAACCGTACGCGTATTAGTCCCAAACGTCACACAGTTTTTCTATCATATAAAACAACCAATGACACCTATTGAGACACCTTAAAACTACATATATAATTACACATTCTAACGACATCTGTTGACAGAAATTGAAACTTATTTACAAACACCACAAAATTAAATTAATTACTTTTTATAATTATTTTTTAATCACAAATATTTATAAAATTTCAATAATGTCCAAGCAAATATGAGTGTGTACAAAAAATTTGAAATATGTAAAGACCGTAAATAAAAGAGACAAACTGAAGTGTTTCCGGCGCAAAACATGTGCGCGTATTTTTTTTTAAATGATTTTATTTGAAATAAAATTATAATTATGAAAAGAAAGTTTCCTAAATAATTTTTGATTTATATTACTGTACGAATTATATGACCTTAATATGTGTTGTATGATAAAATTTAGATTGAAAATTTAACAAATCTGCCAACGACCAATTTTATTATAATAAAAATAAACACACTTTTTCAAAATTTAAAACATAGCTTTGCTGGATAAAATAACAATCTTTCAAAATCAATTCATATTTTTTTGTAGAAAAGAGTCAACACGTACAGAATTTGATTTAAAAAGTTTTTTTAGGGCTTTCTCAAAATGTACATATCCATAAAGTATATTGATATTAAAAAAAACACCGATTGATGGTTGTTATATAAAAAAAATGTGGATAAGAGTGCCTTATCCTATAATGTGTTCCATCCTTGTCAAGGGGAGTGCTAACCGTCTCTCCTTTCAATAGACACACGATCGAGAAAACCCATTTTGTATATACGCCACCAAAGACGATATATTCATATGCTAGTTGTACTGAGCGCCAAGTGCTGAAAGTTACCAACCTACGTAACTTGTTATCAGTGAATAAATCACAATAATTTTTTTTTGAATATGACTTAAATAAATAATGATTAATTTTATCGTAATTCAAATTATTTTAAAAAGTAGTATTTAGGGAATTTTTTATGCAAGCTTATAAGACTTTTTCAATAGATGGCGGTAGTGTAACGAAAGTTTTGTTTTTATTTTGATTTATTTTAAGTATTTTTCCATATTTATTTTAAATAAAATGATGTGCGTAATTCTTTCATATTATTTTATTTGCGAGATATTAATTTAAGAAGAAGAATTTATTTTTTCATGGTGAATTACCGTTACTGCCATCTATTTTCTCTTGTCATAACTAGATTGGTTTGGTATTCAGACACAAAGTGTCGCTCTCAAGAATGTTTCCAACCCTGTTGAAAATAACAATTTGTGATGATTCATTGTCGGTGATGTAGGTAATGATATAATTTGCATAATGCAAATTAATGCTGTTATCATATCAGACAAGCGATAAAGTATGTACCAAAATAATTTGAATACAGAATTCATTATTCGAAATGTCTTTTTCTTTTGTTCAAAATGCTTGAAGGAATGACGTGTGCATAACATCATAATAATTGCTCAAGATTAGGTATGTAGGTACCTACCTACCTAGGTAGTAAATTTAAAAAGCGTAAATTTTAATTTGTTATTTTAGGACTGTATATTGATAAATAGATAATTGAAAAATGCCATAAAAGTTTAAGGATAAATGTTTTTCGACTCTTATTTAAGTCGAACCAAACAAATTCAATGCATCGCTCAGATAACATTATGTTAGAAAAGTTTCGTCATTTTCAGTTTGATCGTTGGAAGAACTGATTGTGGTTACGCTAACATTATTATTTTTGTATTCTTGTTTCTCCGCAAACTTACTACAAATAAACTTTATTTACATACGGTATTCAATTACTTTCCTGCGACGTCTTTTCAAGCGAATTCTATTCACTACATAACGCTACAACATGCTGTTAAACTTTTCTGCAGACACCGGGAAATAGTTAACAAAACAAATAAATTGAAAAATGACAACGCCATCTCTGAAAGGCGCCCGACGACACTGTTGACGGAAAAGTTTCGACTGGCGGCTGATAATAAAAGCTCGGCTGGTGTTCGAGAGTATCGCTAGAGGACTCTATTCGAATGTTTAATAGAACGTTATCATTATTCAAACATTATAACAAAATTAGTATATATTTATGTTGGAAAATTACAGAATATTGGGAATTAAATTAATAATATATGCATTTAAATATCAAAATATGCTTGCTTGGAGACTATAGGTACGTATATGAGTTACGAGTTGTCCATGTATTGCTATTTTAAGCATAGGAAATGTTTGAAATTTTCAAAATACCTTCTTTAAAAACCCGCGAAGGTTTCTGAATAATTACAACCACATCACAATACATATGATTTTTTTTTAAATCATTACAAAACTCTCAAACTTTGAGAATGACATTTTGCAAAACAATGATTGTTAAATCAAAATACAATTTTCGAAAGTCTTTAAATTAAAGAATTTATTTGAAGTATACTTTGAATAGAATCAAGAATTATAGATATTTTAAATGGGTCCCTATTTTAGGTATAAAAAATTTGATTGATTTTTCTTATAATATACAAAAATGAATAGGTATTTATAATATACGAAAAATGAAAACTTGAAAAAAAACCGTAATAGGTGGCACGCCAACTGTTTGAAAACTGAATGTACTGGAACTGAATATATGGAACGCGGGAGGGTTGGCGGGAGGAGGGAGCGGGGAGGGGCGAGTAAGGGGACGCGGGAGGGCAACGGGGACGCACCGCAAAGGACATGCAGGGAGAAACAATTTATTTTTTGAATATGGCATTGCAACCCATGCCGGGAACCAGCTAGTAGTAGAGAAATTATTCCGTATTCCAAAAAATATTGAATTTAGATATTCAGTTACATGCGCACAGTAAACTGTAATTATAACATGTTTGATTAAATGTTACAAAAAGTTGATGGTACCTACCTACCCAAATAATAAAACTAATTATGAGATTAGCAATACTTACCTATCCTTTTTATAAGAACTGAATAAACAACTTTACAACTAATGATGACGACAACTAATGATTAGTTAGTGACATACGCGGAAGTCAAAATTTTTTTTGAGTTTTATGCTATTTTTTTCGAACGGTGAGCTTTGGCGTCACGATTTTTGCACAATTTTTCATAACATCTAACAGTTTCAATAGCCTTGCGTCTGCGCGGTTGAAATTTAAGAAACCGGCTTCGAGTATGCCCTCGATTTGAGTGCATACTCGAAGCCTACAGGCTAGTCTGACGCCGCGCCGTACGCGCCGCGCCACATAAACATCTGTGTACTTGAAGTTTCAAACAAAGCCGCCGTTATAATTCGATTTCGAATTCCAGAATTCGTCAAAGTATGGCACCACTCACGTTAGCAGATCGCATGAGGACATGCTCCAAATGAGTACTACGAATTTTTGAATTTGAATATCTCTCCGGATATGGAAAGATTGGTGGCAATGCTTAGATAGATTTGTGAAAATAGTATCACGTGGCTACATATTACATCATTGCCTTTATATGCCATTGTTATTATATGACGTCATTGCCTGTCGTGGTTACTTTGTCCCGGTGACTCTTGTCACTGAATCACAGTGGATCCGAGGAACCGGCTATTTTTGGAACCAGTTCCTATCGCATTTATAACATGGTAACCAACACTCAAACGGGGAAAGCCAAACCAACCACAGGACCTAGCAGCTTAACTGTTAGTCTATCGATAAATATATCAATTTTACTGTCAGGAGTAAGGAAAGAGCCATAATGATTTTTAAACATATTTTTTAAATTTTAACACCTTGCAGACACCAGAAATTCGTGATAATAATATTAACTGTTTATGAAAAGTAGCCTTTGCATGCCTGCGCCATCACAGTTCACTACTTACGATGGTGCCGAATATAGCACCAAACTACGTGCATAATGTACGCAGTTTGGAACGTACCGTGACATAAAATAACTACCTACGAGCCTCGATCAAAACGACAAAAAAGTTCCCGGTTCCCAGAATCTCGTATTATTTTTTAGCCTTTGACCTCTGACCCTTTCCACCACCACTGGTCCTTATCCCTCAACCACGGAAGCCGTCTAAAAGTCATAAAGGTATTTCATTTTTTAAAGAAATACAAACTTTCATTAGTTACAAATATCCTGACAATTTTTGAAAATCTCCTTCCAACACCACATAAAGGTCTTTCTTAGCCAGCCGAGAATTTAAACACACGTCGTCTGAATGGAACCCTAACGCGATGGCAACTCAGCCACTGACCGGTAAAACTTTAAACTTTGAAATAGATTCTCAAAAGTCAATAAAATGTTAGAGGAACTAAATTGGCTAACCGTGATGTTGACCCTGCACACGACGATATTTATCCATAAAATAGTGAACAACATGTTACCAAAATACTTCTCAAACAAAATTATATACAACAAGGACATTCACAGACACAACACAAGGACTTGCAAGGAAATCAGACTACAAAAAAAGGACAAAACGAATACGCAGAACAGTTTACTATACAAAGGGATAAAGTTATACAACACTCTACCAGAAACTTTAAAGGCCGCACCAATTGGAAAGTTCAAAATGTATTGTAGGAGATACATAAAACAAGAAAAAATAAAGTTTGAAATATGATATGATATAATTAATTAGTAAATTGTAAACTCAAATGTACAATTTACTAAAATAAAACGAATAAATAAAATAAATAAAACTTAAACCGCCGCTACCCGAATTTCTACAGATTTCTTGCATATCTCCCTTAAACATTTGAAGTTTTTAAGCTCAAAAAAAAAAGATATTTTTGAAGTTAATATCTAGACATTCCCTACGCCGAAACGCAAATTATATGAAATTCCCTCGATAGAAAAAAATCGCAAAGTTTGCTCCGAAAATTATTATAAACAGGTTCATTTCACTTATTTTAGAAGTTATATGTATGAAAAAAATCACAGTGTTTCTTTAAATGCTACTTTAGATGTTCCCCACGAGATTTTTGCTCTGTTTTAAACGAGTCGTGTTTTATTAACCATTTTCACAATTTTCGCTTCAATTTCATCGTTTTAAATATTAGCGTGCTTTCTCCAACATTCGTAATTACATATCTCTTTATCTTTTGAGAACAGTATACTTTCAACGTCCGTGCGTTCTGGCGGAATAAAATGATATTATCACATGGCTACCATCTTCACAGGATTGACCGCACATGGAACACACAAACAAATTTACACAGACGAAATGCAAAGTGTTCGAGTCAAATAGCAAGTTGACCAGCCAAAATTAGTTCACTTTGCTTTTAATCATTCATTTCGCATTTATCGCCTTGTCCCAAAAACAATTAAAATCAAATTTCACCACATTCTTTTCCAGGGTACCTAGCACGGTCGATCGATAAAAGATTTGTCAAGAGTGTCGGTAACTTGTCATTGACCCCGAACACGACTGCAGATCACCAACGAAAAACAACACTTCACGTCAAATAAATTAGGAACTATTACGGTAATAATTAGGGTGTGTTGTTTCAAAAATTTTTCACAATTTATCAAATTTGTTTTTGGGGTGTTATGCCGTATTGCGCTACCTCTTTCTTTAGCCAACGTTTCGGACAGCGTTACGGTGTCCATCATCAGGGTAGATATGTCATGTACCTCCTTCTTTAGCCAACGTTACGGACAGCGTTACGGTGTCCATCATCAGGGTAGATGTGTCACTGATGATGGACACTGTAACGCTGTCCGAAATGTTGGCTAAATAAGGAGGTAGTGCAACACGGCACAACACCCCAAAAACAAATAACGAACATACTTTTGGTGAAAATCTCAAATCGTATCCAATTCATCATTTTTTTCAGTTAAGTTTTATGAAGCAACTGGCCTAAAATGATATAATAACAGAACATGAATAGAACTTTAATAGAACGTGAAAATTAACTTTGATTAAAATAAATAGAGAATTTGAATATAACTTTTACAGAACTTGAAAATTAACGTTGAAATTGGATGAATTTGGTGAAACAACTGGACCTAAGAATATTACAATCTTAGTTCCACGGGATAAACGGTGAGGGGTGTTCTGAAAGTCTATTACGAAGCGATCAGGATAATGTCTGCAGGTGAGCTTAACTCTCGTCAAGTTCCCTTCGTAACAACATGTTACATGACGTACCCCTGCAGGGGCGGACCCAGGGCGGTGCGGGCGGTGATCGCGAACCGGGCGCCAAAATAAAATATCGAAATAAAAACTTTGTTCACATAACTTTATATAAATATGTACGAAATGCCAAACTGATTCGAAAAATTGAAGGAAAAAAAAAAAAATATATATATATACATAGTTAGGTACACATCTCGTCAAGAAAGGACATTGGATACAGCGATTTTGTCTTTCAATAATGAAAATTTCCTTAAAATGGCAATTAATTCAGCACCTTCATTTAATTTAATTGTGTTATTTGGAATGTCCACTTCGTAATTAGAGCGGTGTATACCATTTGTACAGTGTTTGTAGTATAGTTTTTATTATTTTACCGTTTCAATTATTACATTATTTTCTAAAAAACACTAGCTACAATGATTATCTTCTAAAAATGTTCTATGATAACTCAACACAGGAGCAAATCAACACGTTGAAAAGTGATATGAAGTCAATAAAAGTGATGAAAAAACCTAACGTAACCTATTCTACCTAGTTTTTTAATGGATTATTTGCCCGTAAATAAAATAAAATAAAAATAAATAAAATTAATGAATTTTATGATCTTAAATCACCTTTTAAAGGTGTGTTGGTTTGGAAATGTTGTTTCTATTTTCACCAGCCTGTAATAATTTATCTATATATTCATCAAATAAAAGGTCAATGCATAAATAAACCAAACCACTAAGGTCAATGCAAAGTAATAAAACAAGAAAGTTAAGTCAAAAGGAAACTTGTCCGTATTTTTTATAATTTTAGATAATTAACTGTTTTAATATTAAGTCTTGATATCAAAGATATTGTATAAAATGAGCGTCAATGATTTAGGACTTATTTATAATCTTGTACGAGTTCTCATCAACCCGATAACGTGAATATTTCATTTGTTATTTTTACCTCATCAAATGTGTCTAGAGTTTAAGCCACCCATCTTATATAGTGAAGCTACGTTTTGATTTCGTAAAATAATGATTCTATTTTCAATAATTAATTTTCTTGCCAAATAAAAGGATGTTCATACAAAGTCACATAATTTTGGCTATTCTACGAATGGTAGATACTCACAGTAACGTCCTGGCGAAGACCATCATTCAGAGTTGTAGAAATAGCTTTAGCCATGTTTAGTCACTAAATCTGATTAACCAGGTTCTTCCAACCTTCCTCTTGCACATCTTCTATATATAACTCACAATGGACCCACTGGCTTTGGACCGTAAGGAGCAATAGAAGTTTTTTTTGCTGTATTAACAAAACAAAAAAAAATGTGTATAGAAAAATATTACCAATAGAGAACTTCTTTTTTTTTGCTAAAATACTTCTATTTTCAATGTATTTTTTGGTTTGACTAGAAATTGAACAATCCTACCCAATGATCGGAATCAACCGCGCTACCAACCGGGCCACATTTTATGTAGTGTATTAATTTATTTTAATTTCAATTCGTGTGAGTGCGTCTGTGTATGAGCGGGTGCCTCCATTCTTGATAGAATGCATTATCATCATCATTATCATCAGACAACGAGTCTGTCTGCCGAGTTTATCGATCGGATATCGGGAAGTGGTTAACTTCCACTTCTAAGATAAGAATAAAAATAAAATTCAAATAGATTTATTCAATAAATAAAAAGCTGGGTCCGCTCCTGTACCCGTTCCTAGAGTTAAAGCCAGTGAAGTATGGTTGAACGCTCTTCGTGCAAGAGTTCGGTAAGAACCTTAGCCGAGGTTGTTTCGATGAATATTACATTAGTTCGGAGAAGTTTAAAGAATGTTCTTTTCTTAATCTGTTTTATATTGCTCTCCTCGCTGCTCTTTTCTAGGACTTTTAAAGTCGGTGTTTTTCTTGAACTGGAAAATGTTAAAACGTCTTTTTTTGTTAAAATGTTGTTTATAATATCCTCAATTTCAGTTGTTCTTTTTTTTGTGAATACCTCACAAGAGTCCTAGCTGCTCCTGCATTTTTATATATAATAAAATTATATTATAATAAATTTAGGCTTACACGAATAGTCCTTATTCCGCAAGAATTGCGTACAAATTACTTCGTTATTTAATTGCCACTAAGTGATTGTTTTATATCATAATATTATACCATCATTTGTCATACTGTAAAGTGATTGGCTTCTACGAAAATATAATTGGTAAATTTTCTTATTTGAACGTGAGTGCCGAATTTTCCACCTTGTAACGAATATTTTACACGAGGCGGAACACTCCAGGGACCTCACTAAAATGCTTTTTCGTGGTTTGTTAAGTTTTAAATGTTTTCACACCATGCCCAAAATGAATTGAATTGAAAGAACGATATGATTGGCAAGGTGACCCGACAATTGATCCCCCGGCAGTTGGCCCCTGAAATTATAATTATCATAAAATTAATATTATTTTAGCATTATTTACCAATTTCAAACCTAACATCGACTACCAAAAATACCTTTCGTAATTAGTCGGTATGTATATCAAACTAATTTAATTAAAGTGTTGATTTTATGTACGTATACGCTGGTACATACGTTATTTAGACAAGTAGTTTTATCGTTGATGCATTTGGATAAAAATATATTTTATACTTTTGGTTATTCGTCCGTACATCCTTTCTGCACACGCCTTCGGGGACAATCAGTTATATTTTGGTAAGTAAGTACCTGTACCGTTTTTCAAATCACTGCATCTTATATATAACTGCGACCTGTAGCAGTGATCAGTGATGACGTGTGATAGAAAAACATATTTTTATCTTTTAATAAAAATTATAGTGAAGCACAGCGACATTTACATTTTTTTGCTGCAAATGTGCTCATGAAATGCCGCTGAAAATCTTTCGGGAACGTGCTGTTATACTCTGAATTATTTTTCTACAACTTTCGAACAAAATGTAAAAAAATTGCTTCGTTAGAAAAACCTTCTGAAATTTTGTGGTACCCAAAATAGCCCGGTGAATATATAAATTTCAATTAAAATTACAATTGGAAGTTCTCTTGCTTTTATTTAACCGTCGCCACGGCTAGAAAAATTGACATACGGCGCACTGTGTACCACCCTTTACGAGCTAGGAGATATGCAAATCACAAAAAAAAACACTTTGGTTTTATTAAAGTTTCAGTCTTAATATTCTCCTGATAAAGGAAGGGTTTTTCCAAAACCGGTAGATTGTAGATAAAATAAAACTAAAGTGGTCTGTAACAAATTTGTGCTTTTATCGTAAATTATGGCGAGCTACAAAGTTTACTTTTAATGCTTTTTACAAATACTTAAATCATTTTTGAATTCTAGAATAATTACCTCATTTAGAGTGTTGCCAGATGGTTGTGTGACAAATGTGTTTTTTGTAGGGTTAATTAATGCATAGGTTAACTAGTACCAGAGCCTCAAAGTCAGATAAATTAGTAAATAAATGGATCAGTTCCGTTTATTTGCTTCTTGCCCCGCGGGCTTTAAGGTTATTCATGAGTCTAAAGTGTTTTGTTTTAGTTTAAAAAAAAGTGGCTATTTAGGAAAGTACGTTAAGTTTTTTATAAAACTTGAAAAGAAATCGTTTCAGATTTAAAAAAAAAAAATGGTTGTCTGTAAAGTCGGTTTACGGACGATAATTTTACGTGATAACGTCATATAATAACGATGGATTGGAAGAGAAATAGATGCGGCACAAGCCGAACGCTTGTTCCGCGCTCTCGCTTGCACGTTCGGCTCAGGCGGAGCATGACAATGAGTCATGCTTTTTCGTGAGTGCAGCCGGCGTTCATCGATTTTTTAGACGTTATCACGTCAAAAAAAGTTTAACGTGCGTGTTTTCATGTGGTTTAAAAATATTTAATTTCCAACTACTGGCTTTTTATTTCGGAGAGTATTCCAAAATGGCACGATAATTTAAATTTTTTATGAAGATAAACTAAGTTTTGTTACTTTGCCGCACGAAACTGCCTCAAGCCTATTTTTTTATTTTAAAAGTACCACATACGAGATTTTCAGGCAGGAAGTGCGTTATGTATGGTCAGTCTTGCTGTACGGATGTGAGACATGGACCTTGAAAGTAAAAACAATGATCAGGTTAGAGGCTTTTGAAATATGGCTTCACCGGAGAATGCTCAAGGTTCCATGGACTGACATGATCACTAACACAGAAATTCTCAGGCGGGCTAGAGCAGATAGAGAACTGCTCACATCAATAAAAGTCAAGAAAATTTCATATCTGGGTCACGTACTTCGAGAGGAAAAGTATCACTTGCTCCAATTAATATTGAAAGGCAAAATAGAAGGTCGCCGACGGCCTGGTAGGAGACAAATGTCTTGGCTACGAAATATACGAGAGTGGACCGGCATTAGAAGTGCGGAGGAGCTATTCCGGGCAGCACAATGTAGAGAGACATTTTCCAGAGTGATCGCTAACGTCGGGGGGACCTGATAGGGCATACGAAGAAGAAGAAGAAGTGCGTGACATGGAAGAGTTTGCCCAGTTTGCCGGAGAATGAAAGGTTTCAGGAAATGCATAATAATATTTACATATATATACATATATATGCATATATAAACTTGAAAAACTCAGTGTAAGAAGAGTTGTAAAACAGATTATGGAAAGCAGAGGTGGACTTAATTTAATCATATGTTTTATGTAATATATGTTTTTTAATAACTTGTAAATACTTTTAGGTAAACGACATAAAAGTAATTTATTTTTTCACGTGTTGTTAAAATAAAAATAATGTTTTAAATGTTTTTTTTATTTATACGTAGTTTAAAAAAATATATTCAAAATGATTTTTTTTTAAAATAAACTAAACGTAATGTTAATTACAATTTTTCTTCATTTTAGTTAAATACATGCCGAAGGTGGGTTTCAACTACTTGATTGATGTGTTAGAGTTTTTTTTTCCGTCTAGCTTGTATGAGACGAAACACTGTGCGGCGCTTCTTTCCGAGACCCCTGAGCTGCGATATTGAATTCCGATCTCTGTAAAGTCTCGAGAGGAATGGATAAGAGAATTTATGACGTGTTGATCTGGGCGGTGGCATTTATTTAATATAAACGATTTGAAAGGGTTCCTTCCATATCACATATCATGAACAAAACAATATTAAATATGAATCCATACGTAGATGTGCCTACTTCCCTAAAACGAGTACAAAAGAAAGTGAAGGGAGTACAGCATACCATTATATTATCAAACACAAATTTTGATTTAAAACATCACCAGACCGCAAAAATATTGTTGAAAAAAAAACTTTGATGGTGGAATGTATATAATATTTATGTAATGTATTTAAAAAAAAACCTAATTTCCTTTATTCAAATCCTTAAATTTTTGAAGATAAACAATATAAATGAATAGTACTTTTTATAAATCTTTTTGTTTCATTTTATAAGAAAAACCCTCTTTTTATAACTTTTGAAGGTTATTCCCGTCAATGTAATATATCCTAGATGCGACCATTATCTTTTTCTGTTTTTTTGTGTCTTGTTCTCTTTCATATTTTCTTTTAGATTATTATTATCTTCTTCATCAATGATTCATATTTATTTCATTATTATATTTTCCTGAAAAGCATAATTTTTTTTAGATAAAACAAAAATTAAACTGAAAAGATTTTAAAAATTATTTGTTCTGTCATTCAGATGACATGTGCTCAGGCACACAATCAAATAATAAAAGAAACATTTTTTCAAATCTGAAAAATCATTCACTTAACAGGAAAGGTTGATGTTTTCATAAATAACATAATTTTGGATTTGTTTTTGATTTTTGATTGTACAAAGCTATAATTATTAATTATAAATAAAAGAAACAATTTTTATTATTATTAATTATAGTGGTGTTTTACAAAGTTATTTGTTTTTATTTAATTTAAAGATTTTCATTGATTTTACATTGTTTCAACCACTTTTATTTCTTTATATACGCTGATCGGTTTCGAAACAATTGTTCCTTTCTCAGGACAAAATATACTAACTTAAGGTTTGAGAGAAGCTTTTTTTTTACATTTTAAAGTTTGAAATTGAAATGCTTCAATTTTTAAATTTTTAATAATTAGAGTTTATTTCAAATAGAAAATCTAAAAGGTAATTTTATCTAGTTTCTAAAATGGTAAGTATTTTTTTTTACCACATCTTCAAAATTAAGAAATAATATAAAGATGTGTATAATATAAAATAACAAAAATTTAAAATACCTTGGAAAAATCCTCAATTCAATGCAAAATTATTATAAAACACGGTGTACCCTTACAACATATAAACAACCCTCTTTGGCTGAATAAACAAAGTGTATAGCCTTCCATGAACTATTATTTTGTCAGTTTCCATATTAGTAAGGTTTTCATCGGTTGCTAGTAATTAACGACGTTTTTTAGTAAGGCTGGCTATTTACAACGATTTCAAATTATTAAATTTAAAATGTCATTGAAATCCTCGGCACGGGAGGACACAGTGAAGATATCATTAACTCTCTTTGTGACATAAAAAGGAAGATATCAAAAAAATATTATTACATATAAAAAAATTGAAAATCCTGTTGTGGTTTTCTTTTATATTTTTTGGGATTTATAACTAGACTAACTAGAAATTTTAACAATATAAAGTGTATTGAACTGTTATATTTTGCGAATGTTAGAAGTCAACTTGAGTACAATTCTCCCGTCTGGAATCCACATTATAATATACATGTACAAGCTGTTGAAAGAAAACAAAACAAATTCTTACGTTTTCTTTATGTTAAAATGGGTATTCCAGCAATTATGTTGAACTACAACACTATTTTAAATGATGTGAATATGCTCAAACTGTCAGACAGAAGAATTTTCACTGACTTGGTTTTTCTGTATAAAATTCTAAGTGATTTAGTTGATAGTCCAGTATTGCTTGAATTGATAAGCTTCCGAAATCCACTTCGTAATACTAGAAGTCAGGATTTATTTCAGTGTAGAAATTCTGGGACTAACTACCATATGTATTCCTCTTTACCCAGAATACTAATGGAAGGAAACAATTACACCAAGTCCGTGGACATCTTCAGTTTGTCTTTAAACAAATTAAAAATATTGTTATTGAGGCAGTTCAGTTATGTACAATAAATATGTATTTTTCTAACTATGCTATATATGTAAAAGCCCCGAAAAAGGACGTTTATTGATAAATAAATAAATATTGATTCATCATAAAATCGTCTCGTACACATCCTCTGGAGATACTTTTTCAACTTTGCTCAAAACTACGCCAGTCACTTGGGCGTAAGTCGACGAGAGAAAAATATCTAATTAATTATTCATTACTCCAAATGTATGTCATCTGGTTACTTGAATGCCGAGCAAAAAAGTGGCCGAACCATGGAGATATTCAATTAGAGACGTAATTGCATACTAACACCCCTTCGAAACGTATTCCACTAGCACTAATCGGTGCGCACTGCGCGTATACCGAATCTTGTGGTTTCCTATCGTTCGGCGTCAAGCGTTGAAAGCATTGGAGGCAAAATTGGACTAATTGGACGTACACATATACAAAGTGGCGCAAAATTAATCACCGTATCGGAAGATGTTATAATTTTTGCAAATGGCGTCGTACGTCAATCATATTTGACATTTGTGACCTAGACAGCTGCAGAATACAAACAGATAAGCAATGGAGCGCTATACTCCGCAAGAGCGTGGAATAATTGTGGATTAATTGCCATCCTCAATCTCAACAATGAAGAGGACGATTTTGTGCCGAAAGACATTTGAGCGACGAGGCGCTTTCCCACTTAAGCGGTTACGTCAATAGGCAAAATATTCATTTCTGGGGCACTGAAAATCCGCGTGTGATGCACGAAGAGCCATTACATCCACTCAAAGCCACTGGGTGGTGCGGCGTTTATGCGAGAGGAGTGATTGGGCTATATTTTTTTGAGGACGCAATTGGCAATACGGTCATTGATACCGTCGAATGCTACAAGGCCAAAAAACGACTTCTTACTGCTGGAATCGGATGAGCGGGGCTTGGCGAACATGTGGTTTCAACAAGATGGTGCAACCGCACACACAACACGAACCACAATGGATATTGTGAAGGAAGCGTTTCCTGGACGAGTAATCTCCCATTTTGGCGATTTGGCATGGCCAGCAAGATCGCCCGATTGAATCATCCCAGACTTGTTTCTTTGGGGCTAGTTGAAATCGCGGATTTATGCTAACGCAACTCAGACAATTGCAGCCCTTAAGGAGAATATTCGACAGGAATGCAAATACGGAAAATTTTGCAGAAAATCATGGAAAATGCGATAAAACGGGCACAAATGTGTATGAACACTGGCGGCAACCACTTGATGGATATCATCTTTTCCACTTAACAGAAAAAATTGTAAAGATCCAAATAAAGATTTCTGTCACTCAAAATCTTTTTGTTATTTAGTAAAACAGCGCCACCCCGTAAAACCTATTTTTCAATTCACTTCTCATCTTATTACATTACATCAATCGGTTGAATTCTCCAGTGTTTTAATTTAATTTATCTAAAATCCAACCATGTCAAGTAAACAACCCCTAATGTAAACCTAAAAATGGTCTCCGGCAAATGCGGCCTTGACAGAATGTGAATACACATCACAATGGATCCATTTACAGAACAAACTACTAATACAGAACCATTTAATAAAAGCGGAGAATTTTATACTAGCTGTTGCGAGCGACGCGATGCGAATCGCAGCGGTCGGCAACCTGAAGTTACAAACTTATTTAGAGATTAATTATTGTCTAGAACTTACAATTTGCAACAATCCTACTATTTGCTGACGACATCGCGAGATTAACGACATCACAAGAGGGACTACAAGAGTGGATCAACCAATTCAACGAAGAGTGCACGGCCGTGGGAATAAAAATAAGTACCTCAAAAACAGAGGTGATGGTTATAGGAGTGGACGTGCAACATACTCGCTAATGGGACTCAGCTGAAACAGGTGGATAGGTTCAAATACCTCGGGGTCAAATTCTTCAACAATGGTCGGCAAGACAGAGAAATTGATCGAAGAATAAGTGCGGCAAGCGGTGTGTTACGTCCCCTTTACAGCGCAGTGATAAGAAAAGCCGAGCTTAGTATCAAGGCAAAGATGGCTGTGTTCAAAACGATATACCGCCCGACGCTTACTTACGGTCACCAGATATGGCTGCAAAACGCAAAAGCTGCCGAAATGAGGTACTTGAAAAGAGTGGCAGGGGTTACGAAATGGAATCGTATGAGAAGCTCGACAATCCGAGATGATCTTAACATTGAACCGCTGTTACTCTTCATAGAAAAATCGCAACTGAGGTGGCTTGGGCACGTACTTAGAATGTCTGATGACCAAATTCCTAGGAAAATACTGAGTGCGATCCAGAGGGTAGACGTCCAGTGGGCCGCTCCAGATACAGTTGGGCGAGGCAACTCCAGAAACTGTGTGAGGAGAGGATGGGATTACCATGGATAGAGGCCGCATAATCAGCGCAAGACAGGGATGCTTGGAGGCGCCTTGTCGATGCAGCGGATCCCCGTCCCGAATAGGATGAGGGGAAGAAGCTGATGATGATGATGAGAACTTACAATTATAATTAATTTTATTCCAGAATGTTTGGAGATAAGTGCGATCTCACACAACTTATAAAGTATATACACACATGTGATAAAGTACAAGCAAAAGAAAAACAAATGAAAACATATATTTGTTTATATACGTGGAACAAGAAAAAGATGGTCCGTAGCATTATTCGAGTTTTACCGGAGCAAAAACGTTCTTCGATGTTGGAATCTGGACCCTGGCGGTTTCTATAATGAGGACATTTCCGGAGTTGTGTATCCTATCCCTTAAGCCTGGTAACCGCGTTTTTAAAAGGGCTACAAAACGAGGACCTCGTCCAGTTGTTAGCTGTTGGGAACACTATAGTATCGGGGAAGGCCGACTATTATGCGGCAGGCTTTGTAATACTGCACGCGAAGGATTTCTATGCTGCTTGTCTTAAAGTTGGCCTGAAAGGAATAATATCAAGTCGGCTGCAAAGCCGAAACCTTCCACTAAGCACGTTCGATCTTATGCTTCCCGGCCGCCGTAATTGTCGTTCATCAGCTCATTGCTGATGATGTGCCCTAGTGTCGTGTGTCCTTTCTTCTACTACTTTTAGAAGCTCACCATTCTAGAAAACTGTATTTTTCGGAACCTTCCGTTTTCTGATTACCAACAGGGCTGTTTTTTGGGTTTGCAACATGTTTGTTTCCAGTGCAAAGTTTCAGTAAACGAGGTAAGAAATTGTATCCTTTACATTATCCCCCTCCATGAAAACATTTCCACAACATGGGCACCAAATTTAACATTTAATAGAAGATTATTACTTAATGCCCCACGATTAGGCAGCAAATGTAATAATTATAAGGAAGATGTTGATTTGAATAATGTATAATGAGAGTTTATTAAAAAGTAGCACGAATTATGTCAATCTTGTAATTGAAAATGAAATGAAAGAAGGTTATCTCAAACTAGCTAGTACCTGGCATGCGTTGCTATGCCATTAAAAAAAAAAGTTTCTCAGCGCGTATCCTTTCCCATCCGTCCTGTTCCCCTTCTGCCTCCCCCTCCACTTCTGCCTCCCCGCATCCCTTTCCCCTCTTGCGTTACCACTCCGTCTCCTCCACCTTCCCTCTCCCCACTCCAATCGAACCCCCCTCCCGAGTTCCCCTCTCCCCTTCCAAATTTACCTCCCTGGTTCCCCTCCCCCCCCCCCCTCTCGCGAGCCCTACCTGAGTTCCCCTCCCCCCTCTCCCCACCACCCTCCCCCTTCACCCGTCACGCATTCCTTACATTCAACCCCGGTAAATTCAGTTTTTATACTAATATTGGATAAATTGTTGTTTTTACTATCTTCCTCGCAATTTTTTCCATATTTTCTCACCGTTTAAACCTTTCCTGGACTACGACAAACATTTCAAAACCGAAATCAGCTAAATCGGCCCAGCTGTTCTCGAGTTTTAGCGAGACAAACGAACAGCAATTGATTTTTATAAATATAGATTAGTTTATTCAATAAAATGAAAAATGAAACAGATTAAGGTTTTATCAATGCGGGATTGTATTAAAATTTTAATTAAATATATCTTATCCACTTTAGATTGGGCGGCAAATGTTTATTATATTGCAAATGCAAATTATATTGTTTAATTGAAAAAGATGTTCAATTAAACAATATAAAATGAGCATTTATTGAAACGTAGCATCAATTATGTCACTCCTGAAAATGAAAATGAAATGAATGAAGGTTTTGTCAGATAATATAAGTTTATTTAATAAGATAAAAAATGATGCAGATTAAAGTTTTCATTTATGCGGGATTGTATTAAAACTCTAATTAAACATATCTTATCCACAATACTACGGTACTCATTGCCATTCGTGGAGCAGTCCACGCGTGACTAGTAAGTATTTGGTCTCCGCCTGTTGCGTGGTGATATCAGTTTCAGTAAACCGGGTATAAAGTTTATTACCGGGTATTAGTTTCGGTGAACTGTATGTGCGAGCAAAGAAATAAATTGATACATTTGAAGAGTTGAAATTACGCGTCGGTATAATAAAATAGGCTACCTTATTTTGATGCTGTTGACCTAGTTCCGCAAAAGGTTGCTGACCACCGACGCGGTATAATATTGCACGGCGTCGTACTCTAAACTAACTTGTGTACACTTTACATCTAAATGTTTCTCTGTGGGAAAGTAGATTGCAGATTCAAAGTTCAGAAGGTCAAGGATACGACTGATAATAATAATACTTGGATTCAAGCAAGCAGATTGAATTAATTCATTGTGTGGCGCTTCATCCTTCTTTAGCCAACGTTTCGGACATTGGAGGTTATCCACCACTTACCCGCCTTGGTATAAGTAACTGATGGTTACTCCTTCAAGGCTCTCGCAAGGACTCTAATTTTTTTCGAAAGAATGAAGCTACATTTAGTTTTGAACGAATCTAGACCTCCAATGTCCCTGCATACAGTGTTAGTAAGCAGTATGCAAGTGCTTACATGATAAACTTGATACAATGGTGTTAGTAAAACATATATAAAGGCATGGAAAGATGATAAAAAACAAGATGAAGGACGCTCGCGGGGGATTGTATCTTGCGTATGCTGCAAGCACCTGCAAGAAAGGGAAGATACAAACATGTTTTAGATACAAATAAATGGCTCTGCAGTCTGAAAGGGTTCCCTCTCTCGTCGTCTGGCAGTACCAGCAAGAATGTTTGTGGCGGTCGGTCAAACCTTAACGAGACAGAGCTGCCGCGCCCCTTAGCCAGTTCCTCGGTTGTGCCGTTTCGGACAGCGTTACTGTAATGTTCTTCAGTCCCATGGATTGGAATTACTTTGTTTTTATTTTTTTTATTTAATTTTTTTATTATTTATTTACGCCTTTATGTCTTTTACGCGTAAGGTAAGTTGTACAAGAGCATCATAACTAATTTATATAGCATTATTACAAGAATACAGTAATCCATACTAATATTATAAATGCGAAACTGCTCGAGTTTGTTTATGACCTTTTCACGCATAACACAATATAAAGCCTTTAATAATTCTTTCATCAATATAAAGCTAAATTATATGCGTAGACTACAGGTTGTATATGATGGTAAGCTCTGGCGTTATGAAATTATAAATATTAATATATTATATTTGTTATACGTTTTCTGTCGCTAACAAAAGCGAGTTTTTGCTAACGTCAGAAAAAAATCTTTTCCATGGAAACAATGTTGATATATTTTTGGGCTCTATGCTGGTAGGTACTCAGTCTACTGGTCAGCTACTACTGCAGAAAATTCAAATATTAGAATAAGTTTTTTTTTTGGACAAGCTCGGAATAAATGTCAGATGAGAGTTCCTATATTAAAAATATAATTCGTAACGATTATAAAGACTGAATGGTAAATAGAGTATTTTTTTTATTATATTAACGAACTTCCAAATATTTAAATAAAAATAAACATCCGAAATGTTTGTAAGCGCATAAATTCCGAACGAATGAACAAAATTGGATAAGTAATTCTTTTTTTCTTTGAGCTATAGCATTTTGAAATTTAGGTGGTAGGCGAGATGTTTGAAAACTGAATGTAAGGGAATGAATGTATGAAATGCGGGAAGGGATGGGGGTGGGGTGGGGGGGGAGATAATTGATAAGTGCAAGCGCTACAGTAATTTCCCGTAATACCATGCGAGCGAAGCCGCGGGGAAAAGCTAGCAAATAATAAACTAAGCATGAAAGACATAAGTAGGCACAACACAAGTAGGTATGAGTATTCAATAAGAAAGTTGTTCAATGGAGTTCCACGTGCAGTTTCGCATTTAAGTTTAGGCTACAGTATACTTGATGTATATTTGGGAATATTCAATAAAGCTCGTGGTTTGTCGAGATTACAAGTCTTATTTATTGTAGTGAAAATTTCTTTAGCACCGTTGTGATTTGAAACTCGATGAAACGAAAAATAGCGACACTAAAAAAAAAAGAAAATACATCTATAGGATCTAGCCTGTGAGAGAAAGAGTTTGTATAATCGGTCTCCTCTTTGTGTGGTGCTCCGTAGCCTTCCTACTTCTGTCTACTTTAGTTTTCTGAAGGTTTCTCTTCCACCACGTGTGTTTTTAAGTTACCGGGAGGTTTACATTGAATATTTAACTGAACCAAACGTCTGGGTTCAGAATTGCACAGAGCGTCCAATTGATGCTCTGAAGGTGCCGAGCTGTCGATTGAATGACATCGGCTATTTCCGTAAACGTTTGGGTGTTAGACACGAAAGTCGACAGTTAGTTGACACTTTCCTATAGAACTACTTTACTGCCATCTATTGAGACACCTCGAAAATTTACATAACTATTGAAACTCCATGCTTATTCATATGAACTACAATTACAGTGTTTATCAGGGCATTGGAATGAATTTAGCCGTGTTTGGAGACCAGAACTGATCAGCCAAACCCTGTTTTTGCATATTCTTTCCCTTTTTACTACTGTAATACCACGGTCTGGTTGGCGTCTGTGAAGTTGAGGCTCCAGCGCCGTATTTTCATACTAATATCATAATACATACTAAAATTATCTTAATACGAATATACATTTTTAATCTCATTTGCTAGGTTCTATGCGGAAATCTGCGATGCCTACTTGTTTTTTGCCCACTTAATTACATAAAAAAATATTTTTCTCTATTCATCACTCTTTTTGAAAGCAATGTTTTAGAGTGCTGCCGTAAAATCGCGCAAAAGTGCCGGAATTTTTTATTTGCTTCATATCCGATACTTTCTTTTTATATGTAATAGTATTTATTACTTAAGTACGATGATTCTCCATCAGTGGAAAATACGAGTTAACATTATAAAATTCTTAAGTAGTTTTGTAACTTTTTAGAAAGTCGGTTTTTAGTTTTCAAGTAAGCAAATTTACAAGTAGGTAAACAAAAAATCCCGATAATCTACCTTTTAGTAATTTGGCTAAAAGGACGAATTGTTTCTTTGAATTTGAACAATTTATCAAATTTAAAATTCAACATCTGTGAAATTTTATTCCAGTTCTGTAAAAGTAAAGTAATTATTTCGTCACGAACCTCTTGTTTGTTTTAATTTAATTTAATTTAAGTAAATTAGGAAGAAAAACAGTTAAAGGTATTACATGTTACATGGTTGTATGAACCAGCGAAGTTTACGCATAAGAATTTAACAGTACTTTGGATAAAAATCTCGTCAAATTTAATGTTTCAAAGACCCAATCATGTCTAATTACTTTTAAAGGAATCGTAATGAAAATCAAGTCTTCTTCAATGGAAGCAATTTTTTGAACAGGCCCTCTGTTGATATGCTTGGTGTAACTCGTGACCAGCTCAGATGCAGGGGCTCCATCGAAGCCATAGCTAAGTTAGCCTCTCAAAAACCAGACGTACTGTACTGATACTTTAATAGTACACAAGCGCCAACCATGTATAAATTGCAAGTGCGCCCCACGGTTGAATTTGGCAGCCACCTCTGGTATGGAGCCCCTAAAAAAAACTCTCGACTTTGTGCAGAAACGGACGGTCCGTTTGATTAATTCTCCCATCTTAACAAATAGATCGCACTCTTTAGAGCACAGGCGTCGGGTAGGAATGCTGTCCTTGTTCTACCGGTATTTCAATGAAAAACGCTCCGAGGAACTAGCATCATTGATCCCTTCAGCACCGGATCTCTTCAAGACCCAAGTTCATTCCTTCCTCTCATTAAAAAGTGATCTCCTCAACTGGGGATCAGATCTTGAATAGCCTGGTACTTCCTCACATTCCTCTTTCCCACCTTCTTCCCGCCCTCTACCTTCAGCGCCATAACATACCCCAACTGGAGATGTCACAGTCTGATTGGCTCCAGATGGTTGGGAGCAGTTGGGACTCCTGTGCGATATTCTCATCAAATAGATTACAGTATTTCTCATCTCATCAAGACTTCATTTGATAGACCGACCAGAAAGCATTTTATTTTATTTGATTTGATTTCAGTTTTTTTTATAAGCTTTGTGTATGAACAATAGGGTGTTTCAAAAACGTATGAAAAATATTTTTTCAAATTTTTTACCCCCGTAGAAAATTCGAATTTTGAAAATTTGGAAACATTTAAAAGGGTGCCGCCACCTTTTTTAATGTTTTCCAAATTTAAAAAAAAGTACAATTTTTTCAGATTTTCTAACAGGGTTTTAGAGATCGCTACCAGCAGTAAAAATGTAGGTGTTTGGCCAAAATGCGTAAGAAGTTGGTATTTAATGTGATAATTTATTTTAAGAAATTTTTTACATAATGTTGTTTAACACGAGATTAAAAGTAAAGAAATTTTTGTATGTTACACACACGCTTATAAGCGCCATTAATGTCGCGATTGTACTCGTAAATTCAGACTAAGAACAAAAAGTACGTTTTCACTCAAAAACCAATTGCGATACTAACACGTTGAAACGTGTTTACTATTGCTTACATAACTGATGAGTTTAATCAATTTATGGCTTTTTTAATTTTGCTAGAAGTGACATGTTTAGTTTGAAGCGTTGCAATCATTGCCCTAAGTGACGCGTTAAAAAATGAATCGATAGTAACGAACCCTAAAATTTAATTAAATGGAAAATATTAATTTTTTTTTTGGCTATTTAAAGCAATTACAAGGATGCCCCGATAAAAAAGACAAACTTTTACTTTTTGAAGCAGCCTAATAGTACAACCTTTACATTTGGATCGCTCGTATAAAGGTCCGTTAAACAACTAGTTTTGGATCATTCTAGTTCAATTTTCAAGTCCCAGAAACTCCGAATGAGCCACTAAGCATTTTCCACGCCCAAAATAATATTATGTTTCTTTGTTGGGCAATGCAAACACGACAAGAGAGAGAGAGAGAGAGAGTGAAAAATAGAGTGAATGGGATGGATATATTGGTATGTCTAACAGTCTAACCCATCGGGCTGATTTGTTTGCTTTTCAGAACACTTCACAAAGGTTCCATAGAAATCGACGCATCTCCCTTACCATCTATGAAATATGATCTAAAAGGTGTTAGAAAGAAAAGACACCACTTTACATCTAAAAATCAAATGTAAAATTTAACCACGAAAGAAGTAAGATGTACACGTTTTTGAAACCAAAGTTTCGGATCGCAATTTGAAAAAAAAATTAACTTTAGGAATTCTTTACTTATTATTTTTACATGCAACGACAAAAAAGCGAGTTGACAAAAATGTTTAATACATTTCTCTAATAATACATTATGTTTTTAAAAAAAAAAAATTATTTCAATATTTTTAGTTACAAATATGGTGGGCCATTTTGAAATTTTTTTATTTGCAAGGAAAAATTTTCTGTTTCGTACTTCCTTTCAAAAACATTTTTAGTTTTTGGATACGTTCAGAAATATTCCATTTATTTGGATTTTAGTATACAGCATAAATATTTTGACCCTCTGACAAAATATTATCGTGCCCCGCGGGGTTAATAATAATGTGTGAGCCAGAGAATCTATATCACTTTTCTTTACACTTGTTTTTGTAAAAGCATTTTGAAAACATTTTTGTTGTGTTTTCTCACTTTTCAAAATTTTCCGCCTATATATGACTATATTATATATGACTATTTTATTTGATTAATTGACATTTATAAATTGTTCTCTTTTGCAATTGAGATGAAGTATTGCCTATTTTTTTTTTGTTATTGAAAAATAATCATTTTCGTATAGAAAGAAACTTAAATTAATAATTAGGTTTGAAAAAAAAATTATGTCTATTCATTCTTAGAATATTTTCCTTTCAATTATTTGACCCGTCTTGTATTCAATAAGTCATCCAAAGGAAAAAAAAAATCAATCTCTCTATCTATATTTACATAAAGCCATTTGCGGTCGGGCATGCAGGCGAATGGCTGCATTTGATATTCATAATAATTTGCAGCTTTATTTCGAGATTGATGGAATTTTGCATACTTGACCTTCGAAACAAGAGAATGGTCACTGTTTTCATGAGATTTCCAAAAATCACCTCATCCGCCTTACATCTTTTCCACTATATTTCTTGATAAAATTTTGCACATTGACAATAAAAATAAGGGAAAAATAACTATCTTCATCGAATTCTGAAAATCTGCGTGAAGGCCGGGCAATGCCAGTGACTTCAGTTAATCGTAAATAAATATTTCATTAAATAATTTTCAGTTGTGGCTCCTAGATATAGGCAAAAGTCATAGCATTTGAAATTTTATCTCGAGTTCGTGAAATACTTCACGAATTGCTTTTTTACAAAATATTGAATAATAAAAAGCATATAGAAATAATAACCAATAAAGCTTTGAAAATGTTGAGATTTATTTAAAGGGTATTAAGTGAATTCAATAATGTAAATATTGTAAAAACATTATATATGTCACTAGCAGGGAGTCATTTAGAATATAATTCCACGGTTTGGTCCCCAAATTACGAGGTTTATTCAAATGCGATGAAAGAATCCAAAATAATTTTTTAAGATATTTAAATTTTAAAATGGGCATTTCTAGAGAATGTTTAATGACGATAATGTACATTTTTCATTAAATTTAATAAAATTATCTGATCGTAGAATCATTTCCGATTTAACCTGTTTGTGTAAAATCGTAAATTCAATGTTTGATACCCCTGATTTATTATATGAAATCTCTTTTCATACTCCAGGCAGGTCAGTTAAAAGACAGTACCTAACTTTCCAATATAACACTCCTATGCGACGGATTCAACAGCTAGGAAACAAATACTCTGATGTTGTTGATATATTAAGTACATCAATATGAATATTTGAGCATACCTTATTGAAGTTTTTTTTCATCAAGTAGGGGAATATTTTGAAAAAGCTATTTAAATTGACAAACACATTAACAGTATTTTGTCGGCTGAAAGAAAAACAAAAAACTATTTTGGATTTTTTATATTTTGTACCTACATACTGTGTGGACCAAATTCAATAATATTATTACTTTATATTTATTTTTGTGTAAGTGTTTTAAACAGTCGTTTCCTGCACAATTTACGAGTATAATTTTGTAGATATTGTTTTGTATACGTAAAAGCCTAAATAAGCGTAAATAAATAAATAAATAAATATTATGTACGAGTAGGTAAATCAGTTTTAAGTATAATATTTGAAGCTTCTAAAGCTCCAAACGGTGATCTCCGGTATTGTGAAATTTGCATAACGTTAGCGGTTTGAAATTTTTCAGTCAGCTTAATGGTTTTCGTCGTGCAATGTCGTTCTACTTAAAAAACTTAATTAATTTTTAAAAGGACAAATTGTTGCATGGGTGGTGATTTTTACAATAACTAGATGATTATTGTATTAGGTACCTGCTAAAATATTAATTGTAAAAAAAATAATAATTTCATAAAAAAAAATTAAACTTATTTCATTTCCAAAATTTGTTTATAATTAACAACACAAGTGCCATTTACATGCGTAAAATACAGACAGTCACAGTAGAAATAATAGACATTGGAAATTTTTAAATAATTGATTTTATGAGCAAATCAAAACGAAAGAAAAAAAAAGGAAAAAACATTAGACATCAGTGAAAAGAAAATAAAACTTTGAATTTGCACAAGCGTTTAATGCGTTTAAAGCGTTTAATGGGTACAGCTTTACACTTGAGGTATATTAAAAACATCAGTTACATGAGGAAATATAGTTACCAAGTGTGAAATCTATTTATAATGGAATTGTAGCCAGAAGCCGTAGCATAATTGTGCTAATCCATACTAATATTATAAATGCGAAACTGCTCGAGTTCGTTTATGACGCTTTCACGCATTAACCAACAAAAAGACTTTGAAAATTCATTCACCAATAGAAAGCTAAATTATATGCGAATACTATAATCTGTATATGATGGCAAGCTCTGGCGTTATGAAATTATAAATATTATATTTGTTATACGTTTTCTGTCGCTAACAAAAGCGAATTTTTGCTAATGTAAAAAAAAAACGTTTCCATGGAAACGATGTTGATATATTTGTGGGCTCTACGCTGGTAGATACTCAGCCCCCTGGTCAGCTACTGCTCCAGAAAATTCAAATATTAGAATATGTTTTGTTTTTTTGGACAAGCTTCTGTTTTGGAATAAATGTCAGATAAGAGTTCCTACATTAAAAATATAATTCGTAACGATTTTAAAGACTGAACAATAAATAGTGTAATTTTTTATTATATTAACAAACTTCCAAATATTTAAATAAAAATAAACATCCGAAATGTTTGTTAGCGCATAAATTCCGAACGAATGAACAAAATTGGATAATTCTCTTTTTCTGTGAGCTTATAGCTTTATGAAATTTAGGTGGCAGGCGAGATGTTTGAAAACTGAATGTAAGGGAATGAATGTATGGAATGCGGGAGGGGGTGGGGGTGGGGAAGAGGTGGATAATTGATAAGTTCAACCGCTACGGTAATTTCCCGTAATACCATGCGAGCGAAGCCGCGGGGAAAAGCTAGTAATATATAAAAGGGAACCTTTTATAATGGTTCGAATATAAACGAGAATCAACATATATCAGGGCTATCGAACTGATAATTTACAATTTTATTTAAAAATACAAGATCAAAAAAAAAGTCTTATTTTAAACTTGAAAATTTCAATGAATATAGTAAAAATAATGATATTTTTATTCTAAAAATCAAAAGCACCTAACAAATTTACGTAAAATTTGTGGATTTTAAGGTAAGAAGTTTAAATTTACAGAATGAAACAAGTTCTTTGTTTAAAACCACTTTATTTAAATTTATATTCGTCGACCGGTTTCGGTCGAATTCGACCTTCTTCAGGACAATAATAATAAGTTTATATGTTTATTGTCCTGAAGAAGATTTAGTTCGACCGAAACCGGTTGACGAATATAAATTTAAATAAAGTGGTTTTAAATAAAGAACTTGTTTCATTCTGTAAAATGTCAAGCCACAAAGTGTTTGCTTTCTTCGATAGTTTAAATATAATTCAAATAAAAATGTGTGAGATGCCATAATATTGTTTATCACCATGTCTCCTCTACAAGAACAAACACTTCATCACTATCTACACATCTACCCTGTTGATAGAAAATGTAAAGCTGTCCGAAAAATTGACTGAAGAAAACGGAAACTCAACGCAGCACAAAAGACCAAAAATAAATCACCTTAAAATAGTAGTTCCTCAAGTTATTACGATATATATTAACCAGTCGCTGTTGATAAAGAAATTTGCTGTCATGTCGGTGTTTCTAGACTTTTACAAGACTTTCATACCCTCCCCATCCCCGACTTTACTTCTTTGGTCGAACCTAACAAGCACTGAAGAGTTATACAGCTAGAAGTATGTCATAGGCGTGTTATTTTTAAAGAAGTTTTGAAAATCGTAGTATTGATTTTCAAAACCTTGTAGGTATGTAAAAAATTGCCACGGCCGAGAATTGAATCCCTATTAACTGATGTTATTTGGATGTCAAATATGCTGACCCAACTATTAAATAGTTTATTTATCTACTCTATCATTTTTCTGAATTTATTCAGAAAATAGGGTATTTTAACAAATTTTTTAAAAAATTTTATTTCCGACAAATAAAGTATTTATATTCTATTTTAACATTGACAAATAAATTTTCTAAAACGATTTAAAAGGCGCCATTTTCGATTTGCCGCCAAAACGCCATGTTCCTTTTTGTGATTTCAGAGGCGTTGACGTCACGCCGTGCAACATTGGTGACAGCCGCCTTATCAGCCAGTGGCGGTTTCTATGTCATAATGACGTCGTAGCCAGTTTAAATCGTTTCAGACTGTGTGGTTTTCAATTAAATTATTATATAATTGAAATATTAGAATTAAAAGTTTTTAGCACACTGACCGGAATCAGAAAAATAATTTTTTAATCTTCCACACACTTTTAACGGTATTCCTAGTTGTGGAAATACCACATTTAATTAATTAAACAATTTTTAAAAATGCATTTTATTGAAAAATCTTTTTTTTTATGAATACCGCACAAGAGTACTAACTGCTCCCGTTTGGAGCCAGTGAGACTATGGCATCCCCAATTGGGGTATGTTGTGAGGCTGAAGGTAGTGGAGAGGGGAAAGAGATGGGGAAGAGGAAGGTGGAAAGTATCTGGCTATTCAGATCTGGTCATTTAACACGGCTAAAGCCATTTCAAGCAAATCTGATTATGTTTTAAAGTGAAAATTTTGATGCTGGGATAATTCACGCTGAAATAATTAAAACTAACAGAGAACCGAAAATAGTATTTTTGATTATTGGTAACGATCTTTTCTGACGGCCTCCGTGGTTGAGGGGTAATGCTCTTGACTTGCAAGCCAAAGGTCACGCTGGGATCGATTCCTAGCGTGCGCAAATTAATTTTATTTTATTATTTTGTGTTATTTCATAATTCATTCAATTCAAACAATTTATAGGGCATTTGCGGCACGTTCCAGAATGTAAGATACTCTCAGAATTGCCCTGGTGTAGGATCATCATTATCAGAATAAAAACGTTGTTAAAATGGCTTTAGCCGTGTTTGGTGTTCAGATCTGAACCAGGTACTTTTCCACCTTCCTTTTCCCTTTCTCTTTCCTCTCTTCACTACCTTCAGCCTCACTTTATACCCCAATCGGAGATGCCATCGATCTCGCTGGTTCGATATGGTAGCAGCTAGGACTTATGTGAGGTATTCACTTTAAAAAAATGTTTGTGTACAGTTTGCTTGCGGTCGAAGTGAAACCTTCAGAAAACTAAAGTAGACAAGAGTAGCGAGACTTCGAAGTGAGACCGATTAGTCTACCTCATTCTCTCGAAGGGCCAAATCCTGTAGATGTATGTGTTTGTCTCTTTTTAGTGCCCCTTTTTCGGGTTGAGTTTCAAATCACAATGGTACTAAAGAGGTTTTCACTAAAACGATCACATTTCTACTGGTTTTGTGTTTAGTGCTTAAGAAATAAAATAATCTATCATTATATCTATTCGTATAAAAAAACAACACCAGTCGCATTTCTTGATAAATACAGAAGCGTTGATTTTGTATTTCGTGTTTCTAGAGATTTATATTGAAAAACGTGTATATTTTCCAAAAATATGAACGCAATAATTAAAATTGATAATCTCGTTTTGTGACAATCATTATTTATACAAACCGCCGCGTTTGTTTGTTTTCCGTGACGCTGATTGAATTTTCCCGCCTTTCCCAAATGCCAGAAGCTTTTGTGCCAAGTTACAGATGTCACTCCGTTCCCGGCATAATGGATTCGCCCGTCTCGCTCGCACCCGTGGAACAATGCTGCGAGCAGCGAGACGGGGGAGGGAGTTCGTCGTATTATTTGGGATACAACAAGCATTTGAAATAATATTTTGTACGATACGGGCACCTTTTGTTTTTAATTAAACATTATTTTGGTACGAGAAAGCTCGTTTTATGTACTGTATGTTCATTTGCAACGCAAAAACTAGTTCCCGCAAGTAAACACTTTTAGAAAGAAATTATTTTAAATTCCTCAAAAATCGTTCATACTGATAGGTTTGAAATCCAACAATTGAGGGATTTTCATTATTTTTTTTAATTCGCTCCACATAAGAAGCCCGAGGAAAAAATCCCTCATTGCCAATGTCATCTTTGTTGACGCTTTGTAGAGGGCTTTTTAAGGGAAAGGAAGACGAGGATGGGAATGGGTTTCTGGGAATGAAACGGTACGAGGGTTGGGTAGGAAACTGGGGGTCAATGTGTAAATGAGTGACGGACGTATGGATCCATCCCTCTCACTGCGATGGTCGGGAGAGTCTGGTTGGAGAGATCTAGATTAGGTCTCCTTCTATCTGTCAGTCCCAATCCGGCCCACCATGCAGTAGGTGGGCAAACGCATTAGCCGCAAATACCTAGACAAACTTTACTCCACGAATCTGGCACCACGTCGTCAAACTTAGTGAACCACTTGGGGTGACCTATGGCAGGAAGTTGTTTATCCAATTCATGGTTCTTATCGCGGCGGTAACAAATTTTGTGTGTGGGATTGAAAAAATAATAAATACATAAGAAAAAATGCTATGAAAAATTTCAATATTTGTACTTACGACGACGACAATATTTATTAACGACGATAATATTTCTGATGGAATTTCGGAATGCTGCAATGTATTTAAAATACGCTTTATTTATAATTCTTCTTTTTGAAGTTATCGTCAAAACAAACATCATTAGAAACTAGTTATAATTATCTTTCAGATTTTTTTTTGTTATTTGTTTTTGGGGTGTTATGCCGTGTTGCGCTACCTCCTTCTTTAGCCAACGTTTTGGACAGCGTTACAGTGTCCATCATCAGGGCAGATGTGTAATTGTGTGTAAGATGATGGACACTGTAACGCTGTCCGAAACATTGGCTAAAGAAGGCGGTAGCGCAACTCGGCACTACACCCCAAAAACAAATAACGAAAATACTTTTTGGCCGTGAAAATCTAAAAACTTATCTTTCAGATGTTTGTACATTTTTGAAATAATAAACACCAACACTTCGGAATAATTAATTTTAACACAAAACAGGAGAATGTTAACAAAAAAACTTTCCGAAACATTTTGACTCGGAACGTCCATAAATTTGAAAGAATTCAAAGTTTATACAACTATTCTTTTTGTGTAGGGAATAAGCAAGAAAACCATCATTTCACTTTTGATGCCGTTTATACAAAAAAAAAATTTAACTTTCAAAAGTCAACGAAAAGATCACGACAATTGGTAATCGTACACTTTTCACAGACAATTTTCAAGAATTTATACGTGGAATAAGTATAAATAATTGAGACGCTGAGAAGAATAATTACTTCTCTTTCCAACGGTGAACAAATCATCTCCGCATTATAGCAAATAAGAAAAAAATACTTTTATAAAGCAGAAGCTCTAATGGAATATGAAGTCTGTTAGTGGAAAGGTATCCCTGATATGCCCAGCTTAGAAGTGGTTTTGTAAACGCTGACAGATTGTCCATAATAAAAGTAACTAGTATTTTTAAACCCGCTCCGCAGGTTTTTGCTGCTAGGCCCTGCGGGCGGCTTTTAGTTCGGCTTTGCCCAGTTAGACTGTTGATGACCATTTTATAAATCCGAAAGGAACTGGTTCCAAAAATAGCCCGTTCCTCGGATCCATTGTGATCTAGTGATAGCTAGTCATCGGGACAGACAATGGCGTCATATGTAATATATTGCCGCGTGATACAACTAAGTATTGCCGTCAATCTTTCAATATCGGGAGAGATACTCAAATTAACAAAATCGTAATACTTATACCTACGGAGGGCACGTTTTCATGCGACCTGCTAACGGAAGTGGCGCCATCTTTTGACGAACTATTGAATTCAAAACCGAATTACAACGGTAGCTTTGTTTGAAATTTCACATACACAGATATTTATATGGCGCAGGGCGTACGGCGACAAGCACTCGAAGCCGGGTTCTTAAATTTCAACCACGCAGACGCTAACGTATTAATACCATCAGCTTATTGCTTAACAAATTCATAAAATAAATCAATTGCAAAGATCCGCCACAAGCCATTAATTCTTTAGGTTTGCATTTGACGAACTGTTTCAGCATTTCACAATAAGTGAACTTATCTGTCCTGTTACGTCTTGCCTATCCTCCCATCTCTCTAGTTCTTTAAGTTTTCCGTTAAAGTCACTACTACATTTAATTCGCCTACCATATGCAGCTTTTTATATATAAACCCTAGCCCACCCCTACGTTGGAAAAGCGCAGAGGGTTTTTAATTATTTTCCGCGATTGTAAAGGTTCATAATACTTTATTTTTAGGTACGAGTATATATGCATATTACTGCGCGCTATTCCAAGCTATTGTTCTGGTGGGAACGTGGCAATTGGAAACAGAGCACTGAATGGAAAACACATAATACATTTTTCACCATCTGTTCCACATCAAAATCATTTTCGTTACACGTGAATGACAATTTGGCTAAATGAAAACCAGTAGAATATGTGTTGAGTAATTTGTGTGATCGCTGCACTAGTTTTAAGCCCTTTACGAAGATAATGAAAAAATTTAATTTAATTTGAAAACCAAAGGATAAGTTCGGTTCATTTTAACAGGTTCCTTGACTGTTGATCCTCCGATAGTTGATTCTCCGGCATACTTATATATAATACTAGTTTTTACCCGCGGCTTCGTTTGCATGGTATTTATTGGAAATTACTGCAGCAATTAGCAGGACATGATGTCCTTTCCCGTGCGTCCCCTTTTTCTTCCACCTTCCCCACCTTCACCCTCCCTCGTCTCTTCGCTCGAGCTCCACCTACCCCCTGCCTTTCCTCCCTTCCGTTAAAATATGTGAAATACAAACATTTTCATTTATACAAAAAGTATAAAACAAATTTTCATTCAAATTCACCAAGGAAAAATCTATTTGTCTATTTACTATACTAGCGCATTAGTACAAAGAACCGTCACTGAATATAAATTTGTTTGATATTTATTACCATCATATTAATAAGGGTATTTTGGAAGTCGGTTTAGGGCGGCTTGCACCAAATATCGCTTATTTTATCTTAAATTGTATTTAACTAAACGAATTTAAGTCACTAAATAAATTTAACTTAAATTCGTTTAACTCCATCTTGCACCACACAGTCGCAGTGGTTATTTAGTTAAACGTCGGTAGAACAGTTACCGCCGTTTAACGCGTCGATAAAGCAGTTACGTCGTTCCTTAGCATATCTCCCACAGGTACTTTCTACGCAACGGCCTGTAGTGGCGAGGGGCACGTTTGCTCTGAAATGTGCGTGTGGGGGGTGCTTAAATTTACGAGTGTCAAAAATAAAAATATTTTGAGGTTTTGTTGTGTTGCGTAATTTATTATTTTATTTTGATCCAGAAAATTAATTAGAAGAAAAAAATAAAAGAAACAAACATAACTATGAAATGAGGCAAAAAGAGATTTTATTGTTAGATTTAAAAATAAAAAAATCATCTGAATATTTTTTATTATTTCTTTTACAAAGATTGTTTTACTATAGAGTGCATCAAATAAATTTGTTCTTTTAGGTATTTACTTCTCTCACTATAACGATCTACTTATAAAATCGTCTATTATCTACATTATTTCTACATTATTTCTTCGTCAACGTCAGAAGTCAGAATACATAACAAAATGTCCATCGTGAATACAAATTAATAAATTACACAGATTTCAGAAAAATTAGACAATCGGAAATCGAATGAATAACCTAAAATTTTTGACAGAACTTATTCGCTAAACATGTTTAACTCAGTTAAACGGCCCCTTTTGGGTGTTTAACTTTGACAGTTCTTTAAATGCATTTAACGACTTAAATTTTGTGGTGCAAGACGCCAAGTCGACTTAAATCAAATAATGTGTTTAACTTGATATTTAAACCAAATTTAACTTTTGGTGCAAGCCGCCCCTAACGTTTGAAATTGATAAATAAAGCACTAAAAATTATAATTTTATAGTAAAAATCATTTCGGGGGATCACCTGTTGGGTAACCATTTTAACCTGTACCTGCCTATGTATGAAAATCCTGAATTGAGAAAAGTTTGTTGAAATGACGGATTCGCATCAAGGCGTCACACATCGGGTTAAATCCTTTGCCAGCGACGTCCTCTATCATTGCACGAGATATATTTTCCGCTTACAATGATGGTAGTTGCAAGCTTTCAAATATTGTCAGATTATTCGTGCCCTGGAAATGCTTATATTACTTATAAATAGTAAAATAATTTTAAACTAATTAATTTTCAAAATAATACGATGGTGTTTTAGTTAAATTTATCAATTTAATCTAGCTCGTTTTTAAATTATTGTATCTATTATTTACGACGCAGTTCGCGGAATTATCCAATAGATTAAATGGATCGCATGATTTTGCGTAGCAATTTCACATTTATTTTCCGTTTCTTTGTGTGTTATACCAGTATGAATACACAGGCAGGTGATGGTTTGGGATGCGTAATTTTAATTCCGATAATTTGAAATGCTGCTTGTGTTGGTTTAATTTTGATTTGTGGTTTAGTAACACATGTAACACTAGAAGTGCCTTCCGTAGAAATGTGATTGTAAAAAAATTATAAAATAAGCCTCACAGCAGCCTTAAGCAGGAAAATAATTTATTTCAGAGCCTTTGTCATCTTTGGGGATGTTGTGTGGAGCTACTTTTTAAGAGAACGATGGAGAGGAAGTTCTGGGAAGGAAAAGGGTATGAGGGGTTGGTCAGTGTGTCCAGTAGTGAATGTAAGGCATGAATCGATCCCTCCAGATGCGGTGCAAGACGATGGGCCGAGAGAAACCTGCTGGAGAGGTCAATAGGTCTTCCTAAGCCGGCCTTTTCCGATCCAGCCCGCCACGCATCTGGTGGGCAGGTGCGTCTGCCGCTAACACCTGAATCAGGGAATATACCTCACCCGATGATCTGGACACCCCTGCTAAGTCATCAAACGACATGTGACAGGGGTGTTGGTCAACTTATGGAAGGGAGTTGGTTATCCAATAAATGATTCCCGGGGCGGCGGTACCCATACCTGCTTCCCAAATTGACATGGAAACAAATACACCACTGACATTTTCGAGATTACTCTTATTTTTCAATATTTTTTTTTCATAGTTTTTATTCTGAGTTAGCGTGGAATTCATTTATTTATTAACCTAATTTTTACTATTTTAATTTAATTTAATATTTTACTGTAACTTACTAGCAGACCCGGCAACGCGTTGTGGTGGCTAACGAAACACAACGCCATTACCCAACCTTTATAACCAATGCCATCTTAATTTAATTACATACATAATTGCATACATATCAAATCCACACCGCCCGCTTGCCAGTCCTCTGCCCGCTGCCTGAATTGAATTTTTGAATTTCTCGGCTTTTCTCTACTATAATATGCATGTATTATACATAACCTCCTCTTGAATCACTCTATCTATTGGTGAAAACCGCATGAAAATCCATTTCGTAATTTAAAAGATCTAAGCGTACAGACAGCAAGAGCGAATTTCTTTTTTACTATGTAAATATGTTTGTTTTTTTACATTGACTCCAAACAGGGGGTCTTGAGGAAAAGAATTTCCCTCAGGGCCTATGTCATCTGAGATGCTGTGTGGAGGGTCCTTTTGAGTAGAGGAAGGAATGAAAATTGGCCTTGAAGAGACCCGTGTTGTAGGAAGGAAAAAACACAGACGCCGGCAAATCGTTTCACAGCCGAGCAGTTGAACATAAAAACGAGTCGAAGAAGCGACCCGTTCTCATGTTGCCTATAAAGTTTCCTCAATTATGAAATCGTTTAATAATTATTGTAAAATAAAATGTAAAATGATTAAATATAAAAAAATATAAAAATAAAATGGAGTTCTAAAAATTAACCTTAATGAAAATAAATAAATAATTTATTCTAGTACATAATAAACATAATTTTATTTAATTAGTTTAATTGATTCTGGTAAAGTAAAAAACCTAGATATTTGAATTTTTAGTTACCAGTTCCTATTGGGGACCATTCCTTGTGCGCTGATTGGGTCACATGTTTGAGGGTTCTACCTATGGTGGAATTTGCATGACAAGCAGTTCTGTCTCATTTCGTATTCATTCGAAGAAATACTGTACGTTTTTTAGTCAAGTCTGCTTTCCATATTTCAGGCCCAAAATCCTTGACAAGAGGCCTATAATGGAACTAGGTGGATTAACACTGAATAGGAAAACCCTAGAAGCCAGTTATTGTGAATGTTGTGGAATAAATTATTACAAAAATAAATATCTGACCATCACACCGTTTCACCGCAAGAGCAAGCACGAGAGTATTGACCGCCAAAACAACTCGGTCATGGCACAACGTCAAAAATTTTGACATGGCCCGAATCAATTATTTGACTCACTTGATCGCGCCTTAACCCTCCGTGAACCAGGTAGGGTGTGACATACCCCAGTTCTTCAAAAATCGCAATAATTTTAAAACTATGATAGTGCTGAAGTTAGAATTCTCAGTAGCTGGAATTGCGACGTTGACGCTTCGATCAGTGTTGCAAAGTCAGTCCGGCGGTGTCTGCCATTTGAGGTACACGCCTGTAAAGTGCGTTTGGGTATCACACACCCCACCTCGTGCGGCGCGTTGATAAAAAGGTATATATCTTTCCTATGTTTAATTATTAGAAATATATTGTAGTTTGATGAATTAAAACGATTGTAATAACTAAAAGTGCCTTTTAAAATTAGTACATAAGTAAATGATTGTTAAGTAACAAAGATTACAGAAGTTGTGTTTTTCTGTTCTTTTATAATAATAATGTTTTAAAAAATACATACTTCCTACTCAGAGTTTTACTGAAACCTAATTATTACTATGTTTTTATAAATACCAAACGTTTAATTCCGCCGAAAAAATAAATACTATAATTTTATCACTTTTATATTTTGGGGTATGTCATACCCTACCTAGTTCGGGACGAGATTTTTAGTCAACTGGTGCACAAGGTGTTAAGTGATTACGAATACAATATTGGCATAACGCGGAAATTGATAGAAACGTGTGTATCCTGTATCCTGTATCCTGTATCCTGTATCCATCGTTGTTTTTATCAGGAATGCTCGATCTTAACACATTAGAAGCCCGCCGAAAAATATTTTTGGGTAAGCACTTTTTTAAGCTAATCTCCGGCATTATACTGAATCCGCCCATGTTGAAGGAGATTAACTTATATGAACCCAACGCGTACACTCGTGGGAGATCCCACGCACTTTTTTATGTTCCGAAAGCGAGAACTTCTCCCTATCAAAATGCGCCATTAAACAGAGCAATTCAACTGCTAAATGAATCTGTATTACACATCGACATCTTCAATGTCACCTACAGCGAATTCAGCAATTATCTTCTGACATACGTCACAAGATAGTGAAACTGCCCGCATACATTTTTTTTCTTTAAATTTTGTAATCTTTAATATTCTGGTGTATAACTGTTTTATGGAGAACCTGATAAAATAAATAAATAAATATAATATGTCAGGGTGACTGTTGGATCTCCAACACCTCTGCCATGGGTCAATCCAAGTGGTTCTCTACGTTTGGTGATTTAGAAAGGATGCCCGGGTTCACGGTAATCTACGTCCTGGCAGTGGATGATGAAACACAGTTGTTCTGTATTTGAAGTTTAAGTAAAGAATGGTCAGACTTTTAACTAGCATTTCTTGTGTTTCTCTTCATTATATAGTTATTAAGCAGGGGTGAAGTTTGCTCTAACAAAAACCTCCCTTTCAGATTCCAAATATTGCATTAAACAGCCAAAGCCGTGTTTGGTGACCAGATCTGAACAGCCATGTAGGTACTTCCCATTTTTAGCCTCATAACATATCCCAATCGAGACTGCCATGGACTCGATGGCTCCGGCTAGCAGAGAGCTTGTGCTGTGTTCACATAAAACAAACTCAAATGGGAGAGGCTGCAGCAAGAAAAAGAAAAACCGAAATGGTTATAACGCGGAATTTTACCTTCTGCAAATACTTTAGTTCATTCAACCCTATTGTTAGCGTCGTAAACCACATTCCGCTATCCGACATTTTTTTCCGTTTGGGCAGAATATTGGCTCATTGTTAATTAATTCAAGGAAGCCTGCTACGCCTCAACACAAAGGACTACCCCGTCAAAACCGCGGTTTTATCAATTGCCCCAATTTTCCAAAATAGAAATTTCCACACTCTTACGAATGAAAATTGGACATTGTTCCGTTCCTTCTCACCTTTTTAAAATTCACGTCGATAAATCCCCAGATTGTATATTCTTTGGTCTAGATGTGGGAACTTTAGATCACATTTTTTTGGTTCCATGCCAACTCGGAATGGAACCAACTCAGAACCATCTCAGATAAGTCATTTAGAGTGATAAAAAAATAATTTTAAATTAGCCGATAACCCTAACCTAACTTAACCTATTTAACCAATTTTTCATTTATATTTTTTTATCACTCTAAATGACTTATCTGAGACGGTTCTGAGTTGGTTTCATTCCTAGTAGGCCGGTCACCCATTTTTTTAGGTTATCCCTTTCTAAACAAATATTCTCTCTTCTATCAAGCTTTTAACATCTCGTTTCTTCTTTGTATTAACTTGACTTTACAATCAATCAATCACCTTTCCTCTCTCTTTAATTTGAAACAAAGGATGAAACCAGAAACATTTAAAAAAATATATTGTCGTTTATAGTATTCCTTTTTCATCAAATCCATATATTTAAAAATGAAAATATGTTTGCTTCTTTCTATGTTTATATGTATGTATGGTATGCGTTGCTAAACCATTCATTCGATTGCGATGAAACTTTGAGGATTTGATGTGCGCATGCACGCGATTCTTACTATATGTACTGGTGAGCTCTGCCATTATGAAATTTGTTTAAAAAATTGCAAAAGGTGGCACGCGAGCTGTTTGAAAACTGAATGTATCGGGAATTAATGTATGGAATGCGGGAGGGAGGAGGGGAACTCGGGAGGGGGATTCGCGGGACGGTGAGGTGAATCCGGGAGGGGGGAGGGGAACTTGGGAGGGAGGAGGGGAACTCGGGAGGGAGGATCGCAGGACGGGCAAAGAGGGCGAGTGGGGTGAGGAAACGCGGAGAACGCGGAATGGGAACGCGAGAGGGGAAGGGGACGCGGGAGAGGACGGGGAGGCGGAAGGGGAACGGGACGAATGGGAAAGGACACGCAGAGAGAAACAATTTCTTTATAAAGTGTAAAGTAACGCATGCCGGAAACTCGTTGGTTTTAAATAATATCAAAACACGTTTTCAGCGAAGCAAATAATCATAAACCATAAGTGAGAATCTTTCTTTGAAACGCACTTGAATATATTTTCTTATGATTAAAAGTGTTAAGAATGAATTTCTAGTATAATTTGCACCGGATAAAGTGATTGTACTCAATCAAAACCCTTCGTAATAATAAGGGCCGTCAGTTGAGTAATATGAATTACTCGAGTTACTGCTGTATTCGTATCTTGTATGCGAAGAAAATAATGACCCATTTTGTATACGAGACAGCGGGCTTTGGGGTCCTTAGACCGGGTCACCGAGCGGACTGACGTTTTTGCCCATAGATAATGGAAACTAGGGATGTGTAAAGTGACACGGTTTGTTTTAGCGCCACCAAACGGGTGAGAGAAAATAACGTTTTTTAATAACCTCGAACGCCCGTGATCCCCTTATAAGTTTGATTAGAACAACAAATTAACTAACAATCTTCTACCATGATATGTCATGGAGAACAATTATGTGATTGCTCTATTATCATTTTATTTTTATTATCTTTCTTTTCGTTCTCTGCAGGTTATGTTATATATGTGACACTTCTGTGTTTTATATTTCCTGTTTCATATTTTATGTTTTATAGGCTTTGTAGTAACAGCTAACCATTGATAACGCATGCCGTGAACGTTTATAATTGGAGTGTTAGTTATTTTGTAACGTTTATAATTGGAGTGTTAATTATTTGACACTTCTATGTTTTATATTTCCTGTTTCATGTTCTATGTTTTATATGTTTTGTAGTAACAGCTAAACATTGATTACGCATGCTGTGAACGTTTATAATTGGAGTGTTAATACCTATGTTCATCCCAATGGCAATTTTATAACTTTAATAATTGTTAACACTCTGTAAATGTTTTTTTTTTTTTTTAAAAAGGCTAAAGAAGGAGGTAGCGAAACACGGCATAACACCCCAAAAACAATAACAAAAATACTTTTTGGCCGTGAAAACCTAAAAACATACCTAAAAACATACCCACTCTGTAAATGTTTCAAATAATAAATAAATAAATATACACTATTTATATAAGCAGGTATTTGGGTAAAGAAATTCTGGGACTAACTATCATATGTATTCCTCATTGCCCAGAATACTAATGGAGGGAAACAATTATACCAAGTCAGTGGACATCTTCAATTTATCTTTGAATAAATTTAAAATATTGTTATTGAGGCAGTTCAGTTATGTACAATAAAATGTTTTTTCTATGCTATATATGTAAAAGCCCCGAAAAAGGGCGTTTATTTATAAATAAATAAATAAATAAATAAATAAAGGAAGCATACTTACCGGAGACGTTCTGTTCTTCACTTCAGGGGGATCATGCAATTGTACGCTTGAGAGGAAATCCGGTCACCGAGAAATTTGAACAAAAGGTATTTTACCAAGCTGTTGCTAGCACTGTCGCTCTTACTCTTTCGAATACTGAGCGAAAAGGAGAACTGTACCTCAGACTGATAATCTATATATAAAAATCAAAATGTGTTTGGGGATTAGTGAGATGTCTATTGTATTGTTATTTTAAGCATAGGGCTAGCTTTACACTCGTAATTAAAAATTACGGATTACGTAAGATTTTGACAGGTTACTCCCAGGAGCCTTTACATATGCATCTGACTTGTGGTAATTAATGATCACGGAAGTTTTTCGGAAGTTCGACCTGTGTAACTGCTCATGCGACCGTTTAAATCTGTAAATTTATTTCCGGTAAGATGGCTTCCTTTCAACAACGACCTGTTATTGTCAAATTTACGCGATTTTGTCAATAAAGACTAAAAAGGACCAAATAAAGTGCTGAAATAGATTTTGGCCTTAATTAAACCATTCTCCACGCACTTTTGTGCCGTCGAAGGCGAAAATTTAAGGATTTCTTTCATTTTATTCGAATGACAGCTACCTGACAGCTGCCGACAGCAACCGACTTTGTATTCAAATACGTAATTTTAAAAACAGAAACATTGAGATTAGAAAGGTTTGGACCGATAATTGAATAGAAGGATGCTCATTTTCAGAAAATTCAAATAAGTGGAAATAAATACTAGTTTTATAGGTAAAAATTCAATAAAAACAAATGTCTTTTGATTTTTGATATTTCGCAACGACGCATTTTGGTACAATTTCTTACGCATTTTGGTAAAGCTTATCAAACTGATTTTATAAGCTGTAAGAAGGTTGGAATTTCGCGCGGACGCGATTAGACTTCCGAAAGAAGAAGTTCTATAACATGCTTTAAATTACGTTAAGTGACTTTTGGTGTCGTTTACATTGGTAATTTGGCCATAAATTGCTTACACGAGTGAATTACGGGAAAAAACTTAGGAGTGTAAACCTAGCCTAAGAAATGTTTAAGCCCCCGCAAAGGTTCCTGGATTATTACAACCACATGACAACACATCTGAGAAGTTTTTTAATCATCACCAAAATTTGAGAATAAAATTGAGTCAAAATACAATTACCTCTTTAAATTAAAAAAAATAATTTTGAGTACTTACATAATACTTTGAAGCGAATCATGAATAATATATATTTTAAATAGGTGGGTACCTATGTTAGGTATCAAATTTGATTGATTGTTCCTATAGTTTTACATAAAGTCACAAACTTGTACGCTAAGTTATGCACTTGGTTTAGTGTTAGAAAGTGACGCACCTTTGCGATTTGGAGTGGTCGGTGTGAACAATGTTGGCGACATCTTTGCGCGAGCGGTTTGGAAGTAATTATTTTTCATGGCTTATCTCCGTAACTTCTATAAGGCACCCATGGTATATTGCATGAATAACTTTCTCAATAAAATGTGGCGTAAAATGTAGATTGTCATCAGTAGATTTTATGATGATTAAGAAAATAATAAAGCAGTCTTTCCGGGGGGTGTCATTAGAACCACCCCCCGTTTTGCCCCAAACTATATTGCCGTATGTCTAATTAAAACATTGTAACAAACGTAAAACGTAATGTTTCACCTTGTTGTTTATATGTTTTCAATCCATTTTACTGCGCAGTTGACTAAGCACTTTTCATTAAAATTTCATGTCGTAATTACCCTATATCGCCCAATGATCGAAATTCGACCATATTGTAATGTTTTTTTATGCATAATTTGAAAAAATGTAAGAATTCTGCACTCCTTCTCTATATAAACTATAAGTGTGCGAAATTTCATACTCCTCCGTCCGCGCAATTTTCGTAAAAAGGGGTACAAAGTTTTTGCTTCACGTATTAATATATAGAAGAATAGAATAGATAGATTCTAGCGATCAACTTCTTGTAAAAGTATTTAGCCCAATAAAAGATTCATACAAAGAAAATAATATCGCGAGACATTGAAAATACGACTCTCATATTTTAACTTAAGACGAGCTGCATTTTTGAATATTCGCTATTTATAGCTAATTCAATACAATTACATCTTTTTATTTATCCTTTCAAATACATTACAAAATTTAACATTTTTATGCGTTTTTAAAATACATTTTTAACAGGGGGTAGATGATACATTTTTAACAGTATTACATTGAACATAAGTGGTAGGTGATACATTTTTAACAGTATTACATTGAACATAAGTGGTAGATGATACATTTTTAACAGTATTACATTGAACATAAGTGGTAGATGATACCTTTTTAACAGTATTACATTGAACATAAGTGGTAGATGATACATTTTTAACAGTATTACATTGAACATAAATGGTAGATAAAATAAACATAATTTAAACAAGGACCCTTCAATTTGGAAGGTGGAAATGGGTGCCGCCGCCTCGGGAACCATTTATTGGATAACCAATACCTCTGCTATAGGTCACTCCAAGTGGTTTGCTACGTTTGGTGACTTGTCAGAGGTGCCTGGGTTTATGGGGTTACCTTTCATAGTTCTTGGCGGCGGGTGAGTCTGCTCATCTACTACGTAAGAGAGGAGAGACTGGTTGAGGGAGGTCTTTTGACGTCTCCAGCCGGGCTCTCTCAACCCACCGCCTTGCACAGCAGTTGGAGGGGTGGATTTATAAGTTTGTCACTCCTGGACACATCCAACACCAGATTCCTACCCATGCTTTATACCTTTCTCCTTTCCAGATCTTCCTCTCCTTCCTTTCCTCAAAAAGATCCTCCACACAGCATCCCCTAAGATGACATAGGCCCTGACGGAAATTTATTCCTCTAGTGTGAATCTAATATTTTTTTAAAAATCCGTCGCTCCTGACCTCCCAGATTCCTACCCACCCCTCATACTTTTATACTTCTCAGAACTTCCTCTCTTCTTTTCCTCTAAAAAGACCTTCCACACAGCATCCCCATAGATGACACAGGCTCTGAGGGGATTTTTTTCCCTCAGGGCCGGCCCTTCAGTGTGGAGCTGATGTAAAAAAAAAATCCTAAAAATTCAGCGAAATTTATCGTCAAAATTCGAGTTATTTCTGGCAAACTTCTGGGGAATTTTGCTTTTAAAATAAGTTTTTTTGGAATTTCTGGTGGCAGTTTGCAACAAAATGATGTGATATTAACTTTTTGGATTTTATAAATTTATTCATCAAAATTTAAAAATGAATGATGATTCCGGGCATTTTTGATGTGAAGTTTGCAGAATTTACCGTGAAAAAATGACGAATTTCGCGCAAAAATTCACCTTATCGAAAACGTGAAATTTTCAGGTCTCCGGCCAAAAATAAAGAAATTATTTTGAACACATAAAATCATGCAGTGACAAATTCTTGAATATTATACGATCGACACGCACTCTAAATTAAATCAAATTTCACTCTAATTTCTGAATGTTTCTATTTTTTACATCCCCGCACATGAGTCCATGGCATAATGAAGGGTAGGAAGTTCTATGAAAGAAAAAGGAATGGGGGGGGGTTTCAAGAAGTAACAGACGAATGAATCCATCCTTCCCACCGCGGTGCAAGACGATGAGTCGAGGAGACTATCTGGAGAGGTCAGATGGCAAACCCCGATTCCCGGACTCTCCCGATCCGGCTCCACCCATGGCAGAGGTGTTGGTTATCTAATAAATGGTTTCCGGGACGGCGGTACTTATAACCATCCCCTAAATTAAAGATTCGAAGATAAATAAATACAAAATTAGACCATAAATATAATACAAGATTCACTCAAAATGAAGGATTGGTGGTTCCGAAATGTACCAATATATACGGCAAAAGAACCCTCAACTATATTATACCCAAAATATTTAATAAAAGACCATAAATAAAAATAAAAACTTTTTTTTTTTTTACATGAGCTCCACACAGGAGGCCCTGAGGAAAATAATTTCCCTCAGGGCCTATGTCATCTTTGGGGATGCTGTGTGGAGGGTTTTTTTAAGGAAAAGAAGGGAAGGAGAGTTCTGCGAAGGAAAAAGGTTTAAGGGGTGGGTAGGAATCTGGGGTTCAGTGTGTCCTGGTCATCCGCCTCCAAGATCTAGACAAACTTCACCCCATGAACCCGGGCACCCCTGCTAAATCACCAAACGTAGCGAACCACTTGGGGCGACCTATGGCAGAGGTGTTGGTTATCCAATAAAGGTTCCCGGGGCGGCGGTACCCATTCCCGCCTCCCAAATTTACTGCTAAAGTCAAATGTAATCTAAGGAAATGTCTATTAGATACTGATGATATATTTTTATTGATGCCCTACTGAAGCAATTATATTCCTAATTGGAATTCACATTCTGATATATTTTTATTGATGCCCTACTGAAGCAATTATATTCCTAATTGGAATTCACATTCTGATATATTTTTATTGATGCCCTACTGAAGCAATTATAATCCTAATTGGAATTCACATTCTAAGGACTTGCACAATCATTTTAATTTTGTAATACCTCATAAAAATAAAACTATTGATGTACTTGTTGATATATTCTGTTCATGTTCACGTTCATAGTTCATTGTTCATTGTTTATATTACATTCATTTGTACTTACTTATATAAGGCTTACACTGCTATTTACATATTTATATTTACACTATTTTGTAATTTATCTTATTGTTAATTAATCAACAACATTATACATATGTACCGTTTGAAAATGTAGCGTGTTATTTCATAAAATTTTGTCATTATGTACCTGCTGTTAAAACTACATAAATAGTTTAGCAGATTTGAATGTTAATAAATAAAAAAAAAAGAAAAGCCAAGTCAAATCGATTCCAACGACGGCAAGTTGTACCACTGAACAGAAAATTTCTAGTAGTGTGGTCTGGTTCTACGACCGTTGAACACCCGACAGTTGGCCTCCCGGCATGCTAATATCAATATGCAGTCGGTTTAGGGAAATTAGGATATACCTACTCACGCAAAACAAAACTAAATTTCCCCGAAGGGGTGTGCATAGATGATTTATCGCCGACTAACAAAATTATTTTATTTTTTTAAGTGCATACCTCTCAAGTGTCCCAACTGCTCCCGTCTGGAGCCAGTGAGATTTGGCATCCCAAATTTAGATATGTTGTGATGCTGTAGATAAGTGAGGAGGGGAAGGAGAAGGGGAAGAAGAAGGTGGGGAAGTGCCTGTGCCAGTCACAAACACAAAGCTATTTCAAGCAACGATTCAAATCTGAAAAGTGGTATTACACCAGGCCGATACTGAGAGTATCTTGCACTCTGGAACGTGACGCAAATTACCTTATATTATTTTTTAATTGTTATAACATAAATCAAATAAATAAAATTTATCTGTTGACGCCAGGATTTGAACCTGGGCTGATCGCTAGGCGAGAGCCTTGCCCCTCGACCGGAATTTCGTTAGCTATTATGAAAAAATTATTGATTTAAATTTGAAATTACAATTTTTTTTCATCTCGGAATTTGAAAATTTCACATAGGAAGAGGCTATTGTTACATATTTTGTTTACCTTACAAAAGTGTGAGTTATTTAGAAGAAAAAAAACAATATGCTCAAAAAATACCTGATTCTGAAGAATTTATTAAAATAACACAGTTTTTCCAAGAAGCTAAAATATCACTGGTCGAATGTTTATTGTTAGTAGAATTTAATAACAGCAGTAGAGGTATTCGAACAAGTTTATTTTGAAATTCATTAAAGTCAATTTGTTACAAGGTGTAAATTTTCTTGGAATAATATTGAAGAATATTTTTTTTGCTTAATCAAAATAACGGTCAGCAGTTACATGATTTCTTTCTCCCAGTTCCCCCTTCATTTTCTCTCGCTTAACTATCCCGAGACATAAAACTGCTGTATTTGAGGGTAGTTTCAGCTATTCGTCATCAAAACTTTGTAATGAAATACCACTGTCTGTCTGTTCGAATATCGACATCGTTGCATTGCTTCAAGGAGCTCCGCGGCGAATTGTTGCTGACTGCACAGTCAACCGAACAACATCTTAATTAATAAAATTTGCAATTAAAGATATACCTTGTTATGAAGCGATTGTATTTATCGTAAGTTAGGTACTATTTTTTTAAATGCATTTTAATTGGTTAGGTTGGCAAACCTAGGGGAGTTTCGTTCAACGTGTCGGTAGGCGGCGGGTTTTTTTTGGGTTTGGTTTCCGGATCCGGACTCTGGTTTTGACGGGGAGATGTGCGGTACGCCGTGAAAACAACGGTCAATTAATCTTAAGTTTTAATACGATGTGATTGAAATCCAAGTTTTGGGCATCTGCATTCGGGGGACGGAAACACGTTGTGTTTTTTTAAATATAAAAATCAAAGATTTATTCGCGTAAAATGCGAGTTTTCGCGAGGGTCCCAGTGACCACGAGTGAATTGGCAATGTCCGAGTGGAAAGACTATTGTACCCCATTATCCGAGTCATCGGATTAAATAATAACTCGCTGCGCCCGTGATTATATGCAGGCCAACTATCGAATTCCCCCCGAGGGTTTATTTATGGAACAAACCCGAGATACCGCAGTGTTGAACGATTCTTCGCCTCGAATTGCTGACGGGCCTTCCTTTACAATTTGGAGTAGAGTCTGGGTACTCCTTCCTTCTCCTGAGGGTCCAGGTCTAACATCACTTCCATGCGACTGCTGAGGAGGTCGCAGGGCCAAGCTGAGCCGCAGAGGTTGGGACCACCCTTGCCACCAGGAGGTGGGGTTGGTTCTCCCGACATCGGGAGTTCGGTGGCAGTAAATTTAATTAGGGTAGCTAGGAATAGCATAAAATTACGATATTGGTCCCGGGGGTGAGTCCATACCATTTATTTTATTATGTCTTACGAAATCAATACAGTGAACCGATTCTATACTCTACATTTTGTTTTATTATGTAGATTCCTCGTGCAGCCTTTTCAGGAATGCTATGAAAACTATGGCCCACACTCTGAGAATTGAGTACCGTGTTCTCCGCTGGTTGACATACCCAGACATTAGACTGGGTTTGGCGTCCAAGGTTTCCTGTGAGGAAATCAAAGTTGACTAGCAGATTACACCCGAGCCCGACAAAGGCTCATTATTACATCTCCCTTTAATCTTATAACACAAACACATAACGATATGTCATTACACTTTAAGGGTAACAACCTATTTGTGTTTTTGTTTTTGATTTAATTATATTATTTATTTTATTTTGATTATATTTTATACTTGAATTGATTATATTTTGTATTTGTGTTGAACATGTTTTATATTTGAATTGATTTTATTTTATTTCTTAATTCTAATATTAAAATTATTTGCATTCATTTGAGTTCTGATTTACAGTAATTAATTTATTTTTATTATTTATATTGTATGTATTAAATTGGAGATTTGATTGAATTATTTTTCATGTACTTTAAATTAATTGTATTTATTTTATTTTAATTTGATAATTTATTTTCTGTTTCGTTATTTGTTTTTGGGGTGTAATGCCGTGTTGCGCTATCTCCTTCTTTAGCCAACGTTTCGGACAGCGTTACAGTGTCCATCTTCAGGGCAAATGTGTTGGTTAAAAAAAAGTTGGCCAAAGAGGGAGGTAGCGCAACATGGCATAACACCCCAATACAGCTGTTTATAAAATGGAAACGCTGCTGTGGCATAAGTAAGACGAAAACTATCCACACCAGTGTCCATAAATCATTAAAATTCTGTTTTCCGGGACGTTGGAATCCATCTATGTACAGTAATCCAATAAAAACTTTGATTTCACGCATGGTGACTTCTTTCGTAAGTAAAACTAAATAAAACATGAAAAAAAATATATGGCACAAAGCAGCAACGTCGCCGTTGAGCTGGGTCATAATTACCCGGTCGCAGGTTTACACACGGTACAGGGCGGGCGATGTACGACTAAGACTAAAGTGAGGTACACGAAGTGGAGGGGTGATACTTAGCTGCAGCTACTGAGATAGATGGTTGTGTGCGGCAATTATTTCAAAGAAATTTTTCGTTTACAAAACGTGCAGGGTCATATTGACCCTGCCTCAATGACGCCGGGTAAATGTCTAGAACTTTGAGAATGAATATTCCTTTAACTCAAATTAAATTAAAACCAAAAGTTCTCAGATAAAAAAAATCCAAATATTATAATTTCAATGCAAAACCTATCTTACCTATCTTTATTAAAAAACCTATATACCTATCTTTATTAAAAACGGGATATTATGTAAATTTTAAGAAAAATCCCACTTCTGACATCACGTGTTGTTTGTTACTAGACGTGTATGACTTAATGGAAACATTGCTTACTGATTTACAATCAAGACTTTATCAATCACGACTTTGACGTAAGACATGTTATTACTGAGTAGAGACCATAGAGAACAACTAGTGATGTCAAGGCATCATAATAGCGATGTGACACTTGTAAGGATGGGGATCTGCTATACAAGTACATACACAACCTGAATATGATTAAAAAAGGAATCGTGTTGAAAGTACCCATTAGAATGCTTTCAATTGAAATTTTCAATAGCTTTGACTTACCAAATGTGCAACAAATGTAAAAATATATTATTAAAGCTTTTCAAAAATACTGAATCGTCTTCTGGACCGCATATGCATAACACTAGATCGAATAAAAATGAAATAAAAACATTTTAAGTTACAAAACTACATTCGGACAAAGAAACTACACATACTTTGCAACAAAACTTCACAACATCCTTCCCCAAGACATAAAACTAATACAAAATTCTAATGAATACAAATCAAGAATAAAAATATGGCTGAAAGAGGTCAGTGAAAAAACCTAATGTAGACACTAAAAACGACAAAGAAGGCAAATAAAATATATTTAAATAATTTTAGTCCTCCTAGGCACAGGACCCCCTACTTGTGAGGATACAATACGAATAGGATATATTAATTAATACAATATTTTTACATTAAATTCATCTTTATATTTTGTATGTACATTTTATATAGTCGCTAATAAAAAAAAGTAAATTTGGCTCTTAAAAGAAATCTACGTCGTTGTACTGCTGGTATTTGTCTTTTTTGACTAATTAGTTAGCCAACCAACCACTGTTCTAGGTAGTTGGAGGGGTTTTGTAAAGAACTTTACAGGGAAGGGTTGTAATTAAAAGCCATAAAAGTGTGAATGTTCTTGTACCGTATTCAATTAATCAAGTTATTACACGGGTGGCCATTACGCTGAAGATGTTGTCATTTTAACGACTTGTTGGTGATAAATCTCCTTTGAAAGCTGTTCCTTGAAAACATTTTATTTAAGAGCTACTTGGAGTTTTATAGACAAATTTTATAATGAGTGTTTTTTTAATTAATTTTACAAAGAACAGTATGTTCTGTACTTTCGTGATCCCGTCAAACTTATATATCGGGAGGATGACACTTGTCATTATCGTTTATTTGATAATGAAAAGTTTAGTGTGTAAAGGAATTTGGGAGGTGGGTATGGTTACCGCCGCCCCGGGAATCATTTATTGGATAACAAATACCTCTATCGCAGGTCATCTCAAGTAGTTCGCTACGTTTGGTGACTTAGCAGGGTTGCCAGGGTTCGTGGGGTGAGATTTGTCCGAATTTTCTTTTTTTTTTTACATGAGCTCCACACAGGAGGCCCTGAGGAAAATAATCTCCCTCAGGGCCTATGTCATCTTTGGGGATGCTGTGTGGGGGTTTTTTTTTAGGAAAGGAAGTGGAGGAGAATTCTGGGTAGGAAAAGGGTTTAAGGAGTGGGTAGGAATCTGGGGTCCAGTGTGTCCTGGTCATCCGCCTCCAAGACCTAGACAAACCTCACCTCATGAACCCGGACACCCCTGCTAAATCACCAAACGTAGCAAACCACTTGGAGCGACCTATGGCAGAGGTGTTGGTTATCCAATAAAGGTTCCCGGGGCGGCGGTACCCATTCCCGCCTCCCGAATTGTGATTCAAGTGGCATTGCGAGTTCCTGCATTTACCTGCGGGAACTCGCTAGTACATTTAAGGTACAGTAAAATATCAGGTATGTTTTTTAGGTTTTCACGGCCAAAAAGTATTTTTGTTATTGTTTTTGGGGTGTTATGCCGTGTTTCGCTACCTCCTTCTTTAGCCAACGTTTCGGACAGCGTTACAGTGTCCATCATCATCATCATCTCTCATCTGCCCTGATGATAGACACTGTAACGCTGTCCGAAACGTTGGCTAAAGAAGGAGGTAGCGAAATACGGCATAACACCCCAAAAACAATAACAAAAATTTAGTAAAATATGTTTAATAATTGAACCAGATTTTCACTGATGTTTCTTAATTATTAGCGAATATAAAAGAGTGAGAATTATACATAATAATAATTAGATATACAAACTAGTGACCGACCGAAGATTCGGTTTTAGTTTCGGCAAGTTTCGACAAAAAAGTTATTTTCGGCATCAGTTTCGGCGCGGCCGAACCCTCGGCCGCACCGAAACTCAACGTTCGTAAATTATCGCACGTCATTCGGCTGACTTCGGGTGAATTCGTGGCCAGTGTGTCACCCGCCATCATCAGCTGAGTCCGCCGGCTGGTCCGGCGTGATTGTGTTGTGACTTTGTGTTATTTCTCGCGCGTAGTGATTAGGTAAGTGTGTTTTCGTTATTGCTTCTGTCTCACTTATTTTATTGGCATTTTATTAAGTATTGAGGTTCTTTTTGTTGAGTTATTCCCTCGGATTTATGAATTATGAGAATTATGTAAAAATAAAAGAGATTATATTTGATTCGCACATTCATTCATTACTTTGTTGATTATTGACAAATTTTTGTTCCAAGAAGTAGTTAATATGTTTTGTTAATTTTTTGTTTGTTTTATGGCAGTACCTAATACTATAAAAAAAATTCACACACTTCAATTATTCATTTTTATTTCATTTAACACGTTTTAACTGTCTGTATAAAAATAAGCCAAATTTCAGTAAACAAACAATTAACACGTCTAAAAATGTTTCGGTTTTAGTTTCGGCCGGAATTGAGACATATACCGAAGATTCGGTTTCGGTTTCGGTAGAAAGTCCTGTTTTGGTCGGACACTAATACAGTCTACAATTATTCTACAGGGTGTGCTAAAACGAAAACTTTTCCATTTGTATGCTGAAGGTCGAAAGGCACACAGCGTAACGACCGTGTTACACATGTTATTTCGTGAATTATTGTAAAAGGAAAGGGTTTGCTGAAACACTTCCAGCGTTATTTTAACATTGCGTGTGGTATTTTTAAAATTATTACCCTTATTCATACATCGTCTAATACAAACTATTCTATTATTCTGACTTTTGACATGACCCTACTCAAGTATCTGATTCACTTGATCGTGCCATGTCTTCCTCGGGCATCCCCAACTTTTTCTGCCATTCACATTTGCGTCTTATATTCTTCTTACACTACTTTCTTCGTTCATTCGCTCTACATGCCCAAACCATCTGAGGGTCCCTTTCTTAATCTTACTCATTATGCTTACATCAGCCTTACATTCTTTGCGTAATATCTCTACTAGATAGTTTTAAACCAAAGTTTACAACACTTACTCATTGTAGCTGGACAAAGAACATGTCATGTTCTTTGTCTGAATAGAACGAACTGACCAAACCACTGCCCAGAATCATCAACAAAGAACTTCATGATCGTCTAAGACCTTTCTTTAGAAAATTAATGAGGTGCACTTTGTAACAATGAAAAGTGTAATTTCATATCAACCTACCAAAATCACTCCTCTGCTCAGGCAGGAACCCTGAAAAGCAATGATCAAATGGTGTCCCAGGATCGCCATCAATGCAAGTATTCAATAGTAAATGCAACAAAGGGTAGATTTAAAATTAACACTCATATTGTTAAGAACAATTAAAATTTATTCACAATCTATGCGGGCAATTCATTTATAAAATATTACTTAATTAGGAATTTCTAATAGAGACATCAGACTACAAATAAATATTAAATTTAATTCAGGGGTGGCCTTCTAGAAAACATGAATTTAAAAGATGTTACAATCTGCTGCGTCATAGTTACATGTACCGACATATTTGAAAAGCTAAAATAAATCAAACCTGGTTATGGGTGCCAGCCTCATGTGATGCATGAGACACTAATAGAATCATGGTAATTCACTAACAAATATTCTATAAAATATTAAACATGATCGACTAACAAGAAACGAATATTTCTCACGGTCTTCGCTCCACCAATTCTGCAAGGCTCGAACACACTGTCTTCCACATGAGAGCTCAGCTGAAACTGGCCGCGACGAAAGAGCCCGCTCCTGCGTTCCCTCTCTTACACACCAACACGAAGTGTTGACAGCCGTAAAATCGTCGCGTGTAGGTACTGTTATCAAACCTGTTGCAACTTTATGAGGCTTGGTTGGGCCAACATTTGTATTATCTTTGTTTTAACGGCCCCCCGTGTTAACGACCACCATTTTAGTATTTTTTTAAGAAATCTTTAAGAATTCAGTCGAACTTCTAAGCTATATTTTCAATTTTTAATTTTTAAAACACTCTCGTTCGGGCCTTAGCCCAGTGGCAGAGTGCGCCCCTAAACCATAGATGGAGAATTTTCCTTAATTCATCGCAATGTAAGTGCTATGTTAACACACTTTATCAGTGTTATTGGTCCGTGCGACCGACGCACAGTTAATAATTTGAGGTATCTAGCGTAACTTTATTATAAAACCCAAGCTCTCTTTCTGGATTTCATTTTATTTTAATTGAGGTACCTAAATGTTTAATCTTTATAGAGTTTAAAAAAAAACATTTTAGCTGCTTGCGACGTATGGCACCATCGCAAATACTCACTACCTCGAAACGCGAACGAGTAATTTTATGTCTGTCGAGTTTGGATCTCTTCGCGGGTTGAGGTGTGCACGTCATCGTGATAATTCAATTATAACTACTGTGTTTTTCTGAATGTTTATGATGGAATCTAGGAAATCAGGTGATTATCATAACTATTTAACTTGTTTTAGTGTGATTAAAAATGTTGAAGTAACGATTTTTCAAAACGTATTTTATCTTTCAGTTTAGAATTTATCGCGACTTTCAAAAATGTATCCGAATGTATCCAGAAAAGTTTACGTTTTCTGTGTTCAAAGGATATTAATGTATCAAATTAACTTTAGTTTTGTGATGTATTCAGGGTGTTTGTTCCTAGAATGCGATTTAATAATCGCATTCTTTACCTATTTAGTGAAGTAAATTCACGGGAAGGGGTATGTTTGTTCCTAGAATGCGATTTAATACATTTAGTCTGTAAAATAATATCATTTGTAATATTCATTATTTTAGTCATTTAAGTTACGCGTAGTTTCTCCTTTTAAAATGTGCAAAATGTGCAAACAAAATATTATCTCACGGTTTCATGAATAAGGTCCAAACCTTGAATAATATGGCTGGTATCATATAAATGCATTCCCTTGCAAATTTGGGACAAATTCCTTTATTATTTGTAAAGTCGGTACTTTGAATAAGTACCCTCAAATAACACCTACTTATGTTTATGACACTCCCTAGGAGAAGTGTCTGCTGGCGGCATTTTATAACACCCCCTGAAGGATAAATGCACCGTCGGCTTTAACCCTAAGTGAAAAAAGTAATAAAATTTTGCAATATTTGTTAATCCCTGTAATATTAAGATGTATTTTTATTGGTAGGCCTCTAGGGCCGACTTTTAGGTAATTGTTTTATTATTGTCTGTAAGTTAGATTTTAAAATTAGTGTGGGAACTGCTAAAATATCATTTTCTCACCAATTTTTTATGTACCATGTTTACTTTAAATAATAGCGATGTTGATATGGGGAGTTAGTATTGTTTTGACGGTGAAACGGGAAGGTACGAAGGTACATGTTGTACCTTCGGCGTTATTTAATTAAACTCGAGCGTGGGGGGTACTTGGGTGCCTATCTCCAGTAGAGTGTTGTAATCAATCTTGATCTGAGGGGTACATGGGTGCCTGTCTTCAGTAGAGTATTGAGAGTATTGTTTTGACGGTGAAACGGGAAGGTACATGTTGTACCTTCGGAGTTTTTTAATCAAACTCGAGCATGGGGGGTACATATAGGTGCCTATCTCCAGTAGAGTGTTGTAATCAATCTTGATCTGAGGGGTACATGGGTGCCTGTCTTCAGTAGAGTATTGAGAGTATTTGTTGTGACGGGAAACCGAGAAGGTACATGTTGTACCTTCGGAGTTATTTAATCAAACTCGAGCGTGGGGGGTACATATAGGTGCCTATCTCCAGTAGAGTGTTGAGATATCGAGGGAAATAAAGCCTTCGATATTTGTCGGTGTGGTGGGGTCTTGGAGATCACTATTGTCACCAGTATTGTATTTTTATTTAATAAATTGTGTTGAAGAATAACAAGAAGTGTTTTCCTGCAAATTCCATCGAGTTGTGCTTTCGTACCACGATAGTAAGAAACACAGGGTTTCCTTTAACAACTTTTAATTTTGTCAGCACCAAGGCGATTTTTGATATACAGATCGATATATGAAAATTTCACTACGCCAGACTCCAACATTATATGTAAAAACACTCTTCTGCTAAAATTCAATGTATTGTAAAAAAAATGAGATCGATTACTTTCCGAGATTTGCGAACGCAAACATACGAAACCTAAATGTTTATGTAATATATAGATTGCTGTAAGTATTAAAAGTTACCGGGTTGAATCGCGCAATATGTATTTTTAACAATTTTTTCATATAATGATAATTTGTATTGTCCCAAAAAAATACTAAAATAATAAAGTTACGCTAGATACTCAAAATTACTAACTGTGCGACGCGAGTATAAGTGTTACTTTTTGTAAGGAACAATTACTACCCAAAAGTTAGAGTATAAAAAAAAGAAGTTCTTTTTAGGAGGCTGAGTTAAAAGTCTATTGCTACCGAATAAAGTAAAAATTCGAACACTTTTCTTTATTTTTCATTCAATAATACCCCTTTCTATATAATAAATATCAATAATGCTTAAAAAGTATAAAATTTAAATAATGTAGACGAGATTTAATCTCGGTCGCACCGTGCGTGAGTATGCATGTGAAGCCGTCGGGCGCGGGTACACGAATGTTAACAGCTATCTTCGATTAAATAAGTTATTTTACAAGAATTTGATCGGTAGTGCGGAGGAGGGTTAATATCAGTCCCTCCTATGGCATACCGCCATTCCTTTATATTTTTCATCGATTTTGCACAACTTCGCCACATTCCTGAATTCTTCGCGATCTTCTTTCAAAGTTTTCCCCTGACTGGATCGATCTAGGAAACTCATATTCCTTATGTTTCTCAGTGCCAATGGAATTCACATGGTTATGCGTGGTGTTGTGCTTTCAGATTTGATCTCTACTATCCTTTTCTCGATATCTTTCCCTTCCCACTGTCTTCAGCCTTACAATAAACTCCTAATGCAGATGTCATAGTCCCACGGCGGACTACCGTCTAATTAAATAGAATACAGAAAGAATTCGTTCATTTAGTTGATTTTTTTAAGGTGTGTATTGGTTTACAATGTCGGCGACGCCAGAAAACACAGTCGTTAAAACTAAATATGACACGAACTGGTGAAAGAAAGAATGAAACATTTAGAGATACTGAATTCAATCTGATTAATAAATAATACAACTGTAAGTATGTTCACAAGTATTTTAAATTGATGTACAAATTTACTGCTTCAACCTAGTGAGGCGGCTTATAAAAATCCTTAACTGTATAACTATAAATTCTATTATTTAATCATCTTAAACCTACTGTTAATATTATCTATGATATTATTTTCTGTTTTTTTTTTTTTTTTTAATTTTTTGTTCTAATGTAATCTGTAAACCATTGTAAACTACACTGAACGTGTAATTTCTTAGTTATAAATGCTGCAAATTTCATTAAATAAATATATATATATATATTACTTACATATTTATTAATCTTAGTCATCACATTACGCTTACATCGGTTTTACATTCTCTTCGGATCTCCACATTTGTAACACGATCTTTTTTTTTACATTAGCTCCACACATGAAGCCCTGAGGTAAATAAGTCTCTTCGGGGCCTATGTCATCTTCGGCCTGAAATTGGCATTTTTGGACAGGTAAGAGAGGAAGTTCTAAGAAGGACAAAATGTCTGAGGGAGTGTAGGAATCTGGGGGTTAGTTTGCCCAGGAGTGACGGACGTATGAATCTATCCCCCCCCCACTGCGTTGCAAGGCAGAGAGAGAGAGTCCTCCAAATTGTCTCCCGCAACCAGTCTCCCCCGATCCGGGCTGCCCCACACATTCGCCGCCAAGATTCGATAAACCTCACCCCCTAAACTCAGGCACACCTGCTAAGTTACCAAATGTAGCGAACCACTTGACCTAAGGCAGAAATGTTGGTAATTCAATAAATGGTTTCCGCAGCGGCAGAACCAAATTGGTCATTCGTGGTTTTACCATGCCTCTACGATATCATTTCTATGATATCATTTCCATGGCTTTCAGTCTTTCTTTCATCGTTCCTCTGCCAGCTCCACGACTTATTTCCACATAGCAGTGTTAGTATCAGCACACTACTGTGAACTGGTAAGCATTATTTCCTGCCTTTTATTTTGTCTACGCCGTAATGCCATAATCCTTGAAACCACCTCAACAACAGAAATCTATTTTCATAATAAATAAATTGTGGAATTCGCTGAACTTTAAAACGATTCCAATGTTTGTTAAAATAATATGTGGGATCGTTAAATTTAGTTATTTGGGTTTCATTGTTAACCATTATATAAATATTTCATGTTTGCTTGTAGAGTTTACGACTACTGAGGTATTTTGATACGAAATTGTTTTCCCTTACACTTCTGGGTAAATAAATAAGAGTTCGTTACGTGGGCAACACTGATCCAGAGTGAAGGATACTCTCAGTATCGCCTTGGTGAAAGATTACCATTCAAAATCGAAACGTTCTTGAATTGACTCTTGTTGTTCTTGTGAAAGAATAGAGTTCTTTTATGTTAATCTGGGAGTTATTTAATAATTCGCGTATTACAAGTGGTAACTACGATAGTCGGCCTAACTGGAAGCTGGCTAACTGAGATCTGGTTCCCACCGTGTTTTGTGGAAGCTCCTACACCTCAGCCCCCGTCCCTCTGGAGCACTAACCTCTAACTAATCTAGCTGCCATCTTGCGGACTTTCGGGCAAGCTCTTAGCATTGCCCTCTACGTACGAAACTGGAAAGCTCTTAGCTAACTCAACTCTCTAACAACTTTTAATTTGGGAGGCGGGTATGGGTACTGCCGTCCCGGTAACCACTTATTGAAAAACCAACACCTCTGCTATAGGTCATCCTAAGTGGTCCGCTATGTTTATTTAATATAAAATTCGCAAAGGTTCATAAATTTATTTCAAACTAGCTGGTTCCCGGAATGCGCCGCAATGCCATATTCAAAGAAATAAATTGTTTCTCCTCGCATGTCCTTTCCCGAGCGTCTCCGTTCCCCTCCCGGATCCCCTTCCCCTCTAGCGTTCCCCTTCTACCTTCCCCGCCTTCCATCTCCCCTCTCTCGCTCGCCGGTCCCGCCAACCCCCTCCCGCAATCCGTATATTCAATCCCAGTACATTCAGTTTCCAAACAGCTCGCGTGCCACCTAATACATTTTTTTTAAATTCAAATTCTCACTTTTTCATACATTACAAATATTCATTTTTGTATATTACAAGAACAATCGATCAAATTTGCTACCTAACATAGGTACTTATTTAAAATATCTATAATTTTTGATTCGATTCAAAGTATAAAGCGAGTACTTCAAATAATTTCATTAATTGAATTTTGAATTAACAATCGATGGTTTGCAAAATGTCATTCTCAAATTGTGACTTTTTTGACGGTTTTGTAAGAGATTTTCTTATGATTAAAAAAACTTTTCAGATGTATTGTAATGTGGTTGTAATAATCCAGAAACCTTTACGAGGACGGAAAGAAAGTATTTTGAAAGTTTCAAACATTTCGTATGCTTAATATAGCAATACATAGACATTTCCGAACTCAAACATCCCCAAGAAAACATGTTTTGATTTTTTTTATAGACTAGCTTTTACCCGCGGCCTCGCTCGCATGGTACTTGGAGGAAATCACACTAATATTTAGCAATACATAATGTCCTTTCCCGTGCGTCCCCGTTCTCTTCCACTTTTCTCGCCTTCCCCCTCCTTCGTCTCGTGCCTTTCCTCCCTGCCGCTAAAATTTATGAAATACACACATTTTCATCTTTACAATTTTCATAACGCCGGAACTTACCTTTGGTACTCGCTGATAATAAAGTTTTCTATTGGTGAAAGAATTTTTAAAATCTGTTCAGTGGTTTAGGCGTGAAAGCGTTACAAACAAGCACACTCACTTTCGCATTTATAATACTAGCTGGGTTACCCGGCTTCGCTCAGGGCAACATTCGAGGGTTTTCTGGAATGTTCCACAATGATGTTCCCGATTCCCTACTCCCGAACATTCCACGACATACTCCGCCATTCCTTCTAGAACTTTCTAGAGCTCTATGGAGCCTTCTAGAACTTTCCGGAGGACTGTTCTAGAAATTTCAAGAGGGCGAAACTTCCAGCCCTTATATCTTCAAAAGCACGCCCTTTAGGTAAAAACGGGAACCGTCATCCTGGAGGGGGATAGAGATCTACCACACAATAAAACTCCCTTGATCGTATCGGGACTCGTTTCTGAGTTTTTGCGAGCCGCACGTTTTTTTGGACTTTCTTTTAATATATATTGATTAAGAATAGATACATAAATTATTGCAATTCGAAACTTTAGTTTCATAAAGGTCTACATTTTACTTCTTTTGCGGTTATTTTTTATATTTAAATATAAAGCGTGCTATTTTTCCTTTCTAACACTGTTTAAATCATATTTCTCACTATGATAGTAAGGGAGACACGACGATTTCTATGAGACATTTTTTTTTTTATTAAAGAAAGACAAGCATTCCCGGGTTACGAATAACCCAACAATGTTTGAAAATCTCCTTTTACCACCACAGAAAGCCGAAAATGTTGCTTGTGTTGTGATGGAGGACTTCGCCAGCCGAGGAATCGAACACGGGACGCCCGGGTGGGACCCAAGCGCGATGCCCACTCAACCACTGACCGGTCATATATACATATATATCCGAAAACCGAACACATTTTAAAAACGTTCGAAAATGCTTTACTCGATTTTTAAACTGCACTTCTTACAAGTATATTTACGTTTTTGATAAAAATTACAGAAAGTTTACAGTTTGAGGATTTCTTATAAGGAAACCTTTTATATTTTTGTTACTTAACTTAATATATTTTCCGAATTACCCGTGTAGAATTTACAGAAAAATCATTCGTAGAATTGCTTTAGTTAGCAGACTACAAAGTGATTGATGTTCAGGGCCATTTTTGAGTGCTTTGCTCATAATTTCTTCTGAACTCACATTTTATTCGATTTATGAACAGGCATATCACAGGGAAATAATAACCAATTAAATATAATGGCATTTGTGAATTTATTCAAAAATGTTTTAATTGCAATTATTTTGTTGGAATTCATTTTACAAAGATACTATAATTCAAGGTTGTTGAGAAGCTGTTTTGTTTTTTTTTTTTTTTAACACTACTACGCATCTCAGCTGAGAAATTTATACTCGTGTTTGAAATGGGAAGTAGAGTATTTAATTTTAATAATTAATACAATTGAATTTTCTTTTTTGTTGTTTATTGCAGTGTATTTTTTCAGACGTCGTTACAACAGTTAGTTATGCGAAGTTTGGCGGTCGATCAACAGATGTCAGTTCAGTATTATTTTAGAAAAGTTTTTTTTCATGTGAATACCTCACAAGTTCCATCTTTTCCGTCTGGAGCCAGTGAGACTACGGTATCCCCAATTGGGGTATGTTGTGAGGCTGAAGATAAGTGGGAAAGGGAAGGAGATGGGAAAGAGGAAGGTTGGGAAGTGCCTGGCTATTCAGATTTGGTCACCAAACACGGCTTAAGTCATTTTGAGCGATATTTCAATTTTTAATGGTGGTTCTATACCAGGGCGATACTGAGAGTATTTTCCACCCTAGAACGTGCCGCAAATATACTATATATATATATTAATTGTATTAATTTAATTGTAAAATACCACAAATTAATCAAATAAAATTTATTTGCGCACGCCGGATTCGAACTCGCGACCTTCGGATTGTGAGTCGAGAGTCTTAACTCTTTAAATTAATCAAATAATTTTTTTTAGAGTACCATCTATCGTTGTTCGTGTCTAATATACGAAGACATCTGTTAGTCGGGCAGACGCCATCAGTCCCGCAGCCCGCAGGGGCAGAATAACTTGAGCCTACTAGAATAAGGACGTCCGGTCCAGTACTCATTGTAAACTCAACGATAACGTAAATAAATAAACTTTTAGTCTCAACGAACCTCGATTTTATTTGATAGTTTCTCATTCAAATTAGTCTCAATTAAATGGGAGTAACAGATACTACCATTATAATGAGCAATGAATTAGATTGTTGCAAATTGTAGAGAGGATTACGAGACCAGTTTTAAATATAATTAAATCCAATTAGTGTGTAGAACTTTGAGGGCTAAATTTAATACAGACCAATGCACATTAAAACTTTTGAACTAAACCCAAGTTTTTATAAACATTTGATAACATAAAGATAATGCATTGCTTTGTTGAATTAAACCACTCAATTGAAACTGGGTCAGTTTGCGAATTGGGTATTTTCACAAACTTTGAACACTATAAGGCTTATTTTTCTGATTCTGATCAAGGTACCGATCAATGAACCATGTGAATGTAAATATTTTCATTTATTATTGATTTAAAAAACGTCGTTATGTCATAAAAACCGCCACTGGCTGGTAAGACGGCTGTCAGCATTGTTGCCGGGCGTGACGTCAACGCCGTATTCACCTGAATTCACTGATAATGGCGCTTTAATAATTACCGCGGCGATCTACGTTTACGGTACCGTGACGGCAAAAAAGGCAATAAACATACGTTCCTTATCGTCGTAATGCTGCAGCATTAGAACGCTTCTTACACATTAAATAATGGTGGGACAAAAGATAAGACACAAAATAATGTGACTGTTATAAAAGAACTATTTTTTTGTGTTATCGCAACGCATGCCGGGAATTTGCTAGTAAAAAAGAAATTCTTTAATTTAATTAAATGAAAATAATATTAGCGAAACTTAGTCGAAAATCTGGAAACAGAAAAATAAATTTGCACCTCTGGGACTCGAACCCAGGACCTTTTGCTTTCCGGGCAAACGCGCTAACCATTGCGCATTTACCCAGAAAGCGAAAAGTCTTGGGTTTTTTCTGTTTCCATTTTTTTGTTTCCAGATTTTCGATTGAGTTTCGTTAATACTGTCTTCATTTGATTATATTACAAGTTTTTTTTAATAATTAACACAATTGTTGTGGTTTTCATACTTTATGGCAGTGCATTATAATATTTTATCCCCTGGTACAAAAACTGTTTTGCGTAATGGCTTTGTCCTTTTCAGTTTATGTCAATCTTCCAGTTGATTAGTAAGACATCTCCAAATACAAAGCTTTGAGAAAATGAGGAAAGCAAAATTAAAATGCTCTCCATAAATTAAATATTATTTATACGTGTCTATGTTTTACATATAAAAATGATATAAAATAATACCGAGAGTCCGGTACATTTGAATGGCGTTTTGAAACACCCTACTAATGACCCAGAAAACATCAACATTTTGTTGAAATCACTTAAAGTTTTTCTGCATTATAATTGATTTGGTTGTGCTTGAGTAATCTCAGTATTGTACCTGGTAGACAAACCTTTACATATGTATAACTGCATACTCAACTCAAGGGTTCCACGACATTTGGTCCGCTTACAATTGGTCCCCCGGCGTACTCATATACAATGTGCAGTCACTTTAGGGAAAATATGTTATACCTCATTACACAAAATATAATTAAGTGACCCCGTAGGGATGTGCAGAGAGGATGTACCGCCAAATAACAAAAGAATAAAACATATTTTCATTAAAATGGATCAAGGAAAAATCTGCTTCTCTTTTACTGTATGTACCAGCGCAAAAGTACAAAAAAATCGACACTATGTGTACATTCCTTTGATATTCATGCCCATTTATTATTAAAGGTATTTTTCAAGTCGAACTGAATACCTTTTACCTTTGAAATTGGTAATGCACAAAAAATTATAATTTTATAGTAAATACTAGCTTTTACCCGCGGCTTCGCTAGCATGGTATTAGGTGGAAATACCATTGATTCATTAATTCATTTATTCATTCACTCACTCACTAACTCATTCATTTATTCATTCATTCATTTAAATGTTTTAGCAATGCATAGGCATCTCACATATGTATATACATATAGCTTGTGCCTGGCATGCGTTGCAATGCCATTCAAAGAAATACATTGATTCTTCCTGCATGTCCTTTCCCGTGTGTCCCCGTTCCCTTCCATCTTCCCCGCCTTCCCCTTCCCTCGTCTCTTCCCTCTCCGCGAACCCGACCTTCCCCCTGCCTTTCCTCCCTGCCGCTAAAATATATGAAATACACACATTTTCATTTATATAAATTTTATAACTGGATTTACCACTAAATATAACTTATATTACTCTCTGATAATTTATCTTTCTATTGGTGAAAGAATTTTTAAAATCGGATCAATGGTTTAGGCGTGAAAGCGTAACAAACAACCACACGCAGTTTCGCATTTATAATATTAGTAAAGATCATTTCGGGGGATCAATTGTCGGGGGATGAACCGTCGGGTCACCAACTCAAGTTATAATTTTTTAGAGATGTCTAACTTATTAACTGGACGATCGATGTGGTCTAAGTTCATTGCACAAAGAAATTAGACCACATCGAAATTAGACCATATCGAAAATTAATTAAATAAATTTTGATTAAATATTCGATCGTTTATATTACGTCCCATTTGACTGTCTTCAATAACAGTTAAACACAAATTCATACAGAATTAACTGTACGTGACCGAAATAAATTTTCCTCCACAGAAAATAAACCTTGTAATATATAGCGCAATGTCTCCTGAATATTAAAACAGTTTTCCCGGGCCGATAATGCTCACTACCAAAATTAAAAATAATCTCACTTTATAAACGAAATTAGGGAGCAGAAATACACAGCTGTTTCTTTGTATTCCTTCGAAATTCTGCTGTGCTTATAAAATTATCATTTTCTTAGATTCTTGTAAGATTTTCTGCCGTTTTTCGGCTTAAAAGGGCGATTTCTGGAAAATTAAGCTAATATTAAGGGAAAAGAAAATCAACTACCGACGGTAAAAGCGCTGCTTGAATTTTTGTAGCAAATTATTATATTTTTTTTTTCAAGTCAACTGCTACCCACTGTATTTTTTTTTAATACCGTGCAAGAGTCCCGACTGTTCCCAACCGCCTGTAGCCAGTGAGAGTATGGCATCTCGAGTTGTGAGGCTGATGGTAGTGGGGAAGGAAAGGAGATGGGGAAGAGAAAGGTGGTGAAGTACCTCGCTATTCAGATCTATTCACCAAATACAGCTAAAGCCATTTCAAGCAACTTTTTATCAAAATGATGGTCTTACACCAGGGCCATACTGAGGGAATCTTTCTTCCTATCTTATTTTTAGATGATTAAATTGTGAAATAACACAAATGAAAAATACTTGCACACGCCGGGTTTTGAAATTTTAAGCCCGTGACTTCTGAATTGTTAATCGAGAGCCTTACTCCTCGAATACAGAGGCCGCCTGGAGCCAGTGAGGCTATGGTATCTCAAGTTGGGAAGTGTGAATGAGAAAAGTAAGGTTAAATATTACCTGGCTATTCAGATCTGGTAATCTAATACGGCTGAAGTCATTTTAAGATTGCGATTCTCGATGGTGGTCTTTCAACAGGGTCTGAGTACCTAAAACGCGAATAATAACGCGACATTTTTGGTAAATACATATATACACACAGTAGGTATAAAATATGTTATGGAATACTCCCGATGGATACGTTTATTTGAAGTGATCAATGATATTACTTTTAAATGAACTTTTGGGTTGGGTGTTTCTAATGTCAGTAGGTAGAGAATTGAATAACTTTGTAGCATTATATTTAAAACTTCTTTGTCCATAAAATTTTCGACAAACTGGGATGTTAAAACATTTTACATGTGACTCTCTTGAGGCTCTCGTGCTTATTCGTTCTTCAAACATATGTGTATTATGTGCAATAATTTTTTGACAAGCCTAAATAGTCGCAACTTACACTTACGTGTATATGCACATATATGCATAAGTGTGCACACTCTACACATACATATATAAATATGCAAGCATATACACAAGTATACACATACTCGTATATACTTTATACACAAATTATGGCTCTAATTGAGAAGATCCCCTGAGATATGTAAGTTTAGGTTCTTTTGAAAGTAGTAATTGCATTTGAAAATACATCCAAGTCTTCATGTTCACAGAATAAATTATATAATTCAAGTCATGCTTGGGGTAGGTTTGAAAAAACATGTATTAAATTAATACGGTAAGGATCCAAAAAGTTTAAGGTTTCTCATGAATTTTGGCCTTATTATTAAGATTAATTTGATAAATTAAAAATGAATCATATGTACATGTTGTAATCCGATTAACATGACAGCAGAGAGCATAGATATATCACTCATGTTGACAGTAGCTTTGTTTTTCAAAGAAAAAAGAAACACATTCCTCCATTACAGAAATCTGTAATAAGGGCTTAAAAATGTTGGGATTTATAACTAGGCTAACTAGAAATTTTAACAATTTAAAGTGTATTAAACTGTTTTATTTTGCGTATGTTAGATGTCAACTTGAGTACAATTCTCCCGTCTGGAATCCACACCTTAACATACATGTACAAGCTGTTGAAAGAATACAAAACAAATTCTTACGTTTTCTAAATTTCAAAATGGGGATTCCAACAATTATCTTGAACTACAACAATCTGTTAAATAATACGAATATGCTCAAATTGTCAGACAGAAGAATTTTCACTGACTTGGTATTTCTATATAAAATTCTAAATGATTTAGTTGATAGTCCGGTATTGTTTGAATTGATAAGCTTCCGGATTCCACAACGTAATACAAGAAGTCAGGATTTATTTAAGTGCAGAAATTCTGGGACTAACTACCATATGTATTCTTCTTTACCCAGAACACTAATGGAAGGAAACAATTACACCAAATCCTTGGACATCTTCAGTTTATCTTTAAACAAATATAAAATATTGTTACTGAAGCAGTTCAGTTATGTACAATAAATATTGTATTTATTACCATTAATATGTAAAAGCCCTGAAAAAGGGCGTTGATCAATAAATAAATAAATAAATAAATAAAATTCATAGACAATACACGTAATAGGTATTATTGGTGATATCTAGGCGTTCGACCTATTTATGGATTATATTCCAAACTGTGCTAAACTCGACATTCTGATCAAACGGAGCTTATAATAAACTGATATACCGGACCTCGGTGTCTCGAGAGCGATTGAACTTGAAACCGCACGATTAAAAGACGAGTGCGTTAACATTATCATTTCATTTTGGAGGTCATTCCCGAAAATCCATTTCCCAGGCCGGCGGTGTCCCCGTTTACTCGAAAATCGGTTCCGCCGTACCTCGGAGGGGGGCGGGGGGCGTGCTGCACGTACGTGTACGGACCCCCGCCACACCTCAACCCACCCCCCAACGTATTTTCGCTACTACCCTTACAACTCTGCCGGGGATTCTCAGTAGAGGCGCGTTCACCAGCCGGTGCGGACGTCTGCCCAACGTACATTTTCTTTCGCCGCTCTTTCGCGATACGCCGTCGATGTTTTGAAAATTTAAAAAAATATTATTACGAGTACTCGCTTTCGTGATATTGTGCAAAAGGTTACCAAAATGCTGCTTTCAATGAGACGCGAAAACTTGAAAAATACTGTTCACATAAATTCCAACCCGAATGTTTGTTAATTTTGTCGAACCAACTACAAACTTTTGCTTCTAGCATATTTGTTTTAAACTGTGACAATTGTTGATACATCTAGTGTTAAAAATGTTTTATTATTGAAGTGATTCTATCGCGGTTTTAATGATTAATTCAAACACATCAAAAACAATGCTAGCCGGCGTCTTTGACTGCAGTCGAATTTCTAGTTTCATGACATTTTCATAAGCGATTCTTAATTGTACCTTTGAAACTTTTACGTGTTATTTTTTTATTTGCCGTTGTACGCTTCCTGATCAAAAACATATCATTGATGTGAGTTTTAGGGGAGATACGTGACATGCTTTGGATCGACTCCAACAAGACATACAAAAGGTACGTAAAATGTTTCAATTTTCAAACAATCACGTGCATTTATTTTTGCCAAAACTTTAACTTGCATATATGTTTTACTAAAGATACTTAAATAATAATCGCATCATTATGCATCCTTATATATAAGGTTTATAGGATACTTACCAATATATTATTTTTGGACAGAGTTACGAGTGAAAGTGTTATGGTTCGGATGAATAAAGAAAAATAAGTTATTAAAACAAAACAAAAAAATCCGAAAACTTCAATATCTAGGACACGTGATGAGATATCCATAGAAGCACGTTGCATCTGATAGTGCAGGGAAAGATTGCCGGAAGTCGGTGCCTGGAAGAAGGAGGACATCATAGCTGAAAAACCTGAGTCAGTGGTTTGGCCAATCTATTGTAGAGCTGTTTCGGGCCACAGTAAACAAAGTCCGCATAGCCAACATGATAGCCAACGTCTGTTGAACAGACGTGGCAAGAGAAGAAGAAGAATATTATTTTTTAACTTCATTGTGAAGAATTTTGCGCCAATTTATTGTCAAAATAATACATTTTGAACAAATTTTAATATATGTAGGTATTAGTTTAAGAATTTACATGTCACCTTGTGGAAGGCGTAATCATTATCAGGCGTAATCATCAATCAGTACCGAATGCCACCAAAATAATGTGATACAAAATGAATGTACTTGTAACGTACCTTGATCATATATCAAAACAATATAAAACTATACCAAGCAGATATTAATAAAAGAACAGTTAACAAAATTGTATGTTCCTTTGACGTTTTCCATATACACATTGCATTCAATAAAAACGATCAATAAATTAATGAGACTTTTTCAAATTATTTAATAATTAAACTTTCACCATTTCCTTTAAAAATTTTGAAACACTTGGAATTTGAAATCTAACCAGGATCTGTCATAGAACAGACATCTTATTTCACACAATTAAGGCAGTATGACCAGACTCGATCGGAAATTTATCATTTTTAGATCGATTTCTAGACGTATCGACTCTTTTTAATAAAAAAACATAAATTGATTTCGGATGCTTGTTATTTTATCTAGTAAAGTAAAAAACATGTATTTTTTATCATAATATAGTTCAGCTTTAGGCCGCTGCGCAGTTCTGTTAATTTTTCGAAAGAAATATTGAATCGTAAAACATATATTTTAAATCATATAACCATACTACCTACAATCACATCTATCAATAAATCATCTAGGAAACCACTTATCAGAATTTTAATTTCAATTACAATTGTAACCTGGATAAAGTAACTAGAAAATTAACTCCACATAGGTGGCCCTGATGAAAATATTTTCCACCAGGGCCGGTGTCATCTTTGGCGATGCTGTGCGGAGTATTTTAGAGGGAGGAAAGGAGAGAAAGTTCTGGGAAGGAAAAAGGTATAACGGGGTGGGTAGAAATCTGGGGGTCTCCACGCAGCTGGCGGGCAGTCGCATTTGCCTCCAAAACCTGAACAAACTTGACCCCATGACCCCGGGTATACCTAGTAAGTCGCCAAGCGTAGCGAAATATGGAAAAAAGAACTAGTTGAAGATAATATTGTTGATTCTAAAATATTTGAAATATGAGATTGACAAATATGACGGTTTGACAGAAGGTGGCAATAGCGAAATTGGATAACGCGCACGTCCCGGTTACACAAGAAGTCTGGGTTCGAGTCCCAGTTGCGACCATTGCCTTTTTCTATTTTTCTGTGTCTTGTTCTCTTTCATAATTTCATTTAGATTATAAGTGTCATCTTCTTCTTCAATGATATATTACGTTGATGGGAATAACCTTCAAAAGTTATAAAAAGAGAGTTTTTATTATAAAAAAAAAACATTTAATTTTATGAAAACAAATAACTTTGTGTACACCACTATTTAATTAACAATATCGATGTTTGAAAAACGATGTTTTCTTCGTCAGGATAATAATTTAATAAACAATAACAAAAGACAAACAAATACATATAGACAAATAAGAACATAGAAAAAATATTAGAAAGGAGAGGTGATTAGAAGAGGTGAAGAAATAATAAAACTAACTTCAGATTTTTTTACAAACCTTTTTTGCTAAGACGTTAAGTACTTAACCATAAGTACTTATGATCTAAAAATAATAATGAAAAAATCACAATTTTAATGAATTTATCATTATACGTTTCAATACTTTTATTGCTAACTCAAAACCAATAATCACAGTCAAACAAACCAAAGTCATTCATTACCCGCCCGAGGCGGGTGAACGAACGTCTTCACTACGCTCTCACTAGTATCATTTTTTCGTAAATATTTAGCTAAAAATGGACAGAAACGGTCCAAATGTGAAAAGTTTCACTAGGAACCACAAGCCACAACAAAACAAATATTTTTGTAAGGTGCATTTTGAGGAAAAAACAAATTCTTTAGTGTTTCAAAATAGATACGTACCTTGCTTGTAATTTATAATATATAGGGTTACCTGAACGTACCAACGGAATTCGCTGAAATTTTTTCCTGTACACGTACTTATATTTTTTTTTATGATTTAGCCGTATTTTGCAGATTTCCCTTTCACCGGCCCGTCATTCAAAGAGTGGGCAAACGCATCTGCCGCCAAGATCTAAACACACCTTACCCCGTGAACCCGGGCGTACCTTCAGCACGCCCGTAAAAATGATCAATTTTCTACCAATGCCACTTTTTGCAGTTTTTTAAAATCCATAGATTTTACTAGCCGACCACCTGGGGTGACCTAAGGCTAGGGTGTTTATTTTTTTTTTACAGTTAATACCGCACAAGAGTCCCAACTGCTCCCGTCTGGAGCCAGTGAGACTATGGCATCCCCAATCGGGGTATGTTGTAAGGCTGAAGGTAGTGGGGAGGGGAAGGAGATAGGGAAGAGGAAGGTGAGGAAGTACCTGGCTATTCAGATCTGGTCACTAAACACGGCGAAAGCCATTTCAAGCAACGTTTCAATTCTGAATGGTGGTCTTACACCAGGGCGATACTGAGAGTATCTTCCACTCTGGAACGTGCCGCAAATGTACTATTTATTATTTTAAATGAATAAATTGTGAAAGAACACAAATTAATCAAATAAAATTTATTTGCGCTCGCCAGGTTCGAACCCACGACCTTTGGATTGTGAGTCGAGAGTCTTACCTCGGGACCACGGAGGCCGTCGTTGGTTATCAAATAAATGGTTCCCCGCCTCCCAAACTGATAAGTATGAATAAAAAAAAATTGAAATACGTACCGAAAAATTCTTCTTTCGAATAGTAGGTATCTTTTGTTTTCAGATCGAATTGAAAAATTTTGCCGTAAAATTACAAAAAGCCTTCATAATAATTTTTGACAGTGAGTTCTAAGAAATTTTTGCTAATTTATTCCTTATAGCTTGAACCCGTTGAAAATCGCAGGAATCCTTTGATCTCGAAGCATTTATGAATATTTCAGAATGTTGAATGAATTAACAGGTAAATCAACCAATTAAGTATCAAAAATTTCCAAGATGAAAATGAGTTCATAAAACAATCTTAGTAAAATGAAAGTGGCAATTTAAGTAAAATAAAAATCTAAGTAAGTAAATAATTTAAGTAAGTAAAAAATCATATATTATTATGAAACAGTTGAATTTTTTATTTATTTATAGAGCTGAAATCCGCGGCCTTGCCCGGTCTTCATACGGAGTTTTTTTTATAAATCAGAAGAATACAGTAATTTTTCTGTTATTTTGAAAAACAAGTGTGCAAATTGTCATCAAAAGATATCAAAATTTAAAATCGAGCGTCTAATTTGCACGAGGCAAGTAAGCGAAAAAGTGGTTTTTATTTATTTTTGTAAGCCAATTCGTCATTAAGATTAATCTAAATAGAATTCCACGTATAGATTCATCTTAAGTAAAAAATGCATGAGAATGTCTTTATGCTTTGACGAGGACATTATTGGTGCAAGTTTGAAAAAATATTTTGGTCGCCTTGCCTTGCTTGGCCCGAAGGGTTAAATCACTATTTCTAAATATGGTAACAGATTATTACAATATTTTCCTATATTAAATTTGCAGCAATATTAAAAATTGGAATGAGTACGCTCGTTTAATATATTTTATAAAGGACGTTTATAAACTTTTTTGCCTTTCATTGTAAATCGTGTTGACAGAATTTCTTTTTTCTACTTGTATATAGCCTTTGTCGTTTGGTTTTGACATCTTTTATAAACAGGGACATTGAAAATTACAGCATTTGCTCTTTATATTACATTTTTATGCTTATAATTCAAAAATGACAGTTTAATGAAATTTTGTGCGGCTGCTTTTAATTCTCGGTTTTTTTTCAATTTTAATACCGCACAAGAGTCCCAACTGCTCCCGTCTGGAGATAGTGAGATTACGGCATCCCTTCTTAGGGTATGTTGTGAGGTTGGAGGAAGTGTAGGGAGGAAGGAGATAGGGAAGGTAAGGTGAGGAACTATCTGGCTACTTAGTTCTGGTCACCAAACACGATTAAAGCCATTTCAAGCAACATTCCAGTTCTGAATGGTGGTATTATATCAGCGAGATTCTGAGAGTATCTTCAACTCTAAAATTTGCGCAAATACACTATATATCATTTAAAATTAATTAATTTTGAAATAACACAAACGAAATATTTGCACACGTCGGGATTTGAACCCTTGACCTTCGGTTCGCTAGTCGATTGCCTTACCCCTCGACCGCAGATGCCATCAAGTATACACACGTATATATATATATAAATATGTTGTTTTAAATTTCAAATTTAGTTTTTTTTATAAAAAAGTATCTGGCTATTTAGATCTGGGCACCATTGCCATTTCAAATCTGAATGGTGGTCTTCCGCCAGGGCGATATTGAGATTATCTTCCGTACGGGAACGTGCCGCAAATATACTTTACATCAATTTTAATTAATTAATTGTGAAATATTTTAATGAAAATAATTCAATTAAAATTCTTTGCATAGCTCTGATTTTAACTCGCGACTTTTGATTTGATTTGATTCGAGAGCCTTACCCCTCGACCAAGTGGGCCGTCAATTAGTATTGTGATACGCGGAACCAGTTTTCAACAAAATGTCCTCATCGATTTATCTTGAAAACAGTCCCCGCACACTTGCCCTACATTTTTGTTCCATAAATCACGCCAATATTTGGGAGCATGTAAATGTACAGTATATACGAGTCACCAATACACAAAGTTTCACAAAGAAAAATATCATGGAGGCTTTTATTCGCGTGACGGGGCTGGATGGACCGCCGGAAGGGCGCGTGACGGGGGTTGAAATGATGATTGATGAGGTCGCAAGTTCGATCCCCTAATTCGCACTGGCACGAAGCGTGTACGGAAGGGATGACAAACCTCCCTGTGCAAATATGTAGGTTGATAAACGTTGATTTTGTCGGATCCACGGGTTCTGTGTGGCTTCACTACGTTTTGTTTTGAAAAGTTTTATTTTCTATGTACATTTATTTATTTATTTGAGACACAAACAGGATATTTACAGAGCATTATTTTGGTTAATGTATAACAAATTAAGATACAAATATAAATATCCCTAGACTAATGTGTCTACAGTAATAACATTAGCGTATTCACAGACACATGAAAAACAATGTAAGTATTTTTTTACATAATTTAGAAACTTAAATAGAAAATTTGAAATACATGATAGCTACATAATATTTAAAGTGTTTATTAAAAATAATAAAACAACATTTTAGTTGCACAAATCATGGAGATATTTCTTAAAACAAGTAAAATTATTCACAAAAATATCTATTATAGAGTGTGATTTAGTGAGATCGTTGTAAGATCGTGACTGATTATTGTTAAAAATTTCGGTCCAAAATATGTCAAATTTTCTGGTAGATTTGGGCCTGGCGTATAAATTGATTTCATTGATAAAGTAACTATCTACTAGGTTGTTAACAATTTTATAAAACATTAAGAGGTCATTTATATTACGTCTTTTAACTAGACTCTCTAAATTGAAATGTGTAAGTCTTTGTTCATACCCGCCTAGAAGATGGTAGACACCTGACCGGTAAGACAAAATCCGTGTAAATTTCCTTTGGACTGATTCAAGTCTAGATACCTGTGAAATATAGTGTGGATTCCAGACTGTTGACCCGTACTCAAGAACACTACGGATTAATGAATTTAAGAGAACTATTAGGCTATTAAAATTCTTAAACAGTTTGGTTGATCTTACAATGAAACCAAGTAATTTATTTGACTTACTCACAATGTATTCAATGTGTTGGTTGAACCTTAGTTTGTTGTCAAATATAATTCCTAAGTCTTTTATCGACTCAACTGTATCCAGATCGTGACCACATATGCTGTATGAATATAGAGTTTTGTTGGTGTTCTTGGTGAAATTAATAACTTTGCACTTAGGTATATTTAGTTCCATTTCATTGTCAACACACCAGGTAGATATTGTGTTAAGGTCTTGTTGTAAGAGTTCACAATCGTTCATAGATTTAATTGCTTTATACAATTTGAGGTCATCAGCATATAGAGAAAAATTACAGCGGAGTTTATATGTAAGGTCGTTAATAAAGATCAAGAAAAGCAAAGGTCCAAGGTGCGATCCTTGTGGTACACCCGACGTAACTGATATTGGGGAAGAGGTAAAACCGTTAACAGTAACTAATTGACTTCTATTTGATAAATATGATTCTAACCAACGAAGCAGATTTCCGTGAATGCCGATTTTATCCAGTTTATTCATTAAAATAGGGTGACTAATTTTGTCGAAGGCCTTACTGAAATCGGTGTACACGGAATCTACTTGTATTTTTTTATTCATCGATTTACACAGAAAGTCCATATACTCGAGTAAATTAGTATTTGTGGATCTTTTAGATACAAAGCCATGTTGGAAAGGACTAAGTTTATGTGTTACGTGATTAAAAATGGTTTTGTATACAATGGACTCGAATATTTTGCCAAAATAATAATATACTCGAATATTTGTTTCTTACAATTTTTTTTTCACCGGTTTTGACACATTCGTGTCATTCACTAGCAAACTTTCAACAAACTTAAAAAATTTATGCAAATACAATAATGAATAGATTTATTTAGGTGGAGGTTGTAGGAGGGATGATTTTAGGGGAGGGTAAGAAAGGTGGGAGGAGTCGACATTACATGGGAACATTGTTAATAAGGGCGATTTGCAGGGTTTCACTACATTTTGATAATGCCTCCAGAAACAGCTGCCACGCATAATAATAATTACACAGCAGAATTTTTTTATAAATTGACGGTTTTTTATGTCATTGAAGATGAAGATCTTATTAAAAAATCGCAAAGTATGCTCCGAAAATTATTATAAACATGTTTTTTATGTTATTTTTAAGTTATATGTATAAAAACTTCAAATTGTTTCTATGCTACTTAAGACATATACCACATTAAGAGATTTTTGTTTTCTTCTAAACTTGTCCTGTTTAATTGAACATTTTCACAATTTTTGTCGTTTTTAATATTAGCCCTCCCTCTAACATTCGTATTTGCATATTTCCCTTTTTTCTTCTTTTTGAACGCTTACCACAGGCCTTAACAATTTAAAAATTTGTTTTATGGCTTCGCGAAAGTAACTTTGGTCGAGTTTATAAATACAATAACAGTACAATATCCAAGATTGTTTAGCAAGTAATTATAAATATATATTGCTTTTTTAAACTTACAAATGAAAATATTTTATCAATTTGATACTTATATATAATAGCACTAACTAAAATAAAGTAGAGTCTGAATTTGTGAACACATTGTTATTTAGTTATGCTCACACTTAATAAAGATAAATAACATTTCCGATGTCTCTGTATACCTATCCGCAATTTTGATTATAGTAAGTAATTTTTACAACTCACACTCTTTTTCGCCTGATTTTTCTTTAAACATACCCTTTTTCAATCATTTCATCTCAGTAGGTACTATTACCTCAGACCAATCTCAAATGCTTTCAAACCTATGTTTCCCTCCTAAACATCTGTTCCTCTTTCAATAACCCGTCGATCAATTTTTCTCGAATTCTTTTTCCTACTACACTCCTTTTAAAATGGAACGCGTCCAAATGTGATGAGAAAATCTCTCAAAAAAAATGCCCACCCCAATTTCGTTACAATATTATTTTCCAAACAGTTTCCCCATTTCCAGGGATTCTGAAAAATGGTATTCTGTAGTCTCTAACAGGGCTCATAAAACTTTTTTATAAAATGCAAGATTGAATACAAATTAGCTCTGCTGGCGGGTCAGGAACCAGAGTCGAGTTTCTTTAAAAAAAAACACGATTTTTAATGGACACTTTTTTGTTTTTTAACTTTGAACATTGTTTTGTTTAACAAAGATTTGGTCATTGGACACATTAAAGTTATATTAATAACAATTTTAATTTTTGAAATAATGTGTTGCAGTGGATCTACTGTCGGTTTTTTTAGAACAGTGCATAATTCTCAAATAAATAAATAATAATATCGTTTATTTGGGTGGCGGGTGTGCGTACCTCCGCCCAGGAACCATTTATTGAATGACCTTCGCCTCTGCCAAAATTCACCCTAAGTGCTTCGCTACGTTTGGTGACTTAGCAGGGTTGCCCGAATTCGTGGCGTGTGGTTTGTCTTGGTCCTCTACTGCGTGGAGAGCCGGATCGAGAAAGAAAATTTGAGGAAACTTAACCTAGAACTTTCCATCCTACTGCCGCACCAGGAACCATTTGTTGGATAACCAACACTTCTGCCATAGGTCTCCCCAAGTAGTTCGCTACGTTTGGTGATTTAGCAAGGGTGCCCGGGTTCATTCGGTGAGGTAGGGTCTTGACGGCGGATGCCCATAAGCTGCCCACCAGCTGCATGGCAGGCCGGATCCGGAGAGAGTGGTTGAGGGAGTCCCTTATACTTCTCCAGCCGTACTCTCTCGGAACATAACCTTGCATCGCAGTGGGAGGGATGGATTCATGTGTATCGTCACTCCTGGACGTTGGAGGACCCACCACTTACCTGCCCTGGTATAGGTAATAGACGGTTACCCCTTCAACTAATCTAACAAGGATGCTAATTTTTTTTTTATATGAACGACTCTACATTTAAATAAACGAAAATAGACTTCTATTGTCCCTGCATACGTTGTTAGGCAGCAGTATGCAAATGCTTGCTATGTACTACTACCTCTCATACCTTTTTCCTTCCCTGAACAGCATCACCTAAGATGACATAGGTCCTGACCAAAATTATTTTTCTCAGGACCCCCAATGTAAAAAAATATAACGAATTATTCAAAATTAAAAGATTTTTTTTGTTTTGACCACTTTCAATGCATTTGATCAATTTTTTCTTTATTGTTTTAAAGAATTATAAATGGTAAACACATTGTTCGCTGGCGGGCCAATTTTAACCCTTAATTTACCCGGTAGGTCATTGAAAACATTCAGCGCTCATAAAACCGTTAGTTTTTGGAATTACAAATTGTGCGTTCCAGTACCTTCACACAGTGATGCGCTGGTAAGTAATCACTTCGATCGAGTAATCACAACAATCCGATTGGAAAGTAATCACGCTAGTGGAGTCCGTGGGACTTCGCCGGGGTATTAGTATTATAGTTTTAGCCTACTGACGGTATTGAACAAAAAAAGAAAAAAACAGAACTATGTTCTGGTTTTTGCTTTTTATAAGAATTGATTATGTCTTTGTTATATTTCTTTAAAATTATTTTGTTTTTGAAATGTTGAGACTTGAAGTTAAGTCTTGTAATTTTGTTAAAAAAAGTGCCATATTCTAGAAGTTCCTTAATAAATAAATCTAACTTGCATTTCATTTAAAAATGTGTTTATTTCATATTAAATTTACGATTTTATTTCCGGGAGTCCTGGGGACTCCACCAGGTAAATTGTCTATGTATGAAGCCACCGGGTAAATCAAAGGTTAATTCGGAAGTTGGCCGGATCTGGCCGGCTAGGGCTGGCCGAACTTTGCCGAGCCCAGCTTTGTAACTAAATCTATAGTCTGTACTGTACAATTTCCTCACAAAGCCAGAGAGCTGTTTATCTTTTCTTTGAATCCTCTCGACTTGGAATTAATGATCGATTTCCTTTGAAATTAAACATTGGTTCAGTCACTTGACACCCGCGTTTTATCTGGTGATTAAATCGTCAACAATAATAATTGAGGGGGATTTCATTAAATCGGCTTTGCGTAATACAATTATAAAAGATTTTCTCTCTCTCTTTTCTCTTTCTCTCTCTCTCTTTCTCATATGTTGAAAATATTAAGTTGTCTGTTTTTGTAGACGAGAGTCGGGCACGAGAGCCAACGAACGAGGAAAGTATAGCAAGGAGTGTATATGAATGTGAATGTTAGAAGAAGCCGGGGATGCCCGAGGGAGACACGGTACGACCATTTTTTTTTTTTTTTTTTAATATGAATACCGCACAAGAGTCCCAACTGCTCCCGTCTGGAGCCAGTGAAACCATGCCAACCTCAATTGGGGTATGTTGTGCGGCTAAAGGTATTGGGGAGGGGAAGGAGATGGGGAAGAGGAAGGTGGGAAAGTACCTGGCTATTCAGATCTGGTCACCAAACACGGCTAAAGCCATTTCAAGCAACGTTTCAATTCTGAATGTTGCTCTTACACCAGGGCGATGCTGAGAGTGTATTCCACTCTGGAACGTGCCGCAAATATACTATTTATTATTTTAAATGATTTAAGTGTGAAATAATACAAATTAATCATAATAAAATTTATTTGCCACTCCGGGATTCGATCCCGCGACCTTCGGATTGCGAGTCAAGAGCCTAACCGCTAGACCACGCCAGCCGTCAGATATTTAAGTGAAATATTCAGATATTCAAGTGAATCAGATATTTGTGTCGGGCCATGCCAAGAGTCAGAATAATAGAAGAGCATGAATGTATGAATGCGTGCAAGGAGTGTGTGCCGAGACCGGGTTGTTTGGCGGTTCGTCCTCTCTGCCCTGCCCCTGTGAGAAACGGCGTGATGGCTTATTTATTTATATATTCACGCCTTGAAGGCTTTTACATGTTCACTTTATTAAAGACTAGCTTTTCCCCGCGGCTTCGCTCGCATGGTATTACGGGAAATTACTGTAGCGCTTGCACTTATCAATTATCTCCCCCTCCCCACCCCACCCCCATCCCCACCCGCATTCCATATATTCATTCCCTTACATTCAGTTTTCAAACATCGCGCCTACCACCTAAATTTCATAATGCTATAGCTCAAAGAAAAAAAGAATTACTTATCCAGTTTTGTTCATTCGTTCGGAATTTATGCGCTTACAAACATTTCGGATGTTTATTTTTAATTAAATATTTGAAAGTTTGTGAATATAATAAAAAATTACACTATTTATTCAGTTCATTTATTCAGTCTTTATAATCGTTACGAATTATATTTTTAATGTAGGAACTGACATTTATTCCAAAACAGAAGCTTGTCCAAAAAAATAAAACATATTCTAATATTTGAATTTTCTGTAGCAGTAGCAATCGTTTCCATGGAAACGATTTTTTTCTGACGTTAGCAAAAATTTGCTTTAGTTAGCGACAGAAAACGTATAACAAATATAATATATTAATATTTATAATTTCATTACGCCAGAGCTTACCATCATATACAAAATATAGTCTGCGCATATAATTTAGCTTTCTATTGGTGAATGAATTTTTTAAGTCTTTATATTGTGTTATGCGTGAAAAGGTCATAAACAAACTCGAGCAGTTTCGCATTTATAATATTAGTATGGATACTAAGTTATTTAACGTTGTATTAAAAAATTATTAGCAGAATTAAAAAGAAATGACAATATTAGAATAATAATTATAAAATTTGTGTCAGAATTTTAAAAATTTCTGACATAAATTTTGGTTAAGAATAAATGAAAATATCGACGGAACTGAATTTATTTCCAAGCCCATGTAGTCTTTGGATAGGGGAGTTAATGAAATAGTTAGTTTTTGGCGCATAAACAAAGAACAGTTCTGGAAGTCTCGTGTCACGATTTGGTACTCGAAATGTTATTAGTTCTGTTAAGTCAGGTGCGTCAAGTGATCCATTAACTAATTTGAATAAAAGTACCAGATCGCTCTTGGTTCTTCTACATGATAAGTCAGTTAAATTAAGTTTGTTAGTTAGTCAGTTTTTAATTACCATTTATTTTCCTTGACGAAAATGTTATCATATAAAAAGTTTTTTTGTTATAAACGGAGACAGTTTAGCTCTTTCAAAGTTTATTTTGTATAACTTCTTTTGTTATTTTGAATATTATTAAATTGTTATGTAATGCTTAGTTCACATTGAGCTATATATCTGCGAGCAGATATCTGTTGATTCGCGAGCGCTTATCTTTTGTCCTTTCACACGAGGCTATCAAATATTTCTTCCTGTGGTAGGAGAAGGGGTCAGTCGAATTAGGGAGCGGCAACGGAAAGCATATTTTTTGTACTGAAATCTGTCAACTTGACATCTGTCATCGACGGGTCTAGGCAGCTCCGTAATTACAATGACCCCCTCTCCTGTTTTAGTCGGAGAAGGGGAGAGTTATCTTCTGGGATATCGCGTCGGGAGCGGTTACGTCTGAGATGTGTTTTGTCTATGATTGATCTGCGCTTAAAAACGCTTAGGTGTGAACGGTCTGAAGGGATTGTATGGAGAGCGTTATTTGGCGTGCTATGATCTTTTATATTTGATAGCGTAATGTTAACCAGCTTTAATAGTTCGAGTAACGAGACAAAGATGATAATAGAAAGTGTAGATAGATCACAGGGGCTTAAGAATTATCGGGTCACCTCTCCATGGAGGGGACGAAGGTGCTGAGTGCCATGAGATTTCGAGAAACGGAGATATTTTGAGATCGCAATAATGTAGAGAAAACGTTCTTCCAGGAACGACTTACCAGTTCCTCCTACACACTACTGATTCCTGTACGGTTCTTGTTCATAAGGATTTTAGTCTAAATAAAAGACACATTGTTTTGTTGTGAGTAAGGAATTATTTTTCCAAGAAACAATTCACATTATTTCCAACTATCCACAGGTATTTCATTAAAAAATTCTTCTGTATTATCATTTTTAAGTTTGACCCAAAATAAGTATAATCGTAATATATAAGGTGAGAGGGAAAGGGACAACAAAGTGTGTTTAGGTTTCCTTCGTTGGTCAAATTCAACATTACTAACGAAGTCTTCAATTATCTTAAAATCTTGTCAATTGAACACCTTTATTCTAAAACTGCACTTTTTTTACATTAATAAATACAAAACAAAAGAATAAACAACTAAGTATATTACAAACAGTAGATCTCAGGGTTAAAAATACATTTATCCAACAAAAGCAACGTTTGAGCAAAAAAGCTTCTTTTATTGTGGTAAAAAAACTCTATAATAAAATCCCACTCTCACTCAACAATACTGAGACATTTAAATTTCAAATCTCTGCCATAGGTCACCCCAAGTGGTTTTCTACGTTTGGTGGTTCAGCAGGAGGGCCCGGGTTTATGGGGTGAGTTTGTCTAGGTCTTGGAGGTGGATGACCAGGACACACTGAACCCCAGATTCCTACCCACCCCTTAAACCCTTTTCCTCCCCAGAACTCTCTTCCCCTTCCTTTCCTTAAAAAATCTCTCCAGCATCCCCAAAGATGACATACGCCCTGTGGTAAATTATTTTCCTCAGGGCCTCCTGTGTGGAGCTCATGTAAAAAAATGAAAAGCTGGATACAAAATGTAGGAAGATCAGAAATAGAAAATACTCGTCTACTGATACCAAATGCAGACTGAAACCAAAACCACTCAACTGTACTTAAAAACCACTATCTAATTTATTGTATAATTGTTTCGGAAAAGCCATTCAAAATATATCTAAAATTAATGCATATTATTCAAATAATTAAATTTTAATATGAAAATGAATTCCTCAGCACGGGAGTGCCGGTGAGGATATCATCGAAAACTCGGCTATTATGGAGAGCATTAGTTTCTATGTTCCCGATGGTTATCTCCGTCACCGACAGCATAGTCTGTTTTATCTCCCGGCTTGCAGAACTAACTTGCCAATCGTTATGCCAGTCGGGAGAGCAGTTTCATTGTTTTTTTCTTAATATTATTTTTATTTTAAATAAAACATGCAACGAAGTTGCATTCCCATGTGTTATCAAAACTCATTAAGGGATCGCCAATTGGTACATTTGAAAAAATAAACCCAACCCAACCCAATATGCAGACACAATAAATGAAGAGAAATTTTACAAAACATTTTACAGAAGCAACATACAGACACAAACATATGAAGAATCACTTTACAAATATTTCACAGAAACATGTCTTATAAGATTTTATGAATAATATTATAACCACTCATTTGATTTATGCACTGTTGGTGTCACAAAGTTAAAATAAAGTACCCTCTATGATGGACTATAGAAATGCATAAAAAACAAATCAGGAAAAATACAATTAAAGGTACATGCTCAAAAACACACAGACCTAATATAAGATGTTTACATAAAAAAATACATGATAAGATTTAAAAAAAGATATAAACTGCGCCCATGATCAGAGTTTGTACCTACTTATGACTCGTTTTCCAAATAACATTTTAAAAAATAGGATTTCAATATATCGTTTCGAGATTTGTTAGAGGCATATACCTGTCTTAATTCTTCAGGTAATTTGTTATAGTTAGTGTACGCAATGTATTCTAATGATTTCAGTCCAAACTTTGTTGAGTGTATTTTTGATATATGTAGTTTGTTGTGTTGTCGTGTATTATATTGGTGAACGTCGTTGTTATAGTTCAGTTTTATATTTGTGTGGGTGTTGCACTGAATAATATTTAAGATGGTGTTTGTTATCTCAAAGCTAGGAACAATCTTAAATGGTAATACAAGTGCGTGACGGTAAATATCTTTAACATGTGTATCCCAAGGCAAGCCAAAAATGTTACGTAGGGCTCTATTTTAGATTATTTGCACCTCCGATATCAATAGAATCACTTTGAATATCGACATGTTTAGCATCAATGAAGCACAATTTAGACAGCAAGCTTTATTGCTGTTAGTCTGATTGTGCTTCATTGATTTTTAAATTGTTCATTGATGTTTATATCGTATAATTTGTTTGAATTGTTTATATTATTTAAATTGCTTAAATATGCTTTAATCTTAATATTTTCTCTATTTTAAAAACGATTTGAAATTTTAATTTTGTTATGTTTTTAAAGTGAATAAATTGAATTGAAATTGAATTGAAAATTATCTATTTGTTACAAAAAAGGAAGATAAAAAAAACATTTATTATTATTGTTAATATCGTAGAGAAGTAATCTAAATGTGGAGCCACTATAGTTTTAGAAATTAGCTACTTGGGAGGAAACCCGGTCGCCGAGAAATTTAAGCAATAAGTGATTTATGACAGTTGCTGTCACTGCCATTGCCATTGCCACTGTCACTGCCACTCTTACTCTTCCGAATACTGAGCGAAAGGGACAACTGCACCTCAGGCTCATGATATCTAAATATCGAAATCGAGGTTTGTATTCCTCATTTTTTTCCTACAAAATTGAACCAATTTTTAAGATTTTTTTTACTAAAAATATTAAAAGAAAATTCTTTAGGTCTGTAATTTTTGTTTATTACAAAAAACACATCTAGTTTATTTACAGAACGACTGTTGATGGCGTTTAAACCAGGCAATTTTAACGATTTTTGGAGGGTTCTTACTCTTATGAGAAGTGGTTCCATGCCAACTGAGAATAAAGTCAACTCAACACCTTAAATTAGCCGATAACCCTAACATAACGTAACCTATTGAACCAAGTTTTTAAATATATATTTTTTATCATTCTAAATGACTTATCTGAGATGGTTCTGAGTTGGTTTCATTCCGAGTTGTCCGGTCACCATAAGAAGTAACTTATCAAAAAAATCGAAACGTACCAACACGCTGGTGGTCGATATCTATATTATATTAAAACATATTTGCACTAGTGTAAAAATTCAGAGAGGAAATTTGGCAATACGTTTGTATTGAAAACCCAACTTAAAAGTACTCTCCTATCCATTCGTGTAGAGTAAAATTATTTGTATTGAGGAGTGGGCCAAAACTCCCCATTCACCTCCATGGCAACTTCAAGATTTATTTTTCATCCCTTTGTTCCAGCATCAGTTCCATATTATCCCACAATATAAATTTTCGTAAAAGTATTTCTCCCCAAGTATGGAGTTTCTACGCACACTCGGTTGTGTCAGCAACTAACAATATCGAATCGATGAAGTGAAAAGTGAAACATTTGTAATAGAAACAGTTTAAAAGTTGTGCTTAGCGAGCTATTTGTGTGTGTGTTTGACTGCTGTTTGTGACAGCCGCTTTCCTTTGCAAACGATTGTACTTTTATTTTTTGAATTATAAAGTGTTGTGATACGCGCTTTTACACAAAGAAAGTCTCTAAAAATGCTTGTCAAGGCTGAAACAATTTTTCTGAAGCAGTTTTCTGTACCATAATAATGTTAGAGATTTTATTATCAATTTTTATGAATTTAATTCTACACACGGACCACTATGTTTAAAAGTATGTTTAAAAGTACTCGACTTGCAGAAAATGTATAAATGATATTTATACATAATATACATTTTTTTTAAATATTAGCTCTACACAGGAGGCTCTAAGATAAATTATTTCCCTCAGGGCCTGTCATCTTTGATAATGCTGTGTGGCAGGTATTTTTAAGGAAAGAAAAAAGGTATGGGGGCTGGGGGTCAGTTTATCACGGAGGGACGAACATGTGAATCCGTCAATCGAGTGAAGGAATTGGTCGAAAGTATCTAGCTGGGGAGGTCAAAGGGTCTCTCTCAGCCAGTCTCTCCTATTAGGCCCGCCATGCAGCAGGTGTAAATTCAATAAGTGTAATTATCTACATTTGTTTTCTTTTTGTGAGTAGGTACCGAACAAGAGTCCCAACTGTTCCCGTCTGGCACCAGTGAGATTTGGCAAAAACACCCATGGATTACTAAACATCGCATAAACAGATGTTTATGAAATGTGCAATTCCGGAAGATGTGATTTATGGTTCCACAACATCTCCACAAATTGGCATTTCAACACCCCATTGAAAAGTAATTAAGAAAAGTAATGAAAAAAAAATTGAAAATAGCCCATAATCATGACTTTTTAAAGGGGTGATGGAGTTGCAAATTGTTGAGTTGTCCGGTCACGTAATTGATAATTAACTGATGATAATCGTTCCATATGTTATTTCGTCCATGTGTAATTCCATCCGTGTGAAATTCTGGCAGTGTACACAGTATTTACTGGTATGTGAATTTCATGCCTTTGTTATTTGGTCCTGAGCAGTCGGTGAAGTAGTAGCCAACTGAATCATTTTCACAAACACTTTATCCGGAGTGTTCCCAGTCTACCGCCGGCGCCTCTTTGTCTCCATTAACAATACTAAAGTGACAATGTAAAGTGTGGAAATAGGAAAACGCCAGACTGAATAAGTAAGCAACTATCAGGCCATTTATTCGCGTGGGTAGGCAGTGGAGATATAACACAAGCGTCTATACAAAAAAAGACATTGTTTCTCATTCAAAATAACAAACTCGTTGTTTTAAACACTTTTATTGTAAATTTTAATATTTTTTTGCAATATTTAAAGTCGGGGATCAACTGTCGCGTCATCGTACAGAATTGAAGCATCCAACTGGCAGAGGAGGGTTGAATTTGGACTAAACCCTTTAGAAAAGTTATTTTGAGATAATGTAGTTATACTTTAATTCGACTGCGTATCTCGTTCCAGTGCTCCCATAGCTGTTGTGCCCGTACGATGTGTAGATGGGGCCTTAAGGCGCCATTATCCGCTCAAAAATAAGAAGATGGATTTATTTCAGTGCAGAAATTCTGGGACTAACTACCATATGTATTCCTCTTTGCCCAGAATACTAATGGAGGGAAACAATTATACCAAGTCAGTGGACATCTTCAATTTATCTTTGAATAAATATAAAATATTGTTATTGAGGCAGTTCAGTTATGTACAATAAAATGTTTTTTCTATGCTTTATATGTAAAAGCCCCGAAAAAGGGCGTTTATTTATTTATAAATAAATAAATAAATAAATAAATAAATAAATAAATAAATAAATAAATAAATAAATAAATAAATAAATAAATAAATAAATAAATAAATAAATAAATAAATAAATAAATAAATAAATAAATAAATAAATAAATAAATAAATAAATAAATAAATAAATAAATAAATAAATAAATAAATAAATAAATAAATAAATAAATAAATATATAAATAAATAAATAAATAAATATGTATAGTGACGAATGTTGGAGAGAGCGCGAATATTTAAATCGATAAAATTGAAGCGAAAATTGAGAAAATCTGTAACAAAACACTACTCGTTTGAAATGAACAAAAATCTCGAGGGGAACAATTAATGAAACACTGAATTTTTTCATATATATAACTTCTAAAATAAGTGAAATGAACGTGTTTATAATGATTTCCGGAGCATACTTTGCTATTTTTTTCTATCGAGGGAATTTCATATAATTTGCGTTTCGGCGTCTACGTATTACGTCTAGATATTATCTTCAAAAATAAAATATATAGAGCTTAAAAACATCAAATTTTTAAGAGAGATATGTTAGAAATCGGTAGAAATTCGGGATGCGGCGGCTTAAAAAGTCGTTGATGTGTGAATGCGGTGCGGTGCATACCACTAAACATGTGGTCAATGGATGCCCGCTCCATTCATTCCTCGATGATGATGAGGTTCACAGGGCAACGCCTGAGGCCCTAGACTGGTTTGCAGACCTAGATCTCCCCCTCTGGCCCCCCACCATACGAAAAAAGAATTCCAGTGCCGAGAAAATCTATTTATATAATATAAAAATTTAGGTTCCTTATGTTTGTTTCTGCAAATCTCGGAAAATAATCGATGAATTGACTCAAAATTTTTACAGAAAATTTTATATTGCATTTTAGCAGAAAAGTGTTTCTATATATAATGGTAAGCTATGGCGTTATATATTTAAGATGCAGATAGGGAAGGCAGGAGGGGAAGGGTAACGAAGAAGGTGGGAGGGGTGACGATGGAGAGGGAAGACGGAAAAGGTGGAAGGAGAACGCGGGAGGGGAAGGCAACGCGGGATGGGAACGGGGACGCACGGGAAAGGACACGCAGAGAGAAACAATTTATTTCTTTGAATATGGCATTGCAACGCATGTCGTAACTTCACTTCTACCCCTCCCTACCGACATCAGTTAGGCTAGGGTGCTTCAGCATAATTCAGAGGTATTAATTTTTCAATTTGAGAGGCGAATACGGGCACCGCTGTCCCAGAAACAATTTATTGTACAACCAATATACCTGCCATAGGTCACCCCAAGTAGTTCGCTACGTTTGATCACTTACGCAAGGGTGCCCGGGTTCATGGGGTGAGGTTTATCTATTTCTTGGCGGCACAAGCGTTTGGCCACCTCCTGCATGGCAGGCTGGATCGGAAGAGACTGGTTGAGGGAGTCCTTTTTACTCTCAGCCCATTGCCTTGTACCGCAACGGGATGGATCATACGTCAATCACTCCTGGACACATTGATCCTCAGATTCCTACCCACCCCTCACGCCTTTTTCCTTTCTTAGAATTTCCTTTCCCAAAAAGACCCTCGACACATCATCCCCGAAGATGATATGGACCCCGGGGAGAATTATTTTCCTCAGGGCCTTCGGTGTACATAGATATTAAATTAAATATTAAAAGTTGGAGCTAATGTAAAAAAAAAACAGAGTACGCAATTCACACAAGGTAGAAGTGAAACCTTCAGATAACTAAAGTAGACAAGAGTGGGGATGATACGAAGTACCGCACAAAGAGGAGACCGATTATAACATTTCATTATCTCGCAGGCTAAAGTGTTTGTCTCTTTATAGTTTCGCTATTTTTCGTTTCATGGAGTTTCAAATCACAACGGTGCTAATGAAGTTTTTACTTCAAAAATCTGTGTCGCGGAGAGTCCCATCTGAAATAATATATTTTGTTCATCAGAACAAGAAAATTTTCGTTGACACTTGATAAATATATTAAAAGTAGCATCATATCTTAGAGGTACTCTTGGTATGGAACAACTCTTTATTCACGTCATGTTCCCTGCTCCCTCGTGATGAAACCAATGAACAAGCGACAAATTGCGAACGAAATTTGAGAGGAAAATGAAAAATATTCATGCAATGGATAAAAATAGCTTCATTGAGTAAATAATATTCGCATGCAACGCACTATATCAATGTAATTTCAGCAAAACGTCAGAGTTCCGAAATTCCCGACGAGATCTGCTGACAAATTGAAACAATTTAATAGTGTATTTTTAGCCAATTGGCTAGATTTAAAAAAAAAAAATGGAAAAACCTCACAAGAGTTCCAGCTGCTCCCGTCTGGAGCCAGTGAGACTTTGGCATCCCCAATACGGGTGTGTTGTGAGGCTGAATGAGAAGGTAGTGGTGAGCGGAAGGAGATGGGGAAGAGGAAGGTGGAAGTACCTGGCTGTTCAGATCTGGTCACCAAACACGGCAATTTCAATCAACGTTTCAATTCTGAATGGTGGTCTTACACCAGGGCCATACTGAGAGTATCTTCTACTCCGCGAATATACTACATATTATTTTAAATCCGCGCCGTTTTCCCGAAAGGATAGGCAGAAAAAAACCATCTCACAACTCTTGTCTTGGCACGCACTCTTACCTGAATTCGGTGCTACTCCTCACATCGATGTTCGTTTTAGACAGCGTTCTGTGATTGATTCTTGACTGTAGAACGTGAAACGCCCATTCGCATTCATGAAAGATGTAAACCATGACGCAACAGTGAATGTCAGCACTTTCAGACGATGGGTTCGTCGTTGTAACGAAGCTGAAGAACAAACACCAGACTGACGAAAAGCGCAGGCCGTCGATTGCAGTGACTGCACCCAACATTGAGCGAGTTGATGATATCATTCGTGGTGAACCCAGATAACTACAGATTTCGTTTGTGCAAGGTGGATACTAAGGACGGGTTGTTTCAAAAAATTTGATGGATTCATCAAATATTTGAAGTTCATTTTCACGTTTTGGGTAAGTTCTATTCAAGTTCTGTGATTATTTCAGTTTTGTGAAGCAACTGTCCTATAACGATGTAATAACAGAACTTGAATAGAACTTACACAGAACGTGAAAATCAACTTCAAATATTTGATGAATCCATCAAATTTTTTGAAACAACCCATCCTAAGAAAGTTAATCGGCCTGAATAAAGAAACAAGAAAAACAATAACCTCACAATATTTGCAGCGCTTAGTTTCTGGAAAAAATTGTGACCGGAGACGAAATATGGGTTCATTTTTTTAACTTGAATCAAGGGGGCAATCGATGGAATGGCATCACACAAACCCACCAATGACAAAAAAAAATTAAAACTGTGAGATCGGCAAGTAAAGTAAAAGTGGCAAATTAATTGTCAATAGTGTGGTTTTCAACCCATTTAAAAAAAAATTATTATTTAATATAGATATATAAGTTTACAGTGATAAAGTTTTACAGTTACATAAATTACATATTGGTTCAGAAATTCTTTAAAATTGCAATCTCACCAAAGAAGAAGCTAGTTCTTGTGCTTGATGAGCGAGTTACACTAATTATGACAGAAATAGAATAACATTATGCAATAGGTAAGTATATAATGGGAACAATTGAAACTTCTGGATCATCTATATGTGAAGATGTACATACAATGGGATATGGTTACATACTAAAATATTGTGCACTTTAGAGAAATTCGAAAAAATCTAAATTAAATAGAAATGAATATAGATTGACAATAAAAAGAAAGAAAGAGAAAAACAGGTAATTATTTAATTAATTATTCCTGATGAAGTGTTGCTTCAGTTTGAGTTTCAGTTTATTGATGTCTTTGATTTTTTTATTTCAATCGGAAGATTGTTGAAATACTTTATTCCTAAATAGATGTTATTGTTTTGCATTAGTTTGGTATTAAATTTTGGTATTTTGATGTTGTCTTGATATCTTTTTGATTGGTGGGTTTCAAATTTTTTAACGATATTATCTTTGTAAATTTGGATAATTGCATTTTTCTTGAAGATATTCTCTACTCGAGGCACCGTGAAATCTGCGAAAAGTGTTTCCGCATTTTTTTTATTTCTTGACGATTAAAGGAGAAACACAAATAGAAGGCACTACTTTGTGACTGACCTTAGTACAATGAATATTTAACTGGACTTACGTCCATTTTAAAAGTTGCTCTATATTTATCTGAGTCAAGGAAATGGTTACTGAAGGTGCCCACCTGTTGATCGAATAGCATTGGGTGTTAGACCCGAACGGGCGACATAGAGTACAACTTAACTTACCTAACCTAACCTCTCTTGAGAAATCTCAAAACCACAAACTACCTGTATTAACGACATATGTTGAAAGGCAGTGAAACTACACACATATTCATAAATACTACTACGTCCAACAGTCCAACGTTCAACACTACAACGTCAACAACGTATCCAGCGTTTAAAAAAAAAAATACTTCCATCTCTTGTTTCGCGTCTTGTGAAAAAGATAAGCTTCATTATAACTTTTTTTCTTATAAAGACCCCGCTTTAATCTTAAAATCCTCCTGAAATCTCCTTATAGGGGTAGATTACTGCAGCGAACGAAGGAAATCCTGCATTCTTTTGTCGGGAGTAGACTTTTGCCGGAGAACTTTCCGACTTGCTTTGGTTTAGAGGAGCGAAACCAGATTAAAAAGCAATTTTCCATTTTCCGAGGAAAAATCCCACCCAATCGCCCGCGGCAATGTGCTTATGAAAGGATAAAAATTTCAGAATCGCTACAAAGGGACGAAAATGATGGAGAATTAAACTTTTTCGATTTATTACTTCCACAATGGTTATTGAATTAATAGGTTGATTTATTGAAGTTGACTAACCATTGGGAATACCGCAAAAGGTTATAACTGCGCAAAGTTAGTGGGCTAGTTAGTTAGCTGAACTAAACCCAATTCGAGGATTTAAATGCAAACAAAGTTTTCTACAAAAACAAGCAAATAATTTTGGGCCTCAAAGTCATATAACATTATCTACAAAAAACATACCAATAAAAAGTTTTGGTATGTACTTTGTAGGTGTTTCTTGGAGTTTAAACCCTCGAATCAGGGTGTGTATTGAAGCTGAAAGAGCCGAAAGGGGAAGAAGATGGGATTTTTTTTTTTTTTTTTACAGTTAATACCGCACAAGAGTCCCAACTGCTCCCGTCTGGAGTCAGTGCGACTATGGCATCCCCAATCGGGGTATGTTGTGAGGCTGAAGGTAGTAGGAAGGGGAAGGAGATAGGGAAGAGGAAGGTGGGGAAGTACCTGGCTATTCAGATCTGGTCACTAAACACGGTTAAAGCCATTTCAAGCAACGTTTCAATTCTGAATGGTGGTCTTACACCAGGGCGATACTGATAGTATCTTCCACTCTGGAACGTGCCGCAAATATACTATATATTATCTTAAATGAATAAATTGTGAAATAACACAAATCAATCAAATAAAATTTATTTGCGCACGCCGGGTTCGAACCCGCGACCTCCGGATTGTGAGTCGAGAGTCTTGCCTCGGGACCACGGAGGCCGTCTGGGGAGGGTTAGGAAGTACCTGCCTATTCAGATCACTAAATCACTGTTTTGGATTAATCTTTGCTACGACTTGGTTTCCATTAGCAATACAAAAAATGTTCCTTGTTTAAATTAAAGCTCTTCCTATCACCCTTTTTGAATGGAATTGAAATATTGTTAATTATCAAATTAATAGAAACTAGCTTGGAATTACTGTACGCTGCACTTGAAAAATGACCGCTCTCTCTATTTGCTCTCCGTTTGTCATCATAAGTTTTGAACTATATACTTTGCAAGAAACAATGGCCAAAATAATATTTCCACTTACCTGTTATGTGACGTGACAAAATATCTAAAATATCGAAAATATATTGCGTTTCCTTATATTTGAATAAACACAGACCTTTTTCCCTTATTTATTTTTGGGGTGTTATGCCGTGTGGCGTTACCTCCTTCTTTAGCCAAAGTTTCGGACAGAATTATGTACACTGTAACGCTGTCTGAAACGTTGCCTAAAGAATGAGGTAGCGCAACGTGGCATAGCACCCCAAAAATAAATAACCAAAATACTTTTGGCCGTGAAAATCTAAAATCATAACTGAAAGACCAACTTTTTCATAAAGGTTAACTTGGATTTTTAGAATTAAAAGAAAAATACTTGAGATTATAATGTTTTTAGAAGAATTTGAGTGAGAACAAAAGCGATAATGTTAAAAACATAAAATTTTTTTCTAAAATTAAAAAAAGTTTTTTTCCATAATTTTTTACCATCACAACATTTGTTGTTCCGTTTCGTTCAACTTTCATCCCCTGGAAATACAAATCATTATTACCTGTAATTAATTTCAAAGTTAAACCTTTTATAAAGTCTTAAACATATTTGGAAAGCTGCCGCTAGCATTTCTGTTGGATTTTCGTTATATTTCAATGTAAGAATTCACGGAAATACTCGTATTGTCGAAATACCTACGAGAAAATAAATACATTTATTTCAATGCGAAATAATGGCAGAGTGAAAATAATCCAAAGTAAAGGTTAACAATTCAACGGGAATTATTTTAATGAAATTTATATTTTATAACATTCTTGAATAGCCAACGAAATTCAATTTGATATTTGTGGACTGTGTGTTGAAGATTTGGTAACTTTATTATATTTGAATTAAATTCTGTAAGCTCTTTTTAAAGCACAATATTATCTTGAATGTCGAGAATTACTACTTCACGCATTTATTGCAATCAGATTGAAATTGCTTGTCGCGTTTTTCGCCGATCTGATATACACAGAATTTCAAACCCAACAGTGTCGTTAAATTGCCAATCAGCACCTTTTTCTTTCTTTAAAAATTCTTCAAAAAATTGTCACTTACTAAATTAAAAGAAAAGATTGTTACTGGAGCATTTCAGTTATGTATAATACTTTGTTATTTTTACTTTGTTTTACCAGTAAAAGCCCCAAAAGATACTTATTAAATACATAAATTAACAATATTGTTTAATGACACAGGCTGGGAAAAAGTATTCGTAATTAGGGAATTTGCCTGGAAATCGAGAAATCTGAAGAAAAAGGAGTTTTATTTCAGGCCAATAAAAATAAATACATTTCATTATATTTTCATTATCTTTTTATTAATATATAAAAATGAATGTTTATTTGTTTGTCCTGTATGCGTTCCCATAACGAAGGTTTCTATACATAATGGCGTTAAGAAATTTGTATAAAAATTTATAGAGTAGGCAGGGAAGGTAGGAGGGAGGGATGGGGAATTCGTGAGGAGCTCGCGGGAGGGAAGGGGGAAGGTGGGGAAGATGGAAGGGGAACGCTGGTAGGAGGGTTTCACGCGACGGGGAAGCGCGGGAGGAGTGGAAGGAAAAAAAATATGTCTAAAAGCACTTCAATTAACAGAATTAAAACGCAAATACTTTATTTCTTTGAGTATCATTGCAACGTTTGCCGGGTACTTACTAGTTATATGTATAAGAATTTATGCCAACATAGTAGAATGAAAAATCACTATAATATTATGCAATCTTGTTTAGTGATTTTCGAAGTGTAACGACAAGTATATTCTATCTTCTCACGGAATATTTAATCTCTTGAAAATCTCACCGAAAGTTTATGCCTGTGCAAAATATTACAAAGTTCCCCGAGTTTTAGCGATTAGCGATATAGTTAAGTTCGAATCTAGTTGAACGAAAACAAACGTAACTGGGATCAAAGACACTTTGATGTATTCTTGTTGCGATACTTCAAGTGAAGTTAGTTCAAATAAAACGAGTGACAAGACAAGGATTATTACCCTTTTCCATTTTTATTTTTGGTAATATTAATTTTCCCACAAAATATCGTTTTCTTACAATTCGTCTAAACATTTTTTTCTACATATCTCCCAGGAATTTAAAGTAAAAATTATGCTGTATTGCGTTGTATCAGATATCTTCACTTTTGAAGCTTTCAGGGATGGTTTTTTCTGCACAAAAGAAGTATAATATTGTTCTCACCAGAAAATAATTAAATAAAATTAGAATTTCAAAATTTAAAATGTTAAAGCAACCCCCTGGCCACTGTTACAATTTTTTACCGAAAAATTACACCCCATACTAACGCGCAGCATTTCCCAAGAGTACTTAAAATACAAACGGGAAAATGTGGCATTACTCATCGCATTCCCGGTGGACAATTTTCCATTTGTATTTTTACGACCGACATGATCACAGTTAATAGAAACAAAAGAAACACGGCACGAGAGCACGTACTAGAATCAAAATGCACGAATTCAGTTATTCATTTTCAGCCTTACTAAAAAACCTCGTGAAAATTTTATTCAATCGATAAACGACCGCGGATACGAAAACATTATTGAAATTTCCATGAAAATTTTTTCTTGAGATATACGTATACACTGCTTACGCAGCCTGAGGGGGTATTTTATCTGTTGTTTACGGTTGTTGAATTGAAGATTTCTGAACTTCTTATCGTTGATACAATAAAAATTATAAAAAATTATAACAATTGTTTCAAGAGAGTAACTGAAAAAAATGACAATTTGAATTTATTTTTTAACAATGTTAACGTTGAAAACTCGAATTTGATATTTATTTACACACGCGCAAGCCTTTAATGTTATTAAATAACATTATTTTTACGGAAGTTTTATTAACTATAGCGGATAAAAAATAATTTATTCTAAATAAATTAAATGTTTAGGTTAACAAAATCAAAATAACAAAAGAGACAATATGAGAGCACTGAAACTGTCAAAAATAATTAAAATAATAGAAATTTTGTTCAATAATACGAATATAATGGTGAATTGATCATTACAACGGAAATTCTGTTCAAAAACATTAAATTTTGCTAGTAAAATTCAACGTGTCAACCGCAGAACCATAAAACAAGACGGGCGCGGCGCCTGCGCAGATCTAGAGAAATCCAATGCAACCAAAATAATAATCATAAAAACGTGATATTGTTATTAGTAATAATGTAAAAATGCCGTTTTATACCATCGGTCGAGCAACAGATATGCCGTTTAACGGTCGTTAAAGCGTTTTGTTATTAGTAAGACTGTTTGTGTGTAACTAGAAACAAAGGCGCAGCGCCGCTGAGCGTAGACTCGATATGCAGTAGAATGAGTTGGTGATATTGGCGACACGCATTCGTTTTCCATTGTCTTCATGGCTGTGAGAGCAAACATGAATTTAGATCGAGCCGTTATATTGAGATTATTTCTCTACCACCGTTTTCAGCACGGGAAAAACTTTATTAGTTTTTATTTGCACTCTTATTATTATTATTTAAGGGAATAATTATTCATAGCTTATTCTCAATGAATTAGACTGAACTATTTCTAAGAAGGAAAATATCGTGAAACCTTTTCATATTATAGTAGAAAAAGTTAATGTATATTATATATGTTAGAAACATAAAGAAGTTACAAAATCTTAATACGTTTCATATTTCTTTTTTGAAATATGAAACGTTGACCGATGAAAATATTGACCGTCAATAAAATGAAAGTGGAAAAAAGTTTAATATTTGTTTTTATTGTAATATACGTTTCATATTTTTTTGTATTTCTTTTGCAATAATTTTGTAACAATTTCTAGACATTTAGTTGTCGAGAGTTTTATTTCACATGTAAATTTGTTACTTGTTTTAAGATTGCTATTGAATTACACGGAAGTGTCGAAACCTGTAGCAGATAAATAAACATGAAGCAAAAAATTATACATGTGAAATAAAATTCTTCAAAAATAAAATGTTTTTAATGTTTGTGAATAATCCAGTGAAAGTTGTGAAAGATCCAATTTTAAAAGCACGGACAACCATCATAAAATGAATCCTTAGAATACCTTTATTTTCAGACTCGAATTTTAATATTATGAATTTGTTTGACGTTCGACAGTTAAATGCAAAAACAATCCTCACTCATCCATACACAAATATACATAAATACTATGAAAAAAGATTAAGTACTCGAAATACTAACAAAGACCTACTACAAATTCCCATAAGCATACTACTTTTGGTCAACGAAACCTTCAAATACCTTGCAACAAGACTTTAGAACATTCTTCCAATCTCAAAATTAAAAAAAATTCAAAAATAACGTAAAAATTTGGATAAAAATAATGATAGGAGTGATAATGATATTAGTGCACTCACCCAAATTCTAAATTATTGATGAAACCAATGTGGTTATAATTGAACCAATGTGATTATTATCAATGCAACCAATCTATTGTGTGATTATATTTTAATGTAGTGTAGGTTTGTTCACAAGAATTATAAATTGACTAAAAATTACAGTTTCAACACAGGCTAGCCTAGTGAGGCAGGTTACGAGAAATCTAAGGATGGGTTGTTTCAAAAAATTTGACGAATTCGTCAAATATTTGACGTTAATTTTCACGTTCTGTGTAAGTTCTATTCAAGTTTTGTGATGATTTCAGTTTTGTGAAGCAGCTGGCCTATGATGATAAAAAAACAGAAGTCGAAAAGAACGTACACAGAACCTGAAAATTAACTTCAAATATTTGATGAACTCATCACATTTTTTGAAACAACCCGTCCTAAAATTATAATTTCTATTCTTCAAGCCTACCTACTGTTCATATGTATATTTTTTCCATAGTTAACTTTTGTACTTATGTAACTTATAAACCATCGTTACATGTATTTTTTTTACTTGTAAATTTTACAAATTTCCGTTCAATAAAGATAAATTATTATTATTAATTATAAGTGGTAAATAAACCACTTATAAATCCACATAAAGCCACGAGCCAGTACTGTTGGTATTTTAATTGTGCCTTATATCGTCACAAAAAGAAGCAAAAGGCATAAAAATAGCTTTTTATTTTTTGGGAATAGTTTTACACGAAAGGAAAAAAAGTTAATCAAGGAAAACTGTCAAGAATAGTTTTAACCATAAAGTAAATGCTGTTTTTTTAAGTTGTTTTTAGTAGTTCAGTGTATATGGGTGGTTCTTCTTTTTAACCTACATAAAGTTGTCTCCACCAGTTGGTGGAGAAAAATTCAACAAAAATACCAATATTATTATTTTATAATTACTCTAAAATCTTCTGCTCTAAAGACGTAACGACTGTGTGCGTTTTAAAAAAATATGTGTTTATATTTTTGTATTCAAAATTACGTTACAAGGTTGTTACTCCTCGTGATAGAAATGTATTTCATACAAATCACAGTTGTCTTCTGCCACCTCGACTTGCGTATATTCTATAATGTTACAAAAATGATATGACAACATAATTTATAAAACTATTTTTAAACTCCAAAAGATATAACCTATCAAGTAACAGCGATTATTATTTAAAATCTCAAAAACTTCTCTCCTGCAACTTTTATGTCGTACGTTAATTCTGTCACGTGGGTTGTCATTCGAAATAGTTATACACGCAGCTCGTGTTTGTCATCTTCAATAGGCATTTTAGGCCTCCTTCCCCCCTTGCTACGATTTCCCCTCTGAGATCCAGAGACAATTCATTTATAGTAAAAACAAAATGTTACAGAGTGGTAAAAGTTATGTAGGTTAAAAAGAAAAACAACCCATACATGTTTTATAAAGTAATTAACAATTTTATTTTAATTCTTCTTAAATTGAACGGTAGCAAAAACTTCACTTTCTCGAATGCATATTTTTATTTATAATGTAAGCCAATTCGCAGTAATCGATTAATTAATCGATACATCGATAAAAACCATTAATTAGGTTTCGTATTAACCTTCACTTTAACTTTTTTTGAAATTACGAATATCATTCAAAATTATTTTTTATAATCTCTATTGTCCGATTGTCGTCTCGAATGCACAGATGCAATGCAGGAATGCTGAGTCTGTCCTACAAGTACTTTAATGGAGCCTTCTCAAAGCTAGCAGCATTGATCCCTGATGCAAGTGCTTGTCCCTGACAACTTTTTTGCTGTGTCTCACTTTGTCTCTTTTATCTGCGTGTGTAGATGTCTTAACAGGTGTTATAAATATCCCGTGGCACTGATTTCCGTCTCTAATGTACATACGCAATGTAGGACGCAACATACAATGTGACTGCCCCGTCATAAAAAAAAACACAAAATATAAAATATCTCGGAGTAATAATTGATGAATATCTTAGACGGGATCTACACATCAAAAAAATTACCGAAAAACTCACAAGGCGTAAATTTAAAAATCCTTCTTATTTAAAAATTTAAGAAACGTGGTAAATAAAAAAGGATATGTAAAAGGTCTACTACGCGTTATGTCATTCTCGAATTGAATATGGAATCATAGGATAGGGATCTGCTACACAAAAGTACATACACAACCTGAATACGATTCAAAAAGGAATCATAAAGACCATACTGATAGTGCCCATTAGAACGCCTTCAATTGAAATTTTCAATAGCTTTGACGTACCAAATGTGCAACCAATATAAGCCAAAAATATATTATTAAAGCTTTTAAAAAAATACTGAATCCTCCACTAGACCGTGTATGCATAACACTAGATCGAATAAAAATGACATAAAAAATGTACCAAGTTATAAAACCACATTCGGAGAAAGAAACTACACGTACACGTACTACGGCAACAAAACTCCATAACATCCTTCCCCAAGACATAAAACTAATAAATAATTCTAATGAATACAAATCAAGAATAAAAATATGGCTGAAAGAGGTCAATGAAAAACCCTAATGGGTACACTAAAAACGACATACAAGACAAATTAAATATATTTAAATAATTTTAGTCACTAGTATGTGCTGAGGAGGACTAAGAAATACAATATTTTTACATTAAATTCATCATTATATTTGTTCTTACTTTGTCTCTATTATCTGCGTGCGTAGATGTCTTAACAGATGTAATAAATATCCCGTGGCAGGTGATACGTGTATCCAAACGCTCTATTTTACATTGCAAGCTTTCCTCGCTAAGATTTCGCGAGGCGATTACATATGTAACGTAAACTGGCCTGAATATTCAGCTAAATTGCCATCTAACCACAGACGAATTTCCCGTATTTGTGTGTACTTGACCTCGTTAGTCTGTTATAACTTGGCATCTGGACGAAGCTTTTTAAACTTACGAATGCGTTACACTTTAACCTTTAACTAAGGACGTTACAAATATTTTTTTCACTACTACGGACGTGCATTCTCACAGACCGCTATATTTAATGGCCGGAATCTATCTAGTTAAGTAAGTATTGTACCTAAAGTTGTTTTTATTTATTTACGGACTATTTACGAAATGTAAATTAAACAAGACATATTAATTAAAATATATTTATTTTAAACTAAAATCTAACCATTTAACAATTTTCAGACACTTTTCAGTCATCATTATCCAAGGAAAATAACTTTTTCAGTAAGTTTTACTAATTTTATAATAAAATATGAAGAATAAAAAAATACAAAATTTTAAATTAACTTCTTAAAACAAAACATAAAAATTTTGACAAAGGCCCAACTTGTGCATATTTATTGGTAGTCTTTGCATAATGGCTTAGAACATTGTAGGCATATTTATTTATTTATTTATTTCAACGCCATAAAATGGCTTTTACATTCAAGTGTTACATGATACAGTGGTACACAGGGGGGGGTAACAGTATTTTAATATTAGCTGTTTACAGCCTTCATAAGTGCAAATCGTCTTTCTTTTTATCTTTGGTGGCCATAGTTTACTTGCAGATGTACTAGGTTGATCGTTTTCTGACATTTTTAATTTATAAATCTAAAATAAAGAAAACCACCATCAGCTCAATTTATTACACAAACGTGGACGCGCGGTCCCACAGAGCGCAATCAAAATATAAAGCAAAATTGCTCACGCAAGATACAGCCGACTACATAATCTTCACTCTCGACAGTCGTTTCGCCACTAAAACCGAAGCTACTGAGACAGACGCGTGGGGTACGCTGGAGGAGAGCGGCACGCGTTTCACAAACTGCAAGCGGTCTGTGAGTCCGCACGTCCATAGTTAAAGGTTAAAAGTAAATAATCACAGTCGTGCAAGCTAGAAAACCGCGTAGCGTAGTTTAAAATGAACGTGTTTTGTTTACTATGTATAATTTTAGAAGTTTGTTGGAAGTTTGCTATTTTTGACTGCCTCCGTGTTCGATGTGACGGCATCAGAGGTTTTAATGTTGGGTTATTTCACAATTAATTCAATTAAAATAATATGTAGTATGTAGGTGCCTAAATTTGCAGCACGTTCGTGAGTGAAACACACAGAATCGAAACGTTGCTTGAAATTTCTCTTTTTTTCTGTGAATTCCTCACAAGAGTCACAGCTGCTCCGTCTGGAGCCAGTGAGGCTATGGCATTTCCAATTGGGGTAAGTTGTGAGGTTGAAGGTAGTGTAGAGGGGAAGAAGATGATGAAAAAGAAGGTGGGGTAGTACCTGGCTATTCAGATCTGGTCACTAAATACGGCAAAAGCCATTTCAAGCAATGTTTCAATTCCGAATGGTGACCTTACACCAGGGCGTTATATACTTTGATCGCTGGTCTGGTTTCTTTAAACAAACACTTCAATTTTGAAAACGATGACACAATTCAAAGCCAAAGTAATAGAATTCATTGAACCCGAGTTACACAGAGACACACAAGCGAATTCAATTTTTTTGAAATAGCTAAAGATAAAAAAACAAAAAATCCAAATACAAATTATGCTACACGTGAACAAGGTAAGAAGCATAGAATAAGGAAGATTACAAGAAATGCCTTGTGGGCGTGTTTCGTGATCCAAATATTTGCCTAATTGAGGCTTAAATTTCCAAAACAAAACTGAGATTACGAAATTCAAATGGGTTGGAGATCTACGATGTCAGGTGAGTTTAATTGTGACAAATGCTGGGCTATTGGGTTAAATGGAACTTATTATTAAAACCAAAAGTCAAACTCTTATTATTCAATAAAATATGTTCAGTAACCAAAAAAATAGGTTAATTTCCCGTAAAATCATAAAAATCACATTCCTTAATCACCTGAACATGTCATGCTTTGTCTCTTTCGAAGTGATATAAGGTTTTACTTTCATGCCATCTCTCTGTCCCTTTATCCTATGTTATGTTTTGTCTTTTTCTATATGTACGAGAGTCAGTCAAAAACTAATGCCTTCTATTTTTTCTACTTAATTAAAGTTATTTTAGTGAAAATTTTAATTTGGCGATATTCCTCAAACCTTCTTCTACAGTCCACTGCAGTTGTAACTTTCTGCCTTAACAGGTGGCGGCACTGCAGTCGAATGCAAAATAGCCGACATCGATGTTCGTATTAGACAGCGTTCTGTGATTGATTCTTGAATGTAGGAGGTGAAACGCCCATTGGCATTCACGAAAGAATGAAAAACACGGTGTACGGTGATGCAATGTCAGTACTATTAGATGGTTTCGTCGCTGTAACGAAGTTTCACGCAACATTGAACGAGTCGACGACATCATTAATGTTGACCGTCGGATAATTACAATGAATGGTGTCGCATTGCGTACTCAAAAGTTTATGCAAAGGTTTGTGGGTACCAAGAACCGACCTGATTAAAGAAACAATAGCCCACAACACTTGCTGCGCTGCCGTTTGAAAAGAGAGGAGTTTCTGGAAATAAATGTGACCGGAGACGAAATATGGGTTCAGTTTTTGAACCTGAATCAAAGAGGCAGTCAATGGAATGGCGTAACACAAACTCATCGAGGACAAAAAAAAAATCAAAACTCTGAGAATGGCGGGGAAAGTTATGGCGATGGTGTTCTGATTGTGACCGTGCTTTTTACAACACTGTCAAACATGCTGCCCTTGATAAAAAATGACCAAAGCTGTGGATAGATGGAGATTATGTTTAAAAGTAACAAATTGATTGTCAATAGTGTGGTTTTCAACCCACGTAATTGCATTTTTTTATTTCTTGACAGAAGAAAAAAAATAGGAGGCATTACCCTAGTATATACAAGTAGCATCTGCGTGGTTGAATTTCAGAACCCGGCTTCGAGTGCAGGTCCGACACCAAGCCATACGCGCCGCGCCACAAATAACATCTGTTGACGTGGAATTTCAAACAAAGCTACCTTTACTAAACTTAAAACCCACATTTTCAGACAGTCCTTAAATTCAAAAACCTTTCACCTGAACCTTCAATGCCCGCGACATTGTAAAAATAACTCATTTGTTAAAAAAAAAAAATAATAAAAAAAAAATAAAAAAACTCAGTTGTAAGCTTTATGTAAGGGTCATTTCATGAAGATTCCCTAAAGACTCCTAAATTCTACAGTCTCTCAAAATAAATACAACTCTACTTTTGCCACTAATCTTTTAATGTAAATTTATGCAAAATATAATGCCCTCCGCGTGCAAGACCGTATCTTCTGCAACTATCTTAACGTATCTATTAACTTTATAATTTCTCGGAAGTGACCTGCCAGGTAAGTATGTTTCTGTATCTGTTTGTAAATAGTTAAATTAGATAGAACCTAGGAATTAATAATAAGCTGTACAGCGCCCTTGAGGTGATTTTTTACAAAAACGGCGCTCTACAAATTATCCAATTATTATTATTATTATTTGTGATCCATTCGAATTCGGTTTAGAATTCAAGAATTCATCAATAGATGGCGCCACTTCCGTTAGCAGGTCGCGTGGCAGATGTAAGTACTACGGATTAGTGAATTTGTAGTATCTTTCCGGATATATAAAGATGGTGGTACTTTGTTGTATCACGCGACTATGTATCACGTATTAGATTATTGACTGTCCCGGTTACTTTGTCCCGGTGAATAGTTATCACCGGATGACAGTGGAACCGAGGAACGGGCAATTTTTGGAAGCAGTTCCCATTGGATTGGATAAAATGGTCACCAACACTCACTGGATGAAGCCGAACCAAAAGCCGCTCGCAGGGCCTAGCAGTAAAAACCTACAGAGCGGGTTTTTTTTAACTGCTAGTGGGTTTTTTATTACTTTAATTTTGTAGCTTGATTAAACTTATATTAAGCGAAACCGGTCGGTCGTAATAAATTAAATAAATTTGATTGTTATAAGCAAAGCGACGTTTGACGGCCTCCGTGGTCCCGAGGCAAGACTCTTGACTCACAATCCGAAGGTCGCGGGTTCGAACCCGGCGTGCGCAAATAAATTTTATTTGATTAATTTGTGTTATTTCACAATTTATTCATTTAAAATAATATATAGTATATTTGCGGCACGTTCCAGAGTGGAAGATACTATCAGTATCGCCCTGGTGTAAGACCACCATTCAGAATTGAAACGTTGCTTGAAATGGCTTTAGCCGTGTTTAGTGACCAGATCTGAATAGCCAGGTACTTCCCCACCTTCCTCTTCCCTATCTCCTTCCCCTCCCCACTACCTTCAGCCTCACAACATACCCCAATTGGGGATGCCATAGTCTCACTGGCTCCAGACGGGAGCAGTTGAGACTCTTGTGCGGTATTAACTGTAAAAAAAAAAAGCATGTTTTTAAAATTACTAGAAAACTTAGTTTTAACCACGTTTATTGTTTAAAAAAAACAATGTTTACGTAATCAGGGTTTACTTAAAAAAATAATTTTGAATTAAAATGGCGCCACAAAATAAGTTTGCTGTATTTGAAGAAGTAAAAGTTTGCTTTATTTCATTATTATTGTTTCCATTAAGATTTGTATGAGAGGTTCTTCTTGTGTTCTTCTTTATTCTGTGGTTAGAAGCATGTGCCCGGAAAAAAAGTGATTCGTGATGAAAAAAATGTTTACTGATCCGAGGTGACGGCAAATCCCAAACATAAACAACGTCTGTTTATTTCCGACCAAAAGCGATTACTTTTAAATGTAGGCCCATGACGGAGATGGAACTGTCACACAGTAGGGTAAATTATTTCCACGCCGAAAATTCTTTCTTTGCTTTCTATGTATGGTAAAAAAAGAAAATATTAAACACACTGAGAGGCCTTGCATAACTACATTGATGGCGAAGCAATAAGAAAAAGTTAGCTGTCGATATAATTTGTTAATCGATGTCTTAGCAGAGAATTTTAGAGATACCCGGGTTCTCATAATTTTATTCAATTCCTTAGTAAGGAGTAGTCTTGAAAATAGGTCTGCAATTTGGAGTCCACACTACGTTGGAGAGAGTTTAGAAGAAAATTCTGAGATTTCTCTAACTGGGGGAGTACGGCTACTACCCGTGGCTCCATCATACAGACTTTCTATTGGGAATGCTCGAAATGAACGATCTACGGGTCAAAAGGATTATTGCTTTACATTTCTTTAGACTGAAAACTCGGCCATCATGGAGAGAATTCATTTCTGTTTCCGATGATGATTTTCACTACCGACAGCACAGACTCTTTTATCTTCCAGACTGCAGGACTAACCTGCCAATGGTCACGCCGGTCGGGAGAGCAATCTTGATGATGAAGAGAATCAATTCGGATATCGACATATTTATCAGTGAAGCTGCCTTTAAAAAGCAAGCTCTGTTAATGCTAGTATCGTTGATATTCCTGCTGTTTATGTTTTACGTAATTTTACTGATGTATTTTAATTACGCAGTGTGTGTGTATGCATGTAATGTATATGTAAGTGGTTGTATGTGTATGTGTGCGTATATGTGTGTATCTATGTATGTATGTGTGTATGTATATGTGTCTGTGTGTATGTACATGTATATGCATGCGTACGTGTATGTGTACATGTAAATTGTTTTCTACGCTCACAGTATTGAGACGGTATCTTGTTGGGTAAAAAACATTCTACGGAATGCTTTCTTAGTACTATGAAGCGTATTATACCCCATTTTGTTATCAATGTTGTGTTTGTTTTTAATAAGTGATAGTATCAATCATGTTCAATGAAATTGTATTTGTAAGTGCTTTGATATGAATCACTTTTGTCAAATCTAATTAAAAGAAAAAAAATAATAAAAAAAGTTCACAATTTAGTAATGTTTTTAACACCATAAATACATTGAATTGAACATCAATCGATAAACGAATCAAATTTACGAAAAGATTTTTTTTTTTACATGAGCTTCACCAAGGAGGCAATTGAAGAACATAATTTCCCTCAGGGCCTATGTCATCTTTGAGGATGCTGTGTGGAGGGTTTTTTAAGGAAAGGAAAGAGAGGAGAGTTCTGGGAAGGAAAAGGGTTTAAGGGGTGGGTAGGAATCTGGGATTCAGCGTGTCCTGGTCATCCGCCTCCAAGACCTAGACATACCTCACCCCATGAACCCGGGCACCCCTGCTAAATCACCAAACGTAGCGAACCACTTGGGGTGACCTATGGCAGAGGTGTTGGTTATCCAATAAAGGTTCCCGGGGCGGCGGTACCCAATCCCGCCTCCTAATATAACTAATAAATGTTGCATAAAGGCATTTTCAAAGCTACTACTAACTCTTCACATAAATGACGTCGTGAGCTAAAAATAATGCATTTTTCGTGAAAAGTATCAGTAAAAAAAATTTGTTCATATTTTTAGGCGTCAGAGCTCACCATTCGAGATTTTATCTTTAGGGGTTAATAATACGATAGTTTTTAATAATTTGATTTATTTAGGTACCAGAAAATATTCTAAAACATCTCTTATTTATCACTTATTACCACTTGGGGTGACCTATGGCAGAGGTGTTGGTTATCCAATAAAGGTTACCGGGGCGGTGGTACCCATTCCCGCCTCCCAAATTGAGATCGGCCTAAGATAGCAACACCGGTGCATTTTATGTATTTATTTCGTCCAGAAGATATATATTTGTACTTCCTATATTAGTATGAGGTAGGACAATTTTAATACAGGAAATAATTTTTATCATGAGAAAGAAATATTTTAAATAAAATGACGGTCGAAAAAAAAAAATTAAATGCAAAAATAAAAATACTCGAAACAAAAGAAATACATACTTCAAATATAGAATTATTAGTTCATTAATAAGATAAAATAAATTTTGTATCCACCTTAATCGTTCCCACAATAATTCCAAATTTGAAAATTGCAAATCCCAGTTCTAGAGTTATTTGAACCCGAGTTACACAAAGTTACAGAGACACACCACAAATAAATATGATGAATTTTATTGCATCGATGTTAGCTTTCGTGCTAGGGCCCCAAGATCATAATTGTGGTTTTGAAGTTGTACGAAATAACATCTCATTAAAATTATTAACGAATGCCTCCTTTTATTCTTCTGAATGCCCTCTCCTGCCAGAGGTTGGCCTATCATCAATGAAAAATTTTCTCTTTAGATTGCGGCCCAGAATAACTTTGCGGATTTGAACTCGCACACGTGTCACGTTACGTGGATTAGCTATAAAGTGTGGTATCGTCATCTGCTACTTATGCAACCTAAATTTATTCCTGGATCTAGAGCCAGGGAGCTTACCGCTTTACCTCAGAAGTCGTGAAGGTTTATAAGATTTATATAGAAATGAAGTTGTGTTAGGTAATTTATTTCCACTGAACTGAAAAATCCTAGAAAAGTGATCTGTACAATGCCACTTTGAAGTTGTGGTCAATTCATATAAAGCTGGACACGAACGGCAAAGGTAATTGACTTAAGGCGGCGCTATTGGCTGAAAAAGAAGAAGATGGAGAGATGTGTAATTACGAATGTTAGAGAGAGTGCGCTAATATTTAAAACGATAATATTTAAGCGAAATTGTGAAAATGTTTATTAAGCGGCGCTTCCCGGCTCAAAAAGAAGAAGATGGAGAGATATGTAATTACGAATGTTGGACAGAGCGCGCTTATATTTTGAGTGATAAATTTGAAGCGAAAATTGCGAAAATGCTTAATAAAACATGACTCCTTTGAAATAGAGCAAAAATCTCGTGGAAGGTATCTTAAGTATCATTTAAAGAAACATTGTGAATTTTTTCACAAAATATAACTTGTAAAATAATAGAAATAGACCTGTTTTTCATAATTTTCGGAGCATACTTTGCGATTATTTTCTATCGAGGGAATTTCATATAATTTGCGTTTTGGCATGAAACGTATCTAGATATTATCTTCAAAAATAACATTTATTTTTTTAAGAGCTAAAATACTTCAAATGTTTATGGGAGATATGTAAGAAATCGGTAGAAATTCGGATGGCGGCGGCTTAAAACACGACAAGTTCAAAATAGAGCAAAAATCTCGTGGGAAACGCTTAAAATAGCATTTAAAGAAACACTGCGAATTTTAACATACTTGTAAAATAACTGAAAAAAATATTAATTTTTGGAGCGAACTTTACAATTTTTTTCTTTCGAGGGTATTTCATATAATTGCCGTTTCGGTGTGGGAAATGTATATATATATTATCTTCAAGATAAATAAAATAAATTTCCACGCGCCGATTCGATATAGCGGACAAAATATCCTTTTTTACATTGATAGATGCAACACCAATTCCAATCAAAATGAATTTATGCAAAGGACATGTAACTACTATAACAATAAATTTGCAAATATAGACACACACGTGCTGATATATTCACTGCTAGTTACAGTCGCTGCAGAATTTCATTGTATCACATTCTAGGTGCGAATAACACATATTCGTGACGATTAAATTAATTGTACCAATTATTTTTATATTATTTGCGTTGCAACTTTCCCTTATCCCTCTCCTCCTTTTTCCCGTCCCAACCCAAATATCTATTTCACAGTCTAAGTATAGTTATAATCACATTTATCGTTGTGTATTATATGTTTATCATTAAATTTGCACAATTTACATTATTATGATTCATTCTTTTTAAATTGCTACTTAGTTCTTTTTTTTATTTCTTAAATATTCTAGTTTATATTCAGTTAGTTTTATGTTTCTAAATACCTATCCGTGAACGTTAATATTTAGTCTGTTTTTTGCCATCCTCTTGTGTATATTATGTTGCTAAGACTGTTAAAGTTCCTTCAATAAATAAATATAACATATATATTTTTAAGATCTTTAAAACTTTAAGAATCTAAGGAAAAATGTAATAAATCGGTAGCAATGCGGGCGCCGAATGCGAGCTCGAAAAGAAGAAGATAGAGAGATATGTAATTACGAATGTTGTAGAGAGCGCGCTAATATTTCAAACGATAAAATTGAAGGAAAAATTATTAAATTGTTTAATAAAACACGACTCGTTTAGAATAGAGCAAAAATCTCATGGGGGTTGTCTAAATCAACGTCCAAAGAAATACTGTGAATTTTTTTCATACATATAACTTGTCAAATAATAGAGACAGGCTTGAAAATAAAAAAAATTCGGAGCAAACATTGCGATTTTTTTCTATCAAGGGAATTTAATATAATTTTCGTTTCGGCGTGGGGATTGTATAGATATTATCTTCAAAAATAACATACATTTTTTCAAGAGCTTAAAAATTTCAAATTTTCAAGGGAGATATGTAAGAAATCGGTAGAAATTCGGGTAGCGGCGGCTTAAGATAGGTCCTTATGAGCCTGCCTGGCCGTTTGGACCTAAGTCACCATCGAGTTAATATTATCTCAAAAATCCTACATGGCTACATATAATAACATTATATTTTTGGCAAATGTTCAACAAGATTTTTTTTTTTAAATTTTTAGTACCTAACTAATAATATCTGTAGAACCATCAAAATAGGTAGGATTATATTTGACTTTCATCCAGAACAAAATCGCTGTCCGCTCGAAGAGACCGTGCCTACTTAATACTCGAGGTCTGAATTCATCGAGAACTTAATTGACTCGGAGAATGCACATAAACGTCAGAGCCGACGATTCATTGGCTCGGGCATACCACTAGTGAGGGAAATTTTATCTTACTTTTATGTACGTAGATTCGCCCACTTCTATAGGTTTGGCTCCTCAGTTGGTAATGCGGTGGGAAATATTAACTAACCAAAAATGTACCTGCAGCAAAGCTGCGGTTAAGAGGAGACTCTCGAAGCAAGCTGCGTTCGTTATAAATTCCGCCTCAGTTATTCCAGCAGACTGCAAAACTACGCACCCTAGATTTATTTAAGAGAAAACCTGGCGGTGGTATTCTCCAATTTTCTCTGGATTTTGACGGTACTGCAAATATATTTTTAATCGATCACTATCCTGACGGTAGTTTTGATTTTTTTGATAAGTTGCTTTTTGGATGAGTTTGTGTATTAGGAAAGTACGTTTACGAGAGATGGGAAGGCTGATAGAGATATTGAAAGAAGGTTAAATGCATGTAACTCCATTAATGGAGGGCTGAACGCCGCTGGCGCCAACAAAAAACTGTCCAAAGAAGGGAAGCTGGCCGTCCGTAATGGAGTACTGGTACCTACCCTGATGTGTAGCAGTGAGGCATGGAACGCCAGGATAAAATTAGACTGAATGCTGTAGAAATGAAATCCCTGAGGCGGATGTGTGGTAAAATCGTGTACGATCGTGTGAGAAACGTGGAGATCCGCAAAGAATGCAAGGCTGATGTAAGCGTAATGAGTAAAATTGAGAAAGGGACGCTCGGATGATTTGAGTTGTTTGGCGGTACGTCCTCTCTGCCTACCCCTGCGGAGAAACGGCGTGATGGTTAGTTAGTTAGTTAGTAACTTCTTATAGAAGTTGCCAGGTTTGAACGCCATCTACAAACGTTCAGTATAAAAACTAAACAATTTATATGTCTTTAAAAAGCAAAACGTACAGATATAAAATATTTTTTTAGAGAAGAGTTATTAAAAAAAATATATCCGTTCAGTTTTGGAGGAGAAAATAAGGGAATACAAAACCGCGATTTTGATGATTTTATTTAGGTACTAGCTTTTCCCCGCGGCTTCGCTCGCATAGTATTACGGGAAATTACTGTAGCGGTTGAACTTATCAATTATCCCCCCTCCTCCCCACCCCACCCCCTCCCGCATTCCATACATTCATTCCCTTACATTCAGTTTTCAAACATCTCGCCTGCCACCTAAATTTCATAAAGCTATTGCTCAAAGAAAAAAGAATGATCCAATTTTGTTCATTCGTTTGGAATTTATGCGCTTACCTTCATTTTGGATGTTTATTTTTAATGAAATATTTGGAAGTTTGTTAATATAATAAAAAATTACACTATTTATTATTCAGTCTTTATAATCGTTATATTTTTAATGTAACTGACATTTATTCCAGAACAGAAGCTTGTCCAAAAAAACAAAACATATTCTAATATTTGAATTTTCTGGAGCAGTAGCTGACCAGGGGGCTCAGTACCTACCAGCTTAGAGCCCACAAATATATCAACATCGTTTCCATGGAAACGATTTTTTCTGACGTAAGCAGAAACTCGCTTTTGTTAGCGACAGAAAACGTATAACAAATATAATATATTAATATTTTTAATTTCATAACGCCAGAGCTTGCCATCATATACAGACTATAGTCTTCGCATATAATTTAGCTTTCTATTGGTGAATGAATTTTTAAAGTCTTTTTATTGGTTAATGCGTGAAAAGGTCATAAACGAACTCGAGCAGTTTCGCATTTATAATATTAGTATGGATATTTTGAATTATAAATAATAGGCCAGCAAAGGATTAATTTTTTTAATTATGTTAGAAGCAACTTTGACAAATTTTGAGTTGATTGCTAAAAAATAATCTTGTTAATTCTGCCATCTTTATTTATAAAAATCTCGCATCACGGTTTTTGTTCGAGATAAACTCCAAAACTATTTAACCGATTTTGAAGAAATTTGGCTTACTGTGTGTAATTTGGTACAACTTAAAAAAAAGGATAGTTTTTACCTCGATTATGGACCTCAATGGTTATAATTGCGATTTTTTTTTTTTTAAGTTTTCTTTATTCATTAAATTGTTTGTTACATGAATTTTAGGATTTTTCGACCACCATGCTAGGCACATACCCGTGTTGTTAAATGTTCATTAAAGTTTTGTTATAGGTCAAAGCTTTGTAATTATTTGTAAGTTTCACAAGTTTTAACAGATGGCGGTGTGAATTAATTTATCGATACAACACTTGGTTATCTAGGTTTGCTAACTATCCAGTAGATGGCGTTGTGTTTCGATTTCACGTCACAGCAACGCGTAGCGGGTCAGCTAGCTTAAATATAAAATGAATAGCGAAACATTGTAAAAAAGGTTTCATTTGGTTTAAATTGAAAATTTATATTCCATGAATTTGTGTTCCAAAGTAAATCGGTTGTTTGTGACTTTCAAAACGCTTTTTTAATAATTTAATTTTTTTTATATCACATTTCAATTTGGGAGTCGGGTATGGGTACCACCGCCTCAGGAACGATTTATTGGATAACCAATACCTTTGCCGTATAGCTGTAGGAATGAGATCTCTGAGGTGCAGGTGTGTGTCTATGAAAGAAAGCAAGACTAATGTAAGCGTAATGATGAATAATATCTTGAGATAGAGGAAAAACTTACAACGGAACTTTCAACGGTAAGCCTAATCTAATTTCTTAATAATTGTTGTTATCTTTTCATTAATGTATTTTTTTTTTCTTTTCAGGTAAGGAAATAGCACCATATCGAGTTTTCAGTAAGTTTGTAAATTTTAAAATACTTTTCCTTATCTATCCTAATTTAACCTAACCTAACTATTTTACCTTTTGTTTCATTTACTACTCACAACTGAAATTGTGCCATTTTTATTAGTTTCCCTATCTCTACAACAACGTAAATACCGAAATATCGTCATCTGAAGATCTAAAAACCCTCGAGTTTTTTTTAATAATTTAAATCTCTAGGTCAACTCAAACCATTCACACCGTGTCTCTATCTCGAGCTGCGGAACTTTGAAATATCCACAGACTGTTAAAGGGTGAGGGCAGGAGTCGATATAATTGGGTCCATTTAGGCTCCTTGTCGTACTTTAATGTATCTGATCGTTAATTTACCAATAGTTTTTCTGCACCAGGTGAGACATGAGCATTATATTTAACTAACCAACTAACCATCAGATAGTTTCATCTGTTCTGTTTTTTTTTTTATTTTATTTTATTTTTTTAAATTAAATGGAGTTCTACGAATCAAACACAAAAACAATTAATAATTAATATATGTTCTGTTATTCTTACATTGTCTCCTTCTTATATCATTCACTTTTGCTCACATTTACTTACACTGTTTTTTTTCTTCGTTCATTCGCTCTCCATGGCCAAATAATCAAAGCGTCCCTTTTTTAATCTTAATCTTAATTTTTTTTAAATATATTTAAGAGCCATTAACCAGGCCCAGAATTTAAATTTCGTCGAACGATGGTCTCGAAATCGTACCCTTACAAAATTTTGTTTTTCAATTTAACGAATCTGCCAACGACCAACGGTATAACCTTATTGTACTGAAAGTAAACATATTTTATCAAAATTTAAAAAATAGCTTTTCTAGATTTTGTTATTTGGGAGGCGGGAATGGGTACCGCCGCCCCAGGAACCTTTATTGGATAACCAACACCTCTGCCATAGGTCACCCCAAGTGGTTCGCTACGTTTGGTGATTTAGCAGGGGTGCCCGGGTTCATGGGGTAAGGTTTGTCTAGGTCTTGGAAGTGGACGACCAGGACACACTGAACCCCAGTTTCCTACTACCCCTTAGACCCTTTTCCTTCCCAGAACTCTCCCCCCTTCCTTTCCCTAAAAAAAACCACCACACAGCATCCCCAAAGATGACATAGGCCCTGAGGAAATTATTTTCCTCAGCGCCTCCTGTGTGGAGCTCATATAAAAATAAAAAAAGATAATAGAAGAGTCTTTCGAAATCAATTATTAATTTTTTGTGGAAAAGAGTCAATACGTCTATAATTTGATTTGACATATTTTGAAATGACATATTTACGATTTTGTCTGGTTATTCCCTCTGAATGTAACATTTTTTTCCTGTCTTTTATATTTATATTCATATTCTCATTCTCTATGATCTCCTTTGCTTCTTATTTTCTCATATTATAATGTAACATGCAATTGTTTGGTTTTATAATATATGTATCGTATAATGTTTGCATTTTTTGGTTAGCTGGAAGAAATAGAATGTATCTATAAGCTACACCTTTTGTACCTACTTGTATTTTTGTGCAATAAATGGTTTTGAATAACAGTTTTGAATTGAATTTAACGTCCGTGTCGCATTTTTTTCACAATATTCTGTAACAAATTTGGGTTTATACAGTTTTGTGGATGATTTTACCAGAAGTAAATATATCAACTCATTTTGAAGCCATTGTTATCAAGTTCTTTCCAAAACTCGCCTATTCCATTTCTTAAAGCCTTGCAGGCAAACATCATTCATTCATTCAACATGATTCATTCATTCATTCATTCCACGTTTACCCAAACTGTTACACATAATCAACAATACACCAGTAAATGAACATAAATGTTTAATTTCTAATCTAACCTCCAAATCTTATTGCGCGATCTCTCCCTGGTTTTGAAACAAAAAAAGTCGGCGAAGAAGCTCACCTTACAAAATGACTTAGGCTTCCAGAGACGAACCCAGGGACCCCGCAACGCTTAAATTTCGATTTCCCACATTTTTAACAAGATCTGACATGGTTTTACCATTTGTAAATCTCATTTCTAGAACGTTCAATCTAGCTTAATCCTTCTTCTGTCAGTTTCTTCCCCTCTGCCATTTATTTTTTGTAACGTTTTATGAAAATTGTGTTGGAGACGTTACAAAAATATGAAAGGAAATAAACGACGGTACTTGAATATATAAGCCGCTCGGAATGAGCTCCCGAGGATTCGACACTAGTAAAACGGATCAACGACAAGGAATGGAAAACCAAACTCTTAAAAATCTCCATCGCTCGGGTGATGAAGAGTTATTTATTTATTATTGAAGATTATTAAAATTTGAAACAGAAAATTCAGAAACAGATTCGGTCGCATCTAGGAATTGAACTCATAACCTCAGCCATGTCGGGGTTTTGTTTAGGCCCGGTTTCCGATTCGGCCTTCGAAAAAATTTTGCGTATTTTTCAGATGGTCAAAATATTTCCGCTTTACAATAAAACGCAAATAATTGGAAAATTTCTGAACATATCGCAAATAATTTTTTAACATATTAAAATTTTGTATGCAAACATAAAAGAATTTTAAAAATGGCTATTTACACGTTTTTTCTAACTAAAATTCCTGATAACGAAAATGAATAAAAGCACACACATATTTTATCAGACAAATTTATTATAAACGTTGTTGTCTCTTCACTTTTTTGTCTTTTCGTATAAAAATAATTAATGAAAAATTCTCAAAGTTTCAACTTTTTTTTTCGAATTGCGATTCAAAACTTTGGTTTCATAAAGGTGTACATTTTACTTTTTTGGAGGTTATTTTTAACATTTGACTATAAAGCGTGGTGTTTTTTCTTTCTAATACCGTAGAGAACATGCTTCTCACTTTGATAGTAAAGGATCTATAGCGATTTATATGAGACACGTGTGAGCTGAAACAAATATGGTCTCCCGCCATTCAAGGTGTTAACTAAAATCATACCTCCAAATATTAATATGAAAATATATGAACTATACTGCATTTCGATTCAATTCAATTTGTCGGTAATCTCATGTTTTTATCTGTCGCTCATATGAAATAAATATTAATTAAATAAATTAAATTACTACTTTACGACTTACTCTCACCGTTTGTTTGTGCGTTTAAATCTATACTCATGTATCGATTGTATGCATCCAAATAGGAGAGTCTATTTAGATTTCAATATTTTTCATTCATTTTTAGTTCTTGTTTTATTTTATGTTTTGGTCCTTTAGCTTTGCTACCTCTAATTTACCGCCCTTGTCAGGTAGGGGCATCATTCAGGCTCTGTGTAATGGCGCAGCCTCATCCTTTTAGAGGAAAAGCACGTTAATATTATTTACATGCGCGGCTTCTGACTTCTGATCCCTCGCAAAGGAGGCTGCGTGCTCATTAGGGTGGGTCGCTCTTGTATAAAGATTGAAAAAACTAAAAAAAGTCAGAGAAGATCAAAATTGCGTTTATCTTTTTATTCCAAATAATGTCAGGAATCACTGGTTAAAGTAAGTCAAACGTTAGTTTAACGTCTCTTTACACCCTGTAGGTAGGTAAATTTATAGGAGTTGTCCAACAAAAACATTTAATTGTTCTTTTAGTATTTATTTTTGTTACTCGAACAGATTTTGGTTAACATGGATGATAATTGTATGTAACACAAAAAAATATTTGAAAATTATTAGAAAACTTCTTCTTTTTATTGATAAGTATTGTTCATCCACTCCTCGCGGTTCTACACCGCATAGAAAGCTGCAAATCCTGGCGTGAAAACTAAAAGGGGCTAAAAAAAATTGAGTTTTTTTAAGTCATTAGTGCCATAAATAATTCTGAGACCCCGACGCTTTGTATCCACATTTCCTATTCTACCCTTTTCCCATAAAATTTCCTACCCCGCTCACTTAAAAAGCTCACAATAGCTTTACACAATCAATAACTTTAAAACAATGATATATTTTGATGATGTCCGCAGCTTACTAGAATAGGCGTCACATGTATGGAACCCTCGATACAAATCACATATGTACAATCTGGAACGTGTTCAAAATCGTTTCCTACGACATTTCTTAGATTTCCGTAGCTATCGACCCCACTTAAATCAGAAAGATTCGGCCGCATACTTCAATATATTATCATTGGAAGATCAAAGAAGCTCGGCTGATGTACTCTTTCTAAGAAAATATTCAGGTCAATGATTGGTAAATAAATTGGTAAAATATTCTGATAGATTGTCCGGAATTTCTGCAACGAATCCAACTACGAGTTCCCAGCAAACAAACCAAAACAAACAAAAATTCTGAACATCCCTCGATGCAACATCAATTTTAAGCAAAAATCCTTTATTTATCGTGAATCATAAACTTTCAACATACAATTTAACATTTTTAACTCTGCACCCTCCGCGAATGAGTTTTGCCGAACGAAACTGTACGTGAGGAGTGGGTTTTTTTTTGGTTAATTTTTTAATATTTTTTTTAAATTATCATAGATTTACTAAAAATTATATTAAATTTTGAACTAAAACGTCATCGACGAAATAAGCCAACATCGAAAAAAACATGTCCGTACAAAAAAACTGCTTCCTTCCTCTGACGACCGCTTAATGGCGCAATAAGGATTTTTAAACTAAAACTGTGAAGTTGGTATTGTAGGTATGTCTTCCAAAACTTCAACAAACTACACGCAGATGTCAATAGAAGCCACTTCAAGTCAAATAGTTTCATTGAATATGATGATATTTGAATAATAGCTGCGGACAAAACGTTTCGTCCATACTCTTCTGGGCATTTTTTCGCTTCGCCGAACCGTTTCGCCTATACTCGTGGAGAGGTTAAAGTCACACAGGCGATCTGTCAATACTTTATAACAACTATTATAGATGTTCATCAAATGCTACCACCATTCTGTGAATTTCCTTTTTTGTATGGATAATATTATCCATATAGTATTTCAATGGAAGATGCTCTGAGGAACTAGTGCCATTGATCCCTTCGGCACCGGTGCATAGTCGGGAAACACGCCGATCACGCGCCCAACATTTGTACACGGTTGACATTAGTCACATGAGAACGGGTCGTTTCTGCGACTCGTTCTTGAGTTCAATATCTCGGCTGTGGAACGATTTGCCAGCCTCTGTGTTTCCTCCCTCTTACAACATGGGTCTCTTCAAGACCAATTTTCACTCCTTCCTCTCCTCAAAAACGCCCTCCACACAGCATTTTCATAGATGACATGTGGAGATGATGGATGACATATTTTTTTATTTACATGAACTCCACATTCCTGTGTGGAGTTCATGTAAATAAAAAAATATTAGTATACATACTATATTTCAAATAGACCGACCTATTCGCTCTCTTTTCCCACTTAAACAATTTGTTGTGTAATCTTTCTTATATTATCATCTTACAAATCACTTAATTCAATTTTGTATAATAACACCCAAGCGGAAACCTATAAAATCAATGGTACTATTAATGTAACTTAAGATATTTTGGTTTGTTTTTAGGTTTTCACGGCCAAAAAGTATTTTTGTTATGATTTTTGGGGTGTTATGCCGTGTTTCGCTACCTCCTTCTTTAGCCAACGTTTCGGACAGCGTTACAGTGTTCATCATCAGGGCAGATGAGTACTCAACAAAAATAAGATATTTTGCTTTATTTTAATGTAAACTTTTGATCTCCCAAATAAAATAAAACAAAACAACAATACATTGATTGGAGAAACCTTAGCTCAACTGTATCTGGACAGTTAGGATCAGTTGGGACTCTTGTGCGATAATTACATAAAAATGTATCAAAATTAAACAATATCGGCCCACCCTAATTTACACTGTTCCGGCTTGTAGGCTGCCGGGAAATGTCATTAGCCTTCGAGCGGAACGATCTCTTCTTCTCGAGAAATGGGGAAAGGCAGGCTGAGAAGAATTTTATATTACGCAGGCTTAAAATCGAATTATTGGCTGCTGCAATCGTGAAATCCTAAAAAATTGGTTTGATGATTTTATGAAGACGGGAAAACAAGAATGAATGGAAAATATTTACAATCGTGAAAACAGTGGCGGTCTGCTCCTTAGGTCAGATGGTCTTTGACCGCCCAAACTCTGAGAATCGAAATTTTAATTTGACGACTTCCGTGGTTGATCGGTTATGATCCTCGACTATGAATCCAAAGGTTGCGGGTTCAAATCCCGGCATGCGCATATGATTTTAATTATTTATTCATTCAAAATCAGTTAATATTTAGATGGACTCAATATTGCCCTAGCATAAATCCGCCATTCAGAATCGAAACGTTGCTTGAAATAACTTCAGCAGTTTTTTGGTGATCATATCTGAACAGCCAGGTACTTCCCAATTTTACATTTCCTTACCCATTACCCACAGACTCACAACGTACCCCGATTTGCAGTTGGGGATGACGTAATCCCATTGGCTCCGGTCAGTTGGGAGCTGTTTTTTTATACAGGATGTATCAGCATGTACCCGAAAGTACTGAAACCTAACCTTACCAACGATTCCAGACGATAATTTTTTTGAACTACCCATAAAAACAAACAAACAAAAAAAATTACTGGGTGTATCAGCAATCTCACATTATTCACGCATTCGATCTCATTCCATCAGTGCCATACAGACAGAGCTCAATAACTCGAGGTGACCAATGAAGACGTGTAAAAGATTTTTTTTTGTTTTTTTTTTAATGGTTCCATGATAACTCAACAAGTTAATATTTCAACATTCCATTAAAAAGTCATTTAAAATTAAGAAAAAAAATTTGCACAAATCCTTCATAACCTTACCTAAATTAACCTATTTAACATTCGGAAACTTCGCTGGTTCATTCAACCATGTTATACGTAAATACCTTAATATAATATGTATAATTGTTTGTTTCCCCAATAAACTAAAACTAAAATAAAAATAGTTATTTCTTTCTAATTTTTTTTTAGTATTGTTTCTAATTACTTTTAATGACTTTTCAAAGTACCATTTGAAATAGTCATGACATAATGTCATTTTATGACTTTTTCAAAGTACCAACTGAAAAAACATCATCATATATCATTGTAAATTGGATTAACATTATTCAAAGCCTTACGCATAAATCTTACTCTTAACAAGAAACGAATCATATTAAGGAAGATAAATATTCTGATAAAATCCTTGTACTATTGTGCCGCCCATCATAAAATTTTGCTTTTGTTTTCAAAATACGCTCATTAAACAACATATTATATAATATAATAGTTCCCAATTATGCGTGCAAACTGTACCTTAATTTCTCTAAATAAAACAGCCCTACTAAAAAACCCCGTTAAATTTTTATTCAATTGATAAACGGCCGCGGATGTGAAATATTACTTATAAAAAAATTGTTCATGGAAAGACATATACATGGCTTGCACAGCCTGAGGGGGTAGTTTATACATTATATACGACCGTTTTATTAACGAGTTCTGAACAAATTTTGGAATTTTTCCAAAGTATTTTAAACTAGCTTTTCCCCGCGGCTTCGCTCGCATGGTATTACGGGAAATTACTGTAGCGGTTGAACTTATCAATTATCCCCCCTCCTCCCCACCCCACCCCCTCCCGCATTCCATACATTCATTCCCTCACATTCAGTTTTCAAACATCTCGCCTGCCACCTAAATTTCATTAAGCTATAGCTCAAAGAAAAAAATAGTTATCCAATTTTGTTCATTCGTTCGGAATTTATGCGCTTACAAACATTTCGGATGTTTATTTTTAATTAAATATTTGCAAGTTTGTTAATATAATACAAAATTACACCTTTTATTATTCAGTCTTTATACCTAATCGTTACGAATTATATTTTTAATGTAGAAACTCTATCTGACATTTGTTCCAAAACAGAAGCTTGTCCAAAAAAAACCAAAACATATTCTAATATTTGAATTTCCTGGAGCAGTAGCTGACCAGGGCGCTGAGTACCTACCAGCTTAGAGCCCACAAATATATCAACATGGTTTCCATGGAAACGATTTTTTTCTGACGTTAGCAAAAACTCGCTTTTGTTAGCGACAGAAAACGTTTAACAAATAAAATATATTAATATTTATAATTTCAAAACGCCAGAGCTTACCATCATATACAACATATAGTCAGCGCATATAATTTAGCTTTCTATTGGTGAATGAATTTTTAAAGTTTTTTTATTGGTTAATGCCTGAAAAGGTCATAAACAAACTCGAGCAGTTTCGCATTTATAATATTAGTATGGATGTTCCATATATTTCTTATTTTTGAAGAAGTTTTTAAAACATATGCCGTTATAAAAACTAGATAAAATAACCTTTTAGATTTTAATATTTGAAATATACTTAAGTATTTAAAAATTGACATATTTTAAGCTTCGAACACGGAAAAAAAAAAACTTACCAAAAACATTTTTAATCAAAATGTAGAAAAATTTTAACAATTAAAAAAAACACTTTTATATAATGAATTTGGAAGAAAACTGTCATCTTACTTTTTATCTCGTTCATACAATCAATAATTAACCAATATTCCAAGAGAGTAATCGAAAAATTCTGACTCTTTGAATTATTTTTCGAACAATATAAACGTTGATAACTCGAATTTGGTATATATGTATTTACACAAGCACAAGCTTATTATGTTATTAAATAATATTACTTTTATGGAAGTTTTATTAAACTTAAGTGGATAAAAAATAATTTATTGGAAATAACCTATATTTTTATGTTAACAAAATTAAAGCAACCAGAGAGACATTATGGAAACCACAGAAACTGACAAAAATGTTGCAAATAATAGAAATTATATTCTATTATGCACATGCACACATACATACCCACATACACATACACATACATGCACATATTCATACACACACGTACGTAAACATAAGTATATAAAATCTAATAAGAATTATTGGAAATTGTCGAAAATCCCTTTTCGATAAAATATAAAACTCGATTTTATAACAATCATTTTTACTCATTCACTCATTTCACTTTTACCTTCAACCTTTTAACCTTTCCAATCCACATTCCTAATTTTCCCGGCAAAGCTGCAGCCAGTTCCATGTCACGCTCGACCCAGTTCCGCTTGACATTCAATTTCGGCACTAGTTCAACATGAATGATTCCCTTTATTCGTCAATTCGGCAATTCTGACAATCGCGGGCTATTACCGGGATGCTCCCAGAAAGGATTTTTCCTCGAATCAACTTATTTACGTAGTTTATTTTTCCAAAATGAAATTTCAATGAATGATGATGAGTGTCGAATAAACTACGACAATCTCTACCAACCTCCGTTATTTTTATTTACAAATTAGTACTTACACTAATACAACGTTCTATTCGAGAACACTTACTTTCATGAATACATCCACTGGGGCAATTCACTTTCTAATCAGATATGAAATATTGATACACATCTAAATTGGAAGTCGCAAATTGATAAAATCATCTCGAAATTAAGAAACCTTACATACACATTTTATAGACTAAGGAAGTAATTAATCTTGACAAATTGAGAATGATATACTTTTCCCTGGTACAATCTTCAATAATCTACGGCATTATAGGATGGGGCGATGCGCTTGATGCATTTATTAAGCCTTTACAAGCCTTTACTATTACTACTTTCACATTAAATTAGATCAAAAAAACTGTTTTTAAATCTATTTTAATCTTAAATCTTTCAAGAGCCAAAACAAAACAGAGCTGTCACGTATTATTATTGTTGTAGTGCATTGTAGTGTGTTGTAGTCATTATAATATCTGACTTTTAGTATTACGTGGTGGAATCCGAAAGCTTATCAATTCAAGCAATACCCTTCATTGTTGATTTATAGGATTTGAATGTAGTTTATATTAAGCAATATTCGACCTTCCAATTTCTATGATAGACAGGTAAGCCTCTTGGCTTTTGGTTTTGATCGTGGGTTTTGATCGTGGGTTTTGATCGTGGGTTTTGATCGTGGGTTTTGATCGACGTAAAACTCAGACACCAAGAGCTAACCTAACCCGACAAATAATATTAGATACATTATTCTGCGACAATACCAAGCCGAATGATTATAAATTCGTGTTTATATTAATGTCTCTTAGCGTAAAAAACTTGTGAATAGGAAGATTGAACTTTATGAAACGACTTCACGGTTGTCTTAAGCTATGAGAAATAAGCGTGAAATATCTCTTATCTCTGTAAAATACACAATATAAAGCAAAGAGCAAAAAAAATCATTCTTATCCAAATGAAAAAAATGTCCGTAACTTACGTTTTATTGTATCAGTATATCATACTTATTCGAAGTGAAAAAGGTTTGCGAGTCTCTGGGGAAGAAATTTCTTTAAATTTTACCCGAGGATAAATCATAAAGGATTATTTAAATCTGGTAGCGAACCTTCATTCCCGGAATCGAAATTCATTGTCTTGTCGGATATTTTTTATATTTAAGGTAGAATTTGTACAAGGAAAGGGAGGTTGTGAAGAAGATTAAACAACGTATAAGTTAAACTGCTTAGCTGAATTGAACGAGGAAAATTTACATGAAATATTGTAGATATTTTTTGCTACTCCCGCAAGCAGATTGCCGTAATTAAAAATATATTAAACGAAAATAATGGTCTGTGAAATTTTTCATTTTCATATTGTTCGTCATTTTTGTCTGAAAAAAATGGAGGGCGCTGCGATCGTTTGAAAGGTGGTTCAAAGGAAAAATGTTGCTTCTTAAAAAAAGCACTTTGTCGAAAAAATATTTTTCACGTCAACATCAAACGATGTTAACAAATTGTGACAATTCCTAAATTCATAATTTTGTAAGAAAAATAAATTTTAAAACTTGTTATTTTTACATTTAGCGTTATATGTAATGCATGGTGATTGGACAACTCAGCAAAATTGCACTACATTACTCGTTTGAAAAGTCATTAAAAGGATTAAATAGATTGCGTGTGGCTATTTTTTCATCGCTTTTAATGACTTTTCAAAGAGTTGTTGAAATGCCACGTGTATTTCGTATTTTTTAATTGTACTTATCAGAGAAGCCTTTTGTTAGATGTTCAGTCAAAATTAAAACTGTATTTGGAAGAAGCGCTTTTAAAAACATAATTTATGTAAAAATATCAATTAAGAAAAATTGAGTAACGTCAAGTCAATCTGTCAGATTCGGAAGTCAAACATAACTTCACATTTAATTTAATCTAAAATCGATGTTACTACTCGGTGTTGCCCATAGTACTGTGAAATTTAGTTCTATTTTATTATATTTCTATAATTTAATATTTATGGTCCCTTATGCCGCATATAAGCTTCCATAAATAAACAGGTATTTTGGAAAAGAATCGAAGCTACCGCAAACAGCGTCTAGCGCCGTTAGGATTATGCATTAGGTTCTCTAAACTATTTGAAAATTCAACATGGCGCGGCGGCTATAAATTGTGAAAATTTCATGTCAAAAATACAGATTAATTTTCTTTTATTTATATTCTATTTGAAAGGTTACATTTTTTACTGCTATTTGATGTAGAAGTTTTATTTCACTTCATATTTTAAAAACCTTTCGTATATAAAAGGTTATCAATTGTCAAAAATGGCTAAACAGCAATACTCTTACCGTCAATACAATCAAAACAAAATACATCACATAGTATTACACAAAAAGGTCAACATCTATCAAAGATAGACTTGTTTCTGCATGACTGTGAACAAACTTCACCCAATAGCCAATGCGAACATACAGAAAGGGTAAAACAAACAAAATACCTTACGCTAGACTGACCGCATTACATTCATCACTAATAAAGTAAAACGAGTCATGCACCTAATTAAGTCCATTTAAAACATTTTCCCACTAACAATACTCAGATCCATATATTTTGCACTTTGTCAATCCATTGCCAAATACGGAATACTAGCTCGGGGAAGTGCAACAAACATAGCAATCGACCCAATTCAAAAAGCTATAATTAAACTCATCCTGCAAGTACCATTCTATATAGATTCAAGCGAAATTTACAAAACATTAGAAGTCATGTCCATATTCCCATTCAACCAAAAACCATAATAAAAGTCATAAAACCAAAAACAAATAAAACTCTGAATATACCGATAACACACACTACACAAGGACAAAGACACTTTCAGTATTGCGCAACTAAACTTTTTAATTGTATGCCCATTACTCTGAAACAATTACTAACTACAAATACATCTACAAACATTCACAAAAAACATATCACAGCCTGGATCAAACATCAAGATTTACACTTCATTCAAAACATTGTCACTCCAAATCAAACATAACCAAACAATAAAAAGTATAAAATAAATAAACAGTTTTTCGAGAATTTACCAACTTTACATACACTAATAAGATATTTTTTTCTAAATAATCAATTAACAATAACCATTAAAGTAAAATAAAAATAACTTTCTATTAAAACACGTAAATACTTGTCACACTTAATCATAACCACGTAAACACCTCAGCACAGGTTCTCCTAGTGAGGTGTTCACGAAACATATAATATTATCCACCCACAGTTTCACCTTCTCAAACCTACCTTACACCCAAAATAATAAAAGTTCAAAATATATTAGGTACAAATGTTAATTAGCTAAACACTGTAATATATAGAAAAAATATATTATGGATAGCTCATTAGGTGAATATTCTCTTATAATCTACGCAAGCTGGGCGTGAAACCGAATACGATAATTGTATTTTTTTTAAATAAAGTATGTTATGTCTGTCGAAGTAAAATTGCGATAAGATAAATGTTTTCCATCACTGTCAGCCTTACCAGAAATGGCACCTACAGTCGACAGTTGTGGGCCGCTGGATTTTTAAATTTGTTATTATTTTCAGATATTAGAATGATAAATTACAACTGACATCCAAAGGAAAGTAGCACAACTTTTGTATTGAAAAATATAATTTATTCGTTTTTTACTGAGCCCTCGCATGACTTGAAGAAGTTGGAATTTTATTCGATTAATTCGTTTCATTCGCAATATTGATCCTCATCCAAAACAAAATTTTGCAGGCGATGGTACCTACGTATTTACCTATAAACGACCCTCCATACTTGCAAAAACAGAGAAAACTGGCTTTCTGAACATTCTTTCTGGTGATCGCCATTATTTTGAAGAATATCACAATAAGCAATGTTGGCAATGGGTTACGATAACTAGACTTGTAATTGTTTCATAAAAATATGGCAAGTAAGAAACAGTTTTGTGACAAGGGGGATGGGGGGGTCATCAGCTCTGTGACGTCACATGTAAAAATCTAAATGATGAACACGCAAAAAATTTTTAGATGTAAATTTGCAAAATATGTGACGTCACACTAGGGGGGAAGAGGTCTCACAAATGTGACAATGTGTGACAGGGACGGGGGGGGTCCATAATTCATGAAATTCGAGTGACGTAATTTATGAATAAATAAAATGTTAGTCATATGTGACAAAAATAGGCATTCAAAAGTACGTGCATTTTTTTACAATAACTCCACACGGGAGGCCCTGAAGAAGATAATTTCCCTCAGGGCCTGTGTCGTCTTTAGAGGTGATTGGAGGGTCTTTTAAAGGAAAGGCCGGAGAGGATTCTGGGAAGGAAAAAGGTATGAGGGGTGGGTAGGAATCTGGGGATCAGTGGGTGACTCTCACTGCGGTGCAAGGCAATGGGTTGGGAGAGACCAATTGGAAAGGCGAAATTGTCTCTCTCAACCAGTCTCCCCCGACGCAGCAAGTGAGTAAACGTATCCGCCGTAAAGAACGAAACAAGCCTCAGCTCATAAACCCGGGCACCCATGTTAAGTTACCAAACATAGCGCAACACTTGGGTTGACCTAATGCAGAGGTTTTGGTTATTCGAAAAAAAAGGTACCCATACCCGCCCTCCAAATTGTGAATAAGAACGAAATAAATTATTGAACCGGGCGGTGTTTTGTCGCGTCGAATACTACAATCTACATCACGAGGGTGACTGAGATGACAATATGCTTACTCTCTTACTCTAAGACGAATACGAAATATAAAAAATGTCCTTGCAATCGTTTCTCATTAGCCAGTACATAAATTAGTAATTGATATGGTCTGTAGTGGCAGTTTGTTGTATGCGTGAGGCAAGATTCGCAAATGGTGTCTTTTTTTTCATTTTCCTCTTATCTTAAATAACCTTTAAACATATTGCAAAAGACTTTTTTATATGAAATACCGCACAAGAGTCCCAACTGCTCCCGTCTGGAGCCAGTGAGACTATGGCATCCCCAATTGGGGTATGTTGTGAGGCTGAAGGTAGTGGGGAGGGGAAGGAGATAGGGAAGAGGAAGGTGGGGAAGTACCTGGCTATTCAGATCTGGTCACTAAACACGGCTAAAGTCATTTCAAGCAACGTTTCAATTCTGAATGGTGGTCTTACACCAGGGCGATACTGATAGTATCTTTTACTCTGGAACGTGTCGCAAATATACTATATATTATTTTAAATGAATAAATTGTGAAATAACACAAATTAATCAAATAAAATTTATTTGCGCACGCCGGGTTCGAACCCGCGACCTTCGGATTGTGAGTCGAGAGTCTTGCCTCGGGACCACGGAGGCCGTGAAACTACGAAGTACAATCAATTTTATGTGTCTCGTTGTATTATTTTTTCTCAAAACAAATATTTTAACATGCTGATTCCCCGAGGAAATCATTCGAGTTCAATTTTTACTTCAGGTGCTGTTTACTTGTTCTAAGGCAGAAAACGGGCCATTTGCTTTCCTTTTTTCAGATAATGGCTGTTTTTCATTGGCTACGCGGAACGGGCAAACATCGCTTAAGAAACCCTTAGGAACAAGCCAAAATGAAAAAAAAATCAAGCATATTAAAGCGGGAAGGCGTGTTTTTTCAACATCCCCTTGCGAGGACGAATGAAAATTTTAAAGAATTTTTCAACAAAAGTCGATGAACTTTCACGTAAATATAGACCGCCACGTTTGGATTTAAGAGTGTTCGTTGTTTGACCCTTAGCAATCAAAACTCTTAGAAAATCTGTTTAGTTTGAAGTGACAAGTTAAGAGAAATGAAGGTTTATTGTTTAATTATTTTTTTTTTAATATTATCTCCACACAGTAGGCGATAAGGAAAATAATTTCCCTCCGAGCTTATGTCATCTTCGGGGATGCTTTGTCTTTTTGTAGTGAGGAAAGAGTGAACATGGGTCTTTTTGTCTCCATATTGTATAAAGCATGAAACACAGAGGCCGGCAAATCGTTCCAAAGCCGAGCTATTGAACTCAAGATCGAGTCGTAAAACCAATCCTTTCTCAAGTGAAAAATGTTAACCGTGTACAAATGTTGGGGGCGCGTTTCGGGTCATTCCCGACGGAGCACCGGTGCCGGAGGAATAAATTATGCTATTTCCTTGGAGCATATTCCATTGAAATATCTGTAGAACAAGGCAGCATTCCCACCCGTTGCCTGTGCTCTAAAGATTGCAATACGTTTGTTAAGAGCCATTAACCAGCGGCCGAGAATTGAATTTTTTTCGAACGAAGATCTTGCGATCGTACCTTTGCAACGGTAAAGGGCGGTTCCGATGAGAAAGATTAATTATTCGCCATTCCGGCATTTTAACATAATAACTCAATATCGATTTTATTTCATTCTAAATTTGCCTTGATAAATAGATACCCATATTCAAAAATGCTCAAACTCGTGATGATAAAACAGTTAAAATTATGTACTTTACTAAGTACACAATTACTGTAGCGCTTGCACATATCAATTATCCCCCCCCCCCCCTTCCCCCCCCCTTCCCCCCCCCCCCTCCTACCCCCTCCCGTATTCCATACATTCATTCCCGGTACCTTCAGTTTTCAAACAGCTCGCTTGCCACCTAAAGTTTATAATGCCAGAGCTCACAGGTAGTAAAAAAAAATTATCCATTTTGGTGCAGTCGTTCGGAAAGCGTTGTCGTGAAAGTCGTAACAAACAAACATGCAGTTTCATTTATAATATAGGTTATAGATTATGCGCGAACAAACATTTCGGAAATTCATTTTTATTTATATAGACAGATAGATAGTAACTACGATTTCCCGCAAATGTATCAACATCGTTTTCACGGCAACGATTTGTTTTCTGACGTTAGCAATAACTCGCTTTGGTTAGCAACAGAAAACGTAAAACAAATATAATATATAATAATATTTAAAATTTCACAACGCCAGAGCTTACCATTATATACATTCTATATTACTCGCATATAATGTAGCTTTTTATTGGTGAAATAATTTTTTTAAATCGGATCTTAGGTTTATGCGTGAAAGCGTAACAAAAAACACACGCAGTTTCGCATTTTTAATATTAGTATAGATATAGATATTCATAATTATTTCTTTATATTTTCGACTGATCAAGTAAATATTACGTGCTTATAAATAAATAAAATTATTTTACTTACTCATATTTTTATTTCGATTCCACAAATTTATAAGGCATACGAATAAAATGTATCTGAATCATTGATGAAGGTATTATTAATGCAACGTTATTAATGTGAATATATTATACTGTTAAGATCCCAACAATTATAGAATAATAGTCATTGTCATGCATCAATGGTTATGCCAGTCGGGAGAGCGGTCTTGTTGTTAAATAGAATCACTTCGAATATCGATATGTTCAACATCAATGAAGCACAATTCAAACGGCAAGAGTTTTATTGCTGTTAGTCTAATTCTGTTAATCACATCTAAAATGTGTTCTCTTTTAAAAACGCTTTGAAATTGTAATTTTGTAATGCTTTTAAAATTGAAAAATTGAATTGAATTGAATCAATATTTTAAGACGCAAGTACGTTCCTTTCGAATGTTCCGTGAAGACGTGGTTACGACCTCTGCCTGGTTTTACTTTATTAATCCTGTTTTCATACATTATTAATCTCTTTCCAGATGGTTCGGTTTCCATTGGTTCTATTAGAGGATTATTGTAGTGTTCTGTACAGACCTATTATCTTTATGTAACTACTGTTCTGAATTCTAGAGACAAATGATCATGTTTAAATTTGGAACTTAAACCACATCATGGCGGATGGGGTAAATTCACTAATATGCTTTCAATATAATGTTGTGCTTCCGTCTCATCGATTTTGTTCGTCCTTTTCTCCAACACAACAAATGTTGTCGATTCTGGTCTAATTTGAAACTCAGAACGTGTAGTGGTATTCTCGAGTACCTAATAGTGATGGGCGTAAACGTTAACCGTTTCGTAATAATCGATTTATTATAGTCTAATTGAAATATTTCGCTCTTGGCAGTTATTGATTCAAATTAATTTGAAACGTTCCAATTCTTTAAACAATTACACACTCCTTCTAAATACGTGATTATTAAGATTACGCTTGATTTGGACAGATGGACAGTGTGAACAGAGACTGACCGCCGAATATTTTTCGAGTAAATGGTTGAAATATTTCCTCGAGGCTTAGATTAGTTAACAATAAAGCGGGTCATTAAAAATGTTATTTCTCCATTCTATCAAATTCGATAAAAGGGTGCCAAATGGGGTCAAAACGACGTGTTTAAATTATTTCGAATTTCGATTCTCTTAAAATAATGCCAAAATTTGACGCGAATCAGGATTTTGGTGCTATTTGAATACAATGCATTGAGGGTATTTTTTTTACATTAGCTTCACGCAGGAGGCTCTAAGGAAAATAATTCCACTCAGAGCCTTTGTCATCTTTGGGGATGCTGTGTGGAGGGTCTTTTTAGGGGAAGGAAGGAGAGGAAGTTCTGGGAAGGAAAAAGGTATGAAGTACGGGTAGGAATCTGGGGGTCAGTGTGTTCAGAGTGACGGACGAATGAATCAATCCTTTTCACCGCAGTGCAAGGCAAAGTTCCGGGAAAGTCCTGCTGGAAAGGTCAAATCAAATCTCAACCAATCACTCCCGATCCGACCTGTCACGCTGTTGTTGGGCAGACACATCTGCCGCCAAGATTTAGACAGACCTGACCCCATGAATATGGCAAAGGTGTTGGTTATCCTATAAATGGTTCCTGGGGTGGCGGTACCTACACCTGCCTCCCAAATTGTGGATTCAAATAAAATATTCTTTTAAATAATATAATATATATTACCAATGTTGTGTGTTTTATTGAAAAAAAAAACAGTGCACTTCGAAAGGCTTATCAAACTCCTTTTTAAGATTTAAAAGGTGTGGGTTTTTCTCTATTACGTTAAATTTCAATGTCGATACGGATGATAAAGATGATATTACAAAAAAAAATACGAGTGTGCTTTACACCACACAACTGAAGTAAAACTTCTATGAGAAGAAGAAAGAAAGAAAATGTGCGCGCGCACTGCTCTCCCTTGCTCCTACAGTAATACAGATAATAGGCGTGCACTGTGTCTTAGATATACGAAACGTAACTGGCTATGAGAGAAAGAGAGAAAGAAAATGTGTGCTCGCACCTCTCTCTCTTGCCCCTACAGTAATATACGAAACGTAAAACGTATGTAAAAGCCTCCAAAAAGAGCGTTAATAAATAAATAAATAAAGTAACTCTCTCTCTTTTAATATTCACTAACTTATATCTCCCTCTCAACTTCCGTTCGCCTCGCCCGACATTTTTCGTAACGCTCTCGTCACGCATTCACCAGCTTACTCCCCAAGTCAAGCGTGCGTAAAGAAGTTTTACTTCAAAAATTATGATACAAATGGTAAATACCATAATGGTAGTGACCAACCTTAAAGTACACCGTAATACGAATATTTTTTTCCATAATGTAACTTTATATACGCAATATGGACATGTTGAAATGAAATGATGATATTTCTCATTTTTATTTCTTGTTATTTTTTGTTGTGATACACAAAATAATTGTATGTTATTTTTAAGTTTAAAAACTACTATTATGTAATGATATTATTTTTCTTACTTTTGTACTCTATTATATGTTTATTTATAAAAGGCAGTATAGCCGTTTATGTATTTAAAATAAAATAAAAATAAAGAAAAAGAAAAATCGAAAAAGATGCAAGGCTGATACGCTCAACATTAACAATATTAAGAAAAGACCGCTTAAGTAGTTTTAACGTGATAGTTTAGAATGGGAAGAATTCGGGCACTTTTTTTTAACATGAGTTCCACACAGGAAGCCTTGAGGAAAATTATTTCCGTCAGGGCCTATGTCATCTTTGGGGATGCTGTGTGGAGGGTTTTTCTTAAGGAAAAGGAGGAGAGAAGAGTTCTGAGAAGGAAAAGGGTTTAAGGGGTGGGTAGGAATCTGAGGTTCAGTGTGTCCTGGTCATTCGCTTCCAAGACCTAGACAAACCTCACCCCATGAACCTGGGCAACCTCGCTAAATCCAATAATAATAACGGAATAATCAAGCGCAGCAAATAAGAGTCGGAAAAGCAGATTAGTATGTATGAAACAAGTACCTACGGATTGCCTATATGGAGTTGTTGTTATACAACATTTAAAAAAAAGGAAAAATTCTGAATTTTTAACTTTCGAAACTTCAAACGATAATTTCAGTATTTCTCGGAACCGAATATTTCGAATGTGCCCGTCACTAGTCTTTTCCGATCGGTTAATCCTTTGTAGGGATAATATATTGGGGATGGATGGGATAAACAAGAACAAAGTTTTAATCCTGATTTACAACTACCCTTATCATACAATGGGTTGATGAATTAGTAAAATAAAGCATATTATACGATATTAAATGTTCATTAACCCTTAGTGTGCCAGCTAAAATTCCGAACAACCCGCCAAGCGAGATTTACAATATTTTTGTAATACTATATTTTCGTTAATTTTACCGTCATACCAGATAATGTGTTTCTTAAGCCGCCGCGACCCGAATTTCTACCGATTTCTTACATATCTCCCTTAAACATTTGAAGTTTTTAAGCTCCATAACTCTATCATTTTTACCGCTCTGAATTTATGTTTTCATATTTTACTTCACATAGCTTCATTTTAATACTTTATACTTTGCTATCTATATTATTTTAATACTTTATACTTTGCTATCTATATTATTTTAATACTTTATACTTTGCTATCTATATTATTTTAATATTTTATACTTTGCTATCTATATTATTTTAATACTTTATACTTTGCTATCTATATTATTTTAATACTTTATACTTTGCTATCTATATTATTTTAATACTTTATACTTTGCTATCTATATTATTTTAATACTTTATACTTTGCTATCTATATTATTTTAATACTTTATACTTTTCTATCTATATTATTTTAATACTTTATACTTTGCTATCTATATTATTTTAATACTTTATACTTTGCTATCTATATTATTTTAATACTTTATACTTTGCTATCTATATTATTTTAATACTTTATACTTTGCTATCTATATTATTTTAATACTTTATACTTTGCTATCTATATTATTTTATATATTGTTTATTTTTTTCGACTTATCGTCTTTATCATTGCATAGAATTCTGCAAAGAACTGTGAGACTTATCATTATTATGTTATTATTATTTTTTTTTTTGGTTACTTTTCCTCTTTTTTTTCTTTTCTTTTTTAAGTTCTATAATTTGCAATTGTGCGTCGTTATTATGGCTGAACTGAACTGAACTGTAATCGTTCTGTATTGTCTACTTCCCCACTTGGGGGTGAGCTAGACCCCGTCCCTGCATAGTCAGGCGCCGAACATCCCTGGAACGGAGCTCTCTCAGATCATCTGCGCCTCCCCCAGCAACATGTGTGAGCATGAGGTTTGGCCGGGCGACCTCGGCGACCTTCCGCCCTGCCTCCGGCAACTCGACGCTTCAGTCCTTAGGGTCTTTGGGCATTTCGCCCCTATTTCCCAGTTACTTTCTTCAAGGCACAACCGAGGAACTGGCTAAGGGGCGCGGCAGCCCTGTCTCGTTAAGGTTTGACCGACCGCCACAAACATTCTTGCTGGTACTGCCAGAAGACGAGAGAGGGAACCCTTTCAGACTGCAGAGCCATTTATTTGTATCTAAAACATGTTTGTATCTTCCCTTTCTTGCAGGTGCTTGCAGCATACGCAAGATACAATCCCCCGCGAGCGTCCTTCATCTTGTTTTTTATCATCTTTCCATGCCTTTATATATGTTTTACTAACACCATTGTATCAAGTTTATCATGTAAGCACTTGCATACTGCTTACTAACACTGTATGCAGGGACATTGGAGGTCTAGATTCGTTCAAAACTAAATGTAGCTTCATTCTTTCGAAAAAAATTAGAGTCCTTGCGAGAGCCTTGAAGGAGTAACCATCAGTTACTTACACCAAGGCGGGTAAGTAGTGGATAACCTCCAATGCCGTACTCTCTCGGAACATCGCCTTGCACCGCACTGGTAGAGATGGATTCAAATTCTGTCACTCCTGGACATACTGACCCGCAGATTCCTACCCACCCCTACCTCTTTTCTCTCCAGAACTTCCCCTCCTTCTTTTCCTAAAAAGACCCTCCAAAGACCCTCCTTCCCTTCCTAAAAATACCTTCCAAAGATGACTTAATGTCCAAAGATGTAAAGGGATTCCCCTAAGGGTAATGATTTTTCTAGGGGCCTCCCGTGTGGAGCTAATGAAAAAAAAATTTTTTTGTAATAGGAATATATAATATAAAGTCTTAACTTGTCCCGTCTGGAGCCAGTGAGACTATGGCATCCATAATTGGAGTACCTATGTTATGAGGCTGAAGGTAATGGAGAGGGGAATGATTTGGGGAAGAGGAAGGTGGGAAAATATCTGGCTATGCATATCTGGTCGCCAAACACAGCTAAAGCCCTTTCAAGCAACGTTGCACTTCTGAATGGCGATCTTCGATCAAGGAGATACTGAGAGTATCTTCCACTCTGAACCATGTCGCAAATGGTTCCATGCCAACTCAGAATCAACTCAACTCAACACCTCTTTGAAAATTCAGTAAAAGCGATGAAAAAAAATATTTAAAAAATAGCCAATAACCCTACCTAACGTAATCTACTTAATCAATTTTTTTTTAAAAATATTTTTTACATTGCATTTAAATTTTTCAAAGGAAATTCTCAGTTGACCGGACAACTCTGAGTTGTCCGGTCACCGTCGCAAATATATAATATATAATTTTTTGTTCATTATTTATGAATTAACACAAATCAATCGATTAAAATTTATTTGGCCACGCCGAGATTTGAACCCGCGATCTTCGGAATGCTAGTCAAAAGCCTTACCCCTTGACCATGGAGACTGCGGAATACATATTCATTTATGGAAAAATGTCAATTTCATTTCATGCATTTATTGGAATTTATTTTCCTGTTTTTTCCTTTATTCGATTTTCAGCCTCAATGGACAACACGTTTTGAATATATGCATACACAAAGCGATCGAAAAGTAAATACATACATCAACTGATGTATTTATATTCAACATGCCAAAAAAGGTAAACATAAACAGAACGGCTTAGACTTTTTCTCTGATTTGTCTCATCCGGGGTACAGTTAAACTTATTTCCACAAATTCTGAGATTTCCTGAGTTAACTGAAGCCACCCTGAAAATTTACATACCTTTAAGCAGCGGTATTCCGAATTTCCACCGTTTTATTAAATATTTCTTTTGAACAGAGATTTTCTATAAATTCAATAAATTTTTTAAACCTCAGAATAATGAGAGACCCTGCCCCAATAACACTAAGGACGGGTTGTTTCAAAAAATTTGATGAATTCATCAAATATTTTAAGTTAATTTTCACGTTTTGTGTAAGTTCTATTATGAAATTTAGGTGGCACGCGAGCTTTTTGAAGACTGAATGTACCGAGAATGAATTTATGGAATGCGGGGGGGGGGATAATTGGTAAATGCAAGCGCTACAGTAATTTGCCCCTAAAACCATGCGAGCGAAGCCGCGGGTAAAAAAGCTAGTAAGTTTATAAAAATGCAATTTAAAACAATTTACAGCACATTAATTCATACCAGAACTTGAAACTGCCTGCCTTTAGTCATGAATCAATGCATTCCACTGCATAAAAGGTAGACACCTTCTGATTTCGTTTTCCATGAAAATTCAGAATGATGAAAATCGCATCTCGGTAAAGAGCTCTTCTTCTGAAGGAGGCTTTAAAAAATAATCCTCCAGCGGAGAGGATTGACACGGGACGTAATGTCTCACGGCGCCTACGTCACCCGCTGAGGGTCTGAGGTGCCAAAGGCTGGAAAGGGCGCCAGTAAAGCCTCCGCCGGAAATATAAACAACTGGGCCATTGAAAGGGCATTGACACTACCTACCTCATATCTATGTCGCGTCAATTGATTCTTAAGCTTTCCGAGATGAATTTTTTCTAGTTATAACTGATTGTGTTCCTGTCACAATTGTATTTTCGCAAACTGGGGAAAACGTTAATGGAATCATTAAAGATTATTTTTCAGTTCCCGATCATCGTTTTAAAAATCGGTTCCGCGACATTACATCCTGCGACAATATCCCCGACAAAATATCCTACGGACAAAACAGCCCCCAACAAAATAGCTACTAAAACCCAACCTAACAAAAAATAGGACGAAAATACAACAAACATCCTGTAAAGACAATAAATTATTATCTGTATTATTTTTGTCCCATTTTACTATTTATGAACAATAATTTATTGTTCTTTTTTTTTTTAGTTATTTGTTTTCTGGATGTTATGCCGTGTTGCGCTACCTCCTTCTATAGCCAACGTTTCGGACATCGTTACAGTGTCCGTCATCAGGGCAGATGTGTAATTGTGATAATTGCAATAATTTATTGTCTTTACAGAATGTCTGTATTATTTTTGTCCCATTTTTTGTTAGATTAGGTAAGTTAGGTTAGGTTAGGTTAGGTCAGGTTATGCTAGGTTAGGTTAGGTTAAGTTTAGGTAGATGTTTTGTTGGTAGATGTTTTGTCCGTAGGATATTTTGTCGGAGGATATTTTGACGGGGATATTTTGTCGCAGGATGAAAACGCATTGCCCTAAAAATCATTTACTAACTCAGTGCCGGCAACCCGGGCCTTTATTTTATTGAAATATTAAAAAAAAACTATAGAATTTGCTTAACCTTTAGAAACTTTTTATTTTAAAAAATGTTCTTTTACTTCTGCTTTATATAATTTACTAGCTTTTCCCCGCGGCTTCGTTCACATGGTATTAGGGGAAATTACTGTAGCGCCTGCACTCATCAATTATCCCCCTCCCCCCACCCCCTCCCGCATTCCATACATTCATTCCCTTACATTCAGTTTTCAAACATCTCGCCTGCCACCTAAATTTCATAAAGCTCAAAGAAAAAAAGGATCATCCAATTTTGTTCATTCGTTCGGAATTTATGCGCTTACAAACATTTCAAATGTTTATTTTTATTTAAATATTTGGAAGTTTGTAAATATAATAAAAAATCACACTATTTATTATTCAGTCTTTTAATCGTTACGAATTATATTTTTAATGTAGGAACTCTCATCTGACATTTATTCCAAAACATAAGCTTGTCCAAAAAAAACAAAACAAATTCTTATATTTGAATTTTCTGGAGCAGCAACCGACCAGTAGGTAGAGGGCTGAGTAACTACCAGCATAGAGCCCACAAATATAACAACATCGTTTCCATAGAAACGATTTTTTTTCTGACGTTAGCCAAAACTAGCGACAGAAAACGTTTAACAAATATAATATATTAATATTTATAATTTCATAACGCCAGAGCTTACCATCATATACAGCCTATAGTCGTCGCATATAATTATGCTTTCTATTGGTGAAAGAATTTTTCAAATCGTTTTATAGTTTTACGCGTGAAAGCGTCATAAACAAACTCGAGCAGTTTCGCATTTATAATATTAGTATGGATATTTATGCTTAATGATATTATATTTAAAACTGCTTAAAATTGACATTTTGTGATGTTTTCAAAATAATATAAACTAAATATAATTGAATCTGAAATTCAGCATCCCTTAATTAACAAGTTTTAAGTTTCTTTAGCAGTCACGTCGTAAATAAAATTAAACTACGTAATTACGAACTAAAAGCTTATCGTGTTACCTATAGTTGGACTTGTTAACCGGGTGGTGCTGAGACCAACCGCTGGGCCTAACTTTTCATTTGACCTTTTTATTGAAAAACTTTTGCCATTACGTAGTAAAGAACACGGTAGTGCTGGCGATGGTAGGCGCCACTAGGCACTAGGCGGTCCCTTCACAAATGATCGGTAATCTTCCATTTATATACAGATATAAGAAGGCTATAATAACAAACCACAATAAAAATAATCAATGTTATTCTTTTTTTATTTTCATAAAGGGCGTCATGCCGTGTTGCGCTACCTCCTTTTTTAGCCAACGTTTCGGACAGCGTTACAGTGTTCATCATCAGTGCAGATGTGTCCTGATGATGGACACTGCAACGCTGTTCGAAAGGTTGGCTAAAGAAAAAGACGGCGCAACACGGCATAACACCCCAAAAATAAATAACGATAAACGTATTCTTCAGCATGGGTGATAATTTAAATGGCGTATTTTACTTCATAATTACTGATCCACGAAATTCAATGTTTGTAAAAACCCATAAAATATATTTAACATATATATGTAAAAATCAAAATATGTCCGGGGATTAGTGATTAGTGTTTTGCTATATTAAGCTTGGGAAATGTTTGAAACTTTCAAAATACATTCTTAAAACCCCTGCAAAATTTTTGGATTATTTCAACCACGTGAAAAGTTTTTCAATCATAAAAAAAAATATTTCGAAACTGTCAAAAATTTGAGAATGACATTTTGCAAGACAATGATTGTCAAATCAGATTTCAATTTTCAAAACTCTGTAAATTAATGAATTATTTTGAATTTTATTTCCATAATAATTTGAATCGAATCAAAAATTACAGATATTTTAAATATGTAAAGTACCAAATTTGATTATTGTTTTTATAATATTTGATTGCTCTTATATAATATAAAAAATGAATATTTGTAATTCGAGAAAAATGAAAATTTGAATTAAAAAAAAAATTGCAATAGGTGGCACGCGAGCTGTTTGAAAAGTGAATGTACTGGGAATGAATACATGCAAAGCGGAAGGAGAAGCGGGAGAGGGGAGAAATTGAAATCTTTAATGACCTGCATTTTATCAGTAAAATCATAAATAAATAAAGTAGCATATATCTGTACCAGAAATTTGCTTCAACTGTACTTTAAAAATGGATTTATTAAATTTGGTTGTGTATTTTGGCCGTAATTCCAAAATTAAGTTTTGTTTTGTTCCTCTAAGATAAGTGAACAAAATTATAATGTACTTTAATGTAATATTCAATTTGGGAGGCGGGAATTAGTACCGCCATCCTGGGAACCTTTATTGGATAACCAACACCTCTGCCACAGGTCACCACAAGTGGTTCGCTACGTTTGGTGATTTAGCAGGGGTTCCCGGGTTCATGGGGTGAGGTTTGTCTAGGTCTTGGAAGCGGATGACCAGGACCCACTGAACCACAGATTCCTACCCACCTCTTAAACCCTTTTCCTTCCCAGAACTCTCCTCTCCTTCCTTTCCTTAAAAACCCCTCCACACAGCATCCCCAAAGATGACACAGGCCCTGAGGGAGATTATTTTCCTCAGGGCCTCCTGTGTGAAGCTCATGAAAAAAAAAAATACTGAACTCTTTCTTTGATTTGAAGCGACATCTTTGGGTCATATTTACGACATTAAAGACCTACCTTATGTCCTATGCATCAATGGTCTTATTGCAAGACAGTTTCCATAAAATTATTTTTCCAAAGGAGATTATAATTTTTTTGTGCCTTTTGGCTTAAATAATTCCAATGGATTTAGAATTTAATGGGAGTTTTTACTTTTTCCTTTGTAATGTATGTCTTCCTCCGGTTCCATTATTGAAAAATTCCTCGTGAAAGAATTAATTCATTGCGTTCGTTTGACAAAATAAATAAATTCGTTCCCTTCTTCACATTGAAAAGAAATTCAAATGAAACTGATAAAAGTAAGAATTAGATTAAATTATTGAAAGTCTCATGGATCATCAAACAAATTACTCCCTAGGAATTCTTAAAGGAAGTTTGTGGAATTTGTTTACACATTTTAACGTTTCATGTACGTGAATTTGGAATGGGAGAAATAAAATGTTTATAATCCGTATCGCTTACATTGCCATGAATATTTTATGTTTGTTTATGAGTAGTCGGTTTTGTATAAAGTATCTCTATATATATATATATATATAAAGGAGCCATGTTTTTCTGAAACTATTAGGTAATTCACAATTGGTTGATGGTACTTGGTAACAATCAGAATATTTTATGCACGTTATACTCCAAGGTTCGCTCTCAAGGAAAGAGCACGTGTTAAATGAAATAAATAAAAAAAAACAATAATTGAAGTATGTGAAAAAATATTTTTTGTATATATATATATATATATATATGTATTACTGCTATAAAACAAACAAAAATTAATAAAACGTGTTAACTACTTCTTGAAACAAAAAATTATCAATAATCAACACTTACATTATAAAGGAAGCATGTAGAATACAACCTTCTTATTACACGTGTTAAATGAAATTAAAAAAAAAAAAAACATTTATTGAAGTATGTGAACATACTAATGTGAACATACAATATGTGAACATACATTCACAACACAATCACGCCGGATCGGCCGACGAATTCTGCTGATGATGGCGGGCGACACACGAACCAGGAACTCACCTGAAGTCAGCCGAATGACGCGCAATAATTCACGAACGCAGAACATTCGACAGATTTGCTGCTGAAACCGAAATTGATGCCGAAACTAGATTTTTTTGCCGAAACAGAAACCGAAACCGAACTTTCGGTCAGTCAGTAATAAAATCATAATAGGCTAGGTTAGGTACGTTTAGGTCAAGTGATTTTAGGTGTTCTTTTCAAGGTTCGAGGGATATCACAGAAATTTGTTAAATGTATTGCCGATATACATCGTCACCTCAGTTGGACAAGGTTCGAACCGACATTTTTCAAAAATGTCCTTTGAATGCAAAATATTTCTTTTGCTCATTTCTATAACGAAAATATTTGTCTAAGCCAGTGTGTTGTAGATACTTGTAAGACAAAGTTTTATAACATCACGTTTTTTAAGCCACTGTTTATATGACAAGTTTCTAATTCCGCTTTAACCTTTTGCAAACACAATTTTGTTTGTATCTGACATTTGATTGTACCTGACATTTTTGTTTGTATCTGACAGTTGAAGCGCAGTGTAGTTCGTTACTTTATCATAGAGTTTAGAATAGGGTTCTTATTTCGTCTTACCGTTTATTTCTCTTTCATTTAGAATAGAGTTTAGAATAGGGTTCTTATTTCGTCTTACCATTTATTTTTCTTTCAGTTAGATTAGAGTTTAGAATAGGGTTCTTATTTCGTCTTACCGTTTATTTCTCTTTCATTTAGAAAAGAGTTTAGAATAGAGTTCTTTATTCGTCTTACCGTTTATTTCTCTTTCATTTAGAATAGAGTTTCGAAAAGTGTTCTTATTTCGTCTTACCATGTTTGCCAATACAAATTATCATAATCTATTTAGCATTTTCCGATTTTAAGGTTCAATTTTATGTAAAGTATTTTGTTAAACATATTTTAAAGGAAAATATTTAATTAGAATGTGGCCCCATCTTGGTGTGGTAAAAGGGAAATATGGTTAGAACTTTATGCAATGAATTATTATGCCCTAGCTAGTTCTGCGTAGCATGTGATTCTGTCTGTACGCTTAGATTTGTTCTAAAATGAAAAGTATACGTCATATTTAAATATCTTCCTTTGAAATATGTTAAACTCAAGTACTTTACACAAAGTGAAAATCGATATCGGTAAATAGATAATGAGGAATCGTCTTAACAAAATTTTAACTTGGCGCTTTTCGGACAGCAAATGACGTCTATATTTTTCAATCCAATCAGGAATCGCGGGTTAAATTATTTCGGGTGTGCGCTGATGCACTCTGTTATTTTTTTAGCGACAATGCAAAGTATTGTACGTACACAATAAAATTGATAGTAATTGTATTTCTAAGTCCTCCTCGGTAGGGGAGTACTAAAGCAGACTAAAGGTACTTTAATTCTAGTTTGTTTTTTTTTTCTTTTTACGCCGTTTTTAGTGTTTTTTCGTTGACCTCTTTCAGTCAGATTTTTATTCTTAATTTTTTCTCATTAAATTTTTTTATTGTTTTGTCTGGGGGAAGGATGTCGTAAAGTTTTGTTGCAAAATCAATGTAATCTCTTTGCCCAAATGAGGTTTCATAACTTGGAACCTTTTTTATGTCAATTTTTTTCTATCTAGTATGATGGATGCACGGTTTGGCAAAGGATTCAGTAGTTTTGAACAGTTTCAATTATATCTTTTTGACATATATTCGTTGCGCATTTGGTAATGGTAAGCCTGCGATTGTTCTAATGACTTCCTTCAGTGTGATATTTCTAATTCCTTTTAGAATTGTATTCAGGTTATGCCTGTACTTATGTATAGCAGATCCCCATCCTATAATACCATATTCGATCCGAAAATGACATAATGCATCGTAGAATTTTTTCATAACCTATTTAATTACTATAATTGAAATTAAAACACTTTCGCACTTTGTTCCACTATTTATTTACCATATTTCTTAGGTTTTTAAAGAAATCTATTAATTTTTTGTGAGTTGTTCGGTAATATTTTTGTTGTGCAGGTTGCATCTAAGATTTTCTTCTATTACTATTCCAAGATATTTTATGTTAGATCTTGGCGGCAAATGCGTCTGCCCACCAACTGCGTGGCAAGCCGGATCGGGAGAGACTGGTTGAGGGAGATCTTTTGACCTCCTCTGCAGGAGTCTCTCGAAACATTGCCTTGCACTGCAGTGGTGGTGATAGATTCATACGTCCGTCACTCTTGGACACATTAACCCCAGAATCCTACCTACCCCATGTACCTTTTTTCCTTCCCAGAACTTCTTCCCCTTACATTTCCTAAAAAGACCCTCCTCACAGCATTCCCAAAAATGGCCCTGAGGAGACAGAGGCCCTGAGGAGAATTATTTTCCTCGAGGCCTCGAAAATTATATTTTCGCACCTGTTTTTTTTTTGTTTATCATAGCTTTTTTTTCTTCATACGTCATACGTATGTCTAGTAATGTTACATTGATGTGTAACCAAGCTTATATGTTCTGTTTCATCGTGGAACCGTTTTTAACAAAATGCGACGGTCTGAGGAGGAAGTAATTTACAAGAGAAACGCCTCTATACATAGTTTTAAACCACTGCGAATTAGACAGGTAAATCATTTTGCTTGCCTCAGTAAGCCTATGGTTTAAGGCTCATCATTTCGATTTAAGGTTACGTCTAGGATGGCTATTGGGAGTACGGGGTTACGCCGTTAATGCAACGACATTGATTGCACTAGGAAAGATGATGAAAAAAAAGTAACAACATTATTTCGAGTAAAAATTGTAAAACAAATTTTAGCCTGCGGCTATTTTTAATGTTTTTTTTCCAACTAAAAACATTTAAAAAACCAATAGATTTTGGACAGTTAAGGTCGGGGGTTGGTTTCTCGGCTGAGTGAGCGAAAATTGGAAAAAAATTGTTGTACCAAAAAGCAGAAAGTACAAAGGGTATAGTTTATAGGTAGGTCACATCCTATTTCTTACAGCTAATCCCATTTACAAGAAGCAGAGTACATATAACAATATCACGTTACATAAATCTACCTACCGAAGAGATAGAAGAATAGATAGTGAGGTGTTGGGCGGTTTCTCGACTGGTGATCAGTGACGACTCGTGAAAGAATATTTATTTAAATTGAAATAACACAATAATTTCGTTTGTAACCACGATTTATTTAATTTTCCACTACCGACCGGTTTCACTTTACATAAGCATCTTCGGGGTATAAAAATTAAACTGAAGTTTAAAAATTAAAGCGAAACCGATCGGTAGTGGAAAATTAAATAAATCATAAATCGTGGTTACAAACGAAATTATTGTGTTATTTCAATTTATAATATTATGTCAAACCACAAAGTTACTGCTTTCTACCAAAAAATAATTTTTATTTTTTCTATTTTGAAGAAAAAACAAATTTAAAAAATAAAGTTATCAAAAAGTCACCGGAGACTAAAATTTAAAATACAATTTTTACTTGGAATGTGAGTGAGTGAGTGATTTCTTACTAAGAGTCCATTCTTGAAAATTCTGTGACAATGCATTCATTAAGGTTTTTTTTTGTTTTAGGCAATTCACCCTGGAGAGAGTGCTTTGTGATTCATTAAGGTAATAGTAATACTAATGAATGGTGGTATTTTCGTGGGGGGAATTAACTTCAAAAGGTGGGGTATTGTACCCACCACAATGGACGCCATAACGGATCATTAACTAATTAGATCATAAATTTGGAAATTGCAAATGATCCATTGTATTCCATTTCTAGTGATATGCCACAAAAATTGTTCCTTAGCAAAACAGAATATTTAAACCCGTAGGCTAATTTATTCGGTTTTCGGAAGGGTTTTCATAAATATTGTTGTCTCCCTTACTATCACGTATAAAAATAAGATCTTAACGGTGTTAGAAAGAGAAAACATCACGCTTTGTATTAAAATCTAAAAATTAACCGCAAAATAATTAAAATGTACCTACACTTTTATAAAACCAGAGTTTCCGACCGCAATTTGAAAAAATTAAGTTAATTTTGAAATTTTTTAATTAATTATTTTTACATGAAACTACAAAGTGACTTGACAGTGATAACGTTTATAATACTTTTGCCTAATAAAAAATGTAGATACGCGTTTTTATTTTTTTTTCGTTATCAGTTCAATTTGGGAGGCGGGAATGGGTACCGCCGCCCCGGGAACCTTTATTGGATAACCAACACCTCTGCCGTAGGTCACCCCAAGTGGTTCGCTACGTTTGGTGATTTAGCAGGGGTGCCCGGGTTCATGGGGTGAGGTTTGTCTAGGTCTTGTAGGCGGATGACCAGGACACACTGAAACCCAGATTCCTACCCACCCCTTAAACCCTTTTCCTTCCCAGAACTCTCCTCCCCTTCCTTTCCTTAGAAAACCCTCCACACAGCATCCCCAAAGATGACATAGGCCCTGAGGAAAATTATTTTCCTCAGGGCCTCCTGTGTGGAGCTCATGTAAAAAAAATAATAATTTTAGTTAATGTGAGCCATTTTTAAATTTCAAATATTATATGTTTATTTTGAATTATAAAATTGGAAAATGTATTTCAAGACCTTTCAAAATAGTTTTAAATTTTTGTACGCGCTCAGAAATATTCCGTTTAAATAAGCTTGACCTGGGGGTTTAAGAAAAGTGACGAAAAAATTATGAAAAAAATCTAAATTAACTAACCTAACCTAACGTATTATTTAAACCATTTTTTTCTCAATTCTGTTTTATCTGGTTACCCCAAAATATACATGTATTTGAGCATGACTTCTTGGCATTATTTAAAATAAAAATTAATTTATATTTCGCAAGATAATACGATTAAATAATTTGGTTAATAATGCAAAATCACACAAAATCATGTGTTTTTGTTTTGAAAATTTGATCGCTTAGAAATGTTATAGATGCTTCAATTAAATAATGCGTGTAGAACATATCTTGGTTCTTAAAAATATCGGTAATTTTTTTTATAAGTTTTTTAATAAGCCTAGAAAAAAATAAAGTAACAGGTCTTTAAAAAAACACTTTAAAGTGCAAACTCTCCTACTTATGAACATCTTTTCGGATATGATTTTATTGCTTATTGTAGCAAATTTAGTTTCTTTTATGATAATCTCAAAAAAATTGATATTTACGCCCGATATTCACAAAATAAAATAAAATATGCATATTTGCGTTGTTATTTCATAATACGGCTGGCAGCCGACGAATTAGGATTTTCAAAGTGACCCTTATGTCGTTCACCGAAGGACTACGGGCTTGCCACACCCTACTTTTTTTCAGAAACGCCCTGGCCGGAGCAGGGAACAGACGTGTTTCTCCACGTCGCTCGGTTCCGTGAAATCAATTTTAAATTTCCTTGTTATTACAATCAACAATGTGTAAAAAAGGAGTTAATGTTTTTTTTAGGCCTTTACGAAATCAACCTGTAAAAAAAAATTCTCAAATAACTTTTTCAACCATTCCAAAAGCTTTTTCTCAAATATTTTTTAACTCCTCCTACAAAGGGCGTGAATTCCGATTTCGATTTTTCCCTGGACCATTGGATCCCCTTAAGTCTATTGTTATAATTCGTTTTAAGCAAGCCCTAAGGAGGTGAGCATCGCTCACGCAAGATGTCGGTTTTTTATAAACAGTAAACGTGGTTAAAATAAAGAAATCTATCAATTTTGAATTAACCCGGCGAGAGTGTGGCAGGGTATGTCATACCCGCCATGTTACCCTTTTGCGCGTATTTTTTGTTTGTGACCTTCAAACTTGTTGTTGCTTTGAGTAGCTGGAGTTAAATGGGTGCGGGAGGGGATAGTGGCATGATCGCAGTGCCCCAGCAGCCTGTGCTCGAGTTATACGCTTGCAAACAGCGTTCGGGTATGTGATACCCTGCCAAATAGCTGGTATATATATTTCATGACAAAAACTAACATTACTTTTCAGCTATTTTAACTTAATTTCTTTGCTGCGTTGTTGATTTTAATAGAAAATGGACGTTGACAGTGAAAAACCCCAATTTCCGTCAATGCTGGAAGAAGTATTAGAAAATTCTTCCGATGAAGCGAGCTCATTAGAAGTATTTTCTAAGTAAAAACTGCCCTGATTTGAACTTCGGTTCCTAAGATGTTTCTTATAATTGTTGTTATGTTTTTTAGTTTATATAGTTACATGTTTCATATTCTATCGTATCTTTAAGTTTTTTTTTTTTCATAAAACTTGTTTTCTTTAGTTCTTTTATAGTTTTTTTTAGAGTGAGAATTTTTTTTTGAAAATTCATAGTGACTTGTTTCCATTTAAGTAAAATATAAAAATTGTTAAAATGGCGCAAATGTTCCAAAACATTATAATATAGTCTTGCTATAATAAAAAATAGTTATTATAATGCTTTTTCTTTAGAATTGAGTTTTACAGTCAAATTTGTAAACGGGTATGTCACACCCTGCCACATACTTCTTGTTACATTTTTTCACCAAACTCTCACCGGGCTAAAATGGTGCCACAAAATAATTTTGCTGTTTTTGAACATTAGGTTTTTATACGAAAAACTATTTATACATATTAAATTTGCGTACGTGCAGGCGCAAAAAACAATTCGTTTTAATATTTTACAGCGTAACTTGCAAAAAGGGTTTTTTCCAAAATTAATTAAAATGCCGCATAACCGCACAGTCATCCTCTTTTCACGCCTAGAAACTAATACCACAATTTTTAGCGTAACGTTTTAACGAGCCTCTTTAAATTTGACTAAAAAACATATTTCCGACAACGTCTAAAATTCCACGTTGCGGATAAAAACGTGACCTCATTGATACGCGTGACCTATTTAAAACTCGCTAAAGTAATACTCATTTCCACCACTATGGGTGCACATTGACACACTTTTTCAACAATTTTTGTTAAAATTTAAAGAAAGAAAAAAAGTACAGAGAAGAAATTTTATATTACTATTATCTAGTTCCCAAGTATTGTAGTTTATAAGTGAAAACTTTTTTAGCATCGTTGTTATTTGAAACTCGATGAAACGGAAGGGAGCTACACTCAAAAGAGACGAACACATACATCTTTAGGATTTAGTCTGCGAGAAAATTGCTTGGATTAAATAAAATATTTATTTAATCCAAGGGTACTCGGTTCCAATCCTTATTCCAAGATTATTCAGAAAGGTTGTCAAAATAATGAAAAGTCACATACTCACAGAACTTTTATTACATATTTTTTTAATGGAGTTCTACGAATTAAATACTATAAAAACATATCTAGAAAAATTAATGGAGATAAGTTTCATGTACCAATTTTATTATTCTTCTGTTTATGAGCATTTACTCGTTTAATTCAATCGTATAATTTGAATATTTATAAAGAACGCAATTTTCAATATTATGTTTTTCTTATATTTCACATCTCTTTCATTCTCTCACATTTTAGTTTTCTTTGTTCGTATTGGTTTTTGTCAGTTCATACTCGTCCATGAAATACGTGTTCGTATGCAGTACCGATGAAAACTCATGATGATCCGGGTTTAGTCCGATAAGTCTCGTCAAGTTGTAATGGCACGAAACTCAATAATATGAAACTTGCAGTCCCACGAAGAATAACTTATTTTTTCTTTTTTTAAATACTGGAATAACTCAATGAGCAAAACTTTGAAATCTTATATTTAATCATTGAAGACAATATTAACGACTTTCAAACTTTTTCTGTTTTCGTTTGAGTCTTTAATATTGTCTTCAATGTTTAAATATATATCTTCTTCTTGAGTCTGTGTAAACATACGAATGTATCTTTAATAAATCCGTTGTTGGTTTTTTTTCAAGAAAATTTTCCTTTTTAATACCAAATCATCAATTAAATCGTCATCATCTCAACCTGCCAATTCTTAAATTTAAAAAGCCTTTTCTAAAATTCAAATTTGTTTTATCGCTTCTTGAAATACAAATATTCTTGCAATGCTGATGACTTTATTTTTGCTGCTTTTGGTTTTAACAAGACAATAATTTTCTAAACTTCCTTTGACATAATTTTTCATTAAAAGCCCGTTTTTCAACCAGTAAAATGACGAACTTTTCATTATTGAAATAATTTATTTTAGTTCCCAGTCGATATTCCTGCGAATCGCTAGTTCGTTTTCGTTCGAGTTCACTGTTTTGGGACAGAAGTTGAATTTGATCCCATTGTCAACCAACACCATCATCGGTTTTATCATCTGCATAATACACCAGTCCGTCGTCCCATATCTTTGAAGATGATTTGCTCTCCGACTGAAGTGTAGAAATTTCCCCTTCATCACGTCCTCACACTTACGGAGCATTTCCGCTTGTAATGGTTTTCGAAACCCTCCATTTACAACTGATGATTGATGCACTGATAAGCATCCATATCATTTCCGTCGAGACTGTCTCGTACCACCTGCCGGGATAAAAATACTGAATAAGGCAAGACAGACAGCTAGCTAATCGATTTGCTTATAGGGAGTGTGACGAATATTCTTTCCGAAGAGGGAGTTATTTCCACACTGTCGATTTGACGATACGTAAATGATGTGCCAGTGGGGTCTTTGCATTCTGCAAAGTTCCCCTTGAGAGTTTCCAACATTTCATAGAAAATCTTATTTTATATTTTGCAGTGTTTGAACGCTGTTCTCCGATTTGTTCCATTTCTCAATTTGCTGAATAAGCATATATTTTTTTAAAATTTTTATTTATTTATTTAAAATAATACAAACAACAGATTTAACCCTAGATTCATAAACTGTATTTACTGTTACATACGTCTGTGAAACACCCTATTTTTAAGTGCACCAAATTTTTAAGCTATAAGAATAATAATAAATAATACTGCATTACATTAATAAAAGGAAGGTTTATTTGAGATCAACACATTAAAAAACAATTTTTGAGATCATTCAGAGCATTCTAAGAACAAATTTCCCCGATGTTCCTTGCACATGAGACGTTTGCAAGAGGTTAAGATAAATCTAGTCACACTTTTTTTTGGAACAACAGAAGTTGCATAGCTTCCTGGTTTGTATTCCAGGATCGGCTGGTACATCAGGCAAAGTATCGCCTAAAATCGCATCGATGTTCCGTTTTAGGCATCGCCTCAATGTTGGTGTTTCACGGCAACGCCGTAACCAAGGCTCGATCAACTTATTTGATATTTCTTTGACAAAAGCTCTCCTTATCAGTGGTTTGTTTTAATTACGACTATTATAGTGGACATGGATGACAAACGAATTGACTATGGACATATTCAACATACCGTAAAAGTAGCATAGTAGCATAGTATATCTTAATAAAATTGTTACACTTTTCATTAACATTTGTACCTCAGACACCTTAGGCGTAGTATTTGCGCAACTACACGTTTAGGCGTCAAGATCCCTGGCGCCAAACTGAGCTCTAACCGTGTCGGGAGGGTACTGAGACGCACGTTTTGCCATCTTTTTCGCTCTGCGCTCTATGAGAGTTTTACTATTTCAGGGTGTATGAGACGTATGTTTATGAATTTAGGGTTAAAGGAAAACAATATGGTTCTTAAAACTAATTACAGTAAGTAAATATCTTGTTAACAAGCTAACCAACTCAATAGAGAAAATATTTTGGCGTAGTGCCATTGTAAAAATAGGTTCAGAAATTATGTTATTAGAAGTAATTAAATTAGGTTAAATTTAATTAAAATATTCTCCAGTTCTTCCAACTACGGATCCTCCGATCATTTGAGCTCAGGTTTCCCAACCAGTGGTCCGTGGACCATTAGCGGACTGCAAGAGCTAGAATATGGTCCGCGAAAGATTTCAACAAAAACGCGCGCCGGTTAATAAACGAGCTCTGCGTGCCGGTGGTCCCTGGTCAAGGAAGTCTGAAAAGAAAAAACCCGGTACCCATCCCTTCCCGTCTCGCCCCAATCCCATATCCCATTCCGCCTTCTCCGTCGCGGTAAATCTAATCGTGACAACATTCAGTTTAGCACTGTCACTGTCAAACTTGTGGTCACTGTCAAAAAAATTAATGCAATAGTGGTCCCGGGTCAGAAAAAGGCTGGGAACCACTGTTTTAGCTAGACTATTGACAGCGTGATGCGCTTAAATAATCCAACTTGGCAGTTGGGTACGAGAATCATCGTATAGGAACCATTTATTGGAAAACCAAACCTCTGCCCCAGGTCAATCCCAAATGGTTCGCTACATTTGTTGACTTAGCAGGGGCGCCTGGATTCATGGGGTGAGGTTTGTCAAGGTCTTGGTGGCCAATGCGTCTTCCCACCAACTGCGTGACAGACCAGATCTGGATAAAATGGTTGAGGGAGACCTTTTGACCTCTCCAACAGTACTCTCTCGGAACATCGCTTTGCACCGCACTGAACATGAACTTCCCCTTATTTTGAAGCAATGGGCAAAGTTTCTTCAATCCCGGAATAAAACTCTAGATTTGTGTACAAATCACATTAACCACAGCCTCTCTGCTTTTATTTTAATAAATTTGGAACTTCGTCTTTGATATACCTCGGTATTTAAATTATTTTGGTAGAACGATTCTGAGTAACATTAAAATACCATTGGGCGCTTTTACAATACACCGCACGGCGACGGCAATGGCACAAGGCATTTTATTTCTTCAACACGAGTGAGGGATATGCAAGAAAATGATTTCTTTTATCCTTTGGCGGAAGCAGACATACGAAAATTGTTTGTCTCGTCCTTTGTCTCATTGTTATTAAGTGTGTAAGAAAAAGCTACAGCATTTTTAATGCACTGCCGCACAGTTAATAATTTGAGTTATCTAGCGTAAAACCAAGGTTTTCTTTCTGGATTTCATTTTATTTTAATTGGGTATCAAAATATCTAATCTTTTTCGAATTAAAAATAAAATAAAATCAAGCATTGTAGCTGCTTGCAACGTATGGCACACTCGCAAATACTCACTACCTCGAAACGCAAACTATTAATTTTATATCTGTCGAGTTTGGATATCTCCGCGGGTCGACGTGTGCACGTCATCGTGATAATTCAACTATAACTACTGTGTTTTTCTGAATCTTTATGATGGAATCTAACAAATCAGGTGATTATCATCACTATTTAACTTGTGTCTTAGTGTGATTAAAAATATTGAAGTAACGATTTTTCAAAACGTATTTTTTCTTTAAGTTTAGAATTCATCGAGACTTTTGTAAATGTATCCGAATGTATCCGGCAAAATTTTTCGTTTTCTGTGTATGTGTCAAATTAACTTTAGTTTTGTGATGTATTGTATAGTTTTGTTTACTATAACAACTTTTAATTTTTTCAGCACCAAGGTGATTTTTGATATACAGATTGATGTACACAAACTTTATAACGCCAGAGCTTACCATTATATATAGAAACACTTTTCTGCTGAAATGCAATGTTCTGTACACATTTTGAGTCAATATATTGATTAATTTCCGAGATTTGCGAACGCAAACTTACGGAACCTAAATTTATATATATATATATATATATATCGATTGCTGTAAGTATTAACCCTTGATTTACCCGGTGACTTCATACATACACAATTTACCTGGTGGAGTCTCCAGGATTCTCGGAAATAAAACCGTAAATTTAATATGAAATAAACACTTTTTTAAATGAAATGCTAGTTATATTTATTTATTATATATTTGGTTTTAAAATGGCAAAAGTTTTTACTTAAAATTATGGAATCACAGCCTTTTATTAAGGTGGTACACAACCCTACTAATTTTTGTTTGCTCAAAACTCACATTTGAATCATTTCCGGCGGATTCGTAACTAAAATAACTTTTTTATTCCTATAGACCCCTGGGGATATAAGTTCTTTATATTTAAAATTAATAAAAACAATGCCTTACCATTCTTACCATTAATATATTTTACGTACAACTATTTTAAAACTTTATAACAACTTTTTCAACTACAACGTTAGCGGTGAGCACAAGATTTTATTTTTCTAGACGATGAATTAATAACTTCGGGAGAGATTCATAAAGAAACATCTTAAATATTTGTAACACGTTCTTCAGAATTAATTAAAATGAACGCGGCGGAAAGGTCGAATCTCCAGGCCCGCTAGGGCGAATTCGACCCGACGTTCGTCTAATACGCCGTGCCGCGGGCGTATATTTGTTTACACGCTTTCTTCACTTACGTCGTTAAGATTCCCTTATTATTTGTCTTCTTCTTCTTTTCTTTGATAAAGCAAATTTGACAGTAGGTCCGTCTAATACACGGGTCGCGAGTGGCAATTTGTGTACACGGCTCCTTTACTTACGTCACTAAGATTCTGAATATATTTTAGGGTATATTGTCGTCTTAAGCAACTTCTAGAATATGGCACCTTTTGTAACAAAATTACGATACATAACTTCTGGTCTCAACATTTCAAAAACAAAACAGTTTTTCAAAGTAATATTTAAAGAAATATAACAAAAACCTAATCAATTCTTATAAAAAGCCAAAAAAATAGCAAAGTTCTTTTTTTTTTTTTTTTCAAAACCGTCAATAGGCTAAAACTATAACATTAATACCCCGGTGGAGTCCCATGGACTCCACTAGCGTGACAACTTATCAATCGGAGCCGCGTGCATCGATGTCCACTCTATTCCGCGTTTGGCGCGTCACTGCGCGAAGCTACTGGAACGCACAATTTGTAATTCCAAAAACTAACGATTTTATGAGCGCTGAAAGTTTTCAATGGTCCCAGGGACCTACCGGGTAAATTAAGGGTTAAAACAACTGTAGCAGGTTGAATCGCGCAATATTTTTTTTTTAACAATTTTTTTTCAAAAAAGATCTTTTTTACTGTCCCAAAAACATACTAAAATAATAAAAGTTACGCTATATACTCAAAATTACTAACTGTGCGCCGTGCCGTAACCGTGAGAATTATAATAACAGCTATTGGCATTGTAATAAAATTGCCTCCCGCTTTATGAATTTATCAGTTCTAACGAATAAATGAATAATAATTATCCTCTTTATGACGGTGGAAAAGCGCCCTGAATAAAACGCGGCTCATTTATTTTTATCTTCATTTCTCTTCTTTTAAATTTTATTCCTAATCGGGTCGCGTTCGTTTTGTCTGGCAATATTCTCCACTGGAATATTGCCTACCTACGATTTATTGACAAAACTCAACTTTCAGCTGCTAACCGCACCCACAGACTACATTTTAATATTTATTTAATACATTTGTTTACAGACAATTATTCAATAATTAGACAATACAAATGAATTAAAGACAAACTGAAAAACATTTGAAGTAATAAAGGGTATGATATTTACCAAGCTTCACCTGGATATGACAATGACAGATTGCATAAAAACATACTTAAGTGTGGTGAACTATTGTTTCTTCTGGTGAACAATGAAGCTCGGATGTTCGGGATATTTCGGTTCTACAGGTTACGAGTTGTGTTTATTATGGTCTTATTTACGTCAATAAAATGTAATGAATATTTAATTGGACTTAACGTCCATTCTAAAGGATGCTCTGGGTGGGAGAAATAGTCACTAAAGGTGCCCACCTATCGATCGGATATCATCGACTATCTTCATGACCGTTCGTAGATCCGAACTGTCGACAGTTAGTACAACGTATAGTACAACTTTATTGACCTATCTTGAGACACATTAAAAGTATTTATAGAACTACCTGCTGTAACGACATCTGTTGAGAGACATTGTTACTACATACATATTCATAACACTACAATAAGTAAAGTAATACGAACTTTGCCTCCTTTATTTCCTTAAAAATACCCTCAACACAGGATCCCCAAAGATGACACTGGCCCTGAGGGAAATTATTTTTCTCAGGGTCTCCAGCGTGGAGCCAATGTAAAAAAAAAATTAACGCATAAAGCACCAAACCGATTTTAAAAATTCTTTCTCCAATAGAAAGCTACATTATATGCGTGTAGAGGCTGTATATAATGGTAAGCTCTGGCGTTACGAAATTATAAAAATGAATATGTTATATTCATCATACGTTTTCTGTCCCTAAAAAAAGCGAGTTATTGCTAACGTCAGAAGAAAAGCAAAACAAATCGTTACCGTGGAAACGATGTTGATATATTTGTGGAAAATTTTATTTCGGACGTCGTAGTTAACATCTATCTCTAAAAATGAATCGCTAAAATGTATGTACTTCCGAACGACTGCACTCAATTAGGTAATTCTTTTTTTTTACGTAAAACTTTTGGTGAGCTCTGCCAATATGAAATTTGCAATAGGTGGCAAACGAGCTGTTTGAAAACTGAATGTACCGGGACAGAATGTATGGAATATGGGAGGGGGGAGGAGAACTCGGGAGGGGGGTTCGCGGGTCGAGGGAAGGGGGAGTGGAGTGGGGAGAGGGAAGGTGAAGGTGGGAGTAGAATGGGAACGCGAGAGGGGAAGGGGACGCGGGAGAGGGAGGGGAGGCGTACGGGGAACGGGACGAATGAGAAAGGACATACAGGAAGAAACAATTTCTTTGTTAAATGGCATAGCAACGCATGCCGGATACCAGCCAATAATTATTAATTAATCAAACAAATGTAACTAATAATCCCATATTAAACATATTATAGCCATGTTAGTTCAAACAAAAAGTAGTGTATTTTAAAGTGTGCTTTTTTCATTTAACATAATTTATTCATTTTTTTATTTTTTTATATGAATATCGCTCAAGAGTCCCGACTGCTCCGTTCTGGAGCCAGTGAGACTATGGCATCTCCAATTGGGGTATGTTGTGAGGCTGAAGGTAGTGTGGAGAGGAAGGAGATGGGGAAGACGAAGGTGGGAAGTACCTGGCTATTCAAATCTGGTCACCATTTCAAGCAACGTTTCAATTCTGAATGGTGGTCTTACACCAGGGCTACTGAGTGTATTTTCCACTCTGGAACGTACCGCAAATATACTATACATTATTTTAAATGAATAAATTGTGAAATAACACAAATTAATCAAATAAAATTTATTTCTCACGCCGGGATTCGATCCCGCGACCTTCGGAATGCGAGTCAAGAGCCTTACCACTGGTTTACGCCGGCCGTCATTCATTGAAACATTTTCCTAAAAAATCATTTAGAATTTACAGATACATCATTAATTTGTAATATTACAGAATTATTTGCCAAATATTTGCGAAGTGACTCGCGTGAGAAGAGCGTCTAAAATTACTGTTACTAATTACTGCTTTGGTAATCAACGACGATCTAAAACGAAAATTTTATTTTACCCGAGTCCAACGTTATGTGGTTAATATTCATAATTTGGAACCTACTTCTTTTCATTAAGCTTCTAATTGTTTATTTAAAATACAAAGAGGTGATTAAAATCCAAGACTTTGCATTTCTTATTTTTATGCTAATTATTTTTTTCTTTCTTTTCAGGTAAGGAGTTCATTTTCTTGGAACGAATTCAGAGCACCAAGTAAGTCCTCGGCTTCCTAGAGTCCAATATATTTTTTAATCACACTAAAAAAATAATTAAGGCCTTCCCAGAAAAACCCACGAAAGTACCTAGTAGTCTGGCAGAATGAAGCCTTATTCACGTGAGAGTTTTATCCTTAGCGTATGTTGTCGATTTTGTTTTTTGCTTCAAACGCGTCGTCATTTTACGTTCTTGTTCACCTTTTGTAGCAATTATTATGACACATGATCTATAACGTTATAACTCATGACTTCCTAACAAACTTTGACTTATATTTTCGACTTAAGGGTTTTTCAGAAACCTATCAACGGTTAATATTAATTTTATGGACTTAACGATTCATTCGAGGAACAGGTTTATTGGAACCAGTTGCTATTGGAGCACGCCTGATTACGGAGACAAGTGAAATCTACAACCATTCTGAAGTAAACTGTAATACCAGCTCGTAGTGGAGTGGAGCTGGCAACACGGTATTGTTTCCAAGTACATAAGCACACATTTCATCACTAACAATTACACATTTGCCCTGATAATGGACACTGTACGCTGTCCGAAATGTTGGATAAAGAAGGAGGTAGCGCAACACGGCATAACACCCCAAAAACAAATAACGAAAATAATTAATAGTTCATTACTTTTACAATTACGATGTTTACCGCTAATAAAAAGGGCGGTTAAAAGATCAATACATATTTAATCAATCCCTAGAGTTTTGATTGAACGTAATGAAGGCGTTATGGGAAATAACCTTTGAACATCGGGATGTCAAAAATAGCACCGCGACAAAACTTTCCTTTTGTGAACAAGGCTGATAAATAAGTATTAGAACAAATGAAAACGACGATAGTCCCACAGTAATAATTTCAACGATTGGTCCCTCGAGAAAAAGCCTTATTTAGAAATCATGCTCGGGTTGAATTCGCGAAATCGGAACAAACATTCCCCCTCTAAAGCATTCTTTAACGAGAGAGGCATTTCGCGGAACGGTATTTTTCGCTCGCTATTTAACCTTCCGTATTTATTATTAACCGACCGGTGTTTTCTTGACGTGACGATAACCTGAACACAATTTGAAAAAAAAATTGACAATTTGCTTAAGACATATCGACTGCTGAGCTCCAGACAGGCCAATGAAATTGATTAGTCCAAGAAAAAAATCGGTTTTTTAAATTATCTGAAATTTTCCAAAAGTAAAGGTAAATTGGGCCCAATGTAGGCACACAATCATGCCTACAATATATTTCTATCGGTTTATCTTCTTAGTTTGGGTGAAGTTGATCAAAAAATTTCGAATATTGAATTTCTTTCCTCATCATATCTTTTGCCTCTCTGCTAAAAGAAGCAACATCAGTTTTCGCCCAAAATGATAGATATAGATTACTCTTCTGTGGATTTTCCATTTAGTGTTCTCTTCGGTGACGAGAGTGTCATTGTCAAATACTGCCCAGGAGTAAGTAAATACAGAAAGGAAAAATAGAAGCAAATGAAGAATTTAATCATAAAATGTTTGTACTTTCTCAGACAGAATAGACATGCTCGTTGATTAGTTTCACCATTATAAAATCCTTTACAAATACTTTTACCGAGACCGTGCTTAAACCCATGCGTAAGTAAGTGTGGTGTGTCCGTTCGAGGCATTTATCATGTGAGAGAAAAGTCTGTACATTTAATGTGGTTATTTCTGTTCAAACGAGTGACTAATGAGAAAATATTTCTTCATAAGTCACTAATTCTTACAACTACATGGAAAAGTTTGCTGACCACTTAACCACGAGGGCGACTATTTTGCAATACCACAGCCGTCTAGCCTGGACTGCTACGGCTTTAATTATTGTTTCAAATTCGTACCCTTAAGTAAATCAATGTATTTTTGAGCGATATCAATATGGTCCACCTATACCCTAGGATCTTATAACAGGGAAACCACTCTAATTGAATGTTTGTACTTTCTAAGATTGATTGACATTTTCGACTAGTTACGGGATTTTTGTACTTTCTCAGACAGATAGACATTTATTTACGGACAAATAGTCCATTAATAACATAACAATAACACGAATAAAAAAAAGAGATGACAATGAAAGGAAAGTACATATAAATGAAGAGCATTGACAAATTATAATATAAAGAACATATAGAAGACTGCAAGTCAAAGCTTGAAGATGGATTTAAAAGACTTTAAAAATTATACATTTCGTATCGACTACCGAAAGTCATTTAGGCTAACACCAAAAAATTCACTGCTTTGACTTGCGTTAACAAATCTCGACATTCTGGATAAAGGAGAATGATATCCATAATTAGAAGAATGTTGATTGAGGAACAGCAATTCATTATTTCGGAGTCTACGGGAAGGGATGTTTAACTGGATGAGTTGTAACAAAGACATGTTCGATAAGATCTAATAATGGAAGGTTTGTACTTTTTCAGATAGACAGACATGCTCGACAAGGTCTAGTAATGGTATTTTGTGCTTTTCAGACAGAATTGCTCGACAAGATCTGGTAATAGATTTTTCGTACTTTCTTATAAAGGTAGACACGCTCGATAAAATAGAAAGCTGAACTTTCTCAGGCAGATAAATATGCTCAACAAGTTCTAGTAATGGGATTTTGTGCTTTCTCAGGCAGATAGAATTTCTCAACAAGGCCTAGTAATTGATTGTTTGTACTTTCTCAGACAGATAAGCGTGCTGAACAATGTGGTTAATGTAATTATTTTTTTAATCTTTTCGATAATATATTACGCACCGAACAATAAAATTATGACTAGCAGTTCAAAACCCGCTCCGCAGATTTTTGCTGCTTCGGGTTTGCCCGGAAAGTGTTGGTGACCAATTTATGAACCCAATAGGAACTGGTTCCTAAAATAGCCCGTTCCTCGAATCCACTGTCATCCAATGATAGCTAGTCACCGGGACAAAGTGACCGGGATGGGCAATGATGTCATATGTAATTTATAGTCGCTTGATACTATTATTCACAAGTAGGTATAACCGTCAATCTTTCCATATCCGGAGAGATATTACAATTTCGCAAATTCGTACTACTAATACCTGCCCGGGGCACATCCCCTTGCGGCCTGCTAACGGAAGTGGCGACATCTTTTGACAAATTCTTGAATTCGAAACCGAATTGCAATGGCTATTTGTGGCGCGGCGCGTACGTCATGGCGTCAGAGATGCACTCGAAGCCGGGTTCTGAAATTCAAATGCGGTCGCAAGGTTATTAAGAGGTTCTGAGTTCGTACCCCAGTTGGGACCTTTTTCTTTTTCTATTTTTCTGTGTCTTGTTCTCTTTCATATTTCCGCTTAGAATATTAGCGTTATCTTCTTTTTCAATGATATTATTATTTATATTGCTTATTTTATCTTACGCGCTTTATATCATACTTATTTTTAAAAAAGGCGTTAATTATCTTCAAAAAAACACTTAAATTAATTTTGTGCTCAATATTTGTTTTGCTAATAGGTAGGTTATAGGTGTATTTACATAAATTAAGGTCTGCGAAGATTTTTTATATCTTTACGTTCTTTACCCAGCACTCAACACTTATAATTTCGGAAGCACTTTATTTTTCGCGAATATAAATATTTAAAACAAAACGTCTTCTAACATTATGTGTAATGCCTACTTAGCTGTTTTATGCATACTCGTCTGGCAATTTCGAACCTTGACAAGACCCAACTCAAATATTTGATCGCTTGATGGTGGCACGTCTTCCTGAGACAACCCTGACAGTTTATATGATTTCCACCAATCATATCTTCTACCATCCCATATACATTTTACGTGCCCAAACAATAAAAGGCTCTCTGGTAATTTAGTTATTTGTTTATCATTGTCTCCATAAAACAGTTGTAAGTACACCAATATATTACGGTGGTTTCAAATTTAGATTACGTAAAGGTACCTTTTGTTTAAAAAAGCTTTAAAACAACTACAATAGCCCTCTGAAGGGGAAAAATCAAAGGTGTTTATCAGGTTAAGAGCTCGACTAAACCCTGCTGTAATTTCTATTAATTGCTTACTATTTGATAAAGCAGTTTTCGCTCAGTCTGTAATGAAGAGTGGTATTATAAGCTCTATTTATAAAACCACTGTCAGTTCAGTCAGTTGGTATTAGTTTTGTAAATCCTTTGTTTAATAAAATATGAAGTTTTATGTGCGCATGAAACAATTTCAAGTAATTGTAGGGTATGTTTCTGTTACAACTAAAACTGATGTTTCAATTCACTTTTTTGTAAAAAAAGAATGGCAACCCTTGTTTATATATTTATTTAATACTAGCTTTTACCCGAGGCCTCGCTCCCATGGTATTAGCGGGAAATTATTTTTAACCCCCACCCCTCCATCTCCCTCCTCACCCTCTCCCGCACTCCATACATTCATTCCCGATACATAAAGTTTTCAAAAAAAAGCGTCACACCTAAATTTCAAAATGAATGAAATATAAAATAAAAATTAAGAAAAAAAATCATTTTGATAGGTGTAAATTTAAAACCCAATTACCTATTTACAGCGAAACAAAAATTTCTCGTTTATACATTAAAATTACTACCCAAAACAAAACATTTTTAACAATGTTTAATTTTTATTTATTATATTTGTAAAATAAACAAAGTAAAATTATTTTTTAATATGTTTCATTTACTCACAAATAGTTGCCCAAGTTGCCTCTAAAATCGTGAAACACTAAAATCTTTAATGGCCTATATTTTATAATTTAAAGCAAAAATAAATAAACTAGCTCATATCCGTATTAGATATTTGATTTACCTTTTGATTACAAAAATAATTTTTCAGTTTGGTTGGGTAATTTGATCTCAAATCCAAATTTAAGATTTGTATGAAACGGGCCAAAAGGGACGCGCAAACGTTTGCCGATTGCGCGCCCAGGACGCGCCATAAAAAAAAATTTGAGATGCGATTTTAAACCTTATGTATAAAGAAAATGTATGAAGGACAAGGTCAGAATCGCTTGGGGCATTCTTGTTCTTGACGTAACAGATATGAGGAATACACCTAGCCTCTCAAATAATCATCTTTGCACATATCTATGACTTTCGAAATGACATTTCTGCAGCGATTTGAGCTCTCAAACTTTGAGCGTCACATGTCATGAAAAGATCGATAAAACTATCAATTTGTCAAATAAACGCAAGTATATTATTTGTAAGCATAGTTTATTGTTCAGGGAACGTGTTTCGGTAAATATTATATACGATAGCATAAAATAAATCCGCAAAATATTACTTCAAAGTCAAAACATCGCGAAATTTTCGAGTTTCTTCCCTGGCATTTAAGAGGTTTTAAACTGCAACCTAATTAAATATTATCACTGGTAATTGAATGTAATTGAATTATGGTATGGTGATTACTGGTAATTGAATTAATTGAAGGTGCAACGCTGTTATTAGCGTAATGATTTTGATAATTATTTTCCATGCACCTAAAAAGCCTTGTACAGAGCATTCGTGCGATTGACGAATACAATAATAATAAATCATTTCAAGAGTTCGTTATACTAGATGACTGCCAGGCCATTTCCATTTTAAGGCGCTACACATAGGCGGCATAGTTGTGAACGATGAATACTTGGAGCAGGTGGATAAGTTTGTGTATCTGTGTAGTATGTTTACGAGAGATGGGAGGGCTGATAGAGATATCGAAAGAAGGGTAAATGCCGGTAACTCTATTAATGGAGGACTGAATACCGTTGGCTCTAATAAAAAACTGTCAAAAGAAGCGAAGCTAGCAGTCAATAATGGAGTCCTGGTACCTACCCTGATGTATGGCAGTGAGGCATGGAACTGGCAGAGGAAGGATGAAAGTAAACTGAATGCTGTAGAAATGAGATCCCTGAGGCGTATGTGTGGTAAAACCATGTATGATCGTTTGAGAAATGTGGAGATCCGCAATGTAAGAATGTAAGGCTGATGTAAGCATAATGAGAAAGATTAAGAAAGGGACCCTCAGATGGTTTGGGCACGTAGAGCGAATGAACGAAGAAAGTAGTGTAAGAAGAATATATGATGCAAATGTGAATGGTAAAAGAAGTCGGGGACGCCCGAGGAAGACATGGCACGATCAAGTGAATCAGATACTTGAGTCGGGCCATGTCAAAAGTCAGAATAATAGAAGAGTATGTATGAGACGATGTATGAATGTGAGTGAAGCAAAGAGTGTGTGCCAGGACCGAGTTGTTTGGCGGTCCGTCCTCTCTACCTACCCCTGCGGCAAAACGGCGTGGTGGTTAGTTAGTTAATTTAGGCGGTACACAACCCTAATAATTTTTTTATGCTCAAAACTGACATTTTAATCATTTCCGGCAAATTCGTAACTATAATATACTTTTCTACTCCAACAGACCACTGGAGATATAAGTTCTTTATATTTTAAATTAATAAAAAACAATACCTTACCGTAAATATATTTTTCGTACAACTATTTTAAAACTTTATAACCAGTTTTTCAACTATAAAGTTAGCGGTGAGCACCAGATTTTATTTTTCTAAACGATGAATTAATAACTTCGGAAGTTATTCATTTAGAAACATCTTAAATATTTGTATTACGTTCTTCAGAATTATTTAAAATGAACGCGGCGGAAAGGTCGAATCTCCGGGCCGGCAAGCCGTGCCGCGGACGTATAATTTTTACTTTCTTCACTTACGTCGTTAAGATTCCCAAATTATTTGCCTTCTTTTCTTTGATAGGGCCAATTCGACAGTAGGTTCGTCCAATACACGGGTCGCGAATCGCAATTTGTATTCACGGCTTCTTTACTTACGTCGTTAAGATTCTGAATATATTTAAGGGTATATTGTCGTCTTAACCCTAATTTTGGCTGCAATGACATTCTTACGAAATCGCACCTATGCTTTGTCCAAGGCTTTTTAGGTTCATGGTAAATGGTAATCTTCAATATTATCGTTGTAACAATATTTAACTAGTGGTCGCCCAATGGTCAAAATTCGACCGTAAATGTAATGTTTTTGACGTGATAACGTCTTATAAATCGATGAACGCCGGCTGCACTCACTAAAAAGCATGACTCATTGTCACGTTCCGCCTGAGCCGAGCATGTAAGCGAGAGCGCGGAACAAGCGTTCGGCTTGTGACACATCTATCTCTCTTCCACTCCATCGTTATTATACGACGTTGTCACATAAAATTATCGTCCGTAAACCGACTTTACAGACTACCAATTTTTTTTTTATTGACTTAATATATTTGTATTCATAATTCTAAGAAAATATTAGCATTCTGCACTCCTTCTCTATATAAACTAAAAGTGTGCAAAATTTCTTACTCCTTCGTCCGCGCAATTCGTAAAAAGGGGTACAAAGTTTTTGCTTCACGTATTAATGTACTGATGATGATTAGGTATCAGTTTAACAACCGGTGCCATCGTCATATTATCAAAAGTTACGAAAAAAACCTTTATTTTTAGTGTGATATTTTTTGGAGATTGTGACAGTAATGTTGGTTTCCTCTGCCTTGACTCTAATCCTCTCATTAGTAATTCTATCCCGCAGGGAGATAACTAGCGTAGCTGTGTGTGACGTGATGGCCATTTTTGTCACAACTTTCTTGGGAAAAGTTCAATTTTGAGCTCCCCAAGGATGAGCAGGTATTTATATAACTTACATAGGAACACATTTTAAAATTTTTTTTTTTGTATTTCATTCGAAAAAAATTGTACTGGAAATACAATTTTAGGATTATTTCACCCCAATACTAGGAATATCCCCGTTTTATTGCGAGTGAAGTTTACAAATTGAGTTTTTTCGTAAATTGCTTTGTAATAATAATATAATTATTAGAGTATACAATTCAGATTTAGGTATAAATATTTTATTTTTTATACAGATTCCCTATTTTAACAGATGTGTTGCCATCTTTGGGGCACAGGTGGGGTAATTGACCTTGCTCTACTGGTATTTCAATGAGGAAAATTCTACGAGGACAAAGCGTCTCTGATCCTTTCGTCACCAGTGCACAGTCCGGAAATACGCCAAACGAATGCTCAACATTTGTGCACGCTTGACATTTGTCAAATAAGAACGGGTCACTTCTACAACTCGTTCTTAAGTTGCTTGGCTGTGGAATGATTTGCCGGCCTCTAAGGTTCCCCCTTTCACAACACGGGTTCACTCCAATTATTTCCTCAAAAAGATCCTCCACACAGCAAACCCAAAGATGACGTAGGCCTTTAGGGAAATGGCCTAGAAATAGAAAAAGGCTTTTAAAGGAAAACTCGATTTCAACATCTCAGAAGCTCACCAAAAACATTTTTTTTAATTTAATGACGCCACAAAGTGAATTCGCGAATTTTGAAAAAAAAAAAAAAAAAAAATTTATTTTCGTTATTTGTTTTTGGGATGTTATGTTATGTGTTGCGCTACCTCCTTATTTAGCCAAAGTTTTGGACAGCGTTACAGTGTCGATCTTCGGGGCAGGTGTGTGTTTTGCGTCATCTGCCCTAATGATGGACATTATAATACTGTCTGAAACGTTGACTAAAGAAGGAGGTAGCGCAACACGGCACAACACCCCAAAAACTAATAACGAAAATACTCTTGGCGGTTAAGTTAAGTTAACCTCTGGTACCATACTCAATCCTCCTGTGTTGAAAGAGGTTCTTATCTGTCTCTAATAAGTACACTCGTGGGAGATCCCGTTTTACTATTTATGCTCCGAAAGCGAGGACTTCTACCTATCTTTTGACGCTTGTCACAAAATAGTAAAACTGCCCCCATGACCTTTTTATTTTGTAATCTTCTCCATGATATATTAGTGTCTAACCGTTTTACCGAAACCATGAAAAATAAAAATAATAAAATGAGTGAAATCGAATTAAAAATGTGTAAATAATTCAAATATTTAATTTACATGTTAACGCTCTTGAATCATTTTGGGAGGGGAAGTAAGTTTAGGAACTCGGTATAGTCAATGGTTTAGCCGAGTTTGGCTAAGATCACGATTCCTAATAATGAGATAGTAAATAATAAGGAATTCCCTTCAGAATGGAACCCTCGATCATGAATTTCCCCTTTAGTGGGGCCCTACCGAGCACAATGCGTGGAACGTCTGCCTTTAAATGTGTTCAGCCTCTATATGGAAAATCGAAAAGGTGACTTCGAGAAGTGAAAGCGGAACCATTATCCGTTTACGTGGAGGGTTTCCCTCGCTTTAACTGCCTAATTGTTTGGGAAATTCGAAGTAGGGAAAATTCTTCACGCTGGAGTTTGTTTGCGCCGCCCTTCCCTGCGAATAATACATCTTACACGGTTTATATAAAATATATGGTTGCTGGTGAATTGAATATTATAATTTGATAGATAGGGGTCTGGTTTTTTTTTTGGTTTCCTGAGCATAGTTTATTTAGGCTTTTTCTTTTTTGTTTTTATTTTTTTTTTTCTCCCGTCTGGAGCCAGTGAGACTAAGGCATCCCCAATTGGGGTATGTTGTGAGGCTGACGGTAGTGGGGAGGGAAAGGAGGTGGAAAAGAGGAAGGTGAAGAACCTGGCTATTCAGATATGATCACCAAACACGGCTAAAGCCATTTCAAGCAACGTTTCAATTCTGATCGGTGGTCTTACACCAGGGTGATACTGAGAGTATTTTCACACTGGAACGTACTTACTATAACATACTATATTTTATTTTAAATGAATAAATGTGAAATAACACAAATTAATTAAATAAAATTTATTTGCCACGCCGGGATTCGATCCCGCGGCCTTCGGAATGCGAGTCAAGAGCCTTACCGCTGGACTACGCCGGCCGTCGTGTTAATTAACCTTCCTCGGTTCTTTGGGCCATTTTGACCTGAAACGGAAATTGATATAAAAATCGTAATTATTAATATAATTTATAACAACTTCATGACAATTATTAATTATTATTTTTTATTTTTAAGTTTTATGAGTAAAATCTCAAATTGTAATATTTAATTAAATGAAGACACTATGAGCGAAAGAAGTCCCAGAGGTGCAAATATCTTTTTCTGATTTTTCTGTTTCCAGATTTTCGTTTGAGTTTCGCTCATAGTGTCTTCATTTAATCAATTATTAATTATCCATCCACTTATTATCATCAGTATTGTAAAATTGTGAACAAGAAAATTAAATTTTTTCTATCTTAAGTTCCTGGGGTCATTATGACCCGAAAGGGAAATTTAACTGTTCATAAAAGTCGTAATTATTAAACAATTTATAATAAATGACTTCATGACAATTATTAATAATGTATTCCCTTTTTATCAGTATTGTAAAATTAGGGATAAGTCTATTATGTTAAAAAAATAGGTTTTCTTTCTTAGTTTCCTCGGGTCAATAATAATAAAATCTTAATAATGGAATTTAATTGGTTTACATTTTATTCACTATTTAATGTAGGTACAATGATTTAATATACAACTGAATGTTTTCTAAATAAACTTGAATTAAAAAATAATAATTGTATTCTCCTAGCTACTGTCCGGTTATAGCCCGCTGTGTAGATACTAGAAGGCGTGATGCTGTAAGCGACATAAAATCAAGATGTCATCTCCAGTTATAGGCCGTAGAGTTCAAGGGGTGCCCAGGCGTTCAGTGCTCATAATCCATCTAGCCCAGCGGGTAGGCTGCCTGTACAGTAAAGGGTCAAGAGTCAAGATGGCACTCTGCCAAATATTCGAAAAGTACACATAATAGAAACAAGGGAGATGGAGCGTTAACCATTAATATTATAAAAAGGCTCGCACCAAAGCGTTGAGTTAATCGTTTACCCAGTGTGTTTACTTAATATTCCTACTTTAAGGCAATAAACATAAGTTCCTTGTCGCAGCTGCAGCTCTTTCTTACACATTAAAAATTGGTGAGATAAAAGTGGAGACACACAATATACGTATGTTCATTTCCTCCAAATTACAACTTGTTTCCTTTGGAGGAAAGAGATATTTTTTAATGTAAATACCTCACACGAGTCCCAGCTGCTTCTGTCTGGAGCCAATGAGACTATTGCATCCCCAATTGGGGTATGTTGCGAGGCTGAAGGTATGTTAGGTAAGGAAACGAGATGGGGAAAAGGAAGATGGGGAAGTATCTGGCTCTGCAGATCTAGTCACCAAACACGGTTAAAACCATTTCAAACAACTTTTATATTCTGAATGGTGGCTTTACCAGGGCCTTCCACTTCCAGAGTATCTTCCACTCTGAAACGTGCCGCAAATATAGCTTTATGAAATTGTGTAAACACAAATCAATCAAATAAATTTACTTGCGCACGCCGGGATTTGAAACCACAACCTCCGGATCGCTAGACTAGAGCCTTTCCCCTTGACCATCGAGGCCTTCAAACATTCATTCACCAAACGCATAACTTTGATTATTGTCTGCACCACTTTGATGGTAGGTACGTGCAGTTTGGTTATGGATCAATGACATGTCACATAATATTATATCTCCCAGAGGCGTAGCCGGGGGAGGGGGGGGGGGCACTTTTAAGGGGCGGCAAAATTTCATAAGTTTTAATAAATAAAAATAATATCTTGTAAAAAATTTAACCATTTCATTTCACGTTTTTGTCGCTCTTACGACTCCGACCGGTTGAAATTGAAAAGCGGCATAAAATGAGGTCGTAACAAAAAATTTGAATATCTACGCAAGGGGCGGCGCAATTTTCTCCGCCCCGGGCGGCTGACACTCACGCTACGCCACTGATATCTCCGTTTGTTTCTATTAACTATGATTACGAGATTATATTTTTTTACATTATGTCCACACGAAGGGCCCAGAGGAAAATAATATCCCTCGTGCCCTCGGCTATTTATTTATACTAAGTTTTTTCTCACGGGAAAACAATACACTTATAAATACTCGGTTAATTATACAAATAAGACAAATAGATTTTATTTATTTATTTTTTATTGTGTGCATCTATATAAAAGGCTTACATATTTATTTCTGTCCTTGCCTGTCTCTATGAAATCTTGGGTCGAGACAGACTAGTTTACAAGTATTTATTAAAGTACATTTTTCAATAAAGAAAAAATATTTAACAAAAACTCATTGACCGGTCAGTGGCTGAATGGGCATCGCGTTTGGGTCCCACCGGCTGGCTAAGTAGTAGGAGATTTTCGAACATTGCTTTGTTATTCGTATCCCGGGAATGTTTTTTCTTTCTTTAAAAAAAGAAAAATATATTCAAAATGGCATAAAATCAATCTGTCAAATTATACACTGGTAAATTTTGAAATTGTTTAAATGAAAAAGGTATAATGGGTAGAAATCTGAGGTTTTGTGTGTCCAGGAGTGACGAGTGTATAAATCTATCCCTCCAACTACGGTGCAAGGCGATGGGTCGAGAGATTCAGAATGGAGAGGTCAAAAAGCCTCCCTCAATCCGGCCCACCATGCAGTAAGACGCATCCGCAGCCAAGACCCAGATAAACTTTACCCTTTATATGGGGTGAACACTTGGAGTGACCCGTGGCAAAGGTTTTGGTTATCAAATAAATAGTTTCCACAAATATAAATAAAAACGAATAATTTTTTTGTTCGTTATTCCGTCTTGGAATTTGAACTAAAGCTCGGGATCTGTACAGTTATTTCTGCCAACCAAACCCCATCTGGCGGCCTAAGGTATTAGCTTATAAACCAACAAGACTTAGCACTAAATGTTTGCCCACTAAACTATGCCTAAAACAACACAATATTCCGATACTGGTAAATACTTGCGATTCTTCTGCTGGGCGTGCTGTACAGGGCTAGCAGGTTCTACAATATTCATCATAAAATTAAAATACGATAGCTTATTAAATACTCTAAAAATACATACATTAGAAGACAGACGACGTAAAATAAACGACTTAACATTTTTATTCAAAATACTTAACTCTAAATTCGACTGTTGTGAACTCTTGCAACTCATTAACTTATGAACACCCACAGTAACAACACGACAAAATACAATATTCTACAGCAGCATTCATAAGCGTAACTACATTGCCCACTCTCCGATAAAACGACTTTACACCATGGGAAATAAGTACTTGGGTGATGTTGACATTTTCAATGTCAATTTGACGAGTTTTGTGGATCATCTAAAACATTTATTTCAACACTATTACTAAACACATCTTGTAAACCTATAAAATAGTTGTATTTTTCTGTTTTTGTTAATGTGTTTGTATGACTTGTTGTATGACTTTTATCTAGGGTTGCCATCCGTCCGGGTTTCTCCGGATTTGTCCTAGTTTAGAGGGCGTCCGGGGAGCGTCCGGGCGGGGCTTCATTTGTAGTCCGGGTTTAAAAATTTAAAACAAAACAATTTGTAACAAACTGTAATGAGATTCTGTTTTGTTAGGTACATTTAAAATGGTGATAAAAGATGACTAAATTTAATTTTAAGGTCTGAAATTAAATAAAAAGGTTATTAATGATATTTTCAACTGTTTTTTTACACTGACTATGTTTAAAAAACATGTTGATATGTCCGGGATCTGGGCTCTAAAATCCGGGGTTTTCACGCGTCTTGTCCTGGTTGCCAAATTTTAGAGATGGCAACCCTACTTTTATCTAATGTAGTTTTATTTGTATTATTTCCAAAGTTTCAAAGTATTTGTCAAATTAAAATTACACTACAAATCATGTAAAAGCCCCTTGGGCGTTAAATTAATAAATAAAATAAGTACTACTTACAAATACTTGGAAATCCAAAAATAATCTATTCACTGCACAAGGAAACCAACTGCCCGGAATCAGTGAGACTATGACTTCCCCTTTTATTGAGGAATGTTATGGATTTTTGACGTGATCAACGTCTTATAAATCGATGAACGCCGGTTGCACTCACGAAAAAGCACGACTCATTGTCACGTTCCGCCTGAGCCGAGCATGCAAGCGAGAGCGCTGTACAAGCGTTCGGCTTGTGACGCATCTATCTCTCTTTCACTCCATCGTTATTATATTACGTTATCACGTAAAATTATCGTCCGTAAACCGACTTTACAGACAACCAATTTTTTTGACGTGATAACGCCTTATAAATCGATGAACGCCGGCTGCACGCATGAAAAAGCATGACTCATTGTCACGATCCACCTGAGACAAGCGCGAAACAAGCGATAGAGAGGCACGATCGGCCTAAGCGTTCGGCTTGTGACGCATCTATCTCTCTTCCACTCCATCATTATTATTTCACGTTATCACGTAAAATAATCGTCCATAAACCGACTTTACAGAAACCAAATTTTTATTCTTATTTATTCTTTGCTCTGGTATTACAAAAATTGAGGATTTTTCGGCCACCATGCCAGCCACAACATGCCTGTGTAGGTTGAAGGAAGCTTATGGGTATTCTCTTAATAAAGAGCTTACCGGTGTGAGCTTGCAGCTTAGATCGCCTGCTTCAATCCTTGTTCTTCAGTGAGAAACTCGATGTAAACGAAAACCAATTCACAGTCTGATGTCAGTAGTATAAAATTGAGTCGTTTCTCAAATTCCTTCTTTTGTTAAACGGCATTCAATAAACTTTTACGTCTTTTATGGTTCATTGAGTTTCTCTAGTGCACTGTTATGTGATAATGCCTGCAAAACAGATTGAGCACATTTCCATCTGTGTATTAGCAACAATTTGTTGACTAAATATTATACCTTTTCACAGAGTCCATTAATGTATACTAACATTAGTGAGTACCCGGCACGCGTTGCAATGCCACTCAAAGCAAGAAATTGTTTTTTCATGCGTGTCCTTTCTCATGCATTCCCGCCTCGTTCACGTCCCGCATTTCCCTTCTTCCTTCCCCGTCTTCCCTCCTCTCCCGCGTTCCCCTTCTACCTTCCCCGCCTTCCCACCTCACAGGTTTTCCTTCTCTCCCCCCTTCCCTGCCTACCGCTCAGTTATATGAAATACGTTTTTTTTCAAACAACTCGCGCCCCATATATTTTAATTTTTTTGCAAGTTTTATAGCACTAGAGCTCACCATTAAATATCTCGTAGACACCTTCGCGAGCGTGCGCAAAATAAATTCCACAAAGTGTTTTTGCAGTCGGATGATCGGTAGGGGAAATTCATAGCGCCAGAGCTCACCATTTTATATAGAAACCTTTGCGGTCGTGCTCACAACAAATCACCAAAGTTTCATCGCAATCGAATGAACAGTATTGGAAATAATAAGGGATTTGTGAAATTTTGGTATCCGGTGATATTTTTATGTTTTTTTTTCTAAACACCTAAAAAATCAGTAGGCATTGGACAGCTAGGGGTGGGGTGAGGGGTTAACTGGTTACTCGGCTGAGTGACCAGTGTCGACACGTGGGAAACAAATGGTTTGATTTTGAAGAAGAAAAAAAAGACATCAAAAAAGTCACCGAAAACCAAAATTTTATTTACATTTTTTACTTCAAATAATCACTGGTTAAAGTACGTCAAGTACGTCTCGCTCCCTGTATATGATTTTATTTCTTGTGGTATTTTGCCTATTGTGCAGAAATAACCTACTCATTCTCCTTTTTACGGTTGGCTTAGGCTTGACACGATACCGTGATACGGATACGGTAAAATGATTCATTGTGTAGACCCAGCTTTACACGAATCTAAAACTACGGGAAATATTATGATAATTTGCTTCTGTTTCAGCCTTTTATTTGAAATGCTGGAAATGACGTTTAAAAATTTTCTTAAATGGGTAAAGCGTAAAAGCCGACATAAACCATTATTCTCCGTATTTTATTTCATCTGAAACACAAAATGTAATTTAAACAACTAAAGTGGTTTAAAACACTGGGCTGTTCACTCAGTACTATAAAGGAAATTAATTTTCTTTTCTCTCGTAGCATGTCTGTTTGAAAACGTAGCATCCTTTTGAATAAATAATTAACAATACCACGACTGAATTTTTGCTTCTTGTTGAGACCTAACAGCGCTATACAGAGCGGTTTGACATCTGACAGACATTAAACAAGGCAAAGAAAATGATCTTTTAAAAAGATAAGCACTGCGAAAATTCCATAATATGGCAAAAGGCAGTGGTCTATTTTGGATGTAATATAATTTAAAACAGGATTTGTTCTCAACCTATCTTTTAGTTGTGCTCGAAATGAACCATCCACGAGGCAGAAGGGATGTACACATTGCTACACATTTCTTCAGATTTATTCGCAGATGGTTTGAAAACTCGGCTATCACAGAGAGCATTCTTTTCTATGATCTCTATGTTTATCTTCGCCACCGACAGCATAGACTGTTCTATCTTCCAGCCTGCATAACTAACTTGCTAATGGTCAGCCGATCAGGAGTGCAATGTTGCTGTTGAACAGAATTATTTCGGATATCGACAAATTTAACATTAGTGAAGCTGCCTTTAAAATGCAAACTCTATTAATGCTTGGACAAACTTGCTTTCAAACATTATTATTTCATGTTACTGAAAATCTGGTATTGTGCGAGAAAAGATTCAAGATACATTCTTCTTTCACAACGTAATTAATTGATGAAAATCGCCAACTGATGGATTAATAATTTGGCCTGCCGATATTACATGAAAAGATGAGGATGTATCAGTGCCAAAACTACTACAGGAATGCATTTCCTTAAGGTGAATGCATGTTTCATTACCAATGTTTAGTCAACTCTTGACCAAAATTTTTTAATGACTTTTCTTGGGGCTAATTTAATTGTACGACACACCAAATGTGGTATTCATAAACAAGTCTATTATGTATTTTGAAGATTAAAATACAGAATATGTTTTAATCACATATTTACATATCTTATTTTCGTTGAGTAAATCACTCGGAATAGTTCACTACAGGAATGCATTTCCTTCAGGTGACTGCATGATTCATTAGCAGGCAATTCAGTTTAGGCAATTCTTGACCAAAATTTTTGAATGACTTTCGTCGGGGCTAATTGTACGACCCACCAAAAGTGGCGTTCATAAACATAAGTTATTATGACTTGTTTTGATCTTCGATGAGTTCATCACTTGGAAAAGTTTTTTTTCATCGTATCTGGGTTAAAAAAAGTGCAAATTACTGGCAACTTAATGTTGCACGAAGATTATGGTGATTTTCCGCGCACCTCCAGTAAATGTTTCCATGATGTTAGATGCATAACGAAGCGGAAATTTCTAAAAATTGCTTGACAGATTTTTCCTAGAACTTTAACACATAATGTTTGCAATTATGTATGTAAATATTCTACAACGATTTGATCCTCAAACCCAAACTACCAACAAGTTACGTCAATACCAAACAAAAGTCTCAACTGCTCCCGTCTGGAACCAGTGAGACTATGGCACCCCAAATTTGAGGCTTTAGGTAGTGGGGAGGGAAAGGAGATGGAGAAGAGGAATATGGGGAGTACCTGGCTATTCAAATCTGGTCACCAAACACGGCTAAAGCCGTTTAAGGCAACGTTTCAATTCTGAATGGTGGTCTTTAACTAGGGCGATACTGAGGTATCTTCCGCTCTGGAACGTGCTGCAAAATATACCTTCTATATATTATTTTTCATTAATTAATCATGAAATAACGCAAAACAAAATTTAAATGCGCGCACCGGGATTCGATCCCGCCACTTTCAGATTGCGAATCGAGAGCCTTAACCTCCGGCCTCGGAGGCCGTTGTTTTAATAAAGAAAACGTCATTTATTTACTAAGGTACCTGCTTTCGGTTACTCAGTTATATAATTTGAGATTTGGTTTTTCAACGTGATTTTAAAATATGATTTGATAATCAATAAATATTCTAATTTCGGTGGTGGGTTTGTCTGTGACGTAACTCTTTTTTTAACATTAACTCCTCTCAGAAAGCGGAAAGTGGAAAGGAAGGAATGAACCTGGGTCTTTAAACCCATGTTGTAGGAAGGAGGAAACACAGAGACCGGCAAATTGTTTCATAGCCGAGCTTTTGTACACAACGACCCGTTCTTGTGTGACAAGTGTACAAATTTTGGGCGCGCGTCTGGCGTATTTCTCGACTGTGCACCGGTGACTGAAGAATCAATGATGCTAGTTTATCAACGTATCTTCCATTGAAATACCGGCAGAACAAGGACAGCAAACCCACCGGCGCCTGTGCTCTAAAGATTGCAATCTTGGCGCTTTGCGATTTGTACAGACTTTGCATCTGCGTATTCTTAAATTATTATCTGCGGGCCCTGTACACTGTACAGTACACCCAGCTTCTGAGAAGCTAACTTAACTCTGACTTTGATGAAGTCCCGTACCTGTGCTGGTTACGTAAAGTTACACCAAGCATATCAATGGAAGACCTGTTCGGCTCAATGAACTCTGGTTCAATGAACTTAGATTTGTTTTGAATTCATGTAGTAAGGGGATGGCACAAGGGGATGGGGTGATTTTTCGAAACATCGTGTAGACAGTAACCTTTCTCTTGTTTTTAAGGTCAAAGGTACAAATTTTCATTATCCACGGAACAAAACTGCAGATTTGTGTACGCAGCAAATCCATGCCGCCCTCCATTACGTGTTTGTGCCCTCCAAAAGTAGCGTTGATAGTTGGAGGAAAGTAACCAAATATGGAATAGTATCTCTAATACGGACCACCGACATTTCTCGAAAATAAATACTCTTGGACGCAATAAACAGCGATCATCTATCTCTTTCAATCACTATACGCGCCTGTAGGTTTCAACTTGTCAGTCGAGCGAGTGCTGTGCCCGCGGAGAGACGGTTTGTTTTCTGAAGATATTCAATGAGAAACCTGGATCAAATGCGTCATGTGCGGACTCTGAGCACATAATAGTTTCTCTGGTGCAGAGATCGACACCTGAATTTGTGATTATTGCAAGTAGTTTAAGTGCCTTTATATATTTGACTGCAGTCCCTAAAGTATCTCAAAGAAGTTAAGGTTGATTTTTAAAACATTTTGTAGCATTCCATATTTGATGTACCTAATTCATAATTAAACACCTTTATGCTGATTTAAATTTTGAGAAATGACAGTATTTATGATAAAAAATATAATACAAGACAGTTACTATGGAAAGCGCAAATTTATTTATTTAATTTTATTCTTGAACATACACTTTACAAATTATTACATTGGTTTACACAGATAATAAGTTTAGTACTTACTAAGAAAAAAAAATGTTAATAATCCGAAGCTGTATGTAAATAGGTTAGTAGTAGTATTTTGTGAACACCTCAACCTGGGCTGAGGTGTTCCCATTGCGATTAAGTGCTTATGTATGACTGATTGTAATAACGATCAAAAGGTTTTGATTTTTAATATTAGTTTTTTTATGCGTACAAAACAAAACGGTATTCCATATTTAGTTACTTTCCTCTACTAATTTAAAAAAAACCTCGGCACACCCCTGCAACATTAGGACCAGCCAAACAGTCAAACACAACCTCGAAAAGTTTGTTTTCGTAACGAAATGCTAACTAAAGTTAACTAGAGTCTGTTCCCCCAAGCTCAAACACAACTGAATTCCACTGAATTCGAGAGACGGGCTAAATACACGTACAGAGGACGTATTATGTATGTAAATTAAGTTGTTTTCATTTAAAATAGAAGTCAACGCGGAGCTTGCGAGCTGATTGCGACTGCTGTTGGTGTAATGTGTCGCTTCTGAGTGTCAATTTATTTATGTAAGCTAATTAACACTACTTTTTTATTTTTTTCTATTATTTTAAACGTATGTATAAGAAATTAAATAAAAATAAAACATAAGGTTCTTAAAACTAATTACAATAAAGTAATTTCTAATTAACGAAACTATCCAACTCAATAGAGAAAACATTTCTCGTGTTTGAATTTGTGAATAGTGCCATTACAGAATAAAGAAAAGATTTTTTTTTTAGTCCCAGCTGCTCCCGTCTGGAGCCAGTGATACCATGGCATCCCCAATTAGGGTATGTTGTGAGGCTGAAGTTAGGGGGAAGAGAAAGAGGAATGCGGGGAAGTACCTGGCTATTCAGATCTGGTCAACAATGCAACGTTTCATTACTGAATGGTGGTCTTATACCTTTGCGGAGTATCTTCCACGTATCTTCCGTTTTTGAATGTTTTGCAAAATTAAATACTGTTTTTAAAGCAAGATGAAAGAAGACTATATCAAAAAGTATTAAATATCAAAAAAGTAATGCCGGTGTAGTTATTTCTTGAAATAAATTGATAATGCATACGCAGAGGTAGCTGGTGTATTCAGAATGGAATGTCGTACGCTAGACGGCTTTAATACCATACGCTTCAACAAATTCAGTATGGTTGTATTTTGAATGGAATGTCGTTTGCTAGACGGCTTTAATACCAAACTCTTCAATAAATACAGTTAGGTGGCCGGTGTATTCTGAATGGAGTGTCGTACGCAAGACGGCTTTAATACCATACTCTTCAACAAATTCAGTATGGTTGTATTTTGAATGGAATGTCGTTTGCTATACGGCTTTAATACCATACTCTTCAACAAGTTAGGTGGCCGGTTTATTCTGAATGGAGTGTCGTACGCAAGACGGCTTTAATACCATACTCTTCAACAAATTCAGTATGGTTGTATTCGGTCGTTTGCTATACGGCTTTAATACCATACTCTTCAACAAATACAGTTAGGTGGCCGGTTTATTCTGAATGGAGTGTCGTACGCAAGACGGCTTTAATACCATACTCTTCAACAAATTCAGTATGGTTGTATTTTGAATGGAATGTCGTTTGCCAGACGGCTTTAATACATACTCCAGCAAATACAGTTAGGTGGCTGGTGTATTCTGAATGAAATGTCGTACGCTAGAAGGCTTTAATGCCATACTTTTCAACAAACGCAGTTAGGTTGTGTTCTGAATGGAATATCGTACGATATAGTACGATATTCTATTTAGTACTATATTCTTCGACAAATAAAGTTAGGTAGCTGGTGTATTCAGAACGGAATGTCGTACGCTGGACGGCTTTAAAACCATACTCTTCAACAAATGCAGTTGCTTATTGATTATTAACATTTAATAAGTCGGGTACGCCTCCTACGTCATATGTATATCCGAAAACGTCAAATTGTTTTGAAAACAAGCTTATGGGTCCGAGTGGTTAAGATAAACCAGCAATAACTTATTTTTTTAAAAGACAGACAAATATTTCTGAGTTACGAATTATCTGACAATATTATATGAATATTTCTCTCAACCATCACAATAAGCGTAAAATGTTGCTTGTGTTGTGATGGAGTTTAGCAATGAAATGAACTAGTTTTAATGTGCTAATTGATGACAAAAGGTTTCGTGACTTGATATTTTCGCTTCAAGTAAATTATAAACAACTCATTCAACCACAAATTTGTTGTAAATGAAGAGAATTGAGATAAAATAGAGTTAAATATTTTAGAATAGGACGACATAATGCTCAAAAGTATTTACAGGATGGTCGGTCACTTAGAAATGCTGGGTTAGTATGCCGGGGGTGGTTGTTTTTCTGAAAAGCTTTAGAAAAGAGAAAAAATTTCCGTCTAACTTTAATTACATTTATTGCATCAGTTCGTGTCGGGCTATCAATTTAGTTTTACTGTAGAAATTCAACTGTTTCCAGGCTTTATTTTCCTCAAGCATTAGCGGGTGTTTTCGCACCCTTGTCCGGGAGCTTGTTACGAGGCGGTGATTGATCGGGCGGGTATTAAGCTTCCTCCGTAAAACAGCCGACCCTTAATCCGAGGGAATCTACTGGAAGGACCGATAATTTGTCGGCGAACCCAATCACCCGTTTGCCTTCAGTAATAAAGACCGGGCCAAGGTCTTCAAAATGTTTTGTTGTCTTTAGACTTTGAGTTGTGCTTTTACTTTCAAATGTTGTCAAAATACTTCAGGATTAATACACTCAAAATTGGAACGCAATTGAATGATCTTATATGTTATATAAAGTATTTCGCAATCATCTTGGCACAGCGTCTTAGCAATTTTTAAATAAATGTTATCAGTTCCCAGTAAGACGTCATAGCATTTTTTGCCAAAATTCATTTAAAAGTAATCTCGCCTATTTAAGCCGTCTGACCCAACCAATATAAACCATATAATAAGATAATACTAGCTTTGCCTGTTGCAGAGGCAACCAAGGGGTTAAACACTACACGATATGACGTGTGAACGCGGATGAAGCGAAGAGTGTGTGTAAAATAAAATAGGTGAAGAAAAAACGATGTTTGAATGTGGATAAAGCAAGGAGTGTGCGCCTACAAAGGGCACAGGCAGTTGACAGCCCAATTTCGTACATCCGCTCTCGGACTGCTTCGGTCACCCGGTTCAAGGCGTTCAGTACGGGCCTTTTCTCGCAAAAGGAGGCCAAGTAGCTTCCTGCTCAAATTTTCACTGCGCCATTTGGGTTATGCAGGTCGATACGCGTAATTTGTTACCCGAAACGTATAGTTTACTGTTGAAAAGACTCTTACCACAGTGCCACTTTGGTCGCCGATACTTTTAAAACGGCCCAGGAGCTTACCGCTCAATTCAGTACTGAACCAATCCTGCCGCCCGACTCAGGGCGTTCAGTATTTCATTTAATTTAAATTAGAAAAAACCATTAGAGCTTTATCTCAAAAAATGGTCCTAGGAGTTTATCGCTTATTTTTTTCACTCAGCCCTTCGGATTGTGTAGATCGAGACGCGTAATTTGATACCCATCTCGGGTACTGTAAGGTGTAATTTAAAAAAAAAAAAATTTTTGGATTTTGAAAAAAAAATTGGATTTTGGAAATTTTTTAATTTTGGAAAAAAAAATTGGATTTAGGAAATTTTTGAATTTTGGAATAAAAATTGGATTTTGGAAATTTTTTAACTTTGGAAAAAAAAAATTTAATTTTGGAAAAAAAATGGATTTTGGATATAAAAAAAAAAATTTTGCCCTTGCACTAATTTAAAAAAATCGGCGCTATAAAAATGTATTATTCAGAATATTTTAGAAACTTTAACTAAGCACAACTGGGGATGCCGTAGTCTCACTGACTCCAGACGGCAGTAGGTGGGACTCTTGTGCGAAATTCACATTGAAATTTAATTTATAATGTATGAACCCCTACAGTATTCAAAAGGTACCTACACCATTTGGCAAAAAAAATTTGACCATTGTCGCAGGTGGAGTAATCGTCATTTCCGTTTCATCCGAAATCCAAATCACAGCAGTGCTATAGAAGTATCACTTCAAAACTCCCGTCTTCGGATGTTTCTTTTTATTTAAATTAATCATTTTTGTCAATGAAAGAATTGCCTCACTGGTCTAGTAAATAAATGTATCGTCTGTAATATTTTACTCCTGCGTATTATGTGCTCCTGGTAGATTTTCAATATTGTTCGTCACCCTTTTTGTCATTTTTCACAAAAACGGCGCCATTTAAATGTATTTTTCAAAATTATTTCTTAAATAATAATTTTAATGCAAAATCGTTCATATAAAAAATAAATCAGGGTAGGTACCTACACATGAGTGCACGGGTAGGTACTTGGGGCCCTTGTAGTATTTTTTCAAAAAACGGCGCTATAAAAATGTGTTATTCAGAATTTTTTAGAAACTTAAACTTATTTTTATTCCAGTAAAAAAAATACAGAGAAAATATTATTTCATAGTGCGCGAGTAGGTACTAAGTTTCCCTACAGTAATTAAAAAAAAACGGCGCCATTTAAATGTATATTCAGAATTTTTTGTCAAGTAATCACTTCAATGAAAAAAAGTTCGCAGAAGTATTTATTTTTATAGATAATACGAATCCTAATGTTGAGCTATATTGGAGCCCAATTTATCAGTTAAATCCGTTTATCGGGTACCTACCTAGTTCATAATTTGCAGTTTTACAATATTCTGTATTTATATTTTTTACACATGCAAGACCAACTCACAAACTTGGACTAATCCCGCTTGAATTTTAACCGCACCAAGCCGTAAAAATTGAAATCCGCCATCTTTAAAAAAAAATCTTCATACAAAAACGTATTATGGGGTGATTTCGTAAGTTCAAGAGGGTTATGGAAAAATTTTCATTTTCGGTGTTGCAATATTGGAGAAAATTTACCCAACCTGATTTTATTTGTAAGAAAATTAGGTTTTATACTGGCTAGAAAGCCAAAAGATATTTTAGAGGAAAATGCTTTTTACGTAAAGTGTCAAAACATGTCATTGTGAAATGCACTCTTGTGTAACATTTTGAATGGAAAGCGAACCATGTCACAGTTTTAGCTGCTTGTAGTAACTCTCTACTTAAGATTAATTCAAAAACATCTCGGCCAGAATGAGTATTTTTGACGATATCTTCGACCACGCAATGTACGTTCGAAATGTCAAATTTCCGCCCCCCTCGCCATAAAATAACATAGAATAAATTCGTGTGAATTTTTCTTATGAAAATAATCAGTACTTACATTCTTCACCGCTAGATGTCTCCCTGTACATATTTTCTACAATTTTGTGTAGAAAATATGTACTAATCGAGTTAATTTTAGCCTTCTGTGAAAGTTCTGTTCAAATTCTATTAAAGTTCTGTAATTATTTCAGTTTTATGATGCGACTGGCCTATAACGATAAAACAACAGAACTCGAATAGAACTTACACAGAACGTGAAAATTAACTTTAAAAACATTGTTGAATTATTCAACTTTATTGAAACAACTTTACCTTAGTATTGCATTAAAACCTAATTTATTGTGAAGCTACCTATTCGTGAAAGTACCTACGCATTTCTTTTCAAATTTTTTCAATGAAGTACGTCGTCGTCAAATAAGTACCTACCCAGGAATGAAAAACTAAAAATTTCTAAGCACGTGTTTTTCGTGGAAAAATCTGATTTTGTTTAGCTTGCCCTAAAATATTTCACATGCGATGCGTATGTAATGACGATCGAATTAGTTGAGGAGACATCTAGACTATAATATTTTTCAAAAACATTTTAGCCAGGATCGATTTTTCGGCCGTAATGCCGTTTGTCGTAAAACAACAACCGAAACCGCTGAGAGGTCCGGTTTGTTGGCAAAAGTTTGACATGTGAGTTCGCGACCCACCCCACTTGAACTCTATAGTGATACATCATGTGCTCCTGGTAGATTTTCAATATTGTACGTCATCTTTTTTGTCATTTTTCACAAAAATGGCGCCATAAAAATGTATTTTTCAAAATTATTTAACAAATAATAATTTTAATGCAAAATCGTTCATATAAAAAATAAATCAGGGCAGGTGCACATGAGTACCTACATATTTTTTGAATAAATATTACGAATCCTAATTTTTTAATTTTGAAATTTGGTTTTGAAATGATAGGTACCTATCGACTTTGGCAAAAAAATACGACCATCTTTGTTTGTTTCTGTTTATTTGATATCATGTTTTTTTTTATTTTTAAAAGAAAAAAGTCCCTAGGTATTTAAGTACCTACCTTGTCTAGGAAATGAGCATATTTTATTCAATATTTTACTCTTGCAAAATGTGTATTCCTGATGGAAACTCAATATTGTACAGCGCCCTCATTGTCATTTTTAGTTCGAATTTTTACTCACACAATCATAAAAGAAAAGTGTTTAGCATTGTATTTGGACCCATCTTACTTCAAAAACGTTCCGATTTATTCAGTACTAATTTCCTTCATAACTACAAAAGTCCACATACCTGAAATAATGCATTTTGGCAAAAATTGCGACCATCCCGAGTGATTTCTTTTATTTCAAATCATTAATTTTTTATTTGATATCTAAAGATGCGTAAGCCGGTACCTACCCGGTACTTACGCAGACAAACAATATTGATGTAGGTACCTAAGCATTTCCTTAAAAAAATCCGTTCATCTTACGAACAAATTTGCAATAATTCAACGGAAAAGTACCTACCCTGTAATTAATTACGTTTAAACGTGTTCTTTTTATATGGCCAGCAATATTTTCTCTTCTGTAGGAAAATTCAAAGCACGTTATTTTTCTCAAACGTCATATTTTCGGTGGCGTATAGTGAAATATTTTTAATGGTTTGCGTATGTAACGACCGTTGAAAAAGTTTTTTCAATCTCTTGACCTCGATATTATTGAAAAAAATTACAGCCAGAATCGGTTTTCGAGCCCCAGGGTCGTTTTCAAATTGGCCACTCCGGAACAGGCTTGGAGCTTTTTTTTATTAGGCTAAATCGTAAATTGACGTCCCTTGAAACTCAAGGTGGTTTTTTATTTTCAATTTTTTAGTGAGTAAAAAGGAAATTAAGTTCCTCCTCGACAGCTGATTTTACTGGCCGCCAAATTTTTCACTTTCGACGGTAGTGAAATCTTAGCAAATGTCAAAAATAATGTTAAGTATTATGCAATATTGCAGAACATTTTGGATGAAATGCGTTACATGTCGCGGTTTTAAAATCTTATTAATACTCTCTACTACGAATCTGTCGTAAAACATCTCCGGCGGAAGGGTTATTTTTGACGCAATCTCGAATTCCGTGACGCACCTATAAAATGCCATTTTTTCCTAGCAACGCCGTAAAATTTTTAAGAATAAATCCCTAGCAAATTGCACTTTGTATGAGAAAAAAGTCTTAAAAAATCTTAAAAATCTTAATTTCTTGGTGTACTGAAAATCAAATAAGCGAAAGCGATCCTTAGGGTGGGCGAACTTAAGGGGCGGCAAGGTCGTTTTTCGCGTAAAGGAAAAAGTGAGTTTTTCGAAAAACTGTGCAATAATATATATACTAGCTTTGCCTGTTGCAGAGGCAACCAAGGGGTTAAACACTACGCGATTTGACGTGTGAACGCGGATGAAGCGAAGAGTGTGTGTTAAATAAAATAGGTAAAGAAAAAAACGATGTTTGTAATTTGTTACCCGTAACGTATAATTTACTGTTGCAAAGACTCCTACCATTGTGCCACTTTGGTCGCCGACACTTTTAAAACGTCCCAGGAGCTTACCGCTCAATTCAGTACTGAACCAATCCAGCCGCCCGACTCAGGGCGTTCAGTATTTCATTTAATTTAAATTAGAAAAACCAATAGAGCCTAAAAGGGTCTTCGGAGTTTATCGTTCAATTTTTTCAGTCAGCCCTTCGGTTTGTGTAGGTCGAGACGCGTAATTTGATATCCATCTCGGGTACTGTAGGGTGTAAGTTAAAAAAAAAAAATTTGGATTTTGAAAAAAAAATTTTGGACTTTGGAAATTTTTTAATTTTCAAAAAAAAAAATTTTGGATTTTGTAAATTTTTGAATTTTCAAAAAAAAATTTTTTGAGTTTTGGAAATTTTTTAATTTTGGAAAAAAAAAATTTGGATTTTGGAAATTATTGAATTTTGAAAAAATAAATTTTTAAGTTTTGGATATTTTTTTAATTTTGGAAATAAAAAATTTTTTGTCTTGGAAATTTTTGAACTGAAAGTAATTTTTCAAAAAACGGCGCTATAAAAATGTATTAATCAGAAATTTTAGAGACAAACTAAACCCAACTGGGGATACCGTAGTCTCACTGACTCCAGACGGCAGTAGTTGAGACTCTTGTGCGGTATTCACATTGAAATTTAATTTAAAATGTATGAACCCGTACAGTATTCAAAAGGTACCCACACCATTTGGCAAAAAAAAATTGGACCATCTTTATTTAAATTTACTCATTTTATTAGAAATGTTCAGAATATATAGTGTCCGAGTACGTTGTCAAAAAAAATTCGAGTGCAGTTTACACGCGGTAGAAGTGAAACTTTTCCATTTTGGAAAAAAAAATTATTGGATTCTGGAAATTTTTTAATTTTGGAAAAAAAAAATTGTTGGATCTCGGAAATTTTTGAACTTATAACTGAAAGTAATTTTTCAAAAAACGGCGCTATAAAAATGTATTATTCAGAAATTTTAGAGACTTAAACTAAACCCAACTGGGGATGCCGTAGTCTCACTGACTCCAGACGGCAGTAGTTGAGACTCTTGTGCGGTATTCACATTGAAATTTAATTTAAAATGTATGAACCCGTACAGTATTCAAAACCCGTACAGGTACCCACACCATTTGGCAAAAAAAAATTGGACCATCTTTATTTAAATTTACTCATTTTATTAGAAATGTTCAGAATAAATAGTATCCGAGTAGGACGTTGTCAAAAAAAATTCGAGTGCCGCTTACTGTAGTTTTTCAAAAAACGGCACTATAAAAATGTATTATTCAGAATTTTTCAGAAACTAAAACTAAACCCAACTGGGGACGCCGTAGTCGCACTGACTCCGGACGGCAGTAATTGGGACTCTTGTGCGGTTTTCACATTGAAATTTAATGTAAAATGTACGAACGATTAGTTCCCGTACAGTATTCAAAAGGTACCTACACCATTTCGCAAAAAAAAATTGGACCATCTTTATTTAAATTTACTCATTTTTTTAGAAATGTTCAGAATATATACTATCCGAGTAGGTACCTACGTACGTTGTCAAAAAAAATTCGAGTGCAGTTTACACGCGGTAGAAGTGAAACTTTTCCAAAACAATCTCAACTAATACTTGAAAAGTGAGGTCTAAGTTGTCCAGTAAATAAATGTATTCTCTGTTAAATTTTACTCTTGCGTGTTATGTGCTCCTGGTAGATTTTCAATATTGTACCTCACCTTTTTGTCATTTTTCACAAAAACGGCCCTTTAAAAATATAATTTTCAAAATTATTGTATACCCATTTTTATGAGGTGTTGCTCATCCAACGAATGGTTCCCGGGGCGGCAGTGCCAATGCCCGCCTCTAACGTTGAATAATTATCATAAATAAGCTAAATACAAAAAAAGCGTTATGTTACTATAATATTTTAAAAAAATAAATCCCTTAAATATCTAGGCTAAAGACGAAGGTAGCGCAACACGGCATAACAGCCCAAAAAATAATTACAAAAGAAATTATCCTTTCAACTTCAAATAATTTCATTACAAATTTCCAAAAGAAAAAACATATGCAATACCCATTTGATGATTCCGAGTTGTTATGTGCAGGTACCTACCTACTCAGATTCTCAGTTGGTACACCTGCACACACGTAAAAAAAAACACGCCATTAAAATGTATATTCAGAATTTTTTATCAAATAATCATTTCAATGAAAAAGAGTTCGCAAAGTATTTATATTTATAAATAATACGAATCCTAATGCATCGGAGCCCATCTATCAGGTACCTACTTAGTTCGTCATTCGCAGACGTACAATATTCTGACATTGTGAACCCGTACATAAATTAAAAAACTACTTTCCTAAAATGGGCATTCCAAAACCGAGCGTCTAGCAACACTCGATACGGAGATCTTTTTTCGTGAATTGAGCAAATTTCTTTCGATACAGACGAACCTGCCGATTTGAACGGATTGAAATAGAACTACAGGCGTGTTCGACAGACATTTGATTTTGTTTTGTGTGAACGATCCGTACTTGTATTCCGCACCGCTAGATGTCTCTGGATTGAAATCTTTAGTTGGCGGAGAGTGTTGCCTTCCGCCATTTGTAAAATTTCAGAATCCAGTGTTCTCAGGTGTGAGAAAATTTACCCAACCTGAATTTATTTGTAAGAAAATTAGGTGTTCTACTGGCCAGACAAATTATGCACCCTCGAGAAAAATGCGAGTTTTGCGAAACGTCAGAAAATATCATTTTTCCGCGCGCTATTGTGTAACATTTTGAATGGTGACCGACATATTTGTCGATTTTAAAAGTTTCCTTAACTTCTATTCCTCCTATTTATTAAAAAACATCTCCACCAGAACGCGCTTTTTCGACGATATCTCGTACCGCGTGTCGTACCTATAAAATGTCATTTTTTAGCAGCATCGCCATTAAAATAAAAGAATAAATTTCTAGCAAATTCGTTTCGCGTAAAGGAAATAGTGATTAAGATTTCTTATCTTTTTTGCAAATGCGAACCTGTCGGCGGGAAATATAACCAGGCCGATTTCTTCGTCGATGAGAGATTCAGCCGGAGGTTCCAGTTATCGCCGCTGATTTTGTATCAGTTTTTTCCGTTGACTTTTGGCGTTTCTAAAATAAGAATTTCGTGTGAGTTTCCTGTCTTGCGATAGTGGTCTCTGAGGTCGGTCAAACTCGAAGAGCGGAGAGGTCATTTTGGCGTGGGAGGCCTGCACTGAAAAAAAAAGCCCTGTGTTTCGAGCGAAACTGAACCTCGAAACGGGTAAAACTTAAGGGGCGGCAAGGTCGTCTTTTGCCTAAATGACGAAAAAAAAGTGAGTTTTCGAAAACTGTGCATTAATATATATACTAGCTTTGCCTGTTGCAGAGGCAACCAAGGGGTTAAACACTACGCGATTGGACGTGTGAACGCGGATGAAGCGAAGAGTGTGTGTTAAATAAAATAGGTAAAGAAAAAAACGATGTTTGTAATTTGTTACCCGTAACGTATAATTTACTGTTGCAAAGACTCCTACCATTGTGCCACTTTGGTCGCCGACACTTTTAAAACGTCCCAGGAGCTTACCGCTCAATTCAGTACTGAACCAATCCAGCCGCCCGACTCAGGGCGTTCAGTATTTCATTTAATTTAAATTAGAAAAACCAATAGAGCCTAAAAGGGTCTTCGGAGTTTATCGTTCAATTTTTTCAGTCAGCCCTTCGAATTGTGTAGGTCGAGACGCGTAATTTGATATCCATCTCGGGTACTGTAGGGTGTAATTTAAAAAATAAAAAATTTTGGATTTTGAAAAAAAATTTTTTAGACTTTGGAAATTTTTTAATTTTGAAAAAAAAACTTTTTTGGTTTCTGGGAATTTTTGAATTTCGAAAAAAAAAAATTTTGTTTTCTGGAAATTTTTTAATTTGGAAAAAAAAAATTTCGGATTCTGGAAATTTTTTTATTTAAAAAAAAAAATTTTTTTTTTCCGGAAATTTTTGAATTTTGAAAAAAAAATTTTCGGTTTCTGGAAATTTTTTAATTTTGAAAAAAAAATTTTTTGGTTTCTGGAAATTTTTTAATTTTGAAAAAAAAATTATTGGATTCTGGAAATTTTTTAATTTTGGAAAAAAAAATTGTCGGATCTCGGAAATTTTTGAACTTATAACTGAAAGTAATTTTTCAAAAAACGGCGCTATAAAAATGTATTATTCAGAAATTTTAGAGACTTAAACTAAACCCAACTGGGGATGCCGTAGTCTCACTGACTCCAGACGGCAGTAGTTGGGACTCTTGTGCGGTATTCACATTGAAATTTAATGTAAAATGTACGAACGATTAGTTCCCGTACAGTGTTCAAAAGGTACCTACACCATTTTGCAAAAAAAAAATTGGACCATCTTTATTTAAATTTACTCATTTTATTAGAAATGTTCAGAATAAATAGTATCCGAGAAGGACGTTGTCAAAAAAAAATTCGAGTGCAGCTTACTGTAGTTTTTCAAAAAACGGCGCTATAAAAATGTATTATTCAGAATTTTTCAGAAACTAAAACCAAACCCAACCGGGGACGCCGTAGTCGCACTGACTCCGGATGGCAGTAATTGGGACTCTTGTGCGGTTTTCACATTGAATTTTAATGTAAAATGTACGAACGATTAGTCCCCGTACAGTGTTCAAAAGGTACCTACACCATTTCGCAAAAAAAAAATTGGACCATCTTTATTTAAATTTACTCATTTTATTAGAAATGTTCAGAATAAATAGTATCCGAGTAGGACGTTGTCAAAAAAAAATTCGAGTGCAGCTTACTGTAGTTTTTCAAAAAACGGCGCTATAAAAATGTATTATTCAGAATTTTTCAGAAACTAAAACCAAACCCAACTGGGGACGCCGTAGTCGCACTGACTCCGGACGGCAGTAATTGGGACTCTTGTGCGGTTTTCACATTGAATTTTAATGTAAAATGTACGAACGATTAGTCCCCGTACAGTGTTCAAAAGGTAACTACACCATTTCGCAAAAAAAAAATTGGACCATATTTATTTAAATTTACTCATTTTATTAGAAATGTTCAGAATAAATAGTATCCGAGTAGGACGTTGTCAAAAAAAAATTCGAGTGCAGCTTACTGTAGTTTTTCAAAAAACGGCGCTATAAAAATGTATTATTCAGAATTTTTCAGAAACTAAAACTAAACCCAACTGGGGACGCCGTAGTCGCACTGACTCCGGACGGCAGTAATTGGGACTCTTGTGCGGTTTTCACATTGAAATTTAATGTAAAATGTACCAACGATTAGTTCCCGTACAGTATTCAAAAGGTACCTACACCATTTCGCAAAAAAAAATGGACCATCTTTATTTAAATTTACTCATTTTATTAGAAATGTTCAGAATATATAGTGTCCGAGTACGTTGTCAAAAAAAATTCGAGTGCAGTTTACACGCGGTAGAAGTGAAACTTTTCCAAAACAATATCAACTAATACTTGAAAAGTGAGGTCTGAGTAGCCCAGTAAATAAATGTACCCTCTGTAATATTTTACTTCTGCGTATTATGAGCTCCTGGTAGATTTTCAATATTGTACGTCACCCTTTTTGTCATTTTTTACAAAAACGGTCCTATAAAAATATAATTATCAAAATTATTGTGTACCTATTTTTATGAGGTGTTGCTCATCCAACGAATGGTTTCCTGAGCGGCAGTGCCAATGCCCGCCTCTAACGTTGAATAATTATCATAAAGAAGCAAAATACAAAAAAAGCGTTATGTAACTTTAATATTTAAAAAAAATAAATCCCTTAAATATCTAGGCTAAAGACGAAGGTAGCGCAACACGGCATAACAGCCCAAAAAATTATTACAAAAGAAATTATCCTTTCAACTTCAAATAATTTTATTACAAATTTCCAAAAAAAAAAACAGATGATTCCGATTTGTTATGTGCAGGTACCTACCTACTCAGATTCTCAGTTGGTACACCTGCACATACGTAAAAAAAACACGCCATTAAAATGTATATTCAGAATTTTTTATCAAATAATCATTTCAATGAAAAAGAGTTCGCAAAGTATTTATACTTAGTCCTCTCACAATTTTAATAATATTTTTTCTAGCTAGTGTAGGTACTACTTTCCTAAAATAGGCATTTCAAAACCGAGCGTCTAGCAACACTCGATACCGAGATCTTTTTTCGTGAATTGAGCAAATTTCTTTCGATACAGACGAACCTGCCGATTTGAACGGATTGAAATAGAACTACAGGCGTGTTCGACAGACATTTGATTTTGTTTTGTGTGAACGATCCGTACTTATATTCCACACCGCTAGATGTCTCTGGATTGAAATCTTTAGTTGGCGGAGAGAGCGGCCTTCCGCCATTTGTAAAATTTCAGAATCGAGTGTTCCAAGGTGTGAGAAAATTTACCCAATCTGAATTTATTTGTAAGAAAATTAGGTCTTCTACTGGCCAGTTATATTATGCACCCTCGAGAAAAATGCGAGTTTTGCGAAACGTCAGAAAATATCATTTTTCCGCGCGATATTGTGTAGCATTTTGAATGGTGACCGACATATTTGTCGATTTTAAAAGCTTCCTTAATTTCTATTCCTCCTATTTATTGAAAAACATCTCGACCACAATGCGCTTTTTCGACGATATCTCGTACCGCGTGTCGTACCTATAAAATGTCATTTTTTAGCAGCATCGCCATTAAAATAAAAGAATAAATTTCTAGCAAATTCGTTTTGTATGAAAATAGTGCTTAATTTTTCTCCGACTTTTTCGAAATGCGAACCTGTCGGCGGGAAATATAACCGGGCCGATTTCTTCGTCGATGAGAGATTCAGTCGGAGGTTCCAGTTATCGCCGCTGATTTTGCATCAGTTTTTTCCGTTAATTTTTCGCGTTTCGGTTTCGTGGGTTTTTTTAGCTTCCTGTCTAGCGATTGTGGTCTCTGCGGTCGGTCAAATTCGAAGGGCGGAGAGGTCATTTTGGCGTGGGAGGCCCTGCACTGAAAAAAAAAGCCCTGTGTTTCGAGCGAAACTGAACCTCGAAACGGGTAAAACTTGAGGGGCGGCAAGGTCGTCTTTTGCCTAAATGACGAAAAAAAAGTGAGTTTTTCAAAAACTGTGCAATACTATACTAACTAGCTTTGCCTGTTGCAGAGGCAACCAAGGGGTTAAACACTACACGATATGACGTGTGAACGCGGATGAAGCGAAGAGTGTGTGTTAAATAAAATAGGTAAAGAAAAAAACGATGTTTGTAATTTGTTACCCGTAACGTATAATTTACTGTTGCAAAGACTCCTACCATTGTGCCACTTTGGTCGCCGACACTTTTAAAACGTCCCAGGAGCTTACCGCTCAATTCAGTACTGAACCAATCCAGCCGCCCGACTCAGGGCGTTCAGTATTTCATTTAATTTAAATTAGAAAAACCAATAGAGCCTAAAAGGGTCTTCGGAGTTTATCGTTCAATTTTTTCAGTCAGCCCTTCGGATTGTGTAGGTCGAGACGCGTAATTTGATATCCATCTCGGGTACTGTAGGGTGTAATTTAAAAAATAAAAAATTTTGGATTTTGAAAAAAAATTTTTTAGACTTTGGAAATTTTTTAATTTTGAAAAAAAAACTTTTTTGGTTTCTGGGAATTTTTGAATTTCGAAAAAAAAAAATTTTGTTTTCTGGAAATTTTTTAATTTGGAAAAAAAAAATTTCGGATTCTGGAAATTTTTTTATTTAAAAAAAAAAATTTTTTTTTTCCGGAAATTTTTGAATTTTGAAAAAAAAATTTTCGGTTTCTGGAAATTTTTTAATTTTGAAAAAAAAATTTTTTGGTTTCTGGAAATTTTTTAATTTTGAAAAAAAAATTATTGGATTCTGGAAATTTTTTAATTTTGGAAAAAAAAATTGTCGGATCTCGGAAATTTTTGAACTTATAACTGAAAGTAATTTTTCAAAAAACGGCGCTATAAAAATGTATTATTCAGAAATTTTAGAGACTTAAACTAAACCCAACTGGGGATGCCGTAGTCTCACTGACTCCAGACGGCAGTAGTTGGGACTCTTGTGCGGTATTCACATTGAAATTTAATGTAAAATGTACGAACGATTAGTTCCCGTACAGTGTTCAAAAGGTACCTACACCATTTTGCAAAAAAAAAATTGGACCATCTTTATTTAAATTTACTCATTTTATTAGAAATGTTCAGAATAAATAGTATCCGAGAAGGACGTTGTCAAAAAAAAATTCGAGTGCAGCTTACTGTAGTTTTTCAAAAAACGGCGCTATAAAAATGTATTATTCAGAATTTTTCAGAAACTAAAACCAAACCCAACCGGGGACGCCGTAGTCGCACTGACTCCGGATGGCAGTAATTGGGACTCTTGTGCGGTTTTCACATTGAAATTTAATGTAAAATGTACCAACGATTAGTCCCCGTACAGTGTTCAAAAGGTACCTACACCATTTCGCAAAAAAAAAATTGGACCATCTTTATTTAAATTTACTCATTTTATTAGAAATGTTCAGAATAAATAGTATCCGAGTAGGACGTTGTCAAAAAAAAATTCGAGTGCAGCTTACTGTAGTTTTTCAAAAAACGGCGCTATAAAAATGTATTATTCAGAATTTTTCAGAAACTAAAACCAAACCCAACTGGGGACGCCGTAGTCGCACTGACTCCGGGCGGCAGTAATTGGGACTCTTGTGCGGTTTTCACATTGAATTTTAATGTAAAATGTACGAACGATTAGTCCCCGTACAGTGTTCAAAAGGTAACTACACCATTTCGCAAAAAAAAAATTGGACCATATTTATTTAAATTTACTCATTTTATTAGAAATGTTCAGAATAAATAGTATCCGAGTAGGACGTTGTCAAAAAAAAATTCGAGTGCAGCTTACTGTAGTTTTTCAAAAAACGGCGCTATAAAAATGTATTATTCAGAATTTTTCAGAAACTAAAACTAAACCCAACTGGGGACGCCGTAGTCGCACTGACTCCGGACGGCAGTAATTGGGACTCTTGTGCGGTTTTCACATTGAAATTTAATGTAAAATGTACCAACGATTAGTTCCCGTACAGTATTCAAAAGGTACCTACACCATTTCGCAAAAAAAAATGGACCATCTTTATTTAAATTTACTCATTTTATTAGAAATGTTCAGAATATATAGTGTCCGAGTACGTTGTCAAAAAAAATTCGAGTGCAGTTTACACGCGGTAGAAGTGAAACTTTTCCAAAACAATCTCAACTAATACTTGAAAAGTGAGGTCTGAGTAGCCCAGTAAATAAATGTACCCTCTGTAATATTTTACTTCTGCGTATTATGAGCTCCTGGTAGATTTTCAATATTGTACGTCACCCTTTTTGTCATTTTTTACAAAAACGGTCCTATAAAAATATAATTATCAAAATTATTGTGTACCTATTTTTATGAGGTGTTGCTCATCCAACGAATGGTTTCCTGAGCGGCAGTGCCAATGCCCGCCTCTAACGTTGAATAATTATCATAAAGAAGCAAAATACAAAAAAAGCGTTATGTAACTTTAATATTTAAAAAAAATAAATCCCTTAAATATCTAGGCTAAAGACGAAGGTAGCGCAACACGGCATAACAGCCCAAAAAATTATTACAAAAGAAATTATCCTTTCAACTTCAAATAATTTTATTACAAATTTCCAAAAAAAAAAAACAGATGATTCCGATTTGTTATGTGCAGGTACCTACCTACTCAGATTCTCAGTTGGTACACCTGCACATACGTAAAAAAAACACGCCATTAAAATGTATATTCAGAATTTTTTATCAAATAATCATTTCAATGAAAAAGAGTTCGCAAAGTATTTATACTTAGTCCTCTCACAATTTTAATAATATTTTTTCTAGCTAGTGTAGGTACTACTTTCCTAAAATAGGCATTTCAAAACCGAGCGTCTAGCAACACTCGATACCGAGATCTTTTTTTGTGAATTGAGCAAATTTCTTTCGATACAGACGAACCTGCCGATTTGAACGGATTGAAATAGAACTACAGGCGTGTTCGACAGACATTTGATTTTGTTTTGTGTGAACGATCCGTACTTATATTCCACACCGCTAGATGTCTCTGGATTGAAATCTTTAGTTGGCGGAGAGAGCGGCCTTCCGCCATTTGTAAAATTTCAGAATCGAGTGTTCCAAGGTGTGAGAAAATTTACCCAACCTGAATTTATTTGTAAGAAAATTAGGTCTTCTACTGGCCAGTTATATTATGCACCCTCGAGAAAAATGCGAGTTTTGCGAAACGTCAGAAAATATCATTTTTCCGCGCGATATTGTGTAGCATTTTGAATGGTGACCGACATATTTGTCGATTTTAAAAGCTTCCTTAATTTCTATTCCTCCTATTTATTGAAAAACATCTCGACCACAATGCGCTTTTTCGACGATATCTCGTACCGCGTGTCGTACCTATAAAATGTCATTTTTTAGCAGCATCGCCATTAAAATAAAAGAATAAATTTCTAGCAAATTCGTTTTGTATGAAAATAGTGCTTAATTTTTCTCCGACTTTTTCGAAATGCGAACCTGTCGGCGGGAAATATAACCGGGCCGATTTCTTCGTCGATGAGAGATTCAGTCGGAGGTTCCAGTTATCGCCGCTGATTTTGCATCAGTTTTTTCCGTTAATTTTTCGCGTTTCGGTTTCGTGGGTTTTTTTAGCTTCCTGTCTAGCGATTGTGGTCTCTGCGGTCGGTCAAACTCGAAGGGCGGAGAGGTCATTTTGGCGTGGGAGGCCCTGCACTGAAAAAAAAAGCCCTGTGTTTCGAGCGAAACTGAACCTCGAAACGGGTAAAACTTGAGGGGCGGCAAGGTCGTCTTTTGCCTAAATGACGAAAAAAAAGTGAGTTTTTCAAAAACTGTGCAATACTATACTATAATATAATAATAAGAGTGTACTGAAGTAGACATTTTGATAGTTGATCGTTTTTAGGCTTGAGAGTGGATCTGTGGTTGGAGCCCGCACCAAGTGAAGTATTCCCTCATGTTGGAGAAGATTCAAAAGAAATTTCCTGAGGGAGTATGGCTACTACGCGTCGCTCTACCCTAGCGTCTTTCTCTTGGGCATGCTCGGTATGAACCATCTATGGTTCAGAAGGGAAATGCTCATTGTAACACATTTTTTCAGACTGATTTGTGAATGGTTCGAAAACTCGACTATCTTGGAGAGCATTAGTTTCTATGTTCCCGATGGTTATCTCCGTCATCGGCAGCAAAGATCTCCCGGCTTGCAGAATTTACTTGCCAATGGTGCTATCTTGTTGTTAAATAAAATCAATTCAAATATCGATATGTTTAAAAACAATGAAGCACAATTTAGACGGCAAGCTTTGTTGCTGTTAGTCTGATTGTGCTTCATTGATGTTTAAATCGCTTAGATCTGCTTATTTAATCTAAATATCACATCACTTCTAAAAACGCTTTGAAATTTGAAATTTGTTATGTTTTTAAAATGAATAAATTGAATTGAATTGAATTGTATTGAATCGATAATTTATACGGATTGAAAAAATTGTTCTAGTTTTGCTCAAAAACATGTTAAGCTATTAGGTTAGGTTGGGTTATATAACAGATTTATCGCGTATCACTTGCGTCTCTACTTGCATCTCTTGCGACCTTGCTTCTCTTTGTATTATTTATTATTTCAGTGATAATTTTGTAATTTTGAAGTTTTATTTAGAAATTATTAGGTTTTTGTAACTCTATGTACGAGTACATATCTGTATATTAACTGAGTTTTTATAACTGGATTGTTTTACGTATGTGAGAACATCTGTAAAACACAGTAAAAATAAATAAATTTCTTGACAAAGATTTTTGAAAATAAAAAATTTGCGCCTTTCAAATAGTTAATAATATGTTCGTCTCAAAGATAATAGAATCAATCAATATTTGGAGTAAAAATGTGACTGATTTTTTGGTCTACGATGATATTGTTGATAAGGAATATTTAAACATAGTTAGGATTTAGCGGGAGGGGGGGGGGGGGGGGGGGGGGGGGGTTGGCGGTTACTCGGTTGAGTGACCAGTGATGGCAAGTGAAAGAATTTTTTTTTGTTTGGTTTGGAAGAAAAAATAAAGAAATTCAAATAAATCACCGGAGACCAAAATTTTATTCACATTCTCACTCCAAATAATCGCAAGAATTACTGGTTAAAATAAGTCAAGTACGTCCCTTAACACCCTGTATATATAGTTAAGTACTGTGCACTTTCAACAGCCATTTAATTCTTCCGTTGCGTTACGTCATTTCATATAATTTTGCTTATAACTATAATTCAAGTAACCAGAGAAGAAACTTTATTGTATTTTTGTGGTAGTTACTTCGAGTTTCTTATAAGAGAGAGCCTTAAATATTTACTGTTTCTAATTCCAATCGGACAGGACATTTCTTAACCCTCACCGCCTCCAAAGGTTCGACAAATTCGATAAATTAAAGGATGAAAGCTTTATTCTACCCTCGGGATCATCCAAGTTCCTTCGGGCAAATTAAATTCCTCCTTTAAACCGTTCTTTCCTGGTTCACATTACTTACATCGATTTCACCAAACTTCTTTATCTTTTGTCTATTGGAAGCTTGTAATCTGGTTTTGTTTGAACTTTAATTGTTTTGTGGGAAATTGTGAACTGTCATTTGGGAGACGATTGCTTCGTTTAATCTGCTGATTTAATTTGAACTTATTTGATTATAATTTGGTTGTCATCAATCCTGTCATTTGACATTCTTTCCACACGGCTAGCCTAACTCAGTCTTTCAGACCTTCAAATTTTATAATAGTTTCATCTCAATTTGATTCTCGAGTTCAATTTGCGTAACCTATTTTTTAGTTTTTTGTCTTTGGTAAGTCCAAATAATATTTAAAGTCTTTTTCGCAAGATTTCTTAGGTATTGGTTTTCAACGTTTTGAATAAGACCCTCTGCCCCACAATCTTCAATTTCCAATTTGCAATAGCAGAAGAAAATTATTAATATACCTGATAATAGTTATTTATTCCATAAGCTACGCAAGGGTAGGGCAATGCAATACATTCCATACGTAACATCGCTCCATGTTTCATTAGTTAGAAGTCAAGTGGTGTATAATTCAACTGTTTGGTCTCCCTTGTGTAAAATTTACTCCAACGTGTTCGGCACAAATTTCTCAAGTATATAAATTAATTGCTTCTAATTAAACTGTCTGTCAGCAGAATTATTTCATACCTAGTTGTAGTACAAAGAGTCATTAACAACTTGATTGATAGCACTGCCATCAACGCCACTTTTAAATTCCATTCACCAACGAGGAACACAAGACAAAATGAAACCTTTTTCTGCAACACACAATCAACTATCAAATACCTACACTAACAGTAGAATTCACGATTTAGGTAACAAGTTTGGGGGTACTCTTGGTATATTTATAGATTCCATTTATAGAATTAAGCCTAATATATATCAGAACTTTGTTAAATCCTACAAAGTATAGTAGCGTAGGTAATGTGGTATTATTGATCTATTTTATGGTTGTGTGTTAGTTTCTATTTTATTTAATTTACTGTTACATATTTATTGTTATTGTTTCATCGGTTTTACATTACTTCATGCTTTAAAAAATTTTATAGTTCATTAGGTATATTATGTTTCTATAATCTGTTTGAAAGGCACATCCGGCTGGGTGTAAAAATAAATAAAATAAGTGACAATAATAACCAAGAAAATATTTTATTTAATGCAAAATGCAGAATGGCAAAATAGTTTCTAAACTCATTTCGGTGATTATTTTAAGAAAATTACTAATAACTTTGCGTTCATAGCTTCAATTGATGCTCTTTTCAGAGCAAATATAAACTAATTGATACGAATGTAAACGTACCAATTTAATACTAGCGGTAAGAGCTCACATTCACCGGTTATTTTCTGCTAGGCACACCCATACATTATTCAGCCTGAATGTATGAGCACTGTGCGAACTCCATTTTTATATGTATCCATTCCTCTTTCAATCTTGCATCATTCTTTCCGTGACCAAACAAACTTACAAAACATATATTCGTACAAACTGCAGCCTGTCGTTCTTCTTGTTTGTGACCGCCACTGAAATTGTCGACCAAGTACCATCGACCAAGCCACTGCATTCGATCTTGTCTGTCGTATACTTTTATCTTAGATTAACTTCTCACTGTGCCACTGGCAAATACGTAGTCTAGTATATTATCCAAGCAAATACTTAAGTTTTAAGTTCATATCTAGAATTCTTGACCCAAATCTCTTAGCAATTTCCGATAAGAATGAAATTTTTATTTCAAATTGAAGATACAATGAATTGCATTTCTGATGCGATGTGTCCCCGAAATTCTTTCAATTCTCGCAGACCAGTGTCTCAGTGGATAGAGGGGTAAGAGGCATGTCTCTTGGCCTAGAATTCGAAGGCTTATTCGATTATCCAGAGAAAGATTCAAGGAAGATGTATAGTAAATAATCTACGTGACTTTTACGAGTGAAGTTCTGCAGAGTTCTTTTGAATTATAACATGGTGAAGATAGCCAATCTTCTATATGGAGGGAACCAGAAAAATAAACAGACCCTTGCATATTTTATTATATCCATAATATGAACCTCCCATCTATTTGAGACTGTTGGGATATTTTTTATTCACATCATCAAATCTTTAAAAACCGTTTTCAGACTTTATCCAATGACCCTTTTCCATTTATTCAAGGGGTTGATATCTACGTGTTACGGGGTTATCTGGGCAGGTATGCGAGGGTTTGGATGATCATTGTAATATAATATTCATTGCTTATTTCAGGGTTGGCCAACTTTTGGAAAATTTTTGGCCGATGTCGGCCAAAGTCAAGATTTTGAAACATACATGTTAATAATATGTTATATGTGTTTCGTAAATTATTTAACGCAATCCGAACAAAACCATTATTTTGTTTTGGTTGCAATTATTTGCTTTACCACGTTGCTAACGAAGAAATTAAAATGGTAGTTTAATATTAATTTTAAAAAAAGTAAATCATATTTGTTAATACTATTACAAATTTCTGCCAGTATTTTGTTTTGATTTTTGTGACAGCTGTTTCGGCAGTGGTCTCATTGTGGCACAACCACAATTTGAAAATGACCTTGAATGCCGAAACAGCTAAAATCTCAAAAATCAAAACAAAAATACTTACAAAACTTTGTAATAATATTGGCAAATATGATTTACTTTTTTTAATTGAAAAATAATCTACCTGTTTTTCATTTTTTCGTTCGTATATTGCATTCGTTTATAAAAACATTTATTTTATTTGAATTCCGCACAAGAGTCACATCTGCTGTCCGAAGCTAGTGAGACTATGGCATCCCCAAATTGGGTTGTGAGGCTGAAGGTAGTGGAGAGGGAGATGGGGAAAAAGAAGGTAGTTAGTACCTATTTATATCTGGTCACCAAATCCGGCTAAAGCCATTTCAAGCAAGCATTCGTTTTTTTCTGCTAAACAAAAGTTGTTCAAATGTGGAGGTATGGTGTTGATAATGCCTTTGCGTATTCTTAAAAAATGATTTAGACTTGATAGTCAATTAACGGAGTTTATTTAATTTATCAATAATTATAAAAATTGTGTTTTTGGCGCGAAAACTTGCATAAAGAAAAATGCACTGAACTGTTTGGGTGATTTGGCTTAACTGTCTAGACTTGACTTGTAGACTGACTGAGCTTGCTTCGGCTCACTGGCCTTTAAATAGGAGTACCGACTCGTCAAGTAACTACTAGAAAGTCGAGTAATTTGCATGTCGGGTAGTATTAGAAAATGACCGAACATTCGGCGCAGTACTGCTAAATATTGTTTGCCTGAGTCGAAACCTTTCCAGTATGCTCTTTAATAATTTAGTCAGTACTAGGAGGTACCTATGCAGGTCTAGCAATTTCGGCAAAGCAACTAAGGTATTAATTGTGTGCGTGAGTTGTGTGAGCCATATAATTGCTATCGCCCAATATTTGAAACGGACTCAGAATCGACGTTTGACTGGGAACTTTCAAATGTAAAAAAAAAAAACAAAATGGTCATTTGATAACAATGTTACATTTGAATTTCTGTGACATACCCCATCGGAAGGAGAGTAACTGGAACAATTTAGAAATTTGATACAAAAAAGAATTTTAAATAAAAAAAAATAAAAAAAAACAAGTTTCCCGCCCCTGGTCAATACGAAACTAGAATATACATGTCAAAACCTTTTTTTTAGCAAAGCCCTTTTTATTTACGATTCAAGCTGTAAGGTATGCTTTGAATATTATTAACGTCGCAATATGCCAAAATTGAAATATAAATAATAATACATGTGATATGAAATGTCATAAAGACATTGGGTCTCGAAAATAATAATAAAACTGTTCACTCTATTTGCGAAAAATTTGTTGTTTTATTTTTTTGGGATGAAAATAATCTCGTTGAGCTTCTGAAAACTGCCCAGGCTTGAATAGGGATACTAAACGAATAACAATATATCTCGTCTTATGCTGTATTCATTTATTTCGTCTACGAGTAAACTGATAGATATTAAATGTGAAAAACAAAGCAGAATACGAAGAAACGTTTAAAAAATAATGCATGACGCGTACGTTTCATCACATCATTTTTACAAACTCAAAAGTATTTAAAGGGGTTCCATGCCAACTGAGAATCAAGTCAACTCAACACCTCCTTGAAAAGTCATTAAAAGCTATGAAAAAAATATTCACACAGCATCCCCAAAGATGACTTAGGCCCTGAGGGAGATTATTTTCCCCAAGGCCTCCTGTGTGGAGCTCATATAAAAAACGTGACCTTGCAACAAACTCAGCAGTCAGCAGTCGAGGCAAGAATTTGGCAGACACCCTTTTCATCCTCAAATCAAAAAGCAAGGTCGCGTGGAAGCGAGCTTTGCTTTGAAAGAAGAATTACGAAATGATCCAATTTTTTTCCCAAGGCTGACAGCTTAGTGACGAATCATGGTGCTACGGTTACGACCCTGAAACGAAGCAACAATCAAGCCATTGGAAGACTTCAAGTTCGCCATTACAAAAACGCCGAGCACACAAAACAACTGTCACAAAAAAATTCACAAAAACCGAACGGAACCTTCTTAAGTGATGACGTTTGGTTTACTGACTTGGGAATGGTTGCTCTATACGCCCCCTAGCGGCAGAACGCGGTACTGCAAAAACTCGGCCCACCACAACATCATTTCGGTTTCTTTTGGGTACCCCTTCTTATACCTTGGATCTAGATAGCATTATTATTTACATACATATATGACATTCGTGTATAAATTTTTCTCTATATTTGGGAGCCAAAACAGATTGCATAATTTTCGAACAATGTCGTATGTCCCTATTTTCAAAAAATGTGTAAAGTTCATTTGTAAAGTTCAGTTCACCTTCAAAAAAAGTTCATATAGGTTCAATTAAAAAGGAAAAGAAAATAATTTCCCTTGGAGAATATGTCATTTTGGGGATGCTCTTGAAGAGATCCATGTTGAAGGAGGGAGGAAATACAGAGGCCGGCAAATCTTTCCGTAAAGCCGTTCGTATAACGGTAAAACGGTTCGTAAAACGGTATGCCGTTAAAACGGCATAAAAATATTTGACGGGCCGTAATTTAACCTGCCCCGACAAAACATAACGATTATATGTATCACCTTTGAAAACAAATCGAATGAATTGTTTATTACGTTAATGGCATAAATTAAACCTGACAGTCAAGCCTTAGGTTATGCTTTCCCCCATCGATTGTTATCATTTTACTAATATTTGGCAACAATGGAAAATGTTGAAACATTACATTTGATTCAATAGGAAATATCCCGAAATGCGGGAAATTACTTCTCCGATCAGAATAATTGGCAGAAAATATTTCTCCTCGAGAATGATTATTACCTACTTGCTACAATGTAATGCCGAACAAATTATTTGTTCCATTTCACATCATGGCCTATAATTTTTTCAGTGTCGTAATAATTTTCTGTTTTCCCGGCGGTCTTTACCAACCAACATTTTATATAATTTCTTTGGTAAATTTGTGAAATAAATTTACCAAATATATTTATAACATATCTCTACGTATCGTATCGTATTAATGCATCTTAGTAATTAATTGTATGATTTATAGTAATTTTATAAACCATTACAACCTGTAATATTATTTAATTAATAAAAAAAAATATTTTTCTTTTCATAATTGTTACCAACTTACAAATATTGGTACAATCATACAATAATAGCTATTCTTATTCTTATTATGTTGTTCACAGATTTTCTTAATGTTATTGTTTAATTTGAAATAAGGTTTGTTTCATAACTTGTAATATATTTTATTTATTATTTACCTACCATTAAACATTTTTAACGTGCCGCTTAATAAATATCATATTTACTAAATTTTTTCATTGTTGCAATATTGTAATATTTAAATTTACAAGCTCACTAGAGCTGTCTTTTTCATGTTGTTGCTATACCTTATCTTTGTTATATTACGTAAAAGCCGAAAGGCGTTAATATTATAAATAAATAAATTAAAATTAAAATCAAATCCTTTTAAAATTACAATTGTTGTGCTTTTCCGAATGTTTAAAAAAAAAAAAAAACACAAGACCAAGCGTCTCAAAAGAATTCTCACTCTACTATGAATTTTATGCAAAAAAAAATTTATATGTTCATATCCTTTTATTGGTATTTCTGCTACAAATTGCTTATGTTGTAAACTGTACCTACTGTCAACACAGGATTTTTTTTACATCCATACAGGATGCTCTGAAGAAAACAATTTCCCTCTTGGCCTTTGTCATCTTTGGGGATGCTGTGTGGAGGGTCTTAAAGGTATAAGGGGTGGTAAGAATCTAGGGTGTCCAGGAATAACAGACGTCCCTCCTCCAGCCTAATTCAACCGTTCCACTGCGGTGCAAGACGATGGTTCAAGAGAGTCCTGGTAGAGATCGAAAGGTCTCCCTCAACCAACCTCTCCCGATCCGGCCTTCCACGCAGTTGGTGGGCAGACGCATTCGACACCAAGATCCGGACAAACCCATGAACACGGGCACCCCTGCTAAGTCACCAAACGTCACGAACCACTTGGTGTGATCTGTGGCAGTGGTGTTGGCTATCCAATGAATGGTTCCCGAGGCGGCGGTACCCATACCCATACCGAAAGTGAGACAGGCATAACACATTACTAATTGTAATAGAATTCATAAAGATAGTAATGATAAAAGCCAAATGGCGGTGATACCTATTCTACTATAAAGACAATGAATTTGTTTTTTTTTTTTCATATCAAAGGGTTCGGCTCGTAGAACTCTTAACTAGACCGATAAATCCTATATAATAATAATAATTATTACTATTGAGTACGTAGACAATTTTCAGATGCGATATTGCTATATAAAATCGTAAACAACATTACTGACTGTCCTGAATTATTAAACAGTATTGATTTGAATGTACTTACCTCCAAGGTACACACGTTTATGAAAGCTTTTAAAAGAAAAACAGTAAAACGAATTCAAAGCAAAATGCTTGCCTTATAAAACTGTTTTCAACGTATAATATGATTATCTCTGGTGTAGATATATTTAATTGTAACGAAAATAAATATAAAAACTCTATTAAAAATGTATTAAATATGTACCAAACTGCATAAAAAGTAGTGACATTATGTAAAAACATAAATTATGGAACATTTTCTGCTATTTTTATAAATAAACATCTGTTAATTGAACGTGTATAAGGGCCAATTGCATCGAAAATAATTAAAGTAAGGTTTAAAGTTAAATATTTAAGCCGAGTTTAAGCCCTAACCAAAGTTAAGCTGCAATTCAGCACAATTGAGTTGCATCAACATTAAAAAAGTTAGTTTATAGTTACCAGTGTTGCCATCGTATGGCTTCGAATTTTTCTTAGATTTGATTTATTTTATTTTTACGGGTGTCACCACTAACCAAATCGGGTCGATTTCTTGACGTTTGACGGTTATGGAGGTTATGATTGGTTTATGTTATGGAGGTTGTTTGATATTTCACAGTTGCAATTTAAAAACGACAATAACGTTTGTGGAATGATGATATTATTATATTGTTGCCGAAGGCGGGCTATCATTGCTCTGCTGTCTTATACAGGAAACAATACTTTTATGCATCCCAGAGATGCCTCCTGTACATTTTTGCGTCGTTCCCGTTACATACAAATTCATTAGGATTAGAACTCACAGAATTCACAGTATAAACAGCATGAAATTAAATAAAACTAAGAAGTAACTTTAACTATTTTCGATGCAAATGACCCTAAATAAACTACAATGTAAAGTGTTGATTTCCCTAAAATAAAATAAATAAATTATTGTCCACAGTACTCTAAATTCAAGCAGCGGTTCCACATCTGCAACACGTTCAAATACAATGTATTTTAATGAAGTAGAAGCTAATTTCGTCATTCGGTTTGAATAATAGAACATGCTGACAGAGTTTAGGCAGAATCTCACGTAAATTTAGATGCTGATGAAATTTTCGTAATTACAATTAGAGCAACTCAATTAGGTAAATTAGAACAGCTTCGAGTTTTACTGTTTTATTCATCAAAGCAGGGAAAAATATTAATTTTATTCAATTGATTAACGATCGCGTATGTGAAAGCATTACTAATTAAAAAATGACAAAAAATAGTTTATGGAAAGTTATACATATTGCTTACACAGCCAAAGGGGGTTGCATATACGAGGTTGTATATCTGTTGTATATACGAGGGTCAGTCAAAAAGTAATGCATCCTTTTTTTCACCTTTAATTGTCAAGAAATAAAAAATGCAATTACTTAGTATAACGTAAGTTTATATTAAATACTACATATGTTTGAACAGAGCGCTTTTATTAAAGAGACATTATAACAAAATAATAAAGCAAAAATAATAAATTTACGGATATAACGATACTTCGTATATAAGCGCGGCGCATAACCTCCGACTGGGGTTTGGAGGCTGACTATCTCTAGTGACTCCTCTAGCGAACCAAAGTGGACAAAACAATATATCACAGTTGGTTCCTTGGTACTAAGCCCTAGGACTGTCTTCTGGATCTCTGGCGGCTCAAGGCCATGCAGTCGTTTATATAGGGCGGCTGGAGGTATATCCTTTGGTAATTAGGTGGCCGGGAGCGGGGAGCTGCTCGCTGAGCCGTTGGGTTGAATTGTGCAAGCAATGCAAGTCCTACGGCATGCTGCATTGGCAGACAAGGACGCCGTATTATGTGTGACCGAGAAAGTATTCGAGCCCACGCGGTGTTTCTTGTTACAATAGGTCGAAAACCACTCTGTTGACGATTAATTTGTCACTTTTCAATATAATCTCCGACCATTTTGGTCCATCTTTTAACAAGGGCATGTATCTCAGAGTGGTAAAAAGCACGGTCGTGCTTCCTAAGGCCATCCGCCAAAGCTTTTGTTGGGCGAAAGACATACTTTATGCCTTTTAAGCATTTATTTATTTATTTTTAAGCTGCATCCCCGAACCCCGTCGCCATAACTATCACTGCCGATCGCACAGTTTTGAATTTTTTCGTCCTCGGCAAGTTTGTGTGATGCCATTTCATTGCTGCTTCTTTGATTCAGGTTTCATGAAACCCATGTTTCGTCTACTAACTGTCACAATTTTTGTGCAGTTGCATCACCGTACACATTGTTCAGTCTTTCATGAATGCGAGTAGGCGTTTCTCCTTCTGCCTTCAAGAATTGAATCACAGAATGCTGATTAATACGAACATTGATATCGGTCATTTTGCAAGCGACTGCAGTGCTGCCACTTGTTGATGCAGAAAGTTACTATTGCAGTAGGATTGAACATAAAGGTTTGAGGAAAAGCGGTAAATTCAATTTTTTCATTTAACTAACTTTATTTAATAAGAAAAAAATAGGAGGATTCTGTTTTTGACCGACCATAGTACACGTAATATTAATAATGTCTCAGAGAATCTGGGAATTTGTCTAGGGCATTTTAATTGTCCTATATATTTCTTATTTTTGAAGATGTCGTAAAAACAAATACCACCAAAAAAACTACAAAAAATTACGTTTTTGAGTTTTTGTATTTGAAATGTACTTTAACGTTTAAAAATTGCAGTATTTTAAGCATCAAAGACGAAATTATTTTGCAAAAAAAGATTACCACAAATTTTTTTTAAATAAAAGTATAGAGAAATTTAAAAAAATACAAAATAAAAAAGACATTTCTTCTATTTAATGAATTTTGAAGAAAACAGTTATTTCACTTTTTTCCCTTTCATACAAAAAAATGTATAATAAAATAATTTTTAAAAATTTGAAGTTTGCTTTTAATTGCCAAAAATTAAAAATAAAAAACTGACATTTTAATACATTGCTTGCACATTTTAAGACGTTTATTTCTTTGATACGTTAACCAGCACAAGTATTAAACGTCACTTTACAAAAAATATCACTTTCAAGAAATTCTTATTTTATTAATTAGTTAATAATTTTTATTATGAAATGAACACCCTTAAATTTTTATTTATTTTATTTATTTATTTATTTTGAGAAACATTACATATTACATTGTTATAATGAGCTTTGGCTGTCCAACTAGGCAATTTGCCCGTTTTAGAACAGTCAAATGAACAGATATTTTACATGTAAATAGTGTGTTGACTATAATATTGTCTTAAACTTAAATATAACATTTGATAAATAATATTAAGGTTTTGATGGTAGATACAAGTTACTTATAAGTGTAAATTTACTTATAAGTGTAAATTGAAATGCAACTCTTAATTATATTTTGTGTAATAAGGTATATTGTATTTTTCCTAAACAGACTGCATATTGTATATTAGGCGCCAAAATTGGTGAATCAACTATCAATGAACCAGAGAAAACAACAGGACACCACAACTTTCTCTCTGATTATTTTTAAGTTAATTGAAATAAAACAATAACTTTGTAACCACGTTTTTTTATGCCGGCCGGTTTCGCTTAACACAAGCATCTTCAGGGTATAAAATTCAACTGATCTCAGATGCTTGTGTTAAGCGAAACCGGTCGGTGTTAAAAAAAATATTATATTTATCGTAGTTACAAACAAAGTTATTGTTCTATTTCAATCAATATGTCAAACCACAAAGTGACTGCTTTCTACTAAAATAAATTTTTAAGTTAATTTATAAAGAAAAGACTCTCTCCGACTAGTTTTAAGTTGATTTATGGAGAAAAGACTCTCTGACTATTTTAAAGTTGATTCATAGAGAAAAGACTCTCTCTGACTATTTTTAAGTTAATTTGTGGAGAAAAGACTCTCTCTGACTATTTTTAAGTTGATTTATAGAGAAAAGACTCTCTCTGACTATTTTTAAGTTAATTAATGTAGAAAAGACTCTCTCTGACTATTTTAAAGTTGATTTATAGAGAAAAGACTCTGACAATTTTAATGTTAATGTAAGGAGAAAAGACTCTCTGACTATTTTTAAGTTAATTTATAGAGAAAGTCAGTCTCTCTGACTATTTTTAAGATAATTTAGGGAGAAGAGACTCTCTCTTAGTATTTTTAAGTTAATTTATAGAGAAAAGACTCTCTCTGACTATTTTTAAGTTAATTTATTTCTAGAACGCAAGAGCTTGCATCTATTCTGGGTAAGGAATGTACAATCACGACTCACTAATCAGTTTAACGTCCGATGGCATCGCGAGTTCACTCCCATCCCAGCACTTAACGCGAGATAAGACAGAGGAAGATAATGGAGAGATGTGGTGGTGGGAAATAGGAATGGAGTAGAAGGGATTGCAGCGGGTTTTCATTTTGAGGTGTGAGTTAATGTAATCAATGCGAAACGTCCGCCCCACGGCATTAAGAAGATATTTAATGAATGTGCGAATTTTCTACAAAGCTTGCGGCACTAAACACTTTTTATGTGCACTGCGCCTTTCTTTGAATTCACGCATAGATAAAATATATTATGATAGTTTTAGAAACAGAAATAAGTGCGATTGTTGTGAAGTAAACTCTTATTCGTTATTTAAGACATTGAGTTTGATTTGAAAAAAAAACTTATATCGACGCACACAAGGAGGGTCTAAGGGAACTGGGGCGCCAAAAATAGGAAAAAGCATTGTCTTCAAACTAATCATAAATATTTTTTAAACGTTTTCCATAAACGAGTTCAAAATGAACCGCAAGAATTAATTTTGTGAACGCAACCCTTTCCTGCGCATGTGCGCAAAGTTGAAATATGTATCGCGCAGCCAATATTTCTCATTTGGGCCTGATTCGTTGGCGGGGTAGCTATGCTCGTCCCTATTTAAAAAATCAGAAAGTTTTCCACGTGGATATTAAAACTTCAGGTTTACATAGATGGCATTATGTGACCTTCATCTTGTTTTGAAGGTCAATTGTGCGAAATTTTATCAATCTCGGAGTAAAACTGTTGTTATGTATAAAATCAAATCCACGCGCCCATCCGATGTCCCGGATGTGCGCGTGTTGTTAATTGTGGATGTTAATTTAAAATTATTTTTAACAAACCAAATTTAACATAGTATACCTAGATGAAATACATGTTTTATGAAATATATTTTTTATAAATAAATTAAAATGTTTACTTCAACTAGAGTTCAGAAAAAAAATCCACCGATTCCACGACATTATTTTACTGGTTCAAAAATATACCTTATAAGTTACGTGAAAACGTAAAAAGTATGTCCCCTTTTCTTAAATCGAGCCCATTCTTTGTCTTGGCGACCCCGCCCTAAAGGAAATGAGGATTAAGATAAAAGAACTACATATTTATAATGTTAAAAAAATAACAATTTTATAAGTTATCATAATTTTACAGTTTAATCATATTAATATGTTTTATTCAGCTGAATCACTAAATAAAAATATAGAAATAATTCAATTCGAAATTATTTATATTTTTAATTAGAATTCTACAACCACCCAACCTCAATTAACCCACATATATAGTATTTTTTTAGAGATTTCTTAAGTATTCTTCCCAAACCCATTTCTGATCAAAATTTCAAAAATAAAAACATTTTCGGCGTCGTAAATTGATAACCTTGCGTGCGCCGTTCCTCTTTAGGCAAATTAAAGTTAAATGTACATCTTAGTTTATATTTTTTATTGCACAGGCACAATAAGTCCTAACCCAGAACCCACATTGCACCATCCTCCCCACATCCTGGAATAAAAACATTACTATCGAAGAAAGCAAACACTTTGTGGCTTGAAATTTTACAGAATGAAACAAGTTCTTTGTTTAAAACCACTTTATTTAAATTTATATTCGTTGACCGGTTTCGGTCGAACTCGACCTTCTTCAGGACAATAAATGAAATCTCTCTCCCTCTCTTATATGCTCTCCCTTTCTTTAATGTTTACCCTCTGTACTTTAATTTAGTATATATGTTTATTGTCCTGAAGAAGGTCGAGTTCGACCGAAACCGGTCGACGAATATAAATTTAAATAATGTGGTTTTAAACAAAGAACTTGTTTCATTCTGAAAAACATTATTATTTTTATGTCAATGTCAAGCTGAGATGCAAAATATCGACTTTGGTTGATACTTCAAGCCACATCTTTGGGAACACTTAGTATTCAGTGGTAATATTACTAAATACATTAAAAATACATGAACGAGCTGAAATTTTTATCTCGTTCATGTTTTTTGTAATCTATAAGCGAATAATGACGAACATTTTGTTTTTGGTATTTTTTTCCCCAAAAAGCTTTTTACGAGTGACAATTTTCAACGGGCTTTATTTAGCTTTAGAGATTTTATATTTTTTCATCATCAATAACGTCGTTAAAGCTTTATTTTTCATGAAAATACAAGTTAATAGAATAAAAGCATCGTTTGGTCGAAGTTTTCTTATTGAATGTGAACCGATAATCTCGTAAAGTGTAGATACTTAACCCGTCTAATCACAGGAGACCCAAGTTGTCCCAAAACATCATATGCCGTTATAATAACAGGAGACCCAGATTGTCCCAGAGCGACCGTGCATTATTAAAAGTTAGATATCTCTTTTACTGTCAGGCAAACATTTGTGATTTCTTTTATGTTAGAAAGCGAATGAAATAATGCTTCTTATTGCCCTAGGAATAAACGAGCTATATTGTTCAGATATTTTACAAATCCGATCATAAGTGACGATTTTATTTTGCGCCAATTTGTGACGTAACAAACACTTAATTTAAAAATAAAATTGTATGAATGTCATAAAAAGTGAGGTGACAGTTTTATCACAAATTTTATTAAAAAAACGAATCTGTATTTAAAATTTTCGGTTTATTTTATTTTATGTACTTTTTTTAGGAATCCCCAGGTAAGTATTTTTGAGCTAATTTACATTTTCAATATCAAAATTTTAATATTTTAAAACAAAAATGTTGATTTCTAATAAATACATCGAAAAGTTTATTTTATCTAGATTTTAGAAAAATTTTTGGTTTTGCAAAAAGGTTAAAAAATAACCAATAAAAAGTAACATTAAAAATGCATGGGAAGAACGAGGAATTTTGTGCTCAAATCTTGACAGGCAAAAGTTCATGGATATTATTTTCTCATTATTCGAAGGGTTAAGGCAGTTTCTAACGACTTAAGTGTTTCTGACTTTTTGTGATTTTATGATAAATAATTCAATAATTTTTAGCACTAATCTTTTGATGGAAGTTTTACTAGAAGAAAAACACTATTATAAAAAACCTTTTGGACTTATTTCATGTTGGTATATTTTACGACGAATACATTTATTTTTATTTTTTTATATGAATACCGCACAAGAGTCCCAACTGCTCTCGTCTGGAGCCAGTGAGACTTGGCATCCTTAATTGGGGTATGATGTGAGGCTGAGGGTAGTGGGGAGGGGAAGGAGATAAGGTAGAGGAAGGTGGGGAAGTACCTGGCTATTCAAATCTGGGCACTAAACACGGCTAAAGCCATTTCGAGCAACGTTTCAATTCTGAATGGTGGTCTTACACCAGGGCGATACTGAAAGTATCTTCCACTCTGGAACGTACCGCAAATATACCACATATTATTTTTAATGAATTATTTGAGAAATAACACAAATTAATCAAATAAAAATTATTTGCTACGCCGGGATTCGATCCCGCGACCTTCGGATTGCTAGACCACGCCGGCGTCATATACATATACTACATTTGACATTTAATAGAAGACAAAAATTGATGGCCTGTTTAAACCACAGGTTCTCACACTTATTTTGACCACTGCACGCTTTGAGATTTAAAAAAACATTTAGTGCCCCCCTTATTTATTTATATATATTTTTTATTTTTAAAAAGAAAGACAAACATTTTCGGGTTGCGAATTATCCAACAATGTTTGAAAATCTCCTAATACCACCACAGAAAGCCGAAAATGTTGCTTGTGTTTTGATGGAGGACTTAGCCAGCCGAGGAATCGAACACGCGACGCCCGGGTGGGACCCAAACGCGATGCCCACTCAACCACTGACCGGTCATGTGTTTTAACTTATCTTTTTACATTACCATCTATTTCGTATCTTAAGAACAGTTATTGCAAATATAATTTTTAAACATGCATTTATTATATGGATAGGATTGATAGGGTGTTACGCTGTTTCTGAGTTCAAACAATGTTTCAATGAGAGCAAAACGCCATTTTGGTCAACTTCCGGAGATGCCAGATTCAGGGATGGAATCGCCGCGCCGTGATCTACCGAAATTTTTTGTAAGCAAAAAAATATCAGAAATCACAGACAATCTAATCTACATAGTTAACTTAATCATGAACTACATTCATAAAGCTGTATCCACATTATTTCATGCGTCAGCGACTCTAATTCAAACATCTGTATGGGACTCCAAGCATTTGAGTAGTAAATCGCATCGCAAGTCGTATCGTGTCGGATTTGTTTGTATGCAGTCGCACAGTGGTTGCAGAAAAGTAAAGACCGAAATTAAGATAACGGTTTACAGCGCAGTTCACTGTGAGACTTTTCTTCGCGGCGGCCTGAAGTGGCGCGGGGCACGTCCCGCTCCGAACTCTGCGTGTAAAGGGTACTATTATCGTCTCATAAATCTGTAACTTATTTGTTTTTTATCACAAAAATTAAAAATTTGGTATGCTGATTGATAACTGAACAATCTTTACGTTTCATATTTTTATTCAGTGAATCATTTTTTAAAAAAAATTTTTATTATTTTTTTTTTAAGGTAAATTAAAAACTTATAGTATGAAGTAGTTTGTTCTCAGTCCTCCTCACTAGGTATTCCTGTTCCGAGGCGGACTGAAGGTTGTTGTATGGGTGTTAGTCATAAATTCCTCCTCATCTAGTTTGTTTGTTTCCACAAAATAGAAATAGACGAGCTAAAAAGTGTTCATGTTTTTTATCTGTAAGTTGCGTTGGTGTTATTTTATAATTTTTATGATTTCCTCATCTTCGTGTTTAGTTAGCCATAATTTGATATCTTTTTTGAACTTTAGTATCTCCATGGTTTTGATTTCGATTGGAAGGGCATTGTATAATTTTGTAGCATGGAAATGATGATTTTTCTGACCAAAAGTTGTATTTAATTTTGGAATGTTTAGTAGATTTGACGATTTTTTCCTTGTAGTATAAGTGCGTTGGTCATCGAGGTACTCTTTTTTGTCTTTAAATTTAAGTAGTGCATTTTTTGCGTACAATTTTATAATGCTGAACACATTGAATTTAAAAAAAAAAAAAATGATATAGTTAATAAAGGTACCTTCAGGATTATTTTTATTATTGCTTTTTGCGTTTTGACGAGCTGCTTCATGTGAATGTTTGAGGCAGATCCCCATCCAATAATCCCATATTCTATGCGTGATTGGCAAAGAGCGTAGTAGACTTTATATAGATCATTTTTATTTAGTATATTGCGTATGTTTCTAAAGTAGTACATGAGCTTTGTTAATTTCTTTGTAATTTTGATATTAAACATGTCTTTTCAAAAACAATTTATCCTTTTTAGTACTGCGACAAGGTAATTTTCTGATTAAAAAAAGCAGCGGCAAAACTGTTTTCTGACACTGTTGCGCAAAAAATCTGCAATATTTTTAAAATTAACATATTAAAATGTTTATATATAAAATGGTATTTTAATATCCACAGGAGAAAACCCTGCGACTAGTTGAAAGTTTACCTAAACTTTGTTAAAATCCGGTTTAGATATCATTTGCTTAAAGAGAGCTTATAAATCACTATTACTTAAAAATAAAATATTAAACATACATTTTATTTTAGCTTAAAAAAGAACCTTTGCGGTGATATATAATAAACTAAACATAAACTAGCTGAAGTGCTTTAAATTTGTACCACGAAATATTCCAAATTTTGATTCAATGAAATATCTCAGCCTGAACCCGTACTTTGTCTTTATTTTAAGTATACAAAAGTACGAAAAAAAATATTCCAACGGATAAAAAATTACCAATCATTTGTCTTATTAAAACCGTTAAAATGCACCTTTTTCGATTTACGAGATGGTCTTGTTCCGGGCTATTACATAGTGCGTTGCCCATCTAGATTTCATTAACGCCCCCTTATTTTCTTTGGGCCTTCTACGGCCCCTCTAAAGTCTCCAGTGCCTACAAGGGGGCATTATCGCCCTTGAGAAAGACTGGTTTAAAATGGCAACACCATGTTTGGAAAATGTTTTGACGATTAGCTGTACTTAATATCTGGAACAATGAGGCGGTCGTTACTGGAGAAGCTTTCAGGTATCATGATGATATAAGGAAGTATGGCCAAGCTGCCAGCTTTAGCTTGACTTCTCATCAGGGGGTGGGTTGGGAAGTTCATTGCTAGTAGGAGGGCCGTTAAAGCCTTCGCTGCCTTGTAAACCCTCATTATTTGTAGGTGGTGGGACTGGCAGAGCGTGTCCCGCTCGCCTCTCGTACCGGCATTATTCCGGACAATAAATCAACAGTCAGAATAAACTAAATAAAGAAGGAACTTTGAGCAGAAGCAGAACTCGCCATTTTCGTGTCTAAAGAAAACGCGGGTGGTTAGGAAATAAACATGCAATTAAATTAAAAAAATTAACTCTTTTCCATACAAAAGCGTATCTTGATCGATATTACACCGATATTGGACAATTTTGTTAAAATTGTTGTCTTGATCGTAATTAAGTACTAGTAGCTTTATGTAGGCTGACCTCTCGTCCAAATAAATATCTTTTTAATTTTCACTTATTTTATAAATCAAAACTAAAATGTCCTCTGAAGTCCTAAATTTGTTAATAGGTTCTTCCTTCTTAATTTTAATTTTTTTTTCAAAAATGGAATTATACAATTTGTCCTAAGAAACGTCACTATCTCAATGACGACTCTTTTTTCAAACTGTTTTCAGGCGGTAGGTACGATAATATTAAAAAAAAATCGTTTTAGAAATACTAAATAAACTCGATTTCACACTTGAAAAGAGTGTCTCCACTGAATCATTAAAACGACCACGCCAATCGTAATCTCGAACATTCCACAACGTTCCGGGATGTTCTGGAATATTGTGGAATGCTCTAGAATGCTCTCAGAAGTTCTTTTTTTTGCATAAGCTCCATACAGGAGGCCCTGAAGAAAAAATAATTCCCTCAGGGCCTACGTTTTCTTTGGAGATGCTGTGTGGAGGGTATTTTTAGGGAAAGGAAGAAGTGGAAGTTCTGGGAAGGAAAAGGGTATGAGGGGTGGGTAAGAATCTGGGGGTCAGTGTGTCCAGGAGCTACGGAACTATGAATCCATCCCTCCCACTGCAGTGCAAGGCGTTGAATCGAGAGAGTTCAGCTGCTTTAGTCTAAGATAGGTCTCCCTCAACCAGTCACTCCCGACCTGGCTCGCCATGCAGTAGGTGTTCTGAACTGTTCTAGAGGGCGAAACTTCCAGTCCTTTTATATTCAAAAGCAAGCCTTTCAAGTAAAAACGGAAACCTTCTTCACGGGGATAGAGGACTACCACACCATATGAAAACTCAGAAACGACTCCCTTGATCGAACCGGGAGTCGTTTCTGAGTTTAAGCGGGACGCAAACTTTTGTACACTTTCTTTTATATTACTTTTATATTTCTTTTATAATTTATCTATCTTTTATATTTCTTTTATAATTTATTTATATTTCTGTATAATTTATCTATCTTTTATAATTTATCTATATTTCTGTATAATTTATCTATATTTCTGTATAATTTATCTATATTTCTGTATAATTTATCTATCTTTTATATTTCTTTTATAATTTATCTATATTTCTGTACAATTTATCTATCTTTTATATTTCTTTTATAATTTATCTATATTTCTGTATAATTTATCTATCTTTTATATTTCTTTTATAATTTATCTATCTTTTATATTTCTTTTATAATTTATCTATATTTCTGTACAATTTATCTATCTTTTATAATTCTTTTATAATTTATCTATATTTCTGTATAATTTATCTATCTTTTATATTTCTTTTATAATTTATCTATCTTTTATATTTCTTTTATAATTTATCTATATTTCTGTATAATTTATCTATCTTTTATATTTCTTTTATAATTTATCTATATTTCTGTATAATTTATCTATCTTTTATATTTCTTTTATAATTTATCTAAGAGGCTGTACCGAAAATAGTAATATCAATTTTTACCATCTGTATAGAATAAAACACTTCTGAATGTTTATTTTCTGTATTTGTGGTCGTATTGGGGGCTTACGTTATTTCCAGACGAATTTACATTGAAACGCTGAAAATATAAACATAGAGTAAGATTTATTATTTAATACCATCTAAATCTAAAGCCCAAAGCAAACGTAATTCTCTTCCACACAGGATCTTCATAATACTTAGCAATGAAAGCATACATTTACCGATTTACCATCGAAAGGTTCCATTAAATTTACCCAAATAACTTTAGCAGATTAGGGCCATCTGTTTCAACAGAAAGCTAAACCGTGAATTAAATGAAAAATTTCATCGTCAGTTAGAGTAACAAGGAAGTTAAATAGAACCATGCGCTGTTTCAACTGTACTTTTCCTAAATTAATAAATGTTAGTGTGGCCAGTATAAAAAGCAAAATATTCCACGAGATTTTGAGGCCACACCATGAATTTTATTTGAAAACCAGAACATAAGCCAAAATATCCGGTTCTGTTTTGTTTCACGTCATTGTAGGATCTGACGGCTTTGTTTCTATAAAAAATATTTGTTTGAATACTTAAAAATGAAAGAGGACCTATTATAAAATATATAATACTTCAAGAAAAAAATATATTTCTTCAATTGAGTATTCGCGAATTCACTTTGTGGCGTCATTATTAATTTAATGAAAACAAATAACTTGTGTACACCACTATTTATTTAACAATATCAACATGTTTCGAAAACTATGTTTTCTTCGTCAGGATAATAAGTTAATAAAAAATAACAAAAGACAAACAAGTATAGACAAATTAGAACAAAGACAAAATATTAGAAACGATTTTTACGATACCTTTCGAAATGGCAAAAAAAAAATTACCAAAAGTTTGGAACCGTCCCAAATAACCGTATTATTACCATTTTTGGTTGGCGCTGCAAGACATATTGGATGAGGAATTCTTCGTCACTATCATTATCTTATATATTACTTCCAACAGAACTGTCTGCATGTCAAAATGGCGGAGTAACTCTAGGGTAATTATCGGTTTTCGGAAAGTAAAAGCAAACGTTAAAAGTGACGTACAACAGGCTGTTAAATTGAATGGAAAACGCATTTATGATATTTAATTGTATCAATTTATTGCTACAAATTGTTCTATGACTTTATTTCCGGGTTTTATCTTCCCCACGGAAAAAACTAAATCATTCCACACACTTTTCCACAAATGATCGTCTAGTCAATCCGCGCAATGCATGTGTATTATATAAGTATAGTAAATACAAAAAAATACAAGAACAAACTGTCAACCTACAAGAGACCAAATGGGAAAATAATTCACCGACTCCAGAAATTTTCATATCAGAGGGTTCGGCTCAGTAGAACTCCTAACTGAACCGATAAATCCTACTGATCCCTCAATATAAATATTTTAAAAATCTTTCGTAATCCTACATGTATTTAAAATGATTGATTTTTGAATTTTTATATTTAAATATTATCAGGTATCGCAATTCGGTGCGATTAATAATAATATTTATTGCTTCAAATAAAATATTTCTGCAATAATTTTACTCTGAACACCCATTGAAAAAGATGGCCCTAAGTGTTGTATTTTTCTTAAATTTTGTCTTTCTGGGTTATAAGGCGTTATTATTTACTTTGAGGCTTTAAAAAGCATTTGATTTTCAAAGTGTTTATTTTTAATTTTTGTAGATTTTCTGACTACCCGGTTGGTTGTAGGAAGGTACAAGTCAATCAATAAGTCATGTCCCGGTACCCGTATTTCTTTGCCGGCTTCATCTCATCTTCAGAAGGAAATTACTTTTGGAGCTATCTGGAATTTTTATTACTAAATATCGACCCGAAGCCTGAATTAAATATTTTTTAATCCTGCAAAGGTCATGGTACAAGAAATACTACAACGCCTTTATCATTCACCGCCCACAGCTCAGAATCGAATAAAACGAAAACGCGGGCGGTGTTTTGTCTGTACAAACGAATTCCCCGTATTCCCCTCTTAATTTTGACTCTAATGCAAATATTTTTTAATGTACCCATTATAGATATCGATGGTTGACATGTTCCAACGTTTCGCTTTTTTGATAAATTACTTCTTGTAAGAGTTAGGGCCCTCCAAAATTCTTTAAAATAGCCTTGTTTGAACACCATCAGAAGACATTCAGTATACAAAGTTAACAACATTGTTTTTAAAGAGCAGAACGCACGGATGACACAGAATATTTTTTTCTAATACTGTTGGTTAAAAAAATCTTTAAAATCGATCCAGTTGTGGAGGAAAAATTACAAATACTGGATACGCGCCATAAAATATATTTAAATACATTTGGGCATTAATTTCTTTTAAATTAATAATTTATGCTATGGGACCATGGGAGCGCCATATATGGTGGTTGTATTATATTGAATTTACCTATGTGACATTGAAATTCAGTGTATTCATGCATGTTCTTACCTCTGTGGAGCAGGCAATTACTTCCGACGTGAGTGTTAGTGAAAGCCAAGAGATGTCAGTCCTAGTCAAATCATAATCAAATAATTCACCCATAATTGAATTATTGTTGTACCTAAGATTTTGGCACGTATTATTAATTTGCAAATCTATATTCATTGTTTGAACTTCCTTCCTGTGATAAACACATGTTGAGATTGTGCACTTACCGCCTTGGCAAAATTCAATATTGTGAATGAAAACTAGTGTCGATGTAGTGTTTGTGCTGTACATCGTGCAAGAGCTGCATTCTCTGATTGAGTATTGTTTTGTTTTCACTTAGGATTTTGGAATTTCTGTGTAAAATTTTTTGTGTCACATAGGGAAGAGTTCAACTTTCCTTAATTTACATAGGGTAGTATTCCCTCGTGTCTGGGGCTATTTACACGCCCCCACAAATACAAAACCTCGATTTTGACAATTTTATTTAGGTATAATCAGCTGTAGGTGCGTTGACCCTTTCGCTAAGTATTTTGGGGGCAAGGGACAGCAACAGTTTTGTTATATATTACTAATATTATTCAAATTTCTCGGCGCCCGCGTTTCCTCTAAACTCTAAAGAACACTGTACACTGCAACATCTTTTTATTTATTTATTTTCTGCATAGTCTTCTCATCTAGTATTCTAGTTTATACTACTCAACTTTAACCAAATATTTAAACTACTTTTAAATTACTTTTTCATTACGAAGGAATCAATTGTGAATGTGAATGGTAAAAGAAGTCGGGGACGCCCGAGGAAGACATGGCACGATCAAGTGAATCAGATACTTGAGTCGGGCCATGTCAAAAGTCAGAATAATAGAAGAGTATATATGAGACGATTTATGAATGTGAGTGAAGCAAAGAGTGTGTGCCAGGACCAAGTTGTTTGGCGGTCCGTCCTCTCTGCCTACCCCTGCGAGGAAACGGCGTGATGGTTAGTTAGTTTGTTTGTTTTAATTGTAATCTAATTTTATTTTATTACTAGCCTTTTTGTAAACAAATTTAAACATTATGTACCAAATATAAATGTAGATGTTAGAGAAATATAAATATAATGTTACCAAATATAGATGTTAGAGATTGCAATGAACTAGATAATTTCGACGAGACAAATTGTAGGTACATCTTTCAGAAACCCAGAGCTTACCTTTTGAAATTTAACGGGGGATTTTATGCTTTGTAACAACCTAGTACGATAACATAAATATCATGACAGGAAGAATGGTACATACGTTTTTATTTTATTTATTTTTTTACATGAGCTCCACACAGGAGGCCCTGAGAAAAATAATTTCCCTCATCTTCCCTTGTCATCTTTGAGGATGCTGTGTGGAGGGTTTTTTTGAGGAAAGGAAAGGGAGGGAGAGTTCTGGGATAGAAAAGGGTTTAAGGGGTGGGTAGAAATCTGGGGTTCAGTATGTCCTGGTCATCCGCCTAGACAATCCTCCGCCCATGAACCCGGGCACCCCTGCTAAATCACCAAACGTAGCGAATCACTTGGGGTGACCTATGGCAGAGGTGTTGGTTATCCAATAAAGGTTCCCGAGGCGGCGGTACCCATTCTCGCCTCCCAAATTCAATCATTTGAACGAATAAACTTCATTTGTTTAACATGAATCGGTTCTTTTAAGTCCTATTCAAGTTCTGTTTGTATTCTAGTACTGTGAATCAACCGGCCTATGATGACATAATAACAGAATTTGAATGAAACTTTCACGGAACAACAATTTTAACTGTGAAATTTGATCAGGTTCTCCCGAATCCAAATTCAAACCAGTCCTAAACGCAAATTAGAGAAATAGGTAGGTATTAGTGGGAGAGTTAAGTACCTCACTTAAAATAATTATTCATTCTCTAAGGACGGATTGTTTCATAATTTGAACAATTCATAAAATTTCCAAGTTAATATTCCAGTTCTTTCAAAGGCCCTATTCAAGTTCTGTTATGTATGCATTTTGCAGAAACAAACAGTAATTTAATACAATAATTGGTACCAGTGACATGTCGCTGTTATATACAAATATATTTTTATATGTTTTTGTGTGATAAATTATGCATTTTACCTAAATTAAGTTAGTTAGTAAATTATTGAAGGAAAGGGGTGTGTGTGACTGTTTGTGTGCGTATGTATGTGTGTGTGGATGTGTGTGTTATGTGTGCGAATTCAGTGTGTTAGAAATATTTTTCTCAAATAATATTTATTACTGTGAAACAACTGACGTATTAAGTACTGTGAAACAACTGACCCATGATAAAATAATAACAATACACCAGTAGAACTTACACTTTGACCTTGAAATATGATGAATTCTTCAAATTCTGTGAAACACGGAAATCCAATATCCAATGTAGATGTTATTTTTTAATTTCACAAAAAAATGAGGGTTTACTCTAGTCACATTTCGTGTTCTTCGTTTTTCTCCAAAATACTCGCAATAAATTGTTAGGTCAAAAACTTCGTTTGCTTTTATTAGAATCGCGTAATTCATTTTTAAAAATTAATTAAATTAGCATTGCTCCGTAATTCTGTTGTTGATGCCGAAAACTTTTATTTTAGTTTAATTTGGTTAGCAACTCGGAATTTGTATGGAATATTCATTATGTGGGATGAGCCCTTTTCTAAATAAAAATCCAACTAAATTGGGCTCACTGAATTTTTTATTTGAAAAATTTTATTTGCTGTTTTCAGGATTACAGGATCACGCAGAACTGTGTCTGACCACTATTTTGTACACCATAGTCCCAACTACACTGCACCATTGGGTATTGGCATCCCCAGTTGGGAATATTGTGAGACTGAATAGAGGATGGAAGGAAGATTGATCAGTAAATAGCTTTTCAGATCTGCTTATCAAACACTTCTGAAGCCATTTCCAGCAACGTGTGATCCTAATTCTCAGTACGATAAAGAAGTAGTAGAATGGGGAGTGTGGCGAATCCATCGCTCAGGGGGTGGAAAAGCGACTTGCAATAGTCATGTCAATCCAATCTACCGTGCTCAGGCTTTAGGGGAACAGTGCCACGAATGGTGCCTCCGTGACACAAGGCAAGACAGTCGCATCTAGGACTATTTAGTTTAGACTTTTCCCCAGCACCCCAGCATTGTTGTGGTGGCAATTCAAATAACAAAAATGTACGGCCTTTGAATCTAAAAGGAGTGGAGAGGAGAGTCGAGGCCCCCTCGAGTAACTCTTCCCTCTTGGTCTTCGAGGAACCAAAGAGTGTGGGGGTTGAAAGAAGAGCTGAAACCATCTCGGGACTTTCGATGATAAAGCTCTTACCCTTACGGAGCCTGAAAACAAACTCGAACGTTTTTTTTTTAATTTTTTAATGTTTTTTGGAAATCATTTGGTGGAAAAATCATTTTTAAAGGTTCTTAGATAAACATGATAATGCATTTCGTAAAATCAGCGACAACAGCAAGGTGATGAAAAAATAACTTTGTGTTTCCCAACAGATGTTTACAATCATTGTGCAATTCGCAAAAATTTTCCAATATTTTTACATGAGCTCCTCATAGGAGGCTTTGAGAAAAACAACCTAAGGGTTATTGTTATATTTGGGGATGCTGTGTGGAGGGTTTTTTTAGGAATGGAAGGAGAGGAGAGTTCTGGGAGGGAAAAATATTTGAGGGGTGGGTAAGAATGTAAGGTTCAGTGTGTCCTGGACATCCGTCGCCAAAACCTCACCCCATAAACCCGGGCACCCCTGCCAAATTACTCAACGTAGCGAACCACTTGGGGTGACCTATGGCAGAGCTGTTGGATATCCGATACATGATTCAGGGGCGGCGGTACCCATTCCCACCTACCAAATTCATTAAGAAACCATCGAAACAACCGAAATTATTGAATTCAATTCAGAAACATAAATCAAGACGTAAAGGTTGAAGAAAAATCTAATTGGGCCTATCTTGCCAATTTTATATAAATGGCAACAGGTGCTTTATTGTATTTCGATTCCTTTTTACACGAAATGCCCATTATTTTCCCAATTAAAAGTTGTAATTAGTTTGATAAAATAAAATTTACGACGTTAATTAAATATAGGTTGAGTTCCATTTGTACATCGCAGCCATTAAAAACGTACCGAAATATTTAACTGAATTTTCTTGATAAGTAATTTTTTAATTGTATTGGGTACCTTCTAAACTACCTTTAGTTTCGCCATTGAGAAGTTAAAGAGGTCTTCTAAATTTTAATGGAAAACTTGAAATTTTCAATGGAAGGGGTAATCTTTTGTTGGAGGGGTTTAACTAATGAATAAAGTTTCAACCTGTCCTTGTAACATTATACGGAAGGTGTATCTCCAATGTTAAAAAGTTAAGAAAGAGGGCTTTCGCTTTCTATGACTTAAGAGGGTGCAACGAGACACAACCGGAAATATGTAATTTTTTAATCAAATTCTAGACATATACAGACTCTTTTCTACAAAAAAATGTAAATTGATTTCGAAAGGAGACCCTGAGGAAAAAAATTTCTCGGTGCCAACGTCATCTTTGGGGAGGGTGCGTAGAGGGTCTTTTAAAAAAAAGGAATTGAAAGGAACTTCTGGGAAGGAAAAAGTACGAGAGGTGGGTAGGAATCTTTCGGTCAATGTGTCTGTGGGTGACGGACGTAATAATCCATCCCTCCCACTTTCGTGCAAGGCGATAGGTCTCCGATCCGGCTCGCCACGCAGTAGGTGGGCAAACGCATTCGCCGCCAAGATCTAGACAAACCTCATACCGTGAATCCGAGCACCCCTGCTAAGTAACTAAACGTAGCCAACCACTCGGGGTGACCTATGGCAGGGGTGTTGGTTATCCAATGAATGAACCCATACGCGCCTCTCAAATTGAGACACACTTCAAACCATGAACCCGGGCACCCCTGTTAAGTCACCACTTGAGTTGACCTATGGCAGGGGTGCTGGTTATCCAATAAATGGTTTCCAGGGCGTCGGTACCCATACTCGCCTCCCAAATTGAGACAAACCTCACACCATGTTTTTTTAAATGCTTTTCTAACTCTTCTGAAATTCCTGAATCTCTTCGACCAAAGGTAACGTTGCACTTTGGTTTATTTGGTGAGTATGTTAGCTCTAGTCGCAGAATAATGGATAGAATTTTATATGGAAGATACAGGTACAGTCTCTCTTGTCTAGTGTAAACAAAGTATGTACGAAGAATAAGAATAAGTACGATGAATGTAAATAAGTCTATTATCGTGATGTTTGAAAGAGAGAGTGTGAAAACAGTGTGCAATATTGTCGTGAATTATGTGAATACTTGAAGCAGATGGATGAGTTTGTGTATCTGGGAAGTATGTTTACGAGAGAGATGGGAAGGTTGATACAGATATTGAAAGAAGGGTAAATGCAGGCAAATAAAGAAGCATAGCAAGCAGTCCACATTGCAGCGCTGATACCTACCCGAAGGATTAGAGTAGACGTAATGCTGTGGAAGTGATATCCCTGTTTTATCCCATACAGGTGATTAATATGTGACGAATGTGACGTGTGACGAATGTGGATATTAATGAATGAGAGAAAAATTAATGGTGCAAGGCCGACGTAAGCGTAATGAGTAAGATTAAAAAAGGGACCCTAAGATTTTTTTAAGAGCGGAGACGGTTTACATATAGCACTTAGGCCAATTGTGCTATCTCCTATTTTACCTAATTTCTTTGACAGTGACCCAGTCTCTTTTATAAAATTCACCGGGATTGTCATTGGAAATGAAGCTGTATCTTCTGGTTCCACAATGTGTCTTTCCAGGTATCATTTCTCCTCTTCACTCCTCCTTGGTCCCCTGAAGGCCCCTTGAGGAAAGAGGGCCTCATCTCTCCTCTCCAAAACTCTTTGGTTCCCTAAAGGGACCCTCAGATGGTTTGGGCATGTAGATCAAATGAACAAAGATAATAATGTAAGGACGTGGAGTGTATATGACGCAAATGTGAACGGTAGATGCAGTCGGGAACGCCAGAGAATGACATGGCGTGATCAAATGAATCAGTTACTTGACTCAGGCTATATAGAGATAAGAATGTGAATGAGCCAGTTTGTGCCAAGACTGATTTATTTGGCGATCCGCCTTCTCTGCCTACCCACGTGGGAAATGACGAGTTAGTTAGTTAGTAATTTTAGATATAAATACTTCATATACCGCCGTTTCTTCCCTCTTTCTGTACACAATCGTTGTCCAGCTAAAGCATCAGAAAATTCTACAAGGTTTCAAACTGAGTGGCGGAGTGTGTCGGTGAGTCTAGAAGGTTCCGAAATGTTCTAGAAGGTTCGAAAAAGCTCTAGAGAGTTCTGGAAGGAGAACGTTTTAGAAGATTCCCGAAAGATCTATAAGGTTCCAAACTGAGTGATGTAGTGTGTCGGTGAGAGTAGAAGATTCCAGAATGTTCGAGAATGCTCTTGAAAGTTGTGGAAGGTGAAAGTTCCAGAAGCTTTCAGAAAGTTCTACGAGCTTCCAAACTGAGGATAGTTTATTGGTGAATGTAGTGAGTCTACTTCGAACAATATTCTTGACTTACATTTTCAAGGCATTTGTACTATTTTGCATCGCAAAAGCAAATGGCGGAAGTATGCGGGTAGGAATAAATGTTATCAACTCTCTGAACTAACTTGAGCATTTCGGTTGACAATAATTTACTTGGAAAGTTTCTCAGACAGAAAACTTTCAGGAAAGGAAATGGCTTTTAAACGTTGAATAAGAAATAACGAGATTCTAATATTCGTATTATGGTACCGGTTTTTACAGAAACTATGCAATTTTTTCCCCAGAAAACTTTAACTTCACGAATGACATACATGTTGCCATCTTAAGGATGTTTTGTACACTGTACAAAAGATTACTAGAAGTCTGATCTACAGTGATTTGAAAGAAAATTGACGTCATCAATTAACGCAATGTCTTCAGACTCCTAGAGGCCAGGCAGGCACTACAGGAACTACATTATATCCTTACAATAATAGTATTTTGATGTTTTAAATTGTTATTGATGGGTCGCGTTTATCATATTTGGGGTTGCTTTGCGGAGGGTCTTTTAAGGAAATTAACAAGAGGAAGTTCAAAGCAAGGAAAAAGGTATGAGGGGTAGGTAGGAATCTGGGGGTCAGTGTGTCCAGGAGTGTCGGACGTATGAATCTACCCCTTCCCCTGCTGTGCAAGGTGATGTTCCGAGAGATAGTTCTCTTGGATAGGTCAAAAGCTCCCCGTCACTCAGTCTCTCCCAATCCGGCCTACCACGCAATTGGTGGAAAGACGCATCCGCCGCCAAGACCAGGATTAGTTTCACCCCAAGAATCCGAGCACTTCTACTAAGTCACCAAACGTAGCATAGGTGTGACCTATGGCAGAGATGTTGGTTATCCAATAAATGGTTCCCAACACACTTCCCAAATTGAATATTACAAGGATATCTTCAAATTCCAGGTTCTTTTCTTCCTCTCTTCACAAAGACCATCCACTCATCCATCCGCAAAGATTACATAGACCCTGAAGGAAATAATTTACCACAGTTTTTTTGTTATTTATTTTTGGGGTGTTATGCCGTGTTGCGATACCTCCTTCTTTAGCCAATGTTTTGGACAGCGTTACAGTGTCCATCATCAGGGCAGATGAGTGATGATGCCCTGATGATGGACACAGTAACGCTGTCCGAAACGTTGGCTAAAAAAAAAGGTAGCGCAACACGGCATAACACCCCAAAAATAAATAACAAAAATACTTTTGGCCGTGAAAACCTAAAATCAATTTCCAACAGTGTAAATGTGGAGTTAGTAAAAAAAAATATCTAGATGAAGAGATAACTGATTATATTAAGAAAACTAGGCAAGTTTTCTCTGAGTGTACATATTTTTAAACAAAATTATTTAACACGTATTAAAATTACAAACCCAAAATTTGTATTTTCAACAACCCATTACTTTACCTGCAAAAGCTTCACACGGCCGATGTCAGCAATATTTTCGTCCCCGCCTCGAGTGTTGAACCAACCCTTAAATTATCTAAACAAACCCAGTCTCCTTTTTGATGCAGCGAACCTTAATTAAGGCTGCATTACCACAAGAATTATTTTAATGTTCCCTTTTCATTTCAACGCTTGAGAATTATTAATCCATACTAATATTATAAATGCGAAACTGCTCGAGTTTGTTACGCTTTCACGCATAAAACGATTTTAAAAATTCTTTCACTAATAGAAAGCTAAATTATATGCGAGGACTATAGGCTGTGTGTAACGGTAAGCTCTGGCGTTATAAAATTAAAAATATTAATATATTTTATTTGTTATACGTTTTCTGTCGTTAACAAAACCGAGTTTTTGCTAACGTCAGAAAAAAATCGTTGCCATGGAAACGATGTTGATATATTTGTGGGCTCTATGCTGATAGGTACTCAGCTCCCTACCTACTGGTCGGCTGCTGCTCCAGAAAATTCATATATTAGAATGTTTTTTTTTTTTGACAAGCTTATATTTTGGAATAAATGTCAAATGAGAGTTCCTACATTAAAAATATAATTCGTAACAATTATAAAGACTGTATAATAAAAAGTGTTATTTTTTATTATATTTACAAACTTTCACATATTTAAATAAAAATAAACATCCGAAATGTTTGTAAGCGCATAAATTCCGAACGAATGAACAAAATTGGATGATTCTTTTTTTCTTTCAGCTATAGCGTTATGAATTTTAGGTGGCAGGCAAGATGTTTGAAAACTGAATGTAACGGGAATGAATGTATGTAATGCGGGAGGAGATGGGGGTGGGGGGGAGGGGGTATAATTGATAAGTGCAAGAGCTACAGTAATTTCCCGTAATACCATGCGAGCGAAGCCGCGGGGAAAATCTAATCTTATTTATTTTTAAATGAACTTGATAACGAAATATCAATGTATGTGAAGCAATTTTGTTTGTAACAATTTGTAAACTGTTTTCAACCTTACCAGTTACATTGGCGCTACATTCGCAAGTAATTCCTGACTGATTTTTTATCAATAGTCCCAACTGCTCCCGAACGTTTGGAGCCGGTGGAACTATGGCATCAATTGGGGTATGTTGTGAAGCTGAAGGTTTTGGAGAGTGGAAAGAGATGGGTAATTGTAAAGTTGAGATTTATTTGGCTATTCAGATCTGGTAACCTAACTGCTAAAACCATTTCAAGCGGCACAGCGTTTCGATTCTGAACATTGGTCTCTACCACTTTAGCTGAAGGAAAAGCATCTTCTCTTCAAGGGTACGCCGTCTGCCTCCAGTTTTTATGATGTGTCGATTTTTTTGTATTCTTACGCTGGTGTATAGTGTGTATAGGTATTATACAAATAATTTTAACTTTGATGCTTTTGTATGAAAATACTGTTTCAGAATGAAAGATACTTTTTTTTACATTTTGAGAGGCGGGAATGGGTACCGCCGCCTCGAGAACCCCGAGAACCCTGAGAACCGCCCCGACAACCAACACCTCTGCCATAGGTCACCCCAAGTGGTTCGCTACGTTTGGTGATTTAGCAGGGGTGCGCGGGTTCATGGGGTGAGGTTTGTCTAGATCTTGGAGGTGGATGACCACGACACACTGAACCCCAGATTCCTACCCACCCCTTATACCCTTTTCCTTCCCAGAACTTAAAAAAAACCTCCACATAGCATCCCCAAAGATGACATAGGCCCCGAGAAAAATTATTTTCCTCAGGGCCTCCTGTGTGGAGCTCATGTAAAAAAAAAAGTTTTAGTTTCACCCTGGTGTAACACCATCATTCAGAATCGAAACGTTAATTGAAATGGCTTTAGTCGTGTTTGGTGACTAGATCTAAGTAGCTAGATACATTTTCCACATCTCCTTATCCTCCCCACTACCTTCAGCCTCACAACATACCAAAATTGACATAGTCTCGCTGGCTCCAGACGGTTGAGAGCAGTTGGGACTCTTGTGTGGTATTCAGATAAAATAAGTTATATTATATGCAAGTAGGAACCTTTAGCGGTTTTTTGCTAAGCCGACTGCACGTAAAAGTACCTAAGTGGTATTTTGTTATTACCGCTTTTTCGGGAAAATCTGAATTATTGTTAGTAAAAATATTTATGTAGCGTATTTTCACTCAAGACGCTTGCAGATGCACGCATTGCTTGTACGGCCGTGTATGCTCTTTGCATGCTTACTTGAAGAAATAATCTTTTAGGGGATCAACTGTCCGGTGCGTCAACTGTCGGCAGGCCAACTGTCGACAGGCCAATTGTCGCCCGATCAATTATCATAAAACCGCAGTTTATGTGTGTTGCTACAATTATTCATAATTTATAAATCATTTAACTTCTTTTTCAAACATTTTTTTCCGAATTTTTCCAAGAAAACACTTTCCTAACCATTTTTTTTTATCAGAGACAAATTTTCTCGTGTTTTGAGTAACATTAAAATATTTTAATTTTTCCTTCTACAATTATCATAAGCGTGAAAATTTCTTATTCAATAGTGGATAACTATCAGATTAGTACATATTAAATTCGCGACCCCTGGGTGGAAACCTGTTGCTTTGGACCGCTCCTGAAAACCGACCAACCTATCACTTGTTTAGGATTTATTCTTATCAGTTCCAATTATGAAAATTAAAAGAACATAGAGCTTTAATAATTTTACATATTAAAAGGAAATACGATTTTAAATCTTGTACCCACGACCAACAACCGATATTTTCTTAAAGATATACTTACTATATAAAATCCGAAAGGCGTCAATGGTTCAAATAAACACATAATTAATATACTTATTTTTTATATTGGCGCAACACGGGAGGCCCCGAGGAAAAATAATTCCCCTGAGGACCTAGATCATATTTGGTGATGGGTTGTGGAGAATTTTTATAGAAAAAGATTGAGACGAAGTTCTGAGAAGGAAAAAGTTATCAGGGGTGGGTAGGAATCTGGGGGTCAGCGAGTCCAGGAGTAACGGTCATATGAATTCAACTCTCCCACTGCGATGCAAGGCGAGAGTCCTGCTGGAGAGATCAAAAAGACTACCTCAACCAGTCTCTCCCGATTCGGCCTGCCATGCTGTAGATGCATCCGCCGACAAGCCGCATGAACCCGGGCTAGGACGCCAAACATAGCAAACCACTTGGGGTGACAAATGGCAGATTTTTTTGCATTTTGTTTTTCCTGTTAAGCACTTCCATACTATTTACTAACAACGTATGCAGGGACACTGGAGGTCTAGATTCGTTCAAAATAAATTTCAAGGCCCTTCAGGCCTCGGGCATATTTTGTCAGAAGGAAAATGTTTCCGCTTTATAATAAAATCCAAATAAATGTAATATTTCCGAATGTATCCGAAAACTGAAAACTGTTTTTGAAAGATGATGAAATCACTTTCAAATTTTTTAAATCGAAATAAACATATAATTTTTGAAATCTTAAATTTTTTAATGCAAACATAAAAAGTTTTTAAAGTGGCTTACCTTACATTTTTTTCTAACTAAATTTACTGACAGCGAAAAAAAATAAAAACATGAACAAATTATTTAAAACAGTTTATTTTTTTATCGTTTCATGTAAAAAAAATCCCAGTGTTACATAATTGTACTTACGAGTTCTCTAAAGTTATCCATGTGGATTTAGCATTAGTTTTATTCTTATTTATTAAATTGAGTTTATGTTGTATTTAAATATTTTGTAATCTTTTTTCTTCTGTTATGCTGTTGTTTTAAATGAAATTTGTATTTGCTATGTAAAAGCCCAATGGGGCGTCAATATATAAATAAATAAAATTATTTTCAACTTGCGGTCGGAAACTTTGTTTTCATATAAATGTACATTTTAATTACCTTGTGGTTAACTTTTGAATTTGAATGTACGGGTTTTATCTTTTTCTAATACCCTTTAGATCATATTTCTCATCATGATATTAAGGGAGGTGCAATGATTTCTGTGAGAAAGTATGAGTTTTACCCAGAAACGTGTAAATAAGCCCAAGGGGCTGGAGAAAGAGAACTGAAGTTAGCTTGCAAATAAATAATTATTTTATCTTACCGCCTAAATTAATTGAAATATTTCAGATCGTATTAATTAATTTAGAAATAATTTTTTGAAATATTTCCACTCATATTTCTCAAAACTTTCGAATTGGTCTCTAATTGGCTCCACAAGAATTGTTTTCATAATTACCTAAGCATTTAAATGCGAATCCTCAGTACGTTTTCAAGTATAAATTTGACATTACAAGCCGCCGAGCTTTTGCTTAAAGAGTTCCGATTTTATATTTTTAAATTAATTTCTGGAATATTTTTATTATAATGATAACATTTGTTATAATGAAGTAATATTATTTCTTATATTTGAGAACACTGAACAGATATTTTCCTAGAAATGTGATCTTTAACGAAATAAAATAAACCGTATTTTTTTAAATATTAGCTTCCCACTAGAGGCACTGAGGAAAATTATTTCACTAAGGGCCAATGTCATCTTGGTCATCGAGAATTGTGTATGTAGGGTCTTTTAAAAGAAAGGAATGAGGACGTTCTGGAAATTAAACAGGCTTGGGAGGCGGGTATGTGTACCGCCACCCCGGGAACCATTTAACAGATAACCGACACCTCTGTCATAGGTCATTGGAGGTTATCCACCACTTACCCGCCCTGGCATAAATAACAGATGGTTACTCCTTCAAGGCTCTCGCAAGACTCTAATTTTTTTTGTTAAACGAAGCTACATTTATTTATTTTGAACGAATCTAGACCTCCAGTGTCCCTGCATACGTTGTTAGTAAACAGTATGAAAAAAAAAACAAAATGCAAAAAAATCTGCCATTTGTCACCCCAAGTGGTTTGCTATGTTTGGCGACCTAGCGGCTTGATCATGCGGCTTGTCGGCGGATGCATCTACAGCATGGCAGGCCGAATCGGGAGAGAAGTCTTTTTGATCTCTCCAGCAGGACTCTCTCGCCTTGCATCGCAGTGGGAGAGTTGAATTCATATGACCGTTACTCCTGGACTCGCTGACCCCCAGATTCCTACCCACCCCTGATATCTTTTTCCTTCCCAGAACTTCGTCTCAATCTTTTTCTATAAAGATTCTCCACATACCATCACCAAATATGATGTAGGTCCTGAGGGGAATTATTTTTCCTCGGGGCCTCCTGTGTTGCGCTAATATAAAAAAAACAAGTATATTAATTATATGTGTTTATTTGAACCATTGACGCCTTTCGGATTTTATATAGTAAGTGTATCTTTAAGAAAATATCGGTTGTTGGTGGTGGGTACAAGATTTAAAATCGTATTTCCTTTTAATATGTAAAATTATTCAAGCTCTATGCTGTTTTAATTTTCATAATTGGAACTGATAAGAATAAATCCTATCAGACAAGCGATATAGCATGAACCAACCGTATGTCATTATTTGTTGATAATTCTTTTTTGAAATGTTTTATTATAACATTACTTCTTTTGTTTAAATGTTTGACAGATGGCACAATTTTTCAAGTTTACCAGCATTCGAAATGTAAATTTCTTCTTTTGAAAGCCATTAACCCCAGGTAAAATATTTTTTATAAAAATACTTTCGGCTTCTAAAAACGTACAATTATAATATCCCATGATTTTCCACGGGTCTGCGCTAGTAAGACAAACTTTGAAACCCAAAAGTATTTTTACTAACTATAAGTAAAAAAAAAAAATTATGTTTTTCCTGTACTCACAAATAATTGCCCAAGATGCCTCTAAAATCATGAAACACAAAAATCTTTAATGGCCTTTATCTTATAATTTAAATCAAAAATAAATAAAGCAGCTCACATCCGTTCTAGATATTTGATAAACCTTTTGATTACCAAAATAATTTTTCAGTTTGGTTGGGTATTTTGATCTCAAATCTAAATTTAAGATTTATATAAAACTGGCAGAAATGGATCGTGCATACGTTCCTCTTAAGAACAAAACCAAAAGCATCAGCGCATTGACATTTGACGTTTATGAATTTTTGGAATTCACTCACACTTCAACATTATCCTTGTAACTATATTCCGTACTTTCAAAATTATCGTCACGGCTATTATTGTAGAGGTCTACGGAGACGTCACGGTGCGGTGTTTGAGAGAGATGCAAGAAAATGATGACTTTTTTTTCCTTTGGAGGGAACATACGTACGTTTGTTATATATATCATCTTTTGAAAAGGCTGCATCATTATTTTGTTAGGAAACGAACGTATGTTAATTATATTTTTTATGCCGTCAAAATACAGCGCTCATGTCCTTAATTTGCGCGTGCGAACACGCCCCCAACGCATTTCTGTTGGAAAATCTCATCAGTTAAGTCGAAAAATAATAAAGCCGGAATTTTCTTAACCAGAAACATAATTCTACATCCAATTTTAGCAATTCATAAAGAGAATATTACTGGCGGCCATTATGGAACCATTTTCCTCTCGTTTCCCCAACTTCAAAACCAACCCTTTACTTGCGTCAGTGAAGAGGTACTTTATATAATTTGCTTAGAGCTTTATATGTAAATTTTACATTGTATCTGGGAACTGCTAGACAAAACACGAACCTATTTTTTAAATTTATTTGCGTATGGATACAAAATATGTAAGTAGGTTGTACATTTTTTATTTATTTTTTTTTTTTATTTTTATTTATTTTGGAAAATCAACAGAATCATACATGTATGCTTGTCATATATACATATAAGCTAGTCCCAGGGAGGAATCATACGCACTTCATCGACGATCTTCCTAAGTGCCGTGAAAATTTTCTATTTTACGTTTTACAATTATTTATAACTACCTTTACCCCGCGGCTTCGCTCGCATGGTATTACGGGAAATTACTGTAGCGCTTGCACTTATCAGTTATCTCCCCCCCCCCCCACCCCACCCCCATCCCCTCCCGCATTCCACATATTCATTCCCTTACATTCAGTTTTCAAACAGCTCGCCTACCACCTAAATTTCATAATGCTATAGCTCAAAGAAAAAAAGAATTACTTATCCAATTTTGTTCATTCGTTCGGAATTTATGCGCTTACAAACATTTCGGATGTTTATGTTTATTTAAATATTTGGAAGTTCGTTAATATAATAAAAAAATACTCTATTTATCATTCAGTCTTTATAATCGTTACGAATTATATTTTTAATATAGGAACTCTCATCTGACATTTATTCCAAGCTTATCCAAAAAAAAAACGAATTCTAATATTTGAATTTTCTGCAGTAGTAGCTGACCAGTAGACTAAGTACCTACCAGCATAGAGCCCAAAAATATATCAACATTGTTTCCATGGAAAAGATTTTTTTCTGACGTTAGCTAAAACTCGCTTTTGTTAGCGACAGAAAACGTATAACAAATATAATATATTAATATTTATAATTTCATAACGCCAGAGCTAACCATCATATACAACCTGTAGTCTGCGCATATAACTTAGCTTTATATTGGTAAAAGAATTATTGAAGTCTTTATATTGTGTTATGCGTGAAAAGGTCATAAACAAACTCGAGCAGTTTCGCATTTATAATATTAGTATGGATGTATGATAAAATATGTCAAAATTATTTAACCAATTTACTGATGTGTATTAAATGTTAAGTGAATATAAAGAAAAAAAAGTTTAAAAAAAGCTATGCGGATGGAATGGTGGGAGTGGGGGGAAAGGGATGGATCAATTCTGTGTAAATAGAAGTATGTATTTGTAAATGTTATTTATTCATTTGAGGTTTGAAAATGTTAGGTACTGTGTTAAATAAGTCGAATTCACTGTATGAATTTTTAAAGATATGTGAAGTGCAGTGAATTAAGTGAATGAAAATGTATTTTGTTTAGAGTTAATGTTGCATTGAGGAATGTTTAATGCTTGTTTTTGTCTGGTTTGTCTGATGGGCACACTTAATTGAATTCTTTCTAGGAATTCCTGACAATCTATCTTAGAGGCAGCTATTTTTTGTAAGAATAGTAAGTCTGCCGAATTTCTTTGACTTTCCAATGACGATATCTGGAAGAACGCGGCTGACTCCGTGGCTCAGATGAGGACGATAGATCCGAAAATCAAGGTATCGTATAAATTGGTTTTGCACTTTCTGAATCTTTTCTATGTAAGAGAAATATTCTTGGGATTCCAAATTCGAGAGGCGTACTCCAAAGAACTACGTACATACGCAAAGCAAAGAATTTTCATGATATATATTTTTTTTTAATCTTTCCAGATTCTAAGCACAAAACCTAGTGGAAGCCTTTGACACCATGGATTCGATGTGGCGGTCAAAAGTAATTTTGAATCTAACACTATACCCAAGTCCTTGGCTTCTGTCATTTTTGTTATTACTGTATCGTTAAGGGCATAATTAAAAGTAATTGTGTTTTTATTGCGGGTGAAGCTGATGGCGCCGGATTTTTAACGTTTATTTGAAGTTTGTGCTGTGCACAATAAATATTTACACGATTTGTTTGTGCTCGTGTTAAATGAACTTTTTAATTGGTGTTTACAAAGTTCAATAACTTTTTATTTTAAATTATAATGTCACATCACAAAGTATCCGTTTCATATGAACGGTGCATATTCGGGAGACACGCCAAACACGCGCCCAACATTTGTACACGGTTGACATTTGTTACATGAGAACGGGTCGTTTTTTCGACTCGTTTTTGAGTTCAACAAATCGGCTATGGAACGATTTGCCGGCCTCTTCAAGACCAATGTTCATTCCTTCCTCTCCTCAAAAAGACCCTCCACACAGCATCCCATATGACATAGGCCCTGAGGGAAATTATTTTCCTCAGGGCCTTCTGTGTGGAGTTAATGTAAAAAAAAAACTTTTTTGACTTACGACACTTTTCCACGCAATATAAACATGATTAATTGTCAATTTTGAAGCGCGCTGAACTATCGGTTATCGGAAAGTTAAAGCGAAAACAGTCGGTTAAATTGACCTAAAAAAGCATTTTTGTGATATTTAACTCTAGCAATTTCTTTTCCACTTTAACTTTAGCAACCATTAATGCCCTAGGTATGCCAATAATTTCCACGCCCCGTGCAATTTATTATAGAAAATTATGTAACGTTTTTAAGTAAACGTGAGTGCTTTTGGGAATACCTGGCTACACAATCAGTTATGAACGATTATGAATGTAATATTCACAAAACAACCGAGTCGTTTCTCAGAAAATGTTTTCCATTATTGATGTAACCGTGTCTATAAAATTAACTACCTAATTAATCTCTTGACCGGAGTGGAAGGTACTCAATTACCCGCAGTACCATCGTAGTGCTGAAAGACCACCATTCAGAATCGAATCCTTGCTTGCAATGACTTTAACCGTGTTTAGGGACTCTACATCTACAACTACACGGAAGTAGTCTCCCGAACAGGCCCTCCACTGATATCCTTGGTGTAACTCTAAGTGGCCAGCTCAGGTACGTGCGCTCTATCGAAGCCAGAGTAAAGTTAGCCTCTCAGAAACTGGGCGTATTGAACAAGGCCCGCAGATACTTTAATAGTATACAACTGCTAACACTGTACAAATCGCCAGTGCGCTCCACGGTTGAAGCAGCCACCTTTGGTCTGGAGCTCCAAAATACCTTAAAAAAAGCCCTCGACTCTGTGCAGAAACGCGCGGTCCGTTTGATAAATTCTCCCACCTTAATGAAGAGATTGCAATCTTTAGAGCACAGGCTCGATGCTCTGAGGAACTAGCGTCATTGATCCCTTCGGCACCGGCGCATAGTCGGGAGACACGCCAAACGCGCGCCCAACATATGTACACGGTCGACATTTATCACATGAGAAAGGGTCGTTTTTTCGTTCGTTTAAATATATAAATTCAATAAAATATATTATTATTATTTTTAATTTTACGATAAATGCACAAGTTTGAAGTAAAAACATTTTAGACCGCTTTGATAAAAAAGCTTTTCCAACATGAAAGGGATGCTATCTTATGAAACTTTTCCGCATTTTTATCTTTGAAGTCTGTCAACCAACGCCAATTAAGCCCCCGCATTCCGAAATTCTACCGATTCGTTTTAACCCATTTCTCTTAAATACTTTCAGTTTTTAGGTTCCTAAAAAAAAATATGTAATTTTGGAAGATAATATCTGTGCATTTCTAGAGCCGAAACGGTAATTTTATGAAAATCCATTGACAGAAAAATATTGCGAAATATGCTCCGAAAATTATTAAAAACAAATTTTGTTCAATTATTTATCTTGTTAATGCTATGAAAAATTCACAGTGTAATTTTAATTGCATCTTTTTCATACATCAGCTCTGCACAGGGGTCCTGAGGAAAATAATTCCCCTAAGGGCCTATGTCATCTTTGGGGATGCTGTGTGGATGATTTTCTTAGGAAAGGAAGAAGAGGAAATTCTGGTAAGAAAAAGGGCTTAGTGATAGGTAGGAATGTGGGGGTCAGTGTGTCCAGGAGTGACGGACGTATGAATCCATCCCTCCCTCTGCGGCGCAAGGCGATGTTCCAAGAGAGTGTACGACTGAAGAAGTCAAAGGGACTCCTTCAACCTCTCTCTCCCGATACGGCCTACCATGCATCCGCCGCCAAGACTCGGACAAACCTCACCCCGTGAACCCGGGCACTCCTGCTAAATCACCAAACGTAGCGAACCACTCTGGGTGACCAATGGCAGAGGTGTTTTTTATGCAATAAATGGTTCCCGGAGTGGCGGTACCCATACCCGCCCCCCGAATTGCTTTTTTTACATAAGCTCCACACAGGAGCCCCTGAAGAAAATAATTTCCCTCAGGGCCTATCTCATCTTTGGGCATGCTGTGTGGAGGGTTTTTTTTAGGAAAGGAAGGAGAGGGGAGTTCTAGGAAGGAAAAAAGGTTTGAGGGGTGGGTAGGAATCTGGGGTTCATTACGTTCTGGTCATCCTCGTCCAAGACCTAGACAAACCTCACCCCATGTACCCGGGCACCCCTACTGGGGTGACCTATGGCAGAGGTGTTTGTTATCCAATAAAGGTTCCCGGGGCGGCGGTACCCATTTCCGCCTCCCAAAATAAAGCATGTGTCTAGAGATTTTTGCTCTATTGTAAACAAGTCGTGTTTTATTAAATATTTTCACAATTTTGCTTCATTATAATCGCTTTTTTTATATTAGCGCGCTCCCTCTCACATTCGAATTTATTTCATTTTAGCGACTATATTCAATAATTGTAATAAAAATATCATGGTGAATTTTAGTAAGTACAGATATTGTATTTCTTAGTCCTCCTCACTGGACTAAAGTTATTTAAATGTAGTTTATTTGTCTTCTATGTCGTTTTTAGTGTTTTCATTAGGATTTTTTCATTGACCTCTTTAAGCCATATTTTTATTCTTGATTTGTGCATTAGAATTTTTTATTAGTTTTATGTCTTGGGGAAGGATGTTATGGGGTTTTGTTGCAAAGTATGTGTAGTTTCTTTCACCGAATGTGGTTTTATAACCTGGAATATTTGTTGTCATTTTTATTCGATCTAGTGTTATGAATACACGATCTGGTAGAGAATTGAGTATTTTTGAATAGCCTCAATAATATATTTTTGGCGTATATTTGTTGTACATTTGATACTGCCGGGCCTTAAGTTCACCCTTCAAGTTATGTCAACCGGAAACTTGGGAAGTTTATCCCCAGGCGAAGTTATTCAAGGCCCGCATGAATATAATCGTTTATTGTAGGGGAGGTTTGAAGTACTAAGCCAACTACTATGAGAGATGAATGTTTCTGTTTAGGGGAAGATTAGTTTTGTCATTTTAATGGTAACTAATTATCGCTCACCCATAATTATGTTTTGTACGTTATTGTTATAGGAAACTTCATTAACCTCTTATGTGCCTTAAGCTTATTAACACGCTCAAAATCGCCGTGCTCGGGAGGCCGGCCATGCAAAATTAGCGTGTTAAGGCGACGCTTCCCGGCTCAAAAAGAAGAAGACGGAGAGATATGTAATAATTCAATGATAAAATCGAAGCAAAAATTATGAAAATGCTTAATAAAACATGACTCGTTTAAAATAGAGCAAAAATCTCGTTGAAGGTATCTTAAGTATTATATAAAGAAACAATGTGATTTTTTTCACAAATATAACTTGTAAAATGATAGAAATAGACTTGTTTTAAATAATTTTCGGAGCACACTTTCTATCGAGGGAATTTCATATAATTTGCGTTTCGACATGGAACGTATCTAGATATTATCTTCAAAAATAAAATATATTTTTTTAAGAGCTTAAAAACTTCAAATGTTTAAGGGAGATATGTAAGAAATCGGTAGAAATTCGGATAGCGGCAGCTTAACGAGCTGATCTAAATGACGATTTTTCGTGTGAAACTCGACTATTTAGAAAAATTGAAAATATGGAACCCACGGTGACATCTTCTTCAATTTACGGTGTCTTCAATATATATTTTTAATTTTATTTTATATATTTATATTATTTTTTTTTTATTATTCTAAATTTATATTATTTTTTTAATATTATTTAAAAAATATAATTTTATTAACTTGTCATTTTGCTAAAAAAATTCGTGACCATGCCAGTACATCCACACCATTTTACTATATTTGTCGTAGAAATATAAAGACACATAAAATAAAAATAAAATAAGTTTTAAGAAAAAAAAAATGGATATGTGTAAATTTAAAATACAAATTACCTATTTACGGCGGAACAAAAATTTGTCGTTTATACGGAGGGAACGGACTCCGGGTGTCGACGGAGACGGAGGGAGAAATGAAAGGCATCCGAGTTGGTTGCGAGTCCAGTCGTTTATTGTATCATGAGCTACGTAGCTGAGGTCGGTCGATGTAACATGAAGATGTCGAAGTGCCGTACAGTGAGGCGTTGCGGGTGCACGGTCATGATGAGTGATGCAGGTCGGAGATGCTGTGGTGGAGCAGGCCACGGGCCTGCAGGTCACCAGAGTGTTGCTCGACGCTCGTTGCGGAGAGGACCTGGTCGTCCAGGCCGTTGCTCGACGCGCGTTACGGAGAGAAACGGCGGTGACTCGGTGAGTGGAGCCACCGGCAGATAGTCCTGGTGATGTCCACGTAGGAAGCTGCCCTGGAGTGATGAACGGCGGTGACTCGGTGAGTGGAGCCACCAGCGTGATGCTCGACACCGTGGCGGTGGAGGATGACCTCGTCTTCCAGGCCGCTGCTCGACGCGCGTTGCGGAGATGAGCGGCGGTGACTCAGTGAGTGGAGCCACCGGCAGATAGTCCTTGTGACGTCCACGAAGGAAGCTGCCCTGGAAGAGAGCTGATGCACGGGGCACTCGGAGTTACACGATGGTTCGCTGTATAGAGGCTAATTCATGGCTGACTTGAACTGAACGAATTTGTTGTTTAGCGCGCCGCTTTATATAAGAGCGAGCGGCCGAGTAACTTTCCACTCGCTGGCAATATGTGCGCTGGAAGGTGCTAGTATGTACTCGTCACTGCGTTCGTAGATGCACGCTCGAGTCTCGACCTTTCGCAAAGGTGGCGAAATTATTATTCATCGGAGAAGGTACCTCGTACTGATAGCAGCATACCAGCGTAGGTAAATAAGTAGGTACTGCGCGCAGTGTGAATTGCAAGTACTTTGCGGCTGTAGTTCTTTCTCGCGATTTCTTTGAGTGGCGGAATAATAGTTGTATGAACGCCACAATACATTAAAATTACTACCCAAAAAATGCATTTGTAAGGATGTTTTATTTTTTATTTTATTTTTCATTTTATATTTAAAATAACCGTAGTAAAAGTATTTTTTTATTGTTTTTCATTTAATCACAAATTGCCTCCAAGTTGCCATACATTCATTCGTTGCCACACATTCATTCATTCATTTACTCACAAACTGCCTCCAAATTACTCCAAATTGCCTCACAAGTTGCCTCCAAAATCATGAAACACTAAAATCTTTAATGGCCTATATCTTATAATTTAAAGCAAACATAAATAAATTAGCTCACATCCGTACTAGATATTTGATATACCTTTTGATTACAAAAATAATTTTTCAGTTTGGTTGGGTATTTTGATCTCAAATCCAAATTTAAGATTTGCATGAAACTGGTCGAAATGGGCCGCGCAAACGTTCCACTTATCTTAACCGGTACTTGCGTTCTTTTCGGATCTCCACAATTTTAATACGTCACCTGTTTTGTTCAAAATTGGTGTAGGTATTGGTAAACACATTACATCCTCAAAATAGGATTTCCTAGTGTTTCTTTCGCCTTGAATAATATCAATAATCGGTACTTCAATCCTAATTCAATTTTATAACAAAATCCTCATCAGTTTTATGGGTATTCATCCAAAACAACGGGAACCAATTTCCTTCCAAAATTTGCTTTAAAAGAGGTATTTGAATAGCTTAACATAAACAGCCGATATTAAGGAAAAATGTTACTCCATTTTTTCAATCTTCTTTTAAAGGTGAGCTATTGTATTTAATCAGTGTTACGTAGCCGTTTTACATATTTAAAATCAACGGTATAAATATACCATAAGCACACATGTCACAAAATCATGGGATACATATTAGAAACAGTAAATAAAGATTTTAACAGTTTGAAAGAGAAATGATACAAGAGATGCGATAACACATAAATTGTAATGCGATAACATAAAAATCTGTAATACAAATAAAACTAATATTGATTGAAAAGATTTGATAGTATAGCCCTCTTGTACCTACCTTCCGTGCAGTTAAATAGATCAGCCACATCAGCATACCTATTAGTAACTTTGTGTAGAGTGTTTCGTATACTCGGTCTGGTTATTGTAGCATTTAAACAGGATTTTAGAACGAGTGGCTCTCGTAGGTATGTGAAATTCAATGAGCTTAGTTAAATCAGGACTGTCTATTCTACCATTTACAATTTTGAACCTAAATATTAAGTCAATAAATTTAATTCTTTCATCAAGTAATTATGGTTTATGTTTTCAATGGAAATACCGAGTTTAAAAAAGCAAGTATTTAGTAATAAAATTCATTTCAGTTTTCATACTCTCCTGTAAATTACACGATTTGCAGCATTTTGGGGTATAATTATTCGAAGGTCTTCTATTTTCCTTTGTCAATTTCCTACCGCAGGTGTTTCGTGGAGACGATACTTGGAAAGCAATTAGGGCTGCGTTTGTTCAGCGTTTTATTAAATATGAAGTAGGCTCCGCTGGTAGGGCCTCATGAAATATTGGGTGCCTCATTACTAATTACGTTTCGCCGGTGGTTACGCGAAGCGAAGCCTTCAAAATAAAGAACAAGATTTACTTAGTTGATAGAGAATTAAGTATTAAATACAATTATGTGGGTAAAGTGTTTTTGGGTGGAAGCGTGTTCGATTTTATGGTCTCCTACATTTATGTTTTTTTTAAATATATTATTAATTTAACTTTCCGACTAACCTTCATTCCATTTCCTCACAGAGATAGGCAGAGAACATGACCTTCATAACCTTCATTCGATTTCCTCACAGAGATAGGCAGAGAACATGGACCTCCATACCTGCCTTGGCATGAAGGTACTTCTGGAGGTCCTAGCATAGGGAAAACGACAACTCTACAAATATAACATTTTTCAAAAGTCAACTAATCTCGATTTTATCTGCTAATAATTAACTTTTATTATTTTTTTTCTGTTCTATTTGTAGTAATAAACAGATATAATTGTTTGTTTATACCCTAATACTAACTAGCTCTTATACATTACACTTTGTTTTATTTCATGTCTTATTATTAATTATATGTATAAATATTTTAAGCTGCAATGTATTAGTTTTTTTTGTAAGTACAACTCGTACTATTTCATTTCTTTTAATTTATGTTATAATATTCTATACCTAACGAGTTGTTTGCATTCTTATTTATTCTGTTTTCTTGATTATGTAACACGTGTAATTAATATTGTGTATATAAATTTCCGTCTATTCATGTAAAAGCCCATTAGGGCATTAATAAATATAAATAAATAAATAACCAAAAAATTAAAAAATTTAATTTAAAAAAAATGCTTTGTTTCTGGACAGAAAATATTACCACAATATCATTTGAACCAGTGGCGTGGATCCATAGAAAAATATACCTACCTACCTGCAATATAATTATTAACCTAACTTAATTTTTTTAAATTTACGCATACAACACTTCCGCCATTGGTCGAATAAGAGTGTCCTTCTTGACATTATCAAGGCGGATATTGTGTTTTTTACTTAAGTCGATAGAATAGCACTTAATCCAAAACATGCGCATAACACCTCAGCATAAGTTCTAGCGAAGTGTTCACAAAATACTACCACTTATATTTTTACATACAATTACTGAATATTAAGTGGAACGTTTGCGCGGCCCTTTTCGGCCCGTTTCATACAAATTTTAAATTTGGATTTGAGATCAAAATACCCAACCAAACTGATTAATTATTTTTGTAATCAAAAGGTATATCAAATATCTTATTCAGATGTGAGCTACTTTATTTATTTTTGCTTTAAATCATAAAATATAGGCCATTAAGATTTTAGTGTTTAGAGGCAACTTATTTGAGATTAAATGAAAAATATTATTATCTCTCCTCCTGGAAAGAAAATAATCTCCTCCCGATTCATACACAATTGAATGTCGTCTCTTACATAATTATTTTTCTGTTATTCTGATTCGACCTGACACGACTCAAATACTTTATCAACTGCGAGAACTTTCATAAGTTCTCGCAGTTGATAAAGTTTTTGAGTCTCTCGAGTTTCTCTCGAGTTTTTGAGTTTTCGAGTTCTCGCAGTTTTCTAAGAACTTTTATAAAAGTAAAATAAGGTTCTGCAGTCGCGAGGAACGACTTTACACGCAATCCGGCGACAATGGCGTGTAGCATGGTTCTCTCACGCCAAATGCCCACCACGCTGCACTCTCTGTGATGCTTAGTCTCGGCGTGGCAGCCGTTTGCGATAGAGTTTCCGCTCGCCGCACCCGCAGTAATTCATTTTTGTGTGCAAAGAACAATACCCTGGTCAGCTGCATAAAGTGTACGGGAAACAGTGTTTAAGTGCGAAAGATTGGTTTATAAGGTCTCGTCCCTAGTCACAATTGAGTCCAGGAATTTCTTGCAATTGATGTCGTAGTACTCAAGGGATTTGGTCTCCTTCAACTTCTTATTGTTTGTGATCTTTAGTGAGCATTTTGGGACCCACCTTGCGCAGACCTTGTGGTATCCCAAATTTTCAGTCAAAATCTTGTCAATAGTGGTCTTACTGATATGATCATATCACAGAACTCCGAAAAAACGAATTGCAGAGCGTTATTCACACCTGGCGGGTGCGGCGAGCGGAGGCTCCATCGCGAACGGCTGCCACGTCGAGATTAAGCTCACAGAGAGTGCAGTGTGGTGGGCATTTGGCGTAGGAGAACCAGGGTACGGTCAGAAATGCACGTAAAATCGTTCCTAGCGATCGAAGCACCTTGGAGACCTTATTTTACGGACAGCCCTCGTAGTTTGTGCCGTGTCGTCCTAGGGCGTCCCCGACTTCCTCCATTATTTACTTTAGCTTAATATATTCTCCGATTCCACGACAACTCAACCAAGTGGCATTTCTTTCTTTGAGAAAATCATTTAAAGTTATTAAAGAAAAATAATTGATAAATAACCTATTATTCTCCTGACACTCCATTTTACTTCCATCCAATCTACATGTCGCTCTGAAGATGAAAGTGTAGTGGCACCGTGTTTTCGATAAATCTAAGATAAGTACGCTACACGAAGTCGTAAATAAAAGCAATACGTTTTTTGGAAATGCTCTTCATTTTAATGGCTTAAATATTTTATGTATTTTAATATTCGTAATAAAAACCAGTTTTACTACCCAGCTTTGCTAGGAATTTGGATTTTGAAGTTGGAAAATCACGATTATATTTTAACTGTACTTGCAATGTTGTTAAACAAGATTAATTAAATTATGATCGATGTGTTGTTTAAACTTTCCAGCTATCCTTTTCTTCTTCTATCCTAAGCACAAGCATCTGCTTTATTAGGAGCCTTCCCCTCTTTGCTTTCCACCCCTATTTGCATCCCTTCATCTTGCAAACATACCCTAAATTAGTGATTCCACAATCCCACTGGCTCTGGGTAGTAGGAACTATTGTCAGTTTATTACAAACAAATAAACAATTTTTTAACTTCTTTAGCCCCGTTGTGATTTGAAACTCGGATGAAACGGAAATGACGCATTACGACACCTACGAAGCGTCAAACTACACTCATTGGCCGCTATGATTTAAAAAAAAAATTATTTATTTAAAAATAAAGTATTACATTGAAATATAAGCTGCATATCTCACTAGGACATTCCTGTATCGAGATGTGCAGATTATGATCTCACTTTTCAAGGCTCCTATTGGTTGAAATTGTTTTGGTGAAGTTTCGCTTCTACCGCTTGTAAACTGCCCTCAATTTTTTTTAGTCCCAGTTTCAGAGTTTTTTTAACTGTAGAAATGGAAACTGTTTTTGAGGGTTATCCTATTTTTGTTTAGTTGTATCGATACATCAAAGGTCCGTGCATCATGCGAGCCGAAAATAGCTGCCTAAGTATCCAGACATGTGGAGCTGTGCAAATTTAATGAAGCCAGAGCTCCAATTGCTTGTCTTCGGACAACGGGCAAACAGTGTTCTGTACTTTAGTTAGAACATCAAAAAATCTTTTAAGGGGTTATATACAGTCAGGAGACTCAAAAAAGGTATTTATCAAGAATTTTTCCTGAGAAGACTTTTAAATTAATTAAAATAAAAATGTGTACACATGTTATGTTAACTTTTAACAGTATTTTAAGAATTTTTATTTGTAAAAATATAATTTTGAAAGCTGCTATAGCTGATCTCCAGAAGTTCCTCTCAAAAAAGGCATCTTGCTGTGACCATCATATCTCTGGACTGGATCATTTAAAATGAAAAACCTAACGGATTTCGTTACAATAATAAATATTACTCCAATTAATTGAAGGATAGAGCAAAATTTTTTTTTTTTTGACAAAATGGCGGCATCTCAAAAAAAAATCAACTTTTTACCAAAATTTTCGCCTTATATTGTTTATAAAAAAATATGTAGTTATTGGTGAGAACAGGCTTTCGATTAATAACTGTAAAATACACTTCAGAGGCTTGTATTAAAATTTGAGACTAATCGGTTGAACCGTTTCCGAGTAATCTTGGTCACCGACTTTTTACACAGTTTTGAGGAAAACGCGTTTAAAGTTTGCCTCCTACTTTCAAATGCTCTGACACGTCTTTACAAATATGCGTGTAACTTCGAAAATAATCGCCGAATCGAACTGATTTTTTTTGTGTACACTTAAATATATTTACATTACGAAAATTAAATAATAATAAATCGTTTTCTAGAAAATTCTAACTGTAAATAGCTCCTTAAAAGTGTGAAAAGATAATGTCTCCAGAATTTTTTAAGCGACGAAAATCTGCGTAGTTAGCGAAAATTTTTAATGTCTTTTAAATGTCGTTATTTTATGCAATAATTCTTTGCAAAAAGCGGAATGCAAAATCGTGAACAATACATTATTATTTTATTTCGGAGAAAGCTTTCCAAAAGAATTTAATTTTCATATTAATTGTGCTTTTATGTCGAAATTGAATTGGCATTTTTTTGCATTTGTAATTGGAGTTAATGGAAAATTTAAAGGTTTTTTACTGCTTAAAACAGCAGTTTGTCTGTAGATTCATTAAAAAAATTACATCAACGCTAAAACACTTATCGTTAAATTGTAAATGAATAGAGAAAATATTTGCTTTTAATTTGAGTGCTTTTATGTGTTTTTTTTACGTTAGCTCCAGGAGGCCTCGAGGAAAATAATTTTATGTCATCTTAGAAGATGCTGTGTGGAGGGTTTTTTTTCAAGAGGAAATTCTGGGAAGGAAATAGGTATGAGAGGTGGGTAAGAATGGAGGAGTGACGGACTACAGTGCAATGCGATGGGTCGAGAGATTCCGGCTGGGGAGGATAAAAGACCTCCCTCAACAAGTCTCTCGATCCTGCCCACCACACGGCAGGTGGGCAGATGCATCGGCCGCCAAGACCTGGACAAACTTCACCCCACGAACCTGGACATCCCTAAGTCACCAAACGTAGCGAACCACTTAGGGTGAACCACCTATGGCAGAGGTGTTGGTTGGTTGGTTAACTAATAAATGATTCCCGGGGCGACGGTACTCATACCCGCCTCTCAAATCGGGAGGCAGGTATGGGTACTACCACCCAGAAAACATATTTTTTATTTTATTACGCTTCAAGTTTTTCTGCATTATTTTTTAATTTGGTGGTGTTTATGAGTGAACTGAGTATTGAACGCGATAGTGGGTACACTTTACATATAACTGCAAACTCAACTCAAATTTCGATTATTCGAAGATGTCTGACTTATCAACTCGAAGATCGATATATATTTATATAAAAAATGTTAATTTCACCCAGGTGGACCAGGGGGGAATAAATTTTCTCAGGGATTATGCCATCTTTGGGGATGATGTGTGAAATTTGGGATAAACGAAGTACTGAACGTTAATGAGATCCTTCTAGTTGGAGGAAGGCAACACAGAGGCCATAAAATAATTTCATATTTCTATTCTACCCTCAAGTGAAATTTCATTTTGAATACCTAAATTTGAAGACCAGACAATGATGACACACTATGTTTCGCCCCATACAAACAAGAAGGTATGAATATCACTTTGAAATTTTTAATAGATGACGCCTTGGGAGTATTACCAGTTAGATAGTGTGACTAATTCATTTTAAATTGGGATGATTAATAAAGCGGTTGACTAACACCAGAGTCTGAAAGTCTAATTATTCAGTAATCCACATTTAGTGGCGTGACGTTTCAGGATATTTATTGATTTTAATGTGTTATATTTCGGTTCTGAAAAAATGTAGCTTACTTCGAGAGCGTTCGATTGTTTTTTTTTTAATGTTTTAAATTGTTTTAATGATATTTTTAATTAAATAGTGGCGTACACAAAGTTATTTGTTTTTCATTAAATTAATAATGACGCCACAAAGTGAATTTGCGAATTTTGAAGAAATTTTTAAATTGTCGACCATATCAGATTTTTTAACAAAAAATAACTTGTGTGTTTTTATGTCTAGAAAATATTATATTTCTTACTTACCGAGAATTTATTTAGAAGAGTGTGTCAAAATTGCACGATGGTTCTCGCATTTTTAAAAAGAACAACTAATTTTTATTCAATTCAAATTATTCGATATTTTTCCGCGCAAACCTCCGTCAAATAATTTTTTTAACATTGCGAAATTTGCAGGCAGGAAGTCTGTGGCACGGAGAAGTTTGCCGAAGTTAGGAACACTCCACAAAATGTATAATAATATTTAAACTTGAAAAGCTTAGTGTGAGTGGTGAAAAATATATGAAAGCAGAGGTGGGCTTACTTTATTCTTGAAATGTATGTATATTTCTGATAACTTGTAAATTCCTTAGTTACATGACAAAAATGGGCATAAATGAATAATTTTGCAATAAAATTTACACAAAACGTAATTTATATTAATGCGTGTTATAAAAAAAAGTAATATTGTTTGTCACAAATTTTCTTCAAATTAAGGTTGATTTCACCCCTGAGGTTGGTTACAAGTACTTCAATGATGTGTTAGTGTTTTTACCATCTGGCTTGTGTGAAACGAAACACTATGCGACGCATTATAGCGTCGTAGCTACTCGCGACGCCAACAAATTATAATCAAAACTTTTGGGTGCCCGTTATAAAGTAGAATATTTAATGAACGCGCAATAATTAATCAGGAAATTTGGACAACTTTTACAGTCTAATATTTCGGGGTGCATGTGACAATGTTTAGCTCGCAGCGTCTTAAAATCACCATCGTGATTATTTTTTGAATTATTATGCCGTGATGCGCTTCATCGTTCTTAAGCCAACGTATCGGATAGCGTGCAAGGTTCATCATAGGGCAGATGTGTAGATTGAATAAAAATGTGTGTGTGTATTTTTTTTATATTAACTCCACACAGGAGGCCCTGAGGAAAATAATTTCCCTCAGGGCCTATGTCATCTTTGACGATGCTGTGAAGGGGGTGTTTTTGAGGAGAGGAAGGAGTGAACGTGGGTCTTGAAGAGATCCATGTTGTAGGAGGGAGGAAACACAGAGGCCAGCAAATCGTTCCACAGCCGAGTCGTAGAAACGACTCGTTCTCATGTGACTAATGTCAACCGTGTCCAAATGTTGGACGCGTATTTGGCGTGTTTCCCGACTATGCACTGGTGCCGAGGGGATCAAGACGCTAGTTCCTCGGAGCATCTTCCATTGTAATACCGGTAGAACAAGGACAGCATTCCCACCTGACGCCTGTGCTCTAAAGATTGCAATCTGTTGTTGTATTGTTGTAGAAGTGATATCGTGTTGTGATAATGTGATACTGTCAATCAAATTTACTATTTGGAAGGTGGGTATGGGTACCGCCGCCTCGGGAACTGTATATTGGTTAACCATCACCTCTGCTATAGGTCACCCCAAGTGGCTTACTACGTTTGGTCACTTAGTATAGGTGCCCGAGTTCGTGGGATAAGGTTTATCCAGGTCTTAGCGGCCGATGCGTCTGCCCACCTGCTGCATGGATCTAGAGAGACTGGTTGAGGGATGTATTTTATTCTTTCCACCCATCGCCTTGCACCGCAGTTGGAGGGATGGATTCATACGTTCGTCACTCTTGGACACACTGACCCCCAGATTCCTCCCCACCCCTCTTATCTACTTCTTTCCCAGAACTTTCTCTCTTTCTTTTCCTTAAAAAAAGCATCTCCTAGGATGATATAGGCCCTGAGGGCCCAATTCCTCGGTACCTCCTGTGTAGAGTCAATACAAAAAAAAAAACTACGCTTTCTCGTTACAATATATTCGCACAACTCAATAGATTTGCCGATCCAGTTAGTTGGGAACTTCGGTAAAATTAACAGCAAATTAATTAAATTTTGTCACAGCATTATGTAAAGTTGGAATCATTTTTTCGGCAAATTGAAAACACGAGGGCGGCTTTTTGGTGCCATTAGGACTAAATATGCCATATAACAAAATAAAAACAAACAATCATTTGAATTATTCAAACATGTAAAAGGTCAAAATGTCCGCTTTGGTTAATAAATTATACCTTTGTTTGCCAACAAAATTGTTTATATATTTAAAGTAAAGTACATACATAATTTAAATTTGCTGTCAACCCATTTCCAACAATTTAATTTAAATAAAATAATTAAATTGTAGTTTTCCAGGCATTAAGCAGAAAATCCTTTCAGCAGAGTTTCCGGTAATTGTTTGATTTCGGTTACTTCCTTACTGTACTTTTATGGTTAAGCCGCCGCAATCCGAATTTCGACCGATTTCTTACATATGAGGTGTGTAAAAGCAAAGGCAGCAATCTCCACTTTTGTTTTTTGAAAAAAAGGCAACAAACACATTGATATCTGCTTTTGATACTTATTTTCAAACTCTGATTTTGATGGGAGAAATCTGAATTTGTAACTAACCAGATTTGCAAATTGCATTTAGGTTCTCAATTCGAATCACTTTGAAACTGCATTTACAACTTTTTTCCAATATTTTTGGAGATTGTTGCCTTTGCTTTTACACACCTCATATCTCCCTTAAACATTTGAAGTTTTTAAGCTCTTAAAAAAATATATGTTATTTTTGAAGATAATATCTAACGCAAATTATATGAAATTCCCTCCATAGAAAAAAAATCGCAAAGTATGCTCCGAAAATTATTTAAAACAAGTCTGTTTCTATTATTTTATAAGTTATATTCACAATGTTTCTTTGAATGGAACCTAAGATACCTTCCACCAGAATTTTGCTTTATTTTAAACGAGTCATGTTTTATTAAGCATTTTCCCAATTTTCGCATCAATTTTGTCATTGAAAATATTGGCGCGCTCTGTCCAACTTTCGTAATTACGTATCTGTCCATCTTCTTCTTTTTGGGCCGGGAAGCGTTGCCTTGAACTCCGAATTTTTCTTATTTCGAAACTCCCGCTCTATATAATATTTAACTTAATGATTTTTGTTTAAGGGCACCGTTTTTGTTTATCATTAACTTATTATCATTATCCTGTGCCAAAAAAACACTGTTGTTTTTAATTTTTTTCTCTTGACATTGCTTTGTTTATGCTGTATATTCTTTGTTTCATATTATTTCATCAATTTTTGTAAGGAACACCATAGGATTACTCTTTAAGTTTATTATAGCTAAGAGCCATTAACCAACGGCCGAGAATTTAAATTTCGTCGAACGATGATCTTGCGATCGTACCCTTGCAACGGTACGAGGCGGTTCCGATGAAAAAGATTAATTATTCTCCATATCAGCGTTTTAACATAATAACTCAATATCGATTTTATTTCATTCCAAATTTGCTTTGATAAATACACATTCAAAAATATTTAAATTCATTATGATAAAACAATTAAAATAATGTAGTTTTTGTTATTATTTTTGATCAAAAGTGTTATAATTTTTCAATAATTTCTAAGCAAAATAAAAATGATTTTTTTAAATATATTAGTTTGTAAGACCGTAAATAAATAAACAAACTGTATTTTCGACAAAAAAAAGGTTGCGAATTTTTTTATGATTTTATTAGAACTAAAACTAAAATTCTGAAATGATTATTTCGCAAATAATTAAATGATTTATTTTACTGCATGATCATATGATTTGAAATGTATGTTGTATAATATAAAATTTTGTTTGAAAATTTAACAAATCTGCCAACGACCTACGGTAAAACCTTATTGTACTAAAAATAAACATATTTTCTCAAAATTTAAAAAATATCTTTACTAGATAAAGGAACAGTCTTTCGAAATCAATTGATATTTTTTTGTGAATAAGTGTCAAAACGTCTAAAATTTTATTTAAAAATGACATTTTTCCAGTTTTGTCTGGTCCTTCTTAAATTTTTAATGTGTAAAACTTGGCGTGCGCAGACATGCATATTTTATTACACCAAAAATATATGGTGTTCTCTATAAGGCTACAGAAATTGATTGTAAAAATATATCCTCTTACAGCAAGTATAAAAATGTATTAAAGTCTTGGATAAAAACCATTGATACAAACATTTACTTGCTACATCTGACCTGCTGTAACTTAACAAATCGTTATTAATCTTTATGAATATGTCCTTTGAATTGTATTTCAGTAACACGGAATTATGTATTTAATTTTATTTTTTAATCTTCTATGAAGAAAACGTATGTTTATAAGTAAAATTGAGTGTGATTTTTTTGGTTAGTCTGCAAATTGTATTATTCTCTACTGTTTTTATGAAAAGTTTGTATTATAAAATTATACCTATTGTACCAAAAAATGTGATATGTTCCATAAAATTCTAACAACAGATGGCGGTGTGAGTTAATTTATCGACACAACACTTGGTTATATAGGTAAGTAACCATCCAGTTGACGGCGTTGTGTTTCGATTTCACGTCACAGCAACGCATGGTCGGGTCAGCTAGTTTCATACAAAATATTATTAAATTTATAATTCGTGAATTTAACGCTTCTACATTTTCACAGTTTGGGTAGATAAGTTATGTTAGCTAGTTTCATACAGCTAGTTTCATACAAAATGTTAAATTAAATTTATAATTCGTGAATTTAACGCTTCTACATTTTCACAGTTTGGGTAGATAAGTTATGTTAGCTAGTTTCATACAGCTAGTTTCATACAAAATGTTAAATTAAATTTATAATTCGTGAATTTAACGCTTCTACATTTTCACAGTTTGGGTAGATAAGTTATGTTAGCTAGTTTCATACAGCTAGTTTCATACAAAATGTTAAATTAAATTTATAATTCGTGAATTTAACGCTTCTACATTTTCACAGTTTGGGTAGATAAGTTATGTTAGCTAGTTTCATACAGCTAGTTTCATACAAAATGTTAAATTAAATTTATAATTCGTGAATTTAACGCTTCTACATTTTCACAGTTTGGGTAGATAAGTTATGTTAGCTAGTTTCATACAGCTAGTTTCATACAAAATGTTAAATTAAATTTATAATTCGTGAATTTAACGCTTCTAAATTTTCACAGTTTGGGTAGATAAGTTATGTTAGCTAGTTTCATACAGCTAGTTTCATACAAAATGTTAAATTAAATTTATAATTCGTGAATTTAACGCTTCTACATTTTCACGGTTTGGGTAGATAAGTTAAGATATATTTTCACGTTTGGGTAGATAAGTTTCTTGTATAAGCTGCAGGAAGCACAATACCTTAAATGTTTAATCCCTTTATTCCCCGACTTTTGAACTCCTGTAATAACTCTTCCCCTCATTAAATAAAAACTCCCCCGCAGCGACGGCCGTAAACATTAATATTTTGATTCTGTTGGATGGAATCCCCCAATTCACTGCGCCCCAAGGACCGTGCTCTGCCCAGCGTAAATAATAACAGAATGTTGTATTCAAATGTTGGAGGCTTTCGTAATTTAAAGGTTCCCTTTTGAATTAAACAGCTACAAAACATCACGCTATCTCCCTTGGTAGGCTGAGATATCTGTATGATAAACGAGAAGATAAGTTCCAGGTTTGCCGTACAAATTCACAATTATTTTCATGGCTTGATAATTATTAATTTGTAAATCAAATTCTTGACTTATAGACTCTTTTCAACAAAAAATATAAATCAATTTCAAAAGATTGTTATTTTATTTAGTAAAGTTATGTTTTAAATTTTGAAAAAAATATGTTTATTTTTATTATAATAAGGTTACAATACCGTTGGTCGTTAGCAGATTTATTAAATTTTCAAACGAAATTTTGTATTTTTACAATACACATTTCAAATCATATTACATATATTACAGTAAAATAAAACAATAAATTATCTAGGAAAGCTATTTCTCAGAATGTTAATCTTAGTTAAAAAAAAATCATTAAAAATAAAATCCAGTCACATATTTTGCAACGAAAATACTTCAGTTTGTTTATTTATTTATGGTCTTAAAAAATAATGTATGTTAGATTTTTTTCACATTAATTTTGCTTAGACATTTTTGAAAAATAATAAATATCAACGATCAAAAAATAATTACAAATAGTACACAATTTTAATAATTTTACTATCAAGCGTTTGAGCATTATTATTGCTGACTTGAATGTAGTTACATGTATTTTAAAGTAAATTTTGATTGAAATCAAGTAAATATAAATATATGAGAATAAACAATCTTTGTCATTGGAACCGCCCTGTATAAGTGGCAAGGATAATATCACAAAACCATCTTTCGACGAAATTTGGATTCCCGGCCGCTGGTTGATGGGCCTCATTAACTTTGCCAAGCATCCTGTATTAAGTTTGAAAGAATTAGCAGACTTTGTATTTTCCAGCTGTTACAGCTATATACTGTACATAATCCGAACTGTCAAGGAAAAAATTATGGCTAAAATTCCGCTGTGTTTTGTGTTTGCTGTTATTCCCATAGTCCTCGCCCGGGATACCCCAGGGACCCATGTAACGAAGAAAGATTACGAATTGATTCTGTTTGTTCAGGATATAAATCAAGATAGAAGAATAAATATTTTTATTACATTTCGTCAAATGTAATAAAAGACCGTCGTCTTTCGCGACTTTAAGTCCGAAGCGTCGCGTCGGCTTCATAGTTACCTTGTCGAGTAGGTTTAGAAGAAAAAAGATTGTATAGCTTCTCTCGAAGACTGATTTTATGAATCCAGTTATTCACCATTACGGAACCGTGTCAGCATATAAAAGCCAATAACCACACGTTCCTTATCACAATAATGCTGCAGCTCTTTTAATATGAGATACACAATGTACGTAGGTCTGTTTCCTCCAAAGGAAAAATGTAACAATTTTCTTACATCTCTCTCACACACCGCAGCGCGATGTCTCCTACAATACTACTAAGGGGTCGTCCATTAATCACGTGATGTTTTTAGCAACTTTTAACCCCCTCCCCCCCATTACGTAAATCACGTGTATTTTTTTAGAACAAAGTATTTTGAATTTTAAGAATATTGTTTTAAGGCAAAACATATGTGGCAACGATTTATGCATGTATTCGGCGTCAAAATCACAGACTTACTGGTGACTGGTGAGCCGAGCGGTTGCAACGCGCGAGGAAATCGTTTCCTGGCGACGGTGAGTCAACGCCACGCGCTTCGGTTTGGTTTATAAATCGTGCTTGTAACGAAAAATATATTTATTTTATTTTATTTTATACACCCCCCTCCTCCTTATGATATTACGTGATTTTTTTCTGAACCCCTCCCCCCCCCCCCCTTTTGAGCCTCACATGAGATTAATGGACGACTCCTAATTTTGAAAGCATGGAATATAATTACAAGGATAATATTGGAGTGTGAGTGAATCCCAAAAGCTCAAAAACGTCAATTATCAATGCACTGATGGTTTTGCTTTTGTTCTTAAACACATAATGCTGCAGCTCTTTCTTACACAGTAAATAACAACTTTCGAAAATGAGACAAACGGTGAACGCATGTCTTGCACCCCCCCCCCCAAAGGAAAAACACAATCATTATCATACATCTCCCTCAAACGTAAAGAGTAAATGAAACGCAATTCCAGTCGCCGTGGCTGAGCCTTAATAAGATCTAATCTGTTTCTTCCAAAGGAAAGTAGTAGTACTTTAAACAGTCACACGTTTTTTGTGTGTCTCATCTTTTGTCTCACCATTATTTGTATAAGAAAGAGCTGCATCATTATAGCTATAAGGAACGTATGTTTATTGTCTTTTTTGCCGTCACGGTACCGTAAACGCGGATCGTCACGGTAATAATAAAAGCGCACAGGTATTGGAGGTTATCCACCACTTACCCGCCCTGGTATAAGTAACAGATGGTTACTACTTCAAGGCTCTCGCAAGATACTATTTTTTTTTGTTAAACGAAGCTACATTTATTTATTTTGAACGAATCTAGACCTCCTGTGTCCCTGCATACGTTGTTAGTAAGCAGTATGCAAGTGCTTAACAGGAAAAAACAAAATGCAAAATAGGTTAGTACGGCAAATATGAATTAAACAGGGCAAAGTAAAAACTCATTCATGAGGCTCCATAAAGCAGCATTGCATCGTGTAAAAAACCTGCAAGCACCTGTATAAAATGGAGAACATAAAAATACAAAAGGCAAGTAAGTACCAACAAAAAATGTTAAAAAAAAAATGGCATTCGGTCTGACCATCACTTAGCTTTCGTGTCCCTTAGCCAATGTATTGTGTAAATTTCAGGTGCACTGTATAACGCTGTTGATAGGACATTCGGGTCATTCCTCTTGGGATTCTATGGCTTACACGTGCCTGAAAACTTCAGTCGTGACACCACGACTCGTTCAAGGGTTAAGATATATAAGATTGAAAAGAACGCTTCGATAGTTTAGACGTGTAGAGAAGACGAACAAAGAAAGGATTGTAAGGCGAATATAATAAGACGTGAAGTTGTTGATAGAAGAAGTCGAGGACGCCCGAGAAAGACACATTACGATTAAGCGACTCTAATGCTTGAGTCGAGTCAAGGTTCAAAATTACGGAAACGCATCTACGAGATGATGACTAAAGCTAAATTAAGCAAGAAATGAGTGCCAATATCTGATGCTAATTTTATTATTGACAAAAGTGACGTCCTCCGTGGTCGAGGGATAAGGCTCTCGGCTAGCAATTCGGAGGTCGCGGGTTCAATTCCCCGCGTGCCCAAGTAATTTTTATTTGATATATATATATTTTTTACTTTAGCTCCACACAGGAGGACCTGAGGAAAATAATTTCCCTCAGGGCTTTTGTCATCTTAGGGGATGCTGTGTGGAGGTTTTTTAGGAAGGTAAGAAAAGGAATTTCTGGGAAGGAAATAGTTATGAGGATGGGTAGGAATCTGGGAGTCAGTAGTAAGTCCAGGAGTGACGGAAGTATGATTCTATCACTTCAATTGCGGTGCAAGGCGATGGGTCGAGGGATTCTGGCTGGAGAGGTCGAAAGACCTCCTCAAACAGTCTCTCTTGCTCCGGCCCGCAACGCAGCAGATGGGCAGACACATCGGCCGCCAAGATCTCGACAAACTCCATGAACCCGGGCACCCCTTCTAAGTCACCAAACGAATACAGTAGCGAACCACTTGAGGTGACCTATGGAGGAAAAAGTGTTGGTTATTCAATAAATGGTTCCCGGGGTGGCGGTTCCCATACCCGCCTCCCGATTATGTTATTCGACAATTTGATCATGTAAGGTATATTTGCGGCACGTTCAGAGTGGAAGATGCTCTCTTCTCCCGTGTGTAAGACCACCATTCAGAATAGAATCGTTGTTTGGCACGGTTGCTTGAAATAGCTTTAGCCGTGTTTGATGACCAAATCTGAAGAGCTAGGTAATTCCCTACCTCCCTCCTATCTGAGTCCTTCCCCTCCCGACTGTCTTCAGCCGCACAACATACCCCAATTAGGAATGCCATCTCACTGGCACTAGGCGGTTGGGAGCAGTTGGTAATCATGTGCGGTATTCACACAAAAAAGTGACTTTAATCTTGTTAGTTTTAAATAATGGTGAAATTTAAGAGCATGTCTATTATTTATTACAATGCGAAACAAATTAAAAATAAATTTCCATGTTAAAACAGGTGTTTACTGAATAACGTAATAAAAACTTTGACGTTTATGGTATGTTTTTAAACAACCCTTATCAAAATACAAAGTCTGTCAATTTACTGCCTTTTAAAAACTCTAATAATCGGTCACTTTTTTCGTGCTTTGGAGACAAGATTGGAAAATTATTATTTGGTTTATTGTTGAAGCCAAATGAATTTTGTGCTAACGATACTGACAAGGTTCCATGACAATTGTTCCGGCGACAATTGGCCCCTCGACAGTTGTTGAGTTCAACAGCTCGGCTGTGGAACGATTTGCCGACCTCTGTGTTTTCTCCCTCCTACAACACTCTTCAAGACCCATGTTCACTCCTTCCTCTCCTCAAAAACACCCTCCACACACCATCCTCAAAGGTGACATAGGCCCTGAGGGAAATTATTTTCCTCAGGGCCTCCTGTGTGGAGTTAATGTAAAAAAAAAATAATAATAGTAGGTCCGCTGAACAGTGGCAGTGGCAGTATCAGTGGCAGTATCTTTTAGGGGATCAACAACAGTCGCCTGACAGTTGTTGATCCACTAAAAGATTATTTCATCAAGTAGATTTGCAAATTGAAGTCGATATACTTCTGCCATCGTTTTGAGTGAAAACCAAATATTTTCACTAACAATAATTCCGACTCTCCGAAGAAGCATGCGGTAATATCAAAATACGACATATTTATACGTGCAGTCGGCTTAGCAAAAAACCGCTAAAGGTTTTTACTTGCAAGTAATATAACATTTTTTATCTGGAGCCAGTGAGACTGTGGCATCCCCAATTTTGGATGTTGTGAGGCTGAAGTTTGTGTGGGTGCAGGGAAATGAGGTATTAAACGTGTTATGGCTATTCAGATATAGTCACCAAACACGGCTTAAGCTATTTCAAGTAATAAGTCTAATACCTATATACACATACACCAGCGTATAAATGGAAAAAAAATCATTTCACATAATTTTTTTTCCGATTACAACACAAAGTAGTGTCCTAACTGCTCCCAACCGTCTGGATCCAGTGAGACTATGACAATTTTTGTATGTTATGAGGCTGAAGGTAGTGGGGATTGGAATGAGATATGGAAAATGTACCTGGCTATTCAAATCTAGTCACCAACCACGGCTAAACTCATTTCAAGTAATAAGTCTAATACCTGTATACATAATACAGCATAAAAATACAAACATTCGAGTGCAGTTCACACGCGATTGAAGTGAAACCTTCACCCACACATTCTCAACCAATAAGAGCCTTAAAAAGTGAGGTCATAATCAAAGCGGCCAATGAGCGCAGTTTGACGCTTTGTAGGTACTGTAATGCATCATTTCCGTTTCATATCTCAACCAGTAGGAGCCTCGAAAAGTGAGGTCATAATCAAAGCGGCCAATGAGCGCATTTCGACGCTTGGTAGGTAATGCGTCATTTCCATTTCATCCGAATTACAAATTACGACAGGGCTAAATAAGTTTCACTCCAAAAATCATAAGATGTTACTTATTTTATACAAACTTTTATGCCCACTATTTTCAAGATATTATTTGAAATACTTGTTCTTGAGTAAAAATAGTAAAAAAATAAAATTTTCAATTCAAAAATATTCATTCTAGTATTGAGAGGATTTCTTCCTCGAAAATCTCGAACAAGGAACACCCTTCTAGCAAACGAGACCACTTGTTAAATAACAACCAAAAAGAGGTGAAAACGTTCAGAATAAAATGAAACTTTCTCAGTTACTTAAAAAAATGTTCAGAATACAGTCCGAACGTTTCAGAAAACGACGGGAAAGTTGATTTTAACACGTAGTGACCTTTGCAGCTCCGACTATATTACAGCAATTTTATTTATGGTTAGTTTTATACGCATAACTCTTGACTTTCGTGCAAGTTTGGAATTAAATGCAAAAATACATTCATAGATATATAAACACAAAGACAAACATAAAATACATGATAAAACAATAGAACATTTTCAAATAGTTAAACAAATGAATTAAATATATACATGTTGAAAATTGGAGAAATTATAAAAAAAAGTTTAAAATGAAAATTAGGAACAAATATGTATAATAGAAACTAGAAAATATAAAAGAAAAGAGATAAGTCATGCACAAATATCGTTCTTGTTTATAGTTTCAGACGTGTGCATGCATGCATACATATGCAAATACATGCACGCATACATACACCCTCACATACATATATTGTATTGTCAAATAAAGAGCAACGCATAAAAATTTAACTTATCAGAAATTTTAAGGTAGATTGCAAAAACTGTTTGGTTAAACTTTTAAGTTAACAATATTACATTTTTTACATTTAATCCGTACAGGAGGCCTAAAGTAAATAATTCCCTCGGGGTCTGTGTTATCTTTGGGAATGCTATGTGGAGGGTCCTTTTATGGAGAGGAAGGAGTTTACATATGTCTTAAAGGGGTTGTAGGAAGAAGGAACACAGAGGCCGGCAAATCGTTTCACAGCGGAGCTGTTCAACTCAAGAACAAGTCGTGGAAATGACTCTTTCTCATGTGGCAAATGTTAAGTGCGCGTTGCCAAAGGGTTCGATTATACTAGTTCTCGGTCCTCGGAACATCTTCCATTGAATTACCCGTAACAGATTCCCATCTCACGTCTATGCTCTAAAGAGTGCATTCTGTTTGACTGACATAGCGAAGTCCTGTTTTAACTCGACCGTTTGAGCATTTCAACTGTTTATAAATTTGTTTGTGTGTTCCTTTTTCGGTTCAAGGTGGTGGCTTTGTTGGATACCTATATAGCTGTCAAATAAGAATAATCAATATTATGATACCTACGTACCAATCAATCAAAATTCTTCCAAAAAAACAATTTTTGGCTAATTCTTATTTTTTTAAGGCTTGGGGGGGCGAACTTTAAAAGTCTTTTTTTCAGGCCCTAGCACCGAACCTACTGAAATTTTGGATTCTTACTAAAAAACATGGTCTGTACATGAACCAATGTCTTCCAAAAGAACAATTTTTGGAAAATTCATAATTTTTACGGGCGTTTTTTAGGCTTGGGGGGCGAACTTTAAAAGTAATTTTCTCCAGCCCTATAGCACCGAAACGCCTGAAATTTTGGATTCTTACTAAAACACATGGTCTGTACATGAATCAATCAAAAAATCTTCCAATAGAAAAATTTTAGAAAAATTCATCAATTTTACGGGCGTTTTGTAAGGCTTACATGATGAATTTTCCTAAAATTGTTCTGAATAATGTTTGAAAAAAATAAATTTCATTGAGATAGTGACATTTTTTTGGGCAAAGTGAATTATTCTTAATTTGATATTTTAAAAGAGATGTATCCATACTTCCATACTAATATTATAAATGCGAAACTGCTCGAGTTCGTTTATGACCTTTTCACGCATAACACGATAATAATTAATAATTCTTTCTTTTTAATAATTCTTTCACCAATATAAAGCTAAGTTATATGCGCAGACTACAGGTTGTGTATGATGGTAAGCTCTGGCGTTATGAAATTATAAATATTAATATATTATATTTGTTATACGTTTTCTGTCGCTAACAAAAGCGAGTTTTTGCTAACGTCAGAAAAAAATCTTTTCTATGGAAACAATGTTGATATATTTTTGGGCTCTATGCTGGTAGATACTCAGTCTACTGGTCAGCTACTACTGCAGAAAATTCAAATATCAGAATTCGTTTTTTTTTGGACAAGCTTCTGTTTTACAATAAATGTCAGATAAGAGTTCCTACATTAAAAATATAATTCGTAACGATTATAAAGACTGAATAATAAATAGTGTAATTTTTTAATTATATTAACAAACTTCAAAATATTTAATTAAAAATAAACATCCGAAATATTTGTAAGCGCATAAATTCCGAACGAATTAACAAAAGAGATAATTCTTTTTTTCTTTGAGCTATAGCATTATGAAATTTAGGTGGCAGGCGAGATGTTTGAAAGCTGAATGTAAGGGAATGAATGTATGGAATGCGGGAGGGGGTGGGGGTGAGGAGAAGGGGGGATAATTGATAAGTTCAAGCGCTACAGTAATTTCCCGTAATACCATGCGGGCGAAGCCGCGGGGAAAAGCTAATATAATATATAATGTTATTTTATATATATACTTTTGTTAATATATAATATATACTTCAGAAGTGGATATTTCAATACCTATTTATAAATATTAAAATATGTTATATAATATATTATATAAATATGTACAATCATATGGGACGTGTGGGATTGCACTATCCTCCCCACATCCTGGAATAAAAATAAAAAAATTTTAAAAAAATCTTATTATTTCATAGAAAAATTTGATTTTGATTTGTTAAGTGAGGGAAAATTAAACGAATATTTTTGAACGCGAGATCAAGTGTTCACAGAACTTTTAGTAAAATTTTATTTAAAGTTGAAAAGTTCAGTGATGTTACTAATCATTTTAATGCTATGTATATTTTAAATTCTAACTTATTCGTGTAAATGGAAGTTTAGCAAAAAGAAATGACAGGGACACTCTTTTTATCGTATCTAAAATAAACTTTCTTTTATTTAGTCTTTTTATGACAGCTGATCTATTTTAAGACATTCCGAATAAACGGATAGATCTCAAAGATGTTTTTATCACAAGAACAAATCATTTCCGTATGTTGATCAATTGTTTCCAAAGAAAAACTTTTTCGTCAGCATTTATTGAAAAACGCTTTATATAGCAGGTCGGTCCGGTGATTTTGTGAATAAAACAAACAATGTTTCTGATCATTTGTCAATTCTTTAGGTGATAAACTTTGAAAATGCTCGTTTTTATCTTGACTGGCGTATTTTTTAGGAGAACAGCTGCGCGGCGCTTTTCATGCAAAATTTAAATTTGCATTTGGGGACCAAAATAGCTAACCAAACAGAAAAATTTATTTTTTCAAACTTAAAGTGTAGCAAATATCTAGTAGATGAACGTTCTATTTTATTAACTTGTTTTTAAATTATAAAATACCAGACCATTAATTGTGATTTTTTTTTTACATGAGCTCCACACAGGAGGCCCTGAGGAAAATAATCACCCTCGGGGCCTATGCCATCTTTGGGGATGCTGTGTGGAGGGTTTTTTTGGGAAAGGAAGTGGAGGAGAATTCTGTGAGGAAAATGGTTTAAGGGATAGGTAAGAATCTGGGATTCAGTGTGTCCTGGTCATCCGCCTCCAAGACCTAAACAAACCTCATCCCTTGAACCCGGGATTTAATGATAATTTTGAAAAAAAAAATTTTTTTTTCCTCCTTAGTATGTAAATACGATTCAAACAAAAAAAAAATTATAAAGCGCATTTTGATGGGCGTAAATTCAAATTACAAAGGACCGATTTATTTCTACCCAAGGAAACTCCCTTTTTATGATGCATAATTTTTTATTTGGTTTTTCATTTAACCTCCTTCTTTAGCGAACATTTCGGATAGCGTTACAGTATCTATCATCAGGGCAGACGTGTAATTTGTGGATAAATCTGCCCTGATAAACGACACTGTGGAGCCGTCTGAAACATTGGCTCAAAAAGGAGGTAGCGCAATACGGCATAATACCCCAAAAATAAATAACGATTATACTTTTTGCTGTGAAAATTTCAAGTCATTCATAGAAAGCACTTTTTTCGATAGAAAGTTTCTGGCTATTTTTATATTTTTTAAATATTATTTACTATCAACGTTTTACAAAATATTTATTTTTAATGACTTTTCAAAGAGGTGTTGAGTTGAGTTGATTCTGATTTGGCATGGAACCGACTAAAGTATATTGTTCACTCGATCGTGACATGTCTTTCTCAGGCGTCCCCGACTTCTTCTACCATTTAGGTACATTCGCGTCATATTCTCCTCAAATCACCTTAGCGTCCCCTACTTAATTTTTCTAATTACGTTTACATCAGCCTTGCATTCTTTGCAAATCTGTGCGTTTTTTCTCAAAATCATACGTGGTTTTACCACACTTAAGCCTCAGGGATCTCATTTCATCATTAAATAAAAATAAATATAGTTGATTAATTTTTCAGAAAATCTCTCAACAAGAATTTCCTAGCGAGACAGACATACGATATCACCTATCTACTAATGTAGTGAATGTTGAATTTTTTTTAAAAAGCGAAGAACGTGGTTATTTCGATCATTGAATACAATATATCCTTCGCATAACTCTGCACTTTCTCCCATTGGAGGTTGTCTATCAAAAGTCATCATCCTGTCGTCAATCCGGAACAAATTTATTTATTTATTACACGTCCTAATGGGCTTTTACATTGTTTATAAGTAAAGTATTACAGATATTTTAAATACTTCAAAACTAAAACAATAAAGAAAATATAAAACAACGAAAAAAATGAAACAGCGAAAGCATGTACTAATTGTAATAAAATAAAATACATTGGTAAAAAAGATAAAAAGTCTCGCATAAATAGATATTCAATGTGAACCAAAATTGTAGAAATTATTCTCGTCTATTTGTGTCTAGATATACCTATAAAAGAATTAAATTAAACCATGTTTTTACTTGTTAGTTTTAATATGAAATTATATATTTATTAATTAGACTATTTATTTCAGAGACTTGAAGTCTCGGTAATAAAATTTTTGTGAAGACAGTTTCCAGGTGTTGTTAAAGTAAAAGGGTAACAAATAGACATCGGATTTCATGCATTTACATATTTGCATATGCAAATGCATATATCTCTCTAATTACGGTGTTGATGCATATTTTACCCTTTTTCCCCAATCGTGCATATTTCGTTTAGTAGCGGGAGGTACATATTTATTTCTGATGCCGCGCCATACATGATGGAAGCTGGCCAAGTCTTGCAAACTTTTTTTCTAAATCTACGGCACATTACTTGCTTAGCTCACGGGTTTTATCGCCTTGCAGAAGAAATAAGGCAAGAGTATGGGAATGTTGACATATTGATTTCCTCTACAAAAAAGTGTTTTTAAAAGCACCGTCGCGTGTGCAGTCTTACAAAGAAGAGCAATTGCCAAATCTAGCTTTGTCGCCAGAACCTATAATAACTTGGTGGGGTACTTGGCTAAAGGCGATGTTATTTTATGCTGAAAATTTTGACAATTCTGAGGCCATTGTAATTCAGTCAAGCAAGCTAGTATTTGAAGACGCATCCATTAAACAGAATATTTCCCTTATCTCAACACGTTTCCACGAGTTATCAGATGCTATAGAAAACATTGGAAACAAAAATCATTCCTCCATTGAAATCAATAGAAATACTGGAAACAATTATCAAACTCGCTAATGCCCTTCCTAATCCAATATCAAAAAAGATTCGTAAAAAGTTAGACGCTATTTTAAATTATTATTTTAAGAATCCGTGTCTTGAAGACATGAAGAACATTAATGCCTACATCAACGGCACACCCTGCCTAAGCAGGTATCTCCAGAAATGGCGCCAAATTTTAAATTTTTTCCAAAGACGTCAGTTGACGTAGAGAGATCATTTTCGGCGTACAAATTAATACTGGGTGACAACGTCTCAAATTTGCGCTCGAAAATTTTGAAAAATACTTAATTGTGTATTGTCATCAAAACTGTGCGTAATTTTAAGAAAATTTCGCGATTTTTTGATTTTGCATTGTGCATATTTTGGGCATATCGCGAATTTTTAGTGCATATTTCGGCCTTTTTAGTGCATATTTTGGCACTTTGTTAGTGCATATAATCCGATGTCTAGTAATAAATGTCGGTCGGATCTTTTTGAAATATGTATGTTATTAAATAAAATGAAGCAATTCAGGATAGTAAATTTTTGTAATCCAGTATTTAATGTAATAATATTATATCTGTGTTATTTTTTCTTTCTGGAAGTGTTATTAGGGACATTTTATCCAGTAGGTAATCATTAATTATAATCAATGTTTCCTATAATTTATGGTTTATTAATCTCAGAAACTAAAGTTGAATCTTTTCAATGCTGTCAGAATGAATATTGTAAAAGGGAGACCGTAACGTAGAGTTATACTCTAGTTGGCATCTGACAAGGGTTTTATATGATATGATAAATGTGCATAAATTACAATGCCACTGTTTAGTTGTCATGGAATATGGGTAACATTTTCAAGAATTTTTAGCATAGCGGAGATGTCTTAACCTCATGTCTTAGAAACTTGCTTTACTTTTACGAGTGCAGTTTTGCTAATAAAGATAGGTCAAGCTAAATTGGGTTAGGTTAGGTAAGGTTCCACTACATTATATCGGGCTAGTAAAGTGGTCAGCCAATCTCTGCTCATTGAAAGGCTTTCAGAATACCGGATACGGAAGCCACCCCCTAAACCACTAAAAATGAACGTGAAACAGGGGGTTGGGGCAGGGGTGGGGGGGACAGGTAGGCCGGAAGTGGCCGGGATTGCCCACACTCTTAGTGGTTAAAACCATCGCGGGAATTAATTTGGCCGAAATGGTATTTTATTCGTCGCGCGGAAATTAGTTAGCGGCTAAATTCGTGTAAAAATATTTTCCAAAATAATAATATTATTTAATCGAAGTCTAGTGCTTTGTTTATAAGAATACAATGTTTAGAAAAGTGGCTGGTAAGTTGTAACTACAGGAATATCCTAAAATAAACCCACTAAACGCACTGTTTACACGCGGCCAGTCACAAGTTAAAAATGTGGTTACCACTTTCCTCTTTCTTCGTGTAAACTTGACATAAGCTGTAAATCGTAAATGCAACTTATATAAATACGTTTTGTTGTCAATTTCAATGTTTTTGTTTCTCTTTTACATGTTACTAGCGCGAAGACCCTAAAAATCACGGGATAATATACTTGTAGGATTTATGAAGCTGTGTACTTTCCATGTTGTTTTTTTTTACATTAACTCAGAGTTCATGTAAAAAAAAAGGAAATAATTATAATTTTACTCTTCATTTCACCGACCCGTACCGGATTCCTCCTACCTCTTTTTTTCTTGTATTCATGATACAGTGTCAATTCTTAATAATAATAATGTAAGCCCCCTAGTTTTCTCCGGGTCTTCTACCGCCCCCCTGAAAGTCTAAAACGCCCCCCCAGTGTTCCACGTTGTGAACCTGTGCTCTAGATTAACCATCTTGTTTATTATCGTCGTATTTACAATGAATTTTACTGGACTTAGCGCCCGTTCTAAAATACGCTATGTGATAACCTGACAGCGGCAGTTGGTCGCCGCCTGTGATAGCTTTCAATCGGATATGATCGGATATCTTCGTAACCGTTTGGGTTTTAGACCCGACCCATTCATACAAATATTTTTATAGAAACAAACTTGTCGATCCTACGACTTCTGGAAACAAAATATAACCGAATATTTTAACGACTGGTTTTCATATATAATGTACTAGCTTTTCCCCGCGGCTTTGCTCGCATGGTATTAGGGGAAATTACTGTAGCGCTTGCACTTATCAATTATCCCCCCTCTCCCTACCCCCTCCTGCATTCCATACATTCATTCCCGGTACATTCAGTTTTCAAACAGCTCGCATGCCACCTAAATTTCATAATGCTAGAGCTCAAAGAAAAAAAGAATTATCCAATTTGGTGCAGTCAACATTTACAAACATTTCGGAGATTTATTTTTATTTAAATATGTAGAAGTTTGTAAATATAATAAAAAACACTATTTATTATACAGTCTTTATAATCGTTACGAATTATATTTTTAATGTAGGAATCTGACATTTATTCCAAAACATAAGCTTGTCCAAAAAAACAAAGCATATTCTAATATTTGAATTTTTTGGAGCAGCAACCGACCAGTAGGCCGAGTACCTACCAGCATAGAGCCCACAAATTTATTAACGATTCATTTTCTGACATAAGCAATAACTCGTTTTTGTTAGCGACAGAAAACGTATAAGGAATATAATTTCATAACGCCAGAGCTTACAATCATATACAGCCTATAGTCTTTGCATATAATTTAGCTTTCTATTGGTGAAAGAATTTTTAAAATCGTTATATTGTGTTATGCGTGAAAGCGTCATAAACAAACTCGAGCAGTTTCGCATTTATAATATTAGTATGAATGGTGTGGCCGCACCCAAAAACAATGTGGTGCGTTTTTTCACTCTTTCGAGGAATATTTTGCTTTTTATACTGGCCACATTAACAATTATTACTTTAGCAAAAGTACACTTGAAACAGCGCGCGGAGCTATTTAACACCCTTGTGTTACTTTAACACTTCCGTACCGGACCGGGGGAACGCACTTACACTAACGAGAGTTTTACGCTGTATCTAAGTTGATTTTTAAGCCACATACTCAATAATTTGGGTAATCTTAGAAAAACTATTTTTAATCGATCCGCATTATAAAAAAAAATATCGCTGTACTGATTTTCTTAAAATTAAATAACTTCTATCAAATTCCGGCGAAGAATCTGTCCCTATCTGCGGAACGTATCTGGGATAATTCTAAGCAAAAGCAAGTAATTTCTAAGTTGTTAGTGGAAAGGACTAGATGTCGTTTGTTTACACTGCGCATCTCGTTTGCTCTTTTTACAATGCTATAATGTTCGCTTGCCGGTCAAAGATCATTCGGTCTGGGTCGTTTCCTGTAAGCACCAATTGCCAGTCGAGATTCGGAAACAAGGAGTTATGTTGGCTATCGGCCCGCCTTGGAAAAAATACACGTTATGGTCTAAATTCATTAGAATATTAATTATGACTTCATTTATCAAACGATTTTGAAAATGACTACTGAAATACGATGAATATACTTCCTTCTAATTATTACTAAAACAAATTACAAAAAATATGTCATTAACACCCTTTATAAGCAAAACAAATTGGCGTCCCCGAGTGACCCCCCTTCGTATCATGTGTGATTTTTTTCTTTCCGGAACCAAAAGGTTAATTGAAGGTTAAAATTTAAATTCAGTTCACGATTTAGCTTTCTGTTGAAACAGACTGCCCTAACAGAGAGAACGAGACAGACAATGTACATAATGGGTTATCATTATCACATTAAATTGAAAGAGATAAAGCGTCAACAGAAAAGATGATTAACGAATAATATGGGTATATGGAAAATATGCCTAATATTGGGCTATTGGACCCTTTTAATTAACGATTTTATTTTTGGTTTTAACAGTTTTCTTTTTTTTCTATTTAAATTATGTCCAAACAATTCAATTTTCATAGATGTCTTTTTAAATAATGAGTTTCTAACCATGTTTTTTTCTTTCTTTTCAGGTATGCCTGCCACTTCAAATACTTATCCCTTGGTTGAGTTAGGTATTTTATAATTATTATATTTAATTTTAAGAAGGCCAAAATACTTCAGCTTTATAATAAAATCAAAATAAATTAAATATTTCTGAGTGCATCCGAAATCAAAAATTGTTTTTGAAAGGTGATGAAATGCGCTTTCTTCTTCGGAAACTTTGGTTTCATAAAACTGTTCATTTTAATTATTTTGCAGTTAGGTTTTAAATTTGAATAAACACATGGGTGTTTTTTCTTTCTAACACCGTTTAGATCATTTTTATAACCACGATAGTAAGGGAGGTACAATGATTACTATGAGACCTATATGAATGTTCCGAAAATTTAAGAAATTAGCCTGAGGGGTTAAAAACTAATATTTCATTGTCAGATACAAAATTCATTTAAGAGGAGCCGGTGGTCTAAAATTTGGTGGTCAAAAAAATCGATATTTCGAAAGTATAATCCTTTTAAAATACACCGTAAAAAATTTGTAATGTATTGACGATATTTAAAGTTCTACAGCCTATTTAGCAGGTCAGCGCAGAAGCAGGGCGAAACTTCAAGCTCACTTATTCCAAAACTACTTTTTTTTGCATGGTGTGAGGCAAAAAAAACTACTCGGCCGATTCGTCTCAAATTTTACTATGTTATTCCGAACACCAGTACCTATCGCAGGACCTAAAAAAAGGTTTTTACATTGAATATTTCTTATTTTTTACATACAAAATATGATGAAAAAACAGTCTGTTTTCTGTATTTAAATTTCAACAACGCGCCATTTTGTCAATTTAATTTTTTATTTTATTTCCTGCAATAACTACACTCACACTAATCAGAATTTTTTGTTTTGTTTTTGTTTACGGATAAGTGAAAGAGTCAAAACTGGACCCACCACCAAGGTCCGTATTTATGAGGAGGGCAACTTCAACTCAGTTCCTTAACTACTTAGATGTTTTTTTAATAATAATATTTTTGCATACTATAAAAGTGATTTAATTTATTTTTAAAGTTTGAATAGCATTGTTTACTGTTTTCATTTATAAAAAAAAATCCTAAAAACTCCTTGAATTTACAGGGGCTAGACCTCACCTTAATCAAGCTGACATTTTGACCCCAATAATAATATTTAGAGTTATTGGTTGACTTGTTAAAACATTCACCCAAATAATGAATACAATTAGTTTAGCAGCCTTGTAAAATAATTATTTTGATCGTGTGTATTTTCAGTGAAATATTTATTATTCGTTATGTATTTATTATGTTACGGTTGCAAATCCAACTGCAGTGTGACCTAAATACTCAAGCGTTTTCGGTTGGTTTGGCGTCAATTTATCGGCGAATAATTTGATATATGCATTAGTAATTATTGTATCGAAATGGCAATCAGTTGTGGTTTATGTGGACAAGGCAATTTGCAAATTCAGTAAGGCTTTTCGATCAACCAGGATTGATTTTCTAAAAGCTGTCAAAATCGGTCGAACAGAATTCCCTGTCAACTAATCCATGTCAATTTGCTCACCAACAAATTGCAATTAAGATTAAGTCCTGTTAAACTGATTGATTTCATTGAAGAAGAAGATTACAATAATAATCTAAACGAAAATATGAAAGAGAACAAGACACAGAAAAACAGAAAAAAAATTGGTTGTCTGTAAAGTCGGTTTACGGACGATAATTTTACGTGATAACTCATATAATAACGATGGAGTGGAAGAGAGATAGATGCGTCATAAGCCGAACGCTTGTTCCGCGTTCTCGCTTGTACGCTCGACTCAGGCGGAATGTGACAATGAGTCATGCTTTTTCATGCATGCAGCCGGCGTTCATCGATTTATAAGACGTTATCACGTCAAAAAGATAATGGTAGCAACTGGGACTCGAACCCAAAACCTCTCGTCTAATCGAAACGTGCGCGTTTACCAATTCCGCCATTGCCACTTACTGTCAAACCGTCATATTGGTCAATCTCATATTTCAAATTTTAGAATCAACAATATTATCTTCGACTAATTTTTTTTTCCATTTTATAAGCAACTACCCTCTTTATTGGAAACAACCTTTCTAAGAATTGGTTTGTAACCCAGATAGCGTTTCGGATAATTATGTAATTGATTGATATCAATTTGTCAACACACTATTACATTCTAAATACATACAAACGTGTATTTTTAAACTTTTTAAATTTTTAATTTTGGAAAAAATATTCTCAATAACATTTAAAAAAAATACAGAACAAAGAAAATGAAAGAAAGAAAGAAAAATAATAAAAACGGAAAAATATTACAACGAAAAGAAGAAAAAACAGAAATTAGTACAAACAAATTCTTTCACTTATCTTAACTAACTAACCATCACGCCTTTTTCCGTAGGGGAAGGCAGAGAGGATGAACCGCCAAACAATAATAGGTCTTGGTAGACATTCCTTGCCTCGTTCACATTTATAAATCGTCTCATATATGCTCTTCTATTATTATGACTCTTGACATAGCCCGACTCAAGTATCTGATTCACTTGGTCGTGCCATGACTTTCTCGTGTGTCCCCGAATTCTTCTACCATTCACATTTGCGTCATAAAGGGTTTTCCAATAAGAGGTGTTATTTTATTATTCAAGGACCCAATCTAAATAAAACTTTATAAGCCTTAAGATCTAAATTTTTATGCAAAATACGGTGTAATGACGTTCGTGGAATGCCTAATTCCAAAGAACGACGAGGAATGGACAAACCGGGGTTTTCTTCAACACTTTCGGCTACAGCAGCAATATTCTCGGCTGTTCTTGAGCGACGTGCACGGGTTTTATTCTTTACATCACTAAATTGTCCCAACAGCTCGAATTTTTCCACCAATTTCTGTATTGCGATCCGACAAGGTGCTTCACGACGACCCAAAAATGTTCGAGTTTTACGAACCGTCTCTGCCAAAGTTGTTGAAGGGTGTATCGTTCCATTTTTATCAATAACGTAGTTTTTACTTGTCAAATGTCAAAAAATGACAGCTTCAAAAGTGACATCTACCCAAATGGCTAAATATTCAAAATAACACCTCTTATTGGAAAACCCTGTATATTGTCCTTACACTCATTTCCTCGTTCATTCGCCACATGCCCAAACCATCTGAGCGTCCATTTCTTAATTTTACTCATTATGCTTACATCAGCATTGCATTATTTGCGGATCATCACGTCTCCCACGTGTTTCTTTTTTCACTTTCCTTCTGGTTCTTAAAATTATTTCCTTTTGAAAATCAATTTACACCTTTTTATTGAATTAGCTAACATATTGTAAATTATTGGAACAAAGTATTTAAGTGTTCTTTGACCGTATTTATTTAGGTATCTGGGAATTACAAGTCCATGGTTTGCAGTTAGTCTTGTATTATGAACATGTACCATTATTTAATGTATGCTGACTCGCAATTTTAAGCCACAATACAGCACGAACAGATAATAAATTTACAGAGTGATATAGTTATGATTTTGGTACATCATATCTTTGTTTAATAAAAAAATTACCAAGGAATATTGTATATTAGAATAGAATAGTATTTGGGAGACGTGAATGGGTACGCCGCCTGGGAAGCATTTATTGGATAACCAACCTTTCTGCCATAGTCACCGCAAGTGATTCGCTGCGTTTGATGTCGTAGCAGTGATGCCCGGATTCATGGGATGAGGTTTGTCTGAATCTTAGCGGCGGTGTCTGCCCACCAACTGCGTGGCAGACCGGGTCGGGGGAGACTTTTTACCTCTTCAGCAGGACTCTTGGAACAGGACTCTCTTTGTTTCTATTGTCTGTGTTGAAATCAGAAAGCAAAGTAGATAATAATCCAGAGAAATGTCGGGGTGATAAAGTTAGTCGATGCTTTCTCTCCCAAGAATTTGGACTTACTATCAATCATGTTGAAACTTTATTGACAAAACTGTTCCAACTTTTTGGATAGGCGGGCCCTTGACTTTATAGGACACTGTTCGATATGACTTAAGATTAATGGTAATTTGCGTGCGGTACAAATACATAATTGCTGAACTTCTCCGAACTGGCTTTGTATGTTTTATAACCCCTGTTTATTCAGCCTTAGTGAGGGATCTATCTGCTGAGAAATCTATAAGGAATAAGAAAATACAATTTTTGCTACTCGGTTTTGTTTGCGATTTGATTTATTTTATGACTTCGATTACAAATTTCCTCACATTCACAGAAAATACTTTTTAATCTTATTTTTAGACTGTTAAATGGATAGTTCATTATTCCATAACTCATTATGGATATGACTTTACAAACTAACACAAGTTGCTTTCGGGTAGAATTTCCAGATAGAGAAAGCTGAGCAAATATCATGACGCCATAGCTTATCGTTTAATCCCTTCAAAACCTTCAGTGGTAGAACATATTTGATTAAATGATGACAATATTAGCGAAACTCAATCGAAAATCTAGAGACAGAAAAATCAGAAAAAGATATTGGTACCTCTGGGACCACCAGTGATAGAACATATTATCTTCTTATCTTCATTTAATTATGTAATTAATTAAGTACATATATTCATTTAATTGAGTCTTGCAATAAAGGTTTTACTCATAAAGTTGAAAATAAAAAAGGAATGGACATGCTTGAAAATAATTGCTTTTTTTAATAGTCTACAAGTTTTTGCTAATTTCGTTTAAAAAAACATTAGGACTAGGAAGGCGTGTTACACACAAAATGACGAATGTGAACAAAAAACCCTGTGAACAAAAAATCTAAAATTTTATCCAAAAAAAAATTACATGAAAATCCAACACTCCGTACAAAAAATAGAACGTTTTGTTCAAATAAAAAATTACATAAAAACCGTGCGCTGTGTACAAAAAAATAACATTTTAATTCAAATAAAATAAAAAAAATCGTGCAATGTTATTTTTTTTTAAATGTTTACAAAATATATAACATTTTATTGAAATTAACAAAAAAATACTTAAAAATTAAGCATTAAAAAAATACCTTCAAAATTTACATTGAATAAAAAATTGGTCGAAATTGCGCAAAACCAGTTACGCCAGCAATAGGGTATTTTCACAAACCAGGGATACCGCTAAAAACATGTGAAAGATTTAAAGATTATTTTTCTGATTATGAATATCGCATTAAAAATGTTTAATTTTAATATTTTCATTCATAATTATCAATTTCAAAATAGGTCTGACGGCTGAATTAGGTAAACGGCCCATGATTGGTTGATCGAATCATGACGTCACGCCCGTCAACGTTCAGAGGTTTAACACTATGTTACTAACAAATGTCTAAACATTCTCGACTTGTTCGCGGTTATTGACGGTTTTATTTCATTTTTAAGATGCTTGTGTTATGTTTCTACAGTTTTATATGATATGATCCATCTGTAATGACTGATGGTGGTTTTTTTTACGGTTGTAATCCGACAACTTGCCTAAAATAGACGATACAATGAGTAACAGTACTTTTATAAGCCCTGAATTTCGGGGTTTTAAGGCGATATGGTAATAAAACTTTTTTTTACACAAACTCTCATATTATATACTGGTTTATATTTCAACATTTACACAACATACGCCTAAAATAGAGTCAATTCTGGCCCTTTTAAATTAAATTAGAACAAAATAGAAAGTGTCAGTTCGTCACCTAACTTCCCAGTCATAAGATGATCTTTTAAACTTTGGCTATTCTACAAGTAAATTTCCTTTTTTTGTAAATACCGCACAAAATTCCCCACTGCTCCCAACCACCTGGAGCCAGTGAGAAGTGGACTCCCCATCCCCAATTGGAGCATGTTGTGAGGCTGAAGGTAGTGTAGTGAAGGGTAGGAAAGAAGATGTTGAAGAGAAAGGTGGGGAAGTACCTGGCTATTCAGATCTAGTCACTAATCACGGCTAAAGCCATTTTTTTTTAAATATGAATACCGCACAAGAGTCCCAATTGCTCCCGTCTGGAGCCAGTGAGACTATGGCATCCCCAATTGGGGTATGTTGTGAGGCTGAAGGTAGTGGGGAGGGGAAGAAGATGGGAAAGAGGAAGGTGGGAAGTACATGGCTATTCAGATCTGGTCACCAAACACGGCTAAAGCCATTTCAAGCAACGTTTCAATTCTGAACGGTGGTCTTACACAAGGGTGATACTGAAAATATTTTCCACTCTGGAACGTGCCGCAAATATACAACGTATTATTTTAAACGAATAAATTGTGAAATGCGACACAACTTACTCAAAGACCGGTCAGTGGCTGAGTTGGCACCACGTTTGGTTCCCACTCAGGCGTTGCGGGTTTGATTCCTCGGCTGGCTAAGTGTTATATCACGATACAAGCAACATTTTCCTATTATGTGGTGGTAGTAGGAGATTTTCGCATAGGTATTGTCAGATTATTCGTAACCCGGGAATGTTTGTCTTTCTTAAAAAATATTTATATCTACATAAATTTACTTGTTCACGCCGGGATTGCTAGTCGACAGCCTAACCCCTCGACCACAGAGGCGGTCATTATTGTGTAGATAACCATCTTACGACTGTATGCAAAGGTGTTTCCGCGTTTAAATTATGAATATAAATAGTCAATAACTAAATATTTTTTTTATTGTAATGTTAAAATTCAATTCTGCAAAAAAGCAGGCACGGGGGTCTTCATCGAAGCCAGAGTCAAGTTAGCTCCTCACAAAGCTTTACTATAGGGCCCACAGATACACAACTGTTGACCATGTATAAATCGCAAATCCGCCCCACTGTTGAATTTGGCAGCCACCTCTGGTCTAGGACACCAAAATACTTGAAAAACCCTTTACTCAGAAATCAGAAACGGGCGGTCCGTTCGATAGATTTTCTTCTCTATCAAACGGATTGCAATGTTTAGAGCACAGGCTTCAGGTGGGAATGGTGTCCTTATTCTACCGGTATTTCAATAGAAGATGCTCCGAGGAACTAGCTTCATTGATCACTTCAAACACATCAAAAGCACGCCTAACATTTGTACACGGTCGAATTAGAAAAGGTTTTTTGTCGCATTAGAAAGGATCTAAAACATCTTATTTTAGGTTTTTCTTATAGTATTTGTACGCATGTGTACCAAATTATATATGCTTAGCAAGTGGGAAGATTATAACGATATAATTTGAGCAAACTGGAAGTCAATAAATAACACCAGCTACAACTTACGAACTAACTACAGTTACTTACCGCGGCGATCGCAAGATGTTCGGCGGGGGTGACGTCACAGAGTTATTCGGCGCGAAAACATCGTTTTGGCTGCCGTTTAAAAAGGCGTATTTTAAAACGTTGTAGAAAATTTATCCGTTGTCATAAAAATAAAATAAAAATTCTGTTATCATCGTAATTTTTTACTTCATTTTTTTCAATAATAAAAAAAAACTGTGAAAATACCCTATTGAAAAAAACCCTAATTTTTCTTCGCTTTAGATGGGGTGGAAAAATGTAAATCTATGTATTTTCAAAGATACACACTATCCGAAAGAGAAGAGCTGTTGCCTACCAGCCACATTTTTGGCTACATTGTGACCAATTTACAATCACCGTCACCCTCGAGCGTTCGCTGGCATAATTGTGGCCAATTCGAAGAGATATTTTAAAACATCTCAAAAATACATGTTGGAATTTAAATATATATGTGTTACCATCAACTAGGCTATAGACAACGTATAGAAGTCACAATATTTAACATTCTCCAAATAGGTACTACGTACGCCAATTTCAAAGTAAGTAGTACGCAGAATTCATGCGTTCATAAATTTAATGATTAATTTTTACTAATCCTAAAAATATGTGATAAATGGTTAAATATAGGTGCAATCAATTGCTCTCTAACGTTGTAAGCAGTTTTTGTCTCGGCCTTTGGAGGTATGATTTTTTTTAATGAGGGCTGTGAAGTTTCCAAATTTGACGCTCAGAAATCTCGAACGCTGGAGGCGCATCATCAAACAGTATTAATACCCTTCGATCTGCGTGGTTGAATTTCAGAACCCCACTTCGATAGCATATCTGATGCCACGCCTTACTCGCAGCGCGAAAATAACATCTGCGTTGGTGAAATTTCAGGCAAAACTACCTTTGTAATTCGGTTTTTAATTCAAGAATCTGTCACAAGATGTCGCTACTTCCGACAGCAGCTCGCATGTGGAAAATTCCCCCTTAGGTATATGTGCTACGGATTGATAGACTTAACGCATTTTTCCGGATATGTAAAAGTTGACAGTATACATAGTTGCATTGTGCAGCTATATATTACATATGACGTCTTTGCCTCTCTCGGTTACTTTTTTATATGAATACCCCACAAGAGTCCAAACTGCTCTTCGTCTGGAGCCAGTGAGATTATGGCATCCCCAGTTGGGTTATGTTGTGAGGCTGTAGGTAGTGGGGAGGGGAAGGATATGGGGAAGAGGAAGGTGGGAAGTACCTGGCTAGTCAGATCTGGTCCCCAAATACGGCCAAAGCCATTTCAAGCAACGTTTCAATTCTATCACTCGATGACAGTGGATCAGAGGAACAGGCTATTTTTTAAACCAGTTCCTATTGGAATAAAATGGTAAACCACTAACTGGGCGAAACCCAACCAAAAGCTGCCCGCAGGGCCTAGCAGCAAAAACCTGCGGAGCGGATTTTTAACTGCTAGTTTCAATTATTAACGCTCGAGTGGATAAAGTTGTGTGACTTTCTGTCCACTCTGTCCTCTCCGGCATTTAAAGTTTGTAGGGTTAATGAGATAGTTACAAACGAAATTTAAGGTAAAAATATTTGTTCAGCAAACGTTTTCTAACTTCAGTCTTCCCTTGGGAGGTTTTTAGTAAGACTTACAAAAAGACAACTTAGAAAAATATTCCTACATTTATTTAAGTTCTTAGTCAGTTACTTGCTTCTAAGTCATAGATTCTCAACCTTTTTTTGCCCACCGCCCCCTTTGAGAGGTTTTTTTTTCTAGCGCCCCCCAACTGCTTTTACATAACAGCTTTGTCACGATTATACTTACAACAGTTAAAACACATACTTAATTATATAGAGAAGTATTTTTATTAACATTAAAAAGACACTGAATTTATAACTTATCTTATGAGAAAGTTGAATTTGATTAAGAAGTTTGTTTATTTTAGTCTCGATTTTACTTAAAAACAAACGTAAGTTGCCAGTAACATGGAGCCTATTTGTTTTTTAGTTACCAACGTTGTTACAGTTGTAAATCCACGTTCAGCTAAATAGGAAGATGGGAATGCTATTAGAAATCGTTCAACAATCGACCACAATCCAGAAAACGTGAAAATGGAAGTTTTAACTTTTTTAATTCCAATAAAAAAATAAAAAATTTCATATTATCCGATTTAATGTACATAGATCTGAATGTAATAGAATCTTTCAGTTAGATTTTCACCCCCTTTCCGAACTATCGAAATACGTAAATTTTCGAACGCGTGATAAAAATTATTACAATGCACACAATAACAAAAATTAACCAATATTTAAGTTAACTTTGCTTTATTAGTACGTGATAAGCGTGTTTTGTTTATCTTTTTAGACCATATTTTTAACCTGCCAACGCCCCACTGGGCCATCTCAACGCCCCCACAATTTTCTGTAGGATCTTCTACTGCCCCACTGAAGATCTCAAACGCCCAAAAGGGGACGTTATCGCCCACGTTGAGAACCACTGTTCTGTTATTCGAGCTACTTGCGAGCTTGTAATGAAAATATGCCACCGGCGAACTCACTTTTGTCATTCCTCCCCAGTCAGTTTATGTTTGAGCAAATCTGACAGTTGCCCGTGAACGGTGGCAGTCTCGACGTGACTTAAGAAAGGTTCTCTTTGCACGTTAATAATAGATTACACTGTAGATGGGTACCTTCTGTACGAGTATACCACTGAAGAAGTGACAAGATAGAGATGTTAGGCTGTGTGCCCAAATTAAGTCTTTAAATATTATTATTTTATTCCAGGATGTGTGGAGGAAAGAGCAATCCCATATAGTTATAATAAAGTATATATAATATCGATAGTACAGGAAATTCAATAAATATTAAGAAAACCAAGTAAATTAAAATAAAATAAATCAATTTGTAAAACAATAATCAATTTTTAGGGCATGATCTTGCGTGAGCTCGGGCCCAACGCTCACTCAAGTATGGCGCTTGGAGCTGGAAGGCTGCAGTCACCACCGTGTTTTCCGAGGTCGTCAGCCGCTTTCTGACTCCAGTGACTCGGTGTCTCATCAGGCCGGCGAAACCATTCAGCCCTAGTTCCATAAACATTTTTTATGCGCTGCTGTACCTTCTGTATACCGATTACTTCCAATTGTTTGGAGAGGACTCCCACCCGTTTGCCATGTCCTTATTATTTATGTACTGTGTCTTCCTCCCATACGGATGTAGAATTACGCTGAATGTAATCACCCAGCGCTGGCCGCCTCGTGAACTGTCACCAACATGTCCCATTGTCTTGTCTTTATTGTGCCTTACTTACACATATATTGTATCTTATATTTCCCGCTAGGCACTTGCATACTGCTTACTAACAACGTATGCAGGGACACTGGAGGTCTAGATTCGTTCTAAATTAAATGTAACTTCCTTCTTTAAAAAAAATTAGTGTCCTTGCGAGAGCCTTCAAGGAGTAACCATCTGTTACTTATACCAGGGCGGGTAAGTGGTGGATAACCTCCTATGTACCTTCTGTATTCAAATCTAATTCTGCAGGCAATGTTATATTGGATCCGGAGTCGTTCCATCGAGCTGATTCGGTAGTGACACCATGTTTCATATTATATGTATGAGCTAGTACTAAATGCTTTAACGAGTTGTTTTTTTACACTATTGTGCACTGGAAGAATCTTCGAGCAATCATATTAGACATCATACTTCTCCTTTGTCATTCATTATCGTCAGTCCGAGAATCTTCGGTAATGATGTACCCTGAATATTTTACGTTTGGGGTTTAATCACGATAATTAAAAAAAAATCCTAAAAAAAGTATTTTAAACAAAGTTATGCTAATATCAAAATATAAATTGTTTTACAAAATTGTCTTGTATATGTCACAGCTTTACTTCTGCTAGATATAATTGCACATGTTATGTTGGATAATATTTATTTATTTTTTTTGTAGGTAGGTACATTTTTTAACGTTAATTCCACACCCATCAGTAAAAAAAATTCTTGATGGCTAATGTCATCATAGAGAATATTGCGAAGAGGGTCTTTTAAGGAAAGGGATGGATAAGAAGTTCTGGGAAGAAAAAGGTATGAGGTGTAGGTGGAAACCTAGAGGTTAGTGTGTCCAGGAATGATGGACGTATGAATCCATCCCTCCAACTAGGGTGCAAGACGGTGAGGGAGAGAGAGGCGTCGAGAAAGACCATCTATGAGCTGGTATTACAGTATTACTCAAAATGGTTTTCTGCGTTTAGCTTTGGTGAAGCCGTCAATTACCGGATACCAAGAACAATTGAGCTTAGCTCCGTCTCTATTAATATTAATGGGATTTTGTGAATTTCAATTGCTTCCATAACAAGCGTGCTCTATGAGTCTTGAGTCTTCCCAAGATTTGAGGAACAAATTCAAGTAACGGCCGGTTTCATTTAAATGCTCGGCGATTGCCGATTTGTCAGGGTGGCCAATTTTACATGCTCGAAAGTGTTCTGATATCCATTTAGAGATCATCCGCTCTGTCTGGCATACATAAACTTTGCACATCCGGAATAGCTGAGCTTAAAAGAAGGAGGGGAACACGGCACACCACCCCAAAAATAAATATGTTAATCTTTTCATAATTTTTTTTTTTAAATTTAAAATGAAATATGCGTGCAACTTTTCTACATAATATTATAATTGATCTGTGAGAAATACGAGTACCCATTTCAATCGGTCCGAATCGTACGTGCGACAAAAATATATATATATATATATTTCTTTTAAGAAAGACAAACATTCCCGGGTTACGAATAACCCAACAATGTTTGAAAATCTCCTACTACCACCACAGAAAGCCGAAAAGGTTGCTTGTGTTGTGATGGAGGACTTAGTCAGCCGAGGAATCGAACACGGGACGCCCGGGTGGGACCCAAACGCGATGCCCACTCAACCACTGACTGGTCAGTGGTCATATGAAATGAACTTGTCACTCAGGATGCAGGTGAATTCTCAAGTTAATTTTATATAATATTGTCTTGTTAATTATCTCTTTATCTGAGTTTTCTTCTAAAAAAAAATACAAAAACAATGACAGACGACAGATATCAAAAAATGTCCGCCATCTTAAAAATCGTTACCCAATAGACGACATCATTTTTCTCATCCCGAATCCATACTTATTATGAAAAGACGGATAAAAAAGCATCGGGTAAATCGGCTATAAGATTTTGAAGGCCTTATACAAATTGTTTCGACATGTTTTCTAATCGGAATAGATCACCCTTCTAGGAATTTTCGGTTCTGTTTTCTTCATGTTATCTTAACAGGAGTGTCGGCTCGCTGTGAAGGTAGGCTCACTACTCGTACCCTCTTTCTTTAAAATTAATTAAACCTAAGAATTTAATAAGACGGCCAGCAAGGGTAGTCTGGGATCTCTTGCGTAAGTTTTCTTGACCTTGGGAAACTAATTTTCGGTGTTAGCTTATTTCTAAGGGAGACCTGGACATCTTTGGGTTTCCTTCTACAATTTATATGTTTATTTAGACACGCAGAGTACATCATGATACAAGTGATAAGGTATATTAAATTATACATGGTTAAAGTACCTATAACGCATGTTGATGACAACGATTATAAGGGGGTAATAATAATACAAAGAAAGTGTGTGGAGACGAAGAGAAATTTTTAAATCACGAATTACAAGCTGACGAATTTGAATTGACTCTTAGGCCCAGGGCTACACGAGCGATTCAACCGCCGCGGGAAACCGCTCGAGAAAGCTACAGCAGACCATCATACTACTCGGGTGGCGGTTTCCTGCTATCTTAGCAAAGTTGTGGTCGGAGATAGGACAACAAATGATGGCTCATGGGGATGATTTAGGACCAGAAGATAAAAACACTTCATCGTTTTTTACTATATTAAAATAAGCGCTGCAAGAGCAGTGATCATTGGCGGATCCATTTTGAAGAATGGACAGAAAGATAGCGGGAAACCGCTACCCGTGTAGTATGATGGTCTGCGACAGCTTTCTCGAACGGTTTCCCGCGGCGGTAGAACCGCTCGTGTGGCCAGGGCCCTATTGATCTGATTAAATTATTTATATTGATTAACCTTTGTATTTGAATTTTTTTTATTATTATTATTTGCTTTTTGTAATTCCAGGAGAAATCCTGAATGTAAAGCTAAGCAGTGACCTTTTTGTCAATAGAATCAATGATAAATAAACAAAATGTGTAAAATAGTATTAGTCTATTGATGAATAAATGTTTTTTTTATTATTATTAATGTGTGTTAGCAAGGAAGTGTAGGAATTTTTCGTACTAAGTATCGTATTTTGTGCGAGTAATAATAATTGGTGAGTGGCATGCACACATCGCTTCTTCTACGAGAAGAAGCCTGGTACGTCTCGTTGGAACATTTAAACTGATTCTGTGTAGCGATTCGGGACTATCTATTTTAGGTTTTGTATTACCAATCATGCTAGGTAAGAATAGAAGGTGGGCAGACGCATCCGCCGCCAGGACCCGGACAAACCACACCCCATGAATACGGGTATCCCTGCTAAGTAATTAAACGTAGCGAACCTTTGTGGTGTTAGTTATCTAGTAAATGGTTCAGGACAGTTAAGACGGCAGTACACACAACCATACACCACCGCCAGGACCTGGACAAACCACATCCCATGAATACAGGCACCCCTGCTAAGTCATTAAACGTAGCGAACCTTTTGAGGTGTTAGTTATCTAGTAAATGGTTCAGGACAGTTAAGTCGGCAGTACACATATCCTTCTCCCAAATTAAAACTGCTTGAAAACAGTGGGAAATCCACCATGTTCGAGTCTGAAAGTAATAGTGAGAGGATGGAGATGCAAAAGGGGGAGGCTGGGAAAATTCTAGCTTGTTGAAATCGGTCTCTAAAAATAAATTGATGCACTAATTTGATATTTTCACGGCCAAAAGTATAATCTTTATTTTTAGAATATTGTGCCCGTCTGCCCATCTACCCTGATAATGGATACTGTAACGCTATCCGAAACGTTGAAGGCTAAAGAAGGAGGTAAATCAAAGTGTATAATAACAAAATTTATTGGACTAAGGGAGTGTATCGGGTTAATTAGGATAGGAACTAGTTTATCCGGCATAAACTTGATTCAATTTATGAAATTTACAATTAAATAACTTTTTTTTTTTTAAATAAATAAAACATACAACGAAGTTGCATTCCCATGAGTTATCAAAACTCATTAAGGGATCGCCAATTGGTACATTTGAAAAGATAAACCCAACCCAACCCAATATGCGGACACAATAAATGAAGAAAAATTTTACAAAACATTTTACAGAAGCAACATACAGACACAAACATATGAAGAATCACTTTACAAATATTTCACAGAAACGATTTCACAGAAACAAATATTAATATAATAACGATTTACAAATATTTCACAGAAACAAATATTAAACGATTAAAGCGAGATGAATGGAATCAAAGACAAAAACAGGGAGAAACATAACAAAATAGATGTGACAAGTCAACTTAACTAGAAATCAAAATACATTGTTATAAAATATCGTCAATTGTTTAGCGAACGTCTAAAATTATTTAGACTATACAAAAAAGTCAAGGTCTTGACTTGAGTTGACCAGTGTACAGATTCTGGAGAGAGGTGAATAATATCCATAATTAGTCAAGTGTTGATTGAGGGAAAGCAGTTCAGCAGTTCTGAGTCTATGGGAAGGTATATTGAAAAGGATGAGTTGTAGTAATGTAGCTCAATCAATAAAACAATTGATTATTTTGAAGAAATAAATGAGATCAATTTTTTTCTGATGGTTTTCTAAAGGAGAAAGATTTACAGTTTGTTCAATTTCATCATACGAGTAATTGCCTCTTTCTAATCCTAGCCTCCTAGCAATTAGCAAGCGAAATAATGCAAAATCATTCGAAAATGTGATTTTGGTTTGAAAATTTGATTGCTTAGATATATTAAAGATGCTTCAATTAAATACTGCAAGTAGAACACATCTTAGCCTTGGAAATGATAAGTATTTTTTTAATAGGTCCTTTTGTTAGTCTGGAAAAACATCAAGTATCGGTCCTATAAAAATAGTTTTAAGTGCCAAAATCTCCTGCTGGTGAATCCATTTTCGGATAAAGCTTCTTTAAATAATGTGGTAAATTAAGTTCCTCGCAAAATAATCGGAAAACATTTTAATATTTGTGCCTGAATTTCACAAAATCAAACAAAACAATGCAATTTGCACCGTTGTTTTCGGCATGATGAAAACGGGGGGCGTTCAACGAATTTGTATTTGAGAATTAAGCCTTACGCCGTCCGCATAAAGACTACATGTACTTTTTGTATTAGTTACCGCCCCGACTCAGGTGTGTGTGGACATCTTGGCTCCGTGGCACATCACTTGGTTCCGTGCTTTAGATTTTAAATGTCCTTGTTTTTATAATAAACAATGCTTATAAAGAGAGTAAATATTTTTTACAGGCTTTTACGAAATCAACCTATGAAAAACATCTCTCAAATACCTTCTCCAACCTTTCCAAAAACTTCTTCTCAAGTATTTTTAAGTCCCTCCCAAAAAGAGGTGTGGATTCGGATGACGAATTTCTCCAGGACTAGTGGATCACCTTAAGAACCGATATTCAATATGACGAATACGGACAGCATAAGACGGAGACCATACAACATAATCATATTCAAGATGAAGGCCAACCAAGGAGCAGTAAAGATTTCCAGGGGTATTTACGTTTGTATTACACCAACAGAATTTTTCTCAAAAAGAAGTGGAACATTTATAATATTAGCTCGATCTTAATTAGTATATGTATTATATAATCCTTGCTTGAAATATAATAAAATGCAAATATGAAAAATAATTTTATATGGGTATTTTGAAAATATTATAATTTTCACTTAAAACTTCTGATTCCAGCAGAAGGGTACTGAACCTATATTCAGATATTTTCCGATAGGGGTGTTCCGTGAAGAGCTGCAACAAACATTTTATAAATAACGCTTGAAGCCAATTGGTGCATGAACACGTCAAGCGGGATGTGCTAGAACGTGGTTATTGTGAAGAAGAGCGAAAATACCGCTTCGAAGCGTCAGGGTCGCTTAACATAATTTCCTGAACGGGTCTGCACTTCAACGGAATCTTTTAACATGGAAAATACTACTTTAAGTAAATAAACTAAAAATGATTTATTACAGCTGCACTATGAAAGCGGGGAGTGCAATATTCTGTCTGCCATATAAAAATAATACATAACTAGCAGTTAAAAACCCGCTCCGTAGTTAGCTGTTAGGCCCTGCGTGCGCCTTTTGGTTCAACTTCATCCAGTTTGAGTGTTGGAGACCATTTTATAAATCCAATAGGTACTGGTTCCAAAAATAGCTGGTTTCTTAGATCCACTAAGTTCCAGTGACAGCTAGTCACCGGGACAAAGAAACCGTGGATGCGACGTCATATATAATATATAGACGCGTGGTATTATTATTCACAACTGCCAGTTAGAAAAATAATCATATTATCATCAATCTCCATTTCCGGAGAGATTCACAAAATTACAAATCCAGTAGTACTTACGCCTGTCAGGCGATGCTCCTCACGCTAGCTGTTAACGTAAGTGGCGCCATATTTGGCATTACTTTAATTCTTTTTTATAACAAAAGTAGATTTGTATACAAACTCCACGTACGAAAGCGGTTTTGCGCGGCGCGGCGTCAAGGTTGTATTCTTAGCCGGATTCTTAAATTTCAACCGTAAAGTCTACCAGTCTTTAGGCTTTTAATACTGTTTGATGTAAATGGAAAGAATCTAGCGCTTACTGGTTAAAATTTGCGAAATACTATTTATTGTAGGATTTGTGAAGCTGAAAGTAACATATATTTATTTATTTATTTACTTGTAAGAGACAAACAGCTTTTACATTAAATATAGACAATATAAAATTCAATTAAGTTAAGCCAAAAAGGTCTCCTATGTTAAAATTATTTGAAGATGGAGTTTGATTAGATCTAAAAATTAATTTTTGGTGAGGGGGAGAGGAAGAGGAAAATAGGATAAGGATAAGAGATGCTCCCGATACATTCTACAATCTTGAATTAATTTTGAATTAATTTTCAATCGTACGCGTTACTTCTATTCGGTATTTCTGAAGGGTATTGTTTAAAATGTCTATATTGTAAAATGTTGTATTATATTGCGCACATAAACCGGGAATCGGCGAATTTTTTCTAATGTTTGTTCTACATGATGGTAAATAAAATAAGTCTGATTTTCTTGTTGATCTTGTCGGAATATGAATGTTTATTAAGTCGGTAAGCTCTGGCGAGTCCAGGCCATTATTCAAAATTTTAAATAACAAGGTTTGGTAAAAAATTAAGCGTCGTGTATACAGGGAGTTGAAGTTGTGAAATTTAATAGATTTAAAAGTTTAAATATTTAAAAGTAGTGCTTTTTAAAAACAAATTTCCTTATAATTTAATTATGTTTTTTTTGTTGAATAATTAAATAGGCATGATCAGAAATATATCTTTCGAAAGAAAACCGTTAGTAAAGTTGGAAAATCATATAACCTTTCAAAAATTATAAGGTCAAAGGTTAAATTGTTCCCATTATATACTTACCTATTGCATAATGTTATTCTATTTCTGTTATAATTAGTGTAACTCGCTCATCAAGCACAAGAACTAGCTTCTTCTTTGGTGAGATTGCAATTTTAAATAATTTCTGTACCAATATGTAATTTATATAACACCTAAAACACCTCTGTATACTTATATATCTATATTAAATAAAATAAAAAAAGGTGTTTGAGAGTTGTTAAACAAAACAAATACTAATTTCAAATATGGAATTATCTGTAAATGAAAATAAAATATTTTTCCGATTACATGTGCAGGTACCTTCTTTATCACTTGTCTAAAAAATCACCCCCAATTTTGAAACGGCAAAGTAATTTGAGTTCACTGAACGTATTCACAGAGGGATATTTCTCTTCACGCACCGACAAGCGAAATTAGTACTTTCTTGATGATTTATTTAGTAAAATTTATTTATTTAAAATATTTATCGTAAAATATTGACTTTTGAAATTTTTATAATAACAAAAAAAAAACTAGTCTCACAAAGCTGCCAGAATTTGATAACTTAAAAAAAACACAATATTTTTAAAAGGGATTTACTGTCAAATAATCTTCTCCATTTTATTGTTGAGATTTTGCATGCATGAATAAAAAAAATTCCCTGAAGCTGAATTTATAACAATTAATTTTTGTTCTTTACGATCACAAAGAATAATAATTTGTCAAATGTTTACAATTGAAATTTTTGGTTCTTTATTTTTATTTGTTGTGTAGAAAAATATAGTTTCTCCTCTCGTATTTATCGTTTACTAGCTGGGTTACTCGGCTTCGCTCAGGACAACATTTGAGAGTGTTCTAATATGTTCCACAATGATGTTTCCGATTCCCTATTCCCGAACATTCCATGACATACTCCGCCACTCCTTACAGAACTTTCTAGAGTTCTTATGCAACCTTCTAGAATTTTCCGGAGGACTGTTCTAGAAATTTCAAGAGGGCGAAACTTCCAGCCCTTATATCTTCAAAAGCACGCCCTTTAGGTAAAAACGGGAACCGTCGTCCTGGAGGGGGGGGATAGAGATCTACCACACGATATAACTGTCTTGATCGTACCGGGCCTCTTTTCTGAGTTTTTGCGAGCCGCACATTTTTTTGGACTTTTTTTTATAATGTATATTGATTTTGAATTATTTCAGAGGTATCGGTCTTATAATTATTGTCGGGCTGTCGTTAGAAACATAAACCGATAAAGAAAGCAATTATGTTTCTGTGTCTCCTCCCGGAGCGTCGTCTTGCACAACATTGGGAGGGATGAAATTATTCGTTTGTCACTCCTGGACATCCTACCCACCCCTCATTCCTTTTTCCTTCCCAAAACATTCTCTCCTTCCTTTCCTAAAAAGACCCTCCACACACCTTCCCCAAAGATGACATAGGCTCTGAGGGGAATTATTTTCTTCAGGACCTCCTGTATTGAGCTATTGTAAAAGAGAAAGCATGAGAAAATTTGCCTTACTTCTTCTGGCACATAGTCACGTCCACAACACATTCCGGCGGGTTTGTGTCTCAATTGTTTGTTTCCCACATACATCTCTCTTTTGACACTTACTCCTTCCGTTCGCCCATCTCTTCCAATTAGATTATGAAACTTCAAGCAAGAAATTTTGATTCGTATTTTTGCATGAAGCATCCTCCTTTTCCAGAAACACGTAATGAGTTTTCATTAATTACCCACGCATCATCCTTTGAGCAAATTTCTTACAAAGCTTTATCGCGTTTTTTTTGAGTTAAGGAATCTCGAATATTATTTTACCTTTGTTTATTGTATTTACTCTGAAAGGAACCATTGTACCTGCAATGATTTGTTCGGGATTACCTTTGTTTACTTTAATCATTCTTTCTTTGCACTGTTTTTCTTCTTTTTTGTTGTTGAAATAATTATCAACTGAGCCAAACACAAACACAGCGTCATTTAAGTGTTTTAAAAATAAAACATCGGTTAAAGGGCAGTCATAAGCCGGTGCTAGTCCGATTATGTCATCTCTTTCGAGAGTGTAGGAAGTAAAATATGAGGAAGGGGAAGATGTATCCTTTCCCTTTCCCATCTCCCTCTTCTTTTTACAATTCTTTCAGCCTCTGAAATGTTAAAAAATGGGGACGCAATAGACACGACAGCTCTAGCAAAAGAGGCTGTGTGCGGAATCTTATTTAACTAACTAGCCTTCATTTTGAGAGGCGGTATGAGTCCCATTTATTGGATAACCAACACTTCTGCCATAGGTCACTCCAAGCGGTTCGCTACGTTTGGTGACTTAGCAGGGGTGTCCGGTTTCATGGAGTCAGGTTTGTCCGGATCTAGGCAGCAGATTGTCTGCCTATTAACAGCGTGGCAGGCCGGATCGGGAGAGACTGGTTGAGGGAGATCTTTTGACCTCTCTAGCAAGACTCTCTCGGAAAATTGCCTTGCACCGCAATGAAAAGGATGGATTCATTTGTCCGTCACTCCTGACACACTGACCCCCAGATTCCTACAAATTACTCATACCTTTTTCCTTCCCAGAACTTCCTCTCCTTCCTTCCTCTAAAATAACCCGCCACACAGCATCCCCAAAGACAACAGGCCTTGAGTGGAATTATTTTCCTTATGGCCTTAAAATAAAACAAAAAAATCGCCCTATCTCCTCGCAGTATTAAGCAAAGTAAGCAAACAGAAAAAACTCAGTTTTGGCAAACACCACTAAATTCACGTTCATGCATCATTTATTACATTATCTTCTGTTAATCGTTCTTTTGGCCTGACTCTTTTTTTTTTAATAAATAAAAACAAACATTCTTGGGTTACGAATAACCCAACAATGTTTGAAAATCTCCTACTACCACCACAGAAAGCCGAAAATGTTGCTTGTGTTGTGATGGAGGACTTAGCCAGCCGAGGAATCGAACACGGGATGCCCGGGTGGGACCCAAACGCGATGCCCACTCAACCAGTGACCGGTCGTTGATTGTCATATACTCGTATGTCTTTCCCGGACGTCACGACTGCTTCTTCTTCTACCATTCACTTCCACGTCAAGTATTCTCTTTTTTCCATTCATTTGCTTAGACATCAAAGCATCAATTTGGGAGGCGGGAATGGGTACCGCCGCCCCGGGAACCTTTATTGGATAACCAACACCTCTGTCATAGGTCACTCCAAGTGGTTCGCTACGTTTGGTGATTTAGCAGGGGTGCCCGGGTTCATGGGGTGAGGTTTGTCTAGGACTTGTAGGCGGGTGACCAAGACACACCGAACCCCAGATTCCTACCCACCCCTTAAACCCTTTTCCTTCCCAGAACTATCCTCTCCTCCTTTCCTTTAAAAAAAAACCCCTACACAGCATCCCCAAAGATGACATAGGCCCTGAGGGAAATCATTTTCCTCAGGGCCTCCTGTGTGGAGCTCATGTAAAAAAAAAACCTTTTCTTAAATGTTTCTATTACCCTAACTTTCCGCTATGCCTTTCATGCTATTCACATTTTTATCGCGGTTTTACCAAATATACGCTTTATTTCTAAAGCATTTAGTCTACTCTCATCCACCCAGGCGCACTCAGGAATACAACATATTTTTTTAAATCCACAAATATACTTCAAAGAAAATGAAACACAATCCTCCACACGAATTACTGATAAACTCATAAATATTTATCTATCTTCTAAAAATAAAGTGTCGTTGTTTTCCCGGTGAGCCTCCGAGGCATATGGGCGGATTTAATGCATCCCCTGTGCCGGGCTACGACGTCACCAGCCAAGTGGGGCAGATATTATATTTTCAGGGGTTGTTCCAATATCTCTCGAATACCTACTCACCCCTCTGTTGCCCGGGTATAAAAGACGGGAGCAGATGCACGTAAAACGTACTACGTTATGTTGTATTTTATCTCTGGTTAAAAAAATATATGTGCGCCTGCCGAAACCACACTGTGAAAGTACAATGTTATTTTTTTATACTGGTGTACTGTGAAAACGGTGTTGGCAGAAATTTCTTTCATTTTATTATGAAAACCATCCGGAAGGTTCCATAAATTATTAGCTATTTTAATTATGTAAATATATTATGGTGGATTTGCTGTTGCGGTGTACAAAATTTTTGCAAGAAAGGTCCGTCAGAGTCTAGCGGTATATATAAAAATTAAGCGCAGGAAATGTTTTAAACTTTCGAAATACCTTCTTTAAGCCCCCGCGAAGGTTTTTCGATTATTTCAACCACATGACAATACATCTGAAGAGTTGTTGTTCAATCATCAAAAACATTCTTGCAGAACGAAATTTTGTTTTTTGCTTTATTTTGAATTCTGATTTACATTATTAAATTTTATCTAATTTTATTTATTTCTTTACTAGCTTTTCCCCGCGGCTTCGCTCGCATGGTATTACGGGAAATTACTGTAGCGCTTGCACTTATCAATTATCTCCCTGCCCCACCCCACCCCCATCCCTTCCCGCATTTCATACATTCATTCCCTTACATTCAGTTTTCAAACATCTCGCCTACCACCTAAATTTCAAAATGCTATAGCTCAAAGAAAAAAAGAATTACTTATCCAATTTTGTTCATTCGTTCGGAATTTATGCGCTTACAAACATTTCGGATGTTTATTTTTATTTAAATATTTGGAAGTTCGTTAATATAATAAAAAAATACTTTTTATCATTCAGTCTTTATAATCGTTACGAATTATATTTTTAATAAAGGAACTCAAATCTGACATTTATTCCAAGCTTGTCCAAAAAAAAACGAATTCTAATATTTGAATTTTCTGCAGTAGTAGCTGACCAGTAGACTGAGTACCTATCAGCATAAAGCCCAAAAATATACCAACATTGTTTCCATGGAAAAGATTTTTTCTGACGTTAGCAAAAACTCGCTTTTGTTAGCGACAGAAAACTTATAACAAATATAATATATTAATATTTATAATTTCATAACGCCAGAGCTTACCATCATATACAACCTGTAGTCTGCGCATATAATTTAGCTTTATATTGGTGAAAGAATTATTAAAGTCTTTATATTGTGTTATGCGTGAAAAGGTCATAAACGAACTCGAGCAGTTTCGCATTTATAATATTAGTATGGATTTTTATTATTTTATAGTATGTGTGTTCAATTGGAAATTTGATTTATTTTTTTTAATTATTTTTTGTTATTTAATTTATTTTAATTTAATTTTATTATTTATTTTGTGTATTATAAATGAGGCACTGCTGTAAACCGGCTACATTCCATGAGTAATCCGGAATATATAGCTGAGCAGTGACCTTTTTGTCAAAAGAACAAATTTAAATTAACCAAATGTATAAAACTGTAATAGTCTGTTGATAAATAAATATATTTATTCATTTTTTTTATAATAAAAACTCTCTTTTTATAACTTTTGAAGGTTATTCCCTTCAACGTAATTTATCGTTGAAGAAGAAGATAACACTAATCATCTATCGTTAGACCAGAAGTCTGGGTTCGAGTCCAGTTGCGACCATTGTATTTTTCTGTCTTATTCTCTTTCTTGTTTTCGTTTAGATTATTAGTGTTACCTTCTTCTTCAATGAAATGTTTTTTTTTATTATTATTATTTAGCAAACGTTGGTCCATCAATTATATACTTCACAACAAACTGTTTGATATCGCAACCCCACTGTGGATTGCTAGATTCACTTCTTTTGACAATTTCCTATTAAGAACTTAGAGCAAAAGGGTTTCTCGACGGGGAATTTATTAAAACAAGGAACCATTTTAAAGTAATAATAACTCTTTATGTTTGATGTTACAACTCGTCGACGCGTTACGACTCATGGAATTTGAAACCACTTCTTAATGCCATCCAATCATTTATTACAATTATTAAATTCTATATTATTACCAAAGTAAAAATGACTGGGAGATGGCAAGGAGAAACTTTTTCTTCATTTAAGTGGCATTGCAACGCATGCCGGGAACTCGATAGTTTTATTTAAATCCGTATCAGCTAATCACAATTAAAAAAAGCTCAAACGTGCAATGGTTCATGTGTTACCAGCTCATGGAATCGACGAGAGATCTCTCTAGTGCATACATATGCCCCTCCATCTTAGTGAATAATTTAGAGACAGAGTGATTTTGAGAGCATTTATTTGTTTATTTACGGGCAAATAGTCCATTAATAATATAACAATAACACGAATAAAAAAGAGGTAACAATGAAAGGAAAGTACATATAAATGAAGAGCATTAACAAATTATAATATAAAATAACATATACAAGTCAAAACTTGAAGATGGATTTAAAAGACTTTAAAAATTACACATTGCGTATCGACTCCCGAAAGTCATTTAGGCTAACACCAAAAAATTGAATGCTTTGACTTGCGTTGACAAGTCTCGAAATTCTGGGTAAAGAAGAATGATATCCATAATTAGTAGAATGTTGATTAATAGCATAACGTAGATAACGTTAGCCCCCAGGCCGTCCCACACACTTATTCCTGGTTATTTATTAATTTACTTGCGCCCCTACGAAGGCTTTTAAATTTACATTTACATAGTTCACAAAATACACTCATAAACAGTTGAACAGATCGTACATGACATCATCGTTCCAGTATCTTTTGTCTTTTTCGTTTTCAAACAAGTCACGTAAAAAGGAAGAGGACGAACTTTGATGACGTCCCTACAAGCTCTTGCTGGGATTAGCAGGTATGCCTGACATAAACATATTCGAAACATCGTGCAACAAATAAGAAAAAAAGATAAAATTAATCGATAGCAATATAAAAGAATCAATGCAATTTGACACCATCTCAGCCATTGAACCAGCAACAATTTCGTCAAACAGATCAGCTCAACTACCAAAAAAAACCTACTAAAGCCAGCTTACGCTGCAACATTCATGAACCAATCATATCAGCAATATTAAGCGCCCTTGAGGTGATTTTCTCACAAACATGGCGCTATAGAAATTATCCAAAAATTATTAATATCGAATGATATTTCCCAAATTTATGAACTTGTAGTCTAAGCAAGAAAGAGTTGTGCTGTGGAAAAGGCCTTATTATTTGACAAATACCATTCACATCAAACTGGCGCAGCCGGTAATAAGAAAAACATGATGGTATAGGATAAACTGCAGATCGTTCATCTTGTTATTTCTGCAAAATACCCCAACCATGTGGTGTTCTTAAAATTATTAAGATGGAATTAATTTATTTTGTACTAACGAGTTCCCGGCATGCGTTGCAATGCCACTTCAGCGTTCAAGCGTTCCTCCGTTCCGCGAACCCCCTCCCGCTATCTCCCCTCCCACTTTCTGTACATTCAATCCCGGTACATTCAGTTTTCAATCAGCTCGCGTGCCACCTAGTGCAATTTTTTATACAAATTTCATAATGCCAGAGCTACCAATATGTTTACAAACCTTCCCGGGCGTGCTCACAACAACTCACTTAAGATTCATCGCAATCTGATGAAAAGCTTAGGAAATAATTTCATAACGCCAGAGCTCATCACTATATTGTGGGCGTGCGCACAACAACTCACCAAAGTTTCATTACAATCGGATGAATGGTTTAGCAACGCGTAATTTAATGACGCCAGAGCTCACTATTATGTATAGAAACCATCGCGGGAATGCGCACATCAAATCCCCAAAGTTTCATCGCAATCGGATGAATGGTTTAGCAACGCATAATTTAATTACATCACAGCTCACTATTATATATAGATGTTTCATCGCAATCCGAAGGGTTTAACCTTTTAAATACCACTGGAAGAAACTGGTAAATTTCGCCATGTTTTACGTAATATTTTGTGGGTTTATTTTATGCTATCTTGTGTAATATTTACCGAAACACATTCCTTAAACAAAAAACTACGGCTAAAAACAACATTACTTGCGTTTATTTGATGAATTTGTACGTTTTACGATCTTTTTCACGACAACGCCGCGAGAGTTACGCAAGCCAATCTGACAGTTCCAAGGCGGGAAAAAACTTGGCCGGAGATCATAAACAATCCTACAGAAATTATTCCGCTATGCTAGATGGGTACAAAGCATCTTTTACCTTATGAATAAGAATGCCCCAAGCGATTCTGACCTTATCCTTCATACGTTGTCTTTATAATTAAGGTTTAAAATAGCATTTCAAAAAATATTTTTTAGAGTTTCATTTGGCTCGCATTTGGCGCGCGCCGGCGCGTAATCGGCAAGGGACCGGAAGAACGCATAAGGAACAAACAAACAGACAAGCAAGCAAATAAGCAAAAATACATTCATTTTTATATATATAGAAGTGTCACAAGCCATGAAACATTTCTGTTATCCTCCTCGAAAGATAAAGTGGAAACAAGAAGTTGTAACGCAATTATGCAACTCTATCATCTTTGCCAATACAACCAAAAGTTTGGCTTTGTCTACGATAACAACGTTTCGTAAACAATGATGCGAACTTTCGGTGTACGTAGAACCAAAATTATTTCTTCTATAAATATTTCGTTGGGAACCAAACCTCCTCCGAATTCGCTCAAAGAATAGAACAGAACCGCGAATAAAACTTGGCTCATACATTCTAAAACAGGGAGAGCCGAACCACCGAGTTTTGGTCAATATAGCCTTCGTTGAACTTTATGGCCGCCCTGTACTTGGGATGGAATCCCACGTGGCCTTATATTTGGAAAGTTCACAGGGTGTTACATTAATTTAGCACGGTTTATGTATTCTGTAATATTTAATGTTTTTTCAGCATATTAAATATTCAGAAGACAGAACCGACACCTGAAATGGCGTTGAATTATTATTTTGATAGTAAAATAACTTAGAGAACACTTGTGGCGGAAGACTATAAATTTTAGCCGCGGCATTCCGAATTTCTACCGTTTCGTAACATATTTCTCTGAAACAATTTAATTTCCAAAAAAATTTATAAGTTATTTTTTGAGATAATATCTTTACATGCCGAAATAGTAACTACAAGTATGTGAAATTTCATTAATAGAAAAAAATCGCAAAGTATGCTCCGAAAATTATTACAAAACACAATTTCTCTGTTATTTTACAAGTAATATGTATGAAAAATTTCACAGTGCTTCTTTAAATGCTATTTAAGACTTTGCCCACGATATTTTTGCTCTATTTTAAATGACGCTTGTTTTATCAAGCATTTTCACGATTTTCGCTTAAAAATTATCGTTTTTAATATAAGCGCGCTCCCTCTATCATTCGTATTTACACATCTCCCCTTCTTCTTCTTTTTGAGCGCTTACTACCGGGCATTTAATATACGTTTTATCACCACTATTCATTATTAAATAAATATTTACCATTTGATACCATACCAATACTAATAAAACTTATCGATATAGTTGAATCATGAGTTTTATAGTGTATTGGAGACACGTTGAAGAGTAGTATATACTCTCAGTATCGCCCTGCATCATTTTCCTCTTCTTCTCCTTTCAGCCTCACAACATACCCAAATTAGGGATGCATTGATCTCGCTGGCTCCGAGCAGTTGGGACTCTCGAGCAGTATTGACATAAAAAAGAAATTCCCGATACTTCCCAACCTACCTTTTCCCTTTATTATTGTTGTTTTTATGTGAATACTGCACAAGAGTCCCTTCCAACCGCCCGGAGCCAATGAGGCTATGGCAACCTGAATTGGAGTATGAGAGGTGCAGGTAGTGGGGATGGGAAAGAGATGGAGAAAAAGAAGGTAGGGAATTACCTGGCTATTCAGATCTGGTCACCAAACATGGCTAAAGCCATTTAAAGCAACGTTTCAACTCTGAATGCTTGTGTTACACCAGAGTGATAGCGAAAGTATCTTGTATTCTGAAACGTGCTGCAAATATACCTTATAATATTTAAAATGATTAAATTGTGAAACAATACAAATCAATCAAATAAAATTTACGTGCGCACGCTGGGATTTGAGCCTGCAACCTTCGGATTGCTAGTCGAGAGCCGTACCCCTACCATGGAGTGCAGTATTCCATAAAATTATATGCACCAAGAAAAAATAATTATAAATTGAAATAACACATTAATTTTGTTGGTAACCACGATTTATTTAATTTTTCCACTACCGACCGGTTTCGCTTTACATACGCATCTTCATGGTATAAAAAAAAAATTTAAAAAAAATTTTTAAAAAATTTAATAATAATAATAATAATTACGGAAATTGCTTCTATTGTTAAAGAGGATTCACGACCGGTTGGTAACTCAGTGGACAAATGCGACTGGTTCCCCTTCGGACACCGACGTGGGTTAAATTTCTCTGCTCGGCAAGTCTAACAACATTGCCCACCCAACATTTTCCGCTTATAATAATGGCAGTAGGAGGTTTTCAAATATCGTCAGTAGGTAATTAACTCGGTAAAATTAGTCTTCCTTTTTAAAATAACAAAAAAATCAATCCATTAAAAAAAAGTTTATTTTACTATAATACATCTATTTTCAATTATCGTTCCATCTCTTGGGCCGGCTAGTAACCAATTTCAGAGAATTATTTGAGTTGATAAAATGCATCGGACGTCAAGAAGTGGGTTAATTTTCACTTCCAAGATTTGATTTCATTCATTCACTCATTTAAAAAAACAAATTTGAAATTAATTAGATGTATTTAAAAATCTAATACTTTTAATAACTCACCCCAGTTTTATAAAATCATGAATTTAAAACGAAATTCCACTCCAAATGGCTTAAAGTCACGTCCGTTTCACGGTAGATTCGCGAGCTTCCGGACACCCTATAAAGGATTTCGGTGCCTGGCTAACTGGCCTTTATTATTGAAAAGGTGAGCACCCCTCCCCCAACTTTACTTCCCCCGCCCCCTATCCGCCCCACCCATTTATTCCCGACTTTGCTACGCCACTGGGTCGGTGGGAGATAGGAACAAAAACAATTAATTTGAAAATCTATCGGTTTCCACAGAATTTTAATTTTTAATTTTCGTAACATCATCTCTGAAGCCGTAAATAAAGGTGAATTATTTTTGTAATTGGGAAGAATCTAGTTTGCCTTGGAATCCCTGTCATCTTTAGGGGTGCTATGAGAGGTTCCTTTTAAGAGGAACACACATGCCACATAATGCGCATATTCTTAGCGTGCCTTACATCACCACGAATGTAGGTATTAGGCAAAAAAATCGCCTGGCAAAAGAAGGCTGGAATGTGTTGATTTTAATTCTATGAGTAATTTTTTAAGAAAAATAAAGTAAATCAAAGAATTCCTGACAATGATCCTGCAGCTCTTTCTTACACGTTAAATAATGGTGAGACAAAAGACATGACACATAATGTACACAAGTCTGTTTCCTTCAAAGTAACTACTTTTTTTTTCCTTTGGAGGAAACGGACACACGTACATTGTGTGTCTCATCTTTTGTTTCATCATTATTTACTGTGTAAGAAAGAGCTGCAGAATTATTATGATGAAGAACGTGGGTTTATTTCTTTTTGTAGCGTCGCCATTCCATCCCGGAATATTAAAAAAAAAATGTGAAAAAGAAAAAAATGTGAAGAAGAAAAGAATAGGAAAAAGAAAATAATGTGAAAAAGAAAATAATGTGAAAAAGAAAAGAATGTGAAAAAGAAAAGAAAGTGAAAAAGCAAAGAATGTGAAGAAAAGAATGTGAAAAAGAAAAGAATCTGAAAAAGCAAAGAATATGAAAAATAAAAGAATGTGAAAAAGAAAAGAATGTGAAAAAGAAGTAAATGTGTAAAGAGATAAATGTGAAAAAGAAAAGAATGTGAAAAAGAATAAGACCATGAAAAATGAAGAAGTAACTGGGACTCGAACCCTCGATCTCTTATCTTACCGTTAAGTTATTAACGAGAGTTGTTCCAAAAAATATTGAATAATCATTTAGACTTTAAGAAAAGCTCAATAGATGTCCTGTACAAATTAACTCGGATATGTTTATACAAGACTAGGTTACAAATCAATTCTTTAAAACTTTGTGATCATTTAAAAAGATAGCAGCCAATAATATGGTAAAAATCGTTCGAAGATAATATTGTTAATTCTAAATTTGAAATATTATGTCGGCCAAAATAACTCAAAAATAAGAAGTCTCAATGGCCGATTTTGTTAAGGCGTTTGTCCCTCTAAGACAAGAGATCCTGGTTTCCTTTACTTCTTTCCTTTTATTACTTTTCTTTGTCTTGTTCTTTTTCAAATTTTCGTTTAAATTTATTAGTATTATCTTCTTCTTCATTAAAATAATTTATGGTTTACGTGTTGTGCAGAATGTGACATACAATAAGCCCGGATTGCGAAAGTAACATCGTACATCCAAAATTGGTAGGAAAAAAACATTTTTACACTAGACACTGAGACTCTGTTTGATGTGATATAAAAAATAAGCCTTTCACCAGACGAAAGGTAAAAGTTCAAAAAGCTCCACAAAATGTGCTGCCATGTGATATATGTTTTTAAAGTCCCAAACAATTTATTTCCCTCGCGTTCCTGAAAGATACTAATGTACGCTGTGAATTCTGTACACAATATTTTGTTTAATCTTGTTTTATCTTTTTTTGTATAAGAATATAGACGCTCACATTTGGGGGATGATGTGAGGCTGATTAAGGTAGGACTGAGGGTCGAAAAATATCTGGCCAATCATATCATTTTACGAAACATGAAACAGAACAAAGCACAGGAAAAAAAAGGTAACGATCACAACTGGGAGTCACATCAAAATCTTTGTCGTACATGGACAACACCTTTCAATTTTTGCCATATATTGGCGCCATTTTTAATTTCTCCGATTGCTTTTCGGATAAAAAATGCAATTATCTCCTTGATTCGGAAATTTTTTTTTTTTTTAATAATTGTAGCTCCCACGTTTGTTAAAACGAAGCTATTGAAATGCTTTATCTATTATGACCATAGATGTCGCAAATCCGACCTTAGTAGACTATTTTAGAACGATGTTAAAAATAAATTTTTAAAATATTTTTTTCACGCAGAATTTCTGGTCAGCTGTTTACGGTTAGAATTAAGTCCCTTTTCCATAGATATGCAAAATATTCTATGTTGACTCAAATAATTACCCCTCACAGCAATTTCAAAGTAATAAACATGCAGGATTCGCGCGGTTATAAATTTTACGATTTTTTGATATTTTCATTTTAAATCCTAAAAATATGAAATAACAGGTAAAATACAGGTTAACTCATTGACTATATAATAACACAATAAGTTTTATGTCTTCATGTTAAAATTCGAAGATATGATTTTTTTTTAATATTGGCGAAAAATTTAACAAATGATCTCCTGTAAATCTCGAGCAAACGTAGAAAAAAGTTTTAAAATGCGCTGTCGCTCTAGTGTGTTTGCCACTAATTAATAATTAACAATATCAAAGGGATGTGCAGATAGGATGTACCGCCGAATAACAAAGTATAAAACATATTTTCTTTCAAATACATCAAGGAAAAATCTACTTGTCTGTATATTGTGTACACCAGCGCATAAGTAGGTACAAATAATCGATACTGTAAATGGGTTGTTCTTCAACATACATAACTTTTACAACTCTGTCACATTTCCACCACTCTGTCACATTTTGTTTTTACTATAAATGAATCTCTCTGGATCTCAAAGGGGAAATTGTAGCAAGGGGAGAAGGAGGCCTAAAATGCCTATTGGGGGTGACAAACACGAGCTGCGTGTATACCTATTTCGAATGACAACCCACATGACAGAATTGTCGTACGACATAAAAATTGTCAACGACAAGGTTTTTTTAAAATATTTTATTAAACATCATTAAAAATAATAATCGCTGTTACTTGATAGGTTATACCTTTTGGAGTTTAAAAATAGTTTTTTATGTTATGTCGTCATATATTTATTTTGTAACATTATTGAATATACTGCGTATATTCATAGACAACTGTGATTTGTATGAAATACATTTCTACACGAGGAGTTACAACTCTGTTACGTAATTTTTACTGCGAAAATATAAACACATATTTTTTTTAAACGCACACAATCGTTAAGTTTTTAGAGCAGTAGATTTTAATGTAAAAATAAAATAATAATATTTGTAATTCTGTTGAATTTTTCTCCACTAACTGGTGGAGACAACTATATTATGTAAGTTAAAAAAAAGAACGACCCAAATATATTCGTTTGATATTCATACCAACTTATTATGAAGGGTATTTTTGAAGTCGATTATACGTTTGAAATTGGTAAATAATGCACAAAGTATTATAATTTTATAGTAGGTTAATATCATTTTGGCCAATTGTCAGCCAGTTGTCGGCGGATCAATTGTCGGATCACCTAAAATTATGTTTCATTTTCATTTGCCCACACTAGGCTTTGAGCCCTCATATCCTGGTTACACAGCCAATGAATTCAACGATCTGTCAAGCAAGTTTTTGAGACGTGTAAAACGTATTTATTTAAATTTTCCAAAGCATTTTTATTTCCATGGCGTTCTTGTCAATGTCACTCGAAAAGCGTTTTCTCTACGCAATAAATCATTCAGTGTTGGAAAAAACGTGTTTCTTTTAGCAAAGAAAATTATTCTTAGGTAATCTTAACGATTCGGCTTGGCTGTCTTTCGCCATTAAAAAAACTTCCACAAGCGGTGTTTGGTTCAGTTGCGCAAGTCCATCCTTAAGTAACACTTGTTTTTTTAGGCTCGTGACAGATGAGATTGGGGATGTTTTTTTCTTTGGCGCTGTGACGCGCAACGCCGGTTTCTCCATGAAGCATGGGTTTGCGACCAGTGTGCCGCGAAACGTTCTTCGTTAAGACAACAATATACCCTAAAATGTATTCAGAATCTTAACGACGTAAGTAAAGAAGCCGTGTATACAAATTAATTTGCCCTGTCAAAGAAACGAAGAAGAAGACACATAATGTGGGAATCTTAATGACGTAAGTGAAGAAAGCATGTAAACAAATATACGCCCGCGACACGGTGTATTAGACGAACGTACGGTCGAATTCGTCGTAGCGGGCCTGGAGATTCGACCTTTCCGTCGCGTTCATTTTAATTAATTCTGAAGAAAGTGTTACAAATATTTAAGACGTTTCTAAATGAATACCTCCCGAGGTTATTAATTCATCGTTTATAAAAATAAAATCTGGTGCTTACCGCTAATTTTATAGTTGAAAAACTGGTTGTAAAGTTTTAAAATAGTTGTATTGCTTTTATTAATTTCAAATATAAAGAACTTGCATCCCCAGGTATCGATTGGATTAAAAAAGTTATGATTACGAATTCGCCGGAAATGATTAAAATGTGAGTTTTGAGCAAACAAAAATTACAAGGGTTGTTTACCGCACAAATCAAAATATTAATTTACATCGCAATGTTTAAACTTTGTTTTTTCTTTATTGAAGCTATATCTGTATTAAATGATTAGCAATTTCGGAGTTATTATTATTTCGTAAACAAATTTCAAGTTCCCTGATTCTAGTTTTGAAATTTCTAGAAGTCATACCTACATACTGTGCGTCACAATCGTTACATTCTTAAGTGTGTATCCCGTTTATGTCAAATTTATTAGAAACATCCTTATTATTTATAATTTTTTTTTAATTAGTATAGAAAGCTGGAGAAAAATGATTTGCTAATATACGGGATATTTTTAAAGATAAATCGCCTGTATAAAGAAGTTTTTTTATTTATTAGGTAGTTACTAGATTTGCTTTTATTATTACCACTGTAAATGTTTTTTTTTGATATATGAACTCCTTTGGAAACAAATTATTCGATTGTGGACTTTCCCTATTATCTTATATCTTTGTATGGTATAGGTGTGTTGATGACGTATTTGTAATTTGTTCAGGTAGTAACAGACAATTAGACAACTTCCTCACTTTTATTCTTCTTTTATTATTTTATTCTCACCTTCACCAATATATAAAATTTACACTGGAACATAATAATAACAACAATTTGGATCGTGATAAATATTGAACTTACGCTTTTAATTCGACTTTATGCTTAGTTCACACTGAGCTATATATCTGCGAGCAGATATCTGTTGATTCGCGAGCGCTTATCTTTTTTCCTTTCACACGAGGCTATCAAATATTTCTTACTGTGGTAGGAGAAGGGGTCAGTCGAATTAGGGAGCGGCAACGGAACGCATATTTTTTGTACTGAAATCTGTCAACTTGACATCTGTCATCCACGGGTCTAGGCAGCTCCGTAATTACAATGACCCCCTCTCCTGTTTTAGTCGGAGAAGGGGAGAGTTATCTTCTGGGATATCGCGTCTGGAGCGGTTACGTCTGAGATGTGTATTGTCTATGATTGATCTGCGCTTAAAAACGCTTAGGTGTGAACGGTCTGAAGGGATTGTATGGAGAGCGTTATTTGGCGTGGATCTTTTATATTTGATAGCTGAGTGTGAACCAGCTCTTAATCCGAGAACCAGAATTCATTAAATCAGGACCACGCAGGACACGCAAAATCATAATTACATTAATAGTATTTTTTTATGATAGCTACAGACCTATCTTTCCACCTCCATGATACAGACTGGAAATACATTTATGATACCTATTATTGTTGTTCCGCGGATGTTTGGGAAGAATTTTGTATGCAGCGGGCGGATGAGAAAATATTGCGTAGCGCTTCTATAAAGCGTCCAAACAGTGAAAATTTTATCCCTTTAACCTAGTGCTCAACTAAAGCGGGAATTTTTCCCCTATTAATGTGGAATGCGGAATGTTCCTCTTCCCCTGGGGACAAAGATATCAGAAATAAAAAAAGCAAGATCATCTTAAACCAGAAAGAAGAAAAAACCGGTAATTCTCTCGTGGATTTATTTTTATCTTACATTATCGACTCCATTGAAACAGTCCAGCTCAAGTATCGAGGTTCCATAGAAACCCGAGTACATCTGGGTTCCACGAAACTGGGCGTATTGTAAAGGGCTAGCAGATTCTTCATTAGTAACCAGCTGCTAATCCGATACAAATCTCATGTATGTCTAACCATTGAATTTGGTATTTACCTCTGGGCTGGAGCCCCACAATGCTTGATAAACCATCCTGATTCTGTGCAAATGGAAATGTATAGGACGAGCTACCGACATTCGTTGTAACTCTTTCATGTAATCTGGACCTCTTCTAGACCCGCATTAATGAAATCCTTGCTACAGCCCATACCTTAATTCTCCTCACAACGCTTGCCAAACGCGTGGCGACATAGTTCCCCTGTATTTACACTGTTAAGACGGTAGCGCTCTTGTGAGGCGTCGCATAAAAAATCAAAGTGGGCAATTCACATTGCGCGGTAGAAGCGAAACCTTCAGAAATCTAAAGTAGACAAGATTAGGGAGACTACGAAGCACTTTTTTATCAATGTGCGAAAGATGATTTTTTCCATACTTTTGTCGGCTAATTCCAGTGTACTGTTTCTATACATTTGGTCATCTTATTAGTGTTTGTGTATTCTGCAGAGTCGCTAGATATCGCTTTCTTTTGTGTTTTCTTTTACATGTTCATTTTGGAGTGGTTTGAAGATTAGATATTGATTTTACAAAAATAAAAATAGTTTTTTTTTCATAACATCCTTGGTCCACTGAATGTCTGGCCGCTGAGATTCATCAGGCGCTTTAAACCACTAGACCAAAGGAGACTTGCACGGGACCGTGGTTTATCGTATTATATTGGAACCGAGAACCCGAGAAATAAATAAATATTTTATTTCTTTCTCATTTTCTCGTAAGCTAAATCCTATAGATGCTGCATGTGTTTGTCTCTTTTTAGTGTTGCTTTTTCATTTTATCGAGTTTCGAATGACAACGGTGCTAAAGAAGTTTTCATTTCTAAATTAAAAACACATCATTTATACATTAATTTACAAACGTTAATGTGTTATATTCTGGCAAACACCTTTATATATTTATTTAATAAAGTGAAACTCCTTTAGCACCGTTGTTATTTGAAAATCAGATGAAACGAAATAGGCACTAAAAAAAGACAAACACATACATCTATAGCAGGACTTCTCAACCAGGAGGGCACGCCCCCCTAGGGGGGCGTAGAGAAATGTCAGGGTGGGCGTAATAGACTAGAACCGACCAACTGGTAAAGCATGCAAGCTCAAGTATCTCATTAGTACTTTAAAATATTTATTTATTTGTTCTAAAATTACTTTGAAAGTTTTTAGACATAAAAAATATAATTTAAATAAATAAAAAATAATAATATATGTATAATTAAAAAAACCTAAGAAATGTAAATGCACAGGTAATTAATGATTAAAAGTGTACCTACTATTCTATTAAAGATCCGTAATAAATAAATATATTCTACCTGTATTGTACCTATAAATAATTTAGTAATATTAAAAAATGTGTTTCTTATTTTTGTTGAAACTTAATTAAGGGGGGCATGAAAATATATTTTTTTGGTTCGGGGAGGCTTGGCGAAATAAAGGTTGGGAAACCCTGATCTATATGAGCTTGCGAGAGATAACCTTACCTACGCACAGTACCTATAAAGCGTCGAGCTGGCCGCATTGGCCGTTTTGATTATGACATCACTTTTCAAGGCTCCTATTGGTTGAGATTGTTTCGGTAAGGTTTCTCTTCTACGGCGTGTGAACTGCACTCGATTTTTTAAGTGTATTCAATACAAAAATTATTACGGTAGAAACGTTTTCTAATTTCTTGCATAAAATTATTATAAACATGTTTTCCGAGAACATTTTCAATAGCGATAATTTCATTTAGAATTCGTTGGACAACCTGGTACATCAACGTGCTTAATTTTTTCCTTGTTGGTAATCTAATTTCTTTGGCATTTCTCGTCCCGTGCCCGTGCATCTCGTGATTTTAATTTTTATTTTTGAGTTCCTCAGATATCATCCTCTTGTTAACTTTGTACATAAAAATATTACATACATTCAAATATATAGTATGTCGATCAGCGAACTTTCCGGTTAGGTGTGATTTTGAAATATACCAATTAAAAGCATAATTTTTATAAAATAAGTGTGGTATTATTTCCCGGCCTCGCACGAGTTTCCACAATCTATATTGTATCTCCCTCCTTCCTTCCCTGCCGCCAAACTAAATGAAACACCCACATTATCAAACAACTCGCGCGCTATCGTAATTTTTTATACAAATTTCATAACGCCAGAGCTTACACTCATAAACATATATAAATATTTGTGGGTGTGCGCACAACAACTCACGAAAGTTTCATCACAATCGGATGAATGGTGTGGTAAATAATAAGTGACAAAGAAAGAAACGTTCATTTTTACATGTATACTCGACATACTCGGAGATAATAATTGGTAATAATCGATCGTTTTACTGGAACTTCTACAGAGTAAATAAAAAGTCTTGAAATTCTAGACAGAATAAACTGTCGAGGTGTTGTTTTGTTTCAGATATCTACTTTTTACGTAAACTATCTGCGAAGCGTCGCTATTCGCTATGATGATTTATTGGTGACACGTTAAAAGGTTTTCTGTGAAGGCATTCACAATAAATTGATGCCATCAATTCATGTCTTATGATACCTCGTTCAGTACTCAGTCATGTTAAACAACCTTTATTTATGGTATCGCGGAAATCTGTTGGTATTCAAAGTTATTCTGACAACTATATTACACTAATGGAGTGCTGCAAGAAAAAGATAAAAACTTGTAAGAACATACTGGGTCGATGTACGCTATGTAACGACAAATTATGATATCTGTACTATAGTATTGTGCAAAGTAATGGAATCATCGTCAATTATTATGGTAAAACCATTTATTGCTTTTAAAATAATATTTTTACATAATTATACAACAACCAGTATGCAAATAAATAGGAAATATCTCCCATTATGGCTTCAATAACTACTTTCACTCGTTTTGGCATGGATTCCGCTGGTTTTTGAAAATTTTCAGAGATCCTCTCATCCCGAAATCAAACCTGGAAGAGCGTTCCTGCCATCTTTGTTCTTGTAGTGCAGTCAATTTTTTATACTCTAGCTTTGCAAATGGCCCATAAATTCTCAAAAGGGTTCATATATAAAATCAAATCAACAAAATATGGACTAAGATCCCTAGAATACATAGCTCACACAAAATATAATCAACTACCCAACGAGATCAAACGTGCAAGTCAATGTAAAAAGACCCAAACTAACATGCTCAAACTTCATCTTATTAATGACTATCTGAAATAATAATGTTGTGTATGTCCCCATCATATGTCCATTTAATACATACAGCTATATGTTTCATGTAATGCGTATCATTCCCGCAATGAGTTTATTAACTCCTGGGAGTACAATGCTTTATATAATATACTATATTCTGTATTGTATACTTTTGATAAATAAATAAAAAATAAAATAAATATCTGGTGTATTCCCGGGCCAATATAAAACAGTTATCTCCTTATCCTGGAAATATTTCATAATTTCCTTCGACTTGTGGCATATTCACCAAACTGAAAAATAACCAAATGATTCAATAAATAAATGTTTTGGTGGTATTTTTCATGTATGGATTGGATGTATGGTTGGATTTTTGGTGCCAAACGAAGGCATAATGAACAGCTAAAAATAAAAATCTATATTGATACAGCATTTGAAGAAAGAACTTGAAAAGTACCAACCCCAAGGAGGAGCAATTCTCCAACAGGATTCTGCTCCCTGCACAAGTCTAAGGAAATTATGAAATAGTTCCAGGAACCCTATAGAGAGTTTATGGGCCATTTGCAAAGCTAGAGTATGCGAAATCGACTGCACTACAATAACAATAATGAGAGAAACGCTCTTTCAGGTTTGATTTCGGGATGAGAGGATCTCTGAAAATTGTCAAAAACAAGCGGAGTCCGTTCCAAAACGAGTGAAAGCAGTTATTGAAGCCTTAAAGGGAGATATTTCCTATTAATTTAACATGGTTGTGGTGTAATTATGTGAAAATATTATTTTACAAGCAATAAATGGTTTTATATTAGTAATTGACGATGATTCCATTAATTTGCACAATACTGTACCTACAATCCATACATTTTACATGGAAATAAAAGCTTCAGAATCACACTGGCAACATTTATCGCAACGTGTAGCTAGTGTGTTTCTGAGATCTATTTTCATATAAAATGTATACATATTTCGATATCTAGACTACTTACAATCCAGTAAGTAGTTCAGATATCGAAATATGTCGCCCACGTAGCGTACGTCGACCCAGTATGTCATTGTCACATCACTATGTTATGTTGCACATCACTAGCACATAACTACCCGTAGGATAATTGTCGTCTGTCAGTCTTAAAGTAATGTCAATGGTGTAAACACCCAGTCAATAAAGTCTATCTTGTAAAGTCTTAAAGTGTTTAATATATTAACATCCTCAGTCCAACAAATAACGAAACAGTCATTATCTTTAGTGAAGGAGCCGTTTATTTAATTTTATGTGAATATTATAGTCTTTGGATTCGTAACAGAGGATGCAACAATTCTATTGCGCCTAAGGTCTACCATAACAACAAAACTGAGAAAGTTTGTAGTTGTTTTAGTCAGTTTTTTGCCAAATTTTGGAACCAATGTTTCCACTTAATCCGAGCAGTTGGGAATCTTATGCGGGAAAAAAATGAGCTTATTTAATGTTTTATTTTTGCTGTTCAACAGTCAACAGCAGAGGTGACTGTTTTACAAACTTTCAAGTTACAAAGTTCCGGCCGATACGCGTTTTTGTGATAGCTTCTAAACAGATTCATAAAGTTTGAAATGTTTTAAACAAGCTAATTCAAACTTGACACAATTTGCTTTTTAAAAATGACTCTTCTTTTTGCTTTATAAACATTTGTGTCTCTTTATATTTTATAGGGATGTACTTATAATGTCCCTTGTGTATTTAAAAAAAACTAATCGAAAAAGTTTAGTGTTCATATCGGATCCTGGAAAAACTTTTAAAGATTTTGATAAATTGGATTTTGTGTTATGATTAAAAACAGTTTTTTCTTTACTTTGGGGTTCCGTCCTCTATCTATGCTAATATTATAAATGCGAAACTGCGTATGATTGCTTGTTACGCTTTCACGTATTAACCAATAAAGAGATTTTGAAAATTCTTTCACCAATAGAAAGCTACATTTTATGCGAGGACTATAGACTGTATATTATGGTAAGCTCTGGCGTTATGAAATTATAAATATTAATATCATATTTTTTATACGTTTTCTGTCGCTAAGAAAGGCGAGTTATTGCTAACGTCAGAAAACCAATCGCTGCCGTGGAAACGATATATATATATTTTTTTTTTATTTCAGGCGTTTAAGTTAATATCTATCTATCTATATAAATAAAAATGAATCTTTGAAATGTTGGTACGCGCATAACTTTCGAACGACTGAACCAAATTGGATAATTCTTTTTTTTTACTACTGGTGAGCTCTGGCATTATGTAATTTAGGTGACACGCGGGCTGTTTGAAAACTGAATGTATCGAGAATGAATGTATGGAATGCGGGAGGGGAGAGGGGGGGATAATTTATAAGTGCAAGCTCTTCAGTAATTTCCCTTTAATACCATGCAAGCGAAGCCGCGGGTAAAAAAGCTAGTATAAAATAAAATAAATAACGCTTTATTAAATTTGGTAACCATTTATTGGATAACCAACACCTCTGCAGTAGGTCACTCCAAGTGGTTCGCTACGTTTTGTGCCCTGGTTCCTGATGCGAGGTTTTTCTATGTCATGGCGGCGGGTGTACCTGCCCACTCAACCAAATTCTTGAGTTGGGTCATATCAAGAGTCAGAAGGTTTATGAGACGACGTGTCAATGTGACTGAATAAAGGAATGTGTTCCAAGACCGAGTTTGGCGATCGGTCCTATCCGCTTACCCCTACGAGAAATCGGTGTAATGATTAGTTAGTGACTGTAATTTCAACGATGGAACTGTGATTTATTTGATATTCGAAAAAACAATCCGAAATCAACAGCGATTTGGCGGACCATCAATTTCCAGATCCAATTTGGTTTTAGTCTTGTCTGTTGAGAAAGGTCCTCTGACGGGGTGCCGGGAAGCATGTCCGTTCTCAGAGGCAGCTGCTCCGGGTAAAAAGACAGTGATTGATTGGGTGCCGCGCTAAGAGAGGCGTGGGCTTGGAAAGAAGTGCTTAAGTGATGTGGAGATGCTCGGAATGGTTTCACGACAAATTAGTTTAAAGAAAGGCAAAGCTAAAAACAAAAAACAACAAATCAAATCTGACCTAGATTAACCTTACGTAACCTAATGTTACATAAAAGGTGTGTGCACCCTCTTTTACACACTTTATTTATTGTCTCGGTATGTGGCACCTGCTTGCCCATTTACATTTGGGCACTGGTTATAGTGCCCTGCAATAGTTTTTGATCCTGCACAGTCAAGGGCACCCACCACTTTCCCGAACCGTTTTAAGGACCAGATTGGTCCCTCTATCGGTTCTCACATCAAGACTACATTTATTTTTAAAACGATGCTATTATGAAATGATTCTAAAAGCCCCCGACTGTCCCTACACGGCACAACATACATTTATACGTACCAAAAATTTGTATGTGTTCTCATCCGAGGCAGTTTGTTCCTGTTCTTGAAACTAGCGGAGAGACAACATTTATAGAGGAATATAAATTAGAAAGTAAAAGCAATTAAACTGTCCTAAAACGGGAATCATCCTAGTTGGACAGTCAAAACATTTTATAAATAATGTACATAAATGTGTAAATATTTTACTAAATAAAAATGAAATAAATAAATAAATTCAAACATGTTCCCACGGCAGCGCACAACACAAGAGCAGCATCTAGAGCTTCTGGCAAGCCACAAGCAGTCCTGAGGATAGACAGTGAGCAGTATTCAGCGGTGTAGAAGTATTTTTTTGTTTTTGTTTTTATTCTACTTCTTTAGCTGGATTCATGTTTTTCAACAAATCTCTATCTAGTAACATTAATATTAAACATACCTTCTCACGCTCGACATCCTCGAGAATATTTCACACGTCTGTAGTTATCGGCGTGACGTGGCTAGTGCTCGGGCAACTCCGGGAGAGGGTCGGGAACGCCCGAGCATGAAATTTCAAATTGACAATGAATAATGCGCAAGGATTGATTGGCCTGCCCAAAATCATCGATTTAGACTACACTAGATTTTTGTTTGCGCTACCTAAAGGAAGAAACTCACTCTTATAGTTTATTAAACTTTGTAATTTGAATACAAATATAAAGTAAATACCTACTTTATGAGGTATGTTGGCAATATTTTATTAATTCTGGTAGGTATGGAGATAGGGAAGAGGAAATAGGGAAGAGGAAATAGGGAAGTACGGAAGTACGAAATAGGGAAGTAGTAAGGTTTTTCAGATCTGGTAAATTCCGTTTCATAGAGCATCAAGTGAATCAAATACTTATTCGAGTCAGGACAAGAGTTAGAATAACAAAAGGGGATGAAATAATCTAGTTAATCAAATACTTAAATCGAGTCATGGCAAGAGTCAGAATAACAAAAGAGTGTATAGGTATGAGACGATCTAGTGAATCAAATACTTGAAACTGGTCCATAAACTCTAAAATTAAATATGAAAACGTTGTTAATTTTTTCCACAATATATTTATTAATTTTTCCAATTCGCAGGAATTTTCCAGTGGGTTTTATAAGTACGACTGATTTCGGGCTATGTGCAAGCAGTAATTCTCCAAGGGGTCAAAATATTTCCTCTTTGCAATAAAATTCAAATAAATGGAATACTTCTGAACATATCCGAAAACTTAAAATGGTTTTAGAAAGGTAATAAAACACGCTTCCAAATTTACAAAACTGGTTCTAATTTAATAGCGAATCTGTGTGCGAATTCACAGCATTCATTAACATCACGAAAATGGCTTTCCTGCAATTTTTTTCAGTTATGACCTGCGACCAGAAATGCAACAGAAAATGAGCCCGAAACTGGAATTTTATCGTGGCATTCGGGGCACAAAACATAAGAAAGAATCTGTACGCCACCCCCCAACTTTAATTTAACTGCACTCAGAACACGAACATGGTTTTCCTCCGATTTTTTCAGCACGTAGTCTGCATCTAGAATTTTAACACTGCACTTGGAATAGAAGAACAGTTTCCTTTGAAATGCATCGGCAGCATCCGAAAAAATATTATATTGCATTCTAAATACGAGACTGGTTTTAACTTTAAAAAATCTGCACACGAGTTCATCAATCCACTAGCAAAGTTATCACTGTACCAAAAATACGTGAATTGTTTTGCCACTAATTTCAGAGCACGCAATATTCAATTACGCACGGAACACGAGGATGTTTTTAAAATTGGTTTAACTTTTTTAATGACAATACAGTAAAAATTTGTTATTCTAGATCCTTGACAATTTGTCTCTTCTCACATGAGTTTACCGACTACTTGCCTAGAATAGTGAATTTCTTCCCTTGACCGGTCTTTTATGTTATTTTTTTATAACTTAAGTCATTTCCGTACGAGAGATCCAACTTTCCGGAGCCAGTGCGACTATGGCAATCGTGGAAAATACCTACCTATTTAGTTTCAGTTACTGAACATGGCTTCGGCCATCTCAAAAAATGCAATTTTTATATTTCAGCAATAACTTCAACTCTAATATATTTTGTAATAATGATTAAATCAAGTAATTCAGTATGTTAATGAGTAAAATTTTCCCCAAGTAAGTGTAGTTAATTTACAAAACGATGAAATCACAATAAAACTAAAGCTATCTTTAAAAAAATATTTTCTTCAATCATAATGATAGTTTTATTTAATTATTTATTTAGAAATAACGGCACAAGTGCCGTTTACATACAAGATAGTTTATAACAGTCGTAAAAGAAAAATTATAAGATTTATTGCATAAGCATATAAAAAAATGCACATCAGTACAAAGTAAATAAAATCTACAAAGAAGGAAAACAACAAAGAAAATTGTTATGCCGAGTAGCCTCGTTAAAATATGCACTACTAAAGTGTTAAGTAAAAGAAAGTTTCAATACAGGCATATTGTAAACCAAAAATATTGAAATATTAGAGATATGCTATGATGGCCGCCCGACCGTCGGCGGACTACAACATAATGGGCATAGTTTGAATACGGAAAGAATTCGTTCATTTAGTTGATTTTTTTTAGGTGTGCAGTAGTATTGGTTAACAATATCGGCGACGCCAGGAAACACAGTCCCCACCTAGTAAAAACTTTCGATAGCACATCTCTTATATTTCAAAATCTTTGTTGAAGACAATACTGTGTCTGCGGAGGTTATTGAAATCGAAGATCGTTTTTAAAAAATATGTAAATTGAATTGCCTCACAGCATAATATGGAATTTGTAAAATTATATTTTAGGAATACCAGCGACAATCATGCTCTCAATTCCGCAGTGGTTACTTCCCCTAAGAAACTTGAAGAAGCCCTTGTCTCCCCAGTCGCTTCCGATGGAATTTGTGCCGAGCCAGTATTTGGTCCCGTTTTCAATTCCCCAGCCGATGAGTTTAATGGCGTGGCCACCTGTAAAAAACAATCATTAAAGCTACTTCAAGGACTTTTTAGTCTTGTGGTCTAACTTTCATAATTTCTAATCAGGTCTCACAGCACAAAAGGCAATTTTGAAAATTATACTTAGACTCCACATCAGAACTCCTACAGACTATGTTTCTGATGCCACTGAAACAACTATATACGAAAGATGTTCTAATTTACGCTTTCAAAAACCAGGATAACTTACACAGACGAACTCAGGCCGATTCACAAGATCCACATTACAACATCCAAACCCACATTAATACATACACTCCACCAACCTACACTGAAAAGACTTATTTACTTATTTATTGACAATATTTCTCTACAAAACTATTTGATATATACTCCCTCTTGTAATAAAAACAATTTATAAAATGACTGACTTCAAATTCAAAAGAAGCATTAAGTATGGATTATGGACAGGGGAAGGAAGAATGTAGATACAATTTTGCAACCTAACAAAGATTGTATTGTGTTTTCTTCTGGATATTAATAATTTTCCTCTCGTTATAAATCCTCTTCCTAAATTTCAACACGTAACCATGCACAATGTATACTAAAACCGGAGTACCCCAGCAAGGACACATTATTTTCTAAAACATTGGAAAAAAATTAAGCGGTCGCTAGCTTCTTGGTCAAGCCACGAATAAGTAAAAACACTCACTCAATTATCGTATTTAGCCGGTTATCATTTCTTATTACCAAATAAATTGTTCAATAAGGAACTCCAGTCCAATTTTTTTAATTTTTTTAAAATGAATAATGACCTAACTTAAATAACTGCATATTTATTTTTATAGTTAGTTTTAATATTTAAAATAATTGTAAAAGTTTTAATTTTTCAAGATCCCCGAAAACCACCGCCATCTAGTGTGACGTCATCATGGCCAAAAGTTTTGGTTATTTTCAACAGATGTTGTCATTTTGTATGGAAGAAGCTATGAAACTATTCAATAAGTAAAAATTTATTTAGGTGGAATTATTTATAATTGTTCTCTAGACTTTATGTCCGAGTTAAATTTTCCCCACAGGAAAAATTTAACCCTTCCACACACTTTTCCACAAATGATCATCTAGTCAATCCACGCGATGTAATTGCATTGTATAAGTATAATAAATTCAAAACTAAACAAGAACAACACGTCAACCTACCAGAGACCATATGGGAAAATACTTCACCGACTCCAGATATTTTCATATCAGAGGGTTCGGCTCAATAGAACTCCTAACTGAACCGATAAATCCTACTGATCCCTCAACATAAATATTTAAAAAATCTTTCGTAATCCTACATGTGTTTAATATGACCGATTTTAGCATCTTTATATAAAGATTCTTTGATAAATCTAATGAGCCTAAATTTTTAATTAGAGAGCTAGGTTTAATGCCAGTAGCCGAAATAACAAATGGTAATATTTTTATAGTCCGAGAATGCCAAATTCTTTTAATCTCATTTCCTAAATCTGTATATTTTCTAATTTTTTCACAAACAGATTTTTGAATATTATTATATTTATTATATTTTGCAATATTATTAATGGAGAATGGTATAAAAATTGTTTGAAATTATTATTTTTTTAGCTTTACGAATCGAAATCAATATTATGGAAACCGAAGCATCAATCTTGTAGGCAACTGAAATCAGCTGCTCGTCGCCGGCCATTTTGAAAATCAGAATTGGAGCGTTGTGACAGGCATTACAGAATAATTTTAGACGGTTAAAGTTTTTGAATATTTTAAATGATATAGATAAAATAATAGAGACACTCAATTTTTGATACTGAATTATTTAGGCCTAAATAATGTTTCAATTAAAACAATAACTTTTGTATTTCTAAACCTCTATAAACCAATAACACGGAATGTTGAACGGCTTGTCATTTTTCAATACAAATATACCAGGTGACTGGAGAATTATGGACGCGGTGACGTCATGCCTCACAAATTCAATAATACCAACTTGACAGGGTTTTTTAATGACGCCTTTTAAAATGGACTTTTTAACACTTCCGTACCGGACCAGGGCAACGCACTTACACTAACGAGAGTTTTACGCTGTATCTAAGTTGTTTTTTAAACCACATACTCAATAATTTGAGTAATCTTAGAAAAAATATTTGGTTATCGATCTGCATTAAAAAAATTATTATCGCATCACTACTTTTCTTAAAATTAAATAGTTTATAACAAATTCCGGCGAATAATCTGTGCCACCCGCCCCCCTTCCCCTCTGTTCGGGCGTACCCCGTCCCTATCTGCTGAATGTATCGGGATAATTCTAAGCGATAGCAAGTAATTTCTAAGTTGTTAGTGGAAAGGACTAGATCGCGTTCGTTTACACCGCGCATCTCGTTTGCTCTTTTTACAATGCTATAATATTCGCTTGCCGGTCAAAGATCATTCGGTCTGAGTCGTTTCCGGTGAACGCCAATCGCCAGTCGAGATTCGGAAACAAGGTGTTATGTTGGCTATCGGCCCGCCTTCTCTGTTTTCTATGGAAAATACACGTAATGGTCTAAATTCATTAGAATATTAATTATGACTTTATTTATGAAACGATTTTGAAAATGACTACAGAAATACGATGATTATACTTCCCTCTAATTATTATCGTAACAAATTACAAAAAAATATGTTATTAACACTCTTTAATATGCAAAACAAATTGGGGTCCCCGAGTGACCCCCCTTCGGGTCATGTGTGATTTTTTTCGTTCCGGGACGAAAAGGTTAATATATTTTTTTTAAATCTACGTTGAATATTATTTAATACAACTTATATACTCAGAATCAGCGTTTATTGGTCTATATGAAGATATTTTTTTTAAAGCCATAATATTTTTCACTGGAGTTCCTTATTGTTCAAGTGTCAGTTAGAACCTTGTCCAACTCAGATGACGACTTGCAACATGTTGGGCTAGTTTTGTTAGACAATAGACAATTAGTGTCTCTTTGTATTGTAAAGTCACTGTTGGATGGTCGGCTTTATCCCATTCTTGAAGGAATTGTATTTTTGACTTACTAATTATATCTCCCGTGACGTGTTTGTAGACTCCAGATTTGTAGGTCATAAAATCATCGTAGGCATCGAAGCCAGCCCCTACTGGCCCGTTGGTCATGATCTCATGCATGATCTCGTCCTCCTTACTGGGGACTGAGTAGGCCTTCTCGCCGTAGTTCAAGTCATTCTCGTAGTCCAAGGGGTAACCGGGCAGACACTTTTTGCTGCACTTGGGTGTGTAACCTTGAAAATACAACAGTCAAAACTATAATAATAATGACTAGCAGTTAAAAAGCCGCTCCGCAGGTTTACGCTGCTAGGCCCTGCGGGCGGATTTTGGTTCGTTTTCACTCAGTTTGATGTTAGTGGACATTTTATAATTTCGATAAGAACCTGTTCTATTATTTACAACTGCCCTATTTTAACAAACGGACTTTTTTTTACATTAACTCGATACAGGAGGCCCTGAGGAAAATAACTTCCCTCAGGGCCTACGTCATCTGGGATGCTGTGTGGAGGGTCTTTTTGAGGAGAGGAAGGAATGGAGGGAGGAAACACAGAAGCCGGCAAATCGTTCCATAGCCGAGCTATTGAACTCAAGAACGAGTCGAAAAAACGACCCGTTCTCATTTGACAAATGTCAATCGGGCACATATGTTGGGCGCGCGTTTGGCGTGTCTCTCGACTATGCACCGGTGCCAAAGGGATCAATGGCGCTAGTTCCTCAGAGCATCTTCCATTGAAATACCGATAGAACATGGATATCATCCCACCTCACGCCTGTGCTCTAAAGATTGCAATCCTTTCGTTAAGGTGGGAGAATCTATCAAACGGCCCACCCGTTTCTGCACAGAGTCGAGGGTATCTTTCAAGTATCTTGGAGCTCCAGACCAGAGGTGGCTGCCAAATTCAACCGTGGGGTGCACTTGCGACTTGTGCAGGGTTAGCAGTTGTGTACTATTACTATAATAACTACAATATTTAGAGCACAGGGAATGCTGTCCTTTTCCTATCGGTGTTTGATTGGAAGATGCTCTGAGGAACTAGCGTCATTGATCTCTTCGGCACCGATGCATATTCGGGAAAGACGCCAAACGCTCGACCAACACGCTTCACATTTGTCACATGAAAAACGGGTCGTTTCTACCACTTGAGTTCAAAGGCTTGACCGACCTCTGTTTACCATCCCTTCTATTCATCCTTCCTCTCCTCAAGAATAACCTCTGCGCAACATTCGCAATTAAATTTTGTGCCTTTTCGTAAAAAAAACATGAAAAAATTTCATCACATTCACAATCACATTTGATATTTAAAATGTTTGACTCCCCTGAACTCCTTAGGCTGATTAGCTTTCAGGTGCCTAGTAGAACGGTTTGTCAGAAGGTACCTTATCATTGTAACAATTCAGGTACCAATGCAGAAATAAACTCCGCAATGAACCGGCTACACAGTGCAGGGAATAAATATTGCATGAACACCAACGGTACTGAATGTCTATCAGCCTACAATAAGTAAAATTTACAAAATTTTAAGAAACCCCCGACACAAAAAAAGGCTGATAACCTTAAAACGCCTGAACAGATTTTCATGAATTGTAGCTAGGAACCATCTTTATTACGTCAGCTTTCAAACAAAAAAATTGCATCACAATCGGTCCATTCGTTTAGGAGCTACGATACTACAGACAGACAGACAGACACACAGACACGTCAAACTTATAACACCGCTCCTTGCGTCGGGGGTTAAAAACATTGTCATTAAATCTGTATGTCTATCTTGATAGCTTTGAAATGTTTTTAGATTTTCAATACGCATCGTAATTTATATGAATGTGCATATATTTCACTCTGTTGTTTTTAAGTTCAAATTTTTATACTTGGTACTTATTTTAATTGTGTTATCTCTTTAGTTCTTTGACTATATCAAATGTATTTTTAACTTTATCATGTGTAAAAGACCTAATTGGGCGTGTACAAACAAATAAATAAATAGATATCAGCACCAAAACTTTGTTTCGTTCATCTTTAAATTGTGTCACTGTCTGAAGTAATAAATGATATTTGCCGTGTGCCGTGTTGTCGATCTATTTGTTGAGTGTACTAACCTCCTGAACACTTGGGTTTGGTTCCGTTGGGTAATGGTCCACATGGAGCAATGGTATAGGGCTGACATCCTTGGTTGGAGCCACATCCGCCTCCTGTCACAATTCCAGTATCCACCCAGTACTGCCATGCCTTACCTAAAAAATAACCTAATTTTAATCACACTCAAATAAATCTCTGTAAATACATTCAAAGCCTTAATTATTACAAAAACACTACCCTAAGGTTTAATGGTAATTTAGTTACACATTGAATAAAGACTATGGAAGTTCTATTTTGAAATCTCATTAATAAACTCAGTTACTATTTTTACTATTTTCTTATGCGTGTACTTACCTGTGATATGCAATTATTGTACATATGTGGTATATTTAGACCGTTGATATAAAACAAATTTTTTTTTGATTATTAAATTTTTTTTTTGGACTCTAGAGTCCAAGCTGCCGAATGAGGTACTTGAGAGGAGTGGCAGGGGTTACGAAATGGGATCATATAAGAAACTCGACGATCCGAGACGATCTAAATAAACATTGAACCACTGCTACTCTTCATAAAAAAAATCGCAACTTAGGTGGCTTGGGCATGTACCGAATTTCGAGGAAGACAATAAATGCGATTCCGGAGGGTAGACGTCCAGTGGACCGCCCCAGACACAGCTGGGCGAGGCAACTCCAGAAACTGAAAGACAGGGACGTATGGAGGAGCCTTGTCGATGCAATGGGTCCCCGACCCGAATAGGATAAGAGGATGAAGATGATGATGAATTTTCTTTTTTATATTTTTAACTGGGGTTCCACGTTCTAAATATTGTTTATGAATTAAAAGTTTTTTTTTAAGTATTTTAATTTTTTTCCTTCACGCAAATAAAACAAATATAACAGTCACGTTGTCAATAAATAAAAAAAAATATTTGTATTAAATCCCCCAAATAATATTAATAAAGACAGTAAATTTTTATACCGCCGCCCCAGGAACCGTTTATTGGACAACCTAAACCTCTGCCATTGGTCACCCCAAGTGGTTCGTTACGTTTGGGGACCTAGCGGGGGAGCTCGGGTACATGAGGTGATGTTTGTCCAGGTCTTGATGGCCGATGCGTCTTTTTACCTGCTTCCCGGCAGGCTGGATCGCGAGAGTCTGGTTGAGAGAGGTATTTTATCTCTCCAGTCAGAATCCCTCGACCCATCGCTTTGCACCGCAGATGGAGGGATGAATTCATATGTCCGTGACTCCTGGACACACTGACCCCCAGATTCTTACCCACACCTCAGATGTTTTCTCTTTACAGAACTTCGTCTCCCTCCTTTCCTTAAAAAACCTCTGAGGGAAATTATTTTACTCAGAGAAATTATTTTCCTCCTGCGTAGAGCCAATTTAAAAAATATATATAATTGGGTTGGTACTGTGAAACAACACTTAGTCTTTTCAGATTCGATACATACGTACATAAAGCGAAAAAAAAATGACTTAATTTGAAAAATGTGATTCATTTACCCATGTCCCCTCCGGTGCATTTATTTCCGCAGCCTTTACAACATGCTAAAAGGTTCTGAGCGGATATCGTCACTTTCTTTTTGCCTTTGGAGTGTATGCAAATACGGTCAGAGATGGCCTCCGCAGCCCCAAAGGCCCAACAGGATCCACAGCATCCCTGAAAATAATAGATTAGATTAAAAAATAACGCCACCTAAGAGTGATTTTTTTTAATTCAACTCCAGAACGTACGCTAAAACCAGCAAAGATTGCTCGTTTTGTGGCAAAAGTGTTGTCGTAATTTATTGTGTGACTTAGTTTCTTGCTAGAAATATATTATGTAAGATTTTTATCAATTGTCATTTTAATCGATAGCCACGCCGCGCCGCCCCAAATTTTTTTATAAAGTTAATGTATTTTTTAAATATTCATTTACATGGCTGATTAAATTGTTAATGAAAAAAGCCATGTACGTCCAGTCCTACCTAGAGTATTTCTAACTGCCTCAAATTCGTTCTTGAAAAATGTTCTTCACAGCTAGTCTAATGAGCGTTCGCACGAACTTGCTGAAAAAAAAGTGATCCGTGGAGACCTACAGAAGGAAAACAGCGATGTTTCTTCCGGTTTTTGACTAAGAGATAATGCCCTTTTATTTTTTACAGTTTTCTAGTCTAGAAGCATGAATTGTAGGTGTTTTTTCAGGTGCAATAAAAAAAACAATAATATTTTTACCAACTATTATTTTATCAAATATTAATTAAACATTAAAAAATCCATTAAAAAAGAGTCATGAAAAATTTAAAAAAACGAAACGTTTAACGAAAAATTTAAAAAGTTACAGATGTTGAAGAGGAAAAAAAATGACGCGCCCTGGTTGACACGATTGCAACCCTCCCAGCAATCTAAAAAAATTATAATTCCAAACAAATGCGGCTATGGCCTGAACTAAAGAAAAGTAAAAAAAAAAAAATCGCAAAATGGCGGCTTTCTTGACTTATTGTAGTTCTAGTTCCCGCCGTAGAGGACTGTATAGAGAACGCTCACACCAAATTTCAATTGGTTAATTAGAACTTGAGATATCGTGTCAACCGTCTCGAAAAAAGTGGTTTGGAGAAAAAGGCGTTTAAAATTTTGTTCTATTTAGATTTTGGTTAGATTCCGTCTAAACCGTGACATTAAAATGGTTATAACTTATAACTGTTAAAATAATGAGAATTTCGAAAAATCCTTTTAAGGAGATATTTTTGAATATTTAAACTTTCGAAATATGAAGAAAAATTTTTTTTTTTTTCTAGACTAGAATACTGCCTTAAACCAATGTTTGTTTTTGGTGTTAGTTTTAAAGTTCACACACCCTGTCTAGATAATACCTGTCAATGGTACTTTCCTGTTAGTGTGTCACCTCACATATATGTCGCCATGCGAATAGCATAGTAAAATATTTTGTGTCCTCTGAACTTTCACTAAGCTCCCGTAATCTTTTTTTGTGGACAAGGTTCTTCCACACCTCGCGGTTCTGCAGTGTGTGGAGTCGCCTTCTGATACTTGGTAATTCCAGCGTATGAGTGATTTCCCTCTGCTTCTCCTGCCTTCCACTTTGCCGGTGATCATGAGTTTCTCCAGGGATAAAAGTTTAGTTGTTACCTGATCCCAGACCTCCTGGATGGTGGGACAATTAGGCCAAGCCACGCGGCTGTCAAACTCCTCCGGAAGAGGACCTATCACCTCTAACATCCTCTTTTCAGGCAGTTTTGTTCCACTGATCTTGGCTCCCATCATACTGCAATGGAAACAAACGCAAGGAATCAGAAATTTAGAATTTGAAAATATTGACGCTGAGAAGTTCAGTAAAGAAAGTTTTATTTTTGGATTCATCCTTCGTAACTGTTTGTATTGCACACTGTTTGCATAGCATCTCTTTCAAATGCCGTGACTTTGGACTAGTAATCGAATGAAATGTTTTCTTTTTTCAGGTATGTGATGTTATCTGTGAAAATTCAACTACAAAACAACCTCCAGAAGAAGAATATACGGTCAGATTATTTAATTATTATTTTACTATTTATGTTTACTCTGAAACCGGTCTGTATTTTAAATAAGTTCGGTTGGAATGGATTAGATTTTTAGCTAAATTTCATAACTTTAGTTTATATAGCAAATTTATTAGTTATGTTATGGATATTTAACGGAACACCCGTTCAAAGTGGTTTGTCGGCAATGTAATGTAATTCTGATCTAATAAACGCTATAAAGGTAGTTATTTTGGTCATCCTGGTGCCTTACCGTTTGATGTGTTCAAAATTGGCGTCAGGATGGAAGTTTCTTCCGGCTGTCCATGTTTCCGCGTGGGCATTGATGTGATCAATCATTTCCTGGGACAAAGGCTTATACTTTGTGCTGTCTTCAGCGGCCAGCAGCTCGGGTAGAAAGAACAAGAACAATATGAAGCCCTTGCTTAGTGACACCATCTTGATGCTACAATAAAGAAACAAAATATTAACATCTAAATATTTCATTGAATGAGTTCATGAGACGAGTTCGTTTTCCCTACGCGAGACGCTGTACCGAATTCATCGAACTCAAGAAGGCAATGTCCTCTAATATGCTGATCCATAGAAATCAATGGGTTACTGACCGGTGGCTACCTGGACGAATAAATTTCTCAGACTGCTGACACTGCACTGAAAACGTTAGGGTTTGGACTGTATTATTGGAGTTCAACTGTTGTCCACAATTGTAAAGAAACAATAAATAAATAAATGCACATCTCTCGTTAGAAGCTTTATTGAATACAACTCGGTAGTTTGGTCTCCCTCTTACAAAATTCATGTAGCGAATACAAAAAAGTTTATACTTTTTATAAATTTTAAATTTAATATCCCGCTAGAAAACTTGCTTTTTTCTTTTCTTTTAAATGTCGTAAAAATTCATATATTAGAAGCAGATGTAAAATAAATTTATATAATATTCTAAACTCCAAATTGGACTGTTTCAAACTCCTGCAACTTATAAAAGAACAACACGACACAATACTCTATTCCACTGCAGTATACACATGCATAACTAAGCGGCCCATTCTCCAATGAAACTGTTTTATACTATGGAAAACCAATACGTGATATTGCCAATTTTAATGTAAACTTGGTGAATTTTGTCGATCATATTATAAACCTATTCTGAAACCTTTGGATGTCTCTTTCTAAACCTCTCTGATATCTGTATTTTTAAATTTTTTATCCATCGTAATTTTATTTTTATTATTGAAGTGAAAACTTTTTTAGCACCGTTGTGATTTTAAACGCAATGCGAAACAGCGACACTAAAAAAATACAAACACATACAACTATAGGATTAAGCTTTTGAGAGAATGAGATAGAATACTTTACAGTGTTTCCTATTATCTCGATCTCCTCTGTTTTGCATCGTAGCCTCTCTTCTCTTCTACTTAAGTTTTTTGAAAGTTTCACTTTTACCGCGTATGAGCTGCATACGTGTTTTTTTGTTTCATTCTGATTCCCTGTATTATTTCCCTTCTTGTTAAGTTAAGTTAAGCTTTCTATGTGAAAGCCCTCTGGGCGTAAAATAAATAAATAAATATTTTTTTAAACCAATATTTCTGGTCTCAATATTCACATGTCCAGTCTACATAATATTTTGTCGATTGCATGCGTAATTGATGATATTGCCAAGGATTTTTCAAAGAATTTCTAACGACAGATATTTAAAAATTGATTTATTGCTAAGAGTTATTAGTTAATACCTAGATAGTAAGGTACCTCCCTCATGATTATTTTATTTTTATCGCCAGAAACAATAACACATTCAAATATCTATATATATTTTTTTTACATGAATACCGCACAAGAATCCCAACTGCTCCAGTATGGAGTCAGTGAGACTATGGCATCCCCAATTGGGGTATGCGTGTGTGGTTGAAGGTAGTGGGGAGGGGAAGGAGACGGGGAAGAGGAAGGTAGAGGAGGTACCGGGATATTCAGATCTGGTCATCAAACACGGCTAAAGCCATTTCAAGCAACGTTTAAATGCTAAAATAAATAAAAAGGTCTTACACCAGGGCGACAGGTAGTGAGAGTGTCTTTCACTCTGGAACGTGCCGCAAATATACTAAAAATTGTTTTAAATGAATTTATTGTGAAATAACACCAATTAATAAAATACAATTTATTTATTTCTTCAAAATTCGCAAATTCACTTTGTGGCGTCATTATTAATTTAATGAAAATAAATAACTTTGTGTACACCACTATTTAATTAATAATATCAACATGTTTCGAAAACTATGTTTTCTTCGTCAGGATAATAAGTTAATAAAAAATAACAAAAGACAAACAAGTATAGACTAATTAGAACATAGACAAAATATTAGAAAGGAGAGGTGATTAATTACTTAAAATATCATAAAAAAACAATTATATAAAATAAAATATAAAAATTATTTTGAATGGGTAAAAAATTACATTAACATAATAAAAAATAAATAATTTGCAAACCACATTTTGGAAACAGGTCATTCTTTTGATATTAATAAAGGTTTAAAAATTTTACACACTAACACAACGGGTATACAATTAGATAATTTTGAAATTTTAGAAATTAGAAAAAGTGTTAATAGTAAATTAAATATTATTAATAACCAAACGTTTTTTAAAAATAGCCATCTTTTAAATTTATTTTAGTACTCATACTTTTATATTTATAATAATTTATTTTGTTATTTAGACTTCTTGTTTTGTTTTTAAAAGATTTTTTATCCAATACTATATGACCACTAGGCCAATTTTAGGAGAAATTCTTCACAGACAACAACTTTTTGGAAGATTATTAAGAAGGTTACTATTTTACCCGGACAAAGGTTTGGCGGCAAATAAAAAATGGCAAAAATCAAAATCTTTGTAGAAAATTTATTAGTTTATTTAAAAAAATTTAACAAAAGGTTTATAGTTTTTTTTTTTCTAAAAAAAATCACCCCTAAAAACGGTGAAATTGAAAGGCTTTTTATTTAAAAACATGTTGTACATATCACCACCTACTAGTTGCCTCTACAATAACAGATGTTTTTGACGGCCTCCGTGGTCCCGAGGCACTCTCGACTCACAATCCGAAGGTCGCGGGTTCGAACCCGGCGTGCGCAAATAAATTTTATTTGATTAATTTGTGTTATTTCACAATTTATTCATTTAAAATAATATATAGTATATTTGCGGCACGTTCCAGAGTGGAAGATACTATCAGTATCGCCCTGGTGTAAGACCACCATTCAGAATTGAAACGTTGCTTGAAATGGCTTTAGCCGTGTTTAGTGACCAGATCTGAATAGCCAGGTACTTCCCCACCTTCCTCTTCCCTATCTCCTTCCCCTCCCCACTACCTTCAGCCTCACAACATACCCCAATTGGGGATGCCATAGTCTCACTGGCTCCAGACGGGAGCAGTTGGGACTCTTGTGCGGTATTAACTGTAAAAAAAAAAAAAAAGATAACTTTAGAGAGTCACATGGAACATGTGTAATTTGTAGTAATTTACAAAAGTGTGTATTTTTAGTTCTAACCCAAACCTTTCATACAGATTAAATTCGTAAATTATTGAAATTTTAAATACTTTTTTTATCTGAATTATTTCAAAAATAAATTTAAAAAAACACAAATCAAAACAAAGTATGACTTTAAATTAATATTTTATTGTGGTAAGACTAATAAACTACGGCAGTAATTATATTTTTTTATTTATTTTGAAATTAACAAAATTACATTCAGGATATTGTTACGTTAATATGGCAGTAAAAAATAATTTCAATTTTTTTTTTTTTACAATAACTCCACACAGGAGGCCCTAAGGAAAATAATTTCCCTCAGCAATAATGTCATCTTTTAAGATTTATTTATTTATTTGTACAATTTGGGAGGCGAGAATGGGTACCGCCGCCCCGGGAAACTTTATTGGATAACCAACAGCTCTGCCATAGGTCACCCCAAGTGGTTTGCTACGTTTGGTGATTTAACAGGGGTTCCCGGGTTCATGGGGTGAGGTTTGTCTAGGTCTTGGAGGCGGATGACCAGGACACACTGAACCCCAGATTCCTACACACCCCTTAAACCCTTTTCCTTCCCAGAACTCTCCTTTCCTCCTTTTCCCTAAAAAAAACCCTCTACACAGCGTCCCCAAGGATGACATAGGCCTGAGGGAAATTATTTTCCTCAGGGCCTCCTGTGTGGAGCTCACGTAAAAAAAAAAAAAAAGACAAACAGCTTTTACATTAAATATAGATACATACATATAAAATTAAATTAAGTTGAGCCAAAAAGGTCTCCTATGTTAAAATTATTTGAAGATGGAGTTTTATTAGATCTAAAAATTCATTTTTGGTGAGGGAGAGAGGAAGAGGAAAATAGGATAAGGATAGGAGATGCTCCCGATACATTCTACAATCTTGAAATAATTTTGAATTAATTTTCAATCGTACGCGTTACTTCTATTCGGTATTTCTGAAGGGTATTGTTAAAAATGTCTATATTGTAAAATGTTGTATTATATTGCGCACATAAACGGGGAATCGGGGAATTTTTTCTAATGTTAGTTCTACATGATGGTAAATAAAATAAGTCTGATTTTCTTGTTGATCTTGTCGGAATATGAATGTTTATTAAGATGCTGAGTGGAGGGTGTTTTTGAGGAGAGGAAGGAGTGAACATGGTTTTTGAAGAGACCCATGTTGTAGGAGGGAGGAAACACAATGAAAAATGTTGGTATTTAAATGTCGAAAGGTGTTCATAAATAATGTAATCAATAATAAATAATTTTATAAACTTACCAATGCAGACGATTACTTGCAACCTTAAAGAAGAAGAAGTTAAATGGCTGTTGAGGACAAACTTTATCATTTATATAGTGATCTTAATTTTTACAATAATGGATTTTTAAAGATTGTAGTAATTAAAATAATGATAATGTTTTTTAAATAATGCGCAGTATTTTTGTACAGAAGTACCTAATAAAATATATTCTTTTATTCTCTCTAGTTTGCAGATAAGATTATACAGCCTTGAGGTATAATGATTTATGAGAAAAACAATTGCGTGTTTTTTTTTTCAAAAATAATATTTTTCATTTAATAGCGCACACATTAGTGACAATTTTATTCTGACGATGGTATTAGTGTATTCTTGTACCCCGTGCACTATCCCTCCACGCAACCTTGCCAATCTAAATCTGACTTAAATAATTGCCAAATATCACTTATTTCACAGTCTTCATTTCCTTAAAGAATCTCCCGAGCAAAACATACCTATACAAATTAATGCTGATGGTACACCTGAAATATTGCTGAAGGAATGTTAATTTAATTTATCTATGCTAATTTGTTTGTTATATAACTTATCATTATCATTTTGCATTTCCGCCGCACTCTTGTATTTCTTGGGCATAAATTATGTAAAAATTTCTAGACTTAAAATTTATGTATCAATTGTACATAGAAAATAAAACTTTTCAAAACAAAAAATCTTATATCAAACCTATTTTTAAATCTGGTAAGAAGTCGAACGTAGAAAACTATAGACCTTTATCGATTATGTCTTATATTCCCAAAATCTTTGAGACGATAATCACAAAGGAAACCACACCTATTTGAAAAAAATTACTGATGAATGCACTACTGTATATTTGCTCTCCTTTTCTATTGTCAACGGCCTAGATTTTCTAGAAGATAGCTGACAAGTAGGTTTTCAGTTTTTCTGACTTTTCTAATGCCGTTGACAAAGTAAACCATTAAATTCATAATGTTGCTAAACTACATATTATCGTTGTAAGATACCTTTTTCTATCATTCCTTAATACTTATTTAAGCAAATTAAAATAAATATTTAAAATAATTAATTTTGTATCTATTATATTATTGAAGTAACCTCGTACCTGGCCCCCTAGCACGGTCAATCGATAAGAGTTCTTCTCATCTTTCCCTAGCAAGATTGCAGATCGCCAACGATTAGTAACGGTTCATAATGACTATAAGGACGGGTTGTTTCAAAAAATTTGATGGATTCATCAAATATTTGATGTTAATTTTCACGTTCTGTGTAAGTTCTATTCAAGTTCTGTGATTATTTCAGTTTTGTGAAGCAGCTGTCCTATAAAGTTATAATAACAGAACTTGAATAGAACTTACACAGAACGTGAAAATCAACTTCAAATATTTGATGAATCCATCAAATTTTTTGAAACAACCCATCCTAAGTGTTCTTATCTCTCGACGTGAACTCTTGTTTATACTTTAGCGATCTGCAATTGTTCTAGAGAACGATGAGAAGTTACCGAAAATTCCTATCCTTTCAATCCTTATCAATCAATCGTGCTGAGACCCCTGGCGTACCTCAAGGATCATATCTAGCCCCACATCTTATTCTTTTTAACTTGTTTATAAACGACATTATTACCTTTCTCGAAAGATACAAAATGAAAGTAAGATCGATCGTGCCATTGGTACTTGTAGGTCCTTTTGTAAACCTTAGAGTATTAAATACAAAAAGATAGTTTTGAGATATCACAGCGTTTGAAATTATAATTATTTTTTTATTACATCCATTTCCAATTTTAATTCATTGTTTTAGAATTATTGTTTTGTTTATCACGTGGATTTTAGTTGTGTCATTCAAAAACATAAAATAAATGTTTTTGCATTCATTACTATTTTTCGTTAGTTCAATGCGTTCATTAAATAAGTTAGTAATGTTGATCAACGAACGATATTAATTCAAATAAATGCATATATTGACAGCTAACCGAAACTTATCTGATACTATGGAATCCAGCCTAAAATTTGTCAATCTTCGGTTGGAATTTCTCTTACCAATTGTTGACCGTGATCGCAAATATTGCTAACTGACCACAGATGACGAATTTCGAAACGACGATCACGCTAAGTACCCAGAGGACAAGTACAAAAATCGACACTGTAAATAAATTTCTTTGATATTATATATATATTATATATACCAACTTATTTTTGGAGTCAATTTAAGCCTTGAAATTAGTCAATAATGCGTACATAATCATAATTTATAATAATTATGATTACGGGGGACCATCTGTCGGGGGATCAACTGTCGGGTCACCGTATTGTACAACATCCAACATAACGCCAAACTGCTAAGAGCCCTTATTATCTTAGTTAATGTTTTTTAGTTGTGTAGTTGTACCAACCTTCAGATATGATTTGAGATTTTCACGGCCAACGTGTGATTTATTTTTTGGGTATTATGCCATGTTGCGCTACCTTCCAATTTAGCCAACGTTTCGGACACTATAACGCTGTCCGATATCACGACATTGCTTTCACGTTTTGTTCTCTCCGTTCCATGCAGCCCTTTCAATCAAATCAGTCTGTCTAAAAATACCATAGTTACGTGAAATTTACAAGGATCAGTCAAAAAGTAATGCCTCCTTTTTTTCTAATTAAATAACGTTAGTTAAATGAACATTTTAAATTTGGTGCTAATCCTTAAATCTTTTTCTACGATCCACTGCAATAGTAACTTTTTTGCGTCAACAGGTGGCAGCACTGCAGTCGCTTGCAAAATGGCCGACATCAATGTTCGTAATAGACAGCGTTCTGTTATTGATTTTTGACTGTAGAAGGTGAAACGCCCATTCACATTCATGAAAGACTGAAAAATGTGTACCATGATGCAGCAGTGGATGTCAGCACTGCTAGATGATGGGTTTTTCGCTGTAACGAAGCTGAAAGACAAACACGGCTGGCTGAAAAAAAGCGGAACGGCGCAGGCCGTTGATTGCAATGACTGCACGCGAGTTGATGACATCATTCGTGGTGACCCCAGATAACTACAGATGTTGCATTCTCTCCCTCAGTTAAGTCGGTGTGATGACGATTATTCGACAACTGATCATGCAACAAAAGTTTGTGCAAGGTGGATACCAAGAAAGTTAACCGGCCGAAATAAAGAAAAAGAAAAACAATACCAACACTTGCAAAGCTTGATTTCTGGAAAAACTTGTTACTGGTTGGGTTTATTGTTTTTAACCTGACATCACACAAACTCACCAAGGACAAAAAAAATCAAAACTGTGTGATCGGTGGAGAAAGTTATGGCGATGGTGTTCTGGATGTGATCATGCTTTTTACAACACTGTGATACATGCCCTTGTTAAAAGATGGACCAAAGCTGTGGAAACGGATAAATATTATATTGAAAAATAAAAATTAATCGTCAATAGTGTGGTTTTCAACTCATATAATTAATTTTTTTATTTCTTGACAATTAAAGGAGAAAAAAATAGAAGCATTACTTTTTGACTGACCTTAGTTGATTTTTTTTATGTTGCACTTCTTAAGAGCGCTCCTGCCTGTCCACTGTACAGCATTAAGACAGAATTACCATATCACCATTCAGTTGTGCAGCGTTGTGAGGCGCGTTGAGGCAGGAGTTCTAGGAAGTTATTTATTAATGCCGCTCTTAAAAAGGCCAGGATATAAGATCATTTCAGAAGAAGTAAAACCAAATGTCGATTGGCTTAGTAAGTACGTTAGTTAGATATGTAGCATTTTGCTTGGTGTTTTTTACACGCCAAATGCGTTTCCATTGTTTTCCACGTACGAACGGGTCGTTTTTACGAAACACCATTGTGTTACTTATCAACGACCTACTTTCCGTCCCTCCTTCAAACTTGGCATCTACATAATCATTTTTGTTAATTTCTTCTTTTCCTCAAAAAGATTCTCCACTCAGCATTCCCGCAGATGACATAGGATCTGAGTAAAATGATTGGCCCTAGAGGTCTCGTGTGTGAAGTAAATATTAAATACATATATTTTTAATTTAAAAAGTCGAAAGATATAAATGAAACAAAAGCTGTCATTAAAATTTTATTTTTTTCAACTCATATTAAATTTAAAAACAGTTACAAATTAAAAATGGTGATACGTCTCATATTTTTTTCTGCACAGATCATTAAATTCGATTTTTGAAAACATTATAAATTGAATTGCATCCTAATCGATTCTTAAAATAATTATTTAGGGATACCAGCAACAATTCCGCTCTCGATGCCGCAATGATCCCTTCCCCTGAGGATTTTGAAGAAGCCGTTGTCTCCCCAGTCGCTGTTCCAGGAGTTGGTGCAAAGCCAGTATTTGGTTCCGTTGTCAACTCCCCAGCCGATAATTTTGATTGCGTGGCCACCTGAATACAAAAAAAATAAAACAAATCAGCAAGAGGACACCTTACTCTTAAATAAAGTCGGAATCTTAACGATGTAAGTGAAGAAGGCATGTACACAAATATAAGCTTCCGATAACGGCGTATTGGACGGACTCGTAGAATTACCCCAACAGATAGTCTAAGATAAAATTTTAGTAACAATTAGTAATAAAATTAATTAGCTCTAGAAAATAATTCCTCTTAGAGCCTGTTAGGTAATTGTGTGAAGGAGTTTTAAGGGAAAGGAAGAAGAGGAAATTCTAAGAAGGAAAAGGGGATGAAGGGTGGGTAGGAATCTAGGGGTCAGTGTGTTCAGGAGTGATTTTTTTTTTTTACGTGAATACCGCTCAAAAGTCCCAACTGCTCCCGTCTGGAGCCAGTGAGACTATGGCATCCCCAATCGGGGTATGTTGTGAGGCTGAAGGTAGAGGGGAGGGGAAGGAGATGAGGAAGAGGAAGGTGGGAAGTACCTGGCTATTCAGATCTGGTCACCAAACACGGCTAAAGCCATTTCAAGCAACGTTTCAATTCTGAATGGTGGTCTTACACCAGGGCGATACTGAGAGTATCTTCCACTCTGGAACGTGCCGCAAATATACTATATATTATTTTAAATTAATAAATTGTGAAATAACACGAATAAAATTTATTTGCCACGCCGGGATTCGATCCCGCGACCTTCGGAATGCTAGTCAAGCGCCTTACCGCTGGACTACGCCGGCCGATCTCCTTCAACCAGTCTCTCCCGATCTGGCCTGTCACGCAGTAGGTGGAAAGATGCATCCTCTGCCAATACCTTAACACCCCCATGAATCCGGGCACTCCTGCTAAGTCATCAAACGTAGCGCACCACTTGGGGTGACCTATGGTAGGGGTGTTAGTTATCCAATAAATAAAACAATGTTCAAATGGAAATATTGATGAAAAGTGTACGTTTTTTTTACATTGGCTTCAACAAATCACTTAAAGCCCAGAAAGTTAAAAAAAAAAAAAATTCTTAAAATTAACTCGTATAAGTTTAATTTTAAAAAGTAATGGACCACTAGCATTAGACAACACTTTTCCAAAATAAATAAATAACGACTTAATACTTCCGTGTAGTAGTTAGAAAAATATTATATTATAATTTTTTATGCTCGGCTGCGAAATTTAATTGCCGGTCTCTATGTTTCCATCCTCCTACAACACGGGTCTCTTCAAGACCCAGAATCACTCCTTCCTTTCCACAAAAAGATCCTCCACACGGCACCCCTAAATATAACATACGTCGGTACATTTTCTCTTGCTTGAATTTTTCATTCGACCAACTCCAGTTTTGAAAAACACATTTAAATTCAAAGAAAATTCGAGTTCATACAGACAGACATATAACAAAAATAACTTTTTTATGCTTAACTTTATGAATAAAACCCTTCGACCAAGAATATACTAGGTCAATGATAAAACCTCAAATTGTAATATTTAATTAAATGAAGACAATATTAGCGAAACTCAATCGAAAATCTGGAAACAAAAAAAATCAGAAAAAGATATGGCATCTCTGGGATGTTAAGAGTGGTTTTCCCTATTATTGTCTTCATTTGAGAAAGAAAAATTTTACGACCTTACAACTGACGTTCTCTCTTCCTTATCTAAGCGTTCCTCGAAAAAATAAAAAAAATCTTATTTACACCCTTTGATTAATATTCCGCAATCCAATTAACGTTATAAATGCGTTAATGTTACTTAGTGGCGTAACTATACCGTCTAAGGCCCGTGGCAAATTCATTGGATTGGGCCCCGCCAGCAAACATCGTCACGTTGTAATTGAATTTTAATAAATTACTTTAGAAGTTACCAAACAGCATTACTAACATTGGGTGCATTTTTGTTCAATATCTAATAAATTTTATTTTCCAAAGATCAGTGTGTGTTAATGTCAAACTTTTATAATTAAATCTACTTTGCCTCTAATTGCAGGTTCGATAAAACAAAAACTACGAAAATTCAAAGAAACAAATGACCAATTGTCATAACAATCAAACGAAGAATGCGTAGTAGAGCCCTCCACACTAAAAAAATAGAAGTTTAGGATTCCCCTAACACCATGCGTCGCTAATCCGCCAGCGCCACGAAAAAAGTACTTTCTTGCTCAACAAAATGCGGGAATACCTCGAGCGTCACTAGCTCTCCCATGCCACCAAAGTAAAAATTAAGCAACCAAAGGATTCGTTCTAAAATTAATCGACATCCTTTTCTTATGAATGCGTTTAAATCTAAATAATTTATTTGAATTTGTACGTGGTCTTTAGTTGTGTCTAACTTTAATTGAATATGTAGGTATTTATATAAAATTTATAATTTTTACTAAATTTTGTTAAAAATGTTAGATTAGTTGTGAACCCGTGGCATTTTGCCAGCCCTGCCACCCTATAGTTACGTTACTGATATTACTGCATTTATTAGCTATTCCTATAAATTCATAATAAAGCAACCGTTAAACGACTGCTGCCTTTGATCAAGTCAACATTAAATAATTGCTGTTGGCTTACTAATCATGCAAATATTATTTGGCCATAATGTTCATAATCAAGCTGTTATAAAAGTAATCATGTGCATGAAAATATTTGAATAAACAAATGAGCTACGAATGGCAAATATGCGTCACTCAAATATTTATGTTTCTTGTTTGTTTATCATCAAATAAACATGTTGGAAATATTACCAATATGTTTATTGAAGTGAAGTATTTATTAATTTACTAAAAACTTACTGCTTTGTGTTTAATTTGCTGTATTTACAATACTTCCTACTTTTTATAAATATATGATTATTTTATTTTAACAATTTTGTAAATGTGGAGTTCCGAAGAGATGCTCTGTTTTCGAAAACATTGTACAATGTACATGAATAATTGGCTGGTTGTGTATTTTCTCTAGTTCGTTGGTTGAAATGGAGCAATATTCTGTTTGTCTTTTTCACAATGGCCGTAAAAAAGTTCAATTCATGGATCAAATAGTGCAGTTTTGGATTAATACAAATTTGGTTAGGTTAGGTTAGGTTAAATTTTGAAGACTTTTTGAGAGCCTCATAGAGCCTCTCAAAAAATTAGAGTCTGTAATTCACACGCGGTAGAATTGAAACTAGAAAGTCGCTAAATGTCGCTTTCTTTTCTTTTGCCTGTTAATTTTAAAGTAGTTTGAAGATTGGGTATTTATTTACAAAAATAAAAATCACAATTTTTTTTAAATTTCATAGGATTTGAACTCCGTTCGCTCGATGTCTGTCTCTCTGGCCGCTTGTATTTGTCCAGTGTCTTAGCCGTTACGCTACGGAAGGGTCGAAGTGCGAATTTAACGCATTATATTAGAACCGACGATCAGACATATAATAAATTTTAATGACGTATTTCCGTTTCATCCGAAATTCAAATTATTAACGACACTAAAATGTTTCACTTCAAAAGTTAATCGACTTCAATTAATCGACTGCGCAAGGCAATAGAAGCAAAGAAATTGATAAATATATCGGAGTGACCAAAGATAATCCGTGTCCGCAGCTTTCGAGACCACGAGAAATCGAGGAGCCGTTTACACCATGGTAATTAAAATGGAGATCACGATCCTTCGTAATGAGGCAACAACTGAAGAAGAAGACCTACCTACATAATATATGTCGTCAGTACTACAACCCATGAATAGTCTTGGTCGCTTCCCGGAAACATCTCCACCCTACGCTCAGAGTTGTAGAATGGCCTGCATACCTAATAATCTTTCGATCACCAGGTTTTGATGGTTGGCTTTCTTCCATTCGTGTTACGCTCCTTATCGCCATTTAGTTAAAAATATTTTTTTTCCTGGCTTACCGAGTTCAGCTCCAGTGACGTGTTTGTAGACTCCGGACTTGTAGCTCAGTAGGTCCTCGTAGACGGTGAAAGCGCCCTCTACGGGCCCGTTGGTCATGATTTCGTTCCTGATCTCATGCTCCCGTTCGCTGACAGAGTAGGACTTCTGACCGAAGTGTTTGTCCGCCGAGTAGTCCACTGTGTAACTGGCCTCGCACTTATTGCTGCAGGTCGGTGTTTCTCCATCTACAAACAAAAGTCAATATTCCTTTATTGAAAATTTTTACGAAATTCCTCAACTGCGTAATATTCCTTTCCACCATATCTCAGTATTTAAAGTAAGTTTGTAATTTAAAACAACAATCGAAATTTGGAATTGAATTGTAAATATCTTATTATTAAAAGAATTTAATTTTCATCCTAGACTAGTAAAAAATGTCAATAGATGTCACATTTAAAAATAAAAAAAAGTTGTGTTTATCCAAGACACTGTCTAGATTGCAGTTTAATTCGGGTCGTCCATTAATCACCTGATGTTTTTTAGCAACTTTTTAACCCCCTCCCCCTCCCCTCAATGATTTGTGGTGAGGTTTTAGATTACCCCCCCCCCCCCCCTCCACACCGAAAATCATGTGTTTTTTTTTTAATACAAAGCATATTGAAATTTTAAGAATATTATCTTAAAATACAGGTGTAATCACACTAGGTTTCTTTCCCTTTTTATACTCTGCAAATAAGTCTTTATACAGATCTCCTAATTTAGACATTGTTTCGTTGTTTTAAGGCAAAACATACGCGGCAACGATTTACGCGTGTATTCGGCGTCAAAATCATAGACTTACTGGCGACTGGTGAGCCGAGCGGTTTTCGCAACGCGCGGGGAAATCGTTGCCTGGCAACGGTGAATCAAGGCCATGCGCCGCTGTTTGGTTTATAAATCGTGCGTTCAACAAAAAATAAATACTCGCGATATCTCATTATATCACCCCCGCCCCCATCCTTGTGATATTTAATTATTTTTATTCCGAACCCCCCCCCCCCTTTCGAGCCTCACGTGATTCATGGACGACCCCTTAACTTATAATTCAAACACATAATCATTTACAATGTGACCTTAGAACGGGGTACCGTAAAGACATATTCTTTCCTAAAATATTGTAAAAAAATAAAATAAAATAATTCTTAGTCCAATGTATGATATAATTAAAAATGGTGGTAAATTGATAAGGTCGAATTAGCACAGTAGTCAAAACAATGCCGGAACAAGGCAGAGATCACAGGTTCAATTCCCTTGCGAAAGAATCTTTCCTGTTTCACATTTTTCGTGTTGTGATCAAAATTGTCTTCAATGACTAAATATTGTAATTATTTAGCTATCGCAGCTTCGTGTATTTATTTAGTGCACTTACCCTCTCCATCGCACTTCGGTCTGGTACCGTTGACGTGGTGTTCACATGGAGGGATCTCATAGGGCTGGCATCCCTGATTTGATCCGTAGCTACCTCCAGACACTAACCCCGTGTCCACCCAGTATTGCCATGCGCTTCCTAAGAAAAATGCAAATAAAATAATCACACAGGTCTTTTATATTTGCGGCACGTTCCAGAGTGGAAGATACTAATAGTATCGCCCTGGTGTAAGACCACCATTCAGAATTGAAACGTTGCTTGAAATGGCTTTAGCCGTGTTTAGTGACCAGATCTGAATAGCCAGGTTCTTCCCCACCTACCTCTTCCCTATCTCCTTCCCCCCCCCCCACTACCTTCAGCCTCACAACATACCCCAATCGGGGATGCCATAGTCTCACTGGCTCCAGACGGGAGCAGTTGGGACTCTTGTGCGGTATTTCATGTAAAAAAAAAAAAAAAAAACTAGGCATCGATTTACCAAAGCTTTTCTTTTTTTTCTTCCTAGGTGGAGTTAACAATCGTTCGCTGAGTCTTCTCCTATGTGAGATCCTCAGATTGAACTTGAGACACCAAGCAGTGTAGTTTATACTGATTTTGCCAAGACTAAAAGATAGTTAAGTAGAACACGTCTTTTTAACCAACCAATTATTAAAACTAGGCATCGATGCACCGAATCTTATATTTTGCTCTTTTTAAGTGCTGTTAACACCTCAGACTTGTTCCATTGTCGGAACAACTCACATGGGTCTCTTAGAAATCGTTGCAACTCCCTTACTATCACAGCGATAAATATGATTTAAACGGTGTGAGAAAGAAATACGAATACCAAACAAATGCAAACTCACAGCAGTTTCATTGGACCTCGTACTTTCAATCTTTTACCGAAAAATATTCAAGTGACAACTAAACTTCTGCAATACATAAAAGAGTTGAAGTCGTGGCTTGACAATGTAAATATTGAAACATTGTTTGCTTAATTTGTATCACTTTTTTTCACAAACAGTACACTTATTATTACATTATGCACTTATTGTTACACTATACCATTATTGTTATATTATGCACTTATTTGTTACATTATACCATTATTGTTACACTACTTCACTTAATGTACAATTAGTATTACATTTAATATTACACTAACAGAGAAAACAGCACGCTTTATTAGAAGGAACAGCTTCATGAACCCAATGCAATCCAACCGCGATTTGTAAAAAAATTGTAAAACTTTGGTATTTTTTGGTTATTTATTTTTACATGACACGACAAAAGGCGAGTCGATGATAACATTTATAATACATTAGAGCAACAAAATATATGGGTGTTTTTTATTATTAATTTTAGTTAGAAAAAAAGTTGGGTGAGCAATATTTAAAAAAAAATTGTTTGCATTCAAAAATTTTATATTTAAAAAAATATACGTCTATTTAGAATTATAAAATTTGAGAGCATATTTCATCAACTTTCTAAAAACAGTTTTAGTTCTCGGATGCATTCATAAATATTCCATTTATTTGGATTTTATTGCAAAGCGGAAATAAATTGACTTTCTGAAAAAAATTTGCACTAGGCCTGAGAGTTTAAACAAACGTTGGAAATCTTGTTTGATTCGGTTTTAAAATGCAAACGTTATGGATGAGTTGATTCCGTAAAAAAATACTTTAAGGTGTTTTCGATGAAAATTAATGCATAATTCGACAAAAAAAGAAATATTCTTCCCTGAATTTCGCGTGGTAAGTCACCAACGAACCCTAGTTATTAATAAATCACTCCCTTTCTGTGTGCAGCAAGAGACGTGCATCTATACGCCTTCTTTGGATGCGCTCTGTGGTATATTTACCTGGGAAGCCACCGTTGCATCCGCTTCCGCAACTGTCGCAACAGGCCAGCAGGTTATCAGAGGAGATCCTCACGTGATCCTGGCCCTTGGAGTGTATGCAGATTCGGTCGGAGATGGCCTCCACAGCTCCAAAGGCCCAACACGACCCACAAGATCCCTGAAATCAAGCGACATGAACATTATCAGTACTTGTCGATATAAAGACTCGAAATAAAATCGAATACCGTCAAATTTCAAATAAAAGAAAAACTTTCATTAACAATACATTGTTTTCGTACTCTACTTTCAAACACCATGGCTTTAGACTTACTTACATCTTCAACTTGTTTTGCATACAAACTTTTTCCTTGCTAGACACGAGAAACTGCAGGAGGTCTAGCACGGGTGATCGATAAAACCCTATGTCAATACGATATGGACTAAATCCGTCATCTATGATAAGTTACCAATATTTGCGAGCACGGTCATCAATTGGTAAAAGACATTCCGACCAGGATTGATAAATTTACCTATAACGTGATAGGCCGAATCAGGAGAGACTGGTTGAGGGAGACCTAACCTAGATTGAACCAGTTGGACTCTCTCGACCCATCAGCTTATACCGCAATGGGAAGGATGGATTCATACATCCATCACGCCTGGACACATTGACCCCTAGATTCCTACCCACCCCTCAAACCTATTTTCTTCCCAGAACTTCCTCTCCTTCAATTCCTTTAAAAACCCTTCCACACAGCATCCCTTAAGATGAAATAGGCCCGGAAGGAAATTATTTTCCTTCTGGGCAGAGCTAATGTAAAAAACATACATTATAAATCATCTAAGACGCGATCAATTTATTCCGTTCGATCTTGGAGAAACGAGTGGTTTAAATATGATGACTACACGGACCTCATTAAATAATTAACTCACATTTAGCCTCAACAATTATAATCATGCGAGGTTCCAATGTTTAGCAAAGTTAGTATTTCAATTCGAAAGGGGTTATTTATTATTATTATTTTTTTATGCAGCGGTTTGACTTTTAGGAATATAACCCCATAAATAGATCCGCCAGTGTTGCCAGCGTGTATCAATTTCTTATATATTCCCTAACGACATCGGTTTGGCTATCAATAGTGCAGCCGTGCTCTGAAAATAGCTAAAATCATTTGTAGTTAAGCCTATCGATCCGATATTTTAAAGTTTCTCTGAGCTAAACCTCCGGATCTTCCATGCTTTTGGAAATAAGCATCGCATCAAAAGTAAACAATCGGCAACATACTAGGGCAGGCTGAAAAGTAATGCACACATGCTTGTACAGCGCGAACAAATTTAGAAGCGCGCAAGGTGGAATATGGAAGTAACATTCCTCTTCTATACGTACACGCAAGTTGGAGGTCGTTGAATTCATCCAGTGTAATTTGAGATGCGGAAGTATGGAGACGTGTTTTAGTGTTATGTACTTTCAAATTGTCAATTTTTGCAAGCGAGCCCACAATTTTCAATTCTTGCGCACTTATCCATTTGAATTGAATAACCACGGTGACAATACACAGCTCTGCGTAACAACTAAACTAAAACTAAATTGAATGTTGAATCACTGTCAAATTAAAAACAAGCAAAATAAATTTTGAAAAAATTTGTTACCTGATCTCTGACTTCCTGGATGGTGGGGCAATCAGGCCATTCGACACGGCTGTCGAAATTTTCCGGAAGAGAAGATGCTAGCAATTGTCTGTGCACAGGCAATTTAGGTCCACCCTTCTTGACACCCATCAACCTGGAAATTCAAGATTGTTCAATCAATACTTTTCATTATTTCAAAGAAGAAGATATTTAGAATATGTAAATGTGTTGAAATTTCGTGCGAACGAAGGTTGTAACTTGTAACTGCTAGTGAATTAGCGGTCCACAATAAAAGTGATCCAAAATCAGTTGGTCTTTGAATAAACTTACATAATTACTTAATACTTATGTCGGTTGTCTGTCAGTAAGTTCAGGTTCAATGAACTCGAAATTTTAGTATCGTTTTTTCAATATTGGAACTGTTTGTTGAAAAAATTCAGACGAGCGATAAGGTACATGTTAATTAAACATTTATTAAAAACTTTAAAAAAATATATTTTGTGCAGCATAATTCAATTCTCATTTTCGCGAGCATGTAGTCCCTTAAATGAACTATTTGTCAGTTGGAATTAATTTGTCGAGAATACATACTATCCCGTGATTTTTCACGGATCTATGCTAGTTTTTTTTACATTAACTCCACACAGGAGGCTCTGAGGAAAAATTTTTTCATTATGTCATCTGGGATGCTGTGTGGAGGGTCTTTTTGAGGAGAGGAAAGAATGAACATTGGACTTGAAGAGACTCATGTTGTAGGAGGGAGGAAACACAGAGGCCAGCAAATCGTACCATAGACGAGCTGTTACTCAAGCTGTCGAAAAAACGACCCGTTCTCATGTGTCACATGTCAACCGTGTACATATGTTGGGCGCGCGTTTGGCGTGTCTCCCGACTATGCACCGGTGCCGAAGGGATCAATGACGCTAGTCTCTCAGAGCTTCTTCCATTGAAATACCGGTAGAACAGGGATAGCATTCCCACCCGACGCCTGTGCTCTAAAGATTGCAATTCGTTCGTTAAGGTGGGAGAGTCTATTAAACGGACCGCCCGTTTCTGCACAGCGTCGAGGGTATTTCTCAAGTATCTTGGAGCTCCAGACCAGAGGTGGCTGCCAAATTCAACCGTGGGGCGCACTCGCGATTTCTACAGGGTTTGCAGTTGTGTACTATTATAGTTTGTTTATAATTTGGAATATTACCGCCTTCACGCTATTTTAAACTCTACGCCCTGGTGCAACATGCTATATATTAGTCTGTGACCTTTGTGAGTGAAAAATGCCCTCTTTTGAATTACACTTTTACATAAGCTTCGCACAGGAGGCCTTGAAGAAAATAATTTCCCTTAGAGTCAATGTCATCTTTGGGGATGCTTTGTGGATGTTTTTTTAAGGAAAGGATGGAGGGGAATATCTGGGAAGAAAAAATGTATGAGGAGTGGGTAGGAATCGGTGAAAGCTGACGGACGTATGATCCATCCCTCCCATTGCGATGCAAGGTGATGGATCGAAACAGTCTTGCTGGAGAGGTAAAATTGTCTCCGGTAGGTGAGCAGATTCCAAGACCTTCATAATCCTCACCCCATGAATCCGGGCATTCCTGCTAAGTCACCAAGCGTTGCAAACCACTTGGGATGACCTATGGCAGAGCTGTTTGTTCTCTTATAAATGGTTCCCGGAGCGGCGACCAACCGGACGTGATATTACAAATATAAAAAAATGATGAAATATTTTTAAAATACATACTTTTTGATGTATTTGAAATCAATGTCAGGGTGAAAGTTCCTCCCGGCCGTCCACGTTCCAGCGTGGGCATTAATGTGGTCAATCATTTCCTGGGACAAGGGGTTATACTTGATGGTACTTCTCGCGGCCAGCAGCTCGGGCAGGACAAACAGAAGCAAGACAAACCCCTTGCTTAGTGAAGACACCATCTTGATGCTGAAAAAAAAATCACACAACGTTAGGTAAGGTTGACACAATTTTTGTAGAAAAGGTTGAAGTGAAATAGCCCTTGATTTGTATCTCAATAAAGGGGTTACGAAATTGCACGGCCAGAATTACACACGTTAATTAAATTCTGCGAGTAGAATACATCTTTGCCTTTGAATTAAGCCGACGCTACCCGAATTTCTACCAATTTCTTACATATCTCCCTTAAACATTTGAAGCTTTTAAGCTCTTAAAAAAATATATGTTACTTTTGAAGATAATATCTAGATACGTTCCACGCCGAAACGCAAATTATATGAAATTCCCTCGATAGAAAAAAATTGCAAAGTTTGCTCCGAAAATTATTTAAAACAAGTCTATTTCTATTATTTTACAAGTTATATTTTTGAAAAAATTTACAATGTTTCTTAAAATGATTCTTAAGATACCTTCCACGATATTTTTGCTCTATTTTAAACAAGTTGTGTTTTATTAAGCATTTTCACAATTTTCGCTTCAATTTTATCATTGAAAATATTAGTGCGCTCTGTCCAACATTCGTAATTACATATCTCTCCATCTTCTTCTTTTTGAGCCGGGAAGCGTCGCCTTAATCGAGCATTTTATTCATCGTGGACTTGTAGAAAAGTCAAAAGATGCCACACATTAAAATAAAAGTGGATATGTTTTTCCAAGACACTGTCTAGGTTCTATTTAGTTCGGGAAGAATCTTGCAATCATAAATAAAGATAGTAGCCAAAAAAAATATGCTTTAAAAAAATTAACATGATGTGTTGGTAGTTCTTAGTTGGAATATTATACAATTATATATGAACGAAAAGTATAGGGTTGAATTAGCTCAGTGGTTAGAGCAGAGCCCTGGAAGGCTAAGGCTCTGGGTTCAATTCCTAGATGCGACCGAATCTTTTTCTGATTTTTGTTTCAAATTATCTTTTGAGATTCGCTAATATTGTATTTAATTTATTTATGTATTTAGTGTTGTTATACGCCCATGGGGGCTTTTACATAGATTATAAAACAATATTTAAGTTATCGAGGATTACACATACATAGAATTTATACCAAAAGTTATTAAAGTGAAAAATTTTAAGAATATATACAAGTAGTTTTTGAAGAATATAGCGAAAAACCGTGAAATATTTTAAACAATTTGATATTTGACAATAACATAGAAAAAATATCATAAAAAAACATTACCATTACAATATTACAATAACACATCAAATCATTAAATGTATTATACCCACGTTACAATAATTTGTAAGATTCCACAAAGAGTTGGATTAAATTGCATTTTAGATTATAAAGGGAATCAGCAAATATATCTACACTCCCACCAAACTTGTTGCCTAAATCATGCATCCTATTGGTAAGTGAGTGTGATTGATAGTTGGTTGTGTATGTGTGTTGTAAAAGAATGTTATATTTTGTCTAGTATTCCTTGTCGGTACATGGAGTTTAATAGTAGCAACGATGGCAGGGCTGTCAATTAGTTCATGACTCTGTATAATAAAAGTAGGTCTGAAATGATTTTTCTGTCAGATAGTGTAATAGTCAAACTTAAATAATTGATGTTTTTTATTGGAATTTTGACCTTGAAATGAAAACATACCTGTTTATTTTCTGTTTCACGTTTACATTTTTGTTTCTTTATTCACTGCATTATTTGTCACAGTTGTTGAGAATGTTTTGATCTTCATGCTAGCGACCACGAAGACAAGCCGTGTTGCGGTGGTCGATTTTATATATAGTGCATAAAAATGATTTTAAAAGAATATATCAAGTATTACACATAAAAAATTAACAGTTTTAGATATTATGTACTCGTCAATAAGTTATCCCTAATAAAAAATGACAATTTTATTGATTCACATTGGTATACCTACGATATATTGGTGTTAGATTAAGCGAGAATTTCAACCTTGTTGCCTATACGTGAGGTTTGTTATTGTCAGCGGCCCGTTTTCGAATGTTAGTTACACTTAGAATTCCATCCGTGTGTAATTCTGACAGTGGCAAATTAATACGTGAAATGCACGCACGGTGTAATTTCGTCATGTTACCGAGTATAAAGTTCTACAGTGGTAAATACTTCCACAGTGTTAGAAAAAAACACGATCAGCAAACAACCGACAACATGCTTTTAGATTCCTCAATTTGCACCCGAGCCCACACGTTTCAATTCTGGCATGCAAATATCCATGTACAAAAAATTGAACATGACATCACAATGTAACGGTGTTATTATCGCACCTGCACCGTGTCATCAGCATACAACAGGCAACATATTTTCGGATTGACCATTTTCGTACCCAAGCCTTCATCTTTTAATTATCGTATACTATTTATTACCCACGTACGGAATAAACCATCACGGTAACATTACAAAGTCCTGCTTAAACGTTTTGTGGTGCTAAACCACTTCGTAAAGTCACCATTAACTAAACACGTCGTCGCCTTAGTTCTTTATTGTCCAAACGACCATTAGAAAATTTTACAGGATGAGAAGGTTTTTCATTATTTCGATGAAACATTACGATAGGTATGACGGCCGGTTTACTCCAGCGATAAGGCTCTTGACTCGCAATCCGAAGGTCGCGGGATCGAATCCCAGCGTGGCATATAAATTTTATTTGATTAATTTGTGTTATTTCACAATTAATTCATTAAAAATAATATACAGTATATTTGCGGCACGTTCTAGAGTGGAAGATACTCTCAGTATTACCCTGGTGTAAGACCACCGTTCAGAATTGTAACTTTGCTTGAAATGGCTTTAGCCGTGTTTGGTGACCAGATGTGAATAGCCAGGTACTTCCCACCTTCCTCTTCCTCATCTCCTTCCCCTCCCCACTACCTTCAGCCTCACAATATACCCCAATTGGGGATGCCATAGCCTCACCGGCTCCAGACGGGAGCAATTGGGACATAAAAAATTAGTTTAAATAATTCTCAGTTAAAGTGATTAACTATCATTTTTTAATTTTAAAATGGAGTTTCAACAAAAACCACAATGGTCGTTTGGACAATTCAGAACTAAGACGAAGGTGGCGACATGCTAATGCGATTGCCTGAGATTCGTTTTCAATCTATACCTCCAAACGTAGATAATAATTTCATATCTTCTATAGTTTTTTTTCCTTGTTTTGTTTGGGAAATATTCTGTTTATTTCCATACAAACTTTAGCGAATATAACGCTTTGTCTTTATTTAAAAGAATTAAAACACTTTGTATTTAAACCACGAATTTATTATTTTGTATATCTACCGGTTTCGCTTCGACCAAGCTTCATCAGGATATAATATAATAATAACTTTGTCTTTACTTGCGTGTTTATCAACTTTGCTTATTTATTGTTATTGTATATTTAAAAAGGCAATTATTACATGATTATCATTTTGTTTACCGGAATATTAACGAAATGTAAATAATATATATTATATGCGGTCAAAGATCACTAACTTAAGGTCAATATAATGATATGCGTCACAGAGATAAAACAGTAATTCTGTTGTGCTGCTACTGACTAACGGAAATTATCAAAAATAAAATAATAACAAATATTTATTCCAAGTAGTATGAGCTCACTTTTGTTCAATTTGGGAGGCGGGTATGGGTACCGCTGCCCTGGGAACCATTTATTGGACAACCAACACCCCTGCCATGGGTCACCCAGAGTAGTTCGCTACTTTGATGTCTTAGCAGGAATAATTTTTTGTCTCTAAATTGTAAATTAAATAGATATATATAGATAAAGATTATCCTTTTTGACAAGCCCCGAAATTTCCAAATAGAGTTTACAATATGCCAACGTTTTAATATTAATAAAAATATTGGATTATTTTGTAGTCCCGGTTCATGGAGTGAGATTTGTCAAGGTCTCGGTGGCGATTGCGTTTGTCCACCTACACCGTGACGGGCCGGATCGGGAGAGACAGGTTGAGGAAGACCTAACCTAGACTCTCTTGACCCATTGCCTTGCACTGCAGTGGGAGGGATGGATTCATACATTGCTCCTCGATACGTTGACCCTTTACTTTTACATAACTTCCTCTCCTTACTTTTCCTAAAAGACTCTCCACACAGCATCATCAAAGTTGACACAGGCTCTGAGGGGAATTATTTTTCTCAGGACCTCCTGTGTGGAGCTAATAAAAAAAAAAAGGGAAATACAAAACAAATCAAACATGTTTCGTCACTTTATCGTGACGTATTTTGGGCATAAAAAAAATCTAAATAGCTTCGTAAATATTTTAAATTTGTGAGTCTTGAAGACATATACGAGTATACTTGGGGACGGGAGAAAATTAGTGCCGAAATTGACAACAATTCTGTATTTAAATAAATTAATCTTAACGATAAAGCAGAAAAACTCTCAAAATAACTGTATAAAATTTACACACCTTTTTTTACTACTTTAATCCCGCAACGCCATTTCCGTCAAGAGCTATTATAAAACTTATAAATGTATTAATGTTGTCCGAAACGTTTGCTAAAGAAGGGGGGAGCATAACATGGCATATAAGTCAAAAATAAATCACGACAATACTTTTGCCATGAAAATCTCAAATCATACCTTGAATGTATTTTAATTGCCAAAAAATCAAAACAAGTTTAAAAAAATAAAAATTTGACACTCTGAATGAAATCTACAAAATGACTTTTTTTTCGCTTTTCGGTGATAAAGGAAGAGAAAAAATAAGAATCTTTATCACTAGCGAAACCGGTTAGCAAAACTAGTATATATATTATAAAACGATATCCAATTTGACGTATGAGTATAAATAAATACAACGGAATTATTTCAGCTTACCAATTTTTTGGTTTACTATCACAACAATAAATCTTCGTTTAATTTATAATGAACAGATGTACAGCAATTGGTAGCCGGAGATGAACTGACAACTTCCTCGGCAACCACTGACTGTCTGCCGTCAGCGACTAGTGGCAACTAGCGAGCAACTGAGCAACTATCATTGGAGAAGGAATGCCCTCAATTATTATATAGTTGATTATTGTTGCTGGTACAAGTGTGTAAATGGAGTGTCTTGACCACACGAATGATGCATCGTGCATAGGCTGTGATGTGAAATCAACTAGGGTGTCCTCTGTGGTCACTGGAGATATAAACCTTAATAGAAAAAAGTGGAGATTTATTCATTTCTTTACACCCCCATTCCATACATAGATATTTAATAAATTTATAAAGAACGCAAGTACGTAATCTTAATATATATATATTTATTTATTTTTTACATGAGCTCCACATAGGAGGCCCTGAGGAAAATAATTTCCCTCAGGGCCTATGTCATCTTTAGGGATGCTGTGTGGAGGGTTTTTTAAGGAAAGGAAGGGAAGAAGAGTTCTGGGAAGGAAAAAGGTTTAAGGGGTGGGTAGAAATCTGGGGTTCAGTGTGTCCTGGTCATCCGCCGATATAAAAATGTTTCTTTGTTTGTCCCACATGCGATCCCTAAGCCATTGAAACTTTGGTGATTTTTTTGAGCGGAAGCCCGCAGTGGTTTCTGTATATAGTGCTAGGAGCTCTGGAGTTATGATTTTTTTCATTAAACATTGAAATAGGCGGCGCGGGAGTTGTTTAAAAAAAATTTTTTTTTTTTTTTAGGCCAAATCAAAATTTATTTATTTATTGTTATTATTGTTGTTATACGCCCATATGGGCTTTTACTTTTTTTTTAAATTGTGAATTTCATGTAGTTTAATGGCAGGGAAGGAATGTGGGAGGGGAGGGAATCCGAGAGCGGTGGAGGGGAATGAAAGATGAGGGGAGGTTCACGGAAAGGCGGACAAGGGAGTTGGAAAGGTGCGTAAGGTGGAAAGTGAACGCAGAAAGGGGTGGGAAACGTGGGAGGGGTTGTTAACGGGACGGGTGGAAGTGAAAGAGGGAAGGGGGAAGGCAGGGAAGGTGGAGGGGAACGCAATTGGGTAGCGCGGTTGGGGAAGAGGATGCGAGAGGGGAACCGGGACGAATGGGAAAAACACGTAGGAGGAAACAATTTCTATATTAAAGTGGCTTTGGAACGCATGCTGGGAACTTGCTAGTAGATGACAATGAAATTATTGCATATCTTAATCCTTACCTCTGTCAAAAAAATAATAACCTGGGCATAAATATCGATCCTACATTAAACTTGAATATATAAACACAATCAATAATAAAGGAATGAAAATGCTTGGCTTCATTCTTTGAAATTCCAGAGACTTTAGGAATATTTCCACATTAAAACTTTTGTACACATCATTAGTTCGTTGTCAAGTCGAATATAACTCCTCGATCTCGTCCCCCATTTTAAAATACATTCACATTCAATCGAAAAAATTCAACATAAATTCCTAAAATACGTTAATTTTAAACTCGGTATTCCCATTAAAAGCATAAATTAAAATTACTTACTTAATTAAAAAATTTAATAAATATGAAAGGTGCTCTAAAATTAGATAAATATTGTAATTTGAAATGTAAATAATTAAAGAATCATGTTTTTATAAATATGTAAGTAATTGTAATACCTTCAACGTGCCAATAAGCATTTTATTTCCAATCTAGCATATTTCATGTCAATGTGTAAATGCCAGCGGTCTAAAGCGCGCTCTACACTCGCGGCGCGAACGGCCGCGAAGGCCGCGAAACACGAGTGTGGATCTTGTTCACGCCTTCGCAATCTTCGCATTCGCGCTTCGCGCCATTCCCCGATTTTTGTCGGTTTTTTGGCCCGCGACAAAGGGTTTGCTTTGCAAAAGACTGAAGCTTTGCGAGTGTGGATGGACACAGTTCACGCGCGGATCGCGGCGTATATTCACGGCGTGAATTCACGGCGCGACTTCGCGCGCGAGTGTAGAGCCAGCTTTACAAATAATAATGACACCTGACGGTGAGAGCTAATCAAAACCCGTTTGGAATTTTGGCGTTGAATATTCACAACTTCGGTTGGTTCAATACCAACTCAGAATCAAGTGAACTCAACACCTCTTCGAAAAGTTATTAAAAGTTATGACAAAAAATTATTGAAAAATAGCCTACTTATAACCTAACCCAATATAACCTATTTAACAAATTTTTTACTTTTTTTTTCATCACTTTTAATGACTTTTTAAAAGAGGTGTTGAGTTGATTTCATTCTGAGTTGTCCGGTCACTTAAAAATGTGTTATTACTGGTGATAGATTTTCAAATATCTACTACCTACTTATGTACACTAATATTAAAAAAATATTTTTTTTTTCAAATGCAGAGGATGATTGTAGTAAAGTGGTGTATTGCACTGAAACTGTAAACTGCACTTTATGAAAATATTATTTCAGAAGAAAAAATCTTTACAGCAGTTAAAAACCCACTCCGCAGGTTTTTGCTGCTAAGCCCTGCGCGCGGCTTTTGGTTCGGCTTCGCTCAATAGGCGATGACGTCACATGTAATATATAGCCGTTTGATACAACTGAGTATTACCGTCAATCTTTCCATATTCCGAGAGATACTGCTAGTTCACTAAATCGTAGTACTTATACTTGCCTGGGGCACGTCCACACCAACCCGCCGATGGAAGTGGCGATATCTTGTGACGAATTTTTTAATATAAAACCGAATTACATCGGTAGCTTTGTTTGAAATTCCACGTACTCAGATATTGTTTGTGGGGCGGAGCGTAAAGCGTGGCGTCAAGCATGCAATCGAAGTCGGGTCCTGAAATTGAATCACGCAGATGGAAGGCTTTTAATACTGTTTGATTCTGATAACCCGTTCTAAGGTTGAGCCGAAATTTGGTCCCTGAATTTATTATCATTTTATATTTATAAGTATTTGTGCAGTATTTACGAATTTCAAAACTCAAATCGACTTAAAAATACCTTTAGTAATAAGTTGTTATGGATAATCAAGTGAATTTATTAACAGTGTCGGTTTTTAGTACTTGTGCGCTGATATACAAGTTTATCCGTGATGTGATCCGTGATTTTAATGAAAATATGTTTTATACCTTTGTTATTCGGCGGTAGGTACATCTGCTCTGCATACCCCTTCAGAGATACTTACGTTTTATGTAAGTAAGTGTATCATATTTTCCCCACACCGACTGCACAAGTATGCTGGGGCATCAGTCGGGATCAACTACTAACTGTCATCAAACCTGTTGTAAGACCGCATTGTACGTGATTTTAGATTGTTTGTGTACATCAATATGATGAGGAGGCAAATTTTCAAGATGTCGCCGTCTTCTAGAGGTCGCGGGTTCAAATCACGGCATGCGCAAATATTTTTTGTTTTACGGGTTAATACGTGTTATTTCACATTAATTTAATTTGACTGATAGAAAAATTATCAGATCGTTCTGATACAAGATGTATGATGTTGACCTACGTGGTAGAGGGGTGAGGCTCTCGACTAGCAATCCGAAGGTCGCCGGTTCAATCCATAAAAATAAATTTTATTTTATGTATTTCACAATCGACGCACGTGAAGTGTATTTGCGGCACATTCCAGAGAGCAAGATACTCTCAGTATCGCCCTGGTGAAAGATTGTCATTCAGAATTGAAAAATTGCTTGAAATGGTTTCAGCCATGTTTGGTGACCACGTATGAATAGCCAGGTACTCCCCATCTTCCTCTTCCCCTACTTCCCTTCCTTAATACTTTCAGCCTCACAACATACCCCGATTGGAGAGATTATTGTCTCACTGGCTCCAACGGAAGCAGTTGGGACTCTAGTACGGTATTCTCGATAAAAACAAAAAGATTACCATTCGGAATTGTAAAGTAACTTGAAACTACTTAAGTCGTGTGTAATGACCAGATTTAAATATCCAGTTACTTTCTCTTCCTAACTCATTCCCCTCTCCTCCCCCTTTAGCTTCACAACGTACCCCAAATGGAAATGCCATATCCGATTAAACCCAGTCAGCCAGGACCCTTTTACTGTATTCACAAAAAAAAATTACGTTTCAATTGATAAGTCATCAATAAGCACAAAGGAGCACATATTAATTCCGCCACTAGGTTCAAATTCTTTTATAAATTCATCACAGTCTTTATGGAAACTTATCTGATTACATTGCTTACTAAGGCTGAATCATTGCATTTAAATTTAATCATTGTATAAAAAAAACATGTGATTTTGTTAGTCATTGAGACATTTACCGTAACAATGCCTTTGTTATTTTTTATTTGAGGATGAGCAATTTTATTTACGTAGTTGAGCCACTTATTGGGCGTGCAGTAGTATCTATTTAAAACACAATGACTGACGAATCAAACAAAAAAAAATATATTTAATTTAATATTTATATGTTTCTTACAATAAGTACATATTTTTATGTAAACTTTTTACGTATACTTATGTTATGCAGTGTTTTAAAGAGATATAAAAATAGCCTTTACTCACCATAAAGAAAAAAGGCTGTTCTTGTGTTTAGTGAGGAAATTCATGCTTTGGGAGGCGGGAATGGGTACCGCCGCCCCGGGAACCTTTATTGGATAACCAACACCTCTGCCATAGGTCACCCCAAGTGGTTCGCTACGTTTGGTCATTTAGCAGGGGTGCCCGGGTTCATGGGGTGAGGTTTGTCTAGGTCACACTGAAACCCAGATTCCTACCCACCCCTTAAACCCTTTTCCTTCCCAGAACTCTCCTCTCCTCCTTTTCCTTAAAAAAAACCCTCCACACAGCATACCCAAAGATGACATAGTTCATGTAAAAAAATAAAAAATGCTCAATTATATGAAATTACGTAAGTAAGTAAATAATAAAAGATTGCAAATAATAACAAAAAGATAAATATGAAAAACTCAAGATTTTTCAATAATAGATTTCAAGATTTAAGAGAAATAATAATAATAGATATAAACTCTTTTTTCAGGTTTCAGTTTCAGGGCCGGAATTCGTGATTATTTTCGATAATTTTTAGATTTAACGGGAGGTTGCTTAAATAAATTATACCTAGATAAAGATGTGTATTTTGGATGTTACCTGTTTTATTTTTACTTACGGGTCGTTTCTACGACTCGTTCTTGAATTCAACAGCCCGGCTGTGGAACGATTTGCCAGCTTCTGTGTTTCCTCCCTCCTACAACATGGGTCTCTTCAAGACCCGTGTTCACTCCTTCCTCTCCTCAACAGCACCCTCCACACAGCATCTTCAAAGATGACATAGGCCCTGAAGGAAATTATTTCCCTCAGGGCCTCCTGTGTGGAGTTAATATAAACAATAAAAAAGCGTTGGAACAGTGAGGAGCGGAAGTTATGCTGCCGCACCCTAAAGGCGCGCTGGGATGCGATCTCAGAAAATCCGTTCGAAAAGTAGGCCTCAACGGCAAACGCAAGGGCTCAATAATTATGGAGCGCTGTTTTGGAATATTTAATTTCATCTATTTAAAACGTTTTGTTGTATAAAAGACAATGATAAGTAACTAAATACAAAACGTTGTCAAAACGATATACTAAATGTACACAATAAATAAACATGATTTCCTTCATTTGGTTATTACGAGTTAATTCCATTCCCAAACAGAATGAAACAACACAAGTTAGTGTAAATGTAAATCAGTAGTGACTTAGACGTGACCTTTACCCCTCGCTGACCTACTTGCTACTTGCTGAGATATCGCCGAGCGTGAATGTTGTATTATATTAATCGTTCCGTTACTAAACGATAGGGTGTGCCGTCAATTAGCTGCGGCATTCGCCAACAATTATACCAAGTCAGTGGACATCTTCAATTTATCTTTAAACAAATATAAAATATTGTTATTGAGGCAGTTCAGTTATTTACAATAAATACTGTATATTTCTAACTGTGCTATATACGTAAAAGCCCCCAAAAGGGCGTTTATTAATAAATAAATAAATAAATTTCGAATTTCTACCGATGTATAAATATTTATTTTCAAGAAAGCATCACTAAAAATAATGGAAGTACAGTACAACAATTCATATCGAACGCTTTTTGGGTTGTCCTGGTACTGCAGCGCCGACGAGATGTGTGAAGAAGGGCGCGTTCGCGGATTTTATTTTTTTTTTACAGTTAATACCGCACAAGAGTCCCAACTGCTCCCGTCTGGAGCCAGTGAGACTATGGCATCCCCAATTGGGGTATGTTGTGAGGCTGGAGGTAGTGGGGAGAGAAAGGCCGCCACGATTCCGAGCACTAATGAAAAAACGGATCACCAACTACAGAACGCTACTAGCCTCGAGCGAAAACAGTCTTGTGATATATATTTTTTTTTTTACATGAAATACCGCACAAGAGTCCCAACTGCTCCCGTCTGGAGCCAGTGAGACTATGGCATCCCCAATTGGGGTATGTTGTGAGGCTGAAGGTAGTGGGGGGGGAAGGAGATAGGGAAGAGGTAGGTGGGGAAGTACCTGGCTATTCAGATCTGGCATTCCACTTCTGGCAGGGTCCCATCTACAAGCGATGGAGCCACTTCCAGAGGACATAGATTAAACCAAAGGTTTTTTGTTCTCTAGACTTTATGTCCGGGTTAAATCATCCCCACAGGAAAAACTTAACCCTTCCACACACTTTTCCACAAATGATCATCTAGTCAATCGAATGATCGTCTAGTTTATTATTACTATTATTATTTTCTTTTAATTTATTTTACCATGTAAATATTTTTTATATCTTTTCATATTTACTTGATTATTTTTTATGTATAATACGGAACTCGTTGGACTGTACCACCGTCCCCGAGATCTGGAATAAATGATTAAAAAAATAAATTTTAAAAAAGACATATTTGTCTTGTACACTTTAAGTTTACAAGTTCCTAAAAAAGAATACGTCTTTTTTTAAATCACTATATATATGCTTTTGCCACGCTGAAACAGTAATTGTGTGAAATTCACAGAAAAAAATCGCAAAGTATGCTCCGCAAATTATTATAAATACGTTTTTTTCTGTTATTTACAAGTTATATGAATGAAAAAATTCACAGCTTTTTTTAATGCTATTTATGACAGTTCCCACCAGATTTTTGTTCTGTTTTAAACGAATCGTGTTTAATTAAACATTTTCACAATTTTCGCTTAATTATTATCGTTTTTAATAATAGCGCGCTCCCTCCAACATTCGTATTTACATATCTCTCCTTCTTCTTCTTTTAGAGCGTTTACTACTGAGACTTAAAAAGTTTTTTTTCTTTGTTTACATTTTTAGCTCATGTTTATTTTATCAATTCAATAATATACACACAAATCATTTAATAGACGACGGGATTGAATTTATTTTTAAATGCAAAGTTTTTCGGTATTTTTTACGTTTACTCCACACCTGACGTATGCCCTGAGTACAATAATTTCCCTCAGGTCTTAGATATGTCATATTTGAAAATGCTGTTCGGAGAGTCTTTTTGAGGAAAGGAAGGAGTGAACACGGGTTTTGAAGAGAGACCCATGTTGCAAGGGGGAGGGAACACAGAGGCTGACAAATAGTTCCACAGCCGAGCTGATGAACTCAAAAACAAATCATAGAAACGAACCGTTCTCATGTGACAAATATCAACCATATACATATGTTGGGCGCGCGTTTGGCGGGTTCACTTTTATGCACTGGTACCTTCGACCAAGTATATATACTACGTCAATGACTGGTACCGAAGAGATCAATGACTCTAGTTCCTAGGAGCATCTTCCATCGTAATACCGGTGGAATAAGAACAGCAGACCTATCTGATACGTATGCTGTAAAGATTGCAATTAGGAGAATCTATCTGGGTCAAGGGTTTTTTCAGGTATGTTGGGGCTCCAGACCAGGTGGCTAAGAATAAAGGTGGCTGCCAAATTCAAACAGTGGGGGGCAATTTGTACAGGGTCAGCAGTTTTGAACAATTAAAGCGATTCAATTCGACAAAGTTATTTTTATTTTTAAAGTTAATATATGTATGCTTGCTTGTTTCCTTAGCTTCCTAATAAAAACAAAATAATTATTAATTAATACATTATTAGTTTATCCACCCACTACACCAATACACAAGCAAGGGTTTCTTTAAAATGATTTAACTGTGCATTTGGTTTAGAAGCGACCTTTGCCGCTTACAGAGATATCGCCGAGCAAACGTATTGTGTTTTGTAAGCTACGTCATGACTAAGCGAAAAATGACAACAATAATAACACGTCTTTCCCTACACGGATAGGCAGCGAGGCAGGGAGTGGAAAAGGCGTGATGCCTAAGTCAGTTTAGTTAGGTTATAATATAAATAGTCCTGCGCAACTTTTCATATCTTTCAGAGAATGATATATAGATAGCCCGATTCATGGGATGATGTTTGTCTAAATCTTGATAACGGATAGTAGCAGATGGTAGCCCACCTGCTGCATGGCGGCAAGGATCGAAAAAGACTGTGAGGAAGTCCTTTTGACCTCTCTCGCAGGACCTTATCGGAGTTGGATTGTTGGATTCGCAAGTCCCTATTCTTACTAAATTCTCAAACCTTTTTCCTTCCAAGAACTTTCTACGCTTCCTTTCCTTAGAAAGACTCTCCATACAGCATCCCCTAAGATGGCAAAGGCTCAGAAGGAAATTATTTTCCTCAAGGCCTCCTGGGTTAATGTAAAAAAAAGATGTCCAAATAATTGATGGCCCACCCTAGTTATTTACTTCACGTGGCAGTGAGTGTGACTGGTCCCGGATATATCCGGCGGAAGGCTGCACCGGTTCCGGCTTCCGGCTGTGATAAGGTGGCGCTAACGAGGCTGCGGCGGGCAGAATGAGAACTAATGCTCAGCCAACCAACGAGAGATCTTTTGAATGAATCCAATCGTCCTAGATCAACGCCGATTCAAACGCATTAGTAGACTGCTCTGCTTCTGATGTCCGACCTTTGAAAAAGCGGTTCAGTGACAAAACAGTACGGGGACAAAACAAAACAAAACATAAAAATGGTGAAGAAAGCAATAAAACAAAAATAAAATCTAAACTGACCTATATATCTTTTTATCATCTTCTATTTTTTCACTATTCTGTTTTATCCGATTAGCAGAAAAAAATCGCAACCCGTTGTAGATTTTCCCTTCCCTTACAATTTATTATTTTTTACAAAATTTTATTTCAGACCAATTGTAGGTATAACATATGTTTGTTTTTTATATGTTAATATTTAAACACCTACAGACGTATTTTTCAGTCCAAACTGTGAGAAAATTAAAGTTAATTTTTCTGTTTCCGATCAACGTAGTAAATGTGAAATTTTAATAATTTTATTTATTTTTATTTATTTATTAATTTATTTATTAGTTTTAGTATCGCAACTTGTACATTTAAGTTTACAATTTCCTAATTAATTATATCGTATCATATTGCAAACTATATTTTTTCTTGTTTTATGTAGCTCCTACATTACATTTTGAACTTTCCAATTGGTGCAGCCTTTAAAGTTTCTGGTAGAGTGTTGTATAACTTCATCCCTTTGTATAGTAAACTGTTTTGCTAACTATAACTAGCTGGGGTACCTGACTACGCTCAGGACAACACTCGAGAGTGTATATTACGATTTTCTAAATTCCCACCATGCTGCACCCTCTGTGGCGCTTAGTCTTGGCGTGGCAGCCGCTCGCGATAGGGTTTCCAATCTCCGCACCCGCCAGGTGTGAATTATGCTCTGTAAATCATTTTTCAAGTTTGCTTCAGCGAATCTGAATGACGCCACTCAACTTCAACCCGTTGTGATTTGTGATCTTCGGTGAGCATTTTGGGACTCACCTTGGGCAGACCTTGTGGTCTCCCAAAAATTTCTGTCAAAATCTTGTCAATAGTGGTCTTACTGGCATCAGAGATCATGTCACAGAGCTCCCAAACGGTCACCCGTCGATCTGCAATCATTGCTTTTCCACTTTGGAAATTGTTTCGTCTAAAACCGATGACCATCCGGCACGCTTTTAAATTCTCTGCACCGTTTGCGCATGTCTTTCGCACTCATACACTGTTTTCCGTATACTTCAAGCCTCTAAGAATGAATGTCTACCGGGGTTTTGTAAGAAACTAATTATAGAGCGCAATTTATACCTGGCGGGTGCGGCGAGTGGAATCTCCATCGCGAAGGGCTGCCACGCCACACAAGTATCGCAGAGAGTGCAACGTGGTGGAGATTTGGCGTACGGGAACCAGGCTACAAGCCAGTGTTGCCGAATCTCGCGTAAAATTGTTCCTTGCGACCTCAGCACCTAGGAGAACCTTATTTTACGAACAGCCCTCGTATTTTAAGAGATACCATAAGTTTCCTCAGGTTCGAGTTCTCAGTTTGGCGAGCCCATCTACAATAGCTTTAGATACGTCGTATGCACTTGTTATGTAGATATTAGCCTATTCTTTTAAGAGAAGATCTTTCTTGAAAGACAAATTAATTGATTATTTAATCTAGATTACTCATTCTACATTGTAACATTATTATTTTAGGTTTTGACCATTTTGGTGATCCTAACTGTCCTTTTTAAACTTTAACCTGCATATATATTATAATATTTTTCATTAGCGTGTTATTTTAAAACAGAAACCATTTCATAACGTACCTAATAATATTACATTTCAAATTCATCACGAATGGAAAATATGCTGAAAGCATTTTGAATGCAAATAGAAACTGCATTCAATGTACCGCATGGAATGTAAATAAAAGAAAAAATACAGAAACAAAATAAGACAAAGGAAAAAATAAAGTCATTCGTATGGTATTAAAATGGGTATCATGTGTGCCAGTGTGGTTAGAAGAATCTGGAATTTGATTATTTTATGAAATATTTTTCATATGAAAAGTGCTGGTGGAATTTTTTCACTCTTCGTTGGGTAATGACTGAGTACTTTGCAAGTACATTCTACTCAGTTTTACTTCCGAGTACACTCTAATAAAGAGGGTTTGTTCGGTATTTACATTTGAATTATTTCCGACGATTACATAACTATAACACTTTTTTCAGACCGATACCCACCGGATATTATTGATCTTTATATATATATATAAATCAAAATAAGCTTGCTTGTGGATGTATATGATATTTTTATGCGTTGCTAAACCATTCATCCGATTGTGATGAAAATTAGGGGATTTGATGTGCGCATGCCCGCGATGGTTTCTATATACAATAGTGAGCTCTGGTCTCATGAAATTATGGATAAATAAATCTCATAAATCAGTTCTGGTCTCATGAAATTATCGATAAATAAGTCTCATGAATCATTCTGGACGGAGGAAGCGTGAGAGGACGTGGGGAGAGGGAAGGCGGAGTGGAAATGCGTGAGTGAAAGGGGCGCGGGAGAGGGAGGGGAGGCGGAAGGGGAACGGGATGAATGGGAAAGGACACGCAGGAAGAATTTTTTTATTTATTATTAAGTGGCGTAGAACTAGCTAGTAATTAATAAAAACAGTACCTTACCATTAAAATATTCTACATAAAACGATTTGAAAATCGCACGAAAAGTTTTTCATCTGTAAATTTAGCGGTTAGCACAAAGTTTTATTTTTCTGCACATGAGGTCTGGGTTCGAGTCCCAAGTGCGACCATTGTCTTTTTCTATTTTTCTGTGTCTTGTTCTCTTTCATATTTTCGTTGAGGTCATTATTGTTATCTTCTTCTTAAAAAACCTAACTAAACAATTTTTTCATCGCTTTTAATTATTTTTCAAAGCAGATGTTGAGTTTGTTTCATTTTAAGTTGTCACCGGCAGCAACAGTTTGGTACAATACCTTTTGTTGAATTTTCTCGGCTACCGAGTTTCCCATTAAACATAAGAAAATTCCAGAAATAAATAAAATTGTTCTGCGAAATGGTGTACAAATTTATGACCGCATTATTTTCTTTAATTTTCTAAGATTACCTAATAAAGACACATAGGTGCGCTACGAACGTTTTAGATCGTAAAGTCGAGCACACACTTCCGTTTTATTGCCTGTTAATATTCGCTTTTAACTTCCTACCATACTTCTTTATCATACGGCGAAAGGTTTTAGCTGGCTGTGATGTAAAATCACTGTTGTGGAAAACTCTAGGGGCCGTCTGTTTCAACAGAAAGTTAAATCGTGTCCTAAAGTTAAATTTTAACTGTCTTTTAAAGTAACGAGGACATTAAATTGGACCGCGCGCTGTTTCAAGTGTATTTTGGCTAAAGTTATGGTTGTCAGTGTGGCCAGTCTAAAAAGCAGAATATTCACCGCACCGCATTATTTTTTGGTGCGGCCACACTATCATGGAACTGTCAAAACATCCGGCCGCATTTTGTTTTTCCCGTTCTTCGTTAATTCAACTATAAATATGGCAGAATATGTAAATAAGTACAACTATTTTGTTGTACTTGTTATGACATGGCTTTAATATACAAGAGTACATATTAATTAGAGTCAAGGCCAGCAATTTCTCGGCCAAAGAAATCTCGAAGTTGAATGAATTGGTGGCGAATTTACCTTCCAGTAGTTCCAGTAATGTGTCCTTACATTTGATGCGTAACAAATTTGACGCCAAAAATTCGGGATCGTCCCAAATGACCATATTATTGACGCGGGGTCAAAATGTTTTTGGATTTCGCTGCAAGACATATTGAATGAGGAATTCATCGTCTTTTACAATATTTATCATGATTACCGAATGTTGAAGCGCGCAATTTTGTAGCTTACCTCGAACAGAACTGTCAAATATGCCAATATGGTGGAGTAACTCTAGAGTAACTCTCGAGTAACTATCGGTTTTCGGAAAGTAAATACAAAAGTTAAAAGTAACGTAAAACAAGGAGTCAAATTGATTGAAAAACGCATTTTGGTGAAATTTAACTTAAGTAACTGTTTTTTGTTTTACTTTTACTGTAGTGAGCGTTGAAACAGACGGCCCTAGATAAACCTTAGGATAAAAAGCTATCGATGTAAAATGGAATCGTTAAAAGTACCTACTGCCATTGTGTATTGTACAACGGAGACGGGTGACAGGCTGGTGCAAGCGCGAACGACGATTTCAATACGGCGACTGGCCGATGTTATGTTGTTCATAAATACTATAATTTTCTCGTATGCAAGTGTTAATATCCAGCGTTGGTTTTATATATAGGGTGGTGAGAGTCGTACCTGATTTGGATTTACAAAAAATTACATTTTGGTGACTTTTTGTTTGTTTTTCAATAACTTTTTTTTTACTCCACACAGGAGGCCTTAGGTAAAATAATTTCTCTCAGGGCCTATGTCATCTTTGATGAAGCTGTGTAGCGGGTCTTTTAAAGGAACGGAAGGAGAAGAAGTTCTGGGAATGAAAAAGGTATGAGGGGGGTTAGGAATCTTGGGTTAGTTGGTCCAAGAGTGCCAGACGTATGAATCTATCCCTCTCACTGTGGTGCAGGGCAATGGGTCGAGAGAGACTAACTGGAGAGGCTTAATGGTCTCCCTCAACCAGTGTCTCCCGATCCGGCCCACCACGCAGTAAATGGCCAGACGCATCCGCAACCAAAACCTGAGACAAACTTCGCTCTATAAAACCAGGCACCGGGTTATGGTTAGGGTCGGGGTGGGGGATTAGGCGGTAACTGAACTGAATGTCTTGTGACGACATTTTATTTTCAGAAAAAAAAACAACAAAAAATGTCACCGGAAGCCAAAATTTCTTAAATATTTTTTTTTTCACAAATTTTTCACAAAATCGTTCTGAAAAAGAAATACGTTTAAAAAACCAAACAAGACGTGCAATTTACCTGTTTTTATAATCTTATTAGCGATAAAAGAAAGATTTTTGCATAAAGTTTTTTGCATAATTTAGCAAAATTTTTCATTGGGAACGAGATATTTGAGATAAACAAAATTTTGGCGCGATTTCGGCTGGTTTTTTCAAAATGGCGGCGAAAGCTCAAGGGCGCCAAGGTTGAAACTCAGATTTTACATCAGGATATGAGTGAATAAAACATATTGAAAAATTAGGACTACCGGAATAATTTCGATCGCGACCCCTTTTTTGCGCTAATTGCACGGGTCTACCTTTATTGATTTAAGTTCGATTTAAAATAAAATTATTAAGTTTTGTTATGAAGGTATGCCTTACAGTTTTTAAATGATAATGTGATAAATAATAGGTACACAAATCGCGCATTCATAGAAAAGTGTCGTAAATCAAAATTTTCTATTTTATCTGTTTTATCTCTGAAAAGTAATGTGATTGTGATACCCCACGAAAACCGTTTTAAAGTTTTATTACTCCATCTCCGCAAGATGTCGCTAGTATCTCTTTTCGACGGGACCGCTTGTTCATCATTCATTTATTTGTTTTGGCTCTCCTTTAAAATTAACTTTATGAATTACGACACTTTTCTAGGGTGCGATATTTTAGTTTATCTAACTAAATCATTGAACAAAGTTTTGTTCCCGTGTTTGACGGATAGATATATTGTGATTTACTTAGAATAAGGAGTCGTCCATTAATCACGTGATGTTTTTTAGCAACTTTTTAACCCCCTCCCCCTCCCCCCCCCTGGTGGTAAGTGGTGAGGTTTTAGACTACCCCCCCCCCCCCTATACCCAAAATCACGTGTATTTTTTTAGTACAAAGTATTTTGTCGTGTATTTCTTTTTCGCATTAGCCCACAACTCAATTTTTTTCTGAGCTACACTAGGTTTTTCCCTTTTTATACTCTGCAAATAGGTCTTTATACAGATCTCCTAGTTTAGACATTGTTCCATTGTTTTGAGGCAAAACATATACAGCGACGATTTACGCATGTATTCAGCGTCAAAATCACGGACTCACTGGCGACTGGTGAGCCAAGCGGTTGTCACAACGCGCGGGGAAATCGTTGCCTGGCAACGGTGAATCATGGCCATGCGCCGCTGCTTGGTTTAGAAAGAGTGCGTTCAACGAAAAATAAATGCGCGTGATATCTTATTATATCCCCCACCTCTCCTTGTGATACCCCTTCCCCCCTTTTCAAGCCTCACGTGATTAATGGACGACCCCTAAACTAATAAGAGTTCATAATCTGTTATTTCACAGATGGCGCTAATTTAATTATTTTAAGAAAAAACACTTTTTGCAAGCAATGCTTTCAAATATTAAGATGAATTGTTTGTTTTTCCTGAACATACTCAAGAGAAATATGAATAAAGAGTTTTGTCCGTATACAAACTCAGTTCTTTCAATTTCAAGAAATGCATACAAATGCAATATTGTATCGGTGATTCAATCCAATATTGTTTGCAGGCTTCCATTTCCCTCTGAGATTCTGTTATCTATGGATAGGATACTCATATTCTTTGCCGCAAAGCCAATCTATCCCACTATATGTCAGCGTATCAAATGTTGTGTGTTTAATGGGATTCCATTAAGCCCCCAAACCCATGTTGACATTTCAGAGTTAACCCTCCCCTACCCTTTAGGCCCTCGCGCCGACGTTTTCAATAATAATAAAAACATGTGTTTGCTATTTCCAAATTAACGACCGCCCTAATGACTCGAATGTTTTACAATCTTGCAGAAGTGTCGGATTAATCGCATATATTACTTATATGCGATTAATCCGACACTTCACATTATTTAAAAAAAAAATATATGTTTTGATTTGAAATTTTCACTGGCAAAAGTATTATAGATTAGTATTAATACGTCTAATTTATTAATTAATACTTAATACGCAACGCCGTATGCGTCGCGCCACAAATAACATCTGTGTACGTGGAATTTCAAACAAAGCTACCGTTGTAATTCCGTTTTAAATTCAAGAACTCGTCACAAGATGTCGCCACGTAGGTACACATGTCACAGTGTAGGTTACACAGTTTTACATTAACACCATGAGTTATATGTTTAGTAGTGCCATTTGAACAACAGTGGTGCCCTCCTATGTTTTCTACTCTTATTTGACAAACTGTATGTAGGTATTTAAGTACCGACTTACATATTTTTTGATTTCAGCATAATTTTTGGTTTTAATTTATTAAAAAGAGTAAAAAAAATAAAAAAATATTCTGCTAAGTCAATTGTTCATAGAATTACTAGTTATTATAATATTATTTTTATTATATTTAAAATAGTTAATACACTTGAAGTTAGATATTTATGTAAGGCAGGAAGTTTGTGCGTATTTACGTAAGTAAATTGTTCATTCAAGGTTGGACTGCCCTGGCGCTATCAATTTGTTACCTTTACATAATATACCTCCAAAAGATACTAGGCGGAATATATTATTCTAATATTCGCTTTGAATTCTGTGTTAGAAAGAATACATAGGTTGGGCAATGAACTAACTGATGTCGCTGACATATTTAATTTGAACTTCGACACATTTAAAGCCAAATTAGTCGACTACTTTTAGATGTAAATAATGAATAAAAAATCATTTTATTTTATTTCGATTTTCTTTTTTATTTTATTATTATATAAATAGATTACACACCATTGGTAATTTTTATGCCTATGTTGCTGATATTTTTAATATTTCCTTACTGAAGTACAAGGCTGTACTGATCAAACATTTCAGCCAAACATATTTTAGGAGGTCACTACATAACAAGTTTTTTTGATTTTATTGTTTCTTTTTAATGCTTTATTAAGGGGGGTGTAAGGTTTTAAAGGCGAAAAAAAGGCATGTTTTCATGATTTTTTTTTGGAGATATTAATAATGTTTGCTTATTTCTTTTATATACACGTTATAGTATGACCTCTGAAGTATCTTTGAAATTATTAAAAATATTGATAAATGATGGGCGATGTCAAGAGTCAGAATAATAGAAGAGCATGTATGAGACGATGTATGAATGTGAACGAAGCAAGGAGTGTGTGCCAAGATCGAGTTGTTTGGCGGTCTGTCCTCTCTGCCTACCCTTGCGGGGAAACGGCGTGATGGTTAGTTAGTTAGTTAGTTGATAAATAAGTCCGTGAGAGCGAATCTCCGGAGGCGCTTCGAAAAAAAGGTGTTATGCGGTGAACATTATAACTCGCTAACGGATCATTCGAAACAAAAAAATTTAAATGGGTGGTGATATAATTTCCCAGATAGTGACGAAGCGTTTTTGCAGCACGTTAAGTCAAAAATGTGATTTTTGCTAAAATTTTCGGTGAAATTGTTATTATAAATTGGAAAAAAAATGGTTAAAAAAAAAACTCTTTGTCACTACCTGTTGATTTATGTGTAAAAATAGTATACAAAATTTCAAAAAGATCGGTCGATTAAATTTTGAGTTATGATGTTCACGAACTTTTAAAATTTATTTGCGAGAAAACGGATTTAAATTTTTTATACTCGAAATATACTTGAATAGAGCAAGAGGGCCCTAAATGAGTTTTAAAACCTTACCCCCCCCCCCCCCCCCCCCCTTAAGTTGTTAATAATTTATTTTCTTTTTCTATTGCTACGTGTAATTTAAAAAAATAAAATCGTTTCTTTCTTCAATGTACTACGACTGTTATTAAATAAAAACAAGCTTGTAAATGGCACTTTGTGCCGTAAATTTTAAATAAATAAATAATTATATAGTGATAGTTCCGAGTACCACATACTTATAAACAGGGGAGAACATTTATGTAATATTTTTGCTGTGCTTTATTGTTTGTTAGTTTTATTTTCCGGTTGGCTGATTTTAGTTGGTCAGAGAAAAGTTGTAATTATCCTAACACAAAAGCAGCGCTTTCCTGAAACATCGGCCATACCCTTTATTTTCTTTTTTTTTTAAATGATCGCGCAAAAATGTTCCAGCTGTTTTAGCGACGGAAGAGATAAAATGGAATTGTGTTCTGCGAATGACTTGTATGCCCGTAGCATTAGAGATAAAGCGTCGTATCTGGGTGCCCGAAGGAATTTTAAAATAACCCTTATTCTTATGAAATTTATCACACATTTTCAATTTTAAGTTTTTTTTATAATTTAATAAAACTTTTCAGAAAAACTGCAATCACTATTTTCAACTCAATTATTGCTCCACACTTTAACTACCTTTCAGCTATTTTTTTCCTGTGTAACGAACGAGAACAAAATAAGTTTCTAATTCTCCAAAATAAGGCAATGAGAATTATACTTCGGCGAAATAGATTTTTAAAAGTAAATAAAATGTTGAAGATGGCTAACCGTGAAACAGATTCTGACCTTGAACATGATGATTATCACATTACCATAAATTAGTAAACAACCACCAAAATTCCTATCAAATAAAATTTTATACAACCAAGACTCAAAATCACAGACATAACACAAGGGCGTGCAAGGAAATCAGGCTACAAAAAAGGACAAAGCAGAATAGTTTACTATACAAAGGAATGAAATTTAGTTTAACGTTCAAAGGGATGCAGTTTTATAATACGCTTCCAGAAACTTTGAAGTCCGCACCAATTGGAAGGTTCAAGATGTATTATAGGAGCTATATCAAACTAGAAAAAGTATAGTTTGCAATATGCAATGTTTTAATCAATTAGCAACTTGTAAACTTTAATGTACCAATTACTAAAATAATAATAATAATAGATGTTTATTCCGGTATGTGGGGAGGATAGTGCAGTCCCACACATTCCATAAAGGTATATATCATACATACACAAAATTTTTGAAAGAAAAAAAAACAGGTAAATGATTGATTATTCATGAAAAGAAAAGGAAATTAATAAATAAAACATTAAATTATATTGTTACATATTCAATTACAAGTACCTTCTCATTTTTGAATACCGAAATACTTTCTTGAATAACAAATTCAATATATTTGTCTCTCTTGAAAGATCTTAAGTACCTACGTTATGCAATTTACAAATTTGCATATGACCTTTCCATTCCTCAATTCCAATGCCTAGTTCAAAAAGGGCAGGACAATATTGTATCGTCCCAACATTAGATCCATCGTCCTAGTGTGAAGTTTGGACGGGCAGGCTATCTCCGCAGGACATTGTCTTATCCCCGCAACCGCGCCTGGATGCATTGTCAGCGTTTAAACGCGCACGGACACGACAGTTAAAAAGTAGACAATGGTCATTCCTAGTTCAAAAAGAGCAGGACTATATTGTATTGTCCCAGCAACGGACCCATCGTCCTAGTGTGAAGTTTGGACGAGCATCTCCGCAGGACATGTCTAAAGCCTCAATTACATTAAGCTGGTTTACGAGCTACTAGCCGGTAATTTTAAAAGCGGGTGAATCGGCGAGTGAGATTGTCATTATGACACACAAAACTGTTTACTCGCTCAGTAGCAACAGTATTATAGCAGCTAAAATAATAACTCCCACGCCGTGCAACTCTGTCGACATTTTGTAGAAAACTTGAATTCGCAGCAAGTGCCACACGTTAGACAATAACGGCTCTCGCCCGAACTATTCCTGACAGACGATACCAGCTGTTGGTGGGCCTCCATTTTCAGATAAACAACAGCGAGTAGCGAGTAAAGTTGATCATTTTTCAACTTTTTTCGTAGATTGTCCACAATCTGCTTGTTAGCAACTGATGATACTGAGCGAGTTTACTAAGAGATAGTGAATTTCCCAGATAGCTTGTAAACTCGCTCTATGTAATTGAGGCTTTACCCCCATAACCGCGCCCGGCCGCATTGTCGGCATGTAAACGCGCACGGACAAGACAGTAAGAAGGTAGGACAATAGAATCAGTTGCTCCACGCGTCATCTCGGCCCTCGGCGCTCGGATCTAGTATTTCTTTAAAATGTCGCGCAAATGAAACGCGGAAGAAATTATTAAATCGATATCCGTACATAGTTAACAGGATCGTTTATGGCCCATATTATAGGGACAAGCAGCGAACGGAAAACGCGGTGGAGGCAATTGTTTCTGCTGTGCAAATGCCTGGATTACGGTTTTTCGCGATGAATTTTTGGCGAAACGAGACTTAGTAGCAATTCAAAGTGATATGATGACATTCTCAAGTACATTCTATTATCAAGTAGTCGTGAGGAACTTCCACCGCTAATTATTTAATGAACATTGCAGACAAGTCCAGTGAAGATCTACCCATTCAATTGATAAATAATCCACAGTTTTTCTTTTTATTGTTTAGTACGTCCTAATACTTACCGTGCCAATACTTCGTGATGTAAAAAAACCGTGAACTAACGCGCATCATGTTTTTTTCTTTTTACATTAACTCCACGCAGGAGGCCCTGAGGAAAATAATTTCCCTCAGGGCCTATGTCATCTGGGATGCTGTGTGGAGGGTCTTTTTGAGGAGAGGAAGGAATGAACGTTGGTCTTGAAGAGACCCATGTTGTAGGAGGGAGGAAACACAGAGTCGAAAAAACGACCCGTTCTCATGTGACAAATGTCAACCATGTACATATGTCGGGCGCGCGTTTGGCGTGTCTCCCTATGCACCGGTGCCGAAGGGATCAATGACGCTAGTTTCTCAGAGCATCTTCCATTGAAATACCGGTAGAACATGGATAGCATTCCCACCCGACGCCTGCGCTCTAAAGATTGCAATCCGTTCGTTAAGATGGGAGAATGTACCAAACGGACCGCCCGTTTCTGCAGAGAGTCGAGGATATTTTTCAAGTGTTTTGGAGCTCCAGACCAGAGGTGGCTTCCAAATTCAACCATGGGGCGCACTTTGTACAGGGTTAGCAATTGTGTACTATTAAAGTATGACCGGTCAGTGGTTGAGTGGGCATCGCGTTTGGGTCCCACCCGGGCGTCCCATGTTCGATTTCTCGGCCGAGACAGATCAACATTGTCTTCTGTATTATCGTCGCATAAAATTCCAATGAAGTTGTTTTATCTGCTCAAGAAAAAAATATATTTTCGATAATTTTGGATTATTTCCAGCAGAATTGATATTATTTCGGGCGCCCACACACGCTCACAACACGTCTCTACCAGCTTAACTCTTCAGTGACTATTAATGACCATAAATCCGATCACCAACTTCAATTTAAGCCTACTCCACAACAGATTATCAGGGAAGCTAATATCCATAATGAAGACATTAAACGGCTCTAGCGGCGCAGTTCGCAACACTGTCTTCACTGATTATTGTTTAATGGAATTTAACGGTCGCCGGTTGCGTCTTCATTGATCATTAATTGTTGGAATTTAATAGTTGCCGGTCGCATCTTCATTGATCAGTGGAATTTAACGGTGCGCCCTTAATTGGACGCGAGCCTATCACAATGGACGTTTGGAACAGTTTCGTGGTGGTGGTTCAGTTACCTATTAAATAGCCCATTATTCTTGGTAGTATGTCATCGTGAAGGAAGTTTATTACAAAACGTTACAATGTTAACCTGTGTTGACATTCTGCCCACCCTTCGCGCATTGTCTGTATTCTACAATGACTTTACAATATACTGTATACTAGCGATGAGTAGGTTCAGCCGGAATGGGTTCTTGAACTTGAGTCCTTTGCGGGAACTGGTTCCCACTTCCACTCCTTTTTCAAACCAACAACTTTTTTTTTTTTTAAAAGTTTTTTAAGTTTTCTCTATTCATTAAAATGTTAGTAACATGAATTTTATGATTTTTCGTTCTCTGCCATAGGTCACCCCAAGTGGTTCGCTATGTTTGGTGACTTAGCAGGGGTGCCCGGGTTCTTGGATTGAGGCTCGTCCGGGTCTTGGCGGGGACGTCTACTCACAAGCTACATGGCAGGCCAGATTGGGAGAGAGCGGTTGAGGGAGTACCTTTGACTACTCCAGCATTACTTTCTCGGAATATCGCCTTGCACCGCAGTGGGAGGGATAGATTCATACGTCCGTCACTCCTGGACACACTAACCCCCAGATTTCTACCCACCCCTAATACCATTTTCCTTCCCGGAACTTCCTCTCCTTCCTTTCTTAAAAAAATCCTCCACAAAGCATCCCCAAAGATGATTAGGGGATTTTTTTCCTCAAAAAATAATAATAATATTTGCCTTTAATACATATGCCTTTATAATCCAGCTGTACTCTCTCGGAACATCGCCTTGCACCGCGGTGGTAGGGATGAATTTTCCTAAAAATATCCTCCACACAGCATCCCCAAAGGCCCCGAGCGGAAATATTTTCCTCCGGGCCTCAACAGCTAATGTTAAAAAAAATAATAAGTACCTACAAAAAATCTACATTTTAATTAAATTATTATACCAACTTATTTTTAAAAAGTATTTTTGAAGTCGATAAAAAAATATAATTTTTTTAAAATACTTTTTTCATCTGCCTATTAAGGCCATCTTCAGACTGGTACAATTATTCCTTAAGCTATGGTTTGCATGCATAACATTTAGGGGAGGGGGTTAAGAGGGTCTATAGAAAAGCATTTTATTCAATTGGTGTAATTTGAATAAAATCCTTGAATACCAAATATAGTTTTTGGGAGGAATGTCGGGGGATGTTGGATCATCGGCATCTTTATATTTTACTCCATGCGCAAAATGTTTTAGTTCAGGCCTTACCGTCGTATAACCTGCTTCGAAATAAACGATGAGTTCTGGAATAAATGTTTAAAAAAGATATTCGAACGACGTCAGTGGAAAATTTAAAATTTCTACCACGTTTTGCAGCAGGCGAGGTGGAAGCCTCTAGGGCAGTACCGTAAATTATTTCGACCCAATCAGGCTGGGGAATTCCACGTAGACCTCCGGTTGGACTACCCTGCCGATACGTGTCTAGTTTCCATTCCCCAGTTCAATTACTCAAAAAACCGTTCCCCAAACAACCGAAGAAGATGTAGTAATTAAAATATCTTGTTTAATACCCCTAAAACAATTTGTAATCCCGGAATATTCCGCGTTTTTGGGGAGAAGGGGGAATATCGGAGCACCTCAAAGACAGCTCGTGTTAAAAGTTGCGAAAGTAATTTTATCTAAATATTAAATTTGTCACGGTGACATTCATTTGGTAACTCAATAACACTGAAGAATTTTCAATAATTTATTTCTCTTAGAGTCTTAGGGATAAACTGAATAAAAATTAGTGCGAGTCTGTATAATTAAATTGGGTTAATAAAAGTTATAGAAAATACCTAATACGGACGTGCAACTTTATTTGTTTGTTTTTTTTTTCAATGTAAAAAAAAATAGTAAAGCATTCAATTTTTCGTGATTTTAGAGACAACTTACAACTTTGACATTTTTTTGTGATTCACTGGAAATTATTTATAAAAATCAATTGTAAAAAAGCATTATTTGAGCCTAATTTGAAATTAACGTACGATAAAATTGTATTCCAACGTGAAACAGCCATTTTAAATTTAAGTTCGTCATAATGTTTTTCTTAATCGTTTTATTTTTATTTTATATTTTGTCATATTTACATAGAAGTAATGGCAAAACCATTTTTTCTCACAACTCACAAATAATTGCCAAATTTGCCTCCAGAAACATCAAAAATGGAAACCGTGAATGGTCTATACTACTTATAAGTTATTATTTTAATCATAAATAAATAAACTAGCACATATCTGTACTAGATACTCGCTATACCTTTTGATTAAAAATATAATTTTTCAGTTTGGTCAAATGTTTTGGCCTTAAACCGATTTTAAGTTTAGTATGAAAAGGGCCGGACAGTCGTTCCTCTTGGGTGTTACTGAAGACATAAACAAATGATTTTTTTATTAATTATCAGTTATTATTCAACAACTGTCATCCACTACACAAGATTTCAATTAACATTCCGATTTAGTTGATATAATACAGTTATTTAAAGAGTAATTGTACCGCTTTTGAAATTTCATTCAATGGCATCATTCCTCTTGTCATGCTATGTGCAGAACCCGAGAGTCGAAAGTATATAATGGCGTCATAAATTTTTCTTGCACTGTTAATAATTGCCTTTTTACACCAATTAATTGCCTTAAAAATATATTATTTTAAGGTATGCACCGCTACAAATGTGGATCAATCATTATAAAAAACACATTTTTCGTTTACTTTCAAACATGGGCACAAGAATAAATAAACTTTAAATTTAGTTTTATTGCTGGTAACCGGGCGTTTATTGAGATTACATTTTCTACACGCCTTTCTAGGCGATATCTGTTCTGAGACAGGTCACATTATAAACATTTTAAAATATTATAAAAAAGAAAAAGGAAAACATAAAATTTACACAAAACAAATATGAAAATAAAAATTGTGGAAAGCAGAACGGAAAAAGAGACAAAGTTTATAAAATGTCTCCTTAATTGTTAAAAACTTTAAAAATACAAAAAAGTATAGAAAATAAAACACATAATTTCGTAAAACAAAAATGTAGGTAAGTACTTTAAAAATACATCAGCAAGGCTATTCCCTAAAATTTGTGATAAGAGATCGTTCTCCCGCGAGAAGTGCTGTCAAATTTGTGTGATTTTATACGGGTATTATTTGCTTTATCTATCGGCCGATGTCAAAATTTCAGCTGTGAGCTTTACGTATTTTATTTTGGGTCGTTTAATCACGAAATCCTGCAAGTATGAATGATTATTTATTAATTTAACAGCTGTAGAAAATCACACAAATCTGATAGCACTTCTCGCGGGGAGAACGATCTCTTATCACAAATTTTAGTGAATAGCCTTTTAGATACACAAAGAAATGCTAGAATCTAAATCTAACATTTAAAATATCACCAAAATAATCTAAATAAATATATAAAGTGTCTTAAAAAACAAACAGTATTAAAAATTCAGAATAAATCTCTAAAGGTACAAGTAAACAAAACATAGTTTTTTTGCAAAAATATCTTAAAATATATTTCAAGGAAACAAGCGTGGGATCGCTATTTCTGAACAACACGCGTAAACAAACTTATCTGAACCACATATGGTTGTTTTCAAGTATTCGTCCGACTTTTCCCCGAATTCGGTGTTCCCCACCTTCCCCCACGCTGCAGACCGTTTTACACGAGTCGTGGCATTCTTTTACGACTGTTTCCACGTGTTTTGGTCCGTTTTATATGTGCTCGTACGGACATCGTTATCTCTTGCGACACGCGACCGTTTTCCACGGAACGAGCATCACAACATATTAGCCAATGTATACAAAACAAGGGCAAAAGGAAGGTGGACAAAGTTGATACGTTTTGCTGTTTTTAATGAGGTGATCCAAAATGTACCAATGCAATATTCAATATTTTAAATAGCAACGTCGACAGTGTCGAGAATGTGTTTTCTAAATAATTATGTTTTGTTTAATGAAAACAAATAAATTTGTGTACACCACTATTTAATTAACAATATCAACATGTTTCGAAAACTATGTTTTCTTCGTCAGGATAATAAGTTAATAAAAAATAACAAAAGACAAACAAGTATAGACAAATTAGAACACAAACAAAATATTAGAAAGGAGAGGGATTAATTACTTTAAATTTCATAAAAACAATTATATAAAATAAAATATAAAAATTATTTTAGGATGAGTAAAAGATTACATTAACATAATAAAAAATCTTTTAAAACAAAACAGGAAGTCTAAATAAAAAAATTAATTATTTTAAATATAAGTTTTTATACGAAAATAAATTTACAAGATGGCTATTTTTAAAAAACGTTTGGTTATTTATAATATTTAATTTACTATTAACACTTTTCCTAATTTTTAAAATTTCTAAATTATCTAATTGTATACCCGTTGTGTCAGTGTGTAAAATTTTTAAACCTTTATTAATATCAAAATATTACCTGTTTTCAAAATGTGGTTGGCAAATTCTGAATAATTATTATTTAAAAATCTTAGATGTTCCTTAACTCTAATGTTAAAATTTCTAGAAGTCTTCCCTATATAAAAAAGTTACAATCATTACAAATTAATTTATAAACCCCAGATTTGTTCAAAAAAACACCTTTGTCCTTGTTATTTAATATTTTTTTTTAAATTTTTTATTGGCGTAAAAAGCTGGTTGGATATTATTTGGCATGTTTTTAATTATCAAATTTGAAGTGTTATTATTTAAAAAATACAATTTTTCTCCAATTATTAATATTGTCAACTACGTGTGGATAAAACATGTTGATATTGTTAATTAAATAGTGGTGTACACAAAGTTATTTGTTTTCATTAAATTAATAATGACGCCACAAAGTGAATTTGCGAATTTTGAAGAAATAATTATGTTTTAGTTTATGTAAAAAAATGCATTTTACGATTGAACTGTTTTCGTGTCCTGATTTTAAAATGTTCCTTTGAGTTGCTTTAGCCGTGTTATTGACCAGATTTAATTAACCAAGTACGTCCCAACCTACCTTTTCCCGTCCCCTTCCATTCTCCTAGACGGCCTCACAAAATGTGATGTGTAACCTGTCCTGATGATGGACACTGTAACGACATCCGAGATGTTGTTTAAAGAAGGAGTTATTGCAGTATGGCATAATACTGCAAAAATACCGACCGGTCAGTGGCTGAGTGGGCATCACGTTTGGATCCCACCCGGGCGTCGCGTGTTCGATTCCTCGGCTGGCTAAGTCCTTCATCACGACTCAAGCAACATTTTCGGCTTACTGTGGTGGTAGTAGGAGATTTTCAAACATTGTTGGGTTATTCGTAACCCGGGATTGTTTGGCTTTCTTTTTAAAAATAAATAAATATGCATCAACGCACCTCTAAAATCACATTAAAAATGTATTTAGTTTTATCGTTATATGCATTCCAGGATGTAACTCGACAATACCAATCACATTTTTTTTTTTTTTAATATGGGTCGAACTGAGTCCCACCCAACTGCTCCCGTCTGGAGCCAGTGAGACTGTGGCATCCTCAATTAGGGTATTTTGTGAGCCTGGAGGTAGTGGGGAGGAGAAGGAGATGGGATAGAGGAATGTGTGGAAGTACCTGGCTATTCAGGTCTGGTCACCAAACACGGCAAACACGAACAAATATATAATAAAATATAAATCATGGTTACAGCCGCCTCGATTATCAACACCTCTGCCATAGGTCACCCCGAGTGGTTAGCTATGTTTTTTTTTTTTACCTGAGCTCCACACAGGAGGCCCTGAGGAACATAATTTCCCTCAGGGCCTACGTCATCTTTGGGGATGCTGTCTGGAGGGTTTTTTATGTAAAGGGAGGAGAGGAGAGTTCTGGGAAGGAAAAGGGTTTAAGGGGTGGGTAGGAATCTGGGGTTCAGTGTGACCTGGTCATCCGCCTCCAAGACCCAGACATACCTCACCCCATGAACCCGGGCAACCCTGCTAAATCGTTTGCTGATTTTGTAGCGATGTCCGGGTTCATGGAGTGAGGTTTGTCCGGGTCTTGGCAGCAGTTCCTCCTGCCTACCTACTGCATGGAGGGCCGGATCGAGACTGAGATCGAAAGATCTTTTGACCTCTCTAACGGAACTCTCTCGGAACATCACCTTGCACCTCAGTGGGAGGTACACCTGCCTCCATCACATCTTTTTCATTTCCAGAACTTCTTTCCCTTTCTTTCCTAAAAAAAACTCCACACAGCAACCCCAAAAATGACATAAGACTTGAGGGGAATTATTTTCCTCAGGGTTTCTATGTGGTGTAAAGAAAAACAAAATCTTATCTACGTAATATATCACTGAAGTAGAAGATAACACTTATAATCTAAATGAAAATATGAAAGAGAACAAGACACAGAAAAATAAAAAAAGACAATGGTCGCAACTGGGACTCGAACCCAGACCTCTCGTCTAACCGGGACGTGCGCGTTATCCAATTTCGCTATTGCCGCCTTCTGTCAAACCGTCATATTTCAAATATTTAGAATCAACAATATTATCTTCAACTATTTATTTTTTCAACTAGTGCGCGTCCCCGTTAGACGAGAGGTCTGGGTTCGAGTCCCAGTTGCGACCATTGTCTTTTTTTATTTTTCTGTGTCTTGTTCTCTTTCATATTTCCATTTAGATTATAAGTGTTATCTTCTTCTTCAATGATATATTACAATGAGGGAAATAACCTTCAAAAGTTAAAAAAAGAGAGTTTTTCTTATAAAAAATTGAATCTTATCAACGTGTTTAAATTTAATCTTTCGGTTTTAGTACCTAAGTACCTTTCGTATCTCAGAATTTCTTTGTGATGAAACAAACATTTTCAGCAGGAGTGCCCTGGTTCATGGAGTGAGGTTTGTCTAGTTTTTGGCGGCCAATGCGTTTGCCCACCTACTGTGTGGCGGGTCGGATCGGGAGAGTTTGGTTGAGGGAGACCTAATCTAGATCTCTTCAGCCGGACTCTCTCGACCCACCGCATTGCAGTGGGAGAGATGAATTCATACATCCATTACTCCTAGACACATTTACCCCTAGATTCCAACCCACCCCTTATACCTTTTTCCATCACCAGAATTTTCTCTCCTTCCTTTCGTTAAAAGAAACCTCCACACAACATCTCCAAAGATGACATAGGCCCTGAGGAAAATGTTTTCCTCCTGTGTGGTTCTAATGTTTAAAAATGTTAGCGCGCTCCCTCTTTCATTCGTATTTACATATCCCCCCCCCCCTTTGAACGCTTACTACCGGGCCTTATAGCTAGAAATGCCGATTTTTTGGTGAAAAAATATTTTGGTTTCTACATTGAATGGGTCACAGTTTCATTAAACTAGAGCACCTGTAAATTCATCATATTCAAATAAGGGGTGTTTTAGAGTAGGTACTCTAATCAAATTACCTAAAACTGACGTAGGCATTTCTAGTATTGACCCTCAGAACTAAACTCACGGAACCACCTGCATTCACGCAGAGAAGGTATCTGATATTTCCATTAATTTTATTTGTCCTTTTAATGAGTCCATTTTTTCGTACACGTCATGAAACGCATAGATTACCCATAAACGAAACGAGGTCTGCAACATAAAATTAAAACATTTAACTGCCCCGTTTCGTGAAAGCCTAGTTGACCAATGGAGAGTAACTTCTATCATGATGGTGACCCATAAAACATATTTGATCTGTTAGTCCACCTTAAGGTCACCGTAAGAAACATCTGAGAAAGGTCACGTTGTTCTGGGAAAAGAGCTAACCATGTTACTGTTACTTAACTTACGACCTAATAAGTTAGATGATACTTACGAACGTGTAACCTACATTTCACTCATCCTTGAATTTTGTTGTATTTTGGGGTACTGCGTGGGTGGACTTCTTAAGAAAGGAAAGAAGGTATAATAATGTGGAAGTGTGTTCTGTGTCCATTTTTAAGTGGACAAAGTTTGTCCACTGTTTAATCATAGATATGCCAATACTTGACGACTTTTTTTGGTGTGAATATTTGACGTCACACACTATCGAAGGCGATAGAGGGAAAAAATTAAGGCGCGACCATAGACAATATAATTCGCCTACTCAATTCGTTTGCCTAACATATTATTTTGAAAATAAAATGTTTCAAATGTCAAAATGTTCCCTCAAGACAACAAGGCTACATCTGACAAAGTGCTGCCCTGAGAAAAAGAGCTTTAAAGTATCTTTCTTTACAGCTCATTTTCTCAGGACAGCGCTTAGTCAGATTGAAAACCGTTGCCTTAAGAACAATCGAACTATCGTAAAAATAATCTTAAATAACTTGAAATTTCGATCACTTTAAATAAAAGGAAGATCATTTTCAAATTTGATTGTGCATTCTTACCACAGTAACGAATTTTGACATTTCTCTGCTTAAAACAGAAAAAAGAAAACTCAATTACATTTTAAGTTTAATTTTTTATTTATTTTTATTTTAGCTGGTCAATAAATTACAGATAATAAGTTAAATGATTAATGAATAAGGTAGATCGATAGAATTATATCGTAATCTCGATCTGTTAAGGCATCGCAATACGTAGGGTAGAATTCTGGCGGAACACCAATATATGGTCCGAAAAAGAAAATAGATTCAATTCTTATGTGAAGTTAATTTAAGGTCGTTGTTTGGTTGGTCCTGGTTACAAATTAGGAACAAACAAAGGAAGATTCGCACCTGTATTTTGCTTATAATCACGGGTCTTATTTGATGTTCAAACCACTCGGCTGTCAACGGTTTTTTTCCATAGGCATTTAGAATTTTCTGTTTGTGAACGTAGTAGATGAATATTTGACGTCACACGACCGTCAATATTTCCGTGACGTTTTTGGGTTACAAATTCGGATTAGATTTATACTCCCCTGAGCTGTTGGAAACGAATTCGTCGCCTCAGTTCTTAATTGTCCAAACGACCATTTTAGTTTTTGTCCAATCTCCACTTAAAATTAAAAATAAAGTATAAAATGAAAGTTATTGACTTAACTAAGTATTATTTAAACCAAAGAGAACTTTACGGAAATAGCTTTATCTTAAACACCTATCATAATGTTTCATTGAAATAATTAAAGAAAACCTTTTCATCCTGTTAAATTTTCTAATGGTCGTTTGGACAATTAAGAACTAAGGCAATGGAATGTAAGGAGGCTTGGTCCGCGCTGGCTTAGTGTTGTTACCAGGGCGGAAATTATGATGCATGTAAGAACCGCCAAACAGCGAACCTGGTATTGAAAATGTGTTGTAGGAGGAAGGAAAAACTGTAGCCTGACAATACTTTAAAAATCTTCTACTACCATCGTAGTAAAGGAAAAATGTTGCTTGTGACGTGATAGGGGACTTACCAGCCGAGAAAATATACTCACCTGAGGAAAGACCATTCGCGATGCCAACTCAGCCACTGACTGGTTGTTTACGGTTATTTACGGTTATTTACTCAATGAGCAGCTCTAATCAGCACCTTACATCACTCTTGGAATAGGAGCCTGTGTTGTGTAATGTTGCGCTTAGAAGATTTCTCAACTCCGCCTTTCTTTAAGTTATTTATTTTTTCTTCATGGCGCATAAATAAAAAAACAATTTCTCAGGTGTAACGTATTGAAGCTTATGAACCTCATTGTTTATTTATTTATTTATTCATAAACATAACGCCTTTCGGCTTTTACATAATAACTTGGATAAGTTACAGCAACAACATGAAAAAAAGCTCAAGTGGGTTTGTTTATTTATATATTACAATATTGCAGAAATGAAAAAATTTATTTATATATGATATATTTGCAAATAACCTAACTTAAGAGGTACGTTGAAAATGTTTAATGGTAGGTAAATAATAAGTCAAATATATTACAAGCTAGGAAACAAACCTTATTTCCGATGAAACAATAAAATTAAGAACATCTGTTAACAAAACAATAAGAATAGTCACTATTGTTAGATAGTACCAATATTTTTAAGTTGGTAACAATGATGAAAAGGAAAAAAGTTTTAATTTTTTTTTTAATAATTGTGATGGTTTATAAAAATTACTATAAATCATACAATTAATTATCAAGATACCATAATACAATACGATACGTTGAGATACGTTATAAATATATTAGGTAAATTTATTTCACAAATTTACCAAAAAACTTCTTTAGTGAGTACCTGAATTATGGGTAAATGATTTCATTATTTTGTGTTTAAATTTTATCAGCGACACATTCCATACGTCTATGTGCGAATACAATATATTGTATAAATTTTGAAATTTATGTAGTGGTATATTGAAATGGGCCATGGTCGCAGTATTGCCAAATAAAACGGTAGTACTGACCTTGTGTTTCTGGCTGGCACATTAAAATTTATGAGCGCCAATAATTCAGGACTGTTAATTGTATTATACAAGATTTTAAATAAAAATACTAGATCGAAAACAGTTCTTCTATCACTCAATTAGATAATCGCAGGGGATAAGTGTAGTTTAATTGTTATTTCGCTATTTTTAGTTTAAAATTTACAAAGCTTAGAAATTTTTACAATTATTGTTATATTTAATCAATGAAAACGGTAATTGACAGGTAAATTTGACAGAGATAAAGACAAAAAATGTAACGGTTTCAACTGGGACTTGAACTCAAATCCTCTAGTTCTCTACCCCGTAGTAGTAAAAAGAGAAATATAATAATCGGACTTTATATTGGCGCTCAATGCATTGTTTATTTTAGGAGCGATGAACCAGAATTGTCGTTGAGCGAATTTGATTCTAGTTTTAGAGACCACGCAACTCAGGTTTGATGAAAAGCGGGTGTATTCTTGATGTTGTTGAGCCAACAGTAGGCTATTTTTCAATACGTTTATATCTGACGGCCGGCGTAGTACAGCGGTAAGGCTCTTGACTAGCATTCCGAAGGTCGCGGGATCGAATACCGGCGTGGCAAATAAATTTTATTTGATAAATTTGTGTTATTTCACAATTTATTCATTTAAAATAATATATAGTATATTTGAGGCACGTTCTAGAGTGGAAGATACTTTCAGTATCGCCCTGGTGTAAGACCACCATTCAGAATTGAAACGTTGCTTGAAATGGCTTTAGCCGTGTTTGGTGACCAGATCTGAATAGGCAGGTACATCCCACCTTCCTCTTCCCCATCTCCTTCCCCTCCCCACTACCTTCAGCCCCACAACATACCCCAATTGGGGATGCCATAGTCTCTCTGGCTCCAAACGGGAACAGTTGGGACTCTTGTGTGGTATTCATATAATTTTTGTTTTTTTTAAATTTTATTAAATATCTGTTGAATATCGAAGATCCTGGTTTTAGCGGTTCCATGACAACTCAACAAAGTGGCATCTCAAAAACCCTTTGTAAACCCATTAAAAGTGATGAAAAAGGTTGACCTATTTAACAAAAATGCTTTTTTCTTTCATCATTTTTAATCACATATGTCAAAGGAGGGATGAAGATGAACATAGTTGAGTTGTCCGGTCACCGATTTTAGCAAAGTTCTTTTGAGGCGTGGGTAGGTTGGCATTTAAATATTATAATACTCAAAATTAGTTTTCTATTGTAATAATTGGTTTGATAATGGATCCAGCACAAAAATCCCATACCACAATACCGTATGTTGTTATGAATTGGAAAAGGAAAAAAATATATGCTTCTTAGAGTTTTTTTTTTTTTACAGTTAATACCGCACAAGAGTCCCAACTGCTCCCGTCTGGAGCCAGTGAGACTATGGCATCCCCAATCGGGGTATGTTGTGAGGCTGAAGGTAGTGGGGAGGGGAAGGAGATAGGGAAGAGGAAGGTTGGGAAGTACCTGGCTATTCAGATTTGGTCACTAAACACGGCTAAAGCCATTTTTAAGCAACGTTTCAATTCTGAATGGTGGTCTTACACCAGGGCGATACTGATAGTATCTTCCACTCTGGAACGTGCCGCAAATATACTATATATTATTTTAAATGAATAAATTGTGAAATAACACAAATTTATCAAATAAAATTTATTTGCGCACGCCGGGTTCGAACCCGCGACCTTCGGATTGTGAGTCGAGAGTCTTGCCTCGGGACCACGGAGGCCGTCTGTTGGTCTAAGACGAGCCTAAGAGAACAGAATACATGGCAGAGCTCACGGAGTCTTTTTAATGTGAGTTTTTTTTATAGATTTCCCAACATAGTTGTTCATCTACGATAATTCCCAAATATTTAACTTCCTTTGATGATTTAAGTGAAGAACCACATCATGTATCGAAAACCAGTATTGGATTATAACAAAATAAGCAAAGCCCCCTAACTGATTATCTACGTTAAAACACTTACTGGAAAATTTAGGTTAAGCAAACAGGGAATAACAGGAAGGTGGGGGTGAAATATCATTTAAGTGCGTTGTATAAATTAACTGTTATTAGGAACTATTATTTCCTAAAGTACAACTATCGTACAATTTTGTTGGCTCAGTGACAACAATTCTATTGATTGTGGTGCTTATTATTTCGTGCCCAGAGTTTGTTTGGTGGATTGGTATAATAAGGATTGACACTCAAAAATACCCTCTGTATTAAGCCGCCGCTATCCGAATTCGACCGATTTCTTACATATCTCCCTTAAACATTTGAAGTTTTTAAGCTCTTAAAAAAATATATGTTATTTTTTAAGATAATATCTAGATACTTTTCACGCCGAAACTCAAATTACATGAAATTCCCTCGATAGAAAAAAATCGCAAAGTATGCTACGAAAATTATTTAAAACAAGTCTATTTCTATTATTTTACAAGTTATATTTGTGAAAAAATTCACAATGTTTCTTTAAATGATACTTAAGATACGTTCCACGAGATTTTTGCTCTATTTTAAACGAGTCATGTTTTATTAAGCTTTTTCGCAATTTTCGCTGCTATTTTATCACTTAAAATATTGGCGCGCTTTGTCCAACATTCGTAATTACATATCTCTCCGTCTTCTTCTTTTTCAGCCGAGAAGCGCCGCCTTAACTGAGAGTAGCAAAGTTTTAACACAACCGTTTTGCGTGTCGTTTTCTGTAAATTTCTTTAAAAGTTCCGTTTTCTTTTCAAGATGGTGGCCGTTTGAATGGTTCAATAAAGATTAGTTTTCGAACATGAAATGGTCGTGTTTATTTGTACTTTTTTATTCGTATTTTGAAGTGAAAACTTCTTTAGCACCGATGTGATTTGAAACTCGATGAAGCGAATAATAGTGGCAAAGACACAAACACCTATAGAATTTAGCCTGCGAGAGAACGAGATGTTATAATCAGTCTCCTCTTTGTGCGGTACTTCGTAGCCTCCATACTCTTGTCTATTTTAGTTTTCTAAACGTTTCACTTCTACCGCGTATGAATTGCATATTCTGTATTTTGAAGTGAAAGCTTCTTTAGCACCATTGAGAGACAAACGCATACATCTAAAGTATTTAGCCTGCGAGAAAATGAGATATAATAATCGGTCTCCTCTTTGTGAGGTGCTTCGTAGCCACCTCACTCTTATCCACTTTAGTTTTCTGAAGGTTTCACTTCTACCACGTGAGCTGCACATTTTTTTTCAACATTATGGTATCTACTTACCTGAAAAAATTTTGATGAAGAATTGTTTTTTTATTAGCTAACTTCACTCCTCACACTGTAAAATGATGTACCATGCTAACCTGGCAAGCTTTTGTTTGAAAATTGCTTAATTTAAAAAAACACTCACGTAATTTTTTTTTTCCAAAAGTATCTTAGGAACTGTCAGTTTTATTTTGGACTCTGATAAATAGCGTGACTATTCAGGGTAACGTTATAAAAAATTAATCTTAGAATAATGAATTTTGTAGCTGTCGACTGCACTCGAAAAACTGATCTGGGGTGTCGATTTTCATGAAATTCATAAAAGTTTCAGTATCTCGAAAACTAACCAATTTTTTTTAATCTATTTTTGTCTGTCATGAGCTGGCGTTCAGCCCTCAAATGGATAACGCTGTCTTTTAGGACACCCTGCCATTGACCTAGTATACCCCTTGGTCGAAGCACCCTGCACATCATATAGCGCGCCCTTTAACCAAACATAGAAGAAATATTTGTTTGTTTATCAAGGCAGATGAGCCCTGATGATGGGCACTGTAATGCTGTCCTAAACGTTGGCTAAAGAAAGAGGTAGCGCAACACGGCACAACACCCCAAAAATAAATAACAAAAATACTTTTGGCCGTGAAGACCTAAAATCTTAGCTGACTATCAAATTTCGGTTTAATTAAATAAAAAAATTTAATGGAGTTCTACGAATTAAACACAAAAACAATAAATAAAATGTTAATACTTTTCTATTCGTAGGTGCATGTATATTTAAAATGCAGGAGTTCATAACTATCGAATTTATAGTTTAACAATTTTAATAAAAAGGTTAGACAATTTATTTTTCGTCTGTTTTCTGCAGTTGAAATAGATAAAATATTTTTTCGTCAAGTAATTTATGTGCTCTAAAGGATGTTAAGTTAATAATTTAATAAAACCTATAAATTTCCCGTAAATGGCCGGGTGGGAAAAAATTCAATTATTTTTATTTTTGAATGCGATTTTAACCCTTGTATATAAAGAAACTGTATGAAGAACAAGGTCAGAATCGCTTGGACCATTATCTTTCTTGACTTGACAGGTACCCAAAATACGCCTAGCCACTCGGAATAATTTGTATTAAATTCTCTATGGCGTCGGAGCAACATTTTTTGCCGCCATTTGAACTGTCAAACTCTGAGCGTGTTAGGTAGTGAAAAACATCGAAACACCTATCAATTTATCAAATAAACTCAATTAATGTTGTTTTTATACATATTTTATTGTTCAAGGAATGTGTTTCGGTAAATATAATATACGATAGCACAAAAACTTACAAAATCAAAACTTTGCGAAATTTACGTGGTTTCGTCCTTGGCATTTGACAGGTTTTAAATAGAAAAGAAATGTGAAATATGAAAGTTAGGTCGTGCATCGGTCTGGCAACATTTACGAATATCCTTATTCATAATAAGGCTGTAATACTGCGTAATAAAATGAAGATCTTGAAGTGGGTTGAAAGCATTAAGACACGGAAATATAATCCAGAAGACAATCGGAGCCTTAAGGCTCCATAAAAACCAGGAACCGGAAAACGGAGATACTGTAAATCGCTTTATTAAGGGTCGTTTCACACCAGAACAAATCTGCGCTCATTCCATAGTCATATTTTTATATTCCAGTTGTCAAAATTTTATGACAGCCGTCAAATTAATGTAGAACGTTAAATTGTATTCCCGTGCCATCAGTAAAAAAACGGGTAAATTTTATTTGTATTACCGATCATAATTCCAAAAAATAAAATTTAAATATTTTTTTTTACATGAGCTCCACACAGGAGGCCCTGAGGAAAATTATTTTCCTCAGGGCCTATGTCATCTTTGGGGATGCTAAGTGGAGAGTTTTTTAAGGAAAGGGAGTGAAGGAGTGTTCTGGGAAGGAAAAAGGTTTAAGAGGGGTAGGAATCTGGGATTCAGTGTGTCCTGGTCATCCGCCTCCAAGACCTAGACAAACTTCACTCCATGAACCGGGGCACCCCTGCTAAATCACCAAACGTAGCGAACCACTTGGGGTGACCTATGGCAGAAGTGTTGGTTATCCAATAAAGGTTCCCGGTGCGGCGGTACCCATTCTCGCCTCCCAAAATATAAAAAATAAAACAAATTTTTGGTTATGTTATCATTAAGTTCTACAAGTGAATTAATGAGCGTAGCGAAATTCTGTTTTAACTCGACCATTTGATATTTCATCTGGACGTACATTTGTTTGTTACGTTCCTGTTCCGGTTCAAGATGTCAGATATTTCGACCCTTAAAGCCAGGTTAAGCAAATGTTTAGGTTACGTGGAGACGGTTAATTTAAATGATTTTATTTACCCTAAAAACTAAAACATTTGTGGAATTTAATTAAAATTATTAGATTATACCTATAAACTTACACAATTTTTTAAATTATGTTTTAACTTAGCAATTAGAAGTACCGACATAGAGCATATCGGTAGGCTACGAAACACCGCACAAAATGGACGATTAGTCTAAATCATTCTCTCGCAGGCTAAATCCTATTGATGAATGTGTTTTTCTTTTTTTGGTGTCGCTCGTTTCCATTTCATCGAATTTCAAATCATAATGGTGCTAAAAAAGTTTTCACTTCAAAAATATGTGTGCAGTTTACACGCGGTAGAAGTGAAACCTTTAGAAAACTAAAGTAGACAAGAGTGGGGAGGATACGAAGCACCGGGCAAAGATGAAACCGATTATTCTATCTCATTCTCTCACAGGCTAAATCCTATAGATGTATGTGTTTGTCCCTTTTTAGTGTCGTTTCGTTTCCTCGAGTTTCAAATCACAGCGGTGCTAAAGAAGTTTTCACTTCAAAAACAGAGTGTGCAATTCACTCGCAGTGTAAGTGAAACCTTCAGAAAAATAATACAATAATATTTATAATGTATTAATAATCCATACTAATATAATAAATGCGAAACTGCTCGAGTTTGTTTATGACCTTTTCACGCATAACACAATATAAAGACTTTAATAATTCTTTCACCAATATAAAGCTTAATTATATGCGCAGACTACAGGTTGTATATGATGGTAAGCTCTGGCGTTATGAAATTATAAATATTAATATATTATATTTGTTATACGTTTTCTGTCGCTAACAAAAGCGTGTTTTTGCTAACGTCAGAAAAAAATCTTTTCCATGGAAACAATGTTGATATATTTTTGGGCTCTATGCTGGTAGGTACTCAGTCTACTGGTCAGCTACTACTGCAGAAAATTCAAATATTAGAATTCCCTTTTTTTTGGACAAGCTTGGAATAAATGTCAAATGAGAGTTCCTATATTAAAAATTTAATTCGTAACGATTATAAAGACTGAATGATAAATAGAGTAATTTTGTATTATATTTACGAACTTCCAAATATTTAAATAAAAATAAATATCCGAAATGTTTGTAAGCGCATAAATTCCCAACGAATGAAAAAAATTGGATAAATAATTCTTTTTTTCTTTGAGCTATAGCATTATGAAATTTAGGTGGTAGGCGAGATGTTTGAAAACTGAATGTAAGGGAATGAATATATGGAATGCGGGAGGGGATGGGGGTGGGGGGGGAGATAATTGATAAGTGCAAGCGCTACAGTAATTTCCCGTAATACCATGCGAGCGAAGCCGCGGGGAAAAGCTAGTATAATAATATTTATAATACCATTGAATATGACCATAAGGATATCTATTCAAACAATCTCACATATATCAAAAAACAAATGATCAAACTCCTACCATGACACTTCGTGGAGAACAGTTATGTAGCTGCTTTTTTGTCATACCCTTTCTTTCTTTCTTTTTTCTCTTTCTCTGCAGGTTATGTATTATATTTGACACTACTATGTTTTATATTTCATTTTGATTATCATTATTTCTGTTATCACTACAAGCATTTCCGTCTAGTAACAACTTAACATTGATTACTCATGCTGTGAACATTTCTAATTGGAGTGTTAATATCTATGTACATCCCAACGGCAATTTCATTATTGTAATAATATAATTGCTAACACTCTGTAAATGTTTCAAACAATAAATAAATAAGACAAGTGTGGAGAGACTACGAAGCACCGCACAAAGAGGTGACCGGTTATACTACCTATCTCATTCTTTCGCAGGCTAAATCCTACAGATGTATGTTTTTTACTCTTTTAAGTGTCGCTATTTTTCATTTCATCGAGTTCAAATCGCGACTGTGCTGAAGATGTTTTCACCTAAAAAAAAATTCAGGTAGGTATATGTATATTGTTTTGCACCCAATGAATTATTGGCAGATTCTTTGTATACCTAGCTATAAAATTAAGTGAACAACAAATATCGACTATGTCCACATTTACTGTTCTGTAGGTAAACGCCCAAATTTGCGAACACAAATACAGCAAACACAAAACTGGCCCATTCCAATTCCTGCTTACCTCAGTAACACGTTTACACAAGTCCTGCGTCATCCTCGACCTAATGGCTAAAGCCATGGTAATGACATGTAAACTGCGCGGCGTTCGGGGGCCACTTACCTGCCTCGTGGCCTCGCAGCCTCAACACCCCATCACCACATCACCCCATCACCCCACAGCCTCACGCAGTGGCGTAACTATACCATCTGAGGCCCGTGGCAAATTCATTGGATGGGGCCTCGCCAGTAAAAATCGTCACGTTGTAATTGAATTTTAATAAATTACCAAGTTACCCAACAGTATTACTAATATTGTGTGCATTTTTGTTAAATATCTTATAAATTTTATTTTCAAAAACACAGTGTTTGTTAATATCTAACTCTCATAATTAACTTTACTTTGCCTCTAATTGCAGGTTTGATAAAACAAAAACTACGAAAATTCAAAGATACAAATGACCAATTTTCAAAACAATCAAACGAAGAATGCCCTCCCTAGTAGAGCCCTCCGCACTTAAAAAATAGATATCCGGGATTCCCCTAGCACCATGCGTCGCTAATCTGACAGCGCTACGAAAAAAGTACTTTCTTGCTTAACAAAATGCGGGAATACCCCGAGCGTCACTAGCTCTCCCGTGCCACCAAAATACCGCGATAAAAAATTAAACAACCAATGGAAACGTTCTAAAATTGATCGACATCCTTTTCTTATGAATGCATTTAAATCTTAATAATTTATTTGAATCTGTGCATGGTCTTTAGTTGTGTCGAACTTTAATTGATTTTATGTAGGTATAAAAATTTTATTTTTTACTAAATTTTGTTAAAAATGTTAGGTTTCTTCTGAGCTCGCGGCCTCTCGGGCCGGGGCCCCAGCCTCCACAGGGCCCGTTACATTTTGCCTGCCCTGCCACCCTATAGTTACGCCACTGGCCTCACGACACTATAATGTGGTGCTCTGTGGGGAATAAAGCATTGAAACTTGAACAGAAGTATGTGATTTGCTCTTACCAGTGCTGGATTTCCCTTTGATCGTAGAAAGGGCTGAAAAAAATGTTTTCAGCCCTCTCTATTATTGGTTGATGTAATATTTTTTTATGAATACCGTACAAGAGTCACAACTGCTCCCGTCTAGAACCAGTGAGACTATGGCATCCCCAATTGGGGTATGTTGTGAGGCTGAAGGTAGTGAGAAAGGGAAGGAGATGGGGGAGAAGAAGGTGGGAAAGTACCTGGCTATTCAGATCTATTGTTTAAATTGATGTCTTTGCTTTATATCTTGTATCCTTGTATCTTTTGTAAAATTACTAATACTAGTCTTTGTAATAATATTTTAAATTTAAACTAATGTAAAAATATTAAGTTGTCCTCTCCTAAACACAAGCAGCTGCTTTATTAGGAGAGTTATTGAAATATTCATGTTATGGCGTTATGAAATTTGTATAAAAGAAAATGTGTATATTTCATATATTTTAGTGGCAGGGAGGAAAGACAGGCAAAGGCAAGGTGGGGTTCGTGGAGAGGAGGCATACACGAAGTTATATGACATACATCATTCCCTTTTTGGGAGGTAGGTATGGGTACCGTCGCCCCGGGAAACATTTATTGGAAAATCAAAGCCTCTGCCGTAGGTCACCCCAAGTGACGATTCATGGGGTGAGGATTGCCCATATCTTGGTGGGGGGCGTGTCTGCCCACCGACTGGTTGAAGGTGACCTTTTTAGCTCTCCAGCAGGCTCTCTAGACCCATCGACCTTCCATCGCATCGGGAGGGATAGATTCATACGTCCGTCACTTCTGGACACACTGATCCCCAGATACCTACCCACCTCCGTGCCTTTTTCATTCCCAGAGATTCCTCTCCTTCCTTTCCTAAAACAAACCTTAAAAGGTGACACAGGTTCTGAGGGAAATTATTTGCTTCGGGGCCTTATGTGTGAACATAATGTTTAAAAAATACATTTATAAGGTGGTTTAACGGGTGGTTTTATTTGGATAGAAAAATGAATAGTTAGGTACTTATGTGCTAAGTATTTTTTTTTGCATACATTCTAATAATTGCTGTTGTACATAAATTCAAAGGTGAAAATCTCTACTAACAGGGAAAAATACTAAATTGGGAGATTGGGAGATGACCTTCAAAAAGCCGCCTGCAGGGCCAGGCAGCAAAAAACCCACGGAAGCGGATTTTTATCTGCTAATCTTTTATTTCTTACATCACCCGAAACTGAACCTTCTTACAGTAACTCCAATGAATGTTTCAATTTTTGTTGTATTTTAATTTTAAGTTATTTGCCTAAATAAAGTTATTTAATAGTTCTGAAGCGTATTTGTGTTTGCTGGTAACCATGTCGCGAAAATTGTTCTCCAGATAGAATTTAATAATTAAACCATTCTAGGAGTCTCATTGTTCTGCGGTTAGTATTCTCGAGGTCCCGAGAAATTTCGTGAGAATTTCACAAGTAAACGTCCTTTTGAACACCTGGAGGAGTATTTGCTTGATTAAGTTGTGGGCAGTGAGGGTATGGTTATATTGTTTGTGGCTGTCAAATACTGGAATCTTCTGTCAGCCAGAATTAGGTTAGGGAAAGCCTTTCACATTTTCTACAACAAAACTTACTTAACAAAAATACATTTAATATTTAGAGTCGTCTTTTTCAACAGAAAGCTAAATCGTTAAGTTAAATTAGTTAAGTTTTAACCGTCAGTTAAAGTAACTGGGATGTTAAATAGGTTGACGCGTACTTTAGCTAAAGTAATAGTTATTGGCGTGGTCAGTCTAAAAAACAGAACACGCGCAATATCCAAACGCATCGTCACACTCTAAATTTACTTTTAAAATTAGGAAAACTGTCAAATATCCGCTATATTTTGTTTCGCGTCTTTCTAGGACCTGGCAGCTTTGTTTCTATAAAAATATTTGTGTCAGTATTTTTTTAACTTTTTTACATTAACTCCACACGGGCCACTCCGCCTACGTCATCATCATTAAAAATAAATGACAACCTATTATAATACGTAGTATATTACACGGAAAAAAATATAATTTACTTTCCAGAAATTGTGACAATTTTTACGAGATATTTCAGCTTGTGATACGGCGCCAAAATTACGGAATTGTCCCAGATAGCCATATTATTAAAACGGAGTCTAAATGTTTTTGGTTTTCGCTGCAAGACATTGGATGAGGAAATCATAGTCACTATAATCATCTTTAATATTAACAATGATTAATAATCCATGTTTGCGCGCAATTTCGTACCATACCTCCAACAGGACTGTCAAATATGTCAAAAGGTGGAGTAACTCTTAGATTTACTATCGGTTTTCGGAAAGTAAATGCCGAAGTAAGTTTCCATGGAAACGATGTTGATATATTTGTGGGCTCTATGCTGGTAGGTACTCAGCCCCCTACCTACTGGTCGGCTATTGCTCCAGAAAATTCAAATATTAGAATATGTTTTGTTTTTTTGGACAAGCTGATGTTTTGGAAAAAATGTCAGATGAGAGTTCCTACATTAAAAATATTATTCGTAACGATTATAAGGACTGAACAATAGTGTAATTTTTATTATATTTAAAAACTTCCATTTGGAAGTATTTTAAGTAGTATAATTTAAATATTTATTTTAATAAAAGTAAACATCCGAAATGTTTGTAAACGCATAAATTCTGAACGAATGAGCAAACTTGGATAATTCTTTTTTTCTTTGAGCTCTAGCATTATAAAATTTAGGTGGCAGGCAAGATGTTTGAAAACTGAATGTAAGGGAATGAATGTATGGAATGCGGGAGGGGGTGGGGGGAGGGGGGATAATTGATTAGTGCAAGCGCTACAGTAATTTCCCCTAATACCATGCGAGCGAAGCCACGGGGAAAAGCTAGTGGTTTATAAATGAACGAAATTTGAAAAATCTACGATTATCAGATATAAAATGAAGACTGAAACTACGATAAAATATTGTGACTACCCGTGACTCTTATTACAAATTTGTTGTACCCCGTACCCTTTATCTGTCTTAAATACACGTCTAATGAGACATTTTCTTTTGTAATTTTTTAAAACTGTAAAACATGAATTTAACAAAAAAATCACACAATTTTTTTAATTTTTTTTTTACATTAACTCCAAACAGGAGGCCTTGAGGAAAACAATTTCGCTCAGGGCCTATGTCTTCTGAGATGCTGTGTGAAGGTTATTTTTGAGGAGAGGAAGGAATAAACATTGGTCTTGAAGAGACCCATGTTGTAGGAAGGAGGAAACACAGAGACCGGCAAATCGTTCCACAGCCGAGCAGTTGAACACAAGAATGAGTCGAAGAAGCGACCCGTTCTCATGTGACAAATACATATGATATGTACATATGTTGGGCACGTGTTTTCCGATTATGCACCGGTGCCATTTGGATCAATGACGCTAGTTCCTCGGAGCATCTTCCATTGAAATACCGGTAGAACAAGGATACAATTAATGTAATTTTATATGTAATTTAGTTTCATTTGTAATTTTTTAATACTATCATTATTACATGAATTTAATAATCAAGGCATACAAATAATTCACGTAATTTTATATAACAACTTCGGGCATTTTTAATCTTGATTCTATACGCAAAATTGAACGAAATTTGTTCCACGTCTTTTTATTTCGAAAAAATACTCCTAACTCACCAAGTGCATTGGGAGATGATTTTTTTTAACTTCAAAATTTTATAGAAAAAGAATTTCTCATGTATCATTAGTTAAAATAAAAGCCCGATTTCCTTTTACACCCTGTACAATCAATCGTATAATGTTAACATACGGTCCGAAGCTGCTGATGCTCCGAGGAACTAGCGTCATTGATCCCCTCGGCACCGGTGCATAGTCGGGAAACACGCCAAACGCGCGCTCAACATTTGTACACGGTTGACATTAGTCACATGAGAACGGGTCGTTTCTACGACTCGTTATTGAGTTCAACAGCTCGGCTGTGGAACGATTTGCCGGCCTATGGGTTTCCTCCCTCCTACAATATGGGTCTCTTCAAGACCCATGTTCACTCCTTCCTCTCCTCAAAAGCACCCTCCACACAGCATCCTCAAAGATGACATAGGCCCTGAGGGAAATTATTTTTTCCTCGGGGCCTCCTGTGCTGAGTTAATGTAAAAAAAAAAAGGATAGTGCTTCCATAGAAACTTTTCTGGAAAATAGCCCGGAATAGAAATCCCATTCATTCTTCAGATGCTGTTATTTATTTCTAATCAAAATTCCGCAATCAATAAACCCATTTCCAAAGCAAAAAACTAAACAGCCCTCATTTCGCAATAGACCAAATAAAATACCCTATTTCTCGATGAAATGAAAGCCATAATTCTCGAGTCGGGAACAGTTTTGTCATCATCAAACCGTATAGCCATAAAGCTGCGGTCACACGGCGTAAACAAGCAAAAAGCCGAGAAATGCCGTGTGAACAATGCTCTATTTACACGCACGAGTTTTATATTATGCCCGTTCGACGCCCCAGCTTTTCTATGACCCGGATTATGGGGGAAATTGCACGGTGGAACTTTCCTGAGTGCTTTTTTATGTTTTTTTAGTTGCCGTAAAAATCAACAGATGCCATTGGGGTGCGTACATGTATGTGGAAAGTTCTTTTTATCGGCTATGTTATTACGTATAACGCTTAGTTTTTGCCTCTTCTGTGAAGTTGTCTGAACAAAAGGGTCTCTTGTCAATAAAATAATTCGTATTTCTAAGTATATTGACAATTTACAAAGAAATGTGCGTTCCCTACAGGCCATCCTTTATTGGTTCAATTGAAAATCTGTTTTTCGTTTTTAAGATTCTCGTGTGAAAATTTAAAAGTTAAACTCCGATATTTAATGCTATGTTCACAGTTTGTTGTTATTTTGCTGAAGACTAGGTTTTCATTATTGTCTTGAGTGATGTTCATGTTTTTTTTGATATTTTTTATAATTTTCTTTTTTACATCAGTTCCAGACAGGTGGCCCTGAGGAAAAAAAATCCTCAGAGCGTAGGTCATCTTTGGGAATGCTGTGTGGAGGTTTTTGAGGGAAACGAATCAGAGGAATTTATGGAAAGGAAAAAGATGCGTGAAATCTGGGGGTGAGGGAGTCCGGCTGGAGAGGTTAAGTCCTCAACCAGTTTCTCTCGATCCGACCGGCCATGCATTAGGTTGTTAAACGCATTCGCCGCCAAGACCTAGACAAACCTCGCCCTGTGAACTCGGGCACCCCTGCTAAGTCACCAAACGTAGTAAACCATTAGGGGTGACTTATGGCAGAGATGTTGGTTTTCCAATAAATGTTTCCCGGGGCGGCGGTACCCACGTCCTCGTGCTAAATTGAAATGTTGTGCTTTCTTTGGTCGTTTTTATTTTGCATTAGACTAGGTTTTCATTATTGCCTTGATGCAATGATGTAATTTTTTGTTAATTTTTTATTCAATTTTCCATGCAACATTTTCTTTGGGTTCTCTCGACCACCATATAATTCGTAAAATGCAAAACCTATACGGTATTGATATGTTGCACAAATAAAAATAACTTTTTCAAAATTAAAAAAAAAATACTTAGTTACCACTTTTATTTTTTTAAAGACCAAAATGTTTCAGAAATAAGCTCACTTTTTTCTCGACAACAATACTAAATTCACAACATGATACTAATACTGAATTAAAACTGACGAAAAATAACACTTATATTATTAAAATATTGAATTACACGAATATATTGGTGAATTGGTCATTAGAATAGAAATTTTGAACAAAAACATGATCTGGATCATTGGAGGTTATCCGCCACTTACCCGCCCTGTTATAAGTAACAGAGGGTTACTCCTTCAAGGCTCTCGCAAGATTCAATTTTTTTTTGCTAACGAAGCTACATTTATTTATTTTTGAATGAATCTCCAATGTCCCTGCATACGTTGTTAGTAAGCAGAATGCAAGTGCTTAACAGGAAAAACAAAATGCAAAAATATTTTAGTAAGGCAAATATGAATTAAACAGGGCTAAAGAAAAACTCATTCATGAGGCTCCATGAGGCGGCATTGCATCGTGTAAAAAACCTGCAAGCACCTGTATAAAATGGAGAACATAAAAAAATATATTAAATCTCAAATTAATTGCCAAGTACCAACAAAAAAGGTGAATGGCATTCGGTCTGACCATAAACCACACTTAGCTTCTGTGTCCCTTAGCCAACCACTCAGTGAAGCCTTGAAGAATGTTAACTGAATATTTGGGGTAAAATACTCGAGGACTAAAGGAAAATTTAGCGTTGAGTAGTCAGAGGCAGGACAAAGGACAGTCAAGGTCGCCTGATCAAGCCTCAGTCCTACACAAACATTGGGGGAGGCGCAAATAGATTTGAGAGGGATCTGCAAAATTAATAATCAAACTAAAAATGAAGCAGGGACGAGGTCCAACGCACCCCCATATGGGGATAGGGAAATAAAATAAAAATTAAAGATCTGGATCACAACAACAATCCTTGACAGAAAATTTTCCGCGTTAAAGATATTATGGCGGCCAATATTACTCACGACGCGTGCGCAGTAATGGCCGCCGCCTGGCCAGTATGAATGAAAACACAATTTTTTATTAGTAACAATTCGAGAAACACAATGTACAGTCTTTATTCAATAAGTTTGCTGTAATTGAAGAAGTAAAAAAAAATATAGCATTGGATAAGTTTTTAGGTTTTTACGGCCAAAAGTACTTTCGTTATTTGTTTTTGGGGTATTTTGGACAGCGTTACAGTGTCCATCATCAGGGCGGATGTGTAATTGTGTACTTGTTAGTGGTGAAAAGTGTGCTTATGTACTTGGAAGCAAATTGTTGCCAACTCCACTCCACTACGAGCTGGTATTACAGTATACTTCAGAATAGTTGTAGATTTCACTTGTCTCCGTAATCAGGCTTGGAAATGATTCCAATAAACCTGTTCCTCGAATCCACTGTCATCTAGTGATCCCTAAGCACCGGTAGAAAGTAGCCGGCGTAGGAACTGGTTCCAAAGTAGCTTGTTTCTCGAATCCATTGTCATCTAGTGATCGCTAGTCACCATAACTGCAAATTCAATAAATCGAAATTTTTTTCACTACCCAAAAACAAATTTAAAAAAAAACTATACCATTATTTGAACTTTCTACCTATAACTTTACAAGATATGTATCTCTGCAGCATATCCTATTATAAAATATTTTAAATCAAAATTTACGGTAATATTTTTTTGTAAAAACGTGTTACCACATTATTTATTCTCGGTAGATTAAATGACAACATTTTACAGTATAATATTTCACCACCTGCGTCCACAGTCCGTGTTCTGCGAAATTAAACTGTCAAAATAATGGCGGCCCATAAAACATATCTGTCACGTGTTGTGTGTTTTTTTAACGATTTGAACAAATAAAATTGCTGTTAATTATTCTTTATTGTTCTTTGCGTTGGGTGCGATAATAAAAGCGATAATAATTTGTATATTTTCATAAAAAGCAGCAGCACATTTTGATGTGACATTACGAATAGTATTAAAATTATTTTAATTGATAATTGAGATAAAATTAAAATAAATAAATAATGTTTTTCAATTTTTTTTTTATGAAAAACAAATACCTTTGTATAACACCACTATTTTATTAACAATATCAACATGTTTCGAAAACTATGTTTTCTTTGTCAGGATAATAAGTCAATAATAAATAACAAAAGACAAACAAGTATAGACTAATTAGAACATAGACAAAATATTAGAAAGGAGAGGTGATTAATTACCTAAAATATATCATAAAAAAAACAATTATATAAAATAAAATATAAAAATTATTTTAGAATGGGTAAAAAATTACATTAACATAATAAAAAATCTTTTAAAAGGAAAACACGAAGTCTAAATAACAAAATAAATTATTATAAATATAAGTATTAATACGAAAATAAATTTAAAAGATGGCTATTTTAAAAAAAACGTTTGGTTATTTATAATATTTAATTTACTATTAACACTTTTTCTAATTTCTAAAATTTCTAAATTATCTAATTGTATACCCGTTGTGTTAGTGTGTAAAATTTTTAAACCTTTATTAATATCAAAAGAATGACCTGTTTCCAAAATGTGGTTTGCAAATTCTGAATAATTATTATTATTTAAACATCTTAGATGTTCCTTAACTCTAATGTTAAAATTTCTAGAAGTCTTCCCAATATAAAAAAAGTTACAATCATTACAAATTAATTTATAAACCCCAGATTTGTTCAAAAACACACCTTTGTCCTTGTTATTTAATATATAATTTTTTAATTTGTTATTGGCGTAAAAAGCTGATTGGATATTATCTGGCATGTTTTTAATTATCAAATTTGAAGTGTTATTATTTAAAAATACAATTTTTCTCCAATTATTATTCTTGTCAACTACGTGTGGATAAACAAAAGATCTAAAAAACTTTTTCTTATATTTTTTGTTTAACATATTATCTATTAATTGTGTAGAATAACCGTTATTTATTGCAATTTGTTTAATTGTGTTTAATTCTGTTTTAAAATTTCTTAAAGATAGGGGAACATTAATTAGTCTACTTAGTAAGGTATGAAACGCTGCTAATTTTTGTGAAAATGGATGATTAGAAGTTTCATGTATAATGATATCTGTATATGTGTCTTTACGAAAAATGTTAAATTCAAATTTATTTTTGACAATAGAAATACTTAAATCCAAAAAATTTAAACTACAATTTTTTTCCAATTTCTAGGGTAAATTTCTTTTAACTTTCTTCTTTTTTTTAACTTTTTCATTAAATTAATGATGACACCCCAAAGTAAATATGCCTATTTTGAAGAAAAAATGTTTTTCAAATTCACAAAATAATAATTAAACCGGGAAATGGCTTCGTTGTTGACTGGTTACGATAGGGTTTGAATTCGGAGGTAGCGGATTTGTTAAAGTTGTCGAAGTACGCTTCTCTTGGTCATGCTACATTTGTATTCTAGATTTCGTAGACAATTAAATGTGACATTTGCTGAAGGTACCATATAAATGAAGGTACCGTACAAAATAAATTTTCTAACTAACTAACCATCACGCCGTTTCCCCGCAGGGGTAGGCAGATAGGACAGACCGCCAAACAACTCGATCTTGGCACACACTCCTTGCTTCGTTCACATTCATACATCGTCTCATACATGCTCTTCTATTATTCTGACTCTTGACATCGCCCGACTCAAGTATCTGATTCACTTGGTCGTGCCATGTCTTCCTCGGGCGTCCCCGACTTCGTCTACCATTCACATTTGCGTCATATATTCTCCTTACACTCCTTTCCTCATTCATTCGCTCTACATGCCCAAACCATCTGAGCGTCCCTTTCTTAATCTTACTCATAACGCTTACATCAGCCTTGCATTCTTTGCGGATCTCCACATTTCTCACACGATCATACATGGTTTTACCACACATACGTCTCAGGGGTCTCATTTCTACAGCATTCGGTCTACTTTCATCCTTTCTCTGCCAGTTCCATGCCTCACTGCCATACATCAGGGTAGGTACCAGCACTCCATTATGGACAGCTAGCTTCGCTTCTCTTGACAGATTTTTGTTGGCGTCAACGGCGTTCAGTCCTCCATTAATGGAGCTACCGGTATTTACCCGTCTTTCGATATCTCTATCAGTCTTTCCATCTCTCGTAAACATACTTCCCAAATATACAAACTCATCCCTAAATCCCTAAATATACAAATCCTTAAATCCCTAAATATACAAACTTCCGAAATATACAAAATAAATTTTCTTAAAAAAAAATTATGTAAATCACCGAATGTAGCGAACCACCTGGGGTGACCTATGACAAGGGTGTCGGTTATTCAATAAAGGGTTCCCGGGGTAGCGGTACTCGCCTTTCAAATTGTGTTGCTTTATTAACTTTATTTTTTTACTTAATACACTAAACTATTCATTGTGCGATTCAATTGATTCGTCTGATGGCCTAGGGGTCGAAAAGTTTTATATTACTCTGGCGACATCAGTTTTCTTTCAAATCAGTATCACACGGTACATATTACTCCTTGGAATTTAATAGGTTTCAACCTGTGGTACGCGTACTCCTTGGGGTATGCGAAGCCAAATGGAGGGTACGCGATATCGTGGCACGCATGTAGAATAATCACTGGTTAAAAATGCCCGAAGTCATGTTACACCATGTATAAAATTGCATTAATTGTATATTTTTTTTTTACATGAGCTCCACACAGGAGGCCCTGTGGAAAATAATTTTCCTCAGGGCCTATCTCATCTTTGGGGATGCTGTGTGGAGGGTTTTTTAAGGAAAGGAAGGGAAGGAGAGTTCTGGGAAGGAAAAGGGTTTAAGGGGTGGGTAGGAATCTGGGGTTCAGTGTGTCCTGGTCATCCGCCTCCAAAACCTAGACAAACTTCACCCCATGAACCCGGGCACCCCTGCTAAATCACCAAACGTAGCGAACCACTTGGGGTGACCTATGGCAGAGGTGTTTGGTTATCCAATAAAGGTTCCCGGGGCGGCTTTGTGTGGTTTGATCATTAAATTCATTTAATAATGATAGTATTAAAAAAATTACAAATGAAATACGTCTTTCATTACACGTGTACAAAAGATAACAAATGTGTAGCAAGAGTCGGAGGTACGCAGGCTTAAAAGGGTTGACAACCGCTGGGTTAGAAAAAGACGTGGATCCTACATTCAGAAATATAAAATATTTTATTAGAAACAGAAAAACAGTGCAACATACTCGAAGTTACTTATTTGACAGAATTTTTAATAGATTTTTTATGTGGTCTTATATTCATTTTCCCGTACGTGCAAACCAAACCACACAGTTTCTTTGTATCATTTGCCGTAACGCTGGTATTTGTGCCCATTCTTTGATTAAAAGTTACGTCCGACGTAACGCATTCCGTCCCTACCAAGATAAATAATGATATATTTGAAGAAAATTGACAGCGGTAAAAGATTAAGCCTAGAGAAAACCTCACAAGAAATAAAATAATTTAATCCGGAGAATAAAGGGATAGCTTATCCCTTATAAATACAAACTCTAAAATATTGGAAAAGTTTCCCTTTATTTATGTTTGGGAGTGCAGAGGGAGGCCTCAAAGTAAAATATTAACATATTGGTTCTTTGAGATAAACATACGTTTTCTTCCCTTTGTGCTGTTCTATCCATGGAAGAAATACTTGCTTCTTTTTGGTGTTTAAATTTACTTGCATCGTTATTCAGCAATAAGTTCTGAATAGCCGAGATCTTCCTTTCATCTTTTCCTTTTGTGTTTTCCGTGTTCTGTTCTTTAGTACCTAACAACAGAATTACACATGAGCTGATTCTGAAGACTTGATTAAACTAGTTGCTTGCGGTTGTACACGTGTTGGTCATGCCTGTCCATTTGCTTTTATAACTGACTAACCATCACGCCGTTTTCCGAGGAATAAGGCAGGGAGGATAGACCGCTTCACAAGTTGCTTAATTTACATTCATACATCGGATACATAGTCTTTTTTACGTAGCAGGAGGCGGAGCTAGTTGTTACAAAATTGAAAAATATTTTTTGGACGACCGTTTATTCATAGGAACAAAAGAAGATTTATTATAAATTGTGCACACTTTTATCAACATTTTTTTCAAAAAAAATGTAGGTCACAAATAAAATAATAAAATTAAACATTAAAAAAATGTAACAATATACCTACCCAAGGGGAGGGGGAAAGTTGTTACACGGCAGGGGCACATTTTTACAAAAAAAAAAAAAATATATAATTGATACCGTGTTGCATTTTTCGAGTTCAAAGTAGAACAGAGTCCTAGACAAACCTCACCCCATGAATCCGGGCACCTCTGCTAAGTCACCACGAAGCGAACCACTTGGGGTGATCTATGGCAGGGGTGCTGGTTATCCAATAAATAGTTCCCGAGGCGGCGGTACCCACACCCGCCTCCCAAAATGTTTGATAAAAATATCTAGAAAAAATGTTCAGGAATATCATAGATAGGCAACTAAACCATAAAAAGGATTCGAAATACAAAAGCATTGAAACATTTCGAATAGAAATTCTGTTCCGAGTAATTCTACATAATAAAAAAAGCTTTTGAATCCACCTTTCTGAAAGGCTCTTACGCTATTGGAGGCTGTATTTATATTTATATAACTCTTTAACCGCTTTTAATGCATGCATTTCCATGCATATCGTAGTGCGCCGCCGGGATTAACATTTCCACGGCGCGGATTTTAAACCCGAGCAAACAGTCGTAAAATGTTACCACACGCGCCCATAATTTTCATCGAAAGGCTTGCAATAGTGCAATTTCTATTTATGCGATGCATCAATTATTTTATGCCAGTACTCGGCAGCAGTGTTAACAGGAATATAACTAAATTAATGGCGGACGATAGAAAGCGCAATCTAGGACGCTTTAAACGACTTCAGTACTTAAAAAGCTACACGAGCTAGGAGGCATTTCACCACCTCTGAATTAACGGTTGAGTAACTAAGTAACTTTAATCATAGGATTAAGAGGAAACGCGAGGGCGGGCGCATGAATTATAAACAAATACTTCAAATACTAAGCAAAAGGGCCAACTGCATCTCAGGATGATTATATCTAAATAATATTGGTTATTTATTCCCCTGCTTTTTTCTTCAAAATTTAGCCAGTTTTAAGATTTTTTTTTTTAAATGTTTGTCTGCACTTTTTTTAAAATTCTTTCGCGAATTTGCATACTGCAAAGATATTTAAATGTAAGAGATGTGCTTTCGGCAGTTTTTACTGTATGGGACTGTGCTTCCTGGTGTCGTCGATATTGTTAACTAATACTACTGCACACTTTCAAAAAATCAACTAATTGAACGAATTCTTTCCGTATTCAAACTATATTGTTAACCAATACTACTGCACACCTTAAAAAAATCAACTTATACTAATCAACAATGAATAATAAAAAAATTGTTATTTGCCGGCAAATCGAATTTGGGAGGCGGGAATGGGTACCGCCGCCCTGGGAACCTTTATTGGATAACCAACACCTCTGCCATAGGTCACCCCAAGTGGTTCGCTACGTTTGGTGGTTTAGCAGGGGTGCCCGGGTTCATGGGGTGAGGTTGGTCTAGTCTTGGACGACCAGGACACACTGAACCTCAGATTCCTACCCACCCCTTAAACCCTTTTCCTTCCCTGAATTCTCCTCCATTTCATTTCCTTAAAAAAAAACCTCCACACAGCATCCCCAAAGATGACGTAGGCCCTGAGGGAGATTATTTTCCTCAGGGCCTGTAATGGCGTAAATAATAAGGACGGGTTGTTTCAAAAAATTTGATGAGTTCATTAAATATTTGAAGTTAATTTTCAGGTTCTGTGTAAGTTTTTTTCGAGTTCTGTTTTTTTATCATCATAGGCCAGCTGCTTCACAAAACTGAAATCATCACAGAACTTGAATAGAACTTACACAGAACGTGAAAATTAACGTCAAATATTTGACGAATTCGTCAAATTTTTTGAAACAACCCATCCTAAGTAAAAAAAAACCCTGGCGTTTATCGAAATAACATTATCATATACAAAAAAAGTAAGTAAAAATTACTTTCCTTATTCAAAGTATATTGTTAACCAATACTACTGCAAACTATACTGTTAACCAATACTACAGCAAACTATATTGTTAACCAATACTACAGCAAACTATATTGTTAACCAATACTACAGCAAACTATATTGTTAACCAATACTACAGCAAACTATATTGTTAACCAATACTACAGCAAACTATATTGTTAACCAATACTACAGCAAACTATACTGTTAACCAATACTACTGCAAACTATACTGTTAACCAATACTACAGCAAACTATATTGTTAACCAATACTACAGCAAACTATATTGTTAACCAATACTACAGCAAACTATATTGTTAACCAATACTACAGCAAACTATATTGTTAACCAATACTACAGCAAACTATATTGTTAACCAATACTACAGCAAACTATATTGTTAACCAATACTACTGCAAACTATACTGTTAACCAATACTACAGCAAACTATATTGTTAACCAATACTACAGCAAACTATATTGTTAACCAATACTACAGCAAACTATATTGTTAACCAATACTACAGCAAACTATATTGTTAACCAATACTACTGCAAACTATATTGTTAACCAATACTGAAACTATATTGTTAACCAATACTGAAACTATATTGTTAACCAATACTACAGCAAACTATATTGTTAACCAATACTACAGCAAACTATATTGTTAACCAATACTGAAACTATATTGTTAACCAATACTACTGCAAACTATATTGTTAACCAATACTACTGCAAACTATATTGTTAACCAATACTACTGCAAACTATATTGTTAACCAATACTGAAACTATATTGTTAACCAATACTGAAACTATATTGTTAACCAATACTGAAACTATATTGTTAACCAATACTACTGCAAACTATATTGTTAACCAATACTACTGCAAACTATATTGTTAACCAATACTACTGCAAACTATATTGTTAACCAATACTACTGCAAACTATATTGTTAACCAATACTACTGCATATCTTAAAAAAATTTACTAAATTCCGTATTCAAACTAGGACAGACATTATTAGACCGTAGTCCGCCGCCATCACAGCATATCTTTTGTTTTTCAATATCTTTGGTATACTGTCTATTAATGGCGTTCAAACTACGCAATTTTAATGATTTTTGGAGGGTCCTTACTGTATTTTAAACTCCGTCAAATTATCGACTTAGCCCGTTTAGAATTTTGACATTTTAACGCTCCCCCTTAATCTTGGTTTCTCGGCCCTTTTGAACCTTTGATCCAATAATGATGTGCCGACGAGTATATGACAACGTGACCGGTATATTCATTTATTACTTTTTATTTTTATGATTGGAAATGAATTTGACGGCCTCCGTGGTCCCGAGGCAAGACTCTCGACTCACAATCCGAAGGTAGCGGGTTCGAACCCGGCGTGCGCAAATAAATTTTATTTGATTAATATGTGGTATTTCACAATTAATTAATTAATTAAAAATAACATAATGGTACATTTGCGGCGTGTTCCAGAGTGGAAGAAACTCTCAGTATCGCCCTGGTGTAAGACCACCACACAACATTCAAACGCTGCTTGAAATGGCTTTAGCCGTATTTGGTGACCGGATCTGAATAGGCAGGTACTTCCCCACCTTCCTCATCCGCATCTCCTTCCCCTCCTCACTACCTTCAGCCTCACAACACACCCCAAGTGGGGGTGCCATAGTCTTACTGGCTCCAGACGGGAGCAGTTGGGGATTATTGTGCGATATTCAAATTCAAAAAAAATTATGCAAATTATTTTAGTTTTTGGTTATTGGGGACAACCGGGAAAAAAATTAAGGTTTTTTGCTAAAACTCAAATTCCAACCATTTTAAGTTTTTGACAAAAATTCATGTTGATTACGATATGAGGAAAAAATCGGAACTACCCCAGATTTTTTTAAACAAGCTGCCTAATGACGCCATCGACATTTTTGTGAGTGCGTTTTCATACTAATGTTTCGCAACCCAACACTCCTCTTTCCTTATAGTTTTTTTATGAGTTAAAAAAATGACTCTTTCTCAAATTATAAGAGAACCCTTGAACTCCCGACTCGCTGCTTCGACTATTTCATACATTTGGTCACACCGTAAGCATCACCCCTGTAATTCACACTTTACATTACAAGGGGCACCCTCTTGAACGCCACTTTCTGGGCATAATTAAAGAGGCACTTAGTGTTACCACCTGCTAAGTATGTACTTAGTGCCTAATGCTTCACTTTAAACCGCCTTAGTTATGTTCACTTTCTTACTCCATACGTTTTATTCTTGATTACAAAAAAAAAAAAACATTTTTTTAACCATTCAAAATTCGAGCGTATTTTGTCAGTAGGTAAAAATATCTCCGTTTTGCATTAAAATTCAAATAAATAGAATATTTATGAACATATCAATCAATATAAAGTGATGAAATACGCTCTCAAATTTTATTATTAGAAATAGCCATACAATTTTTTTTAAATGGCGGCTCACCTTACGTTTTTTCAAACTAAAATTACTGATAACGAAAAAAATAAACACACACACATATTTGATTAAGCAAATCTTACCATCTATATCAATACTTCAATACTAATATTATAAATGCGAAACTGCTCGAGTTTGTTTGTTACGCTTTCACGCATAAATAAATAAAACGATTTTAAAAATTCTTTCACGAATAGAAAGCTAAATTATATGCGAAGACTATAGGCTGTGTATAATGGTAAGCTCCGGCGTTATGAAATTATTAATATTAACATATTTTATTTCTTATACGTTTTCTGTCGCTAACAAAACCTAGTTATTTCTAACGTCAGAAAACAAATCGTTGCCGTGGAAACGATGTTTGTATATTTTTTTTATTTCAGGCGTTATAGTTAATATCTATCTATATAAACAAAAATGAATCTTCAAAATGTTGGTACGCGCATAACTTTCGAAAGACTGAAAAAATTGGATAATTATTTTTTTACTACTGGTAAGCTCTGGCATTATGAAATTTAGGTGACACGCGAGCTATTTGAAAACTGAATGTATCGAGAATTGAATGTATCTGAAAACTGAATGTATCTGAAAACTGAATGTATCTGAATGTATCGAGAATGTATGGAATGCAGGAGGGGGGAGGGGGGAAATATTGATAAGTGCAAGCGCTACAGTAATTTACCCCTAATACCATGCGAACGAAGCCGGGGCGAAAAAGCTAGTAATGTTATAAACGCAAAAATTTGTATGGATGTGTGTGGGCTTGTTACTCTTTCACGCAAAAATTACTAAATGGATTTTAAGTAAACTTTACAATAATTATAACTCATACATCAGAATAACAAATAGGCTATGTATAATTTTTTATAAATGGAAATGTGTGTATTTCATATATTTTAGCGGCAGGAAGGAAAGGCAGGGGTAAGGTAAACGGGGAAGGTGGGGTTCACGGAGAGGAAAGAGACGAGGGAGGGGGAAGGCGGGGAAGGCGGGGAAGGTGGAAGGGAATGGGGACGCAAGGGAAAGGACATGCAAGGAGAATCAATTTATTTCTTTGAATGGCATTGCAATGCATGCCGGGGACCAGCTCCATAACAGAGCGACCGGCGTACAGCGCATGTTGTTGTACCGGTTATGCATGAGATCTTAAACGCCCAGCTAGGCAAATAGGCAAGGGGGGCGTTATGGGATATGGGTGTACTGTACTGGGATGGGAATGCCCCCCCCCCCCCCCCTCCATAGATAGATCCGGTATTGCTTCAGGGGGTCCACTGTGACCAGTAAGACTTTGAAAGTGGTCTACGAGAAAAAAGAGTTTGGGAACCACTGGTTTAGATTATATTTCTCATTGTGATAGTAAGGGAGACACAACGATTTCTACGAGACCTGTGTGAGTTGGGACTAATATGATGTCCTTTGATTCGAAAACACTAACCTTTTTTCTGAATAAAATTAATATTTGTGGATTCTTTCGAATACATTCGATCAATTTATTCGAAACATCGTTCGATTATTTCAGTGTTTCGAATACGCCCATCACTATTACTTATAAGACAACGTTATGTGGAAATGATATAATTGGATGTAGTCACGATATCAGAAGCCGCAATATATCATTTCTGAATATTAATGGGGTTTCCTTTATTAACGTTATGTTAAAACGAAAAGCAATATCATGATTAGAACCACCTAAGGAGGAATTTCTGGGTCGTTATTAAACAATTTCATATCGATTATTTCAACAATTTCGTAAGTTTACGTGTTATATTTACCACTAGTTTCAGTCCGACCTTCCGTTGGCTGCTTAAATATTTGATCATCATCATCACAAAAAAAAAAAAATCATCATGGTCTTCATCCCCTTGTCCTATTCGGGTCGGGGACCCAATGCATCGACAAGGCTCCTCCATACGTCCTTGTCTTGTGCTGACTGTTCGGTCTCCGTCCATGGTAGTCCCATCCTCTCCTCACACAGTTTTTGGGGTTGCCTCGACCAGCTGTGTTTGGGGCGTCCCATTGGACGTCTACCCTCTGGAATCGCATTTAGTATCTTCCTCGGAATTTGGTCATCAGCCATTCTTAGTACATGCCCAAGCCACCTCAGTTGCGATTTCTCTATGAAGAGTAGCAGTGGTTCAATGTTTAGATCGTCGAGTTTCTTATGATCCCATTTCGTAACCCCTGCCACTCCTCTCAAGTACCTCATTTCGGCAGCTTTTGACTCTAGAGCGTGTTCGTTCGCTTAGCATCCACATCTGGTGGCCGTAAGTGAGCGTTGGGCGATATAACGTTTTGAACCTACCATCTTTCTGTTGATACTGAGCTCGGCTTTCCTTATCACTGAGCTGTAGAGAGGACGCAACACACCGCTTGCCGCACTAATTCTTCGAACAATTTCTCCGTCTTGCCGTCCATCGCTCGAAAATTCAACCCCGAGGTATTTGAATTTAAATATTTCAATTATTCGAATGAAAGTTCCCAATAACAATCGAAACTGAGCGATTACTGTAAAGTTTAAAAAATACCACATATTTAAAATAACACGTGCACGGAATAACTCAAGAAAGTATTGTTTAAATCACTTTCTAGTGTATATAAATATTGCATAGTTTTGAGGTGTTTCCACAAAGTGTCAGTAAAGTTGTACTATATCGCGAGCCTACTGTCGCCCGTTCTCATCTAATACCGGAACGGTTACGGAAATCGCCGATGTTATCCGATTGATAGGTGGGCACCTTCAGTGACCAGTTCCCCTGCCTCAGATAAACACAGAGCACCCATTAGAACGGAATCCAGATAAATATTAATTTTAAATAACGCTATATGTGCTTAGTTTTGAAGTGTCTCAACAGAGATCAGTAAAGTTGTAGTATATGAGAGTCAACTGTCGCCCGGTTACGTAAATAGCCGATATTATCCAATCGCAGGTGGGCACCTTCAGTGACCAGTTTCCTTGCCTCAGATAAACACAGAGCACCCTTTAGAACGGACGTTAAGTCCAATTAAATATTCTTTGTAAACGAGATGATAATAAAACTACTCGTAACCTGACGAACCGCGTATCATTGAAACTCCCGATCATCCAAGAAGTATTGTTCATCAGAGAAAATAACAGAACAACACACTTTTTTTTTTAAATATGAATGCCGCACAAGAGACCCAACTGCTCCAAACCATTGAGTACAGATATGAAGCGGGGCTAAAAATCAAGGTACACCCCTAACCTATTTTCTAGCACAGCGCACGAGGTAATCTAGAAAACCGTGTAACCTGGATAATTTCGCTAACCCTTCGACCAATCTAGGGATAAAATCCAATTATGGAAATTCCATACTCAGTTTCATGTTATACGTACATGCTCGTTGTAACTCACTTGCGAACAGTTTTTCCAAACTTGTTAGAATGATGTACCTATCTCTCCACCGAAGAGATAAGCCGACAGAAATTTATTATGGACTCGTCTCTGTTACTGAAATTATCTTTATTTTACCTTACTTTCGCTGAAATTAATTGAAAAATTTTTCAAATATCGAAATTCTTTCTATCTTTTCAATTTAATTATTGCCCTTTTTAGGGCCTCCTCAAGTCTAAAGGTCTTACGAGTATATATGTGTAAATTGCAATTCAACTAATTATCTATGTATGTACATAAATCAATATATGTTTGCTTATATTATGTAAAACTGATGACTTGAGTGATTTAGCAGTTGTAACTGCATAATAATAATAAAGAACTTGTTTTATAGCGCCGTTTAGTGAAATATCATCTAAAACCTAAAGGAGTCGTTCAAAACCGGAATACCTTAAAAAATATAGTTAAATTGTTACTTTGGTGCAATTAAATATCTCAAATAGATTTTCTCAAATAAAATTTTTTTGTGATTTTTTTTATTACGACATTAATAAAGATGCTCTTTAGACATGAAGAGCTGGTTCACACACAGCTATAAAATATAAAAGATCATCGCACGCCAAATAACACTCTCCGTACAATCCCTTCAGACCGTTCACACCTAAGCGGTTTTAAGCGCAAATCAATCACAGACAATACACATCTTACGACGGAACCGCTCCAGAGGCGATATGCCAAAAGATAAGCCTCCCTCTCTCCGACGAAACAGGAGAGGGGGTCATCGTAATTCCGTAGCTGCCTAGACCGGTGGATGACAGATGTCAAGTTGACAGATTTCAGTACAAAACATGTGAATTCCGTTGCCGCTCCCTAATTCAACTGACCGCCTCTCCTACCACAGGAAGAAATATTTGATAGCGTCGTGTGAAAATACAAAAGATAAGCGCTCGCGGTTCAACAAATATCTGCTGGCAGATATAGATATATAGCTGTGTGTGAACGAGCTTTAACAAAAATTAAAGACTTCGGCATCATTTTCATTCAAATCCTTTAACTATAAATAAAGAAGTCTCACTCGCCAAAAGAAGAGATATTTCAGATATAATCTCTCTGTATAAAATCATAAACAACACGTTTGATTCATCTTTAATTAATCAAGTTAATCTTTATATAAGGCCTAAATTCACGAAAAACCCCGAAATCTTTTAGATCGATACTTACCGTATTAATAAGTTTTTACAAACCAATGTCAAAATTGACTCGATTTTATGATAAATACTGCGATCACGAAGACTATTCTGCATTTTTACGTGTTTTTTATTATTTTAACATAAATAACATCTAAATGAGCATAGCATCATAAAAACAAAAAACTCCATCGTGTAAGATGAAAAGGAAGTAATTAATTAATGAGGCCTTTGGTCATATTTAAACCATTTTCATTTCTCAAAGATCTAACGGAATAAACTGATTGCGTCATAAATGCATTATTTAAGTCAGATCGCGTTTACGACTTCTTTCATTTCTAAGAGCTTCATTAGTTCAATCCGTTCATTAATTAAGCCAGATTTTTGCAAAAATATGTTTATATTGATAGTTAACCGAACCTTATCTGATACTGTGAGACCGCGCTAAAATTTACCAAACGTCTGCTACACACAAGTACACAAAGTCGGAATATCTGTTACCAATCGTTTACCGTGCTCGCAAATATTGATAACTGGCCGTGGTCGACGGATTTGGTCAATATCATAGTGATATTGGGTTTTATCGATCGTATATGTGTATATAATATAGACATATTTCCTAGCTTAGTAAATACCTGCACAGGTTTCTATAAAAATAAATTTACTGCTTTTCAGATAATAATATTTTGTGTGAAGAAACCTAATGAACCCAATGATTTTATTAAACAAATGTGTTTTAATTAATAAATTCTTTTGAATTCTAATGAAGTAAATACATTCACTTCAATGAACAGGATGCAACAGGCTGTATTTTAAATTTGTTTGAACAAAAATAATACTCGTGTATTCAAAAGCTTTATTAATAAAGTATATATCAAAAAGTAATACAACAATAATACGTGACAGCTGTGTTTTGTTTTTGCTCTTGAAAGATTTATGATTCAAATAGATTTAAAAACAGTTTTTCTTAATCTGATTTATTGTGAAAATAGTAACAGTAAGTGACCGCAGTTACCATGGATGAAGACCAGGACGATAAGGCATCTAATTGCTCAGATGGCCCTGAAGTCGAGTTTGCTTGTGCCTCCGGAGTTGTGATTCTAAATGACACTCATAATAGCCTTAGTGCACTTCAAGGAGTTCTGGCAGAAAAGCAAACAAAAGTTTCCAAAGAACAACAATTGAGGATCGCCAGTTATGTAGCCAACGTATCGCGCTCTGTAGCTCAACTTCTAATGGAGCGAGAAGTTATGCGAGCTGAGCTGGCCACCGCCGCAGCCAAGATAAAAGTGGCAGAAGGAGCTGTTATCGTGGAAAAAGCCGAGAAAAATCTCTTGGAACAAAAAATCCGGATGTTGGAGTCAGATCTAGGACCTGTAATGAAGAGAGTTGCAGATGCCACGGAGGCGAGCCTAACTTTCGCGGATATCGTCCGCCAGAATAAGCAGAAGGACATTCCACCTCCAATAACTCGAACTGGACACTGCGTCGGTTCCCCCAGACCTGCAGTATGCATCTTCCCCAAATTGGATACGGCCAAGGATAGTGAGGAAACTAAACAACTCGTGAAGGGAATTATACGACCATCAGAGCTTGGAGTGCGTGTCACTGCAGTTAGGAAGATCCGTAATAAGGGAGTAATTATTCATACCGCTTCTCGTGAGGAACAGGAGAAGATTCTAAAGAACCCTGCTCTTGTGAACTCTGATGTCCTGACAGCCCGGCCTCCGTCAAAGCGACTACCGAGGATTATATTTTTTAACGTTCCCCGTGAACTGACGGATGAGGACTTCCTGAAGAGCGCTCTTACCGGCATCTCTGGGATTACTGACGTTGAGAGTACCACAGCGAGCTGCAGGCTCAGTCACCTAGCTGGCGCTCGCACAGGTCAAACTTGCCACCGGGTTTACGAGGTGCCTGCTAACCTGCGACACGCACTAGTGGAACAGGGAAAAGTATTTGTGGACTGGACAGTGTGCCGCGTGCGTGATTTTGTTGGAATCACAGTGTGCTCCAAGTGCCAAATGCTTGGACACTCTTTTAAATTTTGCAAAGACCAAACAAGATGTGGCCACTGTGGCCAGGATGGTCACGCTCGCGAAAGCTGTCCAAATACTGCTGCAAAGGCAGTTTGTGCCACCTGCACCAAATTTGGCAAGCCCGCCACTCATCCTACCGGAGACAGGGAGAACTGCCCAGCATACCTAGCTGCACTCTCGAGGGACTTCTCCACAATCAGCTATGGCGTCTAAGTATATAGATGAAGACAGTGATGTTGACTTTAAGAGAACTAATAGGTTAGACCGGTGGTCTGAAGAAATGGTAGAAAAAAACAGTGAAGTTGGAAGTTTTATATGTGTACAGGTTAATATTCGGTCAATTGCTAAATACTGGGATGTATTACATATGTACCTTCACGACTGTTGGAAAAACATAGATGTACTAATGCTTTGTGAAACCTCTATTAAAAGTGAACTTGCCAGCTTGTACGAGATTCCAGGTTACAATAGTATAAGCTATTTTCGCGAACACAGATCTGGTGGAGGTATTACTGTGTACATCAGAGATACATTTATTTTCACACAAAAGCAATTGGAAACTCAGGTATTTGAAAATATTTTCGGTTTAATCACACTTCCAAATAATAATGAACTTACCTTACTTGCAATATACCGGCCACCAAATTTAAGTAAATTAGCTTTCATTAATGAACTTTCAACAATACTCAATAATCTTTCCTCAAATCACTGTGAAAATGTACTAATTTTCGGAGATATAAATGTTGACTTGTTAAACTGTTTAGATCCGCTAACCATTCAATATGAAAACTTATTATCTATGAACTATTTTACTAAATGTATCGATGACGTCACGCGAGAAACGGTTGTTGCAGGAAAAATAACACGCTCGTGCATTGATCACATTTTTGTAAGATTTAATAGTGGAAACAAAATTACTGATAAGCTGTCATCGTGTGTATGTGAGATTAATTTAGCCGATCACTTTGTTACGGCAATAAATATTCCATTTATCAAAAGTAATAAGAAATTAACAGCGACTAAAGTGTCAATTCTATCTCAAAAACGGATCGATACAAGCATTAGACAGTTCAATTGGAATGAATTACTTTGTGAAGAAGATTGCATTAAGCTTTACGAACAAATTAAATGTAAATTTAACGATATTTATGAAAAAAGTAAGATATTTGTAAATTTTCAGCCAAGAAAAAGACCATGGCCTATAAAACAGTGGATGACAAATGAAATATTGAATAGCATTAAAAAGAGAGATAATTTATATAAAATTTGGAAAAATTCACCAAAAAATAAGGTTTATGAAAAACAATATAAATTTTTTCGGAATATTGTAACTAAATTAATATTTAAATGTAAATCTACCTTTTTTAATGAAAAATTTAAAAATTATTTTGGAAACACAAAGAATACATGGGATGAGATTAATAAAATATTAGGACGTAGATCTAAGAGTAATTGCGATGAAGTAATCTCGAGGTACTTACTAAAAGATAAATCTGCAGAAACAACGGCGGACGACTTCGTCAACTACTTTTCGGACAGTATAAACTCACTAGTACATAAATGTGATCTTAAAGCATCAAATGTTGAACCAATACAGCTACCACACAGTATTTATATACCACGTGCCACACTTTCAGATATTCAGAAAATTATTAAACTTCTAAAAAATTCAAAATCACCCGGAATAGATAATATCAGAATGTTTGATATTAAAAAACACATTGATATTTTAGGACCGATTTTGACACATTTAATTAACACAATATTAACACAAGCCGTAATACCAGAAGACCTTAAATGTAGCATTATAAGACCCATATACAAAAGTGGTAGACACACGGACATAGGAAATTACAGACCAATCAGTATATTGCCTTCCATAGAAAAGATACTTGAAAAATACATCTCCATAAAATTGAATAAATACCTCGAGTCTTTTTCAATAATAGATCCACAGCAATACGGCTTTCAAAAAAAGAAGAGCTCAGAACTGTTACTTCAAGATTTTTCAAATTACATAAATAACGAACTAAACCATAAAAATCATATATTAGTTTTGTTTATAGATAATTCTAAAGCATTTGATACTATCGACCCAACAAAATTACTTAAAGTTTTAGAGGCGATAGGAGTGCAGGGACGTTTTCTTAATCTTTTGAAGAACTACCTTAGTGATCGTAAAATTCAGGTAAAAATAAATGGAAAATTAAGTAAAGTGGGAACATCATCTACTGGTGTGCCACAGGGCTCTATCCTAGGTCCAACACTATATATAGTATTTGTCTCTCTTATGAATAAAGTATTTTCTTTTGTCAAACACTATGTATATGCGGATGACACCGCACTTGTCATCGCACATAGGGATCTGCTCGCGGCCATGAATATGCTACAGCAGGATTTCATATCATCACAAAAATGGTCGCACGACTCTGGCTTAGTTATAAATGCACAAAAAACAAAACTAATGCACATAAGATCGCCTCATGCCAGATTTACAATAGCACCCTCAGTAGTATCCCATAACTTTGACTGCATACATAACAATTGTTTACAGCCCTGCGACTGTGGAAGAATTGAGCTTGTCAAAGAGTATGTCTACTTAGGGGTGACGGTGGATTGTAATATGAAGTGGGATATCCATATTGCTAAGCTATGTAAGCGCCTTCGAGCGATTGTAGGCAAACTGTATAAACTTAAATATTATGTGCCTATCAAAACCATGAAATTAATCTATTTGTCCTTGGCTGAATCTAACGTTAGATAAGGTATAACTTCCTGGGGGCACTCATGTAAGACAAACATCCAACATGTACAGTCAATTCAAAACGCCATGGTAAAATTACTCGTCAGCAAAGCAGTTTACGACCAGCGGCAAAATATCTCATTAATGTATAAATCCATAAATGTTTTACCTATAAGAGCTCTTTTTTGGCATAAAATCTGTATGCAACATATACTAGATAGCCCATACAAAACAAAGGTGGATCACATGTACAATACTAGGCTCACACAAAATGAAGGGATGATTGTACCTAGATTTTCTAATAAACATGGCCAGCGAACTCTTGAATACATTGTACCGCTTATATTTAATATGCTGCCATACGATTTGAAAAAATATTGCTCGACACCTAAATTTGCCCTATTGTTAAAAAAATGGCTATTGGAATCAGATTTTCTTTATTGACTGACTCCTAGTGCACTTTAAAAAAAAAAAAAAATTTTTTTTTTTTTTTTTTTAGACATATTCTTCTTCTTCTTATTATTATTTTTATACTTATTTTTGTTTTTATTATGTATTTTATTAAATTGAAATATTTTTTTCCTGTATTGTATTATACTTAATTGTACTATGTTTCTGTCCACACTGTTCCTGCCGACAAGCTACTTGCAGTAGCTTTGCAGGTATAATGTAAACATGAAAAAAAAAAAAAAAAAAAAAAAAAAAAATATTTCCACAAATAGTAACATTATTTAACATACAATTGAAAGCGATTTACCTATTTCTCCAAACACTGGTTTGTACTCTCCACTTTGCACTGAGTTTATATCACCGGGAAGGTAATTGTTAGTTTGGAAAAGGAAATGAAGAATGAAAGGGAGCGTGATGAAATTTGCTTTATGGTAGAAGACTTATGGGAGGAAAATTCAGCTGAATATTGAGACGACGTGTGAATGAGGCAAAGAGTTTGTGCCAAGACCGAGTTGTTTGGCGATCCGTCCTTCATGCCTGCCCTTGCGGGGAAACGGTGTGATGATTAGTTATTTTGCCATCTATGAAAGAGCAGATTATAAATGATCAATTAACCTGTCTAATAATAATACATATATATATCGGAATTTTTTTTTTTTTTTTAAATGCGATTTTAACGCTTATGTACAAAGAAATTGTATAAAAGACAAGGTCAGAATCGCTTGCGCCAATATCATTATTGACGTAACCTTTAATATCATTAATCCAACCACTCTAGAATATTTTTTAACTTCGCGGGTCACTGTCAAAGGTGAAAAAATCGATATTTAACGTTTTCAAATGAGTATAAAGATCTTTATTTATTTGAAAACTTCTTTAAATGTGTTTTTTCGAGTTGGTTATGTATTTAGATTTCTGTAGAAATAATGAAATCGGTTAATCTTTTTTATTAGTTAGTTAGCTATTTTGGAAAAACCTCTTGGAATATTATTGTCGCGGCCGATGCCACGACACGAGAATATAAACTGTAAATCCTTTTTATGACGACGAATAGACCATGTATTGTGTTCTGAAGTATGATCATAGGAGAAGAGGTTTTGAAAGGAAGTCTCCTACCTTTGACGGCTTCTTAAGGCTGTTCAGGGTCGTTTCTGGTTTCAAAATATATTTGCACAACACAAGTTTCAAGCCACGACACTTTTGAGTTAATAAAAAATGGAATTTTCTATTATTTGCGATATTTTCAAAGAGCGAGTTGTGACCCATGTCACTATCAAAATGCAACTGTTACAAGTAGGTAATGCAAACTTGGGTGGCAATATTGTTCAACATGTAGGTAAGAACATCTTCTTTTCCTGGTGGAAACTTTGAGGAAAGGAGGAAGAGAATGGATTACATGATTGAAGGACTAGGAGAATATGGATTAAGTTTTTTTTAAAACCGTTTCAGAACCAAACAATTATAATGTTATATACAAGAATAATAAGATACATTATCTGGTAAACAGAAAACAAAAGCAAAAAAAAACAATTCCTTTGTTTTCATATGGATATTTGACCAGAAAGCAACAAGATAATTTTCGCGCGGTTTTTTCGAAATACCACCCGACATTCAACTGGTTAAATATCAAACTTTTAGAAAAAAATACACATATTTGCAACAGTACACATATTTGCTCCATTTTTTCTATTATATAAATATTCCAGGATATTTCTGCTTTTCTCCAAAATGAAAATAAGATTTTCTATAGAACTCAATTTGAAATCCGAAACCGAAATTAATGTGAGCCTAATGCGTCTAAAGTCGTGCGGGCTTTGAATGCACCTTAACCAAGTACACACTTTACCAGTTCTCAAGAACTCCTGACCACGTCACACAATAGGGGTTTGTTTAGCATCCCTTTCATAAAGGGAGCCCATCACTATTGTGGTAGTTGAATTAACCCAAGTCCACTGTGAATGGAGCCTTTAGTCACTCATGTGATCCATATGCTTTGATCCAATACACATAGCTAATTGTTATCATCCAATACACATAGCTAATTGTTAGCATCCAATACACCTAGCTAATTGTTGGATTAGAATCAGCTGTGACTTCAGGGGATTCTAATCTAGTAATTTTCTAGATTGTTAAGTCCACTTGTGAATTGTGAAGTTAAGCATTTTCGAAAATGCTAGCTAAAACTGAACAGGTAATTACACAACGAAGAATTGTGATCTAACACGTTCTTTATTTACAATTCTTCAAGATCAACATTTATTTGCTTTTTTTTCAAAAACAGTACGAAATCCAATATATTTCATAAGCAATAATTTTTTTACGTTAGCTCCAACGTGCGGTATTAAAAAATGTGGGTAAAATCCGAACTCTCTCACGTAGAGATATCCTAAAAATTTATTTTATATTTTCTCGACCTTTAGTGCACAGACTGTGTCCTTGGCCCCCATACCTGAGTTATTCTCTAAAGGATGCTATGCACTAATCTAAAGCATAACAGCCTTATAATATGAGGTTACGCGTTGTGTCGTTCTCGAATTGAATATGGAATTATAGGATGGGGATCTGCTACACATAAAAGTACTTCCACAACCTGATTACAATTCAAAAAGGAATCATTAAGATCATACTTAGAATGCCTTCGATTGAAATTTTCAATAGCTTTGACGTACCAAATGTATAACGAATATATATATATACATAAATGAAAATTATTAAAAAACACTTTCTGTTATTTTAGATGATATGGATATTAATAAAATTACAGTGTATCTTCAAATATAATATAAGCATTTGTCGAGCGATTTTTGCTCTATCCTTAAGATGAAGCAAAACGTGAAATCCTATTTAGAAACTATTTATATTAATCTTTACAACGAATCGGTTTACATTATGAACATTAAAAAATTTGCTACGTATAAATTGAAGTTTTTACTAGCCTTTCTTAGTATTGAATTTACAACAAAATTATTATTTACATAACAAAAAATATAAGCGTAAACCACTAAAAAATTGTTTCTTACATTACTTCACAGTAATGTAAGAAACTTTTTTTTAAAATACCCCTTTACGGCTAAGACTATTTTTGAGGTTTTGTATGTGATAACTTTTTTTCATTCTTATAAAATTATGTACAAAATAAATGAACACCACTTTTTCGCTTACTTGCCTCGTGCAATTAAGACGCTCGATTTTTAAATTTTGTAGGCGTGAGAATCGAATAATTTCTAGCGTTAATATTCCTCTTGAGTGTTTTATAAATTTTCACAATTTTTGCTTATTTATTATCGTTTTAAATATTAGCGCGCTCTCTCTAACATTCGTATTAACATATCTCCCCTTCGTCTTCTTTTTAAACGCTTACAACCGGCCTTAAACTGAAATAAAATCGGTGTCAAAGTAGGGCACGGCCTATTTTTAACTCAGAAACATGGAAAGACCATCTGCATGGAATCTGGACGACAAAAGGTGTCGGCTAAATAACGTCACCTCAGTTGAACAATGTTCTAATTGACGTTTTTTTTCCAAAATGACCTTTGAATGCAAAACCATTTATTTTGCTCATCTCTGAAATCAAAATATTTTTCAGAGCAAGTACTGTATTTTCGTAGATTCTTGCATGAAGAAGATCTAACATCAAGTTTTTAAAATCTCCATTTATTTTACAAGGTTCTAACATCACTTTGAACCCTTTATATTGTCATTTTATTTGTATCGGATAGTTGATTGTTTTTACGAGGCGAGGCGTTCGTCACGTTAGTTCATAGATTCTCAACCTTTTTTGCCCATCGCCCACTTTGAGAATATTTTCCCTTTTAGCGCCCCCTAACTGCCCCATCCTATCCCATTACGCCCCCCTCCGTTGCAGGGGATATAGTTTGGGGGCGGGATGGGACGGGTTTCTCTGGGTCTCCTACCGCCCCCCTGAAAGCCTGAAACGCCCCCCAATTTTCTATTGGCCTTCTACCGCCCCCCCTGAAGGTCTGAAACGCCTCCAAGGGAGCGTTATCGCCCACGTTGAGAACATATGCGTTAGTTGGATAGGATTCAAATTTCACCTTACCATTTCCTGAGGTGTCAAAGTTTGCAAAGACGAATACTCACTATATGATAATTTCTGATTTTGAGATTCAATCACGTGGAAAGTATTTTGGTTTAACACATTTCACTGGAAAATATTTAATTAGAACGTGGCCCTTTCTTGGAATGGCATTAGGGAAATGTAGTTTGAACTTTGTGCACGTAACTATTATGCTTTAGCTGGGTGTACATGATTCTATCTGCACCTTTAGGCACGTTCTAAAATGATAAATAAACGACCTATTTAAATATTTTCCTTCAAAATATGTTAAACTAAATTACCTTACACAATGGTTCATGGCTGAGGTTTGTGAAGTTGATGGTTATCCACCACTTACCCGCCCTGGTATTACCTTACACAATGGTTCATGGCTGAGGTTTGTGAAGTTGATGGTTATCCACCACTTACCCGCCCTGGTATTACCTTACACAATGGTTCATGGCTGAGGTTTGTGAAGTTGATGGTTATCCACCACTTACCCGCCCTGGTATTACCTTACACAATGGTTCATGGCTGAGGTTTGTGAAGTTGATGGTTATCCACCACTTACCCGCCCTGGTATGAGTAACAGATGGTTGGTTACTCCTTCGAGGCTCTCGCAAGGACTCTAATTTTTTTGAAAGAAGGAAGCTACATTTAGGACGGGTTGTTTCAAAATATTTGACGGATTCATCAAATATTTGAAGTTAATTTTCACGTTCTGTATAAGTTCTACTCAAGTTCTATGATTATTTCAGTTTTATGAAGCAACTGGCCTATAATGTTGTAAAAACAGAACTTGAATAAAACTTACACAGAACGTGAAAATTAACTTCAAATATTTGATGGATCCTTCAAATTTTTTGAAACAACCCATCCTTAGTTTAGAATGAATCTAGACCTTCAATATCCCTGCATACAGTATTTGTAAGCAGTATACAAGTGCTTACGTAATAAACTTGATACAATGGTGTTAGTAAAACATATATAAGGGCATGGAAAGATGATAGAAAAGATGAGGTTTGTGAATTAGTGGCGAATGCGTTTTCCCACACACTGCGTGGCGGGCCGGATTGGGAGAGACTGATTGTGGCAGACCTATCCTAGACCTCTACTGCCGGACTCTCTCTACCCATCGCTTTGCACCGCAGTGGGATTCAAACATATGTCACTCGTGGACACATTGATCTCCAGATTTGTGCCACCTCTCATGCTTTTTTCCTTTCCTCTCCTTTCTTTCCCTTTTTTAAATATGAATACCGCACAAGAGTCCCTACTGCTCCCGTCTGGAGCCAGTGAGACTATGGCATCCCCAATTGAGGTATGTTGTGAGGCTGAAAGTAGTGAGGAGGGGAAAGAGATAGGGGAGAGGAATGTGGGGAAGTATCTGGCTATTCAGATCTGGTCACCAAACACGGCCAAAACCATTTCAAGCAACGTTTCAATTCTGAATGATGGTCTTACACCAGGGCGATACTGAGTATCTTCCAGTCTGGAACGTGCCACAAATAAACTACATATTATTTTTAACGATAAAAATTGTGAAATAACACAAATTAATCAAATAAAATTTATTAGCCACGCCGGGGTTCGGTTTGCCAGTCAAGAGCCTTACCGCTGAACTACGCCGGCCGTTCTCTAAACAGACTTTCCACACAGCATCCCCAAAGATGACAGGCCCGAGGGAATATTTTATTTGAGGGAGGGCCTCTAGTGTGGGGCTATTGTAAAAAAAGATTCAACCCCTAAATCAGAAATCGTGAACAAATAATGAGAAATCGTCTCTGCAAATTTTGGCGGTTATCTGACAACTCGGAATGAAACCAACTCAGAACCACATCAGATAAGTCATTTAGAGTGATAAAAAAAATATGCAAAAAAAATTGTTAGGTTAGAGTTTTCGGCTAATTTAAAATTTTTTTTTTCATGGCTTTTAATGACTTTTCAAGGAGGTGTTTAGTTGACTTTATTCTCAGTTTACATGGAACCAATTTTGACACCTCATATCTCAAAACCAGGTAGAGTGAAGTTAGAACCCTGCCAAACCAAAGTGACGGTAAAGCGCCCATAAATAAGGCTGTAATGCCTAAAAGCGCTGTGTGACTATTATCTGATATAGTATACATAGGATATATTATACTGTTTGAGGTAGGGGTGTTACGTATGACGTGCGAGCTACGCCACGAGCCTTTGTGGCCGGGCTTAGACAACAACCCTCGCCTAACTTCTGCTCTCTTCTCTCTCTCCACTTACAGCTACCCTCGCTACCCCCGCTACCCTCGCCACCCGCTGGGTGCAAGAATCCCGAGTTGCTCACTTGGAAACTGTCGCTATAATTACTGCAGGGGTGCACCTTCAAATCTACAAGGAAAATTGCATTGCTTAAAAATTTTAATATTTTAAAATTTTCAGGATTAATTATTAACGATACTAGCGGACCCGTGAAAAATCACGGCATGTTATAATTGTGCGATTAGTGAAGCTGAAAGTATTTTTAAAATATTTTATTCTACGTTCAGAGATGGATTTTACATTTTGACGGCCTCCGTGGTCGTGGGTAAGATTGTGTTATTTCACAATTAATTCTTTTAAATTAATGTATAGTATGTTTGCGGCACGTTCCTGAGTGGAAGATACTCCCAGTGTCGCCCTGGTGTAAGACCACCATACAGAAATGAAACGTTGCTTGAAATGGGTTTAGCCTGGTTTGGTGATTAGATCTGAATAGCCAGGTACTTCCCCACCTTCCTCTTTCCTATCTTCTTCCACTTCCCACTACCTTCAGCCTCATAACGTACCCCAATTGGGGTTCACTAGCTCCAGACTGGAGCAGCTGGGACTCTTGTGATGTAGGAAATATACACATAAAAAATTAAAGAAGCATAAATACAGGTAATTTAATTTTAAGAGTTAAACCGTTGTATCGGAGAATGTAATTGAGCTTATGTATACTGCAGTAGAATAGAGGAATGTATCGTATGGTTTTTGTGGGTATGTGTGGGTTTATAAATTGCAAATTTCGAAACAGTCTAATTTGGAGTTAAGTTGTTTAAACAAGAAAGTTTAATTATTTAATTTACATCTGTCTTCTAATGTAAGAATTAAACAGGAAAGATTTTTGTAATAAATTTAAAATTTATAAAACGTTAATTTAAGTTTGTGTTCGCTGAATGTTATTAATATGATTTTCAAGGGGGAGACCAAATTACTAAGTTGTATTCTATTTGGCTTCTCACTAGAGACTCGTATAACAGTTTTATGTCTGGTACGAAACTGTGGTATTAAAAATCAATTCTTTTCTAATTTGGAGTTTAGTATTAAGAAAGTAAAATCACTGATTTTCAGACTGTCTCTTTATGTATGAATTTAGTAGGAAAGAATATTAACCCACCCCACCCCCATCCCCTCCTGCATTCCATATATTCATTCCCTTACATTCAGTTTTCAAACATCTCGCCTACCACCTAAATTTCATAATAAAGCTCAAAGAAAAAAATTACTTATCCAACTTTGTTCATTCGTTCGGAATTTATGCGCTTACAAACATTTCGGATGTTTATTTTTATTTAAATATTTGGAAGTTCGTTAATATAATAAAAAAATACTCTATTTATCATTCAGTCTTTATAATCGTTACGAATTATATTTTTAATATAGGAACTCTCATCTGGCATTTATCCCAAGCTTGTCCAAAAAAAAAAACGAATTCTAATATTTGAATTTTCTGCAGTAGTAGCTGACCAGTAGACCGAGTACCTACCAGCATAAAGCCCAAAAATATATCAACATTGTTTCCATGGAAAAGATTTTTTTCTGACGTTAGCAAAAACTCGCTTTTGTTAGCGACAGAAAACGTATAACAAATATAATATATTAATATTTATAATTTCACAACGCCAGAGCTTACCATCATATATAACCTGTAGTCTGCGCATATAATTTAGCTTTATATTGGTGAAAGAATTATTAAAGTCTTTATATTGTGTTATGCGTGAAAAGGTCATAAACAAACTCGAGCAGTTTCACATTTATAGTATTAGTATGGATGATAAATTACGAGTTTACTAAAAGTCTTCACAAGTTTACTAAAAGTCTTCTTCTGTGACCATACAATCTGTGCACAGTTGAAGATTTTATGTGGAATTTATATGGACATCATCATCCCAGTCTACACTGAGTTTATGCTTCCTTTATTCCCTTCTTTCCAGAAAGTTTCTAACAATACTGGAAGTTGCTAGATCAAATCAAATCGACTTCCAAAATTCCCTTTATAATAAATTGGAATGAATATCAAAGGAATCTATACACAGTGTTGATTTTTTTGTACTTATGCGCTGACACATACAGTAAATAGATAAGCAGATGCATTTGAAAGAAAATACGTTTTATTCTTTTGTTATTCGGCGGTAAATCCTCTCTTCAAATCCCTGCGGGGTCACTTAGTTATATTTTGTGTAATTACTAGGTATACCGTATTTTTCCTAAAACTGCATAGTGTATATAAGTACGCCGGGGGGCCAATTGTCGGCGGATGAACTGTTATGGAACCATTAATACGCACCTTGTCAATCTTCAATAGAGTACGGTATCGTAGCCTGGGGAGGAGCTGCCACCATTAATCCGATTATAAAAGCTCATAAACTAATTTTAAAGATTTCACTAAAACTGCCGATCACAAGGGTTTTAATTTGGGAGGCGGGTATGGTGCCGTACCGCCGCCCAACCAACATCCCTGCCGTAGGTCACCCCAAGTGGTTTTGCTACGTTTGGTGATTTAGCAAGAGTGCCCGGTTATTTTTTAATTTAAATCAGTCCTCAAAACAATGGACACCCTACAAAAGTCTACATGTTTACATGAATGTACTACCTAGCGCCAGCAGTTTAGTAATAATCTCAACCTGTAAGAAATGCAACAATATTGTTCTTTCAATATCTGTATAATTTTGTGTTATTTTGTTAATTGTAGATATTGTTAACCTCAACACAGGCTTGTCCTAGTGAGGTTGCAAATTGTTTTGTAAACATTTTTACCTGCAATGTAAAGATACAATAAATAAATAAATAAAATAAATAAATAAAATGGGATATGGTTTGTCAAGATCTTGGCGGCGGATGTTTTTGCTCACCTATAGCGTGGTGGGTCGGATCGGGAGACACTGATTGAGGCAGACCTTTTGTTCTCTCCAGCTGGACTCTCGAACCATCATCTTGCACCGCAGCGGGGGATGGATTCGTACTTTGGTGAATTCTGAAGACATTGACCCCAAGATTCCTGCCCACCCGTCATACCTTTTTCCTTCCCAGAACTTCTATTCCTTCCATTTCCTAAAGACCTTCCACATAGCACCCACAAAGATGACATAGTCCCTAAGGGAATATTTTTCCTCGGGGCCTCCTGTGTGAAGATAATTTTTTTTTAAATTAAAAAGCTAGGTATTTCCCAACCTTCCTTTTCCTAATCTCCATCTGATTCCTCTCGCCACTTCCTTTAGCTTCACAACATTACCCAATAATTAAGGATGCCGTAATCCCAATTAATGGCTCCGGATAGTAAGTAGTACTAAACTTATGAAATATAAAGCTTTCCAAGAATTCGTCCGCCACTGTGCTAATAAAATAGCAGGAAGCATTCGAGCAACTGTGGCACTGTTTGAACGGGCTAGCGTACAAGTGTTCCAGTATAACCCCACTATAAGACTATTCCCGCGGCATATCAGTGTTACGCCACTGTTTGAACCATAGAACAAAGAAGAAAACCAGAAATGCCATGTGGGCGTGTTTCGTAATTAAAAAGTCTGACCACTCTTTTATATGCTGAACAACAAAACATAAAATAGGCGACATATTTATAATTTTTATTATTTTTAATTTTTACTTTGGGAAACAGTTTTGTACATGTATTTTTTTATTATTTATTTGGCACATCTTACAATTTTGTAACTTATGATTTATACTGCTCTTCTGATGGAAGAAGAGTTTATTTCGATCGTCCAGTTGATTAGTCAGACATCTCCATGTTTTTATTATTGGATAATAAGAAATTAGTAAATTCATAGTGAAATAAAAGAGTCTGCCAAGATAGATTAACCTCCTATATGTGGCACTCTCACCGGCGGGCACAAAAAATCTTTGATTTTTTTTTTAAATGCGATTTTGACCCTTATGTGTGAATAAACTGTATGAAGGACAATGTAAGAATGGCTTGCGCCAATATCAATCTGGGACCTGTGTTCTATTTGATTATTATAGCTTCTCTGAATGATTTTAAAATAATTTTTTTATGAAATTTCCGGGTATCTTTTGACAGCTGTTAATTGCGAAAAAATCAATAGTTTGCGTTTTCAAATGAGTACAAATGTCGTTATTTTTTTGAAAACTCCTTTGAATTGTTTTATTACATGTTGGATATGTTCATTCAGGTTTTGTAGAAATAATAAAATCAGTTTATATTTGTACGAATGTATATGTTTTGACAATTATTTCCAAAATTGGAGATCTTTTTTTAGTTAGTTAGCTATTCTGGAAAATTTTTTTACGATATTATCGTGTAATAAACATGAATAATAAGATATATTTCTGGTAAACAGAAAACAATCGCAAAAAAAATCGCTTTGTTTTTATATCGATATTTGACCAGAACCTATCTATCTAAATACTATCCCATGTTCAACAGGTTAAAAAAATTCAAGGAAATATGTATGTAAAAATGATATTCTTAAAAGGTGTTAGAAGAGTAAATTAAACTGTACCTATGTTTTTTTTATTTATTTATCTATATAAAGTATGTTTACATTGAGTTTTTCAATGCCCGTCTCATTAGGATATACCTTTGTCGAGACAGGCTTAGACTTATTTGGTAGTTACTAGACCACATAACATTAACATTAGACCACACGGAGCGGATTTATTTAAGGTGTAACAAACAAAAAAAATGACAATCAGAGTATGCAATTCACACGCGGTAGAAGTGAAACCTTCAGAAAACGAAAGTAGACAATAGTAGGAAGACTACGAAGCACCGCACAAAGAGAAGAACGATTATACTATCTCATTCTCCTGCAGGCTAAATCCTATAGATGTGTTTGTCTCTTTTCAGGGTCGCTATTTTTCGTTTCATCGAGTTTCCAATCACAACGATGCTAAAGAAGTTTTCACTTGAATAACATAAAATACATGACAGGGATGGGGATTTGATGAAATCATTATACAATATACAGTGAGATAAGCAGGGGATTCTGTGGGGGAGATGCGGCGGTGGAACACGGGAATGCTTTTATCAAACCAGATATTATTGTAATATTATTCATACTTTCACTGGGGGGAGGTCAGTACTTTCAATTTTGTTTTCATTGGGCAAAATTGTGATTTTTTCAAAAAGCTTTCAGACAAAATTGTAATTTTCGCCTACATTATCTTTACCATAGATAAAATAAATTTCGCATATTAGTTAAATAATATATATTCTTCTGTATTTTTACTAAAAAATTTTAAAACTTGAATTCAAATTTATGTTTTAAGCTTGTCAACATAATTTAAGGCATTGTCAACAACCTCATTAGGCATTCAATTAACGGAAAAAAAATATGATCACGTGCTATACGGACTGCCAATTTTATTTTCACATAATCGTCTTCTAATTCTATTTGTTTTTTTTAATAATAAAAGAAACAATATAATAAAATAATCCATAACAATCTTAATTAACTTATTTCAATTCCAGGTTAGTAGTGAATTATTTTTTATTTATTGTTATCAAGTTTAATTTGTAGAACTCCATTATATTTTTTTTATTTCTTTTATATTTTCAATAATATCATTATTACATTTATAAAAACAGTTTATTTATAAACAAGTTCTGCAAGGTATTTATTATTACGCGTGACAGCTGTTTCGCCTTCTGAAGGCAATTTGATAATGCCTTCAGAAGGCGAAATAGCTATCACGCGTAATAATAATTACCTAGCAGAACTTGTTTATAAATAAACTGTTTTTATAAATTGAATAATAATGTTTTTGAATATATAAAAAAATTAAAAGTGAATTTTTAATTTTTTTATGTTCTCCCATAATGCAAATGCTTGTGTGTATGGGAGGAGATATTTGTTTAGTTATGCTGTTTTTATTTGTTAGTTTTTTTTATATATAAAGAATGATAGAAAAAATAAATTTTTTAAAAATATTATAATTTTTTTGATTTATGTATTTGTTTATTTATTTATTTTTTAGTTAAATTTTTCAGTATTTTTTTAATTGTGTTTTGAATTCTTCGAATCTATCATTAAGGGATCTTATATTTTCTGATAATTTATTGAAGAAATTTGTTCCTAAGTATTTGTAGTTTTGTTGACCCAAAGTTTTTTACAAATCGGAATTGTTAACATGTATTTTTGCCTGAGATTTGCTGTGTATTTGAAAGATACGGTTTTGTTTAGGATATCTTCTTTGTAAACTTGTAAGGTTGAGTGATACAGGAAAAAAGTATTTAATTTTCTGACTTTAAATTTTTTGAAAATGAGTTCAGATGGATATAAAAATGATTTCTTTAATATTATTTTAATTATTAGTTTTCGCGCAATGTAAAGAGATTGTGTGTGAGTTTTATAGGCGTTGACCATGATTTTCTCCTTTTTCCAAGTCCCCGACTTCCGGCAATCTTTCCCTGTATTGTGAGATGCAAGATCTCGTACTTCTCTGGATGTCTCATTGACAATCAATTACAATTCACGAGCATAAAGTTCTTGATTTCAAAATATCTCTTTACCTTTCCACACACTATCTTACGTTTTATTATTATTGCTCACACATTCATTAGTTAGGTTTTAAGAACCGTTCTCAGGTGAAACTACCTGATATTCTATGGGCTTACTTAATAGGTACTATAACCATATAATTCTTCATCATTATCCATCTTCATCCCTTCATCCTATTCGGGTCGGGGACCCATTGCATCGACAAGGCTCTTCCATACGTCCCTGTCTTGAGCTGACTGTTCGGCTTCCTTCCGTGGCAGTCACATCCTCTCCTCACACAGTTTCTGGAGTTGCGTCGCTCAACTGTGTCTGGGGAGGCCCACTGGACGTCTACCCTCTAGAATCGTATTTAGTATCTTCCTCGGAATTCGGTCATCAGGCATTCTTACAACATGCCCAAGCCTCCTCAGTTGCGATTTTTCTATGAAGAGTAGCAGTGGTTCAATGTTTAGATCGTCTCGGATAGTCGGGTTTCTTATATGATCCCATTTTGTAACCCCTGCCACTCCTCTCAAGTACCTCACTTCGGCAGCTTCGGCTCTAGAGCGTGTTCGTTCGCTTGGCATCCATATCTGGTGGCCGTAAGCATATAATTATTTAATTTAATATACCTTATAATTTGTATCATAATGTACTGTATATATGTCTTAATAAACAAATAAACAAAATAAGCAAATAAATTACTAACACGTGATAAGGATATTGTGTGCTCGCTGCAAATGAGTGCTTAATTTCATCGGTTTGTTATCTCCCCTGGAAAGTTGCCAAATTATAATATGACTTACCTAAGGAGATTCACGTCGACGCCATACTAACACAACCGTAATACTATTATCGTATTATCAAGTGCTAGCATCCCGGTTTTATTGTTATATGTAATGTCTCTACTTCTCGTAACTATTATTGAAAATAATTATTGGCAAGGAACTAATAATCGATCTTGGCATCCGTCGCCGTCAATAATACCACATGTGGCTGACATCGAATACTCGAGCCAATGTGATACGAAACCTGTGAAATACAATGCGCGAGGTATTTGTACATAAATTAGTTGACAGATCTGTTTGAAAAGCACTCAAGTACATTATTGTTATTACAGAAGCACTTTGCTTAGATTATCTTTCCGATGAATATGATTAATGTTGGTAAAGGTCGATGTGAAGTTATAATTAGTGTTGATACGGAAGTGAAGTTCCCGTGGGCAATAAAGGCATATTAAACTTTCTCACAGATTCCGTTGATGATAGATCAGTTCCATTTATGAAGTTCTTACAGTTTTATTTATTAAGTGAGCGCTTTTATTATTTCCGTGACGACCCATGTTTACGGTACCGTGACGGTAAAAAGCATTATACTTGGTCGAAGGCAAAAAGGCAATAAAAATGCATTCTTTATCGCTATAATGCTGCAGCTTTTTCTTCCACATTAAATAATTGTGAGACAAAAGATTAGACACACAAAATACGTGCCTGTTTCCTCCGAAGTACTCCTTTTTTTCTTTTAGAGGAAACATATATATCTTATTACGGCTCAGCAACGGCGACGGGAATGGCGTTTTCTTTTTTTCTAGACGTGTGAAGGAGATGTATGATAATGATTGAATTTTTCCTTCAGGGGGGTGCAGACATACGTTCACTGTTTGTTTCATCTTCGACTGTTGTTATTTAGTTTGTAAGAAAGAGCTGCAGCATTAAGGTTAAGGCGGCACTATCCGAATTTCTACCGATTTCTTGCATATCTCCCTTGAACATTTGAAGTTTATAAGCTCTTAAAAAAATATATGTTATTTCTGAAGATAATATCTATACAACCCCACGCCGAAACGCAAATTATATGAAATTCCTTCGATAGAAAAAAATCGCAAAGTATGCTCCGAAAAATTTTATTTTCAAGCCTGTCCCTATTATTTAACATTTTATATGTATGAAAAATTCAGTGTTTCTTTGAACGTTGTTTTAAACAAACCTTACAAGATTTTTTCTCTATTCTAAACGAGTCGTGTTTTATTAAACATTTTCGCAATTTTCGATTCACTTTTATCGTTTGAAATATTAGCGCGCTCTCTCCAACATTCGTAATTACATATCTCTCAATCTTCTTCTTTTCGTGCTCGGGTACGGGGCCTTAAGAACAAAAGCAAAACCAAATTTTTGGAATTCACACACACTTCAATATTATCCTTGTAACGATATTCCATACTTTCAAAATTATCGTCAAGGCTAGTAGTATTGTAGGGGTCTACGGAGACGTCACGGTGCGGTGTGTGAGAGAGATGCAAAAAAATGATAACTTTTTTTTCCTTCGGAGGAAACAGACCTATGTACATTGTGAATCTCATTTTTTGAAAGAGTTGCAGCACTTTTGTGATAAGGAATGTATGTTTATTGCCTTTTTGTGCCGTCACGGTACCGTTATCGTGGATCGTCACGGTAATAATAAAGGCGCTCATTTGATTTTTAACTGATTCTGTAGTCAACGATACGTTTTCTTGTTGGGCTCCGATTCCGGGAACGTGTCCTACTGCAAACATTTCTGAGGAACTGCAATACCAGCAATGATATCCAAATTGATATAGCCTGCCCTAAAATAAAATCTGAGTACCATTTCGACGAGTTAGATGCAAACCACGTTACCATATATTTGGCACCAGGAGGGTTCGAGAATGCTTTGAAGAAACTATAACATCAATCGTAAATTGACGACCGAAGAACGCACATTGAGATAACCGGACGCTACGCAGAAAAGTTAAGTTTTGCTAATTAAGGCAAAAATTTGCAGCACAGGATCGGATTTTTTGTTTTGTTTTGACGCTAAAAATAAGTAAGGTAGGTAAATTTTAACATTTTTGTTAAAGCGTCTAGAAAAATATTTAAAAAAAAAAATCGGAGTGTGCAATTCATACGCGGTAGAAAGAAAACTAAAGTAGACAGGAGTGGGGACACTACGAAGCACTTTTTTTATTAATTTGATTAGTGATTTTTTCCATATTTTTGTCGTTCCAGTACATCTTTTCCTGTACATTTCGTCGCCTCAGTCCTTAATTGTCCAAACGGCCATTTTAGTTTTTGTTCAATCTCCACTTTAAAATGAAAAATAAAGTATAAAATATAGTTAATAACTTAACTAAGACTTAATTAAACTAATGAGACCTAAACCTTTACGGAAATAGCTTGATCATAATCACCTATCATAATGTTTCAATGAAATAATTTAAAAAAAACCTTATCCACTTCTAAATTTTTCTAATGGTCGTTTGGACAATTAAGAACTAAGGCGACGATTTGTAATTGTGTTTTCTTCTTCGAAGTCGCTAGATGTCAATTTCTTATCTTTTGTCTGTTCATTTTGGAGTAATTTGAAGTTGTCTGTACGTTTTTGTCTCTTTGGTGTCGCTCGCTTTCGTTTAATCGAGTTTCTAATCACATCGGTGCAAAAGAAGTTTTTACTTCAAAGACAAGCCCAAACTTTTGTTTACCCGAATCGGGATTTATAGTCAATTGTTCATTGTATTTGTGCAGCAAAAAGGACTGGTAATTCGTAAGCAGATTTTACGAGGACTGATAATGATATTACAATGCGATTTGCCTGTATTCTGTCAGATTCATTTATTGACAAATTACAGAAAGGGAGACGGTAACATCACCTCTCTCGCTCCACGCAATTTGGTTTATTCTCCTTTCCCTGATTGGCTGGTTTATCAATCGGACAGCCCTAAAAGCATATTGGTACATACATTGGTATTTGTCATCTTGTATCTCGCGAGTGCCATTCTCGCAATTCTGCACCAATGCGACGGTCACAATTGGTTTCTCATCGCGGTGTCACCAGTCAGCAGTGACATGTGACACTATTTTGGCTGCGATCCCAAATACTAGTCCTCACGTTAGAGCGCCTCAAATATTGACAGTTAAATTAGCACCCCTCAAACGGGCGCTCGGATGTAATAACAGTTATGTTGTTTTGAGGCGGTGTTTGATATAATATCAAATAATCTAAGTCTTTCATTGTGACTCGCGTTTAATTCTAGTCAATGATACCACTGAAGAAATAGACTGAGTTTTGCTGGTGCATTTGATCAAAAATCTTTATTGAAGAAATTGTAAAATATTGAAAAGTTTGTCGATTTTATTGGTCTGTCTGGAGTTTGATAGTTGATTTGGATTAGGAAAATCTGTTCAAATCACAATAATATACGTTGTTTGTTCTGTGATTGATACATGATATTCTGTAATTAATTATGTAATAAACTGAAGTGACGTGTTAAGTAATTTTGATTGATTCAAAGTGTTTAAAAATGAGAGTGAAGTTTAATAATAGATTGTGTCTGAATTTGTTGGAAGGTAAAATTCTCAACAATGGATCTATTGAGAGTTAACGTTGATGATAAGGTAAGAATGAAATATGCGTATTGGAGAAGTGGATTTTACAAAGAAATAATTTATTTAATAATAAAAACATTTATATTTTCAATTCGGAAGACAGGTATTTATTGGATATTCAACACCTCTGCCATAGGTCCCGCCAAGTGGTTCGCTATGTTACTGACTTGGCAGGGGTGCTCGGGTTCATCTGTTGAGTTTTGTCCGGGTCTTGGCAGCGGATGCGTCTGCACACTAACTGCATGGCGGGCCGGATCGGGAGAGACTGGTTGAAGGAGACCTAACCTAACGGACTCTCTCGATCCATCGGCTTGCACCGCAGTGGGAGAGATGGATTAATACATCTCGCCTCTTGGACACTTTCCAAATTCCTACCCATCCCTCATATATTTTCCTTCCCCTTACCTCCTCTTCTCCTTGCTCTAAAAAAGTCGCATCACACAGCATCCCCAAAGACGACATATATAAACATAAAATCTACAGATGAAAGTGTCTTAGTAAAAATTCACTCAGTGGTAGCAAAATGTTCATGTTGCTGTTTGGATGTTGATAATGATGTTGATGATGACAATACATCTGAAAAGTTTTTTAATCATCACAAAAATTCTTGCGAAACTGTCAAAAATTTGAGAATGACATTGTGCAAAACAATGATTGTTAAATTAAAGTTCAATTTTCAAAACTTTTAAAATTAATGAATTAATTACATAATAATTTGAATCGAATCAAGAATAATAATAGATATTTTAAATTGGTACCTATGTAACAATCATTCTAAGAATTGGTTTAGTACCTAGATAACGTCTCGGATAAATATATCCGATTTTATATCGGGTTCGAGTTCCAATTGCGACCATTATCTTTTTCTATTTTTTTGTGTCTTGTTCTCTTTCATATTTTGTTTAGATTATTATTGATGTGTTCTTCAATGATATATTACATTAATGGGAATTTAATTAATTAATTCAAAAATTATAAAAAGAGCGTTTTTATTATAAAAAATTAAATAAAAAACAGTTTTCCCTACACTTAATATTATTGAAATTTCTAGATTATCTAAAATATTCAGTCTAACATGTAATAAACAATAATAATTACTCTGTATGGTTTAATTATTATTGATATTAGTAGCATTGTTGTTGTTTGAACAAACTCTATGCAAATGATAAACATCCCCTTGGGAGTAATTTCGACTAAGAAGCAAACATCCCTCAGTAGAATATCTCCCCTAGTAAATATAATATATGGTTAAACGGAACCTACGGTATAATCTACACATTCAAGACGGCGCAAATTTAATTATTTTAGTTTTAAACACCTTTTGCAAGTTATACTTTAAAATATGAAGGTGAATTAATTGTTTGCGCCTGTACATATTCAATAGGAAAGTTTTGTCCATAAACAAACCCAAATCTCTCAAAAAAAACTAACAAATCCAATTTTGTCTTGGTGACACAAGAAGAGGAAGTGGAGGTTTGTATAACATGAAGGTGTTATTTTATATTTTTCGTAACAATACCTCAACGTCTGCGTGGTTGAATTTCAGAACCCGGCTTCGAGTGCATGTCTGACGCCACACCGTATGCGCCGCGCCACAAATAACATCTGTGTACGTGGAATTTCAAACAAAGCTACCGTTGTAATTCGTTTCCGAATTCAAGAATTCGTCACAAGATGTCGCAACTTTCGTCAGCAGGTCGGATGGGGACGTGTCCCCCCTAGGTATAACTGCTACGGAATATGTAGTATCTCTCCGGAAAGACTGACGGTAATACATAGTTGTATCAAGCGGCTTTATATTAAATATGACGTCATTGCCTGTCTCGTTTACTTTGTCCCGGTGACCAGCTACACTTGATGACAGTGGATCCGAGGAACGGGCTATTTTTGGAACCAGTTCCTATTGGATTTATAAAATGGTCACCAAGACTAAGTGGGCGAAGCCGAACCTGAAGCCGCCCGCAGGGCCTAGCAGCAAAAATCTGCGGAGCGGGTTTTTGACTTCTAGTATTTGATTATTGTCCTTTAGATTGTTGAAAAAGTCAGGAACACCAGAGGAAGATGTAATCTGTAATCGCATTATCTCAGCACTGGAATAAGATACGGAGTCGAACTAAAGTCCCGGCTAGGTAGGCCTTCGGCTCATGGAGAAACTGAAACAAAACCAGTTGGCAACTCAATCGCTATCCACAGAAAAGCAATTTGCAAATTTCATTGGCAGTCCGCACACAGGCAACTTGTTAAAGACCAGTTATCAAGGACGACGCGACGCCGCAACTCGCAGTGCTAGTCGCTGCGGCCGGCGCGTTTCAGTTGCCATGGTAGCTATGATTGACAGGTTGACAGGTTGCCATGGTAGCGCCTCACGACCTGTCAAGTTTTCGAGTAATTTGCGATATGTCAGAGCAGAAAATATCGATTTTGTTCAGAAGTTTGATAATTATTATTTTATATTAAGGTTGATAATTGATAAATTATTAATAAATTATATTTTTGTTAAACAAGCTGATATAATTGCGGAAATCGTAAAGTTGAGTTGCGCTGTGAATTGAGTTGAATTGAATTACCAACCAGTTTTCCGTTTCTTCATGAGCGAAGGCCTCAAGAATGTGGTATATAGTTGTAAATGGTAGAAAAAATCTAGCATGCCAGAGGAAGACTTGCACAATATTGTCTCTGCCCTAGAATTAGATATGGAGTCGAATTAAAGTCAGTACATTTTAGTTTTTTAACAGTTAATATATGGTATAATTCACGGTATTACTGTTAATATTTTTCCTTCTACCACTTCATCTCCTCCCTTTTATTAAAAAGACGCTTCACAGAACAACCTCTAAGATGACGAAAGCACTGAGGGAAATTATGTTATTCAGGGCCTAAGGTGTACAGTTAATGTAAAAAAAATCATTTGACGAACGCGTACTTAAAAAAAATTTACCGATATAGAATTATGTAAGCTCTCGTTCAACCTTCGGAGAGATATATTTTTAAAAACTTATTACCTGTCATAACAGAGCGATCGCTCAGTTTTGATTGATTGTTATTTGAATATTTAGAGTGTGATTGGCACCTAGAAATTATATATTTCAACATTCTGGTAAATTCGTCGTCAAAGTTAAAGCCTCTGACAATAATTACGTTTTCGAATAATTTGATTGTCGGGGAACTATCGTTAATATTGTTTGTAATGGTGTAATTTTATACTCATTTGTCAAATTTGACTGTCAAACAATGGAAATGGGCAATGTAATCATTTTTACACTTGAACTACTCGTACAGCGTATGTAAGATCTCATCCCCAATTTGCATCTGTCATTTGGAATCCTCAATACCAAACATATATTAACCGTATTTAAAATATTATCCCTTCTGACACTTAGGTTTCATAAAGGTGTAAATTTGAATTATTTTGTTTTTAAAATTTTGATTTGTATGTAAAGCGTGTTGTTTTCTTTTTCCAATACCGTTTAGATCATACTTCTCACTATGATAGTTAGGGAGAGCAACGATTTCTATGAGACCTATATTAGCGTTATATATTACGTTGTGACAGACCACACTCGCCATTCAATATTCAGTATAACGCGTGTCGATTTTTAGGAATAAGGTAGAAATGTACCAGCAGGGGGTCCACCGTGACCAGTAAAATTTTGAAAGTGGTCTACGAGAAAAAAAAGTTTGGGAACCTCTGGTGTAAACCTTTTGCTCTTTACAAATGGAAAATTTTTTGATCTATTGCGTCTGTGTAAAATTGTAAAAAGTGTCTTATTGACTCAACAGCCCTTTTAAAAAGGATTGCATTTCGTTCATTTTATAAATGTACAATATTTATTTTAAATCGAAATACGCTCGAGCGTATCCGAAAATCTTACAATGCCATTTTCTGCTGTTCCTACCCTTGAAACCGTCAAAATCAAATTAACCTTACAATGTACTTGTATCAAAAATATTCTTTTTACCATAATAAAAATATAAATGGATCATTTTAGTTTATGTTATATTCGCTAAAAAATATAAAATAATTTTATGTATATAACTGTGTTTCCTAAATGAACTTAATTTCTAAAAAAATGTTAGTTTTATACCAATCTAATCTAATTATGAGTAGGTAGGTACGATGTGTTATGAAACTTTTCAATATTTGCAAGAATCATTGTCAAAATTAGGTATTTCATTGTTTATCTTAGGTTTTTTTAAAGAAAGGCAAACATTCCCGAGTTACGAATAACCTGGCAATATTTGAAAATCTCCTACTACCACCACAGTAAGCGGAAAATTTTGCTTGTGTTGTGATGAAGGACTTTAAGCCAGCCGAGGAATCGAATACGCGACGCCTGGGTGGGACTCAAACGCGTTACCAACTCGGCTACTGGCCGGTCAAATCGGGCATGTGCACGTGTATATATTCTTTTAAAACCCTTACGACTAACGCTTTAATTTACACTTTTTAACCCCCGACGCAAGGAACGGTGTTATAAGTTTGACGTGTCTGTCTGTCTGTCTGTCTGTGGCATCGTAGCTCCTAAACGAATGGACCGATTGTGATGCAGTTTTTTTGTTTGAAAGCTGACGTAATAGAGATATGAGGTGTGGGTAGGCATCTGAGGGTCAATGTATTCAAGAGTGACGGGCGTATGAATCCATCCCTCCCATTGCGGTGCAAGGTGATGGGTCGAGAGAGTCCGGCTGCAGAGGTCTTCTTAGATCTCCCTCAACCAGCCCTCCCCCCCGATTCGGCCTCCACGCAGTAGGTGGGCAAACGCATTCGCAAGATTTAGACAAACCTCTTAGCTACAATTCATGAAAATCTGTTCAGGCGTTTCAAGGTTATCAGCCTTTTTTTAGTGTCGGGGGTTTCTTAAAATTTTGTAAATTTTACTTATCCCTCCACTTCTGCCCCGCCCGGAATATCGACACGCTTTTAACAATTTTTTGCCGTGTTTATTTTTTTCATGTTTTTTTCTCGGAGTTGTTTATGTTGTACATTGCAAAGTAAAATTTAAATTTAACGCTGCTTGTTTTGAGGCCTGAATGAAATGTTTTTATTCGCCAAATTTTTGAACATTGTTTCTTTTTCATATTTTCAGAGCCGACTTTTCGATGAGATAGAACTGATCGATCCCAGCTTCGCCGAATGCAGCATCAAGAACGTGAATCACAGCTTCCAGGCAAGTTTCAAATTCTTTTTCCAACCTAAACATAAAACCAAACAAAAGGTTTCGGCCTAGAAGAAAACAAAAGATACACAATTTTTTTAAACCTTAAGAACACCAAAACGCAATACCATTTATCAAGCGTATATAAATATTATGACTTTATGTCCGGATTAAATTACAGGAAAAACTAAACCCTTCGACACACTTTCCACAAATTATCATCTAGTCAATCCACGCTAAGCAAGTGTACTATATAAGTATAATAAATACGAAACAATACAAGAACAACATATCAACCTATCAGAGACCAAATGGGAAAATAATTCACCGACTCCAGACATTTTCATATCAGAGGGTTCGGCTCGATAGAACTCCTAACTGGACCGATAAATCCTACAGATCCATCAATACAAATATTTTAAAAACATTTCGTAACATGTATTTAAAATGATTGATTTTTGCATTTTTATATTTAAATTCTTTGACAAACTAATAAGCCTAAATTTTGAATGAGAGAGCTAGGTATAATGCCAGTAGCCAAATGGAAATATTGTTTATAGTCTGAGAATGCCAAATTCTCGTTTCTCATTTCCTAAATCTGTATATTTTCTTTATGTTTTCAGAAACAGACTTTTTAATATTACGGAATTTGGAATAGCGTCATCAATGATAGAAGTTTTTTTTTAAACATATAATTTCTTTATTATTTAGAATTACATAATATTCTTTAAACCAATTCAAAAATACTGATTTCAGTTGTATGTGCGTGAATTAATGTAAGTCCTGTTGAAATCTGGTGTAATGAACTCAAATTTACTTTGTTGTAACTGATTGTGTGAAGAATTCAGACAAGCGGTAAATTATATACCTTCCTGTTATTATTTGTTCTATTTAATAATTTCCATTCTCATACAAACAGTTTACATATAACGTACCATTTTTTTTAAATTTATTTATTTAATACAGTAATATACATTATTTATGAAATGTTTTGACTGTCCAACTAGGATGATTCCCGTTTTAGAACAGTCAAATTAGGATTAGTGTGAACATATGGAACATGATTTGTACAAAAAAGAGGGAAAATCGAGGAAATAAAAAGAAGAGAAATAATAAAAAATAAAGTTAGAAAGTTTAAAACATAGTTACTGTTATTTGTTTAGCATAGTTATTAGAATAATATTAATTTTAAAAAAAATGTTTATGTACATATAGATTTTTAAAAACAGGGATTTAAGTATATAGGTAACTTGTGTATGCATTGCATATTATAGTAGAAAAAATAGTAAAAAAAGAGAAAACGAAAGAAATAAATTTAAGATTAAATAACCAATTAAAACATACAATAGCCGTGGTTTGTTTAGCATAATTATTGAAATGCTAATAATAATAAATATATAATTAAACGCAAATGATGTAACTGGTATTTGCATTTCATATTAAAGTCCTACTAATGAGAACTATAAAGAAAACAGAAACAATAAAATAAAATAAAATAAACAATTAATACATGATTATTACTGTTTTTTGGCTTGCATAGTTATCAAAATAATAATAAAATAAAAGGTATGTTTACTTATAAATGGTGTTTGAATTATATATTATAAGCATACATATATATTTTGTATAAATATGAATAAAAAATAGAATAAAAAAGAGAAGTGATAGAATAAAACAAAATATCCAATTGAAACATAAAATTAACTGCTGCTTGGTAGCATTCTAATTTAAAAGTAATAGACAGGTACATACATGCACATAACAATACTCGCTCTCGACTATCAATCCGGAGGTCGCGGGTTCAAATCCCGGCGTGTGCTAGTAAATTTTATTTGATTGTTTTTTTTACAATTTCATATTTTAAAATAATATTAGGTATGTTTGCGTCATGTTCCAAAGTGGAAGAAACTCTCAGTATCGCCCTGGTGTAAGACCACCATTCAGAATTGAAACCTTGCTTGAAACGTTGCTTGAACCGTTTTTGGTGTCTGAATAGCCAGGCACTTCCCCACCTTCCTCTTCCTCAAATCTTTCCCCTTCCTACTTACCTTCTGCCTCTAAACATACCCCGATGGTCTCACAGGCTCCAGGTGGTTGGGAGCAGTTGGGACTCTCGTGCTGTGTTGATATAAATTTTGGTTTTAAAAGTATCAACATTGTTCAAACTTATTATTTCTCATGTTAAAGATGTACTGTACTAACTCCGCGTGAAAGCCATCTGAGCGTTTAATAAAAAAGTGACCCTTTTTTGTATATTCTGTTAACTGAATAGAAAAAAACTTAAGAGTGAAGCAAATGTGAAGTTGAAGTGAAGTGATACTGCTTCACCCGAAGACCCGAGAAGTGGAAGTTTCCCTAAAGTACACTATCCGGTGAAGACAATAGCTGGTCCGTACACTAGACAAAGAAAGTCAAAGGTCAAAAGCTGGTAGCGTTCTTTGTGAGCTTAATGCTCAATCACTATTTTAGATTAATCTTTATTAAGAAACTGTTTAAATATAAATACAAAAAAAATATGCTTTGGATAAATTGAAGCTTTTTCTACCGTTTCCGTTGAGTAGAATTAAAATTAAACTTTTAATTGCTTTATAAAAAAATATAAACGTAAACTTCTAAAGAATATATTTTTTCATTAGAAATGTATAAATGCGTATAAAAAACTACTTTTTTAAATGCCATTTTATGACTAAAATTATCTCTTACATTTTCTTTTGATCAACTTTTTTCTTTTTTTATGAAATTATTCACAAAATAAATAAAAACCACTTTTTCACTAAAAATCACACCAAGGAATTTTTACGTTTATTACATACGTTCTTAGTAATACTACAGTTTGTCAAATAAGAAAAGAAAACTCAGGAGGGCGCCACTGTTGTTCAAATGACAATATTAAAAAAATAACTTATGTTGTAAATACGTGTAACCTATTATGGTGTAAAGCTGTGTAACATATAATTTATAAAAAATTAAAAAAGCATAAAAGTGAAAAAAATATTTTATTTTTCGGTATAAATTTAAAATACAAAATACAAATTACGGCGGAACGGATTAAAATAATTACCCCACAAAATGCATTTTTTAACAATGTTTCATTTTTTATTTTATATTCATTGTATTTGTAAAATAAACATAGAAAAAAAATTCTGATGTTTTTCATTTACTCACAAATAATTGCCCAAGTTGCCTCTAAAATCATGGAACACTAAAATCTTTAATGGCCTATATCTTATAATTTAAAGCAAAAATAAATAAAGTAGCTCACATCAGTACTAGATATTTGATATATAGTTTTTGATTACAAAAATAATTTTTCAGTTTGGTTGAGTATTTTGATCTCAAATCCAAATTTAAGATTTGTATGAAACTGGCCAAAACGGGCCGCGCGTACGTTCCTCTTAACTGTATTTCTTTAATCATCTTTCTTAATTCTATTAAAATTGGTGTGCTGTGCCTATCTCACTAGGAACTCCTGTGTTGAGAGCTGGCACAGTTTTTAAAACAAATACGAATGAAAATACTATAATAATAATACAAATAAAAATAAATAAAATAATATCAGTAGGATAACGAAAATAATTAAATACATGTAGGATTACGAAAGATTTTTTAAATATTTATACTGAGGGATCTGTAGGATTTATCGGTCCAGTTAGGAGTTCTATCGATCCGAACCCTCTGATATGAAAATTTCTAGAGTCGGTGAATTATTTTCCCATTTGGTCTCTGGTAGGTTGACATGTAGTTCTTGTATTGTTTTGTATATATTATACTTATATAGTGCAAATGCATAGCGTGGATTGACTAGATGATCATTTGTGGAAAAGTGTGTGGAAGGGTTAAGTTTTTCCTGTGGGGAAGATTTAACCCGGACAATGTCAAAAGAGCAATTTAACACAATGCTGCGTTTAAAATAAAAGACAATCAGCGTCGAACCATACTTATAAATTTGTTTTTGATAAAAAATTTGACGTTAGATCTGTCTTGGCTGATGATCCCAGACTTGATGTCTGATTTTCTTTTTAATAAGTTGTGCACTGTCTAACGGTCAGTGCAAGTGCGTTGTATAGCTTTATTGCAAAGTATCTAAAATTTCTTTGGCCAAGTTGATAACTTATTAAAAAATAAATCGTGTATTTGTGACGGTTATAAAATGGTAAAGGAATTATTAGAAAAAGAATAATTTCGTCTGATTTTTCAACGAATCCAAATTTTCAACGAATAACAGAGTCATTGCGGAAATCTTGCAGTAAAATATTGGCCTTTGTTCTCCATCCCTTATAGCTCGGAAATCTTTTGATAACCTCCTCCCCCCCCCCCTCCCCTTCGGTTAAATTAAGCCTCATTCTCATTATCTTGCTGAAGAATGTAATAATAACCTTTTCCGAGAAGTAAAAATAAAAATTGCATGTAATATTTTTTTTATGATTCATTAATTTCTTTAGTCATTAGGGAGCAATTTACAAATTAAATTTCGTCGATATTCCTCATATTTCCTGATATTAATCTCTAGCGGCTGAATGTTTTTCAAATTTGTCCTAAAAATTCTCGTAATTTTTTGTATAACGTATTTTTCGGCGAAAACTTTTATTTATTTTTTTTTACGATGGCTCCATACAGGAGTCCCTAACGAAAATAAATTTGCTTGGGATCTATGTCGTTTTTGGAGATTTTTTGTGGAGGATTTTTTAAAGGGAAGGAAGGATATGAAGTTCCGGGAAGGAAAAGGATATGAGGGGTGGTTAGGAATCTGAGTGTGTCCAGGAGTGACGGACGTATGTAAGGCGGCGGGTCGATGGGTTTGTCAAGGTCCACCACCTGGAGAGGCCAAATGGTCTTTCTCAACCATGCTCCAGTCTTATTCGCCTGCCAGGCTGTAAGTGGGCAGACGCACCCGCTGCTAAGACCTGGACAAACCTCACCCCGGCGATTGCCCAGACACCCCTTCTAAGTCACCAAACGTAGCGAACCACTTGGGGTGACTTTTAGCAGAAGTTATCCAATAAACGGTTCCCGGCGGTACGGTAAATAAATATTTGAACATTTTTATTTTCTCTTCAATTAATAACAAACAAATAAACCTTTAATTTTTAAAAAAACTGTGCTTTCCTTATAGTTTTCCCGATTGTTTTTCTTTGGATCTCTGCATTTCGGAAAGTACCGAATAAGTATTCAAACAAAGTATTGAAAATGAATTATAGAAAATGTTGTGCTTAACAAAGAGCCAACGAAATTTGTTTTGTAGAACCCACTTTTCAAGAGTTATTTAGCGAAAACCTACATTATTGGTGACACAAATCTGGTCATACTAACTTGATTTGACAGAACACTTGGATTTTAAGTACTACATACTCAAAAATCAGAAATATATAACCTTTTGCAAAGTAACCCACCTTTTTGACCAAACATGGACTGGGCTGTATGTCCAACCAGAAATTATTTTATCTTATCGTATTCTCGATTAATGAAGGCATTTATTTTGATTAAATTTCAACCCAAATTTGTATTCCGTTGAAAGGTTGCCCTTTTCTTATATACTTTACTCGTAAGGTATGGAATTTCCAACTAAATCAGTCTTCCTTTTCATCCCATTTGATATCCTGAGGAGACACTCGAGTACATCATTATTTTCATTAGAAAGCTTATTTGTTTTAAACCTGAACGTTGGTTAAGATTGGTCAAAGATGTAGATTGTGTTAACCCGTCGGGTCACTTGGTAACATTAGCCGTTGGTCATGTGCCATGTGTGGCTCCATAGGACACGTCCTCATAAAACTCGTTCTATCTTTTTTTTATTATGGTCAGACAAATGAAAACAATTTTAGAAATAGCAGATATACAATCGGAGTATTTCTAAACAAATTTTTAATCTAGCAGATTTTGTAACTTTGGGAATCTTTTAAATTTTTTTAATTATTGAAACAATTATTTGAGCAATATGAATTAGACTATATATATATATATATATATATATATATACATATATCATTTATGTATCTTTTATTAAGTACCTTTTTAATTATATAAAACACTTCGTATGCGCGGATGATACTACATTGGTAATTTCACGCGGTGATTTGCAATTATATATTGAACTCTTACAAAAAGATAACATTGAACTTTTGAAATGGTCTCATGACTCTGGTTTAATCATAAATGCAAAAAACTTTTAAAAAAAATTTAGATCACCCAATTCCAAGGCAAATATTATTACACTTGAAATAAAAACACATACTTTAGATTTCTTACACGTCGGTATCTCTGCTTTTTGTACATGTGAAAATATTGAACTAGTATTATTGTATATTGAACTCTTGTTATTTAGGTGTTATTATTGACTGCTTTTTCAAATGGGATTTACAAATAAATAAAGTCTGTGAACCACTCAGATCTGTTAAAATAAGTTTTTTTTTATATATCTTCAAAGTAAAAGTACCTATTGACAAACTACTTAAAGGTACAGGAATTGGTTATTGGTTAGTTTATTGGGACTTTTCTTTTTTCTGTACAATATTTTATTTTTGCTGTCATATTTTATTACTATGTATTTATAATAAATAAATAAAATAAAAAGATGGTTTTTTGGAAACTTTTGTAATAATATTTTTTTTGCCAAATCTTTCCATAGAGGCTAGAGAGTTATTAACTGTTTTTGTGTTTAATTCGTAGAAGTCTTTTAAATTTTTTAAAATTTGATTTAAATTAAACAATATTTTTATTGATTTCTGCAAGTATTTTCGTTTTTTTTTAATTTTGTGACAGCTGTTTCGGCTAACAAGGCCATTTCCAAACCGATCAAAACCTAAACAATATAACGGATTTAAATAAGTTATAGCAGTAACGTCATTATTAAATAACTAAGAAAACATTAAGGACGGGTTGTTTCAAAAAATTTGATGAGTTCATCATATATTTGAAGTTGATTTTCGGGTTCCGTGTAAGTTCTTTTCGAGTTCTGTTTTTTTATCATCATAGACCAGCTACTTCACAAAACTGAAATCATCACAGAACTTGAATTGAACTTACACAGAACGTGAAAATTAACTTCAAATATTTGACGAATTCGTCAAATTTTTTGAAACAACCCATCCTAACAGTGCGGGGAAAACAGATTTCGGAGTACCCCACGTAATAGAGTATCTACTGCCTAGATTATTTTCTCAGCAAATTGATTTAGCGTTAATAAATTAATTTGGACCTTAAAAAAATTGTTTTACAATCGTAAAGTCGTCTCAAAGTGGTTTAACCACAGTTTTAAAATGACCTTGTAAGCCGAAACAGCTGTCACAAAAATAAAAACTAAAATACTTGCAGAACTAAATAATAACATTCATTAATTTAATTTAAAATATATCTTTTTTTAAATTCGAGAATTGATCAGTTTGCACACTACAATACAGCGTTGCTATGTATCATTGAAATATCATTGCACTACCATTGCAATATCATTGCATTACCATTGCAATACTACTGTACTACCATTTCAAAATTATTGCATTACCATCGCACTACCATTGCACCACCATTGCACTACCACTTCAATAGCCATTGCCTTACCATTACTCTACCATTGCACTACTATTGCTGTACCGGCCTATTTTGACGGCTGGCGTGGTCGAGGGATAAGGCTCTTGGCTCGCAATCATAAGGTCGCGCGATCGAATCCTGGTGTGAGCAAATAAATTTTATTTGATTAATTTGTGTTATTTCGTACTTAATTCATTTAAAATAGTATATATGCGGCACCTTCCAGAGTGGAAGATAATCTCAGTATCGCCCTGGTAAGACCACCATTCAGAATAGAAACGTTGCTTAAAATGGCTTTAGTCGTGTTTGGTGACCAGATCTAAATAGCCAAGTACTTCCCCACCTTTTTCTTCCCCATCTCCTTCCTCTCCTCACCTCACCTCACCTCACCATACCACTATTGGGAATGCCGTAGTCCCACTTGCTCCAGCCGGGAGTAGTTGGCATTCTTGTGCGGTATTCATATAAAAAAATATATATTTTAAAATTGCAATACCATTAAACTACTATTTTTTATTTTTTTATTGTTTTTATTTCTTGCCAGGGCAATCCCGATGAGTTACAGAACTCATTTTAGGACAGGATGAAAATACAATTCATAGATGGGAGGAAATAACAATTTTACATAGGAACTTAGATATAAAAAATATAAATTTCATATGAAATTTAGACGAAAAATAAAAGACAGGTTAAGTAGAACAAACAAACAAAAGAAAACAATTAAAGAAAAAAGGAACAAGTTTATACAAATATGGATGATTACAACTAAATTAAAAAGAAAAGAAGAGAATGGGAAACAAGGCATAATTGAACATGACAAGAAAATTACATATTGCCCTACGATTGAGCACAAAAAGCGCCTGAGGCCATTTTTTCAGAAAAATACGCAAATTATCCAAATATTGTTATTATTGGCACTTGTTGAAATGTTCGAAAAGATACCTGATTTGATTGATTGGTTATATTATTATATACTTTCATAATCTTCTTCCACTTTACCTTGATATTTATCGAGGGATTATCCAAATACCATTATTTATCTTGCTATCTAATTAATAAAATTTAAGTGCATTGCGCTTCAATACCTACTAAAAAAAATAAAACCGATCTGGATATTTTTGGTATAACTGGAATATGCCTCGCCAATTTGGAACCCGCAGTACAAAGTATACATAGATAGCATAGAACAAATTCAAAACAAATTTATAAAATATCTATCCTTCAAATTCAACAATAACCGGTGCATAGTCGCGAGACACGCCAAACGCGCGCCCAACATATGTACACGGTTGACATTTGTCACATGAGAACGGGTCGTTTTTTCGACTCGTTCTTGAGTTCAACAGCTCGGCTATGGAACGATTTGCCGGCTTCTGTGTTTCCTCCCTCCTACAACATGGGTCCCTTCAAGACCAATGTTCATTCCTTCCTCTCCTCAAAAAGACCCTCCACACAGCATCCCAGATGACATAGGCTCTGAGGGAAGTTATTTTCCTCAGGGCCTCCTGTGTGGAGTTAATGTAAAAAAAAAAAATTCGAATGCACATTTCAAACTTTTGATTTAACATTTATACACAAAATTTTAAATAATAACATTGACTGTACCGAACTTTTTTCCCTAGTTAATTTTAACATAGCCTTAAGACGTACACGCCCTACAGAACTATTTCAAATACCAAGAATATACATAACTTTTTTTTTATAATGTCGAACGTTATCCAAAAATTCTTACTTATTAATGAACGGAGGCAGACTAAGGAAGCCCATAGAATTGAAAGACGTCGTATGTACGCAATTATTTAATCCGTTCTAGCTTGGAGGAAAGGAATTTAAAGGAATGCACTACTTCATTGACCAATTAACTCAATTTTTAGAGTAAAAAAGTACAAGCCGCGTATATTCATGTGAGTATTTCAATTCGACAATGTCGATTTATTCGTATGTACCTACGTAGACGTTTAGAAATGTCGATCCGTAGAGAATACCTGCCAGTGTTGCCATCATTGTGCGATTTCTTATTTATTTGGTTGTAAATATCGGTTTTGCTAATCGATACGTTCTCGGGAAATCAATAGAAAATCTTCGTTAGTTAAGCCTACCGATCCGATATTGTTAAAACGTTATCGTTGTAAGCCCCCGGATCTGGATGGCCAGGAACCTTAAGAACTTCCTTTTCTCTCTACCTACACCCTTCCTTTCTTCATTCCCTTTAGTCTTACAACATACCCTATTTGAGGATTCCATAGTTCTCCGGATAGTTGGGAAATAAATTATCTCCTTTATTTGCCAATTTTTGACTTCTAAGGAGTCTCAAGGTCAGTTTTCTTTCAAATGGTGTAGGTCACACTTCTATGAATTTTCAGTTCACTGATTATTACATGATTAAGTACAGAAGATTGTTTTGTTTAAATGTAAGATGATAATATTGTTATACTGAAAGATGATAAATTTTAGATTGGGGGAAAGCTTACGTCGCGCGTCGCGTCGCGTGGTTATAACTGCCGACGACAGTTTAGCCCGGGGGAAAAGAGACTGGTTGTAATTCTCAGAAACTTGAAACAAGGTGGGATTATTTGTTATTATTTATTACTGTATAAACACGTAACACGAATTAATTTACATATGTTGAGGTTTAAGGGGATTTTCTGCTCATGAGTCATACAAAACAAAACATAGCATATGTAAATACAAAACTGCCATTTTAAAATAGGTTAGTTCTTAAAACATTTTTTAATATGTAGGCATGTAAGTCTCAGAGAAAAAAATGATATTACTCTGAGCGAAGGCGCGTTGCTGTGAATGAGTGTCTCAATTTGGAGGGTGGTTATGGATACCGCCACCACGGGAACCATTTACTGGATAACCCTTACCCTTTCCATAGGACGCTCCAAGTGGTTCGCTATGTTTGGTGACTTAGCAGAGGTGCCCGGGTTCATGGAGTAAGGTTTTAGACCTGGGTGGCGAATTGGTTTGCTTACCTATTACGTGGCGGGCCGGATCGGGTAAGACTGGTTGAGGGAGACCTAACCTAGACCTCTCCAGGCGGACTCTCTCAACTGATCTCCTTGCACCGCAGTGGAAGGAGTGAATTCATACGTCTGTCACTCCTGGAAACATTGACCCTAAGATTCCTACCCATCCCTCATACCTTTTTTCTTCCCAGAACTTCCTCTCCTTTCTTTCCCTAAAAAGACCCTCCACAAAGCATCCTCAAAAATACACAAGCCTCGAGGAATATTTTTCCTTTTTCTTTTCGTTTTTCCTTTTTTTCGAAATTTTGGTCTCCGGTGACATTTTTAATGTTTTTTTGTCAACTAAAAATAAACTTAAAATAAACTAAATAACTAAAATCACTAGATATTGTATAGTTAGGTGCGGGATTAGGGTTGGGCGGTTACTCGACTGAGTGACCAGTGACATATGGAAGAATTTATTTTTTTTTTATTTTCAAAAAAAAAATTTAAACAAAAAGGCTTCAAAAAAGTCACCGAAGATCAACATTTCATGAACATTTTTTTACTCCAAATAATATCAGGAAATAATACTGGTTGAAGTAAGTAAGTACGTCCCTGAAAACCCTATTTACTACCGACATCTGTAACTTACCGTCTTACTTAACTGTACCGTCTATAACTTCTAACATCTATCTACACTAGAACCATCTATGTCTTGTAATTCGAACTATCGCAATTATTATCAGTCATTCGAGATAAAACACCGTTACTTATGTTACACGTTACATGTTAATTATGCTATCCCAATATCCGGGCTCTTGTAAAGGTCGTAGACATGACAGTATTTATTATTTGTCATTTCTTGATATAATATATTACTAACTAATATATTATTCACAATTTGGGAGGCGGGAATGGGCACCGCCGCCCCGGGAACCTTTATTGGATACACAACACCTCTGCCATAGGTCAACCCAAGTGGTTCGCTACGTTTGGTGATTTAGCAGGGGTGCCCGGGTTCATGGGGGGAGGTTTATCTAGGTCTTGGAAGTGGATGACCAGGAGACACTGAACCCCAGATTCCTACCCAACCCTTAAACCCTTTTCCTTCCCAGAACTCTCTTCTCCTTCCTTTCCTTTAAAAAACCCTCCACACAGCATCCCCAAAGATGACATAGGCCCTGTGGAAAATTATTTTCCTCAGGGCCTCCTGTGTGGAGCTCATGTAAAAAAAAAGCAGAGTGTGTAATTCACACGCGGTAGAAGTGAAACTAGAAAGTCGGTTGATGTCGCTTTCTTTTCTTTTGCTTGTTTTTTTAAAGTGGTTTGAAGATTGGATATTGATTTCACAAAAAAAAAGTTTTTTTTTGGATTTGGTAGGATTCGAACCCTCTGCCTCTCTAGCCACTGAGATTTATCAGGCACCTCGCCCACTACGCTATGGAAAGCACGCGCCATGGTGCGAATTTATCGCATTATATTAGAACCGAGTATTTGTGTAGAACTGAGTTGTGACGCATTTCCGTTTCAACCGAATTTCAAGTCACTAACGGCGCTAAAGAAGTTTCACTTAAAAAATATATTATATTCCATTTATTATTTAGTTTCTGGGATACAAGAAATGATTCTACGCATTTGCCTCTTATTGTGTCGCTTAAAACTTGACTGACGTGTTTTCGCTTTACCTGTGTTTTAATAAATTAAAGAGCACGATAAAAACAACTTAAACGATGTGGTGCATGAATTGCCACCCCTTTCATTATTATTGTCACCCGTTTTAAAAATAATGCAGCCATAAAGTCAAAGCTCTGGGGGGTAGCAAATTGCCTTCGTGCAGGCATTTACCACGACTAAGTACCCTGCACTATATAGTCCGATGGCCCGATGCATTTAGGGACGGGCTCTAATAGCATAGCAATAGTGCCCGTGGAACGGTTTAGAGCGGGTTTCTCAAACTTTTCTGCAACGGAACCCTTTTCAAACCCGTAAATTTTAACGGAACATTGGCTTACTTTTTAGGTTGAGTAATTCCCAATAGTAAAATTTAAAACAAAATGTTATTAAATACATTATTTATTAATAAACAAACAAAAAAATTATAAAAACAAAAAATGAAATTTATAAAGCAACTAATGACTTTGTTTGATTTTGAGTTCGTGAATTGCATATTTTCCTGATTTTAGGCACAATATTGGTAAGTTGGATTTTTGGTGATTGGGTATTTGGTGTGGCGTCCGTTTGAAAACAATTAAAACGATTAGATTGAACTGATGAAATCCAAAATTGTCATTTTTTATTTACATTTTCACCAACATTTACGGCACCATGTGCGTTTAAACTTCGACTAATTATTGCTAACAAGGATGTAGTAAGACTGATTTTTACACTTTCAGGTAGACTTTGAAAAAATGTGGTTGGATTCCTTGAAACAGAAATTTCGTGAAACACATGCACATCCGTTATTCCGTTGTTATTGTTTCCACAACGCACAGATGTTCATATTATTGGCTCTAATCCCAGCACAGTAATAGATTTCAGAGATTTTTTTTAGAATGTAAAATGAAGATTTGCTGCAATAACAGTATAAACGGCTCTTTCAACTTCCATAAAGCTTAGTCTCTACCTGTAAGGGTCTAGTACCTAACTTAAGAACTATTGTGAAATATTTATACAAATAATAATTTCTTTTGAATAATATCAGTAGTATTGAAATATGACTATGCATATATATAATATTAAAAGAAATTCTTCTAACAAATTTGTCGCGGAACACTTATTCAGGTTCAGCGGAACCATGGTGTTCCGCGGAACACAGTTTGGGAAACCCTGGTGTAGAGACCTATAATAATTGCGGTATGGATGCAGGATTATTAGTGTTATGGAATTATAAAAGTGGTATAGGAGTATAATAGGGATGGTAGCGTACGGTACAGTATGTTATGATAATTAAAACACTTTTCAAAATTCGCGGAAAATCTATTAGTTGATAATCGCGTTCCGCTTGATTATAGAAAACATATCACGAAAGGATGAAAAAGAAATATATAGAATAATTAAATTTACTTGAATAATTTGAAATCAATAAACGACCGAATGATCCTAATATAAAATTAATTAATAATAATAATTTAATTAATTAAATTTTTTTTAAATGACTTCTATCATTGATGTCGCTATTCCAAATTCCTGTAATATTCAATAATCTGTTTCTGAAAAATTTGAAAATATACAGATTTAGGAAATGAGATTAAAAGAATTTGGCATTCTCGGACTATAAAAATATTACCTTTGTTATTTCGGCTACTGGCTTTATACCTAGCTCTCTCATTCAAAATGTAGGCTTATTAGATTTGTCAAAGAATCTATATACAAAATGCAAAAATCAGTCATATTAAATACATCTAGGATTACGAAAGATTTTTTAAATATTTATATTGAGGGATCAGTAGGATTTATCGATCCAGTTAGGAGTTCTATCGAGCCGAACCCTCTGATATGAAAATATCTGGAGTCGGTGAATTATTTTCCCATTTGGTCTCTGGTAGGTTGACGTGTTGTTCTTTTATTGTTTTGTATATATTATATTTATATACTTACATTTTTGAGGATTCAATATCTCGTCGGCTGAATGTCTTCAAAGGTTCATCAGGCCCTTTATGCCACTACACTATACAGGACTTGCGTTGGAACGTGGATTTATCGTAGAATATTGGAGCCAAATACCCGTGAATAAAATAAATATGTTATTGCTATCTCATATTCTCACAGGCTAAAGATGTAAGTGTTATATGTATGTTCTATAGATGTAAGTGTTTGTCTCTTTTTGGTGTCGCTCGTTTCCGTTTCTTCAAGTTTAAAACGGTGATAAAGAAGTTTTCACTTCAAAATCTCTTCGCTAGAACACCGTTGCGTTGCTCACGTAGAAAATTAAAAACTAGTAAGAAAGGTCATAAACCATAACTTACTGATAATGAAGGAAACTGTTAAAAGGAAGTGCTAAATGAAGAGTTTGTTTTCTGGACCTGATTGTCGTATATATAATACCCACTTGTTAGCATTATCACGTGTGTCCAGTGTTACTACAACTAAGCTTTGAGTTTATAATTGGAAACAAGAAGTTGTTTGTTTACTTCAATATTCGAGATCATGTAATTACTTTGTTTGTGAAACTCTAATGCACATATTGTATCTGGATCCTGGTTCATACTTAATCACACTGATCCACATTTCTACACCCTACACTCCGCTTTTGTCAATAAAATAATTTTGAGAATGGGGGCAAATTTTAAAAGTAACAACATTAAAATATCTGTATTGCTCGTTAGTGCGAAGCAGATTAGAATACAATTCCACCCTATGGTCACCATACTACAAAGTCCAGTAGAACGTCCTCTCCTTTATTTCCTTGGAAGAACCTCCACATAGCATCCCCAAAGATGACGTAGGACTTGAGAGGAATTATTTTCGTCAGATGTGAAGTTTATTTAACTCCTTGTGTGGAGTTAAGTTAAAAAAATGCAATTCAATTAGCATAATTTATTTCATGATTACTATTTAAGTGTAATGTAATAACATATCACATGTTTTGTAAATGCCGGTGTATATTAATATTTAAAAAACAGAGTGTGCAATTCACTTCGGTAGAAGTGAAACCTTCATAAAACTGAAGTTGACAAGAGTTGGGAGGCTTCGAAGCACCGCACAAAAAGGAGACCGACTATACTATCTCATTCTCAAATCACAACGTGCATAAGAATTAGTTTTCACTTCAAAAATACAAGTGTGCAGCTCCCACGCGGTAAAAGTGAAACCTTCAGAAAACTAAAATAGACAAGAATGGGGAGGCTACGAAACACCGCACAAAGAGGAGATCGATTATTCTGTCTCGTTCTCTTTTTGGTGTCGCTTTTTCGTTTCATCGACTTTCAAATTACAACGGCGATAAAGAAGTTTTCACTTCAATAAGTAAATACCGGTAGTTTCATTTTTTGTTTATTGTTTTTCAAGAATAAAAAGAAAACATAATTTATATTAATCCGGAATTTTTCATCAGTTCAGTTTTGTTCGTGCCTTCTAAACTGACACTGAGCTGGCCCTCTACTCGCACTTACTGAGACTTGGACACACGTAATGAACTCACGAGCACATCAACCCTGTGCCTGTGTCGCTACGACATCCGGATCGCATCTAGAAGCTTTCACAGTAATGAAACAGTTCCAAATAACAACATCAAAAGAATAGATACGCAATACAACATTGTAAAAGCGTAAATGAATATAATTTTACTGGTTCCATGCCAACTCAGAATCAAGTCAACTCAACCTCTTTGAAAGTCATTAAAATGCATTAATGTAACCTATTTAACAAATGTTTTTAAGTGAAACTTTTTAAGACCCATTAGTGATTTGAAATTCGGATGAAACGGAAGTGCGTCACTAAAATGTATTGTTTGACGAGTCGTCGGTTCTAATATGATGCGGTAAATTCGCACCTCGGCACGAGCCTCCCATAGCGTATCGGGTAAGGCGCCTGACAAATCACGTCCAGAGAGACAGACACCCAGAAGAGCGAACGGTGGCTCGAATCCTACGAAATCCATAAAAATAAACATTTTAATTTTTGTGAAATCAATATCCAATCTTCAAACCACTTTAAAATAAATAGGCAAAAGAATAGAATGCGACATCTAGCGACTTTCTAGTTTCCTTCTACCGCGTGGTGTAGCCAGGTTTTGATTTGGGGTGGGGAAAAATATAAAAATCTAGAAAAGTACCAAAAATGTAGGCTTCTGCAAAATATTCATGCTTTAGGCTCTGCGAATATAATGAATATAAACGGAAGAAGGAAAACCATCCTGTGAAGTGCTGTAAATTTGAAAACGCGACTCGGTCGACGTGTCGGCAATCACAGAGGTCGTGCATCGGCCAGCCAGAGTGGGGCAAACGCCCCACCTTGCCCTATCATGCCTACGCTCATGCTTATTTGCATGTTATACTTTTTTTATGTAACACCTTACATGAGCGCCTTACTTGTGCCCTGTGAAGGCAGGGGAACTATCTCGCCTGCCAGTTAGATGGCTTTGTGAGGCGGGTTGAGGAAGGGGCTGTAGGAAGCGGTTTATTAACGCTGACCTTGAAGAGGCCCGATTTATATGAAAGGGAAAAAACAGATGCCAGTAGCATGATATTCCCAATAAAAAATTAAACATTTCCAAACTGGATGAGGGTGGTACAAGGGATCGAGTCGACCACTACACGTTACATGAGACATGAGCATTAATACATTTTATTAAATTTAAACTGGGACATGTAGGTACACATAATGTATTATGCGGCCTGGAACCCAAGTAATTTTATATAAATATATTCTATATTGGATGCTGCGGGCTAGGGTCCAATATTGACATACGTTACATCAGGCCGTACCTTGGATGAAATTGGGTCAAACCAATTGGTAGCCCTATTACAAAACTGATGCAAATATCAATTTTATTGCAAATGCCACTGGACTGGGGCAAGGTAGAAACTAGAAACTCGTGAGGAGTGGTGGTTTTCAGTAAAAATGGGTTGAAAAAATATATCTTTTGATTTAACGAATTCTTACAGCGTGTTTAACCAGTAAAGTTTTCGTAGTATGTAAAAATATTTAGGTTTTGAACCTTTAACTAAGTGTGCGTATGTGTTTTTTGTGGATACCCGACAAGAGTTTCAACTGTACAGCGTAATTACAGCATCCCCAGTTTATTTAGAGGAGGTATATTATAAAGCTGTAGCGAGGAGGGAGAGGATGGTTAGGAATTGGCTGGCTTTTGAAAACTGGTCACTAAACGCTAATAAAGCCATTTCAAGCAACGCAATGTTTAGATTCTGAATGATAGTCTTTCCAAAATTTTATTGTTTTTCTTTTTAAAATATATTATTTTATTTTAATTGCATGTGATTTTTTTTTGGATGCATTTTTTTTGGGGTAATTTCAATTTGGGAGGCTGGTTTGTTGGATATCCCATATAACAACCCTGCCATATGTCGCCCCAAGTGGTTCGCTATATTTGGTGACTTCGCAGGGGTGCCCGAATTCGTTTTCGGGTGGGGTTTGTCTAGGTCTTGGATGCTTTTGTTTGAGAGATTGGTGGGTCGCCTAAAACTGCAGTCGGAGGGATGGATTCGTACGTCCGTCGCAGTACTTTCTCTCCTTCCTTTCCATAAAAATACCCACCACACAGTATCCCCAAATATGATATAGGCCCTAAGGGATTTTTCCTCAAGTAAAAAAAGTGAAATAATACACGTTAATAAAACACTTTTTTTTCACACTTTTTTAACTAATTTCACACAGAACGTCCTGAAGGAAATAAATTCCCTCAGGACCTATGTCATCTTTGGAGATGCTGTTTGGAGGAACTGATGTCTTAACGATACGATTTTAGATTTTAGAAAAAGGAGGTAGCGCGACACGGCATAACACCACAAAAACAAATAACGAAAATGATGTCTTAATTTATAAATATGCAAATGCGGTCATATTGATATTGCAGAGTCCCATCCAACGTATTCTAAAACAATGGCTATTATATTATAAAATAAGGGTTGAATTAATTGGGCCGCTTTTTGTTACCGAGGGTTGTAATTTTGGGCCAAAATAATGGTAAGGAAAATGGTATTGTCCAAGTTTTACCCTGAGGCCTCAGAAAACTCTCTCTTCTCTGTTTGAATAATTAATATCTGTCAAAAATAATGGGCCCATAAAATAATAAGTACACAGTACCTGGGTCAACAATGGGTAGGAAAGTATGTATAATAATTTGTACAGAATGAACGAGAACTGCGGTCGGAGATACAGGCTGTAATCGATAATTTTAAATACTTATTTTTATTAATTTTTATAAGAAAAACTCTCTTTTTATAACTGCTGAAGTGATTCCCATCAATGTAATTTATAAATCATTTTTTTATAAAAAGGTCATTAGTTCCATATAAACAAAATGATATAATCCACAGCCGATCTGTTGAACGAGTCGAAGAAGCGACCCGTTCTCATGTGACAAATGTCAACCGTGTACAAATATTGGGCATGCGTTTGGCGTGTTTCCCGACTATGCACTGGTGCCGAAGGGACCAATGACGCTAAGAGCATCTTTCATTGAAATACCATAACAAGGATAGCATTCCCACCTGTGCTCTAAAGATTGCAATCCGTTTGTTAAGTTAGGATAATTTATCTACCGCCCGTTTCTGCACAGAGTCGAGGGTTTTTTTTCAGTCGAGGTTGTTTTGGGGCTCCAAAGGTGGCTGCCAAATTCAACCGTGGGGCGCACTTGTGAATTGTACAGGGTTAGCGAAGAAAAGGGTGTAAGGAGAATATATAACGTGAAGGTGAATTGAAGAAAAAGTCAAGTCAAAGGACAAATCATTTGAGCGTGTCGTGTCTGTGGAATATATGGCACGCTCAAGTGATGAAGTAAAGAGCTGTTAGAGTGGTTAGCCCCTAATAAAACACACTATCATTAAATTCTTATTTCAAAGTTTAAAGTATCAAGTAAAGCGTCTGAATTTACAAACGAAGTAGGTACATAAGTATCCCAGTGCGGTTTGGAATCCGCAATGACTGTAATATTGAATACGGTCTTCTCAAAACACTTAATTCTCACGCTCTGTGAATCACCCATCTTGGTGCCATCTATCTGCGTACCAACTCGTAGAAAAGCTTTTTCTCGCTAAAAGAAATCCCTAAAGCAGTGGTTCTAAAACTTTTGGAACACTTAAGGCGGCATTATCCGAATTTCTACCGATTTCTTGCAAATCTCGCTTGAACATTTGACGTTTTTAAGCTCTTAAAAAAAATATGTAATTTTGGAGATAATATCTATACAACCCCCACGCCGAAACGCAAATTATATTAAACTCCCTCGATAGAAAAAAAATCGCAAAGTATGCTACAAAAATGTTTATTTTCAAGCCTGTCTCTATTATTTAACAAGTTATAAGTATGAAAAAATTCACAGCGTTTCTTTGAACGTTGCTTTAGATAACCCCCAGTCATGTTTTATTAAACATTTTCACAATTTTCGCTTCACTTTTATTGTTTGAAATATTAGCGCGCTCTCTCTAACATTCGTACTTACATATCTCTCTATTTTCTTCTTTTCGTGCTCGGGTACGGGGTCTTAAGGCCCGGCATTCCGAATTTCTTCCGATTTATAACATGTTTTCATTGATCACTTTATAGTTCATAAAAACTTGCATGTTATTTTCTAAGATAATATCTTTACATTTGTAGAGCCGAAACGGTAATTGTATGAAATTCCCTGGATAGAAAAAATTGCAAATTATTCTCCGAAAATATATTAACATTTAGTTCTGTTATTTGAGATGAAGCCATACAAAATAATGCAAAATCATATAAAATGTCATTTTGGTTTGAAAATTTGATCGCTTAAAAATATTATAGATAGCTTCAATTAAATACTGCAAGTAGAACACATCTTGGCCTTGAAAACAATCGAGGAATTTTTAGTAAGTCATTTTATAAGTCTGGAAAAAATATAAAATATTAGGCCTGTAAAAAAATACATTCAAGTGCCAAAACTGCTCATCTATTTTCGGATAAATTTTCGTTAAACGTATTTATAATGTGGAAAATTAAGTTCTTTACAAAATAATAGGAATTTTAATTTTAATATTTTTGCCTGAATTTCACCAACAATGCAATTTCAACAAACAAAACAATTCAATTTCGAGCTGTTGTTTTCGGCATGAATCAAAGTGGGGGGCGTACAACGATTTTGGATTTGAAAATTAAACCTTACGCCTTCCGTATAAAGTCTACATGTGCATTTTGTATTAGTTACCGCCCCGACACGGGGGTGTGTGGACGTCTCTGGAATCCACATCGCTTGGTTCTGTGCAAAGGCGGCCCGTGAAAAAATTTGCCAGCAGTGCATTTCACAAAAAAATTGTAGCATTAATACGGGAAAATGTAATTGATTGATTCGCGAAAACCAACATCAAGTTGTAATCGTATATCAACTTGACAACCAACTGAATTGCAATACCTGCGTTATTTATATATGTGCTTGGGGCCGTGCAAAAACTAGAATTATATTCAGCAATGGTTTTGGAGGGCCATTATTTTTCAAAAACAATTTATTCTCAAATGAAATTGGTTTACTTTTGAAAAAATTGACTTAATCGCAATGTTTTCATTACCACTCATTTTTAAATAAGTTTTTTAGGGCAAAACTAGCGAAAAACCATTAAAATGGTGTCAATACTGATCAGTGATCACTATCAGTATCAGTGATCTGCCAAAAGCTGGATTTCGCCGCCCCGGTGCGCTGGTAGCGCTAATAAATAACATTGTTAATTAGTTGTAAATTCGTTAGTCCTAACTAAATCATTCCAAACGTTGCGTGTACCATATCACGCATGTTTAAGGTTTTGTCGTAAATCAGAATGCCTCTCCGCTAGGGCACGCGTGTGTCGTATATTTTCACTTCTCTAACACAACAATTTCCGATACGGGTCCTCTATCTGTCTTGCTCATTTCACGAGCCCAGCCTCTGAAGACAGTCCCAGTAGAAATATCACTTTATGTGATGTCACGTCTCGGCATAACGAAAGATGCACGGTGCACGCATTGCTTTTTCGTACGCACGGGAGTCTAGGTAGTATGAAAGTGTTAATTGGCGGGAATTATTCGTGAGTGGATGTACGAATTTACACTTCTGACGTTTGTCGATGTTCGGCAGTGCATTGCACAAATGCACTAAGGCAGGAGCCGCCTCTGAGAGCTCAATACGTTTTGTTAATCTCGTTGTACAAATATAATCTGTTACTCGACCACGCGCGTTATTAAAATGAATATTTCTACCCTCAAGCATCCATTTCTCAACTTAATATAAAAATAAAAAACAAATTTTGTATTTTAATATAACTTCTCATCAACTGATAGCAAGCTCTCGCAAGTGTGATTTTGAAAACTGTAGATATATTTCTTTTGCAAATCATGTCGCGGAGCATTTATAACAGGTTAATGGAACACAGGTTTCAGAGAAACACAGTTTGAGGATCATTGCTCTAACGTCTTGAAGAAAGCCGGTGGTTGTGGCAAAACACGCCATTTAACTGATTTATTATCTTAAAGCTCTTTGTAAGTTTGGCCATTATTGTGTTTTTAGAATGATATCTACGACCTAAGAAGAAGACACGCAATCTTTACAATTTTTTGTTTAATTTTTTTCAAACTTTTCTAATGGTCAGTCTTTAATGGTTAATCTCTGTTATGCTCTCATGCAGTTATACTTCTTGGACTAGAGGTGAAGAACAAAAGGTTTAAAGAGGCCATTGGCCCCGCTAGACATGTCTGGTTTGCCATAGGTCATAAGTTCATCCTGCAGCGTTTTGTTTCAGCCGGGTTTATTTGTTTTTGTACAAGTTATTTATTTATTTAATATCAACGGTATAAATATTTATATATGGTATATACCATAAACACACATGTCACAAATCATAGGAAATATATTAGAAACAGTAAATAAATAGTATAACAGATAATTGTGGCGTTTGAAAGAGAAATAACACCAGAGATGCAATAACATACAAAAATCTATAGTACAAATAAAATTAATATTGATTGAAAAGATTTGATAGTATAGCCCTCTTGTACCTACCTTCCGTGCAGTTAAATAGATCTGCCACATCTGCATATCTATTAGTAACTTCATGTGTAACAGTAGGTACAAGCGAGTGTTTCGTATACTCAGTCCGGTTATTGTAGCATTTAAACAGGATTTTAGAACGAGTGGCTCTCGAGGGTACATGAAATTCAATGAGTTTAGTTAAATCAGGACTGTCTATTCTATGTTAAGTTAGCTTATCGTTAGTTTATTGACCTTACTTCAAAAAACATAAAAGTGCCCTTAGTAAAAGGTGAAAAACATGCAGAAAAAATCTCATAAACAGAAATCTGAAGTATTTTTTTTAATTGATTCTAGATTCACTGAATGCCGAATTCATTCAGTCTTTTTCAGGTGGGATTTATTTATTTTTCTTATAAGTAATATTTTCTTTAATTTCAAAATTGACCTCGTTTCAAAAAAAAATGAAATATCCCCAAAAGCACGATATGCAGAAAATCACAGAAATAGAACATCTCGTCAAGTTACGCCTCCGTGCTCGAGGGGTAAGGCTCTCGACTAGCGATTCAGAGGTCGTGGATTCAAATCCCGGCGCGTGCAAGAAATTTTGTTTGATTGATTTGTGTTTTCACAATGTAAGCATTTTAAAAATATTAATATAAGGAATATTTGCTCCACGTTCCAGACTGGAAGATACTCTCAGATGGTGTAAGACTATCATTCAGAATTGAAACGTTGCTTGAAAAGGCTTTAGTCTAGATATGGATAGTCAGGTATTTCTCAACTTCTTTTCCCCATCTCATTACCCCTCTCAACATACCCCTATTGGGGATATAGGCCACAATCTCACTCTCTCAATGGTTGGGAGTAGTTGGGACTCTTGTACGGTATTCACATAAAAAAAAAATTCAATTGATTCTAGAGTCATCGATTTCTGAATTTTTCAGCAGAGTTGAAAGCATCGCTGTAGCCACTTTTTTTCTCTCCACAAGAGGCCTTAAGGTTTCCTTCTGAACCATTGTCAAATTTTGGGGATGTTGTCATAGGTATCATTTTAGGAAGACAGTGAGTGACCCTGGGTCTTACTAAAACTCGTGTTTTTGGAGGGAGAAACACAAAATCCGGCAAATAATTAAAGATTTCTTTAAACTTCGCAAATTCACTTTGTGGCTACCATTTTAAGTAAATAATCACCTCTCCTTTCTAATATTTTGTCTATGTTCTAATTTGTCTATACTTGTTTGCCTTTTGTTATTTTTTATTAACTTATTATCCTGACGAATAAAACATAGTTTTTGAAACATGTCGATATGGTTAATTAAATAGCCGTGTATACAAAGTTATTTGTTTTCATTAAAATAATTAAAGAGTTTAAAATATTGTATACAACATCTCTTTATCCTGAGGAAGGAGAGATTCTCTGGAGGCAGGCAGTCGACAGATATCTTACACTGTTGGGGGGGTAACAGACCTGAGAAGGATTTGGCGAACCACCCCCACACGCTCATTTAGTGACGTAAATTTCTTGACGTAATATTACTCATCTCTTTGTAAAATATTACTCTCATATGTTGTTTATGTATGTAATTCTTGAAAAAACTCTGTACGCTGAGACCCGCAGGGACAACCCGACATCTAGTAGTGTATTGATTATTCATGTAGTTTCAGCTTCCCTCAATAGATGTCGATAATATAGTTCATAATGCGAAGTTTTCCTATATCCTAATAGATGGCCGTTGAGTATGATATCAGAAGAGTACCATCTAACGTCGTTCGAGCCTTGGGTACGAACAGTTACGATGATTGTCGAAGGCATCAGCAAGTTGAGTGGGTACCTGTAATCCGCCAGCCTGAGCGGCAGAATTACTTAGGACGATGACTATCCAGTTTAGTATTCATTGTTACATTTACAAAAACCTTATAAAACAACTGGTAATCACACGAACTTCAAACTTATTTGGAAGATACTCAACACATCTCAAAATGTATTAATATTGGAATAGCTAAGAAACAAAATGTCTAACACAGTTGATGGGGCAACAGACGGGCCGGGAAATGAGTTTTCGCTCCAGACTGCTAATAATGTTTTTTTTTGTATTTTCAGGTGATAACACCGTGCCGGTCGCTCGTGCTGTGCGCTGAGACCCGCAGGGACATGGAGGAATGGCTCTCCGCCCTGAAGGGGGCCTCCCCCGGGGGGCAACCGGACATGCTGACTGGGGACCACCACTGGTAATTATTTTTCTACCTTTATGTATATGTGTAGAATTTACGCTGTGACTACTGGCTCCATAATAAGGGGAAGACTATAAAACAATCAATTGCTGAGTGTACGATCCTGAATGATGAAATGCCATGAACTACTGTCTCAAAATAACCTTAAGATCCATTAACCAGCGGCCGAAAATTTAAATGTCGTCGAACGATGATCTTGCGATCGTACCTTTGCAACTGTATAGGGCGGTCCCGTGAGAAAGATTAATTATTCTCCATACCAGCATTTTAACATAATAACTCAATGTCGATTTTATTTCATTCAAAATTTGCTTTGATAAATACCTGCATTCAAAAATGCTCAAACTCGTGATGATAAAACTATTAAAATTATGTACTCTTTGTAATTATTTTTTGATCATAAGTATTTATGATTTTTCAATAATGTCTAAGCAAAATAAGAATGTCAAGGCCGTAAGTAATTAGACAAACTGGAGTACATTATTTAGTATTTTCGTCACAAAACAAGGGCGCGAATCTTTTTTTATGATTTTATTTGAACTAAAATTAAAATTGTGAACAGCAACTTTCCCAAATGATTTATTGATTTATTTTACTGCATGATTATATGATTTGAAATGTATGTTTATTTTATTTTTTTATTTTAAATACATAAACGGCTGTACTGCCTTTTATAAATAAACATATAATAGAGTACAAAAGTAAGAAAAATAATATCATTACATAATAGTAGTTTTAAACTTAAAAATAACATACAATTATTTTGTGTATCACAACAAAAAATAACAAGAAATAAAAATGAGAAATATCATCATTTCATTTCAACATGTCCATATTGCGTATATAAAGTTACATTATGGAAAAAATAAAAAACTTAAAAACTGAAACCTAAAAATAACATACAATTATTTTTGTTATTGTTTTTGGGGGTGTTATGCCGTGTTTCGCTACCTCCTTCTTTAGCCAACGTTTCGGACAGCGTTACAGTGTCCATCATCAGGGCAGATGAGTCAACTTCCCTGACTCATCCGCCCTGATGATGGACACTGTAACGCTGTCCGAAACGTTGGCTAAAGAAGGAGGTAGCGAAACACGGCATAACACCCCAAAAACAATAACAAAAATACTTTTTGGCCGTGAAAACCTAAAAACATACCGAACATACAATTATTTTGTGTATCACAACAAAAAATAACAAAAAAAAACAATGAGAAATATCATCATTTCATTTCAACATGTCCATATTGCGTATATAAAGTTACATTATGGAAAAATAATTTTTGAGTGCATATTTATATTGCGCTAATTTTAAGAAATAAATGTCGCCGATGTTAGCAAATTCATTTCCCAAAATGTGTAATCGACTGATTGGTGAGTAATAATGTGATAATGTATGTGTGTTATTATAGTAGAACGGTAGAGTCAGTCTATTAAGTCTAAAAAAAGCAACAAATAATAAAATAATCATGACCTGCTCGAACAAAGAAGATGCTGAAAAATTGAGAGCAAAAATAAATAAAAATAAAAATGGAATATCTGCAGCAGAACTGAAAAAGAAAAGACCGTGCATGATTATTAAAGGTGTCGGAGAGGAGTATAACGAAGAAAATTTTCTAAATGACCTTATCTTACAAAACAATGAACTTAACGATGTAACAAATGAATCCATTAAAGTAACAAAAATATTAAAAAATAGAAAAAGTGATCAACTCCGTAATATAATAATAGAAACAACAGGCCCAATCCGAAAGATTCTACTAAATAAACAAAGAATCAATATAGGCTTTGTCCGAGCACACATAGAAGATTGCGACCCATTAATGCAGTGCTACCATTGTCTTGGTTTTGGTCATACATCCCTTAGATGCCTTAACAAAATGAATAAGCCCAGATGTATACATTGTTCAAAAAATCACAAATTTAGCGAATGTGAAAAAAACAAAGATAGTGTCAAATGCTACAACTGTGACAATAACAACAATTTATTCGGAACAAAAAATAATACTCAACATTGTGCAAATAGTGAAATATGTACTTACAGGAAAAGAATGTCTATCATAGCACAGCAAAGAATCGATTATGAATAAATTATGGGTGATTTTCTAACCGAGGAAATCGATAAATTAACAGATGTTTCACAGTATACTTGCGAAGATTCAAAACAATGTAACGAACTATTGAAAAAAGTCCCAAACGCTTTCATTTTTCTGCACCAAAACATCCGAAGTTTACAAAAAAATCTAGATGAATTTGTAATAACATTAAACCTTCTTGAAACACTACCGGACATTATCGTTTTAACAGAAGCACATTTAAACATAAATAACACTGGCGCACTGCACGATATTCCGAATTACACATACTATTCGACCACTACCCATATCAATAAAAGCAGTGGTATTGCGGTATTTGTTCTAAAAAAATATAACAATGTTATAATCACTGAAATTAAAATGCAATTAGCGAACTGCCTAGAACTCAATATAAAAGTGAATGAATTTATGTACCGTGTTATTGCTATGTACCGCACACATGGATCGAATCCCAAAAATTTCATTACAGAAACGGAACAATTACTATTTAATCTAAAAGGTAGCTTTAATATCGTAATTGGTGATATTAACATCAATATTGCACCTTGGGTACAAAGCAAAATAAAAGATGATTATATAAATGTAATGACATCGCTAAATTATATATCATATATAAATAATGCAACACGAAATATCAGCGGACAAATCCCTTCCTGTATCGATCACATATGGTGCAATTCAAACAACACTGAAAAAAACATGTCAATATTATGGAAAACCAGCATTATTGACCACTACACCTGTATGTTCGTTAACAACATAGGTAAAAGAAGTACCAACCTCAACAAAACTGACAAAAAAAACATGAAAAAAAAATATTTAAATATGGAAACCTTAGGAGCAAATCTTAAGATGGAAACCTGGGCATCAATATTCGAATCGGAAAATCCAAATACCTGTGCTGAGAATTTTGAAACAGTTTTCCTAAACCACATAAATCTGTCTACACAAAAAATTGTATCTAAACCAAAATCTAAGCACAGATTGATTAAGCCATGGATAACCCACGGACTAGTGATCTCAATCAGAAATAAGGAAAAATACTATCACCAGTTTAAAAAATTCCCAAATGATGAAAAAATTGCCACTTTCTACAAGAAATACCGAAACAAACTTGCGCTTTTAATTAGACTGACAAAAGAAAAGTATTTTCGTGATAAAATAAAAAATGCTGGTCAAGACAGCAAAGAGTTCTGGAAAATCATAAATACAATAACCAACAAAAGCACAAAACAAAAATCACCAAAAGAAATCACACATCAGGGAATCAACACCGACACTGAAAAAAATCCCAAACTTTGTGGTAATATTTTCAATGAGTATTTTGCTAATGTCGGCACTAATCTTGCTCGTAATATTATACCAGATAACAAACAAACTCCCCAACCAGAGCAAAACTCTATTTTTGAAGAAGGTTTTCACACATTTGATTCAGTAACCGATAAAGAAGTTGAAAGCACTATATTAAGTTTACGGGGATCAGCAAGCCCTGGCTATGACAATATTACCGTAAAAACACTGAAAGCCGTACGTGAGATAATCTGCAAACCAATTGCTCATATAATCAATGTAAGTTTGAAGAAGGGTGTATTCCCGAACAACTATAAGAAGACTGTTGTCACCCCTGTTTTTAAATCTGGAGACGAAAAAAATATTTCCAACTATCGACCCATAGCACTCACATCAAACATAGCCAAAATCTACGAAAAAATTGTTAAAAAACAACTTAACAACTACATAAAAGAAAAAAAGATATTGAGCCCAAACCAGTTTGGATTTAGGGACAATCTTAGCACCCAAGATGCAATTGCTAAATTAACATCAACAATAATGCAAAAGTTAGATAAGGGAAAAAAGTGTCTTGGTATCTTCATAGATCTCCGCAAAGCATTTGATAGCATATCACATTCCAAACTCAATGAGAAACTAATGCAAATTGGATTGAGCGGAATAGTGCTTTTATGGTTCCAAAGTTATCTAAAAGAGAGATTTCAATATGTCAAATTAAATAATACCCTAAGTGAACCCAAGACCTCATCATTTGGTATACCGCAAGGAACTATCATCGATCCAATCCTTTTTATTATTTATGTAAACCAAATGTTCACTCTTCCTATAGTTGGAGATATCATATCCTATGCAGACGACACTGTAGTTATCACTAAAGGGAAATCTTGGGAAGAAACAATGAGTAACGCAAATATAAATATAAACATGCTCAAAACATGGTTCGACCTAAATTGTCTCTCACTTAATACCGAAAAAACATATTTTATACCATTCTCTTTAAAAGAAAAAAATTTCGAAAACAATATTACTATTAAAATCCATTCATCACAATGTGAAAATAAAAATGAATGCAAAAATTCAAATTGTTTACGAATAACAGACAAAAATAGTATAAAGTATCTGGGTGTCATAGTAGATAGACATTTAAAATGGAACGAACAAGTCCAAAATACAGTAACCAGAGTAAGAAAACTTATTTACATATTCATTAGATTGAGAAACATCCTATCATCTAATATGATTAAAACTGTTTATTTCTCTCTTGCCCAATCTATTCTACAATACGGTATAATCGGATGGGGTGGAACTTTCAAAACTAACCTCTTACCTGTCGAAAGGGCACAGAGGTTGATTCTAAAAGTCATCCTACGAAAACCATCTATATATCCTACAACTCAACTTTTTAACTATTTTAAGGTTCTCAGCCTAAATAAAATCTTCAAAAAGAACTCACTATTACAAATTCACAAAGATCATTTCAATACAACAACAACAATCACAAACTTAAGTAACCGACCAAGATCACGTGGCAATTTAGAAATCCCAAAATATAAAACAAGTGCTTCTCACCAACATTATGCTTATCAAGGTGTAAAATTTTTTAATGCCCTCCCGTATAAAATCAAATCCGAAAAAAATTATAAAGTTTTTAAATCCCAAATCAAAAAACTACTAGACCAACCCAACAATAATTATAAGTTTTAATCTCATAGAACAAATGTTTACTTATCTTATGATTACATGTACCCACTAGTAGAAATTGATAAAGTGCAAATTATTATATGTCCTTCTACTACGCAATTAATTTTTAATATCCTTATAACCAAAAAAAAAAAAAAAAAATTAGAACATATCCTCTAAAAATATTTCATCAGCCTTCGAACTCAACTTGTACTTATTTGTATGCACCCAAATTGTAACAACTAATTATGATGTACCTACTTTACAATATTTTCAGCTCTCTCATTTCAAATATCAATGTTTTTAAACCATCTCTCTGTACTTACCACCTACAATCAAATGCAAAAATAATACTTTTATTTCTGCTACATATCTATACCTGTTTTATCTATATTGTATGTCAAATTTTAACTCCTATTCTATTCTTGTTCATTATACAGACCGGTTATCATGTATAAAGGTTTATTTTTTTTTCTTTGTAATTTAATTACTTAAAATAACATAATTTATGTACCTATTTTTTTTTTTTACAATGGCACTACTCCAAAATTCAAACACGAGAAATTCTTTCTTTATTGAGTTGGGTAGCTTGTTAACAAGAAATTAATATATTGTAATTATTTTTAAGAACCATATTGTTTACCCTTAAATCTGTTATATGTTTGTATTCTAAATAATAAAAAAAAAAAAATTTAAAAAATAAATAAAAAATAAAAAATTGTTAGCGCGACCAGGGCAATGAAATCGTATTAGTTCTATTAAATCAGAGGTATCCAAGACCGAGTGAATTATTTTGCATAATATTAATAGATCACAGATTTTTCTGCGATCTGATAAATTTACGAGATTAGTCCAGTTTAATAACAAATTACAGTCAACGGATTCTCTTGGAATACCTAATTTAAAATTAATATACCTAAGTTATATTCTAAAATGCTTCTCACTAGCGTTTTGTATAAAATGCGAATAGTATCAATGTTACAAAATTGTTTGGTTATTCTAATAATAAATCCTAAAATCTTCATTGCTCTATTAATAATATTAGTTATATGGCTAATAAATTTAAGTTTTGAGTTAAAAATAATACCTAGATCATTTATTAGTTCTACTGAGTTTAATATAAATTTGTCAAGATTGTATTCATAAATGATCGGTTTCTTTTTTTATAAAATCTTATTATTTGACTGTTAAGTGCCAGTTTATTGCATATACACCAATTTAACAAGTTGTTTAAATTTTTTTGTAAAATTATGCAATCAGAAATATTTTTAATTTTTTTATATAATTTTAAATCATCAGCAAACAACAGGATATCAACATCGGAAAAAAACGTCTACAATGTCATTAATAAATAAAATAAACAGTATTGGTCCTAAATGGGAGCCCTGTGGCACACCACTAGTGGCAGAAAAGGCATCCGATATTACGTCATTTAACTTTACAAACAGTTGCCTATTTGTTAAATAACTCTTTACCCATTTAAGAAAGTTCCCGGTTATACCCATACTCCTTAATTTATTTATCAATATTTTATGACAAACTTTAACGAACGCCTTGCTGAATTCAGTATATATCGAATCTACTTGAGATTTATCTGCAAAGGCATTCGCTATAAAGTTTTCATATATCAGTAGATTTGTCAGAGTTGATCTATTCTTCATGAAACCGTGTTGAAACCTTGTTATAATCCCATTTAATTTTGAAATAATTTTATCCAAAATAATTTTTTCGAACAATTTTGGAATAGTTGACTGTATACACACAGGTTTATAGTTGCGTATATAGCATTTGTCACCTTTTTTTAAATATGGGTGTGATGTAACTATTTTTTCATGCAATTGGAAAATATCCCGATGACAATGACATATTAAAAATTAAATAGAGGGGATACGACAAGGCATGTATACAGTGTTTCAATAGAATTGGGGGTATTTTGTCAGGACCCGAACTTTTTTTTACATCTAATTTGTTAATATGGGTTTTAATTTCATTTATATCTATGTGAATGTTAGAAATTTGTAAATTGATGTTAGATGAAAAAAAAGGAATTTCAGTATTATCAATTGTGTTGTCATATACATCTTTAAAAAATGAAGCAAATAAATTAACAATAGTTTCTGCATTATTTCCATTTATGCCGTTATAAAACATGCTAGCAGGTGGTGACCGGCTAACTCGGAATGAAACAAACTCAGAACCATCTCAGATAAGTCATTTAGAGTGATAAAAAAATATAAATAAAAATTTGGTTAAATAGGTTAAGTTAGGTTAGGGTTATCGGCTAATTTAAAATTATTTTTTTATCACTCTAAATGACTTATCTGAGATGGTTCTGAGTTGGTTTCATTCCGAGTTGGCATGGAACCCTAGCAGGTATATCTATTTCATTTCTTTTTAATGACTTTGAGTACTTCCATAAAGTGTTGATGTCGTTATTTGCAATTGAATTTTCCACATTATTTAAGTATTCTTTGTAACAATGTTTAGAAAGATCATAACATTGGCGGCGAATTGAATTGAATTGAATATAATCTTTAATTGATTTAGAATTTTTGTACTTTTTATGTATTTTCTTCTTCAATTGAGTCAAGTCAATTAAATCTTTATTGAACCACTGAGGGAAAACATTATTTTTACATTTAATGTAAGGCACACTTTTTTCTATGATATTGTGAATTATGTTATAGAATACGTTGATATTTTCGTTAATATTTTCTTGTTTTAAAAAAGTCCAATCAGTAGCATTTAAGCATTCATTAATATGATTAAAATCAGCTTTATTAAAATTGTGAAGTGATTTTTTGCACTGTAGATTTGGTATTTTATTTAGTGATACGCTAATATTTAATGGAGGATGATATTTATCTACAGGTAATAATTACAATAAGTACAATACAAAATTTTGTTTGATAATTTAACAAATCTGCCAACGACCTGCTGTAAAACTTTTTTGTACTAAAAATAAACATATTTTCTCAAAATTAAAACAAAACTTTTCTAGATAAAGAACAGTCCTTCGAAATCAATTTATATTTTTTGTGGAAATGAGTCAATACGTCTAAAATTTGATTTAAAGTTATTCCCTATTAATATACCTTCTAAAAGTACACGCCTTTTATATATTAAACAACAAAACAAACGCTGCAGCGTGGAGGCAACGTACAGCAGAAAAAATACTTTGGGGACGTGTCATCAACTATCCGGGGGATCAACTTTCCGGGGAGATAAAGGGGTAAGTATCGGGGGGCAAGTGTCTGGGGGACAAGTGTTGGAGGACAAATGCGGGGGGTCAAGTTTCGGGGGGACGAGTTTCGGGGGGGGGCAAGTATCGGAGGACGAAGAGTCATGTCATCCTCGTACACATTTCACCGTCCATATAAAGCTGTAGCGTGAGTAGCGTGTAGATTTTAACCAGCCATTCCTGAGCATTTTAGAGTGAAAAATGTAGACGTCATTTTCCTGTCCGATGATGTTTTTTTTTTAGTTAAAAACAACAAAAAAAGGAGAGGAGAGAGAACGCATATCTTATGATCTCGTCACGACGCGTGGCAATGTGATCAGTGGCAACGTGCAATCGAAACTTTTTTTAAATTTAAAAATAATATCATCGGACAGCAAAAGGACGTCTACGTTTTTTACTCCAAATATGCTCCGGAATCGCTGGTTAAAATCATTCGGGTAAGCGCTGTTACATTCTGTACGACAAAGTTTTCAGAAAGCTCTTTTGAAGTCTAAAGCACTTGAAGACTTCCTCGCACTTTGTCTGTTGGTGCGAATTTACAGCTGGAACTAATGTGTAAGTCACTCTGCCTCTTTCATTGCGGAGGCTTTATCCACCAGAAGGATGAATCAGAAATAATAATAGAGTCGCTGGGTCACAGAATATAACTTTAAGCACTACCCTGTCTACTTAAAACTTCCAACCCAAATTATGTGTCCTGTTCTTCAGTGTATAAACCCTCATTGAAGTTTGGCAGGATAATATAATATTACTAGCGCGTAGCCGTGTGTAAATCACGGGAAAGTCTAAATTCTTGAAAAATCAGTTCCAATTTTGAAAAGGATAATTAAGCCGCCGCTTAAATATATGTTATTAAAAAAAATATATGTTATTTTTTAAGATAATATCTAGATACGTTCCACGCCGAAACTCAAATTATATGAAATTCCCTCGATAGAAAAAAATCGCAAAGTATGCTCCGAAAATTATTTAAAACAAGTCTATTCATATTATTTGACAAGTTATATTTGTGAAAAAATTCACAATGTTTCTTTAAATGATACTTAAGATACCTTCTACGAGATTTTTGCTCTATTTTTAACGAGTCTTGTTTTATAAAGCATTTTCCCAATTTTCGCATCAATTTTGTCATTGAAAATATTGGCGCGCTCTGTCCAACATTCGTAATTTTATATCTCTCCATCTTCATCTTTTTGAGCCGGGAAGCGTCGCCTTAAAATAATTTTCTGTTAAAAACTTTATATTACAGTTTACAGTTTTGAAAATATGATTTGTTACAATTTTGAAAATAAGACTTAAATTCAAAACAAATTTGAAAAAAAAGTTTTTAACCATTTTAATTTAGAAATTTTTATGATACCTTTAACTAATTAATCACAGCTCTTGTTTTTTGTCTGTTACTTTCTCCGTACTTGATAATCTATTGTTATTTTTCATTTTATTCAAAGAAACCATTGGTTCCGAAACATGTTAATAATTTTGAATAAATACGTTTGCTTACAAAGTGAATTTACGATTATTGGAGACGCTTTTTTACGTTCAATCGAATGTGTTCGGTGACAGCATTTGCGGTAACAATTAGAATGTTTTCGTTGACATCATTAAAACTGTTCTCTACCTCAGTCCTTTATCTGCGAAACTTCTTAGAAATGTGTTCCGGAATGTTATAATGTTTCCTTTGTTTTCATTGCATTGAGATTTTCCATTTTATTACTGGATTTTATTCAGATCTTTGCCTTTTTAATGATGACATAAAGAAATTCCGTGTCATTCAGCAATACAAGCTCTAGCGTTGATTCTCCCTTGTTTTATCTACCTTTCAAATGAGACATTTATAAAATATTTCATCTGACCTTTTGGACCGAAAAGGTTTTCATTATTTTGCATTGTTCGCTGTATTCGTTTTTATTAGTTTTTAATTACTTGTTCTGCGTAATACGAGCTATTTTACTAATGGAATCGCAAAACGTAGAACTTCTGAAGCACTTGTTCGCAGCATACTTTTATATATTAAATATACATTTATTTATTTATTGGGGAATTCTGGTAAGACAGTGTCCTGGTGTTGTTTAAGTAAAATGGTAATAAATGTCGGCCAGATCTTTAGGGAATATAGATGTTTATTAATTGAAGCAATTCAGGACAGTCAATTTTGTAAGGCAGTATTTTGTGTAGAAGTATTAAATCTGTGTTTATTCTTCTTTCTGAAAGTTTTAATATGGTCATTTTATCCAGTACGTAATTATAATCTATGTTTTATACTGGAATATGCAATTTATAGTTGATATACCTTAGGAACTTGTGTTGAATCTTTTCAATGTTTTCGGAATAAATATTGTAATAGGGGGACCATAACGTAGAGTTATACTCTAGTTGGCATCGTGCTAGAGTTTTATATAACATTTTAAATATGCCTAAATTATTGAAGTCTTTTGCAGCTCTCAAAACAAACCAAGAGTTTAAAGGCCTTTTTGATAATATTGTTAATATGATACGTAAAGGTTAGTTTGCTATCGAACAGTATACCTAGGTCAATAATCTCACCAACGCAATGTTGAAAGAGATTAAGGCCCCTTAACCGCTCTCGAAAAGAAGAAGATGGAGAGATATGTAATAACGAATGTTGGAGAGAGCGTGCTAATGTTTAAATCGATAAAATTGAAGCAAAAATTGTGAAAATGTTTCATAAAACACGACTCGTTTAGAATAGAGAAAAAATCTCGTGGGGGTTGTCTAAAACAACATTCAAAGAAACACTGTGTTTTTTTTCATACATATAACTTGTAAAATAACAGAAACAGGCTTGAAAATAAAAAATTTCGGAGCATACTTTGCGATTTATTTCTATCGAGGGAATTTTATATAATTTGCGTTTCGGCTTGGGGATTGCATAGATATTATAAGAGCTTAAAAACGTCAAATTTTCAAGGGAGATATGCAAGAAATCGGTAGAAATTCGAATAGCGCCGCCATTAGGGGGGGTAGGGTTTTAAAGGCGAAAAAAAGGCATATTTTCATGATTTTTTTTTGGAGATATGAATAATGTTGGCTTATTTCTTTTAAATACACCTTATAGTATGACATCTAAAATATCATTGAAAAAATTTTTGAATAAAAATATTTATAAATAAGTCCGTGAGAGCGAATCTTCGGAGGCGCTTCGAAAAAAAGGTGTTTCGCGGTGAACATTATAACTCGTTAACAAATCATTTGAAACAAAAATATTGAAATGGGTTTAAAAGGTAATATGTTTTTTCAGGTAGTGACGAAGCTTTTTTTTTTTTTTTGCAGCATGTTGAAGTCAAAATGCGATTTTTGCTAAAATTTTACGTGAATTTGTTATTATAAAATGGAAAAAAATAGTAAAATAAAAAAAACTCCCCGTCACTACCTGTTGATTTATGTGTGAAAATAGTGTGCAAAATTTCAAAACGATTGGTCAATTAGATTTTGAGTTATGATGTTCACGGACTAAAAAACATTATTTGCCAGAAAATCAATTTAAACTTTTGTTATACTCGAAATATACTTGAATAGAGCAAGAGGGCCGGTCGCTTGAAATGCTGTAACTTCGTTAGTTTTGCTCTGATTTACTTGAAATTTTGGCACAATACTCTAGACATATTGTACATTTAGAAAAAAAAATAATTTGAAAAAGAGTTTTAAAACCCTACCCCCCCCCCCCCCCTTAATATATACTTAGCGATTGTTTTTAACACAAATGGTGTTAGGTAATGTTCCGATTGGTGTTATTAAATTCTGAAAAAATGTGTAAAAGCTTTTGTTTTGCTCCAGACCGAAACATTTTGTTTTGGTGTTTTATCTGCGGATTGTTTCAATGATTATCTACAGCGACGGTTTTATTTATCAACGCCTAGGGTTTTCTATTTCTTAATCAATATATATGCACAGCCATATTCCACAAAAAAATATATATTTTACCTCTAGAAATAATACAAAATATAAGCCAACAACTCAGCGCTATATTATTTCAAATATTATTATCTTCCACCAAACTTTCATATTATATTTTTTTCTCTCAATTCTTTTCGTCTCCGCTTTTCTTTCTACCGATCTATCTCTCCCATCTTTTCTTTTTCTCGAGTCGACCTAACTAAAGTGCTAAATCATCTTTTATTTCAATTTTCGTCTACGGAATATATTCCCCCAATTCATCACAGTTTCACTTGGCGAAACTTTCCGCTTCTCGCTACTACTCGCGCAGTCGATAAGCGCCGAAAATAAATTGCAAATCGGTAGTGTAATGATCCCTATTTTTTTTAAAGTAAAAATGTCGTTTGCACCGGAAGGATAAATCTATAGATATTTTATGAGCGTGTCAGTTTTTCCGAAGTTACCCCAATTTGTCTTTACTTTATTTATTTTTTAACGTGAAGAAATGATAAATAAATAAGATGGGTGTAGCAGACCGGTCAGTGGTTGAGTGGGCATCGCGTTTGGGTCCCACCAGGGCGTCCCGTGTTTGATTCCTCGACTGGCTAAGTCCTCCCTCACAACACAAGCAACATTTTTCGGCTTTCTGTAGTAGGAGGTTTTTATATCTTTCTTTTTTAAAATATTAGTTATTAGCTAATTAGTTTTTTTTTTTAAATTAACTGCACGCAGTAGGCTCTGAGGAAAATCATTTCCCTCGGGGCCTACGTTAACTTTAGGGGTTCTGTATGAAAGGTATTTTTAAGGTGAGGAGGGTGAGGAGTTCTGAGAAGGAAAAAGGTATGAGGAGTGTGTAGAAATCTGGGGTTCAATGTATCCTGGAGTGACTGACCTATGATTCTATACCTCCCACTGCTGTGCAAGCCGATGGATAAGAGAGTCCGGCTGGTGAGATCTAGGTTAGGTCTTCCTCAAACAGTCTCTCCGGTCGGCCCGTCACAATAAGTGAGCAAACGCATTCACCGCCAAGACCTAGACAGACCTCGCCTCATGAACCCGGGCACCTCTGTTAAATCACCAAACGTAGCGAATCACTTGGGGTAACTTATAGCGGGGTGTTGGTTAAGCAATAAATGGTTCCAGGGGTGGCGGTATCCATTCCCGCTTCCCAAATTGTAAATTATTTTTATAATTTACAATTATGATTGAAAAATCCCTACATAACAAGTAAATGCGATATTTGTTTATTTGTTCATTCGTGTAAAATAATAAATAAATTTCAGAAAAATGTAACGTTGAAATATCCACTTTGCCTTAGGCCATAAAATGAACTACCCAAATGATTCCTTGAAACGACTTTTTAAAACTCCCAGCTTTAAAAATGGATTAATTTGTACATTTTTTTATAATTTGTCATTCCTTTTAGCATTCCGTGTAGAGATATTTTTCGTTTATATTATAATAGCTTTAAATAATAAAGGTAAAACTGGAAATTTCGGCAAAATTCTTCGTCGATCCCGGAAAAAAAACAATACAGGTTTTGGAAAAAAATTGTCTGTGGATCTCATCGTGGTGAAAGACCACCATTCGGAATCGAAACGTTGTTTGAAAGAGCAAAAGCTACATTTGGTGACCAGATCTGAATAGTCAGGTAATTTCTAAGCATCATTTTTCCCGTCTTCATATCCCGATTCCCTTCGGCATCACAACATGCCACAATTGGGGATGTCATAGCATCGGTAGCTCTGAAAAATTGGGACTCTTGTGCAGTCAACTATCTATAAAAGTGTTAATTAATTGATTAATTTAGGAGGCCGGTCTGGTTACCGCCGCCCCGGAACCTTCTGCCATAGGTCACCCCAAGTGGTTCGCGACTTTTGGAGACTTAGCGAGGTGCCATGGTACATGGGGTGAGGTTTGTCCGGGTCTTGGCGGTGGATGAATCTACCAACCAACGTAGCAAGCCGGATCGGGAGAGACTGGTTGAGACTTTTGATCTCTCAAGCAGGACTATCTCCGAACATCTGTTGCACAATACTGGGAGGGATGGATTCATACGTCTGCCACTCCTGGATATATTGACCCCCTGATTCCTACCCTTCCCTCATATATTATTCCTTCCCAGACCTCCCCCTCGTTCCTTTCCTCACACAGCATCCCCAAATATGACACTATTTTCCTCAGGGCCTCCTGTGTAGAGTCAATGAAAAATCACATCGTATCCCAGCAAGCAGGATTACTTGCGCCGCTAGGAGGCGCTAGTGTAGCATACTGCCTTCAGATTATATGGGAAATGTCAGAAGTTGGAGGTATTTATCTACGGTATTTAGTGTAACATTCAAGCATTTTCTCTTTTCGTATTATAAATTTCTTTTTCACGGATGCGCAAACAATTTAATCAGGAAACGGAATCACTTATTCCTGTATGGAATGTATTGTAATATTGCATAATACTTCTTGATCAAAAAATGCTGTGAAGCGTGGAAGGCCATTTTTTATACAAATACTTTATCTCAATCAAGTTAATCAGCAGAGGTTCTCCTCGTTTTTTAACATTAATTTCATATCATCATTATCTTTGGGGATGCTCTGTGAAGAAACGTTTTAAGGAAAGAAAGGCTAAAAAGTTCTGGCAAGGAAAAGTTGTGAGGGGTGGATATATATCTGGAGTCCAGGAGTGACGGGCATATGAATCCATCCTTTCCAAGTTCGGCTGGTGAATCAGAGTCTCCGACCTGCCACACAGCTGGTGGACGTATGCATCCGCCTCCAAGACCTGGAAAAATCTAACCCCGTGAACCCGAGTACCCCTGATAAGTCATAAAAAGTAACGAACCACTTGGGGTGACTGTGGCCGAGTTTTGCCGACTGTTAAAGGTGTTGCCGAAACATAATTTTGTGGCAGTTCATCCTCTATGCCTACCTTGCGAAGAAACGGGGCTATGATCATATAATTATTTTCTCATTATTCCACATATTTTCATTTAAAAATGCGCTAAGAAAAGTATTTTTGATATTTTTAAAATCTTGTTTTAATATGATGTAATGCTTATTTGTATCCAAATATTATTTTCAATTTGAGAGGCGGGTACGGATACCGCCGCCCCGGAAACCAATCATTTGATAACCAGCACCCCTGCCATAGATGACTCCAAGTCACCTAGTGTAAAGTTCTGCTAATTTGCAGACACACAGTCAGATTCTCCAACTCCCTTGGATGGAGATTACTTCGTTCAATAAAAGAGTCTGGTTCTTTATCTGGTTTTATTTACACTTCGCGTATACAGTTTGAGACTACGTTAGTCAACCTAACTGAGAGCTGGCTAAAATGGTTCTGCTGTGTGAACATTAAAAACACAGCCTCTGAGCTGTCCTGACCTCCTGTCGGAGAACTCAAGCACTACGGCTTGCCATCTAGCGGATTCTACCGATAGCTGATGTTACCGCCATCTGTCTCTACAAGGCAGAAGCTTTACAATACATTACATCTAGCAAGGATTCATGGGGTAAGGTTTTTTCCAGGTCTTTGAAGGCCGATGCGTCTGTCCGCCAACTTTGTGCCAACTTCACAATATCTTCCCAAGGAGAAATATTACTGGCAGCTTATTATATTTTGTTGAAACTCAACTCCAATCAACATAAAATTGCTCGAGGGCCCTTTACAAAAGGTAACTAAGGATAGACGACTCTAAAAGTTGAACCTTAAAAATTGAAAAGAACAACCTGCATATCCAGGAAAAATATCTTGGGTTGTGCAGTGATCAGCATTTGACATTTAAACAGCATGTATACAGGGTATCAAAGACAAAATCATCCCCTTTATTAGCATATTTAGCCGGCTGTCATATCTGTTGCCAAATAAATTTAAAAAAGGTTTATATTATACCTCACATTTAAATTGGGTATGATTTTAGGTTTTCACGGCCAAAAGTATTTTTGTTATTTATTTTTGGGCCGTTATGCCGTGTTGCGCTACCTCCTTCTTTAACTAACGTTTCGGACAGCGTTACAGTGTCCATCATCAGGGCAGATGAGCAGATTAGAATGAAATGGGTCAGGGTTCGCACCTTGGTCCAATATTGTTTATTCTATTTATAAACGATGTCACTTCCGTATTTTCTGATGTTAACATATTATTATTTGCTGATGACATGAAAATATATAAAATCATAAAAAATATGTACGACTGCTTGTCCCTACAATCCAATTTTATAAAATTCGCAGAATGGTGTACCATAAACAAGCTTACACTTAATATTAAAAAATGTCAAATCATGAGTTTCTTTAGAATAAAAAACCCTATAAAATACAGTTATTCACTCAACAACCAGAGTTTATTATCAGTATCTGAAATAAGGGACCTCGGTATAATATTTGATATGAAACTATCATTTAATAATCACATTAATATTATAACTAGTAAAGCAATGAAAATGTTGGGCTTCATTAAAAGAATATCTAAGGATTTCAAAAACATCAACACATTTAAAATACTTTATACGACTCTAGTTAGAAGTCATTTGGAATATAATTCCCCCTTATGGAACCCTTTTTACAAAAGTCATGAAATGTCCATTGAAAGAATCCAACGCAAATTTCTTAGATCATTAAATTTTAAATTAGGAATTCCCGAGGACGAAATAAACTATGATTCTCTACTACGAAAAATGCGACTGTTATCGTTAAAAGATAGAAGAATATTTAATGATCTAATTTTTTTATTTAAAATAAATAATAACTGGTTTGACTCCCCTTAACTAGTTTCGCTGGTGAATTACCACGTACCTAGTAGAATAACTCGACTCAAAACACCTTATTATTGCAACAATACTCTCAGTACTGCTGAACAAAATTCAATAATACATCGTCTACACTCTTTAGGTAATGAATTTGCTCATATCGATAATGCCGGAAGTCTGTCATCATACAAAAGATGCATAAAACAGAATTTGTCTGCTATTACTACGACGTAATCATAATATAATCATTAATCATGTCCTACCAGTACGCACTCGCTATTATTAACTTTGTAAACAGATGTATGTATACGCAACTGTATGAGCGTTCCTAATATCTATGGATTAGAAACATATCATAATCAGTGATACCTTTTATATTTGGTAAATTTATATTATCTTCAATTTTTGGCTCATAAGAGCATTTCTTACTCTTTACTTGTTACACTTTTTTTTAATATTTATAACTTTACACTTTTTATTATTTTTAAGTTATCTATCTTATAGTCTATACATACTACTTTTGACTGTATTATTTCCTACCTTTTAACTATCTGAATCAATCTGTAACTTTTCATTATACTTTATATTTTATAATTTTATGCTTTTACTTTATACTTTCATTTATCTATCTTACTTTTTACTTACTGCTTACTACCTCAACTCCTTTTTTTACCTTTTGTTTTTATATTTAACTTCAATTTATGTTGTTACTTTCGTTTTGTTATTGTTTTATAATACATATATAATATAATTTATGTTAATGGCACATGTTGTGCCGTATGTTTTTGAAATAAATAAATAAATAAATCAGGGTAGATGAGCAGATGATCAGGGCAGGAGAGCACATTTAAATTATTTGATTGAAATCTGGGGAAACAGTTTGAAACATACATAAATGAATTACAAGTAATACAAAACAAGGTAAATCAGTAAACTATTTCAATAGAAGCCCAGAAAATCCACAAAAAAGTATATATAGAAACAAAACTATTAACATTAAGAAAACTATATGAATACAATACATGTCTCCTTATATGCAAAATAAACAATAAACTCACACATACAAACCCAGAATTCATTAAAACATCCCAAGTACACCAACTTTACACGACAACACGATAACATACATTTAAACACCATCCACATTAACTATGGTAAACAATACATTGGCAACTTATATAATTGCCTCCCAAACGACATTAACAATGACAAAAATGTGGGTAATTTTAAAAAAAAATTGTTAATTTTTATTCTTGATAAACAGAGTAATGAAATGGAATAGCGATGTATTATGGTGTTTAGTTTGGTTTAATGTATTTAATTATTTCTGGTTAAATGAGTGAAAATGTAATTTTCTTTTTACTAGAATAAAAAAAATACCAAACCCAAAACCCACCTCACTCCCCTACCCAGCCCTTAGTAAACACCCCATCCCTAATCAGTCCGAGGATATCCGCTAATATTTATTGATGATCCAACATAAGTATCGTCGAATCACTCTGGGGCTCAATAGTTTCGCTTGTTTGTATCAACTTTAAACGTTATTCGGGAATACAAAAGTTCCATGCTTCTTTTCTTCGCCAAGTAACATTGTTGTCTGTGTTGGATCTTTTGTATAGTGTACACAATATCGAAACTTTTTCCGAGAATTTATAGAGAAAGATTTCATAATGGGTTTTGTAAGGAAACAATACAACAAAGCAATCATGAATGGGATCTGTTTCCTACAAATACATTTTTACGATTACTAGCTCGTATACTAAAGAATATAACCCTGAAGTGCTTTCCATACAAATTTCAATGAAAACAAATGTGCCGCTAAATTAATATCTTTTGGTTCTAGACCATTTAGCACGCTGTCTCTTTTACACTTGTCTGAAATTGCATATCGCCATCTTGTTTGAATTTCGTAATCATGGTGGAACGCAGTTTTGTATGGAAATATAGGCCCGAATTGGGCCAATAATTGGATCACGAAAGAAGCACGCTTTTTCCGTTATTCTTTATTCTGTGTACTAACTGAGGTCCCGGACGTTGCCCGGGCTTTACGCAATTTTTTGAAATCAGCACAAATCTGCTGAAATTAACTCAAATTACCTCGACATTTCTAGTATTTTGTTCTTGTGGACATGTTCACGTTTTGGCGTTGATTATTTACATGCAGACCGGTGAAAAATCACGGATAGTCTTAATTCACGGCAAATCAGATCCAATTTCGAAAGCAGCACTTAAAATCTTTTTCTGTTAAAATATAATATTAAAGTACTTGAACGCTTGTCTCAATTCTTCAAATATTCAAATTTAAAAAAAAAAAAATTCAATTCTTCCAATTTTGAAAATGACACTTATTCAAAGCAAAGCAAACAGAGTTTCATTGAACCGGAGTTACAGACAGACTCACAACCGAAATTAGTATTTTTGGTAATTTTGGTTATTTTTGTCCCGAAAATTAACCTAGTATTAATATTCTTAAGAACAAAAGAATATACTCGGACGTATTGTTTCGGTGATAATTAACCTATCGCCAATAAACAAGCTGTTGCCAAGGGTTCCATGCCAACTGGGAATAATGTCAACTCCACACCTCCTTGAAAAGTCATTAAAATCTATGAAAAAAATTATGTTATATTAGCCGATAACCCTAACCTAACATAACCTATTTAACCAATTTTTTATATATTTTTTTTATCACTCTAAATGACTTATCTGAGATGGATCTGAGTTGGTTTCATTCCTAGTTGGCCGGTCACCGTTGCCAAGTAAGGCAATTTATTTATTTAATTGTTAACGCCCTTTTAAAGGGCTTTTACAAAGGAAAACAATACAATATTTATGCATAACTGATCTGCCGCAGTTATAATCTTTTGTATTTATTTAGTGATAAATTAAAGATGTCCACTGACTCGGCATTATTATTTCACTTCGTTTGTATTCTAGGCAATAACGAATATACCATACGGTAGTTAGTCTAAGAATTTTTGCACTGAAATGGATCCCAACTTCTAGTATTACGTAGTGGAATCCGAAAGTTTAACAATGCAAGTAATTTTGCAAGCATTTTTCAAATGCATAATTTGCATGCATTTAGAATTTTATGCAGAAATACTAATTCGGTAAAAATCCTTTTGTCCGACAATTTAAGCATATTCATATCAATTAAAAATGTGTTGTAATTTAACATAATTCCTGAATATTTAAAAACTTAGAAAACGTAAGAATTTCTTTTGTACTCTTTCAATAGCTTGCACATGAATATTGTAATGTGGGTTCCAGATTGGAGAATTGTACTCAAATTGACTTCTAACAAAGGCAAAATTTAAATTGCTGAAATTTCTAGTTAACCAAGTTATACATCCCAACATTTGTAAGCCCTTGTTAGAGATTTCGTTGTGTGGTTAACAAATGAAAGATTTGATTGAAAAGCGATTTTTTTAATTTCAAGTAGTTCGCTACGTTTGGTGACTAACGTTGGTGTACCCGGTCGTGGGGTCAGATTTGTCTAGGTCTAGGCGGTGGATGCGTCTGCCCGCTTACTGCGACCGGATTGGAAGAGACTGGTTGAGGAAGACCATTTTCTCCAGCAGAACCCTCTCGACCTATCGCCTTCCACCCCTGTGGGAGAGAAGGATTCATACGTCTGTAACTCTTGGACTCACTGACCCCCAGATTCTTATCCACCCCTAATACATTTGTCCTTCCCAGAACTTCCCTTCCCTTAAAAGAGCCTTCATGCAGCATCCCCAAAGGTGACACAGGCTCTGTGGGAAATTATTTTCATCCGAGACTTCTGTGTAGAGCTGTTGAAAAAAAAAGCAAAATTTTTGTTTGCTTGTTTGTCCTTCTTTCACGTCGCAGCGGAGCAACCGATCGATGTAATTTTTTTCATACTAATAGTTGAAGGACTTGAAAGTGATATAGGCTACTTTTTATCCTGAAAAACATTTCACTTCCTTAGGAAAGTTCTTTGTACGGTTATCGGAAGTTTATCCTATCTAACTGTGTGTTTATTTCAGGTACGCGACGTCACACGCCCGGCCCACCTACTGCAACGTGTGCCGCGAGGCGCTGCACGGCGTGCCCCCGCACGGGCTGTCCTGCGAGGTGTGCAAGAGCAAGGCGCACAAGCGCTGCGCGGCGCGCGCGCCCCCCAACTGCAAGTGGACCACTCTCGCCTCCATCGGATCCGACATCATCGAGGACGGGGAAGGGGTGAGAAATGCCTAATATAATCCCACCACATTGCATCCCCAAAGACAGCATCTATCATACTGAAATCATAGAGTATTCCGGAATTGGCGATTTCTTGAATCGTAGCATCGAACAATCAACTTTTCCAGCCTTATCAACAAACGTTTTATTTTTACATTTTACACACCTGATAAGCAACCGTTTACCATACATAAATGGCTGTTAATCAGTTGTGTAAAATTTGAAACACGTTTATTGGTAAAGCTGATGTTTACAAGGGTAATAATTAGATCGTGTTCCCTAACATTATAAAAATGGTTCCACAACAAAACAGAATAGTGACAAAAAAAACTTTAAAGAAAGGTGGTGGAAAAAAGCGGTGACCGGACAACTCGGAATGAAACCAACTCAGAACCATCTCAGAAAAGTCATTTAGAGTGATAAAAATATATATATAAAAAATTGGTTAAATAGGTTACGTTAGGTCAGGGTTATCGGCTAATTTAAAAATATATTTTTTTAAGCTTTTAATGACTTTTCGAGGAGGTGTTGAGTTGACTTTATTCTCAGTTGGTATGGAACCGTATTTTTCATCAAAATAATGTTCAGAAACCATCATATTACTGAAGAAAGATTTTGTACAATTTGTTGTCGGTAATGTTAGACTAGCAGCTAATGTTTAGCCAAATATTAAGGCGGCACTATTCGGCTGAAAAAGAAGAATATGGAGAGATGCGTAATTACGAATGTTGGACAGAGCGCGCTAATATTTTAAGTGATAAAATCGCAGCGAAAAAGCTTAATAAAACATGACTCGTTTAAATTAGAGCAAAAATCTCGTGGAACGTATCTTAAGTATCATTTAAAGAAACATTGTGAATTTTTTCACAAGTATAACTTGTAAAATAATAGAAACAGACTTGTTTTAAATAATTTTCGGAGCATATAATTCAACAATTTGGTCACCTGTCTTCAACAATCACATCAATACCATTGAAAGAGTCCAACACAAATTTTTTAGGTATATTAATTTTAGACTTGGAATTCCCTTAGAATCAATAAATTATGATTTTTTGTTGCACTCATTAAAATTGTTGAAATTAAGTGACAGAAGAAAAATTTTTGATCTGATATTTTTGTATAAAATCGTTAACTATCAGTTGGATAGCCCTGATATATTAAAGTTGATTCACTTTCATATGCCTACAATAAGATCAAGGTTCCCTAGTTTGTTTTATTGTGACAACTACATGTCGGTATCAGGCTCCAATTCAGTTGTAAATAGATTACACACCATTGGAAATTTTTATGCCAACGTGGCTGATATTTTTAATATTTCCATACAGAAATATAAGGTTGTACTGATCGAACATTTCAGCCAACTATACGTTAACGAGGTCACTACATAATGAGTTTTTGATATTATTGTTTATTTAGCCTGTATAATGTACTACGACTGTAATTAAATATACACAAGCTTGTAAATGGCACTTTGTGCCGTAAATTTTAAATAAATAAATAAATACTTTGCGATTTTTTTCTATCGAGGGAATTTCACATAATTTGCGTTTCGGCGTGGAACGTATCTAGATATTATCTTCAAAAATAACATATATTTTTTAAGAGCATAAAAACTTCAAATGTTTAAGGGGAGATATGTAAGAAATCGGTCGAAATTCGAATAGTGGACCCTTAAGACCGGCCTGAACATGGTACCATAGGAGTAATGTATGTAAATGGATGGAATGTATATAAATCAAATAAGCTTTTATCACTGTAGTTTATTGAAATAATTTACATTCGAACCATAATTTAATATTCATAAATAATTTGTATATGAAGCGATTTGCAAAGTTGTTATTTCTTCGGCAATCTAGAACAGAATGGTTTCGTTAAATTTGTCACGGCAGACGTGACTCTGTGATAATGTTGAGAATCGCTATTGGCGTGTGAGGAACCAATAGGGATTTATTTATTTGAGACACAAACAGGATATTTACAGAGCATTATTTTGGTTAATGTATAACAAATTAAGATACAAATATAAATATCCCTAGACTAATGTGTCTACAGTAATAACATTAGCGTATTCACAGACACATGAAAAACAATGTAAGTATTTTTTTACATAATTTAGAAACTTAAATAGAAAATTTGAAATACATGATAGCTACATAATATTTAATGCTTCGCGGTTCAAGATCGCTGGCTTGCCACAGTACATTCCATTCTCGCGCAGTTACTGACTTCACAATGAACGTAAGCGAAAGTCAATAAACAAATGTGGTAAAAATGTAATGATAATAATAGGAAATAACCCATTTACGCAGGAAGAGTTATGAAATTGTAGATTCATGTAGAATGTGGAGTTGATTGAAGGGAAAGAGAGTTTCAAGAGTAAACCGTACATTATTATATACGCAAGTCGATTGATGAAGATGTTAGGGGTAACCTATGACAATGTGGCATGATCATTGGTCAAGTGTGTCATATATTTGAGTCGGGTCGTGTCACTCACGTCAATATTCAGAATAGCAAGAGAGCGTGTATGGGACAGGGTAATACAATTCTTTCACTTAGTTTTTTTCTATATTTGTGTATGTACGCGTAGGCTCTCAACGTGGGCGATAACGCCCCCTTGTGGTCGTTTCAGAATTTTTGGGGGGCGGTAGAAGACCCGGAGAAAATTAGGGGGCGTTTCAGACTTTCAGGGGGGCGGTAGAAGACCCAAAGAAAATTAGGGGGCGTTGAGATGGCACAGTGAAGACGTGGGCAGGTAAAAAAATGTGGTCTAAAAAAGACAAAAAACACGCCAATCACGTACTAACGTGTATTATTATTGAGATTTTTTTTACATGAGAAAATAATTGAAGAAAATAATTTCCCTCAGGGCCTATGTCATCTTTGGGGATGCTGTGTGGAGGTTTTTTTAAGTAAAGGAAGGGGAGGAGAGCTCTGGGAAGGAAAAAGGTTTAAAGGGTGGGTAGGAATCTGGGGTTCAGTGTGTTCTGGTCATCTGCCTCAAAGCCCTAGACAAACCTCACCCCATGAACCCGGGCACCCCTGCTAAATCATCAAACGTAGCGAACCACTTGGGGTGATCTATGGCAGAGGCGTTGGTTATCCAGTAAAGGTTCCCGGGGCGGCGGCACCCAATCCCGCCTTCCAAATTATGAAGTTACTCCCAAATTGACACTGTATAATGAATACAAAAGGACGGAGATAGCAGACCGGTACTTGGATATAATAAATAACAGGCATAATATATAATAATAATGACGGTGTAATCCGTGACACTTGAGCCCAGCCCCTCCCCTTTCCAAAGTAAAAAAAAAATTGGGGGGGCGCTAGAAAAAAATATATTCTCAAACTGGGCGGTGGGCAAAATAAGTTGAGAATCTATGCCGTACATTAATAATGTCCCACTCAATCTGAGCAACTTGTGGTGCTGCTGACTTCGTTTTGTTGTGACGGAAGGTTCGGTGGAACCCTAAAGGGTTGAAGAAAGGTCTAGAAAAAAGATTTCGAGTGCCTGACAAGTTCAGTCTGCACATAAACCTACGCTCAGCATCCAAGAGGTGACATAGACCCCGAGGGAAATCGGCCAGAATTGATAAATAAATAAAGAAGTATTTAAAAAGTAATATAATAAAACAAATATGAAATATGCTTGGAGTAGGAATAATATTACCAATCTATACTAATAAATGCCAAACTTCGTGTGTTTGCTTGTTACGTTTTCACGCATAAACCTTTTTTTTTTACATGAGCTCCACACAGGAGGCCCTGAGGAATATAATTTCCCTCAGGGCCTATGTCATCTTTGGGGATGCTGTGTGGAGGGTTTTTAAGGAAAGGAAGGGGGGGAGAGTTCTGGGTAGGAAAAGGGTTCAAGGGGTGGGTAGGAATCTGGGGTTCGGTGTATCCTGTTCATCCACCTTCGAGACCTAGACAAACCTCACCCCATGAACCCGGGCACCCCTGCTAAATCACCAAACTCAGCGAACCACTTGGGGTGACCTATGGCAGATTATTGGCACCAATAAACCGATTTTAAAAATTCTTTCACCAATAGACAGCCACATTATATGCGAGTAATATAAGCTGTATATAATGGTAAGTTCTGGCCTCATGTAATCATAGATATTAAAATATTATATTTATTATACGTTTTCTGTCGCTAACAAAAGCGAGTTATTGCTAACGTCAGAAAACAAATCGTTGCCGTGGAAAAGATGTTGATATATGTTTATTTTAGGCGTCGTAGTTAATATCTATCTATCCATATAAAAATGAATCTTCGAAATATTGGTACAGGCGTGATAGTTAATAAGTGTAAGCACTACAGTTATTTCCCCCTAATACCGTGCGATCGAAGCCGCGGGTAAAAAAGCTAGGAATAAATAGATGTAATAGTAATATAATAAAACAAATATGAAATACGCTTGGAATAAAAATAATATTACCAATTATCTAAAATTTGTGTCCATTTAAAATCTAATTATCAATCAAAAATTCCATGTTATCATAAATATAAAAGCATTTTAATTGACAATAGACATGACTACAATATAATGGGTTATTAATAATTCATGAATTAAGCATTATGACTTGACAACAGGTGGAAGGAGAAAAGTGGGAAGATCCAGACTGAGGTGGGAAGACGAGGTAAGAGGGGATGCAGCACAGCTTCTCCAGGTAACATACTGGAAGTCAGCCGCTGAAGACAGGAGGAGTTGGAGGTGAATGTTGCGGGAGGCCAAGGCTCGATATGGGCTGTAGTGCCATCGGAAAGAGAGAGAATAATTCATATTACTTATAAGTAAGACAACATTAAAGTAATCTATAAATGCGAGATAATTATGCCGACAGCTAATAACCAAATAAATAGAAAGCCAATCGTCAAAGACGACATGGAAAACAAATATGGGAAAACTCTAATAATTTTAATAAAATCCTTGGTCTTGCATAGAAGTAGATGAAAAATAAGCGTCTGTCTGCTATTTTTTGGAATATGGAATTGTTGAGGTTCTGTTGATTTAGAATATGGAACGATAGGAGTTGAAGAAGATCAATTAAGTTATAACGATAATAATAATGTTTTTATTTTAGGATGTGGGGAGGATAGTTCATTCCCACACGTCCCATGTAATTAATTATACATGTTTTAAAACAACAGATTTTTTAAATAAAGAACTAAGTAGATACATAGAATAGGAAAAAACGAAACAATAAAAAAAATAATCAATTCTATGTAGGGCGTGGTCCGGGGTGAGCTCGGGCCCAGCGCTCACTCAGGAGTGGGGTTTGGTGCTGGTGCTGCTATTGTGTGTGATTTAAAGTACCATTACCGAGTCCGCTATATTTCTTTGGCAAGTTAATATATATTGAAGAAATTTGCAATTATCAAAAATCTATTTTGAACGCTTTCAATTCGATTTTTGTGTATTGTCAATCTCAAGTAAAGGGTTACCATTGTCCCTTTAATAACTTTTGGTACAATTTCTGATTGCAAGAATTACGTTAATGTACGTGTTAATTCAAACGATTCCTTCAAAATTTCTTTGACATAATATCCTTCACTGTTTTTTTTTTATTATTTGTTTTACGTGCATTGAAATTAAATGTTCTTTTGACTTCCTTCAATAGTTTATATTTAATTAAAGCACATTTTTAAGTATAATTAATTAATTACGGTTTATTTTAAAAATACGTTCGAAGCGTTAATTAATTTATTAAATTTGTTACAACGCAAAAATATTTGATTACGACGTATTTTCAATTCGATGGATGGCCTAGTTTTGATTAAACCGTCGCCGTTCGTTGGATTTACGTGTGTGAGATCATCGGGAAATATTTAATTACTATGAAAGTGCTTTCACTGCGGGATTCCCAAGTAATATAAATAAAATAGGGGTAGATACCACGTTTTCTCCGAATAGAAATGATTATAATATGCGTAGAGCTTTAACGTATTGAAGGATATGAGTAGGTATATTTAATACGAGTTTTCATGATTTCTGGGAATAGAGAATTACGTTCATAACATTCAAATTTGATTTCTTGAATAGTGTATTTTAAATTGAGGTGGGTTGATGGTTTGTATGGTGCCACAGGCAAAGACAGGATAAGCAATTCCAGAGGCTGGGCGAAGAGAGATTGGGCGTTCTATCGACGAGGCCGCTGTAGGTCGAGGAGATCGTTCCCCAACACGAATAGGACAAGAGGGAAAAGACGAGTTGAGACGAAAGGTAGTCCATAACTACTCGAGCCATATCTACCCAAAATTGGTTAGGTGATGAACATAAAAGAATTATAAATTTTATAGTTCTTTTTTTATTTTTTTTATAAAATCTTAAAATAAAGGGATAAACGGTAAAATTTAGGTGGATTCATTGGCTTTAAACCGCGGAAATCAGTTTATACATTTCCGCATTAATATTTGTACATTTCCGCATTATTGTTTATAAATTTCCGCATTATAATTTGTGTTAAGAACGCAGCCCAATTGATGGGCAAACATCCGAAAATCTCTATCACCCGAGTGAATAATGAGATTCTCTCTCGTATTGGAGTATTTTTTTTAGTGTAAGTCCATACTGAGGGCCCTGTGGAACACCTTAGATTTTTAGTTTGGATTTTCTCTTCTTCCCGTGAAACCTTTGATATTAAATATAAAGTATCGAAGGTTTCGCGGGAACCTCAATAAACTGGGATGCTAGGTCTGGGATCTTTTTAATGAAAGATCATAGTGAACATGTGTAGAAAACACAAAAGCGGCAAGGCATTTGACAGCCAAGGTGTTAGATTCTAGCACGAGTCGTTGGAGCGACCTCTTAATATGTGGGAAATGTCTACCTTGTATAATGGTGTATTTCCCGGATGGCATTTCCAGGCAGGCGTTTGGTGCATTTCCCGGATGTGCACTGGTACTCAAGGGATCAATGAAACTAGTTATTAGGAGCTTCCTCTATTGAGACACCAGTAAACCAATTATATAAAAATTGTTTTATCAGTAATTTTTATAAAAATTGCTATCCGTCCGTTTATGGATGGAATTATATCAAACTTATCACCCGTTTTTACATAATTTCGAGGTTTATTCAGGATTAGATAGACAAATAATAAATAATAGATAGCCCCCTAATAGGGGCTACGGATCAGATGTTGATGCCAGAAAGACACTAAGAACTTGAAAATTTATACGCCAGTTTTAACGAATGATTTTTTGTGATTGATTTGCCAGATCATTTTTTTTTTCAAATTTTGATCTGGAAAATCTAGCACTTTTCTCCATTCATTTGAGCTTGGGTGAAACAAACAATTCTAGATTTTTTTTGCAACATATAGGGTAGAGCGTGCTGTCGCTTTGACAGGAGAAATATCAAAATAATAAAAAAGTTGGTTTACATAGAGGTTTAAAATCGGTTATTTAGAGATGTATGTGTTGTGTTTTGTACCAAGTATAACGTGAAACGTTACAAACAGAAGTGAAAGACATGTCAACAGGATATGAAGTAGCGACGTTAAAATATATTAGAAATATACTAAGATCTGAACGATGACGGATTTCGTGTTTGGACTTCAGCACCGTTTTTCTAAATTTTCCAAAACATGTGGAAAAGTTAGTTGATTTTTAGATGTGTATTGTAAAAAAGCAACGGTATTGAAATGTTCTAAAATTAAAAAAAAGTTTTTAAAACAATACTTTTTCGATATAAAGTTTTTTAGTTTAAAGGAACGGAAGTATTACGCAAATGCACATAATTTACAATCTGCATAAATATTAAATTACATCTTCTCACTATGTTATTTTCGATGGTTCGTATTTCAAGTTTTTATACAATATTTTACATAAATTCACTGCAACTTTCTGAACTGGTGGCGGAAACTAGCAGAAAAAGCTTCTCGCATCAAACCTACGTTAATATTAGTACAAACAAATACTTTTAAGAAATCGTCACCTATATAGACTATAGACGGATCAGGCGTGGGCCTAGGCACGGTGGGGCAAGGTGGGGCGTTTTCCTCACCCTAGGATTGTCGACCGAGTCGCGTTTTCAAATTTACAGCACTTCATAGGATGTTTTTCCTTCTTCCGTTCATATTCTTTCTATTCATAGATCCTAAAGCATGAAAATGTTGTAGAAGCCTACTTCTTTCCGTACTTACTCCAGATTTTTATCTTTTGCCCCACCTGAAATAAAAACCTGACTACGCCCATGGGTAATTTAACAAAAGTAACAGTAATTTATCAAAAGGTTGGCTACAAATGTGACCATATTTTCCAGTTATACCTAAATTTGTTCCTGAAATGTGTGCATAAAATACATAATTCTGTCCAGTCATATCAGTTGAAATAGGGCGGTCGTTTTCTGCATACAAATTAACACAACAGCGAGGAAAGTATTTTTGTCGGCAAACATTTTTTTTTTAATTAAAAAAAGAAAGGCAAACAAACATTCCCGGTTTACGAACAACCCAACAATGTTTGAAAATCTCCTACTACCAACACAGTAAGCCGAAAATGTTGCTTGAGTCGTGATGGAGGACTTAGCCAGACAGAAAAAAACATAAAACAATGTTTTTTTTTTGCATCTTCTTTTCGGACAGTATTATTTTTTTATTGAACTAGTTTCTACGAAAAATGATTACATTTTTTTTATATGAAATACCGCACAAGAGTCCCAACTGCTCCCGTCTGGAGCCAGTGAGACTATGGCATCCTCAATTGGGGTATGTTGTGAGGCTGAAGGTAGTGGGGAGGGGAAAGAGATGGGGAAGAGGAAGGTGGGGAAGTACCTGCATATTCAGATCTGGTCACTAAACACGGCTAAAGCCATTTTAAATAACGTTTCAATTCTGAATGGTGGTCTTACACCAGGGCGATACTGATAGTATCTTCCACTCTGGAACGTGCCGCAAATATACTATATATTATTTTAAATGAATAAATTGTGAAAAAACACAAATTAATCAAATAAAATTTATTTGCGCACGCCGGGTTCGAACCCGCGACCTTCGGATTGTGAGTCGAGAGTCTTACCTCGGGACCACGGAGGCCGTCAAACATTTCTTTATTCATAATAACTTTATGAGCAGCATGTAAATCAATTATCATAATCATTAAGATGAAACTATCCGTGAAATCCTATTTAGATACTATTTAGATTAATCTTTACGACGAATCGGTTTGCATTATGAACATCAAAAAATGTGCTATGGATAAATTGAAGCTTTTACTACCTTTTCTATGTATATTGGAATTACAATAAAATTATTAAAAACATAACAAAAAATATAAGCGTAAACCACTAAAAAAAATTTTTTGCATGCCTTAACTATGGAGTAATATAAGAAACAAAAAATACCCCTTTATGGCTAAGACTATTTTTGAGGTTTTGTTTGTTCTAACTTTTTTTCATTCTTATATAATTATGCACAAAGTAAATAAAAACCACTTTTTCGCTTACTTGCCTCGTGCAAATAAGACGCTCGATTTTAAATTTTGAAGGCATGGGAATCGAAATATTTCTAGCATTTATATTCCTCTTAACACCTTGATCAAATCTTCTAAAAAAAATATTGGACGATGAACGTATGCTGCATTTACGGAAATTGAACCCTCAGCCTTTAGTCTTTGTTTATCTCTGTGGCTACGGGTTGTATTGTATTTTCTTTTATTTTTGAATCGTCCATAAATTTTGATCGTATTCAAAGAGTTGACGTCTCATAAATAACGGCATGAAATTTGAAAACTTTGGACAAGTCCTGTTTACCTTCATCAAAGAATTTTCAACTTTCTTTGAGCCTCAAATTATCGGCAAAACTGTCAGTTTCTTCTGGTAGTAATTTCATACTTTAATACATCATTTCAAAATTTCAACAAATTTTCTAATTCATGGTAGTAAAACTTAATTCGAGCAACTGCTTAGTGCATACAAAATAAGCCATGGAAACTTGCCTACTGTCTCTGAACTACGACCAACTGTACGAACTATGAGAGTGACGGAGCCAATTAAAATTATGCTTTTGGTATGTCGGTAGAATCAAAGGCGTAGCGCCGCTGTTCGTAGATACGATTTGTAGTAATGTGGGTAAAATATGTTGGCTTGGATTTTTTTAAAAGATTACCTAAAGGGCCGGGATTTTCTCAAACTTTTTCAAAATCAGATGTTGACCAAGCACCGCTGTCCCAGGAACCATTAATTGGATTGCCAACATCCCTGCCGTAGGTCACCCCAAGTGCTTCGCTACATTTTGTGGTTAGCAGAGTTGCCCGGATTCAGGGGTGAGATTTGTCTTGGTCTGGGCGGCGAATGCGTTCGGCCACTTATTGCGTGGCAGGCCAGATCGGGAGAGACTGGTTGAGGGAGACCTAGCCTAGACCTCTCCAGCCGGACTCTATTGACTCATCACCTCGCACCGCAGGGGGGGGGGGGTGGATTCATACGTCCGTCACTCCTGGACACATTCACTCCAGATTCCAAATCAACCCTCATACCTTTTTCCTTCCAGAACTTCCTTTCCTTAAAAATATCCTCCACACAGCATCCCCAAAGATGACACAGGCCCTGAGAGATTTTTTTTCCTCAAGCATCCTGTGTGGAGCTAACGTAAAAAATGTAATATTTTTCATCTAATTTTTAATGTCAAGTGTGCGAAATTTCATAAAGAAATATCAAAATTCAATTAAAGGGGTGGGTAACGGTAATTTTTAGATATCTCGTATAGATAGTGACCTTTCTCTTATTTTAAAGGTCAAGTATGCATAATTTCTTTAACCTCGGAATACATCTATAAACTTGTATAAAACAAACACACGCCATACTGGGACACAATTCTTTATAATACATGTAGATTGTCTTCCTTTATTGTTTTCGATCTTTTACCCCTTGTCATGCATGATGTATGAATAAACTCGATACAGCATCTGACAACAGACGCCTCTGAAATAGGGCAATGAACCCTGCTTCATTGCCTCATCGCATGAATTTTACATGAAGGTTTCACCGCACTGAAGGAAAACACCGAAAGAAGTGTATTGTGGGCGTGCTTGTGTGCTAGAGAAGTGCAGAAGAGTTCCATCATTTAGGATATGTTGTGAGCACAGAATATAGAAGAACACAATAAATGATTTGAAATCTTCACGGCCAAAAGTATTATCGTTGCTTTTTTGGGGTAATATGCCATTTTGCGCTACCTTCTTCTTTAGCCAACGTTAGGAACTATGACAAAAATACAGGACCTACTGAGGCCTGCAAAAATTAGTTGTCTACGAAAAGGCCTTCCACACATGATCACCAAAGATGGCATAGATCCTGAGGGAAATTATTTTCTTCGGGGCTTCCTGTGTGGAGTTGATGTAAAAAATATTACAATTTAAAAAATGAGATTCCGTGACAGTTGTTCCTCCGATAGTTGGCCCACCAGGCATACTTGTATACAATATGCAGTCGGTTTAGAGAAAACACTGTATACCTACGTACACAAAATATAACAAAGAATATACCGCCGAATAACAAAAATATAAAACGTGTAAGAATATAACTACTTATCGATCTTATCTTACCAATATTATAAACGTGAAAGTTTGTATGGGATGTATGTGTGTTTGTTACTCTTTCACGCAAAAACTACTGAATGGATTTTTAAAAAGTTTACAATAATATAGATCATACCTACATCAGAATAACATATAGGCTATATATAATGGTAAGCTCTGGCGTTATGAATGAAAATGTGTGTATTTCATATATTTCAGCGGCAGGGAGGAAAGGCAGGGGTAAGGGGAACGGGGGAGGTAGGGTTCGCGGAGAGGGAAGAGACAAGGGAGGGGGAAGGCGGGAAGGTGGAAGGGAACGGGGACGCAAGGGATAGGACGTGCAGGGAGAATCAATTTATTTCTCGAATGGCATTGCAACGCACACCGGGGACCAGCTAGTATACTATGTTTTTCTACACTTATACCAGCATATAGGTAGAAAATCGACACTAAAGTTATTTTTGAAGTCAATTTTAGGTTTGAAATTGGAAAATAATGCACACAAAATTACAATTTCGTAAATCAACTGTCGGATCACTGTGAAATAACCTCTATGATCTGAGTAAATAACGCATATAATAAATTAATATTGATATTGATAAGGAAAGTTGAGATCAAAATCAAGACAAAAATGGCGGTGTTCAAAACGGTATACCGCCCGACGCTCACTTACGACGATATGGATGCTAAACGAATGAACACGCTCTAGAGTACAAACTGCCGAAATGAGGTACTTGAGAGGAGTGGCAGGGGCTACGAAATGGGATCATATAAGAAACACGACGATCCGAGACGATCTGAACATTGAACCACTTCTACTCTTCTAGAAAAATCACAACTGAGGTGGCTTGGAAACGTACTAAGAATATCTGATGACCAAATTCCGAGGAAAATACTGATTGCGATTCCAGAGGGTAGACGTCCAGTAAGCCGCCCCAGACACAGTTGGGCGATGCAACTCCAGAAACTGCATGAGGAGAGGATGAGACTGCCATGGACGGAGGCCGAACAATCAGCACAAGACAGAAACGCCTTGTCGGTGCAATGGGTCCCCGACCCGAATAGGATAAGGGGAATAAGAAGAAGAAGAATAAATTAATCACAATTATCGAATGGACAATCTATTTCATTTGCCTGAGAAGAGCCTATGAGTAGAAAGAAATTAGGAAACATCAATTTTCTTTCATGTCGATGTAGATTACACTTCTGTTAGTTTATCTCGGCGTTGGTTCAACCACTGATATTCATCCTGTTGTTACGAATACTAAAGAATTTATGAATTAACCCAGCCGGATCCTGGCATTGCAAACTATCGTTTCCGAAAAGCCAGCTCCTTTATTATCCTGAACCTTGAATTGTTAACGTTTCCGAAAGTAGACTCGCCTTAATTATTCGAGCCCCCAAGTTGGGCGCCAATTAGTAAGTCAGACAATAACCCCTGTTCTAGATTATCAAATATGCAACTAATCAGAGAAATGGAAGGAAACCAGAAATACTGTAAATTTGTTGTGGAAAAGATGAAAGACCTAATATTATGCTTTAAATAATTTTAATTCATACTACGAAAAAATCATTCCGATTTCATCACTGGTCGCTCAGCCGATTAGCCGCCTATCTCATGACACTAAGAAGGACCAGTTGTTTCAAACAATTTGAACAATTTGAATGATTGAATAAAATTTCAAAGTTAATTTTCTAGTTCTGTAAAGATTCTATCCAAATTCTGTCGCTGTATTGGCCAGTTATTTCACATCACTGAATTGATAACAGAACTTTTACATAATTTGAAAATTAACTTTAAAAGTTGATGAATTATAATAATCATGTGAAAGAACTGGCCCCAACTGTTCAATACCTATTATTTTTTAATGTTTTAGGTGAAAAAATAAAAAAAATATTATAAAAAATCACCGGAGGTCAAAATGCCATCAACACTTTTTCCTCAAAATAAGCTGAGAAAATACTGGATAAAGTTGGTCGGGTACGAGCTGATAAACCCTCTGTATTTACATTCATTCTGCAATAATACATGTCTGTCTATGCAACATTAAACCAGCATCAGGTTGTTTATTCAAAATGATCCCTTTCACTGGAAACTAAATTCAATTTACTTTCATTCCATGTGTTTTTTTTTTTGCAAAAATGTCAATATTGGTCTTGAAAAATATCAAAGGTATTTTTCCAGCTGAAAATACTCTGCAGGCTTTCATTTGCTGAAAACAAACAGTCAATATTTCAACAAGGGAACAATTTAAATAAAAAATTACAAAAGGGTTTTTCTTTGATATAAAGGTAGAGACATTATTTGTTCAAATCGACTGAAGCTAATTTTATCGCCCTATCCATGTAGTACGTAGTTGCTTTAGATTGCAACTCAGTTTTGCCCAACTTTTGTATACAGTTGACATTTGTCACGTGAGAACGGGTCGTTTCAACTCGGCTGTGGAACCATTTTTTCACGCATCTGCCCTGAAGGGCTATTCTCTATCTTTTGTGAGAGCGGGATCGTTCTCCCGCCAGATATTCTGTCAGATTTGTGTGATTTTCTACAGCTGTTAAATAATAATAATAATAATATAAATTTTTATTCAATGAAATTTGGAACATTATAACTAAGAAAATGTATGTTCAGTGTTGTTTACAATAGATTACATCAGTACAAAAAGTTTACAAATAGAAATTAATATGCATATTTAAACAGTAGGTTAAAGGTAAATTAAAGAACACAAATTTATAGTTATATAGTTGAAGATTCTTATAACCCGCCTCACTAGGCTAGCCTGGGTTGAGGCAGTCATTTAGTACATCAATCTAAAATACTTACGATCATACATCTACATTTGTATTAATAATATAATGGTTACTTTAATGATAAGCTCTAATAATACCAACCAATACAATGGTATCGTTAGTAATTGTGGATTTAGGTGAGTGCACCGGTAAAGGCCCTTTCATTACTTTTTATCCAAATTATTATGTTTTCTTTGAAATTTTTTTGTGAGTCGCATTTTTTTATAAGTCTGGAAGAATGTTGTAAGTCTTGATGCAAGATATTTAAAGTTTCGTTGACCAAAAGTAGTATGCATTATGGGAATTTGTAGTCTTTATTATTGTTTCGAGTATTTAAGTGAGTATTGAATCTTTTTTCATAGTATTTATGTATATTTGTGTATAGATGAGTGAAGATTGTTTTTGCATATATCTGCCGAACGTCAAACACATTCATAATATTAAAGATTGAGTTCGAGTTGGTAATTAGAGGTAGCTTAAGGATAATTTTTATGATGGTTTTCTGTGCTTTTATGATTGAATATATAATCATGCATACTTGCAGGAATTCGTGTTTAAAACGACCCAAACTAAAATACGTGACAGCTCACAGCTGAAATTTTGACATCTGCCGATATAAAAAGCAAATAACAGCCGTAGAAAATCACACAAATCTGACAGGATATCTCGCGGGAGAACGATCTCGTTCTCACAAAAGAAAATGTCAGCAGAAGAAGATGCAGCGCTGTCCGATATGTTGGAAGAAGGAGGTAGCGCAACACGGCGCAACAATATCCCAAAAATAAATCACGATATTTGTTTATTTTTACATTTATCTCAAATCATTCCCAAGCATGTACTAACCCCACCCGATAAAATGTACTCGTGTATATTTGACTAACCAGATATTTCATAGAAATATGTGATACGCCAAATCAGATAAATATCGATTTTATTCGGGAGGTTATTGCGATTGCGTCGACAACTGGTTCTCTTCAGTTTCTCCATGAGCGAAAGCCCTAAGAATCACAAATTGCTTTAAAAGTGCAGAATTAACTTTAACATTATATAAATCAATTGTACGAAGTGTTCTCGAATACGGATCAATTATTTGGTCTCCCAATTATGAGATTCACAATTATTGAATCGAATCCATACAAAGAAAATTAACCCGTGTAATTGCTTATCGCGAAGATTTATCTGATCAATTTGGGACATATAACGACCGAATTTTACACTATAAACCACACTCTCCGACAGCCAGACGGAAACTTTCTGTTTTTATTGCATAAAATGTATAAAATTTTTATTAATATTTATTTTTTAAACGACAAAAACATGGGCTGATAATATCGTTTGTAATACATAATCTAATAAAATGGGTGTTTTTTTGTTATCAGTAATGTTAGTTAGAAAAAAGTAAAGTGAGCCATTTTTAAAACCTTTTTTGTGTTTATCACCTATCAAAAACGGTTTTTAGTTTTCGGATATTTTTTTTATTGTTTTTGGGGTGTTATGCCGTGTTTCGCTACCTCCTTCTTTAGCCAACGTTTCGGACAGCGTTACAGTGTCCATCATCAGGGCAGATGAGTAAATGATATTGTTGAGAGCGTTTACTTATGTGTGTCGAAGCGATACCGTGCTGCCATCTCCATTTCTCTACGAGCTGGTGATAGAAAAAATTCAGCCTGGTTTTTTGCGTTTAGCTTTGGTGTAGCCGTCAATTACTGGATACCAAGAACTATTGAGCTTAGCTCCGTCGTCTCTGTTAATATTTATGGGGTTTTTATGGATTTCAATTGCCTCCGTAATTAGGCGTGCTCTGTAAGTTTTGGGTCTTCCCAGCACTTCAGGAACAAATCCAAAGTAATGGCCGGTTTCGATTATGTATTATGATTTGTCAGGGTGGCCAAGTTTACAAGCACGAAAGTGTTCCGAAATCCTTTTGGAGATCGTCCGCTCTGTCTGGCCTACATAGACCTTGTCACATCCGGAACAGCTGAGTTTATATACTCCATCTGTTTCCAGAGGAAACTTAGTCTTTGCCGACCTCAGTAGATCTTGGATTTTTGTTGCGGTTCCGAAGACCGGATAAGTTTCGGATATGTTCATAAATATTCCATTTATTTGGATTTTATTGATATTTTGATCTTCTAACAAAATACGCCCGATTCCCGAGGGGTTAAATGAAAGTAAATGGATACAATGGTAAACAGGAATCTATACATAATATCGATAAATAAATGGAACTACAGAGACATCTGTTGACAAAATTAGTTGCTGGTATTATTAAGCAAAAATGCTGGATGTTATAAGTATTGCTTTGTTCAGACCTTAAATTAAACAGTACCTATTGTTTGTTTATAATAAAATATAAATATATGAGTTCCAGACGCCAGCAAACAACCTTTGCCCTCGCCGTAAACAAAGCAAACAACCTTTGCCCTCGCCGTAAACAAAGATCCCTTTTCGAGACTCTCCTGAAAACATTAGATATTACCCATTGCTTTTTTACATTCGTTTGTCAAATAGAAAATATACAATTTTTTATAAGAAAAACTCTCTTTTTATAACTTTTGAAGGTTATTCCCATCAACGTAATATATCATTGAAGAAGAAGATAACACTTATAATCTAAATGAAAATATGAAAGAAAACAAGACACAGAAAAATAGAAAAAGACAATGGTCGCAACTGGGACTCGAATCCAGTTGTTTCCAATAAAAAGAGCAGTTGCCTATAATATGGAAAAAAGAACTAGTTGGAGATAATATTAATGATTCTAAATATTTGAAATATGAGATTGACAAATATGACGGTTTGACAGAAGGTGGCAATAGCGAAATTGGAAAACGCGCACGTCCCGGTTAGACGAGAGGTCTGGGTTCGAGTCCCAGTTGCGACCATTGTCTTTTTCTATTTTTCTGTGTCTTGTTTTCCTTCATATTTTCATTTAGATTATAAGTGTTATCTTCTTCTTCAATGATAGAAATATACATTTTATCTGAAAACAAATTAACCATTAGTATTTATTGCTAAATTAATAATCAATGTTGATTTGTCTATTCTATTGGCCCGTACCCACGGTCGTTCATGCTCGATGATTTTACGTTCATTCGAACATATCTCAACACGTGTACCGTTTCGCTCGATGCTTTTTTTTGTTCAATATCCAGGCTCGATGCGAAAAAGATTCAATTGCCCGATTTTTGTCGGGAAATTTAATTTGACTGAGCGTCGATATCTTTGGCCTCTTGTGTCGAGTTTTGTCAGGAAATTTAATTTGACTGAGCGTCGATATCTTTGGCGTCTTGTGTCGAGCTGCTGGAGCGTGCATAGTACCAAGTCGACATGTTCGATCAAGCTAAACCGTCAAACATGATTATGCTTATCTATCTATATATAGAAAGAGTTGTGATTTGTGACGGGCGGGCCGGCGGGCGACATGGATTGTTTTATTCTGAGATTGATCAACGAGGAGAGTCACTGTATAAGTGATTTTGGAAAACTCGGCGTAAAGCCTGAGCAACGCCGGGGACTTCAGCTAGTTATATTTTTAAATACCCAAGAATTTTTAAAATTTGAAAAAATCTCCATTCAGATTGGAAACGTTTCTTTGCCTGTATCGGCTTTAGCCCTTATTGATGACCAGCTCTGAATGTCTAGGCAGTTTCCAACCTTCCTCTTCGCCATCTCCTTTTCTTCCCCACTACCTTCAGCCTACCCTGATAGAGAATGCCATAGTCTCAGTTGCCCCGGACAATTGAGGAAGCTTGTGCGGTATTCATGTAAAAAAATTCATCAAAAACGTTTTAAATCACAAGATATTAAGAGGGAACAACCTAACAAAAACGGAATTATGTCATTTTTAAATCAACTTTTGGACGTATTGACTCTTTTCCACAAAACAATATAAATTGATTTCGAAAGACTGTTATTTTATCTAATAAAACTTTTTTTTAAATTTTGAGAAAATATGTTTATTTTTAGTACAATAAGGTTTTACCGTAGGTCGTTGACAGATTTGTTTAATTTTCAAACAAAATTTTGCATTATACAACATACATTTCAAATCATATAATCATGCATAAAATAAATCAATAAAATATTTGGGAAACCTACTTTTCAGAATTTTAATTTTAGTTCAAATAAAATCATAAAAAAGATCCGCGCCCTTGTTTTGTTACGAAAATATTTCAGTTTGTCTATTTATTTACGGTCTTACAAACTAATATGTATTTTTTAAATTACATTCTTATTTTGCTTAATAATTACATAAAGTACATAATTTTAATTGTTTTATCATCACAAGTTTGAGCATTTTTGAATGTGGGTCATTATCAAAGCAAATTTGTAATGAAATAAAATCGATATTGAGCCATTATGTTAAAATGCTGGTATGGAGAATAATTAATCATTCTCATCGGAACTGCCCAGTACCGTTGTAAGAGTACAATCGCAAGATCATCGTTCAATGAAATTTAAATTCTCAACCGCTGGTTAATGGCTCTTAAGTCAAATGAGATGGGGAGGACTAGGGATGCCTTAGCTTGGACCCACTCGTGAAATTATTGGCACTCTTTCATTATGTAAATTACAAAGCTCAGAAATACATATTATTACATCAATACGATTTTCACCAGATTTCCCTTGAGAGCAAACTCAACCAGATTTCGACAATTACCGAAGAGATTGCGTACAACGCATTACACGAGCAATCTAATCCGGGGATACGTTTCGTGGATTTCATTCACTTCAGATTCCCTCGTTTTCTTTCCGTTGATTCCGTTAAGTTTCCGTTCACGATCCGTGTCGGGACGAGCCTGGAATACGTTAACTGGTAACGGCTAACGGCCGAACGGTTAAGCGGCAAACGTCGGATGTAGGGAGTAAAAGGGGGTAATTTCACTTGAATTTCGTATAGGCACAATGAAATAAAAGCTGAATATGCAAGCCGAGGGTTGAATTGAGTTTTAATGTTGAATTGAATTGAAGAAATCACGATCCTATATCCCAAGCGAAAGGGTTGAACACTAACGAGGTAATTCGGTTTGAATTTGCAATCTCGGGTCTACCATTGTTGCTGATTTAAAATCTCGCTTACGTCATTTTATTCCTAACTAGTGTAATCACGGTCACTTAATGAACAATGAAATCTAATATAATTTCACTGCGATATCTGATAGTCTAATTTGTTCGTTAACGGTTAGTTGGTAAGCGGTCCAAAGCGTCAGGTTCCCACGCAGTCCTTCATCATTGCACAAGTAATATTTTCTGCTTGTTGTGATATAAATAGGAGGGATTCAGGGAACGACCTTGAGAGAGAACAAGAGCAGTTTTGTATCAGGATTGGAAGCAAAACTCCATTATGAAATGACAGCCCCTATTCCTTTGATCTCAATTTGAGATCAAAGGAATAGGGGCTTAAACAATTAAACAATTCTGTTTTATGTTTTTTTTAATGAGCTCCACACAGGAGGCCCTGAGGAAATCATTTCCCTCTGGACCTGTGTCATCTTTGGGACGAGGTGAGTGGAGGGTATTTTGAGGAAAGTAAGGAGAGGAAGTTCTGGGAAGGAAAAAGGTGTAAGTGGTAGGTAAGAATCCGGGGGGGTCAGTGTCTCCAGCAGTAACGGACGTATGAATCCATCCCTCCCACTGCGATGCAAGGCAACGTTCCGAGAGAGTCCTGCGGGAGAGAACAAAAGGTTTCCCTCAACCAGTCTCTTCCGATCCGGCCTGCCACGCAGCTGGCGGGCAGATGCATACACCGCCAAGACCCGAACAAATCTCATCCCATGAACCCGGTCACCCCTGCTAAGTCACCAAACGGAGCGAATCACTTGGGGTGACCTAGGGCAGAGGTGTTGGTAATTCAATAAATGGTTCCGGGGCCGGCGGTACCCGTACCCATTGCTCTTGATATAATTCTGTTATGAATTTAGGAGGCATGTTCGGTATGTATCGGTACCTCCGGCTCGGGAACCATTTATTGGTTTAGCAACATCTCTGCCGTAGGTCACCCCAAGTGGCTTATAAGTAGTGAACTGGTACAATGTAAACTGTCGATTTTGCGAAAATGAAAAAAAAAATTAATTCTTCAAAATGTTAATAAAGGTGATACAAAGTACATTATCATTTTTTCTGCATTTTCCTGTGAAAATTACCAAGTTATTTTAACTTGAAGTAAATTGATACAAGACAAATTTTAAATGTAACAAAACTAATTAACTTCAGACAATATAAAGAGTAATGAAATTCAGACAAGAGACTTTTGGTACATTTTAAATGAGGCGTTGTTCTAAGTCCTTTCAGATAATCAGGACTCGTAAGGATATTCCATTGTGTCTTTATTGACGCCACTCCACTGGAAGTAATTTCAATTAATATTTATAAGTCCCGAGATAAATAATATTGAACAGACTTTTGCTTATTAGTCAAGTCGTAATCCAGTGGCGCACCGATTCGTATACCGGCTCCGGGCAAAGCTAAAATGTATGCTTTTGACGCTTTCTTAAACAGCATTAAATAAATGATTTAAAAAACGTTTGGATGTTTTTTTAAAGGGAGTAACTTGTGAAATATATATTCTTTAACCACTGCTTTTTGCTACAATGTGACCCTATTTAAAATACCTCGGATTGTTTTGCTGCCAATTTTGGCAAATTTTCCCTTATTTGTAAGTTATTAAGTAGAAATTAACGATTTTATAATTTTTTTTATAAATCCTACGAATATGTTATAATCAACAAAAGATATGTGAATTCATTGGCTATATAGATCTAAAATCAGTTTGTATGGCTCCATATTAAAATTCGGGGGTATGATTTTTTTTAATTTGGGCGGAAAATATTCAAAATGATCATCAAAAAATGTCGAACTATCGGAGAAAACAGTTTAAATTGCGCTATCGCTCCAATGGTTAAGTAACGTTTTTAAGTAACTTGTTTTGTGCCAAACATACAACTCACTTATTTTTAAAATAATCTTCGATACTGTTTTACCACATCTCATTATATTATATAAAATCACGTGATGGTCTAAATTCTAGTTACTAAATAATGCTTTCTTGAAAATATAAAAAGCGCAGAGCCTTGAAAAATCACAAAATCTGACTTTACTTGTCAAGATTAACGCTAAGAATAATATAAACAACAGAAAAACACATTTCCAATATAGAATTTATTTTAATTAAATAAAGACAATATTAGCGAAACTCAATTGAAAATCTGAAAACAGAAAAATCAGAAAAAGCTTCGGTTTGTTAGCAGTTTCGCTAATATTGTTTTCAATTTTACAATTTGAGGTTTTACTCACATAAGTTAAAAATAAAAATAAAAATAAATATTCATCCTACACTTGCAGAAAACTCAATAGATGTCGCTTATTAAAAATAAATGTTGGAATCTTGCAATCATACGTAAAGATGCAGCCAATAAAAATGTGCGTTAAGAAAATGAAGATAATGTCGGTAGTTCTTATTCGAAGTATGATACAGTTAATTATGACCTAATCGGGTAGGGACACATTAGCTCAGTTGGTAAAGCTCCGCCCGGCAAGGCGTAGGTCCTAGGTTCGTGTCCTAGATGTGACCGTATCTTTTTCTGATCTTTCTGTTTTCAGATTTTCGGTTCGAGTTTTGCTAATATTTTCTTCATTTAATTTACATAGGTATTATAATTTGAGGTTTTACTTGTTAAGTTAAAAATAAAAATTAATAGAATTTATTATTCATACATAATTTTCTGCTAAAAATGTAATATTTTTACAGGTAGCAAAAAAGTACTAAAGAAATTTACTTATACAAAAGAAATCTTTAAAAAAATATATTTTGTGCGTAGGTACCTACCTACTTTATCGATTTATCGCTTTATTAGAATCAGTTCCATTTAAAAAATACACTTAAATTAATAATAATAATAATATTTGGATGATTTATATAGCGCGTTTTTTGTGAAAAATCACCTCAAGGGCGCTGTACAAACTTACAATATATTTCTTAAATCTAGAAAACTACAAACTAGACAAACAATTAAAAACAACTTATTACTAAAAATTGCATCCACCGGTTCATACTCAAATATATGTACAATGTCTCGACCAATGAACGCGATGATTTTTAAAAATGCATACAGGACCATACTTACCTGGGAGGTCGCTTGAAATTAACACTTGTTTATTGTCTATTAAGAAACTTAGATAGAGTTTGCACGCAGAGGACATTATTGTGAACACTTGTTACGTGTATTTAATTCTGAAATATATTTTAATATTAGTATAAAATACATTCTTTAATGAGTGTATTTTGGAAATCAAAAGCAATATTTTATAGTGCTTAGAATTTTAATAGAAAATTAAATTTAAAATTACGTACACAAAATCGAAATTAATATGTTTGATTGTGGATTTGGTTTGTTTTATGTAATTCTGTTTGTTTGATTCTGTTGATTTCCTACCACAAGGAGGAATACTATAATTTGTTGAATTTTTAGTATAATGAAAAAAAAATGATAAAATTCGACTATTAATTTCCCAAGATTATTAATTAACTAGCTATTCCGCGCGGCTTCGCTCGCATGGTATTAGAGGAAATTACCCTAGCGCTTGCACTTATCAATTATCCCCCTCCCCCCCTCCCGCATTCCATACATTTATTCCCGGTACATTCAGTTTTCAAACAGCTCGCATGCCACCTAAATTTCATAATGCTAGAGCTCAAAGAAAAAAATAATTATCCAATTTGGTGCAGTTGTTCGGAATTTATTTTTATTTAAATTTGTGGAAGTTTGTAAATATAATATTATACAGTCTTTATAATCGTTACGAATTATATTTTTAGTGAAGTAACTCTCATCTGACATTTATTCCAAAACATAAGCTTGTCCAAAAAAAACCAAACATATTTTAATATTTGAATTTTCTGGAGCAGCAGCCGACTTGGTAGAGGGCTGAGTACTAGCATAAGACCCACAAATATATCAACATCGTTTCCATAGCAACGATTTGTTTTCCGACGTTAGCAATAAGTCGTTTTTGTTAGCGACAGAAAATGTATAACAAATATACTATATTAATATTTATGAATATATATATGATTTCATAACGCCAGAGCTTACCATTATATACAGCCTGTAGTCCTCGCATATAATTTAGCTTTCTATTGGTGAAAGAATTTCAAAGTTCTTTTTATTGGTTAATGCGTGAAAGCGTAACAAACAAACTCGAGCAGTTTCGCATTTATCGTGAAATATATCTCCTAGATCAGAATATTTATTTCCGAGATTGTGAAGTCTCGGAATCGGGGAATTTTGGTAAGAGAGTGTCCTGGTTTTAAAGTAAAAGGGTAGTAAGTGTCGGCAAGATCTTTTGGTAATATGGATGTTGATTAATTGAAGTAATTCAGGACAGTCAATTTTGAAATGTATTTTGTATTTTATGTTAATAGGGACATTTTATCCAGTAGGTAATTGTAACCAATGTTTTGTACAGGAATATGCAATTTATAGTTTATATACCTTAGAAACTTATGATGAATCTTTTCAATATTGTCGGAATGAATATTGTAAAAGGGAGACCATAACGTAGAGTTAAACTCTAGTTGGCATCGCACTAGGGTTTTATATAACATGTTAAGTGTGCCAAATTATTGAAGTCTTTTGCAGCTCTCAAAACAAAATATTAAAAAATTTAAGTTAAATATAAAAATAAAATAAAATAACAGGCTTTGTCCACCTGCTGCGTGGCGGGCCGGATCCATATTATATTATATTATAATAAGCACTTATAATATACTCCTGACGAAGGAAGGGTGCGCTTCCGAAAACGGTATAGTGTTAATAAAATAAAAGTGGTCTACAACAAATTTATGTCTTTTTTATTCTAATTATTTTTGCTTTTTTCTAATTTTGTAAAAACCAAACAGATTTCTCACTGAATTACATGATCCCAAATGATATTTATATTTTATTTGGCAATTACATTCTTAATGAGGCACTTAATCTACGCTGTAATATTAATGCTCTGAGTCTTTAGGGACCGCCTTGGAGAGCGTCTGAAAATAAACACTATCATCCCGAATATAATTATTATTTTGATTAGAATCTGCCCCGCTGGTAAATAAATCGTTACGCCCTGGCTCATGACAACATCGCAATATGAACACAATCGTGAAAAAGCCCCCTACCAAGGCAACATGGAGTTTACAGAAGTTCTTGAACTTATCATTTCAGTAAGCATGAGAAAATTATTATTATGCGTTTTCATTAGTGAAATCTAAACTGTTTTGGTTGTATATATATTTTTGATACCGGTCTGGTTTCATTATTATTTATTGAAGTAGATGATTATACTAATAAATCTAAACGAAACGTGAAACACAACAAGACAGAAAAATAAAAAGGTAACTGTCGAAACTAGGAACAAACTAAGGAACTCTTACTATCTTGGAAACTATATTTATTTTTTAATAAATACATAAAACTTATTTCCACATAATTTATTTTTTATCGTAACCGGTTTCAGCCACTTAAAGCCATCTTCAGGCTGGTACAAATGTTTCTTAATCTACAGTTTATATACATAACCAACAGGGGAGAGGGACGGGGTTAGTCTACAAGGATTTTATTCAATTTATGTGTTTTTTTTTCATATTTGTTGCCATGTCGTCTTTTATGATTGGATTTCTAGTTATTTGGATGTTAACAGTAGACATAATTATCTGAGGTTTATTGATTACTTTAATTTTATCTGGGGAATACCTTACTTATAAGTAATATGAATTATTAACAACCAATATTATAGTTTTGCCATGACTATTGTCTATTAAAATGTTATTAGATATTTTTATCATATTCCGGAATTCTTTTTTTTATTGATAGTGAAATTTTAAAAGGACACATGTATTAGATTGGAGTAGGGATACTATTACATAGGTACTAGCTGGTTCCCAGCATGCGTTGTTGCTATGCCATTCAAAGAAATAATTTGTTTCTTTTTTACTTTAGCTCCATACAGGAGGCCAATAATTCCCTTCAGGGCCTGTTCATCTTTGGGGATGCTGTGTGGAGGGTCTTTTTAGGAAAGGAAGGAGAGGAGGTTCCAGGAACGAAAAGGGTATGAGGGATGGGCAGGAATCTGGGGGTCAGTGTGTCCAGGAGTGAAGGATGTATGAATCCCTGCCACTGTGGTGCAAGGCGATGTTCCGGAAGAGTTTTAAAAGAGAGGTTAAACTTTAACCAGTCACTCCCGATCCGACTTGCCACGCATCTGGTGAGCAGACGCATCCATTACCAAGACCAGAACAAACTTCACCCCATGAACCCGTGCGCCCTTGCTAATTAACCAAACGTGTGCGATTGACGACACTTGCGATGACTTGTGGCAGAGGTGTTCGATATCCAATAAATGGTTCCCGGGACGACAGTAACCATATCCGCCTCTCAAATTGTAAATTGAATGTTATTATTTAGATTAGATAACTGGTAAACAATCATTAATGTAAACTTAGTGGCAATTGTTAAATAAACATTTATGATCCAAAGCTTCGCCTTTCCGCCAATTGATGAAATGTCGTGGGTTCAACCACCTCCTAGATCCACATTCCGTGGGTACCGGTTCAACCCTCTATAAACCAAATTAGAAGAAAATACTCTATGTCTTCACGTTTTGTTTTTTTTTTAAATACATTTTCTAATTTGTATACTGAACGTCTGTTGATAGCGTTGAAATCAGGCAATTTTAACGATTTTTGGAAGTTCCTAATTCCTATAAAAAAGTAACTTATCAAAAAAAACAAAACGTCACGCTAGTAGCCAATATCTATATTAAAATAAAAATTATTTTCGATAGTTTCAAAATCCAGAGAGGAAATCGGAGAATTTGTATGGACTAAATGCTGTCCGGTTTCCTCTAAATATGTCGTCTTAGTGCGGTGGTGCCATAATAATATATCTTTGTTTACTATCCTGGGTAAATATTCTAGTTATCAAACAAGCTTCTCGGCAGTATAAAACAAAAATTTCAAATTATCGTCAGACGAAAAATAAAATTTACTTTAAAAAATATATCACTTTTCATTGAACAGAAAATTATTGATATCCATTCAGTGTTGACTTTAAATTCGATGAAAAAATATTTTCTGGTAGCTCGAAAAAACACTTTTATTTGTTCTGGCAGAATCACCGAACAGACAAACTCTAGAAGTGAGATCTATATCTATTTGAATGGCAGACTTTTCGACTCCTGCGCGCTCAAACTTATGGCAAAATTACCAATGTGAACGACACCGTAAGTTAGTTACGTTAATTTATAGCAAGTCGTTTTTACGTAAGATTTTTAACAGGTCTAATCGCGTCCGCGCGAACTTACGGCTTTTTCGCAGCTTATGAAATCAGTGTGAAAAGTTGAGACGCTATGCGAGATGTTAAAAATTAAAATACAGCTTTACGTAGGTTTTTTTATATGCTAAAACTAGTATTTTTATTATTTAAACCATAATTTGATTAGGGTGAGTAGATGTTATTATCTCCCGAAAGCTATGTTTATAAAAATAACACAAGATGACACTCAAATGAGAACCAGGTCCCAAGAAAACGAATGTAAACAAAAATAAAAATTTGTGATTCGAAAAACTGAAGAGCGAAACTCAATCAAAAATCTGGAAACAGAAAAATCAGAAAAAGATATTGGCACCTCTGGGACTTACACTTCCCATTGAGTTTCGCTCATAGTGTCTTCATTCAATTAAATATTACAATTTGAGGTTTTACTCATAAAAGTTAAAATAAAAAATAATAATATTCATCCTAGACTTACAGAAAAGTCAATAGATAGCATATTAAATAAAATGGATAAAAATTTATCCAGACACTATCTAGATTTCATTTAGTTCGGGTTTGAATTTTGCAATCATACATAAAGATGGCAGCCAATAAAATATGCGTTAAGAAAATGAAGATAATATGGGTGGTTCTTAGTCAAAGTATGATACAGTTAAAAGTGACCAAATTGGATATCGACACCTTGGCGCAGTGGACAGTAGACGTGGGCAAAATTGAATGAATGAATTAAATGAATAAATTCAATCTTGTGACATACTCGATCTGATTCTCTTTTTCAAAAGTAATTAAATCTTAATTCCTTACCATTGGCCTTGCATCCTACGATTTTTTAACAGCACCATATTTCTTTTTATTTCTATTTATTTATTTTACAGTTAAATTATTTCATGTTATATTGAGGTAAGAAAATAATAATGTGCTCTGTAAATATTGTAGTATTTTGTAGGAATTTAGTTAAATATTATTCTGGTTATTTGCTGCGCGGATAGGCAGGTAGGTAGATAGGCAGGCAGATAGGCGGCGCGCCGCGAAATGCCTGTCACGTGTAGTATCCCGCGCAGTAAATCCATAGGCCATAGAGTCAAGTCCCCCAGCCCAAGCGACAAAACCGCCAACCGACAAAGTCACGACGAGTCAGTCAAGAACCAAGTAATTCCGAATTCCGGTGTCGCGTCTTTTTCACAGTCGTCCCGCAGCTCCCACTTATTCAAGGAATTAATAATTTTATTCCTCATTCATTTGTGTCGTCATATTCCTAAATGTCTGTGCGGACCGTAGCGCTCAATCCCAATCTCTGTTTCACTTACTCAAGGAATCAAAACATTTGTTTCTAATTCAGTTGTGACGTCTTTGTCCAAATCCTATGTCCCACGTGTCGAGTCGATCTGACCGGACAACTCAAGTCCGTTGAAGATTAACTAGGTCCGCGGAATGCAAGTTATTCAAGTCACTGCAAGACAAAAGACACCTATTAGTCAGAAGTTTCTAATTCATCCCATAATGCTGGCAGAGATTGGGTTCGTCGTTAGTTCCCGCGCGGCCAAGCCGTCAACTTAGGGCGAAACTTCCCACTTCCTGACCCCGAACTCCTGCTAAAAAAAGCGAAATTAAGTTCTATGTTTTTTCTCCCTCCCACCTACGATAATTATACAATGCGTTTAGAAACAAAACTATGTTTATTTATATTATTGTTTTTTATGGTATCTGCCTATCTATCCGTAAACAAAACATCAGTCAGCTGTCGAGTGTCGAACCGTGATAAATAATAATCGAGTGATTATTTGTTCCGTTATTTTTGTAATAAATTGTACGACGCGTGTCGCTTAGATTTCAAACAGTTTTTATTTGGCGCAAGGTTTTAACTTTACCAGTGAGGTAGGTTACCTACATGCATTTAAAAATATATATTTGGGTAAAGCTTATTCCAGGTGACCGGATCGGATATATGAAAGAGCGATAATAATATATATTTTTTTATGTGAATACCGCACAAGTCCCAACCGCTCCCATCTGTAGCTAATGAGACTATGGCATCCCCGATTGGGATATTTTGTGAAGAAGATGTGGGCAAATTATGTGTATTTTCTCTTTCTTTCTTGTTATATGTATAATTTTTATGTAAAGGCAATTGAAGTGTGTATGTTTTTTTTTATAATTTTAAATTTTAATCTGGTTTTGAGTACTCTTTATTTTTTATCTAAGTGAAAAAAAAAATAATGGCTTCGTCATTAGTTTGTACTTACTGAATTAGGGGTTTATGTAATATTAAGTATGGATGCTATGTATCTGGTGTATAAGTTTTTGTTTTAACGTTTTTTGTTTAAAATGGCGGTGTTTTGTTTACTGTTCGTGCATATATATATTTTCATCACGATTTTTTTGTGACTTGATTTTGAGGCTCCATGTTAATTAATCATCCTAATTGTTAAACACATTTAAAAAAGTCGTCGTTGTTGTTTTTTTTTTTTTTTTTGAATTCATTGAATTAAAAGAATGAATTAAAGGAATCAATTCAAAAGGCCGGGAGAATCAGACTGAATCGATTCAGTCCTGGGAATAAATCTGCCCATGTCTAGTCCAATCCTTTCTAATCTCAATGTTTCTGTCGTATTTGAATTCGAAGTTGCTGTCGTACAGATAATTAAAGAACTCTTTTAAATTCCGCCATTAACGAAACAGAAGCGCGTGGAGAGTGTTTATTTCAAAACAGCTTCTATTCCAACATTTTATTTCGGCATATTTGACAGCAGGAAATCGTTTTTTGTTGTGAATACCACGCAAGACTTCCAACTGCTCCCAACCATCTGGAGACAGTGAGACTATGGCATCTCCAATCGGAGTATGTTGTGAGATTGAAGGTAGTGGGGAGGGGAAGAAATGGGAAGAGGAAGAAGGAGAGTACCTAGCTATTCATATCTGGTCACAAAATACGGCTAAAACCATTTCAAACAACTTTCAATTCTGAATGGTGGTATTACACCAGGACGATACTGAGAGTATCTTTCATTCCGGGACGTGCCGCAAATATACTTTATATTATTTTTAATTGTGAAATAACACGAATCAATATAACAAAAAGCATTAATTACATAATATATAAATACTCCTGTGAGTGAGTAACTTATCAATAGCTTACATAAGTCGTAAATTTTACTTACGAGTGTAAAGCTAGCCATACAAGAAAGAATTTCAATATTCGAATTTTTTTTTCAATTTCTTCAGAAGTATCTAAAAATTGTTTGGCTTACCATGGATATGCAGTAGGTACCCACAATACACTTATATCATCTGTTTATCTTTTTCAGTGGCAGATTCGATCTATTTTATATCGAAACAAATAAAGCTTTGTAAATAATCTTCCGTTTATGTTTGTAGACTAAAAAAAGTATGTATACAGTCTATACTTTGAGTAAGAAAAGAGTATTTGTGGCTGAGATTGAATTTCAATTCAACGATATCTTATTTCCTTTGTCGTCCGTAAGATTTCTTGTTGCGAAGTTTCATTTCTTGGATTGCGGTATATTATTTCACAAAATACTATTTCTAAATAGGTAGGTAGGAACTACTTTATTAGTTTCTAGCAGTGGCGGTTCGTGCTGTGAGGCAGGGGAGGCTGTGCCTCCCCAAAAAAAAACAGTGATGAAAAGGGAAAAAGGATGCAAGATACACGCCTCCATACATACAAAATGTAGTAAAACTTTATTTTAAATGTTACCTTTTTTTAAATTGTATAAGTTGTTCAAAAAAGTTGAAGATAATTTTCACGTTCTGTGAAAGTTCTATTCAAGTTCTGTGATTATTTCAGTTTTACAAAGCAACTTGTCTGTAATTTAGTAACGTAAGCTGAATAGAACTTAGATAGAACGTGAAAATTAACCTCAAAAATGTTGTTCCATGCCAACTCAGAATCAAGTCAACTCAACACCTCTTTGAAAAGGCACTAAAAGCTATGAAAAAAATCATTTTAAAAAAGCCCATAACCCTAACCTAATGTCACCTATTTAATCAAATTTTACATATTTTTTTCATCACTTTTCAAAGTGGTTCTGAGTTGTCCGGTCACCAAAAATTGATGCATTGTTCAAATTTTTTGAAGCAACCCGTCCTTGAAGTTACTGCAGTTTATACATTACTCATGAATATTTTCGTATTTCACTAGAACCAGTTGTCTTTATAATATGTAACTCATCACACCAGTACAACGCAGCCGACCACACGTGAATTTCCGATCGCCACACGAGCTACTATACACCGCTGTACAATAATACGCTAGGGAGGCAGAGATAGGGCCCGCCTCCGAAAGCCGCCGATTTCATGTGGGGAGGGGAGTGGGGAAGTTTATATGCAATCGAAATGAACGGTTGCCGTTGTCCAGTTTGAGGCGCGCCTCAAAAAACGAACACCCTTCGATGTAGAACCGATCATTTACGATTAGCTCTAGCGCTCAGTGACCAAATTTTATTAGTTTTTTTTTTATTTGATAGCATGCGGCATTAAGGTACCTACGGAGAATGGCTATTTAGATTAATTTAGTGTGATGAAATTGCAGTTGATGGTCTGGTACCTATTCGGTGTTGACTAGGTTAGGTATAATAGATAGGTGTTGGTACACATAAAACTTAGGTACTTTTAAAACAATGTTTCTGCTTCCACAGTTTTCAACCCCGCAAAACGCCTCTAGCTTCAAAGAAGTTATTTGTGTTTTGATTGTTTCCTGTTTTGAAGATCTTTCGATGTTTCCAAGCATGGCAGTAGGTACGACTGATATATATTTGATGGCAGATCAAAAATTGGTTGAACGCTGACCTGTTGAGGACAGACAGACAATCAACTGTTCGACGTCGGCCATTTTCGAGTTCGGAGTTCGGAGCTGAAGAACAAAGTTCTGAGAATTATGGAGAGCAGTGACGTCAGCACTAAAAATACAATAACACCAATTTGACAGTGTGTTTTAATGACACAATTAAAAATTGATTTTTTAATAATTTTTTTAATATTATTTAATAAAACTTATATATTCAGAATCAGCGTTTATTGGTCTATATCAGTGGTTCTTAACGTGGACGATAACGCCCCCTTTTAAGCGTTTGAGACCTTCAGGGGGGCGGTAGAAGACCCAGAGAAAATTGGGGGGCGTTGAGATGGCCCAGTGGGGCGTCGGCAGGTAAAAAATATGGTCTAAAAAGATATACAAAACACGTTAATCACGTACTAATAAAGCAAGGTAAACTTTAATATTGGTTAATTTTTGTTATTGTGTGTATTGTAATCATTTTTATCATGTGTGCGAAAATTTACGTATTTCGATAGTTGGGAAGTGGATGAAAATTGAACTGAAAGATTCTATTATATTCAGATCTACATTAAATTGGATAATATGAAATTTTTACACGGTGGCGTATTAATACCATAAACGTGGGCATTTTAGATTATATTATGGTTATTTTAATTTGTGTTTTTTTTTGCAGAACATCACAATGCCCCACCAGTGGATGGAAGGAAATCTGCCAGTAGCCTCCAAGTGCGCCATCTGTGATAAAACATGCGGCTCTGTGCTTAGGTAAGTCCACTAAAATATCAAAAAATCTTCTGAACTCTCACTTGTACCTCGCTTTGCGGAATTTTTCCTTTTGAAAATGTATATCACACTAACTGTACCGGACGTGAATTTAAACTAATTTGTATTCCGATATTTTAAGATAATTTTCTGTACAATAAATAATAAATTGAATATCGGGGTCTCCTCCCTCCCCCCTCTCCCCACCATTATCTATGTACGTACCTACAAATTATCAAACATCCTGACCCCTACCGTCAACAGCCGAAAACTTTTTAAACGTTGCAGATTCAAAAATTTTTGCAAAACCATTTTCTACTATAATAGATATGTCAAATTGTGCAAAAAAACGACGGAGGACGGAAAGTATCAGGCGGGGATGATTAGGTGTAGCGGTACGCACGGTGTAAAAACACCGTCGCGTTCGTATTCTTTGGTCGATCCAAATTCCAAGAATTCCATCCGTGTTCTTGGAATTATTGGAAGACAAAGGGCTAGGCCCGCTGTTGGGCCCTTTAAACACAGCCCTAAATGCTCTGAACCAGCATCCATCTTTCTAAATTTTTCACCATTTTCTCCCTTTCTTTCCCCATTTTCCATTTGTATTCCCCATTTTTTTCCTTTATTTCCCAATTTTTTCCTTTTTTTCCCTTTTTCTGCACCTCTCTTCCTAGGCGTCGAAGCGGCCAGCCGGTCACTTTCCACTACATCGTTTGTGCGGCTGGCGAGAACAGTGCCCGTTCCGTACACTGACGTTTGAGTTTTTTATGTGAACTCCTCACAAAGTCCATTCTAAAAGAATAACTACATACCAGTTTTCTAGATTTTAATAATGGTGCCTTTCCCTTGTGCAGATTGCAGGACTGGCGCTGCCTCTGGTGCCGCAGCACCGTGCACGCCACGTGCCGGCCCGGCTGGCGCGCGCCGTGCCCGCTGCCCCCGTGGCGCGTGTCGCTCGTGCCGCCCACGGCACTGCACGCCTCGTCGGACGACGCGTGGCGACCGTCACGCCCGCCGCACGCCAGCCCGCTACTCGTCTTCGTCAACTCCAAGAGCGGTGAGTTGACAATGGAGTTTATTCCACCAACTCTGGTTTGTTTTTATCCTCAAAAAAAATCGATAATGAAGAAAATAAAATCATTGAACGATCTGAACATTGAACCACTGCTACTCTTCATAGAAAAATCACAACTGAGGTGGCTTGGACACGTACTAAGGAATGTCTGATGACCGAATTCCGAGGAAAATACTGAGTGCGATTCCAGAGGGTAGACGTCCAGTGGGCCGCCCCAGATATAGCTGTGCGAGGCAACTCCACAAACTGTGTGAGGAGAGGATGTGACTGCCATGGACGGAGGCCGAAAAATCAGCACAAGGCAGGGACGTATGGAGGAGCCTTGTCGATGCAATGGGTCTCCGACCCGAATATGATAAGGGGAAGAAGAATAAGAAAATAAAAATTCGATAATGAATGGAATTATTTTTTTAATTTCAATTTTCTTAAACAACCATTAAAAATGTCCCATTTTTTGTTTGCACCAAAATGATAAGTTCGTTTGTTTGTTTCTAGTGACATTTAACCTTTTTATTTTTTTTTTCTTAGCTTATAAAGTAGTATTTTTACAGTTTACAAAAGAAAACAATCGGTAAGCGAAATCGTTGTCGTATGCAAAAAACTCTATTCTTTAAAGATTTTTTTAACGTTATTTATTGCATAATACTTATCTATATATGTTTATTTAAAATAAAACCCTCGATTATGCAGAAACGGGCGGTCCGTTTGGTCCCTTCAAGACCCGTGTTCACTCATTCCTCTCCTTGAAAAGACTCCCCACACAGCATCCCCAAAGATGACATAGGCCTTGTGGAAAGTTTTATTGTGTGGAATTAATGTTAAAAAAATAATTAATTTGAAAATGAATATCAACCGGGAATATTTCTAAATAAATCATGAATCTGACAGGTCGTTTAAAGTGACTTGACGACAAAATCTCAAAATACCTGAAGGGGCAAATTAAATATATTCTGTGAAATGTTGGACAGGTGACAACCAGGGCGTGAAGTTCCTCCGTCGCTTCAAACAGCTGCTGAACCCGGCGCAGGTGTTCGACCTGACGGCGGGCGGAGGACCCGGCCCCGGCCTCAAGCTGTTCCGACACATGGACCCCTTCCGCGTGCTGGTCTGCAGCGGGGACGGATCCGTGGGCTGGGTGCTGGCCGAGATCGACAACCTCAACATGCATGTGAGTACTGCTTACATCACTAAACAGAACCCTCACAAAACATGACATTCATAAAACAGGAAAATGACATAACAAGACAGTGGCAAAACAGGACAGCGATAAAATAGGACAGTGATATAAAAGGACAGTTATAAAACAGGACAGTGACATAAAAAGACAGTTGCGAAAAAGGACAGTGACAAACAGAACAATAGCTATTCGAAAAACATGACATTCACAAAACATGACATTCACAAAATAGGACATTCACAAACAGTCAAGTGACAAAACGGGAAAGTGACAAAACAGTTCAGTGACATAACAAGACAGTGGCAAAACAGAACAGTGATAAAATAAGGACAGTTACATAAAAGGACAGTTTTAAAACAGTTTTAAAACATGACATTCACAAAACATGACATTCACAAAACAGGACATTCACAAACAGTTAAGTGACAAAACGGGAAAGTGACAAAACAGTTCAGTGACATAACAAGACAGTGGCAAAACAGGACAGTGATAAAATAAGGACAGTTACATAAAAGGACAGTTTTAAAACAGGACAGTGACATAAAAAGACAGTTGCGAAACAGGACAGTGACAAACAGAAAAATAGCAACTAAACAGGACAGCGACAAAACAGAATAGGGATTAAAGAGGACAGTGACATAACAGGACAGTGGCTAAACAGGACAGTGACAAAGCAGAACAATTACAAAACGGGACAGTGATTCAACCTGTTCCCTGCCAGTTCACCTCATTCAGTCAAACCATTGCTGTCTTTGGAACGACTGACTTATGATGAATTGATGCTCGATTGGATGTACATGTTCGATTCATTTTCCAAGTGATTCATATGGTAAAGTGGGCTTAAAAATGTTTCTATGTTTTTTGCTTACAAAGGTTGTTAATTTGGGTTAGACACATGTTCCACAAACACAGGCAACTACTGGTGAAATTTTGGTTTAGTATTTGAGAGTCATTATTTTCAACCCCATGAGTTCTTTTCATGTATAGAAGCACCTATTTATTTTTTCTTGTATTTTGGGACTGGTTTTTTTAAAGCTCATTCAACTTCTTTTAAAAATGTGGCTAGAATTTGTTAAAAGTTTTTCCAGTTATTCAGTGATTCAGTTGTTTCCTCAATTCTGAGGACCGTGGCCCCCACTCCAATATTCCTGGCTGACAAGACTCTTTCTTTCTTTGCGGTTCTGCTCTGCTTGGAGAACTGCAGGCACCGACTTTCTTATGGTGATATTTGATCACATATCGGTGATCTTCTTCTGATTCTCCTGCTTCCACTTTGACCATGAGTTTCTCCTGGTTTGAGTGAGCTGATAGTCTGTGTGTATTGTCGCCAATGTTCTCTCCAGAGACATTCGTAATTTGTAAATACTAGGACCTGTATTCTCCAGTAGGTACTGGTACTATAGAATGCTTATTGAAAGACTTAGGTTCTTAAAAATACAGTGACTATTTATTGACGTTTTATAATTTATAATAATACTTCAGAGGACAAACGTCCTTCCTGACTGAAATCTAAATCTCCTGAACTATAATGACTCTGCACATTTATCTTCGGTCACCTTCGGCACAACTCGGCAACGAGACCACGTGGCCCGAAGAGCCCATAGACTGTAGGAACTAAATCATAGACTAATATGATACATTACACTACGTTAGGTTCCCTGCTCTTTTGGAATGGATTTAATAGTAGTGCTGATAATGGATCCTGAACTTTTTACAACTTGGTTGACAAAGTTGACCCTTATGCTTATGCCCTTTGATCCATCCCAGAAGCAGTGCCAGGTGGCCGTGCTGCCGCTGGGAACTGGCAATGATCTGGCGCGCGTGCTGGGTTGGGGTGCGGCCTGTGACGACGACGCACACCTACCCCTACTGCTAGAGCGGTACGAACAGGCATCCGCCAAGATGCTCGACAGGTAAACAAACAAACCATCGTAACTCTTGCATGAATTATTGTAATGTCTCTTATTTATTCTCCAAATTGGGATAACGGAATAATAGTCAATACACTATATTATTTCAAGTGACGTAGAATGTCCATTCAATGACTTTTTAATATTATTTATACTGAGAATTGGGAAGGCAGAATTAGTCAATAAATAATGGTAAAACAATGTTATTGTAGGGTACGTCCTGGTTACTCCCACAAAGACTGTAGATAGGCGCTGGGTAGTCCTGGTAGCCGCTGGGTCCCGGGGGGTGGAGGTGTCCAGAGGGGAAGAAATAAGTCCAATATTTCCAAAAAGTCCGGAGAGAAGTCGGGTCAGGCAGAGAGGCGAAGATTGCTGTGATGGTACCGGTCGAGAAAAGTGACGATATAGGGGTAGCAGCCCCGTATATATAGCTCGCACCCCCACCTTGCCGCCGGCGGGGGTGAAAACGGCAAACTGTCTCCTTTTCCGAGCAGTCTGAGTTTTAGCGGGTTGTGACCTCTGCTGTGGTCATCATAGCTGAGGTCACCATAGTAGCAATCATTCGCCTCTCTCCGTGCTTCCGTCTGAACCTCCCGACCTCTCTCCTCATAATTTATTTCGATTTTTTAGGTCATATACAAAAAAGTTCATCGGCCCCCCGGAGTGACATTATTGGGGGGAATCTTAATTATTGAACTTAAAACTAAACTTACTCTAGATTAACCTACATAAACATGGTAAGGGGAGTCTGGCCTATCAATTCATATTATTTATTTCGTAATGCATAATGCCAAACTCTCGTAATTCAACTAAACAGTGCGAGCTACACCCGGCGTCAAACAGTACCAAAATACCTAACCCCCAGAAGGAGGGCTCCAATTGGTCCGCCCGAAGGTAGGACGCGGGGAAGGACAGGGGAGCGGGAGCCCCCCGCTCCCCGCCAGGCATTTTGGTCCTGTGGCGAGGCCAAGTTTCGCCCACAGTGGCGTACGGAGAAATCGAAAACGAGACCGGGCACAGCAAAACCCTGTCCTCGCATTCGACCTCTCCGATAGCCCATAAAACACAAATTTATTAACTTTATTAATAAAACATCAGTTATACATTATTATACCACGAATGGGTGACTGCTAAGTCGCCCTAAGTTAAACCTCAATGTACGAAGACGAAGACGTACCGTCTTCGTCTTCGTTTTAACATCCAACAAGCCCCCTTTAGGTTAGAAGAAGAGGACGGCCTTCAAGGAACTCATCCTCTTCTTCGTCGAATCTCTAAATGAAGCTAAGTTAAACAAGTAAAATCATTAAGCGACGCTAAGTTAAACAAAACATAAATAAATATAATAAGTCATAATCGTGGTCCCGTCCGGTACACTCCCCCTGGTGCTGCGTCAGCAGTGCCCTACTCAGCTAGGACGGGGCGTTTTAGCGTCGGCGTCGGCGTCCCTGGCGGCCGGACCCTCGATGTCGTGGTGATGGGCGTGGTTTGTCTGCCGCCGGAAGCTGCGGTGATGGTGGCGTGGCTGACATCAGGACGACAATCTTCACCGCTGGTCTGGTGTAGTCGCCCGTACTCGTTTGCACGCGGACTGCTCGCACCTGGCCATCTGCTGAAGGTGTTGCCTCGATGACTCGTCCCCTGGGCCAGCTGTTGCGAGGTAAAGCGGAATCCACTATGAGCACCAGGTCATCCTTCTGTATGGGGACGCTGCGGTGCTGCCACTTCTGTCTCTCTGCCATCGTGGGTAGATACTCCTTCAGCCATCGCCGCCAGAACATGTCAGCCATCTGCTGACTAATGCGCCACTGCTTCCGTAGGCAGATCTCCTCCTCTTTTGGTCCATATAGCGATAGGTGGGGTCGCTTCCCTGCTGACCCCAGCAGGAAGTGATTGGGCGTCAGCGGCTCCTCATCTCGGGGGTCGACCGACAGGTGGGTGAGCGGTCGATTGTTTACCGCGTACTCTGCTTCCGCCATGGCCGTCAAAAGAGTTTCTTCCCGGGGCGCCCGTTCCTTCAGAACTGCTTCGAGGGCTCGCTTCACGGACCTCACCAGCCGCTCCCAGGCTCCCCCCATATGAGGTGATGTTGGAGGAAGGAAATGCCACTCTGTTCCCTGAGTGGAGAGATGGTCCTTTACTCGGCTGTCCTCGTGTAGCGCCTCCAGCGCTTCCCTCATCTCGCGGTCCGCCCCGCGAAAGTTCGTTCCATTATCAGAGTAGATCGCTTCCGGTTGTCCTCGGCGCGCCGCCATCCTCTGTAAGGCCATTATGGCGGCATCTGCTGACAGCGAATGGGCTATCTCCAAATGTATCGCACGGGTGGAGAGGCAGGTAAACAGGGCCCCGTACCTTTTCTCCCGCCGCCGACCGACGGTTATCTCTATTGGCCCGAAGTAATCCAACCCGCAGTTAGTGAAAGGGCGGACATGGTGGGCTAGTCGTGCGGCAGGTAGTTGACCCATTAGCGGCGGATGTGGCTTTTCTTTTCGCAGGTGGCAGGTGGGGCAGGTGTGCGCTATCTTTCTGAGGTTTGTTCGTAATTTGAGAATAAAGAAGCTGCCACGTAGGTCCGCCATCGTTCGCTCTGTGCTTCCATGATCCCCTTTGTTGTGGTAGTATACAATCAGCTGGCGTGTATAAGGGTCATTCCCATCTAGGATTACCGGGGTTCGCACGCTCTGCGCTACTCCTTTGACGGCCTTCAGCCGGGATCCCATTCTGATTATTCCGTCTCGCCCGAGGAACGGTGTGAGGGCATTGAGTCGACTGCCGGCAGGTGTTGGCGCGCCATCGCGAAGCGCCCTTACGTCTGCACTAAAGGCTGCACCTTGTGATTGCCGGACCCAGTGGGCTTCAGCTTCCTCCACCTCTTCAGCACGCAGGGGACCTTCATGTAGAGCTCGATGGGGTCCCTCGCGACACCGCCTGATGAAGCGCAGCACCCATCCTGTCGATCTGACCAGCCGGAGCCACGAAGAGAAGCGCTCAACAGCTGGTAGGGCCTCTTCCTTCATGATAGTAAGGCCCACAAACTTGGGCTTCAGCTCCAGAGCGCTCTCGTCCGGCTGCACCTGGTGTCCACGTTGCACCGGCCACTCAGCATCTGGGAGGGTAATGAAGGGCGGCCCCGAGAACCACTTTCCATTCGGCGTGAGATCTGGCATTTCTACGTCGCGGGTCCCGATATCCGCCGGGTTTAATTTCGTGGGAACCCATCTCCACTCGCTGGCACAAGAAAGATCGTCGATCTCGCCCAGGCGGTTGGATACGAACGCCGAATAGCTCCTCGGGTCCGTTCGCAGCCAGCATAGAACCGTAGTTGAATCGGTCCAGTATGTCGTCCGACTTATGCGGCACTGCGGCTCTGTTCTTATGCTGGCCGCGAGGCGGGCTGCCATCAGCGCCGCTTGAAGCTCGAGCCGCGGGATAGATAGAGGCTTGAGGGGCGCCACCTTACATTTACTCGCCAGAAAGGTAGCGCTTTTGCCCTCCCGGCATGTCTCCACTAAGTATGCTATCGTACAGCAGGCGGCCTCCGATGCGTCGCAGAAGAGATGTAGCTCGAACGCCCCACACTTCCATTGTAGGCAGCGTCTAGGGACCCGGATGTCGTTCTCTCTTAGCATCTGCACCCAATCAGCCCACCGAGCTGCATGCGCCTCGTGTATGTATTCGTCCCAGCCAACGTTGGACCTCCAAACGTCTTGAAGGAGGATCTTTGACCGCACGGTGAGGCAGGCTACGAACCCCACCGGGTCAAATATCTTCATCACCGTGCTCAGTAGCTGCCTCTTCGTTGGGTGCCTGATGAGCTCGGCTGTCTCAGTTTCCTTAAAGGTGTAGATAAATTGATCACTCGACGGGTCCCACGCTAGGCCCAGCACCTTTTCTGTCCCAGCATCGGTTCCGCTGCTTATGGTGATGGCCGCCTTCGCCCTTTTTTCCATCGGTACGCTCTGGATTGCGGCGGGCGCGTTGGAGGCCCTGGCGAGGTTGAAGCCTCCTCTGGCTAGCAAGGCGCCGACGTCTCGTACTAGCGCCGCTGCTTCCTTCACGGTGTCGGCCGCATCCAAGTAATCGTCCATATAGAATTTGCGGCGCACCGCGGCCGCGGCATCGGGGAATTCGGCAGCGCCTTGCTCGGCTACCCGATTCCGCACGTACTGAGCGCTACTCGGTGAACAGGTAGCGCCAAACATCATAGCTGTGAGCTTGTAGGTGCTCGGAGATTCCTGTGGCTCGGCCCGCCACAAGAAGAGTTGGGACATCTGGTCTTCTTTTTTAATTTGGATTCTCAAAAACATTTCTTCTATGTCAGCGGCTATGGCAATCTTGCCCTCGCGGAACCGCAGCACGTTTCCCAACAGCGAAGACAGGAGGTCGGGCCCGGTTAGCAACCGGGCCCGACCTCCTGTCTTCGCTGATATGTTCACTCGCTGAGAGGCGCTGTCCGACGAGCACATCCCGTTCGCACCATGTATACGGAGTCCGCGGGGAGGCCCGCTCGCTCCCACTAACTCCGCAATTCCCGCATCGATGAGGGTCACTGTTGACCCCTCGTCGAGCAACGCGTGTGTCAACACTTGCCCCGTCGGGCCATACACTTTCACTGGCACTACTTTTAGTAACACAGCGCTCTGCCCGTAGGCCACTGTTGCACTCACGATTTCACTGTTATGCATGTACCGCGATGCATCGTGCAACAACCTGTGGTGGGCAAATCGGCACGTGCCCACTCCACAGTTCAACTTCGATTTGCACAATTTGGTATAGTGACCCTTTTCTAGACACTTGTGACACACGCGGGCCGTTCTCGCGAGTTCCCACCGAGCGGGAACATCCATTGCGGCGAACTGCGGGCACTCACCCAATTTATGCAAGCCACTGCACTTAACACACTTATCACCCGAGGCACCTTTTTCCCCGTTTTTCGAGGCACTTTTTCCACTTTTATCGTACGCAGCACTCTGCGCATGCACTTGATCGCGGCGGGGCCGGGTCGTCCTAGCAGGGTCGACGAGGCCGGAGCGCGAGACCGCGTTCGCGAGCCGCTTCAGGAAGGCCGCGAACTGGTGAACATCTGCTGCCTCCGCGTTGTTCGCCACCTTATCCAGCCAGGCGATGCGCAGGGCAAACGGCATCTTCGAAGCCATCTCGCTTAGCAGCGCCGGGTTGCCCAGGTAGTTGTCCGAGAGGTTCCCGAGCGAAGTAACGACGTTTTGCACCGTACCGGAGAATTCGACCAGGGCATCGTTGGTTGCGTCCTCGGCTAGCCGCGGTAAACTTTTTACCCGGTCGTGCATCACCGTGGCAATCGCTTGGGCTCCACCAAAGCGATTCCGTAAAACTTCCATGATCTCGGGCACCTGGTCGGGGTCCATTAGTAGCGGATTGACAGCGTCCCGCGCCTTCCCGCGCAGCGCTCGCTGTAGCCGAATTAAATTCTCGGCTGCCGTCATCCCGCACGTGGCCGTGGATTGCTTGAACTGCGCCATGAATGTGGGCCACTCCACCGGGTCGCCGGAGAATGGGGGCAGGTCCTTCGCCGTAGACTGCCGTGCTATCAGGGCCGCCATCCGGTTGTCCTCTTCGTAGGTCCTCGGCGTCGCTCCAGACTGCGAGCTGCGGATGGCGTCGGCTACCACGGATGCGAAGTGCGCGAACGGGTCCTGTCCCTGGTTGACCCACTCTCTTGTTTTCCGGGCGGTTTCCTCTGCCGTCGGGTGTCCGGGTGACATGGTCGACGAGTGGTATGCCTGGTGGGCGCCGGGTGGCGCTGAGGCTGACGCAGTGGGCGCTGTATATCCGGCCGTGAGCCGCGGCGATGGGTCGGGCAGCTGTTGAACCGCACTGGTTCCGGCTGCGGGCTGCACCGTCTCTGTTTGTGATCCATCGGGCAGCTTCGGGGGCTCGGGCGACTGTGTGGGCTCGGGGGGTGACTTCGCGGCTGCCAGCATGGCGATCAGCTGCTCGATCTGCCGGGCGTGGTCTCGTGCTTGCCGCTCGCTGCGCTTCTTCTCAGCCCGTAGTTCTCGTCGCAGCAGGCGCAGTGAGTCTTCAGTGGTGGTCTCGCTGTCGGTGCTGGCTTGCTCGTCCGCCGAAACTGAGGCGCTCTCCGCGGCGGCTAGGGCTGGTCCGGCAGGATTCGGGCCGGGGGCTGCGGGGCCGAGTCCTGCCGGGCCCCGGCCTGTGACGTCTCGATCGGCACCATCTTCTTCACCTCCCCTGCCTGACCGTAGGGACCGGGACATCGTAGCGGCTGGTGACTGGATCCGGCTCGGAGGACCACTTTGTAGGGTACGTCCTGGTTACTCCCACAAAGACTGTAGATAGGCGCTGGGTAGTCCTGGTAGCCGCTGGGTCCCAGGGGGTGGAGGTGTCCAGAGGGGAAGAAATAAGTCCAATATTTCCAAAAAGTCCGGAGAGAAGTCGGGTCAGGCAGAGAGGCGAAGATTGCTGTGATGGTACCGGTCGAGAGAAGTGACGATATAGGGGTAGCAGCCCCGTATATATAGCTCGCACCCCCACCTTGCCGCCGGCGGGGGTGAAAACGGCAAACTGTCTCCTTTTCCGAGCAGTCTGAGTTTTAGCGGGTTGTGACCTCTGCTGTGGTCATCATAGCTGAGGTCACCATAGTAGCAATCATTCGCCTCTCTCCGTGCTTCCGTCTGAACCTCCCGACCTCTCTCCTCATAATTTATTTCGATTTTTTAGGTCATATACAAAAAAGTTCATCGGCCCCCCGGAGTGACATTATTGGGGGGAATCTTAATTATTGAACTTAAAACTAAACTTACTCTAGATTAACCTACATAAACATGGTAAGGGGAGTCTGGCCTATCAATTCATATTATTTATTTCGTAATGCATAATGCCAAACTCTCGTAATTCAACTAAACAGTGCGAGCTACACCCGGCGTCAAACAGTACCAAAATACCTAACCCCCAGAAGGAGGGCTCCAATTGGTCCGCCCGAAGGTAGGACGCGGGGAAGGACAGGGGAGCGGGAGCCCCCCGCTCCCCGCCAGGCATTTTGGTCCTGTGGCGAGGCCAAGTTTCGCCCACAGTGGCGTACGGAGAAATCGAAAACGAGACCGGGCACAGCAAAACCCTGTCCTCGCATTCGACCTCTCCGATAGCCCATAAAACACAAATTTATTAACTTTATTAATAAAACATCAGTTATACATTATTATACCACGAATGGGTGACTGCTAAGTCGCCCTAAGTTAAACCTCAATGTACGAAGACGAAGACGGTACGTCTAACATCCAACAAGCCCCCTTTAGGTTAGAAGAAGAGGACGGCCTTCAAGGAACTCATCCTCTTCTTCGTCGAATCTCTAAATGAAGCTAAGTTAAACAAGTAAAATCATTAAGCGACGCTAAGTTAAACAAAACATAAATAAATATAATAAGTCATAATCGTGGTCCCGTCCGGTACAGTTATATCTCGAGTTAAAACTGTTTCAGACATTTTAGAGATTCTCAACGGTCGATCGGCGGCAAATAGAGCTAGAGAATAGAATTAGAGCTCCATACACCTCGACAACCGAGCGGGAACGCTTGACTCATACGCCCTGTCTGAAACAGTTAGTGAAGAAGATACTTTAGACAATCGGTCACACTTTTTTATGATCTTCTTCTCACTTAATTACATATGCGAATCCCTTAGTCTGAAACAACAAGTGGATTCTATTAACACCGATTTCAGTAAAGCATTTGATAAGGTTCGACATCACATTCTTATATCTAAACTCAGACTGTTGGGCATCAAAGGTAGTTTATTGACATGGATTATCAGTTACCTCAGTAATAGAGTGCTTAGTGTCAGGATTAATTTTATAGAATCCTATGTATTCGAGGCCACAAGTGGTGTCCCGCAAGGGTCCCACCTCGGCCCAATATTCTTCTTAATATTCATTAATGACATTGTAAATATATGTAAAGATGTGCAAGTCCTACTTTTTGCAGATGATCTAAAATTGTTTAAAAGAATACGAAATATACATGATTGCCTAATTTTACAAGCTAATTTAGATGAACTTTTTAAATGGTGCAAACAAAATATGTTATTTTTGAACATTGAGAAATGTCAAGTAATTCGATTTTCCAGAACTCATTCTCAAATCTTAAAATAATGTTAAATTAACAATTTAAATAATGTTAAATTAACACCAGTATCACAAATTCGCGACTTGGGAGTTATATTCGATTCAAACTTAACTTTCACAGCACATATAGATGAAATAACTAATAAGGCTTTAAAGATGCTTGGCTTCCTTTGTAGAACCTTAACTGATTTTAAGTCCTTTGATTGCATGAAAACACTCTATATTTCATTAGTTAGAAATCAAGTGGAATATAATTCACCTATTTGGTCCCCTTTCTATAAAGTACACTCTAACAAAATAGAACGGGTTCAACACAAATTTCTTAGGTACTTAAATTTCAAGCTCAAAATCCCAATAGAAAACATTAATTATATAAGTTTGATGAATCGACTTAATTTAATTACGCTATCTGACAGAAGAATCATTTCAGATTTAATTTTATTATACAGAGTCATGAACAACCTAATTGACAGCCCTGCCATTGTTAGTACCATTAAACTCCATGTACCGACAAGGAATACTAGACAAAATATTACATTCTTTTGCAACACATACACAACCAACTATCAATCACACTCACTTACCAATAGGATGCATGATTTAGGCAACAAGTTTGGTGATATTGTAGATATATTCGCTGATTCCCTTTATAATCTAAAATGCATTTTAAACCAACACTTTGTGGAATCCTACAAATTATTGTAACGTGGGTGTAATATATTTAACGATTTGATGTGTTATTGTAATGTTTTATATTGTATTTTATTCTATGTTATTGTCAAATGTTATATTGTTTCAAATATTTCACGGTTTTACGCTATAATCTTCAAAAACTACCTTTATATTTTTTAAATGTTTTCATTTTTATAACTTTTGATTTAAATTCTATTTATGTATAATCCTCGATATCTTAAATATTATTGTATAATCTACGTAAAAGCCCATATGGGCGTATAACAACAATAAATAAACTTAAAACTTTTGTCTCTTTCATAGTAGATGTCGCGGTCATTACGATTATTCTAAGCTTTCCCAATGCAGTCAGCAATGGGAACCAAAGGTTGTTGCATGCTGAATTTAATATGTTCTGCTGATTGCCGAAAAGATGGCAACTATGTTAGGATGCATTTAAATAAGGAGATTAACTTTTATTAAGCACTTAAATTTATAAAAGCGATGTTATCAAAAAGGTGCAGAGGTTAGTATGTAAGAAGTATGATGTTATTACAAACGATACCCGAGACAGAATGACGGTTCGTTTCAAATCCGCTCATTCATTCAGAAGCGCGGTCCAACGCACATGCATTTCAGTGTGGCAACTAAACGAATATTGCCTATGTTTAAAGTCAAATGGTTCCTTCAAGATCAACAAACTCCCTTACCTTGGACTTATAAAAAAATTATTTTTACTTTACATCAAACAACATTCTACTTGGGAATACCTACCATTATGTCAAATCAAGACAAAACCTTCAATTAAGTTAACTTGAGAGTCTAAATGATTTTTTTAGCCATTACGCAAGCAATATTTTTTAGCTAAGTCATTTTCTACTGATATAATCTTTTTCCTACTGTGTTATTTCCTACTGATATAATTAATCATGGACTTCATCAAAACCTTACTAACTGTTCTCCTATTTGTCATTGCTTCATTCGCTACTCACATAATTTATCTTGTTTCTCACTTCTTGTTTTTATACAAGTTGTAATAATTGGACTTAGTCGGAAAATAAATAAATAAATAAATTAACAAACTACATAGTACACCTAACTTTTGGCTAGTTGCGCATACATTTTAAATATAAATCAGACACCAAGTCTTGGAATATCAACCAAGACACATCTAACATCAAAGATTTTATCTAAAACAATTTATAAATATGCATTTCCAATGATACAATGCCGATTGTCTTTTATTATAAATGTAATATTGTGTTGTTATTTATATTTTTGTTAAACTAATTATATATATTATAAGGTGCGCCTCCATTTAAAGCTATGCATTTCGAATGGAACCTACAATTGTCTGATATTTTAAATGTGATATTGCATTGTTATTTGTATTTTTATTATAAACTACGCCTGCTCTCAATACATGAGTTGCTAATGAGACAGGCATAACACATCACTAAAAGTGAAGTCTAAAATTAATAAAGATGAACATTATAAAAATAAAAATAAATAAATTTAAAAGGGTGACCGAGAATAAACTAGATTTTTTTTATAAAGAATCATTGCCTTATTTTGTTGACGTTTTAGATGGAGCATAATGGCATTTGAGCGTCCTCTCCCAACCACTACCGGCCCTGAGACCAAGGAGACACTCGGTAGACCGCTGGCTATCGAAGAAACAATCTACGCACACCTGGATTCCATCAACCTGGTACCTAATTGATCACTAATGTCTTTTTTATATTATTCCGTTCACAATCTAACGGTTTTCGTGAAATATCTTAATAATTGTACGTCCTTTCCTCTGTTCACAGAAAGGTGAAGGTTTTATTTTCTGATATTTGTGTGTCGCTAACGGAAATCATACTTACAACACCGGCTTCCGCGAATTCAAAGAGACCCTTCGATAAAATTAACAATATGCACCTTCTTCATAATCCTTTTGTTGTCCAGCGTTGGACATAGGCTACCTTAAATAGTGTTTACTTCTGGATTCTTGGTGATTTTCACCTCTCCGGACAGGCAGTTCTTTTTGATCTGCAGGAACTAATCATAATCAAAACATTCCGTCAAATCCAGAGCATAGAGTGTGGATCAGCCTGCACCCATGCCACCGAGTTACTGAGGGCGGCCGTACGAGAACTGGCTGCCAACACCGGGGGAGAGAGAGGCAGGGAAGCGAGAGCCAAACTGGCGGCCTTGCTGGACGCCGTGAGGGAACTACAACCACAGAAAGCACCGATGAAAGACAAGACGGAAAAGGTATGCCCCACCTCTAGCGCTGTCCACTTTAAAACGTACTAACGGCTAGCATAATCAGTAAATAAATCAATACACACATAATTTTTTATCAGGTTGACTGTAAGAAACAGGACGTACCTATTCATACTATCGTTTGTACTTTTTATGTGATTTATTCCTGCAATAAAGATTTTTTAGTTTGATTTTGAATTCGCGTTCAAAAGTCAAGCAATAAGGATAAATATTTAATCGTTACTTTTTTCATCCATCAGTACACCGCTCCACAAGCAAGGGTCTCTTTTAAATGATTTACCTTTACATATGTATACAAGGCGTTAAGGGACGTACTTGACTTACTTTAATCAGTGATTCCTTACATTATTTGGGGTAAAAAATTAAACAAAATTTTGGTCTCGGTGACTTTTTCAACGTGTCTATTTTCCTAACATTTATGTGTCCTCACTGGTCACTCAGCCTAGCCCCTTACATCGTTCCTAACTGTCCAATACCTACTGATTTTTTATGTTTTTGTTTTGTTGAAAATAAAATAAAAAACATCGAAAATGTCACCGGAGAACACGATTTCAGTTACATTTTTTACTCCAAATAATGTCAGAAATCATCGGTTAATGTAATTCAAGTAGATCCCTTAACACCCTGTATAATTATGTACATCTACCGCTAACTAATCATTCTTAAACAATTACCACGCTACATCCCCCACCAAAGACTCAGGTTTAATTTGTAGCCGCAATGACAACTGTTCTTATATATATTTTGATGACTATAAAAATATAAAAATACCATGATTGAAACAAAAAGAATTTAAAAAATCCAAAACCCAACCTATTAGGTATATGATGGGATATCTTCTGATGTGCTGTTTAAATTTAGCAATCGCTACACGGCTATCTCCCTCACTCTAGTTTATGCCAAAGCTAAAATGAGGGGGATAGGTATATTCCTTTACTAAGGATAAAGAACGGGAATCTGCTTCCAAGTTCCCTCCAAATATTAGGTGAAAGATCAAACAAAACAAAATGTAACCAATGATTTTGTTGATTGTTTTTTCTCTGCAATATGTTACATATATGCAATTACAGGACAAATGAATTTGAACCAGAGGAGATGCTTCAAAGCAGGCAACCGCCAAGGGCCACAATGGCTGATATTAAAAGTATCGTTAGGCAAATTAAAAGCTCCTCTCCAGGAATTAATATATCAAAACGAACAATGTTGAAAAACGTAATAACCTTAGGTTCAATTATAATCCTTAATGGCTTGACCAAGTTTTCCAATTGAATAAATAATTAATTAAATTGCGAAAACCATGCACTTGTCTTATTTACAAATTATTCTTAGGCCATAGAAAATTACTTATAATACTAGAAATCATAGGAATAAAAAGGAAACTTCTAAAACTCTTTCAAAATAAAAATGTTTATGTGAATTCCTTTATTAGAGGTGAGGATTTTAAAGCAGGCCCGAACTCCGAATTTGCTGTATTCTAGAAATATTGTACCAATCCAACAACAAATGTGAATTGCAGGAAGAGGTCAATCAAAAAGCACGACTTGGCTGGAGCAGCAGAGGAGCGGAAGTAAGGAAGAGGGCTGACAGTTTGAGACTGGCGGTTGCTGCTGCACTTCATCCCGCTGACTCTTTAAAGGTACCAAATACAATTCAAAATTGTACCTATTAAACGTATTGAACATAATATGTGTGATATTTACTAACCACAGTTTCCTGATTATTTAGATTTCAACTTCTACTTCAGACACTCGATGTTCTTGGGAACTCCTCCCAGCGCCTAAGGAATTTGCTGATCCCAGCAGAAGATCTTCGGCCGTCTCTGATGCTGGAAACCTTGCAGAAGAAGGGTGAGTTGCTATTCAAAGCACAAAAAGCAACGATATATACTTGGTCGAAGTCGAAAAGAGATTTTTCACTTTCATAATGGTTCAATGAAGTCATCACGTCCGCGATGGATGGCTTCATCCAATCCACTATTAAGGAAACTGGTGTGGGCTCAAAGCCGTGGTTCAGTCGACAATGCTCTGAAGCAGTGCGACGAAAAAACGCGGCTTACCGAGCCTACAACACATCTCGAACGTCCGAAAACAGAATATTATACAACCAAATTGCAAAGGAAAGTAAGAGAATCATCAATAGGTCGAAATTCGAGCACGACCTGCAGGTCAGCAGAAAGCTGGCTGCCTGCCCGCATGGTAGCAGAGCGTTCTGGTCGCTTGCGGGCTCTATAGGTCGCAATTTCTGCAAACCCAGTCTGCCACCTCTTACCAGACCTGACGGCTCTCTAGCAAATACCGCCGCCGAAAAGGCTAACTTATTAGGCAAAATGTTCGCGGAAAACTCGACCCTCGATGACCAAGGTGCTATCCCGCCGTCGGTTCCTCACTGCTGTTTTCGTATGAAAAAGCTGAGGATTCGGCATCGGGATGTACTCCAAGTGTTACGAGGGCTTGATGTTAATAAAGCTAGTGGGCCTGACGGAATACCTGCCCTGGTATTGAAGAGGTGCGCTGCAGAAATAGCTCCAATTTTGACGAAGCTTTTCAAAATGTCCCTGAAGTCTGGGTCTGTGCCCTCTGGTTGGAAAAAAGCGATCATTCACCCTATTCCAAAGAAAGGTGACCGCTCTAACCCGGCCAACTACCGCCCCATAGCGATCACATCTGTTCTGTCAAAAGTGATGGAACGTGTGGTCAACGACAAACTACTCACATACCTCGAGAAGAACAAAATTATTAACGACCGTCAATACGGATTCCGGCGGAACCGCTCGTGCGGTGATCTTCTCGCGTATGTGACACATGTTTGGGGGCGGTGCCTGGAACGCTTTGGTGAGACCCAAACCGTTGCACTGGATATTTCCAAGGCCTTTGACCGGGTTTGGCACCGAGGGCTTGTCAACAAACTGCCTTCTTACGGACTTCCCGCTTCCTTGTGTACGTGGATTGCCGACTTTTTGAGGGAGAGGTCGATTCAGGCGGTTGCTGATTGTTTCACCTCTTCCTCGCATTCGATAAATGCTGGCGTCCCACAGGGATCGGTTCTGTCTCCGACTTTGTTTCTGTTGCACATCAATGACCTCTTGACATGTGCACCGATTCATTGTTACGCGGATGACAGTACAGTCCATGATAGCTTTTTGTTTGACAAGCCTCCAAAGGGCTCACAAATCCCAATGGCTTGGAGGGCTTTGAAACAAAGAATGGACGGTTACCTCGAGAGTGTTTTCTCTTGGGGTAAGAATAACCTCGTCGAATTTAATGTTTCAAAGACCCAATCATGTCTGATTACGTCTAAAAGGGATCGGAATGATAATCTAGTCTCCTTCAACGGAAGCAATCTCCCGAACAGGCCTTCCATTGATATGCTTGGTGTAACTCTAAGTGACCAGCTCAGGTACGGGGGCTCCATCGAGGCCAGAGTTAAGTTAGCCTCTCAGAAACTGAGCGTACTGTACAGGGCCCGCATATACTTTAATAGTACACAACTGCTAACCCTGTACAAATCGCAAGTGCGCCCCACGGTTGAATTTGGCAGCCACCTCTGGTCTGGAGTCCCAAAATACCTGAAAAAAACCCTCGACTCTGTGCAGAAACGGGCGGTCCGTTTGATAGATTCTCCTAACTTAACAAATGGACTGCAATCTTTAGAGCACAGGCGTCAGGTGGGAATGCTGTCCTTGTTCTACCGGTATTACAATGGAAGATGCTCCGAGGAACTAGCGTCACTGATCCCCTCGGCACCGGTGCATAGTCGGGAAACACGCCAAACACGCGCTCAACATTTGTACACGGTTGACATTAGTCACATGAGAACGGGTCGTTTCTACGACTCGTTCTTGAGTTCAACAGCCCGGCTGTGGAACGATTTGCCGGCTTCTGTGTTTCCTCCCTCCTACAATATGGGTATCTTCAAGACCCATGTTCACTCCTTCCTCTCCTCAACAGCACCCTCCACACAGCATCTTCAAAGATGTGGAGTTAACATAAAAAAAAAAATAAAAAAAAATGAAAAAGTTTTTTTTCCTTTTTCAGGGTGCCTCCTGTTGACTCGGATATAGCAAGACTTTTTCCCCTTTGCAGCAGCCAAAATAGCAAATCTCCTGACTTAGTGAGCATCAAATGTAGTTCTCATAACCTGAATCTTCTCGGTCCTGCAACTAACATGGAACTGGTCAACTCCAATTCGTGTAGCAATCTCACCAAGTTAAAAGACCTCGCCATTCCAGACGGTGATGTATGTGATGTTAATTTATTTAGAGTTCCAAGCTTTGTCATCTCAGATGAAGGCACACCAACCCACATCTCAGTAGATATACCCATTCACATAGGAGATACTTATGAATCTGATAAAATGACAATAATAGACACCGACACACCGTATACCGAAGAACAGTTCAAAATCAACGAAGATTCGATATCCAACGAAAAGATACCAGTTGATTCCCCCGTTAAAAGAGTCCATAGTCCAGAAGAAGAAGACAAAGATCTCTCGGATGTTCTTTCAGCTATGAGCAATGAAGAATGTAGTCTAGCTTCTGAACCCAATGACCCTAAACCATTTGAAGCTTTGAAAGAAGCTGACATTGAAGAGTACATTAATCACATAGACTCGCCAGAAACATCAGACACAACCTGTCCAAATTCTGAAACAATTCATGGTGAATCCATCATGGACGATATGAGTTCTGTTTTGGGGCAAGATTTAGTCATGGCAATGGTCGGGAGAAACGGCGATATAGAAAGCACCTTTACAGATGAAACTACATTGTTTACTTCAGAGACAACATCCGAGATTCCCTTGGATAGCAGAAACCCAAGTCTAGAAAAATATGATGACAGAATATTTAACTTCTTGAGAAGAGTGAGAAAATCTAGTAAAGAGCTTGAAGAGAAATTTGGTTTTGAAAACAAAGTGTTCAATCTAGCAACTGGAACAGAGCCAATCAAATACTGCAGCTTGGCTCAGTTTGTAGAAGGAAATGACATTGCGAGAAAATCATTCAAAAGACACTTACGGCACAGCAAAAAAAGTGGTAAACCAGACACAAATTTACTACCTGCTTTAACATTGAACGAAGAACTAGAAACACTAGAAATAATTAACAAATTGGAATCCATGAAAGGATCCTGTAGTAACGTATCATCTTCAGTGGGTGCCGAAACTGTTGTCTTGGACAAAGAGGCCGGAAAAGGTTTACTGAACGCAAGACTAAAAGAAGATTTTGACATGGAACCAAATGCATCACCAAAAGAAATTAATATAGACAATGAAAACGACCTCAGATTACCCGGAGAAATTCAACCAAAGATGGACTCACTATTTGTAGATCACGGAGAAGACGTACGTCGATTGAATCCGAACAACATCTACTTGGACATGGATGATGATGATGACGACTTACCCAAAGGAGCGAGGATGTTTCCAAGGGTTTCGGTAGTTGTGGAACCTCCTTCTCCCTCCAGCAGCGATGGGAAGAGGGGGCTGGGTGGGACGGGACTCGCAGCAGGCTTGGGACTGGGTGGAGGACTTGGTCCACCATGGCCGAGGGAGAGAAGGTGCTCAGACAACGGACCAAGAACTTCGCTGGACGTGGAAAGATGTTCTTCGGCCACCAGGCGCATCAGTTGCGGCAGCTTGTTTCAACCAGGAGACGCAGACAGGTTAGAATAATTTTCTTGCCATATTCCTGAAAACTCAACTTACCTCATTTTGCCTAGTACTGGTAACATGCCTATTTCCATGACACATTCTTTAGCCTAACAAAATTTATAACAAATGTGAGAATTAAAATCTATAATATTTAAAACTTGTTAAAAAAAACTTCATCTCGCAGATTATCAAAGTCCGCTTCTTCACTGTGGGGCCCAGGCGTCAAGAGTGCCCTGGTGGAGGGCCGGCGCCAGCTGCCGATCATCAACCCTCTGGTCCGCTTGCCGGCCTGGCCACACGTATCAGGCGGTCTGGTGGGGCGATGCCTGCTTGCCAATGCGGATGCCCTGTGTGCAGCAGTCAGTCCGCTGATGGACCCACAGGTGAGAAATTGTTTTTGCTTCTACATCAGCAAATTTTAATTGGAACGGGTAGCTCTGCTATCTGCTAGCATGGTATTATCTGTCAAGTCAATTCCACGGGTAAAAAAGTCACCACCGAAATTCTTTCCACAATTTTCCATGCAAGTAGAATTACTGCGATCTTTCTGGCTTAAAAGCGAGTTTCTATAAATTTGCTGGAACCAGCGAATTGTATGAGCCGACATATTTGTGCCAAAGATGAAATTCATGATAGTTTTTAATTCTTAAACAAACATCATTGAATAAATTGTGTTACATACAAAGCATTATGGACTAATTTAAGTGTTTTCGGTGGTTGGTAGATTTTTTTACTGGCAATTCGTCTTTGTCACCTTCGCAGGTGGTGTTCATTGCCCTCCAGAACAAAGCACGAAATAAATGTTTCCAATTATTTTTCTTGGTTACTGAACCAAGCATTTAACCTCCCCATATTTCTTTTCATTCTTTCTCCAATACCTTTTACATCCTACGAAATCCTGTAAAGTTTTGAGTTGTTACTGCAATGTGGTGTTTGGCCAAAGCTAAGTGCGTGTTTGCTTTCTGCCAGGAAACCCTGCTCGAGGGCTTCTACGAGCGCTCCGTGATGAACAACTATTTTGGCATTGGCATCGACGCCAAGATCTCGCTAGACTTTCACCAGAAGCGGGAAGAGCATCCCGAGAAGTGCCGCTCGCGTGCCCGTAACTACATGTGGTATGGCGTGCTGGGCTCCAGGGAGTGGCTGCAAAGGACCTACAGGTAACCACATGGTCACATTAATTTTCTTCTTATCAAGATAAAATCTTAAGGTTTTTTGTAATTTCACTAAGCATACCTCATGTTAAAGAGGGTAAGTCGGTACTCGCTGGATGAAGGGAACATGATCTTTACTTATTTTTCACTTCGGCATTGCTTTCAAGAACAAATACAACCAGACTCTAAATACAGAAATATAAAAACTACAGGCCGCCTCACAACAGGAAATCCAAGTGAAGAGAACTGAGACTATATTATTATGTTATGCTTATACTTACATAATGTACAAACTTTGCCGTAGAAACTCATACGTCTTTTGGCTTCTTTTGGATTTATACCTCCACCAAGTGTCTACAGTTTTCTGATTCTTGGCAGCTCTCATTAATTTAATTAACAGTTCTCTTCATATTTTTTATATTATTTTATACTATCACCTGTATATCTGATTCTTCTTCTCAACCCGTTGACAAGATCCGATAGTATTAAACAATAATAATTGGAAAATTTTTATTGTGCCATTTTGTAAAAAAAAAACACCTCAAGAGCATTGAAACAGTTTCGGAAATTCATATGACGCTACATTACCTACAAAAATTCTTATATTACATGCATCACTTTTAGAATGGATTTTACTAGAAATATTTTGGAATGAAATCAGGGGTGCCTCAAGGATCAAATCTAGGACCCCTTTTATTTTCCAAATAGAAAGAAGAGTTCGGGAAGCAACTAGCAAAATGTGAAATTCCTGTAAAATTCGTAATGTAAAAAAAACTATTTTTTCATAAATTACAGACATCTCGGTCAGCGCGTGCAACTCGAGTGCGATGGCCAACGCATCCCTCTACCCGAGCTGCAAGGCATTGTGGTCCTGAACATCCCCAGCTTCATGGGCGGCACCAACTTCTGGGGTGGCGAGGGCGGACCCGGCAGCCCCTTCCTGGCGCCCAGCTTTGACGATCGCGTGCTCGAGGTTGTGGCCGTCTTCGGATCCGCACAGATGGCTGCTTCCCGCCTCATCAACCTGCAGAGGCACAGGATCGCGCAATGCAGAAATGTGCAGATCAACATACTGGGTGAGGATGTTACCACGAGTTTCATAACAAAATACAACAGGGAAAGAACAGAACATTGAAGAAAAGTGAAGAAAAATCACAAGCAAACAAACCTAACCTAACTTAAACTCACAACACACGTAATAAACTCTATAATAAACGGAAGAAAACAAATTTACTAGAATATCGATTGATAAAAAAGACTCTTTGGTGATGAATTAAATATAATGGTGGCCTTCACGGGTACATTTTAAAACAGGACAGCGACAAGACAGCATAGAGAATAATTATAAAAAACAACTAATCAAGCCTAACCTAACTTAATATTTTCCTTTATCATGATTTTATCCCTGCTCCATTTTATCTGGTTCCTTTGGTTATGGTTACAGTTTTCGTTTGGTTAGAAAATTGGCTGAGAAAACAGATTCATTGGTGAGGAATCAAATATAATGGTGGCTTTCACATACAAAGTAAGAGTTACCTACTTTATGAAAAAGATTTTTTTGAACTTGAGTAATGCAAACAAAATTTATGTACTAAAGTAGTAAAAATATATCTAAGATAAAATATTTTGGTATTTTTAGTGCATTTGTACATAATGTAATTCTCCTCCAACTCATGAAATATTAATATTTAAACATGCATCACTTTTAGAATTATTTTACAAGAAAAATTTAATAGTTAAAAAGGTGTCCCTCAGGGATCAAATCTAGGACCACTTTTATTGTCTTCTCTAACTGAAGCAGTATTTTTTTCTTTTAATATATCAACGAAACACTTATATTTTTGCTCCTAAGCTGACAAAACATAAAAAGCTTTAAGTAAATAAACATATTTAATTTCTCATGCATTTGAGAATAAAATGCATTTTGTTTGAATTTTAATGATTTTTTGATTTCCAGGAACAGAAGGAGTTCCTGTGCAAGTGGATGGAGAGGCCTGGCTCCAACCTCCAGGAATGATCAGGATTATGCACAAGAACAGGGCGCAAGTCCTGTGCCGCTCCAGGGCCCTGGAAACCTCCCTCAAGTGAGACAAATTCATTAAACAAATTTTAATAAAATATCCATATTGATTCCGGCCCTACCTTGTTTGATTGTTACCCTGTGAACAATCCTAGTGTTTATATTAAAGAAATTTTGACACTTTTCCTGGACAATACTCGTTTAGAAACTTAATAGTAACCGAAGACTTTGTAAAATTAAATATATACCCAACTTTAGATCGCCTGATTTTTGTGAAAAGAAATGTTTTAATAAATTTTCGTATTTTTTCCCCCCAGAACATTCGACATTAATAGCTCCCATCATAAAAGATCACTTCCATAGAGTCTCCATGCATTTTTTCCTCAAATCAATAACTTCTATTAGAAAACGTTTACTGGCATGTTACTGCCTTTTTACATTTAAGGATAGAAAACGTATTTTTTGCTCTACATTGAAATTTTAACCCATGACATCTGGTCTTCAAGCCAAAACTCATTTTCCTCTACCACAGACCTAGTCAAACTTATGTCGTAGCAAATCATGGAGTTTCCTGCATCAAATTACAGTGTCCCTTGCATCAAAGGGCTCATTTCATCAAAAGATTGGTACCAGAAGACCAGCATTTAGAAATGATTGTTTTCCTCTGATCTACTGTTAGTGGTTCTGTTCCTCCCCTTAAGTTATTGAGTTTCCCCTATTGTACATTATCTGGTGGTTTAATACCTTCTATCAAGTGATTGAGTGCCTCCCAACAAGTGAGTGAGTTCCCCCCATTCTATATTTAGTGGTGCAGTACCTCCCATCAAGTGACAGAGAACCTCCCATAATATGTGTGTCCCCCCAACCCGCATCTAGCGATTCATTGTGAGTAGCCCCCGCACTCCCCCTACTACGAGTTCCCCTACTAACTTTACAGGACCTGGGGTGAGAAGCAGAAGCTGGGCCCGCCCGGTGGGCCCCCGCAGGCTCCGCTGCCCCCCGCTCCGCCTCCCGATGAACTGCCGGCCGCTGAGCTCGCACAACTTCTCATATTCATTGAGACCTCCAACACTTTGGTCAAATGGGTAAGAAACAGTGGCAGTCCGTGACTTTTCAGTGAGCTAAAATACTAAGATTGAAAAATAAGGCATTATTGTTCAAAAAATTAAAATTTAAAAAAAAATCATTTTCAGCTATAATAACATCAATAATATATCGTATTTTTCAATCTTAACACTCTAACTCGCGAAAAGTCTAGAACCGCCCCTGGTAAGAAGCTGAAGAAAGCTGAGAAGTAGCTGAATGGACAAATGCGTCAGGTTACCACCTAGGCGTAGTCGGTTCAATTCCTCTGCTAGCTAAATGCTTCACGATTGCACAACAAATAAATGATATTAGTGGTTGAATTACATCTAGCAATTGAGTTACTCCCTTACTAATAAATGTGTTTTCTATCTTAGGCAACAGATAAAAAACCTTTGAGTAAAATTTAAAACACATTTATTAATGTTGTGTGATATATAATATTAATAATTATTGACTCGTTTTGCAAACTCGGTCATTTACTCAGCGGGGCATATCTTGATTGATGGATGAATTTTGATGATTTGCTCAGGCGCATTGGGTTTTATTGACTGAGCGTAGCGAAGACCTTTTTTAACTCGACCTTTTGGCATTTCATCTGTCTGAAAATTTGTTTCGTTTCGGTTCCGGTTCAAGATGGTGGCGGTGCTAGATACTTCCTTTTTATACCGCCAGAGTTTGCATAATCGTCTGCCAAAATAAAATAATCAATATTATGGTACCTACCGGTCTGAAGAAAGTTTTAAAAAAGAATCGTAATTGAGACGGTGATATTTCTTAGAACAAATTGTAGCATAACAAAATGTTGCAAAAAATATTTATGGTTTATAATTAAGTTGGTAGATATATTAAAGTAGGTACCTACTTATAAATCTAATGGTTTCAGAAGAAATTTTGATTTTGATTTATAAAACAATAGAAAATTAGAAACATAATTTTTTGGACGCAAGGTCTACTGTCCAAACTACTATTATTATTAATGCTTCACAGAAAACTTTTTTTATTTTAAGTGGGCTCAATGGGTAATAAACACCCCTCAACCGAAAGATTTGTGTGATTTTTAAGTTGTTTTTATATCATCCGTGACGCTCTGAATACCTGATGGCCCTGTTTTGCTTTCCGCCGATGGCAGATCTTTATTATCCAATGCCCTTCTGTAGGTACAGAGGTACTTATCTAAAGTATGTAAATGTCTAAAATCTAGGTGAAGATGTCTTCCATCACGGGGTCCGGGTCGGGCTCCGGAGGCGGGCAGGGCAGCGCACTCTACTCCAGCGCGTGTGCAGCTTCCGCTGCTGTTGACGCCCTCACACCCGAGGGGCGCCTGCTTCCTGCAGGAACACTGAGGCAGTACCTCGCTACTCTGGTGAGAACATACATAATAAAAACAAATGGAAAATATTGCATCGAAGCCTGCCTTCCAGTAATGGTTTTTTCTAATGGGCTGTTGTAAACAGATGTAGTTCTTTGATGTTATGTATAGGATTATACATATAGTTTCAACATCCTTCAACAGATATTGTTAGTATAGATAGTTATGAATAGTTTTAGGTGTCTCAACAGATGTCAGTTAAGTAGTACCTTAGAAGAGGGTCGTCTAACATCGTTCATGTCTAATGCGCAAACAGTTGCGGAAATAGCCAATGGTATATGATGGACCGCTGGGCTGCTATAGTGTTTGGGTACCCAGCTCCCGAATAACTGAGAGCATTCTATAGTACGGATGTCTGATCCAATTAAGTATTCATTGTAAACCTTACGATAAAGTAAAAAAAGCAACTTGTAATCGCAAAGAATCTGGATGTTTATTGGAGTTTTCCTAAAAATATTTCAAGAAATCTCAATCACTGAGATTAAACAACTTTTGGTATGTGCATTTTTTGCATTGCTCTGCTCGTCTTCAGTCTTCATTTAACTTACAATGACATCTGTGCCCCAGTCATCGATATACGAAAATACGCTCCAATTATAATTCCCGCCAGGTTATTATTTGAGCTATCTTCTAGTACAAGACCCCGGTGCAAGCGCAAAAGAGCCGGGCATTTTCCGTTGTGCACAAAACTTTGTTTTACCATACTATAGGGACAGCATTGGCTGGTATTGAGACAGCTTGGCCCGCCAAAATGGTGGCATAATCGAGACAGATAATGCTTATATTGACAAATAACGTGTTAGAGCGGTGCAGATATATAACTCATCCCGTGCACTATCATCGACACGTGCAAAGCACTTTAAAGGCAACTGTTTTTTGCACCACTTTGATCATGCATAATCCAGTGCGTCTGGAATGGATTCATTTAGGAATACTATTTTACAATCTTAGCACTACAACATTCACACATTAGCAATCATGCATCAGATTTTCAGCCATAAGTTCGTGATTATATTGCGACCACTAATGGAGCAGTATTATTTACTCAATTATTTTACAAATTAACTTGGTGGAGCGAATGAATTGCAGTATCCCGGTTAATTAATATAGCTACGGCTATATTACACTAAGTACACTTTAAAAGTGAAATACTCTACTGGCAACTCCCAAAGAAACTACAGCGATGAAGACTCACTTGTTATGATTTATTTTTGGGGTATTATGCCGTGTTGCGCTAGCGTTACAGTGTCCATGGGAGATTAACTAATTTTACACAAGTCGGTATTTTTCTCTATTGTAAAAAGTAAACATTAAGTGAATGAATATAATTCCAGGCACGAGTTTTGGCCGAGTTGTGCTCAGCAGCGGAAGTGGCGGGGGGAGGGCCCCCACTGCAACAGGCCGTCAGGGCCGCCAGACAACAGCTGGCCCTGGTTAGGGACCAAGGGGGCCTGGCCTCATTGCAGCCCCCGGATAGTGAGGTGAGATTACTAAAGTAAAGCAGGAGATTTTCAAACATTGTTTGGTTATTCGTAAGCCGGGAATGTTTGTCTTTCTTTAAAAAAAAAAAAATTTATGTTGATAAGGACAGAAACAAAACTCAGCCGAATGCCGCCTGCAGTACTTTTAATTTGATAGCTTTTGAAATTAACTTAAACCCTCATGCTAATTTGTTCACTTTTCCGAACAACTCATATAGGTCTCATAGAAATCATGGCTTCTCCCTTACTATATGGTTAAAAATATTCAAACGGTGTTAGAAATAAAAAAAACACCACGCTTTACGTTCAAACAAAATAATTAAAATGGACGCCTTTATGAAACCAAAGTATCCAATCGCAATTTGGAAAAAATTTTGAAACTTTGGGAATTTTTTATTAATTATTTTTACATGAAATGACAAAAAAGTAAGTTGACAATAACATTTATAATATATTTGCATAGTAAAATATGTATGTATGTTTTTTTTTCATTATCAGTAATTTTAGTTGTGATGTTCATCACCTTTCAAAAACGATTTTTAGTTTTCGAATGCGTTCAAAAATATTCCATTTATTTGAATTTTATTGCAAAGCGGAAATATTTTCCTTCCAACAAAATAGGTTCGAGGCCTGACGGATTAAGAATATTATTAAAACCATTATGTATTATAGATTTCTAGGGTTATAGAATTTATAATACAATCAGCTCAGTCCCGTGAAAAATCACAGATTGTCTGAATCCTAGACGAATCAACTGACAACTGTGAGTTTGTTTATTCCAGCTGGAGGTGCGCAGTGGTCGCAGGGGCTGGCTGCGCGGTGCCGCCTCTCGCCGGGCCTCTTCCGCTTTACCCCTCTCTACGCCGGCCGCGTGCTCGTGGGGCGCACCTGAAGTGGGAGCCTGGCTCGCGTCACTTCAGCTCGCCGAGTATGCAGAGCTCTTCGCGAGACACGACGTCACCGGAGGCGAGCTGCCCACGCTGGCAAGGCGGGACCTCAGGGACATGGGCGTCACCAAGGTGGGGCATGTCAAAAGGATCTTGCAGGCCATCAAGGATCTGCAATAGATATTACGTCAATTCATTCTATTCCCAAGCAACATTGAATTGAGAGGGCTTAGAAAGGTATAACAAAGATCTAAGAGACATAGTCAAATAACTCCACATGGAATGGAGTTATTGAGAAAGACATAATAACAGGCAGAGTTGGGTTGATTTACTCCCTATATAACACGGAATATGATCTGCAGAGTTGCCAACTTAGGGCAAGGTGGGATCTGAGAGACATCTAAAAATCATTAAGAGACATTGGATTCACCAAGGTGAAGAGGATATTGCTAGCTACCAGGATCTGCAGTAGATATAGTGTTGTGTTATATCCATTCTATTCCCTGTCAACACTGGGGGAACTGAGGGGGCTGAAAATGTAACAACAACAAGCGGAGTTGCTACTCTAAAAGGCGGGATTCAAGAGACTTGGAATGCACGATAATTGAAGAGGATATTGCGGACTGTCAACGATTTTCAGTAGATTTGATATTACATTGTGTCTATTTCCACATAACGCAGAATGAGGGAGATTGAATATGACACTAACGGGAATGCTATGGCAGAGGTCGGTAAACTTTGTGGGTTCTCAGAGATATGGAAGTCAAAGTGGGACTTGTCAACGGATCAAAATCTTGCAAGCCATCAATCAAGATTCTCCAATAGATTTAATTTCACATTTGAGAAGATTAGGATTAAAAATGGTCTCCTCCAAAAAAATTACAGACAGATATATTTTTTCGTAGAATCTAAACATAGTTTTAATATAGTTTTTGTTTTCCTTTTAAAAATTAACCCTTTTCTCCTCTGTACTCGTGATTTGCTGTGATGTTCGTGAAATTATCACGACACCTTTTTTTCAATTGGTTTTGATTCTATTTTACTGATTTTGAAAGCAAAAATTGCAATCCACAACAAAAATATTAGTTTTAGTTGAAATTTTTATTGGGGGTTTTGGCCATTTTTATTTCTATTCTCATTTTATAGAGAGCATCTCAAACAAAGAACTTTTTAGAAGTTGACTGGGATTACCCTGTACCTTCATAAACCTGTAACATAGTTAATTAATGATGAAAACAAGAGGGTGGTTAAATACTTCAATGGTTTATATGTGGCCAATACTTTTGTAAATTCTGTCATTTGAAAAATAAACATCAAAAAATTTCTAAGAACAGGAACAAAAGGAACTAATAATTCAACAATGTGGTTCAGTTCTTAGTACTCTGTGGTTATTATCAACTCTTGTGGTAGCTAGGAACAAATGTTATACGACTATGCTGCAACGTGCCAATTAGAATTTGACAAATAAAATAAATCGCTAGATGAAACGTAGAGTTGGTTTTTTAAAAGACGCATAGTCTATTTTAGACAATGGATTATATAATATTGGTCGATCGATGCACTGATTATTTATTTAGAACGTTTTGACCATAGTAATGAATTAGAAACGAACAGAATAGAATCATTGAAATTTGTTTTTAATAGATTCAGAAAAACAACGCCATCTTTAGGGTGAAATATTAATTATACGAAACTATTGAAGATAGTCTAAAGATGGTGCTAAATTTGTACATTAAATGTAGCAAATAAAAGTCTATTCCATTTGATATAATAATTAATTACATTGTCGTTAGATATGTAAATAAGTACCAATGTTAAATAATATTTGTTTTGTGCTAGAGAAGGTCTACTGATGTACTGACAGCAACAAATATTTTTAAATGTAATAATATGTGTTAATGGTTTATTTAAAACCTGATAAAGATAAGTTATTATAATACTCTTCAGTAAAATAATTTCAACCAGAGCTCCTTTGTAGAATGATGAGCCATAAAATTTTGCAATAACCTCGTTGCATTATTATTTTCATCATAGATATCAATTTTAGAACAACCTGTAAGTCGTAGACAGGGATTTTAACCCTTTCTTTGCTAGTGGTTGGTATTCTTGCCATGTAACGAAAAAGCCCGGTGGTAAGAATACGTACCACCCATTTCTAAAGGGTTAAGGAAAAAAATGTACCCATGATGAAAAGAGTTTATCGTTGTACTGAAGGAGCTCAGCTTTATACAAAAATAGAAATTTTGTACATTTTCAAGTTAGATTGGCTTCCTAAAGACAATCTGCGATAAATGTTTTTTTTTTTTTTTGTTGATTAGACAATACACATTCCTTGTATCTGAATGTGTATTTAGAATTTTTTTGTTCTTCCTCAATGAATATCGTTATATTCCCAGTATATTCTAAAATTCTGAATGTGTCTCCAATTAGATATCACCCTTCAGAGTCATTTTAGATGATTGTTGTGTCTACTTTCTGAGTAAGTGTTCGTAATCTATTTTTCTTGAAAGATGAAGATGTGAAGTTTATGTAAGACGATGTTAAAGTTTGAGAAAATGAAAACTATTACTCTTAAAAATACTCTTTGTGTGTGTTTGTGTATGTGTGTTTGTCTCTGTGTGTGTGTGTGCGTGCGTGTGTGTGTGTGTGTGTGTGTGTGTGTGTGTGTGTGTGTGTCTGTGTGTGGATGTGTGTGTCTGTGTGTGTGTGTGTGCGTGTTAGAGAAACACAAATCTCTGAACAAATATTCTAAACGAAAGCAATCATTATCTAGATTGTGTCATTTATGTAAATTTGTTGAAAAATGTGCATTATACTTAGATTAATAACTGTATGTGTATGCACCTTTGTCTTGAGAATGCACTTTTACGTACTTAAAAGTACGTAAAAATGGGATATAATCCTTTTCCTGTAATGAAATTTTTGGTCGTTTTTGACCCACCGAATAGTCTTTATTTAGGGACTCGTAAATATTTTTAGGAGTCACAATTTTATAAATTAATAGTCTCAGTCCACCCTGCTGGATCTAGCTAAATTGATTTATTTGAGTCGGCCCCGCTGGATGTGGGCAATTAACGACTCTTGTGAATCAGCCCTCCCTGTTTTGGCCAATTATAATATATTGTCTAAAGCGAGTAGGCCCAGCTAGATAAATAAAATAAATCAGTCCAGCATCATCTGGGCAAATAATTATTATGAATTGCTGGTACTCGAAAAATAATTACTTATGTGAGTCGGCCCTGCTGGATCTGGGTAAAAATAACTTATGTACGAGTCAGCTACTCAATCTGCGCAAATAAATAGGTATTCATACATGAGTCGGCCCTGCTGGATCTAGGCAAAAAATAACTCATATTTGAGTCAGCCCTGCTGGATCTAGGCAAAAATAATTCATATGTGAGTCAGCCCTGCTGGATCTAGGCAAAAATAATTCATATGTGAGTCAGCCCTGCTGGATCTAGGCAAAAATAATTCATATGTGAGTCGGCCCTGCAGGATCTAGGCAAAAAATAACTCATATATGAGTCGGCCCTGCTGGATCTAAGCAAAAAATAACTCATATATGAGTCGGCCCTGCTGGATCTAGGCAAAAATAACTCATATGTGAGTCGGCCCTGCTGGACCTGGCCAAAAAAAGACTCATATATGAGTCGAGTGCATTCAAAGGGTTATTGAAACATATTTGCCCGAGTGTCTGCACGTTTTTGAAATTCGCAATTGAAATATTATCATTGTCACACGTTTTTTAAAATAAATTGTTAGTCGTAACGTCTAGTTGAAATTCCCTTAAGCTTTGTATTATTCCCTTATTTTCCTTTGCGAGTTTGTGTGTTAAGAAAAATAAACAAAACTAATAATAATAATATACGTTCCACGAGAATATGATGTAAAAGTTACGCTTACTTTGAATAACGTATTCTAGGAAATCAATTATAATAAATAAACTTCTTGGAAAAATAATCAAAATTAATATTTTTAATAAAATATACATAAGTACAATCATTACTTATATTATGTTTAAAGTTTACGGGAGCGTCGGGGAAAGAACGAAAGGAAATCGAATAATAATTATTATCTTTAGTAACATTTACTTTAATTAAACTTACTAACAAACAATATCCACGCTGAATAAAACACCCTCAGATGCATAATTTTACAACTATTATTAAAAAATACCCAACATAATATTTGATATAATAATATATTCTATCAGGCAGCTAAATCATTATCGAATTTCGGTCTAATTAATCAAAAATTAACCAGCATTTCTTCAATGTGTAGTGAACCTAAAATTACCCATTTACCTTTCATACATAATGGTATACGATGTGCAATAATTAATATTGTTACCAGACATCTAAATGTAATTTCAATACTCATTAGCTTACGTGATTATTCTAGTATGTAAATAAACTACTTATTTGTTTTAGCAATTTCAATTTACATTCCAGCTAAAAGAAATAAAATGCTCTTTTTGTTCTGGCAGTAAAACGCAACATAAATAATTCAATATATTACACCTTTGTTAAACAAGACAACCAAAATATGGAGCTCTCTAGCGTTTATTCCCTTTGACTTTGCTGCAAAGGTCTAACACATACTCAAATAATGATTTAAGTTTCTTTTGTGTAATACTTGATCAGAGTCTTTACTTGATCAGAATCGTAATTCTAAGACAAAATAGTTTTGTGCATCTCATCTTGTGTTTTATGATGCATTATATTTAACTTTCGAAAAATGTTGTACATATTTTATTAATGGAAAAGATAATATTCCTTCAAGCTTTTCCGCAGTTCAAAATATTTCTAGTTTAAATTCTAACTTTACTAAAGGTGAATTTCCTCACCTTAAAGTGCCTGTTTGTATCTACTGTATATTTTCTACCAATTTTCACGCACTTTTCACAGGGTTTTAAAAAGCATAATTTTGAAACAATAGCATTCTGCACACACGAATTTTAATTAATTGCCTACCTATAATTCTAATATCGAAGCAATCAGTCATGTACCTACCCTATTCTACAAGCTACTTAAATTTGTTTACGAATTAAGGCTCCATCTGTGTTTACATTCTCAAAACACATTAAAGCTCTTGACTATTTTTTATTCCTTGAAAGTAAGAAAACTTGAATCCTTTATTGTAAAATAAAATACAAATATCGTTGTGTACCCCGATGAAATAAAAATGTTAAAAAAATAGGTGTCGTTTTGGTCGTTAATAATAATGTATTGCCTGTATTGAAAAATCGATTGAAACTAATATGAATGTGTCTAATTTAAGTATACTGTGTGGTGAGGTCTCCATCCTTCTTTCAACTGTCTTGATTAAAGAAAAGATTTAAACAAACAATTCCATCGGATTGGTAAAGAAGATAAAAAAGTGCAGAGCAGTTTTGTTAAACAAAACATTGATCGCCATTTAGATTTGACAATGTCCTACTGATTTAGTCATTGAATCTGAATGAATCTTTATTGAAGTCAATGATGTATTCTCAGCAGCCACGGATCTATGACTTTTTCAATGTTTTATAGCAGAAACTTAATAGTGGCGTCCCTCTCGATGAGTGGCGCCTCCTCTCGTAAGGTGAGTGATCGTCGCTTTGCTTGATGCTTGGGTATAGGGGCTCGACTTGTGTAGCCCCTAGTTGTAGATGTGACGGGGATTCCCCCGGCACAGGCATCACCTACAGTGTAGGTGATGCATAGTGTAGGTCCTACATTATGCATGCCTTCAAAATCGACTTAGGATACGTTCAAAAACGATAGAACAACGTGCGTTGAATGTCAGGCACTTTGTGAATCAAGTTTTTTTTTTTCAATCAAACATATTTTGGCACCTCCTAAAACTGCCGCTCGGGGCAGACGCCTCGGTTTGCTCCCCCCCCCTAGATCCGTGGCTGCTTGGCAGCCACCTGTCTGGAGCCCCAAAATACCTGAAAAAACCCTCGACTCTGTGCAGTAACGGGTGTCCATTTGATAGATTCTATCTTAAAAAACGGATTGCAATCTTTAGAGCACAGGCATCGTGTAGGAATGCTGTAATTGTTCTACTGGTATTTCAAAGGAAGATACTCCGAAGAAATAGTGTCATTGATTCCTTCGGCACCGGTGAACAGTCGGGAAACACGCCAAACATGCGCCCAACATTTGTATACAGTTGACATTTGTCACAACAGCTTGGCTGTAGAACAATTTGACAGCGTCCTTGTTTCCTTCAAGAGCCAGGTTCGCGCCTTCCTTTCCACAAAAAGACCCTACACCAGTATCCCCAAAGATGATGTCCGCCCTGAAGGAAATTATTTTATACAGGTCCTCCCGTGTGGAGTTAATGTAAAAAAAATATAATAATATCTATACAAATTCAATACAAATATATTCTTTACAAAATAAAATATAATCCGTTCACCAAAAATTTTACAGATATTTTGTTTGCCAATGCAGGTATTTTAATTGTCAATGGGTTTTGGAAAAGCGGCACCAGAATGGAAGAATCTAGTTATCTTTTTTCCTGATGAAGGAAGGCAGTAAATAAATGTTGTCTTTTCTTCGAAGAATGTTGATTTCTAATAATTAAGGAATTGTGGAATTATTAAGGAATTGTAATGATATTAAGAAATTGCAATTATCATAACATAACAATAATAACATCATTGCTCTGCGCTTGATTAGAATAACCGAGGAGTAATACTTGCAGTATGAAGACTGTAGTTTTCAATACTTCTGTGATATTTTAGGCATCAGTCATTTATAAAGGAAAGTAACTGTAAAAGCGTAATTTAGACCTTAACCTATAATAACTAACAATCTAAGTGTTTCAAAAACTATCTATTTGAAGAAATTGTTTTATTCTTTCTATATTGTGGTCGTAATTAAGAAGTAGAATATTGATATCAATTATTGATATTAAAGCAAGCTTTTTTCGGTTTTAAAATTAATATTTAAAACATTCTTTAGTTTCTTCCTCAATTTAAACAAAAACAAATTATATGAATACTTTACACAATTTATGAAATACTTAAATCAATCTTTTCTTTATTCATACCTAATTAAAAATCCTTTTGCAATTTGTAATGTAAATCAAATCCTAGTGGCTCACATACGTGTCGCTAGCAACGTGAGCAAATAATTCTACGAATCTTTTTTTTTTAATGCGAATACAAGATTCCCAACTGCTCCCAACCAGATATAATATGGAGGGAATATAATTGGGAGCAGTTGGGAATCATGTATTCGCATTAAAAAAAAAAGATTGGTAGAATTATTTGCTCACGTTGCTAGCGACACGTATGTGAGCCACTAGGATATGAGTCACTCTTGTTCAAAGGGTTAAAAAAGAATAGTGTTTTTTTTTCATTCATTTATTGTTTTTTTCATTTATTTAGTGTTTTTTTTCTTCATTTAGTGGTTTTGTTTCCACTTTGTTCTCTTTTTTATAATGAAAAGATATTTCGTGGATTTGTGTAATAAGGGCCAGTTGTTTCACAAAATTTGAACAATTCATCAAATATCAAAGTTAATTTTCAAGTTCTGTTATTATTTCAGTATTCTGTTATTATTTCAGTATTGCCCTGGTGTAAGACCACCATTCAGAATTGAAACGTTGCTTGAAATGGCTTTAGCCATGTTTAGTGATCAGATCTGAATAGCCAGGTACTTCCCACCTTCCTCTTTCCCATCTCCTTCCCCTTCTCGCTACCTTGAGCCTCAACATATCCCAATTGGGGATGCCATAGTCTCACTGGCTCCAAAAGGGAGCAGCTGGAACTCTTGTGCGGTATTCATATTAAAAAAAAAGTTCTATGAACAATTGGTCCATAGAGTCATAATAACAACTTGAATAGAACTTCACGGAACTTGAAAATTAGCTTTGAAATTTGATGAATTTTTTAAATTCTATGAAACAATTGGCCCTTGACACCAAAAAAGAAAAATTTTGTAAACATCAAACGTGAAAAAAAGTTTTGCTGAGAATAGTCAAGTCGAAAACCTATTCCCAACAGTGTGTACGCACATGTGTTTTTGCAAGTAAACGTTAATTTGGTTAGAATTATCATTGTCGACAAAACAGTCATTAAAAAACAACAACAAAAGAAACATCACACCGCAATCCATGATTTGTTTTCTGAAATTGCTTAACTCATTCAAATAAAATATCTGTCGACGTTAGAAATTATTATTTTAGAATAATGTCCCAAGTATTATAAGTCAGTTAAAAACATTTCAACGATTCCACAGTTCCACACATAAACAGTTTATGGGAAGGACTTTTTCCACAAACGATACGAACTAAATAGGTAACCAATTTCAAAATAAGCCAAGGGATTCTATAAAATATGTTCATGGTTTTTAGTATTCAAACGAAAAGGGAATTACGATATTATATGTAGCGGAGTATTTTTGGCGGGAAGAAAAAACGTGAAATATTTATATAATATGTTTAAGAATCTGTGATTTTTTTAATGTTTTCCTTAAATTTAATGTAACTTATTTAAAAGTAATAATATGTTTCTCTGTAAACGCTTGATTCATTATCTATAAAATATGGTGTCTTCGTAATTTTAGTGCGAAATTTAAAAATGTTAATTATTATACTGTATCCTTATTCTATATTCCCATGTGGTCCAAACCTTAACTAACCCCACCCCTTTCCATTGAGTAATTTGCTATTTCGTTCAAAATAAAAATAAGGAATTAAAACCCTACTTAAAATAAAATTTCTATACAGCCAAAGTATCATTGCAAATTTTGATGAAAAAAATTCATACGAATTTAACCCTGTGAAAGCACTGGCAAAATTTTTGCCACTTGTGACTTATTTCACCCGGTAATAATATTGACCGCTGTATTTTAAAAGTTAAATTTTTTATTGTATGATATACAAATATGAGACCAGTGGCCAAAAATGGTATAAATACTTAAGGAATGGATAGGAGTAGATAGAGAGTAGTGTAATGGTTGACATATGAACCAAGCAAAGATGAAAAGGTAGTTGTTGTAGAAATTGAGAGGCCAAGAGTAACGGGAACCAATTCAGCCAAAAAAATTAATTACTTACATAAATAAATAAATAAAATGTGTTTCTAAACCCAAATCTTTGGTAAGTTGTAGTTTTGACACTGCATTACCTGGATAAAAAAAAATAATTAAGTTTTAAACCAATTTCAGAAGTGTCTTTTTATGAAATGGTGTATCTACACACTTTATAAATGACAAAAATACACAGCTATTTGATACTGTATAATTATTGCTGTAAAATTTTTTTTTTTTGGAATCCTCTTATTATGGAATCAAAAATCATTTTTCAAGGCTTTGTTTATGATATCAAGTCCGTGATAAAATCGAATGCCTTATGCATATTTTGTAAAATGATATTCTTCCTTTAAGAACTCTATCTAAATATTCTTATAGATAATAATGTGTAAGATAAATTTAAAATGTTAAAAAATAAAAATATATCAGCAAGTTTTTTCATATGAAATAATAATTCTACGGGTAAAAAAATGTATTGTGTACTTTCTTGTATTTTAAGCTGTTTGTGTTTTTTTTCAAAAAATGTTATGTGGAACATTCCAAAATTTAAAAAAACTTAATATGTGTTATATTATTGATCATTCCATTTTTGAGCATCCAAATTTTCGTCGAAAGTGCAAATGTTTAGAAAATGTCTAATCTGAGTCCTTAAATTATTTGTCGTCATGTTATTTTAGTATTTTTAAATTTTTATCAAACAAATTGTTCAAATTTTATGAACAGTCCTTGCATAATTATGTTGTTAAAATTTCTGCTAGGCTAAAATTTGTGATAAGAGATCGTTCTCCCGCGAGAAGTGTTGTCAGATTTGTGTGATTTTCTACAGCTGTTAAATGAATAAATAATCATGCATACTTGCAGGAATTCATGTTTAAAACGACCCAAACTAAAATACGTGACAGCTCACAGCTGAAATTTTGACATTGGCCGATAGAAAAAGCAAATAACAGCTGTGGAAAATCACACAAATCTGACAGCACTTCTCGCGGGAGAACGATCTCTTATCACAAATTTTAGGGAATAGCCTTTCTGGTTGAAATGTTTCTAAAATTGAACAATCTCTTGTTGAATTTTTTACGCAATTGACCATTATCTTATCGAAATTTTTGTGCAGCTGAATATTTTGTGATTTAAATGTTTTAATAATTGAACACATTATAATTAAAATGTTTTAATAATAATGTGGACATTCATCAACTAAATGTTTGAATTTTCAATGAAAAAAGCAATACGGTGAGCATATAATCAATTAAATATATCTCTTATTTATTTAGTCTTCTTTCAAAAAGCACCCAATTGTGACTTGATTCATTCAATTTATTAAAAATTAAATCGTGTTAACTCCCTCAAGTGTTAAAATGGTTATTTCCTTCACCGCATGAAGACGAATCGCAATTGAATACATAATAATAAAATTTACATTGTGATAAAGTACCTATTTATAAAAGAAAACTTTATAAATACCCCTGCAAGCTATTTTTATGGTTATTTCATGTGAAAACAATAGCGGACATCTAAAAATAACGCAATTTTGTACTCCAAATTATTTAAAATAGAAAAATATAACGAAACAGTAAATTTCAAACAATTAATATTATAAACCCTCTAACGATTGGTTGTAGGCATTACCAAACTTAAAAAAATTTATATAATGCGCATTTAATTGTGTTTGATCTTAGGTCAATACATTATACTCATTTATGAAAAGTGCATTAATAGTAATTTTGCGATAAGTACCTATCTATGTCATTTTGTGTGAGTACTCCTGTCAAGTGTCATTTTTGCAATCATCACAAACATATTTATTGATCTAAGATCACAATATGATATCAGTGTCCTTTAAGGGTTAAATCCACAAATCAGATGCTTACAAAGTAACATGTTATAAAGATTTAATTTAACGTAAAATAATTGTATTTTATTATTACGAATATGAATATGGAGAGAATGTGTTCACACTATAATGTCCCAGAAATATTAGCACTGTGAATGATTTGACTAACTAACTGTTTGCTTTTCGTAATATAATTTATTTGATAATTCTACTGAAAGTGTATGTACATTGCACTATTGATACTGCGTTGCAAGCTAAGGAATTGAAAAAGTAACTTTGTTGAGCGTGGCTTTAGACGCGTCACGGATCATAATGGTGTGCTTTTTTATGTAGGTGTTTCTGAGTTTCCAAATTGGGGCAATTGTTGAATAATAATTATCATTATCGGTGTTAATTTTAGATTATTAATCTTTCGAGAAAGAGAATATTGAAACTTAATAATTTATATTATTTAACCAGAGAGCGCTAATATCTTCGTAAAATCACCATTGAAGTAGTTACATAGAAATTCAAATTTAATGTTACACTTGTATTTCTGTAAAACATCCCAAGTGTTTGAAAGTTCACTACTTGAAATTCGAATAATTAAATATGACTGCCATAGTTCTAAGTTGCTCAGGCTTGGAAATATGGCGGAATTATAATTAAAAAATATGACTAACGCAAAATTAAATTGTCTCAGATGGCCACAATGTAATTGCTTGGATTTGATTATTTAACTATAAAGCGAAACCTTATAGCAAACATAGTTCAAATTAAATTGGTTTGTTTAAAAATATTTCTTCCTCAATACAAATTTTCTCCAAAGTCAAAATGGCGACATTCCTCCAAAACTTAATTAAGAATCGTTCAAAATGTGTTATACATAAAACATGACAAATAGTTATTAAAATTGTTATTTTGTATTTGAAAATTGTTTTAAAAACTTGAGTTTACTACATATTATTTTAAAAGTGAATTATTTCTTCCTCAATCTGTTTTTGTTTCAATGTTGAATCAAAACTTTTTTTAAACAAAAAAATTGGTTACCTTTGAACCGATTTTTAATTGATGATTAATGTTAACCAATTTTTTTGTTCAAAAAACTTTATGAAAATAAAAAAATTGGTCACCTTTGAAGGGTTAAAAATATTATTTTAATAATAATGGAAGTATTTTGATGTCTTCCTAATATAAACTGCACAAAATATTATACCTGCTTATCACAGTTTTTATAAAGAGCCAAAATAATTGTTTTTTTTTTCTCAATATTGAATGTTTAATTAAACCAAAGAGAATTACATTCCATTTCAAGAAATATGCATGAATATTACAATGATTGCTTTGAAGATGATTTCTTCAGGTTTCACATTGAATTGAATATAATAAAGTTATTTTTTTTTAGTAAAACAATATGCAAAGTTTGGTATTCTGTTTCAATGTGAAACTACATATTATTGATTAATAAAAAAAAATATATTTTACTTACAAATAATTTCCTGTTAAGCTATCTGCATATTTGTTTCTTACACCAAAGATTAATATTTATTTTATAAGACATATTTGATAACATGACTCGAGACAGCCTTTATGAACATTGCTATGTATATGAAAATTAACAATTGTGAACAAAATTGAGTTTTTAAACTAGGTATTATGATTTGAAAAATTACGATTTTGATTTATATTTTCACAGTATTTGAATGATATATTGCACCCCTTCTTTTGGAACAACAACAAAACATGTAACAAAGCATTCTTTATAACTTCGTTTTACAAAAAAGATACATAATTATATTAGCCTTATCTCAGATAGTATAATTTATGTCACTACTTCTACGCATCTTTATATAGGTTATAATTTTTTTTTCTTTCTGTTTAGTCAATTATCCCTTTCATAATAAATAAGTGGTGAATGGGTGTATTAATTGTAATCATTGTTATTTTGTAGAAAGGGTAAAAAAGAATCTTTTTACGAAAAAATTGTACCTACTGCTTGTGAAAATTTTGATTAAAAAAATATATTTATTTGTCAAATAAATAACTCAGAAAGCAATGAGAGGAGTTTACAAAGCTCTCCTGTGTGATTTGATGTGTTGGCCCTTTCTATATTACACCATTTTGAACCAAGTGTAAAAAAATCAGTAGCAAGGAGGTTGACTTTTAAAAATATCAAAAAAACTGCTTAATTATATTTTTATTAGACAACTTAACTTTTCCATAACTTATTATTATGATTTTTGTTTATAAAGAAATGGTTTACACAGCTCCTGTAAGGACTCAGTCTGTCGTGCTACTTCCTTCCTTTGCAGTAGCTCTATAATAAACTTCTTCAGGATAGTCATTGGGTGTTGAAAGTGTCTCCTGGTTTCACATAGTAAGCTATTCAACTCCCCAGATATCTGAGCCTTCTTATAGATAAATGGGTTTTTCTCATAGACATTCAAATTAATAGACTAGCCAATCAGAGAAAGGGAAATAAACAAAGATGCGCAAAGCACGGAAGGCTGCGTGACCGTCTCCTTTTCTGTGATTTGTCAATGTGAATCTGACAATATTTAAGAGACTCGGTTTATAATATCACTATTCGGTCCTCGAAAATAAAATCCGCTTACGAGTTACTAGTCCTTTTTTATAATGGTGTGCAAATTGCTGGCTGTGTAAATACTTACTACAAATCCAAAAACAAAAGTTCGGGATGTTTCCATTACACCATTTAGTTAGACACTTTTACAAATATATTATAATTTACCTACATCACTCAATTTTAGCGTCGCTACGCCAAGCAGTTCGTTTAAAAATGAACATTCAGATCCTGCGTAAAGTCTCCTCTGCAAATTTTTGCCTTACTTTAGCGAACTATACTTTTCTGCACAGGGTCTGGTTATTTCAATACGCGACAATATTTATGGTTATTTCAATTCTTCGGTGGTCAATATACGACTGATGTCGCATAGTTTATTCAAAGCATTCTCGAACCCTACTGGTGCCAAAAATATGGCCACATGGTTTGCTCGTCGAAATGATGCCCAGATTTCATGTAGGGGCAAGTCTATCAATTTGGATGTCTGTTGTATTTGTTCATTCACATTTCCTGCAGCTTTTGGTGTATCCTGTAATAGTCCTACTGTCTTAGGTCCCTCATTGAATCTATAAGCACTATTACCATTTGAAAAATAAACCTAAAAATTTTCTTATCACGACATTTTAAAAATATTTAACCCTTCGACTAAACAAACGGTTAGACAAAATTGTTCAATTGACCCTTTTACAACTTACTAAGAAAAAAAAATTCACTTTGGCTAAACAAAATGTTTGAAAAACCAGTGACAAGAATGGTGATGGAGAATTATTATAAAGTTTAAAAGAAACTTTTGTTTGTTTATGTAATGTGATTTAGTTATATGTACATATATATTTTGCTCATATAAATGTGTTAAAGTTCCTTTCTCAAATACATAGGTGCTTCTTATCGAATAGTCTTACTGTAAAATAATATGTTGTTACTAGTAGAGCATATTTTTTGCAGTCTATTTCCTACTATCATTGTTCGCTATTTAAACAGTTTCAACTCTAAAAGAAACGTGAGGGGACTCATATTAAGTAATGTAAACTGATATTATCTGGAATAAAAACTGATATATTTATAAATTGCTTTTATTTTTAAATACAACGTATCATTTAACATTTATTTTAAAGATTTACAGATTAATTTGTTTATTTTTAAATGCGTCTCAATGACTAAATAAAATACCCTGAGAGGACTTGGCATAGCAATAAAGCATTTGACGGCCTCCGTGGTCGAGGGGTCTGACTCTTGACTCGCAATCCGAAGTTTGCGGGATCGAATCCCGGTGTGCGCAAATAAATTTAATTTGATTAATTTGTATTATTTCAGCACGTTCTAGAATGTAAGATACTCTCAGTGTCGCCCTGGTGTAAGACCGCCATTCAGAATTGAAACGTTGTTTGAAATGGTTTTAGCTATATTTGGTGACCGGATCTGAATAACCGATTATTTCCCCACCTTCCTCTTCCCCATCTCCTTCCACTCCCCACTACTTTCAACCTCCCAACATGCCCCAATTTGGGGATGCCATAGTCTTTTCATAGGCGGTTGGGAGCAGCTGGATGTGCGGTATTCACATAAAAAAAATAAAAACTTTGATCAGGGCTGGTGTACGTGAAACTAATGTAAGTATCGAAACTAGCAAAAATGGATTATCTTTGGCTCATAATCATAGATAAAGGATAGCCACAGATCAAAGAAAAAATAGACCTGCCAACAAGGGCGAGGAGAGCCAACAAACTTGCGCAGAGCGGAGAGATGGAGTGGGAGAGTCCCTTACAGTAATTTGTCAATAAATTAATCTGACATTCGACAGGCAACTCGCATTGCAGATTCACTATTTAGTCTTCTGCTTACAAATAATTGCTTGCTGGGTAAAGCACGTAATTGAGAATCCTATATCGGGCGAATAAAGATTCGGCTTGTTTTCAAAATCGAATATTTTCTTACAGTATTCGGTTGGACATATATCAGGCCCCTAACAAATCAGCCCACATGAGACTCCTCACGTTGAGATGGGCTGGACATGTACAGAGAATGCCGGATACACGCATCTCAAAAAGAATTTTGACTGGACACCCAGGTGGAAAGAGAAAAAAGACCCAGACTGAGGTGGGAAGACGAGATAAGAGGGGATGCAGCATAGTTTCTCCAGATAACAAACTGGAAGTCAGCCCCTGAGGACAGGAGGAGTTGGAGGCGAATGTCGCGGGAGGCCAAGGCTCGATATGCGATATGGGCTGTAGCACCATCGGAGAGAGAGAGAGAGAGATTCAGTCGGATACTTTTACAAATGTTTTATAATTTACTCATCACAGTAAAAAACGAACACCTGAAATACGAGAGAACGCCTTCCGCAGAAAAGTATCACAATGAGCCGCACTGCAAGCCATTGGCTTGCTTTATACTTTACTTTTCCGTGCAGGGTCTGGTTTTTTCAATGTAATGCTCTTGGTATCAAAAAGATTATCACAAGTTTTGTCTCCAGCTCGTCGCTTTTTTAAATATTGTAGTGCTAAAGTAGATAGATAGGTCGTACATGACATCATCATTCTAGTATCTTCTGCCCTTTTCGTTTTCTTAAAAGATGTGTGAGAAGGAAGATTTTTATGTTAACATTTTAGGAAGATCGCCAATGATGTCAGGTCCGACTTCTCTCTGGGACTACAGGAATTAAATCTATAATCTATGAAATCAAAGACAAATGTGTAAAGACAACTTAGAAATAATTTATTTGATTCTTGACTACTATACAAATGAAAACACGAGCCTAAAAGGCCCAGAAAGGTTATTCCCTAAAATTTGTGATAAGAGATTGTTCTACCGCGAGAAGTGCTGTCAGATTTGTGTGATTTTCAACAGCTGTTAAATGAATAAATAATCATGCATACTTGCAGGAATTCGTGTTTAAAACGACTCAAAATAAAATATGTGACAGCTCACAGCTGAAATTTTGACATCGGCCGAATAAAAAGAAAAAGCAAATAACAGCCGTAGAACATCACACAAATCTGACAGCACTTCTCGCGGGAGAACAATCTCTTATCACAAATTTTAGGGAATAGCCTTTCTGGACAGAGCTATTCAAGAACAATTTGAAGTCACAGTGAGGGGGAAGATGCATGAAAAACGCCTTTAGATGCTTATATGTTTTACTGATATATCCCATTCCCTGTCTCATCAAACACTCAAAAAAATCATAAGCCATTGTAATTGAACTAGCAATATAAAAATAAATTACAAAAAGTTCATTTTATACCCCAAGCATACAAATCAAAGTTCCATTCAAAGTTTGTCATACAAGATGGCTATCAGGCAATTACCCCTCACCCTAGTTTTGGCTTAACCTATTTGAGACGAGCGTCATGTATACATGCCAACCGATTGCCGAGCAATTACCTAAAAGACGAGCGTCATCTATATACAACACAATTACGTTTTTATAATTGTTTAGAAAACAAAATGTTAACCGATCGCGTGCCTAAAAAACGAGCGTCATCTATACACGATGCAATACATCTTTGAATATTTTTTAAGTGACATTGTATTCAATTAAAATGAAATTTATAAATCGTGAAAAATCTGCCCGTCCATGGGTATTGCAAATTCTTTAACGGCATCTTCGTAAAAAGATTAAATGTCATTTATACAAAATGGTACTAACGCTTCGTTCAGGGCTTTTTAGGTTCATGGATGAAAACCTAATCTAACCGTCATCAACAGATAGGGCGACGCATGTGGGGCTCAGGCAAATGGGGCAATAAAAAATATTACAAAAGATTAGGAAGAGAGGCAAGCACAATGCTTTGTGAGGATGTCAACACAGCCATGCAAAAACTGTGGTTTTATATTTCGTTTGTACATATTATTACACAAGTGCCATTTGTGTTTATTAAATTGATTTATGAAACCCTCATTGCGTTATTAATTCTCTCTATTGTTGTATCTCTTCCCAGTACTTCAATCATTTCCGCTACCCCTGGTCCCTCTTCTAATCCGCTCAGTACGCTCCTCAACAATTTCATCAAATGGTTGAATCTAACATCATTCGTGCTGCAAAACTCTCTCAACATACTCTTTAAAATCCCGCTCTTATAACTGATTCCATCATCATTTTTTAACTTGGCGATCAAATTTCCCAAAATTTTTAAACTCTGCTCATCCAGATTCAAATTGTTCTGTGGCAGAATCCATAGAAATGCTAAAGAACTAGATACAAGATCGTTTAAAGAAGTCAGTCTTCCAGAGGACCATTTCAAGGCTGTTCGGATGTGTTTTGCATCGCAGTGAAGGTTCTTGTCTTCGAAGTGTGTTTTGATGAGCTTCTGCGCTTCTTTCACCAGGTTGTCTGTGAGTTTATCATCCTTTAATTGTTCCATCAGCTCGACGCGGTTGCATTCGGCTAATAAATCGGGGTTTAATCGACTGGAATGTGAATTTACTAACTTCAGTTGGAACTGAAAAGAAAAATGTACCAATATAAAGCACGTACACACACACATTTAGCAAAAAATATGTTATACCAGCGCAGACCCGTGAAAATCACGGAATATTAGAATTTAGGATTTGTGAAGCTGAAAGAATTTATAAGATATTTGCCTCGGGATCCATAACTTTCAAAAACAAATATTGTCAAGTACGTTTTTAGATTTTCACGGCCAAAAGTATTTTCGTTATTTGTTTTTGGGGTGTTATGCCGTGTTGCGCTACCTCCTTCTTTAGCCAACGTTTCGGACAGCGTTACAGTGTCCATCACACATTGATGATGGACACAGTAACGCTGTCTAAAAGGTTGGCTAGTGCAACACGCATAAAAGGTAGCGCTACACGGCATAACACCCCAAAAACAAATAACAAAAATATTGTCAATTTTCTTTATAATATAATTATAATTTTTTTGTTGACGAATTAGAGAGGCAGTCAGAAATATGCGTTAGTTAGTTAGTAAATTATGCTTTCTTGAAAATAGAAAAAGCTTTTCACACCCACGGGTAGGAGGCTAGATTTCAACTCAGATATATCTCTATTACTTGAATATAAAATAATATTCTGTTCTGTATAAAATAATGAGTTAGAATATGACCTAAGAAGCTAAAGCTACTTTTTTGGTGCTGATGACCTAGATTTAGAGCTAAAACTAGTAGCCCTAAAAGAGCTGAATTGACAACACTGATGCTGTTCCAGTCAGAGTTAGTTTTACGGCTCCATCTCATAATGTTATTGAGTGGAGGTGAAATTGGAGTTGATGTCTGAAGAGCCAGTGCAAATGCCTATTCAAAGAGCCGCGATCTGCAGACTCATGGGTTAGGTTATAAAAAAACTAAGTTCAAATATTGAAACAAATAGGCTACCTGTTCAGCTAGCTCGTCCATGGTAGCGGCTGACACTCCCTCTCCCTGAGTTCTCTCAAAACCTCCCCCGGCCAGGGTCACGTAGTTCACAAGGGCTGCTGGCAATATACCTTCACAACAACAATACAACATTACATTATTGTAATTAACACTGTGAACAATGGAGCTCACGTACAAAAAGGTGTGTTTCCAATTTTATCTTATTTAATAAATCACACCCAAAATTTCCTTATAAATCACAAGATTTGCAAGTAAGTACTTTAACACCTACCTACTTAATTATAAATCACATATTTTTAAAAAAATATATTTTTTCAATTAAGGAATTACATCCAAATAAACTACACTATTTTAATGACAATTCTTTTTTCAAACTTTCCTCAGTCAGGTAGGTACCATAATATTGAAAAAATGCAAATAAGAAAATGCACAATGATTTCACATTTGAAAAAAGAATCTTTACCGAACCAATAAAACGGCCACTATCTTGAACCCGAAATGGAGCATACAAACCCATTTACAGACAGGCGAAATGCAAAATGATCGAGTTAAAACAAGACTTCGCTAAGCTCAGTCAATAATTGATTGTCTCGCATTTCAAAACTAATTTAGTGCCCAGTCAATTCTCTGCTTTAAAAACTGGCATATTTGATGTAACATAATATTTGACATAAAAAATAACATTTGACATAAAATAATATTTGACATCAAATAAATTTTGACATAAAATAATATTTAACATCAAGTAATGTTTCACTTATAATAAAACTTTACACAAAGTAGTCGAGAAAAATTGTTATTTTATTTTCTTTTTAGTTTTGAATTCTTTCGCCGTTTAGTTTTGAATACTACATATTCTGTACCTCTATTCCGATATTCCTGAACCCGGATATCGTCCTGTCTCTTACTGAGTTTGGATCCATCAGCGTTCATGATGAGGGGCAGATGGCCGTATGCCGGGGGTTCCCAACCGAATGCTCTGAAAAAAAATAGCAAAAAACTTATGAAAGCGATTTGAAAAAGTGCAATATATTCCAATATACACTACTATGTGCTTGACCAAAAATTAATTTTCAGATCTACATTGACAGGGAGACACACTGTAGAACCAGAAGACATAGCCACATAGCCAACGACAACTTTGGTGAACTTTATAAAGGGACTGGTTATTGAAAGGATTGAGCCAAAATGGGAGATACCACAATGGGCCTAAGTGCTCACGGGAACTATTCGTAAACCGTCTCCGCAAATAAAAAAATACATTGACAAAATAAATTATTTTTATAATATGCTAGTGCAGACCCTTGAAAAATCACGGGATATTTTAATTCCAATTTAGAAAAAGATAATTAAAAGTATTTTCTGTTAAAATATTATATTATAGGTAGGTGCTTTATCGCTTGTCTGAATTTGTTCTAATAGTTCAAATTTTGAAAATGACACTTAAATTCAAAGTAAACCAGAGTTCTAGAGTGGCACTGCACCGGAGTTACGGTCACACAACTGAAATTAGTATTTTTAATTTTATACTTTACTTTTGTTATTGAAAAAACATGACTTCTTGTCTTATTAAAGCTCTGTAGCACATGATGAACACTATTCCCAATTTACACAAGACATTTCAACTCCTAGGCCCCAGACAGGCTAACAAATAGTAGAAGATACTCTCAGTATCGCTCTGGTGTAAGACCACCATTCAGAATTGAAACTTTGCTTGAAATGGCTTTAACCGCGTTTGGTGACCGATCTGAATAGCCAGGTCAATCCCCACCTTTCTCTTCCCATCTCTTTTCCCTCCCCACTACCGTTAGCCTTACAACATACTCTAATTAGAGATGCCATACTAGCTACAGGCGGTTGGGAGCAGTTGGGACTCTTGAAAAAACTTGACTCACACAAAAAATTTTCAATATTAAAATTTGAAAAAGTATCAAATACACCCAAAGTAGGAGAAAATTGACCTCACTTTGGATGCGAAGATTCACCAACAGCACACTTCTGTAGACTCTGTGTTATGATGGACCTTACCTGTACATAAGAATATGTTTGGTGGTAGATATCTGCCACTCCACCCCCCTCAGCACGTGCGACACCTCCATCATGTGGTCGTCAACCACGTTGGCAAAGTGGTAAGTGGGAAACCCGTCAGATTTCATGATCACGGGATCGCCCTCAATCAGGGATATGTCATAGGCTATCGAGCCGTACACGAGATCCTCGAAATATTTCACATCCGGGGTCAGCTGAAATTGAAAATATATTATTTTTATTGAAGAAGATCTATTGTCTTATCTGAACAAATGCCTTAACCCTTAACTTGGCCATTGGGTCCTCAAAGTACGTATACATACACGGTGTCCGAAAATTACATATATGTTTTTATTAAAAAAAATTACTTCTCCAAATAACTGATCCCTAAATATTAGTTGACCCTTTTTTTCAAAGATGTGCGACGATATCTTAACCCTTTGATTAGTGAGTTATTTTTTTGCCATTTACATAGTGGGATTAGTACCCTTTACACGCAGAGTTCGGAGCGGGACGTGCCCCGCGCCACTTCAGGCCGCAGCGCAGAAAAGTCTCACAGTGAACTGCGCTGTAAACCGTTATCTTACTTTCGGTCTTTACTTTTCTGCGCGGCGGCCTGAAGTGGCGCGGGGCACGTCCCGCTCCGAACTCTGCGTGTAAAGGGTACTATTGAGTTATTTTTCAAGTTTTTCTTAATTTTGCAATTGCTTTAATTAATTATTTTCTTACCTTTTTCTACTATACAAGTTAATTTCGGAGCTTTTTTTATTACTATAACCTTTTCTTATTGCATTATAAATTATAGTTGGACAAATTCAGGGGTTGTCAACATTTTACAAATAAAAATTTTTCAATAAAGTCGTACAGCCGCACGCATGCGGCGATACTTTATCTGGATCATCCGAGTGCCTCCTCAGAGCCGCCTCCCGGCGATACTCCTCAAAGGGTTAAATAACACAAAATAGTTGCTTTGGGGCAATATTTGTATAAAATTTAATATTACTGAGCAGATAAAACATTACTGAATGTCAACACTATGTTGGCCATGCCAACTGGTACTTACATCTATTTATGTTTAATTTTTTATATCCCATTATTTGATTTACGCTATTTTTTAAATATAAATTTGTTTATGAACTTTTTTACACGGTTTGCAATCTTACAAATACTTTTTTACACGGAGTGCAATCTTACAAATTCTTTTTTACGTGGTGTGCAATCTCACAAATACTTTTTTACAAGGTGTGCAATCTTACTTTTTTACAGTGTGCAATCTTACAAATACTTTTTATACGGAGTGCAATCTTACAAATTCTTTTTTACGTGGTGTGCAATCTCACAAATACTTTTTTACAAGGTGTGCAATCTTACTTTTTTACGGTGTGCAATCTTACAAATACTTTTTACACAGAGTGCAATCTTACAAATTCTTTTTTACATGGTGTGCAATCTCATAAATACTTTTTTACAAGGTGTGCAATCTTACTTTTTTACAGTGTGCAATCTTACAAATACTTTTTACACGGAGTGCAATCTTACAAATTCTTTTTAAGTGGTGTGCAATCTCACAAATACTTTTTTACGAGGTATGCAATCTTACTTTTTTACACAGTGTGCAATCTTACAAATTCTTTTTTACATGGTGTGCAATCTAACAAATACTTTTCTTTTTAAACTTCAAGATAAAAGGTGACATTTTTTCGATTTAGATTAGACTGAACAGTTTCCCGCTTGTACTGCGAGTTTCCAGACACCGTGTATTTTTAATTGCATAATTTTTTTAAATTTCCAAAATATATTTTTATAAATGATCACCTTAAATCTGATGCAATGTTGATCTCCCTTTTTAATCCTTTGTTTGACATCCTCTGCGGACAGGTGGCGACATCTGTTGTCATATTTTGGCACCTGCCTATTACGAAGAGCGTCCTTCTTTAATAGATTTAGTCTCCTGTCAGTACAGAAGCAGTGATAGGCTGAGCCATTGGATAAAAGCTGTTCTAAGTTCTGCCTAAAATCATAGAATGTACTTTAAAATTCTAACAATATTTTAAATAAAAATAAAAAAATTTAAGGAGTAAATTTCTCCTTACTTCGGGTAAAATTGATTTGCATTTTCAAATACTGAAACACAGTAAGCCCTGAGGACGATAGGTTCTAAAGCATCTTAGGAAAGCATTCCACAGTCTAGGTGTTCACCACATGAACGAATCATACAAGTGACCCTTTCCTCTAGGTGTTGACACAGGAACAAATTATACAAGTGACCCTTCCTTTAGGTATTGACCACAGGAATGAATCAAACAAGCGACCCTTCCCTCTAGATGGTGACACAGGAACAAATCATACAAGTGACCCTTCACTCAAGGTATTGACCACAGGAACGAATCATACAAGAGACCTTTACTTCTAGGTGTTAGCCACAGGAACAAATCATCTAAGTGACCCTTCCTTCTAGGCGTTGACCACAAGGATGAATCATACAAATGACCTTCCTTCTAGATGTTGACCACAGGAACGAATCATACAAGTGACCCTTCCCTCTAGGTGTTGACACAGGAACGAATCATACAAGTGACGCTTCCTTCTAGGTGTTGACCACAGGAACGAATCATACCCTTCCTTGAATAGATAATCAATCCCTTACGGGATTAGTTATAATAATTAATAATTATTATTTATTAATTATTATCTATTTGGGGCTTAGGATACAAAGGTATTACAGAAGTAAATTCATAACAACTAACAACCTTTTCATTAAAATCGATATAGATTCCCAGAATGTTTCCTATTTGAAGATTTTCACCTAAATCTGTTTCTTTTTAAGTGATGAATCACATTAAGGAAGACAAATTCTACTCAAATCCCTGTACTGTACCGCCCATTGTAAAATTAGCATTGCCTTTCCTCAAAACACAATAAAGAACTTAAATATTTATATAATAAATACCAAGATTAAGAAATAGCATCACCAGTAAATGTGTTTCCAATGATGTGTCCTCTGCATGCAAAACTGTATATAAAAAGTTGAGACTCTCGTGCAGTATTCAAATAAAATAAAAAATTTAAACAAATTGACATACATACTGATAAATTTTCAATCTCTCGCTTTGAATGTAAGGGCCAAATTCTCCTCCTTGAATTGGTCCCTCGTTGAAATCGATTCCCGCCCAGCTCAAGTTTTCAATTAACGCTTCCATGGCTCCTTCCACCTTTCTGGTTTGATCTGTGTCTTCAATTCTCAATATCATTTTCCCATTATTGGACTTAGCGAATAAGTAATTGTACAAAGCCGTGCGGAGACCACCGAGATGTAAATGTCCCGTGGGACTTGGAGCGAATCTCACCCTAACTGGAATGCTTTTATACGATCGAGAAAACGTCCTCAAAACCTTCGCCCATGATTGACAAAAATTTTGGGCGATCATTTCGAAGGTGAAAAAACTTTTTTGTTTATAAGTGTTTATTGGGTCATATTCATGATAATAGTTTCGTCGAACGATTTGTATGATTAAACTTTCACTGTTTCTGACAATCTGACTATAATCGGCGCTCTGGAGTCTGGAGACAGATTATTAGGTTAGGTAGGTTTTTGCGCAATCGTTTTGAAACTGGAAAAACTGTTTTTGTTTTCGTTTACCTAATTTTTAATTGTCTACACACCTACACGCGTGATATGTTCGCTGTACAATAAATGTAGCAATTAGCATTAATTTTTCATACTTTCACTGAATCTGACATTAATGTTTTACGGTGACAATAGAAAATAAAACTCGGTGGCGAAGTTGATAACAAAGCTACGTTAGCGCTCGCAGTGACCAAAACTAGAACTACAATAGAATAAATATACCAATCCCGAATAACGTATTGTTTGTCAGATTTGTGAATATGAAAATGTTAAAATATGCGCTCAAAATGCCAAAATATGCACTAAAAATCCGAAATATGCGCTAAGATTGCCAAATTACACGATAAAGCCGGATATCTCCAAAATATGCATATTTATTTGGAAAAATACTCCGTTTTAGCTTTATTACTACAACAAATGCTTTATGTGGGAAGAGACAAAAAAATATCCACAAAATAGTACCCTTTACACGTAGAGTTCGGAGCGGGACGTGCCCCGCGCCACTTCAGGCCGCCGCGCAGAAAAGTAAAGGCCGAAAGTAAGATAACGGTTTATAGCGCAGTTCATTGTGAGACTTTTCTGCGCGGCGGCCTGAAGTGGCGCGGGGCACGTCCCGCTCCGAACTCTACGTGTAAAGGGTACTAATAGGTTATTAGATCATAAATAAAAATTAACAGCCTTTAAGAATTCCAGAGGTATTTAAATGCCACACATCGCCGGCTACAAAATGTATCTCATATTTCTATTTATCTTTTTTAAAAAAATATATAGATGTATATTTATATATATCCAGAAATGTGTAGTTTGTGTTACACGCATAAAAACGAGTGTGCTTTAGACCACACGACTGAAGTAAAACTGCTTTATGCTTCGTTCGCCTTGCCCGATCACACTTTTCGTAACGCTCTCGTCACGCATTCACCAGCTTACTCCCCAAGTCAAGCGTTCGTAAAGAAGTTTTACTTCAAAAATCATTGAAGGAGAAGGTAATGCTAATAATTCAAACGAAATATGAAATAGCAAGATATAAGAAAATATAAAAGTAACGGTCGCAACTGGGAAAGAATTTAAACTATTTTATCAGTTGCAACCGTTACCTTTTATTGTGTTTTGTTTTGCTTCATGATTCTTTTAGATTTATAAGTATTATTTTCTAATAAAGAAGATTTTACTTCAGTCGTGTGGTCTAAAGCACACTTGTTTTATTTATTTATTTTTTATTTGGCTATAACCCTCATAAACTCAAAAGATCTTCCAATAAAATTGGATATTATTTCTTTTTAGCCAATAATTATTTTTCTTTAACCAAATTTATGGCGCGTTATTGTGACGATTCACTAAAGTAAAATGCCGTGCTAAAGTATTTTTGTTTTCCATTTCCCGCAGCCCCTTGTTTTTCAAACTGCGTTTTCCGGTCTTTATTGTTGGTATAATTCAGGAATATTTTTATTTTGACATTTTTTAGTAGGTACATATTTAGTCAATAAAATTTATTTACATTTTAATTTAAATTTAAATTTCTGCGTGTGTATATATACAGGGTATTAAGAGACGTACTTGACTTACTTTAACCAGTGATTCCTTGGAGTAAAATTTGGAGTAAAAAATGTATATGAAATTTTTGTCTCCGGTGACTTTTTTGGTGCCCTTTTTTTTCAAATTTTTTTTCTTCAAAATCAAACAAAAAAAAATTCTTCCGCATGTCGTCACTGGTCATTCCGCCGAGTAGCCGACCCACACCTTACACCCGCCTACAACTGTCCAAAACCTACCATTTTTCATGTTTTTGTAGAAAAAAAAACATCAAAAATGTCACCGGAGGCCAAAATTTTATTTACATTTTTTACTCCAAATAATGTCAGGAATCACTGGTCAAAGTTAGTCAAGAACGTCCCTTAACACCTGTATATATATATTTCAATTTTAAGAATATTTTTAGTTAGTTCCAAATGTTATTGATAGGTGGTATTAGTAAGTATTGGGAAAGTGAAGTCTCCTAGCGCTCTACAGTGCAGTCTATAGTATTTGGTCATACGTCAAAATTTGTAGGTTAAAGAACAATATCCTTCTGTTGGTACTGTGATTTTTACGCGTTCAGATGTCTGGCCTTTCACCCTTGTTTTTGTAGTGTAAATTTATTAATTTTGCAAAAATGGTGAGTTTGCACACGTTTCAAGACTGCTGCTTCATTCATACGTCGATTAAAATTAACACTTTAACGTGAAACTCGCTCGAAGTGACGCTGCACCGTTTTTGGCACGGAGTGTATTACTAACCTGAAGTTTGTTTGTACGAAACTGATTGATGCCTTGTTTTCTTTTCCAGCACAAATTAAAATCATCACAGAAAGACAAGGTAAAGAAATTTGTCGCTTTCACGCAGACCACGGAGAGCACGGCGATATTCTGCCTGACACAAAATGACTGGAAACTGGATTTGGCCAGTGATAACTATTTTCAGAATCCGGATGCGTATTTCAAAGAACCTGCCAAAATTTCTGTTGACAGAAAAAAGTTAGAACTGATGTTTTTGAAGTACAAGGATCCTCAGGAGAGCGACAAAATAACCGTGGATGGGGTGATGAAGTTTTTAGAAGATCTTAACCTCAGTGCGGAGTCAATATTAGTCCTTATCATCGCGTGGAAATGCAAAGCGGCCATTCAGTGCGAGTTTTCCAGGGAAGAGTTCCTGACGGGAATGCTAGACCTGGGGACAGACTCGATAGATAAACTCAGAGGGCGCCTGCCAAACTTAGAAAATGAAATCAAAGACGTTCAGAAGTTTAAAGAATTCTACCATTTCACATTTAATTACGCCAAGAATCCCGGCCAGAAAGGATTGGATCTGGACATGGCGATAGCTTACTGGAATATTGTACTCAGAGGGAGATTCAAATTCCTCGATGCATGGTGTAAATTTTTAGTGGTAAGTAACAACAAAGCTATATTTTCTGATTGCTGGTGTTGTACGGCTTAACAATCTTAATGTCGTTATAAACAGAGGCTGCTTGTGCATTTGTGCCTTGTACTGCTTGTCTTCAGTCTTCACATAACTTACGATGACGTCTGTGCCCCTTTCATTGGTGTGCCAGGTCATTATTTGAGCTATCTTCCATTACAAGACTCCCCCGGGAGCGCAAAAAAGTTGCGCTTATTCAATTGTGCACAAAACTTTGTTTTACCATATTATCTGAACCTGAACCATTAATTGGATAATCAACGCCCCTACCATAGGTCATTCACTACGTTTGGCGATTTAGCGGGGGTGCCTGGGCCCAAGGGGTGAGGTTTGTTTGGGCTTGGCGGCAGATGCGTTTGCCCGTCTACTGCATGGTGGGCCAGATCGAGAGAGACTGGTTGAGGGAGACTTTTTGACCTCATCGGCCGGACTTTCTAGACTCATTGCCTTGCACCGCAGTGGGAGGAATGAATTAATGCGTCTGACACTCCTGGACACACTGACCCTCAGATTCCTACCCACACCTCATAACCTTTTCCTTTCCAGAACTCCCTTTCTCTAAAGCAGTGGTTCCCGGCCTTTTTTTGACCAGGGACCACCATGATATTTATTTATTCTCACAGAGACCACAAGGTGCAAGAATCAGCTCTTCTTGAACTTCTTCAGCTACCTCTCCAACACTAATACCAAAAGGGTTACGAATCAGCTTTTGGATATCTTTCGAATTCGGTTTTTGTAGTAAAATGAACGAATGTTTCGCTGACTACATTTTAGATCTCGCGGACCACCTGTGGACCGGTTGGGAACCACTGCTCTATAGGGACCCTCCGCACAGCATCCCTAAAGATGAAATAGGCCTTGAGGGAAATTGTTTTCCTCCTGTGTGGAGCTAATGTAAAAAAAAAATCTTTGCGCTGCTGAACCGAATCTTAAATACTACCTTAGAATAACATAAAATATGTAAATAAATATTTTAATTTTCAATTGGCATGCATTTGACATGTCTCCAGTGTACGCTCCAGTGCCAAAAACATTGACGATAATCCTTCAGAAACCCTTCCATAGAAATAGCCGTTGGACACTTATTATCGCCCTGCTGGAAGACCACCATTCCGAATAGAAACTTTGCTTGAAATGGCTTTGTCAGTATTCAGTGACTAGATATAAATAAGCCAGGTACTTCCCAACCCCCCTCTTTCCCATCTTCTTCCCCTCGTCCCTTTGACCACACAATATACCTTTGAAACGTACGATGTATTTGGGACACAGGTATGGGTACCCTACCGCTGCTCTGGGAACTATTTATTGTGTAACCAATAACTCTGCCACAGGTCACCCCAAGTGGTTCACTACGTTTGGTGACTTAGCAGGGTTGCCCGGGTTCATGTGGCGAGGTTTTCCCGGGTCTTGGCGGCGGATGCGTCTGCCAACCAACTGCGTGGCAGGCCGAATCGGTAGAGACTGGTCGAGCAAACCTTTTGATCTCCTTCCTTTCCTCAAAAAACCCTCCACACAGCACCCCAAAGATGTTAGATCCTGAGGGGAGCTAATGCGGCGTTTCTGCTATAGCTCATTATTGAAATGACGTCGCAGGCTGTGCGTTGACCTATAAATTCTAGCCGTGCAAATTTCTCGACAACAAACTTCACCGTTTTGCTGTTTTAGGCAAACAAACCAATACCTGCTTTAAACAAATACGCAATCAAATTGATTATTATATAGAAAAAATTATTATTCAAATTACACGCACTGTCAATGTTTCAGCATTGTCATTGCATATTCATTATCTGTAGGTAGTTACTGCTTCCTCAAATACATAACCAAGGGAAATAATGGAAAGTGAATTTATAGAGTTAATACTGGTATTATGTATGCATTAATTTGAGTTTAGCCCAATTAATTGCCTGTGAAAAGAGAATGGATATTATCCGTTGCACAACACAGATGTTTTTCCCTGTTCTGTTTTCATGTGCCAAAAATTATTGGCAGCGAATTACTTCAGTCAGTTTGTCGGATGTTTTTCTTCTGACAATGTCTTTCACGTGTACACTGTACCGATATTCTCAGGAAGTGTGATATGTTCTATTTTGGAACCATTTGAGAACTCGGCCGTTTTGGAGCGTGTGGGTCTCTGTGTTCCTGATGATAGTGTCATTATAGATAATTTTGTCTTCCTGCCTGTAGGACCAACCTGCTAATTTTTTTAATTTTTTTATATGAATACCGCACAAGAGTCCCAACTGCTCCCGTCTGGAGCCAGTGAGACTTTAGAATCCCCTATTGGGGTATGTTGTGAGGCTGAAGGCAGTGGGGAGGGGAAAGAGATGGGGAAGAGGAAGGTGGGGAAGTACCTGGCTATTCAGATCTGGTCGCCAAACACGGCTAAAGTCATTTCAAGCAATGTTTCAATTTTGAACGGTGGTCTTACACCAGGGTAGTATCTTCCACTATGGAACGTGCCGCAAATATACTATATATTATTTTAAATGAATAAATTGTGAAATTAATCAAATAAAATTTATTTCGATCCCGCGACCTTTGGAATGCGAGTCAAGAGTCTTACCGCTGCACTACGCCGGTTCTCCGGTGTCGAAGAGTGTATTGTTTCTGAACCAAATTTCTTCCAATATTGTCATATTTAGCGTCAGCGAGGAGAGATTCAAAATGGAAATCCTATTGATTCTTGAAAGAGTTTCTCCTCATTGATGCAATCTTCACCACATTTTAAAATTGTGTGTAATTCACATGCAATAGAAGAGAAACCTTCAGAAAACTAAAGTAGAAAAGAGTGGGGAGGCTATGAAGCACCGCACAAAGAGGATACCGAGTCTATCTCATTCTCTCACAGGCTAAATCCTATAGATGTACGTGTTTGTCTCTTTTTAGTGTCGCTTTTTCATTTCATTGAGTTTCAAATCACAACAGTGCTAAAGAAGTTTTCACTTCAAAAAAAAAAAATTAATAATATTTGCGACTGATTTTTTTTTTTAAATGCTGTATTATGTAATCTCTTATACGTCGATTGTCCAGTTGATTAGTCAGACATGTCTGAAAAATCAAAATTTGAGTTGAGTATGTAGAACTCGTCAAATGCCAAGGAAGAAACAATGTAAAATCGCGATGTTTTGACTTTGACGTAATATTTTGTGGGTTTATTTTATGCTATCGTATGTAATATTTACCGAAACAAATTCCCTGAACAATAAACTATGCCTAAAAACAACATTACTTGCGTTTATTTGATGAATTATGTGTTTTTTATGATCTTTTTCCCGAGAACGGCGCGACAGCAACGCAAGCCAATCTGACAGTTCAAAGGCGGGAAAAAATCTAAGCCTGAGATCATAAACAATTCCCCAGAAATTATTCCGCTCCGTAAGGTGGGTTCACGGTATCTTATACCTTATGAACAAGAATGCCCCAAGCGATTCTGACCTTCTTCTTCATACGTTTTCTTTATACATAAGGGTTAAAATCGCATTACAAAATTTATTTATTTTTGATTATTTTGGCCTGTGCGCCTGCGCACGACCGGCAATCCAGCGGTTAAATGTAAAAGTGTATCACCTCTATCTGGCACAATACACATATTACTCTTGCAACACCAAGTCAATTATAATGCATAAAACTTGTAGTGAATTAAACAAAACGTTGCTGTTTCTAGGTTACTAGTAGGATATTTCAAAATGTCATACTAATTTAACGGCCATATATAATGTGTAAAACGAATTAGTATGTATGTAATTAATAGGAATTTAGAAATTTGATTAATTTCAATATTTGAAAATGCTTCATCAATTTTACTAGAAGTGAGGAAAAATTGTACTTACTTTGGGCACACGGGCAAGCCCACAACACCCTTCCACCAATTTGTCTCTTCAGTGCATGTGTGGCAGGTTCGCTTCACTGGTGGCAAAATGGTGATTGGAAAATTTTGTAGCTTATTTTCATGCCATTGATAAACGCAGACATAGAGTCAATGCGAATCTGTCTATTTGTGAGTCATATTTGGCCAATTTCCAGGTGAGCCCAAAAACTGGCAATGATTTCATGTATTGAAGATACTATGATTATGGGCAGATACTCTCAGTATCGCCCTGGTGAAAGACAACCATTCAAAATCAAAATGATGCTTGAAATGGCTTAGTCAGAAATGAATAGCCAGGTACTTTCCAGCCTTCCTCCTCCCTGTCTCCTTCCCCTCCACTCCTTTTTCAGCCTTACATAATACCCCAATTCGATACCACATACTGCAGTCTTTGGTACCTATTTCTTAAGTCTTTTTTTTACAATAGCTCCACACATGTCGCCTTAGGAGATGATGTGTGGAAGGTTTTTTATGGGAAGGAAGGAGATGAAATTTTGGGAAGGAAAAAGATACAAGGGGTGGGTAGAAATCATTGGGTCAGTTTGTCCAGGAGTGACAAGATGTGTGAATGGTGGGATGGTCCGATGCTCTGTAGTGAACCCGCTTGCACAGCACGGTGTAAACTGTGCACCCTAGAGTTATTTGGTTGAGATAAAGGAGATCAGTACTTCGTTTGTGTGAAACTATGAATCCATCCCTCCTACTGCGGTGCAAGGCGATGAGTCGAGAGAGTAGCTGTAGAGGTCAAAAGGCCTACCTGAAGCAGTCTCTCAATCCGGCCCGCCTCGCAGTAGGTGGGCAGAAGCATCTGCCACCAAGACCTGGACAAACTTCACCCCATGAACCACTCGGGGTGACCTACGGCAGAGGTGTTGGTTATCCAAAAATGGTTCCTCATTGAACCCCACTCCAATTTCTCTGGTGAACAAGCTCCTCCACTCTTGCACGAGGTCCCGTGCTGCATGGAAAGCCAAGGACACCAACTTTCTATAGGTGACATTTGCCAGTGATCACAAATCTCTCCAGCTCTCTTTTTGTTGAACAACATGTCCAAAGTATCTTAGTTTATGCTCTAAGCCAGTGATTTCCAAAGTGGTTCAGGTGGACCCCTAGGGGCGATAAAGAAATGAGGGTCCACTCATTTGGTTTCGTGGACCCCCACTTTCCCCATAACCATATCCCATCCCTCCCCCCGTCTCATATCCCATTACGCCCCCTCTGTCGTGACAAATATAATCTCGAATACTGGTCCATTTTGCCCCCATTTGAAAAAGAGTTGTAGATCTGGTACTGCTCCGTTGTGACAGACTACACCTCGCCATTCAATATTCAGTACAACACATGTCGAGTTTTGGGAATATGGTAGAAATGTACCAGCAGGGGGTCCACCATGACCAGTAAAATTTTGAAAGTGGTCTACGAGAAAAAAGGTTTGGGAACCTCTGCTCTAAGCAGACAATTGATTGCCTATTTTGGTTGCTTAGCCCTTCTAATGGATATATTCTGCTTCTACAGAAAAGCGAAAACAGATTACATATTTTTATTTATTTATTTATACTGGGTTTTACAGATGAGAACAATCCACTTACAAAAACTCAGTTAATATACACATAGGTACATACACAAAAAACCTACTCAGCCAAAGGTAAACATAAAAAATAGTTCAAAATTATATAAAAACTCACTCAAATGACAATAATATAAAGAGAGGCAAGTGATACAATAATATAATTAGCTCGACATATTATTGAGCAATAGCAGAACATTTTTTCTGAATCCATTTAAATTATCGACGAAAATGTCTACTTCAGCACATTCTATCTTATTATACGATCGACACATTTGGGTCAGAGGGCTAAATAGGCGATATTATTTTTAAATGTATTCGGGTGAAACACGCTATGATATCTTAAACAGTAGAAATTGGGAACATTAATTTCAATATTGCTAAAACATAATGTACGAGGGCTGTCCGTAAAATAAGGTCTCCAAGGTGCTGACTTCGCGAGGAACAATTTTACACGAGATCCGGCAACACTGGCTTGTAGCCTGGTTCCCCTATGCCAAATCCCCACCACGCTCCACTCTCTGCGACACTTAGTCTCGGCGTGGCAGCCATCCGCGATGGATCTTCCACTCGCCGCACCCGCCAGGTGTAAATTACGCTCTATAATTAGTTTTTTACAAAACCCTGGTAGACATTCAAAGGCTTGAAATGTACGGAAAACAGTGTATGAGTGCGAAAGACGTGCGCAAATCGTACAGAGAGTTTAAAAGCCAAAGTGGAAAAAGCAATGATTGCAGATCGACAGGTGATGGTTTGGGAGCTCTCTGACATGATCCCTGATGTCAGTAAGATCACAAACTACAACGGTTAGCCCGCGAAGTCCTTGAGTGCTACGATATCGATGGCGAAGAATTCTTGGACTCAATTGTGTCTGGGGACGAGAACTGGGTACACTACACGACAACAAAGACAGGAACAATCCTGTCAGTGGTGTCATTTAGAATCGCTGAAGCAAAGTTTAAAAATGAATTACAGAGCATAACTCACACCTGGCAGGTGCGGCGATTGGAAGCTCCATCGCGAACAGGGCCACGTCGAGACTAAGCGTCACAGAGGATGAAGCATGGTGGGAATTTGGCAAGGGGAAACCAGGCTACACTCCAGTATTGCCGGATCGCGCGTAAAATCGTTCCTCGCGACCACAGAACCTTGGAGACCTTATTTTACGGACAGCCCTCTTAGTATCGAGATGGTCATGAATTATTTTATGTGAACATACTAGGCCTTCTAATTTTAAGTGTTATATTATTTGTTACTGTTTTATGTTGTAATAATTGTGTAACTTTAATATTCCAGGAACATCACAAAAGATCTATACCCAAAGACACGTGGAACCTCCTGCTAGACTTTGCGTCGCACATCGACGAGGACATGAGCAACTACGACGCGGAGGGCGCCTGGCCCGTTCTCATAGACGACTTTGTGGAGTGGTGTCTCAAGCAAGAGCACCTGGCCCCCGCCTGCTAGGGCCCCCCGCCCCGCCCAAAGGACTGGCCCCCCAACTCCATTTCCAATGCCCAAAAAAACAATAAACCGGCACCTGCGCCCCAACGCCCGAGAACTCACGGACTCGCCAGGCTGGCAGAGATTGCTTACGCTTCGTGCCGGGCAATGGCCATGTTGGTCGCCTGCGCAGTGTTCTGTTTTGGATTGCTGGGTGTCCTGACTCTTAATTGTACGCGCATATGATTTTCTATGACTTGAACATTGATTATTTCAGAGGCGTGCCTTCTTTAGAGATTTTAAAACTGTGCAAACTGCAAGAAAAGAAAAAGAAAAAAATAGAATCCAATTTTTTTTTCTATTCTTTGGGGATGCAAAATTTTACATCCTACTGAACAGAATTACTATTCTGATTATAAACAAAACTTATGTCACCGATTTACGTAAGATTTTTGATCGTTAGACCACAGAAATTCTGATGAAATTGATTTTCTTTTCTATGAAGTTTTTCAATATTTGAAAAAGTTCAATTTCACTCAAAAGTAAGGGAAAATATAAACCTCTTTTGGGGCACCCCAGACACAATTCTATAGTTTCATCTCTTCAGTGGAGTGCACGCCTCTGATTATTCATAGTTTTTTTTAATAATAAATTGCTTTAATAAGTAGTTTTGCACATTGTTGACAAAATTATCTCTCTAGATTTATTTATATCGATTATCTTTCAAAATCTGATTTAACCGAAACAATTGTTATTAATTTGATTCATAATGAAATCAATACAAAAACTGCAGTGTTATAAAATATTGCATACTTTCCTATTCTGGTTAAGTTTAGGGTTTAACAGAAATTCAAATGTAACATAATATTGTCATCAAATACAATGACACTACTGGATCGTCTTAAACCATAGTGAACTAACTCACTTTTTGCTGTTTCTGAGCTATAGCTTGAAATGAGGGCTCCTAATCATAACCAAGCTCTGCCAGAGAGAACCAATCAGGGAAATACTGACCAATCATAGACCGTTGTTCTCTGGTTGGTTTTTCTTTCTGGCAGAGCTAGATTACGATTTGGAGCCCTCATTTCAAGCTCTAACTCAAAAATTTCAGAGTTAGTTCACTATGGTTTAAGACAATCCAGCTGTCTACATGATAGTTGTGCCTTTCTTGCTGTTAGTTTACAATTAATTCAAATACTGAAACATGCCTAGAATCAAAAGGCCTGATCAGCAATTTGATGTCAATGTTACATTTAACTTTCTCTGAAATTCTCTAACATTATCTTTTCAGCCGCAGTTTTCTTTAGAAACGGACTCGAAATGTCTAACGCTTGAAATTTTTAATATTTATTTGATGCTTTTTTACGCCAGCAGCAAATTTTATCGAAAAAATTAAACGTCTTGTGGCGGGGTTTAAATCGTCGTAAATTTAAATGTAAACTATCATTTTTAAATGAATTATTAATGAGTGCAAGCAGTTCTTTAGATATATCAATCGGTCCTGGGTGTAAATTAATTGTATTTTGGTCCAAGTAGGTATTCCCGTAAGCTTCTGTTTTGCGTCCAGCATCCTTTGAAAATAGTTGGGAGAAAGATTGTTTGCACGTAGTAAAAGATAATTTGTATGTAAATTGATAACTATTACATATTGTACATTCTGTAAACGGTAGATATTTTAAAATTGTATAAATCTGTAAATCTAAACAGTAGATTAAATTGTCCCTCAACATTTCATTAGATTGTACCTGCTCTCTGTCTCAATTGTATTTTTTGACGAATCTTCAATATTCCTGCTCTTCGACCTTATATCAATACTCTAAGGCCAGTTGCTTCACTGAATTTGCACAATTCGTTAATTTTCAAGTTCTGTAAAGGTTCTATTCAAGTTCTGTTATTAAACGGTTGCTTGCCGATTACGCGCCCGTGCGCGCCAGATGTGAGCCAAATTAAACTCTAAAAAATATTTTTTGAAATGCGATGCGTCAGAATCGCTTGGGGCATTCTTGTTCTTAAGGTATAGAATGCTTTGAATACATCTATGGAACGAGAATAATTTCTATGAATTCTATGGATTTCTGGCCGATTTTTTTTTCGGAGCATTTCATCTGACAGTTCGGTTGCATCATTCTCATAAGAAAGATCGTAAACGTTTGAATTCGTCAGATAAACGCAAGTAATGTTGTTATTATGCATAGTTTATTGTTCAAGGAATGTGTTTTGGTAAATATTACATAAGATAGCATAAAATAAACCCACAAAATATTACGTCAAAGTCAAAACATCGCGAAATTTTCGAGTTTCCTCCAGAGGCAAGGGACGAGTTAATCATTATTGGCCAGTTGCTTCACATAACTGAAATAATAACTGAACTTGAAAATTAACTCTGAAATTTGATGAATTGTTCAAATTCTGCGAAACAACTAGCCCTAAGGTTGGCGTGTTTCAAACTTCTTTACTTTTAATTTCATCAGTTCCAATTTTTTATTATTATAATTTTTGTTACTTAGGAACAGTCCCCGATAACCACCGAGTCTTGGCTCATTTTAATCAAATTCCTTAACCTTTTTAACGGTCCCTGTTGAACGCCGATTCTCGGGCCGTTTCAGCTTTTAATCAAATTGTGAACAAATCAGCTTGAAAACTGATTGCAATTTGATCAAAAGCTCACACGGGCCGAAAATGAGAGTATAACAGATACATTTCAAAAGTCATTAATTAATTCATTGTTGATTTGATGGTTATTAAATATCATGGAGTTTAAAACAATTCAATCTTTCTTAGACAATCTGTCTTACCACCATTTCTTCAGATGCGTCATATGTATGTTATGAAATTATCATTAATAATGACTAAAAACGTTTGCTTTGTGTAAATATTTATGCATACTGGGGTTGTCCAAGAATTATAGACCTTTCCTCATTTTCGGCGAAGTGGACATTATTTCTCCAAATATGGCGGCACTAGCGTGTAGCTCAGACTTTCCCCTAAAAAACGAGCGGTGATCCGACTTGGTAGCTGCTTCAGTGCGATCTTTGCGTCCATTTCAATCAATCCATCTCAGTCAATCATTTGCTTTCTCAACTAAGGGGGGGACCGCCCTATTGAAGTTTGTAAGCTCATACAGACATCAATAAATCTATCACACAAACGATATTGAGAGAAAAATTGCGTATGCAAATTGTTTACTCGTTGGGTTCCCAAAATGCTGAAAAGCAAAATCGTGTAGAAAGCAGTAGGATTTCTTCAAAGTCTTTCCAACTAAGGCGAGGCTTTTTTGGGTTGAAACATGGGTTCACCACCTAACCCCGGAATCAAAAAGACAATCAATGACATGATTTGCATCTTTTTCTTCACCTGAAGCAACATATGGCTGGAAAACCTTTGGAAACAGACTAGGATGCGGAGGGAGGGGTGATAGCATTTTTGGCTATCACCTCTTACAAAAGAATCAAGAACTAGTGTCACGGCTCACCAAGTGCATCGATCGTAATGGGGATCATGTCGAAAGTGGAGAATGTACCTAAAATGTCATTCGATTTGTAAATATAAATTTTTCCTGATTTTTTAAATTAGAACGATCTTTAATTCTTGGACAACCCTCGTACTTATAAAATTATTTTGCTTTCTTTAATGAATATAACTTGAAAAATTGCTTTTGATTGTGATAAGGACTTGGAAAATCTGTGATTGTTTTTTTTTTTTTTTTGAAATTGGGATATTGTTGTTTCATCAGAAGGATTCAAAATAAACATTTTCACTTTTCCATCTCTTGGTGAGAAATTTCAACTTACGTATTTTTTAACGAAAAATATATTTTACCGTAAAAAAAATTATCGTTGGCTTCTTTCGAGAATTATGTACCTACAAATTATATATCCTATAATTATTCTCGGCTCATCAATTAATAGATTTAATATTATATTAAATGATTGCGGGCGTCCATTAACTTTTAGGAATTCAAAATAAGAATGCAGTAAATTTATAATCAATTTTTTTTTAAATTAGGTTGGGTTGTTTGATTCCCATTATGCTTGATGAATTTTTGACATTTATGCAGTCCTCGTTATTTCTCGTCTATTCTCAGCCCGTTTCAGTTTTTGATCAGCCGTCAAGCATTACCGTGACTGTTGTCGACAGTTGATCAAAACTGAGAATCGGCATTTGATGTTGGCCGTTAAAATGGCACTAATCGTCGATCAAATGTAACGGAGATTGAAACAGCACAACCGTTAACTCTTTGAATGATTTTATGAACTCTGTTTATGTTGATGATACTATTCTTGTTTTTGAAAATTAATTGATCAGTAGTCTACGATTACTGAATAATATTTTGTGCAGACAATTAAATCAATTTTCAATTTGCTTTATAAACTGATGAATTTAGTACAGCACAGTAACTTAAAAGTTATTTCTTTCGCACGATAATCCTCGGCTTTGAAAACAGAAATTTGTTCTATTTTTGTTAAATCCCAAAAATTCTTAACAACTTCGCATTTTAAAATGTGATTATCTTACCTACAAACCTCGATTTATTTTTATTTCCATAATTTTAATGAAATATTTGCTCGATGTTTTTGTGCTTGACAATGATCTCGCTTTTCCGTCTTCAACCCCTCAGGCCCCTGACATATTGATCTTTATATTTCTTAAAGTCGTCGTCAAAGGGTCGGAGAATTTGTGTGTATTTCCACTTTGCAATAAATGGAATATTGCTGAACGTATCCAAAAACTAAAAACCGTTTTCGAAAGGTGAAGAAATACACTTTCAGATTTTATTATTAAAAATAAACATATAATTTTTGAAATATTAAAATTTTTATGTAAACTTAAAAAACACTAACTAAAATTACTGATAATGAAAAAAACACATTTTATTATTATTTAACACATTATTCTCACCAATTAACACAGAATTAACTCATAATTGTCAGACGACAAACGACGCTCGTCACAAATTGCGATCAGAAACTTTGGTTTCATAAAGATGTACATTTTAATTCTTCAGGGGTTAACTTCTAGATTTGATTACAGAGCGTGGTGTTTTCTCTTTCTAACACCGTTTAGATCGTATTTCTCACCATGACTGTAAGGGAGACACAACGATTTCTATGAGACAGTATTATGAGATATTCGCAAAAGCGAAGCAAACAAATTGACTCTATGGGTAAAATCAGCCTGAGGGGTTTAACTGGCATTTCAGACAGAATCACAATTAAAATGTTATATATAACGGATTTCTATAAAATTGGCATCAAAACAATGGTATTACAAATACATATACTTAATATTTCTTTACATGCTTCAAAATCGTAATGATTGCATCGCTTCTGTGTTAATATTGTGAATTATGTATATCAGTTTTTTTTTAAATTATGAATAAGAACTTTATATCCATATTCAGTCGATTCTGCTTAATTGGGACACTGGTTATTTGGGACAAAACCCAAGGAGCTGAAACTAATACCAATTTAGTTTGGTTATCTGGGACACCATTCCGTTTAATTGGAAAAAAATTCTATTTGAAGTCAATGCAAAACCTGTCCCACTAAACGAATTTCAGTTAAGAAGGGCGTGCGTGCAGTGTGCGTATTAAACCACATACGTGCGCGGGTGAGGAAAGGGGATACCAAATTTTTCCGGATTGGTCACAAGTAATTAATAATGATTATTAATAAAGTCTCCCTTTATGTTCCTGCTTTAAAATGCGTTTTTTTTTAATCTGGTAAAATTAAATTTTTTTCGCATAATGCGTCCAATTAGTACCTATAGTTGGTACATAATTATTTTTCCATAATTAACGACTAAAAACAATGATTTTTCTCAAAATCAAGCCTTTTAACATTACAAATGCGTCAAACACGTCTGTCTAACAAAATAGAATTGATGATCCTTCCTAAGCCTATCTCTTTCATAGTGTAGAAGATTTGCAATTTTTCATAATCTACTTACATATTTTTTTAATCAAATTGTGTACCAACCACAGTCGATAATTTTGAATTTAAAAAATAACTCATCCTTTGAAATAAAATTAAATTAAATGATTTTTCCACCCTTTACCAAACTAGTTTAAAAAATACGCAAATAATATTGTGCAAAATATTTTGCAAGCGAAATTGATTCTTATTATTTTTTTGTTTTTGCTCTAAACAGAAAATTTTTATTGTGATATGGATTTTAATCACTGTTATATATTTTTTTTTTTTTTTTTGTTTTAGGCAATTCACCCTGGAGAGAGTGCTTTGTGCCGGTAATATTTAAAATGGATAAGAAATTTCGGTTAATCTAATGGGAAAATAATAAAACAAATTAAATATTGGACTCATTTAGATCACTAAAACAAATTAAATATTGAATTCATTCAGGTTAATAAACTTACATAAAGCTGTATGAACACGAGAATTGTTAAGAGATAAAAGGTATGAAATGTTAAGGGGGGACTGGTGTGTGATTTTAATAAGCAGGCGGTATATGTTCTTGAAAGATGAATGGTTTTTACAGTTAAAGAAAACGTGGTCGAGGGTTTCCTCTTCCACACCGCACTGGCAGAACGGATCATCTAAAACTCTAATTCTAGACAAGTGAGATGCAATTGAACAGTGGCCAATTCTCATTCTCGAGATACATGAAATGAATCGTTTTGAAAGTTTTTTACCGTGAAACCATGGCTTAGCAGGGATATGGTTTTGAATTCCCGCATAGAAAGATCCAGTTCTTATTTTGGAGACTGCCCAATTTTCTTCCCAGGCACGAGTCATATTGGATTTAAGAATCGGAAAGACATCGGATATAGGAATTCTAAAATTTAGTGGAATAGTTCCGGAATCTGAACCAGATTTGGCGAGAAAATCGGCCATCTCATTACCCTCGATACCCAAATGGGCAGGGACCCAGGCCAATATCGTCTCAAACCCAGATTCACTAAGAGAATTGAGAAGATTTTTTATTTTACATATAATATTGTCTTCCGGATAACGTAAAATATTTGACCTAATTTTAGTTAGAGCACTTAGCGAATCAGTACATAGTAAGGCTCGATGAATGTTGAGAACCTGAATTTGATTTAGCGCTTGTTCAATTGCAAAACATTCGGCTGTAAATATGGAAGCTTCTTTCGGTAATTTATAAGTGAGATTGATGTTGAATTCTGGACTATATATAGATGCTCCACATCTTTTATTTTCAAATTTGGAACCATCCGTGAAAAGGATGGAAAATCCAGGGAATTTCGAAGCCACTATGCTTTTAAAGCAATCATCCACATTTTGAAATTTATTTGGGGAAGATAAAATATTCTTCCGAAAGACTGATGTTATTGTGTTCGGCATAAAAGTGATTGCCTTAAATGGAATATTGTATATAGGAAGATTGGGAACTTCTTGAAGATATTGGAGGGAAGATGATAGAGAATTATAGAGATGAAAACTTTTAATTAAGAGAGGAAAACATTGTTTTTCTCTCAATCTTTTGTTAGAATTCAAATTAACACTTAACCTATTAAGACTTTGTTTAATAGGATGATGTGATACCGATAAAGCCTTGAAAATATATTTATTGGCAAGGAATTGCCTTCTGAAATATAATGGAGGCTCCACACATTCCACCTGAAGCGCATTAATTGGAGAAGACTTCATAGCTCCAATAATCATTCTGAGGGCTTTTGATTGAATTCTTTCCATTTTCTTATCTAGATATTTAGGGAGTGGGTCAAAAAGAAATGAGCCATAATCCAAGTGGCTCCGAACTAGGGAATTATACATTAATTTAAGAGTGGTAGGATGAGATCCCCACCATACTCTGGAAACTGCTCGCATCATATTAAGTCCCTTTTCACACTTTGTAGAAATTATCTGAATGTGTGGAAGCCAGGAAAGTTTATGGTTCAAAAGAAGACCAAGGAATTTGATTTGAGTAGCGGTTTGTAGAGGCACATTATCAAAAGATATTGAGAATTGGGGAATTTTTCTTTTGCGCGTGAAAGCCACGACCCTTGTTTTAGATGCCGCCAGATTCATCCCATTTAATGACAACCAGCTTTTAATATATTGTAAAGCCAAATTCATTTCCTTAGCTGCAAGAATAATATTTTTATGTAACAAATATATAAGGATATCATCCGCAAAGTAAAGACGCTTGATAGAAAAAGGAATTACTGAGTCTAGGTCGCTTATATAAATATTAAACAACAGAGGACTAATAACAGAACCCTGGGGCAAACCTCTCCATAGTTTGCGCCTTAAGCATTTAGAGGAAGACTCAATAATAATGGACCTATCTGAGAGCAAATTAATAATAAATTGGACTAATTTCGGGGGGATTTGTTTTTTAATTAGCTTTTCTTTCAAAACATTCAGTAAAACATCATAGTAAGCTGATGAAAGGTCAAGGAATGTGGCCAATGTATAAGAATTTAGGGATTGGGAAACTCGGATATCAGTTGTGAACAAACTTAAATTATCCATTGTAGATTTCTTTTTTCGAAAACCATACTGATTTGGTGAGATAATATCTTGACTTTCAACAAACCACTCTAATCTGTTCTTCATCAACCGCTCCGCTACTTTCATCAAACATGATGAAAGAGCAATAGGCCGATAAGACGAAATTTCAGATGGATTTTTTCCAGGTTTTAAAATGGGAATGATTTTTTGAGTTTTCCAATCATCCGGAATTAGTCCTGTTTCAAACATATTATTAATAAGAGATAAGAAATATTCAACCGCCATATCAGAAAATGATTTAATGAAACTATTAAGTATTCCATCGGGACCCGGAGCAGAGTCAGAAAGGGTTCTTATTACTAGTTTCATCTCATCAATGGAGAAAGGAGCATCTAGCCAGTTAGAGTGAGATGGATATGGCTTAATAGAAGGCATTTCTTCACATCCGGCCACTGATGGGGGGGCTATTTTATCCGCAAATCCTATAAGAATTTCTTCTGATATATGCTTGGTTCTCGGCGGAGAATACGATGATCCGAATTTTTTTAAGCTAGACCAAACTGAAGATTGGGGAGTTTCCGGAGACAGGTTCTCACAGAACTTCCGCCATCCAGCGCGTTTTTTATTTTTCAAAATTCGTTTGGTTTCTGCCTGGGCTTTTTTAACTGATAAAAAATTTTCTAGTGACATACACTTACGAAAAGAGGAAATTGCTTTTTTACGAGAGTTGACGGAGCGAGTGCATTCCTCGTCCCACCACGGAGTAGAGTGTTTTATTTTAATGTTCGCATTTCGTTTCGGGATGGATTTTTCTGCTGCATTTATAACCATAGAGGGAAACGTCTCACATTGCAATCTGATGTCTCCCGGGGACGATTTTTTTTTTAAATTAATAAGGTTATCTAGTTCAGAAGAGAAAGTGCTCCAATTCGCATCATTTATTCTAAATTTGAGATTATTTTTAACTGGTGGAGGATAAGTGTTAGATTGATGTTGGAATCGGATTATAATTGGAAAATGATCACTAGAGAGGGGATCGTTTAGGATGTCCCAAGAGCATTTAGATGCTAACGAATATGAACAAAGAGATAAATCAACAGCACTTTTCCGTTGATGAGGGGGGGTGAATCTGGTTGGAGATCCGTCATTTAAAAAACATAGGTTATGGGTATCAATAAAATCTAAAAGATTGCGGCCAGAACGATTTGTTATTTTGCTACCCCAAGAAGGGGAATGTGCATTAAAATCTCCAAGGATCATAAAAGGGGAACAAATCTGGGTTAAGATTGGTGCCCATTCATTTTCAATAAAAGTGGTAGAGGGAGGAATATATATTGATAATATTGTGATATCAGATAAGACAGCTGCTATTATCTGGATATCGTCGGAGGGAGTATGTATATTTATTTGTTTAAACGGGATAGAATTATGGATTATCAGAGCCGTGCCGCCTTTACCATCCGGTCTGTCGTGTCTGAGACAATAATAACCCGGAATTCTTAAGTGAAAGGAGGGTTTTAACCACGTTTCAGAAATGGCGGCCACTGAAACGTCGTGTTCGTCGAGTAACTGAATTAGGTCAGATTTGTTAGCGAAGAGGCTTCTACTGTTCCACTGAAGAATTTTGTTCAGTTTCGAAGTCATTGGGGAGGCAAGATAATAAAGATTTAATGTAATCGGCAGCGTTGGACGGTACAGTATTGTTGTTTGTAAGGATAGAAATTAAAAGGGTAATTAAAGTTTGTATAAAAGAATTATTATTCAATATTTCGGGGAGAGCAGGAGGGGATGTATTACTATTAATGGCACACCCATTGGGGGTCCGAGATTTGGCATTCCCATTCGGGCTGGTCAAAATATTATTCAATTGTTTTTTATCAAGGTAAGGAGTATATTTTGGGTTGGGTTTGACTGGCTTGAGAATGGTTTCTCTGTGAGAAGATGACGTTGAATTTAAAAAGGTGGTTGATTGGAAAGGAGCTGAGGACGATGTCATCTCTGCGAATGATTTTTTCGCAGGAGAGAATAACTTTGAGGCCTGGAAGTACGAAATGTTGTCGGTAGCCATTTTATGTTTTATGTTCCTCTGTCTTGTCAATTCCGGACAGGCTAGACTGACCGCGGTATGTGCACCCGAACAGTTAATGCAAATGGGATTATTGGAAGATTTTGGACATTGATCAAATGGGTGACCTTCTCCGCAAAAGTAACAACGTGGAGGGGAGCGGCATACGGATTTTGTATGTCCAAACCGGCAGCAATTGAAGCATTGAACAGTTGGAAATTTATAAACTTCGACGGGAAGCGAGGTATAATAAATAAACACACGAGACGGAAGGGATTGTCCCTCAAATGTAACAACAACAGATTGGGAAGGTTTCCAGATCGTGTTCCCATCAGTAGAATCCTTGTAGTTCAGTCGACGTGCTTTTATTACTTTCGGGGTTCCTTGGGAATTATTCAAAGCATCAACAATTTCAGCCTCTGGGATCTCCGTGGGTATTCCTCGAACAAGACCCATTCTCGTAAGGTTAAATGACGGGATGAACGATTTATATTTATGGTTTGAGAGCGAGTCAATTTTTTTTACAAATCCATTTGCGGAAGCGGCAGTATTAAACTCGATAGATAATTTATATCGCCCTTCCGGTTTAATTGAACCGTTAACAATACCAAGGTTATTATTTTTTGAGTCAAATAAGAATTTTCCAAAATCTAAAGGATGAATAAGTTTTCCTTGTTCAGTTCTCTGAACAATTACGATAAAAGGACCGGAAGCGGAAGCAGGATAAAGTAAGTCAGTACTTTTTGTATTATCGCTAGCTAAAGTACTTGTCTGGGTGTTACTATTGGGGTTAAGGTCGTTAGGGGTCGAGGTTTGTTGAATCGGCGGTATAGTTTTAACTTTCGATGGGATGAAAAGGCTATGCGATGGTCGTCGTTTACGAGATGGAAGCGTAATAGAAGCCTGGCTAGTGGTAGATTCCGAATCAGAAAAATCTAATATCGATCCTGGGTCGGGAGGTCTATCTTCGTCTTCCTCCATTGTATAAAAAAAAACTTAACTTTTAAAAATTAAACTGAAAAAATAATACGCAGTCTATTTCATTGACTGTACAAACAAAAACGGATTAGCCGTAAGTAGGAATGCAAACAAATAAGTATACGATAAACAGAATTAAATAAAATGTAACAATAATCTCTTATCTGTATGAGGCACGGGAACGGGCGAACGGCACTAAGCAATAGGTAAGGTACACACAACCACTGTTGACCGCGGCTCGAATCGGACTGACTGTTATATATTTAAGCACCATTTAAGGCTCATATTTAATAGACAGGATGTTTTTTCCAATCAAACACAGTTTGCTGTTAATTCTATTCTCTATGTGTATTTATTTAACTTTTATTTACATTGTGAATAGGTTTCCAAATGAAAGTGCCAGCTTCAATTTGACTTTTTTAATTCAGTTGAATCTTGTTGTGGTGTTTTGAGTTTCAATGATATTTCGGTTCGTCAGGTTACGAGTCGTGATTATTATTGTCTTTATTTACAATGAATATTTAACTGGACTTAACGTCCATTCTAATGGATGATCTGTGTTTATCTTAGGGGGAGAACTGATCATATCATCAGCTTTTTCCGTAACCATTCGGTTATAGACCCAAACAGGCCACAGTCGACTCTCACGATACAAGTTTACAGACCTCTTTGAGACACCTCAAAACTGCATATAACTGCCTATACTAATAACATCTGTTGAAAGACGTACATACATATTCATAAACAATACATCTGTTAATATGCAAAATTCAGATCTTTTGTGAGAATTCTTTCCAAGATATTTCTAAAATTGTTCAATAATTGTTGTATGTTGAAGTATCCATTGAACATTGCATCTTACAGCAACATTTTCACTGGCTGCAACAAGAGTTTGGCAGATGTAACGACATAGTTGACGAGACTATTTGCTTGAATTTCACAATTGAACCTTCGGTTAGTTTTGTCAGTCAAAAATTCAACAAACTTTGAAACTGTTTCCTCCTGATTTTTTATGAATTTAATTTACTTTTGTGTTGAATTTTCCACAATAACAAAGTGTTTTATTCTTGTGGCATTCTGTGACTGCTAATTGCTCAGAAGGATGATTCTATATCTTTTGCGACAGTGTAATGCGTGTTAAATCGACTATGTATGACACATTTACTCAGTTTTCTTAAATGCGATATTCCTTAACAAGCTAAATACTGTGCTTGATAATTATGACATCAACACACAACAGGCATAGAAAGCCACAAAAATTTGACAGGTGATAGATAATGCACGACGGATGCCTTCTGATATCTGACGAATTTGAATTAACGCTAAAGATAACACAAAAGATACATAATCACCCTTCTGATGGCTTCTTCGGAAGGATTGTTATAATTTGATGGATTCTTTGGGAGGATTGTTATAATTTAATCTATTTTTTATTTTTTTTTTATTGGGAGTCCACGTAGGCGTGATAATAAAATGGGGGTCCACGAAAATATATCTGGTTTCGATTTAAAGAACAAAAATGTTCGCTTGGCTTTACCTATCAATGTAGGCAGATAATACACTAGTATTTTGGTGAAAAATGGTCATATTGAGACCCATCCCGTGCTCATATCACATCCCGCCCCCCCGTCTCATATCACACTCCGCTGTGACAGACCACAGCGTTGTGTTCAATATTCAATACAACGCATGTCGAGTTTTGGGAATATGGTAGAAATGTTGCAGCAGGGGATCCACCGAAACCAGTAAAATTTTGAAAGTGGTCTACGAGAAAAAAAAGTTTGGGAACCTCTGATTTAGACCAAAGTTTGGGTGCAGATACACTCAACTATCCAAGAACTTGAGAATGTCGATTTACTTAAAATCTGTTAAAACAATTAAGTACTCGACGAGATGTGAATTTTTAAGTGTTGCTAACCTAATGAAACAACAAAAGGCGTGCAATTTAAATCAGGCACCCTTACAGATACCTCCTCCCTTATTAATATTTTTAACTATTCATACAAAATATTTAGGGCCAGTTGTTTGACCGATCTTCACATTAAAATTTGACATGTGGCAAATTGACAATCAGCGCCATATTGAAAATTCTGGCATTAAAGATTCCCTTTCAAATTTTACTTTCGTTTGTTGATCATTACGCTAGTTGGACCGAGAGTTGACTGACGTCGGGGACTGTTCAACTGCCAGGAATTCAAAATGGCGCTAATTGCCGATTTGTTGACGACGTTAAATGAGACGGTTCAATTTTGTTGATTAAATATTACATGTGAACAGAGTGGACAGCAAACAGTGTTTTAGTGGTTAAATATTGTCTTGAAGCTATTTGATATTAGTTGAGAATTAGCGTGCTTACAAAAGACTTTTGCAATTTTCCTTTTTGACAGTTGTGCCTGTTTTACATGACAAAATTCTTCAGAAAATGCTGTTTCAAAATTTTCAGTTTCACAATTTCTGTAGAACTGTAGAAAAGTATCCTAACTGATTTGGATATTTTAACATTTTTATTCTAAGGGGGTATTTCACCATCCTCTTGATAGCTTATCTGTAGGATAACATACATTAATAAATAACTTTGCTTTATATTATACATAAATATGAGAAACATGTCGATTATTTTGATTAAAATCGAAATGACGCCACAAAGTGAATTTGTGAATATTGAAGAAAAAATAAATAAATACTCGCAATAGGTAGAAAACTCCGCTAACTTATCTGATATATAGCCACTACGGGTTCGAGTACCGAATATTACGCTAGAACTTTATAAATAAATAAATCTCAAGTCGTAAATCGAAAATATACGTTATCCTATGGATAAGTTGTCAAGAGGATAACACACCCCCTACAAAATAACAACAAAACTGATACTGGATTTATTTTATAAGTTTTAGTCCAGTTAAACAACTTATTTTTCCAACCTAATGGACAATTATTAAAGAGTTATAGATATACAAAATTATCTGCAAGCAAAAGAGGAACTGACAAATTAACAAATAATTTATTTTTGCACTATATCTACGGTAGTGACCCCCCAACTGCACAGATAAGTTTGTATATCTGTAAAGCATCACAAAGTAATGAAGCAAAGTGGGCTGTTATTTCTGGAAATGGTGTATCATAAAACAATGCTCTTTCTCTCACAATGTGATATGTTATTTTATTATTTTAGATGAAAAAATTTTGGTGTAATATTAAATAATTTCTACTAATATTAATAGTGTAAAAAATTGTGACAAACTGCTATGTGAAAAAATTAAGAGTGGTCGGTTCTCAGTGGGTGGCAATTTTTTTTGTAGGTTTTGTTTTTATATTAATGGTGGCCGTTGTTTGAAGCCCCGCAAGAAATTTTATAAACCTTGTAAATATTGTACATAGATAATAAATTTAATGTAATTCACACAAATCTGTTGTGAAATGAAGTGAGTAAATTTAAATATATTTCTCGTTTTAATTTTAAACCTGTTTTTTTCTCTCTCTTTATATTTTATTGTTTTACATTTTGCCGATTTTAATTTTATTTTTATGTGTAGAATTTGTGTTGTAACAATTGTAAGATTCATTAGGTCCCAATGTCTGCAATGAGCTGGATATGTTGAAAGAATGACAACGGTGGGTATGCTGCCATCCCAGGACTACCATTTATTAGTAAAAAACACCCCTGCCATAGGTCACCCCAAGTGGTTTGCTACGGTTGGGGATTTAGCAGGGGTGCTCGGTTTCATGGGGTGAGGTTTGTCTAGGTCAGGGGTGGGGAAACTGCAACACTTTTGATGCATCATAATGAAAGAACTGCAAAAAAATTACATTCAGAACACGAAAATGGTTCTCTTTCACAATATATTTGCTACATTTCTAAGATAGTTAAATGAAAATAAAAGCTTCTTTGTGTTTATTGCGCAATTATAAAGATAAGTGCAATCACAGTTTAAGCTGATGAACTGGTTAACGCACATTTATCACAAACCACTCTTTTTCATATATTCAGAATATATGAAAAAATCCAGTTGCGGTTTCATTTATTGACGCATTTTGAAGGAAACCATTCTTTGGGAAGAGAGTGCTGCAAAAATCTGGACCATTTTCGTGTTCTGTGCGTAAGTCGAACCTGGGAACATGCATACAGATTCACTCTAAAGTTAAAAACCAGCTTTGTTTTCCAAATGTCAGAAGAAACTCGAAACCATTCTAAAGTTCTCAATGGAGTCTGTAATTCTAATTTGTTCCAAAATTCTAAAGAGAGTCATTTGCTTGTTCCGCGTGTAACCGTAATTTAAGCTGAGGACTTGCATACTTTAGTTAAATCCTGTTTTGAGTTCAGAATGTAGCGATAAATAATGCCTGATGTGGATTTATCTGCTAACACATTTCTTGGGAAACCATTCACTTGCTTCAAGTGCAATATATGAAAATGGTAAATGTGACGGCATTGCGTTGTTGGATTATTATCCGTACTGATATTATCAAATAAATCCAACACTGTTAATGAAAAATTTTGTGAATGGCATTGTCGTTTACAGCATTTAGCTGTTATTTCCAATCTAGTAATAGTGCGAGTACGCAAATAGAGAATACGCATTGCGATTGTGTCGTTTGAATACCATGCTCTTCTAATGAGGCTGCTCTTCTGGTGAAGCTGGAGTTGGAGAGCCGCAAATGCCTATGAAAAGTCACAGTCTGTCGACCCCTGCCACAGGTGATGACGTTTTTGATAATTTTAAAAGCGGATCAGTGGAAAAACATGCAATGTATAGATCCATTTGATTGGTTCTTTTATTTACATTAACTCCACACAGAAGGCCTTAAGAAAAATATTTCCTCAGAGCCTGTGTCATCTCTGGGGATGCTGTGTTGAGGATTTTTTAAAGAAGAGGGAGTTTTGTGGGGTGAAGTGGGTAGGAATCCGGGGATCAGTGAATCATAAGGATAAAGGTATAAATCGTCCCTCCCACTGCGGCGGTGCGAGGCGATGTTTCGGGAGAGTCCGACTGAAGAGATCAAAGGATCTCCTTCGACCGGCCCCTCCCGATCCGGTCCGCCATGCAGACTCACACTCTGGTGGACAGATGCATCCGCCATCGTGTGAGAAAATCAACTCGTCGCACTTTTTACGTTAGAGCTATCAGATGCGTAAAGCAGTTTGTGTTGCGTGAATTTTCTTCCTCGATTATAGTGAATTCCTCCAAAAAAATCCTTTACTAATTTTTGCAACATTTCATTAAATTTTGAGTTCTGCTTTCGAAATAACCTCAGTATTTCGTTTTTGTACATTATCAAGGGTTTAATTTTCTGTTTTAGTATGGGATTAATTAGTTTATTTATTACCTTTACTGGGCCAAAGGGAAAGTTATTTAAAAAATATGAAAAAATAAATAATGCTTTATTTGTAATCTTTCAAATAGTATATCCACTAGCCACCTATATTGAATTGCTTTATTATAGCTAGGGTTAACTATGTCCTCTCCTATTGGAGGTTGAAAAGAATACAAGATACTCTCAGTATTGCCCTGATGAAAGATCACCATGTTTGGTGACTAGATATGAATATCCGGGTACTTTGTACGTGGCCAGCTGTTCTAAAAATTTACCTCCTTTGTTATATTGGCTGGTGACATTGAAACACATATCAGCTGTTGTTATGCATTGTTGAGTTTTAACACGTGATCCGGACATGGTAGACACAAAACTACTTAGTATCTTCAGTTAGCACAATAGTTATAGTTGGAGCAATTAAAAAAATAAACACATTTGAATATATATAATTTTATATAATATTTATATACAAAACCTAATATAAAAATAATGATTATAAAAATAAATGCTTAAAATTATTTTAAATATCCAACATTGCACCATGTCGTATTTTATGATTTTTCACACTTCTTACACCACCTCGTATTTCATGATTTTTTAACATTCTGTACAACACATCGTAATTTACGATTTTTCACACATCTTAAAACTACCTCGTATTTTTCAATTTCTCACACTCTTAATACTATCTCGTACTTAATAATTTTTTACACCGCATCGTACTTTACGATTTTTCACATTCTTATTTTATGATTTTTAACACTCCTTAAGTTCCTACTTCCAAAATAATTATTCTAATACCCGATTCGAAACCACTTCAATTCTTGCAACATAAATTGATAAACAAACAAATACTAAATTTGATTACATTAAAATAATCCAAAAAATGTATTAAAATATCTCTTCAAATTGGCCACATTTTGACCAGCGGGAGCTCGCAGATATTTGTGCTCCTGTGTTATTATACATATCAGCTATGTATATTTGATTTCTTTGATTAGGCAGATCTGTCGTTTACTATATATAAATTTTTAATGAAAAATTACATTACTCGTGATGGAATTGACATTGAAGTGAAAATAGTTTAGTAGACAGTAATAGCTGTGTAAATTTAACGTAGCCAGAGCTCTCCGTTAGCGAGTTTTTGAGACTTGCAAACAGATTTTCTACTTTTTATTCAATATTCATGGTATTATGTGAACATACTAATAATATGTTTATGCTGAACATGTAAGGTAATAATATATTTTGGTGTAAAGTTTTTACATTCATTGCTAATTATACAATCACTAGTAACATACCCGTTTCTACGTAACTAAATACAATCACTACTAACATACCCGTTTCTACGTAACTAAATACAATTACTACTAACATACCCGTTTCTACGTAATTAAATATACAGTTTTAAGTGTCAAAATAATACAGATTCGCAAACTTATGTGTGCAGATGGCCAAAAAAGGAACTAATGAACGAACGAGGCGTCCAAAAGAGTACCTGACTAGCAAACCAACTAGCAAATTTTGTTTGCGCTGTTAGCCACAAAATCTACAGTAGTGACGCCACAAATGTATACATAAGTTTGTACATGCGTACAGAAGTTATTTTTAATGATATGTAATTTTTCTATGATACGTAATATTACTGTAGAACATTTTTGAAGTGTGATAAGATTTGATTTTTGGCGTAAGCTTAGTTTGTGACAGTACTGTTCTTAAAGCTATGTTATATAATTTCTACGTAAAATTGACTATCATCATTTATTTTAATAGTAGGGTATAGCTCCATTTTCCTTGAAGGGCGGCAGGCCGAAGAGTTCAGGTCTGAAGTCCAATAGGGAGTCCACCACCAGGGTGGCCTTTGAGGTCAAGGAACTGTCCAGGGAAGGGTCGGGGGTCATCAGCACCTGCATGCCGGCGGCCAGTCCTGATATGACGCCATTAGGAGCGTCTTCAATCACCAGACACTGAAAAAAAAAAAAACAAAATTTAGTTTCATTAGGAGTATATAGGTAAATGAAAGATTTTCTCAAAGCCCTCCATCCTGAATCGAAACATTACTTGAAATGTTTGTTGACCATATCTGCATAGCCAGTTATTTTTCCACCTTTTTCTTCCTCATCTTCTTCACCTCCCCACTACCTTCAACCTCACAATATACCCCAATTGGGGATGCTACAGTCCTGCTGGTTCCAAACGGTTAGGAGCAGTTGAGTTGTGCAGTATTCATACAAACAAACAAAGCATTGAAAGAAGGGCGTATGCAGAGGACTGAAATTTGGTTATCAACACTAAAAGTTGTTAAAAGGCTGACAGTTCACAATGGAATACTAATACCAACTCTTATGTATGGCAGTGAGGCAAGGAACTGGCAGAGGAAGGTGAAAGTAGACTGAATGTTGGTAGAAATGAGGCAACCAAAGCGTTAAAAAAAGTTTTTGGAGCCAGGCCTGATTTTATCCCCCTAGTAACTGTTTTTTTCAAATTTGACCAAATTTGTTCAAACTCTCACTTTGGACTCTTTTCTCAAAAAGATAAGCTCAAATTTAAAAAGTTAAACCACAAAATTTATTTTAATATATGCCTATATTGGCATTTAATTAATTTTTGTAGAACTCATGCAGAAGAATAGTAGGTATTATGCTAACATTAATTTATTGAGGTATGTTATTAGGCCATTTGCTCATGGAGAAACTGAAAAAAAAAACAGTTGGCGACGCAATCACAATCAACCTCCTGAACACATCGCAGATTACTCAAAAACTTGACAGGTCGTGAGCCGCTACCACGGCAACCTGTCAACCAGGCAACTGAAAGGGCAAAGGCAAACTCAGTTGCCTTGTTGATAGGTTGCCGTGGTAGCAGCTCACGACCTGTGTGCGGACCGCCAATGAAATTCACAAGTTCCTTTCCTGTGGATAGCGATTGCGTCGCCAAATGATTTTTTTTCAGTTTCTCCATGAGTGGATGGCGTAACACCCTGTTTGTAACTATATTACATGCAGTTGATCTGAGAAAGCATTTCCCAACTTCATGCAATCTAAGTACAAGCGAGTGTCTAAATGGCTTAGCCCTGATATTGTTGTTGCGATTAAAGAGTATTTCTTGTTGTTATATGGAAGATAATGAAGTTTAATAAATCAGAGCTGTCTAAAATACCTTTAACAATTTTAAAAATAAAAGTCAAGTCAGAAAAAAGTCTTCAATGTGAGAGTTTTAATAATTTCAATTCTTTCATCAAGTGGTTGTAATTTATTATTTCTTTAGGGAGACGAGTTAATAGTTAATAATATATCTTAGGAATTTATGCCGAATTTTTTCAATGGAATCAGAGTGGATTTTTAAAGTGAGGGGACCAAATAGGAGAGTTATATTCGACTTAACTTCGAAGAGGAGAAGAATATATGATTTTTCAATGAAGGCATTGACTCCAAATGTAGATTCACTAGTTTCCGGACACTGGGTTATTTATGTAATGGTCAACATTTTTACAGCGCAGTTTTGTAATAAAATCACCTCAAGTATGAAAGAGATAGATAGAATGTACGTTTATTACAAGGTTGTACAAAACTGCAGATAAAATGTAATAAGAAATTATGCCCAATATTAATATTAGCTATCGGGTGATGCTGTAATCCTAATCTATCTGTTTAAACAATATTTTAATGATTCTGTTTGTTTGACCGAGTGAATAAATAGGATTTGAGAAAATTGTGCAAACCCAAGATAAGATAATGTTGAGATTCAAACAATTATAATTTTGGCGAAACATTTGTTTGAACATAATAAAGTTGTATACTTTATTGAAGGTTACAATTTGTGTTATTTCCAAGAGGTTCACTGTGAGAATTTAATTCAATAACAGGAGCACTAGCATGAAATTGTTGAGACGGTGAATATTCCGAATTCTGACCCAAAAACCTGCAAAATAATTCAAACACATTTCAAAACAAATAAATTTTATCAGACAAAACTATTTTTTTTTAAATCCTAAATGGAATATTTGCGGTTCAGTCCAGAGTGGTAAATGCTCTCAGTATCGCCTCTAATAAGACTACCTTTCAGAATGAAAATGTTGGTTGTTAGCTGTAGCCATGTTTAATGACCAGATACGAATAGCCACTTCTGAACCTTCTTCTACTACTTTCTACTTCCCCTCCCCACTAGGTTTGGCCTCACAATGGTAACCGGATTATAATAGAGCAGTGAAAAACAGAAAATGAGAAAAAATGTTTGGTTAAGAAAAGGCTTGTTTTTTTTTTTAATTTACAACAGGATTATTCTAATTACAAGAGGTGCAAGACTTAAAATTTAACATTTTTAAAATTTGGGAAGAAGAATTTTTGTTTTTTTTTATTCGCACAAGAGTCCCAACTGCTCCCGTCTGGAGCCAGTGAGACTATGGTGTCCCCAATTGGGGTATGTTGTGAGGCTGAAGGTAGTGGGGAGGGGAAGGAGATGGGGAAGAGGAAGGTGGGGAAGTACCTGGCTGTTCATGATCTGGTCACCAAACACGGCTACAGCCATTTCAAGCAACGTTTCAATTCTGAATGGTGGTCTTACACCAGGGTAATACTGAGAGTATCTTCCACTCTGGAACGTGCCACAAACATACTGTATATTATTTTAAATGATTTAATTGTGAAATAATACAAATTAATCAAATAAAATTTATTTGCCACGCCGGGATTCGATCCCGCGACCTCCAGATTGCGAGTCGCTAGACCACGCCGACCGTCGGTATACAACAAAGATTTCCTTCCTCTTATATAGTTTCACTCCTTCCCTTCCACAAAAAGACCCTCCACACAGCATCCCCAAAGATGAAATTGGTCCTGAGGGAAATTATTTTCCTCGGGGTCTAGTGTGGAGTTAATGCAAAAAAAAATTATGAACAATCATTACAAAAATAAATACTTACATCTTCCGGCCTGGGTTTATCGGCAAACCGGGCAGCGCAGATCAGATATATGTCGGGGTGCGGCTTGCCATGCTTGACCTCCGGGTCCGTGCTGCCCATGACCTTGTGGCTGAAGAGATCAAACAGGTCGGAGTAGTTCTGCGTCTTGGCCAGCACGCTCGGCTTCCCCGAACTGGTGGCCAGCGCAATGGGAATGCCGTTCTTGTAGAGGTGTTCAATCAGCCGTTTGGCACCTGAAACACAAAAAAATCATTATAAAAATTGCAAAGCGCAAATCATGAATAAACTAGGACCATGAAATTACTAAAAATGGCTAATAACTTCATTGCCCAAATTTAAAAAAGCGTGTCGCACATTCGCTTTGGGAGACAGGTATGGGTAGCGCCACCCCGGGAACCATTTATTGGATAACCAACACCTCTGCCATAGGTCACCCCAAGTGGTTCGCTGCGTTTGGTGACTTAGCAGTGGTGGCCAGGTTCACGGGGTAAGGTTTGTCCAGGTCTTGAAACATATCATAAGTTCCCACACGAAATATTATTTAATGTCTGTAAAATGTTTCTGTAATCAAGTACTGTTTGTTTCTATAATCTATACTTAATATTATAAATGCGAAAGTGAGTGTGTTTGTTTGTTTGTTACGCTTTCACGCCTAAACCACTAAACCGATTTAAAAAAATTCTTTCACCAAGCTACATCATCAGCGAGTAACATAGGCTGTATATAATGGTAAGTTCTGGCATTATGAAATTTGTATAAATGAAAATGTGTGTATTTCATAAATTTTTGCGGCAGGGAGGAAAGGTAGGAGGAAGGTGGGGTTCGCGGAGAGGGAAGAGACGAGGGAGGGGGAAGGCGGGGAAGGTGGAAGGGAAGGAGGAATAAATAAAAATAAATAAATAAAATAAAAGCTGACTTTTTCATATTGAAATAACAATATGGCTTCTTGTCACGCTTTATGGCATGATCAAGTGAACAAAATACTTGAGGCATATTAAGAGGCCGAAAAACAGCAGGGTATGTTTGAGATGATGTATGAATGTGAATGAAGCAAGGAGTGTGTGCCAAAACAGAGTTGTTTGGTGGTCCATCCTCTCTGCCTACCCTGCAGAGAAACAGCATGATGGTTAGTTAGTTAACTAATTAATCTTGCTTTATGACTCAAATAAATACTTCAAAACTTCTTAGCTCGTGATGGAATCGTCAAGTTACAAATAGACGATTGGTGCTAGTTTCAATTATTAATATTTTAACAGTTCCAGTTAAATGCCGATTCTCGGCCCGATCCAAATTTTGATCAAGTTTTGATTTACCATCATGCATGTGACAACAACAGTTTTGTAAAATATCTATTATTCAAATTTCTCGACACTCTTAAAAGACTGATATAATAGGCCTAGTCTAATTTCAACATACTTCTCTCTACTCCCAGTGTAAGTCACGTAGCGTCCACAAAAAAACCAAAATAACCATATACAAGACCATTGTTAGAACTGTACTGGCATATGGATGTGAGGCGCTGACACTGACGGTAAAGATGGCTGAAATGCTAGATACTTTTGAAAGAAAAGTGCTGAGAAGAATATGTGGACCCGTGAAAGAGGGGTAACAGTGGCGCATCCGGCACAACAAACTGTACGATATATATCAGGCCCCTAACATCTCAGCCCACATGAGACTCCTCAGGTTGAGATGGGCTGGACATGTACAGAGAATTCCGGATGCACGCGTCCCAAAGAGAATTTTGACTGGACACCCAGGTGGAAAGAGAAAAGTGGGAAGACCCAGACTGAGGTGGGTAGACGAGGTGAGAGGGGATGCAGCACAGCTTCTCCAGATAACCAACTGGGAGTCAGCCGCTGAGGACAGGAGGAGTTGGAGGCACAGAATGTTGCGGGAGGCCAAGGCTCGATATGGGCTGTAGCGCCATCGGAGAGAGAGAGAGTCTAATTTCAACGATTGTCAATTAATATAATTTAAAGGGCTAAAGATCAAAAGCTCTCATAGGAAGGAGATTACGAATCATAAAATGAACTCACCCTTCATCAGTTTCACCTTGGTAAACAGTTCTTCTCCCTTATTGTTCATCTGTTCGCGGAAGTCCTCGGGGGTGATGGGCAGACCGACCTCGCGGCAGACTATCTCCGAAGTCATCTGCTCCGTGGTGCCCATGACCCGGAGTCGCACCTCCCGCGGGTACTCCTTGCCGTACTTGCGGCATATATACCTTACAATTTCTTCATATATGCATTCCGTATCTGTGGACAAATCATACAAATATATTCATTAATTCATGTAAAACATTACAAAACTTGGGTTGTTTCAATTTTCAATTTGGGAGGCAGGTATAGGTAGCGCCGCCTCGGGAACCATTTGATAACCAACATCTCTGCCATAGGTCCCCCCAAGTGGTTCGCTACATTTGTTGACTTAGCAGGGGTCTTGGTAGCGCATGCGTCTGACCATCTACTATGTGATTGGGACAGGCCGGTTGAGGGAGATCCTTTGACTTCTCCAGCTGGACCCTCTCGACCCACCGCCTTGCACCTCAGTGGGAGGGACGTCCATCACACCTAGAAACACTGACCGCATGATTCCTACCCACCCCTTATACCCTTTCTTCCCAGAACATCCTCTCCATCCTTTCCTTTAAAAAACCCCTTTACACAGCATCCCCAAAGATGACATAGGCCCTGAGGAGAATTATTTTCCTCTGGGCCTCCTGTGCGGAGATAAATAAAAAAAAAGACAAATAAATTTTATTTGATTAATTTGTGTTATTTCACAATTTATTCATTTAAAATAATATACAGTATATTTGCAGCATGTTCCAGAGTGGAAGATACTTTCAGCTCTCAGTATCGCCCTGGTGTAAGACCACCATTCAGTTCATTCCAACGTTGCTTGAAATGGCTTTAGCTATGTTTGGTGACCAGATCTGAATAGCCAGGTACTTCCCACCTTCCTCTTCCCCAGCTCCTTCCCCTCCCCACTACCTTCAGCCTCACAACATACCCCAATTGGGTATGCCATAGTCTCACTGGCTCTAGACGGGAGCAGTTGGGACTCCTGTGCAGTATTTATATGAAAAAAAAAACTTATATAATTAATTTTATTAAGTTGGGAGGTTTCACAGAAATTAATGTATGCCTCATATATCATTTATTTATATCTGGCCATGTAATATTATCGTGAAAACAAGCTTATGGGTCCGAGTGGTTAGCGGGGACCTTTCAGCCGTCAAAAATCAATATAGCGCTGAATGGCCATTTGATGACAATGTTACATTTGAATTTATGTGTAACAACCTGTCCTACGAGATGTGTGGGATTGCTTTAACCATTCTGGAATCGCTAATTTATTTTATTACTGCATGACCGTTACGCTTGACTGCTAATCAAACTTTGATCAAACGCGTAAATGGGCCGAAAATTGACGTTTATCTAATAACGACGTCAACTTGATCGTCTATTTCACTTCACAATGCATTTTCCATCATGAGCTAATGAGCGATGAAGCATTCAGTCAACGGCCGGGTGTGCACCGGCGTACGGGGAAAAAAATTGTTTTTTTTTTAAATGCGATTTTAACCCTTATGTGTAAAGAAACTGTATGAAGAACAAGAGAAGTGGTAGTCAGAATTGCTTGGGCCATTCTCGTTCTTGACGTAGCCAAAGGTTTCATTCATCTAGCAACACCAGAACATTTTTAAATTAATTATCTATGATTTGGTATGTCGGATTTTTCAACTGTCAAAGGCGAAAAAATCGTAGTTTTACGTTTTCAAATGCGTATAATATGTCTTTATTTATTTGCAACTACTTTTAATTGTGAGATAGTTTTTTAGATTTTCACGACCAAAAGCATTTTCGTTATTTGTTTTTGGGGTGTTATGCCGTGTTGCGCTGCCTCCTTCTTGAGCCAGCGCAACGCGGCATAACACCCCAAAAACAAATAACGAAAATACTTTTAATTGTGTTTTGTCGTGTTGGGTGTATGAGTATATACAGGTTTGTGTAGAAATAATAAAATCAGTTAATTTTCGAATGAATATATTTTTCTAACATTTGTTTGCCGAATGGGAATATATTTTTTTTTAAGTTAGCTATTCTGGGAAAACTCGTAACGATATTATTATATGAATAATAAGGTACATTATCTGGTAAACAGAAAACAAGCGCAAAAAAGCAATTCCTTTGTTTTTATAATATGTTTATTGACCAGAAAGCAACAATGTAAAATCCGCGCAGTTTTACGAAATACGCCTGGCCTTCAGCAGGTTAAAATCTTCCTCTTCCTCTTCCCCATCAGTGGAAGATATACTCTCAGTAAGTAAGACCACCATTCAGTATTGAAACGTTGCTTGAAATGGCTTTAGCCGTGTTTGGTGACCAGATCTGAATAGCCAGGTACTTCCCCATTCCTTCCCCTCCCCACTACCTTCAGCCTCACAACATATCCCAATTGGGGATACCACTAGCTCCAGACGGGAGCAGCTGGGGCTCTTGTGGGGTATTTACGTAAAAAAAATTAAATCTCCTTACCTTCCCCAAACCCTTCAGCCTCACAACATACCCCAATTAGGGATGCCATAGTCCCACCGGTTTCAGACAGTTGGGGGCAATATTGGGACTCTTGTGCGGATTTAAAAAAACTGAAAACCAGTCATATAATCGCCATATCGTTTGTTTGTTAAAAAGCTTAGAAAAACAGAGTAAATAAAACTATTTGGAACGTTTTGAAAGTTCCACAAAACAATCAATAGAAAACAAGAAATTAATTACGTAGGTATTTTTCCGACACTCGACAGGACGGTTTAAATTCTTTCATGAGAAAAAAACATATCATTACATTTTTCTAAATGAATTGGACCAACAAATCCCAAACATATTTCACACCTTGGTAAAGAGCATTCCTCGAACCGAGCCAGAAAATCAGTTCCATAAATTCTTAAAATTTCATGACTGACACAGAACATGAAGAGATTTCATGGCATTATCATTGAATCACTCCCTTTGTTTCGAAACAAAACACGCTGCGAGTTTGTGTCTGGCACTCAGGAGCGTCGTATATCGAAAGAGAACACGTCTCGTGGGAAACGAAAAGAAGAAAGAAGAAAAAACGTAAACAAAATTAAATTGAGTCACAATCAACCATTCAACGAACTTTCAGGACTTTCCTAATAACGTGTGAAAGCTCTTTGTACTTTGCATCTCAGAATTATAAATCTCGCCGATAGGGTGTCGTTTCGTTTTGCATTTTTTTGTTGTCATAAATAAGTAGCTACTTTTTAACTTTTTTCGTGAACTTTTTTGTAGGATCAATTTTCTTTATTCTTTCTTCAATCTTTTTCTTTCTTATGGTGGGAGGTCAGAGGGGGACGTCTGCGAGCCAGTCTATGAAGAATGCCCTGTGGAATTAATGGAGCGGGGGGCATTCGTTGACCACATATTCGGTGGTCTGCACCGCATTCATAAATCGCCGACTCTTGAAGGCTCCATCTATATCTTATTATGGGCACAACGGTCATGGGAACACCTTATCCTCTTGATGGCGGACCAGAGTTTGCGAGGTAATGAGAACCCAGGCTGTCTCTCATTGGGATCCTGTACGAGGTGGGCATTTTTCACGTCGGCCGATTGCCACTCAAGCTTCCACCTATCTTCTGAGGTGAGAGGTGGTCGGAGGAGCCTTTCTCCTTCTGTCCAGAAGGGTTTTCGAGACTTCAAGCGGCGTGCCGGGTGAGAGACGACATCATCGTGCAAAGGTATTGCGCTTTTTTGCAGCGCCTTCTTGTATTCCCTCAGTGTTGCAATCTCTCGTCTGATGATGTTGGCGTCGCATCCCCAGCTAGTACCATCTAGCTGACATCTAGTCGTCAGTGACAAGTTTAGTCTTGTCCTGGTTTTTTGCCCACTGTGTTGCCGGTAGTTCAGACTTCTGTCCAAAGTTACTCCAAGATAGTGGGGATGGGGGTCATGGTAAATATTTTTTAGAGTTTTGCGTTTGCCTGTGAATTACTGAGGTGGAAAGCTGTCACAACTGTTTTCGACCAATTTGGCTTTAGTCGCTAATTGAGGAATAGTCCTCAATAGGCGTAGGATCAATGACATATCTATTATCCATTGGCGGCTATTCTGACGCGGTAAGTAAAAACACATTAACTAGCAAAATCAGCAAAAATTAATTGAATATTGGAAGTTTTTTACGTTTTTCTTACGTTTTATGTTTTTTTTGTTATGGTTTACGGGATTTATTTCAGTGTAGAAATCTGGGACTAACTACCATAATATATATTTCTCTCTGCCCAGCATCCAAACTCCAAAGTCAGGCAGGTATCACAATGGTTAAAATAAGTCAATTACGTCCCCTAACACCTGTATAGTACCTACATACCTACACATACTAATCTCGCAATTCAGACAATTTAATTGATATAATATAATGAATCGATGTTTTTTTAGTGAATCAAAGTTGGAATTCGTGTTCCTGAAGTTTGTTTTTTTTTGCATTTTCATAAGAGCTTAAGTAATTAGCAATTTGTTTGTGTGTTTTCAAATTATGTTAAATTGATTTTCGTGTTTTTCATGTTCGTTTCATGCTTTTTCTAGTTTAAGCTCAGATTACAAGCTACAAAATTTATAACCCTTTTCAAAAATAAACCCTGGCCGAACAGTTAAAATTTGCGTCAGATAGTAATTACTAAGAACAATTTCGATTTACAAATTTCAGATGAATTTAGTTTATGCGTACTAAAAGTTAATTCTAAATAAGCGCGTGGTCACCCTTAACGACGCAGTCATTACCATTTCATGGAAGTAACCTTGAACGGGTGCCAAAAGCAATCAAATATCTGGGATAACTTCGTCTACCACACCTAGGAAGCGTGTTCGTGTTGATTCAACGGCCTACTAAATAAACATTGTTTTCTAAGTAAATTTAGGTAATGTATGTTAGGATGGCCTCTAGACAATAAAAACAGTGGAGATGGGTCATGAACCGGTAATTGGTATGAAACTAATGTCGTTCACCCCGTACTACTGCAAATCGCATCTACGCACAGTGTTCTTATGGAGCGGCAGGAAGAGAACGAGAGGAAAGGAATTTTAAGAACAATAAAAAAATTATGGTAAATATTCTACTAACCGCCGCACTTTTATTAGGCACAGATTTAAGAAATTATACTTCGTTTCAACTCAATTACTACTAGAAACAACTGATTATGTTTGGTTAGAAGAAAAAAGATGCGTTAAAATTCCTTTTTTTTCAAAGTTCAAAATTTCCCTTATAAAACGGTTCCTTTGCTATGCCATTTTGCATTTTTTGTGTGGATTAACGTTTGCGTGAGTTTCGTTTCTATCTAAATACGCACGAATTACTTAGTTAACCCAAACTAAGACCCCAATAATCCATTGTGTGCACACATCATATTTCCCACAGTTCTATTCAAAATATCTAATAACCGGCTGCTATCAAAAGTTACACTGTAAAATGTGATCTAATATATTCAAAAAGTACTAACATTTTTACATATCAGTAATTCGATTGCGTACATTTTAACACTCTTGTAACCAACCAAATTTGCAAAAAACATGTTTTGACGGCCCACCCTATTGTATATCTATACTTCATCGTAAACAACCCACGTGAAAAAGTGAAAGGGGTCGACTTTTGGAACTGGGTAAACAGTGTAATTATATTCATACTAGTTTGCTGTTTACAAAAATTACTCACATGTTGTTTTTTGAAAAAAATTGTTAAATGATATTTTATCTAAAATAGAAAACTGTTGACTTGTTGAACGTTACATCAGGAGACATTTTTATTATTGTTTACTATTGGAACTCCATTTTAATTTTCTCACGTACACAATAATTTTTTGTTTTTTCTGCTAGCTACGAGTATAACCCTATTGTAAAATTTGTAAACAGTGCCAGGAAACATTAAATTTCTCTCTCTCCCATACTTAATACTCTCTCTACCATACGTAAATATTTTCTAACCAGATTGTTGAACCCCTCAGCCCTCGTACCTATTTTGATGGAAGGTCAAAATATATCCTCTTTGCAATAAAATCCAAATAAATTAGTATTTCTGAACGCTTTCGAAAACTAAAAACTGTTTTTGAGAGGAAATACGCTTTCAAATTTTATAGTTCGTAATAAACATATACTTTTTGAAATATAAAAATTTTTAAAGCAAAACATGAAAAAGTTTTTAAAATGGCTCATTTTACGTTTTTTCTACTAACATTACTGATAAAAAAAATAGATAAAAACACACATATTTTATTAGGAAAACGTATTATAAATGTTTTCGTCGACTCACTTTTTTGTCGTTTCATGTAAAAATAATTGATAAAAAATTACCAAAGTTTCATTTTTTTCATATTGCGATCGGAAATCGCAAACTTTGGTTTCATAAAAGTGTACATTTTAATTTTTTTGTGATTAACTTTGAGATTTGAATTTAAAGCGTGGTGTTTTCTCTTTCTAACGCCGTTTAGATCATATTTCTAACCACGACAGTACCTAAGGTAGACGCGATTTTTATGAGACCTATGTGAGTTGAGTTGAACCATAAAAAAATTGACGATTAGCAGCATTTTCGAATGTTGTCATTCTATCGGCCCATTTGAGATTATGGTCAATTTTGCATCAGTAAAGCATAAATGACCACGCTGTTGTAATGTTTTCATTCACGAGAAATATGAAAATATCATAACGGGGCTATCGACTATCCTTTATTGAATGTACTGGAAATCTCATTTTTAATTAGATACATTTTGAATGTTATTCATAAATTATACAATGTTGAAATGTGAGTTTTATATTAGTATATGCAGATAGCTTACTGATACAGAAAATGATTACTGTATGGAGTATGCAGGTAATTGCAGGTTTTATCTTTTATCTTGTAAAATGCATTATCATAAAGGATAACCGAATTGAATACATCGTGGCTTTATTTTTTTTTTTTTTTTTTTTTACATTAACTCCACACAGGAGGCCCTGAGGAAAAAATAATTTCCCTCAGGGCCTATGTCATCTTTGAGGATGCTGTGTGGAGGGTGTTTTTGAGGAGAGGAAGGAGTGAACATGGGTCTTGAAGAGACCCATATTGTAGGAGGGAGGAAACACAGAAGCCGGCAAATCGTTCCACAGCCGAGCTGTTGAACTCAAGAACGAGTCGTAGAAACGACCCGTTCTCATGTGACTAATGTCAACCGTGTACAAATGTTGAGCGCGCGTTTGGCGTGTTTCCCGACTATGCACCGGTGCCGAGGGGATCAATGACGCTAGTTCCTCGGAGCATCTTCCATTGTAATACCGGTAGAACAAGGACAGCATTCCCACCTGGCGCCTGTGCTCTAAAGATTGCAATCCGTTAGTTAAATTAGGAGAATCTATCAAACGGACCGCCCGTTTCTGCACAGAGTCAAGGGTTTTTTTCAGGTATTTTGGGGCTCCAGACCAGAGGTGGCTGCCAAATTCAACCGTGGGGCGCACTTGCGATTTGTACAGGGCTAGCAGTTGTGTACTATTAAAGTATCTGCGTGCCCTGTACAGTATGCCCAGTTTCTGAGAGGCTAATTTAACTCTGGCCTCGATGGAGCCCCCGTACCTGAGCTGGTCACTTAGAGTTACACCAAGCATATCAATGGAAGGCCTGTTCGGGAGAATGCTTCCGTTGAGGGAGACTAGATTATCATTTCGATCCCTTTTAGACGTGATCAGACATGATTGGGTCTTTGAAACATTAAATTCGACGAGGTTATTCTTACCCCAAGAGGAAACACTCTCGAGGTAACCGTCCATTCTTTGTTTCAAAGCCCTCCGAGCCATTGGGGTTTGTGAGCCCTTTGGAGGTTTGTCAAACAAAAAGCTATCATGGACTGTACTGTCGTCCGCGTAGCAATGAATCGGTGCACACGTCAAGAGGTCATTGATGTGCAACAAAAACAAAGTCGGAGACAGAACCGATCCCTGTGGGACGCCAGCATTTATCGAATGCGAGGAAGAGGTGAAACCATCAGCAACCGCCTGAATCGACCTCTCCCTCAAAAAGTCGGCAATCCACATACACAAGGATGCGGGAAGTCCGTAAGAAGGCAGTTTGTTGACAAGCCCTCGGTGCCAAACCCGGTCAAAGGCCTTGGAAATATCCAGTGAAACCGTTTGGGTTTCACCAAAACGTTCCAGGCACCGCCCCCAAACATGCGTCACATACGCGAGAAGATCACCGCACGAGCGGTTCCGCCGGAATCCGTATTGACGGTCGTTAATAATTTTGTTCTTCTCGAGGTATGTGAGCAGTTTGTCGTTGATCACACGTTCCATCACTTTTGACAGAACAGATGTGATCGCTATGGGGCGGTAGTTGGCCGGGTTGGAGCGGTCACCTTTCTTTGGAATAGGGTGAATGATCGCTTCGTTTGCGTCATTACTTGATCATTGAATTATAGAGGGTGATATGCTATATGACAATATTGTAGGCCAGAGCCAGGAATCTATTGCAACCTATCAGAAATAATGCCGGTTACTTCCCAGCCTATATTTTTCTCATACCAAATTCCTTCAGTCTCGCAACCCCAAATTAGGGAAGCAATAGATTCAACAAATTTTAAATCAAAACATGCATTTTACTTTTTTTGTTCTTACATGTAAAAAATAAATACACTAAGAAAATATGTTTATTTTAATTCGCTTTACATATATAATAACATATCCTCTTTATTTATTTCTACATCTTTTCATTTGAAAGCTTTTTATCATCGAATCATTTGCTGGATTACGAAAATCCGAATTTTTCATGTCAAATCTATAATCAAGGATCGGAATTCGTTTATACACAAATAAAACACTTATCTACTCATATTATATGATAAAAAGTAATTATCACACATACCGATTTAGGTTATCTGTACTGTGCGTTATTAATCCTGGTTTAATAAACTCAAATTTGCTTTGAATTTAAGTGCAATTTTAAAAATTAGAACAGATTGTGTGAAGATTTAGACAAACAATAACGAACCTAACTACAATACATCTATACATATACTAATATTATAAATGCGAAACTGCGTGTGTTTGTTTGTTACGCATTCACGCCGATGCGAGTAATATAGGCGGTATGTAATGGTAAGCTCTGGCGTTATAAAATTATAAATATTAATATATTATATTTATTATATGTTTTCTGTCGCTAACAAAAGCGAGTTATTGCTAACGTCAGAAAACAAATCGTTACAGTGGAGACGATGTTGATATATTTGCGGGAAATCGTAGATAATATCTATATACCTAAATAAAAAATAATCTCCGAAATGTTTGTACGCGCCTAACTTCCGAACGACTGCACCAAATTGGATAATTCTTTTTTCCATTCTCAATTCCATTTTCAAAATTGGAGTTATAAAATTCCGTGATTTTTCACTTGGTTTCATCCACTATAAACACATTATTAAACAATGCTTGTAATGAGATTGTGCGCAGGACTTACTATTATGTGCGAGAGATATTTTCAAATTTGGAACTGATGAAAATGTGACTGAACTTTTTTCAACATTGCACCCGAACAAAATGCATGTTTGGAAAATGACGTCATACAAATCGTCGTCGATTCGACGATGCCGCGCGTGCTCGAACATCCTGTCAATTTATTTACCTTTGGCGCTAGATGCCGAATGAGATTACAAAAACTATTAAAAACATTATTATCTGTCAACGTATTGAAAAAATCTGTTTCGGCATAGGTAGTTGATTTGACGAAGGTAGGCATTCTAGGGTTAAATAAATAAATGGTACACTCTATTATATAATTTATGAAATAACTCCTACACCAAGCTCAAGAGCTAGCTTTCTATTGGCGTAGAAATCCTTGAAAATGTGTATTTCAGTATTCAGTGTTTGCCATAGAATCGAACGTTATTAATAGGGTAACGTCTGCGCGGTTGAATTTCACAACCCTGCTTCGAGTGCATATCTGCATATATCATATAACTCTTCGTATACAAACTTAACTTTTCAATTTGGAAGGGGGATATGGGTACCGCCGACCCAGGAACCATTTATTATGTAACCAACACCCTGCCGTTGGTCACCACAAACGGTTCGTTGCGTTTGGTGACTTAGCAAGGGTTCCCGGGTTCATAGGGGTGAAGTTTGTCTAAGTCTTGGCGGCGAATTTTTTTTTACATTAGCCCTGAAATAATTTACGGGTAACACGATTGTCTTCGTAGAGAGTGGATCTAACTCAAACAAAGATAAAAATCAGCGCACTTTTAATATTTAATTTTCATAACATCTACACAGCATTGTAAATTTTTTTTAAATATTTTTCATCGTCAGATAAAACTGAAGCGTCTTTATTTAAACAATTATTATACAGTGGTTATTCGGTTAAACAAATCATTGATGCTGATGATTTTGATGATTTAAGATCTACTATTAAAAAAAGTCCAATCATTCCACTTTAATAAATGTACATAATGTGCGTATGTTATTTCACATCTATTATATTATAAATATATTGTTGTTTTCAATTTGAGGCACGTTCCAGAGTGGTGTAGATCATATTGTCGGTGTAGCCCTGATGAAAGACCACCTAGTTCTACCGATATTTCAACGGAAGACGCTCGAGGAACTGGTGTCATTGATCCCCTCAGCACCGGTCCATAGTCGGGAAACACCTCAAATGCGCGCCCAACATATGTACACGGTTGATGTTTGTCACATGAGAACGGATCGTTTCTATGACTCGTTCTTGAGTTCAACAGCTCTGCTGTGGAACGATTTGCCGGCCTCTGTGTTTCCTGCCTCCTACAACATGGGTCTCTTCAAGACCCATGTTCACTCCTTCTTATCTAAAAGACCCTTCACAGCATCCACAACGATGATATAGTGTAGAATTAATGTTGAGATGTGAGACGTTGCTTGAAACAGTTTTAGCTGTGTTTTGTGACCAGATGCGAATAACCATTAGATACTTCATTTCCTCCTGCTTCATAACATACCCCAATTGGTATTGCTATTTTGTGCCTAGCTAACAAAACCGCTCCAAACCGTCTGGAGCTAGTAATACTGTGACATCCCCTATTTGAATATGTTTAGGTTAAAGCTAGCGAGAAGGAGAAGGAGATGGGGAAGATGAAGTACCTGGCTATTCAGAGTTGGTCTAAATACGGTTAAGAGGAATATAAACGCTGGAAATATTTCGATTCTCATGTCTACGAAATTTAAAATCGCGCGTCGTATTTGCACGTGGCAAGTAAGCGACAAAGTAGTTTTTATTTATTGTATGCATAATTTTATAAGAATGAAAAAAGTTAGAACATACAAAACCTAGTCTTATCCATAAAGGGGTATTTTTTTAATTGTTTCTTATACTACTTCATAGTTAAGTCATGAAAAAACATTATTTTTAGTGGTTTGCTTATATTTTTTGTTATGTAAATAATAATTGTATTGTAATTCCATTACATAGAAAAGCTAGTAAAAGTTTCAATTTATCCGTAGCACATTTTTTGATGTTCATACTGTAAACCGATTCGTCGTAAAGATGAATCTAAATAGGATTTCAGGTATAGCTTCATCTCAAAGCCATTTCTAAATTGTAATATTTCTTTTACCATGGAGATACTGAGATTATTTTCCACTCTGAAACGTTAGCTATCACAATTCTGCAAAACGGCATACCTATGCGGATGCGAAATAGCTTTCGTTCTAAGTTCGGGAAATTTCCTATGAATGTTATGTAGAATTGTTGGCAACACTCCAGAGTCCAGAGGGCATTTCCTTCCTGAGTTTTCCGGCTAAAATTGATGAATACTAAATACATCATGCCATTGGCTTTAAGCGTGATATTTCCCTCACTGTACACGCTCCTAGCACGTTTCTCTAATAATAAACTCAGAGGTAATCATGTCGAGTACTTAGCTTTGAAATTAATATGAGTCACATTTAAAACTGGCCGTGAAAACGTGAAAATCTCGTTTCCTTTTGCGGGTGATATTTTGTATGAGAGTTCTGAAGGCACCACGCTTGAAAGGGAAGGTATCTACTTACACTCAATAAAACATTATTTTTTTGAGTTGAGAACAATGACAATTTTTTTCTAATCTTTCAACACGAAAAGTATCATAGCAAAATCAAAATAATGCGTTTTATAAAAATATCCCGACCCATGTTCCGAACATTTTTCCGAGCAACAATTTAACGATTTACTCGAAAGATTTTTGCCGGAACTGCAGCAAAACATAAAAGATCTTTTTACGGTTTTAACAAATTTTTTTTTTTTAAATAAAATGTTCCAGGGCCAAAAACCTCTCAGCATGAAAAATTTCTAAACATTAATTGACAAAATCAAAAAGATAAATGTTTTATAAAATTTGCCGACTCATTTTTCGAGCAATTTTCAGAGCAAAATTTCTCACATTTTCCCATTTTCCGGAAGAATTTTTTTCAGAAAAATAAAAAAAATTTAAGTTTCCAAATTCATCATATTATATCATCAAATCAAAAAGATGTCTTTAAAAAAATCCGACCTATTTTCCGGTATTCCCCGAAGTAATTTTAGCAGAAAAATACTTTCCTTTGCATATAATTTCCAAACTTCAAATAACACAGTCAAAAAGTTAAAACCAAACATAACTTTTTCCAAAGTCAAAAATAAAAAAATTAAAAAGAAAAACGTCAACTTCTAGCATGATATTACTGTCTCAATATTATTGTACCGGCCCGTGTATAGTCCGATATTATTTTTCAAAGGAACCGACTGTTTTTGGAATCAGTTCCTTTTGGCTTTTATAAAAATCTAAAATTTGAGCCGTACGTGAGCGTAATATGTATCTAAAATGATATTGATACAAAAGAAAATTTTGAAATTTTAGAGCTCACAAACCGATTTCATTAAAATTTGCCAAGGAGAAATTACGGAGAAAAATTCGTATCACAATTTCGGTGGCGTTCTCTAATTTTTTGAATTCTGATTAGCAATAAATTTCTTAGTTAATGGGAGTTTGTTACTTAGTGGAAATTAGTTTTCATTTGTCCAGTTAATTTAAAATGAACGAAGTTATTATGTTATAAGTTAATTATTGCACACTAATAATTACTGTTGTACATTCAAGGGGACAAAACTCTACTAGGTACCAGAAAACTATCGGTACTGAATTGCCAAAAAGCCACCGCAGCGGTTTTTTTTATCTGCTAGTTTTTTCATATGATTGGCAAAAGTGCATTCAAACCATTACGCCATAAAGGTGGAGAAAAAAATACTTACCTTTTAAATTATTACTTCTTTTAAATGAATAATTGTACAGATTATTTGCAATAGGGTAGATATTGTGAAAGCGCGCGACACCTACAATATAGTCTTGGTAGCTGCATAACATAACCAACTATATAACGGTTATTTAAAAATACCCACAACTACGCTAGCGGCAGCTCGGGTATTTGGTTATTTGGTTGTGGCGGTTGTGGGGGTTGTTGGTTGTTGGCGGTTGGTCAAAAACTACCTGATACCCAATACCCATTCCCACCACTGAAAAAACCAAAACCTACACAACCATGATAACCACCGATAACTAGAAAACTAGATAACTATCACAACCTCATACGTCATACATAACCAGTAGTTGGCAACTGGCAACTGGCACCCTAAGCCATCAGTTGTAGCTTCACGAGCCGGCGTGGCGTGCGGAGCTATATTCTTGTAATATTATACTGAATTTCTTTCGAAAAATCTTACGATTGCGGAATTTTTTAGAAGTAAAAAATAGAGTTTAATTATTTTAGTTTATTGCTTCGCTTAGAATATTATTAGTATATTTAGGTATTTTTACATAAGTGTAAAAGTTTAAAACATTTTGTTTATAATTTGTGAAAGTTTTGTTAAAAAATTGTGACATTGTAAATATTGCAGGCAATATTTGGGCCGATTTGACAAACATAACGTGGATAAAAAAGCGCCGTGTAAATTGTGTAAACTTGTTATAAAAATTCAACGGGAAATTAAACTTCCCATCTAAAAACAACACATATTTCTGCATTTGCTGAATTAAATGCGTTTTCACCAACTGAAATCAAAAGTGCTACAGTGCCGAACGCCATTATTAAAGCGCCCAAAGCGTTTCACTTTATGATGCTCCATCTACTTCATCAGGACCACCAAAACCCAAAGGTAAATGGATGCATATAAACCAAAAAAGAAGAACGCACAGCAAAAGGGAATAATCGACATGGGTTTGCTCACCGATAGTTTCCAGCCTTTTTGCTTGGTGGAAGAAAGTGTGTTTATTGTCGGAATTTCCCATCCTAATTGCTAAAGTATTTTAATTCCTCGATTTCCAGTAATTTGATAATTACTCTGGCCGGAATATTGTTCATAATAATAACTTTTTGCCAAAATATTAACAATCTATTTACTTGTTGCGCTTGGGAAATAATGTACATAAATATAATATTGTTTTGTAAAAATATTTGTAGTTGATATATGCAGGTTTGTTTCACATTGAAAGAAAAAATAATGGTCCGTTATAATAAAAGCGTGATGATGTAAATAAAATATTTCTGAAAGTAATAACTATGTAATAATGGCAACAAGCTTCATTTACATGTATTTCTTTCGAGAAATTTTTAGTTCTTATTTATTGTAATCTTTGTTGTGTATAGCAGTCGTGTGAAATTTCACTACATTCGATTTATCAGGCATTGCAATAAATTAACATTTTTACAAGCTTATAATATATTTTCCATTGGAGGTATTTATTTAAAATTTAATTTAACTTATTTTATTCCCTTCTAAAAAATTTCTGATTGCTGTCCTGCTTGTAACTGGTGATTATATTCGTTAAAAATCGACAGCGCCATACGGGTCACATGTTTTGTCTTTATTTTTCTTTGGTGAGGTGGAACGGTAATATTAGATAGTTCGCACAGCGTTTTCCCTTTTCGTGGGTCAAAAACTCACCCGATACCCAATACCCACGGACAAAACCAAATACCTCCATAACTCCATTACCATGATAACTACTGATAACTAATACCTAGACAACTAGCGAGCATCAACTGTAACCGGCAATAACTGAGATAACCAAATAACCGTTTTATAACCAGTTATCTACATACTAATAACCAGTTGGTTATGTTATTGAATTTCTGGCCAGTTACCCAAGACTACTACAATATGCTCCGTTCGTTATCTATCTGAACTTGAACCTGAAACTATGTATGTGCAAGGCACCTGCAATCGACTGTATAAAATACTGTCTGATCAATAAAACAGTCTGCTCATCCGCCAGACACGTGATTGGAAATGTCTGTGACGCAAAATCCATCACAATAAAGTCTAAATTATCGGGAATAGTCAGGGTTTTCATAAATCGCTCGAAAAAACAGGAACAAGAACTAAAATAACCCGTCAGAAATGACCATGAAAATTGTCTGACCTTGCTACACATTTTATTGTTTTTAAACATGTGTAGTTACGAATCGATCAAATAAATAAAACTGCAATATAAATCGATCTCGACATTATCGTGCGTTTTAATTTGTAGTAAAACATGATGACAGAGTACTTTATTTTGCGTAAAGATAAAACAATACAAAGTGAATGTATTGAATTATTAAAGTGCTTACCCAATATAACGCCATCCATATCGAACAGAACGTGTGTCACTTTTTTAAAACTCGCGCTGTTATGGTTGGCATTATTGCCGTTGATTTTATATTCGCCGTTCATTTCCATCTCAAAATCTTTTACGTTGAACAATTTGAAATATAAAGCACGAACAAGAAAATCATACAACCCGCGAAACGGAAAAATACAAAGTGATATCAGCTGCGACACAACCGTAGCAAAAGAGGTTAGCCAACAGAATGATGAGAAAATGTCGATTGCACACGTTTAAATAGGGGAACAGAACATAGTACCTGCCTAACTAGGAAATGACCAGCAATTTATCGCACTATGGGCCCGTATATCAGTTTCTGCTAAGGAGCACATTCCTCGCTCAACTTAAACCGACCAAATCGGCCGCTTAAGCCGCAGAATAGTTCCATTTCTGAACGCGATGTGGCGCTATTGGCAATAACACATCTGTCAGATTTGACATTTGACAATGGTTCGATTTCGATATGCATTTGCTACGTACGTAAATTACATTTTAGGAATAAAATAACCAACAGCATGGAGTTTGAGCTTTCTTCGAGCGTTGAGGATTTAGATATCGATAATTTCGTATAACATTTAAACAGACCACGCAAAGTGCGAATATATAGAAGCAGGGCTGACACTTCCTGGCGTGGATTAAATTGAATTTCATAACAGGTTTCGTCTCTCCAAAAGGGTCGTAAATTGCTTGCTAGATTTGATAAGGGATGACATCAAATCTAAAATGAACTGGTAAGTGAAAATGCTTTTTAAAAGGTATAAAAAAGTAGCTAACAACGCAAATACCTATCTACATAGTGTGTTTTCATTTCAGGAATAAAGCACTCACTCCAAAACGCCAGATACTTTTAACAATCAGATACCTAGCATCTGGCTCCATGCTGATTGCTGTGGAGGACTTTATCAGAGTTCACAAAACCCCGCAAGCAAGCACATTTGGATAGTTTTACAATCAATTGCACATTGACAGAACTGCTTTCATTATTTTCAAAAATGAACCTGAAAGTTTGGAAGAAAAAACAAAGAAGGTTGCAATAGCAAGAAGGCGTGCAATAGCACGCTTCCCCAAGTGACTGGTACTCTTGATTGCAGGCGCATGCAGTCCTCCGGTAGGTTATCCAATTGCTTGTCCCAATATCAACAAACATTACACCAAGAATATATAATGCTTTCTATAAGGCTACAGAAATTGATTGTAAAAATATATCCACCTACAGCAAGTATAAAAATGTATTAAAGTCTTGGACAAATACCATTGACACAAACATTTACTTGCTGTAACATCTGACCTGCTGTAACTTAACAAATTTTTATTTATCTTTATGAACATGTCTTTTGAATATGTACTTCAGTAAACACATCTATTTTTTATGTATTTAATTTAATTTTTTTTTTAATCTTCTACAAAGATAGTGTATGTTTATTAGTAAATTTCTGTCTTAAAATTAAAAACACTCAAGTATACCCACGAACTGGCAATGCCTATGTGGGATTTTTTTGGTTAATCTGCTAATCTATTTGTATTATTTCTCCACTTTTTTAAAACTTTTTATATAAAAAAGTTTGTATTACAAAATTTTACCAATTGTACCAAAAAAATTGTTAATAAATAAAAAATAAAATGTCGCCCCTTTGCTTGCTTACCTTATTCAACTCATGAATGCGCAGACTAATCATTAGTGTACCATTATTTTAGGTGGACGCAATCCGAGATTTATCGGAACCGAAAAGGTTTCTTTTCTGTCAACCTGCAAGCTATTTGTGATGCTGATCTCAGATTCACCGATATTGTTTCAAGTTGGCAGGGGTTACATGTTTTATATTAGTGTAATTATTTATCTTTTGCATTAACATAGTTGTAAATTTATCCCAGGCCTTTTCAATATTCTATCATACTGTAAAATGTAAATTAATAATGTATCAAAATAAAAAATTGTCTGAGGAAGTATAACAGGGTGTTTATTTTTTAAATGTCTTTATTAAGGTGTAATATTCAAAGGAATACAAACAAATTACACAAAAGAATTCTTTACAGACTACTCCGAAATGAAGACATTAAGATAATGATGGATCAAAATCTGGATATATTTCAGGTGAAAGCTATCACCGACAACAAAGAAATAGTCAACTTTATCTAATGGTTACCAAATAAAGTTGGTTTATATTGTCATGCTTGTTAATTGTGACAATCTGTATAGTTATAGTAAGTATTATGTATGTCTGTTTAAATTGTAATTGAAAATTAACATCCTGTTGGCAAACTGCTAATTGCAGTTTAACGGGAATGTACCTTGAAAAACAATAAAAAAGGTAAGTATTTTAATTTGAATTATTAATGTTGTTATTTTTGTGTACTTAAGTACAAATATTACTTCATATGGAAGTAGTATTAGTTCTTAAGTTTTTTCTCCTCATCAGCAGTTCCATCCTGAGGAGGTGCTCCTCGTGTTCTTCCTGCATTTGGTATTGAGGTTTTCGGCCCTGCAATGCAGATGTTCTTTCTCGTCTTCCTGGCGTTTAGCCTTGAAGCCCTCCACCTTGAGGAGATTTTGGAGATTTGAAGTTTAATTTTTTATTTTAAATTCTGCCAAAGAGCTCCACTGGTGGTTGCGGTGGTAGATTTTCTTTTCGCTGGAACAGAAGAATATAATATTATAAAAAGTTGTACATAAAAATACCAACAGTTGCTTTAACCCATGTATTTCGCAACACAATTGTTTAAAAAATTTATATTATTACATACATGTTTGCAAAAAAAACATTTCATCCTGCCATTTTGTGTTAAGAACCTAAGAATCTTCTTTGATGTCAACTGATCAATTTGAAAAGTGATGTAGGAATTAACTAACCGAAATTTCAGCGGGCAGAGAGGACAGACCGTCACACAACTCAGGCTTAGCATAAATTCCTTGCTTCATCCATATTCATACATACTCTTATATTATACTGTATTTAAATCATCCATGTATATAAATTTCTGGGCAACATGCCTGTTTTATGTACTTAAATAAAAATAAATAAATTATTCTGATTCTTGACATGGTCCGACTCGCCATCTTGCCGAATTCTTCTTCCATTCATATTTGCAACAGATATTCTCCTAACACTCCTTTCTTCGTTAATTCGCTCTACACACCCATGCGACCCTTTCTGTGTTATATTATAAATAACGCAGGTTATTTTGTTATATGAGTACTAAAAATGCATTATTGAAAAATAATAAAATTAAACAACACAATTATAAAAACTTTTCTAAATTAAAAAACCTATCACCTTGGTGATACATCCACTCAGAATCCAAATGCTATTTGAAATCAGTGGCAGTCTGACCTTTCAGTGAGCAAGTTTTTTTTTTTTACATGGGCTCCACAAATGAGGAAAATAATTTCCCTGAGGGCCTACGTCATCTTTGGGTATGCTGTGTGAAGGTTTTTTTTTAAGAAAATGAGAGTTCTGGGAAGGAAATGGGTTTAAGGGGTGGTTAGGAATCTGGGGTTCAGTGTGTCCTGGCAAGGTGGTGTGTGAGTAAGTGTTCTAAGATTGAAAAATATTTATAACAGTAGTACCTAGTTGAAAATGTTTTTTATTTTAATTTTTTGTATGATATTTTGTGGCCCTGCTTTTCATATAAAAGATTAAAATTTTGAAAAAAAAAAAAATGTTTTAACATTATCAATTGGTATTTTTCAATCTAACCACTCCAGCTACGAAAAGTCTAGAACTGCCCCTGCTTCAAATGCTTTAGCTTTTTTTGGTGATCATTTCAGATAAGTCAGGTATTTCCGTACCTTCCTCTGCCCTAATTCTTTCACATATCCATCCCATTTACCCCGCACAACATACCCCACAGAAGATTCCATCTCACTGGTTTCAGTGAGCAGGGAGAGGTTGGGACTCTTGTGCGATATTCACATTAAAAAAATTAACAACATATTACAAACCCCGGTAGCTCGTGCTGGATTGATAGTGCTCTCATCGTTTTGGTGTAATTTGGCTGCAATTCTGATCAATTTTAGAATCCTAAAACAAAAAAGTAATATTACTTACCAAATGATGTAAAATAGACAAATCTTTAACGTGCCATGAACACCAGAAATGGAAACATAATTTTTTATGAGTTCAAATCAATTTTAAGTTAAGTAAGTAACTAACAAACTGTCATATGAGAGAAAGAATCGCCAAACGTGCACAACTCAGGCTTAGCATAAATTCCTTGCTTCGTCCATATTCATACATACTCTTATATTATACTGTATTTAAATCATCCATGTATATAAATTTCTGGGCAACATGCCTGTTTTATGTACTTAAATAAAAATAAATAAATTATTCTGATTCTTGACATGGTTTGACTCGCAATGTCTTGCCGACTTCTTCTACCATTCATATTTGCAACACATATTCTCCTAACACTCCTTTATTCGCTAATTCGCTCTACACACCCATGCGACCCTATCTGTATTATGTTATTAATAATGCAGGTTATTTTGTTGTATGAGGTCTAAAAATGTATTTTTGAAAAATAATAAAATTAAACAACACAATTATAAAAACTTTTCTAAATTAAAAAACCTATCACCTTGGTGATACATCCACTCAGAATTCAAATGCTATTTGAAATCAGTGGCGTTTCAGTCGAAATCAGTCTGTGACGTTTCAGCGAGCAAGTTTTTTTTTTTTTACATGGGCTCCACACAGGAGGCACTGAGGAAAATAATTTCACTCAGGGCCTACGTCATCTTTGGGGAAGCTGTGTGGAGGGTTCTTTTTTTTAAGGAAAGGAAGGGGAGGAGAGTTCTGGGAAGGAAATGGATTTAAGGGGTGGGTAGGAATCTGGTGTTTAGTGTATCCTGGCAAGGTGGTGTGTAAGCAAGTGTGCTAAGATTGAAAAATATTTACAACAGTAGTACCTAGTTGAAAATGTTTTTTTTATTTCAATTTTTTTTTGTATGATATTTTGTGGCCCTGCTTTTCATATAAAAGATTAAAATTTTGAAAAAAAAAAAAAAAATTGTCACAACATTATCAATTGGTATTTTTCAATCTTACCACTCCAGCTACGAAAAGTCTAGAACTGCCCCTGCTTCCAAGTGCTTTAGCTTCCTTTGGTGATCATTTCTGAAAAGTCAGGTACTTCCATACCTTCCTCTGCCCTAACTCCTTCACATATCCATCCCGTTTACCCCTCACAACATACCCCACAGAAGATTCCATCTCACTTGTGTCAGTTAGCAGGGAGAGGTTGGGACTCTTGTGCGATATTCACATTAAAAAAATTAACAACATATTACAAACCCCGGTAGCTGGATTGATGAGTGCTCTCATCGTTTTGGTGTAATTTGGCTGCAATTCTGATCAATTTTAGAGTGCTAAAACAAAAATAGTAATATAATTTACCAAATGATGTAAAATAGACAAATCTTTAACATGCCATGAACATCAGAAATGGAAACAGATTTTTTTACGAGGTCAAATCAATTTTAAGTTAAGTAAATAACTAACTGTCATATCAGAGAATGAATCACCAAACGTGCATACATTATACCGTACTGTGATTCTGACTATTGATTGACGTGGTCCAACTTAAGTATTAGAGTACTTGATCAAGCCATGTCTTCCTCGGCTTTTTCTACCTTCTCTACTTCACGTACTTCTAACATTAACACATAACACATTCGTGCCATATATTTTTCTTGCACCATTTCTTCGTTCATCCTCTACCTAGTCAATTGATATGACAAACATAATAAGTTAGTATTTCATATTACAATTGAATCTGGTGGGCTTTTGTCAGGGAAGCTGCTCAAGGGAGTTTTGAATAGCCAACATTAAAACTAAACAATCAATGAAATGTTCCTTCGACGGCTGTCAGAGTTGTGAATTCTAAAAAATTAAAAACTAAATTCCTTGGTTAATTAATAAGCATACTTAATAATAGTTACCTTTGAGGACTGTTGATTCTACTCCGGTCGACTGGGTGGGCAACAGTCCCATTATACTCCCATCGATCTGGTTGTACCTTGCATCGACAGCAGGCCCTCCTGTCTGATAGGATACTTTTTATTTGTGGCAAATTTTCGCCTCATGTTCATTGTTGTGTTGTCCCACTTTTTTCCTATGGATCTGCCGTGGAAATTGGAATGAAATTGAATTCTCAATTCTCAAAAGCTCATTCAATTCCAATTGACCGCATTGGCCGCTTTATTCTCCAAAGTGCGCGAATACTTTGATGAGACCAGCTCCACCAGCAATTTTATCCCCCGTCTTCCGCGAAGTTCGGTGTTCTAGTATTTTGATTTCTGAAATTATTCACGTAAAGAAAGGTAAACAAATAATTTCGTACTCGTTATTCAACTAGTCAATTCTAATGATTAATCTAAATCGAAGTAAATAAATGAAAACTACAGTGAACAACAATGAATTAAGCTTTAAAGTACCCAATTGTGCGTTAACTTACCAGAAAATAATAAATAATAAAAGCCTCGAAACAAGCATTGACACTTGACGTTGACGTTTGAAACTTACCATAGAGTCCATAGATATTAACAAAAATAGATTGGTTCAGCATAGAAATCCTCGATTAATATCATAGACTAAACGTATAAAATTGGTCAACTCTAGGTTTACGACTGATATACGGATTATGTGCAAAGCCCGGCTTAAGCCTCACTTTGCGTCAAAGCCGAGCTTTGGGACAACTGATATACGGGCCCTATAAATTTTCTAGTTTTCCGGATACAGTCGAGGAAAATGTCCGTCTTCACGCCAAAAGGGGTTTGTAGTGATTTTATTATAACGGCCTCGTGCTTCTGTTAATAAATGCGTCTAAGATATTTTGTTGTGGTGTAGAGACAAAGGACATTCTATTCGCCTTGCAGCCAGGTCAAACGGACTCATAAATTTCAACTGACAAAGAAATTCAGCATCCGGAATATCTAATACATTCTCGATTTTATTATTTCTAAATAAATTTGAGGCTACACTTTTGTGTCTTGAAACATTATATTTAACGACATCATATCATCATCATCATCATCAGTATCAGTCAAAAACTTTGTACCCCTTTTTACAAAAATTGCGCGGACGGAGGAGTATGAAATTTCGCACACTTATAGTTTATACAGAGAAGGAGTGCAGAATGCTATTATTTTTTTTAAATTATGCATAAAAAATATAAATCAATAAAAAAACATTACACATTAAATTAATTATGGTCGAATTTCGACCATTTGGCGACCGCTAGTAAATATTATTTGATCTCCGTGGTTCAGAGATAAGACTCTCGACTAGCAATCCGCTCGAACCCAATCATTTATTTGTGTTGTTTGACAATTCATTAATTAAAAATAATATATAAGTATATTTGCGTTCCAGGTCCAGGTCCCATCGAAAATACTCTCAGTATTGCCCTAGTGCAGGGGTCGGCAAGTGAGAAGAGCCAATGTGTCAAAGAAACAGGAAAACCAATATATCAGAGAGCCATATTACAACGGGGGGGGGGTTAGTAATCGTACTGTGGTAAAAATGTGGTGCAACGATAATTACGATTTGCTTTGTGTCATCTGCATTATTACTGTAATACAGTCCTGGATTTGTCAATAGGCCCTATAGGCCGCGGCCTAGGGGCGGCAGAGTTCAGGGGGCGGCGCTCGCTCCGTTTTGGTAAGCCGTTAAGTTTTGTGCGATTATAAACAAAAGAGAAGTTACTGTGGATAGATAGACTTTTCTATATTAAAACCTTTAGACACACAGTGGTCCCGTACGAGACCGCGGATTTGCGTCATTCAATGCCCAACGGTCCCGTACTGGACCGATGATTATGGTGCGAATATTTTCCCAAAAAAATGCTTAGGCAGTGGACTACCTTTATTTGGTTCCTACTCGTATTTTGTAATGCTATTTTGGAAAGAATAAATAAAGCGAGTGCTCAGATTCAGAGCTCATCTGTTAAAATACTGACGGTATCTGATCTTTATGGATCTCTTCTCGAGTTTATTATAGCAGAGCGAGAAAACTTTGATTATTTCGAAGAAAGTGCAATTGAAATGAGCGCACTTAAGCAATATCAGGGCAAAATTAAGTGGAACCCTAAGAGAGAAAAAAACTTTATAGACCAAACATCGTATGACGAAATTGAAACAACCTCCAGAGGTTTTTTCAGAGTGAACACCTTTTCGGTCATTCAGGACAGACTGAGAGCTGAATTAGAAAAAAAGGCATAAGGCGTATGTAAACTTCAAAGAAAAATTTTCGATTTTGGAATGAGTGAACTTTCAACACAAAAAGTCTCAGAAAAAACTCAGTCTCTTGTGCAATATTATTACAATGATTTAGAAGACGATTTAGTTCAGGAATGTGTACACTTTCACATTTCTTCTAATAAGACGGAGGAGAAACCTGAATCTTTTTAAGTTTTTGAGGAAACAATCTCTGTGCAACGTTTACCCGAACTTGAATATAGCTCTCCGCATCGCACTTTGAACTCCAGCCACAAATTGTTCTTGGAAGAATTACCGAAGGTCTTCATTGTTGCAAGAAAAACTTGACTTTTTGGCTCTTCTATATATAGAAGCAGAGTGAATGAATACTATAAACCATGGGTCGGCAACCTTTTGTTGTAAAAGGGCCAAATATTCTACCTGGGGATAAGTGCGGGCCGCTCTTGGGTCACATGTTATTACAGAATACATATTCCAATTTGGGAGGCGGTTGTGGGTACCGCCGCCCCGGGGACTATTTATTGTATAATAAAAACCTCTGCCATAGGTCATTCCGAATGGTTTGCTACATTTGGTGACTTAGCAGGGGTGCTCGGGTTCTTGGGGTAAGGTTTGATGCGTCTACCTACCAGCTGCATGGCAATCAAGATCGCGAGAGAATGGTTGAGGGAGTTCCTTTGACTTCTCTAACCGTACTCTCTCGGAACATCGCCTTGAACCGCAGTGGGAGGGATGGATTCATACGTCCGTCAGTCCTGGACGCACTGACCCCCAGAATCCTATCTACCTAATACTCTTTTCCTTCCCAGAACCTCCTTCCTTTCCTAAAGAGACCCTCCACATCCCATCCCCAAAGATGACATAGGCCTTGAGGGGAATTATTTTACTCAGTTCTTCCTGTGTGGGGCTAATGTGAAAAAAAAACGAGTGAGTTTACACGCGGTAGAAGCGAAACTTTACGAAAATAATCTCAACCATTACCTTAAAAGTGAGGTCATAATCAAAGCGACCGATGAGCGCAAACCTCACGTAATTTCCGTTTCATATCTCAACCAATAGGACAGCCTTTAAAAGTGACATCATTATCAAAGCGGCCGATGAGCGCAATTGATGCGTCGCAGGTGCAGTAATCGTCTTTCCATTTCATCCGAATTCCAAAAAATACCTACAATATTTACGGACAAATATTTTAGTTTTAAACATAAAACACTTATTGTTTATTTTTACTACGAGAACATTTATTGTAGTTTATAAAATCAATAAGATTTTTTTGGTTGCATTTGAGTTGCAAGTTATTTTTATATTAGCTTGCATTTTTGAAGTAGAGCCGCGTAATATTGCGTCTAAATGTGAATTCGATAACCGAGAACGGTTTTTCTTTTTTCCATAATTCAGAATTGAAAAAGTTTGCTCAAAAATAGTACTTCCAATCAAAGTAATTATTTGTTGCGCAAACCTTTTTAACTCCTTGTAGTTTTCACGTTGATTTGCAAATATCTTTGTACATTATCGATATTCACTGCAAAAGGGTTTTCGAAAATCTCCATCTTGCGTGAGATCTTTTTGAAATCAGCAAACCGGTTCTCAGACTCAGTTTGAAGTTGTATCGCTAACCATTTGCCCCCTTCTCGCTCCCTTTCACTCTGTTGTGTATGATGTCGTCCTTCACATGCGTTGTGGCGAGAGTCTTGCGGGCCACACCAAGATGCCTCGTGGGCCGCAGGTTGCCGATCCATGCTATAAACTATGAAGCTGTTTGTTATAGATGATTTTGTCAATAAAAAATTCCGTAAAAAATGCAATTCTTGTTTCATGTTACACGATTACTTTTTGAACCAATTTAATTTTTGAACACGTTCTTAATCTATATTTGAATATTTATTTTGAAAATTGTGTGTCACCTAATAAAAACCTATAAGTGAGTATTGTGATAGGTGGTAACTTCTAAGAAGGAGGAAGGGGCGGCGCAAATGAAGTGGCCTATACTTATGAAAAGTATAAATCCGGCCCTGCTGTAATACCACACTTCTGCCACATTTAAATGTTTCTATAAACAGACTCGCGCATAGATTCCTTGTTAAATTAAATCCATTTCATAAGACTGGTTGGGTAGAGGTGAAATTGCAATTGATGTCTGAAGAGCCGAATACGCAGCCGCAGCCGAAGAGCCGCAAAGAGCTGCAAAATTCCGGCCCCTGCCCTAGTGTGAGATTTTTTAGAATTAAAACGTTGCTTGAAATGGCTTCCGCCGTGTTTGGTGGCCAGATCTGACGAGCCTGGTACTTCTCAAACTTTCTCTTCCCCATCTCTTTCCCCTCTTCACGACCTCCAGTCTCAGAACATACCCCAATTTAAGATGCGATTTTAAAATGCGTTTACAACGCATTTTTTACGAACCTTGACTATATATTTAGAGCATATAAATTACTTTTTGATTTTTTTTTTAATATTCCAACTTGAGAATACGATGACGAAAAATAAATGATATAACCTTTTTATTAAAATTGTTAAACCCTAAATTCAATTTTTGAACACTTGGAAAATCAATCTGCACGTACCGAAACTAACGACCAGACAGACGACATATTAGTACCCTTTACACACAGACTTCGGAGCGGGACATGCCCCGCGCCACTTCAGGCCGCCGCGCAGAAAAGTTAAGACCGAAAGTAAGATAACGGTTTACAGCGCAGTTCACTGTGAGACTTTTCTACGCGGCGGCCTGAAGTGGCGCGGGGCACGTCCCGCTCCGAACTCTATGTGTAAAGGGTACTATTACGTATATTATCTCATTCCGTTACGTTTGTTTTCCCCAATACAACGTTTACATAGTCTTGCAAAAAATATAATTTTTAAAAATTTATTTAACGCCATAAAATAAGATTATATTATAAGATGATGATAGATTATATCATAAAATGATAAGATTATATTTATCCTTAATACTGCTTATTTTCATTATTATAATAATAATAAGTAGTATTAAGGACAAAATAAGAATGAATGAGACAAAAATAATGTATAAGGGGCCATCCATAAATTACGTCACACGAATTTCATGACTTTTTGACCCCCCCCCCCCCCTCTGTCACAGTTGTGAGACCCCCTCCCCCCTAGAATTTCATGATTTTTTGACCCCCCCCATACCCCTTGTCATACTTCTCTACTCCCCCCCCCCCTTAAGGTGTGACGTAATTTATGGATGGCCCCTAAGAGATACAGTTGTTTTTATTTAACACAACAGTTGTATTTTTACAAAAAATAGAATTGAGAAGAAATGAGTAGTCGTGTAATATTTATAATAATAGAGAACATTCTAAATAAACAGAATAAAATATGTAAAGAAAGGTAACTTGATAGCAAATATAATCGTGCAAAATTGTCAACATCAATATCTATTCCTATTTATTCCTCATCGTTGAGTTCTAGGAATTGGCTTGTAAATAAAGTAATTTAGTATTGAATTTTTTTTTACCTTCAAAATTGTATTTGCTTGAAATGGTTTTGAAAGATAGTTATCTCAATAAGGCTGTCGGTTAGAGATTTAATAATAATTTTAGAATAAAAATAATCATTTTGATTAAGATAATACTTTAATTTTCTGTGATAATTAAGATATCTGAAGTAGGTAGTTTAGATGAATAGTATCATGCCTAACATTGATGATTGTGATTGAGGTATGTTATTATAGTCTTCTTGTAACTATATACTCTGCAGTTGAACACATCTACTACTTCTGAGCATTGCCAACTGCATGCAATCTAGGTAGGGTTGCCATCCGTCCGGGTTTCCCCGGATTTGTCCTAGTTTAGAGGGCGTCCGGGGAGAGTCCGAGCGGGGCTTCATTTGTAGTCCGGGTTTAAAAAATTAAAACTGATTATTAAAACAATTTGTAACAAACTGTAATAAGATTCTGTTTTGTAAGGTACATTTAAAATGATGATAAAAGATGACTTAATTTAATTTTAAGGTCTGAATATAAATAAAAAGGTGATTTATGACATTTTCAACTGTTTTTTATTACACTGACTATGTTTAAAAAATCCTGTTGACATGTCCGGGTTTTGGGCTCTAAAATCCGGGGTTTTCACGCGTCTTGTCCTGGTTGCCAAATTTTAGAGATGGCAACCCTAAATCTAGGTATAAGCGAGTATCTGAACGACTCAGTCCTGATATTGTTGTTGTAATTAAAAATAATTTTCGATCTAGTAGTTCTTATAGATATATGGAAGGCTAGGAATCAGGGCTGTTTATAATAAGTCTGTCTATAATAACGTCTGTCTACAATAACAACTTTAAAAATAAAAGTCAAGTTAAACGTTAACTCCAAAAACCAAATTTCAAATCTAGAGAAAGAAGCTCTCTGAGCGTTTAAAATAAAAATATGATCTCAAGCCTCAATTACATAGAGCGAGTTTACATGCTACTATCTGGGAAATTCCCTATCTGTTAGTAAACTCGCTCAGTGTCATTGTATTACTTGCTAACTAGCAAATTGTGGACGATTTACGAAAAAAGTTGAAATGTGGTCAACTTTACTCGCTACTCGCTGGTGTTTGCCTGAAGATGGCGGCCCACCAACAGCTGATTTCGTCTGTGAGGATTAGTTCGGGCGTTAAGCCGTTATTGTCTAGCGTGTGGCACTTGCTGCGAATTCAAGTTTTCTACAAAATTCCGACAGAGTTGCATGGCGCGGAGCGAGTAGACAGTTTTGTGTGTCATCATGACAATCTCACTCGCCGAGTCACCCGCTTTTAAACTTACCGGCTAATAGCTCATAAACTAGTATAATGTAATTGTGTTAGACATGCATATTAATAATAATAAGTGGCCGCCCAATGGTCGAAATTCGACTTAATTAATTTAATGTGTAATGTTTTTTAATTGATTTAATGTACATATTTGTAAAAAGCATTAACTTTGTGGCTAGCCATAATTTACAATAAAAACAAATTTATGTGTTTTTATTGATTTAATGAATTTTTTATGCTTAATTTAAAAAAATATTAGCATTCTGCACTCCTTCTCTATATAAACTATAAGTGTGCAAAATTTCATATTCCTCCGTTCGCCCAATTTTCGTAAAAAGGGGTACAAATTTTTTGCTTCACGTATTAATATACTGATTTTAATGTGTCTGGGATAACATTGGCAAAGTCATGATAACAAAAATGCGTTTAATTTTTTTTTTATTAGGCAGGTACTTGCTCTTTATTATATAACTGTTACAACTGGCAACACATAATTTTCTTAAATTTTGACGTTTCGGAAAAGGTTAGAATTATTCAAGAATCAAGATTAAATTAAACTTTGAAAATGGCAGCAAGGTTTGGAGGCGCTTTGAAAGAACTGAGGATACATTTATGCCAAACTGGGCCACAATCAGCTGGCGTCAGGTAATTCATAATTGATTATTATCATTATTTTGACTGCGAAGTTATGTCAAAACTAAATCTTGAGTCTAATTTGGATGAAAAAACTGCTAAAAAGGCCACTTTCAATACAATATCCAAATTTTGTGATTTCCTCTCGTATTTTTTGTAGTTAAATCCTTAGTTTCTGTGGGACCAAAAAATATAACGATATACATTTACTTGGAATGTTTTTTACCTGACAGTTCTGTTATATTTTCAGGGAATTTATTACAAAACACTATGTGGATTTGAAGAAAAGCAACCCTAAATTTCCTATTCTCATCAGAGAATGCGCAGGAGTACAGCCCAAAGTGTGGGCTAGATACGGTATGTATAAATCTATAATCTATCTCTAATGACTTAACATTTCACTTCTGTTTCACATTGCAAATATAAAAATTTTATAAACAAAACATTCTCTTACCTTATCAATCCGTAATTCAGCCTGTTTTAGATAGAGTTACCCCAATAATGTCCAGCATATTTCTAAAATTTGGAATCTGAAAATATTGTCCTGTATGCCAGACATCACTTCAAGAGTTCTTGCTGCTTCAGACAATTAGATCTGTGCTTTTATTTCAAAACAAAAAAACCATAATATTTATTTTATTTTCTCACAGAAAAGGGGAAGGAATCCAGCGCCTCCCTCACCAACAAATCTGCCGATGAAGTCCTCGAAGCTGTGAAGTCCATAGCCGCTAAATCTTAAACCAACCCAATCAGCCCAGTGTAATATTATTTTCCCTCTGTAATATATATTATAAATGCTCGTAGAATAAAACAAAATGTTATATTATTGAATCGATTTTTCTTGTTCAATTAGTATGAAGCAGAAAATGTACAGTTATTTCAAGAAGTTTTCAGAAGGGAATGATAATAACATGAGAGTATGTCCCGAATATCCTGTTTTGTAAAGGCAATCCCGGTTTCAGAAAGTGGATACAAGTAACATCAAATTTAGAGCAAAAGATTGTCTCTGGTATTAATTAGTGTAATGATCGTAGATTGGAGTTCTTTTTAATCCGTCAAGCTATTCTTCACTTTTCGGAACAACTCATATAGGTCTCATAGAAATCGTTGTGTCTCCCTTACTATCATAATGAAAAACATGTCCTAAAAGTGTTAGAAAGAGAAATTACCTTTATTACATATTTATATTAAAATCTAAAAATTAACCACAAAAGAAGTAAAACGTACACCTTCATGAAATCAAGTCCTGAGGGGTTAATAACAAATGAAACATATCCATTATAAGAATGCTCTCATCAAATGTTTTAAAGAAATTCGTAAAATTGACAGAGATACAGCATTTTATGTGAAACCATTTGAAGCAGTTTGTTGAATTGTCCTTCAGCAAAACTCTTGAAGCTGATTTTCTCGAAACTACTTTTTTTAACCTCGTTGACAACATGTTAAAAAAACTATACATCTGATTTGCGTGCACCAAGTCTTAAACTGTTCGAAAATTCAGTCTCTATGTAAGTATTTATTTATAAAGGGCTCCTTTCTATTTTTTTATGAACAATAAAAATTTTACATAAAAACCGGAAATAAAATTTGTTGGTTGGCCATTTTTTTTTTTTAGATATCAAAATTTCATAAACCTGTTTGTCTAGTTTCTAAATATATTTTTATTTTATTTTTCTCATGAACCGTATAGCTTAATCGCCGTCAACCACCCAGCAGCAATTTCATCGGAGTGTCCTGTTGAAAGTGGCAAACCATACTTTAGATTTGTGTACAAAAATTTTGTATGCAGTCTTCCGTATGTATATATTGACTATCCGCCTTACTCATAATCGCAGAATAATATAATACCACGGTAATACGAATGGGTTAGGTGAAATTTGTACGACAATTTCGTCTAATCCGTTCGTATTACCGTGGTATTATCTTATTCTGCGATTATGAGTAAGGCGGTATGAGTTTTAATAAAAAAAATTCCATTCATCGTTTACTTCAAAATAATTACGAAATCTAAACTCTTTTTATGGCTCATGCACAGTGGCTGCTCCCTTAAATCGAATGGCCGAATCGAAAATCGAGCACCAGGAAATCTCCATCGCGTCGAGCGGTTATGACGAAAATGGGTTTTCGTGTATTGTAATAATTTTTTCCTTTAACCTACTCCTGATTTGATTTTTACAACAGTGATTTTTGAACAATTTTTACGAAAACGTTATGTTGAATTAAATTGAACCCAGGCTAAAAGAGATATTACTTCTAGTAAATCTAGTCTTATTTATTCCTGTGAATGGAAACATATCCTTAAGGATATGTTTAAAAAATTGTTTCTCCAAATATATCTAGCTATTCTGGGGAAACTACTTATGGTAGATTATGTACTATTTTTGTTTGTATATAAAGAAATCATCTGGTAAGGCCAAAGATGTTGAAATATAAAGTGGGACTGTGTTTCTTGGCGTCGCCGATATTGTTAATCAGTACTACTGCACACCTTAAAAAAATTGAGTAAATGAAGGAATTCTTTCCGTACTCAGACTATGCCCATTAGGTAGTAGTCCGCCGATGGTCGGGCGGCCATCATACCATATCTCTTGTATTTCAATATCTTTGGGTAACCTGTACAATTCAAAAAAATATCAAAATTTTGTGTCGACACACCAAGAGTTAAGTAACCAGATCAATGTAGACAAATACAAACAACAGAACACATTGTAGAAGTATGTTCCCTTCACCTTTGCAAAAGGATGACTTCAATTGGCTGAACAACTCCAACATCCCTCTAGGACCTTCACCTTCACGACTCCCCCACCATACACAGAAGAATACCAGCTTGGACACGGGGACTCCATTTAAACCAAAGATTTTGTAGTGTGTATGAATATGTAAACAGTTTTGATGTCTTTCAACAGATGTCATTAGTACAGACAGCGACCGCGGAAGCGGGGGGCAGAGGGGGCCAAATGCCCCCCTAAAATCAAATGGGGGGGGGCCGCGCCCCCTCCAATTTTACTACCTGGGTAAAGAAGGATTATCTGTGCTGGTAAAGATTATCGGTATCCTTCACAGTGCTTTTTTTCATAAATGAAAAAGTGTTTGTTGTATACAAGAAAAATTGTCAAGAGATAGCATTAGAGCTTTGATTATTTAAATAATCAAAGCATTCGAGGACTTTTTATATTGAGGCGGAAGAAGACGCAATAGTGTGGCGTTGACGACATGTGTTGTGTTGTGATCTCTGTCTCGCTCGCTCACCCATCCATCGAGTTGTACACATTCCTGGAATGTGTACAACTCGATGGGTGAACACGATTTCAATCGCATATGGACAGATACGGAAAAGGCTAATACCGATCAAAATATGTAACTCACTATGCCTACTATGCCCCGTGCTCGAGCCCTTCCAAAACGCTTCAGTGGCAGAGCTCCAGCTGTGCAGTTGTCGCCTAGGGAAAATCTCCGCCAAAAATTTATATCAGTGTTAGACTGGTCTAAAAACGAGTTGGAAAGAAGGTTTGAACAGCCTGGAATGAATCGCCTCGCCCAGCTCGAATCTGTTCTACTTAACCGTTCAAAGGAGTACGCAAGAGAACTGGCTAATCTACCTAAAGTTTCAAGAGCAATGATTAATGAAGTAAAAAAGTTAGTAGTCTTGCTCCTTACCGTGCCAGCTACGTCTACGTCGTGTGAAAGGTCTCTGAGTGCCCTCCGACGCATCGGAACATTCCTCCGACTACCAATGAAGCAGAGAAGACTTACTTATCTAGCAATACTGCACGTGCATAAGGCGGAAACATTTAGTTTAGATTTAAATGAAATTCTTAGGGAATTTGCTTCGAAGACGGCTGAGAGACGCAACGTTTTTGGTATCGTTGAATGAATGCAATAAAGCAATATTTAAAAAAAAAGGGTTTTTTATTCATTGAACCTGTTATTTGTTTGACCTAGTTATCTCCGTTTTGTCTTATTTATAACTAGTTGATTGACTGGAGAGGAGACTGAAGGAAGAGGGTGACTAAACAAGTTTGCCCCCCCCGTCATAGAGTACTTCCGCGGTCCCTGAGTACAGATGGTCATGAGTAGTTTTGATGCGTCTCAACAGAGGTCAGTAAAGTTGTACTGTATGACAGAGTCAACTATCTCCCGTTCGGGTCTACTACCCAAACGGTTACGGAGATAGCTGATGATATCCGATCGACAGGTGGGCACCTTCAATGACCAGTTCTCCTGCCACAAATAAACGGAGTATCCATTAGAACGGTTGTTAAGTCTAGTTAAATATTCATTGTAAATAAGACGATAATAAAAATGATCGTAACCTCACAAACTGAAATTATATATATATATCATTGAAACTCCCGATCATCCGAGATGTATTATTCACCACAGGAAACAACAGCATATCACAGTTGCATTAGCCATTTGGAAGCTAACCGTACTGTCTGTACAAATCACCGCCCAAATGTTGATTTTTGTGGTTATCTTTTTTTTAATCCAAAAACATGCAAACCATCAACAATTCTGCGATTATTACAGATGGTTTGCGTTTATTTTAAACAAGCAACAGGTGGACACGCTTTATGTTTGTTTTACTAATATTTAAATGGAAGGTGCTTTTGTGAAGTAGCATCATTGATTCCTTTGGTATACGCACATAATAGGGGGACAACAAACTTGTGCTTGACATTAGCACCATGAAAATGATAACCATTTTTACAATTTGTTCTTACGCTTAATAGCTCAGATCTGCAATGATGTGCCAACTTCTGTGTTTCCTCCCTCCTGTGTAATCCATGGTTATTGGGTTCATCATCAAGGCCGGTCTCATCCAAAAAAAACACATACACATTTTGTGGATGATAAGGTAGGGGCCACAATGTTTTAGCTTTCGTGGCCGATATGTCCCCATGGCCCCATGTTTGTGGTAATGTTTGAGGTATTGTTCGTGAACACGGTCACAGGAGACCGAATAATAAATCATGAAAATAAGTTTTTTTATGAAACGACCATTTGTTAATGAACACCACGTTCTAAAAGTACAGTATTTTAATAATTCAATACATTTTTATAGCTGTCATAATTTTGTCAATTTACATATTATAAATATTTTTTTCCTTTGAGGAAACGGGTGTTATGAGATTTATTTTTATTTAATAATAAATTTGACGATGGTTTATTGTAAAGGCAGTGTGGATATATGAATCGTCCAGTTGATTAGTCAGACATCTCTGAAAAATCGAAATTTGAATTGAGTATGCAGTTATATGCAAAAGTGTACTCTCTATCTGATACAATACTTAAACACCACCAAATCAATTAGGTATAATGCTGAAAAACTTGTAGTGAATTAAACAAAATGCCAATGTTTTCTGGGTCACTAGTAGGATATTCCAAAATGTCATTCTAATATACCGGACCGTTATGCCTCCCACATGTTATTTTATAGTGCATTAAATATGTAACACAACCATGTGTAAATAATATTTGATTTATGGCAAGCATTCGAGTATTGCGTTCCTCATTATCTCAAAACTTAGTATTTGGAGATGTCTGATTAATTAACTGGACGGTTGATATACTTGTTGCTTAGATTTATTTATTTATTTATTTAAGGAACATAAACAGTCTTAGTAATATAATTAACCTAAGAGGATGATAAAAAAAAACAGACCAATTATTAATGTTCACAGATAGGTATTTAGAAACAAGACTAACTGAATGTAAACTAGAATATTTAAGAAAAATGAAAATAAACCAATACACAACAATAAAATATGTGTGATTATAACTGAAATAGACTGCAAAAAAGGTATTTGATTTGGGAAGGGTAAGAGGAGGAGAGGGATAAGGGAAAGTTGCCATGCAAGTAATATAAAAATATTAAATACAATTAATTTAATCGTCATGAATATGTGTTATTCGCACTTAGAATGTTATACAATGAAGTTCTGTAGCGACAGTAACTAGCAGTAAATACATCAGCATGTGTGTCTACATTTGCAAATTTATTGTTATAGTAGTTACATGTCCTTTGCATAAATTCATTTTGATTGGAATTGGTGTTGCATCTATCAATATAGAAAAGGGTATTTTGTCTACTATATTGAATCGACGTGTGGAAATTTATTTTGTTTAGCAATAATTTTGTACAGGAGCATCTGATCAGCGACAAGCCTCCTGTTGAGTAGTTTCGTAATTCGAAAATGTTTCTCGATTTCATCGTAAGAGTTGTATATGTTGAATGATTTAAAATTGAGGAATTTGAGAAATCGTTCCTGAACTCTTTCTAGCCTGTTAACATAGACAATATAGCGCAGGTTCCAAACCTGTGAACAGTATTCCAGGTGAGGACAAACATGTGAATTATAGAGAATCAGATAAGTCTTAGTGTTTTTGAAAAATTTGCATGTTCTCAGTACAAAACCTAGACTTTTTGTTGCTTTGGTGACAATTTAATCAAAGTGTTTTTCAAATGTAAGTTTAGAGTCCAAAATAACACCGAGGGCACGTATATAATCTTTATTTGTTAACTGCGACCCGGAAATGGTGTAATCATGCAATATTTTCACACGGTTACGTGTGAATGTAACTTTGCAACATTTAGAAATATTAATAAAAAGTTTATTTCTGAGACAGTAATCCGTCAGTCGGTCAAGATCTGCTTGTAAACGCTTAGAACAGTCCGGGGAGCTTATACGAAGGTATATCTTCGTGTCGTCAGCAAATAGTAAAATTTGAGAGTTGTGAAAACATGTCGTAATATCATTTATATTAATTTATTATCATTATATTTAATTTGAACATTGTCATATATTGCAATAATTTTGCTGTCCTACATAATAATACTTTTTTTTTTAATATTAAAGAGGTTCCATTCTATTTTTGAAATTACAAAAGGTTTTGTGAATAAATTTAAATGGGAAATACGAACCTAGGGGAATCAGATTGTTATATATAAAGGTTGCGTAAATGCTATTCATATACAGTGAAACCCTCTTAAGAAGTTCGCCCTTAAGAAGTTTCGTGGCATAAGAAGAAGTTTGATTTTTTCGATCCCTTGGCCCTAAATTGGTCCAATTTTTCCCACATGTAATGTTTTCCCGCTTAAGAAGTTTGTTTTTTTCGGTCCCTTGGAAAACTTCTTAAAAGGGTTTTACTGTATTATCTTAGCTGTATATAATATTGTTTTTTTAAATTTTATTTAGGCGCTAGCATATTGTGAACTATTACAGGTATTTATAGTCTAACTGCATTACGTCATTGCACTGCTAAAAGCTGTTAACTGCATCCCATCTTCAAAAATATTACTTAATTTACATTTTCACTAAGTTTTTTCCTGATCAACACCGCTTTTGCTAATGTGATCTATCGGCGGCTATCCTCATACGTGACGTCACATTTGTGATCCATGAAGTTCCACTAAAACACATTATGTACATTGTATCAAAACGTGTCGCGTAATGGAATAGAATCGACTGATGAAATGGCTTTTATTGTAAAGACTAACAGTGAAAATGAATTATTTTCTGTTAAAGTTGATGCAAGTAATAGTTAAACCGAAATTGCGAAATAATGATTAAATTATTTATTAAAAAAAATAGTACAACACAATAAAATCGTAAGTCATTCATCGTTGTTTAGGAATAACTTAGAACTTAAATATTCATTTAATTTTATATTTGTCTATTAAAAGTAAGTATAAGGACAATTTGTTTGACTGATAGTATATATAAATATAGTTTATGTAAATTATGATAGTATATATAAATTTACACGTAAGATGTCACACATACTTTTATATTTATAAAAGTCTGCAACTCTTATTGCTGGTACAACAATTTTAAACTATGATTTAACTCTTGGAGTGCCGACGCAAAATTTTCACCTTCTGCCAGCTGATTCTATTTTCGTAATCACTTATTTGTTTGTTTTTTAAATTATACATATATTTGTAATATTTTTATAAATTCAACTATCACCAGATAATATGTTCTTAAATTTGTAAAAATATTACATAATCTACCTTAAGTAGTTTGCCCAGAATATCTGCCCGGAGAAATTATTGTTTTTTTATTTATCATATGGATCAATCAAAATGGCGGCACTTGAGGGGTTGAAAAATAAACTATCCATTATAATAAATATAACATTATTTACTATATTTGTTAATAAAATATAAAGCCTAATCTAATATTATATTGCAACAATACTAATTATTATTATTATTATTCTAGCTGCTAATAAGAATGTGATTTATTGTTATAAATAATTGACTTTTTTTACAGACTAAAAAGCTTACAAAAGTAAAACTACATTAACAAAATGTACACACATTGGAGGGCATTTTATATAAAATTAAAATTTAACACAACAACACAAAAATTGATCCATTTTATGATAATATAAAGTACATAGAAAATTTTAATAAAGGGCCACTTGCCAAATTACCACAACTAATTATTTATTAGCCCAATTATATTATATTAATTTATAAATCATTATAACCGATCTGTCAATTTTTAATCAATAAAATAAATACATGTAAAGTAATTATACATGTTTAACAAAAATATTTGTTATTCATAGTTTTCCTAAGAAAAAAAGATAACTAGTTGAGTAATATTTTTATTAAAATATAGTAATATATTTTAATAAAAGGCAGTACAATAACTTTGCTGGACAAGTAAAATACCATGTCAGTAAAATTGCTTCACCGAATAAATAAAATACCATGTCAGTACATCACCTTCACTGAATAAGTAAAATATCATGGCAGTACAACAGCTTCACTGAGTGAGTAAAATACCATGTCAGTACAGCTGCTTCACTGAATAAGTCAAATACCATGTCAGTATAACAGCTTCACTGAATAAGTAAAATACCGTGTCAGTACAATAGCTTCACTGAATAAGAAAAATACCATGCCAATACAACGGCTTCACTGAATAAGTAAAATACCATGTCAGAACAACAGCTTCACTGAATACGTAAAATACCAAGTCAGTACAACGGCTTCACTGAAAGTAAAATACCACATAGGTAAAATTGCTTCACTGAATAAGTAAAATACCATGTCAGTACAACAGCTTCACTGAATATGTAAAATACCGTGTCAGTACAATAGATTCACCGAATATAAAATTTTCAGTCTTTCATGAAAATCTACGTAATTCTGTTTTAGTCAAACAAACAGTTCATTAAAAAATAATTGTTGTTTCTTCTAAATTAATGTAAACTGAGGAACTGGGAACTTACTAGTTGAGCTATAAAATTAACTTATACTTTGGTATAACCATAATAAGTTGGTATGGCCAAAAAACGCTGCCATATTTACGTTTATACAATATTTATTGAAAAATAATCTACATGTACATTCATGTATTATTAATACCCGATCTGCTTTTATGGAAATACTAGGAGTTGTACCATAGACAATATTAAGAAAGGGAGATACGGCGTGGAAGCGTGACGAATGTCGCCAAGCTATGACCAAAGTGCAGGGACTATCAAAGCGGCTATGTAATGGAAGTTTTGCATTTTATGTGCAGGTATAAATAAGGGCTGTGCATAGATGTGATTTGCAGCAGTATGGGTGAAACACAGAATAAAGAACACAAGAAATGCGATGCGCTTGTGTTTTGTGATCAAAAAGTCTGTCCGATCAGAAAGGATATTCCCTAAAATTTGTGATAAGAGATCGTTCTCCCGCGAGAAGTGCTGTCAGATTTGCGTGATTTTCTACGGCTGTTATTTGCTTCTTCTATCGGCCGATGTCAAAATTTCAGCTGTGAGCTGTCACGTATTTTAGTTTGGGTCATTTTAAACGAATTCCTGCAAGTATGCAAGATTATTTATTCATTTAACAGCTGTAGAAAATCACACAAATCTGACAGCACTTCACGCGGGAGAACGATCTCTTATCACAAATTTTAGGGAATAGCCTTTCAGGCCCTAAATTTCAAATGATGAAGTTCGTTTCATCATCATTAAATTTTCATTACAACCGAATGGAATGACGATACAATGTCAGGCAGTGTACTAGAGACAGAATGCGAGCTAAATGGGCTAGAACCAAACTAAATCAGTGGCGACTTCGGTTTCTATTCATTATCTATTTGGGATGAACGATGTTAAGCATGCGGCAAAGACAGACTATTTCACCATCTGGTTGGGCAGCATTGTGAGGCGGGTTAAGGTAGAGGCTGAAGAAAGGGATTTATTGATGTAAGTCTTGAAGAGGCCTGGATTGTACGAAGGAGGAAAAATAGATGCCGGTAACCCGTTCCGCTTGTGAGCCGATTTAAACAAAATCAAGTCGAAGAAACTAGACATTCCCGTAAAGCCAAAATCAACTGAGAAAGGGTGTTCCGTTCGTGTCTGTCGAGTTTCGCATACTTGCACCAGTGCAGAGGGGATCAATGCTGCTAGCTCATTCAAGAAGGCTCCATTGAAATAGATACCTGTAAAACAGACTCTGCGTGCCTTTTTTTACATTAACCCCACGCAGGAGGCTCTGAGGAAAATAATTCCTCTCAGGGCCTATGTTATATTTTTATATGTTTGGAGGGTCTTCCGTGGAAAGGAAAGAGATGTTCTGGGAAGGTAAAAGCTAAGAGGGGTAGGTAGGAATCTCGGTGTCTCCAGGAGTGACGGACTTATGAATCTTGTAGTTCAAGGCAATGTTCCGAAAGAGATCTGCTGGAGACTCCCTCAACCAGTCTCCCCCAATCTGGCCTGCCGCACAGCTGGTGGGCAGATGCATCCACCGCCAAGACTTGGACAAATCTCACCCCACTCGGGCACCCTTGCTAAGTCACCAAATGCAGCAAACCACTTGGGGTGACATGGCAGAGGTGTTGGTAAATGGTTGCATTGCGCCCGTGAATTAGAAATGGCAATCGGTGTGTTAAAAAACTTATCTTCCTTGCTTATACTAAATACGTATGGATGCAACTCTGACACTACTCTAGCTGCCTGTTATTTATTATACATAGTTAACGTTTTAAAGTTGTCATGATTTAAATTACTAACAGTCTCGATTAAGACTTGAACGGGGGTAGTCCAAAGTCTTCGGGTTTGAACTGTTCCAAGTTCTCCAGAAGTTGGGTGGCTCTCTTGGTCAGGTCCTTCTCGAGTGTCGGGTCAGGCACCATTACCACCTGCATACCGGCTGCCAGGGCTGCGTCCACTCCGTTAGGGGCATCCTCGAAAACTAGACACTGGAATGAAACAAATGTTTACGTTATATTAAATAAGAGTTTTTTTTAGACCCCTACTTACGCATAATACTGCGGTTAGCCACTCGGGCTATAGTTACCCAAATTTGAGTTGGTGATTTTTATGAATAAATGGATGATTTTTTTGACTTTTTTTTTGGAAAACCTAAAAATATGAGAAAAGTGGTAAAATCTGGGTGGATTCGTTGGCAGTTCATATTTTTCTGTATTATTTGGAGGTATGGTTTTTGTAATGATCGCGGCCGAATCGAAAACCATACACCCATAAATCGCTTTAAGACAGTCATAGCACATCACCAGTTGTAATTGAATTTATAAAAATGAACTAGTAGTTAAAAACCCGCTCCGCAGGTTTTTCAGGCCCTGCAGACAGCGGGTGACACGACAGTAGCTTAGTTACAAAAGATTAATGAAAATGCAAATCCAAGAGTACTTAGGTCTGCCAGCCGACGTTCCTCATGCTAGATGTTAACATAAATGGCGCCATCTTTTGGCAATATTAGCTACTTGCTTTAATTCGGTTCTATTAAGATAGTAGCAAGTTACAAACTCCATGTTCACAGATGATTTCATATGGCGCGGCTTCAGAGTTTTACTCGGAGTCAGATTCTTCTAAATTTCAACCGTACAGTCGCTAGGGTGTTAATAACGTCAGATAATAAAAAAAATTATCCTACAATAAAAACAGTTTTAAAAATGCGCAGTAATGCCCTATGTTTGCTAAAGTAGTCAAATAAATATGTGGTGGAATTCTGTGGATGATAATTTTATAATTAAGCGTAGTATTTACATTTTCTGGGTCAGGTGCATTTTTAAACCTCGATGCGCAGATCAGAAAGATGTCGGGATGCGGCTTGCCGAATTTGACCTCCTCGTCGGAGCTGCCCATGACCTTGTGGTGGAAGAGGTCGAAGAGGGGCAGGTAATTCAGGGTCTTGGCCTCCACACTCTCTTTTCCGGAGCTGGTGGCTAGGGCTATCGGCACGTTGTTGGCGGCCAGGTGTTCAATCAGTCTTTTCGAACCTGGAAAATATTATTTAATCAATTGACTTCATTGTAACAATAACCCATCCAAATTAATGTTGTAATCAAGTGAACAGCTTAAAATTTGTGATAATAAAATAGTTTTACCTACCAATAAGACTTATATTATGTACCTAACCTCATTTAAAACTTAGAATTTATTGAGAAAAGCATTCTCAAATTCCCTTTCGCGTGGCCTTCCCCGATCTTTTTTAGTACCTTTTGGCTGTCAAGTGGTCATTGTAACGGTTGTAGTAATTAAATAAAATCCACACTTTTCTTCCATAAACACAATTTGTCTTTATTGGGTGAGTATAGTCAATTTGCAAGCATACAGTTCAATAATCGTAAATATAGTTGCTTTACAATACAAACTACAACACTAGCTCTATGGTTATTTTAACAATAATAATCCCAAGGGACACTAATTGTCCTCTAATTGCTCGTCACCTTATAACAAAGGTTGTACGAGTACCTTTTCTTTCTCTAGAGACCTGAAGCTTTACGCGGGCCCAAATAATAGACAATCAATGTACTACAAGTACAATAAGGAACCTCATGAAGGTGGTTGGTCAATAATAAGGTGTTTAATATAAGGTACTCCCTGAAGTCCCCGGCGTTGCCGGGTTTCACATAAAGTTTTTCGATATCAGATGTATAACAGTAATTTTCCCTTATTTTGATTGCCAAGTGTGGAAAATTTCATGAAGAAGTATCAAAATTCTGCTTTATGGTGCGGGAAAAGGGGATGAGGGTGGTTTTTCAAAATCTCTTGTAGATACCTACACTTTCACCTTCCTCGTATTTTAAAAATCAATTTTGCAAAATTTGTAAAAAAGATTTGTAACATACGTAAGTTTTTTCCTGTAAGTCGCTTACATAACTTAATGCTAAATTACAAATGTAAACAACGCAGTAAGTCACATACCGTAATTTATAGCAAGTTATGGAGGTAATTCTTACGTAAGTTTTTGACTTAGCTTATGAAGTCAGTTTGATAAGTTTAGACATTTACTGTAAGAAATGGTACCAAAATGCGCTGATGCGAGTAGTCCAAAATTGAAAGGCAAGTTTTTTAAGGTTTTGTCCCTATGAAAACTGGTATTTTTATTATTTTATCTAAAATCTGATTAGGTCAATTAGGATAACTGACTGTTTAGGATAAGCACTTTATTATTATCTCCCGAAAGCAATATAAAAAATAACACTAGATAAAACTCAAATAAGCACTAACCATGAAATGTTGTTGGCGATCTGAAGTCGAAGTGGGAAACAACGACATTTTCAATAAAACCTTTATCGGTGTTTTGTACTAAGGACCAAAACAGACATTGTCTAGTGAGGCGGGTAATGAAAATACACAAATAAAATAAAATATACAACTCCCGGGTTGGCGGCAATGAAATCATATAAAATTGTAACCTCTCATTAGCGGCGCATTCTTCAGCATCTCGTTGCCGAGTTCCTTCATCTGCACGTGGAACTCGTGGGGCTTGATGGGCAGGCCCAGCTCGCGACACGCTATCTCCGAGGTGCGCTGCTCCGTGGTGCCCATGATCCTCAGTCTCACGTCGCGCGGGTAGGACTTGCCGTACTTTTTGGCTATCGTGGCCACTATCTTCTCGTATATGTGCTCAGTGTCTGAAACGTAATAAGAAAATAAATATGATGATGATCGTAGATAATGGAAACAAGGCAGATGGCCCAAAAACCGTTATTAATAGAAAACCGTCCGCATAATGCGTGTCGCCAACATTGTTCATTTAATCTCATCTATGCAGAGCGACGCCTCACCTTTCCTTGCACCTAACTTCTTAGTCTGTGCAGTTTGGTCATAGTTTGGGAACAGCCGGAAAGCTTCCATACCATATTTCCATTGTTTCTATTATTTACTGTTTTCTAATAAATACTAATTTTAGACAAAGGACAGAGCACCAATTAGGACCAAAATTGTTTATATTAAACCGGTCATAATTTAAACACAAAATTAACAATCATGTTTTAAAAAACTGGATTAAGTATTAGGAAGAGCTTTCATAAAAAACAAACTGGAAAATAATGAATAACTTATACACGAACTATAAACACAACTCGACTCACTAGCAATCAGAAGATCGCGGGTTCGAAACCCGGCATTCGCAAATAAATTTAGTTTTATTAATTTGTGTTATTCATAATTAATTAATAAAAAATAATATATAGTATATTTGCAGCATGTTCCAGAGTGAAAATTATTTTCTGTATCACCCTAGTTTAAGACCACCATTCAGAATTGAAACGTTGCTTGAAATGCCGTATTTGGTGACCAGATCTGAATAGCCAGGTACTTCCGCACATTCTTCTTCTCCATCTCTTTCCCCTCCCCACTACCTTCAGTCTCACAACACACCCCAATTGGGATGCTAATTCCAGGCAGATGGGACTCTTGTACGGTATTTGCATTTAAAAAAATTAATAAACAAATAAAAATATTTCTTTCACAAAATATATATCTACATGAATAAAAATTCATAAAGTTTACTTAAAAGCAGCACCAATAATTTTTAAAAGTTAAATTTAAGCAAATGGTGTTTTGAAAAAATGGTCCTCAATTAAAATACCTCTAAGTATAGCATCCCCAATTGGGGGAATGCTGGAAAGCTAAAGGCAGCAGGTTGAGGGAAAATATGGAGAGAGGAAGGTTGGGAAGTACCTGACATAACATAATATTTAAATTTTATTTGCTGTGCCAAGTTTTAAACCCGCTATCTTTGGGTTTGAAGCTGTCATCGATCTAGTATCTTCTGCCATTTTCAACAAGACGTGTGAGAAGGAAGCTTTTTCGTCGATGACTATGACAACCTCTTTCTGAGACTAATATACCATTCTGCCATGGATGTTGACAGATCTTTGGTTATTTTAAACTGGAGCCTACGAACCTAACGTTTTTTAGCTTATTTGTAAATTCCTCACTCGGTAATGTCTTTTTTTCTCGTGAATTTTCCTCAATATTTCTAAAAACATATTTGAATGTGTTCCATTTTTAAATATGGAACGTGGGTGTTTCGGCAAATATAACTGACTTCAATTTGGTTGTAAATGATTTTTAAGTGACAACTCCAGAAATAAAAGACCAAATGTCCAACATAAACACATTCAACTTTTGAGTATTTCGAAGACATTTAAAATCAATATTATTGGCACTCTTTTCTCGGTCCATCCATTCTGTGCAAAGATAGTACAAACAAGGGAGGGGGCCATGAACCATTTTGCAGTGTTTTATTTTTTTTACATTAGCTCCGCACAGGAGACTCTGAGAAAAATATTTCTCCTCAGGGTCTTTGGGGATGCTGGGGGGAGGGTATTTTTAGGAAAGGAAGGAGAGGAAGTTCTGGGAAGGAAAAAGTATGAGGGGTGGGTAGGAGTATCCAGGAGTGACGGATGTATGAATCCATCCCTCCCACTACAGTGCAAGGCGATGTGCCGAGAGGTCAAAAAGGTCTCCATTCTCTCCCGATCTGGCCTGCCACGCAGTTGGTGGACAGACACATCCGACGCCAAGACCCAGACAAACCTCATCCCATGAACTCAGACATCCATGCTAAGTCACCAAACGTAGCGAACCACTTGGGGTGACTACAGCAGAAGGGTTGGTTATCCAATAAAACCGGGGCAGTGGTACCCATTCCCACCTCCCAAATTGAAAAGGATGCAACCAAGGAAAAAAGGATCGCCAACATCATACATCCACACTACCATAAATCGCACGTAAGCACAGCGGTGCCTTGCCTTTGTTTTTACCTACACACCAAAGCATGTTCTTGTTTTGCTATTTTTTTTTTTACATTAACTCCACACAGGAGGCCCTGAGGAAAATAATTTCCCTGTAGTGGAGCGTCTTTTTGAGGAGAGGAAGGAATGAACATTGGTCTCTTCAGACCAATGTTCTCTTCAGACCAATGCCGGAAAATCGTTCCATAGTCGAGCTATTGAACTCAAGATCGAGTCGAAAAAACGACCTGTTCTCATGTGACAAATGTCAACCGTGTACATATGTTGGGCGCGCGTTTGGCGTGTCACCCGTCTATGCACCGGTGCCAAAGGGATCAATGTCGCTAGTTCCTCAGAGCATCTTCCATTGAACAGTATTTAAATACAAGGGATAGCATTCCCACCCGATGCCTGTGCTCTAAAGATTGCAATCCGTTTGTTAAGGTGGGAGAATCTATCAAACGGATCGCCTGTTTCTGCACAGAGTCGAAGGTATTTTTCAAGTATTTTGGAGCTCCAAACCAGAGGTGGCTGCCAAATTCAACCGTGGGGCGCAATTGCGATTTGTACAGGGTTAGCAGTTGTGTACTATTAAAGTATTTGCGAACCCTGTACAGTACACCTAGTTTTTGGGATTTTATAATAGCACTGTTATTATTTTTATTATTGTGCTGTGCTATAACAGAACTGTTATTTTTTATTATTGTCCTGTGCCATAACAGCACTGTTATTTTTTATTATTGTCCTGTGCCATAACAGCCTGTTATTTTTTATTATTGTCCTGTGCCATAACAGCACTGTTATTTTTTATTATTGTCCTGTGCCATAACAGCACTGTTATTTTTTATTATTGTCCTGTGATATAACAGCACTGTTATTTTTTTTTATTATTGTCCAGTACTTTTATTGTTAATTTTTTGTTCTCTTTTCATTGCTTTGTATATACTGTACAATTTTTGTTTCATATTATTTGATCTATTTTAAGTAAGGACTCGTAAGGAGCACTGTACGAGTAATCTTAAGAGTGTGACCAATGAATACTAAATTATTATTTTTAAGTTTATTATAGTTGAGCGCAATGAGGAACTTAAATAACACAAAACTGCGTTATACAAATGTTATGTTATTATTATTATTAATAAATGTTAAATAATACCCCTCAGACTAATTTATTCGCTTTTCGGAACAACTCATATAGGTCTCGTAGAAGGCATTGCCTCTCCCTTACTATCTATGAAATATGAAAATGTTCAAAAGAAAAAACACCACGCTTTACATTCAAATCTGAAAGTCAACCATAAAATAATTAAAATGTACACCTTTATGAAACCAAAGTTTCCAACTGCAATTCGGAAAAAAATTATGAAATTTGGGAATTTTTTATTAATTATTTTTACATGAAACAATAGAAAAATGAGTTGACGAGAACAATTATAATTCATTTGGCTAATAAAGTGTGTGTGTTTTTATTTTGTTTCGTTATCAGTAATTTTAGTTAGAAAAAAAGTATGGTGAGCCATTTTGAAAAACTTTTTGTTTGCATTAAAATTTTTTATACATTTCGAATAATAAAATTTGAAAGCGTATTTCATCACCTATCAAAAACAGTTTTTAGCTTTCGGATGCGTTGAGAAATATTCCATTGATTTTGATTTTATTAGAAAGTGGAAATATTTTGATCTTCCGATAAAACAGGCTTGATGCCTTGAAGGTTAAGCTTGGTATGGTCAAAATAGATGTTTTTATTGACCCAATTCATAAATATTGTGATTGTGATCGATGAAGTTGGATCAACATTGCGTCTCACAGGAAGCTGAAGTGAAATTAATGCTAATTGACACTGAATACAAGATCATGGACTATCAGTGAATTGGAAACCATCCAAAAGTCGATGACATAATAGAACAAGAGATATTTATAAGGTACAATCGCTGAACAGAAAATCGACAGAAGTCTGATTTATACTGATTTGAAAGAAATCTGAAGTAAGAGACCTTTCAAATTCTAGGACCGTCAGATAGGGATCAAATAAAATTTGTATGTTATTTCATAATTAAGTTTAAAATATAATATACATATTTTTACATAAGAGGGCATACATTAATTATGTGAGCTTTTTCATTTCAATTGAGACTCCTCCCCCATCTTGGTAAGATTAATTGGGACCCCCCCCTCACCCCTCACGTGAGATTTATACCGCAGTTGTCAATTGTCTACATTGTCTCTACCATGTATTTTTCTGTTAAAAACTCAGAACGTTTTTCTTTTACTTTTTTTCTAATCGAATATGTTTTTCAGCCCCCCCCCCCCCCCCCCCCCCCCCCGAGAGATTACCAGCATGTTAAAAGAACATACATATTTTCATTTTATAAATTGACTGGAATTCCTTATTATGTTTCGAATGTATCGAATGTCTACATCACAATACTATGTCACAATACGACTATTTTCCATTAAGATTTTGACTCGGATGCTATATTACTTATGAGATGCTATATTGTTTGTTCTACAGTTATCAATAATTGTTAGACACAAAAAAATATTTTTAAAACTTTTGAAACTCGGTTAGTAAATGAAGCATTATAAAATTGTCACTAAGGGGGTATTTCACCACCCCTAAGTAAACTAATGCTTCTCTTGAGTAGCTTATATTATCGGTTTCACCGCCGCTTAGAAACGTTGCTCGTCAAGTAAATGCCTGTTTTTACGAGTAGTAATAGCTATCAGAGAAAATACTTTACCAATTACTTGTAGCCTCTGTGCTCCACAGTTATAAATACGGATTATAAATTTCAATATCAGTTACAATAAATTGTAATTCATAACAGAAATTAACCAAACAATGCCTCTTGTTATAATCAGGGCCGGACTTGAGCCAAACATCACCTGGCGCTAGTAAAAGCCTCAAGGGCACTGTATTCGATGTTAGGTATTATCAGCTCCTTGGCTTCTTAGCACCTCGAAAAGTTGGCACCCGGAGCGGACTGCTCCATCTTATTTATTTTAGTATTGGATACACTTATTGTACATTTGTAAAATGTTTTGTTTATTATGTACATTTGTAAAATGTTGCCCAACTTAGAGGAATTCCAATTTAAGGATAGTCAAATTTGGATGAATTAATATTCATATTTTGGTTCCATGCCAATTCAGAATCAAGCCAACTCAACGCCTCTTTGAAAAGTCGTTAAAAGCTATGAAAAAAATAATTTTAAAATGGCCCATAACCCTAACGTAACCTAAGTAACCATTCTTTAATTTTTATTTTTCATCACTTTTAATGATTTTTCAAAGGAGGTTCTGAGTCGATTTCAATCTGAGTTGTCCGGTCACTACATATTTTGTACAAAAAAAAGTAAAAGAGAGAGAAAGAATATAAAAAAATAAAAATAGATTAAAACAGGTAACTGATGTTCGTTTAGCATACTTATTAAAATAATAGATACATAAATGGTTCCATGACAACTCAGAATCATTGAAACACCGCATTGAAAAGTCTTTTTTTTATTTTTTTATATAACGACAATATAAAGTAAATTAAAAATACAAAGTAGTTTATTCACAGTCCTCCTCACTAGATATTCCTGTTCCGAGGCGGATTTTAGGTTATTGTACGGGTATTGATTATGATTTTCTCATCTTGGAGTTTGTTGGTTTCCTCAAAATAAAAAATAAATAAAATAAAAAGTATTCATGTCTGCGTTGGTGTTACTTCACAATTTTAACGATTTCCCCGTCTTCATGTTTAATTACCCACATGACATTATATAATTTTTGTAGCATAGAAATTATGAAATGAAAAGTAATGAAAAAAGATTTTTTTTAAATAGCCCATAACTTAACCTAATGTAACCTATTTAACCAATTATTTTTTCATCACTTTTAATGACTTTTCAAGGGAGGTGTTGAAGTTGCATGATTCTGGATTGTCCGGTCACCATACTTAATAATAAAGGATTAAAACACAAAGTTAGTCAACTGCTGTTTGCTTTGCATATTATAGTCCTACATACATATTTTGTAAGAAGAAGAAAAAAAAGAGAAGAGAAAGAGTAAAATAAAATAATAGATTAAAATATAAAGTTGACTGCTGTTTGTTTAGTACACTTATTAAAATAACAGGTAGATACATAAACTTAATAATAAAAAATAAAGGATTAAAACATAAGAGTAACTGGTCTTAATATTAAAGAATTAAAATATAAGGGTAACTGGCCTTTGGTTTGCATAATAATTAATTATTTAGTCCTGCACACATATTTTGTAAAAAGATAAAAGAAAGAATAAAACAAAATAATAGATTAAAACAAAATCAAATTGCGCCCGCACAGGACCGGCCCTGCTTACAATGTTGCCAAAACATTGTCACAAACACGTAATCATAATAAAAACATGTGCTTAAAAAAAGCATTCATAGTAATTCCTCGTCGACATCGACAGGTGGCAAAGTGATATAATTTTGACTTTGACTTAAAGTATTAATACAATTTAAACCACACCTCTGTTTCCGAAATCTTATCAACTTCCTTATCTTGCCGATGCTACAAATTAATTTTGTGTAAATAATGCTGAATTATATTTAGATATGTTTTGCGACATTCACAGAGAAGGTTCATAGGTAAGCTAGATAATAAAAACAATCAATAACTTATCATGTCCTTATCTCTTACTTTTAAATCTCACGAGGTTGTGAGTCCGTAGCCGACTTAATTTGCAATTCTAGAAGTGAGAAAATATTATTTATAGAAAATTCATGAAAGGATGGAACGATAAGTAGTCTTGGTGTACGCTCCTTGCTTTATTCGCTTCCGTGCATCATCTCATACATACTCTTCTGTTATTCTGACTCTTGACATGACCCGATCACAAGTATTTGATTCACTTGAACTCCATGTCTTCCTCAGGCGATCCGGAATACTTTTATCATAATTTTATGTTACATATTCTCCTTAGACACCTTTCTTCGTTCAACATGCCCGAACTATTTAAGCATCTCTTTTTTAATGTTATTCCTTACCAGTCTTACAATCTTTCTGAATTATCACATTTTTAACATGGTCATACAAGATTTTACCTCATATAACACCTCGGGGTCTCATTCCTACAGCATAGTCTGTTTTCATCCTTCCTCTGCCAGTTTAATGTCGCGTGGAACATATATTCAGTCCCAGTACAATCAGTTTTCAAACAGCTCGCATGCCACCATTATAATTTTTTGACATGATAAAGTCTTATAAATCGATGAACGCCGGCCGCATTCACGAAAAAGCATGACTCATTGTCACGCTGTCACGTTGTCACGTTCCGTCTGAGCCGGGCATACAAGCGAGGGCGCGGAACAAGCGTTCGGCCTAAGCGTTCAGCGAGAGTGCAGAACAAGCGATAGAGTGGCACGATCGGCCTAAGCGTTTAGCTTAAGCGTTCGACTCGTGACGTTATCGCGTAAAATTATCGTCCGTAAACCGACTTTACAGACAACTAATTTTTTTTTTCAAATTTTCGTTTTTCATGTATTACAAATATTAATTTTTGTATGTTGTAAGAACCTTCAAATATTATAAGAACAATCTATCAAATTTGGTACCTAACATAGGTACCTGTTTAAAATATCCAAAATTCTTGATTCGATTCAAACTATTATGTAGGTAGTTCAAATTAATTAATTAATTTAAAGAGTTCTGAAAATTGAATTTTGACTTACGTCATTCTCAAATTTTATTTTGCAAGAATTTCATGATTTCGTTTCGCAAGAATTTCGTGATTTCAAACAGTTTTGCAAAAATTTTTGTGATGATTACAAAACTTTTCAGATGTATGTATGTGGTTGTAATAATTCAGAAACCTTTGCGGGAGTTTAAAGAAGATATTTTGAAAGTTGCAAACATTTCCTACGCTTATTATAGCAATACATAGACATCTCACCAATCCCCAAACACATTTTGATTTTTAAATATATAGATTATTTGAATAAAAAGGAAAGAAAAACATTCATAGTGCCAAATTACCATTTTAGAATAATGGTCTACTAATATGCCGAGTACGACCTTTTCTGTTTTATTTTAATCATTTAAATTGAATGTAATGGTGGAAAATAGATATTAAATGGGAAGTTAATAAAAATACTACGGCAATACGCATTTTTTAGAAATATTGTATACTTATAAATAATTGTACACTTATAAATAATTGCTAATGTAAGTACAAAGAATTTAAGGTTACGATTCGAATTTTGAAAAAGTTATTCATCAAAATAGGTAAGATTTAAAAAAATATAATTATTTATTTTATTGAAGTATAAATTTGTCCCACAAATTTAAATAAACTACATTTTTATAAATTAGATTGATAGAAAGTGCATAAGTATGGAAGGGTGACCGGCCAACTAGGAATGAAACCAACTCAGATCCATCTCAGATAAGTCATTTAGAGTGATAAAAAATATATATAAAAAATTGGTTAAATAGGTTATGTTAGGTTAGGGTTATCGGCTAATATAACATTATTTTTTTCATAGATTTTAATGACTTTTCAAGGAGGTGTTGAGTTGACATTATTCCCAGTTGGCATGGAACCGTATGAAAGAAACTAAAAATTCGCATCAAATCTGATTCGCAATGCATTACATGGTGAAATATAAAAAAAAATTCTTTCGGTTAAATAATAAATTACATACTATTATTAAACAGATGTAAGCTTAAACAAGGAAGAGGAAATACAATATATATAAGAATGTGACCTCTACATTATATAAAACAGTACGAAAGTATTAAGAGTATGTTAAATTTCAAGGTTGAAAAAAGTATTTCAAAAAAATGTAATACAGCATATAAAATCCTGAATATGAAAAACGATTTTTTTTTCAAGAAGAATAAACAAAAGTTACGAAACAGAAATACGGTAAAAAAAATGACAACAGACCTATTATAACTCCGTCCATATCGAAGAGAACGTGAGATACTTTCTTGAAATGCAATCCGTTAGAAGTTGAGAACGTCCTCTTCAATAAGAAATGCATTTTGATTTAATTCAATCTCGTCCGAGTAAGTAAATACGAAAAAAATTTGGATGCGTTTTATCCGCCCACTGTCAGACGTTCAACTGACAGCTAAGTGACAGTTCAGTTGTGCAGCAGGTATACCAGAGTTTTTTTTAAACATTTTTATCATATGGCCTAGAACATGAAGTTAGCTAGAGATGTCATGAGGATGAAAATATATTTTTAACACTACTAACACTTGATGATACAGAAAAGTACCAAAGAAAAATATCGTCAAACAAAACCAACGTTTTTTATGGCCAGAAAGATAACTACAAAAATTTTGGATAAAAAACTTCAAATTTTTCTCATTTAATACGTGTTTTTTGATAGTTAAAATTTTAGTTAATAGATGGCAGTAGTAAAATTGTCTATAACTATTGTACTTCGTAGGGAAATGAGTTTCTTGCATTGTTGTATATATTTTTGTAATGGCAACACCGGCTACATGTGCATTGTCTGTCTTGCGCACTGGGGCGCCGCTCGAATTTAATTCACTTAGTTTTCGCGCTCCGACGGGTTGTGTGTGGCTGCGTCGGGCAAACATTGTATTGTTGACGTTTATTATTTCAAAAGAACACACTCAAATAATGGCATTAATTCCCAATAAAACAACTGTGCGCTTCGTAACTCTATCCTAACCTAATTATAGTATTAATTCCGAGTCAGAAAAATCGTACTTTTTTCAAATCGAGAGTGCGCGACGCGAATGCAACCATGTCTGTAATCAATGTGTTTTGTCGTAAACTTTGTTGTGTTAGCAATGTGCGTGGTTCGATTGTCTTCAATAAGTTTGTAACATTGTGTTTATTGTCCTGTGTGGTGTTTATGAGTGTTGGGTTGGCGTCAGCGGGCGGTAACCCTGGTGTAGTTTCGTGCACCAATGTGAAAAGCATTTTCGAAGGCAGAGGTGTAAAAACTGCTCTGGACATTCTCGAGGAGCCGATAACCGGTATGTTCCTGCACTGTATTAATATATCGACACCCACGGCCGCTGTAATGTTACCAAACTAATGAACTCTCTTGATAAACTTACTTTTCTCCGAAGCTGTAATACTAAATTTACTAAAAACAAATTGTTTTGAATGAATTCTTTCTGAAGAAACTTTCGACTACATGTAGTTGAATACTAAGTAGATACTAGGTACCAACCTGATTAAATTGTTTTGTTGAAATAACTTTGTGTAAGTACATCACTTTTTATGTAGTTTTTTGTTTACAAAAATGTTTAGGCATGGAATAGAGAAGAACACATAAGTAGGTACCTAAAATCAGTTGGATTTTCAATATAAATAATAATTTTATCACAAAGCGTTCATCAAAAATATTGTTTTGTATTAATTTAATTATAAGTGCCTATCTGGAATGTGTGCGCATATTTGAGTACCTACCTAGTTACCTTTCTGAAGAAACAATTTAACAATGCATTTGTGACTTGTCTACACAAAAGTTTGAAGTAGGTACCTAACTAGATTGTTCTGTTATTCGTTTTATTTTATTTTAAAGAAAGACAAACATTCCCGGGTTACGAATAACCCGACAAAATTTGATTTCCGCCACTGCCATCATAATAAACGGAAAATTTTGCTTTTGAGAACTTCCTAGCAGAGATTCAAACGACGCGACATCTAGGTACCTAGATGGGAACCCGTTACATTTGTCCACTTGGATATTAACTTGGTTTAGGTACCTTTATGAATAAAGTAATTGTTTATTTTGATTCATAAGTTAACGTTATTAACAAACAGCAGAAACACGCGCGTCATTATAATATTATTTATTATAGGTACCTACTACAATCCCAAACTTGGATATTTTGTTTGTAGAAAGAAATAAGGGTACCTACCTACCTACCTAGGGATTCGTGCGCTATTCACACAAAAAAAATATGTCAAAGAATTTGGTCCGCCCGATCATTAGATAAAATTTGCCGCGTTTTCAATATTTATTGTTCTAGAATTTCAAATTTAGAAGAAAATAATTGCCTTAGTTGTTCGTTAAAATGTAAAAGGTAGGTAGGTACTTAGGTACCTACTTTAGCGCTCGTCGGGATTTGAAAAGATTCTTTTTATAATTTGATGATTTTCTTACGTGGAAACACGGTCGCCAAGAAATTTGAATAAAAGGTATTTTACCAAACATTTGCTTTGTCTGTCTTTATGTCTGTCATTGTCGCTGTTACCCCCTCCCTCTCTCCCTCCACCCCCTATTCTGGGCGAAAGTAACAACTGCACCTCAGACTGATAATAACCTAAATAAAATCTTCAAAATCGAGTTTTTGTATTCCCCAATTTTCTCCTCCAAAACTGGATCGATTTTTCAGATTTTTTTAATAACTGTATTAGAATAGAATACCTCTGTCTGTACGTTTTGATTTTTTAAAAATGCATTGCCTGGTTTGTATAATGAACGTCTGTTGGGGGCGATTTTTAGAGGATCCTAACTCCATTAAGAAGTAATTTATTTAAAAAAAGCTACCGACACGCTAGTGGTGGATATCTATATATTACTAGCTGACCTGGCCACGCGTTGCTGTGACGTGAAATCGAAACACAACGCCATCTACTGGATGGTCACCCAACCTAGATAACCTAACCATAAGTTTTATGTCGATAAATTAACTCACACCGTCATCTGTTAGAAACTTATGGAACTTACAAATAATTACAAAGCATTGTACTATAACAATAGTGAACATTTTGTCCGCAATAATAAATATTGTGGTCAATAATCGAGATAAAAACCATCCTATCTTTTAAGTTGGACCAAATTACACACAGTAAGCCAAATTTCATCAAAATCGGTTAAGTAGTTTTGGAGTTTATCTCGAACAAAAATCGTGACTTGAGATTTTTATATTTAATATTTAAAAAAATGTTTGCACTGGTGTCAAAATTCAGAGAGGAATTGGGGAATATGTGTACGTTTGTATGGTCAAAACGCTGCCCCGTTTCATCCGTTCCAATTTTGAATATGCCATACCGCACGTAAGCACAACATGATGAAATTATATGGTTTTATTATATGTTGGTATAACTTTAATACAATTTTTATTCCCTCATATCAATTATTATTATTTCGTAACTGTTGCAAAATGAAAATAGGTCTATAAGTTATCTTAGTCAGTTATGATTAGAATTTATGATGTGAATAAAGTAACTACACATATTTCGAAACAACGTATCAAAGATTAAAGAAATATATTTAAAAAAAACATCTGTCGTCAAAGTAGGATTCGCACAATGATGATATTACGTAACTAACTAACAAACCATCACGCCGTTTCCCCGCAGGGATAGGCAGAGAGAACGGAACGCGAAACAACTCGATCTTGGCACACACTCCTTGCCTCGTTCACATTCATACATCATCTTATACAGGCTATTTTTCTGACTCTTGACATCACCCGACTCAAGTGTCTCATTCATTTGGTCGTGCCATGTTTTACTCGGGCGACCCCGACTTCGTCTACCATTCACATTTGCGTCATATATTCTCCTTACACTCCTTTTCTCATTCATTCATTCATTCGCTCTACATGCCCAAACCATCTGAGCGTCCCTTTCTTAATCTTACTCATTACGCTTACATCAGCCTTGCCTTTAATACATGTAGTAAAAAAAATTAAGTGAAAGAACACACAGGAGGTCCTGAGGCAAAAAAATCCTCACGGCCTGTCGCATCTTTTGCGATACTGTACGGAGGGTCTTTTCAAAGAAATGAAGGAGACGAAGTTCTGGGAATGAAAAAGGTATGAGGGGTGGGTATAAATCTGGGATCAACGTGTCCAGGGATGACGGACGTATGAATCCATCCCTCCGACTGCGATGCAAGGCGATGGGTCGAGAGATTCCGGCTGGAGAAGTCTAGGTTAGGTCTCCTTCGACCAGAAACGATACGGTCTGCCATGCAGTAGGCGGGTAAATGCAATCGCCGCCAAGACCTAGAAAAACCTCACCCCATGAACCCGGGCACCCCTGCTAAGTCACCAAACTTAGCGAATCACGAGGTGTTACTTTTCCAATAAATGTAATTAAATCATGAAAACTTTTCTTCTACTCTTTAAGTCCACAATTTGGGAGGCGGTAATGGGTACCTCCGCCCGGGAACCTTTATTGGATAACCAACACCTCTGCCATAGGTCACCCTAAGTGGTTTGCTACGTTTGGTGATTTAGCATGGGTGCCCGTGTCCATGGGGTGAGGTTTGTCTAGGTCTTGGAGGCGGATGACCAGTACACACTGAACCCCAGATTCCTACCCACCCCTTAAACCCTTTTCCTTCTCAGAACTCTCCTTTCCTCCTTTTCCCTAAAAAAACTCTTCACACAGCGTCCCCAAGGATGACATAGGCCCTGAGGGAAATTATTTTCCTCAGGGCCTCCTGTGTGGAGCTCACGTAAAATACAATATTCCGTGATTTTTCACCGGTCCGGTTGTAGTTAAATTGCGTCGAAGTTATTTTCTTATCTTCGGTCGTTCGATTTTTTTTTTATTTATTTATTTCGAAAGCAAATAACACGGGTGTTATTTCAGGATGTTGTACTAATATCTAGACATGTTATAATTTATCCGGACGTTATTCTGTGACATATTGTGTCAATCAATCCTTGTTATCGGAAATTGATTGACGGGCGTAGTGTCTACACGCTCAAGGAATAAAAAGGCAACAAGAAATACGATGGGGGCGCGTTTCGTGATCCAAAAGTCTGACTATTCTTCGCTTAAATTTCTTATGCAGAACTTCGTTTATCATTATTATGAAATTTTCGCTTTCTCAAGTGGTTTGAGACGTTTGGTTACTTGGCAGGGGTGCCCGGGTTCATGGAGTGAGGTTTTTCGGGTGTTGGCGGCGGATGCGTCTGCCAACCTGCTGCGTGGCGGGCCGGATCGAGAGAGGCTGGTTGAATAAGGCACTTTGACCGTTGGAGTGATGGATTCATACGTATATGCTGGGCATACTGATCACCAGATTCATACGTATATGCTGGGCATACTGATCACCAGATTCCTACCCACCCCTCGTACCTTTTTCCTTCTCAGAACTTCCTTTCCTTAAAAAGACCCTACACACAGAAACCATTAAGATGACGTAGGCTCTGATGGAAATTGTTTTCCTCGGGGCCTCCACATAAGATGTGTAGAGAGCTAAGGTTTTTTATGTGAATACCTCACAAGAGTCCTATTTGCTCCCGTCTGGAGCCAGTTGACGGCCGGCGTCGTTCAGCGGTAAGGCTCTTGCCTAGCATTCCGAAGGTCGCGGGATCAAATCCCGGCGTGGCAAATAAATTTTATTTTGATTAATTTGGGTTATTTCACAATTTATTCATATAAAATAATATAAAGTATATTTGCGGCACGTTCCAGAGTGGAAGATACTCTTAGTATCGCCCTGGTGTAAGACCACCATTCCGAATTGAAAAGTTGCTTGAAATGGCTTTAGCCGTGTTTGGTGACCAGATCTGAATAGCCAGGTACTTCCTCTTCCCCATATCCTTTCCCTCCCCACTACTTTCAGCCTCACAACATACCCCAATTGGGGATGCCGTAGTCTCACTGGCTCAATTCGGGAGCAGTTGGGACTCTTGTGCGGTATTCATGTAAAAAAAAAGTGAGACTCTGGCATCCCTAATTGAGGTATGTTGTGAGGCTGAAGGTAGTGGAGAGGGTAAGGAGATGGGGAAGAGGATGGTGGGAAGTACCTGGTCACCAGATCATCAGATCAGATCTAGTCGCCAAATACGGCCAAAGCCGTTTCAAGCAACGTTTCAATTTTGAATTGTGGTCTTACACCAGGGCGATACTAAGAGTATCTTCGAACGTGCCGAAAATATACTATGTATTATTTCAAATGAATTAATTTTGAAATAATAATACAAATTATTCAAATAAAATGTATCTGCGCACGCCAATCTACAAGCAACTATAATTTCTAGTGTGAATTATCAATTCGGTGCTTACATTGAACTGGGGGACTTACAAATTAAGGCCAATTTTATACTCTATATATATTTTATTTACCTACTGTGTTTATTTTCATATATATATATATAAGATGATACTGGGTCGCGGTTTATTTCATACTATTTAATGTGTTTGATACAAAATTATTATTATTTATTAAAGGATATAGCAAATAATTTGCCATAAGAGGGTATTTTAAGTGTTTTTTTTACTCGAAAAAAATCACTATAATGAAGGTATTTTAAGTTGACGAATAAATCTTTTATAACGATTTAAAATGTGCCATTTTCGATTTGCCGCCAAAACGACATGTTAGTTTTTATTCGTGAATTCGGCGATTCTGACGTCATGCCAGGCAACGTTGCAGACAGTCAGCTTACCAGACATTGGCGTATTCTATGTCACAATTACGTTGTAGCCAGTTGGAACCGTTTCGGAATGGCGATTTCTTTGATTAATTGAATTTTCTACCAAACCGACGTTCTAAAGTCGTAGTCCCTTTTTTGTCCCATAATTGTTCATTTCTAAACTATATAATATTATTTTATTCTTGTTCTTTTCATAACTAAACCTTTTCATGGTTGATTAGTCGAGAAACAATTTGCAAAGGGTTTCTTATGTGTTATTTTTACCCCACTCACTGACCCGTGTAATAACTCGTTTACGTTGGTCCAAACCCTTCATAAAACGGAAATTATTAGGTACCTACGCGGTTTAAAAAATATATTATTAAAAGTTCCTACCCGCGTCCATATTGATAAAATAAAGTGGGTAGGTACCTACCTCACCTTCGCAGCTTCATAAAATGTACATAATGTGTATGAAAAAATTTACAGCCTTTATTCAAATACTAATTAAATAAGATGTCGTAAGAATTTTGCCCTGTTTTATACAAATTGAAAGGCCTACAATTTATATTATAAATTGTGTCATTTCTTCATCTCTTGTTTTTATTATTTTTCTTAGAACGAGTTGTTCAAGTCAGTCATGTTTTAGTAAATCCTTTTGCTTACTCAATTATTTTATAAGAAAAACTCTATAACTTTTGAAGTTAATTCCCATCAATTCAATATATGATTGAAGAAGAAGATAACAATAATAATCTAAACAAAAAATGAAAGATAACAAGACACAGAATAATAGAAAAAGGTAATGCTCGCAACTGGGATTCGAACCCAGAACCTCTCGTCTAACCGGGACGTTTACCAATTCCGCCTTTGCCACCTTCTGTCAAACAGTCATATTTGTCAATCTCAAATTTAATTTTAGAATTAACAATATTATCTTCAACTAATTTTTTTTTTCAATATTATAGGCAACTACCCTTTTTATTGGAAACAATCATTCTAAGAAGTGATTTGTAACATAAATAGCGTCTCGGATAAATATAACTTCGTCTCCTTTCTTTTATTATAAAAGACAGGGAGGCGGGAACGGGTACCGCCGCCCCGGGAACCTTTATTGGATAACCAACACCTCTGCCATAGGTCACTATTTTTATTCAATTGTCATTGGTGATTTAGAAGGGGTGCCCGGGTTCATGGGGTGAGGTTTGTCTAGGTCTTGGACTGGGACACACTGAACCACAGATTCCTAACCACTCCTTAAACCTTTTTCCTTCCCAGAACTCTCCTCCCCTTCGTTTCCTTAAAAAACCCTCCAGCATCCCCAAAGATGACATAGGCCCTGAGGGAAATTATTATCCTCAGAGCCTCGTGGGTGGAGCTCACGTAAAAAAAAGACCGTCCACACAGTATCCCCAAAGATGAAATGGGTCTTGAGGGAAATTATTTTCCTCAGGGTCTCCTGTGAAAAAATCTAAATATTATTGAAGTGAAAACTTCTTAAGCACCATTGTGATTTGAAATTCGATGGAACGAAAAAGCGTTACTAAAAAGAGACAAACACATACATCAAATATAGGATTTAGCCTGCGAAAGAATGAGATACATTAATCTGTCTCTTTGTGCGGTGCTTCGTAGCCTCCTCTCACACTTGTCAACTTTGGTTTTCTGAATGTTTCACTTCAGCCTTCGAATAGCATGACAATGACAATTACGCTCTTTGGATATGGGATTTTACAAATAATTTCTGTCATTATAAATTTTGGGGCTTTGTTGTGTGCTTATTCCGTATGCAGACGCCCCTCATTACAATGCATTGTTGTGTATGCCGATTAAACCTTCCTGTCATGTCTAAACTGCAATTTACTGCATATGATTTGATGCATTTTCAGGTCAGCAATAAATAATGGCTTCACGCCGCAGCGAATCCGAATGCATTTTGAATAGATCGTTTCGTCGATCATTTGCAATTTTGCACGCTCAGGTCGGTGCCCGCGTCCAAAATTTACTAGTCGCGTTTACATCAAACAAGTGAAATATTGTACAGAATCTGGTGCAGAAAATTTTTCGCACCTACGGAACTATCTTTTTGTTGCTAATAGGTTTCGTCCGAATTTCGCCCCTCCTTCTCTAAATTTTTTCTTAGTGAACATTTTGTTGTTGGAAACAAAATGGCGTCTTATATTATTTATTTTTTTGAGGTTTAGTTTTTGAAGTTTAGTTTTTGAAAAAAAAAGCGTTGTGATTTGGAAACGGAAATGGAAACTCGGTGAAACGGAAATGACACTAAAAAGAGACATAAATATATAGGATTTAACTGCGGCAGAATGAGATAGAATGAAACCTTACCGCATTGGCCGCTTTGATTATGAGCTCACTTCTAAGGCTCCCATTGGTTGAGATTGTGTGTAAGTTATTGTGAAAGTTACTTCTACCGTGTGTGAACTGCACTCGATTTTTTTTACAATAGCACCACACGGGAGGCCATAAAGAAAAATATTCCTAGGGCCTATGCCATCGTGTGGAGGGTCTTTTAGGGAAAGGAAGGAGTAGAAGTTCTGGGAAAGAAAATGGTATGGTGGGTCCAAGAGTGACGTACGAATGTTATATGGCGGATTTCCCTCAACCAGCCTCCCGATCCGGCCCGCCACGCAAAATTTTTAAAAAGTGGTAAATGGGGAGACGCTTCCGCCGCAAAGACCAAGACAAACCTCACTCCATGAAACCGGGCACCCCTGCGAAGTCTTAACTACTTATGGTGACCTACGTCAGAGGTGTTGGTTATCCAATAAGTGGTTTCCGGGGCGGCGGTATCCTTAACCGTCTCCCAAATTGATGTATGCAGTATGCAAAGAGTGTGTTTTCTACTTCTCTGCTTAACCTTTCAGAAGAAACAGCGCGATACGAGTAGTTAGTTATTGAATTCTTACAAACCATTTTTTTACATTAGCTCCACACAAGGAGTTTTCGAGGAATTTAATTCCCCTCAGGGTCTGTCATCTTTGGGGATGTTGTGTGAAGGGTCTTTTTAGTCAGAAAGGAGAGGAAGTTTTGGGAAGGAAAAGGGTATGGGGGTGGATAGGAATCCGAGGTTTAGTGTATCTAGGAATGAAGGACGTAGAAATCCATCCCTCCAACCGTGGTGCAAGGCGATGTTCCGAAGAGTCCTGCTGGAGAGGTCAAAAGTCAAAAGGTGTCCCTCAACCATATCTTATCAAAATTTATACTCGTGTGCCTACCCCTTAGAAAGGTTAAGTCTAAATTTGAACAACCTAAAATAAAATTTAAAAACAGACTTACTTTCCATTCAATTAGCTATCGTCAGTTCACATTAGAACGTTTTAAAACTTGAAATTACATTTTTACCCTTATCCCCAAATAACTATCGCCGAACCCACACAAAGAGATTCAACCACCTAGTAAAAACGGAATAATCAATTTACAGATAAAAGATATATTGGGTAGATAAGTGTGGTATATTTCGACTAGGTGGCGCTTTTGTACCTGCTTTACATTTTGACGGTGGTTTTTTTCTGAACGCATTCCCTTAGCCGGCTTTGGGAACTATGTAGAGATTATTTGGGGCACGGGTTTTCAAACGAGAGTAAATTTATTAATTTTTTCACAGTATTTTTATCAAATTAATTGCATTGATAAATGAAACTATATTTATTTTTTAGAACCACTTATACATTTTATTTAAGCTGACAGTTTTTTTTTTTTTTTTCAAGAAATAATATCGGTAATTTTTTGAGGAACGCTAAAGATGAAGACCATAAATTGACTAATTCCGGATTATATAAACACAAATTTTCCTCATTTTATATCGGGAAAACAACTCGTAATTTCGAGGTTAGGTGTCTTAATAATAATATTTTTTTCCGATTTCACTAACCAAATAATCATTGTTTTGAAAAAATTCAGGGATGAAAATTCTTCATATTAATAATAAAGAAAAACTTAGATAACTTGGAGGCTTAGAAATAAAATTAAAATCTCTTAGTAATAATGGGTTCGTTAACAATAAACAAAATAAGTTTTCTTTTCTTTTTTTTTATAGTTAATACCGCACAAGAGTCCCAACTGCTCCCGTCTGGAGCCAGTGAGACTATGGCATCCCCAATCGGGGTATTTTGTGAGGCTGAAGGTAGTGAGGAGGGGAAGGAGATAGGAAAGAGGAAGGTGGAGAAGTACCTGGCTATTCAGATCTGGTCACTAAACACGGCTAAAGCCATTTTAAACAACGTTTCAATTCTGAATGGTGGTCTTACACCAGGGCGATACTGATAGTATCTTCCACTCTGGAACGTGCCGCAAATATACTATATATTATTGTAAATGAATAAATTGTGAAATTACACAAATAAAACAAATAAAATTTATTTGCGCACGCCGGGTGCGAACCCGCGACCTTCGGATTGTGAGTCGAGAGTCTTACCTCGGGACCACGGAGGCCGTCCTATAGTCCTATCTTAGACATGTTCCCTTTCACTGTCCGTTTTATCTCCTCCCCCACCCAGCCTATCATTGCCATCTTCAGAACGGTGCAATTATTTATTAAACTATGACCGTGACAGCGTTTTAATCTCAAGTGACCTCCCAGGTATGGTCCTGTATATTTTTTGCCAGGACAGAATATAAATAAAACAATATATGTACAATTTTATGCAGCATCACGTTCATTGGTCAAATGCGTTGTACATAGTTTTGTATCAGTGATGGACGAACCGGTGGATGCAAACTATAGCCATAAGTACGAAAGAGCATTGTAGAAATATATTTTTAATTTGTACAGCGCCCTTGAAGGGATTTTTCACAAAAATGGCGCTTTACAAATCAACCAAATATTATTATTTTTATTTTTTTATACCTTTTTTATGTGAATACTTCACAAGAGTCCCAGCTGCTCCCGTCTGGAGCCAGTGAAACTATGATGGCATCCTCTATTGGGATATATTGTGAGGCTGAAGGTAGTGGAGAGGGGAAGGAGGTGGAGAAGTACCTGGGTATTCAGATCTGGTCACCAAACACGGCTAAAGCCATTTCAAGCAATGCTCCAATTCTGAATGGTGCTCTTACACCAGGGCGATGCTGGGAGCATCTTCCACTCTGGAATATGCCGCAAATATACTATATATTATTTTTATACATTCATATATGTACATTCATTGTAAAAAGATATAACACAAATTAATCAAATAAAATCCCGCGACCTTCGGATTGTGGGTCAAGAGCCTTACCCCTTGACCTACTCTATTCCGCTGCTAATATGCAATTAAGTTTGAATAAAATGTGCCACAATAAGAAAACGCTTAGTAAATTTTGTACTTAAGGCTGCGCTATCCGAATTTCGACCGATTTCTTACATATCTCCCTTAAACATTTGAAGGTTTTAAGCTCTTAAAAAAATATATGTTATTTTTTAAGATAATATCTAGATACCTTCCACGCCGAAACGCAAATTATATGAAATTCCCTCGATAGAAAAAAATCGCAAAATATGCTCCGAAAATTATTTTAAACAAGTCTATTTCTATTATTTTACAAGTTATATTTGTGAAAAAATTCACAACGTTTCTTTAAATGATACTTAAGATACGTTCCACGAGATTTTTGCTCTATTTTAAACGAGTCATGTTTTATTAAGCTTTTTCGCAATTTTCGCTACACTTTTATCGTTTGAAATATTAGCGCGCTCTCTCCAACATTCGTAATTACATATCTCTCCATCTCCTTCTTTTCGAAAGCGGTTACGGGGCCTCAACAATACAAATAAACATAAAAGATAATAATAGTTCAATCGAAGGAAAAGTGCAATTGATATTTGAATAAATGTAAGCTTGAACTTCTGCTGTGTTTCTACAGAAAACTTAATTTTCTTATTGGTACCTCTGCAAAATTACTTTTATTAAATCACAATTAAATTGATACTTCCATTACGGACAGTAAAACTACAAAAAATATAACACCGAATTTGTTTGAGTTTTGTAAGCATCCAACGAAAAACCGTTTGTTAAATTTCCCAACTGCAGTCCCTTGCTTCTGAGAAATTCGCCGCCCGCCCGCGCGCCTATTACCTGCGCGCCCGGCGGCTCCGGCGACACCTAAACCAGCCTACACGACCGGCACATAAGCGACGGGCCCCAGATGATAATATTATTTCTTACAGATACATACTGTTTTCCAAATATGTACTTATAATAGGTTTCGGTAGGTACTGGTCACTAGGCTGTTAAATATATTCCGTACCACTCGGTAGGTACCTATCTGCAGTATGTTCCAAAGTTCAAAATTTAAAAAAAATCTGCATCGTTATAAAACAATATATGAGTAGGTACTCGATACTGATGATCAATGGACACTGTATTCGGCTATATTCACTATCTTCGATTAATCTTTACTACGAATTGGTTTACATTATAAAAATCAAAAAATGTGCTACGGATAAATTGAAGCTTTTCCTGGCGTTTCGCTTGAGTAATATTAAAATAAAATGCCGAGTTACTTTATTAAAAATACATGCGTACACTTCTAAAAATGTGTTTTTTCATTACAAATGAATGAACGCATATCATAAGTAACTTTTTTAAAATACAGTTTTATGGTTAAGGCTCCGTATTAAGCGTTTAAAAAGAAAAAGAAGATGATATGAACGTCGTTATGTAAGTACGAATGTTAGAGGGAGCGTGCTAATATTAAAAAAAAAAAAAACGAAAATAATAAGAGAAAATTGTGAAGATATTTTATAAAACAAGACTCGTTTAAAATAGATCTAAAATCTCTCGACAAATGCCTAAGTTGCATCTAAAGATACACTGTGATTTTTAACAAGCAATATAACAGAACAAATGTGTTTTTAACATTGATATATTATATATCTCTATGTGTTTTTAACATTGATATATTGTATATCTCTATGGTTTTTAATAATTTTTGGAACCCACTTCGCGATTTTTTCTATTGAGGAAATTTCATAATATTACCGTTTTTTCGGCTCTACAAATGATCTAGGTATCTATAATGTTTTATTCAAAATAACATATATTTTTTTGGGTACTTAAAAATATGTTTAAGATAAATATGTTACAAATCGTTAGAAATTCGGATTACGGGGGCTTAAGATCATCTGTGACAGGCAAATGATCCTAATGCAAATATAATATCCCGTGATTTTTCATGGTTTGAAGAAACCCAATTCAAAATTATATGAAATGATGGTAGTAAAATAAACGTTATTATTCCATGAACAAAACCCATGCCGTCTTCAGTTATCTTCTTCAAAATCATCCGTTAGGTACCTACCCATCCACTATTACAAGTACCTACCTCTCGCAGTCAGAACAACCTTAAAAAATAAAAAAATAACAGCGGGAAAATAAATTATTATTGTTTTATTGAATTTTCGAACAGAAATTCAAAAGAGCCGACGAGGTGGCTCTAACAGTGGCGGGATTTTTTTTTCAAACGTTGGAACGTCAAATAAATCATAATTTCAACGACATTATTAGCATTGCGACCATCTAGACGGGACAAATTTCAAACAAACTTTCTCAAAGAATTCCTTTTGCCTAATTAATGTAAAGAGCAAACCAATTTTTTGTCTAGACAGACTCTAGGAGTACCTACCTACGCAACTTTCATTGTATGCGAATTGCTTGGAATACTTAGCATGTTGTATAATAAGAGTTTGCAAATCCCACGCCTTTTTCGAATCCCGCAGGAATGTGGGATATAATCTAGAAATCCTGCGGGATAAGGAGGATTTTTATTAAGAAATATTCAATTGAAATAATGTCTACTTTTCGTAAACATTTTTACAGTTTGGTGTCAATTATCTTTTATTCTAGTATATTATAAAAAAGGTGACGCAATATTATCGTGATTTATTTTTGGGGTATTATGCCGTGTTGGGCTATCTCCTTCTTTAGACAACTTTTCGAACAACGTTGCATTGTCCGAAACGTTAGCTAAAGAAGGAGGTAGCGCAACACGTCATAACACCCCAAATATATATTTTTTTAATACATCGGTTGAATACCTCGTAAGAGTCACAGCGGCTCCCGTCTGGAGCCAGTGAGACTATGGCATACCCAGTTAGATTATGTTGTGAGGATGAAGGTAGTGGGGAAGTACTTCACTATTCATATCCGGCCACCAAACACGACTAAAGCCATTTCAAGCAACATTTCAATTCTGGATAGGGTGGTCTTACACCAGGACGAAGCTGAGAGTATATTCCACTCTAAATTAATCAGGAAGAGATAACATGGTAACCGATTAACTCAGAATCATGAACCTTCAACACCTCCTTTGGAAAGTCATGAAAATCGTTGAAAAATATCTATAAAAAAATTTTTAATAGGTTATATTAGGTTATGTTGTGGGCTATTTTTTAGGTTATGTTGTGGGCTATTATAGGTTACATTAGGTTATGTGGTGGGTTCTCAACCAGTATAAATAATTGAATCCTATGGGAAATTAGCATTTCGCTACATTTTCTCATTCATTGTTTAAAAACAGTAAATTATTAAAACAATCATCAATCATGAAAACTCTAAAATAACACATTAATAAAACTCCTCGTTCTTCAAATATTAAAAAAATTGAAATGGCATTCTACGAAATCCATTTTTTCCTCGGTTTGTGGACTCCGAAATGCATTAAAAGTATATAATTCCATCCCTATGAGTTATGGTTACATAATTTATGATTCTGGGATCGTTTGTTATAGGTTTTCTCACCCCTATCTGTCATAGGTTCATATTTATCTTACCCCTGACCTTTTCTGGGCGCCTGGCGGATTGTAAATAAATTGATTATTATTTTTACTGTTTTTAAATGGCTTATTATTTTATCTGAATTCAAATTGTTTATAAAACAAATCTGTATTAATATTTTAACTGCGACAGTGCGTGTTTTTGTTTGTTACGCTTTCACGCCTAAACCACTAAACCGATTTTAAAAATTCTTTCACCAATAGAAAGCTACATTATCAGCGATTAACGTAGGCTGTGTATAATGGTAAGCTCTGGCGTTATGAAATTTGTATACATGAAAATGTGTGTATTTCATATATTTTAGCGGCATGGAGGAAAGGCGGGGGGAAGGTGGGGTTCGCGGAGAGTGAGTGAGTGAGTGAATTAATCAGTAGTATTTCCAAATAATACCATGCGAGCAAAGCCGCTAGTAAAAGCTAGATATTTTACATTCTGCAACTGAATTATTTGTTTTATCCGTCTATTTTTAATTATCGCGGTATTTTGAGCAAGATTTCTACCTGCTCCCAATTCTCTGGAGCAAGTTACACCAAGGTGTCATAATATTGGGGATGTTATACACTTAAGGGAATGAGAAGGTTAAGACGAAGACAAGGAAGCATCTGGCTATTCATATCTGGCCACTGAAAACAGCTTAAGTCATTTCTAGTAACAACGTTTCGATGCTGAGAGGTAGTCTTTCCCAGGGCGATGCTGAGAGCATTGTTTGCTATATTAGTTAATGAGTCTTCGTAATAATTTGATGAGAATTTGATAGCTTGTATGGAGAGCCATTATGAGGAAGCCACAAGTCAAACATGTGTATATTCTTAATGTGCCTTATATCGCCAAGAATGTAGGTACCATGCATAAAAATCGCTTGGCAAACGATTGATTTCAAACGCAAAAGTGGTTTTTATTTATTTTGTGAATAATTTTGTAGGAATGAAAAAATAATGATCAAGGGAATAACTGCGTTCATACATTTCTAATGAAAAAATACTTTTTTTAGTGTTTTGCGCTTATATTTTTTATTAAGTAATTAACAATTTTATTTTAATTCTACTCAAGCGAAACTCTAGTAAAAACTTCAATTAATCCATAGTATATTTTTGGTATTCATATTGCAAACCGATTCGTAGTAAAAATTAATCTAAATTGTCGATTTGACATTAAGCTGATCAAGTAGAATTCATTGATGATATGATTGTGTTATTTTTTATTACAATTCCACGTGATGCTATAATATAGGCTGTTTGATATTATAATTTTATCTTATCTTTACGTAAACAGATGGTTTATTATCATAAGTAGTGAAATGCCGCTAATATTGTAGCGCCTATTAGATAATACGGTGCCGCTAAAACTAACGTCAAATTAGGGAATAGAATATAGATTAATCACTCGGACCCATAAGCTTGTTTACACGATAATATAACACACTAGACATAATATGTATGACGTATGGGCGTACCTGACTTATTAATTAGGGTATGTTTTCCTAGCGACAGATTTTTTGTGCCGTGGATTGCGTGATACGCTGAGCGTACGTCGCCAACTCTTTCCAAGAAACTGAATGGACGTGTTTTCCTAGACAACGTATCACGTCGGTGTGGAACGTAGTGCGCCAACGTGATAGACCCGACTGCATCCGGAGGAGTATTGCGTTGTACGCAGCGTTTTTTGCCCTCTCTTCGCCATTGTTTCTTGAGTCCTGAGTTTCAAAATGTCTCAAAGTACTGCCAAATTGCCGACAGTGAGGTTTTCTGCCGAAGAGGACGAACGGTTAATTGAGTTTGTACAGAATCATGCGATACTCCATTTGAAAGATCCAGAGTTTAAAAATATCATGAAGGAAAGACCTGGTCTTCCTGACGATATAAGAACTAAACGCAGAAAACCATTTTAAATCTTAGTTTAATACCAGCTCTTGGAGACTGGCACTAGATACATAAGCACACACTTCTCCACAATCGATTACACATCTGCCCTGATAATGAACCTGTAACGCTGTCCGAAACGTTTGTTAAAGAAGGAAGTTGCGCAGCACGGCTTAATACCCCAAAGTAAATCACAATAATACTTTTGGTCTTACAAATCTATAATCGTACATATGAGCTCCAGTTTTGGAAATGACACTAAAATTCAAATCAATTTTGATTTCATTGTACCAGATTTTACGCGGGAATAAACGCAACATCACAGACAACCGAAATTACTACGATCGATTATAGATAATGTCTTGTATGAGAGAGACAGCATGAAAGAGTAAAAACAATGGAGCTACCTATTTAAGAGAGTTTGAGGTTGTCCAGTGTATCTTCATTGAGATTTTTTATCACCTGAATATTATTAATACACCTAGACGACGGCGACGTCTTGTGTGAGAGAGAAAGCACAAAAGAGTAACAATATAGCTTGCAGGGTTGTCCAGTGTCTCTTCGTTATCACATGTCATTCAAGATAGCGCATTGTGTTAATTATAGTCTTTTGACCATCATTATGAAGTTTTAAAAAACAATACGTCAGTAATAGCCTCGTTTTTTTCTGATAACATAATACGAAATTCACAACATGACATTGATGGATTAAAACTAAAACTGGCGAAAAATAACACAAATAATTGTAAATATATTGAGTTATACAAATATAATAATAAATTGATCATTCGAATAGAAATTGTATCAAAAACATGATATGAATCACATACCAAAACTGTCATTTTGCCGGGAAACTCGTGTGCACGGCGCATGTGCCGGTCAACCGAAATGCCGTGTGGCCAGCTCTTTCGCTGCGTAGTTAAGATGACGCTTCTCGGCTGAAAAGAAGAAGATGGAGCGATATGTAATTACGAATGTTGGACAGAGCGCGCTAATATTTTAAGTGATAAAATTGCAGCGAAAATTGCGAAAAAGCTTAATAAAACATGACTCGTTTAAAATAGAGCAAAAATCTCTTGGAACTTATCGTATCATTTAAAGAAACATTGTGAATTTTTTCACAAATATAACTTATAAAATAATAGAAATAGACATGTTTTTAATAATTTTCGGAGCCATACTCTGCGATTTTTTTCTATCGAGGGAATTTCATATAATTTGCGTTTCGGCGTGGAACGTATCTAGACATTATCTTCAAAAATAACACATATTTTTTTAAGAGCTTAAAAACTTCAATTTAATAGAGATATGTAAGAAATCGGCCGAATTCGGATAGCGGCGGCTTAAAGATATTTTTTATTAGTAATAATTCGAAACAGAAATTATACAGACTATTCAAAGTATAAACAAAAAACCGTTCAACGGTTGGGAAGTGTTTTTTTATTGGTAAGGCTGTAATGTAGATGGCCGTTATGTGAAAAGCAAAGACATTACATTAAATACCTTATTTGTTTGAAAAACACCTGTCCACAGTGTCCACCTTACGTAGTTCTGAGGTAATCAATAGAAACCGGATTATTCTATCAACGGATAGGTATGCAGGCATATAGACAGTCTTTAGAAGAAAGATATAATGTGTTTTTATTAGCGGCATTTCAATGGAAAGTTTCCCACTTTACCTCTGATTCTCCTGCTTCCCATTTTTACATAGTTTTGAGATAATTAATTAAAGGTGGGATCTACAACTATCTTGGCGTAAAGATGGCAATCTTTGATAGTATTTCTCGAATATGAAATAAAAATTGTTAACATGAATATCAATGGAAATTGTGTCTTTGTTTGAGTAGCGATTATTAAGAATGTATGGCTAATATCGTAGAAGAATGAGCCAAAAAAGAAAATAGAAGGGCCAATAAATACCAAGGGAGGGATGACTCAAGAATAGATTGGGAGCCAAAAACAGTTGAGAGGAAGCCAGAAGAAGCGAGATAAATCACGCAACCACGAAGAGCCAAGAAACCTCAAGATGGTCGAGAAGAGTTCAATACGATGCAAGAAGAGTCAAGAAGATCCTTTAAAGAGCCAAAAAGACACAAGAAGAAGGGAGGCACAATGAAAGAAAAATAAACAACGCTCAATTAATTATTTTATTCCTGTCCATCCTAAATTCGGTTCCATGAGAACTCAACAAAGTGGCCCTTGAACACCCCCTTGAATAGTCATTATAAGTGACGGAAAACAAAAAATAATCCGTAACGTAACCTATGTGACCTAGTTTTTTTTCATCACTTTAATGACTTCAAAGGAATGATTAAGTGCCACTTTGTTGATTGTCCGGTCACCCCTAAATTGGCTTATAACGCTGCGTGTACATGTACGAACATGAACGGCGAGAAACGCCGCTTGCAGTTGCTTCGTTCCTTTCTCGTAATTCGTGGCTAGGTTCGCGTTCATATTTGTATGCGTATGCGCAGCATTAGGTTGCCATGTAAAAATACTGGCCGATTGCACACATCTTAAGTCTCGCGGAAACCTTATATGCGGGAATTCCCACCCATGAAAACGCGTCCGTAAACTGCCTCGCCCGGTACGACGAAAACGTCGTACCACACATAAAAAACCTAAACAAATCCTCCGTAAAGTTTAACCTCCCCATATTGCAGCCATGTACCTTTGCAAAAAAAAATTTAACAGAAAACTAAAAAAATCAATTTTCCAACAACCACTAATATAAATTCATGATGAAAGAGAAAGGGGCCGGAGCTCTGTATGCCAATATTTCAAAAAGTCGGCCGATTGCACTCCTACCTCCTTCCTATCCTTTTAGCACATATTATAAAGTCCTAACGAATCCGTACCGGTCACACCGGGGCAGGAATGCTTCTGATTGGGGTAGTACAATCGTGTCGTTAATCTTCGACAAAATCTCAGATTTCGTAATATTACTAGATTTCGGTCGCTGTAAAAGAGTAGTTTTGTTAATTGCTCAGTTTATTGCGTGCAATTGAAATATTCTATTTAATTAATTATTTCAATGATTGAACTAATGATCCATTTAACTCTGAGAACATCACTAATGCTTGAATCCCAAGACATGAAAATAATAATCTTAAGATTCCAAACACGAACTTTTCTTATTTTGAATTATTCATTCCATAGAGAAAAAAATGTATGCATAAATATTATTGAATACGGATAAACCCTTACCCTTTACAGATGAATGGGTCTCCCAAACCGCCTGTGATCGGCCGGATGTAGAGTTATTAAGGACTGGGTTTCAAAGGGTTAAGGAATTCATATTTACAAAACCCTTTGTTGAAAGTGGGTAGGTACTGGGTACTTACCTAATTTTGGCCTTTCGAAAGGTCCAAATAGGTGCTAGAGATAAAAAAGCGGTCGGATAGGGAAGATGACTGACTCATATATTTATTTGTCATAGAATCCATAGATAATGCAATGCGCATACGGGTGAATGTAACGTTGTTATTTGAATATTAAGTAGCTACCTGGAAAATGTAAGGAATAGTGTCTTTGTCTTCTGTCCTTTGTGATGTGCAGAGAAATAATGATAGAAAAATAAGATATTTTGTAGTTTTGTTGTGTCTACATCGATCGACAAAGAGTTCTTGGTATTTTAAACCTCGATTGGTGGAGACAGTTTTGTCGTAGTGGGATAAATAGGATGGAGAGAGAAAGTGAGTGTAGGTACACGTTTGCACATGTCATCACTTCACATAACAAGGGAGAGGGATGATGTGACAGCCCTTTTAGATTCAATAATAGCTAATTGACTTCAAATGCAACCACTCATTATGGACGGAATATGTCCTTACAAACATTTTACCCAATTTCCTCTTCTGATTTTGACACTAGTGCAAATATTTTTTAATATACGAGATTTTTTAACGATTTTTCGCGCGATCCGGCAACACTGGCGTGTAGTCTGGTTCCCCCACGCCAAATCTCCACTTCGCTGCGCTCTCTGCGACGCTTAGTCTCGGCGTGGCAGCCTTTCGCGATGGAGCTTCCACTCGCCGCACCCGCCAGGTGTGAATTAACGATAGCTATCTAGGATTATAGAGACTCACTAACTAATATCGTCTGATTCACCTCGCATCAATCTTCCCCTGGATTATCAATTGAGGAAACTTTTTATTTTGTTCCTCATAATATGACCAAGATCTTTGGGGTTTTAATAATTCTAGATCATTCGGCGAAGAACTTAATCGGCTTCCCTACTAGTCCATGGCATAAGGGTTCACTTGCAGTAGGTACCCGAAGTAAATCTATTGGCAGTTTCAGGCTGTTAAAACATCGTTCAATTATTCCTACTCCTGCACGTGGTAATGTTAATGGTATAACTTGCACGTGGCCCGATGCATGGGCACACACTCGTCCCGCCTACAACTACGAAATTCTCGCAGTACATTTACCTAATTCGAACTGCTAACAGCATTATAATTATCAGCTGTGGCAGAGGTTCTCAAAGTGTGGGACTCGAAAATTTCGTGGAGTTTTATTGATGGACTCAATTTTCAAGTGAAAACTTCTTTAGCACCGTTGTGATTTGAAACTCGATGAAACGAAAAATAGCGACACTAAAAAGAGACAAACACATACATCCACAGGATTTAGCCTGCCAGAGAATGAGATAGTATAATCAGTCTTCTTTTTGTGCTGTGCTTCGTAGTCTCCCCATTCTTGTTTACTTTAGTTTTCTGAAGGTTTCACTCCTACCGCGTGTGAATTGCACATTCTTATTTTTTGTCCTTACATTATCGAGGCTTCTGACTCACGTAATGTTATCATTTTTTGCCTCATCTGCTTTTAAATTATAATGTTAATATTTTGTCATTATAACGTTTAATGTTCCTTAACCGCAATTTAAAACTTTTTTCTCCGATTGCTCGAGATTTTTTGGTAATCATTTTGAATATTTTCCGCCCACATTAAAAAAATCATACCTCCGAATTTTAATATGGAAACATACAAACTGATTATTGTTCTACAAAGCCAATGAATTCACCTATATTTTGTCGCTTATCAAATATTCGTAGGATTTATAAGAAAATATTATAAAATCGTAAACTTCTTAATTACTTACAAATAAGGTAAAATTTGCCAAAATCGGCAGCAAAGCAATCCGAGGTATTTTAAATAGTGCCATATTGTGGCAAAAAGCGCCCCAGTTGTTAAAAGGTATTTAGTCCTTTATGTAAGAATTCACTTTCAAATGTTTTCCAATTTATATGATCTAACAAATTTCATGATTCTCGATATGACACGGAACTGTTTGAGGTCATCAATATTGTCACTCTTTGTTGTTCATACTTAATGCACTTAGATAATGTACGTTCGACATCTTCATCTTCGGAGCCAGTCTAGGGCCTCAGGCGTCATCCTGTGGACCTCATCAACCTTGTCCGGGAAAGAATAGAGCGCTCTTTCGTTGACCCCTATTTCGGTGGTCTGCATCATGTGAGTAAAGTGGCTGTGGGAGCACCTTATCCTGTTGATGGCGGACTGTAGTTTACCAGAGACAGTGAGAACCCAGGCTGTCTTTCAGTGGGGTCAAATACGAGCATTTCTCACTTCAGCCGATTGCAACTCAAGTTTCCACCAACTTCTCAACAACAACTTCTGGGATGAGGGTTATTCGAAGGAGTCTGTCTCCTTCCATTCAGAAAGGTTTTTTTGGACTTTAGTTGGCATGCAGGGTGAGAACGATACGACATCATCGCTTAAGCCTCAATTACATTAAGCCTGTTACGAGCTACAATCCGGTATGTTTAAAGTGGGTGAATCGGCGAGTGAGATTGTCATGATGACACACAAAACTGTCTACTCGCTCAGTAGCAACAGTAGCAGCTAAAATAACAACTCCCGCGCCATGCAACTCTGTCGACATTTTGTAGAAAACTTGAATTCCCAGCAAGCGCCACACGCTAGACAATAACGGCTTCCGTCCGAACTAATCCTGACAGACGAAATCAGCTGTTGGTGGGCCGCCATCTTGAGGCAAACGCCAGCGAGTAAAGTTGACCACCTTTCAACTTTTTTCGTAAGTTGTCCACAATCTTCTAGTAAGCAAGTAATACGTTGAAACTGAGCGAGTTTACTAACAGATAGTGAATTTCCCAGATGTGGCTTGTAAACTCGCTCTATGTAATTGAGGCTTAACTAAGGTGAGAACAACACCGGAAAATTTAGTTTATCGATCGTTTATTTCAGGGCAGCATACTCTAGACTTCGTGTTGATGCCAGAAAGAACCGAATCAAAAGCAAACCTAAACTCCGCACTACCTACTCACGAACGGAATGAACATGCTTTGATTTCGTGTTTGTGTAGACCTGACAACCCTATTATTATACTTCTGTAGTTGTTGCTCAGTTTGTGAAGCACTGCTCTACGCCGCTAACTGTGTAGGTATCCGGTGGGGTTATATTTAGGCACCTTTGTTTACTGTTTACCCGGCCGTCAGTTCTTGGTAAACAAGAGACGAGTGCGATGGTTCATGGCAGTGGAGACGCCAGAGATGCTGGCTGCTAGATCTAGATGCCGGGTGATTGACTCTGTAGATGAATTGGTGGATGGTTTGGTCGTTTGATGTCGGCATGTTTAGCAGTTAACGAGGCTTGAATCTGATTGACTGGATAAGGAATTGGGGGAATTTCTGAGCAATGCATTATAATTATAAAGTCTAAACTCTCCGGGGCCGCTCATGACCCACTGCCGAAGTGATCGGGTCGAGAGTACCCGCTCTTTGATTGGGTACTTTTACATATTGAAAAACTGGAGAAGTAAATGAGAAAGTAAGTCGAAAATACCCGAAGTACGCGAGATACGAGTATCAGCGATCTTTGATCGGGTTCTTTTCCTTGTCATATATAATATATATATGTAAATGGTAGCCTATTTCAGTATTCTACCATCTCTATTTGTCTGTCGCTAGAATTGTTGTTTTGTGATATTTAATTAGAATACGATTATAAATGCAATGTTATTTGTTAACCACTCTTGTTGACAATCGATTGACAATTGCTTGACAAGAAGAGGTTGTCAGGAAAAGACAATCCCTTAGAAGTAGGCGTAAAATCACAGAGTTAATGATAATAATAATAATTGGATAATTTGTAGAGCGCCGTTTTTGTGAAAAACCTGAAGGGCACATTATAATAACACCAACATCCCTCTTTTCATAATAAGTAAAAGTCAAAACAACATATTAACATTATTACAAAAAAGCAATCTTATCTTTTTAAACATTATTCATGTAATTTTGTAGTTCTAGTTGAATTATGATACAGTTAAATATGACCGAATTGGATAGGGATACATTAGCTCAGTTGGTAGAGCTCCGCCCCGGGAAGGAAAAAGGACCTGAGTTCGAGTCCTAGATTTATTTATTTATTGACGCCTTATTGGGCTTTTACGTGTCGAATACAAATTTCATTTATAACAATAGTATAACCATAAATGAAAAATAATACAAAATATATAAATAAAGCATAAACTCGATAAAATAAATAAGAATATATCTAATGCTAAATTCACTTGGATGACTTTAGAGAACTCGTAGGTACAATTCACCTACCTACCTACCTACGAGCAACAAAAATCAAAGCACATTAATTTTTACTTAATTACTCCTTGTGTATTTTTATTTTAATTAGATGTGACAGTATCTTTTTATGTTTTAAGATTTTCGATTGAGTTTCGCTAATATTGTCTTAATTTAATTAAAACATTTAAAAATTGTAAAGAAGTTTTTACGAATAAATTCATAATATTTGATTAGTTTTGAATAATAATCTTCAAACTGCTGCGCATTTAAAGATAATGCCAATCGATAATTTATACCTTATCAAATATTCGCATAGTACTTACCTAAATAATAGCTTTAATATCTCTAATGTCACCCAGTTAGGCTGTTGGATTTATCTATGAGCTGTTGCCCGATAGCGGTGATCGGAAGCTTATGTTGGGATTAGCGAGCCTTCGTACTACCGGAAGAGTTATCGGTTCTCATATCAATAATGCCTATAGATTCATTTTAATTTTTAAATTTAAAAATTGCACGCGGAATTCACTGTTTTGATGTAAACAGCTAATATTACTGACCGTCAAGTCAGCTTAAGTTTACTCCATTATTATTTCATGAAGTCAAAACAGCTTAAGTTTGCTCCATATTATTTAAATAAGTCAGGAAAGCTTAAGTTGCTCGACATTATTCATTTAATCGCCGAATTACCACCCAGACGTCGCGGGTTCAATCCTCGGCCAGTCCTCCATCACTATGTATTTTGAACCTTAAAAAATGCTCCGGGCTCACTAAAATATACTTTATTCGCTTGACAATGAAATAATGTGTCTTAATATTATTCTAGCTTGTCGTTTCGTCACTTGCAAATATGTTTATTTTGTTTGTAAAAAAGTTCGGCGCCAAAAAAGTAAGTCCATAGTCCTGCGTTTATTTAAAGGTAAGACTCATATGACTTCTTTTTATTGTGAAGAACGCTTATTTAGTTGGAAAATTAAATGTCTTCATTATAATATTATAGAGAGAATAAGACATTTCTCTGAATAAGTAGCTAATTTTGTATCCTGGGGTAACTATACAGATTAGATAATATGTAAAATAATAAAAAATATATTAACACGTCTTGCATAAACGTATTTAAAATTTTACACTTATAAACAACCGAACGTAGGGTAAATGGTTTTTTACCAGTTGTGTAATTTAAAACGCGTTTATTAGTAAGAGGGATTATCTATTAAGATGGTACAATGAACAAAAACGTCACTTTTCAAAAATGTTAAGTTATTATGAAAATAGTATCCGCCAGAATACGGCGGGCTATTAGCAGTTTACCTCGGCATTCCAGGGGTTAAGTATATTTACAGCACCTTTTATTCTTGTATTGCCTCTGTAATTAGAATAGCTCATTGAGTTTTGGGCCTTCCCTGTGATTCATGTTTAATTCCAATGAAGTAGCCAGTATTTTGTAAATGTTCAGCTCTCTCAGAATGATTATTGTTCGGATGACGGAGTTTGCATGCCCATACATGTTCACAGACCCTTTTTGTTATTAGTCCGTATTTTGTTTGGCCTCGATGGACATTGTATCCTGAACACCTGGGTAGATTTCATCTGTTTCAAGATGAAACTTGTCTTTGGCGGACCTCAGAAAACCTCAGAGAATCACTAATTACTCGAAGTTTATTCTGTCAGTGTTCAAGAAAGCTTCGTCCTGTAGGTAAATAAAGATCGGTTTAATTTTGTTCAATGTTCTGGCATAAGTCAAGACAGCTCAACTCTGTTATTTATTCCGTCAGTAAGTACAGGCAGAACTTGTTCTTTATTCTGTCAGTAAGTCATTTCATTAAGTCAAGACAGTCTAAGTGTGCTGCATATTATAATTAAGTCAAAACAGCTTAAGTTGCTCTATGTTATTTCATTAGGTCAAGACAGCTTAAGTTTGCTCCATATTATAATTAAGTCAAAACAGTTTATATTGCTCTATACTATTTTATTAAGTCAAGAGCCTAAGTTAGCTCCATATTATAGTTAAGTCAAAACAACCTTAGTTGCTCTATATTATTTCATTAAGTCAAAACAGCTTAAGCTTGCTCCATATTATTTAATTAAGTCAAGACCGCTTAAGTTGCTCCATATTATTTCATTAAGTTAAGACAGCTTAAGTTTGCTCCATATTATTTAATTCACCAAGTTAAGCTTAATTATGCCCGTATTATTTAATTACGACAAGACAGTTTAAGTTTGCTCCATATCACTTCAAAAAGTCAAGACAGCTTAAGTTTGCTCCATACATTTTATTAAGCCAAGACTGCTTATGTTTACTCCATACATTTCATTAAGCCAAGACAGCTTATGTTTACTCCATACATTTCATTAAGCCAAGACAGCTTATGTTTGCTCTATACATTTCATTAAGCCAAGACAGTTTAAGTTTGCTCCATATTATTTCATTAAGTCAAGACAGCTTAAGTTTGCTCCAGATTATTTCATTAAGTCAAGACAGCTTAAGTTTGCTCCAGATTATTTCATTAAGTCGAGATGGCTTTAGTTTGCTCTATATTAGTTAATTAAGTTTAATCAAGAGTAAACTTCAACTCATCAGTCAGTGATTCAAGACAGCCTAAGTTTGATTTAACTCATCTATCAATAAGTCAAGACAGCTTAAGTTTGTTTTCATATTCGTGTTTCATGTTATCTTCAGATGTGCGATATTGTTGTGTAAATGAACATTATATAAGGTGTCCTTATTAGTTAGGTGATAAAATAGCGAATTCATTGTGCATGGCGAATTTCCCAAAGTAAAAGTCTACATAAAATTACCATTTATCTGCGTGAATAACTTATCGACATCGTTAGTTTAGCATAAGTTATGACGGAGGAGCGATTCGGGTGTCATTAAGGCCAAAGAATTTGAATAAATATCTCGAATACTTAGCGACTAATTTGAGGAATTTTTATTTGGCTGTGAAATGAAATCAACATTTTTTGGTCTAGGCTTTTTACGTAATATTAAGTGATTATGTTGTCATTCAGTCACTGTAGGCAGATGTTGTCCTGCCACAGTCACAAAGAACAGCTAGTCATTTTAAGCAACGTTTTGATTTTGAAGTCAAGTCTTTCACTGAGGCAGGGGTCGGAATTTGATGCTCGGGAGCCGCATGCGGCTCTTTGCATTGGTGTCTGCGGCGCATCGGCTCTTCAGACATCAATTACAATTTCACCTCTACTCAACCAGCCTTAAGAGATAAGATAGAGCCGCCGAACGATTATTTTTTTTGTATTCCGAACACAAAACTGGTCTCCAATGGAATTCTTGGAATCTATGCCCGAGTCTGTTTATAGAAACATTTAAACAGGCAGAAGTGTAATATTACAGTAAGAATGTAGATAACACAAGGTAAATCATAATTATCGTTCCACCATATTTTTACCACAGTACAATTACAACCCCCCCCCTCCGGTAAAATATGGCTCTGATATATTTGTTATCCTGTTTCTTTGACAAACTGCCGACCCCTGCACTAGGGCAATACAGAGGGTATCTCGAAGATAATGACGTAATTCTGTACGTCTAAGTTTAGTTAGAGTTTAGGTTGAGTTTTGCGTTTGGTTTGAGTTTACGTATAGTTTGTGTTTACTTCGTTTGTGTGAAAGCAGCATGAAACAACACAGGAAGACAATGGGGCTAAACATCCACTATGGAGTTCTGATATCAGTCCTGATATACTGTCTTGAGTTGTGGAACCGGCAGAGTAAGGTAGAAATTCCTGAGACGTACGTCTGCTAAAACTATGTATGACCCTATTATAAAAGAGGTTATCAGAAAAAAACAAACCTAACTTCAATTTGATAGCTGGGTATGGGTGCCCAACACCTCTGCCACAGGTCACCCCAAGTGGTTCGCTACGTTTAGTAATTTACAGGGGTTCCTGGGTTCATGGGATCAAGTTAGTCTGGGTCTTGTCGGTGGATGCGTCTGCCCACCAATTGCTTGACGTGATTTGGAGAGACTGGCGTGTGAGAACTTTTGTGCTCTCTCGGAACATTGCCTTGGAAGGGTTGGATTCATACGTCCGTTACGCATGGACACACCGACCCCCAGATTCCTACGAGGGCTTCCAGCTGGACCTAATTAAAAAAAGAGCAATAGTCGAGATTCTAATTGTAATGAATGTGGATCCAAGTTTAAATAGGAACCAAAGAATAATGTTTGGGATTGTTTGTTTGGACATGAATTAATGTGTAAAGGGGCATGTCTTGTATGGGAGCGCATCTTGTATGTATCTTCTCCCTTGACCACCACGCGATAAACGTTACTTAAATATATTCTATAATTATACGAGTTAAATTATTTTATTTAACAGTCCCGAATACAGGAAAGGCACGACATCTTACTAATTAATATTTTCAAAGATTTATCTCAGTTCAATTTCATGAAACTTAATAAACACATATAGTTACCTTATTCTATGGTATATACTATGTTAAATTTGTGCTCTTTGTACAAAACGTATGGGTAATACCTACTTCTTATGCTGTTTTTTCGCCGGGCAGCCTTTGGTGGCTAGCGGTGAACGCGGGGTAGCGGCGATGCGGTGATCCGGCGATGCGGCTCGCAGTTCGCATCCTGGCGAGGAATGCGGATTGGCCGGACTGGTCGCGGCCCGTTCCCACGTAGTGTGAAAACGCAGGCTTCCTAAACTGCACGCAATCCAATTATTTTTTTTAAAATTTAAAATGGTTTCACAAAATAGAACTTTGAACACAACTCAGTTTTACACAAATGCTCGGTTCTAATATAATGCGGCAAATTCGCACCTAGGCGCGTGCCTTCCATAGCGCAGTGGGCAAGGTGCCTGAAAAGTCTCGGCGGCCAGAGAGACAGGGTTCGAATCTTACGAAATCAAAAAAAAAAACATTTTAATTTTGTGAAATCAATATCCAATCTTCAAACCACTTAAAAAAGCAAGCAAAAGAAAAGAAAGCGACATCTAGCGACTTTCTAGTTTCACTTCTACCGAGTGTGATTTACACACTCTGCTTTTTTAAATTAGTTCCACTCAGAAGGCCCTGAGACCACGTCATTTGAAATGTCTCCAGAATTTGACCTCTTACCTAGATTTTTGGGTTTTTTGCCCTATTCCCTAAAATATGTTTTTCTCCCCTAGATCTAGGAAAATTTCCCTAGACTTCACTGAACCATTCAAATTGATAGCCACGCCCCCTTATCGCTTACAATACATCTTCATACAGTTCAACTTTGCGTTCAACTCAACCTCTCATTTAATTTGTGTCGTATGTGGGGCCCATTAGTGATAAGGTCTGTGTGTATAAATCTTAAGAGTTAAAAGTTGTTAAAAAAAAATAATAAAAGTACGCGAGACACAGTTTTGGAAGCACTGTTTTACCTGCATTTAAATGCAATATGCACATTCCGCGTGCCTTTAAAACCCTTCAGGAATATCGCACAAACGGGGTCGAGTGGCGATCCAAGGATTTTTGCATATCGGGATTATCTATATAAAATGCAGACGATCTCTAGCGTAGCAGCGCAGCCATTTTTGACTTATACTCTCAGTATCGCCCTGGAAAAAAACCGCAATTCAGAATCTAAGTGTTACATCATGGTTGGTTTCAGAACTCCATTTTGAATTGCAGATACCTACCATACCATAACTCTTTTGCAAAAACAAAAATTGTTCTGAAATCTAAAGAAAATAATCTTTCAAATGTGTTTATTAGAAATCAACATTTTTGTTGCTAAATATTAACATTTTGATATTGAAAACGTAAATTGGCTTAAAAATACACACCTGCGAATATTCGAATTAAAGTACTTAGAACAATTAAATTAAAATATTAAATACAGATTCGTTTTTTTAAGAAAATTTGTAACAAAACTGTCAGTTCACTTTTTATCACATTTATACAATTTTATTTTAAAATGAAGGGTTTGTTACATCACAAATTGACGTAAAATAAAATCATCAATCATCACTTATGATCGGGTTTGTTAAATATCTGAACAATATAGCTTGTGTATTCCTAAGGCAATAAGAAGCATTATTTTTTTCGCTTTATAACATAAAAGAAATCACAAATTTTTGCATGACAGGAAGAGAGATATCTAACTTTTAATAATGCACGGTCGCTCTGGGACAATCTGGGTCTTCTGTTATTATAACGGCATATGATGTTTTGGGACAACTTGGGTCTCCTGTGATTAGACGGGTTAAATTTATACAATTTTAGGGGTGTTACGCCGTGATGCCGTATCTTTACTCATCTGCTCTGATGATGGATACTGTAACGCTGTCCAAAACGTTGGCTAAAGAAGGAGGTAGCGCAACACGGCATAACACCCCAAAATTAAATAACAAAAATACTTTTGGCCGTGAAAATCTAAAATCATAGAAATACAGAAATTATTAGATTTTATTCATTAAGGGTAGCGGGAGGGGGTGATTTTGGGGAGGGGGAGAAAGGAGGAGTCAACGTAACAGGGGAATTTTGTCAATAATGGTGATATACAGGGTGCTATTATTTTGTTAATTAAATAAAATAAAATTGAAGTGAAGTGAAAACTTCTTTAGCACCGTGGCGATTTGAAATTCGATGAAACGAAAAATAGCCACACTAAAAAGAGACAAACACATACATCTATAGGATTTAGCCTGCGAAAAAATGAGATAGTATAATCGGTCTCCGCTTTTTGCGCTGCTTCGTAGCCCCCCACTCTTTGAAAAAAAGATTTAATCGTTTATTATTTCAACATGCCTGACATTTATATACATAACCCAATTACAGAGCGTAGAAATAATTGTAAAATATGTTAATTTTAATGCAACGGGTGCCATTTTTAATGAACTGACACATTTGTTAACATTTAATGACAACGTTGAAGTGACCGTATAATGAAGTTACGAGACAGGTCACATTATGAATGCCAAATGCAAAAAACACGGTCATTAGTATGCAGGAGCCAAAAAGGCGAAATTGCAATAAAATAATAATGATATTAAATGCCGTACGACTTTTATTACAGCCTTCAAACAAGATAACATATTTTATCATTTTATATGAGAGTAAAACCTCCTGTTGATATGTACAACTCTGTTATTTTTACGATACACCTATTACGATCTATTAATACGATGTAAAAATATTATCTTGTATTGAAATTAGCAACAATTTTATTAACTAACGTATCACACCGTTTCTCCATAGAGGTAGGCAGATTGATGGACCGCCATAGACCCCTGTCCTGGCCCACACTCCTTGCTTCATCTAATAAATGTAAAAAATACATGAAATAGAACAAGATCTCTAAAACAGACAATAAAAAGGTAACGGTGGCAATTGGGAATCGAACCCAGAACTTCGTCTTTTCGGGACAATGTCTTAAACCTCTCAGCCATTGAGACCTATTTAATGTATGTAATTCAAATTAACATTATCATCTATTAATTTTTCTCCCGTATTTTTGGCTGCTATCTTTTTGAATTTTATTTTTTTATTTATTACAATGAAATTGAATATTGAGAAATTATCTGGTGTGGTAGTCTACGACGATCATCCTAAATTGTTGGCATCAAAATTTGCATTCTCATAAGGTCCTGTACGAAAATGAAAAGATAAGATACTAGAATGTTGACGTCATACGGCCTTTGTTAGGGACTAATATACCTGGTTGTTCAGATCTGGTCTTGACTCTCTATCCGAAGGTCGCGGGATCGAATCCCGGCGTGGGCAAATAAGTTTTATTTAATGGAATAAATAACCTTCAAAAGTTTTAAAAAGAGAGTTATTCTTATTTATTCATAAAAGTTTTATTTGATTAATTTGTGTTTTTTTTATTTAATTTATTCATTTAAAAATAATATGTAACTAATATATTTGCGGCACGTTCTAGAGTAGAAAATACTCTCAGTATCGCCGTGGTGTTAGACCACCAATCAGAATTAAAACGTTGCTTGAAATGGCTTCAGCCGTGTTTGGTGATCAGATTTGGTGATAGCTAGGTACTTCTCCACCTTCCTCTACCCCGTCTCCTTCCCGTCCCCACAACCTTCTACCTCACAACATACCCCAACTGGGGATGCCAATTTTCTCACTGGCTCCAGACGGGAGAGGTTGGGACTCTTGTAAAGTATTCACGTAAAAAAAAAATTAAAATGTGGACACTAAAAACGGATAAAGTCATTTAAAAAATTTGTGACAAAAATTCCAAATGGTGGTCTTTCTCCATGGCGGTACTGAGAACATTGTTTTGCTCTATTAAATTTTGCTGCAGCGTATTTTCGTACGGGCCGGATATTAAATTTAGTATGTTCATTTATAAATCGTAATAAAATATAATGCAGGCCTTTGTACCCTTTCAATGTGTAGATTTTTAATTTTATTTTTAGGGGCATGAAAGAGCAACCCTTTCGCCAAGGGTAGATTGAATAAAACAATTGTTATTGTTCTTTATTAAAACGAAATTTGACGTTTTAATTTCACTCGAGCACTTTTGAATTATTTTAACGAATAAATAAAGGTTAATTACAAAGGTTTGAAGCAGGTGCCTTTCCGAAGGTTTAAGGGTTGTTTTTTAGATTTTTTAATTGCTTGTTCTTAACAATGAATTTAGGTGAAAACAAAATCTGTCTTTTAAAAGGTTTTAAATCTTTATTTTCTTCGTAAAGATCAGGGCTGAGTTGGCAACGCATCAGGTCCCGTCGTTAGTTCAATTCCTCGGCTTGCTTCAAGTCCTCCATCGCGACTCAAGCAACATTTCCGCTTACTCTGATGTTAGTAAGAGATTTTCAAATATTGTCAGGTTATTCGTAAGCCCGGAATGTTTTCGGGAGGGTTCGTTACCAGAGTAGTCGAAAATAATAATTGCTATTTTCATGATTTTTAATTTATTTTTTATATGACTAGTGCCAGTATACTGTCCGGAACCAGGCAGTAGTTGGGATACTTTACACCTAAAATAATTTTAGTATGTTGTGAGTGAAGGGAGTGGGGAAATTAATATTGGAAGAGAGAAAATAGCCAAATTTCGACATTAATTTTTAAAGTTAATTTTTAAGTTCACTTCTGTTATTATTTCAGTTTTGTGAAACAACTGACCCTTGATGACGGTTTTCGTGGTCGAGGAATAAAACTCGACTAGCAAGCCGGCGGTCATGGATTCACATCCCTGCGTGCGCAACAAAATTTATTTCACAATTTACTCATTTAAAATAATTGAAAGTATATTTGCAGCACGTTCTAGAGTGGAAGATAACTTAGTATCGCCCTGGTGTAAGACCAACATTCAAAATCGAAACGATTTCACAAGAGCGCGCAAACTCAACTAAATATTCAACAATTCAAAAACGCTATTATTACTTAATAAAATAAAATGTATGTTTATCATTGGCTATGCATAACTGTAAATGTGCATTTAAAATAAATTAAATAAATGCATTAGCACACTATCCCGTGATTTTTCACGGGTCTGCGCTATTGTACCATTAAACATCGCTCAACAAACATAATAACATTATCAAACAAACTTTCACCTTCCTACGTTTCCCATACCATATCCTTTGTACCATATTCCGTCCCCTCAGCCTACCATTAACATTCCCTCCCTCATTGAGTGCTGTGGTAATGAACAACGAAGAGGCTCTCAAGGAAATACTGTTAATGTTATTGAATCAGGTTCCGTTCAGCAAATAGTTCTCGTAAAGGACGCAGAGGTACGCGGAACCCTCTGCTGTTCTCGACACACTTTGTGGAACCTATTTGCCAATTTACTGCCGGCGATGGATGTTCACAAGGGGATTGGCACGGTGGACGAACGAAGGCTTTTACGATTGCAATAAATGCTTTCATTGAGTTTGTTTTGTCTGCCTTCAATGCGCAGATTGCACGCAGTTGATAATATATGCATTAAACTGCACGTTATGTAAATGCAAGAAGGCAGTACATATTATATCTTATCTCTTCAACAGCCTACGTGATCGGGTGGTTGAGATCCTTGACTACACATTCAGGTGTCGCGGGTTTAAATCTCAGCGTGCGCAAAATATATATTATATTATTAATTTTAAATAATATTGAACAGTCTATCATCTACTTACGACACCTTCCACATTGCAAGAAGATGTCTTAGTATCGCCCTACCATCATTCAGAATCGAAACCCTTTTTGAAATGATTTTAGTCGTGTCTGGGGACAAGGACTGGTAGTTTCACAGAATTTAAACAATTCGTAAAATTTTTAAGTTTTTTTTTAATGTGAAACCGTACAAGAGTCCCAACTGCTCCCAACCGCCTAGAGCCAGTGAGAGTATGAAATCCCCCATTGGGGTGTGTTGTGAGGCTGAAGATAGTGGGGAGGGGAAGGATGTGGGGAAAAGTAAAGTGCGGAAGTACCTTGCAATTCAGATCTGGTCACCATACACAGCTAAAGCCATTTCAAATGGAGGTTCAGAGTTGATTTCATTCTGAGTTGTCCGGTCACCCCGAAGAACAATGTTGGATATGCAATTTTATGGTGTTGGATGTGCAATTTTGCAGTAGAGCTTTTTAAAGTTTCGTTTCTGCATTTTTACTATTTCGAAAATACAGACTTTTAAATCAACAAAATAAGCCAACACATCGATTTCCAATTTTTAGCAGATCCGACATTGTTCCAACACATCGATTTCCAATTTTTAGCAGATCCAACATTGTTCCAACACATCGATTTCCAATTTTTATCAGATTCGACATTGTTCCAACACATCGATTTCCAATTTTTATCAGATCCGACATTGTTCCAACACATCGATTTCCAATTTTTAGCAGATCCGACATTGTTCCAACACATCGATTTCCAATTTTTAGCAGATCCGACATTGTTCCAACACATCGATTTCCAATTTTTATCAGATCCGACATTGTTCCAACACATCGATTTCCAATTTTTAGCAGATCCGACATTGTTCCAACACATCGATTTCCAATATTTAGCAGATCCGACATTGTTCCAACACATCGGTTTCCAATTTTTAGCAGATCCGACATTGTTCCAACACATCGATTTACAATATTTAGCAGATCCGACATTGTTCCAACACATCGGTTTCCAATTTTTAGCAGATCCGACATTGTTCCAACACATCGATTTCCAATATTTAGCAGATCCGACATTGTTCCAACACATAGATTTCCAATTTTTAGCAGATCCGACATTGTTCCAACACATCGATTTCCAATATTTAGCAGATCCGACATTATTCTTCGGGACCGTCGATATTTTGTTTGATGATTCAAATCCTGACAACGTCATACCCTTTCGGAAAACAAACCACAACAAAACAGTAGCGTTTATACATAACATCATCGGGTATAAAATACATAAAGTATCCGTTCGTCTTGAGTCATGCTTTTCCCAGACATGGTCGGCCATATTATGATAAATCTCTCGAATTCGGCAAATGAGTGTTTCCACGACGTGTTATATTCATACCACATTACCAGCACATTATCCACGAAGTGACCATGCGGTGGCCTGCTGGTGAGATTACGGGCACAAATGGCCGGCAGGAATTCTCGAATTCTTCACATGCGTTTTTCAGCACAACCATAACTACTTACCGCTTTGAATTATGCTAATAAGTGTTGTCTAATATGGAAATTATACTTTGATATAAAAGGAGATAGCTAAAATCTTGTACTGAGCACCGTCTTTTGTATGCTTAGGAATGCTATACGTAAATTTGTTGCAAATTGCTTTTTTAATTTTTAACAAATATTTTTATATGAATCTAGCAAGTACCTGGCAGGTGTTGGAATGCCACATAAAGAAAGAAATTGTTTCTCCCTGCGTGTCCTTTCACGTGAGTCCCCTTCCGCGTACCCCTTCCGCCTTCATCAACAATCAATAAAATTTGGTACCTCACATAAGTGCCTAGGTAAAATATCTATAATTCTTGATTCGGTTCAAATTATTATGTAAGTTCTTCCAATTAATTCATTAATTTAAAGAGTTTTCAAAATAGAATTTTGATTTGCAAAATGTCATTGTCAAATTTTTGACATTTTCGCAAGAATTTTTGTGAGAATTAAAAAACTTTTAGGTGTATTGTCATGTAGTTGTAATAATCCAGAAACTTTCGCGGGGTTTAAATAAGGTATTTTGAAAGTTTCAAACATTTCCTATGCTTAATATAGCAATACATAGACATCTCACTAATCTCCAAACACATTTTGATTTTTTATATTAGTGTTAAAGCCAGTTTAAAAGATTTACAGTAACACATATGTATATATTACATATCGATCTGTTAAGCCCAATAACGAGGGTGAAAACGACCCGTTCTCATGTGACTAATTCGTTTCAATAGTTTATAAAAATGTTTATCACGCGTTTGGCTTTTTTCTCCAACTGTGATCTTCAATAGAGCACCATGCATTGAAATACTTATATAACAAGCAGAGCAAGAACAGCATTTCCACCTGATGTCTAAAACAGTGCAATTCTTTTGTGAAGATGGCGAACAGGTGTTTAGCTAAGTGAGATAGATGGGGGGACAATGTCGACAAGAAATATTCTTGCCTCTAATATTTTTTTTCTTCCCTACTTTATTTATTGCACAGTATTTCTCATAGTTTCCACTCCCAGACATTCAATTTACCACCCCATTTGAAGATCTTTGCCCCCAAGTAAGTGACTCACCAGCTGAAGAGATAACTGACCGAAAGGTGTTATGGGCGTGTCCGCCTACTTTGAAGTAGGCTCAATTTTCCCCTACTTCTGGTGTAAATATTTTGTTAAAAAATTAAAGGCCTCCGTGGTCGGGGGCAAGGCTCTCAACTAGCGATCCGGAGGTCGCGAGTTCAAATCCCGGCGTGTGCAAGTAAATTTTATTTGATTGATTTGTGGGCACAATTTAATCATTTAAAATAATATAAGATATATTTGCGGCAGAGTGGTAGATACTCTGAGTAGCGCCCTGGGGTAAGACTACCATGCAGAATTGAAACGTTCCTTGAAATTGCTTTAACCGTGTCTGGTGACTTCATTGATCTGAATAGCCAGGTACTTCCCCCACCTTCCTCGTTCCCATCTCCTTCCTCTCCCCACTCTCTTTATCCTCGTAACATCCTTCAATAGGGGATACCATAGTCCCAATGGCTCCGGGCATTTGCTTTGCAGTGACTTTATGCTTTCAATCTTTTCTGTGAAGGTTTCGATGTGTGTACATGTAAATTGACATTTTTTTTCTGCAAAATCAAACAAAAAATCTCATCCACGTGTCGTCACTGGTCACTCAGCCGAGTAACCGCTCAACCCCTCATCTCCTTAGCCAACTACCTCCAGACCTTCCTCTACCCCATCTCCTTCCTCTCCCCATTCTCTTTATCCTCGTAGCATCCTCCTATTGTCCTATAGTCCCAATGGCTCTGGACAGAAAGGACTCTATTTTAAAACATATCAAACTTTTAATTCATTTTTTCTGTGAAGGTTTCGATGTGTCTACCTAGGAGTCTAAGGGTCTTATACAGGGTGTTAAGGTACGTACTTGACCTGCTATAGCAAGTGATTCCTGGCATTATTTGTAGTAAATAAAGTAAGTCAAGTACGTCCCTTAACGTTCCGTGTAAATTGGCGACATTTTACACTTCTGGCGATTGTTTTGTTCAGTGGACCAACCCCTATTCGCGCCCAGCCTCTCTGGAGCTGTCAGCGAGGGTGTCCAAATCTAATTTGTGACGCGAGCCACCCCTTGAGTGGTCTAGTTACAATAGGGGTTGTGCCCTGTGCTCAAAGCACCCTTAAACGGGGGGTCATTCGTTCGATCCTTTCCGATCTGCCATCGCTTTTCTGCATCGATGCTTGATTTACCATACAAATTGCAAATTGATGGAGTGATTTGAGAAGATGATTGGAGGAGGGAGAAGACGCTTTATTGCTTTACCGAGATTTGATTTTTGTTTGAAAATATTGAATAAACAATATGGCTCATTGTCTTATTTTTTTGGAGATGTCGATTTGTCGACTTTGTAATGTGACAAAGACATCGGAGTTTTCTTTTTTATGTCTACTTGTCTGTGCATTTTGAGGTTGAGTCTCAACTTAGATATCAGAATTTGTATGTATCGAAATAGTCACGTGGCCGTTCTCTTTCTTACACGAGACTTTACGTGGCTGACAGTAAGGCCCCCCGTTCATGGAGATACTTACCAATTACGTGATTGTGACGCAACCACAAGTACCCTGCAGATATACTACTCTTTAATGAAGGTTTCCGTACACGACGCTACCCGAAATATACTGAACTTGATCTTTTTTCACGTGCAGCCGTGGAGTTAAAACGATGTCAAATGACTTTTTTCCAACATCAATCCATGCCTTCTCCACCAAATCCTTTCTTACGTATTCTGGTAGAGGAAAGTTATATTAACATGCATTTTTTCCACTTCCAGAACAAATCTAACATTACTTTCATGTTCCGATGCCATTTCTGTCAAACGAATAGTAGCTGAATGAGATTTACGATTGTGTAGAGTGGATTGATATGTTTGTGTATTAAGAATGACTGGCCAAGGACCTTGATTTGTGTTACTATCACTGCTTGAAATGATAAAAATACATTTGGCATAGAAAGGAAAGGGCTCACCGAAAGGATGAAAGAACTTGTAGGCTGGCTATGCCCTCGTCTGCTTTCTCTCCCATCCAACAGGCACAAACAGCAATAGGCGCGAGTTTCGTTTATTTGATAATACACGGAGGAGTTATTTTAATAGCGGAGCACAATAGCTATATGTTGCGGCGGACGTTTATTACAGACTGAGTAAGAAATTGACGGATAGGCAATAGGGATAGGTAGGAAAGGAATTTGCAACAATATTAATACCAATCCCAAGCAGTGACAGTATGTATGCGTGCTATGTAGGTATGTGTATGGGCGTAACCAGTAGCAGACATGAATTTTGCAACGCATAGCGTTTTGTTAGACAAATGTATTAATAACGTTATTCTTACCTCATTTTTTTGTCGTTCAATGTAAAAATAATTAATAAATAATTCCCAAAATTTCATTTTTTTTAAATTTCAAATTGCGATTCTAAACTTCGGTTTCAAAAAAGTGGACATTTTGCTTTTTATGTGGTTAACTTTTAAATTTGAATGTAAAGCGTGGTGTTTTTTGTTTCTAACACCGTTTACATCATATTTCTCACCATGAAAAAACCATGTAAGAGAAAAAACGATTTCTATGAGACCTATATGAGTTGTTCCGAAAAGCGGTCAAATCAGCCAAAGTATTATTGATATGCAACCATTTATGTATGAATTTAAAAAAAAAATTAAATTATGTTTTAAAATACCGGGTAAAAGTTTGTCATACTGTAATACTAAGTAAGTTTATCGATCTCTCTTTGCAAAAATGAATGTTTACTATTGTATGTTTGTTAATTAGTTGTCCGCTTATTTAAAGGTGCACAAACACGTCTGGTTTCTGAATACATAAAACTGGGAACTACCGGTACAAATAATAAATAAACATTCTCAGCAAACATTCTTCAAGTAATTATCAGCAGAAGACGCTGTAAAAAACCTGCCCTCGTCTTTTTGGCGCGGGATAAATTCGACTTATTAGAATTCTAAATTAATTAATTAATTAGTGATGAAAAGACGGAACGACGACTCTAGAAGATATTTTCGAGTTTCAGTCAAAAATTCTGAATTAACTTTTCGTAGAAAGCACTTATTGGTTTTTAATTAATAATAAATTTTTGATGTAATTGTTAATTTGAAAATTATATTGATGTTTTTTTGGAAAGGCAATTAGAAGGAATGTTCTGATTTAGTAAAATTCTAATCGCACAAAGTAGAAAATCTATTCGTATGTAAAATAAAATTTGCACAGATTTTTTACTCAACCTAACTATTATTAAGAGGAAACACGGTCGCCGAGAAATTCGAGCTATTTGTACTTTAATACGGTATCCAGAATAATGTGCGAAATGGACAACTGCACCTCTGGATCAAGGTTTTGATGATTTATCCCTAGTTTTCTCCTCCAAAACTGGACATTTAAAAAAAAATGCAACTGCATTAGAACAAAATATTCTTTATCTGTATGTTTAGCTTTTTTTTAAAAAAACATTGTCTGGTTTGTATACTGAACGTCTGTTGATGGCGTTCAACCTAAGCAATTTTAACAGTTTTCGCAGGGTACTAACTCTTATAAGAAAATACTATATCAAACAAGCAAAACGTACAGACACGTTAGTGGTCGATATCTATATTATATTTAAAAATATTTGCACTATTGTCAACAACCAGAGAGGATATTGGGAAATACGTTCATACGGACAAACGCCACCCGGTTTCTTCTTAACTGTGTGGCTTTTAACATAAAAATTTCAATGTGGAATTATACATTCTATCCAAACACCATTCAGTCACCATCTCAATGACAATTATTTTTTAAATCTTCAGGTATGTAGGTAATATAATATTTATGTTATTTATTTCTTTATTCATTTTCGGGAAATCGACATTTTTTACATTTTTTTTAGTTTGTACATGAGTAATACAGCCAACATAATACCAATTATGGAATTCCTCCTCGTGACTTTACCTCTAATAAGACAGCATAATTTTCTTATTTATAAAAATCTATATTTGTTTGTTTGTATTTTATGCGCTGCAATACCGTTCATCCGATTGTGAAGAAACTTTGGTGATTTGTTGTGTGCACGCCCGCGAAGGTTATAAACTATACGTAATGGTAAGCTATGGCGTTTTGAAATTTATATTAATGAAAATGTATGCATTTCATATATTTTAACGGCAATGAGGAGAGGGAGGGGAAGGGAGAGGGAGGGTTGACGAGGGAGGTGGATGGCGGGGGAGGTGGAAGGGGAACGCAGGAGGGAAAGGGGACTCGGCAGGTGAACGGAGACGCACGGGAAAGGACATTTTTTTTTTTTTAATTTTAATACCGCACAAGAGTCCCAACTGCTCCCGTCTGGAGCCAGTGAGACTATGGCATCCCCAATCGCGGTATGTTGTGAGGCTGAAGGTAGTGGGGAGGGGAAGGAGATAGGGAAGAGGAAGGTGGGGAAGTACCTGGCTATTCAGATCTGGTCACTAAACACGGCTAAAGCCATTTTTAAGCAACGTTTCAATTCTGAATGGTGGTCTTACACCAGGGCGATACTAATAGTATCTTCCACTCTGGAACGTGCCGCAAATATACTATTTATTATTTTTAAATGAATAAATTGTGAAATAACACAAATTAATCAAATAAAATTTATTTGCGCACGCCGGGTTCGAACCCGCGACCTTCGGATTGTGAGTCGAGAGTCTTGCCTCGGGACCACGGAGGCCGTCAAATGCAGGGAGAATCAAATAAATAAATCAATTTATTTCTTTGAATTGCATTGCAACGCATGCCGGGTACCATCTAGCAGGGAATAAGAAATTATTAAATTTATTAGAATAGAAAATTAAAAAATGCGAATGACGATTTCATTTTAGAAAAAATCTTTTCTGAAACGGAAACGGAATGTACAAATAAATTTACAGAGAGACGAAATGTAAAACGGTGGAGTTAAAACAGGACTTCGCTTAGCTCGGTCGAACAATAATGATGAGAGTAACTGTCGTTAGTATTATTCAAGCTGTAATCATTACTGTGAAACCTTAATTAAATTTTGTCTGCAATAATGCGTTTTTATTTATGTAGAATACAATATATTAATCTTCAGACATTCTTCTTGTTGATTTGCGAGATATTTGACTATATTAACTCGTCTTAGCAACTTAATCACCGCTGGGTTTTAATGGTTCGTGCCTTCGATGAGCTCAGAGACAGGCCCGGATTTGGTCTAGGGTTAAAGGGAGTACGGCGCGGGCCTTAAATCTAAGTACTGCAGCGCAGTTCGTGTGCTCTGGCAGACAACGTTAAAAAAACGTTTATTTCAAAATCAGTTAAGCGGTCCATCTGATTGACAATCCGTTTTTAACATCTCTAATCAGGCATGCTGAAAATGTTGTACGGGTATTTAAATGGATCCTGCTTTAGGAGTTAGCAGAATTCATCCCCGGTGCGCCGATGCATGTGCATGAAACTGAAGATTTTAGGTGTATGTTTCGTTTTGAACATTTTTTAGAATAGAGCCTAATTTATTTGGGTCACTTGATTTTGTGTGACGTGGCGTCCCTCATCTAGAACTACTCGCTCTTTGACGCACTAATATGTCAAGCAATAAACGAATGCCCTCTCATACAGCTTGACATACTTAACTTTTCAGTTGGTGGCGATGCTAGTGTTGATTTTGTGGATACAAAAAATCGTGTCTTTTTTTGGCCGGCTGCAAAGTTAAGCTGTACAGAGAGTTTATCATGTGACATTTTGTTATTTTTGCTACTTACTGCATCTTTTGCAACAGCCTAACGCGTATTAAACCTTATAAAATACATTTTGACAGTTTTCTTAAATGCGCGGCCCCTAACGAACTGCGCTCGTGTTAAGGCGCCACAATACTCTTATAATACCAATAAGCTCAAGGCTCACATTAATTTAATTAATCCCGACGAATTCGTAACTATAATAACTTTTTTTTCTAACCGATCCCCGGGGATATAAGTTATTTATATTTAAGATTAAAAAAAAAAACAATAACTTACTTTTAATATATTTTACATAAAACGGTTTGAAAATTTTATAACCCTTTTTATAAACGGTTTTTCGAATATAAATTTAATTAATAACTTTCGGAGGGATTCGTGAAATTTAAGTACCTACCTAAGAAATTTGTGTTGAACCCGTTCTATTTTGTAAGAGTGTACTTTATAGAAAGGGGACCAAATAGGTGAATTATATTCCACTTGACTTCTAACTAATGAAATATAGAGTGTTTCTAAAAAGAATGGGGACTAAATACAGAATCATCCTTCTGATCACTCTTCAAACGTGTCACAATATTTTTTTTCTTGGGGTGATGCCGGTCCTGCTGAAGTTAAGCTCCGGGGAACTGGAATGTGGTAGTTGTTTTTTAAACCCAGCTTTCCTGCCGTCACTCGTTGCGTTGTGCCGATGGTCCTTTTTTCTGGCGCCGCGAACTCGTCTGCATTTCTCCACAATGGCTTCGGAACCCGCAATTATCTTTGCAGACCTTAATGGGATGGAGCATAATATGGTGTTGAAAATTGGGAAAAGCATGAATGGTATCGGTGTGGTCAATGGTCCAAGAATATGTCTTAGACACGGCGTACGAATTTAAAAAATGACACCAATGTTACCACTTTACCAATGAATTTTGGTTTATAAACAATTACATTATGCGATTCAGGGTTAACTTTGTGCTCTATGGAGCGAAGGGTGCATTGAAAGAAATAGACTTTTGATGCGGGTCGGTGGAATTGCCCAGGGAGTTGGGTTGTTAAATTACTCATTTAAATTGAAAATTTTACACCAGATCCACACAGAAGGCACTGTGGAAAATAATTTCCCCCAGGGCCTGTGTCATCTTAGAGGAAGCTGTGTGAAGGGGCCTTTTTAAGGAAAAGAAGGAGATGAAGTTCTGGGAAGGAAAAATGTATGAAGGGCGAGTAGGAATCTGTGGGTCAGTATGTCTAAGAGTGAAGGACGTATGAATCCATTCCTCCAACTGCGGTGCAAGAGGTTAAGTCGAGGGAGTTCTACTGGATAAGTGAAAAGGCTTCCTTCAACCTGTAATTCTCGATCCGGCCCGCCATGCATTAGGTGTGCAGACGCTTCCGCCGCCTATGCAATCCTCACCCCGGGCACCCATGCTAAGTCACCAAATGTAGTGTACTACTTGGGCTGACCTTTGGCAAATATAATCCCACCTAGCACGTGTCCCCTCAAGCGTTCCCCTTCCACCTTCCCGCTTTCTTTCTCCCCTCTCCCCTTTTCCCGTTCTGCGAACCCAACTCTCGCGTTCCGCTCCCCTCTCTCGCATTCCATACATTCAGTCCCGGTACATATTGCAACATTTTTATACAAATTTAATAATGCTAGAGCCCAGCAGTAGATAAAGAAAGAAACCTTTGCGGGCGTGCGCACAACAACACACCAAAGTTTCATCGCAATCCGATGATTGGTTTAGGGACCGAATAAGGGACAAACAAAGAAACATTAATTTTTGTAAATTAAGATTAATGGAATTCCACCACGAATTGTCAGTATCAAAAATAGAAATATCAAATTCTAAAGCTTTTCTTTCCGTCTCAACATCACCTGTAGTTAATCTGAAAGCAGATACGCAATTTATAAACCTGAACTATGCAGAGTTTTATTAAGTCCCTCTTCCATCTTCTTCATGAATAACGTCTCCTGCCAGGACTAATTGCGTAATTTTTCAGACTCCCATTCCAAGCGTCGAGGCAGGTTGAGCAACCATTCCCGTATCGATTACCATGTGCCCAATTAAATTTAATTATCGGATAATTATTAATACGCTTTGAACGAGATTAGTGGTTGGCAAAAGCCGCTGAAGATTATGCACAGAGCTCGAGCAATTAAATCGTCGACTATAAAAGCCATTGATTTTTGCATCTTTTTCTCGAATTAATAGTTTATGTTAATTATAATGTACTAGTTGTCGATTAAAAAATACCTGACGGATTAAAACCTGTCCATGCATTTAAAATAGTACCTACCCATGTTTACAAATTATCGGTCAAAACTTGTTATTAGAAGAGTCCCACAAGGTAGCCGATTGGGACCAGTTTTAATTCCATGTTTTATTAGTGAACTAATGGTGTTTTCTTGTTTGTTGCAGGTGAGTTCCTTACCGCATTAATTGTCTTCAAAAGCGTGAATGGATTGAGAGTAATCATAATCATCAACGATAAGTATCAAATTGTTTTGTTTCATTCCAATGTTCATTGAATTACATAATTAATTATTATTTTTAAATCTGATCGCTCATATCGATTTGACACCACGATTACTTTAGTAATTGGTTATCATCTTCAAAATCGTGTGTATTTAATCCAAGTGGCAAAAAACAAACTCACACTTGGATAGTCTGATATCCGATCGATTATTGAACAGATACCATACTGTCCAAGTGCTAGTTTATTATTTGCTCTTTCAAATTAGTACACAACACGATTTTTGAAGATGATAACCGAATATATTTACATATACGGGTTCTTTTTAGCCATTAATTCGTGTTTAATCCGTAAACGCTTTATCTATCTTTATTCCTGACCAACTTCGTCACAGCACAACAGTGGCCTACACTTCACAGTGGGTTGCTTTGTAGGGACTCAATAAAAGTAAAGCTATGCTACTTCCCTCTTGTAATCTATCAGTTTTCTAACTTAGTGTAATGGTATTCCTCAAATTTCAGGCTTTTAAAATTAAGGGGGAATTTACGAAAACCGAAATAATATTTCGGGGTAGAGAGGAATGAGGTAATTTGAACCGGGGAACATGCTACGCGCTTGGTGACACACTGCGAAGTCAAAGCAGCGAACAAATCTACTAGACTAGATGGTACCCTTGAGTAAGGTTTGAACATGAAACGCTTAATAATGGGCGTCTTTCAAATTATGTTTATTAAGTTGAATGTGCATGTTTTAGGTAAATTTCGTGGTAAAGTTCGTGATTTTATGATTCTTATCAGATTTTGATGAAACTTGTTTGATAAATTATTCGATACGATCACTGCTAGACGGCAGGCAGTAGCTTATGACTCGTAACCGATATGTTCTTCAATGACAGTTGTCAAAACAATACGGAATTCAATTACGCATCATTTTCATAATAGGTGATCATTATTATATCTGAATATATTGGCAAGATAAATAAAATATCGGTAATTTTCAATATTTATTAGTATTGTTGCAATGTCATTCAAAGAAAAAAATTGTTTCTCCCGGCATGTCAAATAAGCATCTAAAATTTCCCCAATTGCATGTGAAATTTTAAACGCCAGTATCATGTCTTCCAGCAGTAGCATCCAAAACTGCTAGTTAAGGTGAACTGCGTGCGTACAAGGATATTAGAGCAAATTCTTCCGAAAATAGTATTTGCGAGGCGATTTCGGTAATGAATGAACAAGTGCGATCTAAAAATATTATTATTTGCAGTGTGCCTGAAAATATTAACATGTTGGATGGACAGAAGCCGGCAGAATTTTGGATGACCAGGCAGCTGTCACCAGTTTAATCAGTGAAACCGACAAATCAGAAAATGAAAATATTTCAAAATTTTACAGAATTGGAAAATTATCAAATAGCAAGCCTAGACCAATAAAAATCGAGCTACAGAATTCAATGCAATTGATAAATATTCTATACACACATCTTCTGATAAAAAATCTGAGTTTTTGACCTTGGCGCACTTGAGCTTTCGCCGCCATCTTGAAAAAACCAGCCGAAATCACGCCAAAATCTAGTTTTTCTCAAATATCTCGTTCCCAATGAAAATTTTGGCTAAAGTAGTTAGACAAGTTTAGTAAAACATAAAATTACCTACAATTTTTATGCAAATAATTTTCTTCTATCTCTAATAAGTATTGAGATATACAGTCGTAAAAATGCGTATAAGTTTATAAAAACAGGTAAATCGCACGACTAGATTAGGTTACATTTTACATTACATTTTTACATATTGTTACTAAAAATTTACGAGAGAGGGGGTCACTCCCCCTTCCCCCTCACGATTGTCAGTTTTTACAGGAACAGTTTATGGGTAAAATAAAAGGAGTCTTTCGGCCTAACATAAAAACTGTCAGAGCGAGACTTGAAAGGCACAACTGCTCTTTGTTAGAGAAAAAGTAGTAGTGTGCTTCAAAATTACAGGCTGTAAAATAATTACTAACCAGTGGTATCAAGATAGGAGCTCCAACCCCCTGGAGGGACGTTGTCGGATTGTAAGAGCTGCTACATATATTATTAGAGAAGATATTCGATCCAAAGTGTACACATTGAAAAATTAGTCCATCAGATGACTTATCAGCAGCATCTTTCATTTATCACTGCTAACGTAGGTGCTTATACGACGAAACAAAAAAAAATTGCTCTAAAAAGTTTATTGTTGCTACCTCAGCCCTCGGATTTTCATGTTCTTACAAACAGGCAACTCGACTTGAACAGTTTGCCATTTTTCATCCGGAAATTCCAATTCAAGATAATGCTTTTATGCAATTTGTATTTGATAATGAAGATTTTAATATAAACTCTTTGGATGGACGTAAAACATTTCATGCAATGGGAGGGATTGCAGCTGTGACCCCTAATACATCTGTAGCGCCAGATCAAAACATTCAGCATATACAGCGTTTATCATCAAGGGAACTAGTGGGAAAATTGGGTTCCGTTCAGTTTTTTTCAAAATGGCGGCGAAAGTTCAAGTGCGCCAAGGTCGAAAACTCAGATTTTTCATCAGGAGATGAGTGTATAAAACATATAAAAAAAATTGGGACTACCGGAATAATTCCGATCTGGGCGTTAAATAAATAAATAAATAAATAAATAAAATAAATGTCTTTTCCCATGCGTCCCCGTTCCCCTTCCGCGTTCCCCTTCTACCATCACTGCCTTCCCCTCCCTCGTCACCACCAATCCTTCACAAACACTTCTTGAAATATAAGAGAATACCACTCCTTAGTAAATAATATGTTTTTCCCTAATTTGATTTGTATTTTTGAACAACTTCTTTGCTGAGGAGGTCTGAGTGATTTCGGAGTGTCACGAAAATTCCGATTTCCGAGGCGAATATTAAAAAATAGTTACATCACAAGATATGCCCTTGATATTATGGCCTAGGAAACTACAAAAATATTTCATACATTCTATAGTTTACATTAAAAAACTACGGCAGCAATTTGAACTGAATAGCACAATTTGTTGGTTATTCACATTTGGTAGTTTTAATTATTGCTTGCAAGGTTCGCTAGATTCATGCCGGGAGATTTATGGTGAGGATCGTTTCGTGTTTTTATGAAACTTTTCCCCTACTATTCTTATTTATTATCTCTTTATCCATACCCAATAAACAAGAAGTTTGACTTCTGTCGCGCGTGGACTCCACGCACACACTTTTTTTATTTTATTTTTCTATTTTTTTATATTAAATAGATTTCAACAATTTTTCTCGTTAATCTAATATTTAATTTTTAGGAGTATGTCGATTTCTTTTTGTTTGTTTGCAACATATTTTACAATTTTGTTACTTTTTTATAACTTTGTAACTCATTTTATCTTAACATAATTTATAAGATATACCATTGTTACAACTAACATAACTGTATAATTAGAAATTTAAGTAAAAGCCCAGTAGGGCTAAATAAATACTTAAACAAAACTAGGAATACGTTTCTGGTGAAGGGGCGCTCTAAAACATTATATGCCGCTGGCGCTGGTTACAGCCGCTAGACAGCCGCCGCTATTAGTAAAAAAGTCAACTTGGTTCTGAAACAATACATAATAACATAACGACGTTCCTTTAGTTTGACCTCTTTTCTGATGTGCCATTTGTAAAATTTGACGTCCGCCCGCTTCGAAACCATCTCGCATACTGACGGCAAAAAGTTCGCGTCGTGGTTTATATAATAGGTGATGCGAGAAACAATATCGTTATATTGAAAAAACTGTTTTTATTTATTTATGCATTGTTTTAATGCTTTTTTAAATAATTTTATTCTACAGTCGTTTAGAAAACATTGATGTGGTGATAATGTATATTTTTTATAATTCTCCTGTATTTAGAAGTAAAGGATATAATCGAACTTTAAGCTATTTTTAGAGGTTCTGTAAAAATTTTATTACGCATTTGTTTTAAAGATTTTAACACGTTTTATTTTATCTTCATTTAGAAGAATAATTTATTTGTTCTAAACATAATTTTATTGTCTAATAAACAATATAGAAATTTTCTAAAAACTGCATCAAAAACCGCAATTATGCTGCGTTCGCGGTAATATACCCTTAACTTATTTATACTACAAATTTTTCTGTAATGTCGTTGCGCAATCTAAATCTGATGTCCAATGTCATCCAATACTAAAAGAAGGGAGGAGGTATCAAGTACCCATTACACATAAGCCATTGAACCTGATGTTTACTTTGTAAGTTGATTCAGCATTACCGAATCTCATCATTCAGTGTTGTGTTTGGGTGGAAATCCTGTTTTCTGAATTGAGCAAAAACAATTTAGTTTTGGTTAAGGCCTATCGGGCAGTTATCTTTGTTGATACAGTGATATATATAATACTAGCTTTTCCCCGCGGCTTCGCTCGCATGGTATAACGGGAAATTACTGTAGCGCTTGCACTTATCAATTACCTCCCCCCCCCCCCACCCCCATCCCCTCCCGCATTCCATATTCCCTTACATTCAGTTTTCAAACATCTCGTCTACCACCTAAATTTCATAATGCTATAGCTCAAAGAAAAAAATAATTACTTATCCAATTTTGTTCATACGTTCGGAATTTATGCGCTTACAAACATTTCGGATGTTTATTTTTATTTAAATATTTGGAAGTTCGTTAATATAATTAAAAAATACTCTATTTAGCATTCAGTCTTTATAATCGTTACTAATTATATTTTTAATATAGGAACTCTCATCTGACATTTATACCAAATTTGTCCAAAAAAAAAACGAATTCTAATATTTGAATTTTCTGCAGTAGTAGCTGACCAGTAGACTGATTACCTACCAGCTTAGAGCCCAAAAATATATCAACATTGTTTCCATGGAAAAGATTTTTTTCTGACGTTAGCAAAAACTCGCTTTTGTTAGCGACAGAAAACGTATAACAAATATAATATATTAATATTTATAATTTCATAACGCCAGAGCTTACCATCATATACAACCTGTAGTCTGCGCATATAATTTAGCTTTATATTGGTGAAAGAATTATTAAAGTCTTTATATTGTGTTATGCGTGAAAAGGTCATAAACAAACTCGAGCAGTTTCGCATTTATAATATTAGTATGGATTGCTTAGGGGTACTGGTTCTTGCTTTTAAGTTCGATACTCTATTAACTTTTTGTTTTCTTATTATACAATTTGTCCTTTTGGGAAATTATCTTTCGGCAGATTTAATGTGTGGTAATTAAAGCGACACAATTCTTTTCAAATATTTTTAAGTCCCTCTTCATGCAGTTTATTACGTACATTTTCGAACAGGGAGCAAGCATAACATGTTTTTTTTAAATGTCTCTCTTTTACGTATTTTTTGCCCGATTCATGTGTCTCGTGTAACTTTTCTTCATTCATTCCTCTTTTGCGAATCCTACCCAGATAATCTATATTTTATTCGTACCTGTATTCGTTTTCATCTTGCCATAATATGTTATCGCGATTTGAGGTTTCATTGGATTTTTGCATGGTTATCGAATGTCTTTAATTTTTACATCTTTATTTATCTGATTCACTTTGGTTTCTTTCTTCATCCATTCTTCTTCTGCCAATTCTGTTCAACCCACATCATCTCATTTTCTACATTCTCGTTTTGATCTTCTAATTTTATAATAATGTTATGATAACTTGAGATTTCATTGAATTATTGCAGGGTTATTGAATTCCCGTCTAATTTTGCCAGCTTTTCCTTTGAGCAGGTGTATATTTGTTTGAAAATCGCGATCCGAACAAATCTTTTTTAGCTGTGCAAATATTTACTTTGCGGACTGGGTGCGATATGAAATTAGCAGCATGGTGGCAATTTACCACTATCCCAACTAAAATAATACGTGTTTCCTGTATTTTCACATAGAAACGCATTTAATTTTCTATTATTTTGAGTCCCATTACTCTTCTGATCACGTTCCTGTTGAACAAATCATCGCATTGATTTTTATGTGTTTCTTTTGTTCTTTCAATGTTTTTATTCTTGTCCGTTCGAAGGCCTTCGTGGTCCATTGGAAAATGTACTTAAATTCATAGATAATTGAAACAAATGGTGAAGTAGCAAGGAAGCTTGCCGGCTGTCGCTGAGCTACAACAGAAATGCTAGTAAAATGCGTTTGGTATGTAGGTTACAATTTGGGAGGCGGGAATGAGTACCGCCGCCCCGGGAACCTTTATTGGATAACCAACACCTCTGGCATAGGTCACCCCGAGTGGTTTGCTACGTTTGGTGATATAGCCCGGGTTCATAGGGTGAGGTTTGTCTAGGTCTTGGAGGCGGATGACCAGGACACACTGAACCCCAGATTCCTACCCACCCCTTTAACCCTTTTCCTTCACAGAACTCTCCTTCCCTTCCTTAAAAAACCCTCCACACAGCATCCCCAAAGATGACATAAGCCCTGAGGGAAATTATTTCCTCAGGGCCTCCCGTGTGGAGCTCATGTAAAAAAAAGGTAATATGCGATTTGCAATAGTGTATGAATGATGTTGGTGATAGCGTTGTGCATGCGGTTTTATACTAATAATGGTTCATGCAAATCAATACCAATCACCGCTAACTAAGAAACCCCGAAACTTTCCATATTCCTTTCCAAAGATCAACTTAACCTTCTCTCATCGCGAATGTGTTGACTAAATATTAACATCCAATGTACCCAACGTTATAAAATATCTTGAATCTCTTTTTCCTGACTTCATTCATATCACTCAAACTTTATTGTCTCTTGTTTTTGTGGTTGTTGTTTTACACACTAATATCGCAAATAATAGAAATTATATGCTAATAGAATAGTGAATCGATCATTTAAACGGTAATCATGTTTTAAAATATTAAATAACTGCGCATGAAATTTCACACGTCACAAAAGAAAATAACCGCGAACTTATTGAAAAAAAAGATGGCTGCCGCATGCTCCAAAAGATGGCCGCGCATGCGCAAATCAAGCAAAAACAATGCAACTTACATAATAATGTGATGAAGTTATTAGTAAAGGTGTAAAAATGCAGTCCATCGCCCAAGCTACAGATATGCCGCTAAACGATCGTTAAGGTGTTTTGTTATTAATAAGGCTGTTATTGTTTTATATTTACGTTTTACTTTGTTATTTCTTTGTAATTTTTTTCTCTCTGTCGAGTTCATTAATAAAAAAAATATGGTCCCGTCAATTGGCAGCCACCAAACGTGTTAAATATAAATAATTGTAATTGAATTCGGCAATTAACGTCTCGGCTATGGCAAGAAGTGTGATTCATAAACTGTGCCTGCTCTTTCATTACAACGTTTAAGGGGAACGCCCGCGGCATCCTTTTTCATACTAACTTTAATTTGGATTTGGGGCAAAATACCCAACAAAACTAATAAAATATTTTTTTTATCAAAATTTGTAGCAAATGTCCGTTGTGGATACGTGCTACTTTATTTATATGAGTTTTAAATTATAAAATACAGGCCGTTAAAGAATTTCATTTTTCATGATTTTAGAGGCAACTTTGGAAATTATTTCTAAAAAAATATTTTGCTCTTATTTACTATAAAAATAAATGTGGAGAAATGTAAAATACAAAAAAACAGAGTGTGCAAGCGGTAGAAGCGGAACCTTCAGAAAACTAAAATAGATAAAAGTAGGAAGCTACGAAGCACCGCACAAAGAGGAGACCGATGGCCTCATTCTCTCGCAGGCTAAATAAATCCTATAGATGTATATGTTTGTCTCTTTTTCTCGATATTTTTCATTTCATGTATTTTCAAATCACAAAAAAAGCATTAATTTTAATTAAACTTGTAGCATGAAAATTAAAATTTCTTCCCAAAAAATCGTTTTTGTTTTTAAAATGTTTCCTTTTTTATTTTATATTTCATTACATAGAAATAGTTTTATGAGAAAAATATATTTTTTAACACTTATAAATAACTCACAAAAAAGTGCCAAATTGCCTCTAAAATCTTTGCAAATGTTAATTCTGTAATATCCTATATATCATAATTCAAGCGATAAATAAATAAATTCATACTAGCTATTTGCTCTATCTATTGGTTAAAAAATGTTATTCAGTTTGGTTGGGTATTTTGTTCTCGAATCCAAATTTAAGTTTTGTTTGAAAAAGGCTACGCAATACGTTCTTCTTAAACTAGTCTATTACTTTTTATAACCCACAGATAAGGGGACTTAATTAATTTAAAGGAGAGGCAGCCAACCGCAACCTCTTTATTATTTTATTGCACTGAGGAATTTGTTACAAAGTTGTTTTCCACAGTTAATGTTAATATTTAGTATAAAACCTCGTCGGGGTCTTGTGTTATTTCTAGGTCGGTCAACGGATGCCTCCTGTACAAAATGAATTATCAATGATTGAAAAAAAATTGTGCTGAAAGTGAAAGAAATTAGTGTGTTAATCCATCTAAGTTTAGCTAAGACATTACATTCCAAGTGATGAGATCGTCTCACACAATTAGTCTTTGTTTGGAGTAGGTAGACTCAATTTGCAAGTGTGACACAGTTCAAAAATAATAAAACAGTACCTGTATGGGTACTTTATCAATAAATAATCCAAAGGAAACTAAGTGTTCCCTCAACCGCTTAACTAGAGTTACGAGTATTCACTCTGGGTTGGGGATAGTCCATTAATCACGTGAGGCTCGAAATGGGGGGGAGGGGTTCGGAAAAAAACACGATATATCACAAGGAAGGGGGGGATATAATGAGATATCACGTGTATTTATTTTTCGTTGAACGCACGATTTCTAAACCAAACAGCGGCGCGTGGCCTTGACTCACCGTTGCCAGGCAACGATTTCCCCGCGCGTTGCGACAACCGCTCGGCCCACCAGTCGCCAGTAAGTCTGTGATTTTGACGCCGAATACATGCGTAAATCGTTGCCACTTATGTTTTGCCAACAATGGAACAATGTCTAAACTATGAGATCTCTATAACCTTAATGTCTTGTCTTTTTCCTTGAAGATGCGCGGGTAGAACCGGGAGGAAACTTAACTTTCTAGAGTTAAAAAATGATTTTATATCGGTCAGACCAACTATGACATCCGTGGCATCTAACCAATAGTATCCCTCGCCCCTTATTAGTAAAGGGACTTGGGATTGAATAACTCTTGATTTGCGCTCGAAAATAATTAGCTATACAGGGTACAAAGAACACATAGGCTTGGCTTTTGACTTTCTCTTAAAGAGTTACTAACGACAGTAAAAATAGTTTTTCGACGTCTCCATAAATAATAATTTGGAGCTTTTTGACGCCACAATATACCCAAGTTCACTTGGGTATATTGTGACGTCAGGACACACGATTCAATACAATTCTAATTGGAATGGCAGTGCTATCAAAATTTGACATCTTATGTCTTCGGTATTATTCGGTATTTTAAAAACGTTCTGTATGCTAATAAGCTTTAGTGACTATGATGCATTTATAAAAACATGGAATTTTGTTTTAGTAGACAACCTCATTGATTTCGATGTATAGTCCAATTATGATTAGCATGGGATGTCCCATTTCACAGTTCAACGATTTTGAAACGCGTTCCAATTTCAAGCCCACATTCAATCACCACAATAAGAATATCATTAGGAGTAATAGTCGCAATGGCAAACGAACAAGTCTAGTGGAGGGAAGCCGCAATTTATGCATTAATATTTCAACATGAGAATTACGAATGAAGTCTTGCCAACATGCAAGCCGCTTCGACATGCCGCTAGCCGCTAACCACTGAATAAGTAACTCCAAGAAATGTCAAGAGTAATAAATACCCTAGTATCGCCCTGGTGGAAGACCGCCATTCAGAAATCTAAATATTGCTTTACCAAATCTGAACAGGTACAACCCCAACCTTTCTCTAGTCTCACGATGTGCTACAATTAGGGATGACATACTCTCGCTGACTCCAGAGATAAGGGAGCAGTTGGAAGGAACTCTTGTGTGTTATTCATATTAAGACTATAAGGAAGTCAATAAACGAGTATCGGCGCACAACACGAAGTTCGGCTATCATTTCAACGAGCTGGAGACAAACCATGTGACCATATTTTTGACACCATGAGAGTTCGAGAATACTTTGAACAATCTACATATAACAAAATATTCAGTTTCAAACAATTCCGATCTTTTGTTCATACGTTTTGGCATCTGTAGTTAAGTTTTTTTTTACGCAGCCAGCAATTTGCGCGCCATTGTAAAAAGAACTAGCAATTCGTAAGCAGATTTTATTTTTGCGCAATAAACGAGTATCATTTCGACGAGCTGGAGACAAACCTCGTAACCATATTTTCGACCCCATGAGAATACTTTGAACAATCTACGTATATTAAAATATTCAGTTTTAAACAAACCCGATCTTTTGTTCATACGTTTTGGCATCTGTAGTTAAGTTTTTTTTACGCAGCCAGCAATCTGCGCGCCATTGTAAAAATAACTAATTACAATCCTGCCTGTATGCTATCGTATTAATTTACTGACAAACCACTGTCAGGTTACGCCTACACCACTCACCCTGCTTTGCGCATGCGCAACTTTGTTTGTTCCCCTCGCCCTTATGGGCAGCTCTATCTTTTCCTTAACCTGTGGTGCTATGCACTATTGCTATATTTATACCAAATTAATCGAACTCAAGCCAATGTCCCCCAAAATTCTGATAAATAGAAATAGTTCACTGGCCTCACGACCGACGCGAAAGCTGCTATCTGGATGGAAGAATTTCCCAAGACCGCTGACAGTGCGGCGAGTTCAACATAAGGCGTTAGAATTTGTACTAAAATCTATGACCCATTATTGGAATTTAATTCAACAAACGTCGTCAGCAGTACTTGTGGGATGAGTAATTTTTATTAAAGTGAGCCAGAGCAAGTGGAATGGAGATCACGATCCTCAGCGGTGAATCAACGACGCAAAAAAATAACGATTCTTTTTCTTTTTTTCGGACACTCCCACGATACACTTCTATCGGTGTATTTCTTCCGTTGCTAACGGTGAAAACATATGGTAGACTGAATGCCGGAGTCTTTGTTATTGAGATTCAGACAATCGATGGGTGTCTTGAATTGTTCATTTTACTGGTTCAATGAGACGCTTCTGCTGGTGGGAAATAAATACATTCAATATGGATTCAGGAAATATGGTTTGCTTATATGTTGATGTAATGTTTAAATGAGTATTTGCAAAAGAATGTCGAATATGAGATAAGAAACTGGAACAGTAATAACTTACTTGGTTTTTTTTTTTTCTTTTGATTCTTCCACTTACTTCCCTTACTCTAAAATATGTTTAATTTTAAGTTTGTTATTTAGGAATAATGATCTACAACCGCAAATTCCTAAACGGTTCGTATTTGGTTCGCATTATGACGTAGGTTCCGCTGCTGGCCGCTAGAAAAAACTGTCACCAGAACCACGCTCGGCCTGTAAAGGAAGGCCGGTGTGACGTCACGATCGGCTTCTGCATGAATCGTTTTGGTAGAAATTAAGAAGAAACCGGGCGGCTGATAAATTAATAGAACATAGATGATAGAAATAAAGGAAACTTTGGCCTGGAAGCGTGCAGGCTTTCGCCTAGTTAAGTGTGTGGGTAGAAACAAAGGCGGGGCGCCGCGATTTGTATAGTATGTCAACGATGTTAGTGACACTTTTGTGCTTACTGTTTTGTGCTTACTTTCATGCTAATAATGGTTCATGAACCATCTCCACTGTTTCTATTAACTTTGGTAGCATTATTAGGTTTTAAATTGAAGACCACTTCACTAATCCGTGGTGTTGAAGAGACGATGAATGAACTTCGAAGAAGTCCAATTCTCCACGCTCAAAGACTAGACACGGTGACTGAATGAAAATTTAAATTCCTTTTCCCGGAATTCCTTTGGAAGCCAACGAACAATTTGTTCCCTGGTTAATTTGCCTGTGTAATGGTAAACATAGGTAAGAGGAATGAAAAGAAAAAGAAATAAGAGGGTAGAAATCATCATCAAACAGTATTAATAGGCTTGCGATTGCACGGTTGAAATTTAAGAATCCGAATACAACTCTGACGCCGCGCCTTACGCAAAACCGTTTTCATACGTGAAATTTGTTACAAATCTACTTTTGTAGTAGAACCGAATTAAAGTAATGCCAAAAGATGGCGCCACTTACGTAACAGCTTGCTTGAGGAGCGTCGGCTGGCAGGCGTATACTATTGAATTCGCACTTTCGTCGATCTCTCCGGGTACGGAGAGGGGGATGGTATGATTATTATTGTAGCTGGCAGTTGTGAACAATAATACCACGTTGTGATTTCTACCACGCGTCTATATATTATATACGACGTCATTGCCTGCCGCGGTTACTTTGTCCCGGTGACTAGCTATCACTGGGTTCGAGGAACCAGTTCCTATCGGATTTACAAAATGGTCACCAACATTCAAACTGGTCGAAGCCGAGCCAAAAGCCGCCCGTAGGGATGCTTAGCGGATTTTTAACTGCTGGTTGCTATTCCGTCATCTAAATAACACTGTAAAAAAACCTTCATGTAAAGGGTCATTCTTTCAAAGACAAACCATTACAATTTAACAGTAATTTGATTTGCTGAATGAACGAATAAGCCTAAAAATGGTATGTATTTCTGATACTAACCACTTCGGTAAATTCAGTTGAATCCTTATCAATTTTGTCAACCTTAAAAAGACGTTCCTTTTGATGGATTTTAATCCATCAATTTGTTGTTTTCTTTTTCTGTAGCTTGTTAAAGCAGCAAGCCGATGATGCATCACCAATTATACCTGAGACCGAGCCTATCTGAATTCTTGGTCCATATAAATGACTGCACCTTAATGATGCAAGCAATCTGAACTTAATCCACGACAGAGATTGGTCATGCGTTCATAGTAATCGGCACTCACTCAAAAAATCAAATGAATCATTGTTGAGACGGTTCAACGACACATAAAACAGAAACCTTGTTTTTTTATCATTTTGATTACGTTCTCGCTAGCTTTTTAAGGGGTTGAATATATTTTTATAAATATATGTCTAAAGTAAGCTTACTTTTCTTTACTTCTGGTGAAATTGATCGAACATTTTCATTAGATGTCCGGAGTCCGGTGCCTGCCGTCGAAAGGTAAACAAACGACATAGTTAGGACGGGTTGTTTCAAAAAATTTGATGAGTTCATCAAATATTTGAAGTTAATTTTCAGGTTCTGTGTAAGTTCTTTTCGAGTTCTGTTTTTTATCATCATAGGCCAGCTGCTTCACAAAACTGAAATCATCACAGAACTTGAATAGAACTTACACAGAACGTAAAAATTAACGTCAAATATTTGACGAATTCGTCAAATTTTTTGAAACAACCCATCCTTAGTCTTCTTTCACATCGGTGTGGATCACATATCTTGGGGTCACTGTTTTTTAGCAAATACATATTATTAGAAAGGAAAATCTGCTAAAATATTTTGAATTTTAGGTTCCACCATATTTTTAGTGTGGAGGGCAGTTAGTGTCTATGCAGTACACCACTTCACACAATACTTCGTAGATTCTAACAAACGGTTTGTTGTTTTGTATTCTGCGAAAAGCCCTCTGGGTCTTTCGATAATTGTCTGCAGAAACACGAGAACGATGACATGTCATGTGTGGGAAGCAGCAAACGGGTTAATTACTGCTTCACTGATAAGTGGATTTGGTTCCAACCCTAATGTTTTTACTGCCAGGCGTGGAATTGGCTGAGTACATTAGGTATATGTGTAACAAGTTAATTCAAAACCCGCTTTCATGGTTTGGACATGTATAGTGAATAGACGGATAAAAGATTACCGCGAGCGCGCAATTACACGGAAGAGGATGGAAAATAAGTCGTGGATGTCGCAGGTAGGTAGGAAGGCACTATCGAAGTAATCAAATACTACGAAAAAGATAACCGAAGACTGTTTTGCACGAATAATTTAGTATACATGTACAAAGACACCTGCCTATCATCCTCTCTTCACTAATTGGCGTGTTCTTTGTTCTGTTAGTTTCCTTTTGCCACCATCAGCTCGAGTGAACGTTTGACCTAGTGCCTGCGGTGTGAGTGTGTTTGTGTGGTCAAAACTATTTTCAAATTTAAAGACATTGAAGACACAAAGAAATTGAACACAAAACATTTATGATGACCACCACATATCAAATGAAATGATGTCACTATCAGATTTGGCAAAGCTGAAATCTGTTCTAGTTTGAAAGCCTTCTAAAAAATCCTGCCACGATCGAGTAATCTGGTAAAATGGTAAACGTATTCACAAGATTCAAGATGTGTACAAACGCCAGATTTTTGTTAAATCCATAACTGGCCTAGCGCGCTGTATACAGCAGATATACTCTTTCAGAGTAATACGAGAGCAGACCAAATGTGGAAGTCTGCCGTCATTGTGTCCGCAGTGTATTGTGCTTTCATCCCACGATGGGTTGCCAACTGGAGCCCGCGGTCCGGACGAATTCAAAAATAAAATTGTAAAAAGATATTTCGTTGTAGCCCAGGAACAAAGATTTCAAACGATTCAGTGTTATTAACGCTTTGGTGGGGGCATTTCGCAGCATTATAAAATTGCAAATCGCATTTGAAATATTTTTCATTATTTGAAAAATTAGGCCCGTTTCAGCTTTCTATCAAATCGTGATCAGCCGATTAACATAACAACGTCGGTTGAGCTCTATCGAACACAATCTGTTCAAAATTTGAAACGGTCCTAGAATCGGCGTTTGACGAAGAGTTTTCAGATGTCAAAAACAGAATTTTGCTGATTGGCAGTTTGATTTTCTGTGAAATTCCCACAACTTGTGTTTTTGCAACATCTGTTTGCGATCAATCATTTTTGACATTTTACCTTATGCTTGATTCGTAGATGGCATTACATTTATAATGAAGAAAAAAACATTTTAGGTAATTTGACTAAACAACTTTAATAGTTTTTTCTAGAAAACTTATTCATTTTTTCACTTATTTTTTAGGAACCTGCTTCGCCTAAATTTCAAGATACTTTTATTTTTGAAAAATATTGGCCCAACAAAATAAAAATTTCATAGCGCCCTAGCTCAAAATAATGCTGCGAGTTGCAAATAGTTTGATTTTATAATTTTTTTTTAAGTTTTCTTTATTCATTGAATTGTTTGTTACATTAATTTAAAAATTTTCGACCACCATGCTAGGCACATGCCCGTTTTTTGGTGGTCGATAATATTTATATCGTATTTGTAGTTAATTGAAGTAAGTTTTCTTATTGATATGTAGAATTTGATTTTTAAGGGGCCCATCTTCAGATCCTTGTGGAACGCCGCAAAAATCGTTTTATTAGTACAATGAATCTGCTGTTATATTTTTAATGATCACAATTCGATTCGCATCATTTGAAATACCATATCATTAAATTCCGTACTAATCTTTGCAATCCAATAATAAATTCAATGACTTCGATATTAAGCCATTTTTTTGGTCCCTATAATAATAAGAAAATAATTGCGGCGAGTAAGAGTTTGAATACATCTTTGCCTCGCACATTCCGCGCTGTCGGTGCCCCGTCTCGCTCGCCCTCGTCTATCTCACCATCTTCTTCTCTCGTTTGATTTATTTTTTGTGGTGTTATAATTTTTTCATTTTATTTGGCATTCCTGGCCACACCGGGCGATACCTGTAAGAACCTGGTGTCTTGATAATTTAGAGGATGCATCAAATTTGTTCAACGAATTAATAATTTTTTAAACGCATCCGTCAAAACCGTGCAAGTAAAAGTAAAGGTTTAGTAATGGATTCAAGGACTCCTCCATACAGGAGGCCAAGAGGAAAATAATTCTGATGCTGATGCTTTTTAGGAAAGGGAGGAGATAGAGAGATATTCTTTAGGTTTTTTGACAATTCAATCTGTCTCTCACCGAGGGACGAATCACATTTTAGGAAGATAAATTGTATTCCAATCAAATCCTTGCACTATTGTACCGTCCGTCATAAAATTTTCTTTTGCTTTCCCAAACATGTTTTCATAGAACACATTATATGTTTTTATTAAAATACATATTTTTCTTCTTCGTGGACCTATCAATTTGGCGTTGGCGACATTGGCGATCACTCTGGAAAATATCTCTCTACCTTGCGCTACCTGGAATAGCTCCTCCGCACTTTTAATGCCGGTCCACTCTCGTATATTTCGCAGCCAAGACATTTGACTCCTACCAGGCCCTCGGCGACCCTCTTATCTTGCCTTTCAATATGAAATGGAGCGTGATACTTCTCCCCTCGAAGTGTGTGACCCAAATATGAAATTTTCCTGACTTTTTATTAATGTGAGCAGTTCTCTTTCTGCTCTAGCCCGCCTGAGAATTTCTGCGTTTGTGATCATGTCAGTCCATGGAACCTTGAGCATTCTCCGGTGAAGCCACATTTTAAAAGCCTCTAACCTGTTCATGGTATTTACTTTCAAGATCCATGTCTCACATCCATACAGCAAGATCGACCACACATAAAACATAACATTTTAACATTATCTTAAAATACATACCAGGATTAAATAATGGTACTTTCGATAGCATATTAAGTTCCTAATTATGTCCTCTGCGTGCAAACTGTATCTAAATTTATCTAAATAAACAGTGTAATCTTAAGTGACCTCCCAGGTATGCATGGTCCTCTTCATTTTTACACTTTCATTAATCAAATGCGTTGTACGTATAGTTTTATATTGGTGATCAGCGAACCGGTGGATGCAATATTTTAGCAACAAGTTATTATATGTTAAGGTGATCCAATAGTCCAGGAAAAATTTGAAATCGGGATTCACGCCCCTTTTTTGGAGGAGTTTTTACTTCAGAAAAAGCTTTTGGAAAGGTTGGAAAAGGTATTTGAGAATTTTTTTACGGGTCGATTTCGTAAAGGCCTGTAAAAACATTAACTCCTTTTTTACGCATTGTTTATTGTAAAAACAAGGAAATTTACAATTGATTTAACGGAAACAAGCGACGCGGAACCTTATACGTCTAATCCCCGCTCCGGCTGGGGCCGAACTGAAACAACATTGGTGTGGCAGTAGTAGTCCTTGGGTGGACGGCATAAGGTTCACTTTGAAAATCCAAATTCGTCGACTGCCGGCTGCATTGTGAAATAACAACGCGAAAATGCATATTTTGTTTTATTTTGTGAAGTTCGGGCGTAAATATAAATTTTTTGCGATTATTATAAAAGAAACTGAATTTGCTACATTAAACAATTAAACCATATCCGAAAAGGGGTTTATAAGTAGGAGAGTTTGCACTTGAAAGTGTTTTTTTTATAGACCTAATACTTTATTTTTTTCTAGGCTTATTATTAAAAGACTAAAAATGACCGATATTTTTAAGGGCCAAGATATGTTCTACACGCAGTATTTAATTGAAGCATCTACAATACTTCTGAAAGTAGTGTAAGAAGAATATATGACGCAAATGTGAATGGTAGAAGAAGTCGAGGACGCCCGAGGAAGACATGGCACGATCAAGTGAATCAGATACTTGAGTCGGGCCATGTCAAAAGCCAGAATAATAGAAGAGTATGTATGAGACGATGTATGAATGTGAGTGAAGCAAAGAGTGTGTGCCAGGACCGAGTTGTTTGGCGGTCCGTCCTCTCTGCCTACCCCTGCGGGGAAACGGCGTGATGGTTAGTTAGTTAGTTAGTTACAATACTTCTAAGCGATCAAATTTTCAAAACAAAAATGCATGATTTTGCATTATTTCGCATGGCTTCATCTTAAGTAAGATTGTAGAAATATATTGTAATTTTGTACAGCGCCATGAAGACATTAAACAGACTTGAGACATTACGTCACTTCATTTGGATAGGGTTCTAACTGCACCTTACAATGGTAAGGACTTTGATACCCAAGAACATGTGCTTAGGTGTCAAAGTCCTTAGGTAAGGCGTAGTTAGAACCTTATCCAACAAAGGTGACGATTAAATCACCTTGTGGTGATTTTTCACATAAACGGCGCTATACAAATCATCCCAACATTATTATTATTAATTCATTTATGGCAATATGGTAACACATCCTCTTTTGGTTGTTTTAAAATAGTTAAGAACACGATACCGCGTTTGAATTGGTACCGAACAAAGGATTAAAAAACGAACAGGCGTCGTTTCTTTTTTTTCCATTGCGTTTTAAGGCTGTCGGGTGAATAGAATTATTTACTCACCGACTCAGGTGAATGAGAATGGAAAAGGGGTACTCCCCGACCAATGATATTTATTACACAGGTGAGCCCTCCGTCGAAAATCTTATTAAATCAACACCGTCTATATTATAGATACAAGTTTTGAGGTTGGAAATCAACTTATATGTATATATATTTTTAAATACATCTTTTGACTAACAACTTTAATAAAATGTAAAGCTCTCTTGGGGTGATTTAATCATAAAACGGCGCGAGGCTTTCAAAAGTTGAGTGTTGTACAGTGTTTGTAAACTTTTAGCACAAGCGGGAAATTGCTGAATCTACATCACATTTATAGTCGATTTTGAGCTACAACTTTTTTGATTTAAGCTTTCTTTGACGAGGTAGTGGGCTTTTAAGGTCATATTTTGAAAGAAAAATTGTCGCTTGGCGGTTAATGTCAGATTTTTAATGTCTTTTAAAATGAATCGAAGCGGTAGACCCGGCTTTAAAAGTTTCTGTTAAAAAAATATGTTGGAAAAAAATTTTTCACAAAAAAAAACGATGTAAAAAGTTTTTTTTGGTTCACTAGTTGCTCCCGCTTGTACTACAAGTTTCCGGACACCGTGTATATCACAAGTATCCCATAAGATTAAACGGGCCGGCGTATCTGATACAGCTTCCTCTACTACATCTTTCATAAGTTTAGTATTCTTTTTTATCATAATTCTTCTGTTTCACCAAATCTTGACATGACATGATTTGATTCACTTGACGTGTCAGTTCTATTTTAGGCGTCACCGATTCCTGCTTCCATTCACTTGCTCGTCAATATCCTTCTGACACTCCTTTGTTTACCCAGCAGCTAGCTAAGCTTCCCTTTCTCAACATTATTCAAAATTAATTAATCACTGCAATCAGCATCTTGAGACGCCAATGACCTTAGTCCATATAGCCTTAAGTACTGTACAATAATAAAACAAAAAAAAACCTTTGAAAAAAGCTTCATTCGTGTTTTGTGGCTACGTAAGTCCTTCTTCTGTTTTGTATGTCAATGGTTTGAATATCTCAGACCAAATGGAATAATTTTGTATTGGACTGTCAGTCCATTGTTAGTTTATTATTGAAGCACCCATCAACACACCGTTTGGAAAAGAACTTAAAGTGTAATGTATTAAATAATTTAATATTCCCTTAGTACTCTCGGGAAGATCAGAATGAAGATTGCTAATGACAAATTATTGTACTTCTTCTTGAGTATTTGTCTCATTGCTGAGATTCGTCCACTACAATAGCCATGGTGTTCCCTAATATTCACTGTCTTTGGCTGACACTCGATCAGTCCAACGCGTCAGCGATCTTCTATTGCTTCTCCTGTCTTCCATTTTTCCAGTTACCATGAGCATTCTTCTTGGCGACAAACTTAGTCACTCGGGAGTTTATAAATTAGAATACTACTAGTCGGTGATTTTTCAGCATTTTATATAGGTAAAACAGCGCAACAATAATTTTCGGAGCATACTTTGCGATTTTTTCTACCGAGGGAATTTCACATAATTTACGTTTCGGCGTGGAACGTTTCTGGATATTATCTTCAAAAATAACATATATTTTTTTAAGAGCTTAATAACTTCAAATGTTTAAGGGAGATATGTAAGAAATCGGTCGAAATTCGGGTAGCGGCGGCTTAAAACCAGAACCCAAATACGTAATAATCAGTTAATGTACCGGTAGCCCTATATTAGTGATATTTCCCATAAAGTCATAAAATACCCATTAATCCTTAATCACCTGTTCAAATGACGTTTTGGCCCTGTAGGTAAAATATGGTAAACATTATGTACACATCTGTTTCTGTCTCTCTATTACCTGTTCCTTTATCTTATGTTTGTCTCTTTTAGTGTGTATATATAAGCTCACAGTGTATTTTTTGATCTGCTAAATTTAAACCCTGATACCCGGTCGGTATTAAAAAACTTATTGTGGTTATAAACAAAGTAATTGTTTTATTTCACAAATTATTGTACTTCTTCTTGAGTCTTTGTCTCATTGCTGGGGCTCGTAGCCCACTACAATAGCTCTGATGAACCAGGATCTGCCACAACTCACAGTCTTTCGGTGACTGTATACTCCATCAGTCCAAAGCGTCAGCAACCTTCGTCTGCTGCTCCTGTGTTCCGTTTTTCCAGTTACCATGAACATTTCCGTGTTCGAGTTGCTAAATTGGCGAGCAACGCGTCCAAAGTATCCTGCGTAGACAGGAAGGAAGTAGACGTCAGTATTGCAATGTACAAATTGTGCTATTTGACCATAATCGATCACTTCCTGATGATGCCTCTTATTTGGTTAACTCAAGTGGAGTTAACTTTGGAGTGCCCGCATTTCAAATTTCAACAGTAGGTACTACATATCGTATTAGTCTAATTTACATGGGTGTCTCACGTTAGGTACTACATATCGTATTAGTCTAATTTACATGGGTGTCTCACGTTAATAAAAATAATAGGCCAAGGATCATAATATCATGTGATATGCGTATCTTACTTATTTTTACAACGTAATATCTTTTTTATATTTTCCCATTTTTAATATAATGTCTGAGTGTTTATTTGATCTTTGATCGGGGAACTTATTTAAAAAAATAAATGTAAATTTGTTCAAACGCAGTTAATTGAACTCCTGCCCTCTATCTGATCTTTGAAGATAGTTTTTTTTAATGTTTTGTTGTGTATTTTGTAGACAGGGTTTCGTCAATAATTGCTTAAATCATTCCTTAGCTCATTTTAAAACTGCAAAGCAAAAAACGTTATTGTTTCAGAAGCAGCAAAAGATCAAGAATGATGATGCGTAGCATCATGAAATTTGCACAGATTTTTCTGCCTGGAATTATCATTTTAATGCATCTATTTTCAGCGCGCTACGTTTCCATCCTAAGCTACAGAGCTTTTAAAAATCCGATTTTCTATAAAAAAATCGAATATTCTTCACAAAATTGTTCATTAGGCTACCGTGTGAAGCCGTGTGGACAGTACAGCCAGTAGTCCCATAATAATTATTAACCTGGGCGTGTCGGTTTCTCGGTTGTCTCAAAACTCTTTTTCAGAATCTATTACCTCGTTCATCATTTTACCATCTTCTCTAATCCGACATAATTTGTCAGTGACAACCCTCTAACTTTGTGACAGCTTATCATAAACCAATACTAAAATACTTCCCTCCCAAAATAGCTCCCGTTTTCCGTCTTTGCAATACATTGAATTCATTCAGGCCATCGTATTTCTTTGATTCCATGACAGTTGATTCTCCGACAGTTAGCCCCCCGGCGTACTTATATATAAAAATTACAATTTTATAATAATTATAATTTCGGGGGGCTCAAGGTCGGGGGAACATCTATCGGGTCACCATTTTGTTTTGATCTACCTTTTTTTTGTAATTCCAAAATTCAAAAACATCGTCGTTTATGGATCATCGCTATCATTGTTTATGGATCATCGCTAGGTATTAATTTCCTTTTCATTGCCACCCTTTTCGTCCCTTCATTTTATTAGCATTCAATGACCACGTTATTCAACGGCTTTGTCCAAGCCTAATTTAGTGGAGTCCAGTTACATCGATTTTTGGTCTCTTTATGAGACGCATTCAATATTATTCATCTTTAAGTAATCAAACTGTAGTCCGTGATATCAAACTGATTTCGGTTGTGGGTCTGTCTGTGATGCATCTCTGATTCAATGAACTCGGATTTGTTTTGAATTGAAGTATTATTTTCAAAATTGGATCTGATTATATCAAGAATTCAGACAAGCGATAAAATAACTCCTAAAAGAATTTATCAGAAAATTATTTTCATTTTTTACTTGAAATTGTATTTCTTTTTTTAAAATTTCTAGTGGTTAATCTATGAAATCTCTGGTTTCGTAATAAACTAGAACAAATTCACGCTTAGTACTGCAACAATTATGAAGACGTTATATCGAGTTCAAAAAGCCAGTTGGCTCAATATGCTTGCTGATGTAGAGATTCTCCTGACCGGATGCCGGACACCTGGATCATAGCGAATTTGAGGGAATTTACAATATCGCTGACGCAGCAGAAGAGTTCAACAGAGGGCAATGGAATTTGGGATAATTTCTATTACTGCTGACACGACTGGGGAGTTCAATTAAGAATATATGTGCTACAATTTATTTTGTCTTGCAAAATTACATTACCTTGAAGAAATAGTTCGTCCAATCAACGTGAAAATTGGCGCTAGAGTCCAAAGCTGCACGAAAAGTATTAAAAACATTGTTTTACGTAAATATATGTGATTTTATTTGTTTTTTTTTCGTGTCAATACGTGTACATATGGATTTGTTGTATCGCGCGTCACTGTCAATAAAAATATGTTTAAGATCTTGGCGAAATACCTTCAACATTGTCTGCTCTCCTGTGAATGTGAATTTCCTCCGGGATATTAAAATCCCTTGGTTTTAATATTTAAATGATAGGAACGCCTCCGCTCTTATCCCTTTCCGCCGAAAACATGTGATTATAATTTATTTTGATTTTTTCCCTCTTGGTTATTTTCGATGGAAGGTGGCCAAATGACTCACGCGGTTTCAAAATACAACCTGGGTTAAATACGTATGCTTTTTTAAATTTTCAAGTAAAATTTTATTAGATTTTGTTGGTGCATGAGGATAGACATGGAAAGAAGTGTGAAGAAAATAATGAAGGCAGAAGAATGGGAAATTATCCAAAGATGCCGAAGAAAAGGCAGCACGATCATGTGAATCAAATATTTAGTCGGATCGTGACTAGAATCGATTATGACAAGACGATATGTGAATGAAAGACAAAGTCTTGTAATGGTCTCACGCTTAATTGGATTTTTGAGTTCAGTGTTAATTTTAATTCTGAATGATACATTTTCTGGCTTAGGTTCAAAGATTTTTGCTATCGAAGACTGTTAAATTTGTTTCTTCGTTTTGGTTAGACACTCAGACACCACCTCTCACAACCATATTATGTAGTTAGTTATCTGGTCTTATTTTAGTACGGTTTGTTTTTACTGTAGTGGTGTCGATTCGTTGTATACCTTTCAAAGACATTTACATCTCACTCTCTATGCTTTGGTTATGTTTCATTTTATGACATCTCTTCTTCTGTTGGTCCATTATTTCCCACGAGTTGGTTGGTATGTCGGTAAGGTAACAACCTGCTATCTTGATGTTACCTTTGGGTAGTAATTAGTCACCTCTCCTATGACACGGGTACTGCCCACACTCCAATATTATATCTTTATGTGTTCATCCCACACTGTTTATCCTCGTCTTTCAGTTCTCTTGATAACATTTGACAGTTCGTCTTCTGTATGTGAAAGCTGGCTGGTGTTTTTATTGATATTGTTATTGCTGTTCAGTGCCCGGCGTTGCCAAGGAGAATAATTTGGAAGCCATTGAATTATACTTAGAGCAATAAATTAGGCAGTTTATCATTAATATTTTTTTCCTAGTTAATATTACTAATGCCACGATTGGATTGAAGTTATTTTACGTTTTGTAATAGCGTAGGGCACTAGTTTTAATATTAGGTGCAAAACTGCTTAAATATACCTCATCGGGTCCAATTTTTAAAGTGTATATTTGTTTATTTATTTTATTAGGTTCTCCATAAAACAGTTATACACCAGAATATTATGGGGAAGATTACAAAATTTAAATAAAAAACATGTTTGGGGGCAGTTTCACTACTTGTGACGTATGTCAGAAGATAATTACTGAATTCTCTATAGGTGACATTGAAGATGTCGATGTTCAATACAGATTCATTTAGCAGTTGAATTGCTCTGTTTAATGGCGCGTTTTGATAGGAAGAAGTTCTCGCTTTCGGAGCATAAAAAAGTGCGTGGGATCTCCCACGAGTGTTCGCGTTGGGTACATATAAGTTAATCTCCTTCAACATGGGCGGATTCAGTATAATGCCGGAGATTAGCTTAAAAAACCTAATTAAAAAACTTTTACCCAAAAATATTTTTCGGCGGTCATTCCTGATTCCAGGAATGGGTAGTATGTATATTCCCTCATATACAGGTAACGCATAAACCTTTTTTTAACTCTTTCTATGTATAAAGTATACATATCTACGAATAAAGAAATATTATGCTAAGCACTAGTTTTTCGTGTGCTATGAATGCATGTTACATGTGTACTCATTTAGAATCCCGTTTCCCATCGAGAACTAAGAAAATCCAACAAAAATAACGGACAATATTTTCACACAAATTATAAACAATCCCCCAAACCACAGTAGTAGATGCTTTCAATATCGCCCTGATGAAAGACAATGTTTGGTGACCAGATGTTAATAGTCGGTTTCTTCCCCATCTTCCTCTTCGTCGTATCCTTCCCCTCTCCATTACCTTCAGCTTCATGGTATACCCCAATTGGGGTTGCCATGGCCAATTGGCTCCAGGTTAGGAGCAGTTGGTACTCTTGTGCGATGTATACAAAAAACTGCACACTTAAACAAACAAAACCCCCACACTTGCATTTTTATCAATCGTCACTATTATCCGTTTGTAAATTCGCGTTCTTGTCAGTCATTCGTTTTCAGCTTCAAAATTGTTCAAAAGCTGAAACGGACTTAAAATCGGCAGAATACCTTCCTACACTTATTATGGCCGTTACGGCAGTGGTCCGCCTAATTAAACGGAGCGGTTGCGAGGCCCACCGATAACGTGGAATAGTGGCAGAAGCGGGATAGCGGTATCCCACAAGGGCGAGGGTTGGGTCCTCTGGTAATTAGGGCCATTACGCGTGGTAAGGACTGACGCTATTTACGTTCATTTTGAACGCAAACTGCCCGTGTGAAAGTCAAAAGGTTCTTTTTAGGGTTGTCAAGTAAAATATATGTTTTTACATGATATTTGAAAACTGTGAAAACTCCCGAACGATAGACTCTGAATTGCATGAATTTTGCACAGCTTTTTATGTCTGGATTCCTTTGGTAAACTCAACTATTTTCAGCGCGCAATGTCATATCGATCGTCCGGTTGATTAGTTAAACATCTCCAAGTACAAGTTTTGTGATAATGAGGAATGCAATATTCGAATGCTCGCCATAAATTAGATATTATTGACACGTTTCTGTGTTTTACATATTAAATATGCCATAAAATAATACTGGGTAGCATGACATTTTGATATGTCCTACTAGTAACCCAGAAAACAACAATTCTTACTACAAGTTTTCTGCATTATAATTGATTTGTTAGTGTTTATCAGTAGGAGGCGGAATGCGGAGGCAAAACAAAAATTCTACAGCCGCTAATTATTAAAGGCAAAACAATCAAACTATCGTTATTTGACCGGTCTAAATTGTTTTATGGGGCCAACAGGTTTAGCTATCAAAGATAAAATATCATTTGGTTTTGGCCTGTTTCAGCGTATCGCTCGCCATACATTCCTAATGTTTTTGCCTCCGCCAGCCGCCTACTATTTATGAGTAATCTGAATATTGTACCAGATACAGGGTACACTTTTACATATTATAACTCCATCCTCAACTCAAAATTCGAATTTTTGAGATGTCTGACTAACCAACTGGACGATTAATATCCACCATGAGTTATTTATCTTCTAAATCAGTGACATATCAAGACTATTCCAAAATTTATTTCATATTTCGAACTGTTAGAATGAGTCTAAACAATCATATATGTAAATTTAAAACGCTATGTACAAAACTTGAGAAAAATGCATTTTGTTTGTTGACATTGGGAATAATGGGCTCGTAGGTTTTATGCTGTGGTGAACAACCTTCATAATGTGAAAATATATAGACACTATTTTATTTACCTACACGGTATTGAGTCGACTCCCAGCTCTAAAACCCTATCCTTACATCAAGACATCAGAGGCAGAACATTAGAGACAACATTACACGACACTGGTACCTACGCAGCCGCACACTAATGGAAGGGGGACAGGGTATTCCCGACACTCCCTGTTCTTCAAAGGTGAACATTTGAAGCATAGATACTAGAAACAAGGAAATGGGCCATGAACCTTCTTTAGGATGAAACTGCGGGCAGGTGTGTTTTTATAGGAAGTAAGGAAGTGTGTAAAAAAACAGATTTAATCAATTTCTTTGGCCTGTCTGGGCCTAAAAATCGATACGTCTCAAGTAAATTGTATTCAATCACTTAATCAAAGCTCCAATCAAGTAGAGTCTTGAAATTCAGACCACCTAAAAAGATAAAGTCTACAATCATCAAATGATTGAAATATTTCTCATCAAATCAAATACACTAAATCAAAATGGGCTTATTATTTGCTTGGCGGGAGTATTCAATTTTTTAAATGTTCTGAAATGTTTGCGACCTTTTTGCGTGGTGCCTGGGACAGGTTTTTATTGGAGACTACTTGACTGAATAATTCGTCTACAAAAGTAAAGGTATTTATGACAGCAATCTGACTAAAGAATGCATATTTTTGTGAAAGGTCGCAGGTGGTAGGTATAAATACATACCAGCTATATTGTATTCATTTCAATTTAATAACTAAGAGGCGGAATGCGGAGGCAAAACGAAACTTCAAGAGCCGATAATTATTAAAGGCAAAACAATGTAACTATCGTTATTTGACCGGTGTAATTTGTTTTATGAGGCCAACAGACTTAGCTATAAAAGATAAAAGATCATTTGGTTTTGGCATATTTCAGCATATCGCTCGCCATACTTTTTAACGCCATAGTTTTTGCCTCCGCATTCCGCCTCTTAAATAACTTTTATAAAAATTTAAGTATTACAGATCGATACTAAAACTTGCAAAAATTCTATGGATTTGAAAATACATAGTTTCTTCATTCGATATATAATATGTTTTTACATAAAACATAATTTTTTGATACTGTTTAAGGCCTGGTAATAGAAGAAGGGGAGATGTGTAAATACGAATGTTAATGGTAGCGCGCTTATATTAAAAACGATAATAATTAAGCGGAAATGTTGTGAAAATGTTTAATAAAACACGACTCGTTTAAAGTAGCGTAAAAAGCTCGTGGGAAATGTCTTAAATAGCATTTAAAGATTTTGTAATATAGTGAATTTTTTCATGCAAATAACTTGTAAAATAAAAACAAAAAAAACGTATTTATTTTAAGTCTCGAAGCATATTTTGCGGTTTTTTTTCTATCGAGGTAATTTCATATGATTGCTGTTTCGGCGTGGCAAATATATATACATATATGTATTATCTTAAAAAATAACATATATTTTTTAAAAACTTAAAAGTCTAAGGGTTAAAAACAGTTATAAAACGGTAAAAAATCGGAATGCCGCCGCTTAAGATATTCAACCGCCCGGAGCCAGTGGAACTATGGCACCCTTCGACGAAACGCATTCATGATGGCGTATGAGAAGGGAAGGATATGGGGAAGAGGTAGGTTGGGAAGTATCTGGCACAGATCTATTTACATATATTTTTTTCTGCGTAATGTAGCACGTTTAGTTTAGTTTTTAAAAATTAATTTGGTTTAACTTTTTAATTTGTGAGGCGGGTGTGGGTACTATCGTCCCGAAAACCATTCATTGGATAACCAACACCTCTGCCATGTGTCACCTCAAATGTTTTGTGACTTAGCAGGGGTACCAGGGGTCATGAGATGAATTCATCCAGGTCTCGGTGGCGGACGCGTCTGCTCACCAACTGCTTGGAGAGGCCAGTTGACTGAGAACCCTTGTCTTCTCCAGGTGGACTCTCGACCAATAGCCTATACAATAATTAATTCATATGTCTGTTACTCCTGTACACACTGACCCTCAAATTCCTATGGAGACCATAACGTAGAGTTATACTCTAGTTGGCATCTGGCAAGGGTATTATATAATTTGATAAATGTGCCTAAATTATTGAAGTCTTTTGCAGCTCTCAAAAAAAATCCAAGAGTTTTAAGGGCCTTATTGATAATATTATTAATACTACTGGTCGCCCAATGGTCGAAATTCGACCATAATTGTAATGTTTTTTTTTATGTTTGACATTCAGTAAGACCATAGACAAATAATATTAAAGACAATATTAATCTATTCTCAGTTTGATCATAGACTCAATAAACAATAGAGTAAAGACACGAGTGTGTGTGTCAAATACATGGTAGTGTGTGTAATGTTTTTGTTATTGATTTAATCTATTTTTATGCATAATTTTTAAAAAATATTAGCATTCTGCACTCCTCCTCTATATAAACTATAAGTGTGCGAAATTTCATACTCCTCCGTCCGCGCAATTTTCGTAAAAAGGGGTACAAAGTTTTGGCTTCACGTATTAATATATTGATGGCAAACAAAGATTAGTTTGCTATCAAACATTATACCTAGGTCAATAATTTCACTAACGCCATTTAAAATTTTATCATTTAATGCATGTTGAAATATTATTGGATTATTTATTCTGTAAAAATAATGAACTGACATTTATTTATGTTTATTGCTAGTTTGTTGATAGATCTATTGACGGTCTTTTAATTTCCTTTGTTTCTTTTATACGGGTTATTTTCCTTGTAAATATTTTTTTATGCGTTTATAATAAACTTTTCTCAAATTAATTAAGTTGACTAATTTTGTTTCGATTTGTTTTAAACACATCAGAAGTTAACTCATTTACCGGTCACGATTAAGTCAATGATTGTTTTTATGACCTATCTCTCGCTGGTTTCTGTACCAAGTTTCGCAACAAAAAATAGGACTCGTAATAAATCTTCATTGTTCGTTTAAGTTCTAGTCACTGAAAGGTTAAACCTGTAGAATTGGGTTGTGGGCGTGTCCACGGCGGCATTAATCTCAAATTTAGCTTACTTCTGATGAAATTGATCTAGCATTTTTAAATATCTAAATTAGTTCTTGAGCAGATACTATTTTATTTTCCTTTATTTTTTCGCAATTTTTTTTTTTTACATTAACTCCACACAGGAGGCCCTGAGGAAAAAATAATTTCCCTCAGGGCCTATGTCATCTTTGAGGATGCTGTGTGGAGGGTGTTTTTGAGGAGAGGAAGGAGTGAACATGGGTCTTGAAGAGACCCATATTGTAGGAGGGAGGAAACACAGAGGCCGGCAAATCGTTCCACAGCCGAGCTGTTGAACTCAAGAACGAGTCGTAGAAACGACCCGTTCTCATGTGACTAATGTCAACCGTGTACAAATGTTGAGCGCGCGTTTGGCGTGTTTCCCGACTATGCACCGGTGCCGAGGGGATCAATGACGCTAGTTCCTCGGAGCATCTTCCATTGTAATACCGGTAGAACAAGGACAGCATTCCCACCTGGCGCCTGTGCTCTAAAGATTGCAATCCGTTAGTTAAATTAGGAGAATCTATCAAACGGACCGCCCGTTTCTGCACAGAGTCAAGGGTTTTTTTCAGGTATTTTGGGGCTCCAGACCAGAGGTGGCTGCCAAATTCAACCGTGGGGCGCACTTGCGATTTGTACAGGGCTAGCAGTTGTGTACTATTAAAGTATCTGCGTGCCCTGTACATACTTTATTTAAAACATATTTACATACGTATGCATTATAAAACAAATGTAAGTAATGGGAACCCACTAAAGGCACTGCCTGTGTGTGAGTAATATAACGAATAAGTTATAATAATAATGAAAATATTATTTTTAAATAAAATGGAATACTAAAGAAGTGAAACACTAAGGTTTGCTTCAGGTCAAATGCCAAGGAGCAAACCACGTAAATTTAGCAAAGTTGATTTTGACGTAATATTTTGTGGATTTATTTTGTGCTGTCGTATATTATATTTACCGAAACACATTCCTAGAACAATAAACTATGCATAAAAACAACATAACTTGAGTTTATTTGCTAAATTGATATGTTTTTCGCTACCTACCACCCTCGGAGTTTGACAGTTCAAATGGCTCCGACGCCATAGAGAATTTAATACAAATTATTCCGAGTGGCTGGACGTATTTCGGGTACCTGTTACGTCAAGAACGAGAATGGCCTAAGCGATTCTGACCTTGTCCTTTATAAGTTTCTTTATACATAAGGGTTAAAATCGCATTTAAAAAATATTAATAATAATACAAAAAGATAAATAAAAATAATTGAAAATTTTAGAAGATTAAAAAGGTACAAGGATCAATAAAACTGCTGTGTGTTTGCATTAATTTGGTATTGGTTCGGTGGGTGTGAAATAAATTTTTAGTCCTTCTATAATTACATAATCATTTCTTCGAAATTATTTTTCGATATTAAATTTTTTTTAAAGATGTTTTTAAATACACATTTCACAGCTATGAATAATTTACGGATATTAAATATTTTAGTTTCATTGAATATTATTTTATTTCTATTATACATTACTTCAATGGTATACTTATGAGTTATTTGTAAAGGCGTAATAAATGCATCAAGCGCACCACCCCATCCTATAATGCCATAAGTGATTAAAGTTGGCACCAGGGAAAAATAGATAATATTACATTTTTCATCAATTTCATTGGCCTTTTTTTACATGATCTCCACACAGGAAAATAATTCCCCTCAGGGCCTATGTCATCTTTGAGGACGCTGTGTGGAGGGTTTTTTTAAGGAAAAGAAGGAGAGGAGAGCTGTGGGAAGGAAAAGGGTTTAAGGGGTGGGTAGGAATCTGGGGTTCAGTGTGTCCTGGTCATCTGCCTCCACGACCGAGACAAACCTCACCCCATGGACCCGGCTCCTGCTAAATCTCCAAACGTAGCGAACCACTTGGGGTGACCTATGGCAGAGGTGTTGGTTATCCAATAAAGGTTCCCGGGGCGGCGGTACCCATTCCCGTCTCCCAAATTATAAACGCCTATATGGCCTGTCTTATCTTTCAAAATTTATCACTAGATAAAACCAAAGCACATTTCTAGCTATTTTCTCTTCAGTGGTTTAGGTTCAATCAATGAAACATAAATAACATTGATCAATAGAACGAATATTATACCATTCTTCAAGTGGATTAAGCTGTTCGACTTTTATTCTATCACGACTTTTGTAATATTTACGTTCATATTTACGATGGATATTTGTTAATTTATGTGATTGATTCTAACGCTTTTTATTACATAAATCTTCTTTTAATCTTTTTTATGTGAATACCGTGCAGGAGTCCCAAATGCCCAGAGCCAGTGCTATTATGACATCCCCAATTTTATGATTTATATTAATATACTCGCACGCCGAAACGGGCAAAACATGTGATAAATATAATAATTTTAATTTTGTGGAACAGGAATCATTAGATTATGCTAACATTTATTTAATGAGGTATGTTATTATAGTCTATTTGTAACTACATTCCGTGCAGTTGAATACATCTACTACTTCTGAGAAAGCATTACCAACTGCGTGCAATCCAGCTACAAGCGAGTATCTAAATGACTCAATCAATCCTGATATTGTTGTTGGCGTCATGTTGGTATTTTGGGCCTCACAGGCTGAAATGAGTGAGGATGTGAAGGAGATGGGCTGCCAACTGATAAAAGTTTGATCAAATGCTAAAACGGATCGAAAATCGGCATTTAAATATCAAAAATTCAAAAACACCCCATTCTTCATAATTACATAGGCGACGTGCGATTGAAAACATGTTTTTTCTTTTTAATGTAACAAAGATATTATTGAGCAGCGAAATGACATGTACTTTTAATGCTCCAAATACGATGGGGATCGGTTATGAAAATAAAAGCTTCATGTGAAACGCCCATACATCGCACGATTCCTTTGTTCATTATTAAGAGGAAACCGGGCGGTATTTTGTCCATACAAACCTATTCCCCAATTTTGTCTGTCGATTGTGACACTCTTGTAAGTATATATATATTTTAAATATAAGTTTTGAAGAAGAAAAATGAGGCATACAAAACCTCGGTTTTGATGATTTCATTTTGGTACTAGCTGGAGTACCCGGCTTCGCTCAGGGAGTTGATATGAGATTGAACTGACGTTCGAACCCACGACGGATCTTGCTTTATATACCCCTATCAATGGGTTGCCCCACCCATACGAAAAAGGCTTAGAATTCTCGACAATCTTCAGAACATTCCACAACATTCGAGAGTGTTCTGGAATATTCCACTATGACCTGGGATGTTTCGGGATGTTCCCGAACATTCCAAAATGTTCTAGGATGTGATAGAATGTTCTGGAATCTTATAGAATATTCTGGACTATTCTAGAAATTTCTAGAGGGCGAAACCTCCAACCCTTATATCTTCCAAAGCACTCCTTAAACCTTCTACATGGGGGATAGAGGGCTACCACACCATGTAACTTCCTTGATCGTACCTCCGGGAGTACTTTCTGAGTTTCAGCGGGTCGCACACTTTCATTTGCTGTCTTTTATAATGTCTATTGATTATCAGCCTGATGTGCAGTTGTCTCTTTCCTTCAGTATTCGGGAGAGTAAAGAGCCGTTCGGGGGAGTAAAGTAGCAAGTATATCAGTAACTAAACGCGTCCGAGCACACAATTTCAGTAGAGTGGTTTAGTCAGCTCTTTAGTCGATTCAATCCATTTCGTTCTATTTTTCCGGCGAGTAGCGACCCCCACCACGCTTCCCTGCGCACTGACATGCGCAAACTCGTCGTTTTAGCAGAGTTCATTAGTAGACGCGCGGAAATGTCGTGGCATTGGAGCGATGATTAAACTCCAAAATTATTTGTTTATGCTGCTATTAATCTCTTTTCGTGTCCATAGTTTATTTATTTTCATCTTACTTATTTATTCTTCCACCTCTTCTAAAATTTCACCTCTTTCAAGCCTTACAACATGGTTAATTAGCGTATTTACTTTGCTTTTTGGGCAGCCCCATTCGCCGTCATCTTGCACCGGGCGGCGGGCACAAATGTACTCTAATTGAAAGTAATGCGAACGATTTTCGGCGATTCAAGCAGCAAGTATACTCGCTACTTGACTTACTACTTGATCAATCTGACCAACCATAAGAGTGACAGTGACTACAACACTTTAATAAAATACCCCTTTTTCGAATTTCTCGACAGTGTTTTATCTTAAGGGTTCACTATTCGAATTTCGACCGATTTCTTACATATCTCCCTTAAACATTTGAAGTTTTTAAGCTCTTAAAAAAATATATGTTATTTTTGAAGATAATATCTAGATACGTTCCACGCCGAAACGCAAATTATATGAAATTCCCTCGATAGAAAAAAATCGCAAAGTATGCTCCGTAAATTATTTAAAACAAGTCTATTTCTATTATATTACAAGTTATATTTGTGAAAAAATTCACAATGTTTCTTTAAATGACAAGTACTTAAGATACGTTCCACGAGATTTTTGCTCTATTTTAAACGAGTCATCTTTTATTAAGCTTTTTCGCCATTTTCGTTGCGATTTCATCACTTAAAATATTAGCGCGCTCTGTCCAACATTCGTAATTACACATCTCTCCATCTTCTTCTTTTTCAGCCAAATAGCGCCGCCTTAAAACGAAAAATATCCGTTTTACAATAGCTAGATTACAGCCAGAAGCACTATTTAACTTCACAACGATTTTGTTTGACTCCACAGAATGCGTTGTGGAACGGGTGCGCGTGGGACGATAACTCGTTTAATAATGATAATATTGTTAGAGGCATTAAATAAATTATTTAGCCGTCATTTATAATAGATATTGAGTCAAAACACAGGCGGGGATCCGCCCACGTTTACTTTTGATGTTCCGAAATTGTGTATGGAAAAAAATCGTATTAAGACGTAGGTATCTAAAATGTGTTAATTCGCTAAGGCAAATTTAATCATTATTTATTTTTCTTATTGAATAACAAATGGAATATTGAAGTCTTTGAATAATATGCAAGTGTAATAAGCAGATCGGAGGATGTTCTCAGTATCGCCCTGGAGAGCTATTCCCTAAAATTTGTGGGAACGTGATCGTTCTCCCGCGAGATGTCCTTTCAGATTTATGTGATTGGGTAATTTTCGATCGCGCTGTCCACGCTCAATAGGAATATTTTTTAGAAAAACCTTTAGATTCGCCTTAGTTGACTATAAAAGGCAACTTTTTGCATTCGGGACGATGGAAAACATTGCACTTAAAATTTCAATTGCGTAAAATGAAAATTTACTTCGCGTACCGAATTTGCGCGGTCATTTTTTCTGTTGGTATTCCTGATACTATATGCAAGTAGTTCGTGTGAGTTCGTAGCCGACTTCATACGTATGCATGAGATGTGGGTAATTATATAGACAAACATAATTAATAATATTTAAATATAGAATAAGTTTTAAGCAAGATTATTTTTACTTTAAAAAAATCTTGCGTAAACAGGGATCACAGCATGATAAACAGTCTAATTCCCAAACTTTCGTTTTGGGAACTGTTCATATATTTTTTTCATGTGGCAACACACACAATAAATGTCAAACATTCGTTGAATATTATGCCCAATGTCCATGATTGCATCGTCTTGTGTAAATTTTGTGTTTGGGGAGATGTTATTGATATATGGGTACAATCAATGGCTCCTATGTCGTTTGGAAATTGCCAATTTGTGAAATTTCACATTATTTTCCAACATTTCAGCGTCACTTCTAGGCAATGATATGAAATTTTTGTTGAGTGATGCTATGGCTTTTGACACATTAAAAATTATTTTACACACTGTAATTTTGTGTGTATTTGCAGTATCTCCAAGTACTCTTTTTGCATTGACCCAGTCGCATAAAACCGTAAAGCCAGTAGCAACTGCTCAGGTGGTTTGACAGCATTATTCCTAGCAGAGGAGAGAAACAATTTATAGAAGCATTATTTTGTTTACGTCATGTCATTTGAATAAATATTTGTAATTACACTTTATCAACCATTACTTACATGTCACTGAGAGTACATACTATATCTGCAATTAATATAGTCAAAAGTCGAGCAGTTTCTTTATTAACGCGAAATCGGCGTACGAAATCTATCCCTAAAGTGACATTAGACAACGGTTGCCATTTTGATTACCTTTACTTCAGCATTTACACTACCATTGTGGTCTATAAGATTGTAGGTAAAAGTAAATGTCAAAAGAAAAACTATTTTACTATAAAATTTTACAATTAGCATTGCATTTAGCATTCTCCCTTCTCCCACCCTTACACCGCTTTCTTCGTTCATCATTCATGCATATCAGCTTTACATTCTTTGCGGAAATCCACATTTTTCACACGGTCATACATGGTTTGACCACACATTCACCTAATTTCTACGGCATTCCGCCTGTACAAACATGCTATTTATTACTATGTTAAATATTCCATAAAGATATATTTAAATTTAATTTGTCCTGCCGCGTTTAGAACCCGTGACATTTCGCAGCCAAAACGCTTAACACACTTAACACGCCACAGAGGTCGCCTAATTATCACTTAAAAAATAAAAGATCTATTAAAACAGATAACGAAGAAGACCCGGACACTACTTGCATTAAAACACCATTCTTGCACTTATCATTATTTACAAAAAAACACTCATTAATTTTATACCAGGATATAAAAAAAAACGATTCGATCATAACACGATCGTATACGCGATTAGAACATCATTCCGTTAAATTCGAATTTCATTGCACCCGTCCTTGTCACACTCGTTAAAACATAATTCAGACACGAACGAGACAGCAATATTATTATTTATTACTAACATATTTTTCATTTTATATTATCCTTTTTTGTATCATTACTGAACGCTGATTGGCCGGTTTGATTGTATCGGCATTCTTTTATTATTTACAATGTATTCCATTGGCCGCACGATCCGGGCACTCATAATGAGCAAGTTGCATGATGCTAATATTTTTTTGTTTCGCAATGTTTTCTAAAATATTCAGTATTTTTTGTAACTTTTAAATCACCAATCAAATTCCAGAAGTTCCGTCTATCATTAGACTGGCTAATAAAATTGATGATATCTGTTCGATATTTGAAAATGTTAGATTGAATTAGACACTACATACTTATTTTCTGTGTTTAATAGTTTTGAAGTGCAAATTTCATTAGCACTGTTGTGATTTAAAACTTGATCAAACGAAAAAGCGACACTAAACATAGACAAAAACATAGATCTGGATGATTTCGCCTGCGAGAGAATGAGGTAGAATAATCGGTTTCCTCTATGTGCGGTGCTTCGTAACCTCCCCACTCTTGCCTACTTGAGTTTTCTGAAGGTTTCACTACTACCGCGTGTGAACTGCACACAATTTTTCTTCTTCGAAGCCACAATAGTGTTTTGAACTGTTTTCGTTTTAAAGTGATTCGATTCATTAAATCAAAACTAGCTAAAATCACTAGCTAAACACACTAGCTAAAATCAATAATTTTAGTATTCAATCCTTTTAAATAGTTAAAAAAGGATGTTTTAAAAATAATGTGACGTTATGAGTTAAAAACCAATGCTGACTGCAGTATAGTCCGTGGCCTTTAACAATAATATTCCTTATGTAGATGGCGATAAGGTTGAAATTGCCACCTGTTTTGATTTGTACATAAAAAAACCCCAAAAAGCGTGTTTAATTTTATTTTGTGAAGATCGAACACGAATACAAAAATGTTTTCCGACAATTTTTCAAATAACAATTGGCCACATTATACAATAACACCGTAAGTTTAAAGGGATTCGTAAGTAGGATATTTTGCACTTTATAGCAGTTTGTATAGGATCGATACTTTTTCTGTTTTTACAAAAAAATGTTTGGGTTATTTCAAAGGCCTGGATATGTTTTACTCGTTGTATTTAATTAAAGCTTCTGTAATATTTCCAAGCATTCTAATTTTGAAAAAAAAACGTGGTTTTTCATTACTTCGCAGTGCATCGCTTTAATTGTGATTTTTTAAATGGTAGCATTTTAGCAGCAATAGAAAAATCTATTCACAAAAACCCTTTTTTTACCCACACAGCAGGCCATGAGGAAAAAAATCCTCAGAGCCTTTGTAATCTTTGGAGACGTTGTGTGGAGGAGGGAAATTCTGGGAAGGAAAAGGGTATGAGAGGTCCGTTAAATTAATCTGGGGGTCAATGTGTCCAGGAGTGATGGTTATCTAATAAATGGTTCCTGGACGGCGGTACCCATACCCGCCTACCAAATTGATTTTTTTTTAAGCCAATTAAAACCTCTTGCAAGTGGCTCATTTTGATTGAGATATACTTATTAATTCACAGCCATGTTAAATGTCAGCCATGATTAACCGATCCTAATTCTCACGGGTAACCCAGTCAAGCACGCCCCGGCCCGGCACTCACATTTAATAATGTTCATTTAATTAATATTTATTATTGTTAATTCTGAAAAATTGGCAACATTTTTCCTTTCTATTTTTTTGTTACCCTGAAGTCTGGCACTGAACTTTCCCAGTATTCCTTTATTTATTTGGGAAAAAGAAGTGAGCTTAATTCGTTAATTTTATTGACGAGCTTTGTGACAGATCGGCAGAGATCGGTAAGAGCTTTGACGTTTAACTGCAAAAAAGTACTTAAAAGCTTTACTCAAATTTAATCTACGCCGTGTTAATTTCTTTTGAATTACGGAATTATTTTATTATTATTGTGGTTTAGACAAGGCTTTAAGGAGTACAGTTAGAATTCTCAAGAAATCGATTTTTTTATTATTTCATTTTCGTAATTTACATATATTTAAGTACCTACACACAAAAAAACGTAGTCAATCCGGTGATTATTTTAGAAGTTACACACATATTTGTTAAGACGTGTCAGAGCATATGAAAGTAGGAGGCAAACTTTACTATAAACTATTGCGTTTTTCTCAAAACTGTGTTTTTAAAGTCGGTGACCAAAATAACTCGGAAACGGTTGAACTGATCAGTTTCAAATTTTAACACAAGCTTCTGAAGTATATTTTACAGTTATTAATCGAAGACCTGTTCTCACCGATTAATACATATTTTGTATAAACGATATAAGGCCAAAATTTTGGAAAAAAGTCGATTTTTTTTTGAGAAGCCGCCATTTTATCAAAAACCTTTAATTCTGCTCTGTCCTTCGATTAATTAGAGGAATATTTATTATTATAACGAAATCCGTTTGTTTTTTTCATTTTAAATGGTCCAGTCCAGAGATATGATGGTAACCGCAAGATGCCTTTTTTGAGAGGAGCTTCTGGAGATCAGCTGTAACAGCTTTCAAAATTATTATTTTTGCAATTAAAATTCTTAAAATATTGTTAAAAATTACCATAATATGTGTACAATATGTGTGTATTTTTACTCTAATAAATTTAAAAATTCTTGGAAAATCCCTTTTTTTGAGCCTCCTGACTGTGTACAACCCCTCAAGACCCCCAATGTAAAATTATGCAGGCTCTTGCATCCGAAACTGCTTACGAATTATAGCTTCGAAAAAAACGAAACGAGACGAAATGGTGTTTGCTGAAATTGGGTGATAGTATATGTAGGAAAAAACAAGGTATGCAAGGAAAAAGGAATGACCAATCACTTTCACTTATCTCTGCGAAGGAGCACACGACACAACCACAATCAAATATAGTTATATAGTTCCACCGCGATACATCGAGATAATTATCACCACAATTAAACGAATGAGTACAAAACAATATTATGAATTTCCAAGATGGTCAAATTCTTTCTTTTACTTAAGGGGGTATTCTGGTCTAGAAAAAAAAAAAAAATTTCTTTATATTTCTGAAGTTTAAATATTCAAAAATATCTCCCTAAAAGGATTTATCGAAATTCGCATTATTTTAAAAGATAGGACAATATTTTAAACACTTTTTTCGAGACAGTTTACACGATATCTTAAGTTCTACTAAACCAATTTACTTGAAATTTGGTGTGAGCCTTCTCTATACATTACTTTATCGCGTGAACCAGAATTATAACAAAAATTTAATTTTTACTATTGAAAAAAATTCGGAAAGCCAAAAAAATGGTAAAAAAATTATACTTTTTTTCAGACAGCCGCCATTTGCGAAAAAAATTTGTATGATTTCTCCGAGGTTCATGCCATAACAGCATTTTTTTGGATTAAAAATAAATTTGTTTTTTTTTTCGGATTACTAGGAGAGTTGCAATCGTGTCACCCAGGGCGCGACATATTTTTGAGACCCCCCCACTTCAACACCCTGTAACTTTTAATTTTTTCGTTTGATTTTTTACAATTATTTTGATACAATTCATGCTTCTAGACTAGAATACCCCCTTAAAAAACGAAATTGTGTACACGAAAAATACTAACAACTGTTTCCAAGGTGATTCCAAATGATTTTCTGTTTTCAAAACAAATGCATTCGAATTTTCACTATTTTTCTTGCCATTGTTCCAAATTTCAAATATTTTTCAGCAAGTTGATGGTTGGGGAGAGGTAGGAACTATGATAAATTAGTCTCCGCGAGGAACCAAGCATTCAAAATCATTATAAACACCAAACACAGGCAAATATATTTATATATGCAGTCTAAACAATGACAAGCTTCAACGTGTTAATAACCCGTTTGGTCCAAAAGCTCGGCACCAAACGCGAGACGAATAATCTCAGACATTATTACATTGCAAATTGTTTAAAAATAATAATATGTTTGCCATTGTAATTAATCTGCAACTCTCAATTGACGTCTAATGATCCGTGAAAAATCGACATTCAATATCCCTTCCATTCTTCCTTTCGATTATTAATGCTTCGATCGATCGGGTTTTTTTATGTTTTGCGATTCGAGACGCAAGTTTTTACATGCTATGCTACATCACTAGTGATTCATCGGTTTGATATTCAGGGACCGATGACAGCACTCAATCGTGGAGAGAGAAGAATTAATAAGTCATGGAAATCAGCGAGTTGACCACATTTTGTAATGATATAATATTAATTTTTAATCGTGTATTTTTCTATTAGATTTTGACCAACAACCCTTAAAATCCATACGTAATCCATACAGTAATTTTTAACAAATATTTCAGTTTCAGATATCTAAATATATAAAAATAATGCAAGGCTGATATAACGGTAAAGCCTCCATAACATTGAACGAGATTACAAGCTACTAACAAGTTATATGTATGAAAAAATTCACAGTGTTTCTTTGAATGTTGTTTTAGACAACCCCCACGAGATTTTTGCTCTTTTCTAAACGATTATTTTTTTTTTACATTAACTCCACACAGGAGGCCCTGAGGAATAAACTTCCTTCAGGGCCTATGTCATCGGGGATGCTGTGTGGAGGGTCTTTTTGAGGAGAGGAAGGAATGAACATTGGTCTTGAAGAGACCCAAGTTGTAGGAGGTAGGAAACACAGAAGCCGGCAAATCGAAAGGAGTCGAAAAAACGCCCCGTTCTCATGTGACAAATGTCAACCGTGTACATGTGTTGGGCGCGCGTTTGGCGTGTCTCCCGAATATGCACCGATGCCGAAGGGATCAATGACGCCAGTTCCTCAGAGCATCTTCCATTAAAATACCGGTAGAACATGGATAGCATTCCCACCCGACGCCTGTGCTCTAAAGATTGCAATCCGTTCGTTAAGGTGGGAGAATCTATCAAACGGACCGCCCGTTTCTGCACAGAGTCGAGGGTATTTTTAAAGTATTTTGGAGCTCCAGACTAGAGGTGGCTGGTAGTTCAACCGTGGGGCGCACTTGCGATTTGTACAGGGTTAGCAGTTGTGTACTATTTAAGTATCTGCGGGCCCTGTACAGAACGCCCAGTTTTTGAGAAGCTATCTTCACTCTGGCTTCGATGGAGCCCTCATACTTGAGTCGTTATTTATTAAACATTTTCACAATTTTCGCTTCAATTTCATCGTTTTAAATATTAGCGCGCTCTCTCCAACATTCGTAATTACATATCTCTCCATCTTCTTCTTTTCGAGCGAGGATGCGGCGTCTTAACAGCTATCAAGAGAATGGTGAAATACCCCATATTTCTGATACAACACAGCTGTTCAACAACCATTGTAGAATAAACGGTTGTTTAGCGATTGTATAAAATTTAAAATACATTTACTAGCAAGGGGTATGTCGTTAATTAATGATATTCTTTAGAAGTGTATTAATTTTTACTACAGCTTTCGTTTTTTGTCTCGAGTCTCCATTGAAACCGTTTTGCCGATTGTGTGTTGTTATAAGCCAGTAATAGCCAGCACTTTATTCACTGTTTTAATGACTAGTGTCAGACATCCAGGATGCCACACTGGCCCATAATAATTACTGCCACATTCTTCGCTCGGCCACCCACAAAGCCCTGGCCCTGGTTCGGGTCAGTTACGGTCAAGATTAGAAATAATAATCACTATTTTTCGGCGGTCGATCAATGTGCGGTAGACATAAGAGATCTCACAGAGAAATTTTAAACCAAATAATTCAGATAACCTACCTACAAATTTCTGTGCTCCGGATATATTTTTTTACAAATTTGCATTTTGCTTTGGATTTAAAAAAAAAAAAAATTACTAAAATAAAACAATTACTTTGTTTGTAACGACGATTTATTTAATTTTTTGATACCGACCGGTTTCGCTTAACACAACTATCTTCAGGATATAAAATTAAACTTGTGTGAGCTTATTATACACATACAGAAAGAGACGAAACATAAGATAAATGAATACTGAGAAAGTATTTCTAAAAAAAAAATATATATATTTTATTTATATTTTTTTTTATATGAAATACCGCACAAGAGTCCCAACTGCTCCCGTCTGGAGCCAATGAGACTATGGCATCCCCAATTGGGGTATGTTGTGAGGCTGAAGGTTGTGGGGAGGGGAAGGAGATAGGGAAGAGGAAGGTGGGGAAGTACCTGGCTATTCAGATCTGGTCACTAAACACGGCTAAAGCCATTTCAAGCAATGTTTCAATTCTGAATGGTGGTCTTACACCAGGGCGATACTGATAGTATCTTCCACTCTGGAACGTGCCGCAAATATTAAATTATTTTAAATGAATAAATTGTGAAATAACACAAATTAATCAAATAAAATTTATTTGCGCACGCCGGGTTCGTACCCGCGACCTTCGGATCGTGAGTCGTATATGTATGATTATAAAAAAAATTGACGGCCTCCGTTGTCGAGGGGTAAGGTCTTCGACTACGAATCCACGAGTCACGGGTTCAAATCCTGGCCTGTGCAAAAAAATCTAATTAATTTTTGTTATTTCACAATAAATTCATTTAAAAATAGCGGCGTAAGTATTTTTGCGGCACTTTACAGAGTACTTGTATAAGATACTCGAAACTAAATAATTCAGATAATCAACCTACAGTTTTCTGTACTCCGGGTATATTTTTTTTATAAATTAGTATTTTGCATGGGATTTTTATAGTATTTACAAAAAAGTATGTTTTTTTTACAAAAGGTTTGACGGTCTCCCTGGTTGAGGGGTGTTCGATTATGAATTCACGAGTCGCGGGTTGAAATCCTGGCCCGGGCAAAGAAAAAGCAGTTAAATAAATTTGTCTTCGAATACAGCAAATTTATTTTGTGGCACCATATTTAATTCAAAATTAAAAGATTTCTTTGTTCCACTTTTAATATCTATAAAACCGACATGTTTCGAGAGCGACGCTCTCTTCCTCAGGCCTTACTAAAAACTAATTATAAATAAACTTAACGATTTCAGCGTCATTTAAAAACTTGGCCTAATTTTTACAAAATATTTTTGGATAATAAGTAAGTACCATATCAAATTAAACTATAAAGCTTGGGACGTAGACAAAAAGCATTTTGTATTCGTACAGAATTTACGGAGGGTTCCGAAATTCTTTGTTACAACAGAATAACTTCATAATTTTAATCTGATTCCAGCTTTATTCTGTTTTGGATTTTGTCTGTTCATCTTTAGTCAGGCCTGCAAATCCATAGGGGTCTTTCGCAGCAGAGTTTATCTCGTTAGCACACGCTAATCGGCTTTAAAAATATATAAATGGTAACAAAAGGTAATATGATATTATTTTTGAAAATAATGACGTATTCAGAGGGATTTTGCCGAGAAAATCATCAGATCGGTTGTTTTTCATGTTTATTAAAAAATGAGTTTTAGGAACGCGGTGTCCGGAAACAAACTAGTGGGAAGCGATTAAAACAATACAATTTATCGTAATATTTTAAAGCATAACTTGCAAAAAGTTTTTCTTTCTAAAATGATTAAATTTGCTATCATCTATGAAAGAGCAGTTTATGAATACCTTTTTTTACATTAACTCCACACAGGAGACCCTGAGAAAAATAATTTCACTCAAGGCCTATGTCATCTGTGAAGGGTCTTTTCGAGGAGAGAAAGGAGTGAACATGGGTCTTGAAGAGAGTTGTAGGAGGAAAAAAACACAGAGACCGGCAAATTATTCCGTAGCCGAGCTGTTGAACTCAAGAACGAGTTATAGAATCGACCCGTTCTCATGTGACAAATGTCAACCAACAGTTGTAGGAATGAGGAAACACAGATACCGGTAAATTATTCCACAGCCGAGCTGTTGAACTCAAGAACGAGTTATAGAAACGACCAACGTTCTCATGTGACAGTCAACCATACACAGTTGGACGCGCTTTTGGCGTGTTTTCCGACTACGCGCCGGTGCCAAAGGGATCAACGATGCTAGTTCCCCGAAGCATCTTGCATTTCAATATCGGTAGAACAAAGACAGCTTACCTACCTGACTCCTATGCTCTAAAAATTACAATCCGCTGGTTAAGATAAGTGAATATATCAAATGGACCGTCCGTTTCTTCAACCTACCCTTAAAGTTTTTTGTTCCCGATGGTTGACTCCGTCACCGACAGCATAGACTGTTTTATCTCCCGGCTTGCAGAACTACATAACTTGCCAATGGTAATGCCAGTCGGGAGAGCTGTCTTGTTGTTAAATAGAATCACTTCGAATATTGATATGTTTAACATCAATGAAGCATAATTTAGATGGCAAACTTTGTTGCTGTTAATTTAATCTTCTTATCTAATCTGAAATATTTTCTCTCTTCTAAAAACGCTTTGAAATGTTGATTTTGTAATGATTTTAAAATGAATAAATTGAATGTTGAATTGGCAAAATCAGTTTTCTTTTAAATCGGTTTAGATTCAGTGTGTATGATTCTTGATCTATAAAGATGTGATTATTGTGCTTGTATGCAAGTGCCTTTGATTTCGCTTTAATTCGACAAAATTATATAAAATTTCACAAAATCAATCTTCGCTCTGTTGCTTTTGATGTATTTTTCATGCGTTTCTTTGATATTCTACCGTTGCTTTATTATTTGTTTTCATTGATTGTTTCCACCCTCGCTAATGTATTTCTTTGTCCTTTTTTCAGGTGAGTTTCAATTAATCATTCTCCTACCCTCCTTGATTCTGCTACCCTGGTAAGTCCTCAACAAAATTACAAAAATAAACCGACTTACAACTAGAATACTATTTTCAAACTTTATTTATGTTCAAACTTCATTTATTTTCTAAATGGATTTAATTTTTTTTTATTTATTTATTGATTAACGCCATTTTTCTGGGCTTTTACGTATGAATGGTAAGAAATATAAAGTATTTATTGTACACAACTGAACTGCCTCAATAATATTTTATATTTGTAGATAAATTGAAGAAGTCCACTGACTTGGTATAATTGTTTCCCCTAGTATTCTGGTCAAAGACGAATACATATGGTAGTTAGTCCCAGAATTTCTGCTCTGAAATAAATCCTGACTTCTAGTATTACATTACACCCGGATGCAATATTATCAATTCAAGCAATACCGGCGCTAACTCTCGGCTTTACTGATAAACGTGGCGGAAATCTTATAAAATTGATAAACGACGGTGAAAACCTTACTAATAAACTAAAATTGTCTTAACTGATATTTAACAGCCATAAAATTTTATACAAATTGTTTATAAACGATTTGTATAAAATTAAAATTAAAAAATAATGAACTACCCTCTTCCGGCATATAAATATGCCGGAAGAGGGCTCGTGAACTATAAGTGGCTCGCGAACTGCTCTAAAACTGAATGTACCGGGACTGAATGTAAGGAAAGCGGGAGAGGGGAGAGTGAAGGCGGGAAGGTGGAGGGGGAACGTGGAGGGGAAAGGGACACGGGAGGGGAAGGGACAGGACGATTGGGAAAGGACACGCAGAGAAAAACATTATCTTTATTTATTAAGTAGCATTGCAACGCAAGCTGGGAACTCACTAGTTAATAAATAAATGAATAAAACTATCGATTTCCGGCATACTTGTGTAATTCCGATTGATGTAAAACTACAACACTCCATCTTCTTCGCAATGCAATACCATCAGATATCCTCGATACAAAAAAACATCGATCTTTGTATGATTGAATTCCATCTTGATTATGTAATTCAGACGCTTGCTATTTCTCTCTGGCGCACTGTATCCGCCTATCTTCATCTCTCTCGGCTTCAGAGATATTATCTGGAATTGATACCGGGTAGGCACCTGCCTTTTTGGTCGGCTTACCTCAAAGGGGGACCCGAAATGTGACATGTCCCATAATACGGCTCGTTTCGGGTTTGATCTAGGTTTTCTCCTGTTTTACATCTCTTGATGTATTCCTCTCTTTCTCTTTCTGGCTCACATCAGGGCGGGTTTAAAGTTGTGACTGAATGGGACAGTGCTATCTTATCGTGGATACTTTTAGTAACAATCCGAATAGGGGATCTGATCTTATGATCATTATACAAGATCCAGGTTTATTTGGAAGCTGATGAGAAAGACAGCGCCATTTCAAATTCAAATATAGTCGTACGTGTTTTTTCTTAAAAGGGGAAATACCACGAAGTAATGCAAGATTATAATATACTAGCTGGTACCCGGCATGCTTTAAAGCTTTGCCATTTAATAAAGAAATTGTTTCTCCCTATAAAATTTCCCGCAAATATATCAACATCGTTTCCACGGCAACGATTTGTTTTGCTTAGCAATAAATCGCTTTTCTTAGTGACAGAAAACGTAAAAAAAAATTGAAATATTAATATTGATAATTTCATAACGCCAGAGCTTACCATTATATACAGCCTATAGTAGGTACTCGCATATAATTTAGCTTTCCATTGGTGAAAGAATTTTAAAAATAGTTTTATTGTTTTATGCGTGAACACGTAACAAACAAACACACACAGTTTCGCATTTACGATACTAGAAGATATATGAATTTTGGAGACCGGTATGAATATATCAATCCCTCTTCTCGTTAAAAACCTCCAAAAAATTTTATATGTATATAAAACCTTTTATTGTGTAACCAACACCGCTGCTATGGTAACCTTAAGTGGTTCGCTACGTTTGGTGACTTAGCAGGGGTGCCCAGGTTCATGGGATGTGGTTTATCTAGGTCTTCACGGCGGATGCTTTTGCCCACCCACTGCGTGACGGACCGGATGGGAGACTGGTTAAGTGAACTCTCCAACCGGACTTTCGACCCCATCGCCTTGCATCGCAGTGGGAGGGATGAATTCATACGTCCGTCAATCCTGCACAGATTGACCCCTAGATTCGTTCCCAGAACTTCATCCCCTTCCTTTCTCTAAAAAGACCCTCCACAGAGCATCTCCAAGGATGACATAGGCCCTGAGGGATTTGTTTTCCTCAGGGATTACTTTGTGGAACTAACGTAAAAAAATCTTTAATTAAATGAAGACAATATTAGCGAAACTGAACTGAAAATCTGAAAACAGAAAAATCAGAAAGAGGTACGGTCATATCTGGGACATGAACCCGGGACCCTCGCCTTGCCGGGGCGCAACTCGTGTGACCGGATCTTTTTCTGATTTTTCTGTTTTCAGATTTTCAATTGAGTTTCGCTAATATTGTCTAAATTGTCTTCTTTTAATCAAATGTTACAATTCGAGGTTTTACTAATTTGTGGTTTTACCAATGAGTAGTAACTCGAAGTTAAAAATAAAAATATATTTTTTTTACATTACCAAAAATTTTGCCGGTGGTTGAACTCGCGACCTCTGCATTCGTATTAACCACTCGACCAAAATGACACCGTAAAATAATACATTATTTCCCATAAATTATCATTTTAATCATCATCAATATTTCACGTCCCATATTCCTACATTCATATCCCGTCGTTAAACAAGTGTTTCTTCTACATCCATTTTCTTTTCTACTGCATTCAATGTCCACCTCGAATACCATCCCATTAAACGGACCACCTGGACACTGATTTCTGACGCTGCCCATGTATTATGCTGCTAACATCATTTAAATGTCATCAGGGACCATCGCTCCACGCTTTATGGTCTCAACCACATTTGTAACTTAATTAACAGCTTTGATAGTGGTTCAACTAATGACTAAAGAACTATCCAGGGTTCGAAAGCAGCAAAACCATGGGTATGTATTTTAAAATAATAAAAATATGTATTATGTACATACAGTCATTAACAATTTAATAGGCAGCCCTGCCATCGTCGTACTAGAAACGCACACCTTTCTTTCTTTTTTCTCTTTCTCTGAAGTGTATTATTTCATCATCAACATCTTCATCCCCTTATCCTATTCGGGTCGGGGACCCATTGATCGACAAGGCTCCTCCATACGTCCCTGTCTTGTGCTGACTGTTCGGCCTCCGTCCATGGCAGTCCCATCCTCTCCTCACACAATTTCTGGAGTTGCCTCGCCTAGCCGTGTCTGGGGCGGCCCACTGGACGTCTACCCTCTGGAATCACACTTAGTATCTTCCTCGGAATTCGGTCATCAGGCATTCTTAGTACATGCCCAAGCCACCTGAGTTGCGATTTTTCTACGAAGAGTAGCAGTGGTTCAATGTTTAGATCGTCTCGGGTATTATATTTGACACTATAATGTTTTATATTTCATTTTGATTATCATTATTTCTTTTATCACTACAAGCATTTCCGTCTAATAACTTAACATTGATAACTCATGCTGTGAACATTTCTAATTGGACTGTGTAATACACCAACGGCAATTCTATTATTGTAATTGTTAACACTCTGTAAATGTTTCTAACAATAAGTAAATAAGACAGTAACATTTTTTTGCAACATGTCCGCAGCCAACTATCAGACACCTTCAGGTGTGATATCCTCGATATTAATTTAAGAGTTTACTCATAGATTGCACATGGCTATCCTAGATATATCCTAGATAGTTTAAGAGATTACCTGTAGATGGCACATAACTGTCGATAATGTAGAGATTGAAACTATATTAAATACTATTGCAACCTCAAGGTCAAAAATAATTTCTACCGCCTGCTAAATAAACAATCAAGTGCTCATTGTTGTCTTTCACAAATAAAGTGTTATGTTGACCCCGTAGCTTTCTAGAGTTTTTTTAGACAAACCCAGAGTTACAACACTGACCAATAGGAAGGACGATCTGGGCAAAAAGTTTGGGGGTACCATTAATATATTTACTGACTCCATTTATAAATTAGCGTAAAATATAGTAGCACTTTGCTGAATCCTACAAATTATCGTAGCTTAGGTAATGTACGTACATTACGTAGTTTTAGGGATTTGTCTAATAGTATGTTTTTAGTTGTTACTATGTATAATATTGTAATTATCGTAGCTTAGGTAATGTACGTACATTACGTAGTTTTAGGGATTTGTCTAATAGTATGTTTTTAGTTGTTACTATGTATAATATTGATTCTTTTTGTATTTTTTCGTAGCTCATTCGGTATGTTTTGTTCTTACAATCTATGTAAAAGCTGGGCATAAAATCAAATAAAATAAAACAACTAACCATCACGACTTTTCCGTTGCACAGCTCCATTTTGTCTTACTTCTCCAAACGTATTCATTCATGTCATCGTCTCTTACATACTTTTCTGTTATCCCGACTCTCGTTTCTTTACCGGCTGCGCCAGTATTATTTAAATGTTTTATATGAGGTTGGTCACTTAAAACTTCACTTAACTTCTGATTGATAACAATGATTTAAGGAACAGCTAGTATAACGAAGCAACGTCTAGTTTTGACGATGCGCTAGATAGAAAGAGGCTGATTGAGAACACGCTACTACTGTGCCTAAAGTCATCTATTTCTGTCTCACTCTACCACTACTTAAACCAATTTAACGATGCTCTAATCCCAGATTCCGACTCAATTATTTGATTAACCTGATTGTGCCATGTCGTCCTCCACATCTTCTACTATTTACTTTCGCATCACATATCCTTTATTCATTCATCAATTATTGTTCTAAATGCTCAAACCATCTAAGCATTCCTCTCTTAGGACGGGTTGTTTCAAAAAATTTGATGGATTCATCAAATATTTGAAGTTAATTTTCACGTTCTGCGTAAGTTCTATTCAAGTTCTGTGATGATTTCAGTTTTGTGAATCAACTGGTCTATAATGATGTAATAATAGAACTTGAATAGAACTTACGCAGAACGTGAAAATTAACTTCAAATATTTGATGAATCCATCAAATTTTTTGAAACAACCCGTCCTTAGTCTTTCTCCAATGAAACATTGTATCGCTTTCATCAGCCTTCTCTTCGGGAGAAGGCTGATGAAAGTTGTTTGTTCAAAAATTCTGGGTTTCATACCGTAGTCCGTAGTGTATTGCTTTATCAATTCAATCACTTCTTATTTAGTTATTTTTTAATATGTATTGCAATGCAAAACTTAAACTTTTCATCTTCGTCTTTATCCTCTTCGCTTGCACGGTCGACGGTTCAAGTTTTCAGTAATTTTGGCCCCTACCTTCCTTTGTTCAAATTTCAAATGAATAGTCTGTCCAAATGAGTCAATCGTCCGAAGTAATCGCATCTGCTTTTTGATGCATTTTGTATTATATATATATTAATGCACAGTTTTCGAAAACTCACTTTTTTTTCGTCATTTAGGCAAAAGACGACCTTGCCGCCCCTTAAGTTTTACCCGTTTCGAGGTTCAGTTTCGCTCGAAACACAGGGCTTTTTTTTTCAGTGCAGGCCTCCCACGCCAAAATGACCTCTCCGCTCTTCGAGTTTGACCGACCTCAGAGACCACTATCGCAAGACAGGAAACTCACACGAAATTCTTATTTTAGAAACGCCAAAAGTCAACGGAAAAAACTGATACAAAATCAGCGGCGATAACTGGAACCTCCGGCTGAATCTCTCATCGACGAAGAAATCGGCCTGGTTATATTTCCCGCCGACAGGTTCGCATTTGCAAAAAAGATAAGAAATCTTAATCACTATTTCCTTTACGCGAAACGAATTTGCTAGAAATTTATTCTTTTATTTTAATGGCGATGCTGCTAAAAAATGACATTTTATAGGTACGACACGCGGTACGAGATATCGTCGAAAAAGCGCGTTCTGGTGGAGATGTTTTTTAATAAATAGGAGGAATAGAAATTAAGGAAGCTTTTAAAATCGACAAATATGTCGGTCACCATTCAAAATGTTACACAATAGCGCGCGGAAAAATGATATTTTCTGACGTTTCGCAAAACTCGCATTTTTCTCGAGGGTGCATAATTTATCTGGCCAGTAGAACACCTAATTTTCTTACAAATAAATTCAGGTTGGGTAAATTTTCTCACACCTGATAACACTGGATTCTGAAATTTTACAAATGGCGGAAGGCAACACTCTCCGCCAACTAAAGATTTCAATCCAGAGACATCTAGCGGTGCGGAATATAAGTACGGATCGTTCACACAAAACAAAATCAAATGTCTGTCGAACACGCCTGTAGTTCTATTTCAATCCGTTCAAATCGGCAGGTTCGTCTGTATCGAAAGAAATTTGCTCAATTCACGAAAAAAGATCTCCGTATCGAGTGTTGCTAGACGCTCGGTTTTGGAATGCCCATTTTAGGAAAGTAGTTTTTTAATTTATGTACGGGTTCACAATGTCAGAATATTGTACGTCTGCGAATGACGAACTAAGTAGGTACCTGATAGATGGGCTCCGATGCATTAGGATTCGTATTATTTATAAATATAAATACTTTGCGAACTCTTTTTCATTGAAATGATTATTTGATAAAAAATTCTGAATATACATTTTAATGGCGTGTTTTTTTTTACGTATGTGCAGGTGTACCAACTGAGAATCTGAGTAGGTAGGTACCTGCACATTACAACTCGGAATCATCAAATGGGTATTGCATATGTTTTTTCTTTTGGAAATTTGTAATGAAATTATTTGAAGTTGAAAGGATAATTTCTTTTGTAATTATTTTTTGGGCTGTTATGCCGTGTTGCGCTACCTTCGTCTTTAGCCTAGATATTTAAGGGATTTATTTTTTTTAAATATTATAGTAACATAACGCTTTTTTTGTATTTAGCTTATTTATGATAATTATTCAACGTTAGAGGCGGGCATTGGCACTGCCGCCCCTGGAACCATTCGTTGGATGAGCAACAAACACCTCATAAAAATGGGTATACAATAATTTTGAAAATTATATTTTTAAAGGGCCGTTTTTGTGAAAAATGACAAAAAGGTGAGGTACAATATTGAAAATCTACCAGGAGCACATAACACGCAAGAGTAAAATTTAACAGAGAATACATTTATTTACTGGACAACTTGGACCTCACTTTTCAAGTATTAGTTGAGATTGTTTTGGAAAAGTTTCACTTCTACCGCGTGTAAACTGCACTCGAATTTTTTTTGACAACGTACGTAGGTACCTACTCGGATAGTATATATTCTGAACATTTCTAAAAAAATGAGTTAATTTAAATAAAGATGGTCCAATTTTTTTTTGCGAAATGGTGTAGGTACCTTTTGAATACTGTACGGGAACTAATCGTTCGTACATTTTACATTAAATTTCAATGTGAAAACCGCACAAGAGTCCCAATTACTGCCGTCCGGAGTCAGTGCGACTACGGCGTCCCCAGTTGGGTTTAGTTTTAGTTTCTGAAAAATTCTGAATAATACATTTTTATAGCGCCGTTTTTTGAAAAACTACAGTAAGCTGCACTCGAATTTTTTTTTGACAACGTCCTACTCGGATACTATTTATTCTGAACATTTCTAATAAAATGAGTAAATTTAAATAAAGATGGTCCAATTTTTTTTTGCCAAATGGTGTGGGTACCTTTTGAATACTGTACGGGTTCATACATTTTAAATTAAATTTCAATGTGAATACCGCACAAGAGTCTCAACTACTGCCGTCTGGAGTCAGTGAGACTACGGCATCCCCAGTTGGGTTTAGTTTAAGTCTCTAAAATTTCTGAATAATACATTTTTATAGCGCCGTTTTTTGAAAAATTACTTTCAGTTATAAGTTCAAAAATTTCCGAGATCCAACAATTTTTTTTTCCAAAATTAAAAAATTTCCAGAATCCAATAATTTTTTTTTCCAAAATGGAAAAGTTTCACTTCTACCGCGTGTAAACTGCACTCGAATTTTTTTTGACAACGTACTCGGACACTATATATTCTGAACATTTCTAATAAAATGAGTAAATTTAAATAAAGATGGTCCAATTTTTTTTTGCCAAATGGTGTGGGTACCTTTTGAATACTGTACGGGTTCATACATTTTAAATTAAATTTCAATGTGAATACCGCACAAGAGTCTCAACTACTGCCGTCTGGAGTCAGTGAGACTACGGTATCCCCAGTTGGGTTTAGTTTGTCTCTAAAATTTCTGATTAATACATTTTTATAGCGCCGTTTTTTGAAAAATTACTTTCAGTTCAAAAATTTCCAAGACAAAAAATTTTTTATTTCCAAAATTAAAAAAATATCCAAAACTTAAAAATTTTTTTTTTCAAAATTCAATAATTTCCAAAATCCAATTTTTTTTTTCCAAAATTAAAAAATTTCCAAAACTCAAAAAATTTTTTTTTGAAAATTCAAAAATTTACAAAATCCAAAAATTTTTTTTTTGAAAATTAAAAAATTTCCAAAGTCCAAAATTTTTTTTTCAAAATCCAAATTTTTTTTTTTTAAATTACACCCTACAGTACCCGAGATGGATATCAAATTACGCGTCTCGACCTACACAAACCGAAGGGCTGACTGAAAAAATTGAACGATAAACTCCGAAGACCCTTTTAGGCTCTATTGGTTTTTTTAATTTAAATTAAATGAAATACTGAACGCCCTGAGTGAGTCGGGCGGCTGGATTGGTTCAGTACTGAATTGAGCGGTAAGCTCCTGGGACGTTTTAAAAGTGTCGGCGACCAAAGTGGCACAATGGTAGGAGTCTTTGCAACAGTAAATTATACGTTACGGGTAACAAATTACAAACATCGTTTTTTTCTTTACCTATTTTATTTAACACACACTCTTCGCTTCATCCGCGTTCACACGTCAAATCGCGTAGTGTTTAACCCCTTGGTTGCCTCTGCAGCAGGCAAAGCTAGTATTAATATAGTATTGCACAGTTTTTCGAAAAACTCACTTTTTCCTTTACGCGAAAAACGACCTTGCCGCCCCTTAAGTTCGCCCACCCTAAGGATCGCTTTCGCTTATTTGATTTTCAGTACACCAAGAAATTAAGATTTTTAAGATTTTTTAAGACTTTTTTCTCATACAAAGTGCAATTTGCTAGGGATTTATTCTATAAAATTTTACGGCGTTGCTGGGAAAAAATGGCATTTTATAGGTGCGTCACGGAATTCGAGATTGCGTCAAAAATAACCCTTCCGCCGGAGATGTTTTACGACAGATTCGTAGTAGAGAGTATTATTAAGATTTTAAAACCGCGACATGTAACGCATTTCATCCAAAATGTTCTGCAATATTGCATAATACCTTGCATTATTTTTGACATTTGCTAAGATTTCACTACCGTCGAAAGTGAAAAATTTGGCGGCCAGTAGAATAAGTCGTCGAGTAGGTACTTAAATTCGATTAAATTGACTAATAATTGATAATAAAAAACAATCTTGAGTTTCAAGACACGTCAGTTAGGAGAAAATTATGATTTAGCCGTATAAAATAACGGCTTCAAGCCTGTTTCGGAGTCGACAATTTGAAAACGCCTCTGCGGCTCGAAAACCGATTCTGGCTGTAATGTTTTTGAATATTATGGAGGTCGAGAGATTAAAAAAACATTTTCAACGGCCGTAACATACGCAAACCATTAAAAATATTTCACTATACGCTACGGAAAATATGACGTTTGAGAAAAATAACGTGCTTTGAAAATCCCACAGAAGAGAATATATTGCTGGCCATATAAAAAGAACACGTTTAATTACAGGGTAGGTACTTTTCCGTTGAATTATTACAAATTTGTTCGTAAGATGAACGGATTTTTTTAAGGAAATGCTTAGGTACCTACATAAATATTGTTTGTCTGCGTAAGAACCGGGTAGGTACCGGCTTACGCATCGGTTCTTTCCTTCAGATATCAAATAAAAAATTAATGATTTGAAATAAAAGAAATCACTCGGGATGGTCGCAATTTTTGCCAAAATGCATTATTTCAGGTATGTGGACTTTTGTAGTTATGAAGGAAATTAGTACTAAATAAATCGGAACGTTTTTGAAGTAAGATGGGTCCAAATACAATGCTAAACACTTTTCATTTATGATTGTGTTAGTAAGGATTCGATTTCTTTGGACATTATTAAATAATAAAAAACATTATGGGTGTATGGGTAAGTACCTACAAGCATTCTTTGAAAGTTTTTTTTTTCTGTAATTTTTTTACTGCAATAAAATTGTTTGAGTTATTTTATGCTCAATAATAAAAAAATGTATGGCGCAGTTTTGTGAAAAATGACAATGAGGGCGCTGTACAATATTGAGTTTCCATCAGGAATACACATTTTGCAAGGGTAAAATATTGAATAAAATATACTTATTTACTAGACAAGGTAGGTACTTAAATACCAAGGGCCTTTTTTCTTTTAAAAATAAAAAAAAACAAGATATCAATTAAACGGACACAAACAAAGATGGTCGTGACTATTTATCCTGGATACTTTTAATGAAATTAAATTAATTTGTAAAAGGTTAAGGCTTCATTCACATTCAAATATCATTTCAAAACCGAATTTCAAAATTTAAAAAATTAGGATTCGTAATATTTATTCAAAAAATATGTAGGTACTCATGTGTAGGTCGCTACCCTGATTTATTTTTTATATGAACGATTTTGCATTAAAATTATTATTTGATAAATAATTTTGAAAAATACATTTTAATGGCGCCGTTTGTGTGAAAAATGACTAAAAGGGTGACGTACAATATTGAAAATATACCAGGAGCACATAATACGCAGGAGTAAAATATTACAGAGAATACATTTATTTACTAGACAGGGAGGCAATCCTTTCATTGACAAAAATTATGAATTTAAATAAAAAGAAACATACAAAGACGGGAGTTTTGAAATGATACTTCTATAGCACGGCTGTGATATGGATTTCGGATGAAACGGAAATGACGATTACTCCACCTGCGACAATGGTCAATTTTTTTTTGCCAAATGGTGTAGGTACCTTTTGAATACTGTAGGGGTTCATACATTTTAAATTAAATTTCAATGTGAATATCGCACAAGAGTCCCACCTACTGCCGTCTGGAGTCAGTGAGACTACGGCATCCCCAGTTGTGCTTAGTTAAAGTTTCTAAAATATTCTGAATAATACATTTTTATAGCGCCGATTTTTTTAAATTAGTGCAAGGGCAAAATTTTTTTTTTTTATATCCAAAATCCATTTTTTTTTCCAAAATTAAATTTTTTTTTTTAAAATTCAAAAATTTCCAAATCCAAATTTTTTTTTCCACAATTAAAAAATTTCCAAAATCCAATTTTTTTTTCAAAATTCAAAAATTTCCTAAATCCAATTTTTTTTTTCCAAAATTAAAAAATTTCCAAAATCCAATATTTTTTTCAAAATCCAAAATTTTTTTTTTTTAAATTACACCTTACAGTACCCGAGATGGGTATCAAATTACGCGTCTCGATCTACACAATCTGAAGGGCTGAGTGAAAAAAATAAGCGATAAACTCCTAGGACCATTTTTTGAGATAAAGCTCTAATGGTTTTTTCTAATTTAAATTAAATGAAATACTGAACGCCCTGAGTCGGGCGGCAGGATTGGTTCAGTACTGAATTGAGCGGTAAGCTCCTGGGCCGTTTTAAAAGTATCGGTGACCAAAGTGGCACTGTGGTAAGAGTCTTTTCAACAGTAAACTATACGTTTCGGGTAACAAATTACGCGTATCGACCTGCATAACCCAAATGGCGCAGTGAAAATTTGAGCAGGAAGCTACTTGGCCTCCTTTTGCGAGAAAAGGCCCGTACTGAACGCCTTGAACCGGGTGACCGAAGCAGCCCGAGAGCGGATGTACGAAATTGGGCTGTCAACTGCCTGTGCCCTTTGTAGGCGCACACTCCTTGCTTTATCCACATTCAAACATCGTTTTTTCTTCACCTATTTTATTTTACACACACTCTTCGCTTCATCCGCGTTCACACGTCATATCGCGTAGTGTTTAACCCCTTGGTTGCCTCTGCAACAGGCAAAGCTAGTCATTATATTATAACAAGGGTTAAAATTGAATCATATACCAAAAATACCAAACAAAATTAGATTCAAGATAAACATGATCAAATTTAAAAAATATACATTTGACAATGTTGAGTTGTTTAACCCGTAATGAATTCACCGCAATTTTTTAATTGGTTTTTCTCATTGTTTTAATCTAAAATTCTCGCGGGAAACATTAATACCATACAATTGTACCACCCTCGTGCGAATGGTATGCCGCGGACGCTATTTTAAGTCCTGAGGGACACCTGCAACCTCTGTATTAACTAGGAATGTAGGATAGACAGGGATCAAGGGATGGATTAAGTATTAAGTAAACTTTATTATTTTTCCCCCCGTTTACTTTCCTTTTCTCATTCTTCTTCCCCATTCTTTATTTCTGTTTATTCAGACTATTCGCTGTTTTCAGAGTCTGTTGCAATCGTGGTATAAATTTGTGTGGTGATCTCCAAAGATCGTCTTATTATGGATTTTTCCTTCCAGTCCTTCAATGTTTTAATCTAGTGTTTTTTTTTTTTTTTTTAATCTATTAATTTTTTATTTTATATATCAAAAAAACAAGTCCTGCTGAATAAGGCAGGCGCGCTGATGGCACCACCTTATTAGGGTTAGAGTGAAGCTGATGTTCACTCTACGCAAGAGCTATACCGGTAGATCTCGATATGGTATATCTTCTGAATCAAATAGCAAAGGTAGGATCACAAGGGTACTCACGATAAGTTGGCGATCTTGCCCGAATTGAGGTCCCTCGTGGTCGGTATTTAGCTATTCTGCGTCTAGATGAACCACAGGTAATTACGATGGTCAGTTTTGTAACGATTAAGGGGAAATACGGCGGTATTTTCACCTTGCGAGTTTCAATTTATGTCACGATAAAACGTTAGAATGTTGACAGTAGCGATACGATATGAAGACTGCCAAAACAACACACTTTTGTCTCCTTGACAACGGCTGTCCGCCGGGCAACTATCAGCCTGTGTTAGTACTCCGTGCGAATTCACCAATAGGTTTAAATTCTGGCCTTTTCTAAGTGAAACAGAACAAACCCATCGAGATTCAATGTAGCGTTATGAAACACCTGCTAAGCCAATTGCATTGGCTTGTCAGCAGGTGCTTATAATTCAATTACACATATTAAAAGTTATAATTTCATCTTATATCTACAGTTTCACATTTTTTCATAAATATCAATATAAATATCTTTTTTCCGATAGCCAATTTTTCACCATATATTTAACCTTATTCATAGAATTTTCGTACCTGTTCCAGGCTTGTGGGGTGAGGAATGTCTAGGTCTTGGTGGCACATACGTTTGCTCGGATCGGGAGACTGGTTGATGGAGACTTTTTACTTCTCCAGTCGGACTCACTAAACCCATCGTCTTGTACCGCAGTGGGAGGGATTCATTCATGTCACACCTCTAAAGATTGACTCCCAGATTCCTATCATCATACCTTTGTCCTTCCCTTCCTAAAAAGACCTTCCACATAACTTTCCCAAAAATGACATAGGCCCCGAGGAATTTTTTTTCTATGAAGCTAAAAATGTTTCAACGAGTCTATCCTCGTAAAGATATATTTCTTCTTTTGGTTTCCTCTCTTTTCTATGGTTGGCTATCATCAGAATAATTCGCACTTTGCAAAGATTTTAAATTATTATATAACAATTTATTTTTTTAAAACGTATCTTCTTGTTCAATGAACAATTTGCGAAATTTCTCTGAAAGTTCCCAGAATATCCAACATACTGTTAGCAAGGCCTTTACAATTTGGGTAAATAATTACCTGAGGTTCGAGTACTTCCTCGCTTAAGAATTGGAGGCACTTAAGCGTGCGTAAAGCGTTCGTTAAGTGTGTAAAGTATCGCCTTTCCCTTCCTGCATTACACCTTAAATTACCCCAATAAGGCGTTGATAATATTCACATTTTCATAATTACGTTTTCCTTTTTTGGCGCTCGTTCTGTCGTGTCTCCTCGCTTTTGAGATATCGCTGCTTCATCATCTTACTGTGCTAATTATGTTCATTGTACTTTTCCACGAAAAATATTTTAGGTTATCATCACGGAGATTCGCTGAATTTGTAGGCAGACAATGATACGTATTGCCCACACCGTTATTAATTGCTAAAATAATCAATGCACCTTCCAAGAAGTCGTCTTACAGCCAATATTTCTTAAAATTACAACGGATGTTGTTGAGGATCTAATAAATAAATTAATCTTGGTACCCAAACATTAAATTGCGATTTGCTTCAATAGTTTTGTTCTTTTTAAAAATGTCCAGTTTTTATCTACCGTAATACGTTATACCAAAAGTCCCTAACTTCTTGCAGCACGCAACATTCGTCAATACTAACATATATATGAATACCAATTATTATTATTCTAAACATCATCTAACCACTGGAGCGACAGCGCAATTTAAAACTTTTTATCCAATTGTTCGACATTTTTTGGTGATCATCTTGAATATTTTCCGCCCAAATTAAAAAAAATCATACCTCCGAATTTTAATATGGAGACATACAAACTGATTACAGATCTACTTATATAGCCAATGAATTCACCTATCTTTTGTCGATTATTACGTATTCGTACAATTTATAAAAAAAAATATTTTGAAATCGTAAACTTCTACTTAATTACTTACAAATAGGGTAAAATTTGCCAAAATTGGCAGCAAAGCAATCCGAGGTATTTTAAATACTGCCATATTGTGGCAAAAAGCGCTCCAGTGGTTAAGTAAAATTTTAAAATGTTTTGAGATAATTATATCTATAATTTTTTTTGTTATTTTCTCTCTCTTTTAATATAATATTTCACAAAAATAGCACTTTAAAAATCAGCAAACCGCTTTTATTATGACGATATAGCAAAAATTTCGATATATTCGTAATTTTAATATTTATGTTCATTGCTTTGAAACGCGTTTAACCGTGCGACATATGTTTTTTAAAAAGTTTACATTCCTCCCCATTCACTTGTCCCATGTCTACCTGCATTAGTCATCATTAATATTCCATGTAATTGCGGTCGGGATGTTTTCCCCGATCTAGAATAGCTCCGTTGTTCAATAGACCTTTAGACCACATGTTCATCCATGCTCGTGAGATGGTAAGGTAAGGCAGGCCCCACCTCAGTGCCTTGGTGGTCCCCCGATGAACGTATTAGATACAGTTATTTATCATTGTTCCACTATTAGGCGATTAGGCCGACGTTGATGTTCGATTATGCACCGTGCTCTTGTTTTTGTGTTCATTTTTTGAACATCATAATATATTTTTGGGTACTTGTACGAACGTCGTATTAAATAGGCAAAACGAGTTTTATTATGGCATCGAATTAAAACGCACTTTTTCACATGCTTCAACATTTTTTTTGTTGAATAATTAATAGATGATAATTATAATATCTACTTGGCTAATTTATACAGCGTCGTTTGTGAAATATCACCTCGAAAGTGCTTAAAATAACTGAAAATTGTAGTTCCACGACAACTCAACGAATTAGAATCTCAACACTCCTTTGAAAGGCATTATAAGTTATGATTTTTTTTAATAGCCCGTAACCTAACATAACCTATTTAACCAAAAAAAAAAAATCATCTCTTTTTAAAGGAGGTGATGAAGTTGCATGTTGTTGAGTTGTCTAAAATTGTAACTAAAATTACTTCTACAAACGTCGCGGTCTGTGAAAAATTGATACCTACACACAGGTTGAGCAAAATACATGCTTTGCTGTAATTAAAATACAAATTACAATACACTTTTTCGCATGTATTTAAAATACGAAATACAAAATACTTTCAAGTCATGTATTTGAAGTACAAAATACAGTATTTTATTAATTTTTTTTATTTAAAAAACAAATTACAAAATACATTTGTTTTTGGTAGAACCTTTGGTTGCAATAAATTGTCGTAAGTGCCCTTTTCTAAGGGTGTGTTTCCATAGAAGCAAAGCTGAGCAGAGTGAAACAGGGACGTGCAAAAATTGACCAATCATATTGCTCAGAAGACACATCTCATCTCCGCTCCACTTGTAAAGTTTTGTGGTTACGACGAAATTTGATCATCCGTTATCAATTACCTATCAATTAACTCACAACTTTATGAATAAATACCGCGAAACGATGAAAACGACAGTTGACAAGATGCTTGCTTTGACATACAATGTTGCCAACTCTAAATACTAACATTTATTGCTCTGGATTCTAGCGTTTTTAGTCTATGTATTATCTATGTCAGTTTATTTTTCATTATCATTATTAAGATCGCTAAATGTATTTTGAAATCATACGTATTTGAAATAAAATTACAAAGTACCTCATCATCAGATAATTGAAATACCAATTACAAAATACATTTTCGGGAAATAATTGAAATCCAAATGCAAAATACGTATTTGTATTTAAAATACGTATTTCAATTACGAGTAATTCAAACACTGCCCAGCCCTGCCTACAAATTGTACAAACAATCCGGCGTATTGTCTTTTGTGTTGGTAACTAAATTTATATTTCAAAGTTCCATAGCCCATGATGGAAAACGGTAGTTTGAACGTAAATTCTCGAAATGGAAAATTTTGCAAATATCATGACGCCAAAATTTACTGTTCGGGAATTTTTACTGTTTCATCAATCTAATTTTTGCTTTTTTTGTTGGCTTTATACATTGCATGTCGCCCCTAAATCACCGTAGGATGTATTGTTCGGGAGAGCAATTTTAGAGTTTGTGAAGCCATAGCGGGTCGTTGGACATAGTGATGTTGTTTTTTATTATCGCAGAATTAGTACAAAATATGGACTTGGACAAGTGTGCTATAAAGAATGGAGGGAAAAGAATCAATTTCCATCAAAAGTATTTTTTGCATTTTGGTGGACTTAGAACCTTTGTGTTCCAAAGGTTCGATATGTGGATCTGGTATATAAGTACTTCTAAATATTTGTCAGTTAAAATGGCTTCTTTCAAATCCTTATGCTTGAAAAAGAATTATAAGAATTTGGAATCACAGGCCCGAACAAAAGAATTCTGTAAAATAATGTCTCTTTCTGACGTTTGCATTCCATTTTCAAATTGCATTCTATATTCAAACGTGTGGGGCCACACGCACGCGCGCGCATTGTCAAAGCGGGACGGCGATAAATTATCCGTACTACAAAACCATGAAAAAACAATGCAGGCGCCATCTGTCGGAGCGAGACGGAATGATGAATTAATCTCTCAACAAATGTTGAATTTTAAAAAATAACTTTACAGTCGCAACAATTGATCAATGTTTGTATCCGTGTATTGAATATTCCAATTAAATATATATGGTTTAAAAGCAATTTTATTTTTATAATAAAAATATTTAAAAAAAAAACTAAATTAGTTCATTGCTGGTCATCATTATATTTATAAAGCTAGATGCTTTCAGTATCGCGCTGGTGAAAGACCACCATTCGTAATCAAAATATTGCACGAAATGGCTTTAGCAGTGCTTGGTGACCAGATATAAATAGCTAGGTAATTTCAAACCTTCCTCTTCTACATCTCCTTCTCTCCCCCACTTCCTTCAACCTAAAAAAATACCCCAACAGTCCCACTGGCTCCAGATAGTCGGGAGCAGTTGAATACTTGTACGGTACTAACCTTTTTTTTAAGTTTTGAAACAAAAAATAGTTCTTCTGGCCGACGAAATCAAAAGACGAAAAATTACACATGCGAAGCCATAATTTCAAACAAAGTTAAAACCTCGTACAAGTCTTGACTTTCCAAAACAAATTATTTATTGATAACTCTTTCCAAATTCTCTAATTCAAAATTATCGTAACATTTTTTGGTAAATGTTTACCTAATAGGGACACGCTCATTATGCACTTTTTATTACAAAAACACGTAACATCAGTTAGATAATAATGGGAAGTAAGTATTTCAGTTTCCGGAATTGAAAAATAATGAATTTTATTAGTTATTTCGTTAAAATTAAAAACGAATATTCGCTTGGCGGCCATTGTCATTGATGTCAAAGTTTTGAGGTTAGTTTTTTTTCTTCTCTTTTAATCCAAAATATTAACACATGCCCCAAAAATAGGTTCTTAGGTTCTTAGTTTGGGTTTAATTAGAAAAGGGAAAAAAAAACTAGCCTAAAAAGCTATTTTAATATTATTTTCCAATTCCGGAAACTGAAATACTTAATTTTCATTATTATTTGATTGATATTAAGTGTTTTCGAAATGAAAAGTCCATATTAAGCGTGTCCCTATTAGGTAAATATTTACCCATTTTTTTACATTCTAATATTTCTATTTTTGATACTGACAAATTAGTTGTAGAATTTCATTACCCATGATGATTTTAATTAATTAATTATCTTCAGATTGGTGACCGTAATGGGCTAGAAACGGTCAAAAATATTATAAACAAAATTGGAAATAAGTTTTAAATTGTTTCAATAAATCATTAGAATATTCAGTTAAAATATTTCAAAAGCACCCATGCATCAAATTCACATTACTTTCCAATTCAAATTTCGAACATTTTCAAACGGTCAAAAATATAAACAAAAATGGAAAAAGTTATAAATTCTTTTAATAAATCATTAGATCATTCAGCTAAAATATTTTATACCCGTACAATAAATTCACATTACTTTTCAATTCAAATTTCGAACATTGTCAATAAAAATGCTTCTAAAATATTTTACAGCAAATTCACACGACTTTCCAAGTCAAATTAATTATTCAAAAATTATCGTATTCAAAATTAGAACATTTAGCCGTTAAGTTTCTAAAATATTTTAAAAGCCCTATTCAACAATAATTTCAACGGCACTCGGCACTTAAGTGTCAGACAAAGGTGTGTCCTAATGTAAGGGCCACGTAGCATGGTTGGCATCGATGCCGCAATGTAACGCTGTAATGGCACTTAATACCCTGAGATACAACAAGATAGTGCTGCTTGATTGTACCAGAACCCAGAACAGCACAGCTCCTACCTGGTACCTTGTAATGTTTTGAGCTTGCGTGGGTTGAACAACTTAATTTTGGATTGAATAAGTAATGTCTCGTTGTGGTCCTTTTACGTAGACCTACGATTTTGCTACAAAATACATAAAAAAAAACCCTCGACTCTGTGCAGAAACGGGCGGTCCGTTTGATAGACTCTCCTAACTTCCTAAACGGATTGCAATCTTTAGAGCACAGGCGTCAGGTATTACAATGGAAGATGCTCCGAGGAACTAGCGTCATTGATCCCTTCGGCACCGGTGCATAGTCGGGAAACACGCGCCCAACATTTGTACACGGTTGACATTAGTCACATGAGAACGGGTCGTCTCAACGACTCGTTATTGAGTTCAACAGCTCGGCTGTGGAACGATTTGCCGGCCTCTGTGTTTCCTCCCTCCTATATCATGGGTCTCTTCAATACCCATGTCCACTCCTTCCTCTCCTCAAAAAACACCCTCCACACAGCATCGTCAAAGATGACATAGGCCCTGAGGGAAATTATTTTCCTCAGGGCCTCCTGTGTGGAGTAAATGTAAAAAAAAAACGATAGTGAAGGCGTAAATAATACAAACTTGGATGTGTGCCTATCGCCGACCTTCAACAATGCCAATTACGATTTGGTACCGCCGCCCCGGGAACCATTTATTGGATAATCAACACCCCTACCGTTAGTCCACGCCAAGTTTACCGTTAGTCACGCCAAGTTTTTCGTTACGTTTTTTCGCTACGCAGGGGTGCCCGGATGCATGGGTGAGGGTTGTGTAGGTCTTGGCGGCGGATGCTTTTGCCCGCCTGCAAGAAGGGCCGGATCGGGAGAGACTGGTTGAGGAAGATTTGAACTCTTCAGCCGTATTCTCTCTAACTATCGCTTTGCACTGCAGTGGGAGAGATGGATTTATAGTCCGTAATTCTTGGGTACAGATTCATACCCACCCTTCATACCTATTTCCTTCCCAAAACTTCCTCTCCTTCCTTTCCTTTTTTATTTTTTTATATGAATACCGCACAAGCTCCCGTCAGGAGCCAGTGAGACTATAGCATTCCCAATTGGGGTATGTTGTGAGGCTGAAGGTGGGGAGGGGAAGGAGATGGGGAATAGGAAAGTGGGAAGTACCTGGCTATTCAGATCTGGTCACCAAACACGGCTAAAGCCATTTCAAGCAATATTTCAGTTTTGAATGGTGGTCTTACAACAGGGCGATACTGAGAGTATCTTCCACTCTGGAACGTGCCGCAAATATACTATATATTATTTTTAAATGAATAAATTTTGAAATTACATAAATTAATAAAATAATATTTATTTGCCACGCCGGGATTCGATCCCGCGACCTTCGGAATGCGAGTCAAGAGCCTTACCGCTGGATACGCCGGCCGTCCCGGCCGTTCCCTAAAAAGACTTTCCACACAGCATCTCCAAAAATGACCCTGAGGAAAATTATTATCGTGGAGCTAATGTAATTATTACTAACGATTAAGAAAATAAAGTTAAATAATTCTTGGACACACACTTTTACTGCTATTGGTATGAACATTATAGAATTTATTGATAGGAAGTTATCAGCTCTAAGCATCTCGGCTTATGTATTGGCCAACAGCGATCAACTTCCCCATGTTCTACAAGTGGAAACTGGAGCCACGAATGACCATGATTGATTAGTCCTTTAATTAAGGTTTTATCGGACTAATTAACTTCTTATCGGCTACATGAAACTGCTTTTCAATTCAACTCTGCTTGTCTTCGTTAGGCCGGGAGATAACCTGTATTCTTGAGACATGGAGAAGAGAACAGAACAGAAGTTGCGTCTTGAAGAGATGTTATTAATCAATGGATTAAACTTAATTTCCATTATAATGATGAAGATGTTAAATGGTTCAAGAAAAGATTCAAGATTTTAGAATCCATTGTAGCCATCCATCTTTTTGTGATTTCGATGTATTTTAGTATTTTTAGTTTGCCGTTTCAAAACATGCAATAACTTTCTAGCAATTCAACTAATATTTAATGGTGTGGTATCCTGGATATTAATTTGAGATGTTACTCACATTTGTATCAGTAAGTTAGAGCAATCGATAATAAAGGGATTCAATGATAGATAAATATCATTGTTGTTATTGTTTTGTCTTTTTATTGGTGTTCTTGTTTCGATAGGAAGATAGCCAATACTTGGAAGAGATAGTGAAGTTATGAAGGACCGAGATATGCCAATAAAAGCTAAAAGAAAAGTCTATAACGCATGTTTTGCAGAAATAAAAAAAAAAACAGAACTCAATTCAAACAGGCACATTCTGTATATCGAACACTAAAATGGCGATGGACTGGACATATGTTGAGAGAAAGGCAAATAAATGGACCAGAATAATAACAGAGTGGTATCCAAGAGACGGTAAAAGAAACAAAGGTGGACAAATGAAAAGATGGGAAGATGATCTAAAAAATGTGGCTGGTCCAGAATGGATCAGAGTTGCAAAGGATAGAGAAAAATGGAAATCTTTAGAGGAGGCCTATGTCTAAAGACAAGCTGTTTCTAAAAATAATGACCCGAACGCTGATAATTTAGAATAATATTTAAAAAATAAATATATTATTAATTAGATTAGAAGAATGTTTTATAAGTTTAACAGCAATAAAGGCTAATTTTATTTTATTTTAAATACCATTGTTACCAAGGTAGAGTGCTCTGAATTATTACTATCTCCTGCTAAAGAACACTGGCCTAATGGCTGTCCAAATTCAATTACAACTTCCACAAACTAAATTCCGCAGTGTATTGGTGATCCCGGAGTTTTATTGAAGAGTGATTAAACACCGGGAGATACAACAAATGGGTTTTCTCTTGTCTATCTATATTTCAACTGGACAACGCGCAACATCGGAAAATAGTTTCTGCTATCAGCCAATAAATCTACATCTACTACTTACTGTTGTAGATCACTTCTCATCACTTCTTCAGGCCAGTTGAACCAAGTATTCACTCTCCTCCCACGTTCATCCGTAGTTCTGTACCAATCCTCTATCCCACCCGATACAGCTTTTCGGTCTGGTCTATTTAGTGTTTGTTTATTTGTTTTAAACGTAGGCGAGCCATTGCCCCTTGTTCAACTGACTGCTTCCTCTCAAATGATTTAATCTGAACCCATTCAATGTTTATTTTGAATGATGGAGTCTTCATTCTGACCGTTGAGTGTCCTCTATCTTGAGACCTCTATTTCTAATGCAGAATCTTGTAAATACGTAGACCCCCTGTTTTTCAATCTTCCTTTTATTGAATAATGCTCCATTCCTGACACCACAAATAATTATTATTTAGAAGCCCAGTGTTGTTATAAATACTGGTTTTCGAATGCGGTGCATTTGCCCAGAGGTGATTTATAACTGGTTTACGTTTTTAAAATTTATCGAATGACGTTAGTACTACGCTTAAAGTTATACAAATTTTATTACCATCACGCTTGAATGAAGCCGTTTTGTAAGTGTATAAATAATAACATAAAAATTTAAATAACACAATTTGGTGACTTTTCGCCTCTAGTGAGCTTTGTTCTGATAGCTTTACTTTACCCTTAATAAATCTGAGAGAAGAAACCTCTGAGCTTTGGCTAATAATTATGAATATGTCGGATTTTCCAACCTTTATGTGTACCGTTATATTGTATGTTTGTACAAACAAGGAGAATTGATAAAAATAACAATAACAAGATAAACACAACAAGACAACATTGAAGAGAGCTATAACAAAAATTATGGATATAATTTTATTTAATCTGTTGTTTTTAAAATACTAAATGCCACGGCAGACCTTAGCATTGTTAATTATTATATACAATAATATGATGTTTTCGCTGATGTGGGTTGGGCCACTCTTCCGCTGAGCGCCTCAAATAACAACAGTCGAAAATGAGACAAAAGGTGAACCTATGTCTGGATCCCCCAAAGAAAACATATAATCATCATACATCTCCCTCACACGTATAAATAAAATGAAACGCAATTACCGTTACTGTAGCTGAGTCGTAATAAGATACTCGTATACTATCTGTTTCCTCCAAAGGAAAAAAGTAGTACTTTGGAGGAAACAAACACACAGATTTTGTGTGTCTCATCTTTTGTCTCACCATTATTTGAAGTGCAAGAAAGAGCTGAAGCATTATAGCGATGAGGAACGTATGTTTATTGACTCTTTCGCCGTCAGGGTACCGTAAACGTGGATCGTCACGGTAATTATAGAAGCGCACATTAGCAGTCTATCCTCCGCTAGCTGTCCATTAAGGTCCCTTTTCCCTTCTTTCCTTACCCGCTTTGTTTGACTTTTATAAGCCATTACCTTTCAGCTCACATATTGTGCAAACATTGTGTTACATCTTTTGATATTCAGATATAAATATCACCGCTATCGTCAAACCCATCTCCATTATTCTCGCCGGCCCAAAAAGGATAAAAGAGACTAAGCAATACAATGCCGAAATACTGAAGAAGATCTTATCGGGCATACAAGACCACAGCTTTGTACCAAGCACATGCAGATTATGCTTCTTACAAGAGAATTCTGCTGTTATCACTTACATTACAATACAGTTTACTGATGTTAAACATTAAACATTTACCGTTGTACACAAGAACACAACGCTATCTGGGACATTGTTAAAATTTATTGTTCCTAAAGCGGCTCACCTGTCTTTGATATGATCTCCCGGTAGCTTTTCATATTCTCCGACGATTTAGGTACAGTCCAGTGTCCAGGTCCAGTGGAGGTTTTCTCTAAGAAGCGTATGTAAAAAGCGAATTCCTAAACGATAATAACAACGAACAAAACAAACATTTATTAAAATATTAAGATACTTCGAACAGAGCACCGCTAAAATCCTCCCTTATTAATATTTGCCCATAAGAGCGCAATCCAGAACGTACCTCGGGACAAACTATAGTTTCTATGGAATAAGAAAATATCTGTCTTGGATAGTGAAAGGTGGATTGCATACCTCTCACTCAGTTTTACATTCGTATTTCGGTGCTGTGCTCCTTCTGCTAGCATCTCATAATTCTGCTCGTATATACGAAATTGTTTTACGAAATTCAGATGTCACTTAACTTAACCAAAACCAACATTAGTTGTATAGGTTTTGTTGTGTTGGGCGGTTTGTCACGTGTAAAGATACATGTTTTTTTTTCTTTTTCCACATTCATACAAATATTCGGTGCCAACATTTGCAAATCTTACACAAATTTTTGAAGTGAACGAAGATTTTATTATTGAAGAAGAAGATACCAATAATAATCTAAACGAAAATATGAAAGAGGACAAGACCCAGAAAAATAGAAAAAGATAATGGTCGCACCTGGGACTCGAACCCAGAACCTCTCGTCTATACGGGACGTGCGTTTACCAATTTCGCTATTACCACATACTGTCAAACCGTCATGTTAGTCAATCTAATGTTTCAAATTTTAGAATTAACAATATTATCTACAACAATTTTTTTTCCATGTTATAAAAAGAGAGTTTTTCTTATGAAAATTGAAGATTTTATTAATTTATTATTCTTTCTTTAAACTATTTTTTAATTCCCACTGAAAATGACGACGATCCGTCACTGGTACAGACTGGCGCTTCTGTTGGAGTGTTTATACCACGTGGCAAAGGTGTTGTAAATTGTGTTGCCAACGTTTGTTTTGTCGCCAAGTTGCAGCAACCACTTGAAAACTATCAACGGCGGTGGAAGTTTCATCTCTGGGCTTCTCGTCTCTTCTGCGGTTGTTGTCATAGCAACGGTGTCGCTCTTTTTTTATGTTTTTATCTCTGTCACCTCTTCGCCGCCTTTTTGCTCTTTACACATTCCCGCCTCAAAAGGCGTCAATTAATAACGAAACGCTCCCTTATTTCGGTACTAAAGCTTTTGAAGAGCCTATAAAAAAGTGTATACATGAATTTCAATAGGATTTTACCGATTCGTCGGCAATGCCGCTTGAAGTTGGTTGTAACTCTCACAGAGTACTGTTTGTTCACGGAAGCAATTTATCTGAATAAACACCTTCTTTAATTCCTGTGATCCTGGCCGGGTTTATTCTTCTTCTCTCATCATACAGCGGCATTCGAGTTTCTTTCTTTTTTCTTGCATTATTTAATCGTGTATGTTTAACAAGAGTTAATCTGGTTGACAAATTGAATTTGTACAGTGGTGAACATTTGATAGAAGTTAATCTCTAAGTCCTCTTTCAAGAAGTACCGAAGAATTCAAGAGAGGTCGTTTAAATGGAGATTTTCGAGCAATGCTTCAACGATAATGATAATAGTAATGTATATAAAATGATAGATGCAAACCGTTGTAGATAATTTTATGGTTCGTTTTCAATATTTTTTTTCATGTAATCATTTTTCGAATACTTCTAAGTAATATGTATTATGAAAATTAGTAACTTATTATTATTTATTTTATTTATTTAAACGCCCATAGGGCTTTTACATACAGTGCAGTACATGTTTTTGACAAAATATAGGAAATGATATAAAATATAAGAAACAAAATATAGGTTACATAAAATAAAAGAGTTGACACAAAGTAGTTAACATAGAATGTAAGTTAAGTAAAAATAGAGATAAAAATAGTTTATGAAGTAGATAGAAATAGTTAGCACATACGTCGTTTGAAGTTTGCCAAATTCAAATTATTGTCAAATATGTACATCCATATTGTTTGAATATTTGTTATCAAGTCTACGTAACCGCTGTATTGGAGAATGCAAACTATAGTTGGAATGAGATGTACGTATATAAAATGTTAGCGTTTGTCTAGTCGTTCGTGTAGGTACATGAAGATTTATTAATAGCAGGATTTCATAATACTGATTTGATATTTTCTCGGCCAGAAGTATTATCATGATTTATTTTTGAGGTATTATACCGTGTTGCGCTACCTCCTTCATTAGCAAACGGACAGCATTACAATACCGGCACGTAGATGAATGGAACCGGTAACACGGTATCATATCCACATACATAACACACACATTTCACCACATTCTTCGATCACACATCTGCCCTGATGACGGATTCTCTAATGCTGTCCGAAACGTTGGCTAACGAAGGAGGTAGTGCAACGCGGCATAATACCCCAAAAATAAATCATTATAATATAATTCTACGTATAAATTGATGCAAACTGACGATTCCTGGATGCGGATTCCAAGGTCGCCCGTTCGTTCATAGTAAATAATTTATAGTAAATAATCTATACTTAAATATTATAAATGCGAAAGTGAGTGTGCTTTTTTGTTACGCTTTCACGCCTAAACCACTAAACCAATTTTGAAAATTCTTTCATCAATAGAAAGCTACAATATCTGCAGTAACATAGGCTGTATATAATGGTAAAATCAGGCGTTATGAAATTTGTATATATGAAAATGTGTACATTTCATATATTTTAGAGACGAAGGAAGGGGAAAGTGGAAGGGAACGGGGACGCACGAGAAAGGACATGCAGGGAGAATCAATCTATTTCTGGCCTGGTGAAAGACCACCAAACAGAATAGAAACGTTGCTTGAACTGACTTTTACCTTGTTTAGTGACCAGATCTGAATAGCCATGTACTTCCCGACCTTTCTCTCCCCATCTAATCCCCCTCATGACTCCCTTCAGTTCCACAACATACTCCAATAATTGGGGATACCAGTCGCACTAAATGGCTTCCCAGAAATTCGCCGACCACATCGAAGGCACATTCCGTTAGAAGACTTTTAGTACCGCAATTGAATATTCTTGCCAGTTCTTTCCGACTCTTGCTGCAAATTCCTTCTGATTGTTCCCGGGATCATTGACTCGCGTAAAAAACTTCTACCAAAGTTCTGCACCACACCAAATTGATTGGATTTTTTGCAGCTGTTGCAGTTTTGAATTAACGCTTCTTGAAAATAATTGGTTGATTTATTTTTTAGCTACATTATATCAGCTCTTATATTATTTAAGTGAAAACTTCTTTAGCACCGTTGTGATTTGAAATTCGATGAAACTGAAACGAGCGACACTAAAAAGAGACAAACACATACATCTCCAGGATTTAGCCTGAAGGAGAATGAGATAGCAATAAAATTTCATGGTTACTCGGTTCCAATATAATGCGATAAATCCACGATCCCACCAAAGTCTCCTTTGGTCTAGTGCAGGGGTCGGAATTTGCGGCTCTTTGCATAGGCGTCAGCGGCTCTTCGGTTCTTCAGCAATTTCACCTCTTCTCAACCAGCCTTACGAGATGGAGCCACCGAACGATTATTTTTTTATTTAATAAGAAATCTATGCGCGAGTCTGTTTATAGAAATATTTAAACGGGCAGAAGTGTGATGTTGCAGTAAGAATGTAGATAACACAAAGCAAATCATAATTATCGTTCCACCACATTTTCACCACAGTACGATTACAACCCCCCCCGTATAATATGGCTCTGATATATTTGTTATCCTGTTTCTTTTGGAGGCGGGAGTGGGTACCGTCGCCCCGGGAACCTTTATTGGATAACCAACACTCTGCCTTAGGTCACCCCAAGTGGTTCGCTACGTTTGGTGATTTAGTAGGGGTGCCCGGGCACATGGGGTGAGGTTTGTCTAGGTCTTGGAGGCGGACGACCAGGACACACTGAACCCCAGATTCCTACCCACTCTTTAAACCCTTTTCCTTCCCAGAACTCTCCTCTCCTTCCTTTTCTAAAAAAAAAACCCTCCACACAGCATCCCCAAAGATGACATAGGCCCTGTGGGAAATTATTTTCCTCATGGCCTCCTGTGTGGAGCTTATGTAAAAAAAAATAGCCAGGAAACAATTTATCTACCTCTTGCCCGTATCCTTCCCTTTCTCTACAACTTTCCTCTGATATTGTCGTTGAAATTGGTGGACGTCACATATTTCGTCGGTGTATGCCCTATGGTTCCACTGGCTCTGGACCGTTGGGACTCTTGCAGAGTATCAGAAAAGTCAATAAATACAGTCAACAGTTTAGTCGAGATCGTCCTTACATTGCGCAAAAAAGTTCGTTATTTCGTTCTCTTTGAACCGCATACCTTTACCTGTACCAAAATTTCAAACAATACATTTATGACGTTCAGTTTCATAGCATAGTCTCCTAAATTTGATATTTCTATCTAAATACAAACCTATCTTAATTCTAAGTGATAATTCTGGTAAATGCTATAAATGTTGATACTGCTGATTTTATGGCCGTTTTACGACCCTCACAGAATCATCATTACAGGTCTTTGTTTATGAACTGTAACAATACTGTCAGAATGCCTCATTCACCGTGGGATTACTAGGTACTTATCATTCGGTCTGTTCCCGCGGCAATATTTGACTCAAATGATCGTCATTATTCTCCCGATAAAAACATTGTCTGCCGTCGCTCCTGCTGCATTTAACGTGCAGTTAAGATATTAGTGTCAGCAATACTTTTTTTTCTTTTACATTAGCTTCACACAAGAGGCTGTGATATCTTTTTAGGAAAAGGGAGGAAAAGAAGTTCTAGGAAGGGTAGCAAGCTCCATTAAAATTCCTGATAACACACTGAGCATAAATACGCTTCATCTTTCCATTTGAGATGCCAATCGGTATTTTATCTACAGATTACAAATCAAACAAACCGCCCTCCTTTGCATTTATTTTGTAGTTATTTATTTATTTACGGACAAATAGTCCATTAACAACATAACAATAACACGAATAAAAAAAGAGATGACAATGAAAGGAAAGTACATCTAAATGAAGAGCATTGACGAATTATAATATAAAGAACATATAGAAGACTACAAGTCAAAGCTTGAAGATGGATTTAAAAGACTTTAAAAATTACACATTTCGTATCTACTGCCGAAAGTCATTTAGGCTAACACCAAAAAATTCAATGCTTTGACTTGCGTTAACAAGTCTCGATATTCTGGATAAAGGAGAATGATATCCATAATTAGTAGCATGTTGATTGAGGAACAGCAATTCATTATTTCGGAGTATACGGGAAGGGATGTTAAACTGGTTGAGTTGTAACAAAGCAGGTGTGTCAGTAATACTGTTGATAATTTTGAATATGCAAATTAGATCAGTGTCCTTTCTACGTTGTTCTAAAGAAGAAATGTTTAAAGTTTGTTCAATTTCATCATACGAGTACTCGCTTCTTTCAAGTCCTAATCTCCAAGCAATTCCTCGTAGGAATCGATGTTACGATGTTATGTCTCTAAAATTTAAACAAATCATCTTTAATGTCACACATTCATAATGTGTTGTGTTGTTGTGTAGAGTTCTAACTTAACTACCTACTCTTCAGTTTTTATTAACGATCTTGGTCAATGTAGGTCGATGGACAAAGCAATGTCTATGTGACCTCATTAGTAAAATTACTTTGGACCTAGGAACGTGCCTTGTGGTACCCCACGGCTAATTGGCAATTGGTCGGAATTGACTTTTATCGGACACATTTATTAGAACCATACGAAGCATTGATCGATGGTTGACCTATATTAGTTATATATTCGAACGCCATTTTGATGTATTAATAATTAATTATTCTCGTATTTATGTAACATACGTACTCACCGCACACCCCACGACTTCAGTAATGAACAACGAATCAATAAAACATGTTTTTCAATATAAATAGGCCTTTGGAAGAGCGACATGTAGAGCTAATGTAGAGATATCTGAATTTTCATGAAAACAGAAAATATTGCACTGTGGAAGGTATTCAGTATATAATATTATTAAGGCTGAAAAAAATTATAGAAATGTAAAATTGTCGTCAATTGGCCAATCCAAACGCCATTACTTTTCTTTGGCATTTAAAAGGATCCCGTTAAACGCCGATTGTACGTCCGTTTCAGCTTTGAAAATGATTGGCCGTTTGATAGCAATGTTAAATTTGAATTTCTGCATTTATTCCAATCAATATTATATTTAGGTGCGAGGTCTGTCAATTATGAGTAGAAAATATTAAAAATGGCACTAAAAAATTTGTAGGCTGGCAACACCAATTTAACTGTCAAATATTTTTTTACGCGCAATGAAACTGAAAATATAGAACACTGTAAATCACATTTTAAAAAACATTTTTTTGTTCTTAAAGAAAAAAAAATAAAATCGTAGAAGCACTGTTGTTAAGGTACCAACTTATTGACATAAATTTGATTAAATGGCGTTTTAGAAAGTTCATTTAAATAAGCATAAATTTGAATTTAACAGCAGGTGGGAATGGGTACAACCAACACCTCTGCCATAGGTCACCTCAAGTGGTTTGCTACGTTTGGTGATTTAGCAGTGGTGCCCGGGTTCATGGGGTGAGGTTTGTCTAGGTCTTGGAGGTGGATGACCAGGACACACTGAACCCCAGATTCCTACCCACCCCTCAAACCCTTTTCTTTACCAGAATTCTCCTCCACTTCCTTTCCTTAAAAAAAACCCCTCACACAGCATCCCCAAAGATGACATAGGTCCTGAGGGAGATTATTTTCCTCAGGACCTCCTGTGTGGAGCTCATGTAAAAAAAAGGTAGAAATGAATATCGTTATTCTTCATTATGTTAACACAAAATTGCAAAGGTATAATAATAATAAACCAATATGCAATTCTAATTTTAAGATCAATGAAAAAAGATTCGTTTCACTTTTATGCCTTTTTAATTTTTTTATAAAAAATGTTGGTTACGCAACTTTACATTTACACCATGAGTAATTTTTTTAAGTATTGCCATTTATAACAACAGGGGCGCCCTCCTATGTTTTCTACTCTTATTTGACTAACTGCATGTACGTGGTTTTGTAAAATGCCCAATTAATATTAACAACTTACGGTGCTCACCTACGTGTTATAATTAAAAATCAATAATAATAATAATCGTGGCTCCCCTGTGAATGATAAATGGCTTTTAACAGTTGTGTTAAATAGTAATTATAACTATAGTGTGATAATTAGTGCCCCCTTTTCGCAATTTCAAGCTGTTGTTAATTAAAAATTCCGTCGGCTGAGGAGTGGCTTGAAAATTCTTGAATTTCTCAAATAACTGATGACTACAAACTAATTTAATTTTTAAATATTTTTAATTTTCTAAATAAATGTAGCAAAACTTGTGTGCGAAATTATTTGCATTTAGCTTCTTGGCCTTGGACCCAGAGGTCGCTGGTTATCCCCAAAAATGCGTAATTATAAGCATTTTGTGAGGCGAGTTGGGCCGCCCCGGGAACCATTTATTGGATAACCAACACCTCTGCCATAGGCCAGCCCAAGTGGTTCGCTACGTTTGGTGACTTTGCAGGGGTGCCTGGTTTCATGGGGTGAGGTTTGTCTTTAATGAAGGACTAATTGCACCTAAGCATACAAATAAATATGGACAAAGAACGTTAAATTACATTATTCCCGGTTGTTTAAATATGTTACCTGCTGAAATTAAAAACTGTGCCCAAAACAAACAATTGATGAATTTACTGAAGACTTGACTTACTGAAAGAATTAATTTGTATTAGCTTACAATGACATATTATTCTAAAGATTTTAAAATTGTTACTTATGTTTTTCTATATTTCTGTAAAATTTTTAACTAAAAAATATAACTATTAATTAACTCACTACAATAAGATTTTTAAATGTGTGGTGTTAAGTGTTTAAAAAATAAAAGTAAAATTAAAAAAAGTAAACATATCCTTATTTTCTCCCCCATTTAATCAAAAAATCTTCAAGACTAACATTAACAAATCCCTTTATACAACTCTTTCCATAATCCGCCTCATAGCTTCGCACAACCAGCTGGCGATGATAACTCTTTTTGCACCCACACAGGAGAAACGGTGGGTTCTTGTTAACAGTTCATTCCAATCAAAAATAGCTAACCTAATAAATTCAGTACAAAATAATGCAGTTCATATTTGCATGCTAGTTTGAATATGTGCAACAGATGAGAATAATAACGATTGTGATCGCTTATCGATCGGAATACAAATTGCATGAAATGAGTCTGCAACGCACTCACCGCAAGACAACGAGGGTGTAACGACTGTTTGACAATGTACAATGCATGCACATTATTTGCGTTTATTGCTTGGATGTATTTTGTATGCAAATGAATGAACGCTTTGTTGTTTTAAGACATCTTCGTCTGATGGACGATGTCATATTCAACTGAATTGAATATGATGAGATTTTGTGGTTTTGTGGAGTAGAAGTCGGGGACGCCCGAGGAAGATACGAAACGTTCAAGTGAATCAAATGCTTGATTCAAGTCAAATTTATGTCAGAATTATGTTAGTATTTTGGAGACGATGTATGCGTGGGAGCGGTCAAACCTCTCTGCCCAACCTTCCGGGGAAACGGCGTGATGGTTAGTTAGTTTGTTGAGCAATGTCGTGGCGTCTGTTTGGGAACAGTACAGCCATCAAGAGGGCCGTTAAGGCCCCGTACCCGAGCACGAAAAGAAGAAGATGGATATTTTTTAAATATACGAGGCTGTTAAGAGGAACGTATGCGCGGCCCATTTCGGCCAGCTTCATACAAATCTTAAATTTGGATTTCAATTTTATGTTTTTTAATCAAAAGTTATATCAAACATCTAGTACGGATGTGAGCTACTGTATTTATTTTTGATTTAAATTATTAGATATAGGCCATCAAAGATTTTAATGTTTCATGATTTTAGAGGCAATTTGGGCAATTATTTGTGAGTAAATGAAAAACAATAAAAAAATAATTTTACTCTTTTTATCATAGAAATATGATGAAATATAAAATAAATGACCGGTGTAAATTTAAAATACAAATTACCTATTTACGGCGGAACAAAATTTTGACGTATATATATTAAAATTACTACCCAACTAATTAATTTTTTACAATGTTTTATTTTTTATATTATTTTTCATTGTATTTTTAAAATACATGTAGTGAAATTATTTTTTAATGTCTTTCATTTACTCACAAATAATTCTCAAAATTGCCTCTAAAATCATGAAAAACCAAAATCTATAATGGCCTATATCTTATAATTTAAAGCAAAAATAAATAAAGTAGCTCACATCTGTACTAGGTATTTGATATATCTTTTGAGTACAAAAATAATTTTTCAGTTTGGTTGGGTATTTTGATCTTAAATCCAAATTTAAGATGTGTATGAAACTGGCCGAAATGAGCAGGGATCAAAGATGTCTATGTCGTCACGTTCCATGGCATTTATAATCTTCACATTCGAGACATTGGATTGTAATAGGCAATATTGTTTTTAAATTAATCAGCGAACCATCCCGTCTTCAATAAAACAGTATCGAAATGTCCACCTAATTCAGCAACCCAAGCACATCTCGCGAATAAATTGCATAAATTGATGTATTTTATCGCCTATCTTGGTACTATGTGTATGCTGGCGCCTCGATACCTCAACCGGCTTATCAGTATTCATCTGCTGAACCCGAGAGACTCTTATAGCCGAATCATCACCATTACCTTCGTTATTTGGCCGTGTATTGCTTTTGAATTTGTTGCGGGTGTTTAAGATCCCGAATTTCTGCAGCATACACTTCCCTTGAAAATTTCGGGTTTTTAAACTCTTTAAAAAAATGTGTATTTTAATTTGGGAGGCGGGTTTTTTATTTCATGTTCTCCGTAAAACGGTTATACACGAATATATCACATAGAAGATTACAAGGTACGAGGGCAGTTTTACTATTTTGTGAAGCGCGTCAAAGGGTAGTTGCTGAACTGTCTGTAAAGCCTCGATTACATTGGGCGAGTTTACAAGCTGCTAGCCGGCGAATTAACTATCTGCTAGTTAATTTGTTCAGTATAAAATCTGCTAGTTAGCTAGTATATATGATTACACTGAGCGAGTTTACTAGCAGATAGTGAATTCGCCGGCTTTTATCAAGGCTTAAAGCCTCGATGACATTGAGCGAGTTTACAAGCTACTATCTGGGAAATTCACTATCTGTTAGTAAACTCGCTCAGTGTCATCGCTAGCAGATTGTGGACTGGTGGAAAACTTAAAACATACCGACATAGCTTTTACCTTCTAGAAGGCAATATTAAAAAAATATTCATTCCGTGCAATTTTCGATGTAGAAAAGTGTCTTTTCCCGGGCGTCCTTTTTGTATGGGCCAAAAAGTGAAGTCTGTCATCTTAAGGGTCCACTATTCGAATTTCGACCGATTTCTTACATATCTCTATTAAACATTTGAAGTTTTTAAGCTCTTAAAAAAATATATGTTATTTTTGAAGATAATATCTAGATACGTTCCACGCCGAAACGCAAATTATATGAAATTCCCTCGATAGAAAAAAATCGCAAAGTATGCTCCGAAAATTATTTAAAACAAGTCTATTACTATTATTTTCAAGGTATATTTGTGAAAAAATTCACAATGTTTCTTTAAATGATACTTAAGACACGTTCCACGAGATTTTTGCTTTATTTTAAACGAGTCATGTTTTATTAAGTTTTTCGCCATTTTCGCTGCGATTTCATCACTTAAAATATTAGCGCGCTCTGTCCAACATTCGTAATTACACATCTCTCCATCTTCTTCTTTTTCAGCCGAATAGCGCCGCCTTAAGTCGCTCTGTTTATTATTTACATTGGTAAAATGCATCCAATAGTGTCCTATAGTACTCATTATGGCTCTTTTTCTAATAATTTTATTTATTATTATTACGTATTTACAACAACATTTTTTAAAGGGTAGAAACTAGAAAGTCTACAGATTTCTCTGGATTTTCTTCTATTGATTTCTGTCCAGTGAATCGAGTCATATTGTAGGTAGGTACTTGTTGTCTGGAATTTAACCCATCAGGCATGAGATGAAATCGATTAAAGTTGGGAGGATGCGTGGACCTCTCTCGAGTGGGATCCTGTCCTCCCTCAATTGGATCGTCAAGGGGGTGAATTTAAGTGACTTTTCAATGAGGATTCTTGAAGTGCTGATTTAGGGTTTCGTATTTGATCCTATTTTAAATATTGTGTCCTTAAAGATTTTAATTGTGTTTTTATTTGATCGTTGATGACTTTGTGTTATTTTAAGTTAACTTTTTTTATTATTATTTAAAATGTGGATATTAATCTTTCTTTGCACGTTTGCTTCGATCACGCCAGCTTTTTGTTGTTTTGTTAATATTATATAATTACATGTTATTTGAAATGTGCCTGAAAATATTTTTGCCAATATTCTCAAATTCGTCCGTCCATTGTGTTTCACTGCATTAAATTAGTTTTTTTTCTAATATTCCATTGTTGCAGTGTGTTGCTCGAAGAATTCTAGTTATTGTTGGTAATTTGAGTCCCATTTCGATTATAGAATTATGGTTATTGTTGGTAATTCGACCCCCTTTTCGATAATAACTACAAATCAGTTGGATCGATAGGATGTAAGATACATGACTCGATTTTCTTTAAAAAAACTTATTATGTTTTTTTTTTAAATCACACGCATTTTGTTTTTGGCTTTTGCCTTCTGACGTCCAGCTTCAAATGTCTCTTGTTTTGACTGTTCTTTAAGTTGTCAGTCCATCATATTTTTGGCTATCTCTGTTTCTTAATTGTTTTTGTGTTTAATGTAACGCTAATTAATAAAGTAAGGAAAATTATTTATTGCCCACTACTTAGTATATTTACAAAACCTAAAAAATGTAATACACTTGAATGAGTCATAGCAATAACGTCATTATAAAACAAACCTTAAATCTTAGTTGGGGAAACAGATTCCGAACTCTACATAATACACTCTCAATTAGTGTATCAACAAAATGGTTTAAGCGGTAATAAATCAATATAGACACCTTCGAAAATTGAAATTTAAAATCTTATAAATTAGTCGCCTAGCAATGGTTTTAGCCACAGTTTGAAAATGGTCTTGTAAACCAAAACAGCAGTAACAAAAAAACATATTAAAATACTTACAGAACTTGATAATAAAACTATCAAATTTAATTTTCTATAAAAATCTCTCTCTCTCTCTCTCTCTGTTTCTCTTTTCCAACCATAAACGCCACCACATATTTTAGTCCTGTTACATGTTTAGCGCCATACCACATTAAAAACCGTGGTGTTTTTAACAATCTTCACGAAATTGACGTTGTTTGCTAGGATTTTATTTAATATTTAACAAAAATCAAAGTACTTTTCACTAAAAGTGAGCGTCGTTGTTTTCATTTTGCCTTACAGTCGTTATTTTAATTAAATAACCGCAGAAGTAATCCATTGTACACTTACAATAATGCTTCTAATGTCTGTTCTTCCTTTCACTTTCCTACGAGATTTCATCCTAATGCAATCTTGACATTGCAGCTTTGCTTTGTGAGCGCAGAGATCTCAAGCCTGCAAACAAAAACACCACCACAATACCGAAGAGACTAAGAGGGAAACAGGAGAGAAGTAGGATGTACACGCATGTGTTATTCCGTGCAAACAGCATTTGCGAACAATAGAGAGATAAATAAGATTTATTCCTTACAAATTTGTGTCAACTGAGATGTATGCTTGAACGTAAATATTTAAAGCTTTTTCTTATTGTTTGAGATAATATGTGGGTTGTCGGTATGCTGAGGTTTGTGGCATCGGGCATCGCAGAAGTGCCCCAGGGGAACTTGTGAAGTGGACATGTACTAACAATAATGCTCTATGGTTGATAGTTTCTACCACAGGAAACAAAGGATTGTTGAAGACTTTTTAGAAATAGCCAGAAGGACACAACTTCGAACAATTCTGTCCTGATACCCACAACTAGTTTTCTAGCGAATTCTAAGTTTTGTCTTCTGTCAGACGACATCGGGCATTGCAAATGTGTCCCAGGAGAACTAGTAAAGTTGATATATATCAACAATAATGTTTTTTTTCCTTTCAATCTGTCTAAGATAGCAAGAGAGAAAAGAACATCACAAAACTCTATCCTGACGCATCTATCACAACTTGTTCCATACACATAAATGTGAATTCTGAGATTTTCAACGGTTGATATCGAACATAAGGATACTGGCAAAGTTAATAATAATAATAATAAGTGGACAATTTGTAGAGCGCCGTTTTTGTGAAAAATCACCTCAAGGGCGCTTTACAATTTTTTTTTTTTTTTTAATATTCCTAGAATCTATCTAATTTTATTATTTACAAAAAGATACAGAAACATACTTACCTGGCAGGTCACTTCCGATAAACACACTTTTTTAGAAAGTTTATGCTTGGGGGTGATACGACTTTGCACGTGGAGGACATTATATTGAAAACACTGGACATTGCGTGAATTTACCTTTGCTACCCCATCACTGTTACTTTTACATTTATAAGAAGATTAATGCCAAAATTGAATTAGTATTTATTTTGAAAGACTAGTGAATTTAGAGCTCTCTTGGACTGGAAATTTTCATAAAATGACCTTTACAAAATAATAAAATAAGAATTTTGTTATATTTTACACAATTAGTTATTTACAACGTCGTGGGCCGTGAAGGTGAAGGTGAAAGGTTTTTTAACTTATGGATACGACTGTCTGAAAAGATGAGTTTTGAGTTTAGCTCTAAATTCCGCTGAATCTGTGATCATTCTTAACTCGTGGCAGTCCATTCCAGGCTTTAGGTCCTGACACTCCGAAAGCACGCTCACCGAATTTAGTATCTGGTGTGCGTTTTGGTTCCTTCAAATAATGTTACAACGATAATGCTCTATGGTTTGTAGATGTTTGAAGTAGCCAGAGAGAAAGGAACGTCATTAAACTCTATCCTGTAATATATAATCTTTGGTTTATCCATGAACGTGTAAAATATTAGATTACAAATTCTTACACCCAATAACAATTTGGGTAAGAGGAAAGAAAATTCTTTATTCGTCTTCCCGGTGGGAACGAGGAAGAAATCAAATCGCCTATTTGGTTATCTGATATGGCTCTGATGCATTTTAGAAATAATATTTAGTCTGTAATACGAAGCTGCTCTCTAACGAAATTTCAGTACAATAAAAATATTATGATAGAGAAACAACTACGTTTCAAACATAGTTTTAAAACATATTTCTCAACGGTTTTTTTGGCGTCAAAATTTTCTGAAATAGATCATTGATATTTTGGCGTGAAATTGGATCCATTTTACCACAGTAAAGAGAATGAGTAGTCTTCTTACTTTTATGGTTGGAGAGTTGATGGGGCTACAAGTTAGGTTCTTTTGCCATTCATTGGCATCACGTTGTACATCCTCTAAGGAACTGGTAAGTTTCTTTAAGAGGATGCCACAAGCCAAAAATGTATGCGTTCGTAGTCTGCCTTATATCACAAACATAGTTAATAGGCATAAAAATCGCCCAGCAAACGGACTCTAGAGGGACACCTCCAACGTTTATCACTACACAAACTCTTGATAGAACATGAGAGTTTCTGGTCGATATAATTAAGAACTGAGAGAGCAAGGTCACAGCACAGAAATTAATAATAAACTTAATTAAAAATTGACGTTGAATGCGCCTAGAAATCAATATAGATCATTGCAAGCACATAACACACTTAGGACGGGTTGTTTCAAAAAATTTGATGAGTTCATCAAATATTTAAAGTTAATTTTCAGGTTCTGTGTAAGTTCTTTTCGAGTTCTGTTTTTTTTTATCGTCATAGGCCAGCTGCTTCACAAAACTGAAATCATCACAGAACTTGAATCGAACTTACACAGAACGTGAAAATTAACGTCAAATATTTGACGAATTCGTCAAATTTTTCGAAACAACCCATCCTTAGACTCCTTTAATAGAAGATGTTGAATGCACACTGCACAGAGAGGTTACTATGGACCATTGCACCGCACGTAACACACTTAGTTTCCAGACTAAATTGTTGTTGTCATTTGTGACTAGTCCGAGTATTGTCGCCAGCTCGGGAAGGATATGTGGGAAGATAGGGTAATTAGAAATGTAAAGGTGAAATGAAAACTTCTTTAGCACTGTTGTGATTTGAAACTCTAGCGACACAAATAAAAAAATACAAACACACACATCTACAGGATTCAGCCTGCGAGAGAACGAGATAGTATAATCGGCCTCCTCTTTGTGCGGTGCTTCGTAGTCTTCCCACTCTTGACTAATTTAGTTTTCTGAAGGTTTCACTCCTACCGCGTGTGAATTGCTTTACTCAGTATTTTTTTTGTATTTATAATGTAAACCGATTCGTGGTAAAAAATAATCGAAAATAGTTACTTAGCATTTAGCTTTGCCTTAACAATTTGCTCTGCGGTTTGAACATGTCCACGTTCACACAATGCAAAGTCCTTAATCTCCATTTGTACATCATGTATGCACAACATCTGTGGCTGCATATGACGCGGTGTAGCGCTGTGCAGTTGTGCACGCTTTCTGAGAGGATACAACTAAAGGTGATCCACTGGTTCTTGAAAAATTCTAAATAGGAATCACCGCCTCTTTTTGGGAGCGGATTTAATAACACTCGAGAAGACTATTTTGGAAAGGTTGGAGAAGTAATTTGAGAGTGTTTTGTAAAGGCCTGTAAAAAATATTAACTAATTTCTGATTCATTGTTTTATAATAACAAGGAAATTTAAAATAGATTTCACGTAACCAAGCGACGTAGAGTCTAGGGACGTTCATCCGCTACCGCGCGCGGGGCGTAACTGGTACAAAATGTACATAGTCTTTATGCGGACGGCATCAAGGTTTAATTCACAATTTTTTAAACCAAAAACACATTTTGTATTATTTCGCATGGCTGCATCTTAATGGTGAAATCCACAATTAAATGCTTATTTTTTTATTAGTTTATTTCATCTTCAAATGTTCAGTCCCTTTAGGAAAGGAATCCATCAACAAAGAAATTTCTTGGGCGTCATTTTTCACTGTCGTTAATGGCGGCCTTTTGTCACCCCAAATTTGATTTGGACCCTCAAATATTTCTTTATATTCGCCCCCTGCGAGGGTTCAAAAATACTATGATTGATGGCTTAATTCTTAAGCGAAATATGTTTTTGTAATTATTTGTTGAAAGGGAATTACAGATGCTAACAAATTCAGTATCGGATTTGTCGCCATGTTTAACAAAAAGAAATTAACAATTCAACTAAAGGCTTTTGATTGATTGTGTCGTTAGCGATTTAGGGCGTGTTCTGCGTGCCTGATTTTCTATTGCGTCTGTAACCAGATTATTGTAATGATGACGTATGGAGGGAGATGTTTCATTCTTTTATTTCATCCTTTCTAGGCGTATCTTGAGTTAACGGTTTCGTTTTAAAGCTGCTTTGGGTTGGTTGTGTCAGGGAATCTGATTAGTTGTGCCGGAAATGTCAGCATGTCCCTAATTTTGTATGAAATTCACTTCTTTGCTTTATTTTGTACTAGCTTTTCCCCGCGGCTTCGCTCGCATGGTATTACGGGAAATTACTGTAGCGCTTGCACTTATCAATTATCTCCCCCCCCCCACCCCACCCCCATCCCCTCCCGCATTCCATATATTCATTCCCTTACATTCAGTTTTCAAACATCTCGCCTACCACCTAAATTTCATAATGCTATAGCTCAAAGAAAAAAAGAATTACTTATCCAATTTTGTTCATTCGTTCGGAATTTATGCGCTTACACACATTTCGGATGTTTGTTATGTTGGAAGTTCGTTAATATAATAAAAAATACTCTATTTATCATTCAGTCTTTATAATCGTTACGAATTATATTTTTAATATAGGAACTCAAATCTGACATTTATTCCAAGCTTGTCCAAAAAAAAAACGAATTCTAATATTTAAATTTTCTGCAGTAGTAGCTGACCAGTAGACTGAGTGCCTACCAGCATAGAGCCCAAAAATATATCAACATTGTTTCCACGGAAAAGATTTTTTTCTGACGTTAGCAAAAACTCGCTTTTGTTAGCGACAGAAAACGTATAACAAATATAATATATTAATCTTTATAATTTCATAACGCCAGAGCTTACCATCATATACAACCTGTAGTCTGCGCATATAATTTAGCTTTATATTGGTGAAAGGATTATTAAAGTCTTTATATTGTGTTATGCGTGAAAAGGTCATAAACAAACTCGAGCAGTTTCGCGTTTATAATATTAGTATGTATCTTTGTTTAAAAAACATGCTGGTAATAGAACAAATTCCAAAAAGTACAAAGAAATACTTTTTCTTTAAAATGATCGTCATTTGTAATTCCGAGCTGGACGAATAAACTCAAGCAGCCAAAAGTTGTTACATTAATTAATTTTCTAGTAAAACTAGCAGACCTGGATACACGTTGCTGTGGCTAACGGAACACAAAGCCATTACCCAACCTTTATAACCCACGCCATCTGATGATTTGCATACATATCAAATACACACCGCCCGCTTGTCAACCCGCTGCCCGCTGCCTGAATTTGAATTTCTCTGAATCTTTGAATTTCTCGGCTCTTCTCTACCGTTATACATATAAACCTTCCTCCTGAATCACTCTGTCTATTGGTGAAAAACACATGAATATCTGTTACGTAGTTCAAAAGATCTAAGCGTACGGGAGCGATTTCATTTTATACTATGTAATGATATAAAAGCTAAATCATAAGGCTAGGGACAGTGTTTATATTTTTTTCTTTAAAATGTATATGAATATTATTATGTGAGATCCAGACGGGAGAATTGTACTCATATTGACTTCTAACAAGTCTGTATACTGTTAAAATTTCTAGTTAGCCTTGTTATAAATCCTAATATTTTAAGTCCTTATTAGAGATTTCCGTGTGGTTAACAAATGATAGATTTGTTTGAAAAGTGATGTCTAAGTCTTTAATTTGTGTTAATGTCTCAAGAGCATTGTTACCAATGTTGTAATTATAGATCACTGGATTTTTTATTTGAGAAAATCATACTAATTGACATTTTGAGATATTTAAGTAAAGTCTATTTTCATTGCAAATTAACAATTTGTTGATATAATCTTGAAGAATGTTACAATGGGAAATATTTTGAATAATTCTAAAAATTTTAAATCATCAGCAAAAAGTAAGATAAGTTTTTAGATTTTCACGGCCAAAAGTATTTTCGTTATTTGTCTTTGGGGTGTTATGCCGTGTTGCGCTACCTCCTTCTTTAGCCAACGTTTCGGACAGCGTTACAGTGTCCTTCATCAGGGCAGACACAATTACACATCTGCCCTGATGATGGACACTGTAACGCTGTCCGAAACGTTGGCTAAAGAAGGAGGTAGCGCAACACGGCATAACACTCCAAAAACAAATAAAGAAAAAAAAGTAAGATATTTATATAAATATTTTTTTTTATTCCGCATAATATTTTTGAACACATAAAAGAAATAAAATATTCTACATGTAATTGAAATTCATAATTCAATACGGACTTCAGCTATTGACATTCTCTCCAGCAATATTCCTTTCCATTCGAACGACACAAGAAAAACAGATGGAAAAATTGTGCAAATTTCATAATACCACGGCTCCCCGTGCGAAATGCAGTTAACAGGAGTACATGAATGCATTAACGACTTTTCCGTTACGAACGATGTCAATATTCTCTTTCGACTAAACGAAATAAAAAAATAAAAAAAAACATTATTGCGATCAGAATGGGATAGACGGAAAAAGCTGTTAAAATTTCAACAATGTAAATTTTCGTGATATATCCGTATAATTTAAATATCTACATACCAGGAGTACATGAAATCAATTAGGTCTTCTTCTCAGCTAAAGATGTCAATTATTCTAGTATTCCTTTCCCACCGGAACGCGTGCTTGGCTATTGACCCCGCTTTGGCCAGCCTTGCGTCCTGAAAAAATGCAGTCAAACACCTCCCCGCATTTCTGCGCTCCCGGCACCCGTCGCGCCCTGTCACCCTTATTCGGTCGTGAATAAACCAGTTCCGGCTATCGGATTAACTGCTGGAATTAATTTATCCCCTGGTATTAAATACAATCCACCTGCCGGACCGGACGATAACGATAAATGATTACCTTTCGTTATGTATACATTTTATCGTGTAGGGTTTGTAAGGCGATAAATTTCTGATCTCTCCGGTTGGATGTTTCACCGAAATTCATTTTATATACATTTTCATCAAACGTTTCCTGCCATTTTTAATTTTTTTATAACATTTATTCAACATAAGAGTACCAATTCAACACACTAGGCCAGGGGTCGGAATTTGCGTCTCGCGAGCCCCATGCGGCTCTTTGCATAGGCATCAGCGGCTCTTCAGACATCAATTGCAATTTTACCTTTACTCAACCAACCTTATGAAATGTAGCTGCCGAACGATTATTTTTTTGCATTACGAATACGAAACCGGTTTTAATTTAATATGGAATCTATGCGCGGGAACCATTTATTGGATTACCAACACCTCTGCCATAGGTCACCCGAAGTGGTTCGCTACGTTGGGTAACTTAGTAGGGATGCCCGGGTTTGTGGGGTGAGGTTTGTCCAGGTCTTGGCGACGGATGCATCTGCCTACCTGCTGCGTGGTGGGCCGGATCGAGAGAGACTGGTTTAGGGAGGCCTTTTGACGTTTTCAGCCGGACTCTCTCACCTTGCAGTTGGAGGGATAGATTCATACGTCCGTCATTCCCGTACACACTGAACCCTGATTCCTACTCACCCCTCATATCTTTTTTCCTTCCCAGAACTTCATATCCTTCCCTTCAAGAAAAGACCCTCCACACAGCATCCCCTAAGAAGATATAGGCCCTGGAGGAAATTATTTTCCTCAGGGCCTCCCTTGTGTAAAAAAAATTGCGCGAGTCTGCTTATAGTTACATTTAAACGGGCAGAAGTGTGATATTACAAGAGTGAGAATGTAGATAACACAAATAAAATCGTAATCATCGTTCAACCATATTTTTACCACAGTACGATTACAACCGCCCCCCCCCCCCCCACTTGATGATTTTATTTAGAATACCTAAATACTCCTGACACTCCGAAAGCGCGCTCACCGAACTTAGTATCTGGTGCACGCTTTGGTTCCTTTAACCTTCCGAAAGCTGATGACGCTGCTGATCTCAGGGTTATCAGCCCGAGGTGCAGTTATCCATTTCGCTCACTATTCAGGGAAGTAAGAGCGACATTTCGACAATTCAAATTTCTCGGTCACCGGTTTTCCTCGTAATGGTGAAACAGTTTGATTGTTCGTAGGTTTATTCGCCTAATTAATAAATTATGCATCTCCTTAAATTATTGTGTTCCTGTTAGCTTTGCCAAGGGTACATATTGATCCTGAATCATCTACATGAATTCTTTTGGACTGGTGGTTTATAGAAGGAAATAATAAATTTTGACCTAATAATATTTTCTTCTTTGAAGAGATGCACTTAGTAGTGCAAAATCGTGTGATTTTGGTTAAAAAATGAGATTACTTAGAAATATTTTAATGGTTCAATTAAATACTGCAAGTAGAACACATATTTTGCCTTAGAAATAATCGAGTATTTTTTTATTAGTCTTTTTATAAGCACAGAAAAAAACAAAAGTATCAGGCTTATAAAAAATGCTTTAAAGTTAAAAATCTCCTAATTACGAACCCCTTTTCGGTTATGGTTTTATTTTCTAAAGTGGAAAATTTAATATATAAATAAAACTAATGTATAAATAAAAAATATAAAATAAAACACGCTTTTCTACGTTTTTTTTTTTGGTGAATATAATATTACAACAGGCGGCTGGTGTTAAACGGGAATTCAAACCTTATCTCCATCTATGTAAGGAGTTTTATTGTTTGCGGTTCGATCCCGAATTTTAGACCACGTGGTGCATCAGCTTAATAGATATTTCAATGCTTCATAACACATGACGTAAACTTCCGAACGATCTAAAATTAGTTGCGTTGACCTACAAATTTCAGACAGTAAAATCTGTATAAATTTCATGCCGCCAGAGCTCACCATTCGAGAGTTAGTTCTGTTTTATGCGCCAGACAAAAGATTTTTTTTTTGCTTTGCAAATTTGCTGAAATGATAAGGATATAGCAGCAAATTAAAAGCATGTAAACATGTTTTCAAGTTGTTAAATTCTTTATGACATTTCAGACTACCTTATAATATTATATACCTACTATCAGCTAAAACCGATACCTAATTAATTAATTATCTGATCGACCCTCCTGTTCATTATATGTTCATTGAGCCACTTTAATTTCTGCATCGAGCATGGAATAATGAATATAACACTAGAAGTGCCTTCCGTGTATATTTGAATGGAAATAAATTTTCCACTGACTTGGTAACTTTTGGTTCTAGACCATTAAGCACACAGTGTATCTCTCTCAAACTTGCCTGAAATTGTATATCGCCATCCCATTTGAATTTCGTAATCATAGTCAAGACCCCATCATGTCTGATTGCGTCTAAAAGGGATCGAAATGAAATCTTGTCTCCTTCAACGGAAGCAATCTTCCGAACACGCCCTCCATTGATATGCTTGGTGTAACTCTAAGTAACCAGCTCAGGTATGGGGGCTCCATCGAAGCCAGAGTAAAGTTAGCCTCTCAAAAACTGGGCGTACTGTACAGGGCCCGCAGATACTTTAATGGTACACAACTGCTAACCCTGTACATATCGCAAGTGCGCCACATGTTTGAATTTGGCAGCCACCTCTGGTCTGGAGCTTCAAAATATTTGAAAAATACCCTCGACTCTGTGCGGAAACGGGCGGTCCGTTTGATAGATTCTTCCACTTTAACGAACAGATTGCAATCTTTAGAGCACAGGCGTCGGGTGGGAATGCTATCCATGTTCTACCGGTATTTCAATGGAAGATGCTCTGAGGAACTAGCGTCATTGATCCCTTCGGCACCGGAGACACGCCAAACGCGCGCCCAACATATGTACACGGTTGACATTTGTCACACGAGAACGGGTCGTTTTTCGACTCGTTCTTGAGTTCAACAGCTCGGCTATGGATCGATTTGCCGGCCTCTGTGTTTCCTCCCTCCTACAACATGGGTCTCTTCAAGACCAATGTTCATTCCTTCCTCTCCTCAAAAAGACCCTCCACACAGCATCCCAGATGACATAGGGCCTAGGGAAAATTATTTTCCTCAGGGCCTCCTGTCTGTCGGAGTTAATGTAAAAAAAAAAGGTGAACACGCTTTGTATGGAAATTCAGGCCGAAATTACGCCTATAATTGGATCACGAAACACGCCACAAGGCACTTCTTGTGTTATCCTTTCTTCTATGGCACTGTTTCAGATATAAACATTTTTTTAATGAATTTATTGTCAATACGTTTCGCCTGATCACTGTCAGTTTAAGATAAGATATCGATAAATTCGTTGTTTTTAATGTCAGATAATCCATGCAAGGCCATCGAACCTATTAGCATGTCTGTAACTTTGATAAAAATATAAAAAAATATATAGATACTATTGAAAAGATAAGTAGGTACAGTCTGACTAGAAATTGTAGACAAAAATGAAGGGTGTTAAAATGTGGCGGTTGCCAAATAGCAACACTAAGATAGGAGGCGGGTATGGGCACCGCTCGCCCTAGGAATCATTTATTGGATAACCAACGCCTCTGCCATAGGTTACCCCAAGTGGATCGGTACGTTTGGCAACTTAACAACGGTGCCGGGGTTCATTGGTTGAGTGTTGTCGAAGTCTTGGCGGCGGATGAGTTTGCCCGCCAACTGCGTGGCGGGCCGATTCTGGAGAGACCGGTTGAAGGAGACCTAACCTAGACCTCTCCAGCGTCTGGATGGATTCATTGCTGGACACGTTGACCCCCAAATTCCTACCCATCCCTTGTACCTTTTTCCTTCCACGGAACTTCCTATCCTCCCTTTCTCTTAGAACCTCCACACAGCATCCCCAAAGATGACATGGGTCCTGAGGAATTTGTTTCCTCGGGGCCTCCCATGTGGAACTATTGTAAATAAACACAGTTTCCCGATGTTAACTGTTTAGAGTTTAGATAATATGTTCCAGTAATAAAAAAAAATGTTATTAATCATCAAGTTTATGTTAATAGGTTAGTAGTAATGTTTTGTGAACACCTCACTAGGACAACCTTCTGTGGTGTTCGCATGTTTTAGATAAAGTGTTATTCTGCCGTCATAAGTAAAAAGACAGCAGAAGTCTGTTCTGGTCAGTGGCCTTAAAGAGTAACAGTGTCATCAGTCATCAGCAAAGCTTTTAATTCCCCTGTCTGTTTGGAGGTGATGCAGCTCGTTGATATGTATAAGAAATATGATTGGACCAAGTACGCTGCCTTGGGGAACTCCGTAAGATCTTATTCTTTGTCAATGCATATGTTTTGTATTGAGGGATGTTGGGTACAATTTCCCATAATAGCTTTCAATTAATTTGCGTTCTGTTCCCGTGCTTACGATATTTTTTAGTTTATTGAACAGATTTTGGTGTTGTTTTTTGCCAAATGCTTTTGTATATAATATACCTAGGCATTTTTTACCCTGATCTATATTTGTTTTGAGATTGTCTGTTACTCAGGCTACGGCATGTGAGGTGTTCACCAAAATCCAAATTGATTGGGTGTTCGTTCAATCTACATTTGTTCTAAAACTGTTGTTGCCACAATAATGACATATTTTTCAATTTTATTCAATTTCTTTAACGCACTATAGGTAAGTTGTTATATTTAAAAAATGAGATAAATTACTTCTCCTCTCTTTTCTCCACTCCTGGTATAAAATGTCATCTGATATTTAAATAGAAGTAATAACCAGTTTGGCTATGTTGTTTTTTTCGTTATCTCTGCGCCTGTCAAGTCATATATACGAAATCGAATTGACTTACCTCTTGACCAGATATTATCTGAACGCATTCCTTTTGCATTTCGATCTGTTGATTGGATGTATAAAAAATAGATAAAATATCAGGTACACCTTACCTCTTCAAAGTTATGCGACCTTAATCCAACTCTTTGTTCATGAAAGAAGTTACTGACTGATTTCGCTTGACTTTCGAATTATTTTTCTTATTTACAAATTCCTCAGTTTAAAAAATATGAAACAATTTATATTGCGTTATTTCTTGAGCTTTGGATTTCAGTAGCCAACGTATTCAGTTACGACTTATGAAAAGAAAATTCCAGAAAAAAGTTTTTAATAGTATGAATAAATAAGGATCAGTTAGTTCACAGAAATTTAAATGTAACATTATCGTATAATGGCCATTCAGCGCCATTTCGTTTTTTTGACATTCGAAAGGTCCCTGTTAATAGGACGTTTGCGCGGTCCGTTTCGTACAAATCTTAATTTTGGATTTGAGATCAAAGTATCCAAACCAAACTGGAAAATTATTTTTGCAATCGAAAGCAATATCATATTTCCAGTACGGATAAGAGCTACTTTATTTATTTCTGTTTTAAATTATAAGATATTTGCCAGTAAAGATTTTAATTTTTCATTATTTTAGAGGCAACTTGGGCAATTATTTGTGAGTAAATGAAAAACTTTAAGAAAATAATTTTACTCTATTATAAAAATATAATGAAATACAAAATAAAAATACAATGAAATAAGAAATAAAAATTAATAAAATAAATAATTTTGTAGGGTGTAAATTTAAATTACAAATTACCTACTTACGTCTTCACAAAAATTTGACATTTATGTATTAAAATTATTATTAAACAACGCATATTTGTTAGCGATATCTTTATTTTATTTTTCATCATATTTTTAAAATAAAAATAGTTTTTTTTTAATGTTTGACTATTGACTCACAAATAATCAACCAAGTTGCCTCTGAAATCATGAAACATTTAAATCTTTCATGGCATATCTATACTAAATTATAAATGCGAAAGTGAGTGTTTGTTTGTTACGCTTTCACGCCTGTACCACGTAATCGATTTTAAAAATTATTTCAGTAATAGAAAGCTACATTATCAGCGAGTAACATAGGCTGTATATAGTGGTAAGCTCTGGCGTTATGAAATTCGTAGAAATGAAATGTGTGTATTTCATATATTTTAGCGGCAGGGAGGAAAGGCAGGGGGAAGGTAGGGTTCGCGGAGAGCGAAGAGACGAGGGAGGGGGAAGGCGGGGAAGGTGGAATCGGGGAAGGTGGAAGGGAACGGGGACGCACTTTGTGGAGAATCAATTTGTTTCTTTGAATGGCATCGCAACGCACGCCGAGTACAAGCTATATGTATATAAATATATTTGAGATGCCTATGCGTTGCTAAACCATTCGAATGAATGAATGAGAGTGAGTGAGTGACTCAGATCCAAAATTAAGATTTGTATGAAACGGGCCGCGCAAACGTTCCTCTTAAACGCCGGTTCTAGTTGCGTTTCAGCTTTCTATCAAATTGCAACAAGCTGACAAGCTTAACGTCGTAACAGTGGTCCTCTTCTGCTGATTCAATTTGTTCAAAAATTGAATCGGGCTTAGAATTGGCATTTATCGGAGACTTTTCAACAAACAAACCGTCTGGAGATTCGTAAAGCCTCGATGACATTGAGCGAGTTTACAAGCTACTATCTAGGAAATTCACGATCTGTTAGTAAACTCGCTCAGTGTCATCGTATTACTTGCTAACTAGCAGATTGTGGACAATCTACGAAAAAAGTTTAAAGGTGGTCACTCTACTCGCTCAAGATTGCGGCCTACCAACAGCTGATTTCGTAACTGTCAAAATTCTCGCTACTGGCTAGCGAGTGGCGCTAGCTGCGAGCTCAGGTTTTTTTTACAAAATGTCCACCGAATTGGTTCGCGCGAGAGTCGTTATTTTAGCTGCTACTCTCGCTACTGACCGAGTAGACTGTTTTGTGTGTCATCATGACAATCTCACTCGCCGATTCACCCGCTTTTAAACTTACCAGCTAGTAGTTTGTAAACAATCGAGTCTTAAGCAAGACCAATAGCTGTCGGAAGTGTATATATAATTCACCAATACACACAATCCCCTATCTTTGTTGTTCGCCTCAAGTTTAATCGAGCGATCTATACCATATTATGTAGGTACTCGTATCTCGTTATATACTCGTGTTTTCATGTAAACCCATTTGTTACATAGATTGATAGAGCGCTATTATTTCCAGTCTCAAAGTTAGAATTGCCTATCACTTTGTACTTATTTGATTTCAGTCTATCGCATATCATATGCCTTGGTCATTAAGCCCATTTCCATCGGGTTAAGTGAGTATTTTAAAGCAAATTTATGTGCCCAAAATCAGAGTTTCCATTCGGAGTCGGAATATATTTTCTTTTGTTAGCTTTCTTAATGTGCCCTTTTGGCTGAGAAGTTTCCTTAATTACTAGTCGGCACGCTGCCATTATTTCACGATACCATCGACAGTATGCCCTCCTTCGCCATTCTGTTCTCCTTTCAACAGAAAAATATGATAATCATCTTTCAGAATTTTCTTTCGCTGTCTCCCGCAATGCGCCGAAAATAATGACGAAGCTTTTTTAAATTTTTTTTATAAGAACTTAAAAATATTATTAAAACTGGCAATTTACAGTATGAATTTTCATGGGCAACAGTCGTGGTAAAACCATTTATTGCTTGTAAAATATATTTTTAAAATTATACAACCACCATTATGCAAAATTAATAGGAAATATGTTCCCCTTTGGCTTCAATAACTGCTTTTACTCGTTTTGGCATGGGTTCTACTTTTTGACAGTTTTCAGAGATCCTCTCATCCCGAAATCAAACCTATATGAGCGTTTCTGTCATCTTTGTTATTGTAGTGCAGTCGATTTTGCTCAGTCCAGCTTTGCAAATGGCCCATAAATTCTCAATAAGGATCAGATCAGTTGAATTCCCTGGTCATTCTAGAATAGTTTTGTCCGTATCCTGGAAACATTTCATCATTTTCTTCGACTTGTGGCAGGAACAGAGTCCTGTTGAAGAATTGCTCCTCCTTGGCACTTTTTGGAGTTCTTTGTTCAAATGCTGTTCCATCATCGATTTGCATTTTTGGGTATTCATCATGCCTTCGGTAGGCACCAAAAATCTAACCCCATGTTCGAAAACCACCACCAAAACATTTATTTATTAAAAAACGTTTGGATGTTTACAGTTTTGTCAATATGAACTGGAGTAAGTAGTTCGTTTTTAGACCTCCTGATGAGTTTAGACCGTTGTCCTTAACCTATGGAGTAAGTTTCGTATGTAAATAAGATCTTTTTCCAGTCTTCTGTAGTTCAGTTGGAGTATTTTCTGGACAGAACAGCCTCTGTCTTCATGCAGTCAGTGAGAAGTGTTTTTTTTTGTGCTCGAATAGCCCTTCTACCAGATTCCAAAAGACTTCTATGGACGACAGTTGAGTCATGTATTGTTACTCCTAATGCCTTGTTGCGGGTCGTGACTTGTTTTTCTTGGGTTCAACTTGCTCTTTCGAAGCAAAAACTATCATCTCTTGGTATCGTCTTTCTTTTTCTTTCACAGTTGCCCGACCTCTTCCCTTAAGCTGATCCCGTGTCCCTTTTACGCTTCAAAATCTTGCTTACTGCCCCCTGTCACACTCTCTAGCAATGTCTCTTTGTGGCATAGACGTATGTTCACTAAGCGTGACAATCTTTTCGCGCTTCCTGGGCGTGATATCCATTACGAAAGTTAGATTACCCAAACTCACTAATTACTATATAAGATACAGCTATGAATGATAAAATACCAAAAACTTCGTGTAAAATTTCCCAATAACAATTTCTGACAATAGACTATATAATATGTTTTTAATGCTCTGAATAATTTTGTAATGCAATTTCAAAAACTGCAAAACTTCAGAATGATTCCATTTATTTGCACAATACTGTAACGTGTTTTATTCGGTACCTATATACTATTTTGTATTCGTGAAAGCTCGCTGAATACATTTAACTGATAAAAACTGAAGAAAAAAAATCTACAAAATCCAAAAATTACATACATATCATCTGTATTGTGTTTTTTGCACATTTTTCAATTATATCACAACTTAGTCATAAAGTAAAAAAAATTTACCCACTCATTGTAGGTTCATATTTTACGTAAAACCTTTCGACTCCTAGGCCCGACACAGGCTTATGAAATTGAATATTTGTATAAGACAGATTATTCGATATTTGAAAAATTTTGATAAATTTAACCAGAATTAAGAAAAATTAAGTTAATTTTGGACACACCAATCAATAGACGTGTTTAAAAATTCACATCTTTTCCACATTTTTCAACTTGTTCATTAATAAAAAGTAAGATAAACCTCGGATGAAGCCGGGGGCTTAGTAAATAAATAAATTCAATATACCTAGCAACTTTTTTGTTGAGTCAGCAAGTCAAGTCTTCACGCCGATTCCGAATCGAATACCAGGAGCACATAAAAGCCAGGGTTAACCACACTCGCCTCGGGCGTCCTTTGGGTGTCATCACCGGCACTCGAGTATTATTTTCCGTCTACTTGTCTACTACGTGACGAGACTACCTCATGTGACTCATGTGCCCCTGGTAGCCATAGGCTAGACAGCCTACGTAGAGACCTACGTGACGGTGTTATTAGGTATGCCAAAATGGAAATTTTGTATAGGAAACCATAAAGATGTCTTTTTTTTGTATTTTTATCTGTCTTTGGTATTTTTTATCTGTCTGATAAATAAAGCTCGTAAATCAGCGACCGAACGCGAATTGAATAAATCTTTTGTTGGTTTTGTTGAATACAAATTCGTTCATAATCAAATTAGTTATGAAAATATGCAAAATTTTCTGATTTAAAAAAATCGCAACCAAAACTAAAATACTTGTGAGTATTTCAGTAAAGCCACGCGAAAACTTGACATTAGCTCCGCACGGGAGACCCTGAGGAAAAAAATCCCTCAAAGCCTACGTCGTCTTTGGGGATGCTGTGTCGAGGGTATTTTAAGGGAAAAGGAGATGAAGTTCTGGGAAGGAAAATGGTATGATGGGTAGGTAGGCATCTGGGTGTCAACTTGTCCAGGAGTGACGGACATATAAATCCATCCCTCTCACTGCGATGTAAATCAATGCTCGAGAGAGTCCGGGTGGAGAGGTCTAGATTAGGTCTCCCTACTCCCTACCGGTCTCTCCCGATCTAGCCTGCCACGCAGCAATTAAGAAAAAATAACTAAAATAAAAAAAAACAACTCTCAAATTAATAAACTTCATACCTTATCAATAGATTGTTAACTCGTTAAAATATGAGTGAAATCATTATGCTTGAAATGGCTTTGGTCCTATTTTACGTTCTGAATAGCCAGATAAAACTTGACCTTCCTCTTACTCTTCTCAATTCCTTCCCCACGCCCTTCAGCCTCCCAACATACCTCAATCGGGGATGCCATAGTCTCACTGACTGCAGACGGTCGGAAATAGTTAGGACTCTTGCGGTATTAACATAAAGACCTCTTGTAGGGAATATAGATCAAGAACATATTTAAATAAATCTCCATATTAACCTAACCCCATATTCCAATCTATATTATTAACATTAAAGATAATCAATTAGATAAATCAGTCATGAGTAACAACCGAATTAATTTTTCTAAATTAAAATACGCGTAATAAAAACAGACATTCGTCAAACATTGACATATTTTACTACCTGCTTCCATAAACATAATTGAATATATTTTAAATTAAAATTTACTGATGAGATGTGGGCATGTATTATTTTTTAGGTGCGGCCAGCAGCACCTCGAAAAGCTGCTATTCGCCCACTGAAGATAAAATACTTTTTAATTCTACCATAATATAATAATATGTCCTCACTTAATTTAATATTTTTTCTTTATTTAAATTAATATCTTACCTTACCTTAAGCGATTTTTTCTGTCTTTGTAAACGACCGCTCGAATTAAATTATGGGATAATTTATTTGCATGAGAAGCAGGTAAAAAAAATTTGCTCTCATGCCGAAGGAATTCCGTAGTTGTGCCAGTGACGTCATTTAGGGTTTGAAAAGTGAGTCATCGTCATTATCATTGTAGTTTTTTTTTTAGATTCTTTTCGATTTTAGCATTCTTTTGAAAGGTGTTCATAATAATGCTCTTCATTGGTCCATTTTTAACGCTGTGAAAAATGCAATGAATTCAGTGAAACATATACCTATTACTATACATTTTTTCCCGATCTGAACAACACCGTCCAATTTGCATCTAACATGAACATATATGCTGTGGATTCACACCCAAGCGTCGCGGGTTCAATTCTCTGCTAGTTTAATCCTCCATCATTGCACAAGGACCAGGTTAATATAATGGGAGTAGAGAAAAATCAAATGTTGTCAGGTTATTCTTAACCGTCAGAAATTAATACCTATTTTGTTCTAAATTTTTCAATAGTTCTATTTTGAATTTTGGTGGCGGGTATGTGTACCGCCGCCACGGAAATCATTTAAGCCGCCGCTACCCGAATTTCTACCGATTTCTTACATCTCCCTTAAACATTTGAAGTTTTTAAGCTCTTAAAAAAATATATGTTATTTTTTAAGATAATATCTGGATACGTTCTACGCCGAAACACAAATTATATGAAATTCCCTCGATCGAAAAAAATCGCAAAGTGTGCTCCGAAAATTATTTAAAACAAGTCTATTATTTTACAAGTTATATTTGTGAAAAATTCACAATGTTTCTTTAAATGATACTTAAGATGCCTTCCACGAGATGTTTGTTCTACTTTAAACGAGACATGTTTTATTAAGCATTTTCACAATTTTCGCTTCAATTTTATCATTTAAAATATTAGCGCGCTCTGTCCATTATTCGTAATTACATATCTCTCCATCTTCTTCTTTTTGAGCGGGGAAGCGCCGCCTTAATGGGTAACCAATACCTCTGCCACAGGTCCCCCCCAAGTGGTTAGCTACGTTTGATGGCTTAGTATGGAAACCCGGGTTCATGGGATGAGGTTAGTTCGCGTCTCAGTCCGGATCGGGAGTGACTGGTTGAAGGAGACCTTTTGATCTCTCCTGCAGGACTCTCTCGGAACATCTCCTTTTTGTGAACATGGGTCTTGAAGTGACCCCCACAGCAAAGCTGTTGAACACAAGAACGAGTCGTAGGATAAAAAAATTAAGAATGACTAATTTTCTAATCGCATGTTTTCTTTTCTTTTCAGGTAAGTCACCTTTAACAAGTACTAGACAATATTATATTCCAACTCTCCGCCTGCCCTTGCAACACCTAGTAAGTCCTAAGTTATATCGCACACTAAAAATAATAACAAACACTTAAATGCCGGATAAGCAGATTACCTTCCCGATAAATAATTGATTGCCGATTTTCTTTATCGACAGGTCGTGTCGATTAATATCTCTATGGGATACGCGCCAGGAATTCGAAGGTACAAATTTTGCGAATATATTTTTGGAGGTAGCGACGCAAATACAGACTTTGATTGTTATTCATGGGGAAATGTGTCATCCGGTTGTATGGGAGTGACTTATTGGCCATTCTGCGAAAGGCAGGGGCACACTCAATGGTTATAAATGTGTGGATATTGGAGATCCAAACAAAAGCATGGTAAAAGCTATTTCTGAAAATCTTATAGAGATTTATTGGTGGTTCTCTCTCTCTCTTTTTTTATTTATTTAAACGCCCATAGCGTACATGTTTTTGACAAAATATAGGAATTAACATAAAATACAAGAAACAAAATACAGGTAACATAAAATATAAGAGACGACACAAAGTAGATAACATAGAATATAAGTTAGTCAAAATAGAGATAATATATTAAATACAGTTTATGTAATATTTCAAATCCAGTTTATGAAGTAGAAAGAAATAGTTGGCACATACGCTGTTTGAAGTTTGAGAAATTCAAATTATTATCAAATACATCCATATTGTTTAAATATTTGTTGCCAAGACTATGTAAAAGCTGTATTGGAGAATGCAAACTATAGTTGGAATGAGATTTATGTATATAAAATGTTAATATCTGTCTAGTCGTTCTTGTAGGTACATGAAGATTAATTAGTTGCAGAAGTTCACAACAATTGAATTTAGAATTTAATAATTTTAATTAAAAGGTTAGGTCGTTTATTTTACGTCTGTTTTCTAGTTGGAATATTTAAAATATTCATTAAGAACTGGTAATTTATATGATCTAAAGGGATATTATGTTTGAAATTTACGAAACGTAGAAATTTTCTTTGAATTATTTCAACATTATGAATATGAATTTTGTAGAAGGGCGACCAGACTATGGAGTTATGTTCCATTAGGCTTCTAACAAGGGATATGTTAACAGTTTAATGATTTGTAACGATTCAAAGTTTTTAATTGTTCTTAATATAAATCCTAATGTTTTCATACCTTGTCAAGTTTATTATTATTATTATGCAAAGGATTGGAAAGATTTTCTTACAGGTTTGGGGGTATTGACGTGTATTGAGTGTGTACATCAAAAAAGCGTTGCTCTTTACTTACAGGTTTATTAAACAATAATTCAGCACCATAATTTACATTTTGAACAATATTAGTTATCGGATAGTGGGTAGCGAACACGAAGCAATTCGCGAGCTGTTAGATCGGCGGCAATCGGAAACAGAATGAATTCTCTTTAGGCACCCATCGTTGGTAAACTTCGGCGTGCGAATAGCCAATAGGAGGTAATCGCGTATCGAATTTGCTGCGTTGTTCGTTAGCCACAAAGGCTTTAAAACTATTATAGAACCTCATTCGCATAAGGAGTCTTACGGCAAAGCTATTTTCAGAAATCGCTTGTTCTGTGAACGGTAGGCCTCGCGTCCAAAAAGTTTGTTTGTATTATTTTATAAATCGAAATCAAAATTTCCTTTGTAATTATAAGATTTGTAAGTGGGTACATACATTTTTTTTAATTTCAAAAAAGTTGCCATTGTACCCCAAATGGAGAAGCCATATTCTCCCTGGCTTCATTTGGGACTTTTGTGCGGTAGTCACAAAATACTGTTTTAGCGTTTTATACGACAAGAAATCGATAAAAAATCTTCATTCCAAATCGTTTTACAAATTTTATACATGCCCTTTTAGCAGTAAACCCCCATCTATATTTTATATTATTCGAGAATTTTTCGCAAATTCTTGCCAAGCCAACACGTCTATAATATATGTAATTATCTCCAAGTAGTCCAACAAATAGGTAGAGTTGTCTAATGTCCAATACATCTCAGTCCGCCTCTGCGCGCTCCTGTAGATTTATGAGTTCCGGATCCATTGTCATTTGTGGACTTGGTGATACTGACAAACGGCGTTTTCTCGGCGGGGAATGATGGTATAATGTCTGTTCCCAATGTGCCGAAATAATGTGCATGCCGAAATAAATGTATGCCGAATGCGTTTAACGCCAGTGCATTTAACGTCTTAACGACCGCAGTGTCGTTGAATATGGGTGGTCTTGCTTTTGCGAACACATATTGGTTTTGCATCATTGATTTGGCACGCTTTACGTACTCGTAGCTCCGTTTAAGAATTAAGGCGCCGTATCCTCGCTCGAAAAGAAGAAGATGGAGAGATGTAATTACGAATGTTGAAGAGAGCGCGCTAATATTTATTTTAATAAGAAGCGAAAATTGTGAAAATGTTTAATTAAACTCGACTCGTTTAGAATAGAGCAAACATCTCGAGGGGGTTGTCTAAAACAACATTCAAAGAAACACTGTGATTTTTTTTTCATACTCAAAGGTCATTTCAGGAACATTCTCCAGCCCTAAAGAGTCCTAAATTCTCCAGTCCTCTAAATTTAAATATCAATTCTATTTTTGCCACTAAAATTTTAATAAATGTAATACTAACCGTGATGGCGGTAGCAAGTAATGTAAAATCATGCCATGTCCAGTTTTTTAGTATAATACCCTCCACGTGCAAAGCCGTATCTTCTGCAAGCATTAACTTTCTAATTAAAGTGTGTTGGGGAATTACAGCGCCCTTGAGATGATTTTTCACAAAAACGGCGCTGTACAAATTATCCAATTATTATTATTAGTATAACTTGTTAAATAATAGAGACAGACGTGAAAATAAAATTTTCGGAGCATACTTTGCGATTTTTATCTATCGAGGGAATTTCATATAATTTGCATTTCGGCGTGGGGAATGTATAGATATTATCTATAAGTATTTTTTTAAGAGCTTAAAAACTTCAAATGTAAGAGATATGTACGAAATCGGTAGAAATTCGGGTAGCGGCGGCTTAACCCCTCAGGCTAGTTTTGTACGGTTTTCGGAACAACTCCGATAGGTCTCATGTAAATCGTTGTGTCGCCCTTACTATAATGCTCATACAATAATTCTAGCATTAACCCCCAGAATACAACAGCTAATTAGTTACCTCTGCGTGTATGCGATAAGTGATGTTTAAAAAAAATTGATTGCTTAGTTTTATTCCAGATTCTTTAATTAAATAATTCTGCTAATATATCTTGCGGAACTGCAACAACATGTTGCAATTTGATAAGTTGCTCTCGGAAAAGAACCTCCATTGCCGGTTGGTTGTAAGTTCAGATTGGACGCGTGGGCGTCTTGAGATACAGCGACAGAGGAAACAAAATAATCCAAACTAACTAAACGAGTGTGAAGATAAATCAAGGGAAAGCCAACAGTTAGTTAATGAGAGTCGAGAGTACCTACTCCATGAATCATGTGCTGCAGTGCAAAAAGGGTAATATTTGTCTTCAAAATGCAAATACAAAGACAGACGGACCTTTTTCAGTGGCGAATAGCGTATTTTGTGATTTGAAACTCAATGAAACGGAAACGAGCGACACTAAAAAGAGGCAGACACATTCATCTGAAGGATTTAGCCTGAGAGAAAATGAGATATCAATTAAATATTTATTTAATTCGTGGGTACGCGGGTATTCCAATATAATACGATAAATCCACAGTCCCACGCTAGTTTTCTTTGGTGTAGTGGTATAAAGCACCTGACGAACCTTTGCAGACATTTAGCCGACCAAGGATCGAATCCTACGAAATCCAAAATAAATAGTTTTTAAAAATCAATATCCAATCTTCAAACCACTCCAAAATGAACATGCAAAATAAAACACAAAAGAAAGCGACATCTAGCGACTCCGAAGAAGAAAACACAAATACTAATAAAGAAAATTGGAAAAGTTGCACTGGAATTCGACTACAAAAATATGGAAAAAAAACATCCTTCGTATTGGATACGTTTTTAGATTTTCTTGACACATCTGCCCTGATGATGGGCACTGTAACGTCCGAAACGTTGGCTAAAGAAGGAGGTAGCGCAACACGGCATAACACTCTAAAAACAAATAACGAAAGTTCTTCATATTCATAAAAAAAAGTGCTTCGTGGTCTCCCTACTCTTGTCTACATTAGTTTTCTGAAGGTTTCACTTCTACCGCTTGTGAATTGCACAAAAATAGTGATTGTGCAATGACGGACCTAGAAGTGGATTGAACCCGGAACGGCTGATGATGAATGATGAAAAATGCTTCCTATTCAAGACTTGCAGACTTGTGTTTTCATACCCTGTAACAGACTTCTTCCTTTTCTCAAAAGACCTCCCGCATTGCATAACCAAAAATGAAATAGTTTCCTGCTTGCAGTTAATATTTAGGTAAAAACAGACGATAAATAACCGGAAGCCTGCCATTGAAAATTGGACACTGGCAGATGGCAAATGAATAAGATATACGACAAGAGGTTGAAGATAAACAACACGGTGTCAGAAGAAACGTGTTGATTAACCGGCGTATCCCAAGGATCGTCTGTTGGTCCTGAGGCGTGAGATGGAAATGAATGAACGAAGGAATCTAGAAAGAGGTCTGGATGGGAACGGTAGCAGAATATCAAAAGCCCACGCGTAAGTTGGAATATTAATCGCGAAATCGAAAGGTGCCGAAGTGATTTCAACACCCACATCTTTTGGCGTGGGTAGGCTGTTTAAAACGTTATCATTAAAGCCAAACGTGACTTTATTCCAAAGTTTAATAGCAGAGGTAATTTTTTTTTGCTGACATTTATACCTCTTTTTCTGAATATTAATTATAATTAAATCTAATTTTCCTTTACAAAATTTGTTACGGGGTGAGAAAAGTTTCAGACTTGTAAAATAACTCATCTGATGTATCAATTTATGGACACACATTCCAAATATGCACAAATAGTCTTGTTCACGGAACCTAAGCGGCTGGTACGATTGCATTGCGACGAGCTTCATCACAGGATGAAGATTGTCCCTCTGATAGCTAACCTGCGATAGAAGAGGACACCCAAAGAAAATAATCAAAATACTTTTTTTTTTTTAAATTTAGATACTTACTAGCTATCCCGGCCACGCGTTGCTGTGGCTAACGAAACACAACCTTGCCGCTTACTCAACCACCTTATAATCACCACAAATTTTTGCAAATCAAATCCACACCGCTCGCTTGCCAGCCCGCTCGTTCACCACTTTCAGACATTCTCCTTTATATATTTTATATTTGAACCAATTTACACCAAACCTTGACAAATTATATACTTAAACCTTCCTTATGAATCACTCATCTCTTGGTCAAGAAATCTGTTCAGTAGTTTTTATGTTTATCGCGAACAGCCAGACAGACAGACGCGGCGGAGGACTTTAATTTATAATATGTAGAGATTACAGACGAATTTATTCAGTTTAAGGCGAAGTAACGCAAAATCATGTTTTTTGGTTTGAAATTTTATTCGCTTAGAAATATTATAGATGCTTTAATTAAATACTCACGATCTTTGAAAAAAACTCGAGTATTTTTTGACAAGTCTTGACAGGACTATAAAAACTGCCTTTTTATTGCCAAAGCTCTTACTTGCGAACACCTTGTCGATTTTATGTATGATTTTATTGTACAATGTGGCAAATTAAGTTCTTTAGAAAATGATCCGGAAACATTTTAATATTTGTGCCTGAGCTTCACAAAATGAAGTGAATAATGGTTTAGTGAATTGTGCTTTGGTTTTTCATGTAAAAACAGGCAGCTGGTGTTAAGCTGGATCAACCTTATCGCCAACTTAAGAACTGCGAGTTTTCGATCGATTTCGAATGTTCTACGCGCGGTATTCCATCGCCATAACTATGAAATGTGGTGTTCAACTCTATTATCTTGTTGCCTGACTTCGTTCCAAGAAGCCATCTTCAAAATGTCACATGTTTCGTTCAATCTCTTCTAGACCCTGTTATGATCAATTCGTAAACTTATTTCACGTTGGCCTGCTCACTTTTCTTCGGCATTTCATTCGGCACCCACTCAAATACACACGAAACCGACATCAAAAGCCGAATTACCGATCGCTTTATCTCCCCGCAGCCAAGATCATCGATAATTAATTATTATTCCCTTTCGAGTATTAATATAAATATCGTGTATTCGTTAATCACATAATCATCTTCCCAGCTGGAGCGCCCCAAGAACACGCATATGATTGATTAATTAGGCAGCCCATCGCATGGGATAATACAAATAAAATAAAGGTATCTCTATTCAAATAGATGTACATATCGTAGGCGGTTGGATTTTTGGTCCTTCGAGCCGGATCAACTTTTTGAAGTGAAAACTTCTTTAGCACCGTTGTGATTTAAAACTTGATGGAACGGAAGCGGGCGACATTAAAAAGAGACAAACACATACATCTATAGGGTTTGGCCTGCGAGAGAATGAGATAGCAGTGAATATTAATTTAAGTCACGGGTACTCGGTTCCAATATAATACGATAAATCCACGTCCACGCAAATCTCTTTTGGTGCAGTGGTATAAAGCACCTGACGAACCTCTGCAGACATTTAGCGGACCAAGGGTCGAATCCTACTAAATCCAAAAAAATTTAAACACTCCAAAATGAACAGGCAAAACAAAACACAAAAGAAAGCAAAATCTAGCGACTCTGAAAAAGAAAACACTAATACTAATAAGATGACCAAATGTATAGGAAAAGGTGCACTGGAATTCGACGACAAAAATATGAAGAAAAAAATCATCCTTCACATTAATTTAAAAGTAGTCTCCCCACTCTTGTCTACTTTAGTTTTTTTGGAATTATCACTTCTATCGCGCGTGAAGTGCTGATTTTTGACACTCTGATTTTTTTTTCAAAAACGTTTTTGCCTGTATTTGATAATTTATTTATTAAGTATGTAATGTAGGCGGTTGGATTTTTGGTCCTTCGAGCCGGGAGCTGACAAGCTTTTTCTTTCAGAAAAATATTAGTCTGTTTTTGATGATTTTTTTATATGCTATGATTATCTAATAAAAGGATCGAGATGTAAACCAGTTCACCTAATATATATATATATAGCTGACATGATCAAGCTTAACGTTTGTGTAATTCATTTTATCGCATTTATTGTAGGTATCTTACGCATTGATATATTCACCACACAGTTTAAAGGTAGCATAGTTATTATAACACTACTTAGCAGATTTTCAATTTACCTTCAATATAGGTTCTTTGATATTCACAACGATCCAATAAACGATTTAAGATTTTTATAATGTGCACTCGCGGCACACTGTGCCCATTAGATAAAATTTATGCACGCAGCGTAAATATCTAATCGTAAATATTTATGTTATTGGAACTTAGGGGAACTGCGCGGCCTTTTTCACACTATATATGCTTTATTTATTTGTTTCTTTTTATTATAAAATAGAGATCATTAAAGAATATTGAAAAATAAAATTCTTTTTCGTTAACTTTTGCAATTTTTTGTGAAATTTCCTCCCGTCAAATGCCACGGGAGGAAACTCGTAAATTTCGCGAAGTTTTGACTTTGACGTAATATTTTGTGGGTTTATTTTATGCTATCGTATATAATATTTACCGAAACACATTCCTTGAACAATAAACTATGCCCAAAAACAACATTACTTGCATTTATTTGATGAATTTATATGTTTTACGATATTTTTCACGAGAATGCTACGCCACCAAATCTGACAGCTCAAATGGCGCGAAACATCTGCCCGGAGACCATAAAGAATTCCATAGAAATTATTCCGCTTCCCTAGGTGTGTTCACGGTATTTTATACCTTAAGAACAAGAATGCCCCAAGCGATTCTGACCTTGTTCTTCATACGTTTTCTTTATACATAAGGGTTAAAATCGCATTCCAAATTTAAAATTTTATAAACATTTTGGCTCGTGCGCCGGCGCACGACCGGTAACCGGCTTAAACCGGATAAAAAAAATCTTGGCCAACTTACTTTGCAGACATAACGAAATATAAATTAAAAATTAAAACTAAATTTAAAATTTAATAATTGCGAATAATTTGTGTTCCAACTTAAAATTTGGTCTCCAGTGAAATTTTTGATGTATTTTTTTTACTTCTAGTCACAAAATATCAGTAGTTACTGTACCGGGAAGGGTTGGGCTGAGTAACAGTGATGACATGTGGAAGAATCTCATTTTGTTGGATTTTGAAGAAAAAATAATTGAAATAAAAAACATCAAAAAAGTCACCGGAGACCAAAGTTTCATTTGGGTCGTTCTTCTTTTTAACCTACATAAAGTTGTCTCCACCCGTTAGTGGAGAAAAATTCAACAGAATTACCAATATTATTATTTTATAATTACTTTAAAATCTACTGTACTAAAGACGTAACGACTGTGTGCGTTTTAAAAAAATATGTGTTTATATTTTTGTAGTAAAAATTGAAATTAAATTTTGTACAGAATTGCAACTCCTCGTGATAGAAGTGTATTTCATACAAATCACAGTTGTCTTCTGCCACCTCGATTTGCGTATATTCTATAATGTTACAAAAAAATGAAATGATGACATAAAATATAAAACTATTTTTAAACTCCAAAAGGAACCTATCAAGTAACAGCGATTATTATTTTTAATGATGTTTAATAAAATATTTTAAAAAATCTCAAAAACTTGTCTCCCACAACTTTTATGTCGTACGTTAATTTTGTCACGTGGGTTGTCATTCGAAATAGATATACACGCAGTTCGTGTTTGTCAACCCCAATAGGCATTTTAGGTTTCCTTCCCCCCTTGCTACAATTTCACTTCTGAGATCCAGAGAGAATTCATTTATAGTAAAAACAAAATGTGACAGAGTGATGGAAATGTGACAGAGTGATGAAAGTTATGTAGGTTAAAAAGAAGTACAACCCATTTACATTTCTCATAAAATAATCTTTCCAAATAATTTCAGGAATCACTGGTTAAAGAAAGTCAAAAGCGTCCCTTAACAGTCTTAACACCCTGCATAGACTTAACAGTCTTAACACCCTGCATAGACTTAACAGTCTTAACACCCTGCATAGACTTAACAGTCTTAACACCCTGCATAGACTTAGCGAAGCACTCTTGAACTCAGTTCACTTTTAAATTAGAACGTTTTGACATTTTTCCTTTTTTAATATCTCACAAATTCATCTATAAGTAACAAGCAAAGAATGCTGTGATCTGGAATGTTAAGTCGTTGGAATTCAATTAAAAACGATTAAAAAACATGTATTTTTCATTCCATTCGAAGCAGCTGTATTCCCATCCACTTGTGTCCATATTATCATAATATCCACGTGTTTTAGGCTTTCTCGGTGTTGGGACTCATCGCTTCAATAAATCCATCAACCAGAGCAATATACAGATTAACGGCCCGGTTATTTCTTGGACCACATTGGGCACTTGTCATCACTTCTGTTACAAACTCAAGTCTTCCCTCTTTGGGATGTTTGGCTCAACTCCTACCGTTTGGTTTATTTTCTTATCGTTAGGGTACTGCAACAGAATGTTGATGCTGGTTAAAATATACCGGATATAAAATATACTGTAAAAGTCATCCAACAATTGTTATTTTATATATTTTATTTTATTAACATAATATGTACGGGGTGACCAATCACATAAGTCAAAATCGTTTACTTTTTAGGAGGCACTTTTAAGTGCCTCACAAAAAAATATAAAGGCACATAAATTTATTAAAAAAAAATCATCATTATGATTGAAGCATCTTTCTTTAGTGTAAATATTTTTTTATTTAATTATAGTGAACGATTCAGTGATATAGTGAATAATTTATTAAATAATAGACTTTGTTCATTGGATATTTTTTATTATTATTAAAATTTCTTTGCTATGGGTTGGTTGTTATATACATATATTAAGTTTGGAAATAAATTCTTAGCTTTAATAATAATAATAATAATTGCTTGATTTATATAGCGCCGTTTTTGTGAAAAATCACCTCAAGGGCGCTGCACAAACTTATAATACATTTCTAAAATCTAGAAAAACTACAAACTAGACAAACAATTAAAACAACTAATGGCTAAAAGTTGCATCCACCGGTTCATAAGAAAATATATGTACAATGTCTCGACCAATGAACGCGATGCTTCTTAAAAATTTATACAGGATCATACTTACCTGGGAGGTCGCTTGAAATTAACACTGTTTATTGTCTATTAAGAAATTTAGATATAGTTCGCACGCAGAGGACATTATTGTGTACACTTGTTATATGTGTTTAATCCTGAAATATATTTTAATATTAGTATAAAATACATTCTTTGATGAGTGTATTTTGGAAATCAAAAGCAACGTTTTATAGTGGGCGGTACAGTAGTACAAGGATTTGATCTTCCTAAATGTGATTCGTAACGAGACAGATTGATGTGCAAAGATTCAAGTAATTAGAAAAGTATAATTAAGACATATCATAGAAAATAAAAGTATGATACTCTCAGATAGGTTTATTTAAATTAAGGATATGAGAGCCCAAAAAGGTAGGTTTTTAATTTGGACCTAAATTCTTTAGCTAAAGCTTTGACTTACTTATTTGACTAAGTTTTGATTTTAATCGTAAATTTAAATTTCCGCTTTCAAACAAAGTCAATAAATGCTTTACAAATTCGTCCCGCCTTCTGTTTTCCTTGTACTTTTCCGTGGTCCATCTCTTCCAGATCGAATAACCAATAAAGCTACGGACCAATACGTCCAATCTCCCCAGGCGACAAAGTGTTTACAGTAAGCTTTCGAGGCTACGCCGTACAGTGAGCAGACTGTACAATGTACAGTAGGGTGGGCCGTCATAACTGAACAGAAAATTTCTACAAGTGTGATCTTTACAGATTTACATTTTTTTTTTTTTTTTTAAAGAAAGACAAACATTTCCGGGTTACGAATAACCCAACAATGTTTGAAAATCTCCTACTACCACCAAAGAAAGCCGAAAATGTTGCTTGTGTTGTGATGGAGGGCTTAGCCACTATATTATTTACACTAGACCTTTTGACTTCAAAGCCCCTGGCAGACCAATGACATTGATTTTCTGTTCAAGAATTAATTTTAATAATTAAGTCGTCCTATTGTTTTTCATGGAAATTTTTTTATATATTTATTTATTAACGGCTTTTACGAGTACATGTATATATTATTATAGATTAGTAAAAGAGTTAAATATACAGTAAAATATTTTGTTTTTGAAATTGAAACTCTTTATCCCCGTTGTGATTTGAAACTCGGATGAAACGGAAACGCATTACTACTATCTCACTTTCAAGGCTATTGGTTGAGATATGAAACGGAAATGACGCATTACAATACCTACGAAGCGTTAAACTGCGCTCATTGGCCGCTGATCTCACTTTTCAAGGCTCCAATTGGTTGAGATTGTTTTGGTGAAGTTTCGCTTCTACCGCGTGTGAACTGCACTCGATCTTTTTAAATTAAATTTCGTTGTAGAAGACAACTTCATTGAATATATGTGGAATGTTTCATAAATATTTTTAACGTTTACCGCATTCGAATGCGCGACTTTTGAGTTCCCTGACCATTTAACTGAATATTCTTAGAAAAGCGTTTTTTCCCGATTTGAAAGATACAAGATACACACTTCTGTCCTTACGACTGACACTGTAACAGCGTCCGAAACGTTGGCTAAATAAGGAAGTAACGCAACGCGGCGTAACACCCCCAAAATAAATCACGATAACGCTACCTGTTGATCTCTTAAATGCCCCTGAAGTTTTCAAATTGTAAAAAATCTCTGACGGCTCACCCTAATGCACTTGTACAGTATGTGTTCTGTTTGCAGTATCCTGTATAACCATGTTTACTCTAGTGTTGTATATTTCTATATATCTGCCATAGCGCAAGTGGTTTGTTTTATTTAGGTGCAGCCTCCGACCCATCCGCATTCCTCTCAGGATTCAGAATGAATGATTCATCTCAAATTTAGAATTTTAAACAATTTATTTAGTTTTTTTTTACATTTTTGGGAAACCCGCACAGGTATGTTGTGTTTAATATTCTTATTTTTGATACTTATTTAAGATTTTATTCAATTTATACGATTTTTCCATTTTTATTTTTGGACGAGATTGCAACAAATATGGAAAACCATATAAATTGAATTAAATCCTTATAGACCACCCCCTACCTCTGCTACCTCTCCCTCATATGTAAACTGAAATTAAGATACATTTGTACCAGTCTGAAGATGGCTTCAATGGGCTGAAACCGGTTACGGTCCAAAATAAATTAAGTGGAAATAAGTTTCATTTGTTTTATTATTGTTATGTTGCGGTTAGATATGTTTTTGGTGACAAATTTGACAATCCATTTAAACAAGGCGAACGAGCTGTTATAGGCCCTACACACGATCCGACTTATCGAACCCGACATATCGAACCACCAACCGAATTATTATTATTCCGAAAGCCCGAAAACGGAATAATAGTCATCCGTCAATTAAAATCGAGGAATATATTAGAAAGATTTTCTGTTTGATAGTTTAAGGCACCGTATATACCCGCTCAAAAAAAAAGAAGACAGAGAGAAATTTTTAATTTATTTATTTATGTATGTAAAGTATGTTTACATCGGGTATTTCGATGCCTGTCTCACTAGGATATACCTGTGTCGAGACAGTAAATGTAAATACGAATGTTAGAGAGAGCGCGCTGATATTAAAATAGAGAAAAAAAAATCTCGCGGGTAACATCTAAAATAGCATTTAAAGAAACACTGTGAATTTTTTCACGTGTAACTTCTAAAATAAGTGAAAAAAAATGTGTTTATAATAATTTTCGGAGCATGTTTGCAATTTTTTTCTATCGAGGGAATTTCATATATTTTGCGGTTCGGCGTGTGGAATGTCTAGATATTTTCTTCAAAAATAACAATTATATTTTTTAAGATCTTTAAAACTTAAAGCGTTTAAGGAAAATATGTAATAAATCGGTAGAAATTCGGGATGCGGCGGCTTAAACTTTAAGATGTCTATGTGCTACAGCCCTGAGGTGGCTTTCGAAATAAATATGTAATTCAAATATGAATTAAACGACATTATGATTATTTTTAGATTAAAATACCTATATAAGTGTAATTTCTTGGCGTTTCGACCCATAAAACATTCAACAATGGGATATTACAGATTGTACTGCAGGTATACACGGTGTACGGATGTGTGTGTGCTCATGAAGCGAGTACGCTGTGTCCGTGTATTTGTGTGTAAAAAGACCGCTCTTAAGTGCACAGACCACACAGAAGAACGTCCTTCAAACAAACGCCTAGGGCTCGTAGCCAGAACATTGTAACTTTTATTCGGTCATTATTTTGTTTTAATTATTTGTATTGCAATATAAAATCAATCGGTGGTTGTGGCTAGATGCGCTGTTTTCTTAAAAGAGTCCGTCCGGAACCGTCTGGAACTAGTGCGGTGCGGTGAGCCATGAGGACGAAAGTAGTGAATAAAGAAAAAGTTGGAAAGTACCTGGCTATTCAGACCTGATCACCAAACACGGCTAAAGCCATTTCAACACTTCTGAATTGTGATTTTTGCCAGGATGATATTGATAGTAGCTACGCTACCAATATGGGAATATCTGGGGTTATTATTACAAGAAGGTTGAAGGAACCAAATAGCAGCAAAGAGAGACACAAAAGTCATATTTTCAAAAAATATTGGCTTCGATAATTACGGACGTTAAAAACGCTTTGTTATGGCGGATGATTTGCAGTCATTTATTTGCACCTAAACACCATTTGCAATCAGATGAAAACGATAATTTGAAGGGGCTCGTACGGAAAGGGCCCATTCGTGTCCACGGATTTAGCCCCTCAGGCTAATTTGTCTGCTTTAGGGAACAACTCGTAAAGTTCTCATAGAAATCGTTGTGCCTCTCTTACTATCATGGCGAGAAGTATTTCGTTAGAAAGAGATAACACCACGCTTTGTATTAAAATCTAAAAGTTAACCTTAAAATAATAAACAAGTACAATTTTATGAAACCAAAGTTTCCGACCGCAATTTATTTGGATTTTACTGCGAAGCGGAAATATATTTACCATCTGACAAAATATGCCCGAGGCCTGAGGGGTTTATGTTTGCATTTTCGCAGGCCTCCAATCAAATAAGAAAGATTGTTTATTTCAAATCTAGTAATGTTCTCAGTAACTTCTTAATTTCTGTATTACTACTTTTCATTTTGAACCATTCTACAAATTTAGATTTTCTATGACAATTTTTTTTTCAAATTATCCTTCTCTTTCTGAGCTATTTACAACTTAAGCTTCGTCCAGACTCCGAGACCACCTGCACCGCAAAAGCTAAATAAGTGTGAACATAAATATTTTTATAGTCACAAAAAATCTCGAATACTTACGTTTTAATTGTTATTTATTTGCTACTTGGGAATGGCTCACGTGGTTTGTGTGTACTGTCTGGACGACGCTAATGAGCTGATATTTTACGTGAATGGCGCTACAAAAATTATCCCGACTTTATTTAAACACCAATCTTGATTGACTTCGTCGATTTTCAGTGTCCCAACTTAACGAACAAAACCTTTACAAAGCGATGATTTACAAAAAGCTCACTTTTATATTATTTCGATTATGTTATTCTTCCTCTGAACCCACTCACTTATATTACAGGAATATGACAGGGCACTCCTGTCTCCCGTCCTAGCCACACATCTTTACAAAACGTTGCTACTCGAAAGAGTATAAAATCTAAGAAATGTGTTCTTCATAGGAATAGAAAAGCCCCACTGACATCTATTCTTCTAAAGATATTAATATCCGTATATTTTTAAAACATTCCTGCAAAACACGTAGAGAGTTCAACTTTTTCACGTTTTGTAATTTTATGGGTATTTTGAAGCCATTTTTTTTTTTAATATTAATAAAAGGTCTCTATTATTATTTTTTCGTATTTATCCAAGGACGGGTCGTTTTACAGAATTTGAACAATTTATCATATTTAAAATTTAAGTTTTGTGAAAGTTCTATTCAAGTTCTGTTATTATTTTTATCATGGGCCGATTGTTTCACAGGGTTACTTGACAACTCAGAATCATGCAACTTCAACACCCCTTTGAAAAGTCATTAAAAGTTATGATTTTTTTTTTAAATAGCCCATAACCTAACCGTAACCTATTTAACCAATATTAAACAAAAATTTCATTAATTTTCTTAGGTGTTGAAGTTGAATAATTCTGTGTTGTCCGGTCACCGTTTCACAGTATTTGGATAGTAACAACTTGAGTAGGACTTCCACAGAAGTGTGACATTGACTTGGTGAAATTTGGTGAATTATTGTTTAAACTAGCAACTTAAAATCCGCTCCGTGGGTTTTGCTGCTAGGTCCTGCGGGAAGCGACACGACAGTTGCTTTGTAACAAACTTCACGTACGAAAATGGTTTTGCATAAGGCGCGGCAGAGATGTATCTGAAGACGGGTTCTTAAATTTCAACCGTGCAGACGCTGGGGTATTATTATATCAGATTATGCGAAACAACCCGTCCATAGTATCTTTAAAAAAATAAAAACATATATCCATACAAACTGACATATTTAGCGAATCAATCACTAAAAATAATCTTGTTTAGTAAAATTTATATCGAAAAGCAGAACAACTGCCTGGCTCTGCTTGGACTTATTTAATTTATTTATTACAGGTACCTACTATTTTTCTATCTTGCATGGAAGAGTATTTTATTTATTTATTTTCGGGAAATCGACAGTTTACATTTTTTCAGTTGGTACATGTTTGCATAGCCAAAATAAAAGCAATTATGGATTTCCTCCTTGAGACTTTACCTCTGATTAAACAGCATAATAAAAAATAAAAAAAATAAAAATTATTTGAATGATGTTATGCTTATTTAGATGTTAAAAAAATATTTAACATGTAAAAGCCCATTTAATTTAATTGAAATTAAATTTAATAATGATGTTGCCAAGTTCTGCTAGCATTTAAGTTTTTTTTTTATTATTGTGACACTGTCTCGGCTTGCAGGCCATTTTCAAACTTTCACAATAATAAAAAAAAAAATAAAAAAACTAAAATACTCGCAGAACTAAAAAACAACATTATTAAATTTAATTTAAATTAATGAAAAAAAATTAATATGTAAAAGCTCAGCTGGGCATGAAATTCAAAAATAAATAAAGTTGGGCTTTTATTTCTAAATCCATTCTTCTACCTGAAAAAATTGAAGAATTCTTCAAATCGCATGAAAAAACTGCACGGTAATCCCTCCTTATCGACCAGATCAAATTCAAATGCAATTCTAATTCGGCTACAAATTCACCCAACCAAACCGTTAAAGTATCTTTATTATTCACAACCATAACGCAAAAACAGCAGACAATACAGCATCCGATACCCTAACAGCAGAGAATAAAGAATCGAACCCAAAAAACAGCAAACAGCGGAGAATGGAGAATGAAACCAAGAAACAGCGAATAGCTTAGTATCCGAAGCAAAAGTGCTTACGTTAGATTAGTCAGTATAATGATATATCCCATAAAGATATGTCCTTAGTCCTACTGCTGTTGTGACCTATAACTTCTCTTTCTGTTACACGCTGGTCTTATGAGAAAGACAGAGAGGTCACAGTAGACCTTTTGAGAGTATTGTAGTAAAGTCCCTTACAAAGCAAATGGAGAGGGCAAAAATGCATTTGAGTTGCATATAAACTGAATTCCACAGTTTACCTAAATGCATATAACATTAAACGCCCGATTTGAACAGGACAATGCAGGAGGGTTGTATACACAATACGGACACCTTCGATGTAGACGTTAAGGCGGATCTCCTGCGCCACAATACACATGAAAACTAGCTTGAACCCCACTATAAACGTTCTTTGTTTTCCGTCTCCTGCGTTTTTTTAAACATGGTTTGAAAGATTGGTGTGAACAGGTGTGAAGTTCGCGCGGTCACACACTTTGCTAGTGGCCTGTCCACGCGTCCACGCGAACGCAACTGACTTGACGTTTGACGTTTAGCGTTTAAATAAATGTTAAAATATGTTCCGATGAAGAAGAGATGCTACATCAGGGAGAAAACAGAGATATTTTAATAGATGTTTATTTACCAGGAAAGATGTCCGACTAATATCAATTATTATGACCTAAAGTCAGTATTTGAATTTCGAATGCGTATTAATATATAATATAATTAATCGAAACGAAATATAAAGGAGAACACGCAGATTTCAACTTAGACCTAACCTACCTAACTAGATTTTTATTAGGTATTTATTTATCAGGGAAAGAATAGAATGCCTATTTTAATTGGTCATTTCTTCCGTGTCTCTGAAACCGATTTATAAATTAATAGACTTTATTTACAAGTGAGATCACGAAAGATATAATCATCATTACGACAGTATTTATTTGGAATTTAAAGTCATAATTAGGTATTAGGCTCGCGCGGTTGACATAACCCCAAACGTCATTCGATTTACCTCCGGTACCAACCAACCGCTTCGTACGGCTCCTGTAAAAATATGAACTTATTTCCCCCCCCGCCGGCCCCGCCGGCCCCGCCTGCCTTCCCGCTCCCGCTTCACCCACTTCAAAAATAATATTAATATTAATATTGTTAATATTCGTTATTATGTTATAATTTTATTATCAAATATATTTATTATATTGTATTTAGGTATCATAATATTTTTAAGTAGTGACTATTAAGCTCAATCATTGCGCATAACCTCAAAAACTTGTTAGGTTTGATTCTCCATACATGACCGCATCGCGCGGCTCTTGTAAAAATATGAACACATTTCCCCCCGCCAGCCTTCTCCCTTCGCCCGGGAGATAAATGTTTTCCGTCGGCTGTGGTAAAGCTTGAACACAGGGTTTTTGAACACGAAGTGTTCAAATTTTCAATGTTTTGGGTGCTGTTCAAGCTAATGTTCATGTGTATTGTGGCGCAGGATACGGGCCTTTATAGGTAATATTAATGTCGCCTAAGTAATAAAAGATCCAATTCAGCAGGAGTTGCCAACCGTCTGTGCGATGATTTTTTTTAACGTTAAATCCATACAGATGGCTCTGAGGAAAATAATTCTCCTCGGGGCCTTTCGGGGCCGAAACATCTTTGGGGATGCTGTGTGGAGGGTTTTTTTAGGGAAAGGAAGTTCTGGGAAGGAAAAAACATATGAGGGGTGGGTAGATCTGGCGGTCAGTGTGTCCAAAAGTGACGGACGTGCGAATCTATCCCTACCACTGCGGTGCAAGGCAGAGTCCTGCTGGAGAGGTCAAAAGATCTCCCTCAACCAGTCTCTCCCGACCCGACCTGCCATCCGCCGCAAAGATCCTGACAAATCTCACCAAATGAACCCGGGCATCCCTGTTGTCTCCAAACCTAACGAACCACTCGGGGTGACCTATGGCCGAGGTATGAGTTATCCAAAAAATGGTTCCCGTGGCGGCGGTACCCATACCTGCCTCCTTAATTGAGAGCTGTCCATTTATTCAATAAACAGTTAAAATCGGTGACCGGACAACTCGGAATGAAACCAACACAAAACCATCTCAGATAAGTAATTTAGAGTGATAAAATATAAATAAAAAAATAGGTTACGTTAGGTTAGGGTTATTGGCTAATTTAAAATTATTTTTTTCATAACTTTTAATGACTTTTCAAGGAGGTGTTGAGTTGACATTATTCTCAGTTGGCATGGAACCGTTAAAATCATAGATCACACACAAAGTCAATACTTTCTACAAAAAATATATATACGTATTTATACATTTGTATATATATGTAGACAATGCTTTCATCAGGGTTTAGGTACTTAAAGAGTTTTAAGTTAAACCTGATGAAGTAAGCATTGCTTACTTCATCAGGTTTAACTCACATATTGAAATATGTTGGTTTTTTAACCAATAAACGTGGTTAAAACCAACTATACTATTTAATTAAAATGGTGCCATTAAAAAATTTTGCTGTGTTTGAAGAAGTGATCACAATTGTGCTCGGAATCTGATGGTTGTCGCCTTCTGAAAATAGTGTCAGTGCCTACCGGTTCTCGGAAGGAGACTTGTCGTCAACTGCGTGGGGCTATTTATTTGTTTGTGCGTTCAGTTTAGTAGTAGTATGTTTTTTGTGAACTTCTATCCCAATTCCGGTTACACTCGCTGTCGACCCATTGAATGCGGTAGTTTTTGGCTTTTTGGGTGGCTGTTGGTGGAATATTGTCAGACACAATCCCTTCTAAAAAATAATAATAATATTACTTGGGTATTTTAAAAATTGTGAATACAGCACCAGAGTTCAAACCGCTCTCTCCTGTCCGGTCCGAAGTCAGTGGGACTATGGCAAGTCAAAAGGGGTATTTACTCAAACTATGAATCTATACTAATATTATAAATTCGAAAGTGAGTGTGTTTGTTTGTTACGCTTTCACGCCTAAACCACTAAACCGATTTTAAAAATCCTTTCACCAATACGAAGCTTCGTTATCAGCGAGTAACATATGCTGTATATCATGGTAAGCTCTGGCGTTATGAAATTTGTATAAATGAAAATGTGTTTGTTTCATATATTTTAGCGGCAGGGAGGAAAGGCAGGGGGAAGGTGGGGTACGCGGAAAGTGAGTGAGTGAATTAATCAGTGGTATTTCCACTTAATACCACGCGAGCGAAGCCGCGGGTAAAAGCACGTGCCGTTATAAATGTGCGAAGATTTAAAGTAGATACTAAAAATGTACTATTTTTATATTTTCATTTGTAATGAAAATATTAAAATGGTATTGATTTTAAAAACGATCTGAAACCGCAAAATTTTTGAGGTGTTTATGGGTTTTAAAGCGCCCTTGAGGTGATTTTCTCACAAAAATGGCGCTATAGAAATCTTCCAAAAATTTTTATTATTATTATTACCGCTGCCCCGGGACCCATTTATTGAATAACCAACTCCCCTGCCATCACCCAGGTGGTTCGCTATCGGTGACTTTGGTGCCCGTTTTCACGGGGTGAGGTTTACTAGGTCTTGTCGGCGGATGCGCTTTCTCACACACTGCATGGCGGGCCGGATCGGGAGGGAGTCCTTTTGACCTCTCCAGCCGTACTCTCTTGACCTATCGCCATTGGATGGATTCATTCGTCCGTCATTGCTGGACACTGATCACACTGACCCTCAGATTCTAACTCCCCATACATTTTTCCTTCCCAGAAATTACTCTGCTTCCTATTCCTAAAAATACCCTCCACACATCAACCACAAAGATAACAAAAGCTCCGAGGGAAATTGTTATCGTTCATCTTTCTTTTTTTTTTACATTAACTCAACACAGGAGGAAAATAATTTCCCACAGGGCCTATGTCATCTGGGATGCTGTGTAGAAGGTCTTTCTGAGGAGAGGAAGGAATGAACATTGCTATTGAAGAGACCCATGTTGTAGGAGGGAGGAAACACAGGAGCCGGCAAATCGTTCCATAGCCGAGCTGTTGAACTCGAGAACGAGTCGAAAAAACGACCCTTTCTCATGTGACAAATGTCAACCGTGTACATATGTTGGGCGCGCGTTTGGCGTGTCTCCCGACTATGCACCGGTGCCGAAGGGATCAATGACGCTAGTTCCTCAGAGCATCTTCCATTGAAATACCGGTAGAACATGGATAGCATTCCCACCCGACGCCTGTGCTCTAAAGATTGCAACCCTAATAATCATCTAATAGATTTTAACGATGGAATAAGTATTATTCGTAATAAATTACATAGATTTCCATAATTTTTCAGTCAGCCAAGGGTCATTGTCATTAGCATTGTCCAACGTGCCTTTAGCGTGAACACGTAAAGCCTCCGCGTAAAGCCTTCGTATAAAGCCTGCGCGAGTTTCAGGAATGCGGGTTCCGGCTTTAATGGCACTTTAAAAGCTCTCCCCCGGCGCACAATATTGTAATGAACTCCGACCACGAAGTGTTTATGGAGAAGAAATGCACCAAAGTTGGTCGCGCGGTGTTTTTTACTTTGAACTTCGGTTGCTAATTGCAATTTTTGCATGAGATGACCGTTGTGTCTCGGAAGAGAAATGACGTTTCTTTAGCACAACATATTATTATGGTGGAGTAAAAATGTGTAAATGTCGTCAAAAGAAAGAGACGATCAGTTCACAATGGTGTGCTGATAATAACCCTGATACATGTGTAAGTGAGACAAGGGACTGACAGAAGAATAATGAATGTAATATGACGTGGTAATATTAATGATAATAATATTTTGATGTATTTTACAGCCCCCTTTTTTTAAATATTGCCGCCGCTACCCGAATTTCTACCGATTTCTTACATATCTCCTAATACATATAAGCTCTTAAAAAAAATATGTTATTTTGGAAGATAAAATCTAGATACGTTCCACGCCGAAACGCAAATTATATGAAATTCCCTCGATAGAAAAAAATCGCAAAGTATGCTCCGAAAATTTTTGTTTTCACGTCTTTCTCTATTATTAAACAAGTTATATGAATGAAAAAATTCACAGTGTTTCTTTGAACGTTGTTTTAGACAACCCCCACGAGATTTTTGCTCTATTCTAAACGAGTCGTGTTTTATTAAACTATTTCACAATTTTCGCTTTAATTTTATCGTTTTAAATATTAGCGCGCTCTCTCCAACATTCGTAATTAATTACATATCTCTCCATCTTCTTCTTTTCGAGCGAGGATACGGCGCCTTAATTCTTAAACGGAGCTACGAGTATTCAAAGCGTGCCAAATCAATGATGCAAAACCAATATGTGTTCGTCGTTAATTCTAAAATTTAAAATATGAGATTTGTTAGAGGCGTTCGTCCCGGTAAGACGAGATGTTCTGGGTTAAAGTCCCTTTTATTTATTTTTTTTCTGTGACTAGTTTTCTTTCATATTTTCGTTTAGATTATAAGTGTTATCTTCTTCTTCAATGATACATTGATGGGAATAACCTACAAAAGTTATAAAAAGAGAGTTGTTCTAATAAAAATTGATAATTTTTTGATCATTTCGTTGATCAATCTTTTTCAAAAATAACTACAAGGCCAGTCAGGTCGATAATAAATAACTTGGTGCATTCTTTTTGCATTCACTTCCTGCGGCCAGTTTGTTGCATTCCGAGAAGCTGCACTTTCGGCTGTGAAGTTATTATGCACCGGCCGCCCCTTCTGGGAACCGAACCCTGAGAAAGGTGGATGCTAAATCCCAGCGCCGCGGGTTTGAATTCCAACGGTATCATCAACGGAACCTGCGTGAAAGCCTCGTTCCTTGTATAAAGGGTGTTCTTTGTTAACTATTTATTTTTTGCAATGCCTTCTCCCAAGAAGCCCTGAGGAAAATGATTTTTCTTAGGGTCTGTATCATATTTAAGGATGCTGTGTGGAGGTTTTTTTTTTAAAGAAAGGAAGGAGAGGAAAATATGGGAAGGAAAAAGGTATGAGGGGTAGGCAGAAATCTGCGGGTCAGTGTGTTCAGGAATGACGGAGCTTTGAATTCATCCCTCCCACTGCAGTGCAAGGCGATGGGTCGAAAGTCCGGCTTTTTAATGTGAAAACTTTAAAAGGCTCTAAGCTGCTCCCGTCTAGAGCCAGTGAGACTATGGCATCTCCAATTTGGGTATGTTGTGAGTCTGAAGGTAGTGGGGAGGGGATGGAGATGGGGAAGAGAAAGGTGGGAAAGTACCTGGCTATTCAGATCTTGTCACTGAACACGGCTAAAGCCTTTTCAATCAACGTTTCAATTCTGAATGGTGGTCTTACACCGATACTGAGGATGATACAGGACGATACTGAGAGTATCTTCCACCCTGAAATGTGCTGGAATATACTATATATTATTTTAAATTGAATTATTTGTGAAATAACACAAATTAATAAAATAAAAATTTATTTGAGCACGCCGGGATTCGATCCCGCGATCTTCGGATTGCGAATCAAGAGCCTTACCCTCGACCACGACCTCGACATTATGAAATTTGTGTAAAAAAAATTGCAATAGGTGGCTCGCGAGTGAATGTATGGAACGTGGGAGGAGGCTTCGCGGGACGGGGGAAGCGAGAAAGGGAGTGGGGAGAGGGAAGGAAGAAGGCGTAGTGGGAACGCGTGAGGGAAAAGGACGCGTGAGGGGAAGGAGAGGCGGAAGGGGCACGGGACGAATGAGAGAGGACACGCAGGGAGAAACAATTTCTTTATTAAGTGGCATTGCAACGCATGCTGAGAACTCGCTAGTGTTGATTTATTTTTATCTCCCGGCCTTATGACGTCCTGGCATCGTTAGTACGCATCATTATCAGGACACCCTGTATCCGCATAATTCTCACAAATCCGGTCCGGACTTGTTAAATTTTCGCCTGTCTGGATTTGCATGAGGCAATAAAGATTGGAGGAACCTTTTAATTGGAGTCCCATAGTTTACAAACTGACAACTCTGCTTTATTTATGAATGTAATTTTATTCGAACTCCGCTTTACCGTATACAATTTTTCAATCAACTTGTATAGGTATTAAAACCACCTGGAAAAATGTTTATATGAGATACCCACAAGATTTCAATGCTCTTTATTCTTGTTGAGTGATTGAAAAAACATGGAACAAACAATAATATTAATATAAAATCGTCTTTGTCTTATTTGAAAGAAAAGATGCGTAGCTCCGTAGATCGTGATAACACGAGAATTGCAAAAAAGTACAAAGAATGTAGTTCTACAAAATAGATTTCAACATTATCTAAAAAGTTTCGTTGGCATGTAAAATCTCGGTAAATTTCATCTTCAAGGCGGGAAACCCTAATAATATCAACAAGCTCAAGGCACATTTAATTAATTCCGACGAATTCGTAGCATATTTTACGTAAAACGGTTTGAAAAATTTTTAACCGTTTTTTCAACTATAAATTTAGCGGTAAGCACCAGATTTTATTTTTCTAGACGATGAATTAATAACTTTCGGAGGGATTCGTTTAGAAACATCGGAAATATTAGTAACACGGTCATAAGAATTAATTCAAATGAACCCGGCGCACGGTTAGTAATTTTGAGTATCTAGCGTAACTTTAATTGTATATGTATGTATTAAGGTGATGCACTACTAAGTAATTCAAAATCGTGTGATTTTGGTTTGAAAATTAGATAGCATAAAAATATTTTAGATGCTTTATTTAAATACTGCGAATAAAACACAAGTTTGCCTTCGAAATAATGGATCATTTTTGACGAGTCTTTTTTATGAGGCCTCCGACTTATGAACCCCTTTTTATTGTATAATGTGGGAAATTAGATTCTTCAGAAAATGATTGTAAAACATTTAAACATTTGTGCCTGAGCTTCGCAAAATAAAATAGAACACGCTTTTCGGCGATGTTTTTCTTGAATAAATCAAAACAAGAGTCTGGTATTAAACGGGAATTTAAAACTTATCGCCATCTACATAAGAAGTGTTTTTGTTAGCAGCCTGATCCCGAATTTTACACGTCGTGGACATCGCATTAAATATTATGTAATTTTTCATTTCAATTTGTCGAGCATCATTGTGGGAATGATTCTGGACTCTGGGTACAGATCTACAGATTTTGTAATAATGGTAACTTTCAAAGGTAATTCTTGAAATTGTGGGCGACTTGATCTCTTTCAAAGATCTTTCTACCACAGCCCACATAATAAAATAATTGACAACATTTTTATTTTAACTGCATTTTTTATTTTATTTCCTTATTTTGGAATTTTTATGGTGTCTGTCCTTTAGCTTAATTACTTCTTCAGCCTTATCTCCTAACTGCCAGAGAAGGCTGTGTTATGGGATATGATTCATTTCCCCTGATAAGGGATGCTGTAATGAAGTTTGTAAATTCAGCTTAGAGCCTAGGTCTAGAATACAGATGAACAAGACACGATAACCGATTTTAAAGTTCGAATAATAGTTTTTTATCCCACCGTATTTTAGGAAAACTTAGTGTCAGCATTGTTGAATTTAGTTTGGATTGAATTTTTGAAAGAATCAAAGGAATGTCTTGACCAGTCATAGACGCAGCAGTCGCATTTTAAACGCTCCGGTGTGTTTTACCTTTTTAAGCAGAAGAGACAAGAAGAAGCAAGAAGAGCCGAGAAGAGTCAAGAAGAAGGAAGACATAAAGGATAAAAAATAATCATAATGCTCAATTCACTCCTTTATTCCTGCCTCCTGACTCCTGAATCATGGGTGAAAGCTTCACGAAAAGGTGAAGATTTCCTTCGTTACTGCAAAGGTAGCACTACGACAGTTGGATTGTCTTAAACTATAAGTGAACTAACTCACTTTCCAATTTTTGAGTTAGAGCTTGACTTGAGGACTCCAAATCGTAATCTAGCTCTGCCAGAAAGAAGAACCAATCAGAAAAAAACTATCTATGATTGGTCAAGACAGTATTTCTCTGATTGGTTCTCTCTGGCAGAGCTAGATCATGATTTGGAGCCCTAATTTCAAGCTCTAACTCAGAAACTACAAAGGTTGAGTTAGTTCACTATGGTTAATGTGCAATCGCTTTAGGGAAAATACGTTATACAAAATGTAATTAAGTGACCCCGTATGCATGTGCAGATAAGATGCACCACCGAATAAAAAAAATAATAAAACATATTTTCATTCAAATGCATCAAGGAAAAATCTGCTTCTCTATTTACTGTGTATACCAGCGCATAAGTACAAAAAGTCGACACTGTGTATTAATTCCTTTGATGTACATACCAACTTATTATTAAGGCCCCGTACTCGAGCACGAAAAGAAGAAGATGGAGAGATATGTAATTTCGAATGTTGGAGAGAACGCGCTAATGTTTCAAAAGATAAAAGTAAAGCGAAAATTACCAAAAAGCTTAATAAAACATGACTCGTTTAAAGTAGAGCAAAAATCTCGGGGAACGTATCTTAAGTATCATTTAAAGAAACATTGTGAATTTTTTCACAAATATAACTTGTAAAATAATAGAAAAAGACTTGTTTTAAATAATTTTTGGAGCATACTTTGCGATTTTTTTCTATCGAGGGAATTTCATATAATTTGCGTTTCGGCGTGGAATGTATCTAGATGTTATCTTAAAAAATAACATATATTTTTCTAAGAGCTTAAAAACTTCAAATGTTTAAGGGAGAAATGTAAGAAATCGGTCGAAATTCGATTAGCGGCGGCTTAAGGGTAGTTTTGAAGTCGAACTAAATATCTTTTACCTTTGAAATTTGTAAATAATACACAAAAAATATAATTTTACACAAAATATCATTTCGGGGATCAATTGTCGGGTCACCTATTTTAACATCGCTTTATCTCACTCTAAAAGCAACAAAGACGAAAGATACACATGTACGCGATGAATTATAGGAATGAATAATAGACCTATTTAAGGGGGCAGCCCTCTGTGCGTGGTCGGTAAAAGGGTGTATTTTTCGTAATTATTTTCAAGCAAACGATGAATGAATTTTTTTTAAACTCATAGTCAATGTATACATATAGAAGACTGTATACATTTTTTTGCAAACGAATCTAAAGAACGGTTTGCGGTGTACGCCACTTTCAACAGTACACTTTCTTTTCGGTGGTTGACAGCGATTAAGCCATACGGTTCATCAGAAAAATAAGATCAAAAAATATATTTAGAAACTAGACACATAGGTTTATGGCACCAAGTAGGGGAATTTTGATATCTAGAAAGAAAAAAAATGGCGGACAAGTGAATTTTATTTCGGGTTTTTTTGGAAAATTTTCATCGTTCATAAAATCAAAAACAAAATAGAAGGGGGCCCTTTATAAAAAAAATCCCAACGTGGTGCCATAGAGACTGAATTTTTGAACAGTTAAAGACGTGGTGCGTGCAATCAGATGTATAGTTTTTTTTAATATGCTGTCAACCAAGTTGAAAAAGTAGTTTTGAGAAAAACGCGTTCAACGTTTTGCTGATGGATAATTCAACATACAAACTGTTTCAAACGGTTTCAATTCAACTCTGTCAATTTTGTGAATTTCTTTAAAACATTTAGTTAGAGCATTCTTAACAAAGGCATCTTTCAGAAAATGAAATTAAAAAAATTACAAAAAATTTTATGTCAAAGTGGGCTAGTGCCTATATTATATTAGGTGACCGAACAACTCGGAATGAAACCAACTCAAAACCACCTCAGAAAAGTCATTAAGAGTGATAAAAAATATATAAAAAAAAATGGTTAAATAGGTTACGTTAGGTTAGGGTTATTGGCTATTTTAAAATTATTTTTTTCATAGCTTTTAATGACTTTTCAGAGGTGTTGAGTTGGCTTTATTCTCAGTTGGCATGGAACCATGATATACAACTGTACAACTATATTTTTATGCGAATAATAAATGATCATCAAAATTCAACCATAAGCATTGAATTACAATTCATAGCTACCAAACATACCTTTAAACGTTAATTAAACTACCATTTTATATTATATTTACCGTTAAAGGTCGTAAACTTAACGAATACACTATATTAAATAACTTTGATACAGCGATGGTCGTAAAAAGCTATGTCTCTATTTTAGCCCGGCTTCTAAATATTTCCCCCAATGAAAAGGCCATAAAAATGTTAACTCGTTTATTTGGACAATAAAAAGTTATTATGTTAGGCGTAATGCGTAATGAATTGTTAGGTTATTATTCTAATTTAATGTGTTGAGATGGTTTCTAAAAGGTTAACTCGAATTATTTATCTTAGTCCATTTCATCCTATAGGGTTTGGCAATTATGACATTTGTATATATTTTTTTCTAATATTTTTTAAGTGTATTATCACTTGGGGTTAATATTTTATGATAATCTATAAATGCACATTCAATGAACAGTTAGATACGCTACACGATTAATAATAAGAAAACTTACACAGCAAACACATTTCGCTTAATTTATTATCGGTTTTAATATTAGCACGCTCCCTCTAACATTCGTCTTTATATATCTCTCCTTATTCTTCTTTTTGAACGCTTACTACCGGGCCTTAAGGCGGCGCTCTTCGGCTGAAAAGGTAAAAGATGGAGAGATATGTAATTACGAATGTAGGACAGAGCGCGCTAATATGTTAAGTGATAAAATAAAAGAAATAGACTTGTTTAAAATAATTTTTGGAGCATACTTTGCGATTTTTTTCTATCGAGGGAATTTCATATAATTTGCGTTTCGGCGTGGAACGTATCTAGATATTATCTTCAAAAATAACAAAGAAATAAGTCGAAATTCGGATAGCGGCGGCTTAACACATTAGATTAAAAAAATGTTCAACGCTCGCGTAAATCAAGTTTTTGCTGTTATTCGGTGGAGATGTTACTAGTGAAATACAGAAAGCAAAATAAAACATATAATATATTAAGTATATTTTACAGAGAAAAAGAAGAAAGAAAAGACACGATACTAAAGCAATTACATAATTTTTGTTCAAATATTTCTATTTGCTTGACTTCATATAAGTATTTCTACTTTTTGAAACTGACAATTTGTTCATGCTGGAATTCCATTATAATAATAATAAAACATAAAACTTGATTCCCCTTTAATTTATTTGACTGTAACCAGTTTCAGCTTGTTAAAGTCATCTTCAGACAGGTACAAATTATTCTTAACCTACGATTTATATACATAACATATGGGGGAGGGGGGAAAGGGGTGGGCTTAATTACCTCGGGTTTGTAGGTTACTTCGATATTATTTGAGGAATACTTTACAAGTAATTCTTCTTCGTGGTCCTATCAGGTCCCCCCGACGTTGGCGATCACTCTGGAAAATGTCTCTCTATCTTGTGCTGCCCGGAATAGTTCCTCCGCACTTCTAATGCAGGTCCACTCTCGTATATTTCGAAGCCAAGACATTTGTCTCCTGCCAGGCCCTCGGCGACCTTCTATTTTACCTTTCAATATTAATTGGAGCAAGTGATACTTTTCCCCTCGAAGTACGTGACCCAGATATGAAATTTTCCTGACTTTTATTGACGTGAGCAGTTCTCTATCTGCTCTAGCCCGCCTGAGAATTTCTATGTTGGTGATCATGTCGGTCCATGGAATCTTGAGCATTCTCCGGTGAAGCAACATTTCAAAAGCCTCTAACCTGTTCATGGTATTTACTTTCAAGGTCCATGTCTCACATCCATACAGCAAGACTCACCACACATAACACTTTAACATTCTCTGCCTTAGTTTTAAAAGTTAAGTTAAGTTAAGTTAAATAATTCATATTACAAGTAATATGAATTATTAATTACTTGATTTTATTGTTGTCAAATCGTTATTATATTTATGATGGTGTTATTTAATGGATTGATTTTTGAAGGGATAATGTTTTATGCTGGATTAAGAATAATCTTATAATGTTCATTAATCATTATATTAACAAAATACATATTTAACTTTAGAACATATATGACCTCTAATACAAGTATAGACAACGTTAACGTCTCGGTCTTTGTCAAACGTGTGTTGTTTTCTAATAGGTGTGACGCTACATTCGAAAATTCACCTTTATCGTTTATTCAATTTGTAAAATAATATGCGGGTTTTGACTGATCTTTTAGTATCATATTAGCTTAGTAATTAGCAGTAGTTTAATTGTTACTATTTGGAATAGTTGTTTATTTCTTTGTACTTTAAGTACCCACATATTTAATAAACAAAAAGTCTGTTGCATCTTAAACTACTATTAAAATCGCGGAGAGTAAACAAAGCCTTTGTAGTGTAATAGCCGTTTGAAAATTATTAAAATCGAACATAGGAGAGGCGGTCAACAACATAAAAGAAAGTGAACAATAAAAACTAATTTATTACGGTATTTATTCATCTGAAGGAATTTTCTCTGAAGTTACCGACAAGGCAAATAAATTACTACAAATTGAAGGGTAGAAAAAAAACTATTCGCTCTACCCTTAGCTCCCTAAGTGGGTTGGAAAGTTAGATGCTTGCCCACTACCCCAAGCACTGAAGTGATAAATCGATTGGAGTGTTTTATGTGCGGGTCTGTGTGCCTGAAGTCAGTAAGCTCAATTTCACTTGATATTGATCATAAATTTTCATATTCAGTCCTTTCTATTATCGTCTCCTTCCCCTCCCCATACCCATCAGCCTCACAACATACAACATGCCCCAATTCAACTGGTGATGCCATAGTCTCACTGGATCCGATTAGTGGGAGGCAGTTGGGCGGTATTTACATTTTTTAAAAGGATTCGATATATTCCTTCAAATGGCTTTAGTCTTGTTTGATGACTAGATCTGAATAGCTAGGTTACTTCTAGAAATTCCTCTTATACCATCCTATCTAGACATCATTTTGAAGGAGATTAACTTATATGTACCCAACGCGTACACTCGTGGGAGATCCCACGCACTTTTTTATGCTCCGAAAGCGAGAACTTCTTCCTATCAAAATGCGCCATTAAACAGAGCAATTCAACTGCTAAATGAATCTGTATTAAACATCGACATCTTCAATGTCACCTACAGAGAATTCAGTAATTATCTTCTGACATACGTCATAAGATAGTGAAACTGCCCTCATAGATTTTTTTTCTTTAAATTTTGTAATCTTCCCCATAATATTCTGGTGTATAACATATATATATATATAATATGTTTTATGGAGAACCTGATAAAATAAATAAATAAATAAACATCTCTTTCCCCACATCATTCCATGGGGCCTCACAACAATAATAATTGGGAATGCCATAGTCCTGTCTCCGGGCGGCTGGTACTCTTGGTATTCATCATATAAAACTATATGTATACATATATCGAAATTCTTTCCAAGTAAATAACTATTTCCGAAGGCGCGGGCAGAGATGATAACCGCCACACAACTCTGTTTTGACTCTTTCTGTGGCCGCGTGAGTTCTTGTGTAAATCTACGACAAACATTTTCTTTCAAGTTGGTAGTTGGTATAGACATCACTTCTAGGAATTGTTTGTTCGGTGGTATTGGTCCACCACCCAAAGGGATGAAAAAGTAAACTTACAGGTAATTCTAAAAGGAAAAAAACGGTGAACAATGCCGTAAAAGTTTAGTACGTAACCTAAGCTTAGGAAACTTTGTGAGCTTTGCAAGAATGTCGCAAGGTGGATTCGTGCACTTACAAAAGGCAATTTAGGATTACTACCGGCAGTTAATAATACAACTATAGCGAATAACATGGCTTAAACTAGTGATCGTCAACCCCGGGGTGGCGAATCATTTATTTATTTATTTATTATGTACACCTACATAAAAAATTTACATATTTTTTGTCCTTGCCTGTCTCACTAGGAAATCCTGTGTCGAGACAGACTATTTTACAAATATTTTATAGGTATTATTAGGGTACATTTTTCAATAAAGTTAAAATATTTGACAAACAATTTTTAGGTTGGTATTTAGTGGTAACAATAATGACATAGAGGATTATGTTTGGGTGAGGTGACTAATTATTGGACGACCTTTTTCGATGATCCATTGTTTGATCAGGATTTTGTATATGCTAATATTATTCGATTGTCTTGTTTTGTAGGGTAGGTTATTGTATATTTTAGACGCAATGTATTTGAAATTTCTTTGACCAAATGTTGTGTTTGTTTTAGGTGTTTGTATGAGTTCTTTCGTTTTGTGCCGCGTGTTAACAATATTTTGGGTATTTTCATAAAATGTATGTGTTTTATTTTTAAACAGATGAGTTAAGATAGTTTTTGTGTAAATTTTTCGAATATCTAAAACATGGAATTTGTTGAATATATCTACAGTACTTGTTATTATTATATTTATTTATAAAATTTACGGGGTTCCAAAAAAATCAACAACATTTATGATTGCGCCCTTGATTGTGATTTTTCACAAAAACGGCGCTATATAAATCATCCAAATGTTATTATCATTATTTAGATTATCACGGCCAAAAGTAGTTTCGTTATTTATTTGTGGGGTGTTATCCCGCGTTGCCGTCCTTCTTAAGTCAAAGATTCGGACAGCGTTACAGTACCCAAAAAAAGATTTTGTACTAATCGAATTTAATTTAATTTAAAATAAAACAATTACATAATGCTGACCGGGTTTCGCTACAACCATAGCTTCTTCAGGGCAATAAAATACTTATTACTGAAATCTACCAGCTTAGTTACATATGATATAAATTTAATATTTTATCATGCTTTCATATTGGGTTGCAAAAATGGGCTCCAGCGGAGGAGGTAGGGTTAGGGGTAAGTGGAGGATTCGGAGGAGAGAGCTCTTTGTCAATAGAACTCTGCTATTTGTCCTCTTTTTGCACTCTCTACCCATTCCTACCTAATCCACTGGATCTCAGCCCATTTTTGCAACCCACTGTGAAAGCATAACGCATGTATATTTATAACACATATTACTTGCAGATTTCAGATTTTATATGAGTATTGTACTGCCCTGAAGAAGCTACTATGGTTGTAGCGAAACCCGGCTGGCATTAAGTATACGAAAAATAAATGTGGTATTTACTGAGTTATTGTTTCATTTTAAATTATAATGTCGCAGCACAAAGTATCTACTTCAAATGAACAAACGAAGTTTATATATGTTATTTTAACTGACGAGTAACTATTATTTTATAAAAATTGTCTATTAAATTATTAAAAACAGTTAGAACCAGCTGTACTTTGACATCTACCTAAACCACCATTGTGTACACTGTAAATTTAGCGTTTTTTTTTTTTTTTGCAAAAAAGGTTGCGAACCGCTGGCTTAAACAACACTTTGTAGTGTGTAATGGTCGTGTAGTGGTTAGATATAACTTTTACGTGGCGGAAAACAATGGTAAATTCTATTTTGGTTATTTGGTTGTTACATTAATAGTAAATTCTAATTTCTATGAATTTGTTCGCAGTACTTTGGAAATAATGTAATATAATTAAAAAAATATGTTTTCTCGTTTTAATTTTGTCGATCCGAACGACAACACTACCATAACACAACACAACAATACATAATTGAATTAAAATAATATATTACAATATTTGCTGAACTTTGCTGCTGAACGAAGAGTGGTATATAGGTAGTCTCAGTATCGCCCTGGTGAAAGAAAAACAGTCAGAAAATAAAAGTTGCTTAAAATGGCTTTAGTTGAATTTGATGACTAGATCTGAATAGCCAGGTACTTCCCCATCTCCTTCACCTTCCTAATTCCTTTAATAATAATAATAATAATAATTGGACAATTTATAGAACGCCGTTTTTGTGAAAAATCACCTCAAGGGCGCTTGACAATTTTTTTTTTTTTAAATTCTTAGGATCTATCTAATTTTATTATTTACAAATAGATACAGAAACATACTTACCTGGCAGGTCACTTCCGATAAACACACTTTTTATAAAGTTTATGCCTGAGGACGATACGACTTTGCACGTGGAGGACATTATATTGAAAACACTGGACATTGCATGAATTTTTTACCTTTGCTATCCTCATCACTGTTGATTTTACATTTATAAGAAGATTAATGCCAAAATTGAATTAGTATTTATTTTGAATGACTATTGAATTTAGATCTCTTTGGGACTGGAAATTTTCATAAAATGACCTTTAAAAAAGCTTAAAATAAGAATTTGGTTATATTTTACACAATTAGGCCGTGAAGGCGAAGGTGAAAGGTTTTTTTTTTAACTTATGGATACGACTGTCTGAAAAGATGAGTTTTAAGTTTAGATCTAAATTCCGCTGAATCTGTGATCATTCTTAACTCGTTAGCAACCCAGCATGCGGATGACATAATCCCACTGGCTTCAGGCAGTCGGGATCTGTGTGAGGTATTCACATAAAATCACATTTTGTCATTATTTTTATTTTACTAATGTATATTTTCCTTTGTTTTCAGGTAAGCGCCTATGCACGGGTCCTCGAGTACCTAGTAACTTCTACAACAGCCTGTCAACGAACTACTTACGAGTTCATAAAATAAGTTTTATTAATTTATATTCATAATTCAAAGCGGTAAGTTACTTACATAACTTTTAAGTCGTCAATCGTGAGATCTCAGTTTGACAATGCCTTCGGCAGGCGAAACAGCTGTTAACAGTACCATCAGATCAGTCACCTCTACCGACTGCATGCGATCTAGGTTCGAGCAATTAGATATCTGAATGATTAATTTTTGATTATTTTTCAATTTAAACTGAATTTTGATTGAGGGGTTCCCTTTATAATAAGGAAGGGAATTGTCTAAATTCAAATGTAATTTGTAAATTGTTGTTTTTTATGACATTTGAAGGGTCCCCGTTAACCGCCGATTCTCGATCCGTTTCAGCTTTTGAAAATTTCTTATCAGCGGAAAAGCATAACTGTCTTTCTTGTCAGTTGATCACAATTTCATAGAAGCTGAAACGGACTTAGAATGACGACCTTTCAAATGTCAAAAAAACGGAATGCCCTTATACCCTCATAATAATTTAAGGCTAATTTGTTCGCTTTTCGGGACAACTCATATAGGTCTCATAGAAATCGTTGCGTCTCCCTTACTATCATAGTGAGAAATATGATAAAAGCGATGTTAGAAAGAGAAAACATCACGCTTTATATTCCCAACTGAAAATTAACCAGAAAATAATGAAAATGTACACCTTTGTAATTCCAAAGTTTCCCACCGCAATTTGAAAAAAATGAAACATTCGGAATTTTTTATTAATTATTTTTACATGGAAAGTCAAAAAGTGAGTTGACAATAATGTTTTTAATATATTTGTCATATATGTACATAAAACTTGTATGTGTTTTTATTTTTTCGTTTTCATTAAAATTAGTTAGAAAAACGTAAGATCATCCATTTTAAAAACTTTTTTATGTTTGCATGCAAAATTTTTATACTTACTTCAAAAATTATGTTTATTTCGATTCATAAAATTTGAAAGCGTATTTTATCATCTTTCTAAAACAGTTTTTAGTTTTCGGATTTATTTAGAAATATTCAATTTATTTTGATTTTATTGCGAAGCTGAAATATTTCGACTCTTTGACAAAATATGGTCGATGGTAAATCAGGGATGTCTGTAATATATTTTTATAGCATATTGGACAAACATACTCCTTGCATATATAATTGTCCATTCAAACTTCTAGCAGTGGTCTGGAGTCAAAGCGATATACAATAGCTTATTGTCCATTGTTAATCTCTCGACTCCTCGCCTCTGTATGTTTCTATTCTGCCATTGATCAACTTTATAAGGGAATGGACTTTCTTTATTTGTTATTCTCTTACTTCAACTTGGTAAATTCCGATGTCACAACTGGAATCCATTTAGACACCTTTTTATTATTTTGTTTATGATTTTCATCACAATTAATTCATGCAACTTCGAGTAAATCGGGCGGCGTTTTGTCCGTGCAAACGTATTCCCCAATTCCTCTCTGGATTTTGACACTACTGCAAATATGTTTTAATGTAACATAGACATCGACCACTGGCGTATCGGTACGTTTTTCTTTTTTTGAGAAGTTACTGTAGTTTATGTATTTTTTTTAAAAAAGCAAAACGTACACACATAGTGTTTTTTTGTAATGCAGTTAATAAAAAAAATATTTAAAAACCTCGAATTTGACCATTTTATTTATCTTTTGTCAGCCTGAGGTGTCGTTGTCCCTTTCGCTCAGTATTCTGGGGAGTAATTTTTTAAAATGTTCAAGTGTTTAAATTGCGGCCTGTTTTCCTCTTAAGTACCACGGCGCTTTTTCTTTATTTTATGAGTACTCCCAAAAATAGCCAAGAAAGAGTGAGATGAGATAAGAAGCAAGAAGAGCCAAGAAGAGACAATCCGAGAGAGATCCCAAAAGAGACAAGAAGAAATAAGAAAAAGCAAGAAGATACGAGGAATGCCAAGAAGAGGCAAGAAGAGCCAAGAACAGTTAAGAAGATCCAAGAAGATGCAAGAAGAAACAAAAAAAATCTTAGAAGAGCCGAGAAGAAGCAAGAAGAAGAAAGAAATCAAGAAGGGGGAAAAAAAATATATATAACGCTCAATCCATTCCTTTATTCCTGCCCTTCCTAAATTCCAATATTGGCTTATTAGGTTGCCATGTATACCGGTCGATTAAACTCCAACCTCCTTCCTATCCTCAGAGCACGTGTTCCTAGTCCTAACAAATCGGTGCCCCCTGCTGTACCGGTCTCACCGGGACAGGAGTGCTCCTGACTGGGGTGATACAATCGTATCGTATCGTATCGTAAGTACAGTATTGTTAATGGTGTATTTATTTTTTAAATGTTGATTTCCGATGGTTTTTCTATTGTTTTGGAGAATTTTTGAATCATTGAAAACAATATTAGCGACTCTCAAACGAAAATTTAAAACGGAAAAATCATAAAGTTAAAATGATAAATAATAATATTCATCCCAGACTTGCAGAAGAGTCAATAGATGTCGCACATTAAATAAAATGGATAATAATTTATTCAGACACCATCTAGATTGCATTTAGTTCGAGTTGAATCTTGCAATCATTCATAAAGATGGCAGCCAATAAAAATATGCGTTAAGAAAAATGAAGATAATATGGGTGGTTCTTAGTCGAAGTATGGTACAGTTAAAAGTGACCGAATTGGATATCGACACCTTAGCTCAGTGGATAAGAGCGCCCAACCCGGAAAGTAGGGAGGTCCTGGGTTCGAGTCCCAGAGGTGTCAATATCTTTTTCTGATTTTTCTGTTTCCAGATTTTCGATTGAGTTTTGCTCATAATGTCTTCATTTAATTAAATATTACAGTTTGAGGTTTTACTCATAAAGTTAAAATGATAAATAATAATTTTTATTAGTTATTAAAACTATTTACATATAAGCCTAATAGGCTTTTATAAATGACTATCCATTTGTCATATTATTTTGATGTTTGTACGCGATGAGATTCGATTCGCTAATTTACCCGCGACTGACATCTCTTAACGAGGATTACGCGGTAAAATGCACCGTCATTTTGGCGTTAGGATAACTACTTTTAAGAGTTGGTGTCTTACGCCGCGGCATACCCCATTTCTACCGACTTATTACATATAGTACACACACCTACATATTATGTACCTTAAACCCTTCAAGTTTTAAGGCTCTTAAAAAATATATGTTATTCTTGAAGATAATATCTTTACGTCCCCCGCGCCGAAACGCAAATTATGTGAAATTCCCTCGCTAGAAAAAAATCGCAAAGTGTGCTCCGAAAATTATTATAAACACGTTTGCTTCAGTTATTTTACAAGTTATATGTATGAAAAAATTCACAGTGTTTCTTTAAATGCTGTTTTAGACAACCCCCGCGAGATTTTGGCTCTATTTTAAATAAGTCTTTTACTTAAATGTTATCGATTTTAACATTAGCGCGCTCTTTCTACTATTCGTAATTACATATATCTCTCCCTTCTTCTTTTTCAGCGGGTATACCGCGCCTTAACGCAAGCTCAATATTTATCTCGTTAGCGCGATATGGAATATAACATTTTAAAAAACTGTCAAAATAAAAATTGTCTTTTCATTAAAAACAATTTCTAGACATTTTGTTTTTGAATAGTTTTATTTTCCAATGTACATTTGTTACTTAAAGTTTTTAGTTTTAATCCTGCTAGTGTGCCGAAACCGGTCGCGGAAAAATTTAAACTTTAAGTGACAAATGTACATTGGAAAATAAAACTATTCAAAAACAAAATAAAAATGGTCGTATACGCTCGATTGAGCATGCTCTTCCATTCCAGTCGGTACGGACAATCTCGTAGTCTTTCGGAGTATGGAAATCTACGCGTTGACACCTTTTCGTGCGTCAATGGAGGCTCGTACCTCTTGTAGGTAATTTTATATATCCGTATTCATGGCAAGCTTCCAAAATAAAATTTCTCCTTTGTTCTCGGCATGGTATTTTATAAACAAGCTTTCGGGTGTGGGCTAACACTTGTATTGTGTTATTGAATAATTTCTTTGTTTCCGTCTAGAATAAGCATTACGATGCACCGAGTCATATCGGGTCTACAATTGCGTGAAATATGTTGTAAGTATTCCTGGAGATATTTGAGAAGCCACACATTACATCATAAACGATCTGATTATTAATTATTGTTATTACTTGTTACGTGGTATGTGTGATAAAACTAAAAATGTTGAAATCCAGAAATAATGTACGAATGAATAAGATTAAGGACGGGTTGTTTCAAAAAATTTGATGGATTCATCAAATATTTGAAGTTGATTTTCACGTTCTGTGTAAGTTCTATTCAAGTTCTGTGATTATTTCAGTTTTGTGAAGCAACTGTTCTATAACGATGTAATAACAGAACTTGAATAGAACTTACACAGAACGTGAAAATCAACTTCAAATATTTGATGAATCCATCAAATTTTTTTAAACAACCCATCCTAAGAGAGTGAAACACTAGCAGCCTTATTAATAACAAAACGCCTTGCGCTGTGAACTGCATTTTTACACCTTTACTAATAACGTGATCACATTATTATGTAAGTTGCATTGTTTTTGCTTGATCTGCATTTTGATTAAATTTTTTTCCGTATTTGAAACTTAAAATATGTAAATTTTTAAAAACTTAAGTATATTTCAAATATAAAAATCGAAAAGGTAATTTTATCTGGTTTTTATAATGGTATTTGTTTTTACGACATCTTCAAAAATAAGACAAATATATAATAAAATATAAATAAATAAATAAAAATACAACGTGTTTTTACATCCGCGGCCGTTTATCAAGTGAATAAAATTTTCACGGGGTTTTTTAGTAAGACTAGGTGTTTTGGAAATTTGGAACGGTGGACGAAGAAAGGGTTGAAAGAAGTGTGCGACGCGGAAGTGAATGGTAGAAGATTTCTTGAAAACTTAAAAAAAAAAGTAAAAACATCTTGAAGACCCACGTTGTTGGAGGGAGAAAATACAGAAGCCCGAAAACCATTCCACAACCAAGCTGTTGAATATAAGAGCGAGTCGTAGAAACGACCTATTTTCATTAACTTTGTCAACCGTTAACATAATATCTCGTTGGACACGCGTTTGTCGTGTCTCTTGGTTGGCGTTTTTTTTACACTAGCTCCACACAGAAGGCCCTGAAAAAAATCCCACAGGGCCTATGTCATATTTGGGGATGCTCTGTGGGGGTGTTTTTATGAAAAGGAAAGGGAGGAAGTTCTGAAGAGGAAAAATTATGAGGGGTGGATAAGAATCTGGGAGTTAATGTCTCAGAGTATGAATCTATTCCTCTCACTGCGGTACAAGGCGGTCGAGAGAGTCCGGCTGGTGAAGTCTAGGTTAAGTCTCCCTCAACCAGACTTTCCCGATCCGGCCCGCCATGCAGTAAGTAGGCAAGCACATTCGCCACCGAGATCTAGCCAAACTCGCCCCACGAACCCTAGCACCCCTCCTAGTCACCAAACGTAACGAACCACTTGGGGTGACCTAAGACAGAGGTGTTGGTTATCCTATAAATTGTTTCCGGGCGGCGGTACCCATACTGGCCTTCCAAATTGTTTATACCCTGCTTAAGAATAATAATAATGTTTGGATCTATTTTATAGTGCCGTTTTCGTGAAAAAATTCCTTCATCTGTATCCTATCACTTAGACTTACAACTTCGATTTATTACTGCTGGATTATAACTGAGATTAATAACTAGTGGCTTACAACTAAGAATAATAACTAGTGACATACGACTAAGATTTATAACTTGTGACTTAAAACTATACTTATTTTTGTGACTATGTGGGTATTTACACAAAACTGCTAGACTATGATTAACAACAATCTTAAAATTAGAGAATGGATAAATGGCCTCCAATTTTAGCGTACCTTCTATTGAAATACCTTTAGAATAAACAGAACCTGTATTCTAAATAGGCAATCTGTTCGCTTGTTCATAAAATGTCCTAAATAACGTATTAGACCCTCCGCACACCACACTAAAACTAAATACCCCGCATTGTTGTTTTTTGATTAGGCCCGCTTCACACCAGCGCTAAAGAATCATCATTCCATTCCCGAATTCCTAATGACGTTTGCCGACACCGATCCGTCCCCATTGTCTGTTCGACTGACATTTCCTGACGCCCAGACGCAAACAGCAACGCGTCACCCGTCAGTAATCAGTATCGCCCTGGCGTTCATGACACCACCTGTCTAAATATAGAATTATGGGCGGACCGCATTGTAACCTCTCCCTCTTTCTTACAAACGAAGCGTTTAACAGAAAAGAGAGGTTAGAATGGATCTCTGAACAGCAGCAACATTATACAATACCCTACTGGATCAAAGCAAGAATCAGTTCCGAAAAGGGAACTTTAATTTTGGGAATAGTTAGGCGTGTAAATGGGTAATTGGTGACAGGAAGGAATGGGGAAAATTGGATAAACGTTGGGGCGGCTTTCTCTTAACGGCCTTCAGAACCCTGAAGGATGTGTGATAAAACCGTGTGTGACCTTAGACAAATGTGAAGATTCTGATAGAATAATAATAATAATTGGATAATTTGTAGAGCGCCGTTTTTGTGAAAAATCACCTCAAGGGCGCTGTACAGCTTATTAAGAATTCCTAGAATGCAAAGTTGAAGAAAGCTCAGTGAACCAGCTTAAGGCGGCACTTCTCGGCTGAAAAAGAAGAAGATGGATAGGTATGTAATTACGAATGTTGGACAGAGCGCGCTAATATTTTAAGTGATAAATCGAAGCGAAAATTGAATTGAAAAAGAAACATGACTCGTTTAAAATAGAGCAAAAATCTCGTGGAACGTATCTTAAGTATTATTTTAAGAAACATTGTGAATTTTTTCACAATATAACTTGTAAAATAATAGAAATCGACTTGTTTTAAATAATTTTAAGAGCATACTTTGCGATTTTTTTCTATCGAGGGAATTTCATATAATTTGCGTTTCGGCGTGGAACTTATCTAGATATTATCTTCAAAAATAACATATATTTTTTTAAGAGCTTAGGAACTTCAAATGTTTAAGGGAGATATCTAAGAAATCGGTCGAATTCGGATAGCGGCGGCTTAAGAAAGAGAGGCTTGGATTGATTGGGCAGTCTCTATGGTCGAGAGGTTAGGCTCTCTACTATCAGGTTCGAATCCCGGCGTGAGCAAGTAAATATAAATTGGGGTTATTTCACAACTAATTAATTAAAAATAATATAAGGTATATTTGCGGCACGTTCCAGAGTGGAAGATACCCTCAGTATCGCCCTGGTCTAAGACCACCATTCAGAATTGAAACGTTGCTTGAAATGGCTTTAGCCGTGTTTGGTGACCATACATGAATAACCAACTACTTCCCCACCTCCCTTTTCAGTGTAAAAAGGGGTGTACGGAGACTAAAAAATGTGTAGTTAATGGGATTTTAGACGAGTAGCAGTCTACAATGGAGTGCTGGTACCAACCCTAGTGTATGGCAATGAGGCATGGAACTGGCAGAGTAAGGACGAAAGTAGACTAAATGCTTTAGAAATGAGATCCCTGAGGTTAATGTATGGTTAAACCATGTAAGATCGTGTGATGAAGTGGAGATTGGTGTGCGTAATGAATAGGTTTAAACAAGGGGCGCTTATATGGTTTGGACATCTACAGCGAATGAATGACGAAAGGATTGTAAGAAGAATATAAATTACGCGAAAGTGAATTGTAAAAGAAATCGGGGATGCCCAAAGAAGCTATGGCTCGTCCAAGTGAACCAATTGAGTCCGACCATGTCAAGAGTCGGACGTGAATAGGAGTGTGCCAATACCGATTTGTTTGCCAGTCCATCCACCTTAGTCTATAGTTAATCTGTACACCCTTCTGAACTCTGAACAGGTTCGATATTACTCACCGGAATAAATACCTACAATAACACCGCCCCTCAAAACAACACATTTTTTTATTTAGTCTACCTGCACAAAACACCCCTTATATCCCATTTACTTTGCGCCTCTATCATCAAAGCATCACTTGCCGCTCGCTAAATACGCCATCTTTAAAATGATAAAATCCTGCCTATTACACGCATCCCCCCTATTCTCACTCTCGACCTGTCCGCCCAACCGGTCGGGAACTGTTGGTGAATGGCGGCAGCTGCCCGACCGGGCGCCACATTCCTGATGGCCATGTGTTTTATTTTTTTCTCTCTTTTTTACCCACTAATAAGTAGGTAGGTACCTCAGTAATATATTGGTTGTATTGGTTGCCGTGCTTCTGGCAACACTGAACGTTGAACTCGAGACGTTCGATTTTTAGTTTAACCCGTTTAGTAATCACAGGAGACCAAATTTGTCCCAGCTCACATAAATCGCTGTAACTCCCTTCCTATCATAGTGAGAAACATGTTCTAAACTGTATAAGAATGGCTTTACATTCAAATCTAAAAAATAACTTTTTTTGTTTTTCTTGGGCATTAACTTTGTAACAATTTCTAGATATTTTGTTTTGAAGAGTTTTAATTTTCAATGTACATTTGTTACTTTAATTTTAAATTTTCTGCAACCGGTTTCAAGACAGAGTCCAAAATGAATTAGATTTAATTAGGTGGGGGTAGTGGGAGGGATGATTTTGGGGAAGGGGGAGAACGGTGGGAGGAGTCCACATTACACGGAAACATAGTTAGTAAAGGTGATTACAGGGTGCTTTTATTTTATTAACTAAATTTATATTTATTTGCCCGCGATATTATAAAAAAACTATTTGTGTTAAAATGTAAAAAATGCTTATGTGTAAGCTTTTGTAAAGGTCATTTCATAAAAATCCTCAACCCCTAAAGAGTCCTAAATTCTCCAGTATTTCAAAATAAATATCAACTTTGCCACTAATTTTATAAATGTAAAGCTAACAATGATGGGGGTAGTAAATGTAAAATCATGCAATGTCCAGTGTGTTAAATATAAACCCGTCCTCCGCTTGCAATGCTGTATCTTCTCCAAGTATAAACTTTATAATTAAGATGAAACTATACGTGAAATCCTATTTATATTAATCCTTACAACGAATCGGTTTACATGGTGAACATCAAAAAATATGCTACTGATAAATTGAAGCTTTTACTAGCTTTTCTATGCATTGGAATTACAATAAAATTATTATTTACATAACAAAAGCAACATAATATAAGCGTAAATCAATAAAAAAATATTTTTTCTTGACTTAACTTATGTAATACAAGAAACAATTAAAAAAAATCTCCTTTATGGTTAAGACTATTTTTGAGGTTTTGTATGTTCTAACTTTTTTTCTTTTTTATAAAATTATGCACAATATAAATAAAAACTACTTTTTCGCTTACTTGCCTCGTGCAAATAAGGCGCTCAATTTTAAATTTTGAATGATAATCGAAACATTTCTAGCGTTTATATTCCTCTTGAAGTGTGTTTATCGAAAGTGACCCGCTAGGTAAATATGTTATCTATCTTTTTGTAAATAATTTAATTCATAATAAATTGTACAGCGCCCTTGAGGTGATTTTACACAAAAACGGCGCTCTACAAATTTCCCAATTATTATTATTGTCGGGGCGTGTAAATAGCCCCAGACACGAGGGAATCTATGTAAATTAAGGAAGGTTTAATTCTTCCCTATGTGACACAAAACAGTTTACACAGCAATTCCATAATCCTAAGTGAAAACAAAACAATACTCACTCAGAGAATGCACCTCATGCACTATGTCCAGCACAAAACGACACTAGTTTTCATTCAAACTAATGATTCTTTGCCAAGGCGGTAAGTGCACAATGTCAACATGTGTTTATCACAGGAAGGAAGTTCAAACAATGAATATAAATTTGCAAATTAATAATACGTGCCAAAATCAAATCTTAGATACGACAATAATTCAGTTATGGGTGAATTATTTGAACATGATTTGACCAGGACTGACATCTCTTGGCTTTCACTAACACTCACGTCGAAAGTAATTGCCTGCTTCACAGAGGTAAGAAAATGCATGAATACACTGAATCTCAATGTAACATAGGTGAATTCAATATAATACAACCATCATAGATGGCGCGTATCTAATTATTATGACCGAAGTTGTTAGGGTTGAATTAGCTGGGTAGAGCAAAGTCCTAGCGAGGATGAGGTTCCGGGTTCAATTCCTTTTCTTTCCGATCTTGAATCTTTTTTTGATTTTCTGTTTCACATTTTTGGTTTGCGTGTCGTCAATACATATTATCTTCAATGATATATGTAATTTAACTATTTGATATTACAGAAAATGACCCTTGAGCTGTTGAAGTTTTGGTTTATTCATCAATGACTAGTGCCACTTCTGATAGAGCTCGATGACTGTTGACTTTCAAAAGCTTAATGTAAACAAATTAAATATTCGACAGAGAGAAGTGGTATCCATTACAATTTAGTATTATGATTATTACAGTGTTCCTTCTGCTTCGTCTTCTCAATTACACTTATAGATCTGATGTGTCGGGTCGAGTACCGGCGCGGGCGCGACGCTCGAGATGTCTCTATTACTTCATAGAAAGATAACAATCATTTCCGTGTCTAAGTTGATCCCAAAGCTTCTCAAAACACTAACTTTTTGACAATAAAATTTAAAAATTTAATAAAGAGGAAACAATTTTTTTGTCACTCTGGCAACACTGATTTTGGAAAAAATTATTTATTTTTTTATTTATTTTTTTATTTAATATTTGTATGTTTTTACAATAAGTATACATTTTTTTTACATGTTAAACAGAGTTGTAAAAATGAACATAACAATAGCATTTCCTCATCATAAAGAGACAAGGCTCTTGTGTTTGGTGAGGGAATTCAAGCTCAAGTATATGTAAAATTTAGTAGAAAATAATAATATTGCATCTAATAACAAAAGATATGTAAGAAAACTCGGGATATAACAATAAATAAATTTCAAGATTTAAATGAAATATTAAAGGTAGAAATGGACTCTTACAGTTGTTTCAGGTGATTTTTCAATTTAATTTGGAATTTATGTATATTTTCGATAATTTTTAGTTCTAATGGGAGGTTGTTGAAATAATTTATACCTAGATACAGATAGGAAAAAAATAATTTTATTAAAACATTAATTTTTTTATCTTGATTTGTATTTCGGGTATTATGCCGTGATGCAGTACCTCCTTCTTTAGCCAACGTTTCGGACCGCATTACAGTGTCCATCATCAGGACTGATGTGTAATCCACTCTAAATCTGTCCTGATGATGGACACTGTAATGCTGTCCGAAACGTTGGCTAAAGAAGGAGGTACTGCAACATGGCTTAATACCCCAAAAATAAATCACGATAATACTTTTGGCCCTGAAAATGTCAAATCATGTCCCTAATTTTTTTTTTAGTTATTGTAAATACTGTACAAGAGTCACAACGGCCCCAAACCTGTGGGATTATGGCATCCCCATTAGCCACATCCGCACAATCCGTAGCTAGCCCATAAGCCATAGTTATCAATCTTAGTTATAAGACATTTGTAATATAAATATGTTAAATGTACAAATGAATTTGTAAAGCGCCCTTGAGGTGATTTTCTCACAAAAATGGCGCTATAGAAATCAACCAATAATAATAATTATTATTAAGCCATTCCCACTTAGCAAATAAATAATTAGCCGTGAAAGGGTCAAATTATGTTAATGAAATCAGTTGTAACTACGTCCTCGTGAAAAACCAACATTCATTCATCAAAACGTTTGCTTGAAATGGCTTTAGACTTGTCTAATGATCAGATCCGAATAGCCAGGTACTTCCCGACCTTCCTCTCCTATCCTTCCATTCCCCACTCCCTTCAGCCTCAGCTATTTGGAGATGCCATATTCCCACCAGAAAATCAACAATAGCCGTTTTTAGTATTCCTGCGGAAACGACACGGTGACGGGAATGGCTCGCTCCGTCTCATTTATTTAACACAAGTGAGGGAGACGCAAGAAAACAATAGTTTTATTCCTTTGTAGGAAATAGACATAAGTTCATTGTGAGTCTCATCTTTTGTCTCATCATTATTTAATGTGAAAGAAAGAGCTGCAGCATTATTGTGATAAAGAACGTAGGTTTATTGCCTGTTTTGTACTTTCGCCGATCCGTAATCGTGGGAATATTAAAAGCGCTCAATCGGGAGCAGTTGTTACTCCTGTGCGGTATTCACATTAAAAAATAAAATAAAAAAAAACATTTTTAAAAATCTCTACATATTTGGAATCAATGATCAATCGATCAGATATTCGGTTTTTATGTACCAACATATCTATTAAATGTTAAATAAATGTCAACTCGAGCAACTGGTAAAACGAACGAACCAGATTTATAACCAATTATCATTATTGATTCCGTCGTCCGTCGTGGGAAAGTCGAACAATCCCATAATCGATCCTTCAACTAACTTGTTTTATCGTCTCTTTTATCGTTCGACCCATCGATAAAAGATGCAGCAAACGCAGATATAATAAAGAAACGCAGCGATGCCATGGGACGAATAATCAAAGATATCATTATTTGTAAAAGCCAGGTAAGTATATCATATTTTTAAAGTATTAAAAAAAAAATTTGGAATATTTTTGGAACACCAAAGTATTCACAATAATAATTATAATTGGATTATTTGTTCATCGCCGTTTTTTATGAAAAATGACCTGTGCAAATACGACTTCCTAATTATGTATTTATATAAGATATATATAGAATAATACTTGACAGGTCACTTCAGATAAACACACTTTTATTGGATAGTTTATGGGGATTCTAGTCTAGAAAAAAAATCATCATATTTCGACTGTTTAAATATTCAAGAATATCTCCTTAAAAGGATTTTTCAATATTCGAATTACTTTTAAAGTTAGAGCCATTTTAGTTCGACCGGTTTAGACGGAATCTAACTAAAATCTATATAGAGAACGCATTTTTCTCAAAATTACTTTCTTCGAGACGGTTGACGCGATATCTCAACTACTGAACCGATTTACTTGAAATTTAAAGTGAGCCTTCCCTAGATTATACTCTATTGCGCAAACTAAAACTATAAACAAAATTTCAATTTTTAAACAAATTAGAAAGTCAAAAAAACTGGTAAAAAAATGTCCTTTTTATTTCAGACAGTCGCCATTTTGCGAAAATTTTTATTTTTTATTTTTCCTTAGTTCGGGCCATATGTTTGGATTAAGATTTTTTTTAGATAACTAGGAGGGTTGCAATCGTGTCCACCAGGGCACGCCATTTTTTTGAGACCCCCCCCCCCCGCTTCAACACCCTGTAACTTTTTGAATTTTGAATTCAACACACCTACAATTCATGCTTCTAGACTAGAATGCCCCCTTAAGAAAGGAACCTTCAGATGTTTGGGCATATAAAGCGAATGAACGAAGAAAGGAGTGTAAGAAGAATATGCAATATTGTGAATGGTAGAAGAAGTCGGGGACGTCCGAGAAAGACATAGCACAATCAAGTGAATCAAGTCTGGCCATGTCAAGAGTCAGAATAATAGAACAGTATGTATGAGACGATGTATGGATGTGAATGAGGCAAAGAGGATGGAATGTGAATGAGGCGAGTTTTTTTCAAATGGCGTGACGGTAGGTAGTTAGTTATATTATGAAATAAAACACCTTTTTTTAGCTAGACTCGTCGGAGTCATATTAACTCAATTTTGCCGAATTTGTTGAATCGCTTATTCACCGACGAAATACCAAGAATCAACCATTAAAAGAAATATAATGTATACCGTCATTTGTACCACGAATTATGTTGGTCAGACATTGTATTAGATATTAGACTCGTGGTTTTTTATTAAATTTTGATTATGTGAAAACGCCGACCAAAACCACACGATTTTGTCGTAAAATCAAATAACTGGCTACTGATATGTTAATCATTACCAATTTTAATCAGTCACCGATCTTTTATTTAAAGTTATTTTTTATGATAATTTTGTAATGATGAAGTTTTTTTACGTCTGTTGAATCAAAGGTCAAATTCTGACTTTAATTTGGGTGTTGAACTGTAGTTAAAACGTGCAAGAAGCTTGTATGAAAGATAAAAAACCATCCAGAGTGAAACTAAGATTAATTAATTTATTTGTAAGAGACAAACAGCTTGTACATAAATTATAGAGGTACATAAATACATTTAGTTTAATGAAGTCAAGCCAAAAAGTCTCCTTTGTTATATTTGCTTGGAAATGGAGTTTAATTATAATTAATATTATTTTTTTTATTCAATTTGGGAGGCGGGAATGGGTACCGCCGTCCCGGGAACCTTTATTGGATAACCAACACCTCTGCCGTAGGTCACTCCAAGTGGTTCGCTACGTTTGGTGATTTAGCAGGGTGCCCGGGTTCATGGGATGAGGTTTGTCTGAGTCTTGGAGGCGGATGACCAGGACACACTGAACCCTGGATTCCTACCCACCCCTTAAACCCTTTTCCTTCCCAGAACTCTCCCCTCCTTCCTTTCTTTAAAAAACCCTCCACACAGCATCCCCCAAAGATGACATAGGCCTTAAGGGAAAATTATTTTCCTCAGGGCCTCCTGTGTGGAGCTCATGTATAAAAAATTCTTATAATTCATTTTAAATGAGGAAGAGAGGAATGGGAATATAGGACAAGGATAGGAGATGCTCCCGATACTCTTATATTAATTTTCGATCGTACGAGTTACTTCTATTCGGTATTTCTGAGGGGTGTTGCTAAAATGTCTGTTTTGTGAAATTTTGTGTTTTATTGCGCATATACAACGGGAATTGGAGATATTTTTCTAATGTTAGTTCTGCATGTGGGCAAATGAAATAAATTGGATTGTCCTGTTGATCTTGTCGGAATGTGAATTTTTATTTAAGTTGGTAAGCTCCGGCGAGTCCAAGCCATTATTCAGAATTTTAAATAACAAGATTTTGTCAAAAATTAAGTAAGATTTGAAGTTGTGAAAATTAATAGATAGGCACTCTCAGCATCGCCCTGGTAAAAGATCAACATTCAGTGTAAAACATTGCTGGATATGGTATTAGCCGTGTGTGATGACCAGATCTCTCTATCTTTCAAATACACAATAGATAACAAAATCTATTGTTTTTTTTTTTTTAATTAGTCAAAGAAATTATGGATATTGGAGTCATGTTTGACACGCTATTAAATTTTATAAATCACACAACAAATAACTATCAAAGGCATGAAAACACTAGGATTTATAATCAGAACAATCAAAGACTTCGATTCGTTGGAAGTTATAAAAATAGTACATTTGTCACTAGTACGCAGCTTGCTGGAATACAATTCCATAGTGCGGTCTCCATATTATCAAATCGAACGAGTGCAGCATTAATTTTTACGATTTATTAACTTTAAGTTACACCTACCTATTCAACAACACATTAAATATACATTATTAGATACGTTTGAATTACATTCCATAGATAAGTAAAATTTACAAAATTTTAAGAAACCCCCGACACAAAAAAGGCTGATAAACTTGAAACGCCTGAACAGATTTTCATGAATTGTTGCTAAGAACCATCTCTATTACGTCAGCTTTCAAACAAAAAAAACTGCATCACAATCGGTCTATTCGTTTAGGAGCTACGAGCCAAGACAGACAGACATACACACAGACATGTCAAACTTATAACACCGCTCCTTGCGTCGGGGGTTAAAAATAGAAGAAAAATAAATGACCTAACTTTTTTGTCTAAAATTATTCACTCTGAATTAGTCTGTTGTGATAGTTAGGTACTTCCTAACCTTCTCCTTTTCCCAAACTCCCTCCAGCCTCACAACATATCCCATCTATTAAACACTATAATTTCAAAAATATTTTCCTTCTTGGCTTTTATAATTTTCTTCTCTTCATCCCATTACTCAACCTATCACCAAGTCAAACGGTGAATTTCTTTAATATTAAACAATTTTTTTTTTCTTTCTCGGAATATTTAAAAATGTCTTTTTTCTTTATCATTTTTGAGGCACATCCATTGTTGTAAATTTCATATTTAACAGAATTCAGTAATTAATGTAATAGTGTTGACTCGGCCAGAATAAACGCTTTCGGTCTAGGATTTTCAAGCCCTTTGGGGTAAAAAATCGGGAATCGGGAACGGTAACCGGAACTAAAATCGTTTGGTAAGTTTTTCAATTAACCGTTCCAGCCTTCCTATCCCTACTGATCAAACAAGAGGCCTGCGGGCTTCAAGAATCTAGCCTATACAATAAGGGATGTAGAAGAAAAGCTTTGAAAGATTTGCAGATTAATCTCGGATAGACGGGATTCAGAAAGGGGTTGACAAACAGCCTTATGCAAAACGATCTTCGTACTTGAAGTTTGTTAAAAACCTAATTTTGTGATAGTGTTTAACTGCTAGTTATTATAATACGACAATAAACGGTCACAGTGTTATTTATTTATTTAAGGAACATTAACAGTCTTAGTAATACAATAAACATAAGAGGATGATAAAAAACAGACCAATTATTAATGTTCACAGATAGTTATTTAGAAACAAGACTAACTGAATATAAACTAGACTATTTAAAAAAATAATAAGAGTACAAATGTGAATTCAACAAATGGTAAACTAATACACAACATTAAAATAAGTGTGATTATAACTGAAATAGACTGCAAAATAGGGATTTGGGTTGGGAAGGGTAAGGGGAGAAGAGGGATAAGGGAAAGTTGCCAAGTAATATAAAAATATTAAATACAATTAATTCATGTGTTATTCGCACCTAAAATGTTATACCGTGAAGTTCTGTAGCGACAGTAACTAGCAGTAAATACTCGCACAAATATAGGCACGTGTGTCTATATTTGCAAATTTGTTGTTATAGTAGTTACATGTCCTTTGTATAAATTCATTTTGATTGGAATTGGTGTTGCATCTATCAATATAGAAAAGGGTATTTTGTCCATTATAAGCCAAGAACACCCCCCGCGTCATACATATGTGTGGTAATATTATATTATCGGGAAAACAAGCTTACGGGTCCGAGTGATTAAGAACCGTCTTTCAATCAAGTTTCCTATACTTTATAAGGATAATGAGCACTGGAGAATGCAAGTTCCAGTACTCGACCATGTGAAGATATTCTCTGGAGACAATATATAGGATATAGCTGGGTTACCCGTCTTCGCTCAGGACAACATTCGAGAGTGTTCTGGAATGTTCCACAATTTATTTTATTTATTTATAGCGGACCCGACAGACGTTGTCCTGTACACAACTGTCGGGACAAACTAAAATTAAAATAGAATAATATTGAATATTCGATACTGCGATGGTAGCGCAGTCTGCCGGATCCAATGTAAAACATTCCAAAATCAACAACTCCTTAGAAATAAAAAATTAATTAAAAGAACATTTTCCAGTGGACCAAATTCTGAATCTAAACCATTCTCGAATCCCCTTGAACCCACACAAAAAATTTCATCAAAATCGGTCCAGCCCTTTAGGAGGAGTTCAGTGACATACACACGGACAGAAGAAATATATATATTAAGATATCAAATAATACGTGTTTATTGTTGCAGGACAGATATAGATTTTTTTATAATGTTTGTAAATTTTGACAAAATCTGGATTTCCCCACCTTCCTCATCATCATCTTCCCTTACCCACACCCTTCAGCCTCACATCGTACCTTGATTAGGCATTCCATCCCCCACACTGATTCCTGGTAGTCGGGAGCAGTTGGCATCCTCGTACTGTATTCATACTAAAAAAATAATTGAAATATAATTCAGGACCTATCCACGATGAAACTGCGGAAAGAAAAACATAAAATCCAACAAAATTAAATAAATTCGAAAACACTTCATCATTCATCATTATGTTATTGTTCTGCTATCAAACATCAAGACCAGGCTACTTCATACTTTATTATTTCATCATATCGATTGTCCACCCTTCGCTAGCAGAACCTTCAAAAGCCTACTTCAGAACATTTCACCCCACGTCGCCGGGAATACAACCCTTATGCTTTATACAGTAAATCAAGGCAGTAGTTCTTCACAATTTTAGGGGATGGTCTTCCTAAGCACCATCCACAGAAGAGATACATATCTAGAAGTGTATTTTGGGGGCGCCATGTGCATGAAGGATGCTCGATTTCCCCTCGCTTCTGCTGAAATTAATAAAAACATTTTCAAATTATTGTGCAGATAAACAATTTAGGTAACTCAATTACCTTTCTTTGACCTAATACAAGTCGACAATTCCATACATGCAAATCGGAGACTTTTTCTTTCAAAATCGGTATAGATCACATCACTTACGAGGCGTATCCAGAAAGTAAGTGTACTGAGGCTCTCACGACCGAATGAATTTTATTTTCGACATGTTGGCTACACTTACGTGTAGCCTGACTCTTCCCTTCCGCAACGAGACTGGTTCAAGGTCAGCACGTTGAGAAGTGTCGACGCGACAACACGTTTCGTGAAAAATGTCAATCCAATCTCCCGCCAAGTAGGTCGTGTTTATTATTATTGTTTTTTTGTTTATTATTGTTAATTTTTAGGTAGGTACTTTTTGTTACATATATGGTCTACAGATTTTTTGCTACACGCTATTTTGTGCAATAATATTATTTCCTAATGTAATCTGGTGCTCTTTAGGAAAGGAGTGCTTGTGGTATATAAAAAATCAATTCGTAATAAAAAGAAAGTTTTTTTTACTATAATAAATCTGTTTTCAATTTCCCATCTCTTGGGCCGGCTGTTAGCCAATTTCTGAGTAATGCGTGAGAACCACTAAACGTTGATAGAATGCATTGTCATCGACAACTAATCTATCTGCCGAGTGTCAGCTTGATCGGATGTCGGGAAGTGTTTTAATTTCACTTCCTAGATTTGCATTCATTCAAGAAAATCAAGAAAACAGAATCGAAACAAAAAAAAAAGTACAGTGAAAACAAACGGGAAAAAAAATTCGTCAAAAATTCAAAAATAATTATAAATTTCTACTGTAATAAATAAAGACACTTACACAAACACCGTACAAATTAAAATAGTGTAAATAACATTATTATATTGGTTTTAATTTGATTTAAAAAAATGGAATTTTACCTATAAAATAATAACAAATAATTTATAAGAAATCTTTGTTTATTTTTAACTTAATGAGTACAACCTCTGATTGTTATATTTAATTAAATGAAGACAATATTAGCGAAATTCAATCGAAAATCTAAAAACAGAAAAATCAGAAAAAGATACGGTCACATCTGGGACACGAACTCAGGACCTTCGCCTTGCCGGGGCGCTGCTCTACCAACTGAGCTAATGTATCCCTATCACATTTAACTGTATCATAGTTAGACTAAGAACTACCAACATTATCTTCATTTTCTTAACCCATATTTTTTTATTGGCTGCTATCTTCATGTATGATTTTTCTATTGGCAGATTTTCGATTGAGTTTCGCTAATTTTTTTTTTTTTTTTACAGTTAATACCGCACAAGAGTCCCAACTGCTCCCGTCTGGAGCAACTGAGACTATGGCATCCCCAATCGGGGTATGTTGTGAGGCTGAAGGTAGTGGGGAGGGGAAGGGGATAGGGAAGAGGAAGGTGGGAAAGTACCTGGCTATTCAGATCTGGTCACTAAACACGGCTAAAGCCATTTCAAGCAACGTTTCAATTCTGAATGGTGGTCTTACACCAGGGCGATACTGATAGTATCTTCCACTCTAATTCCACGCTAATATTGTCTTCATTTAATTAAATTATAAGAAATCGTTATTTTTAGCCTGCAGTGGGTATCTTTCCCGCTAGGGGCGCTGATGGTGGTATGACCTGGGCTTCTATCTGGTCTCGACTAAATTCCGTATTTTTACAATCGTTGTGTGATCTATATTTAAAAATTTAATAGATCACACTTCTGCGAATTAGCTATTCAGTGGCATAATCTTCAGTTCAGTTCCAACTATCCTCCGGTATGTACATAAATTATATTATAAATCTACCCTCGCAAAAGATTCAATAGAGGGGTGTGAAGTATTGGTGCCAATAGTGTCAGTACTGAATGAAACTGTGTGTTAATCTTTGCAGGAAATATTGAGTTTTTAGGGGAGAAAGAATGGAGGAGGGAAATAAATTGAAGATATGTTTGTATTTCAATCCAAATGCTCCTTTATGTAGTTCATCAATTAATGAAAGCAAATGTAGTTTTTTTCTGATTTTGTCAAATGTCGTTCATTTTTCATTTTGACAGATTAAAAAAAAAGTGAACACTTACCGCATGACTTACAGCTTATTATGACATCCTAAATTGTTCTACCGGTGTTCTAATGGAAAATGCTTTGAGGAATTAGCGTCATTGATCCTTTCATGGTGCATGGTTGGGAAACACGCCAAACGCGCGCTCAACATTTGTACACGGTTGAAAATTCGTCACTTCATTTGGATAGGATTCTAACTTCGCTTCACCTTGTTCTGAGATAGGAGGTGTCAAAGTTTGCAAAGACGATTTCTCAATCTATTTACCAATTTCCGATTTTGGGGTTGAATGGGAAAGTATTTTAATTGAACATATTTATAATAAATATCAAATAGAACATACTTCAATAGAATAATACTTCATTGCACAAGTTCTAATTACACATCCCTAATGCAATTCCAAGCTAGGGCTACGTACTATTTAAATATTTTCCACTAAAATATGATAAACTAAAATTGTTAAAAGATTACGAAAAATCATCTTTGCAAACTTTGAAACCTTAAAACATGGTAGGGCGAAGTTAGAACCGTACCCAACCAAAGTGGCGAACTATAATGCGCCTCGTAATAACGATCAACTGTCAGATACAAATAAGTAAAATTTACAAAATTTTAAGAAACCGCCGACACAAAAAAGAGCTGATAACCTTGAAACGCCTGAACAGATTTTCATGAATTGTAGCTAAGAACCATCTCAATGAGGTCAGCTTTCAAACAAACAAAAAACTGCACCATAATTGGTCCATTCGTTTAGGAGCTACGATGCCACAGACAGACAGACACACAGACACACAGACACATAGACACTTCAAACTTATAACACCGCTCCTTGCGTCGGGGGTTAATAAAATAGAGAGTGTAAGTGATGATAGAACCTTTTAAAATAAAATTTTATTTAAAATGCTTGATTTTAGAACTTTATCATACATATATCTAAGAAAATACAACGCGATCTGAAACGATCTGAAAATTATTTTGGGTATAGAAATGAGCAAAAGAAATGCCTTGGCATTCAAAGGTCACTTTTGAAAAAAATGTCAGTTAGTATCCTATCCAAATGAGGTGACGAAATTGTCACTTGAAAACGGATCGTTTACGACTCATTCTTACGCTCAACAGCTCGGCTGCGTGTTTCCTCCCTCTTAAAAAATGGGTCTGGATACAAGATGACACAGGCCCTGAAGGAAATTATTTTCCTTATGCTGGAATCACATGATTCACTAATGACAGATTCACCAACATAGTTGGAATCTTTCATTCGGCACTTTCGTTTCATCGCATGTCCAGACGGCTCATTTCGATGGAAAGAGGCGGAATGACTCTATCATTAGTGAATCATGTGATTCCAGCATTAGGACCTTCTGTGTGGAGTTGAAGTATATTGTAAAGCTGCAGGGATTTGCATTGCAGAGTTGTAGGAGACGGGGAAGAGGAAGTTTGGGATGTTTCGGATGGCGGTCGGGACATTTTTTTACGAATAATCATTAACATTTAATTATAATTTACTTAATTAGTTTGTTATGTTCAACCGCCTAGAGCAAGTTATATCTAGGAATAAAGTTTAAAATTTATCCTCATAATATTATAAATTACACCCGATTTTTTAACCGAAGTACTTAACTGAAATTACTATTTTTTTCTTAGAAATTGATAAACGATATCTGAATTAAGCGATATTTTTTCAGTAGTGAACGAATAAACCGCTTTTTCCTTGATTTATTCGGAAACCACAATTCTCACAGAAAACAATTCCAATTGTTTTATAAACTTAATTACATTTCCAAGTGCTTATCAAATTTAAGTTGGTAAATAAAAATGTCAAAGCATTTTTAAAAAGCGTGTAAAAAGTGCTAGAAATTTTTCGTTTATCATAAATTAACTACTTTTTTTTACAATAAAAATAATTTTCTCTGTGAATGCCATTTCATTACAATATTCTTCTGACGAAGGAAGTTTGCTTCCGAAACGGGTAGAGTGTTAATAAAATAAAAGTGATCTACAATAAATTTGTTTTTTTTATTGTAAATAACGGCTAGTCACAAAGTTAATGCTTTTTACAAATATGTAATCCTTTTTTTTTATTTTAACCCTCACAATAAAAGTGAAACTAAAGACATATTCATAAATATGAATACAAATTCATAATTACCCAATAAATTGGGGATGCCATAGTTTAACTGGCTTCGTGCAGTTGGGAATCTTACGTGGTATTCACAAAAAATGTGTTTTTTTATGTGAATACCGCTCAAGAGTCCCAATCCCCTGGGGCCAGTGATACTATAGCATCTCCAATTAGAATATGTTGTGAGGCTGTAGGTAGCGGGGAGGGGAAGGAGATGGGGAAGAGGAAGGTGGGAAAGTACCTGGTTATTCAAATCTAGTCACCAAATACGTCACAGTCATCAAAAGTGTCAAATTCGTAAAAATTCAAATCTAGTCACCAAACACTGCTAAAGTCATTTCAAGCAAAGTTTCAATTCTGAATGGTGGTCTTACACCAGAGCGATTCTGAGATTATCTTTCACTCTGGAACGTGTCGCAAATATACCTTATGTTAATTTTAAATGATTATATTGTGAAATAACTCATTTCAATCAAATAAGATTTATTTGCCCACGCCGGGATTTAAACCCGCGACCTTCGGATTACTAGTAGAGAGCTTTACCCCTCTACCACGTAGGCCGTCAGATACTAGTGAAATATGTTTGTAGTTGATACAGGAAGGCAGACGTTAAAATTTTACGTGAATAACAGAATTAGTTTGCCCTTATAATTGTCATTCGATTCTCGAAAGAGGAAAGTTACGTCAGTATACCATCAATGTGAGATAGACACCCTGCCCAGGCTCTGCAGCACTAGTGTAGCATATAAAAAGGAAAAAGAAGGGTAGTTTGAGTTGAATATCGAACCGGACAGGGGATGATTCTACCCCTCTATAAATAAAGTGTAAATAAAGCTACATTGTATTATTTATGTATTCAGCCTCCCTCAACTGTAAAGCTTTCTGATTGCTTTGCATTGAAGTTCTAATTTAGTACGGTTGAAATTTAATTAGGGAGGATTGCAATTTTATGCGTAGGAGAAATAAATATTTATTACTGCAAGCAAATACTCTGTGGTTTGACATTAAAAATAGAATAAAATCTTTGTCACTTTTTTTATACCATCTTTTTGTGAGTACTGCAGTGTCCCAACTGTACCCAATAGTCTGGAGCCGGTGAGACTACGGCATCCCCGGAGGTGACTCGCCTGTTGATCCCCCGGCAGTTGGCCTATTCTATTCATTATTAATTGTTCTAAAATTATAATTTGTTGTGCTTTATTTACCAATGTCAAACCTTAAGTTGTCTTAAAAATTACCATTAATAATAAATTGGTATGAATTTATTTACATTGTCAATTTTTTGTACTCATACGCTGTTATATCTATATATGTATATAAAAAAACAACAACAAAATGTGTTTGGGGATTAGTGAGATATCTATGTATTGCTACATTAAGAATAGGAAATGTTTGAAACTCTCAAAATACCTTCTTTAATACCCCGCGAGTGTTTCTGGATTATTACAATCACATGACAAAACATCTGAAAAGTTTTTTAATCATCACAAAAATTCTTGCGAAACAAGAATTTGAGAATGACATTTTGCTAAACAGTGATTGTTAAGTCAAAATTCTATTTTCAAAACTCTTTAAAATAATGAATTAATTTGAAGTACTCACATAATATTTTGAATCTAATCAAGAATTATAGATATTTTAAGTAGATGCCTATGTTAGGTACCAAAGTTGATTGATTGTTCTTATAATATTTGGTTTTTCTTATAACACACAAATGAATATTTGTAATATATATGAAAATTTGAATTAAAAAAATAGTTGGCACGCGAGCTGTTTGAAAACTGAATTTACTGGTACTGAATATATGGAACGGGAGGGGGGTTGGCGGGACGGGGGAGCGGGATTTGCGGAACGCGAAAGTGGGGAAGGTGGAAGGGGAACGCGGGAGGGGAACGGGGACGCACGGGAAAGGACGTGCAGGGAGAAACAATTTATTTCTTTGAATATGGCATTGCAATGCATGCCGGGAACCAGCTAGTATCTACAATTAATTTTAGACAAGTAATTTTATCCTTAATGCATTTAAATTAAGATATGTTTATACTGTTCTTATACATGGTACATCCTCTCTGCTTACCCCTTCGGTGACACTTAGTTATATTTTATGTAAATATGTATACCGTATTTTCCCTAAACCGACTGCATATTGTATATAAATATGCCGGGGAGCCAACTGCCGGCGGATCAACTGTCATGGAACCCCGTTTGGGGTACGTTGGGATGAAAAGGAGATGGGGAAGAGGAAGGTGGGGATGTACTTGGCTTTTCAGATTTGGTCACCAAACAAGGCTAAATCAAAATAAAGCAACGTTTCAATTCTGAAAATTGCCTTTCGCTAGGGTGATAACGAGAGTGTCTACCACACTTCTGTCGCCCTTTCCTATTGGAAGTTGGCTATCATCAGGGGATTCTTCAGTCTAGAACATCTCTGCGGAACTGCAATCGTACCAGTCACCCGTCACACTTTTATTTCACTATTTATTAATATTTTTGATGTCCGCCGAGTTTCAATAAGTAACAAGTTTTATCCCGGCTAAATATCAAATAAATTCGAATTTAAGTATTGGAAGGGATGAGACGGGGTAGAGAAAGGCTAGTTATTCAGATCTATTGATTAAACCCTAGCAAAGTTTTAATTCTGAATACTTTCACCATGTCTGAAAGTGTCCACCACTTATTCACGCCTTGTCTCAACGATCTCGGTAAAACTGAACTAAACTCTGAGATTCTGCATAACTTTGGTCATTCTAAGTTTCAGCCCGGAGTAGAACCCAGAACTTCACAATGAATGCACTATGAATCACGAAGGGGTGGTTGTTTGCTCTGGGGCTGACAACAATGGGACACCCCCGCCCTCTGGCGACAGTTTAATAATTTCGCAGGTTGGCAACGTGCAATATATTCACGCGTTGTATTCACACAAAAAAGACACGTTATTTAGCTAATATTTCTATTTTTGATACTGGCAATTCGTGGTAGAATTAATTCCATTACAATAATACTAGCAGACCCGGCCACACGTTGCTGTGGCTAACGAAACACAACGCCATTATCCAACCTTTATAACCAACGCCATCTGTTAATTTGCAAACATGTCAAATCCACACCGCCCGCTTGCCAGCCCGTTGCCCGCTGCCTGCTTGTCAGCCCGCTCCCTTTATTTATATATTTCAACAAATTTACACAAAACCTTGACAAATTATATAGCTAAAAACCGTCCTCATGAATCACTCTATCTATTGGTGAAAACCGCATAAAAATCCGTCGCGTAGTTTAAAAGACCTAAGCGTACAGACAGCGGGAGCGACTTCATTTTATACCATGTAAAGATAATAAAACAGTTATTTCCACCTAATTTATTTTTTGACCGCAACCGGTTTCAGTTTGTTAAAGCCATCTTCCCCAACAAATTAAAATAATCTATTAAATAACTAAATAATTAAACAACTAAATAATTAAATAACTAAAAATCCAATCGTCAAAGACGACACGGCAACAAAAATGGAAAAAAAGTACATAAATTAAATACCACTAAATTGAGTACCCGCTTTCCTCTCCCCCATAAGTTATGTTTATGTAGGTATATCAACTCTAGATTAAGAATAATTTGTACAAGTCTGGCTTTGACAAACTGAAACCGGTTACGGTCAAAAATAAGTTTACTGGAAATACGTTTTAACCACTGGAGCGATGGCGCAATTAAACGTTTTTCTCCGATTGCTCAACATTTTTTGGTGATTATTTTGAATATTTTCCACCCAAATTTAAAAAAATCATACCTTCGAATTTTAATATGGAGACACAAACTGATTATAGATCTATATAGCCAATGAATTCACCTACCTTTTTTCAATTTTTACATATTCGTAGGATTTAAAAAAACAATAATTATAAAATCGTAAACTTCTACTTAATTACTTACAAATAAGAGAAAATTTGCCAAAATTGGCAGCAAAGCAATCAGGGGTATTTTAAATAGTGCCATATTGTGGCAAAAAGCGCTCCAGTGGTTCAAGTGTTTTATAATATTATGTTATGTAGTTTTTAATACTGGGGCTTTAATAATTATAATTTTGAGGTTGTTAAAATCAAAAATAAAATATTCATCCTGGACTTACAGAAAAGTCAATAGATGTCGCACAAATACAAATGGATAAATTTATCCAAGCATTTAGTTCGAAATCAATCTTTTAAGTGGAACGTTTGCGCGGCCCTTTTCGGCCCGTTTCATACAAATCTTAAATTTGGATTTGAGATCAAAATACCCAACCAAACTGAAAAATTATTTTTGTTATCAAAAGGTAAATCAAATATCTAGTACTGATGTGAGCCACTTTATTTTTGTTTGCTTTAAATTATAAGACATAGGCCATTAAAGATTTTAGTGTTTCATGATTTTAGAGGCAACTTGGGCAATTATTTGTGAGTAAATGAAAAACATAATAATAATTTTACTATATTTATCATAGAAATATAATTAAATATAAAATAAATAATAAAAATTAAGAAAAAAAAACATTTTGAAACAAATTACCTTTTTACAGCGGAACAAAAATTTGTCGTTTATACATTAAAATTACTCCCCAAAAAATGCATTTTAACGGTGTTTTATTTTTTTTATTTTATTTTTCATTGCTTTTGTAACGTATAGTAAAATTAATTTTTTAACATTTTTCATTCACTCACAAATAATTGCCCAAATTGCCTCTAAAATCATGGAACACTAAAATATGCGTTAAGAAAATTAAGTTGGTAGTTCTTAGTCGAAGTTGATACATTTAAATATGACCGAAGGGGGTAGGGTCCCACCAGCTCAGTGATAAAGCAGCGCCCCGGCCAAGCTAAGGTCTTGAGTTCAATTCCTAGATTCGAGACCATATCTTTTTCTGATTCCTGTTTCAAATTTTGGATTGAGAGTCGTTAATATTGTCTTCAGTGATGATTAAAATAAAAGCAATAATTTTCTACTTTATTAAGTATGGTTATTTTGTCATTTTCCAGGCGGAGTTTGCGGCACCCCCGCATCATGCTGCAGCGCTTCAGCGTCCACCTACCTGACCGCATTAGCGCGGAGGGAGTTTGAAACCATGATGAGAACAAACGCCAACAGGGTGGCCCTCACGCTGCAGTCCAGAGCGAAGCGCTTTGATGGTAAGTTCTTTGTTCACTGATCTGTGTTGATTTCTGCTATCCTGGTAGATTAATTTGCAAGTTTCATTATAATAATGATAATATTTAGCGCCGTTTTTGTGAAAAAATATCTCAAGGGCGCTGTACCAATATAAAAACACATTTGTATAATGCTAATATTCCTACCCACCCCCTAAACCCTTTTTTTTCCAGAACTCTCCTCTCCTTCCTTTCCTTTAAAAAACCCTCCACACAGCATCCCCAAAGATGACAAAGGCCCTGAAAGAAATTATTTTCCTCCTGTGTGGAGTTTATGTAAACAAAATAAATATTAGTATCAAATAGTATAACAGTTTGTCTAGTCTGACGGTAGCCGTGGTCGAGGGGTAAGGCTCTTGACTCGCAATCCGAATCCAATTGAAGATTTTTAGCGGTCCAGAATGAAGTTTTCAGCTTTCTAAGTTTTTTACAAAAAAAGAAAAAATCGTTCTCGGAAATTTATCACATTCATCACAAATAGGCGCATACGACAAATAGACGTATACTCAGTTTATGCTTTCTAGTTTGAAAGCCGCGGTTGCACAATAATAGCATTTTTACCGATAAAAATTAACACCCCCCCCCCCCCCCCCCCTCCCGAATGGCCCACCAAAGCTCAGTAATATTTTTTTGGTCCATAGTATGGCTTTGGTTACATTTATTAATCAAATAAAAATTATTTGCACACTCCGGGATTTGAACCAGCGACCTCCAGTTTGCTAGTCGAGAGCCTTACACCTCGACCACGGAGGCCGTCATAGCTGAGCTGTGCACCCCCGATTTACGCTACCCCGGGTGTAGATTCCATATACTAAATATTAAATTAAGGACCATTGTACATTTACGCACTTAAATCTTAACCTTTACCGATATTAATAATATATGTCGTAGACCGATCGTAAAATCGATATAAACTCCAGTTTGACGAATGCAGCGCTGTTTATGTTGGACAAACTGGTTGGTACTTTAATACTAGATTCAAAGAACACATGCGATAGTTTAAAAATAATATTAAAATACAGTCACATTTTGCCACACATCTTCTAGATGAGAATCACTCACTTAGCGATGATAATAAGCCAACTCCTTAACAAATACAAAATAAAGGACGCAAACTCAATCTTTTAGAGCAATTGGAAATTAACAAACATTTTAATAATCCTAAAGCTATTTTGATAAATGAACAAACAAATATAATTCAATCACCGCTGTTGAATATGTTTAAGCCAATTTCAATAACTTAATTACGCTAGAAAATAAAACCATAAGTCATAATTTGGGAATAATTCACATTATGATTAGAGTTCATAACAACCTTCAGTCGAATTCAAACAATCCGTGTAATTGGAGAAACATTAAATAGGATAATAACCATTAATAATTTCAGACAGTTTACTCAGAAATTAAAAATTAGTCATCGTAAATACCTATGTAGAAATAATATAAATACATCGTCTGTAAGTGGCATGGCCACAGTTTGATAATACCTTCAGAATGCGAAACAGCTTTCACGGGTAATAATAATTACGTAGCAGAACTTGTTTATTAGTAAACTGTTTTTATAAATTGAATAATAATATTATAGAATATATAAAAGAAATAAAAATTAAAATGAAGTTCTACAAATTAAACTTGATAACAATAAATAAAATCAGGCAGATCATGATGCATAATATCATGCACATCATGATCTGCCACATCGTGAAATGGCGGCATATTATAATGTGGCGAGGCGCATCATAATCTGCCTGATTTTACGATTGGCCTGCGACATTTAGATTATCTTAAGGCCCGTATCCTGCGCCACAATACACATAAACATTAGCTTGAACAGCACCCAAAACATTGAAAATTTGAACACTTCGTGTTCAAAAACCCTGTGTTCAAGCTTTACCACAGGCGACGGAAAACATTCATCTCCCGGGCGAAGGGGGAAGGCTGGCGGGGGGAAATGTGTTCATATTTTTACAAGAGCCGCGCGATGCGGTCATGTATGGAGAATCAAACCGAACAAGTTTTTGAGGTTATGCGCAATGATTGAGCTTAATAATCACTACTTTAAAATATTATGATACCTAAATACAATATAATAAATATATTTGATAATAAAATTATAGTATAATAACGAATATTAACAACATTAATATTAATATTATTTTTGAAGTGGGTGAAGCGGGAAGCAGAAATTGTCGGACCGCGCGAACTTCACACCTGTTCACACCAATCTTTCAAGCCATGTTTCGAAAAACGCAGGAGACGGAAAACAAAGAACGTTTATAGTGTGGTTCAAGCTAGTATTCATGTGTATTGTGGCGCAGGAGTTCCGCCTTTAGACCGCACTTCAAATAGTTAATCTTCCTAAACAACAAAGTTAAGTTTAGTATTTAATCATTGTAGTATGTTGGAAGTAGGAACACCCAACGATTCCCCAAGGAAAATACATCCCTCCCTCCATTTATACCTAAACTAAATCAGTTACCAAGTCAACGACCCGACATAGAACTTGCCCCAAAGCACAGCTCAGAAACTTTTCCAACAAAGGGGTGATGTCGATGATAATAATATCGATAACATTCAACTTATAATAAACGATAATATTTGTCGAGACTTCTGGTTTTTTTTATCAGATTACGCCTGGCGCTTTGAAATATTTGTTTATTGCTCTCGGAAATCGAGTTAGTTGCTGAAGTTTTATCGCTGTTTATATTGTGCTGTACACTGTATCATAGAAACAAACAGTAAAGTTAGGCGAGTCTGTCTTCAGATAAACCGAAAGAGTTAATCTTGCATTACTTAGTTTAAATACAGTTCATAGATTGATGTCCTCCTCCTTCCTCTTTCTTCATTTCTCTTGGAAATCATTCCTCTTGGAATGCTGTCTTAAACCAGCCGTAGTTGTCACTACTTCTTATTAAAGACACCACACGGCCAAACAGATATTCTAGCCCAGCACAGCATGTCAAGATGAATGGTGCTATTGAATGAAATTTCTAAAACAGTAGATATTATCATCATCAAACAGTATTTATTAATAGGCTCGATAGAGACTGTACGGTTGAAATTTAAGATTCCGGCTAAAAATGCAGCTCTGATGCAGCGCCTTACGTAAAACCGTTTTCGTACGGGGTGTTTGTATATAAATGTATCTACTTTTGTAATAGAACCGAATTAAAGCAATGCCAAAATGAAATGAAATGCCAAATTTTCTGATCTTCTGATTATGCCCGATGCCTAAGAGGTTAAGAATTCACATTTGCACAGCGCTCTTGAGGTGATTTTTCACAAAAACAGCGTTGTAAAAAAATATCCAATTATTATTATTACAAAGAAGAGCAAGCAATGGTCACATTAATTAATCTGTCAAGAGTTCATGCTGGATAACTCATTCATGAATTTTAATGTTTTATAATATCTGACCAGCTTTTGCGTCTTTGAATTATGTATACTTTATTTACTTTTGACATTAATACGACGGAATTACCATAAAATAAGTTTTTACAAATGCAAAGCAGATTAATGAAGCTTTATGGATTTGATATAAAATGATAAACTCTCAAATCTCCCTGATTAAACCTTAGATTCACTCAGGCTTTAAGTGCCGCAGTTTTAAATTGGTGAATGATTGGTTTTTTAATATGTTAAGTTGACAAATAATCTTTCAAATCCCTTACATAATGTAATTCTTCAGATTTAAGCTTTTCAATTTAGATAGTAGGCTGGGTATCCTCGTAATCTTACACTACTTGTTATTTAGGACAACTCGTCTTCATCACGCCAAGTTTAATGTTCAGGAGCTCCCCTAGCACGGTGAAATCGATGACTTTACAATATCGGATCGATAGGCGTAACTTCACTATCTCGATGACGGTTTTTTCTGACTTTCTTCAGGCAGGTGGGAACCATAATATTGAAAACCTGCTCAGATGTTTGGGAGCAGAGGGAATGAACCAAAGATATTCAAATAAAAGTGATATGCTATGGTGTCTGCCCGACTGTCGGCGGATTACTTCCTTATAGGAATAGTTTGAATTTTTTTTTTACATGAGCTCCATACAGGAGACCCTGAGGAAAATAATTTCCCTCAGGGCCTTTGTCATCTTTGAGGATGCTGCGTGGAGGGTTTTTTTTTCAAGGAAAGGAAGGAGAGGAGAGCTCTGGGAAGGAAAAGGGTTTGGGGTGGGTAGGAATCTGGGGTTCAGTGTATCCTGGTCATCCGCCTCCAAGACCCAGAAAAACCTCACCCCATGAACCCGGGCACCCTTGCTAAATCACCAAACGTAGCGCACCACTTGGGGTGACCTATGGCAGAGGTGTTGGTTATCCAATAAAGGGTTCCGGGGCGGCGGTACCCATTCCCGCCTCCCTAATTGAGTACGGAAAGAAGTTGATTTTTTTAAGGTGTGCAGTAGTATTCGTTAACAATGTACTTTGAATACGAAAAGAATTCGTTCATTTAGTTATTTTTGAAGGTGTATAGTAAGTAGTATTGGTAAACAATATCGGCGACACCAGGAAACACAGTCCCACCTAGTAAAAATTGCGGATAGCTCATCTCTAATATTTCACCATCTTTGGAATGAACGAAAAGAGGAGGAATATCTACACGCAAATGTGAATGGTAGAAAAAGTTGGGAACGTCCGAGGAGGACACATCACTCACAAGTGAATCAAATACTTGAGTCGGGGCCACGTAAGAGTCAGAATAATAGAAGAGTGTATACACATACATACGTATGAATGTGAATGAGATAAGAAATGTGTGCCAAGACCCAGGTGTCTGGCGGTCCATCCTCTCTGCCTGCCCCTGCAGAACGGCGTGATTGTTAGTTAGTTAAAATTCTGTTGATACTTTTTTGGAGGTGCCCCAGGAATTAGGAATATCAAGGTGCACCATTTCTATATCGGTACAAGAAAACATGGCCAGACATTTCACGTGTTTACACACGTGCTAAGGATCCTGTATTGAATCGTGTATTTTAGTACCTACCGTGGTGTAAATAGGTTTTTAACACCCTTTTTTTCACAAACAGTACTGCCTGTGTAACACGATTACCTATTTTTAAAAACAACAATAATTTTAGCTAGCATTTAAAAACCCGCTCCGCAGGTTTTTGCTGCTAGGCCCTGCGGGCGGCTTTTGATTCGACTTCGATCAGTTAGTGTTTGTGACCACTTTATAAATCCAATAGAAACTGGTTCCAAAAATAGCCTGTTTCTCGGATCCACTATCATCCAGTGATAGTCACCGAGACAAAGTAACCGAGGTAGGAAATGACGTCACATGTAATATATATAGCCGCTTGATACAACTGAGTATTACCATCAATCTTTCCATATTCGGAGGGATACTGCTAGTTCACTAAATCGTAGTACTTATACTTGACTGGGGCTCATCCACACCAACCTGCCGGCGGAAGTGGCGACATCTTGTGACGAATTTTCGAATTTATAACCGAATTACAACAGTAGCTTCGTTTGAAATTCCACGTACACAAATTTTATTTGTGGCGCGGAGCGTTAGGCGTGGCGTCAGACATGCAATCGAAGTCGGGTTCTGAAATTCAACCACGCAGACGGAAGGCTATTAATACTGTTTGATGATTGATGATGATACCAGAATTTAAGGAGCAAAATTTGCCTCAGACCAATTTGTTGTGAGTGAGAAATCCAACAGTTAAAAACATCATTGTCTTATGACAAGATATATATTTTAAAATCCTCTAATATAATTTGACGTCTCCTTACTTCATAGTAATTCCACGTATGATTTAGGACGATTAAAAAGCATGCGTTTAAATATCTCAAAAAATCAATCTCTTCTTTTAAAAAGTCGTGATTTATTTTTGTATATTTTTGATTCAATATGTTTCCGATATTTAAATTAGACTTTTTCCATTAAGATAAAGATTTTCTTTCCCAACAAATTTCCTTATTACCAAATTATTATTAATGGCGTACGAATTTTCAGCAAAGAATTATTTATAATGTAATTATGAATAAATTGCCTTTTTTATCCAATTTGGAGGGCATTAATAATACGTTAGCATTAAAAAAATACACCAACACGCGGAACTGTTCTAAATTTACAACACTTCAAACTCAATTCGACCCAAAAAGGGAGGAAATGGGTTGACGTTTTGGAATGAAATAGGACTGAATGGGTTGCTTTTTTGTTTTTTGTGTTTATTTCCGTGGTGATAAGAAGTTTGCATTATTATTGTGCAAATACCGACAGAAATAAAATTCACCTGCGATTTCCAAAGCCTAACGAATGAAGTAATTCACTTTCAGTTATTTTATTTTTCATTTTATTTTGGAAAACCAACAATTACAATGGTTTATTTTGAATGATAAAATGTGCATAAATTACTTAACCAATAACAGATTTTCACTGACGTGTATTAAATTTTTTTTTTTTTTTTACATGAATACCGCACAAGAGTCCCAACTGCTCCCGTCTGGAGCCGGTGAGACTATGGCATCCCCTAATTGGGGTATGTTGTGAGGCTGAAGGTAGTAGGGAGGGGAGGGAGATGGGGAAGAGGAAGGTGGGAAGTACCTGGCTATTCAGATCTGGTCACCAAACACGGCTAAAGCCATTTCAAGCAACGTTTCAATTCTGAATGGTGGTATTACACCAGGGCGATACTGAGAGTATCTTCCACTCTGGAACGTGCCGCAAATATACTATATATTATTTTAATTGAATAAATTGTGAAATAACACAAATTAATCAAATAAAATTTATTTGCCACGCCGGGATTCGATCCCGCGACCTTCGGAATGCGAGCCAATACAGCTGGGCTACGCCGGCCGTTAGTTCATATAAAGAAAATAAAGAAAAATAACATAAAGACAAAAGAGTTAAAAAGCTTGTGCGGATGGGATGGTGGGAGGGAGGGGAGAGGGATGGATCTATTCTGTGTAAGTAGTAGTATGTATGTGTAAATGTTATTTATTCATTTTAAGTTTTAAAATGTTGGGTACTATGTTAAATATGTCAAATTCACTGTATGAATTGTTAAAGGTACGTGAAGCGCGGTGAATGAATGTATTTTGTTTAGAGTTAGTGTTGCATTGAGAAATGTTTAATGCGTGGTTTTGTGTGGTTTGTCTGATGGGCAGTCTTAATTGAATTCTTTCTAGTAATTCCGGGCAATCTATCATAGAGGTAGCTATTTTTTGTAAAAATAGTACATCTGCCAAATTTATTCGACTTTTCAATGACGATATCTTGAAGAAGGCGGCTGAAAGATGAATGTAAGTAAAATCATGGTGTTTGAAAGAGAGAGTACGAGAACAGAGTGCAATATAGTTGTGAATGATGAATACTTCGAGCAGGATGATTAGTCAAATGCGTTACATATAGTTTTGTATCAGCGATCGATGTACCGGTGGATGCAATGTTAAGCCATAAGTTGTTATAATGGTTTGTCTAGTCTGTAGTCAGCAAGATTGTAGAAATATTTTATAAATTTGTACAATGTCCTTGGGGTGTTTTTTCGCAAAAACGGCGCTGTACAAATAATTCAGATTTATTTATTGTTTCAAATATTTACAGAGTGTTAATAATTATTACAATAATAGAATTGCCGTTGTGATTTTTGTTATTGTTTTTGGGGTGTTATGCCGTGTTTCGCTACCTCCTTCTTTAGCCAACGTTTCGGACAGCGTTACAGTGTCCATCATCAGGGCAGATGAGACATCATCTCATCATCTGCCCTGATGATGGACACTGTAACGCTGTCCGAAACGTTGGCTAAAGAAGGAGGTAGCGAAACACGGCATAACACCCCAAAAACAATAACAAAAATACTTTTTGGCCGTGAAAACCTAAAAACATACCTGCCGTTGTGATGTACATAGATATTAACACTCCAATCAGAAATGTTCACAGCATGAGTAACCAATGTTTAGTTGTTACTAGACGGAAATGATAATAGAAATAATGATAACCAAAATGAAATATAAAACATAGTAGTGTCAAATATAATACAACCTCCAGAGAAAGAGGAAAAAGAAGGAAAGAAAGAGTATAACAATAAAGCAGCTACATCTTTTCTCCACGAAGTGTCATGGTAGGAGTTTTATAATTTGTTTTTTGAAATATGTGAGATTGTTTGCGTAGATATCTATATGGCCACATTCAATAGTATTATATAGACGACACATTCGAGACATGTATTGAGTGGATTGAAGTATGCAATATTGTTATTACATAATTCAAGATAATATTTTATGACTCCTTAAATTAAATATTATATTATTCTTATTATTGATTCACAGCATCTCATTGCATTAGTTTTAAGGCCTTTCTTGCCTATCTATCTTTGTAAAATTATCAATTAACGAATTTACCACCATAATCGATTGTCACGTTAAATTAAGCTCTATCCGGCAGCTTTACCCAAATCCTCTGTTATTCCGCAACATTTTGATTTGTTTCTTGATTTCAAAGTTAGTTATTAACGTGGTTAATTTAATACGGGTTCGGTTAATGCGTTAATACCCATAATGTCGGGCTGAAGCAGTAATCTGTTTACTACGAATGGGCCGGCAGATGTTTGTTGGCAGAAGTGCGCATAATTGCGTACCCGCTGCCTAAAACAAGCTTTCGCGTGTGCTGCGGTCCTGCCCCCGAATCAGGGATGCAAATAACCCTTGCTGCGTAATAGAAATATTAATTTTTTAATTATAAATGTTAAATATAAACTTCTCATATTTGAGACCATTTTTTTTAATATTAACTTTTCACAAAAGGCCACAAGGGAAATAATTTCCATCAGAGGCTATGTCTTCTTTAGGGGTGTTGTATGCAGTGGTGGCCGCTGCCCTTAAAATGTGGTGGTTCACTGATTAACAAATAACATCAGATAAAAATAATTCCACTAACCTTATTTGGAGCGAACGTCTATTCTAAGCTGTTTTCGAAGTGTGAAAACTTCTACATATCGCTTTTTAACTAAAATTTTAATTTTTTGTACAAACCCTTTTTTCGGTACCGAGAAAATAAAAACAACACAAATTTGTCGTAAATAAAAATTAAATTTCAACCCAAATTTTTTTTTTTTTTACAATGTTTAATCTATTTCATTTTACAGTATTTATTTATTTATTTTTTAAATATGTTTATTCAGTTTTAATTTTACAATATTTTATTTTACAAATCTTACGAAACTGATCAATCAGTTTGATTGTAAGAAATCTCTCATTTTTTTCTAATTATTTAATACAGTATCCTTTTCAGTTTTACATAGTATATACTAAATATAATACTTAATATTAAAATACTTATTATTACGACAAACTAATTATCTCGACAAACTATAAACAATGTATAATCAGTACGTGGGCAAAATTGTCAATGTTACCTGTAAGAAATTGAATTCCTTAGTGATCTGCGTTTTATAATTTAAAACACAGATCAATTAAAAAGCAAACGTACGTGAAATGTAGGTGTTTACTATACCTTTTGATTAAAAAAAGAATATTCAGTTTGGTTAAGTATTTTTGCCTCAAACATAATATAACACATCTCTCTCACACGTATAAAACTTCAAAATTAAAAATGGTGACATGTACAACCCTGTTTGACACCATCTTGCTAATGTCTCATTCAATCCCGTTTAGCGTTACTCTTGACGCGTTTAGGATACAGAATACAGCATCCAACATGTACACATACATACACACATTTACACATACATATACACACACTACACATACATACCCATACATACGTCAGAGCAGATGTTCCGCGTTTCCTGCCGATCTACAATTCCACAATACATAAGTTCTTTCACAAATCATAAACGTCTCAAAGTTTGCTTATTAAATCCTCGCATCTATATATGCGTTATTATGTGTATGTTGAATGTATTTCGCTTTCGAGGGGTTTTATAATTGGTTACTGAACGGAAATCCGGCTTCAACTAAATCATGGATTGGGGTAAGTTGAAAAGTGGTTTTGACAGATTGAGAAATTTGCGGTTTTTGCGGTGTTTTATAATAATTGATAAATTTGACTTATTCCCATGCTAGATCGTTTATCAATTTTCATCTCGATTGTCAATAATAATTGACACAGTATTTTAGGCGTCCAGTACCAAATTCATAATTTTCCCGCGATTAATGCAAATTTTACCGTTTCCGACGCCAATTTTCAGACAAATAACGCGAATTTAAAGAAACTATTACAACGCAACTAACTTCACCTCGCTTACTGTCATTCATTTAAAAAATTAATTAAAAAAAATTATCGTGATTTATTTTTGTGGTATTATGCCGTTTTGCGTTCTCCCTCCTTTTTTTAACTAACATTTCGGACAGGATCACAGTGTTCATCATCAGGGCAGATGTGTAATCTTATATGTGTAATGAATATTACACGACTCCCCTGATGATGGACGCTGTAATGCTGTTCGAAACGTTGTCTAAAGAAGGAAGCAGTGCAACATGGCGATTACGCCATGGGATATTAATCCCAAAAATAAATTACAACAATATTTTTGGCCGTGGAAATCTCAAATCATGATTTTTTTTTCTGCAAAATACTAAAATGTTTTAAAAACCTCACTTTTGTTGCAAAATACAAATTTCACTAAAAATGACGCGAATTTCACCAAAAATAACGCGAAATTTTCGAATCCCTAATCGTGTGTTTGTGGAAAGTTGTGACTTGAGTCATCTTTGGTAATCAGATCTGAATTGAATGAATGATCTGAATATGAATTCCAATCCTCCTCTATGTTATCTCCTTCCTCTCCCCACTCCTTCAATCCTCACAACATACCTAGATTGTGATTCAAATATATATATACATCCATATCCATACTAATATTATAAATGCGAAACTGCTCGAGTTTGTTTATGACGCTTTCACGCATTAACCAATAAAAAGACTTTAAAATTCATTCACCAATAGAAAGCTAAATTATGCGAAGACTGTAGTCTGTATATGATGGCAAGCTCTGGCGTTATGAAATTATAAAATATTTGTTATACGTTTTCTGTCGCTAACAAAAGCGAGTTTTTGCTAACGTCATAAAAAAATCGTTTCCATGGAAACGATGTTGATATATTTGTGGGCTCTAAGCTGGTAGGTACTCAGCCCCCTGGTCAGCTACTGCTCCAGAAAATTCAAATATTAGAATATGTTTTGTTTTTTTTTGGACAAGCTTCTGTTTTGGAATAAATGTCAGATAAGAGTTCCTACATTAAAAATATAATTCGAAACGATTATAAAGACTGAATAATAAATAGTGTAATATTTTATTATATTAACAAACTTCCAAATATTTAATTAAAAATAAACATCCGAAATGTTTGTAAGCGCATAAATTCCGAACGAATGAACAAAATCGGATAATTCTTTTTTTCTTTGAGCTATAGCTTTATGAACTTTAGGTGGCAGGCGAGATTTATTGAAAACTGAATGTAAGGGAAAGAATGTATGGAATGCGGGAGGGGGTGGGGGTGGGGAGGAGGGGGGATAATTGATAAGTTCAACCGCTACAGTAATTTCCCGTAATACCATGCGAGCGAAGCCGCGGGGAAAAGCTAGTATATATATATATATATATATATATATATAGATATATTTTTTTTTTAATCGTTTTTATTCGGCTAGTTAGTTAATTTTTCGTGACGTTTCGGTTGGGAAATAAGGGTCGTATAAAGAATATTGGGTGGTCACCTTAAGGGTGTCGTGCCACGTCCCATTGCAGGTCGCATGTAAGTATAGGAAGTGAGATTGCGTATCACGACGGAAATGTGTGTCACTATAAATTTCCTGCCTCCTTCTCCCTACCAATAATGGGGAGTAGGTAGTAAATACCAACTAGGTACGATTAAACAGGGGAATATTAAGACCATGAGGTGTTTCTTTCATGGACACGAAATATTCTTTTAATTTCTGTCTGCGTGTTTGTGGTGTACTGTTGTTTTCTCTGGTGAACAATACAACTCAGATGATCGGGAGTTTCAATGATATTTGGTTCGAAGAGTTAAAAATGAAGAGGAACGTATGAGCGGCCCATTTCGGCCAGTTTCATACAAATGTTAAATTTGGATTTTAGATCAAAATACCCAACCAAACTGAAAAATTATTTTTGTAATCAAAAGGTATATCAAATATCTATTACGGATGTGAGCTACTTTATTTATTATGGCTTTAAATTATAAGTTACAGGCCATTAAAGATTTTAGTGTTTCATGATTTTAGAGGCAACTTGGGCAATTATTTGTGAGTAAATGAAAAAAATAAAAAAAATAATTTTACCATGTTTATTTTACAAATACAATGAAATCTAAAATAAAAAAATAAAACATCGCTAAAAATTTATTTTTGTACTAATTTTTATGTATAAACGGCAAATTTTTGTTCCGCCGCAAATAGGTAATTTGTATTTTAAATTTACACCTATCAAAATGATTTTTTTCTTAATTTTTATTTTTTATTTTATATTTCATTATATTTCTATGATAAATATAGTAAAATTATTTTTTTATTGTTTTTCATTTACTCACAAATAATTGCCCAAGTTGCCTCTAAAATCATGAAACACAAAATTTTTTAATGGCCTATATCTTATAATTTACAGCAAAAATAAATAAAGTAGCTCACATCCGTACTAGATATTTAATATACCTTTTGATTAAAAAAATAATTTTTCAGTTTGGTTGGGTATTTTGATCTCAATTGGTACTTACAGGTTTCGTGAACTGTGATAATGATTCGGAGTTGCTGAATAAATTATGAAAACTAAGAATATTTAGGTGCCACGGGCCAACTCTGAAAATTAGGTTTCAAACTCTGTTATTTATTTATTAACGCCCCTTATGGGGGCTTTTACACATGAATAATAAGAAATATACAGTATTTTTTGTACATAATTGAATTGCCTCAGTAACAATATTTTAAATTTGTTTAAGGATAAATTGAAGATGTCTACTGACTTGGTATAATTATTTCCCTCCATTAGTATTCTGAGCAAAGAGGAATACATATGGTAGTTAGTCCCAGAATTTCTATATACTGTTAATTATATATATACTGTTAGTCACAAAAACTGTGGCCCCGCAATTCGGCCGCCCGCGTGCACAGCACACATTGCGTAAAAGCTTGAACCGGTCCTGTACATATCCAATACTGAGGTGTCTTCGACTGTGCCACGTGCCTATTTGCCGCTGGGTGAATGAACCACCCCGATACAGGCGCACCCCGGGGGCAGGGGATTTAGGTCCGCGGCCGGGGGGCGCGCGGGGGCGGGGGGTGCAGTCTACAAGGAGGCTGTGTGTCACCATTAATCCCTAGGGCTCAGCGGCAGAACCTCCCCTCCCGCCCCGCCCCATACATTACAAACAGTCATTTTTCAAAGTCAATTTGTTTTGATGTTTTTTTTTGTTGTTTTTACCTTATTCGTTTGTTAATTTAATTTAGAAAATTGAATTTTGTTCATTGTTTGTGAGAATTTTACATTACTGCTGTTTACAACATTGGTTGACCTCTGAGGTAGAGAGGGTAAATAATCCCTTGCCTCCACAACCAAAGGTCGCGAGCTCAAAACCCGGCGAGGGCAGTTTAAATGGGTTTATTGACATACCTTTGAAATTAAATTAAAATATTGTAAATTTGGACCTCGTTCTAGGAAGACACCTATTCTCAGTATTGCCCTAGTAAGAGATCACCATTCAGAATGTAAAAATCGATTAAAATGACTTTAGTGGCCGCATCTTGGCGCGTTGCAAGCATGTAGTTGTCATTTTAATTTCTTACATTAAAAATACTATTTTCGATTGTCTGTGCTGGGCGTTAATCCTTCACGAAATCTGGTTCAATGACTTAAAATTTGCTCTGAATTTGCATTCCGAATTTCTGCCGATTTAATACACATTTCACTATATATTTTTAAGATAGCATATCTATACATTTGTAGATTCGAAACGGTAATTATATAAAATTTCCTCGATAGAAAAAAAATCATTAAAAACACGTTTTCTTCTATTGTTTAACAAGTTATAGGTGTGAAAATCGCAGTGTTTCTTTAAACGCCACTTTAGACATTTGTCGAAAAAATTTTGGTTTAATAAGTCACGGTTTATAAAATATAACTAATATTAATTAAAATCTAACTAACTAACTACCACGCCGTTTCCCCACAGGGGTAGGCAGAGAGGACGGACCGCCAAACAACTCGGTCTTGGCACACACTCTTTGCCTCATTCACATTCATACATTCATTGTCTCATACATACTCTTCTATTATTCTGACTCTTGACATGACCCGTCACAAATATCTGATTTACTTGATCGTGCCATGTCTTCCTCGGGCGTCCCCGACTTCTTCTACCATTCACATTTGCGTCATATATTCTTCTTACACTACTTTCTCCGTCCATTCGCTCTACATGCCCATACCATCTGAGGGTCCTTTTCTTTATCTTACTCATTACGCTTACATCAGCCTTGCATTCTTTGCGGATATCCACATTTCTCACACGATCATACATGGTTTTACTACACATGCGTCTCAGGGATCTCATTTCAACAGATTCAGTATGCTTTCATCCTTTCTCTGCCAGTTCCATGCCTCACTGCCATACATCAGGGTAGGTACCAGCACTCCGTTGTGGACCGCTAGCTTCACTTCTTTTGACAGTTTTTTTATTAGCGCCAACAGCATTCAGTCCTCCATTAATGGAGTTACCTGCATTTACCCTTCTTTCAATATCTCTATCAGCCTTCCCATCTCTCGTAAACGTACTACCCAGATACACAAACTCATCCACCTGCTCCAAGTGTTCACCATTCACAACTATATTGCACACTGTTTTTGTACTCTCTTTCAAACACTATGACTTTAGACTTACTCATATTCATCATTAACTCATTCTTCATACATACTTCGTTCATCCTAGACACGAGAGACTGTAGATCTTTCATACTGTTAGAAATCAGCAGGTTAATTAAAATCGTTTTTTGATATTAGCGCCCTCTCTCTAACATTCGTATATATATCTCCTTTTCAAACCATCTTCTTCTTCATTTTGAACGCTTACTAGGAGCTTAAAGTATCTATACTTAAAGCTCCTAGTAAGTTTAAATTATAAATTATATAAATAAATTATAAATGCGAAACTGCTCGAGTTTGTTTATGACCTTTTCACCCATAACACAATATAAAGACTTCAAAAATTCATTCACCAATAGAAAGCTAAATTATATGCCTAGACTATATTTTGTATATGATGGTAAGCTCTGGCGTAATGAAATTATAAATATTAATATATTATATTTGTTATACGTTTTCTGTCGCTAACTAAAGCAAATTTTTGCTAACGTCAGAAAAAAATCGTTTCCATGGAAACGATTGCTACTGCTTCAGAAAATTCAAATATTAGAATATGTTTTATTTTTTTGGACAAGCTTCTGTTTTGGAATAAATGTCAGTTCCTACATTAAAAATATAATTCGTAACGATTATAAAGACTGAATAAATGAACTGAATAAATAGTGTATTTTTTTATTATATTCACAAACTTTCAAATATTTAATTAAAAATAAACATCCGAAATGTTTGTAAGCGCATAAATTCCGAACGAATGAACAAAATTGGATAATTATTTTTTTCTTTGAGCTATAGCTTTATGAAATCTAGGTGGCAGGCCAGATGTTTGAAAACTGAATGTAAGGGAATGAATGTATGGAATTCGGGAGGGGGTGGGGGTGGGGAGGAGGGGGTATAATTGATAAGTTCAACCGCTACAGTTATTTCCCGTAATACCATGCGAGCGAAGCCGCGGGGAAAAGCTAGCCAATTTATAAATTCGAAATCTTTCAAAGAAGTCGCTTCTATGAGTAATATGCAAACTGAGGGGTGGAGAAAAGTGTAATTGCAATTGAGATAGATTATAGTGCGCGTCTCGATCGTAGGGCAAATCCTTAGCGCCTCCGTACATGGAGCTACTTACAAACTATTCGAGCCTGATGCGCGTAGCACGCACACCGCTCGTGGGTACCCGCCATACAATTTTGCTGGTGTTCGTACACGGCGCTGCGCGACGGATGTCAGGTTGAAGTCGGTAGCGCGCTAACGACGGTGCTGGTAGCGCGCTACGCGTTGTAGCATTCGTGTCTGCTACTTTCGTTTGACGTTTGACAGAAATGGCGTCTGAACATGAAAGTAATGTTAGATTTGTTCTGGAAGTGAATAAAAATGCGTGTTTACATAACTTTACATTACCAGAATACGCAAGAAAGGATTTAGTGAAGAAGGCATAGATTAATGTTGGAAAAAAAGTCATTTGACATCGTTCGACATCGTGTTAACTCCACGGCTGCACGTGAAAAATGATCAAGTTCAGTATAATTCGGGTAGTGCCGTGTACGGAAACCAGCTTTAAAAAGTAGTACATCTGCAGGGTACTTGTGGTTGTGTCACAATCACGTAGTTTGTAAGTATCTCCATGAACGGAGGGCCTTACAACTGGTGATCTGCAAACGCATAACTTGACCTACCTAACGTATCTTTAGTCATCTTACAGTAGTCTATAGTGAGAGACTATTTTCGAAAACTGGTATAGTCTACGAAGAAAAACGCAATCGTCTGCTATCACTCTATCAGCAAACACAGAAAAGCTGTTGTTTTTTACCACAATTTGCCTCTGATTGATTTTAAAAATTAGTAAACGTAACTTAACCGTTTTGTTTTGTGCTTGATATTTATTTGTTTATTTATGGACGCCTTGTTGGGCTTTTACATAGCACTTACAAATTTCTTTTAAAACAACAGAATAGCATAAATAAAAATGATTATAAAATATGTAAATATAGCACAAACCCAATATAATAAAAAAATATATAACTAGTGCTAAATCCACATGGATAACTTTAGAGGACTCGTAGGTACAATTCATATACCTACGAGCAGCAAAAACTTTTAAAAAAATCAAATTTTTACTAAATTACTCGTTGTTAGCATCTAGAAAAACAAATAAAAAGAAAATCGAAATAAAATATAATGATTTCTCATTCATTATTTACATCTATATGCGTTTTTATTTTCATTTTAGGTATTCGATATTCGGCCGAATATTAGACAGTACTCGGTCGAATACCGAATATTAAAAAAATAGAGCCACACAATAGTGGCCGAGTATTCGCTGCATCTCTAATGTATATATACAGGAAGTGGAGCACTAAACCTGTCGAGGGTTTGTTGGAGCAGTCGTGACTGACATCCCCATCCGATCAATCTTCGTCAGGAAGGAAGGTAGGGGATGGGAAGGTTAGAAGGAATTCCGCATTTACTAACAAGAACAACGCTCGTAAACGAAGAAAAAAAGAAGATAAGTCCCGGGCGGATATTACATATATTGGCGGCCCACAACATTAAATATTTAGGTCGAATTCGCCAACAAACGACTCCTATTCAGCAATTCTTTTTTGCTTTTCAATTTTTGTATATTTTTTGCATTAAGGCGACTCTTTCCGGCTCAAAAAGAAGATGGAGAGATATGTAATTACGAATGTTGGACAGAGCGCGCTAATATTTTCAATGATAAAATTGAAGCGAAAATTGTGAAAATGATTGATAAAACATGACTCGTTTAAAATAGAGCAAAAATCTAGTGGGGGTTGTCTAAAACAACGTTCAAAGAAACACTGAATTTTTTCATATATATAACTTGACTGTCCTAAAACGGGAAATCTCCTAGTTGGACGGTCAAAGTATTTGTTTATAATGTATATGTATTTTGTTTCAATAAATAAATAAATAAAAATAAATAAATAAAACTTGTTAAATAATAGAGACAGGCTTGAAAATAAAAATTTTCGGAGCATACTTTGCGATTTTTTTCTATCGAGGGAATTTCATATAAATTGCGTTTCGGCGTGGGGGTTGTAAAGATATTATCTTAAAAAATAACATATATTTTTTTAAGAGCTTAAAACTTCAAATGTTCAAGTGAGATATGCAAGAAATCGGTAGAAATTCGGGTAGTGGCGGCTTAACTTTGAGGCCCTGAGAAAAATGATTGGTGATGAGGGAAAATGTCATCTTTTGACAGTGTTTTGAGGGTATTTTCGAGTAGAGGAGGGAGTGAACATGGGTTTTGAAGAGACCCCCATGTTGTAGCAGGGAGGAAACGCAGAGGCCCGGCAAATTGTCCCACTACAAACATTCCGGCTGTTGAGATGACGTGTCGTAGATACGAACCGTTCTCGTGTGACAAATTAATGTTAACCGTGTACAAATGTTGGGTGCGGGTTCGGCGTATTTTCTGACAATGCACCCGTGCCGAAGGGATCAATGACGTAAATTCCTCGGAGCACTTCCACTGTAATATCGGTAGAACAAGGATAGCATTCTCACCTGACGCCTGTCCTCTTAAGTTTGCAATCAAGTCAAGATAGTGGAATTTAGGCGATCTAACCACCAAATAATCAGCACGCAATTTCACTGCAGGGGTAGGCGGAGAGGGTGGAGAGGGGGACACATTAATTCACAAGAGTCCCAACTGCCTGGAGTTAGACTATGGCATCCCCTATACTTGGGGTATGTTGATAGGAGTTGTATCTTGGGGGAAAAGATGGAGAATAAGTTAGGAAGAATCTGTCTACTCAGATATTTATTTATTTTGAATTAACGCCGATTAACGGCTTTTACATAGGAATTACAATAATTAGAAATGGATACAGAATATGCATAGTTAAGAAAAAATATTCATATGCCAAAAAAATAAAAAGTACATATTGAAGTGACAGCATAAAGTAGAAAAAGAAAACCTCATATACATGTATACCTACAAGGTATTTTGAACTAAATAAATAACTAAGTAAACTAAGTAAAAAACAAAAATAAATTTAGAAATCCAAATCCAAAACAATAATAAATTTAAAAAAGAAGTAAACATTGATGAAGAATATAAAGTAAATTTGATTATAATACAACTGAGAAGCGCTGACAAACAGCTTTAATTAAATAATGTTTGTATGTAGATAATTTTTGAATATTTATCACATCATCAATAGCATATTTATAATAATTCAGCGTTAGATCCTGTGTTATTACAATGATAAGGTAATTTGTGACGAACTGATCTACTCGGTACATGAAAACATATCAACGAAAGAAGTTCAGGGGAGTTCAATAAATTATTAACAATTTTAAATAAATAAAATAAGTCAGAACAAATTCTTATTTCTTTTAATGTATCTAGTCCCAGTAGTTGCAACAGAGAGAAGTAATTAATGTTTTCATTTAATATTACTAGAACAAGGGCGAAACTGAGTATTTACTATCTACCACTCTTCACTATCCCAGGTATGCAAAATTCATTTGTTATTGTTCGGGATTTCCCCCCTTCAATTCGAAATATTTTAAATATTTTCACCGTGAAAGGAAGATTAATAGTCTCCACTTAATGCGTCTATGGAGGGAGGTAGGCACTTTAAAATTGTTTTTGCGAATAATAATGAATAGAATGCTCTTAGTCAAATTACCCATCGAAAAAATACCACATTATTTCTTGTCTTTACAATGGTTTTTTATGTTTTACGATACCCTTTTTATTTTTTGTTTCACCATGTTTTTCTAGCGGTAATTTTGAACGTATCTTAAGACAGTTGATCCGTCGACAATTGGCCCCCCGAAACGATATTTACTATAAATTATAATTTTTTGTTCATTATTTACTAATTTCAAATATAAAATTGACTTAAAAAATACCCTTAATAATAAGAAGGTATGAATATCAAACGAATGATTTTTTGTAGTTATGCTCTGGTATACACAGTATATAGAAAAGTAGATTTTTCCTTGATGCATTTGAATGAAAATATGTTTTATATATTGTTATTCGGCGGCTCATACTCTGCACACCCCTTCGAGGTCACTTAGTTATATTTTGTGTAATCAGGTATACCATATTTTTCCTAAACCGATTGCATTTTGTATTTAAGTATGCAGGGGGGCCAACTGTCGGCGGATCAACTGTCATGAAACCGCTATAATAAACAGTAGGTAGCTATTAATATATTATTGAAACTTGAGATTTTTTATTTTTGAATGAAGTCCCCGCCGTCGCACGGGCTTTACACAGGGTTTTTTGAAATCTCACGTAGGCTGTGACTTTCCTAAAGTGTGCAAAATTTCATCAATCTTGGTGAAGAACTGTTCATTTGTATACAAATCAAATTCACACCCCCGCCACAGGTCTCAAAACTCTCTTCTTTATAATAATGGATAGAAGATTAACTCCACAAACGATTCTGAGCTTTCCCTAAGGGCCTTTGCCGTATTAATGGATGCTGTGTCGATTTGTTTTAGGACGGGTTGATAATATCATATTTATGATATAATAATGTCTTTTCGTTTGATCTTTGGGTAAATAGGTAGTAGGTACCTCTTACACAGATCAAATTGTGACCCAATCTGCCTTTATTTTCCTAAAATTCCCCCTTTTCAGCTGCATAGCTACTAAGGTTGCCAGGAAGTAGCCGCTAATGGTAGACTTGACATTTCCTCCGATGTGGCAACACTTTAACCCCCACTGTGAAGCCGTCATGGGGAAAATTCGAATTTCCGAATTGAAGTCATCCGTACCTTTTATAGGGATTGCAATAACATTGTTAATAAAAATATTTAATCAATCGATATTTTACAATATCGCTTTTTGCCAATGACAAAATATCTAATTGCTTTTGCGTGGTATATATTTCATGATATCAATTCATAATTAGGTAAAGTGATCTACAAGCAGGCACGTAATTTTATATATGATTAGGTTTTTTTTGCTTTTTCTTTTTGCAAAACATTTTTTTTATGGTACAGTTGAAAACATACACTTTTTTTAATGCACAAAAGTCCCATCTGCTCCCGTTTGAAGCCAGTGAGAATCCCCAATTGGGGTATATTGTGAGGCTGAAGGTGGGGGGGAGGGGAAGGAGATGGGAAGGAGGAGGGTGGGGAAGTACCTATCTATTCAGATCTGGTCACCAAACATAGCAAATCTATTTCAAGCAGCTTTTCAATTCTGAATGGTGGTCTTACACCAGGGCGATACTAAAAGTATCTTCCACTCTGGAATGTGCCGCAAATTTTCCTTGTATTATTTTAAATGCTTAAATTGTTAAATAACACAATTCAATCAATAAGATTTACTTGCGCACTCCGGGATTTGAACCCGCGACCTTCGGATTGCTAGTCGAGAGTCTTACCCCTCGACGACAAAGGCCGTCAAGTGATAATCCCTAAAGGTGCAATCTGTACCGATTTGAAAGATAACTGATGTCAAACAGGTTTAGCGAAGAATATCTGTTGAAGAAAAAATATCGATATTGGAAAATATGCGATCGATATCACCAAATACAGGAAAAAAATTAGCCAACTTCGGGCACACAGACATTTACAACACACTTTTGTCGAATTTTCTCTTCAGTGGAGATAGCTTAATAATTACGTCTTTTATTAGGCACAATTTCGATTTCTTCTGAATTTCGGTTAAGTTAATATCAGCAATTAATATCGATTTACCGTCAGGTACCAACCAGTATTGCAATCCCTACGCCCTTGTTTGTGGCATTCGTTCCTATTTCAAACCCCCCTTTGATCATGTTCGAAATGGCGCGAAATCGTTCTTTGATCAGTCCAAATTCGGGGAGAATCTAAAACGAATTTAAATTGAGAATTCTTGGCCAGGGACAAATAAATTACTTACACCAATTTTGAAATTAATGCAATACTCGCAATCATTGCAATCATTATGGTAATATTTGTTTTGAAATATCACCTCAACAAAGCTAGAAATAACTAAACACTTGGATAAAAAATGCTTCGATAGCGTTAGCCGAATTTGATGATCAGATCTGAATAATCAGATAATAATAATAATAGTAACCAACCTTCCTCTCTCCCATCTCCTTCCTCTCCCCATCTCCTTCCCCTCCCCACTCAACCTCATAACCAGATTATTATCCCAATTGAGCATAATAATAATAATATTTTCATTATTTAAAAAAATCACACCAAGTGCCCTTTTACGTAATGATTTATTTATCTAGCCCCTACGACCTATCACTAAGGGGTCGTCCATTAATCACATGACGCTGGAAAGGGGAGGGGGGGGGGTTTAATGAGATTGACGCCGAATAAATGCGTAAATCGTTGCCGCGTATGTTTTGCCTTAAAACAATATTCTGAAAATTTCAATATACTTTGTACTAAAAAAATACACGCGATTTTGGGTATGGGGGTGGGGGGTAGTCTAAAACCTCACCACATATCACCAGGGGGGGGGAAGGTTAAAAGTTGCTAAAAAAACACCACGTTATTAATGGACGACCCCTAAGGCATATCTGCTGACTTACAGCTAAGACTTATCATTAATGACTTACAATTAAGATTTAAAACTATCGACTAATAACTATTTTTTTATAACTAGTGACTAAAAAAAGACTCATTGTAACTAGCGACTAACAGCTACGTTTTATAACTAGCAACTAAAAGTAAAGTTTTATAACTAGTGACTAACAGCTTTTAACACAGATAGATTTTATATATCTATAATTTTTAGGGATGTTTGGCTCTGGGCAGTTGGGACTTGTGTCTCCCTTAGTTCATGATGAGAAATATGATCTAAACGGTGTTAGAAAGAGAAAACAATTCAAATCTAAAAGTTTACGACAAAATAATTAAAATGTACACCTTAATGAAACCAAGGTTTCAGACTGCAATTTGAATAAAATTAATGAAATTATTTATTTATTGGTTCATGAAACAACTAACAAGTGATGTGATGATAACGTTTATAATATATTTGTTTAATCAATTATGTGTGTGTTTTTATTTATTTTTTGTTATCAGTAGTTTTAGTTAGAAAAAATGTGAGGTGAACCATTTTTAAAACTTTTTAGTTTGCATTAAAAAATTAATATTTAAAAAATTATATGTTTATTTCTAATATTAGAATTTTATAGTGTACTACTTTTGCATACATGTTACATACCTACTTTTTTTATCACCTTTCAAGGATAGCTTTTTGTAGCCGGATATGTTTATTTGGATTTTATTGCAGAGTAAAAATATTTTTGACAATATGCTCGAGGTCTGAGGGGTTGACTTTTCAAAGGAGTAATGAAGTGCCGGTTGTTGAGTTGTCCGGTTATTAATGTACACTATATTAATGTATCTGTTGAAACATTGCATTTTCTAAACATCAATTCTTTCCCTTGCAGAAGTGTTCCGCTCCCTCCTGGCGCACTCCAAGCTGGAGTTCCACCTGATGTTCACACGAACTTACGGTCTCATCTACGAGCGTCACGCGCACCTGTTTGCCGACCTGTTCTCAGACCTGGAGCGATACCACGCCAAGGGTGACCTCGACCTCGCCAAGGCCATGGACGGCTTCTTCGCTGTTCTGTACCAGAAGATGTTCGCCGTGCTGAACTCCCAGTATCACTTTGACGACAAGTAAGCTCATCTCATCTCATATTCTTTCCCTCGTTCTATTCGGGTTAGGGACCCATCGCCTCGCCAAGGCTCCGTGCGTGTCTAGAACGGTCGATCTATAAAACCCAACCCATATATCGCCTTGTGTTTTCGAATTCTCTCTATCATATTTTGGACCTACATATTACAATTCGTTACTAACACATTGTGCATACATGTTACATACCTACTTTCAACAGTTGAGGGAACTAAGTCCAGTTTTTTTCCTTGCTCTCCAGCATACCTCAAGGCTCTCATTTAGGGCCTTTATTGTTTAATGTTTATATATATGATATTAAAAAATGTTTTTTACTCGCTAATTACCCAGCATATGCAGATAATAAAAAAAATATACTTAGTTTCCAAATCAATTGAAGACTGCATTAAACTTCAAGAGGACCTCAATTCTCTTGTTACCTACTGTGAATTGAACAAATTTGTTATAAATATCTGAAAATGTAAAAAATTATCAATTATTTTGTATGTGTGCCCACCGGGATACCACAATTCCGCTAAGTGTTAAACTTTATCCAACACACTAATGATGTCATCAACAAAGCCAACAAATGCTGGAATTTATAATTCGTATATCAAAACCTTTCTGCAACATAGAAACTCTATATTCTCTTTACACGGCGAAATCCGTCCCCTCTTAGAACACTGCGCACCGATCTGGACACCTTTCTTGAATTATAATTAAATGTATTTATTCTCCATTCCAGATACTTGTCCTGTGTCAGCGAGCACATGCGAGAGCTCCAGCCCTTCGGGGACGTTCCCCGCAAGCTGGCCGTGCAGGTGAAAAGGGCCTTTGTGGCCACCAGAACCTTCACCAGGGCGCTGGTACAAGCTGCCGACGTGGCACGCACCATGGCTACTGTAAGAATTATATTATTATAATGTCTTGATTTACTCGCTAAAGGTGCAGATGCACCGCGGCGTAAAATTCGGGATCAGGCCGCTAACAATAACACTCCTTATGTAGATGGCGATAAAGTTTAAATTCCCGTTTAACGCCAGTTCCGATTTATTCATGAAAAAAACATAGCCAAAAAGCGTGTTTTATTTTATTTTGCGAAGCTCAAGCACAAATATTTAAATGCTTTGTGATCATTTTCTAAAGAATTTAATTTTCCACATTGTACAACAAAACCGTTGTTAAGAGATTTTAAAAATTAAAGCAGTTTTTGTAGGCTCAATACTTTATTTTTTTCTATGCTTATAAAAAACTAATCAAAAATTGCTCCATAATTTCTCAAAGATCTAATTCAAAGCGATCTAATTTTCAAAATTTTATAATACTAGCTTTTCCCCGCGGCTTCGCTCGCATGGTATTACGGGAAATTACTGTAGCGCTTGCACTTATCAATTATATCCCCCCCACTCCACCCCCATCCCCTCCCGCATTCCATATATTCATTCCCTTACATTCAGTTTTCAAACATCTCGCCTACCACCTAAATTTCATAATGCTATAGCTCAAAGAAAAAAAGAATTACTTATCCAATTTTGTTCATTCGTTCGGAATTTATGCGCTTACAAACATTTCGGATGTTTATTTTTATTTAAATATTTGGAAGTTCATTAATATAATAAAAAAATACTCTATTTATCATTCAGTCTTTATAATGGTTACGAATTATATTTTTAATGTAGGAACTCTTATCTGACATTTATTCCAAGCTTGTCCAAAAAAAAACGAATTTTAATATTTGAATTTTCTGCAGTAGTAGCTGACCAGTAGACTGAGTACCTACCAGCACAGAGCCCAAAAATATATCAACATTGTTTCCATGGAAAAGATTTTTTTCTGACGTTAGCAAAAACTCGGTTTTGTTAGCGACAGAAAACGTATAACAAATATAATATATTAATATTTATAATTTCATAATGCCAGAGCTTACCACCATATACAACCTGTAGTCTGCGCATATAATTTAGCTTTATATTGGTGAAAGAATTATTAAAGTCTTTATATTGTGTTATGCGTGAAAAGGTCATAAACAAACTCGAGCAGTTTCGCATTTATAATATTAGTATGGATATTTTTCAAAATTATCATACTTTTCATAATTTTCAAAATTTCTAAAATCACATGATTTTGCATTGCTTAGTAGTGCGTCACTTTAAATTATATGTTACGTCTACATCGGATGGCCTGAAGGAATAATTTTCCTCAGGACCAGTGTCATCTTTGGGGGTGCTGGGTGGAGGGTAATTTTTAGGAGGGGAAGGAGTGAACATCATTGGATGTAGGAGGAAGGTAACACAGGCTAGCATACCTTTCCATAGCCGAGATGTTGAACTCAAGGATGAGTTGTAGAAATGACCCATTCTCATATGACAAATGCCAACCGTGTACAAAATTGTTGGGTGCATGTTAACTATTACCGGTGCCAGAGGGATCGCTGAATGACGCTAATTTCTCAGAGGATCTTCCATTGAAATACCAGTAGAACAAGGACAGTGAACTTGTGCTCTAGACATTGAAATCTGTAAGATAGGCGAAACTCTCAAACGAAAGGTCCATTTCTGCTCAGTCAGGAATTTTTTTCTACTTTTTCAACGATTTGCTTAAGTCATCTTTGGGACTGCTGTGTGGAGGGCTTCTGGAGGTGTAATTGAAGCGTGTTTATGATGCCTTGTATCAACTGAAAGTGTACGGACTCAGTGTGTGGGTGAAATAAATTTGCGAAACATTTTTCTAAAGAATATGTTTATATATTACAGATGCGAGGCCAGGGTAGCTGCGGCCCCCTGATAGTGCGGGCCCGCTCTTGCGGAGCCTGCTCTGGCGCCCCAGAGAAGGCATGTGCCAACCTGTGCCTGAACGCAGCCCGCGCTTGCCTGCCCCTGTTCGCCGACATCTCTGCAGACTGGGACGCCTTCGTTGGTAAATTGACAAACTCTGTTTGGTACATAGATTATAAGGCAAAAGCGCAAGCCATTAAAACATTTATATCACACATTCCCAAACCATTTTTTCCCAAATCAATATCAGTATCTATCATATGTCGATCTTTGACATTTGCACAGTTCCCATTAACTCGTCAAATGCCACGGGAAGAAACTCGTAAAATTCGCAAAGTTTTGACTTTGACGTAATATTTTGTGGGTTTATTTTATGCTATCGTATATAATATTTACCGAAAAACATTCCTTGAACAATAAACTATGCCTAAAAACAATATTACTTGCGTTTATTTGACAAATTAATAGGTTTTATCGATCTTTTCATGACCCACGAAGCTCGAATCGCGGGAAAAATGAAGGCCGAAGTCATGGATAAATTTAATAATATTTATTCCGAGTGGCTGGGTGTGCTTCTGATATCTATTGGTTTGAATAATTGGTTAAACGCCGATTCTTGTGGCCTGTTTCAGCTGTTAATCGAATTGTGTTTAGTCTTCAAAAACCAAATATTTATTTTGCTTCTATTTGATCACAATTTGATCAAAAAGCTTAAACAGGCAAATAAACAGCTTTTATCGGTTTAACGGGATAGTCCGTTTTTATTTTATTATATTTAGTAGAAGACCGTTACAAAATAACAGTTTTCGGTATCAAATTAATTTCATTATTCATGGTAAAAATTATTTGTAAGCGATTCAATTATTATTTTAACATTGCTTTCATCTCTTTCCAGACACAATGGACAAAGTTTCCGACCGACTCCTCGGTCCCTTCAACATCGCCATGGTCGTGGAACCGATCGACATCAAGATCTCCGAAGCCATCATGAACTTCCAGGAGCACTCGCAGGAACTCTCGGAAACCGTCTTCACGGGCTGCGGCAAACCCGTTCTCGGCCAACGCCCCGTCGAACCCAACAACAAATTTAAGACAAGGGTTACGAGAAATGCCAACAACTATCACACAGGGTACAGCGAATACAGAAAACGCAGCGCTGATAACAGCGACGATTTCGAGATCGAAACTTCGGAAGAAAGCTTACTCAAAAAGAATCCGTTCTTACTATCGAGAGGCAGTTCCCGAAAACAGCTGCTAGAAGAAAATAACGAACGAATCATTGATTTTAAATCTCAGAATAGTGTAAATACCAACGTGGATCAAAGCAACGATTTGATTAACGAAGACGAAGGTTATAGCAACGGGAAAAACTTTGATAAAAGGATGATTTATGATAGGTTAGTTGCTGGATCGAGATTAAGGAGAGATGCTGATCCAGATCCTGGAAAGAGTTCCAAGGAGATTGAGTTTGAGTCGTACAACTTTGATTCTGAGCAACAGAGGGGGTCCGGAAGAAGGAAAGGAAAGAAGAAGCAGGGCGGAAAGAAGAAGAAGACTGAAGGTATGTTTGTTAATAGACAGAAAATCACAATTGTTAGATTTGCTTGCACGGTTGTGGGAACAGCAGGGGCTGTTAGTGCAAAAGATAGATTGCAATATTTGAGCGGTGAAAAGTCTTCCAGATGGTTTTCTTCTGGCCGACATGAAAACTTCAATAAATAAAAAGATATTTTGGATAAAGCCAACACATAGACAATACCATTCTTGACAAAGTGTCATCTTTATTTTTGTCTTTAACAAACCCTGTAGAGGTAAAATCCAAGGCAAAATGAAAGCATAAGGTCGACTCTGCAATTGTAGTACTTGGGCACGATTCTTCAACACTGCAAATGCAGTGCCCCGACCCGTAGAGGTTAATTTAAACGTCTATCTATGTTCATGGTAGTATTCCTGAAATACTCTCAATTAGGCAGGTAATTAATTTGCATCAATCTTTTCCATTTGTCTTCAAGTCAATTTACTAAATATCACTGTTCTGTGTAAGATCCTTAAGTTAGTTTTCTCATTTTCATAATGTCTTTTTTCCCTCTTTATTTCGTTTATCTTTAATCATTTTTATAAAGTTTATTTTTACATTATCTATGTATACACTTTTTCTGTGTTATTTAAAAAAAAATGGTTGTCCGTAAAGTCGGTTTACGGATGATAATTTTACGTGATAACGTCATATAATAACGATGGAGTGGAAGAGAGATAGATGTGTCACAAGCCGAACGCTTAGGCCGAATGCTTGTTCAGCGCTTTTGCTTGCACGCTCGGCTCAGGCGGAACGTGACAATGAGTCATGCTTTTTCGTGAGTGCAGCCGGCGTTCATCGATTTATAAGACGTTATCACATCAAAAATTCTTTATTAATCAATTCCACTCGCTTTTCTATCAATTTCACAATGTTTTTCTTCATTATGTTTTATTTTTATTTCATTTGAATCTTATATGGAACCTTCATTGCTTAACCTCTTAAATGTCAGGGAAGAAACTCGAAAATTTTGCGATGTTTTGACTTTGACGTAATATTTTGTGGATTTATTTCATGCTATCGCATATAATATTTACCGAAACACGTTCCCTGAACAATAAACTATGCTTACAAATAATATTACTTGCGTTTATTTGGCAAATTGATAGTTTTATCGATCTTTTCATGACATGCGACGCTCAAAGTTTGACAGCTCAAATCGCGGCAGAAATGTCATTTCGAAAGCCATAGATATGTGCAAAGATGATTATTTGAGAGGCTAGGTGTGTTCCTTATATCTGTTACGTCAAGAACAAGAATGCCCCAAGCGATTCTGACCTTGTCCTTCATACATTTTATTTATACATAAGGTTTAAAATCGCATCTCAAATTTTTTTTTTTTTATGGCGCGTCCTGGGCGCGCAATCGGCAAACCAGAGGTTAATGCAATCAATTCTTTAAAATAAAATATGTATAAATTTGTTTCTCCAATAAACTAAAATAAAAAATAAAAATAATAGAAACAAAGTGAGAGAGGGCATAGTAGCGTACCCACTGTCGCTGAGCTACGACCAAACTGCATGGTCAGGCAGCGTTTAGATCTGATTTGTAGTAGTACAGAGTGGTACCCACAGTGACATACTTATAATGCCCATCTATTTTATATGGGACATATGGTAAAGAAAGACCATACCACAATCCTCCTCACTTCAACAAGCTTGTTGAGTAATGTGTATGAAATCCAGGTTGTTTTCGTGTCGCCTCCCGTAGTTTACTCTTGCATTAACATTAATAATTAATTGTTATTATTCATTGCAGTGATCGACGAGGCATTCCCCGAGAACATCCCAGGCGGCGAGACAGATCTCCATGAAGGCGGGGGCGGTGGTGGCGGGGAATCCCGCTACGGGCCGTCGCACGACCGCATGGTCCGCGAGGTGCGACAGAAGGTGAAGGAGACTCGCCGCATCTGGTCCAAGCTGCCGCAGAACTACTGCGACACGGTCTCTGCGCCCGACGGCGACGACAAGTGCTGGAACGGAACTCACGTCGCTAAGTAAGTTAACTACTTGGATAGTTTGTAGAGCGCCGTTTTTGTGAAAAATCACCTGAACAATTTGTTATCATTACTTAGGCTCTGCCTAATTTTAGAAATATAAATAAATGGCTGTCCATGTAATCTTGAGCATTTTTATTTTTCAGCACCACATTGTACATAAGCCTTTGTCCAGTTTATTCCTAGATTTGCCGATTTTTGGCAGTTCTCACCCATCCGAAGCAGTTCTCTTCATATTGTCCGGTCATAAAAACAAAATTAAATATTTCATACCTCTAAGTATGAAATTTAAAATACTGAGAAGGTTTAAAATAATATATTTGTCATTATCGGGATTGAAAAATTATCAGTTAGAATCTCTAACTGAGAACTGAGGTGACGATCTGTCAACTGTCATTGTTTTACCGTAACTTGTTGAAGATTTTTTAGTTAGGTTTAGTCACGTGGACTACTGAAAAATCCTGAAAATTATCCGAATTTCTTTTAATCAATATATATTATAAAAGAAAGTGTGCATCCCGCTAAAACTCAGAAACGAGTCCCGGTACGATCAAGGGAGTTATATGGTGTGGTAGCCTTCAATCCCCCATTCATGAAGAAGGTTCCTGTTTAAAAATCTGAAGGGCGTGCTTTTGAAGATTAGCCTTCTAGAAATTTCTAAAACAGTCCAAAATATTTGAGAGCATTCCACAACATTCTGGAATGTTTGGGAATAGTCTGGAATGTTCGGGAATCCAGATCATTGTGGAACATTTCAGAACATCCTCGAATGATGTCGAATGTTCTGGAACACTGTGGACCACTCAAAGCCTTTATTGTATGGGTCGGGTTTTTTTGTATTGAACGTCTCAGTCCAATCTCATATCACCATTCAGAATTGAAACATTGCTTGAAATGGCTTTAGCCGTGTTTAGTGACCAGATCTAAATAGCCAGGGACTACCCCTTCTTCCTCTTCCCTATCCCTTCTCCTCCCCACTACTTTCAGCCTCACAACATACCCCGATTGGAGATGCCATAGTCTTACTGGCTCCAGGTGGGAGCAGTTGGGACTCTGGTGCGGTATTAACTGTAAAAAAAAATATATCAACTCCCTGAGCGAAGCCGGGCATCCCAAGCTGGTTTTTTTCTAAATAAAAATCACTTTCATCTGCAACAATATCAATAATGTTGTAGGAAGGTACATATTTTATACTTAATTACATCAAATGGTAATTACTAACCATAACCTAATCTATCTTCGTTTTTCCAGATATCTCTCTGGTCTGGCTGGAGAGGGTACGGCCGCCCTGGCCACCAATCCCGAACTGCGCGGCAGCCCCGGCGCGGCCAGTCTGCCTGCCGCAGGAGGCCTGGGGGCCACAGGGGCCAACAGCCCCACGGCCGCTCTCGTCACCGCGCAGCAGTTCGCACTCAGGGCCATCGTCAGCAAGCTGAAGAATGCCTATAACGGACTGGACGTTGTCTGGGAACAAGAAGGTATTCTATTGATAAACCCTAATTTGCTACTTGACTGTTATACAAACACAAAATACAATTTATTTTATTAAAGGTGTACGAATAGTTCCAGTGAGCACTCTGGTCAATTTGGGATACGAATGTGGGTACCGCCGCCCCGGGAACTATTGGATAACCAACACCCCACGATAGGCCGCCCCATGTGGTTTGCTATGTTTGGTGTATTAGCAGGGGAGCCTGGGTTCATGAGGTTTGTCTAGGTCTTGGCGGCACATGCGTTTGCCCTGCGTGGCGGGTCAAATCAGGAGAGACTGATTGAGGGAGACCTTTAGAACTCTCCATCCGGACTCTCTCGACCCATCGCCTTGCATCACAGTAGGTGAGATGGATTCATACTCTGTCACTCCTCGTCTCATTGACCCCCGGATTCCTACCCACCCCTCATACTCTTTTCCTTTCCACAACTTCCTCTACTTCCTTTCCATAAAAAGACCCTCCACACAGCCTCTCCAAAGATAACATAGGCCCTGAGTTAAATTTTTTCCCTTTAAATTATTGATATTGATTTTAATTTAACTTTCCTCTTCCAGATGACTCAGCATCTCTCACATACGGCTCGGGCTCCGGATCCGGCGACGACACGACCGACGAGGAAGACGATACCGAACCCGGTGGCCCACCCGACCAGGAGGAGGGCTCCGGCCACCAAATCCCCGAGCAGCCCAAGTTCCAGGACCCCGAGCAAGACATCACCGAGGAGCACGAAACGCCGCTCTTCAACCCCACCGTCATCAAAAACCCCAATCAGGATACCGGAATCATCGACGAAAACGAACGAGACAACGACATCGATCTCGATCAGAACAACCGAATCGACGACGAACTAGAAAAAGACACGTCGATGTCTTCCGGCGCCGAGATCAAAGAAGAGATGTCTCTTCATCGCGCGATGATCACGTATCTCTTCCCGATCGTTTGTGTCTGGTTCGGCGGTATCATAACAGACATCGCTTAGATTCACGACAGGCGAAAGTTATATTACCAGAAAGACTACTGATTTGTGAATATTATTATTGTGTTTTTGAAACTCGACTGTGTAAATTATTGATGTGCTTGTGGACGCTCGAAAAGGCGTTGCCTTTTTAAAGTTTGAAGAAATTCACACGTGGCATCTACAAAAATTGTCATTCATCGTTGCATGATAAAAACTAATCATCATCATTCGATACCGTTACAGGATACCGGTTTTATTCGTTGACTGCCTTTTTGACGATGCCACGTGTTCAGAACGGTGTATTATATTTGTTTTGTAAATCCGAAGTGTTTTGAGAATAGCCCTCTGATGTAGATCATTATTTTAATCAAATAAAACAAATGTGATTAGGACTATCTATAAAAAAATAATAATATGACTGAAATTTTTGATTTAGTTGCATTTTGTAAATTAGAGTTGTACGATAATATTATTATGCAATATTATGTGACCCTTAAAATTTTTTGTGTACATTTTGAATGCATTTAGCGCCGATTAGTTATATTAGAAAATGCATTGATACAGATCAATATATAAATCAATCAATTGACTGCCTGGGCGCCTAGTGTGGCTAAATCCATAATTGAACAGAATTGGTGCGATAAAGTAAATTTTTGACTTTAGTTTATCAATTTCGCTAGCAAGCCTGCTTTTGCTTAAAATATCGATAATTTTCATCAATATTGTTAAAGAAAATCGTCCTAAAATGACAACATTATGTTATATATCGTAGAGACAGTGTCAAATTCGAACATGTTTGTGTAAAGGGAGCTGCGAATAACTGCAGAAACACCGTTTTCATGGGTTCATTCATATCTGTCATCGTTTAATAAAAAGCAATCTCTAAATGCTAGCAAGTATCGACCGATTGTTTATATTGTTGATAAAAACATTTATCGTGTCAATTTTGAATGTTTGTGCTACTGACCCAGAGAATAAAAATGCACAAGAGTAGATTCACTGTGATGAAACTAGGTTTCGTAACTAATAAAATGGTTTAATTTTTTGTGAGTTAAAAACCACGGATAATAGAAACAAAAGGGAGATGTTGCATTTACGTGCCGACTGTCGCCAAACTACAACCAAACTACACATACTATCAAAGCGGCAGAGCCCATGAAAGAAATGCGTTTGGACGCCGCTGTGCTTAGATGCGGTATGCAATAAATTCTCAACATTTTTGTGCCCGCAGTTTCATATTAATAACAGTTCACGGCCCATCTCCCTTGTTTCTGTTTTATCTATGGTTAAGACCGATCTGTGTTTTATATTATCTATGCTTGACTCGAACAGTAAAATCGCGGTCATTTTTACAAGTTATTATTCCGGTAGAAACAGGGTGCCTTCGATGAAATTCAATATTAAATGTCTTGCACAATATGTATAGGGATCACTTAAAGAATTAAGGAAAAGCTCGACTGGAATGCACAATACAAACAACATACAATTTTATACAAGAGTACTTAACTACATAAACTAAGTGTAATCGATCAAATAAGATTTTTTTTATTTTGTCCATAAATCAACTTTTACAATTTTCAATTTCTATCGCAACATTCCTCTATATTTAACTTTTTTTTTTTTATTCAAATAGGCAGTTTCCGAAGTTAATAATTAAAAAATTTTTAGAAAGTTTTTATATTTCCATATTTTTTCTCAAAATATTTATTAGATCAGGTTGTTTCAAAATCTGTCACATTTGAGGACTACAAAATCGAAAATCAGCGCCATTTTAAATTTTTATGTTAGGTTTGTTTTTACATTAATTCCACAAAAGTGGCTATATAATTTCCTTCAGGGCCTAAGTTAACTTTGGGGATGCTGTATGGAGGGTATTTTCGTGAAAAAGAAGGAGTAAAGAGACTCATGTTGTATGAGAGAGTAAACCCAAGCTGGCAAATCATTCCACGTTAATCTGCTGGATGTTGGATGGTATTTCTAAAAAATGTCCGCAAATTTCAGATAATAATTCAGAGTAGCTACAATAATCAAATAGTACCTAGGTCCTATATTGATATTGGCGCAAGCGATTTGGACCTTGTCATTCATACAGTTTCTTTATAAATAAGGGTTAAAATCGCATTAAAAAAAAAAAAAATTTTTTTTTAGGCCTGCCGGCGGGCTCGCGACAGATGAGAGGTTAAACACCGATTTTCTGCCTAATTCAACTTTCGTTCAATTTTGATTAGCTGTCAACCATAATGGTCATGCTGTTATGCTTTTCAATTGATCACAGTTTGAGAATCAGCATTTAACGGTGGTCGCTCAAATGTCAATATTTCAAAATGGCCGATTATCGATTTTATAATCATCAAATGTGAATGATTGGAAACACCCTGACCTAAATCATTTCTTATTTTGTAACCTTTACACATTCATCATTTATATTACAACTTATAAATTATAGAATTAGTCATCTTACATTTTAAAATCCTTTATTTATCCTTTGCCATCTTATTTTACTCTTTATTTAAATATTTGGATCATTTGTATAAAGCAGAGATCAACTTGCATTCATTTCATCGGCTTCAAAATCATTTGTTACCACTGATCAAATTATCCTCAGAAGTGTGATTTATACAACACAAATATTGCTCATTTACATTAAGACCTATTGACTTCAATTCTAGGCTCCAATGGGATTGTGTATCTGCTCAAGATAGATTTTTCAATATTTAAAAATATTTGATAAATTTCAACAAAACTAAGAAAAAATTGAATTTACTTCGGATAATAGGTTACATACTTCTGTTGCTTTCTCTCTTCAGTGTTAATTACTGTATCAAAATTATTTGGGCATGTTTTATGTTTAGTTTTGGACTCAAAAATTCATCAGTGATAAATTGTGTCTACATACATAAGAAAATGAGTAATATGCATTTATTTATTTTGACTCTGAAATAACTAATAATAGTCAAAAGTGTTTATGTAGATAATAAAAATAATAATGTGTAATGTTTACGAATATTATTTTTTAAATTATGTGTATAATTTTTCATAAAATTTTAGCTTAATTAATTTTAAATCAAAAATTGAGTGCTTTTTGAAGAATAATTTATATTTTTTATGTCTTATAAATGCGTGCCATGCTTTCAATTTTGCATTGTCGGACAAATTTTATTTTATCTAAAACATCCTTCTATTTACAATCTTGATAGGAGCAGTTCCTTTTTCATACATTTTGGATCTGAGGCCAAAATACTAGATCAAACTGAATATTTCTTTTTTTAATCAAAAGGTATAGCAAATATCTAGTACAGATACATCATGTACATAACAACTTTCTTTATTTGTGTTTCAAATTATAAAATACTGGCCATTAAAGATATCGATTTTTCACGATTTTGGAGTGTGAATTTGATAATTATTTAAAAAATAATTTTGCCATATCTACTATGTAAATATAACGAAATATAAAATAAAACTTTAGAAAATGCATTTTGAAGGGCAAATTCAAAGTAATTTTACATTGGAACACAACATTGTCATGTATAAATTTATGGTTTCGACCCAAAAAATGCTTTTTGAGATGTTTTTATTTATTTTTTATATTTCATTGTATTTATTGAAGGTTTGTATTTGTTCATATATTCGTTCATTGTGGAGAGTTTGGCAAGATTATTATTTTTAATATTAATTATTAACTCTCGAAATATTGTGAAATCACATCTGAAATCCTGAAAATTTAATTCTTTAACTGCCTGTATTTTATAATTTAAAACGCAAATAAATAAAGTAACATATTAGAGTAGGGCGTACTAGAGAAATTTGCAACATCTTTTGATTAAAAAAAGAATGATTGATTTTGGTCAAGAATTTTGGTTTCAAATTCAAATTAAAGTTTTGAATGAAAAAAGTAACATTTTGTTTCCATTGTATGTTTTTTCTGCAAAATTTTTTCATTAATCAAATTTTTCTTGTCAATAATAAACAATTAAAATAGACTTCTTTTAAAAATATTTAAAAAATGACTGATATGTAATACAGTTTTTCATTAGTTAAAAATTAAACAAATAGTTTATTTTATATACATAATATTTATATATATATATTACGCATTATTATTGATTTTTTTTTCTCCCTAATTATAACTGCATTAAAGTGCAGTTGCATTTAATAACCAATTTTGTACAGTTTCTTTATAAGTAGTGAATAATATACTTAATTGTTATTTAAGTTTTTTTTAAATGTAAAATTAGTTATTAATGAATATTGTAAATTTTGTACCATATTAGTTTTAACGATGTATCTGTTTGCTTAGGATAAATATTAATTGGATATTATTTAAGAAATCTCGTGCGAGAATATCTGACGTTCACAATCGACCAAAGATACGCAAATTCTGCAGATTTTAATCACCTAGAACTAACATTTCAATATAACGTAACTTGTTTTTATACTCTCAGTATCTCCCTGGTATCTCAGTATGTCATCTTTGGGGATGCTGTGTGGAAGTAAGGAGAGGAAGTTCTGGGAAGGAAAAAGGTAAGAGGGATGGGGTTCAGTGTGTCCGGGTCATCCGCCGCCTAGACCCGGGCACCCCTGCTAAGTCACCAAACACAGCGAAACCACTTGAGGTGATCTATGGCAGAGTTGTTGGTCCAATAAATGGTTCCCGGCGGTACCCATTGTAAATTTGAGAGGTATTGGCTTGTAATTGTAATGGCTTCAGTCGTGTTGAGTGACCAGCTTGAATTGTGAGGTAATTCTTCTCCTTCCTCTTCTCCTTTCTACCTTCCCTGCTCCCTTCAATTATTTGAAATTTGAATTTTTGCAGGTTTTTAATAAAACTTTCAATTCAGATATGTTTTTTTATCTAAAATCATTGATTTTTAAATTTTTTTCCTTGAATCTCTGTTTTAATTTCTTATCTATGGTAATTCCAATTAGCATTAGTTATTGTCTTTGGTCTATTGTGGCGTCTTTCTTTTTATGCTGTTTTAAAAAGGAACAGCCCATCAATGCTTTTAATGATGCATCCGCAATTAGCGAACTAACCCTTTTGTAGAGTCTCCTTTTGAATATTGTATTTTGACTGACAGATGTGGTCAAGTCTCTATAACAAAGGTTTATATTATAATATTAATCCTTTCAATGGTACTGGTAAGCATTTTTACCACTGAGAATTACCGTTGTATGGTAAATGTACTTACCAGAGTTTAAAAAGCGAATAACATTATTTTACATTGCTCCGATCATTTCCATAGCATTCTACGTTAAACGGTTGACAATGTTTGAAGTATTTGAAAATTCAAATATAAACTGATTGTTATTCTAAAGTATGGAACTACTATAATATAATATAATAACTTTTCCACTTAGATACCAGTTGTTGCATTTTATAAAAAAATCTAGTTCAGAATTGGAAATCTGATCTCACAACTAGATAATTACGTAATAAATTTTCAGTGAAATGAAAAAAAAAAACCACTTTAACATATCTCAAAACTTACTTACAGAAAAATCAGAATGCACCAGTAAAAAATTTAATTGAAATAAAACTAAATGTTTTCAAATCGCAGTGTTTAAAAAACTTGAATCAAAATTGTCAAATTTTGTATTTACATGCAGTGATTTTTTTTTGCATTTAAATAAATGGACCACTTTGATGTTTAGTGTTAGAATAAAAACTTCATAAACAAATGAAGCAGCTTTCAGTTTTTTGTAAAACAACATTACCTTTGGTGGACTTATTAAAACTTTACCATTGATATTTTTAAACTACTGAGATCATCTAAATTATACAGATTCAAAATAATTTACAGTGAAATGTTATGTCTTTTGTGTGTTATGTAAACGCAATATTATTTGACATTTAACCCGTTGAATGCCTACTGGTAAAAATATTTACCATTTAACCATGGGTAAATTTTTTTACCGGTTGCATCCGAAAGGTTAAAACATGTATTTTCCTGTATGTATGTTTAACTGTTGTGGGAAAGTGTAAACATGTGAAATGGTGTCTTTGGTACTCGGGATAGGTGTAAAAAGTGTGTAAGGAAAGAAATTCTCAAGGAATTAAATTATTGAACTCGGAACAGTATACGTAACATATAAATATATGGAATCTTGTGTTAATTATATGGAAATAAATTTTACAGGTTCTTAGAAAAAAATATATGAAAATGAATTTAATGATTTTTTTATTTCCTTATATTGCAATTTTATAAACCATGTTATACCCACTGACATAAGAGGAGATAGACATGCCCTAATGCAAAATCAGGTTATCATTTCTGACAAGCTGGAGGCAATGACAATCTTTTTGGCACTAGAAGGGTTTGAGCGTGACTTGAATAAATTACAAAATCGTTTGTACATTGACCGCCAGCGAGAGCACATTGAAATAACCAGCATAGGAAAGCAAAGTTCGCTAAAGTAAGATAATGGTTTGCAGCACGATCCATTGTGGGACTTTACTGTGCAGGTTCTGAATGTTTGTTTCCAAAGCCTCGATTACAAAGAGCGAGTTCACAAGCTACCAGCTGGTAAGTTTAAAAGCGGGTGAATCGGCGAGTGAGATTGTCATGATGACACACAAAACTGTCCACTCGCTCAGCAACAAACTACTTAGCGAGTTGAAATCACGATATTGTTGATTCCGGAACTCGAAACATATATTCTAGAGACTTGAAAGAATCATCAGTTGCTAGATAACGTAGTGTAATTTCCAATTTTGTGACAACTGGGATTGCCATTCTCATTTGAGTATCGTTTTTTTTTAGCATTCCATCTACCATCTGCAGTAAATCATCAAAATGGGTACAGCTTAATCTCGGAATATTTCGATAAGCCAACGGATCTTCATCCTTCAACTCTTTTAGTAAATTGTTAGATGCACCATGCTTCTCACGTCTTTCTACCCAGGATTTTAGCTTTCTTTTCGAACTCCTTTTTAAAACTAATTCTGACGGACGAAATCGACTGTTGGTGGGCCGCCATCTTTAGGCAAACACCAGCGAGTAAAGTTGACCACTTTTCAACTTTTTCGTAGATTGTCCACAACTGCTAGTGAGCAAGTAATACGATGAGCGAGTTAGTGAATTTCCCAGATGGTAGCTTGTAAACTCGCTCTATATCATCGAGGCTTAACCAAACTGTCAACCCAGTTTGGTTAAACAAACGTCAATTTGTCTAACCAAACACTCAGCAAGTTTTCGTTTACTGAATAAATTATAAAACACTTGTAAAAGTGTCTCAACTAACTAACTTTTGTAACAAAATATTCTATTTTCGAAACAAACTGAACTTTTTCACCCGATTTGGGATTCATGTGAGGAATTCCCACGCCATTGTAAAAAGGACTACTTATTCGTAAGCAAATTTTGTTTTCAAAGACTAAAATAGTCTATATACGATACTACAACACGAGTTGCCTATACACCAGCAGTCGGCAATTAGTTTTGGTGGCGGGCCATATGAATAAGTACATTTTTTTGGGGGCCCATGTGGCCGTCGACGTCACTCGTGTGCGTGTGAGCCTGCTCGATCAATGCGCTTGCGGCTGTCCATCTGATCGTCCATCGTCAATGTGTTTCGTGCCGTGCCTAGCAGCTAGCAGCATCGTATAGCGCAGCGCAAAGGTATCTCAACATTATCTAAAGTATATTTTTCCTCAATGCTCTCCTCTCCTTTGCGTAAAAAAATATAACAGAAAATGCGGAAAAGTGCTGCAGGTGAAAAAAACATTAACTGTAAATTATGTCACAAGTGACCGGTTGGTAGCGTAACTACCTACCTAAGTAACTACTAAGTAATTGGTTCCCACTCGGGCATTGCTGGTTCGATCCTTTACTAGTTAGTCGTTCATCATTGCAGAAGCCACATTTCCACTTATAATAATGGAAGTGGGTGATTTTCAACATTCTAAGATTATTTGTTTATACGTAAAATTATGATAGCACTTACGGAAAAAGCATCGTCGGCGAAATTTTATGCAAGTGGTCGTAACGTGTTTTGAAATATCACGACCAGCCACTCAGTTGCTTTGCACATAGTTATTGAATTCCACTCGGGCATTGCTTGTTCTTAAAAACTTTAATTTATGTTTTCTTCACAAGAACTAGATATGAAAAAATATATATGATTGTGCGCCAAGTACAGTGGCAAGGAATAACTGTCCATTCAGAGATGCAGGACCAGAAGGGGTGGGGGCCACATCTGGCTACATCTGGCCGCCGTCAATTGCTGATTGCTGCTGTAGACTGTAGTCAGATTAATTTATTGACAAATCACCGAAAGGAACTCACTCACCTACGCCACTTGGTTCTGGTTCCATTGCCATTTGGTTCCCCACAACTTTGTTTGTTCCTCTCGCCCTTATGGCCAACTCTGTTTATAATGTAACATATTCTTTAATATTTCAGGATGATTACAATGACAGCATTAGAAATATTTTTTGGAAACTGGCTTTCCGAATGACGAAAATCGACAGCATTTATCGGTTTGACTATGAACAAGAAATGCACAATTTGCAAAATTTTCTTGGCACATTCTTCTGTGAATTCATGAATGAATGATAATATATCCACTTATCTGCCAAAGCATTGATGAAAATTATGTAGGTAATCAATTTCAATAATTAAAAAAACATTAAAAATATGCCACTCATCACAACGTACCCCAATTGGGGTTAAAATTTATAAAACAAGTAAAGTACATTCTCACCCCGACTCATTCCAATCCCCAATCCATAAATATACCAAACCACCCACCCCCGATCGGCGCATAAATTCGGTATTCGCATAAATATACCAAACCACCCACGGTATTCGGTGATTCGGTTTTCGGATTTTTCAGTGAAATAAAAAAAAAGTTAACAAGTGGGTACTTTTACGAGCACGTTGTAGAGCTTGGCATAACTGAACACACTAATTTGAAAGTTGACTTTCGGAACATTCGTTTAGACATCGGTCCCCTAGAATAACAAGATTTCAACTGACACAATAATGTTACTGAATAATAGTCCCTGCGAAAATAATTTTTAGGGTTTGTTATCGCATAACTTTGTTGTGTCAGATAAAACCTTGTTATTCTGCGTGGTGGACGTGTCATTTCATTTTGTTATTATTCGTCGGCTGTCAGATAAACATATTTTGGCACGTAAACCCGCCGCACTTTTCTGATTTCTTGTTTTCTTTATTAAATTGGTAAGAAACGTAATATTTTATTAGTTTATATTTGGTAAAACATTACGAATAATATTAAAAACCAGTTTTTAATGTGTTCTTTACGTATTTATACTGTATTTTCTCCTCGGTTCGTGAATACGTGGCATTTTACGAAACCACGCACCGCTTCTAATTGATTTTAAATGACTGAAAATGTTAATTTTCTCTGTTGTTTTATGAAGTACAACTTTTCAAAACCTCATAATGTTGGTATAAATTAAGAAATTATCTAATATATCACAGCTTTACGTACATGTTCATATTTTAATACTTTCCCATACGGACTCTTGATATTATGTGAAATGTTTTTTGACTTCCTGTCAAAAATCTTGCTAAATAATTTCGGATTTGGATAAATTAATATAGTTATTGCCGTCCTCTTTTCCTAACCAGTGAAAGTTAAAAAAGAAAGTACATTTTACATAACCTGTTAGGATATTATAACAACCAATGTTCTGAAAATCTTTATCTGTAAAATTTTATTTTTTATTGGCTATCATGTTTTATTACCCGTTTTTGAATCCATTGTATTAAATTAAGTTCATAAATTGTCTTATCTTACGGTATCATTTTTACCCCTGTTATAACATCTCTCTCTCTCTCTCTTTCTCTTAAACAATTCATGTAGTAAAAAGAGAGATCACAATCAAACTCTCGGTAGCAGCACTGTAATTCTGAAAACATCTGTGCACATAATCTGACTGCAACATATTATTTATTTAATAGAATTTGTTGTTTTATTTTAAGTGCACAAACACCAAGTGTTATTCAAATGACGCTTGCAAACTATTAATTTTTTACAATTTATCAAATTAACAGTAGGCAGAGGGAATGGACCATCACACAATTCTGTCTTAGCATGCACTCACACAAACGTTTAGATTCTATGAAATAGATCTGAAAGGCTATTCCCTAAAATTTGTGATAAGAGATCGTTCTCCCGCGAGAAGTGCTGTCAGATTTGTGTGATTTTCTATGGCTGTTATTTGCTTTTTCTATCGTGATCATTCTTCATCATCTTCTGATGTCAAAATTTCAGCTGTGAGCTGTCACATATTTTAGTTTGGGTCGTTTGAAACACGAATTCCTGCAAGTATGCATGATTATTTATTCATTTAACAGCCGTAGAAAATCACACGAATCTGACAGGACATCTCGCGGGAGAACGATCTCTTAGAGAATAGCTCTTTAGGTGTGCTTTATTCACATTTAGGGGCCATCCATAAATTACTTCACACCTTAAGGGGGGGGGGGGGATAGAGAAGTGTGACAAGGGGTATGGGAGGGGGTCATCAGCTCTGTGATGTCACATGTAAAAATCTAAATTATTAAAATGCAAAAAAAAATTGGATGGGAAATTGCAAAATATATGACGTCACACTAGAGGGGAGGGGTCTCACAAATGTGACGACGTGTGACAGGGACGGGGGGGGGGGTCGAAAAATCATGAAATTCGTGTGACGTAATTTATGGATGGCCCCTTATAGGCATATGATATGCCAAATTGTTTAGTTAAAACAGGACTTCGCTATGCTCAGTCAATTAACCTACCAGCATATTATCTCCTGCTATTTTACGAGAGCTTCAAATATTTAGCATATGAATACAATCCATATATTTCACGCTGTGCGGATTGCATGTTTGGCCATCAGATTGTTCAGATTAAAGGGACAAAGCTCTGAAATGAAAAAAAAACATGTCAAACAAGTGTCTTGTGGAAAGTTGAATTAGCATTTTAAAACTCGTTTTAAAACAAAAATTGTTCTAATATACTGGTGAATGGCAGCATAATTACCTTTATTTTATATAATCAAGGTAATTATAGACTGGTAATTTTATATTTTTGGGATAGGTATTCACTGAATGGCCATTTGATGACATTCTTAAAAACCTCAATTACATTTAGCGAGTTTACAAGCTACTAGCCGGTAAGTTTAAAGTGAGTGAATCGGCGAGTGAGATTGTCATGATGGCACACAAAACTGTCTACTCGCTCAGTAGCGACAGTAACAGCTAAAATAACGACTCGCGCGAACCAATTCGATCGACATTTTGTAAAAAAACTTGAGCTCGCAGCTAGTAGCGAGAGTTACGGCTCCCGCGCGAACTAATTCTGACAGTTACGAAATCAGCTGTTGGTAGGCCGCCATCTTGAGCGAGTAGCGAGTTGACCACCTTTCACCTTTTTTCGTAGATTGTCCGCAGTCTGCTAGTCAGCAAATACAATGACACTGAGCGAGTTTACTAACAGATAGTGAATTTCCCAGATAGTAGCTGTCATCGAGGCTTTATATTCGCCGTATTGACTTTAACCCAGTACAAGCAGTCTATTAGTCAATTTCAAAATTTAGATGCGCCAATAAATGCAGCTTGTGCTGGTCAATTGAAGGGGAACGTATTTCATAGTATTGAATTTACATAGATGATATCCTATATCCTTTATATTTTTGATACTTATATCTTCCACTCGAGTTGTTGTCTTATTGCTATCTTATTATTGATCCCACTCCAATTGTCCTGAAAAACAAGGCTCCTCCACCACCACTCACAGAGCCGCGCTGCACGTAGAGCTGCGAGCATCGACTTATTCTCATTCTATCGCAATTTAATTTGATGTTTTTAATTTGCAGAATCAAAATGCGTAAGCTGAAAGGAGGTGCCGTAAAGGAGACAGCCAAGCAGAAGAAGGAGAGAAAGCAAGACTTTGCCAAGGTGCGCCAACAGGTGCCCACCATCGTCCTGCCGTGCCTCGCCGTCATTGTGGTGCTCATCGGGCTCTATGTCTACTTCAAGACCCGGCCGCAGAAGATGCTGTTCCAAGACTGAGGACTCTCCGCCCAACATAACCTCGAAAGCGCAAGTCTCGACGATTCGACACTGGCCAACAATATTCTGATGTTAATAAATTCATACGTACATTCAATCTTTCTGAAATGAAACTCTTCCTGAGTGGTTAACCTTTTCAATGCTGTCCTTCGCACTATGCGGCATGTTTTGACATAATTCATATGTTTTAATAAAACTTCATGGATGCGATATCCGTGTACAAGGATAGCGGCCGACGGATCACATACGCGACAGCCATGTAAGTTAGATTAAAGGACTATATACACACACAGTCTTTTGTGATAGTTACAGTCATGCACAACTAATGACCATTTCCGTGTAAGCTTTCACACTATCCATTTTTCCATGGACTTCAATCGATCGTTAGATGTACATTATTACTCAAGATAACAGAAACAGGGGAGACAGGCCATGAACCCATTGTTAGAATCAAACAGACCACACAAACTTGTCGCCAAAATCGCTCGACTCTACCACTGCAAATTGCTCTGCCGGTTCAATAGTCTGTAGTTTAGCCTTAGCTCGGTGACAGTCAGTCCACTTCTATGCCGTATCTCCCTCTGTTTCTATTATCTATGGTTATCGCGAATACGTTGGGTTCGAACTGAAATTACAAAACAAGAGTGACAAGCATTTAAAAACTAGAGCAACTTGAAAAGATAAAATTTTGAAGTACAAAACCTTTATTTATTTATGATAGAATCTAACGGTACTATAACATAGATTTCCTTAAATAATTTAATTATAGAGTTCATTATTATAAATCAATTGATCCTTTTCATACAAATAACACAAAATTCATAAATAATTACAAAATATATTTTGTACAACATATTGTTTGTATCAAGAAATAAATACAAACTCGTTTTGAGTTCCTTTGGTAGTAAAAATAATATTAACACTGTCTTTGTAAATAAAATAAAAATAAAATATTTAATAATAAATCGTTACTCTATTACAAAAATTTTAACCACAGAACATACAATAATTTTGTTGAATTTAAAAACAAATATTTTTATGATATTATTAGTTACTGTCTGTTGTCTAATATTTGTTGCTAGAGAGGTATTTTTATTCCTTGTTTTTAATTTTATTTTGTTTTTAAGAATTATCAAATTTATGTACTAATTTTAAGGCTTATGGAATAAAATTGCAGAAGTAAATTGTATTAGGTAAAAATTTCAACACTATCAGGGTATAATAAAGATAGTATATTTGCTGGAGCAAAGGGTTAGAACAGGGATGGGGAACCTGTGGCACGTGAACTTTTTTGCGCGTATTGCTGAAAGAACTGCAAAAAAATTCATTTAGAACTCTAGAATGGTTTTCTTTCACGGTAAGTCAGATTTATTTTTAAATTAGTTAAAAAAATACATTCATAAATTATACAAACTGATGATTTCACAGTTATTTGAGCATTGTAAAAAAGTAGTACAATTTTAATTTAAGCTGGTGGACTCGTACGCAGATTCATTCTTAAGTTAAAACCAGCATTGTGTTTAGAAATAATAAAAAAATCCGGTTGTGGATTCATATGCTGTAGTATTTTGAAGGAAACCATTCTCGTATTCCAAATTATAAAATTCAGATGCGTACTACATCCTGCAACAATCTGAGGAAAACGTTTTCGAGTTCAGGATGTAGTTTTGAACCTGAGTAAATGCACCCAGATTCACACTGAAATTAAAACCAGTTTTGTTTTCCGAATGTCTGATGAATTTGGGAACCGCTCTAAAGTTCCGAGTGGAGTCTAAAATTTTAATATGCTGCAAAATTCTGAGGAAAACCATTTGCTTGCGTAAAACCGTAATAGAAGCTTCGCATACTTTAGTTAAAACCAGTTTTGTGTTCAGAGTGTAATGATAAAATTTCAATTATTACGGGTTCATCTGCGGGCCCATTTCAAAGATAGCCATTCTCGAGTTCCGTTTGATTGTGCTGTATCACTTTTATTGCAGCATACTGTTATGTACGCTAAAATAGTTATTTCTTTAATATTCGCTAAAGCATCATGTTATTTTCTCTAAAATGGTGGAAAATTTAGCTGAACAAGAATGTTATTTACACTAAAATAGAATCACATTTACTGAAGCATACTGTTATGTACACTAAAATAGTTTTTTCTTTTGCTAAAGCATAATGTTATTTACTCTAAAATGGTGGATAATTTAGCTGAACAAGAATGTTATTTACATTAAAATGGTGGATAATTTAGCTGAACAAGAATGTTATTTACACTAAAATAGAATCATTTACCGAAGCATACTTTTATGTACACTAAAATTGTTGTTTCTTTTGCTAAAGTATCATGCTATTTACTCTAAAATGGTGGATAATTTAGCTGAACAAGAATGTTATTTACACTAAAATAGAATCATTTACCGAAGCATACTTTTATGTACACTAAAATTGTTGTTTCTTTTGCTAAAGTATCATGCTATTTACTCTAAAATGGATAATTTAGCTGAACAAGAATGTTATTTACACTAAAATGTTGGATAATTTAGCTGAACAAGAATATTATTGACACTAAACTAGTATCACTTTTACTAAAGCATAATGTTATGTACCCTAAAATAGTTTTCCTTTCGCTGACAAAAGATTATTTTCACTAAAATAGTTGGTTCTTTTGCCGAAGCACAATGTTATTTAAACTAAATTAGTTCTTTCTTTTGCTGAAGCAAAATGTTATTTACACTAAAATATTTACATAAATGTACATGTGTCTGCATTTACTAAATCATATTGAAATAATTCATGATGACTACTTAAATTATACTGTTGATGTATAATAATAGCATTTAAATAAGGTTGGTTGTGAATATTTGATAAAATGATTCCATATTTTGGCACCTTAAATATATAACTATACAAAATTATTGTTTTGGAATTTTTATTTATTGTCTTTTGGTATATGCATATTTACGCACTTAACAATGTGGGATGCTGAGGTTATCCAGACACCCAACGGCATCAGGAGTCACTCCGTCCAGCCCAGAAGTTTTCTTTACATTGGCCCGACACAGGAGGCTCTGAGAAAAACAATTTCCCTCCAGCCTATGCTGTGTGGAAGGTCTAAGGAAAGGTTTAAGGAAGGTGAGGAAACTCTGGGAAGGAAAAGGTAAGAGGGATGGTAGGAATCCTGTTTCCAGGAGTGATGGATGTGTGAACCCCCCTCCCACCGAGATACAAATAGATGTGTCGAGAGAGACCAGCTGTAGAGATCAGAAGGTCTCCCCACACCGGCCTCTCCCGATCTGGTCCGCCACGCGCCGATCTGGTGGGCATCCGCCGCCAACACCCCTGCTAAGTCACCAAACCCAGTGAATCACTTGGAGTGGCCTAAGGCAGAGGTGTTGGTTACTGATAAAGAGGATATTCTTATTTGACATGTTCTGTTTGAACGATTTACAAGTTTTGTAATGAAAAATTACCTAAACCATGTAAGAGTTCATTTCGATTGTTAATATTTCATTTAAATCTTGAAACCTATATAATGATATATATCTTGAGTTTTTCTTGCATATCTTTTCTTATTAGTTGCAATATTATTATTTACTTACTCAAATGATTACATATACTTGAACATGAATTCCCTCACCAAACACAAGAGCCTTGTCTCTTTATGGTGAGGAAGGGCTATTATTATTTTAATTTTACAACTCTGTTTGTCACGGCCGATGCCACGACACAAGAATGTGTGAACTGTAAATCCTTTTGTTGATGAATAAAGACCATGGATTGTGTTTTGAAATTTGATCGTAGGAAAATAGGCTATGAGAGGAAGTCTCTTACCTTTGACGGCTTCTTATGGCGGTTCAGGATCGATCCTGGCTTCCCAATATATCGGCACAACACCAGGTTTTAAGCAACAACACTTTGATTTGATAAAAAATGAAATTTTGCTATTATTTGCGATATTTCGAACGAGCGAGTTGTGACCAATGTCACTATCAAATTCCAACTACTCAAGTGGGTAATGTAAACTTGGGTGGCAATATTGTTCAATTTTTCACATGTAGGTAGGAACATCTTCTTTTCCTCGTAGAGACTTTGAGGAAAGGAGGAAGAGAAAGGAATACATGATTGAAGGACTTGGGGAATATGGAATAAGTTTTTTTTTAAAAACTGTTTCAGAACCAAACATTGTTTAACACATAAAAAAGTATAATTATTGTACAAACATACAAATATTAAATAAAAAAATAAAAAATGTTCACATTCACACAATTCTTTTAACCCCTCAGGCTAATTTGTTAACTTATAAGGTGAATTTCGGAACTTATATGGTGCTGCCTGGAATAGCTCCTCCACATTTATAATACCGATCCACTCTCGTACATTTCGCAGCCAAGATATTTGTCTCTTACCAGGCCCTCGGCGACCCTCTATTTTGCCTTTCAATATTAATTGGAGCATTGGAGGTTATCCACCACATACCCGCCCTGGTATAAGTAACAGATGGTTACTCCTTCAGGGCTCTCGCAAGGACTCTAATTTTTTTTGAAAGAACGAAGCTACATTTAATTTAGAACGAATCTAGACCTCCAGTGTCCCTGCATACGATGTTAGTAAGCAGTATGCAAGGGCTTAGCGGGACATACAAGATACAATGTGTGTTAGTATGATATGGACAAGACAATGGGACAGATTGGTGACAGTCCACGAGGCGGCAAGCGCTGGGTGATTGCATCCAGCATATCCTACAAGCACCTGTATGGGAGGAAGACACAGTACACAAATAATAAGGGCATAGCAAACGGGTGGGAGTCCTCTCCAATCGATTGGCAGTTCCAGCAAGAATGCACCAAGACGTTCGGTCTAGCCGTGTCCACACTCAGCTTCCGCGCCCCTTAGCCGGTTCCTCGGTGATGCCTCAAAGAAAAGTAAATGGGAGATTGGGGGAAAATGCCCGACGACCCTAGGGAATTCAGCGTCGAGTAGCCAGAGGCAAGGCGAAGGAGAGTCGAGGTCGCCCAACCAAACCTCAAGCCTGCACATGTTGCTGGGGGTGGCACAAATGATTTTAGAGGGCAACGTGCCGTCGTCGAACGACTCCTGTCGATGCAGGGACAAGGTCTAGCGCACCCCCAGATGGGTAAAAAGAAACATAACAAAATAGATAGGTCCAGTTCAGTCCAGCCTTCTGAGCGAAGCAGAGTAGAGGTTGTGAGACTAAAAAGAAAAAGAGAACAAAGAAACCAAAACAAACGCAAAAAAAAAAATACAAAGTTTAAATATTGGTTGGATCACAACAGTGTTCCTTGGAACAGAAAACCGGAAAACAAATAATAAAACACAAAAATAATAAACAGGTATCTTGATAATACATCGCCCAGCATAGTTTAGTGAAATCTAAAATAAACAGTTTGAATTGAAATAAAATAAGCGAAAAGATAAGTCACACAAAAATAAAATAAATAAAAACAAAATGCATCCATTAGAATAGGATAAAAATACATAAGATAGAGATGATGTAAAAAAATATATATATACATGTAGGTATAAAGCATAAACATAAAATTCAAGCAGTAGATGTAAACATGAAATAAGGAAGTCCGTGGATTCAGGAGCAGATACACATGGCACCTACATGATTTTACAGCTAATCAGCGACTCTAAGAACAGGCCATCTCTCAACCCAAACTTTCGTAAATTTCCTCAAGCACTCAAAGTTCACCTTATTCGAAACGCTGTCCGAAACGTTGGCTAAAGAAGGAGGTAGCAAAACACGGCATAACACCCCAAAAATAAATAACAAAAATTGCAAACATTTAATTGTATCACTGATCCAGAGTGATCTTGTCCAAAAGAGTGATCCGTCCAAATGTCATCCATTTAGTTTTATTGACATTGATTGTTAGGCCCAGTTGCTCACCAGTATTATTAACAAGATTTAATACATCTTGGAGGTCATCGATACGGTTAGCTGGTAATACAGTATCATCTGCGTATCTTATGTTAAAATTACCGTTAAATTATCGTTAAAATCACAACTCCGTTGATCTTCACACTTCTCGGTTTTAGTTAGGGCTCTTTCAAAGATGGACTAGAGACTAAATAACAATGGCAACAGGATACAGTCTTGTCGTACTCCATGCTGAATGGTGATTACATTAGATCTCTCATTTCCATGTCTTATTTCCCATGGCTTTTGGAACCAATATTTTTAATGAAATTCTGGTCTTTTGTGTCAATGTTACAATCCGCAAGCATTTTCATTAGGTCAGCATGTTTTACCCTGTCAAATGCATTTTCGTAGTCAATAAAACAGGCAAAGACTTCCATTCTTTGTGCACGACACTTTTGCAAAAGTACGTCGACAGATAATAATGCTTCACGCGTCCCAAGCGAGTTTCTGAAGCCAAATTTGTAAAATATCTTTTTCATCCAATATTAATTTTTCGAATTCGTCACTAAACATGAAGGAGTAATTCTTCTAGAAGTGCCTGCAATTTCCTTAAATTTTTTGTGAAGTTTGAATGCATCATGACTACGACTGTACGACTCTAGTTCTTCCACTGTGACTTCATCCATTCTTCTTTGGCTTTTTTAATTTCAATTCTAATCATTCTTTGCAAGTTTTTATATTGTGTCTCATTATGTTTGCGTTTACGTCTCTCATCCATTAAGTTCAAAATGTGGTCAGTCATCCAATTCTTTTTTCTAATTTGCTTATCAGCTTTCAAATTTGTATCACAGGTTTCACATATAACTGACTTAAGGTTATCCCATTGTGTTTGTATTTCTATCGATGGATCACAAGGGAGTAGCCTAATATTATTGTTCAAAGTCTGAGATACCCTTTTTCTGATATCCATCTTAATTTTCTTTTTTGGCTTTTCTATTTGTTTTAAGCATAAAACAATATCGGCAGGTAACAAAACATGGTCAGAACCAATGTCCGCACCGGGGTACGTGATGACTCTCTTTACAGAGTTCCTGAATCTGTGGTCTACTAACCTGTCAATTTGGTTCCTGACAATATCGTAGATTGTTCCATCCTGAGGTAATCTGCATGCATAAAGCCTTCTTTTTGGGAGTTTAAACCAGGTATTTAATACAACCATATTTTATCCAGGCAGAATTCATATATTCTATCACCTCTTTGATTGCTTATGCCTAAGCCACATTCACCAACTACATGAGAGCGGCAACCTTCACCAATTTTGACATTAAAGTCTCCAATGACAAAATTGACCTCTCCTCTCTTCAAACTTTGCAATATACTGGCTAGTGAGTCATAAAAAGTTTCCACATCACCGTCATATCTCACTTCCGCTGTTGGTGCATACATTTGAATAATAGTAATGTTGATGAGTTAACAGTGTAACTGTAATATGGGGATTAAACGTTAAAATCATTCTCGTGTATGGATTGGGTAGAACTGAGCCAGCAGGTAATTGCGATAATTACCAAAATATTAGAAAGCCCGAACGTCCAACGAAATTTTTTTAAATTTAAAAAAATTCTTTAACCATCACAAAAGCAAAAAATTTTGCTGACATTTGCAACTTAATCTGTTTATTTATCTTATTCCCTTTCCCCAGGACAACCATTTATAACAAAGTCCTACCCATTTTCCCCTACTTTCCGACCTCAAACCGCGTAGAAACCAAAATCGAAGGTCATTTCAAAAATGGTCAATCATTTTAAAATGCCGCACTACGAAGTTGTACTGTAAATTTCCGTAAAATTAAATCTGTTGTTTCTTTTTAAATAAATATTTTAATCTTCCGTGAAATTATAACCTTGTGGTTAATTGTTTTTCAATCATTTTGAAACTTGATAACGCTACCTTGAAGTATCAATGTACAAATCTACAAACTTATCTATGCAGGCAGCCAAAAGATGAACTAATCAATGAAAAAACTAGATTTAACCAAACTATTTACTCCCTTAATAATATTGAAAAATCGAACGCTTTTTGGATTGTCCTGGTACTGCAGTGCCACCGAGATGTTTGAAGAAGGGTGCGTTCCCGGATTCCGAGCACTAATGAAAAAACGGATCACCAACTACAGAACGCGACTAGCCTCGAGCGAAAATAGTATTGTGATGGCAGCATTCCACTTCTTGCAGGGTCCCATCTACAAGCGATGGATCCACTTCCTGAGGACATAGATTAAAACAAAAAGTTTATTTTTTTTTTTATTATTATTATTATTTTCTTTTAAATTTCTTTAACCATGTAAATATTTTTTTTATGATCCTTTTTATATCTTGTCATCATTTCTTGATTATTATATATGTATAATATGGAACTCGTGGGATTGCACCACCCTCCCCGAGATCTGGAATAAATGATTAAAAAAAAAAAAAAATATATAATAATGAAAGAACTAGATTTAACCAAACTATTTACTCCCTTAATAATATTGAAAAATATAATAATATAATAAATAAATAATTACACCTAAATAACGTTTTACTTATTGAATAGTTTCATAGCTTCTTCCATACAAAATGACAACATCTGTTGAAAATAACTAAAACTTTTGGCCAGATGACGTCACACTAGGTACGGTGGTTTTCGGGGGATCTTGAAAAATTAAAACTTTGACATTTATTTTAACTATTAAAACTAACCATAAAAATAAATATGCAGTTATTTAAGTTAGAAGGTCATTATTCATTTAAAAAAATTAAAAAAATTGGACTGGAGTTCCTTATTCTTCATTTATCCAAACTCTCATTATGCTTCTAATTGACCTAATTTCTTCTCAAACTAATCAACCGTACTACACTGATTCTATTATTTCCACAATAAAATCATTTATTCAAAATCACTCTTACTTCAGCGGAAAAGCCGAAGTGCTATTTCTAACAAATCAAACCTCCTTAACCAAATAAATTCATGCCTTGTTTCTGTGGCTGCTACCTCGGAGACATGGTTTACTCCATACATCCACTTTAATATGGAAGGGTACTCCTGTCCCTGCAATGATTGCCCAGAAGGTACGAGCGGTGGTGATGTCCTTTTTATTAAAAAATCCCTATCATTAGAATTAATTTTCAACAAACCCTTATTCTCTCTGACTCTCTCAGTTCCCTCCAAAAACTTAAATCCAGTCCTTTTCTTCATCCTGATGGTCATAATTTCATGATGCCAGAACTCACTATTGTACCTATATAGAAACCATCGCGGGCATGTCTAATCATAATGCATCTAATAAATAGATTAGACAGAATTTATTACTTTAATTCATCTCTTCCTACATTTATAAAGAGACCCACATCTTTAAGAGATTTACCCACACTTCCAATTACCTTTCTGTTTTAATTGAATTGAAATCAATATATCGACCCATAAAAGGCAGAACAGCGTAACCGCCGAAAAGTAAATTGTTCAGGAGAAGGTTTTTTTTAAATAGCTTTCTTCGTTGATTCCAAAAAAGATTTTGGTTTATTAGGATTACTAATCTTTGGTTTCTGCCTATATAACGCTGATAAAACAAATATCTAAATGCCTTCAGTTTTTGAGATAGTGGCGGTAACGCTGTTTTGCCTATGACCCTGACAGATTTTTTCCTTAGGAAATGTCGCATACGCTGTTTGGAGCACGAAATTATTTTTGAAATATTTATCACGAAATCAAGATAGGTAAACAAATCTAAATAAAATGGTTCCATGACAGTTGATCCTAAACTTGACTAAATACAATGATTTGCAAGTAAGTATGCAAAGAGGATATTCGGCCGTATAACCTTGATTGGCATCTTGATTGAAAATCCGCTGTAAAAATATTTTTACTAACAACAATTTCGACTCTCCGAAGGTGCATGCAGTAATAACAAAACACGACATACTTATACGTGCAGTTGGCTTAGCAAAAAACCGCTGTACAACATTTTTAATCTGAATACAACACCAAAGGCCCAATTTCTCCCAACCGTCTGGAGCCAGTGAGACTATGGCCTCCCCAATGTTAGTATGTTATGAAGCTGAAGGTAGTGAGGAGGGGAAGGAGATATGGAAAATGTACCTGGCTATTCAGATCTAGTTACCAACAATGCTAAAGCAATTTCAAGTAATAAGTCTAATACCTACACACCACACCAGCGTAGAAAAACAAAAAATCATATAATATAACTTTTTATCCGAAAACAACACAAAAGTCCCAACTGCTCCTAGCCGTCTGGAGTAAGTGAGACTATGGGATCCTCAATTTTAGTATGTTCTGAGGCTGAAGGTAGTGGGAGGGGAAGGGGATGCGGAAAATGTACCTGGCTATTCAGATCTGGTTACCTAACACGGCTGAAGAAATTTCAGGTAATAAGTCTAATACCTACACACCACACACCAGCGTACAAATATCAAAAAATCATATAATATAACTTTTTTTATCCAAATACAACACAAGAGTCCCAACCGTCTGGAACCAGTGAGACTATGGCATCCCCAATTTTAGTATGTTATGAGGCTGGAGTTAGTGGAGAGGGGAAGGAGATATGGAAAATGTACTTGGGTATTCAGATCTAGTCACCAAATACGGCTAAATACGGGTACATTTTCCACAACCCCTTCTCCTCCTCACTACTTTTAGCCTCACAAAATACTTAAATTGGGGATGGCATTGTCTCATTGGCTCCAGACGGTTGAGAGAAGTTGGGCCTCTTGCGTAGTATTCGGATAAAAAGTTATATTATATATTATTTCGTAATTTTGCGCTGGTGTATAGTGTATAATTAGACTAATTACTTGAAATGGATTAAGCCGGGTTTGGTGACTAGATCTGAACAGCCAGTTACATTTTTCACACCCTTTCCCCTCCCCAATACCTTCAGCCTCACAACATACCAAAATTTTTATAACCATAGTTTCACTGGCTCCAGACGGTTGGGAAAAATGCAATAATTTAAGGAGGTAAATGTTAAGGAGGCTAAAAGTCTTGCAGTTTTTTGTAGATTATGTATCAATATTGTGAAGTTCAAATTTCAATATTATAGTAGTTTAAGATTAGATTATATTAGATATAAAATGTTAAGTTTTATAGCTAAATAAAATATAATTAAAAGAAAAAGATTGGACGCAAACCGACTAAACTGAAACATTCTCGACCGACAGCGTAGACAGCGTAAACACCGTAACCGACCATAGTCGCTTACGCTAAAAACTACAGCTTCAAAAAACGTATCAGGCGTATAAGATAGAGCTGCAATATTTTTGTCACTGATGTATTAGGCTGCACTGAACAGTTTTCGTTAAAAAGCGTAATTTGACAAAAATGTCGTTTACGCTGTTCTGCCTATTATGGGTCGATATAATAAATAAATAAGTAAAAAATAAACAAACAAACAAACAACCAACCAACCAAACAAACAAACAAATAACCAACCACCAACCAAACAAACAAATAAACTAAAATATAAATCTGTTTGTAAATAATAAAATTAGATAGAGCCTAAGACATCATGATAAATTGCCAAAAAATCATGGCTTTGAGGTGATTTTTCACAATAATGGAGCACTACAATTTATCCAATTATTATTATTACTCCTAAAATATTCATAATGACAGGAATACTCTCAACTCGATAGTCAAGAGCCGAGATTCCTAGCTGCCAAGGCCAACTAACAACTCTGCTCCACAAGTACTTCCTCACCTTCCTCTTCCCCATCCCCTTCCCCTCACTACCTTCAGCCTTACAGCATATCCCAATTTGGGGATGCCATAGTCTCACTAGCTTCAGACGGGAGCAGTAGAGATTCTTGTGCGGTAATCACATTAAAAAAATAAATAAATGAAATAAGAAAATTAAAAAAAAAACAACTGCAAGATTCTTTCCGATTAGAGAGAATATTGCGAAATGTTTCGAGTTGTTTTTTATTTGAATAACCTTGGGCCAAACAATAATACAGAGATGTAATCGAAAAGTTTTATTGTCAGATTTAAATTAGATTTTTAGCATCGGACATTAAAAAAGTAATTCGGAATGATTGTTTTCATGTTCATGACATTTTGACATTGTGATAACGGAAATACTAATCCTTTTCTTTCTGTGATTTTTAAAATAAACCAACAATATTTAATGAAGGGTGGGGAACCTCCGATCCGCAGGCCGTATGCGGACCTCGAGACCATTTGGTTTGACCCTCGAATACTTATGGTCCGGCCCGCAATAATTACCCCACAAACAAAAGATACTCGAAATTCAATAAATTTAGAAGAAATGGTTGTTTGCATTATCAGAACACATTAAGTCGTCTAAACCATTTTTTCATCTTTCTCCAGCCAAATTAACAGCATAATATAATATATTTATCATTCTCATCTTAATCCTTTTAAAAAATATATATGTTTTTTATTTCAAATCAAATCTCGTCACTCTAGAAGTCTACATGTTTACATTATAATCTCAATAAGAAACGTGTTACAATATTGTTATTTCAATACCCATATAATTTTGTGTTAATTTGTAGAATTGTTAACCTCAACACAGGCTTGCTTAGTGAGGTTATACATTGTATTGTAAACATTATACTTACCGTGTAAAAAAACAATAAATGAATAAAATAAAGTAAATTATATTGAGCATACATTTGCAAAGGCAAATCATTTTAAAGAGATCCCTGCTTCTGTAGTGGTGTACTAATAGATGGAAAAATAAATTAATAATAATTTAGTTTTTGTAAGGAAGCTGAAGAATCAAATAAAAACAGAACATTACTGATTTGAATCGCGAATCCAAATTTAAACAATTAATTACAACAATTAGAAAAATCCAAATAAGGTATTGATATCTAAAAGTAGCTATGCACTCAGTGTACCGGGGTAGGAGGGGAGTGCCGATGGATGTTCCAAACTAGATCTAAAATCTTTTATGAAACTTTCAATGCTTTCGGTGTGAAAAATTGTTTTTCCGCTTTTTGTCAAAGTTGGTGACCTTTTCTAAAAAGATTTTTTTAATATACATATACAATATATATATACAATATAGTCTCTATTATCAGAATAATTAAAAACTGAGCCAGTTCGAATTAACGAATTTTCTGATTACTGAATCTAAGAAACAGCTGGATTTTCTGAATATGTATTTTAGAGTTTGACCTTTTTCGGACCCTTTTAATGTAGACGTTACGTAGTACAAAATTTTGTTGCTCTGTTGTTGTGAATACATAATAGAAAAACAGAAAATAAAATTAAAAATGTGCTGAATTTGTGTGATACGAATGAGTATAATTGTAATGGTAAATCAAATAAGCCAGACAGTACTTGTAAGTTTATTAAACAATATTCAACCATGAAATTTGTATAAGAGATTGTTTATCAGAAGGTGGGGAAGCAAACACTGGAGCAATTCGCAAGCAGTTGAGTCAACGACATTCGGAAACAGAATGATTCGTATTTTAGCTTGGCCTGTCGCGTCGCTGGTGGTAAAAGGTCCATGTCTGCTATTGGCATTTGAGCTGCCAATAGAAGGTATCTATCATGACTGCACTGAATTGTTTGCTTACCACAAATTGTTGATTGAAGAAACTTGCAGTTGGTTTTATTAGAATAACACCACCATCATGTTAAAAGGTTCAAATCCATCCACTACTTGGTTCAACCCTTCAAACGGTTCTTTCCTTGGTCCGATGCTTCAAAAACCTGATCACGTCTCATTACATGCCTGCCATTGATATGCTTGTTTTAACTCTAAGTGACCAGCTCGGGCACGAGGACTTCACCAAAGCTGGAGCCTCAATTGTAGTAATGTACAGGGCCTGGAGATAACAGGTCACATCTGCCGATCATGTACAAATCGTAAGTGCGCCGCACTGCTGAATTTGGCAGCCACCTGGAATTTGGTCTTGAAAAAAAACCCTTGATTCTGTGCAGAAAAGTGCGGTCCGTTTGATAGATTCCCCTATCTTAACAAATGGATTAATAATCTTCAGAGCACAGGTGTCAGGTGGGAATGCTGTCCTTATTCTGGATGAATTGATGATACTCCGAGGAACTAGCATCATTCAATTCGTCGGCACCGATGCATTGTTGAGATACACGCAAAATGCGCGCCCAACATTTTTAAACGATTGATTGATTTCTGACACGAGAATGAGTCGTTTCTACGTTGTGTTCTTGAGTTCAACGGCCGTGTAACGATTTTCTGACCTCTGGGTTTCCTCTCTCCTACATTGATATGCTTGTATACTTAACTTAACTTCAAGATCCTTGTTTACTTCTGTCTCTCCTCAAAAAGGCCCTCCACAATAGAATAAAGACCAAATCTGGAAGTGCTTTACTGGAAAGGTCTAGATCTACTACCGATAATTCACAGTACCGCTCCGAACTTTCGGGAAGGTTCGTGTGTACATATTACTTGGCTTTCTAGTAGCTACTCAACAAGTCGGCTGTGCTATTAAGCGTCTGTGATCCCGAGCCCGGGCAGTCAATCTACAAGTAAAGTCCATTCAAGTCAGTCTAACGATATCACAGTCCGGTGTATTTTTGCTGCAAAAATTACACGCCAAACAAATTATTGTTTACGTTATAATTTAATTTAATAAACAACTCAGTAATTAACTATCAAGTGTTTATCATTTACTTTAGAACACGCCAAGGTACTGTCAAAACAATACCTCTAAAATTTAAAAAATTCTTTAACCATCCAAATGCTTAGTTAACATTTGAAACTTATTCTACTTATTTATCTTGTTCTTTTCCCCAGGACCATTTATAAAAAAGTGGTTTACTCCTACCCACACTTCCCTACTTTCCGATCTCAAACCATATTGAAGGTCATTTTGTCATTTTTCAAAACAGAGAATTATTGCCAGAAAGACATAAAAAATTGAATCTTCCGTGAAATTACAATCTTCTAGTTAATTCTTTTTCAATTATTTTGAAACTTGATAACGCGACTTTAAAATTACAGAGTACAATACTGCACACTTATGTGTGCAGCTCAAAGATGAACTAATCAAAGAATGAACTAGTTTTAAAAATGTATTAATTAATTACCAAACTATTTATATTACACTTCACATAAGCACTGGTAATTAATTACCAAACTATTTATATTACACTTCACATAAGCACTGGTACCGTTATAAGGCGGGTAGCGGAAATTAGCTTCTACCACAAGACTTCCGATGCACAGAGGATCAATGTCGCTGGCTCCTTCAAACAGGTTCCAGCGAAATACCAGTACAGCAGACTCAGTGTACCAAGCAAGCCTACAGCTTGCCTAATAAATAAATAATACCAACATTGCGTCTGTTCATCATAGTACTTTAGATTTGTGCAGGGTTAATAGCTGGTCTCTATTGAAGAAGCTGGGAATTCGGGAAGATATAAATAAATAAATACACTTTTTTCAACCACTCTTTAGGCAAAAAATAATAACTTCTGCTTGTTGTTATTCGTCAGCACGTAACACTCGTTTACATAGCGAAAAATATCAATGAAAAAGTTCCCCTTACAGGAACATCTAGTATCGAAATGTCATGCGCTTAAGAGTTAGAGAGTTAAAAAAATGTAGTCCAAAAAAGACGGTACAGTTAAAGAAAAATGGTAATATATGTATGTACATGAGTTCCATCCATAACATTTGGGAGTTTTTTCAGGCTGATGGAAGTGTGGAAGAGAAAGGTCGGAAGCACCTTCCATTATGTCTACATGATAACGGGAGAGTTCATAATGTGGGAACATGACAGGTCAGAAGGTTGAGGCGATAGGTCAGTGAAGGCAAATGTCAATACTATCATTATTTAAAAAAAAATTAGATTTGATTTTGATTTTGTCAAGAATTCAGACTACCCCATGTTTTTCATTGGTCTGCGCTAATATAATTGTAAAAAATCAACCCGTAAAAACAGAGCTTTTTTAATTTAAATACATTCATAAATACATTCCGCCTAGCTAGAAGCCAATTTTAAGGTTTTTTTTTTGGTTTGATTGAGAATCAAAGCGTTCTTTCCACGGACTGACTAAGATGAATGAACCTCGCCAAATCCTAATTGGATGGTACCGAGATGGTACGCTTTTAAAATGCCGAAGTGTTTGTATTTGTATGCTAGTGTGTGTGTGCATGAGTGCCACCAAAAGTTGATAAAATACATTGTCATCGTCAACGAGTCTATCTGCCGAGTTTCAGCCCGATCGGATGTCGGGAAGTGGGTTAATTTCTGCTTCCAAGATTTGCATTCATTCATTCATTCATTCATTCATTCATTCATTGCATTCCATCCATTCAAGAAAACTAAATCGAACTTCAAATAGATATATGTAAAAATATAAGAAGACAAATAATAAAATAATAATAAAGTGTGTGGTTAATGCTAGAAGTGCCTATGTCAGTTTTAGAAAATTTGAATCAGGTACCAGAAAGTACTCTAAAACATCCCTTATTTGAATGCTATAAATATACCTACGTCAGAACTAAATTGATGAAATTGTGATCTATCAGTCGCATTTTGTGCGCCAAGAAATTGAAAAACAATTTTTATTCAAAAGCAATTCACAAATTTGACAAAGGCACTTCTAAAAAAACCCCAGACTTATAAAAAGTTTGAAAAACTCCGGACCACACTTTGACATTTCGAATGCCCGCTGAGGGTATATATATCGTTGGAAATAACATCTCCTCAGTCTTGTTCCAGCAGACAGCCACGATGGCCACCTTCAGCAACATGATTTCTGGTAACTAAACTCTTTACTCTCTCTAACTACATTATAGTTCAAAACCAAAATTTCTTCTGAAATACCTTATAAACCTAACTTTTTGTGTTACATTTTTAAAATTTCAAATAAGGAACTATGCATTTATCAATTTATTTATCTATTTTATTTATTTATGCAAGAAACATCTCAATGACAATTGGATCGTCTTAAACCATAGTGAACTAACTCACTTTGCCATTTTTGAGTTGGAGCTTGCATTGAGGGCTCCAAATCACAATCTAGCTCTGCCAGAAAGAAGAAACAATTAGAGAAAAATTATCTATGATTGGTTAAGACAGTATTTCTCTGATTGTTTCTCTCTGGCAGAGCTAGATTATGATTTGGAGCCCTGATTTCAAGCTCTAACTCAGAAACTGAAAAAAGTGAGTTAGTTCACTATGGTTTAAGACGATTCAATTATTTTCCTAAACTTTTTTCAAGCATAGGTAGGTACTAAATTACACTCAGATTAGAGTAGATTAGAATATTAATACATTAATATTAATAAAAATATTTTAAGTTAATCAGCACTGGAAATTTTTGAGCATTCGGAAAATTATAAAAAAAAATCATACCCTCGAATTTTAATACAGAGACGTATAAACTTCTTATAGTATTAGAGATAAGTATTAGAGATAGATATTTGTAAGATCCATTAAAACAATTTAAATATTCTATTATATTTATAAATGCTTGTGTTCTGCATGTACTATTTATTTTGAAATTGTTGTTAGTGGTACTTACCTCGAGGAATATTCAATATTATCACTTACATGCGTCGTCTATGGCATAGTTCATAACTGCAGATATAAATTTAAATTCGAACATGCATTTTTTATATGTAAACGTATGTTTGTATATACGTATGTCCAAAGCGTTACATGAATTGCTTGTCAAATATCATAAGTCAAAACTATAATTTTGCCACGCATAAAAAAAAACATACCAGACCTGCGCATCTGCCTATCTACCGAAGTCCAATGTTGCCAACAAAATTGACATTAAAAATAACATTTTATTAAGAACTAGCTGGTACCCGGCATGCGTTGCAATGCCATTCAAAGAAATAAATTGATTTTCCCTGCATGTCCTTTCCCGTGCGTCCCCATTCACCTCCCGAAACCCCTTCCCCTCCCGCATTCCCCTTCCACCTTCCCCCTCTATCGTCACCCCTCCCGCTGACCCCACCTCCCCCGTTCCCCTCCTCCTGCCTTTCCTCCCTGCCGCTAAAATAATGAAATACACATGTTCATTTATTCAAATTTCATAACGCCAGAGCTTACTATTATATATAGCCTATCTTTGCTGGCATGCTCACAACATATTACCAAAGTTTCATCGCAATCCGATAAACAGTATGGCAGCGCATAAACTACGAAAAAACAAACAAAACAAATAAATGTTGATTTTTATATTAATTTAAGATAATCCAAAAAAGGAAATGTACAGTCTTTATAAAATCTGTAACAAAAGCACCGTTTAACGGTCGTGAAGTTTTATAAGTAAGACCGCAAAGGTTTTGTTGGTTGTAAGTACAGGTTTTTCTGTTTGAAATATTTAGCATTACAAACATCTGTTCAACGTTTTTGTTCTTGCTGGAAGAAATGTATTTGGATATGTACACCATTTCACCTCCTCCTTTGGATTTATTGATTGTTTGAGGCCTAATTCCGATGAACTGATACGAGTATCCTCATTTAGCCAAGTTTCCGTTAATAATAAAATATCATGGGGGATGGCGGCAGAAATTGTTTTAAGATATTGCAGTATTGTTCTCATCCCGCAAACGTTTTGGTAATAACTAAATAATTTGAGCTGATGTTACATACATCAGACATTTGTTTGCTTTGCTTTCTTTGCAGTGAAATGTTGTACAAGTTTGATGCTATTTATCAGCTTATTGAGGAATATTTGCATAACTTGATGCGAAACTTGGAATTCTACTTTGAATGAGTCTGTTCTTATTAGTTTTTCTTATGTTATAAATATTTAAATGTAATGTAGGATACTTATCAACGTAGGACATACCTTGTTGTTTACATCAGATATCCTATTAGTTCGAATCTTGACGCTACTTTCTGGTTGTTCAGCGGAATAAGATTTTTAGAACATACCTACCTACATATTAAGCATGTTTGTTATTGTTCCAGTTTTCTTCCTTGTCTTGTTCGTGAGCGTTGCAAGTGGCAGCGCTGCAGATGATCTCACCAAAAGCATCAACACATTTTCTACTTATTTATTTAAGGTAATATCATTTCAAGAGGTACATTAGTAATTCTATTTTTGGAACACCTTCTATGAAATATTCATTGGTAGTGAACTAATCTATTTGCTATCGTTAAAAGCATCAGCGTTATTTGGCTCGGCCTTTTTTGCTCGCCATACATTCTCATTGGGAATGTGTAGCGAGCAATATGCTAAAATAGGCCAACGCTTGCGCTTTTAACGCCAGGTGTGACACTAGTAATAAAATCAAATATTATGAAATATCACATGGTAGTGAACTGTTCTGGAACGCCAATTATGAAATACGTTACTGTGGTTAACTGTTCTGGAGAGCCAATTATGAAATATCTCATGGCAGTTAACTGTTCTGGAAAGCCAATTACGAAATATCTCATGACAGTGAACTGTTCTGGAACGCCAATTATGAAATAGTCTGTGGTTAACTGTTCTGGAGAGCCAATTACGAAATATCTCACGGCAGTTAATTGTTCTGGAACGCCAATTATGAAATAAATTACTGTGGTTAACTGTTCTGGAGAGCCAATTACGAAGAGCCAATCATGGCAGAGAACTGTTCTGGAATGAAAATTATTATAAGTCAACGATTCTGAATCTTCAACTTCTAAGCATTATTTTATTAATATTCATTTTTATGGGGCTCTTACTTAATAAGTTGTAAAGTATTGAAAAAGCTTACAAGTTACTTTCCCAGATGTCAGCTTCCCAAGTTACTTCCTGAGGGAATACCAATAGCCAATAGGGACGGGTGTGTTTCCAGCACCAGCCAGACTCGCTTGAGGGATCGAGCAGATCAATTTTACCATGATTTTACCTCTCTTGTAGATAGGTCCAGTGGCGTAGCGTGGGTATCAGCCTACAAATCATGTTCATAAATTCTAATACAAATTTTTAACTGCCCTCGGAAATCGAGAATGGTATCCATGTAATTGGATTTGGCACCTCCGATTTTTACACATTCTTACATGCAGAACAAAAGGCAGATTTTAACATTGATTCTGCATAAGAGTCCCAAAGTAGAAGTTACACACGGAAACAAGTCAATTTCTCAGAATTTTGCAGCACATGGCATGCAACTCAAATGTAAGCTTTACTCGGTACACAATGAATCTGCAATTTGTTATTTAATTTCTCTTTATATTCTGAACACAAAACTGGTTTAAAATAAATTTGTACATGGTGAATTAAACTACACTCAGAACATGAAAATGGTTTATCTTTGATTCTGGCAGCACATACATAGTCTGCAACTAGAATTTTATAACTGCACTTCGAATAAGAGAACTGTGTCAGCATTCCCTTCGAAATGTGTCAGCAGATGAATCCACAACTGGAATTTTACATTCTGAACATGAAACTGGTTTAAATTAAATCTGTATGTGGGAAACTAAAAAAGTACACTCAGAACATGAACATGGTTTCTCTTTGATTCTGGCAGTGCATACATAGTCTGCAAGTAGAATTTTATAACTGCACTTCGAATAAGAGAATGTTTTCTTTCAAAATGTCCAGAACTTGAATTTTACATTCTGAATCCAAAATTGGTTTAAGTACACATAAAACGTGAAAATGGTTTTTCTTTGATTCGGCATACATATATAGTCTGCAACCAGAATTTTATAACTGCACTTCAAATAAGATAATGTTTTACTTCGAAATATATCAGCAGAAGAATCCACAACTGGAATTTTACATTCTGAACACAAAACTGGTTTTAAATTAAGAGTGAATCTGCTTGCGAGTCCCCAGCTTTAATTAGTTTTACTCTCATAATATGCGTACGGTTTTACTACAAAATTTTTAACTCCACTCTTTTTTTTTAAAAAGAAAGACAAACATTCCCCGGTTACAAATAACCCAACAATGTTTGAAAATCTCCTAGTACCACCACAGAAAGCCGAAAATGTTGCTTGTGTTGTGATGGAGGACTTAGCCAACCAAGGAATCGAACACGGGACGCCCGGGTGGGACCCAAATGCGAGGCCCACTCAACTACTGACTGGTCAATTTTACATTCACATTTACATTTACATTTACACTCGAAATATTAGAATGATTTTCTTCGAAATGCATCAGCAGATTAATCTGCTACTGGAATTTTGACTGATCATTCGGAACATGAAACTGGTTTTAACCTAAGAGCTAATCTGCAAGCGAGTCCACGGCTTTCATTGCTACTACACCCAGAAAACAAAAATGGTTTTCCTCCTATTTTTGTATGTGGAAGACTTGGATGGTTTGATGATCCATCGGAACACATGACGATCCATGAAACATTCTAAGAATTGTCAAAGCATCGCCCACAGACCTTCATCTAAGGGAAAAACAACATACGGAGAATTCTTGCAATTCACTACAGACGGTGTTGCCAGTCGCTACAGTGATCAAGATGACATTATTATACTTTCATTTAAAGAAAGGGGATTTCCCGGCTTCGTCACAGAAATGAATGAAAAATTTTGTAATCATTTCAATCGGTCCGAATCGTAGGTAACAAAAAATGAAATGAAATGGTGATAACATAAGTTATTATGAATAATATCAATAAAACAATGAACAGTGAAGGTTTGATTAATTTCCACATCTGTGTTGTTGGGAAGCCTGTCATTTCTAACATTATGTGTATTGAGAAGAGTCGTAATTCAAAAGTACCAGTGGCACCCGAAACCCATCACGGTGTCATGGTGGTGGCAGCTTGTGAGGAGTAGTTGGTAGTGGTTCGTTGTAACTGGTGGCAACTAATAATTGTGTTTGATGGAATTCGGTGAAAGTGAATGTACTGAGGATACAAACAAGGTATGGGAGGAAAAGGAAAATCAAATCACTAACGGCTTAGTTTTGACGGCCTCCGTGGTTGTGGGGTAGGACTCGCAATCGCAATCGTAGGTCACGGGATTGAATCTCGGCTTACGCTAATAAATTTTATTTGATTAATTTGTGTTATTTCACAATTAATTCACTTAAAAATAATACAGAGGATATTTGGCACGTTTCAGAGTGGAAGACACTCTCAGTATCGCCCTGGTGTAAGACAATCATTCAGGATTGAAACGTTGCTTTAAATGACTTCAGCCGTGTTTGGTGATCAGATCTGAATAGCCTGGTCTTATAATCTGAGATTCCTACTCACCCCAAATTCCTATTTTCTTCCCAGAACTTCCTCTCCTTCCTTTCTTTAAAAACCCTCCACACAGCATCTCCTTAGGTGACATAGGCCCTGAGGGAAATTATTTTCCTCATGGCCTCCTGTGTGAAGCTTGTGTAAAAAAAAAAATATTATTGCACACACATTCGTATTTGATTGTCCTATAACGAGAAATTGTTCCTGGTTGGACAGTCAAAACATTATTTTTTTTTTTACATTAACTCCACACAGGAGGCCCTGAGGAAAATAATTTCCCTCAGGGCCTATGTCATCTTTGAAGATGTTGTGTGGAGGGTGATTTTGAGGAGAGGAAGGAGTGAACATGGGTCTTGAAGAGACTCATGTTGTAGGAGGGAGGAAACACAGAGGCCGGCAAATCGTTCCACAGCAGAGCTGTTGAACTCAAGAACGAGTCGTAGAAACGACCCGTTCTCATGTGACTAATGTCAACCGTGTACAAATGTTGGGCGCGTGTTTGGCGTGTTTCCCGACTACGCACCGGTGCCAAAGGGATCAATGACGCTAGATCCTCGGAGCATCTTCCATTGTAATACCAGTAAAACAAGCATTCCCACCTGACGCCTGTGCTCTAAAGATTGCAATCCGTTTGTTAGGTTAGGAGAGTCTGCAATCGGACCGCCCGTTTCTGCACAGAGTCAAGTAGCTGCCATGGGGCAATTCAACCGTGGGGCGCACTTGCGATTTGTACAGGGTTAGCAGTACTATTAAAGTATCTGCGGACTTAAGTTGTATTGCAGTATGGTCTTTTAAATTGCAGGAGGTCTCCGGGGAAAAGGATCATGATGGCAAAAACATCTTCACATCTGCATTGTCGGCTCATATCGCCATGTCCCTGCTGTCTTACGGCGCCAAAGAACAGACCCTCAAGGACATGGACAAATCTCTCAACTATACCAATGATGACGTGAGTATTCCTGATAGTCTCGTCCAAGAACCTCGCCCTATACGAACTAGCTAAGTTGAGAAAATGGTTCCGTGCCAACTCAGAATCAATTCAACTAAACACCTCTTTGAAAAGTCATTAAAAGCTACAAAAAAAAAAAAATTCAAAAATAGCCCAAAACCTAACATAACGTAACCTATTTAACCAAATTTTTTATATTTATTTTTACATCACTTTTAATGACTTTTCAAAGGAGGTTCTGAGTTGTTCGGTTACCGAGAAAACAAGAAGATTTGGATGGACTGCATTAAGAAAATTTGGTCATTTCCACTAAAACAGTGATTTTCAAAAGTTTTGTAAACTTTAAACAGTGTTGGAGACTTGTCTTGATATTTTGCAATATAAGTGTAGAATCTTCCCCAACTCCAAATTATGTTTCTGAACACACATAGACAACAAAATGAAATTTTGATTTGAGATTGACAAATATGACGGTCTGACAGAAAGTGGCGATAGCAAAATTGGTTAACGCGCTTGTCCCTGTTAGACGAGAGGTCTGGATTCAAATCCCAGTTGCGACCATTGTCTTTTTCTATTTTTCGTGTCTTGTTCTCTTTCATATTTTCGTTTATTAGTGTTATCTTCTTATTCAATGATATATTACGTTGATGGGAATAACCTTCAAAAGTTATAAAAAGAGAGTTTTTCTTATAAAAAATTCACTTTATAAAACACCATTTAATCAATTTTTGTTATTGTTTTTGGGGTGTTATGCCGTGTTTCGCTACCTCCTTCTTTAGCCAACGTTTCGGACAGCATTACAGTGTCCATCATCAGGGCAGATGAGCACTGATGATGATGGACACTGTAACGCTGTCCGAAACGTTGGCTAAAGAAGGAGGTAGCGAAACACGGCATAACACCCCAAAAACAATAACAAAAATACTTTTTGGCCGTGAAAACCTAAAAGCATACCATTTAATCAGATTTATGTCATTAAGTGGGTACCTTAACAACAGTGCTTCTACGATTTTAATTTTATTTCTTTAAGAACAAAAAATATTTCTCAAAATGTGATTAACAGTATTCCATATTTTCAGTATCATTGCGCTAAAAGAATATTTGACAGTTAAATTGGTGTTGCCAGCGTACAAATTTTTTAGTTCCATTTTTTTATATTTTCTACTCTTAATGACAGGCCACACATTGATTTTTCTCAATTCTTGGCTTGTGAAAATCTTAACTAAATGATTACTCACTCTCTAGACCAAAGCAGCCTACAAGGACGCCATAAAAAAAATGCAAAGCCAGCTGAAGTTGGCAGACAAGGTGTACGTCGACAAAAACGAACAGCTGAACAACGATTTCCAGGAAAATGCCGCTAATATTTTCGATAGCGATGTGGAATACGTCGATTTCAGCAATAACACTGATGCAGCTAACAAGATAAACACTTGGGTAAGATGAACAAGCTAATGTAACAGAAAACAGATAATAACATTATTATTAACGTTTCCACTAAATATCTGGGTTGGTTGGAAAAAATTACCACACTGGTAATAAGCCTGTCTACCATTAGCCTATTTTTGATTTTGATCATCTTCGGAGTTTGCTGGAAAACATCTTTTAGTAATTTTGTTATTTTACATAAAACAGAGAACTAGATTTTGCCTTTCCACAACTAATTAACTAAATGGCAACATTTCAAGCCAGTAGTGCTTAGCTGAATTCTTAGTACTAAAAATACACGAGTACCCCCAAAAATAATTAGGTACTGTTCTTTCTATAATTGCAATAGAAAAACAATTTACTACTTGGGCTTGGGCACATTTTACGATGTTTTATAGATAACGCAAGATATAGCAAGAAGAAGCCGACAGAAAAAAAATACTATTAATTTTCTTTGTATTCATAGAGCCTAAAGCATGAATATGTTGTAGAAGCGTGCTTTTTTCGGTACCTACTCTAGATTTTTATTTTTTGCCCCACCCTAAATTACAAACCTGGCTACGCCCATGGTATCAGGAGCAGGATAATCGTAGGGTTAATAAATTATAATATTGTTACAAAGTTTAAAAATTATTTTATATTTTATTCTACGAAGCACCGCACAAAGAGGACACCGATTAGTCTACCTCATTCTCTTGCAGGCTAAATCCTATAGATGTTCTCTGAATCCTATTCTGTTTTTAGTGTCGCTCGTTTCCGTTTCATCGAGTTTCAAATCACAACGATGCTAAAGAAGTCTTCTTTAGCATCGTTCAAAGCCTGAGTTCTAAGTCTTCACTTCAAAAAATAATCTAATAACCTATTTCACTGTTTTTCTCAATGATTTGTAGGTATTGGATTAGGCGCCCCACTGGATTTTTATCAAATTCTGTTACATGTCGTCGCTGGTCACTAGTTGACTAACTCTATAATTAACTAATGTTTTGACAGTTCTAATATTTTAAAACCATCGCAATATGGAGTTTTGGTGATGATACAATAAGAGACCACTGGTTCTACAGCAGTCAGGAGTGGTCTACCAGTTGTCAAGTAAATAAAAAGCCATTTGTTACATTGATCACTTGTAAAAACTTCTGTTCTCTGTTAAGGTTGAGAAGAATACCGCTGATAACATCAAGAACTTTGCGAACGCCAGTGATATTGACAACACTACCAAAGTAGTAATTGTCAATACCCTCTACGCCAAGGTCGGTAAACTCACACCATTATACAGCGGGGGTACTATCGGGGGTGTCTTTTAATAGCAACCAAGAAGCCATTTGTTCAGAGTTGATGTTGAGAGAAGTAGAACGAGCTACCGGCATTTATTCTTCCTCCTTCATTTAATCCCAATCTCTTAAAGACCCGCATCAATAAATACCTTCCTTCAGCCTTACCTTTTTTTTCATTAGCTCCACACAGAAGATGTGCTGAAGGGGCTTTTTAAGGAAAAAAAAAGAGAGGAAGTTCTGGGAAGAAAATAGGTATGAGGGATGGGTAGGAATCTGGGGTTCAATGTGTCCAGGAGTGACGGACATATGAATCCATCCCTCCCACTGTGGTGAAAGGCAAGGGGTCGTGAGAGTCCGGAAAATATCTCCCTCAACCAGTCTCTCCGGTGGCCAAATGCCTCCGCCGCCAAGACTTGGTCAAACCTCACCCCATGAACCAGGGCACCCTTGCTAACTCACCAAACGTAGTAAACCATTTGGCGTTACCTATGGCCGGGGTTATTTTAATATCCAGTATGGTTCTAAATGGTTCCAAACCCGCCACCCAAATTGAAAAAAAGAAACCAAACCCGCCTCACAATGCTGCCCAACTGGGTGGCAATGTAGTTCCCCTGTCTTTACACTGAACAGACAGGGACGCTCTTGTCAGGTGTCACATTAAAAAATAAATTTTAAAAAGTCATTTGTTCACTGACGTAACTGATTGATCACAATACCACTTATAGAAATGGCAAGTTGAGCATCAGTACTATCGTCTATCTTCATGTTTACATTAGTAACATTACTCTCCGAACCACTTTCGGAAGAATTTCCTGTTTCTTTGATTCGCCTCCAAAAGCAAGCGCTTGCCGGGGACGGGTCTCCAACGATAACTGCTAAATGCCTACGACAATTACGCTAAGTTACTGCCCTAGCCATTCTTTTTTCATTGAGGGATTTTCAACTCTTCAGCCGGGCTCTTTCAACCTATCGCCTTGCACTGCAATGAAAGGGATGGATTCTTACGTCCGTCACTCCTGGACACATTGACCCCCAGATTCCCACTCACTCCTCATACTTTTTTCCTTCCCAGAACTTCCTGTCCCTTATTTCTTTTAAAAGACCCTCCATACAGCATCCCCAAACATGACATAGGCCATGAGGGAAATTATTTTCTTCAGGGCCTAATGTGTGAAGCTAATGTGAAAAAAAATGTATATTGGCTCTGTTAAGAAACATAACACAAACCCATCACTGAGCACCGAATCAAGCAGCCGGCGCAGGCCACCGGGCGCTCTGTTGAATGATTTGGGCTACAGTCCCCTCACACCCTTTTATGCTTCTCACGCCACAACCATATTTTAATCACATTTTGGAAGGATCGTTAACACTATTTATGTATTTCTTCAATATTTGCAAATTCACTTTGTATCTATTTATATAGCTCAATGTCTGGTTAAGTGGGGCAAAATGGTTTCAGAAAAGAAAAAAAATATGAAAATTATGGTAATTGGCCAATTTGTAATTTTTTGTATTGCAGAAAGACTGGGCTAATAAGTTCGACAAGAAAAATACCAATGAAGAGGAATTCTATGTCGACAATAACAATTCGATTGTCGTTGAAACGATGCATCAGCAATGCCAAACCAATTACGGAGAAAATGCCGACTTAGACGCAAAGGTAATGTAACATATTATCATAATTAATACTGACAACCCCCGTGGCAGGGTGGTAAAAGAGAAATGTTATTTAATCCTATTTAGACATACCTTCTTAGCTACTGTAAGCACTCAGGCCATCCAGGCCTCATGTTCAATTTTTTACCTTGACAGAAAGTCCCATCCAGCAGGTAGTCACTGGGTGTTGACATAGTCTCCTGGTTCCACAACAAGCTCATCAGTTATCTGAGACTTCTAAATCAGAGACATATTGTACCTTTTGTATGATGGGTATCTCTTCGTTCTGGCTATGTCTGCTGAGATGACAGTATTGTGTTAGTAGCCCTACGAACTTTTCATATTGAGCAGTTTGCATGGTTCGTTTCCTTTAGATTACCATTACGAAGCACTTCGCTTTAATAATCTGTGCGTGATAAATCATTTAATTACGTTATTTAATCTACAGATCCTGGAGCTGGCTTTTAACGATAACAAGACTTTTATGATCTTCATTCTGCCCAACAACACTGATGGTCTTAAAGACTTGGAGGAGAAGTTAAAAAAAACTGACATGAAACAATTGGTTAAAAGCCTTCAATCAGAAAATGTGGATGTGAGCATGCCAAAGTTCCAAATCAACACCACTGCTAACCTTAATGAAGCCCTGAAAAACGTGAGATTTTCTTTTTCATTAAAGTTCCTTTCCACGAGATTCATTGTTTTGACTGTATATCCCAGGGTGGGATTTGGCCTCCTGGGCGAAACCATTTCTCTCCAGTCCGCAGGTCTTCCCGTCCTGCTTCAATCTACTTCCACGTAGTCAGTACACCTCTTCCTTCGGTAACCATTCCTCTCCAGTCTGCAGGTCTTCCCGTCCTACTTCAATCTACTTCCACGTAGTCAGTACACCTCTTCCTTTGGTAACCATTCCTCTCCAGTCCGCAGACCTTCCCTACTTCAATCTCCTTCCATGCAGTCAGTACACGTCTTTCTTCCGTAAACTTTCCTCTCCAGCCCGCAGGCCTTCCCTTCTTCAATCTACTTCCACGCAGTCAGTACACCTCTTCCTTCGGTAACCATTCCTCTCCAGTCCGCAGGTCTTCCCGTCCTACTTCAATCTACTTCCACGTAGTCAGTACACCTCTTTCTTCGGTAACCATTCCTCTCCAGTCCGCAGGCCTTCCCTACTTCAATCTACTTCCACGCAGTCAGTACACCTCTTCCTTCGGTAACCATTCCTCTCCAGTCCGCAGGTCTTCCCGTCTTACTTCAATCTACTTCCACGTAGTCAGTACACCTCTTCCTTCGGTAACCATTCCTCTCCAGTCCGCAGGCCTTCCCTACTTCAATCTCCTTCCATGCAGTCAGTACACGTCTTTCTTCCGTAAACATTCCTCTCTAGTCCGCAGGCCTTCCCTACTTCAATCTACTTCCATGCAGTTAGTACACCTCTTTCTTCCGTAAACATTCCTCTCTAGTCCGCAGGCCTTCCCTACTTCAATCTACTTCCATGCAGTCAGTACACCTCTTTCTTCCGTAAACTTTCCTCTCCAGTCCGCAGGCCTTCCCTACTTCAATTTACTTCCACGCAGTCAGTACATCTCTTCCTTAGGTAACCATTCCTCTCCAGTCCGCAGGTCTTCCCGTCCTACTTCAATCTACTTCCACGTAGTCAGTACACCTCTTTCTTCGGTAACCATTCCTCTCCAGTCCGCAGGCCTTCCCTACTTCAATCTACTTCCACGCAGTCAGTACACCTCTTCCTTCGGTAACCATTCCTCTCCAGTCCGCAGGTCTTCCCGTCTTACTTCAATCTACTTCCACGTAGTCAGTACACCTCTTCCTTCGGTAACCATTCCTCTCCAGTCCGCAGGCCTTCCCTACTTCAATCTCCTTCCATGCAGTCAGTACACGTCTTTCTTCCGTAAACATTCCTCTCTAGTCCGCAGGCCTTTCCTACTTCAATCTACTTCCATGCAGTCAGTACACCTCTTTCTTCCGTAAACATTCCTCTCTAGTCCGCAGGCCTTCCCTACTTCAATCTACTTCCATGCAGTCAGTACACCTCTTTCTTCCATAAACTTTCCTCTCCAGTCCGCAGGCCTTCCCTACTTCAATTTACTTCCACGCAGTCAGTACATCTCTTCCTTAGGTAACCATTCCTCTCCAGTCCGCAGGTCTTCCCGTCTTACTTCAATCTACTTCCACGTAGTCAGTACACCTCTTCCTTCGGTAACCATTCCTCTCCAGTCCGCAGGTCTTCCCTACTTCAATCTACTTCCATGCAGTCAGTACACCTCTTCCTTCGGTAACCATTCCTCTCCAGTCTGCAGGTCTTCCCGTCTTACTTCAATCTACTTCCATGCAGTCAGTACACCTCTTCCTTCGGTAACCATTCCTCTCCAGTCTGCAGGTCTTCCCGTCCTACTTCAATCTACTTCCACGTAGTCAGTACACCTCTTCCTTTGGTAACCATTCCTCTCCAGTCCGCAGACCTTCCCTACTTCAATCTCCTTCCATGCAGTCAGTACACGTCTTTCTTCCGTAAACATTCCTCTCCAGTCCGCAGGCCTTCCCTACTTCAATCTACTTCCATGCAGTCAGTACACCTCTTTCTTCCGTAAACATTCCTCTCCAGTCCGCAGGCTTTCCCTACTTCAATCTACTTCCATGCAGTCAGTACACCTCTTTCTTCCGTAAACTTTCCTCTCCAGTCCGCAGGCCTTCCCTACTTCAATCTACTTCCATGCAGTCAGTACACCTCTTCCTTCGGTAACCATTCCTCTCCAGTCTGCAGGTCTTCCCGTCCTACTTCAATCTACTTCCACGTAGTCAGTACACCTCTTCCTTTGGTAACCATTCCTCTCCAGTCCGCAGACCTTCCCTACTTCAATCTCCTTCCATGCAGTCAGTACACGTCTTTCTTCCGTAAACATTCCTCTCCAGTCCGCAGGCCTTCCCTACTTCAATCTACTTCCATGCAGTCAGTACACCTCTTTCTTCCGTAAACATTCCTCTCCAGTCCGCCAAACTTCCCTACTTCAATCTACTTCCATGCAGTCAGTACACCTCTTTCTTCCGTAAACATTCCTCTCCAGGCCGCAGGCCTTCCCTACTTCTACGTAGTCAGTACAACTCTTCCTTCCGACATTCAATAATGGCTGGCAATAAAATGTACATGATCGTTGTTTATTTTATAATATCAGCATCATTTCCTTGCGTAGATTCCTAAGATTTTATCTTTAAAATACTGCTAATTTTGTTTCGCTGGGGTGGATTAGGCAATATGTGAACTTTCATAAGAATTCAATTAATTTAACACTTTCATTGCCACCAGCTCGGCATGGGCATTGTGTTCAACGACTATGCAGATTTCGGAGGAATCCTGGCCAATTCTAATGAGGAATTGAAAGTCTTCAAAGTTTTCCAGAAGGCCAACATCGATTTGAATGAGGATGGAGTTACAGCCAGCGGCGCAACCGGCGAATACACCGGTAAGTCTATGCATGTATACCTTTACGAATTATGCTATTTTGGGCGGACTCTAACTTTTTTCCCGCGGTTGATGCACACTACGATGACTTTTATATGGATTCTGATTGTGACATGTGTTTTTTTTTATTCCAGTGAAGAAATATTCTCGGAAGAGAAATGGCTCAAAGGAGTTCAAAGCTGATCATCCATACTTTTATGCGCTGTACAATGAAGATGATCAGATCGTCTTCTCCGGGCATTTCACCGGAAAAAAATAAGCGTAAGAAGTAATATTGACCTTATTATTGTTAACATGACATTACATACAACCAAATTACTCTCAAAATGTTCAAAGTACCCAACATATATTTTTCACAATGATCACCCCTAATACCCCTTTCATTCCCAGAACTTCCTCTTCTTCCTTTCCTAAAAACACCCTCCACACAGCATCCCCAAAGATGACACAGACCCTGGGAATTATTTTCCAAAGAAAGATCATTACATCAAGTTTTATAGTTTTTCTACAATTTCCCACTTGTTCTGGGAAACTCTAGAAAACTTTATACAATGAAACACGCACAAACAAACAATATAGCTTACTGTGGGTGTTCATCTTATTTACAAGTTTGGCGCTTTAACCATTTTTCCTTTTCAACGAAGATATTTTTTAAATTATTGTTCAACTTTGGTGTTTTGTTCATTGAAAATACGCCACAATCTTGTGGATTCACTTAATATTTAAACCAAGATTAAAATTTCAGATTCACATTTCTGTTTCATACATAATAATTACCTAATAAAGTGTCAGTGAAGTGTTTCCTAAGATTTGTCACAAACATAGACATACGAATATTAGTATAATAACTATAGCGGGACGCGAAGGGGGGAAGATGACTGTGATGATATGTGATTTGTCAATAAATCAATCTGATAGTTTACAGGCGTCTCGCATTATAATATCACCATTTAGTTCTTAAAAGTAAAATCTGCTTTTGAATGAATAGACCTTTTTACATGGGAGCGCAAATTTCTCGCCACGTTATGAACAAATTTGCGAAGTCCAAATACGGCAAAGTAAAGTCCGCCTGTTTTCAGAGTCGAATATTTTGTTGCCGTATTTAGTTAAGACACTTTTACAAATGTTTCATAATTTACTTACCCCCGTAAACAGCGACGGGTACACTTGAAATGCCTACATGTGTATATGTTACTAAAACTGATCATAGTATATGATCTGAATAAGCTTAAAATAAAGTAAAATAATGCTTACTTATGGAATGTAATACAACAATTGGGTTTATTCTCTTTTTCACTTCCATTTTTACACATTTTCATAGACAAACCACCATTTTTGCCGTGTTATTTCGTAAAATGTACAGATGAGAGCTCCACGCTGGTTCGCACAAGAATGATGACGTCACATCTTCTAGATTCGCTCGAGGCCATTCGCGAGCCCAGCCGGCTCCAAATGGAAGCGGTGTGGGGAGGGGGAAATAATACGCTTTTATCACTTAGGGCAGGTCTACTAATATCCATATATCTATGGTCACATAGCAGTGTTCCTATACAGATGTACAGACACATGTTTATTTTCCAGGACAAACAGTTTCCGTCATTAGCGCTACATTTCCGCACCACGACTCGGAGCTGATCACCCATTCATCTGCGCGATCAGAAGTGGACAATCGGACATCCTTTTCGTGGGGAAAATTACAAACTTTTCTTTATTCCTTCAATTCAGCTGAAATGTAATAAAATTTAATAAAATATATATTAATAAACTTTGAATAATTATACATCTTACTTCTCATCACTTGCTGGACCTACGCCAAACAATGGAATGTCAGATACAGGGCAGTGAATTTGGGCTAACGATCAAATGTATCAACAAGCCGACAATAGTATAGATAATTCCAAAAAACTCAAACCCATCAATGGAGACGGTCAAAACATCAGAGGTTGCCTTGGATAAGGCGATCCGCTCACAGAGAAACTGAAAAAGAAACCAGTTGGCGTCTCAATCGCTATCCACAGGAAAGGAACTTGCAAATTTCATTAGCGGTCCGCACACAGGCAACTTGTTAAAGACCAGTTGTCAAGAGCGACGTGGCGACTAGCGCTGCTAGTTGCCACGTCGTCATTCGTTGACAGGTTGCCATGGTAGTGCCTCACCATCTGTCAAGTTTTCGAGTAATTTGCGATATGTCAGATCAGGAAAATATCAATTTTATTCAGGAGGTTGATAAATTATTATTATACATTAACAAGCTGATATAATTACTGAAATCGTAAAGTTGAGTTACGCCGTGAATTGTGTTAGATTGAGTTGCCAACTAGTTTTCGGTTTCTCCATGAGCTAAGGCCCTTAAAGAACTACTCTTCCCTTACTCCAAAAGGTTGAAGTATTTCTTCTTTCTGAAACCTGGCTTGACCCTGATAATCTTACCAAGGAACTTGGATTTTTGAAGTGAAAACTTCTTTAGCACCGTTGTGTTTTGAAACTCGATGAAACGGAACAAACTCTAAAAAGAAACAAACACATACTACATCTACAGGATTTAAGCCTGCAAGAGAATGAAATAGAATAATTGATGTCCTCTTTATGCGGTGCTTCGTAGAAAAAATGTAAAATAATTTTTAAACTTGGTAACAATATTATAATAAATAAATCTTACAATTTTTCTAATTCTGATACTCTGAATTCCTCTCATTCTCTCAAAGTATAGTTTCTAAATGTTTCACTTCCACTGCGTGTAAACTGCACACTCTGATTTTTATCTTAAAAAACACCTAACGTCTTGACAGAAATAAAGCTACTAGTACTTAAACCACAGGAGGAGTTCTCATCGCTCTAAGCATAACCGTTGTGACGAATAACTCACCAGACGACACAAGACTATCCGAACATGAAACAATATCTTGCAAATGAAGAATGGTCATTTCTTCATCACAATAACAATATTAATGTGATAATCTGTAATATTATATAATAGTGATCTGTCAATATTTTACTCATCATCATCTTGGTCCCCTTATCCTATTGGGGTCGGGGACCCATTGCATCGACAAGGCTCCTCCATACGTCCCTGTCTTGAGCTGACTGTTCGGTCTCCGTCCATGGCAGGCCCATCCTCTACTCACACAGTTTCTGGAGTTACCTCGCCCAGCTGTGTCTGGGGCAGCCCACTGGACATATTTTACTCAATTATTATTAATAGGGCCGTTGAAAACTACATATATTGTCTGTCAAATAAGAGTAGAAAATATAAAAAATGAAACTACAAAATTTGTAGGCTGGCAACACCAATTTACCTGTCAAATATTCTTTTGACAGGTAAATTGTGTAACAGGTAAAAAGTGCAATGACACTGAAAATACAGAACACTGTATACACATTTAAAAAACATTTTTTTTTCTTAAAAAAAAAAAAAATTTAAATTGAAGAAGCACTGTTGTTAAGGTCCTACTTAATGACATAAATTTGATTAAATTGTTTTAAAGTGATTAGCTTTCACTTAATTTAACATAAATTTAAATTTAACAGTATGTAGAAAGGAAGAATTATTAATGGTGACTTTTAGATCTGAATGAGTTAAATATATTCAGATCTAAAATTAGAGACATGATCTAAAGCCCGGGCAATGCTAAGTACTTAAGCTAATATTAAAGAAATGTGAGCAATTTCTAAAGTATGCATTATATTTAATTCCAATATTGTTATTCTTCATTATGTTAACACAAAATTGCAAAGATATAACAATAATATATCTATATGCAATCCTAATTTTGAGATCAGTGGGTATATTACAATAAAAAATATATTTTTTTAACTTTTATGCCTTTTTAATTTTTAATAAAAATGGAGGTAACACAGCTTTAGATTACCACCATGATTATATTTTTAGTATTGCCATTTGAACAAAAGTGGCGCCCTCCTATGTTTTCTACTCCTATTTGACAAACTGTACATACCATTTTAGCACTTCAAAGAAGTGAAGTTCCCAAAATGATTCATTAACCTGGTTATCCGTAAAACAAAAACTATTAATAATAATAATAAGTTTTATTTATTTTATTTATTTACAGAACACATGTAACATATTAGTGACACTTACATAAAGAATATTAGATCACCATACTAGGCGACTGCCTGTCTCATGGTGACCAATGGATAAAAGTTATGATGTATGAAGTATGGAGTCTAGTGTGAACATGGATTTAAGTATAAATGACGCTAAAAATTGGAAAAATTATAGTAAAAAGTAAAAATTATAATAAAAAGTAGAAATTATAATAAAAGTAGAAATTATGTATATAAAAAAAAATAGAAAGTAGAAAGGAGAATAAATTAACATAAGATTGTAAAAATGTACTTTTGTAATAATGTAATAACTTGCGATGTAATAACTTTTATACCTTTTTTGTTAGTCTGGGTGCATGCAAGCACACATGCATATATTGGTGCACACATCTATACATGTATATACACACATACGTACATACTCCCATATAACAACATCCTCACACATATAAACAAAATATACACTTTCATCTGAGTACGAGAAACAGGCTACTAACATTATCACAATCACTCGTCAAAAAGTCCCCAAGCGCCTTCCTGAAACTGTCGTATTTGGCTATTGACTTTGGCTTTATTCCAGGATGTGGGGAGGATAGTGCAATCCCACACGTCCGATATGATTGTACATATTTATATAATATATTTTATAACATATTTTAAAACAACAGATTTTTTTTTAAACATAGAATAGGAAAAAAAAAAAAAAAAAAAAAAATATATATATATATATATATATATATATATATAAAAATTAAATATAAAAAAATAAATAGGTAATCAATTCTATTCTTCAAGCTCGGGCCCAGCGCTCACTCAGGAGTGGGGTTTGGTGCTGGAACGCTGCGGTCACCACTGCATTGTCGGAAGCCATTAGCCGCATCCTGGCTCCAGTGACCCGATGTCTCTTTAGACCGGCGAATCCGTGCAGTCCTAGTTCAGTGAACATTTTCGATGCACTGCTATATCTTCTGAATCCAAATATAATTCTACATGCATCATTATATTGGATCCGGAGTCGTTCCATCGAGGTGGTTCGGTAGTTACACCAAGTTTCGCATGTATATAGATTAGTGCAAAATGGATTTTGAAATTTATTTGGGGAAGATAAAATATTCTTCTGAAAGACTGATGTTATTGTGTTTGGCATAAAAGTGATTGCCTTAAATGGAATATTGTATATAGGAAGATTGGGAACTTCTTGAAGATATTGGAGGGAAGATGATAGAGAATTATAGAGATGAAAACTTTTAATTAAGAGAGGAAAACATTGTTTTTCTCTCAATCTTTTGTTAGAATTCAAATTAACACTTAACCTATTAAGACTTTGTTTAATAGGATGATGTGATAACGATAAAGCCTTGAAAGTATATTTATTGGCAAGGAATTGCCTTCTGAAATATAATGGAGGCTCCACACATTCCACCTGAAGCGCATTAATTGGAGAAGACTTCATAGCTCCAATAATCATTCTGAGGGCTTTTGATTGAATTCTTTCCATTTTCTTATCTAGATATTTAGGGAGTGGGTCAAAAAGAAATGAGCCATAATCCAAGTGGCTCCGAACTAGGGAATTATACATTAATTTAAGAGTGGTAGGATGAGATCCCCACCATACTCTGGAAACTGCTCGCATCATATTAAGTCCCTTTTCACACTTTGTAGAAATTATCTGAATGTGTGGAAGCCAGGAAAGTTTATGGTTCAAAAGAAGACCAAGGAATTTGATTTGAGTAGCGGTTTGTAGAGGCACATTATCAAAAGAAATTGAGAATTGGGGAATTTTTCTTTTGCGCGTGAAAGCCACGACCCTTGTTTTAGATGCCGCCAGATTCATCCCATTTAATGACAACCAGCTTTTAATATATTGTAAAGCCAAATTCATTTCCTTAGCTGCAAGAATAATATTTTTATGTAACAAATATATAAGGATATCATCCGCAAAGTAAAGACGCTTGATAGAAAAAGGAATTACTGAGTCTAGGTCGCTTATATAAATATTAAACAACAGAGGACTAATAACAGAACCCTGGGGCAAACCTCTCCATAGTTTGCGCCTTAAGCATTTAGAGGAAGACTCAATAATAATGGACCTATCTGAGAGCAAATTAATAATAAATTGGACTAATTTCGGGGGGATTTGTTTTTTAATTAGCTTTTCTTTCAAAACATTCAGTAAAACATCATCGTAAGCTGATGAAAGGTCAAGGAATGTGGCCAATGTATAAGAATTTAGGGATTGGGAAACTCGGATATCAGTTGTGAACAAACTTAAATTATCCATTGTAGATTTCTTTTTCCGAAAACCATACTGATTTGGTGAGATAATATCTTGACTTTCAACAAACCACTCTAATCTGTTCTTCATCAACCGCTCCGCTACTTTCATCAAACATGATGAAAGAGCAATAGGCCGATAAGACGAAATTTCAGATGGATTTTTTCCAGGTTTTAAAATGGGAATGATTTTTTGAGTTTTCCAATCATCCGGAATTAGTCCTGTTTCAAACATATTATTAATAAGAGATAAGAAATATTCAACCGCCATATCAGAAAATGATTTAATGAAACTATTAAGTATTCCATCGGGACCCGGAGCAGAGTCAGAAAGGGTTCTTATTACTAGTTTCATCTCATCAATGGAGAAAGGAGCATCTAGCCAGTTAGAGTGAGATGGATATGGCTTAATAGAAGGCATTTCTTCACATCCGGCCACTGATGGGGGGGCTATTTTATCCGCAAATCCTATAAGAATTTCTTCTGATATATGCTTGGTTCTCGGCGGAGAATACGATGATCCGAATTTTTTTAAGCTAGACCAAACTGAAGATTGGGGAGTTTCCGGAGACAGGTTCTCACAGAACTTCCGCCATCCAGCGCGTTTTTTATTTTTCAAAATTCGTTTGGTTTCTGCCTGGGCTTTTTTAACTGATAAAAAATTTTCTAGTGACATACACTTACGAAAAGAGGAAATTGCTTTTTTACGAGAGTTGACGGAGCGAGTGCATTCCTCGTCCCACCACGGAGTAGAGTGTTTTATTTTAATGTTCGCATTGCGTTTCGGGATGGATTTTTCTGCTGCATTTATAACCATAGAGGGAAACGTCTCACATTGCAATCTGATGTCTCCCGGGGACGATTTTTTTTTTAAATTAATAAGGTTATCTAGTTCAGAAGAGAAAGTGCTCCAATTCGCATCATTTATTCTAAATTTGAGATTATTTTTAACTGGTGGAGGATAAGTGTTAGATTGATGTTGGAATCGGATTATAATTGGAAAATGATCACTAGAGAGGGGATCGTTTAGGATGTCCCAAGAGCATTTAGATGCTAACGAATATGAACAAAGAGATAAATCAACAGCACTTTTCCGTTGATGAGGGGGGGTGAATCTGGTTGGAGATCCGTCATTTAAAAAACATAGGTTATGGGTATCAATAAAATCTAAAAGATTGCGGCCAGAACGATTTGTTATTTTGCTACCCCAAGAAGGGGAATGTGCATTAAAATCTCCAAGGATCATAAAAGGGGAACAAATCTGGGTTAAGATTGGTGCCCATTCATTTTCAATAAAAGTGGTAGAGGGAGGAATATATATTGATAATATTGTGATATCAGATAAGACAGCTGCTATTATCTGGATATCGTCGGAGGGAGTATGTATATTAATTTGTTTAAACGGGATAGAATTATGGATTATCAGAGCCGTGCCGCCTTTACCATCCGATCTGTCGTGTCTGAGACAATAATAACCCGGAATTCTTAAGTGAAAGGAGGGTTTTAACCACGTTTCAGAAATGGCGGCCACTGAAACGTCGTGTTCGTCGAGTAACTGAATTAGGTCAGATTTGTTAGCGAAGAGGCTTCTACTGTTCCACTGAAGAATTTTGTTCAGTTTCGAAGTCATTGGGGAGGCAAGATAATAAAGATTTAATGTAATCGGCAGCGTTGGACGGTACAGTATTGTTGTTTGTAAGGATAGAAATTAAAAGGGTAATTAAAGTTTGTATAAAAGAATTATTATTCAATATTTCGGGGAGAGCAGGAGGGGATGTATTACTATTAATGGCACACCCATTGGGGGTCTGAGATTTGGCATTCCCATTCGGGCTGGTCAAAATATTATTCAATTGTTTTTTATCAAGGTAAGGAGTATATTTTGGGTTGGGTTTGACTGGCTTGAGAATGGTTTCTCTGTGAGAAGATGACGTTGAATTTAAAAAGGTGGTTGATTGGAAAGGAGCTGAGGACGATGTCATCTCTGCGAATGATTTTTTCGCAGGAGAGAATAACTTTGAGGCCTGGAAGTACGAAATGTTGTCGGTAGCCATTTTATGTTTTATGTTCCTCTGTCTTGTCAATTCCGGACAGGCTAGACTGACCGCGGTATGTGCACCCGAACAGTTAATGCAAATGGGATTATTGGAAGATTTTGGACATTGATCAAATGGGTGACCTTCTCCGCAAAAGTAACAACGTGGAGGGGAGCGGCATACGGATTTTGTATGTCCAAACCGGCAGCAATTGAAGCATTGAACAGTTGGAAATTTATAAACTTCGACGGGAAGCGAGGTATAATAAATAAACACACGAGACGGAAGGGATTGTCCCTCAAATGTAACAACAACAGATTGGGAAGGTTTCCAGATCGTGTTCCCATCAGTAGAATCCTTGTAGTTCAGTCGACGTGCTTTTATTACTTTCGGGGTTCCTTGGGAATTATTCAAAGCATCAACAATTTCAGCCTCTGGGATCTCCGTGGGTATTCCTCGAACAAGACCCATTCTCGTAAGGTTAAATGACGGGATGAACGATTTATATTTGTGGTTTGAGAGCGAGTCAATTTTTTTTACAAATCCATTTGCGGAAGCGGCAGTATTAAACTCGATAGATAATTTATATCGCCCTTCCGGTTTAATTGAACCGTTAACAATACCAAGGTTATTATTTTTTGAGTCAAATAAGAATTTTCCAAAATCTAAAGGATGAATAAGTTTTCCTTGTTCAGTTCTCTGAACAATTACGATAAAAGGACCGGAAGCGGAAGCAGGATAAAGTAAGTCAGTACTTTTTGTATTATCGCTAGCTAAAGTACTTGTCTGGGTGTTACTATTGGGGTTAAGGTCGTTAGAGGTCGAGGTTTGTTGAATCGGCGGTATAGTTTTAATTTTCGATGGGATGTAAAGGCTATGCGATGGTCGTCGTTTACGAGATGGAAGCGTAATAGAAGCCTGGCTAGTGGTAGATTCCGAATCAGAAAAATCTAATATCGATCCTGGGTCGGGAGGTCTATCTTCGTCTTCCTCCATTGTATAAAAAAAAACTTAACTTTTAAAAATTAAACTGAAAAAATAATACGCAGTCTATTTCATTGACTGTACAAACAAAAACGGATTAGCCGTAAGTAGGAATGCAAACAAATAAGTATACGATAAACAGAATTAAATAAAATGTAACAATAATCTCTTATCTGTATGAGGCACGGGAACGGGCGAACGGCACTAAGCAATAGGTAAGGTACACACAACCACTGTTGACCGCGGCTCGAATCGGACTCACGCACAAACTTCATCCTTCACTTCTTCATCACTTGAAAACTATTTCCCACAAAGTTCTGTTTTCAAGTTTGGAAATAGGTAATAATCACTGGGAGCCAGGTCAGGACTGTAGGATGGGTGTGGCAAAATTTTGAAGCCCACCTTCTGCAGGGCAGTCATCGCAATACGGCTCTTGTGAACAGATGCGTTGTCATTCAGAAGGAGGACACCTTTGGTCAATTTTCCCCTTCTTTTCTCCTTGATGGCTTCCTTTAACTGTTTGGAATTGAGTTTAGGATTGAAGCGAAGTAATCTCCGGTTATGGAGACACCTTTATCTTTGTAATCGATTACTAGGATTCCTTCCGAGTCCCAAAAGACTGTCGCCATGATTTTCCCAGCCGATTGTGACACCTTAAACTTCTTGGGTGGTGGTGTGCCTTTCTGTGCCACCGCATTGAGTCCAGTTTAGACTCAGGTTTATAATGATGAATCCAAGTTTCATCACCAGTATCAATTTAAGCAAACACTCCATCTTTGTCTTCCCTACAGAGGTCCAAAAACGCACGAGAACACTGAGCGTGAGCATTCCCGGCACCCATCTTGTGCTGACTTTAGTCATGCCAAGATGGTCGTGAAGAATTTTGAAAATGGTTGTATCTGATACTCAAACCATTTCTGCGAGCTGTTTCTTCTTTAATCGGGCATCTTCTAATATTAATTTGTCGACTTTTTGAATAATTTCCGGAGTGGTCACCTCGATCGGCCTTCCTGGCCGTGGGTCATCTTCAAGTGACTCCCTACTTGTTTAAAGAGGGTATGCCACTTGTTAAACCATAGTTTTACTTGGACAAGAGTCCCCGTAAACAGATGACATCTCTTTTAGAATGGTCTGAACTGATTTTCCTTGCTTGGTAAGGAACTTTATAACAGTGCGGAACTCGATTTTCTCCAAATTTCACAATTTTTTCCCGATTGACTTGTTTGGTCGACGATAGCTCAAAGACTAAAGACCTAATTACGATAAAACCAAGTGTTTATACTAATAGTGAGTTGTTCAATTAGTACCTAATTCAGCAACACCCCCACTAATCACCTGCCTACCCATTCCACGAACTTAAAAACCTCCCCTCGTATGTATTCAAATCTAAAAGTTAACCATAAAATAATTAAAATCTACATCTTTATGAAACCCAATTTCCGACATTCCGAAATTATTTTTTTATGAAACGACAGAAAAGTTGAGGTGGTGATAATACTGGTAAAGTTTGGGGTCGAACTTTAAAAATCGTTTTCTCGAGCTCCATGGCACCAAACCGTCTGAAATTTTGGATTCTTATTGAAAAATATTTTTTTCTTTATTGTAATAAATCAAAAAATCTGCAAAAAGTAGAATTTTTGGAAAAAAAAAACTATTTTACATTTTGAGAAAACGACTTTTAAATTTCGACCGCAAGCCTTACCATTAGGCCCTCAAAATGGTGAAATTTATAAAAATGCCACTTTTTGCAGGTTTTTTTATTGATTCCTAATAAGACCATAGTTTTTAGTAAGAATACAGAGCCTGAGAAAATGACTTTAGATCTTTTCCACTCAGATCATTTTTTTTCAGAACCAAATTGAATTTTTTTATTTAAAAATGAAATTTTTGGTTCATTATTTTTACGGCACCCTATCTGATATTTTATGTAAATATTAGATGTTTGGTACATTTTGCATAATATAATTGTTATGCCCCTTATAAATTCCTTCAAATGTCCTGTAAATAAGGAAGGCACTCTAAATAAATAATTTTTGAGCAATACTTAAACAATTTAATATTTTTAACTGATCACAAAGGAACAACACAGTAACTTATTAGCCAATTTATTTATGTATTAATTTATGTATATAATTTGTCTTTCAATGGGTATTAATCATCAAGGGTAAAACAATAATACAAAATAACTCGAGTTTAAAATTTGTCCACCATTTGCAGGATGTGTTGCTGTTCTTGCTGTCTCCATTCTGGATTTCCCGCGTCTCCCAAATTACCGGCATATTCTGTGAAGAAATAAACACAAATTTGAAATATCTACGAACATAAAAGATGTACAAGGTGGCGCAAAAGGCTATCGGAAGATGCCATAATTTTTGCAAATGGCGGCAAATGTCAGTTCTGCCTTGGCATTTTGTGAAGTAAACAGTTACATAATACACATCAACAAGACATGTATTGCTCTATACTCCTCAAGAATGCGGAAAAATCGGTTTTGGTGATTTGCACTGGCTGGTTTCTTAAAGTCACAAGTCTATGTCAATAAGCCTCAGACTCTCAAAGCTCTCAAAGAGAATCAAGAATGCGAGAACCTATCGCCGGAAGTTCTGGAAAGGGTGATGGAAAAAGCCATAAATCGGGCCTGTATGGTCATCAATTCTGGCGGCGGCCACTTGACCAATATCATTTTCTTGACTTAAGGGGGAAAATAGGTGTAGAGGCTTCAAAAAAAATTTTTTTTTTCTTTCATAAATCGATAAAACCATTCAAAAATATATTCTGTAAATTTCAAACTAAAATTCCACGCCGCCGTTTAAAAGTTATAAGCGTTTGAGTGAGTGTCCTTCTAAATAGTATCTTTATTTTAACTTTTCACACAAAATTTTCACATTTCTCAAAAAAATGTTAATTTTCGATTTTTTTATGAGGAGTGAGGTTCAAATAGAAGAAACACTTATAAAAAAAGTAAATTTTCCTGAAAAATTGAATTCAAGTGAAAATTGTGACCTCCAGGAGTTACACAAATTACCCAGCCGGATGGCGAATTACAATGTGCGGTAGCTGATAACTCCGTTATTTTTTTAGAAAAATATTTGAAAATTTTAGAATATACTCTTGAATATATCTGTAAAATGACCCTAAAGTATAAATAAAATATATATAATGTAGAAGTTTGATTCCTTAATTTGATTGATAAATAAAACACTTGTGTTGCTAAGTTGTGTAACGAAGAAACGACATTTATGTTTATTATATCACTTTCTTTTTATGGTTTCTTCTAACAAACTGACACTTTACAATAAAATCATATAATAACAAAACAAGTGACAATTCTCAATCTAACCGACACCACAACAATACTTTTTCTTTACATCTCCCCCCCTCGGGAAAGAAAATTATTGCAAAATTTTCTCATCTTCGATGTCCTCTTCTTCCAATGTTTGAACTGGAATAAGTTTTGTGATGTGGAATAGGTTTGATTCTGGTTTTTTATGACCCGTATCTATCCTGTATATGGAGTTTGAAATTTTTTCAATTATCTCATATGGTCCAATTTTCAGTTCATCCAATTTCTTCCTGTTCAGCTTGTTTCCATTTTCCACAAACACCATATCCCCTACGTTAAACTCGAAGTGTTTTCGCTTTTTATCGAATAATGTTTTATTGTAGTTATGTGATCTTATTGTGTTTTCAAGTGCTATTTTCCTGTCTCTCATCCAGTCACTATTTGATTCTCGTTGTTTTAGTTCATTCGGTAAAATCGTGCTGTCCGTACCATATAAAAGGTAACTCGGTGCAAAGTTAGTGACTGAATGAATAGTCTCATTATATTTTCTTGTACATTCTTGAGCTATTGCTGTCCAGGCTCTCTTTTTTTCTTTTTCATTTATTTTACATCTTATTTTGTTAACTAAAGTTTGATTCAGCCTCTCATTTAAACCATTTGAGAATGGTGCATTTACTGCTGTGAAGATCATTGGTATCCGCTTGTCTTGTAAATATTTCTTGAATTCTTTTGAATTGATTCCCGGGTATTGATCGGTAAGTAGCATACCTATGTCTCCTGTTTCTGTTTTGTTAACTAGATTTACAAAATCGTTCGCAGTTTGAGTTTTTGAGGTAAGAATGAATGCATATCTTGTAAAGTGATCTACCAACAAATGCAGAAATTTTTTTGTTGATCTTGTACCTCCAAATCCTCCAATTGTGTCTAAAGATACTATTTCAAAAGGCTTTGTTGCCGGGCCTAAATGAGACATAACGCCAAATTTGTCTTGTCCTCTTGATTTATTTTTAATACAAATTTCACAGGTTCTGCAAACTTTTATTATGTTTTTATTTAAATTTTTGGCTACGTAATGTGTGCTTATCATCTTTTGCATTTGTCCAATTCCAATATGGCAAAGGTTTTCATGTACTTTTTTTATGAGTTCCATACTAAACTCTTCTGAAAGAATAACTTTTTCTTTTTCTCTGATTTTTTTGAAGTATATATGGTGTTTCTCTATTAATTTGCTTTTTTTATTTTGTATTTCTTCATTTTTATTCTGATCTTTCAAAATATCTTCCACTTTAATCATGTTTACGACTTTCAATTGTTCATCTGTATTTTCATTTGATTCTAGAACTGGATTTCTGCTTAGACAGTCAGCTTCCAAATTTTGTTTTCCTGGAGCATATTTTATGTTAAAGTCATATTGTGAAAGATAATATGTTAAATCACCCAGCTCTTCATCAGTTCTAGATTTGAGATTCATGTTTTCCAGTGGTTTGTGATCTGAATAAACTGTAAATGGTTTACCTATCAACCAGTATTGCCAGTATCTCACTGCTTCTTTTATAGCTAAGCATTCTAGGTAAATTGCTTTTTTCTTTTTCTGGGCTCCATTTAGTTTTTTCGAAAAGTAAGCTACTGGTTTTTCTTTTCCATCAGATTGTGTCTGTTTTAAAATAGCTCCAACACCTTCTAGAGAAGCATCCGTGTATATATTAATTGGCAAATCTTGATCAAAAATTTCCAGGATTGGTTGTGAGCATAGTAGATTTTTCATCGTTTCAAAAGCATTTTGGCATTTATCAGTCCAAATAAACTTTTGGTTTTTCCTTAGTAAATTATGCAAAGGATCTAGTATTATTGCACTCTTCGGAATGTACTCATGATAAAAATTGATTTTTCCTAGAAATTGTCTCACATTCTTCTGTGTTTTTGGAATAGGAAAATTCTTTATTGAAGTCAAATTATCCTTTACTGGCTTGACTGAATTATTCTGAATTATATGACCCAGATATTTTACCATGTCTGATGCAAATGTGCATTTTGTAAATTTTAATCTAAAACCTTCCATTTTGATTGCATTCAGCAGCTTCGTTAGATGATCAATGTGTTCGGCAAAAGTTTTTGAAAATATAAGAATGTCATCTATGTAATTGACAGCAAATTCGTTTAGTTTATATTTTCTCAATATATTGCTTAATATCCTCTGAAAAATTGCCGGAGAAGTCTTTAACCCAAAAGGCAGGCAGGTCCATTGATAATGTCCCTCCTGTGTTACAAATCCTGTTTTTTTTTGTCTTCAATCCGCAGCGGAATAGACCAAAAGGCTGAGTTTATATCCAGCGTTGAAAAAAATTTGCAATTTCTGGTCTTCGTCATTAGGTCTTCAATCAACGGAAATGGTTGAGCTTGAGGTACGACTATTTTATTTAAGTCTCTGAAATCTATGCATAATCTGGATCTTTTGTTTTCTTCTTTTTTAAATGCTAGAGTAACCGGTGCAGCAAATGGACTGTAGGACTCTTCTATCAGTTTATTGTCTAATAATTTTGCTATTTGCTCTTCTATTTCCTTTTTATCTTCTACGCTGCATCTGTAAGGCCTCTTACTACAATATTTATCTACTAATAAGTCTATCTTCGCTTCGTATCCATTAACAGTGCCAACATCATATTTACTCTTTGCAAACACTGATGCGTATTTGCCTATTAGTTCATTTATTTCTGTTTTTTGATCATTATTTAAATGATTTATTGTTATTTTAAAATCTTCTTCTTTAATATGTTCGTTAAAATTAATTCTGTGTTTTTCTATAGTGTTCTTATTTTCTGTAGAGTTTTTATCTTTTTTATTTGTATTATTCAGGCAGAGTTTCTGTGATATTTGTAAGTCTTCACTTTGAATAAGTTTGAAGTCTTTTATCATGTCTAATCCAATCAAAAAATCATACTTGAAATTGTGTTCATCAATAATGTACACATCAACATTTTTCTCCAATTCCAAAATTTTTATCTTTAAAGTTGTCAAACCACTAGTCTTTTTAACACCATTAATCGTTACTAAATCTGCTTCATTCAAACTGTTTCCTTTTCCTTTTAGTTTCAATAACTTAGAATTAATTAGAGAAACATTTGAACCCGAATCATAAATTCCGTATATTTCTAATTTATCATTTAGTAATAGTTTGACTTTTATTAATGGTGTTACTATTCGTTTTTTTGATTATTTTCATTTAACTCAGTCTCTATCACTGAATTGTTTACATGTTTAATGGCACTTCTCTTAAATTTTTCATCCTCTTTTGTTTTGAACCAGCATGTGGCTTCAGGGTGGTAACGAGAGCCCTTATTCAATTTTTCACAAATTTTACATGGATTTTTACCTTCATTTGTATTAAATTGTGCATTCCCAAATGTTCTCTTATTTATGAATCTCTTTTTGTTGACCAAATGTTCATACTTGTTTACTTCATTGAATAAATCCACAATATCTTGTAATCCTTCTCTATCAATCTTGTTTAGTATGAATTCTGGTAGTCCGGAAGCAACAAGATCTATTAAAGTACCGGTGTCGATTGATCTTCTCATATCCAATAAAAGTTTTTCTTTTTTCATAGCGTAATCCAACAGAGAACCATCTTTGTATCTAAACGAGAGTGCGTATGTGACAGGGTTCCATCCTTTGTTTGCGAATGATTCACAGAATTTGTTTTTCCACGTTGACCACTCGGAGTTCATTGTTAATTTTATAATCATGGAACTGTACCAATCTACACAAGTTTTATCCATAAACAATCTGAGTATTTCTATTTTTTTTTCATCCGTGATCACATCAAACCGTAAACATTCTTTTTCAAACACTTCGATCCACTGGCTTGCATTTGTATTTTTATTACAGAATTTTTCAATAACGAACTTCTCAGCAATGTTTTTTAAGCTCTGTTGGTTATTTTCCATTAATTTTTCAATCAATCTTTCCAGTGTACTTGTTTCTTCTTTTTGATGTACTGGGGAACTTTTTTGTTGCAATTCTTCGAGGTATTGGTCTCCAAACTGTAAATTTCCATGTTCGTCTACATATGTTTTTTTCAGTTCTTCTGTCATGGTAATCCAGACTCTCCTAACCTGGTACCTTTTTCCCAAACTATTTTTCACTTTACTAAAAGCAGCAGTTTTCATTATTTCCTTGTGATGGCTGGCTGATCGTAGCGATTCTGGTATTGCGTACACTTTATCATCACTTGTGACTATTGAGGTAATGCTACAAACGTTTGACTTGCCTTCACTTCCAGGTAGCAGAGTGAATTCAAACTGAAGTTTCTCCATTTTTTTGGGTTTTTAACGAAAAATGTCGTTTTATAATGTAGAAGTTTGATTCCTTAATTTGATTGATAAATAAAACACTTGTGTTGCTAAGTTGTGTAACGAAGAAACGACATTTATGTTTATTATATCACTTTCTTTTTATGGTTTCTTCTAACAAACTGACACTTTACAATAAAATCATATAATAACAAAACAAGTGACAATTCTCAATCTAACCGACACCACAACAATACTTTTTCTTTACATATATATATTCCTCACGCGTAAAAAAAAAAATCATGAAAATCACTAAAAATACACCGTCCTACACCTATTTCCCCCCTTAACCGGTCCCTTGCCGATTACGCGCCGGCGCTCGCCAGATGCGAGGCAAATTAAACTCTAAAAAATATTTGACATGCGATTTTAAACCTCAATTATAAAGAAAACGTACGAAGGATAAGGTCAGAATCGCTTGGGGCATTCTTGTTCATAAGGTATAAGATACCGTGTACCTATCTAGCACAGTGGAATAATTTCTGTGGAATTGTTTATGATCTCCGGCCAAGAATTTTTCCCGCCTTTGAACTGTCGGATTGGCTTGCTTCACTCTCGCGCCGTTGTTGTGAAAAAGATCGTAAAACGTATAAATTCATCTAATAAACGCAAGTAATGTTGTTTTTAGGCATAGTTTATTAATATAATATACAATAGCATAAAATAAACCCACAAAATATTACGTCAAAGTCAAAACTTTGCGAAATTTACGAGTTTCCTCCCTTGGCGTATGACGAGTTAATCACCTATTATAATGTTTCATTGAAATAATGAAAGAAAACCTTCTCATCCTGTAAAATTTTCTAATGGTCGTTTGGGCAATTAAGAACTAAGACGACAATATGTGTGCGGCGTGGAATAATTGGACAAAGAGGGACAACTAATCCGTCACCTGAAGAAAAAGTGGATCAATAAAATGATCAGTCATTTGTAAACATCGAGAACTAACCTCGCATGACGTGTCTGACTGTCTTGAGCGAGCCGCCCCTCAGGGCAAGCACCTGCTGCACCCTCTGCTTGATGACTGGCAGACTTGACGCACACACCTCCAGCATCACATGGTCCACCAGCTGCAAGGTGAACAGTCCTCCGGACAGGCGACGCAGGTACAAGGTTTCCTCCTCCGTGTCAATGACTTCTCCGTCCTCCCCAGTCTATAAATAAATAGAAAAATATTGATTATGCAATTTTTTGGTTGTAGGCCCAACTAAGGTGAATCCAATCAACCAGCTGTAGGGACTGATTTGACAATTGCATCTGGTTCCCACCCAGACTCAGGGGTTCAATTCCTCTGCTAGAGAAGTCCTCCATCATTGCACAAACAACTTATTCCACTTACAATGTTGGTAGTAGCAGGAACTCAAGTTTTATAAGAAACTAGCGGGTACCTGGCATATAAATTGTTTATCCCTGCATTTCCTTTCCATGTGTCCCCGTTTCCCCCCCCGCGTCCCCTTCCCCCCACATTCCCCTTCTACCTTCCACGCTTTCCCCTTCCTCGTCATCCCTTCCGCTAACCCCATCTCCTTAACTCGTCAAATGCCACGGGAAAAAATGAAAAAATTTCGCTATGTTTTGACTTTAACGTAATATTTTGCAGGTTAATTTTATGCTATCTTATGTAATATATACTGATACACATTCCTTGAATACTAAAGTATGCATAAAAACAATATTACTTGCGTTTATTCGATGATTTTATACGTTTTACAATCTTTTCAAATGCCACGGGAACAAACGAGAAAATTTCGCGATGTTTTGACTTTTACGTAATATTTTGCAGGTTAATTTTATGCTATCTTATGTAATATTTACTGAAACACATTCCTTGAAAACTAAACTATGCATAAAAATAACATTACTTGCATTTATTCGATGAATTTATACGTTTTACGATCATTCCATCGACCGCGGCGCGAGACTTGTTGAGAGTTGTTCTAAAGCGGCGTATCCTGCGCCAGAATACACATGTATACTAGCTTGAACAAAAACATTGAAAATTTGAACACTTCGTGTTCAAAAACCCTGTGTTCAAGCTTTACCAGAGGCGACGGAAAACATTCATCTCCCGGGCGAAGGGGGAAGGCTGGCGGGGGGAAATGTGTTCATATTTTTACAAGAGCCGCGCGATGCGGTCATGTATGGAGAATCAAACCGAACAAGTTTTTGAAGTTATGCGCAATGAGCGAGCTTAATAATCACTAGTTTAAAATATTATGATACCTAAATACAATATAATAAATATATTTGATAATAAAATTATAATATAATAACGAATATTAACAATATTAATATTAATATTATTTATGAAGTGGGTGAAGCGGGAAGCGGGTAGGCAGGCGGGGCCGGCGGGGGGGGAAATAAGTTCATATTTTTACAGGAGCCGTACGGAGCGGTTGGTACCGGAGATAAATCGAATGACGTTTGGGGTTATGTCAACCGCGCGAGCCTAATACCTAATTATGACTTTAAATTGCAAATAAATACTGTCGTAATGGATATATCTTTCGTGAACTCACTTGTAAATAAAGTCTATTAATTTATAAATCGGTTTCAGAGACACGGAAGAAATGACCAATTAAAATAGGTATTCTATTCTTTCCCTGATAAATAAATACCTAATAAATATCTAGTTAGGTAGGTTAGGTCTAAGTTGAAATCTGCGTGTTCTCCTTTATATTTCGTCTACAATATCATCGCTAAATTTCTTAACAGAACTCGACTTTTGACGTTTGACGTTTGAAATTCGAATGCGTAATTAATTACGCATTCGAAGTTCAAATACTAACTTTAGGTCATAATAATTGATATTAGTCGGAAATCTTTCCTGGTAAATAAACATCTATTAAAATATCTCTGTTTTCTCCCTGATGTAGCATCTCTTCTTCATCGGAACATATTTTAACATTTATTTAAACGCTAAACGTCAAACGTCAAGTCAGTTGCGTACGCGTGGACTCGTGGACAGGCCACTAGCAAAATTGTGTGACCGCGCGAACTTCACACCTGTTCACACCAATCTTTCAAACCATGTTTCAAAAAACGCAGGAGACGGAAAACAAAGAACGTTTATAGTGTGGTTGAAGCTAGTGTTCATGTGTATTCTGGCGCAGGAGTTCCGCCTTAATAAAAACGAAATAAACGACTATACGAGAAATGATCGATCGAGATTTCATCATATGTAATTATATTATGTGATGTATGTATAAAAAAGTTCATCTCACATGTCTATCCTTCTCAATCTCCTGCTCCACCCTGTCCACTTTATCCAGATACTTGAAGTGCAGCTCGAGGAGTCGATCCACTTTCTCCAGGTCATTCTCCGTGAACTTGGTGAGCAGCCGCTGGCGTTGGGAACCTTGGCAGTTCCGCATCATGGAGGATATGATGGAAATCACGTGCTCTGGAATACGAGAATATGATTGATTATTATCTGTTTTTCTTAAAATTCATTAAATTAATGGTTGAATTTTCATAAAACTACTTTCCATATTCCCCTAAATAGTACAATGGTATCGGGACAGCCGGTTATTTGATACAGAAACCAAATAAAAAACTAATACTATTTAATCAACCAAATAAAAAACTAAACTATCTAATTTGCAATATTTAATTAAATGAAGACACTATGAGCGAAACTCAATCGAAAATCTGGAAACAGAAAAAAGATATTTGCACCTCTGGGTATGTACAGTTAAAGGTGACCGAATTTGATATCGACACCTTAGCTCAGTGGACAAGAGCACCCACCCGGAAAGTAGGGAGGTCCTGGGTTCGAGTCCCAGAGGTGCAAATATCTTTTTCTGATTTTTCTGTTTCCAGATTTTCGATTGAGTTTCGCTCATAGTGTCTTCATTTAATTAAATATTACAATTTGAGGTTTTACTCATAAAAGTTAAAATAATATCTAATTTGCTTTGGTTATCTGGGACACCATTCCGTATAATTCCGTTCCGTTTAGTCCTAATCAAGCGGAATCAACTGTATTTTGAAAATGTATAATTCGATAAATAAAGCTTTCCAAACAAATTAGATTTTTTTTAATTAAAATTTAATCCTTATGTGGATGGGTGAGTGAGATGCACCAGGCGTATAATTTCACCTCCTCAAACTTCTGTGCTCTTGGTACATTTTTCATAAATATTAGCTTTTTGTGTGGTTTGACACTTTTACAAATTAGAGCAAAATATACCAGAAGCACATAATACTGAAGAAATACTGGATATACTTTAGAGACACTATATTTCATAGAATATAAAAAAGGCAAAACATCAAAACAGAGCAAGTGTGAACACGCAACAATTCGTTTCCATTTTACAACGGTTCCTTCTATGAAATAGATCAGGTCATAGCATCATTCGTTAGTTCTAGGTTTTAGTTTCGTTCATTCTGTTTTGCCATGGAACCGAACAGGCTATAATACCTTCGTGCTGATCCGTGGTGAGCACCCTCTTCCTCTTAGGTGTCTTCATGAAGAGGGGGAAGATAGTCCTCAGACCGAGGATGTCCACAAATTTGTTGCAGTTGTCCTTTCCATCGGGGCCCGCCATGGCGTGGTCCAGAACCTTCAGGGAGCCGTTTCTCGATAGTTTCTTCTCCCTGACAACAATTTAATTTTTTTATTTTAATGTGAATACCACAAGTGTTCCAACCGCCCGCAGCTAGTGGGAATGTGGAATCCTCGATTGGAGTATGCTGTGAGACTGTGGGGAGTGGGGAGAGGAAGGTTGGGAAGTATTTGGGTATTCGGATCTGGTCACCAAAGACAGCTAAAGCCATTTCAAGCAAAGTTTCTACTCAGAAAGGCGATCTTTTACCCCTGAGAGTATGTAGAACTCCTGTAACGTGCTACAAAATGAAAATTTGCAGATTGAGAAACAACAATTCTCTAAAATTTAGGCAGTCACATATTCACATTCATGTACGCCAGTAATCATAATGCAATACAAACTAGGGAAATTGTTTAGCACACCCACCCCCCCCCCCCCCTAAAGTCATTCGAAATCTCATTAGATTTGATTCAAAACCCCATTTCTACCTACATTGCGCATTCGTTTTACGTTCTTATGGCTCTCCTTGATAGATTTCCTAATTTAAGAAGCGAACCCCTAATTTCTTTCGTAATTTACTCGCTTTGAGCCGGGCTCTATAGTTTGTATGTTACATCGAGTAAGTAGTGGCTAGGAGATTTGCTAAAAGAAGCCATTTCTTCCATGCTGTATACATGTTGAGGATCAAACTGTTCGGCATACACCACACGTTGAGAAAGCGTATGTCTGAATCTCGTCTCAAGTCTCTGTTCTTACTCGTCAGTTTTACTTGACTGTCCGTATAAGGCTTTAGGAGATATCCACAACAAATAGGTAAATTAGACCTACTTATCACAAGCAGGTACCTTCGCTACCCAGTTTTAACAGCAATATAATATGAATTCTTCGAAGAATCTTAAGAGCGGTGCAGAGGGAGAGGCATGGAGAATCTGCCACAATAATGAGCTTTATGATATTTACCAAGCTTCCAGACTCTCTACCCTTTTAAGGCTCCAAAGATTAAGATGGGCCGGACGTGGGCACCGAATGCCAAGGTTCTAATAGGACACCCGGGAGGTAAACGGAAGCGGGTAGACCTAGGCTGAGATGGGAGGAAGATGTCAGGAAGGATGCAAGGGAACTACTTCATGATGCAGATTGGAAGACGACGGCCACAGACAGGGGGCGGTGGAGGTTTATTTTGAAGGGGGCCAAGGCTCGAAATGGGCCGTAGCGCCATTGAAGAAGAAGATGATAATATGAATTCATACCTAAGCATCAAGTTCATGAGCTGCAGACCCTCCCCGCGCAGGAAGCGATCCCTGTTGGAGGCGGACATGAGCGCGGAGCAGAGACAGTTGAACAGATTCTCCATCATCTCCTGTTCCTCTGTGGTGCTAGGGTCGTGTCTTTTGTAGAACTAGGGGAAACGTACAATATATTATTATTATTACTTAAAGAGCAGGCAGCATTCCGCTGATGCACCCATATCTAATTTAAAAAAAGCTTAATAGTAATTCAGTTAATTTCTTCTCCCAAGTAGAATCAAATAGAGCCATAAATTGATTTATATTTGTAGCATCAATGACATGTTGTGGAAATTTTCTCCGTGCTTCCTTTACTCTATTTGGAAGGAAGTGTTTCCTAGGATTATTTACAGGGTGTCCGGTAAATCGTGGTACAAGCGGAAAACTGGTGAATTAAATCACATTTGGAGTCGATTAATTTTGAGCAAATTGAGTCCAAATTGAAATTTTTAAAGTCAAATTTGAAAAAAAATCAGTTGCTAGGGGATTAAAATCAGCTGTTTTCAAGTCTAATTAAAAAAAAAATCAAAATGCTGAGATTGAAAAAAAAAACTTTGCGTTCTCTATGTGATTTATCAGTTTTCCGTTTACACTACGAGTTTCCAGACACCTGTATATATGACATATAGCTCAAGAGTCGAAGACGCAGGATCACTACTGACTAGATTACTATCACTCATTTAACATATCTTTATTTGGATTTTGAGCCCAAAACTCTTTGGCCCAGAGACGAGGAGCTTATCAATCGGCCACGGAGGTCATCATAGTAATCTGAATACACAATGAATAACACAACATCAAAAAAAGATTCAATCTTTCCCCAAAGGAAATTTTACAAAAAAAAATATACACACGGCCAGTTGTTGAAGAAGGACGTCTATGCCGTCCAAATCCCCGAGGAGAAGCCTATTTTCAATGCAGTCCTGCACGAGAATTGACAATATTTCACTGACATATAATTTGTTGGGATCAAATGGCGCCTTCATCTGAAACATAAAAAAAAAATTAACAATTTTATTTGTTTATTTATTCACGCCTTGAAGGCTTTTACATGTACAATGTACACTGTACACGTTATTATAGTTACATAAGTTATTTAACATTGTATTAAAGATTAATAGCAGAATTAAAAAGAAATGACAATATTAGAATAATAATAATAAAATTTATGTCAGAATTTAAAAAATTTCTGATATAAATTTTGGTAAAGAATAAATGAAAATATCAATGGAACTGAATTTATTTCCAAGCCTTTGTAGTCTTTGGATTGGGGAGTTAATGAAAGAGTTAGTTTTGGCGGATAAACAAAGAACAGTTCTGGAAGTCTCGTGTCACGATTTGGTACTCGGAATGTTATTAGTTTTGTAAAGTCAGGTGCGTCAAGTGATCCATTAACTAATTTGAATAAAAATACCAGATCGCTCTTGGTTCTTCTACACGATAAGTCAGTTAAATTAAGTAGTTTCATTAAATTATCATAATTAATTTGTTCAATGGGTATAGAGTTTGAAAATAATGAATCTTAAAAATTTATGTTGAACTCTCTCAATTTTTTATTGGTGTGTTTTATTGTATGGGGACCAAATAGTTGAATTGTATTCTAAATTACTTCTAACTAAAGCAGTGAAGAGAATTTTAAATGAATAAAGTGATGTAAAATCTTTAACTGTTCTTAAAATAAATCCCAAACATTTTAGTTAGTAAAAGGGAAATTTATTATTTTAAAATAGTATCTTTTATCTATCGATACATTATAATGCCAGCTGTACACATTCGCCGAGGCACGAAGCCAAGACATGGTGCTCTCGTCTAGATCGCCCTTGCCTAGGCTCGCCACCTCTGGATCGTGTGTCGTTATTTTGAGTCAGAGGACCCGGCTTGGTCTCGCGACGTAGGGAGAGCATGCATGTACACACTCGCCTATTTAGTTGCCCGCCAGCTGCGTTGGCATTGTGATGTTTTCCATGTTATGTGGTCTAACGAGCTTGAGTTTGAGTTTTTGGAATTTTATCAAAGAGAATCGGTAATATAGGATCCAACAAGCGAAAATAGTATCTAATAAGTAGTAATTACGTGACTAATAGCACAAAGAGAAAGAGCAGCTTCTAACACGTCCATCTTGGCGAGAATCCACACTTGAAATGATTCAGCACTCCGGGTTCACGGGGTGAGGTTTGTCTAGGTCTTGGCGGCAAATGCGTTTGCCCACCTACTCCATGGCAGGCCGGATCGGGAGAGACTGTTTGAGGGAGACCTCTCCAGCCAGACTCTCTCGATCTATCGCCTTGTACCGCAGTGAGGAATGGAATCCTACGTCTGTCACTTTTTCCCTTCCTTTCCTTCAAAAAACCCTCCACACAGGAGGGAGATGGTGGTGGATGACCAGGGCACACTGAACCTCGGATTCCTACCCACCCCTTAAACCCTTTTCCTTCCCAGAACTCTCTTTCTCTTCCTTTCCTTAAAAAAGCCTCCACACAGCATCCCCAAAGATGACATAAGCCCTGTAGGAAATTATTTTCTTCAAGGTGTTGAGCTCATGTAAAAAAAAAAAAAAAAACACAGCACCCCCAAAGATGACATAGGCCGTCAGGGATTTTTCGCCTCAGGGCCTCCTGTGCGGAGCTAATGTTAAAAAAAAACAAGCAAGTGTGTACACGGTGAGCTCTCGCTTCAATCCCATCGCCCGAGTCCCTTGGCGAGAAGCTCTCGGTGAGTGTGTACAGTGCGTTAAGATGAGTGTTGGTGGATTTGATTTTTATAAATATCTAGTTATATTCAGAGGCTGAAGAAATTTTGCACACTTGACCTTCAAAACAAGAGGAAAGTCACTGTCTACATAAAGTCTCGTCGGGGACTTTAGCTTGTTTTAATATAATAATGTAGTTCAACCAAAAACAAAAGACCATTCCATAGTGTTGTCCACCAACGAGCGCTAGCAAACTGATATTATATAATAACTATATACTAACAAACTACACCCTTTCTGTACATGGTATGACAGGCGTCTGCGCACCTTCTTTTGCTTGTTAATCTGTGGCTAATTTATGAATAGAAAATGTAAGTAGGTACCTTCAGTCTTTTTAATAACCATTGCATGAATCCTCGCTTGGCAACATCGGCACAGAGCTCCGGTCTGAATTCTGTGATGTTTTCTATAATGCCTGAGGGAAAAATTGTCAACATATAATTATGTGCCTATATACCATGGAATAGAATACAATAATTTGTTTTAAAACTTACACTTTGTTACGTTACAAATTCGAGAATTAGGCTTCTCCACGGACTGGAGAATAAGGCGCCATATAGATGCGCGCGCACCATCCCCTCCCGCGAGCGACAAACGGGGCGGCCGCGAGACGCGCCGCCGACCGCAAGCTCCTCAGTCTCCAGCAAGCCGGCTTAGAGGGCCCACGTACCGCCCGAATATGGGCGACACCAGTTCAGTTACGCCGTGTGCGTTTCCGGTCTCCGATGGACGCTGCGTAGCTTGATAGAATCAAGCGCGTGGAGCCGCTGTTGGCCCAAAACCAAACGTGAGTCAATTACCATGTTATCCCTTGTGTGCAATTAAATGTATTAACCCTAGCCACGCGTGTTAGAGAAGAGAGACGGACATTCAAACTAAACTTTCAGCTAGGATCGTTCCTTTTTTATGTATTATTGTGTCTCCTAGAATTGAATAAACTGTTTATGTGATAACCTACCGTGTTTTGCTTGACGAGGGAGGCCCTGGGACAATGGAGAAACGTGAAGTTCCGAACCATAAGCACTAGCCCTGAGTTTACGAGGAATCCTGCTTGTGCCAAATCTTGAGCTAGTTATTATTTGGGGCAGATGCAGCAGCTAATTGTATTAAATATGTGAGAGCTTTCTCCAACCCTGCCGTTAGCATCAGCACGCACGCTGGACGCCAACACTGGCGCCAACACTGGCGCTAAACGTGGGGCCATTTAAATTTTTTCTGTTCTACCACGGCCTCGTTCCCAAGCAACAATTGTAAACTCTGAAATGTTATTATGATGTATTGTTTATTCCCAATTGTCTAGCACTTCCAACAGGAATCTCGGCGCGAACATAATTTCGAATCACAATTTAAATTATTACGGACGCGATTTTATCATTTGTGACTCGTCACTCGACAAAATATTACCGGTATTCCAACGCAAGGTGCCCAACCTAGGAAGTTGTCGCTGCGAATAATACAGTGATTACAAAGTGTCGGCCGATTAAAATTGCTATTTTCAATACAAGTGAATAGTGGAAATAAACACAAATTAAAGAAGAATTTATTCAACAATTAAAATCATGTACATGATAAACAAATCATCCGCTTGGTCTCGAAAGTGCTAAATATTTTTAATAATATACTAGTTTGCAGCTCGCTGGTATCGTTTCTTTAATCGAGACACTTGCTGACACCTAGGGAACAAGTGGATTTAAATTCTTTCTGTCATTTGACAATTAAGTATTTTTGACTCTGTCGTCTGATGAAACCGGATCATGCCATGCCATGCCAAAATCACATTCGAATATTGCAAAAAATACTAAATTCGCGTTGACGTGGATTCCTTGACATCTGACACTATAATACCTTGTCAATTGACAATGAAGGTAATATCTTGTCGAAAAGACGAAGGGAATTCGCGGGTAAATACCAAAAATTGGTGCTGTTTAAAGCCAGGCTATAGGAAGCCGCGTAATGAAACCATGCCCCCAAGATATTGTTGAATTCTCAAACAAATTACTTCCACGAAAACTTGTGAAAATTTTTTTCGATTTTTTTTAATTTTCGAAATATTTTTTTTCCAAACGCTTGGAGTTTTTCTTAAAAACGCATTGCCAGAGGAAAACCGCTGCGCAAATTTTCTCCAGTTTTCGGACTCTGAAAATTTTTCCGATTTTTCCTTTTTTCGATTTTTTTAATTTTCGAAATATTTTTTTTTCCAAACGCTTGGAGTTTTTCTTAAAAACGCATTGCCAGAGGAAAATCGCTGCGCAAATTTTCTCCAGTTTTCGGACTCTGAAAATTTTTCCGATTTTTCCTTTTTTCGATTTTTTAATTTTCGAAATATTTTTTTTCCAAAAACGCTTGGAGTTTTTCTTAAAAACGCATTGCCAGAGGAAAATCGCTGCGCAAATTTTCTCCAGTTTTCGGACTCTGAAAATTTTTCCGATTTTTCCTTTTTTCGATTTTTTAATTTTCGAAATATTTTTTTTTCCAAACGCTTGGAGTTTTTCTTAAAAACACATTGCCAGAGGAAAATCGCTGCGCAAATTTTCTCCAGTTTTCGGACTCTGAAAATTTTTCCGATTTTTTCCTTTTTTCGATTTTTTTAAATTTTCGAAAATTTTTTTTCAAAACGCTTGGATTTTTCCTAAAAAGCACGCGGCCAGAGGCAAACCTCTGCCCAAATTTTCAAATAACCCAAACACTTACAAATACGCGTTTTTTCGCAGAAGCATTTTTTTAAAAAAAAAAATATATATACATCCCCAGTGGTCAATCCCTGGCAAAAAATTTCTTTCCAATTACGGATAAAGAGTCAAGTTCTCGTTTTTCTCCCAACGTAAGGTCACCCTGACACGACCCTATACACTATGGAAGTCCCTCAAGTCACGCTGGGTATAATCCCCCACATTTCTACGTCAAAAAAGGAAGAACTACTACAGGCCCTGAGAAGTAGAAAGATTTCTCCCAGGAATAAATCCAAAAAATGCCTTATTCAATATGCTTCTTTCTACAACAAAAAGTACATCAGGAAGCACGTCACGTTCAAGGAAGAACGTCTGGAGAAGAAACAACACTCTGTCACAAGGTGCGCTGTACTTCTCTGCCAAATTGGCACCCCGTTTTGTAAAAACGAAAGATTCCCCAAAGAAAACTTTCGCCCAAGCATTTCGTCCGGCATAAAACCGGAGCACAACGAAAAGAAATGTTTTAGAAACCTTTCTAGCTCTGGCACAGTGTTGTCAACTGTAGCCAAAGTCATGGAAGAATTATAATTCTCCCTTGTGGTTTCGTTTCATTTTATTTTATTTTTGTTTGTATAAATATCTCGTCATCATCAGTCATTCGCCTCTAATTGCTGCCCCAGGTGTCAAACCTTGGAAACATCGTTTTTTCTAAGCATGCACACCTCTACCTGAAATTGATCACTTCGGAGAAAGGAATTCCCTGTGGCTTACTGCAAGTAGTCAGAGACTACGTGCCCAAGGTTTTGTGCATCGTCACAACTGGCAGCATCATATTTTCACATCATCATGTCATACCTCGTCACCCCTTTCTAAATATTAGAAAATCTTTTTGTACATTAAATATCGGGTCCTCGCCAAAGTGCATCTAACCCTTATGTCATATGTAATTAAATTAGGTAAGCAAACCTGTGTAAACCCACGGCGGTATCAGATGTTTGCTACCAGTTCTAAGTTTTTTTTCTGTTTTTTAAGAAAATAGAATGGCGCTCAATAAATAACCCTAATTGCTCTAGCTCTCCCCAGAACTGAATGTGGAGTCTGGAAAGTATCGTTATAAAAGGGACAACTTTTAACGTGCCTCTTCATTAACGATAAATTTTTTTTTACAACATTTCAGCAACATTGAGTCACCCTGGGTCTCAACTGTTCAAACTGAAATTTTGGGGTTGCCTTGTTGTGACTTATCACGTGCAAAGTACGAGGTCACAACAAGAAGCCAGGTCTCCAAGTGAACACCCTGCGAACAACCCATCCCATTATTATAATTTTCATAACACCAAGGTGTGTCCATCGCAGTCTGTTTAAGTAAGTAAAACCTAGAAGGTCTTAAACACTCAAATCGGACCTTTGTAAATAATTTGCCTTGTCAAACAACGATAAGCGCATGTCTTGTATTGTTGCTACCATCGTACGTGTAAGTACAACAAAAGTTGTACCATCACGATACGATACTCTGTGCGTAACCAAAAGGGTTGTACCACAAAGGATCTCTTTTGCGGTAAGCTTAGATGAAATTCACATTCCATCAGCACGCCAGAATTTTTCGTCCCTTAATTGTTGAAGTATAAAATCTTGGCCAGATCTTCAAATATGTTTTTGCCTTTGTGCAAGTCTTTAACGTACGCTAATATGGATTTATTATGCTACGGTATTGTTGTACTAAGTACATCAGTATGTCTCGCCGTCTGTATTGAATAGGTACTTTTATATGAACGTTAACCTTTTGTTGCCATCATAGGTGGGAACCTTATAAAATCTGCCGTCATAGATGGGAATCTCAGAATATCTACTAAATGCGATACGGGGAGCCCGTTATAATTACTCTGTGGGTTTTTGTCAGAAATGTCATAAATACCTAGTCTTTTGCACCTCCCTTCAATACTGGGCAACCCAGTTGTAATTCGTTCATTGTTATCCGTGAAGACGTTATAAAACTTACTTGCAAATCTTTTGATTTTGCAATCTTGTACGCTATACGTGAAGACGTTACAATACTCACCATGTCCAACATTACCAAATATTATTGTAATGTGCCAGGATAACTGCTGTAGACCTTGTTTCACCTCCACCCAGAGGTCGAATTTCGGAAATAGCCGAATCCCCAGCAGTTTTCTTCGTTCAAATGTTCCCAATTACCACCCTTCCCCTTCCTCGAAATTATCCGTGAATGGGGATATATGCGTTACGCACTTGGCGTTTCGTTTGTCAAATGGGACAATCTTCATACGCGGATCCTTTCAACTTCCTACTCCTTTCCCAGTTGTCATTATTGTAATGTGCCAGGATGACTGCTGTAGACCTTGTTTCACCTCCACCCAGAGGTCGAATTTCGGAAATAGCCGAGTCCCCAGCAGTTTTCTTCGTTCAAATGTTCCCAATTATCACCCTTCCCCTTCCTCGAAATTATCCGTGAATGGGGATATATGCGTTACGCACTTGGCGTTTCGTTTGTCAAATGGGACAATCTTCATACGCGGATCCTTTCAACTTCCTACTCCTTTCCCACTTTGTTATAACTAATCTTGTACGCAATGTTTTGTTTTTCGAAAGTAGAAAAAATGCTACCGTATAGACGTGAGCATAGGTCATGGAAGACCAACTTCTTTCGAATGGGAATTTTGTTATACGTACAATCCCTCAACCACGTATTCTTGGAAATGTATTTGGTAAAGAAAAAAAACCAAAAGGGGTTACACAGAACCTGTCCTTGAATACGTACCTTTGTAACATGTATTAGGAATTAGCCACATTTAGTTAGCTCTCTCTCCGTCTCTCTCTCTACACGCCAAACAAATCCAACTTTTTCTCAACATGCACACTTGTTTCTCTCCAAACTTTTTTCATCATTGGTCTACTAGGCAGGTAAACTTCAAGAATTTTGTTCTAATAATAATTTTTGCCGGATTTTAAAAAAAAAGAAAACCAGCAGCTCTGCACCCTATCTACATCTGCGCCTCTTCATGCTGCCCTCGCTACCGTCACGGAGGTCCCTTGCCTTCAATCCCTGCGTACCAAAAGCACCCGACCGCATCTAACATAACCTAGTGTGAGTCGTGCGTGTAGTTGCGAATCGTATCACCACAAAGAACCGACACTCAAAACAAACCCGAGCACGCCAGCTCTAGGTTGGTTCCTGTTCCTGTTGCCCTTGTGCAAATGCTCTGCTGCCATTATGCAAATATTCCTGCTGCATAATACAAATGTTCCTGTTGCCCTTGTGCAAATGCTCTGCTGCCATTATGCAAATATTCCTGCTGCATAATACAAATGTTCCTGTTGCCCTTGTGCAAATGCTCTGCTGCCATTATGCAAATATTCCTGCTGCATAATACAAATGTTCCTGTTGCCCTTGTGCAAATGCTCTGCTGCCATTATGCAAATATTCCTGCTGCATAATACAAATGTTCCTGTTGCCCTTGTGCAAATGTTTCTGCTGCCATTATGCAAATGTTCCTGCTGCATAATGCAAATGCCCTACTGCCATTGTGCGGATGCTCCTGTGCCCTTGCGCAAATAACAATACCAACGATTGTTCACAAAACAATCCCACTACATACAAAAACCAGTGTACCAACCACCAATTGCGATTCCACTCTCCAGTACTTCAATGGTTTCGTACTGGCTCACCCACAGGATCCGGAAGCAGTTACCCTTTCGACCTCTGTGACAGGTAAAACTCTCCACACCACCTAGAAGCCTCATCATGTGTTCTCTTCCTCGTATTTTCTTAAAGGCCCTAGTGTCCCTTGAGTGTAATCTCAAATGGGCCAGGTTACTGTGACAAAGTAACCTTGTAACTTCAGTGAAACGTTCAACCACCCCAGACATCCTACGCAAACCACGTTCGCAAACATTAGCTCACAGACCAATGATACAATTTTAGAGTTTTTTTTTCTATCACTGCATAACCCTTGTACCTTTCTTCAACAGATCCTTGTTCTTTGCAACTGTATTTATGTATGCCACTGCCTTTATATACATTTATTGACAATTCCTTGTTACACCATGTATCTTCTCTTTTGTGTTCTGTTCATAACTATTCTCCAGCTAGGAATCTCTCTCTCTCTCTCTCTCTCTCCTCGTTTCTCTTAAATGTTTTTGGCACAAGTGCTGAAAAGGTAAGAGGATTTATTAGTCCTACAGCTCCATTACCACGTCGCTTTTATTGCGGCGAGGGGGGAAGTGTTACGTTACAAATTCGAGAATTAGGCTTCTCCACGGACTGGAGAATAAGGCGCCATATAGATGCGCGCGCACCATCCCCTCCCGCGAGCGACAAACGGGGCGGCCGCGAGACGCGCCGCCGACCGCAAGCTCCTCAGTCTCCAGCAAGCCGGCTTAGAGGGCCCACGTACCGCCCGAATATGGGCGACACCAGTTCAGTTACGCCGTGTGCGTTTCCGGTCTCCGATGGACGCTGCGTAGCTTGATAGAATCAAGCGCGTGGAGCCGCTGTTGGCCCAAAACCAAACGTGAGTCAATTACCATGTTATCCCTTGTGTGCAATTAAATGTATTAACCCTAGCCACGCGTGTTAGAGAAGAGAGACGGACATTCAAACTAAACTTTCAGCTAGGATCGTTCCTTTTTTATGTATTATTGTGTCTCCTAGAATTGAATAAACTGTTTATGTGATAACCTACCGTGTTTTGCTTGACGAGGGAGGCCCTGGGACAATGGAGAAACGTGAAGTTCCGAACCATAAGCACTAGCCCTGAGTTTACGAGGAATCCTGCTTGTGCCAAATCTTGAGCTAGTTATTATTTGGGGCAGATGCAGCAGCTAATTGTATTAAATATGTGAGAGCTTTCTCCAACCCTGCCGTTAGCATCAGCACGCACGCTGGACGCCAACAACTTTTATTTCTTATTATGACCATCTTCAGTCAGAAAAATAAAAGTAGAATAAAGTTTTAAAAATTGATTCTATTTTATCATATTTAGCATTAATAAGCTCATCTATTAATAATATCGACTCTGGAAAGGAAAAATGGCTAAAGCGCCATACAGCTGTAAAGGAAAAATGGCTAAAGTGCCATACAGCTGGAAAGGAAAAATGGCTAAAGCGCCATACAGCTGGAAAGGAAAAATGGCTAAAGCGCCGTACAGCTGTAAAGGATAAATGGCTAAAGTGCCATACAGCTGGAAAGGAAAAATGGCTAAAGCGCCATACAGCTGGAAAGGAAAAATGGCTCAAGATACATACAGCTGGAAAGGAAAAATGGCTCAAGATCCATACTATAAAACATACATAGAAAAATGACTCAAGATACATACAGCTGGAAAGGAAAAATGGCTCAAGATCCATACAGCTGGAAAGGAAAAATGGCTAAAGCGCCATACAGCTGGAAAGGAAAAATGGTTTAACGCCATACCACTGGAAAGAAAAAGTAGTTCAAGCACCATACAGCTGTATGGCTCTTCCTTTCCATGGCGCCCTAACCATTTTTCCTTTCCAGCGTCAATATTATTTATCATAAATTTGTTCCTTGAACACCACATCATCAATAAAAAAGAGAAAATATTTATAGACATCAGTTTATATGCAATAAAAAATGTTCATGTAAATACATTATATCGACGGTCCCGAAGAACAACGTCGAATGTACGATTTTGTAGTTTTGCGGCAGAGTTACTTAAAGTTTCATTTGCATTTCATTGGTATTTCATATTTCATTAAAAATTCCGAAAAAATAGACCTTTAAATCATCAAAAGGAAAAGAAAAGCAGACAAATGATTTTCAATTTTTAGCAATTTCGACATTGTTCTTCAGGACCATTGATACGTATGCATAAATAATACAATAAAAACAAGGAAAATTGACGATTGCTTTAACTGGCTGCAACTCATCCTAATACTGAAAGTATTGGTGCTTTTGTAGGTTTTCTAAGTCCACGAATATGAAAACACTCAAGAATAATGCTTTTGATGACTTTTTATAAGTTCTTATCCATTTGGATCGCTTTATTTTATAAAAAAAAGGGAATTGAGAAAAACAAATGTCTTTAGTTCTTAATCGTCAATCTGAAATTACATATATTTTTTAAATGCAATATCCTCTCACAAAGTCAATTCAAATAATGTTTGCAAGTTTTAGTAACCTATTCTTTACCTAATTCTATTCCTAACCAGATAATTTATTTGAATGTAATAAATAAAATTCATTGCTTACCAAGAGTGTTGTGAACACCGTCTCTCTCCTCCTGAACCTGTTCATCGAGCCGGTTGAGGTTATGCAGTAAAAGGGGCAAGGCTTGACCTTCTTGCAAAGCCTCAACGAGAACCTCAGCTCCCTCGGAACTTTCGTGTAAAATGTCCACATCTGTCAATTCCTATAAAATACAATTGCCTTAAATATTATTATATTCAAAAGTGAATAGTGTTGGGAAGGGTTTTAGCTATGTTTAGAGACTAGATCTGCACATCCAGGTACACGGTCCCCTTTAAACGCTGACTTGCGGTCTGTTTGATGGTCTTGCGGTATGTCCGTCTGTTTGTCTGGTGATTAAATTGTGGTCAGCGGGCAAGCAAAAGCCTTAATTTAATTCCATCCCTTTCTGCTTCCCTTCTGCCATTTCCTGTGACATACAACGTTCAGGAGTTGAATAGAATCATTGGCTCCAGCTGTTATGTAAATATTTCGTCGGCTGTAACACAGGGACATCTTTAGCGTGTGGGGGTCGGGGGTGGGGGGGGGGGGCATAAAAATACACCAACAATGATAAACAACCTTAGTTTTGTGTATAACAAAATAAAAAATAAACTCTCATTAAAATATGAATGACTTTACAATACATCTAGACTTGTATTGTCTGGCAAGCTCAAGATAAAATGTGGCAAGTAAAAAACAAGCAAGGAAGAAACTACTGTTTCCAGAAAATTCTTAATTCAAACATTGTTTGTGTGACAAAGATAGACAACCAAAGAATATGTGCGTATGGACGAAATAAAACACAGGACCGTGCGGCATTTTCGTATTCAAAAGTTGCATCGAATACTAACTCAAGGCCGACTAGAGTGACAAGCCGGGCACCGGACGGATTTTGAGGTGATTAAGCAACGACGAGCAATGATAATACTGACTTTGTAATTTGACAATTGCGCACCCAGACCCTGCACTCCAGTAGACCAGTAGGCCTTGCACTTTCTCCTTGCGGGAGAACGAGATCGTTCTCCCGCGAGATGTCCTGTCAGATTTGTGTGATTTTCGACAGCTGGTTAAATGAATAAATAATCATGCATACTTGCAGGAATTCGTGTTTAAAACAACTTAAACTAAAAAACGTGACAGTTTACAGTTGAAATTCTGACATCGGCCTAAAGAAAAAGCAAATAACAGCCAAAGAAAATCACACAAAACTGACAGGAGATCTCGCCCGAGATCTATCTCAATCTCACAAAAAATATAGAATCTCCTTCAGAAAGCAACGCGGTTTTTTGAAATACCACCCGACATTCAACAGGTTAAAGATAAAATGTCACCTTATCTAGTATGGTATTGCCTACGTGTTGGATTTAATTTGGAGATTTCTCGGCTTTTAAACAGCCAAAAATTAATTAAAATATATATTCTGTATAAAAATACTACAATATCAAGTAAAATACTTTACCTGAATGAGGTGTACGACTTGTGTGGAGACATCAGTGTTGTCATGTGACAGAAGTTCCAGTAAAGAAGGAATGCATTTCATTTGAACCAACACCGGATAGTAATCAGGTACTGTCGCTATTACACTGAGTTCCTGAAATAAAACAAAACACATAAACAAAAAAATGAGATAGATTTCACAAGGAAAATGTAAATAATTTTTAGTATTTTTATTTTTTTATTGAGAGAAACATTCCTAGGGTAGAAAATGTAAATAATTTATGTATTTTTATTTTTTTATTGAGAGAAACATTCCTAGGGTAGGAATAACTTGACAATTTGTTAATTCATTTCCAACTCCATTATTATAAGCGGAAAATGCTTGTGCAATGGAGGACTCAGCTAGCAGAGGGTTGAACCCGTGATGTCTGGATGGGAACCCAATGCATTTGTCCACTTGACTACTAACCGGTTGGTTTTACATACCTGTAAAGCTTGATGCAAATCGACTTCACTCTCCATAAATTTATCTGGCTGTTCTGGAAATTTAATCCTCATCTCCCGATTTTTCAGCGATTTTTTTTCAAACATGAGAACCAATCGCTTCACCGCCGTATCATCTATTACATCTCCCTGAATAATAATAAAAATATATTAAAGTAATAATTAACGTTTGAAACGTCTAATGAATTGAAATTGATATCATATCTATTTCATAATCACCTGCGTTTCTTCATTTTCGACGTACTGCAGTATATTTTCTCGTTCCAAATCTGTGAGGGCAGGCTCTGTTTTTGGAAGTTGTCTTGTGGGGTCGTGTTTTATGATACTATCTGCTTTTGAACGAGCCATGCGGCGCATTCTTTTGGTAACCGTGCCTTCTTCGTCAGAATTATCGTCGGAGTCTTCATCGTTAGGACGTTTTGGAGTTTGCACGGGCTGTAGAAACACCAAACACAAATCGTTGACATAACCTAATAAAACTAACTGTTTGAATAACGAAATATTCCGTATTAACCGTAAAGCTGAGTAAAACAAGTTCAATCAAAATAGTACAGTCTGCATATTTACCTTAAATGCAAGCAATTCTGTGATATCCATGATAAGATGAACGAAACAAAATATTTTAAACGGTTCTGTCAAAATCAAAACATCACTCAACTATAGAAATACACAGAAAAAAAACACTTCCACCTGCGTAGTGATTGCGCTTTTCCGAGGTAATTTTGAAACGTGAAATAATCGAATGATTTATTTTATATCATTTTTATTGCGGGGTCAAAGCAAAACTATCTGGATCTAGATCATACGTCAAAGACGACACAGCCGATTTTCACTTCTCGATAAAAATAAAAATGGTAGCTTTTCACTAAAACAAAAGTGCCATCCCATTTTTAAAAGCAACGCCGGGAGGATAAAATGATTGGTAATAGATTGGGGACATCCGAGGAAGACATGGCTTGACCAAGTGCAAGTGAATCAAATTTACTCGGGTTATGCCAAGACACTGAATAATAGATGAGAATGTATAAAACCCTGTTCGAACCCGAATGAAGCAAGGAGCGTATACCAAAGCCTCGGAGGAAACGACCCGATTTTAAAAATTTCGAATTGAATACCTCCATTACGCCTATGCCATCACTATTTATAAAAGTTTCTATGGAATATGGACTGAAAAAATGGCGGTATATTCAGAATTTCACTGAAAGTTGAAAAAATGCCCTTTACCGCCTTGGAAAGCTTATTATCTGTTCTCGAGTCTGGAAATATAGATGAAAAGCAGGTCGCTCTATCGGTAAGTTAAATAGATTTTACTGACTTTTTAAAATCCAAAATTGCTTCCAATATGAACTTTTTCTTGTTACAGCACCTTTTGAATGCAGCCAGGAATGGTACTGTTTTTGATGTTGACCGACTGGTTATTTGTCTGATCAATGCCGACCACGTTGATACTGTGCAGAAAATCTTTGTTTTACTGTCGCATTTAGCAATCCGAGACGTAAGAAAAACTATTTAACTTATTTTAACACTGAATATTTGGTTTTTTATGACATTTTGCTAATCTTCTTACAAAAAATAATCAGATATCACGTGAAATATTACAATATTACCTTTTCTGCATCAGTACCGGTACGCAAATCTGATTGAGATTGAGAGATTGTTAGTTAGGTTCCTGCTGAAATACTTACAATTAGTCATAATATTGAGTAGCAGATAAAAACCTGCGCCCTCGGGTTTTTTGCTGCTAGGCCCTACAGGGGGCTTTTTAATGGGCTTTGCCACCTTTGCTCAATTTAGTAAAATTCCCTGATAGTAGTTTTGTCCCTTTGTATGTACAACAACAATTATTAGAATATGTCCAAAAATTAACTTGTCACATAGGTACCTATTCATTTTTCTATCCAATTAAAAACCATTTGTGAATGCCTATGTAATATAATATGTAAATCATATAACTTATTTTGTTTAAAATTCACTCTACAAATGAAAACTGTTTTCTGCCAAGTAACAAACTCCCATTAACTAAGAAATGTAGAGCTAATCAGAACTCAAGAATTAAAGAACGGCGCCGAAATTGTGCATTTTGGCACAAAATTGGAGTTTCTCTCCCCAAACTTCCCCTAAAGCAATATTAAACCAAATCGGTTTGGGAGCTTTAAAATTCCAAAATTATTGTAAAATAATAATGTGCTCATTTTGGATATATTTTGTTGTTCATAGGCACAGCTCAAATTTTCGAATTATGCAAAAGCCAAAAGGAACTGATTCCGAAAATGGCCGTTTCCTTGAAAAATAATAGCGGGACCCAGTATTTGATTTTGAAAAATGTTGCATTTGGTTAGACATTTACCTGTTCTTTTGTTATTTGAAGTTTGGAAACTTTTCATGTTGGGAAATTTTATTTTTCTAAAAAAATTTCTTCTGAAAAAATCGGAAAATTGGTGAGGAATTTTTTTTTAAGACATCTTTTGGGAATTTTTCATGTTGGATAATTATTATTTTTCTGAAAAAATTCTTCCGGGATAATTGGAAAATTGGTCGGGAAAACTTTCGATTCTGGAAAATTTTATTATTCAGAGAAAAATTCTTCTGGATAAATCGGAAAATCTGTCAGAAAATTTAAAATAGAAAAAGTTTGCAAAAGACTTATCTTTTTGGTATTGTGGGAGACGGGTATGAGTACCACCGCCCCGGGAACCATTTATTGGATAATCAACACCTCTGCCATAGGTCATCCTAAGTGGTTTGCTAAGTTTGTGACTTAGTAGGGATGCCTGAGTTCATTGGGAGAGGTTTGTCTGGGTCTTGATAGTGGTTTTGAAACTTCAATGGTTATTTTTTAAATTAACAGAGGGCGCCACTTCCGTTTACAACAATCGAATATGTACAATCCTTCAGATAATGATACTATCAGATCAGCATTATCTCAGTCTAGGGATTGCAGTTTAAAGATTCTTGCAAAAGTTGATTTTCAACCTTTCCAAGAAACATTGATATAAAGTAAATGAAATAATAAAATTAGTCTGTTTGAATCAAAAAAGTACTTAACTCGTATTATGTTTTCATCTTATGATGAGCATTCATCTCTTTTTATCAAAATGAATGCTCGGTTCATCATCTTTGCCTATTCCTGCGGAGTAACAATAACAGTGCGACGTTAAGTTAGCTTGTTACGTTTTTCATCTTATGATGAGCATTCATCTCTTTTTACCGAGATGAATGCTCGGTTCATCATCTTTGCCTATCCCTGCGGAGTAACAATAACAGTGCGATGTTAAGTTAGCTTGTTACGTTTTTCATCTTATGATGAGCATTCATCTCTTTTTACCGAGATGAATGCTCGGTTCATCATCTTTGCCTATCCCTGCGGAGTAACAATAACAGTGCGATGTTAAGTTAGCTTGTTACATCCTGTTTTTCATCTTATGATGAGCATTCATCTCTTTTTACCGAGATGATGAATGCTCGGTTCATCATCTTTGCCTATCCCTGCGGAGTAACAATAACAGTGCGACGTTAAGTTAGCTTGTTACGTTTTTCATCTTATGATGAGCATTCATCTCTTTTTACCGAGATGAATGCTCGGTTCATCATCTTTGCCTATCCCTGCGGAGTAACAATAACAGTGCGATGTTAAGTTAGCTTGTTACGTTTTTCATCTTATGATGAGCATTCATCTCTTTTTACCGAGATGAATGCTCGGTTCATCATCTTTGCCTATCCCTGCGGAGTAACAATAACAGTGCGATGTTAAGTTAGCTTGTTACGTTTTTCATCTTATGATGAGCATTCATCTCGGTAAAAAGAGATGAATGCTCGGTTCCTCATCTTTGCCTATCCCTGCGGAGTAACAATAACAGTGCGATGTTAAGTGAGCTTGTTACATTTTTTGTTCATTATGATAATATGTTGTAATAATGATTTAGGATTCCTGCAAAAGAAAACTGTGCAAAATTTCAGCCATCTACCATCTTGTTTTGAAAATATTGACCTCTGAATCTGTCAAGGAAATCATTGCAGTTTTCTATTTTTTATTGTCCATTCTCCATCTCGACGAGTCTGCTGATTTATCAGAATCTTTAGAAGAAATCAAAACAGCAATAAATGAAGCTAAAGAAAAGGTCAGAGAAATGGGAATATTAAACCAAATCTGCACACTGTTCCTACAAAGCAATTCAGTAAGTTAAATAAATATTTTAAATAGGTATATCCTTTTAATTTATAAATTCACTTTAATAATAAAAGGGGCCTTTCAAGTTTTATGTAACGCAAGGTCCAAGTTGGCAGCCTTTTTCGTTTATGTTTTATGGGGACCCCTCGATTGTACTGCACGTCATTTTTATTTTGTTATCCCAAGTTGGCAACCCTTTTCGTTTACGTTTTACGGGGAATCCCTCGACTGTATTGTACGTCATTTTTATTTTATTGAAGTAAAACTTCTTTACGCACACTTGAGTTGGGGAGTAAGCTGATGAATGCGTGTCGAGAGCGTTACGAAAAGTGTGATCGGGCGAGGCTAACGAAGCATAAAGAAGTTTTACTTCAGTCGTGTGGTCTAAAGCACACTCGTTTTTTTTCGCTGTCAGTATTCGTTAGTGTTTTAAACACGAAATACGCATAAACACAAATTGCTGTGATTAAAACAAGAACAAAGGTATTTAAGCGACTTTCCAGTACTTTGCGCAATTTAATTGTGACTTTTAGGAAAAAATAGTGACTAGGGTATTACGTACCGTTTAGGGAGGGGCTGGGGGGTACAGAAAAACGTCACGGCGCGTTACATGGGGGGAGGGTCAAAAATCTTCAAAAATTGCGTTACGTAATACTTGAACGCCCCCAAACTTGTCAAAAACAAAACAAATATAATAATAAATCCAGACTTTTTAATGTATTTAAGTTTTTTTTTTTAAATAGGATAGTGCAGTTTGGCAGTCCCTGTGTCAATGTCTTGCAGAATGTTGTACCGGAACTATAAAAAATCAAAATGAATCATCGCATATTTTACCAAAGGTAAGACAACCCGTCAATATCATTTTACAATGATTTGATCAGATAATAAATAATACAGCTTATAAAATAGTTAGGTTTGCCAGTGTCATAAATTGGGGGAGATAATATAGGTACTTATAATAATTAATGAACTTTTTATACAGAAAATAAAATCGCAATAATCACTCATTAACATTTTTAAATCCCGCCCCAACAGTCTGAGCCAATAACACCTGAAACATTAAAGCAAACCTATTCTTAAATTTACCTAAGGACTTATGTTTTTTTATACTTCATTATAAAATATTATCTTTGGTTTTACACACTTTGAAATTATTTGTAGTGCTTGCAGCAGCTTGGGGGATGCTTCAAATTAGACTTGGTCAACCTCGTTATTGCATTGATTTACAATAACCCCATAAATCAGGAACGGTTCATTTTACTTGGCGGTATACAGTGCATAGCAAGGTAAAAAAAATTCATTAATAATTTATATAATTATTGTTATTAACTCTCCGTCGTGGAGCCTTCGAGGAACTGAAGAGTGGAGAGGAGAGATGAAGCCCTTCCCTCGTGGAACCTTCAGGGAACCAAGGAGGAGTGAAGAGGAGAAATGAAACCTGGGTAGACCCATTGTTGAACCAGAGGATATAGCTTCATTTCCAATGACAGCTTTGGTGAAATTTATTAAAGGGACTAGGTTGTTGTTGAAGGATTGAGGTAAAATGGGAGTTAGCACAATGGGCCTATGGCCTAAGTGCCCTAAGTGCTCATGGGAACTAATCGTAAACCGTCTCCGCAAAGAATAAAAAAAAAAAAATAATTTAAATTCAAGCCCATCAAATTGATTTTTTAATAAGCGGTGACATATCAGTGATATTTTTGCCTCAATTTAAAAAAAAAAAAACTCATTAGTAGGTAGGGCAAATTTTTTGTAAAAAATAATTATCATTTATTTGCAAATCTAAAATCGTAAAAAACCGATTTCTTTTGGCCTACATTTATAATTTGGAACACAAATAAATGAAGTAGAATATGTCCGTACTATATATTTGCTACATATATCTTTTGATTTAAAAAAAATTGTCCTTCAGTTTGTTTGAACATTTTGGCCTCAAATCCAAATTTAAAATGAAAAACTTAAGTTCTTAAGATCACAGGATCTTTGCAATAACCTTTCTTTCTGTTTGCTTTTTTGAAAACAGTTTTACAGATAGAGACTTGTACTTCTTCTGTTGTAGTTATCAAACATTACTCATATACAGATATAATCCATACTATATATATATATTGATAGGGTCGGGTATCAATGTGGGCTCAATAACAAAACACAAGTCTCTTGGTTCGATAATTTATTTTATAAGTTATACAGAATCTCAGTTAATGTTTTTATGCAGTCTCACATTTTTCTCACAAGCTGTCTGTCAAAAAAAAACGAAAATCGAAACAAAAGAATTCAATTCGAATTCTGATGCATTTAGTTATTTAAAATAAATGGAACCATACGAAAGTAGGTACCTGTAAAGTACCTGTAACAAAGTTCGCAAGCTACAAACTACAATGCGTAGCTCGACTCGAGCCGTGACGGATGCCGTTGGCGTTTTTCCAGTGACGGGGTTTTGGGTCATTCTTCATCTCGTATCAATCCACCCGGGCTTCTTGAGTCAAAACCTCGTTATCTTGATCCTCCACCCGGGCTTCTTGGATTGTGGGTGCCCTTTTAATTTCATCTGCGTGGATTTTAGTGGGTTTACCACTTTTGTTTACCCAGTATATATTACCTCTTCCACTCTTCATGAGGATTTTGTGAGGTCCACTCCATTTAGGTGCAAATCCTGCGAAATTTCCTTCTGGAGAACCAGATAATTGATGTTCCTTTACTAACACCTCTTCTCCTTGTTGGTATCTAAGCAAAGCTTCCACCGCTGGGGCGTACCTCTCTTGGTACGCTGCTTGATTCCTTCTTATTTCCTCATCTGCTGGTTCTCGCTGATGGGGTATGACGATTGCCTCATTTGCATTTTCTGGGAAAGCTTGCCACTCTCCTGGTCGTGGTATATTGTATCCCAGTAGTGCTTGACTGGGTGGCACGCCTGTCGCATCGTTCCTTCTGTTGCGGGTCGTCATTATTACTCCCGGCAGTTTGTCATCCCATTCGTTGTGAGGCGAATCTCTGAGGAGAATTCTCAAGCCTTTTTTGATTTCCTGGTTTCTCCGTTCCGTGGGGTTTGAGCGTGGGTGATATATAGCTGTTGTCCAGTGATTACATTGCCATCTTTCTATTGCGGCTAACCATTGGCGGTGGTTGAACTGTCGCCCGTTATCCGTGAGAATGCGTTTCGGGTAGCCGTACCTTGGAAACACTTTAGTTTCTAACTGGTGGATTATGGTCTTTGCAATACTAGACTTAATCGGAAACGCTTCTACCCATCTTGTGAATAAGTCTGTTACCACAAGAATAAATTTGTTTCCACGGAGGGTTCTTGGGTATGGTCCCATGATGTCAGCGGCGACCACTTCAAATGGTTTATTTGGTTTTGTGCCTCCTTGAGGAGCCGCGGGTCTATTTGGGCCACGCTTTGATGTGGCACAAGTCATGCACTGGCGAACGAGTCTGCGGATCTCTTCGTTCATTCCTGGCCAGAAGTAGTGTGCTGATATTGCTCTCGTTGTTTCTACTGCTCCCGGGTGGTTTGCGGTGTCCGAGTTGTGGTATTCTTCCAGAACTCTTGGAATTGTGCTTCGAGGGACGACCAGCCGGTCCATCTTTCCTTCGTCTCTTTTCCAGAGTATTCCTTGGTGGACGTTATATCTTGTGTAGTGATTTATATCGATGGCATTGTTTAGGATTTCTCTGTCGTTTAGAGTGTTCCATCGATCTATTTATTTTTATTTTTTTTTTTTTTTAATCTTTATTTTTTCCCATTATTATAAACATTTCAAAATACACATATAAGAAACAAATAAATCAAAAGATCGGGAAACAAGGAAAAGAAACAAATATTCTTTTCCTTGTTTCCCGATCTGTCATTGTCCTGATTTTACCACACTTGCTAGGGTTTGTTGGGCTTCCTCTTCGTCAGAGTCTATTTGGTTTATGTCGTTATCTTCGCCGACTTCCGGATAGCTTTCTCGGGTGTTTCCGGTCACCGTTTCGAGTATCATTTGCGTTGGTCCTGGGGTTTCTAGACAGCGCGTCGGCGAGCTCATTAGCTTTCCCCGGACAGTGCTCTACAGTAAAGTCGTGGTCTTGTAGGAGTAGGGCCCATCTTGTGAGTTTGGCTCTTTCGTTCTTTGCCTCGTTTAACCATGTTAGAGCTCGGTTGTCTGTGATGAGCTTAAAGTGCCTCCCTTCTAAGTAAGGCCGGTATTTCTTAATAGCCCATATTGCTGCCAGTGCTTCCTGTTCGTTGCTATGGTACCTTTCCTCGGCTGGTGAGAACCGGGTGCTCGAGTATGATATCACATCTCGAGAACCATCTTCATTTTTATGGAAGAGTACTGCTGCGGCTCCTAATTTACTTGCGTCCGTTTGTAGCACGAATTCCCTACTAAAATCGGGTCTCTTGAGTTCCAGTGGCCCGGCCATTGCATTTTTTATTTGCTGCATGGCTTCTTCGGCTTCTCCAGTCCATTGAAATTTCATCTTATTTCTGGTAAGATTTGTTAAGGGTGCTGACATCTCGGCAAAGTTTGGTATGTATTCCCTCAACCAGTTGCAGACTCCTAGAAAACTGCGAAGCTCTTTTCTTGTTTGAGGTGATGGTGTATTTTTAATGGCTTCTTCGTGTGGCCTCTGGGGAGTGTTGCCCGTGGCACTGACTGTATGTCCCAAGTATGTGATTTCGTCTGTGGCGATGATACATTTTTCTGGAGAGCATTTTAACCCAAACTCTGCTAATCGTTCTAGGATGAGGCGGAGATGTCGTAAGTGTTCTTTTAAGTTTTAGGAATATACAACGATATCATCCAGATAGGCCATGGCAAATTTTCTTAGGAACCCGGCTAATACTTGCTGGCTCATAGTTTTTTGGAAGGTCTTGGGTGCACCTTTTAATCCGAATGGCATTACTCGGAACTGATAACTGCCCCCATCTGGTGTGGTAAAGGCAGTCTTCTCTCTGTCTTCTGGTGCCATCGGCACTTGCCAGTACCCGCTTTTAAGGTCCAATACTGTGAAAACCTTGGCTGTACTCAGGTCTTTAAGTGTTTCGTGGATGATTGGCAGCGGGGAGGGTTCGGTTATTGTTGCTTGATTCAACCTTCTGTAGTCTATGCAGAATCGTCGCCCTTCTTTTCCTTTTTTGGCCACCATTACTACTGGGAAACTGTATGGGGATCTGCTGGCTTCTACTACTCCATCCGCTAGCATCCCTTCCAGTTGTTTGTATAAATCCTTTTTCTTCTCGTCCGAAAGGCGATGTGGTGGGACGCAGATTGGTCTGTCGGTGTTCAGGTGGATTCTGTGTGGTGGTACTTTCGCTGTGCCTGTCAAGGGGGAAAATACTTCACTATATTCGGATAAAAGATCCACGAATTCTTTCTTCTCCTGTTCTGGGACTCGATCTAATAGTGGCCCTTGGACATAGTTACTATTTTGTCCCTGGCGAACGGGTACAAAATGGGTGGATGTTCTGATTGAGCTTCCGAAATTTAAGCAGTTCCGCGTGAAGTCTATTGAAGCTTCCTCTTTGGATAGCCAATCTAAGATGATTTCCTCTCTTAGGTTTTCTCCCACGAGAAAATTCCATTCCCGTGTTGTATTCTGGATGTCGAATTTTATCAATATTGTACCTTTTATTCGCAACACATTTCTTTTGTTCGCCAACTTGAGACATTGAATCGAGGATTGTTGTAATTTGGTACTTTGGGCGATGCCCGTTCTTATTATAGAGTGTGAAGCTGCAGAGTCTACCAACGCCTGATAGGTTTGCCCCTCTATGCTGACTCTCACTCTTGGAAGAAAGGAACTTACTGTTGCCGTGTGGCACTCTGCGATTTGTTTCGGTTTCTTCCTTCTTTGCCCGGGTTGCCGTTTTAGTAACGAGCTCCCGAGCGGTACCGGTTTCCTGAGTATCTATTTCTTCTATTTTGTTGAGCTGGGGATCGCTGGGCTGGAGGCTGGCGGTATGGCGATCGGCGATTCGGCGAACGGCGTGGCGGTGAACGACGCTGAGTTGAACTGCGTTGAGGTGAACGGCGACGCGGAGAATACTGTTGCGCTGACCGGCGAGGAGATGAATCGCTTCTTGTTTGGCGTTGGCCTAGAATCTCATATCTGCCTTTAGAATTTTCAAACCTCATGGCTTGGTTCATCCACTCTTCCATGGTGGTGGCGTATACGTGTATGTACTGGGGTAACATCTGGGTATTGCAAAACGCAGGCACAAATACATCTAACTCCGATAGATTTTTTGTAGGGTGGAGTCGTGCAAACGTTCTTTGTTTATTAGCAATAAACTCTGCCAAGGATTCCGTGTTCTCCTGTGTTTTATGGTAGATCTGATTTTGAAGTCGGAGTTCCACTTCTGGTCCCTCGTATTCCCGAAGGAAAAATCTTTTAAAAATCGACCATTCTGGGTGTTTATACGTATTCGCCCAGTCCTTCGCCTTGTCCCTGAGCTGGGCCGTTGCCACCCTCGTTTTGTTTTCCTCGTAGGTGTTAGCTATTTGGAAATACTCCTCGCACCGTTCCAGGAAGAGTCGTGGAAATTCTTCTAGTCTCCCAGAAAATATTACCTCCAGGCGAGGCTCCCTTTTACACACGGCCATGTTAGCGAGTGTTGTTGCTAACACTGTTAGGAATTCGGTATTGATGCTATCAGGAGTTTTTGTCGTCAGAATTTCTGTCCTCTCAGTTGTTTCCTTTGGTACATCCGCTGAGGATTGGGCTAGAGTCATGGTAGCGTTGTCCGCTGTTGTGCTACGTGTTTGTGGCATTTTTACTGAGTCGCTATCACTTGTAAGTGTTTTGAGCCCACTTTTGTTCGGTGTATTGCCACTTGTTCATTGATTTGACAAACACGTTGGGCGCCAATTGATAGGGTCGGGTATCAATGTGGGCTCAATAACAAAACACAAGTCTCTTGGTTCGATAATTTATTTTATAAGTTATACAGAATCTCAGTTAATGTTTTTATGCAGTCTCACATTTTTCTCACAAGCTCCTGTCTGTCAAAAAAAAAACGAAAATCGAAACAAAAGAATTCAATTCGAATTCTGATGCATTTAGTTATTTAAAATAAATGGAACCATACGAAAGTAGGTACCTGTAAAGTACCTGTAACAAAGTTTGCAAGCTACAAACTACAATGCGTAGCTCGACTCGAGCCGTGACGGATGCCGTTGGCGTTTTTCCAGTGACGGGGTTTTGGGTCATTCTTCATCTCGTATCAATATATATTATACATATATTATATATATATTATATATATAATATTATAAATGCGAAACTGCTTGAGTTTGTTTATGACCTTTTCAGGCATTAACCAATAAAAAGACTTTAAAAATTCATTCACCAATAGAAAGCTAAATTAAATGCGCAGACTATATGTTGGTAAACTCTGGCGTTATGAAATTATAAATATTAATATATTATATTTGTTATACGTTTTCTGTCACTAACAAAAGCGAGTTAATTGCAAATGTCAGAAAAAAATCATTCCCATGGAAACAATGTTGATATATTTGTGGGCTCTAAGCCGGTAGGTATTCAGCCCCCTGGTCAGCTACTGCCCCAGAAAATTCAAATATTAGAATATGTTTTGTTTTTTTGGACAAGCTGTAATAAATGTCAGATAAGAGTTCCTACATTAAAAATATAATTCGTAACGATTATAAAGTCTGAATAATAAATAGTGTAATTTTGTATTATATTAACAAACTTCCAAATATTTAATTAAAAATAAACATCCAAAATGTTTGTAAGCGCATAAATTCCGAACGAATGAACAAAATTGGATAATTCTTTTTTTCTTTGTGAAATTTAGGTGGCAGGCTAGATGTTTGAAAACTGAATGTAAGGGAATGAATGTATGGAATGCGGGAGGGGGTGGGGTGGGGAGGAGGGGGGATAATTGATAAGTTCAACCGCTACAGTAATTTCCCGTAATACCATGCGAGCGAAGCCGCGGGGAAAAGCTAGTATAATATAAAATTACATCATGTATGTAAAGGACTATTCGTATTATTGTTAACATGTGTTTCAGGAATTTCTTAAATACACATAAGGGGATTGAGCTACTGTGCGTTAGTATGACTAACTATCCTCGCGCAGTACAAGAGGCTAGCATGTGTAACCTTGTCCCGCAGATTGAAGCCATTTACGCAAAGTCTAATGTGATCGATCCTTCCATAAATCAAGTGATGGTAACGCAATCATTTAACAGTCACTGCTTGAACATTATGTATTTGCTTTTTTCTCCTGCGATTTACATACTTATTAAACGATTTTGATTGTTTATTCTAAATATTTAAAATATTGGTTTGATTTTCGATTACTTTTTCCAGCTATCTAAGTGGTGCTCATTGGCTCTTTGGATCCTGGCAAAGTCTGGTAAGATTCACATAATGTATCATTACACCAAAAAGTGTATACATTTTTTGTTGGTGATTTACTAAATTATGTTAATTTATTCATTTTTTTGTAGCACCGCAAAATGATGATGATCCTAATAAACTACACAAAAATCCATTTAACTTGTTGAAAAATAATAAATACTCGTCCGAAAACGTAAAAAAGCGTCTCTTTCAATCGCAGAATTCAAAAATATCCAATAAAATGGAAAATTCAGCAAAAAACACCTTAGGAAGTTCATTTCTTTCAAAGTTTGATGCAATCAATTCTTTTCCATCAAGTCCTCCCAACAAAATACAACCATTACTTTATGATTTTAATCAAGTTCATCCTTACCTTTATAAAAATTCTCAAGAAACTAGAGGAATACAAAGAAAAAATCTCTTGGACAGGAGGAAAATGAGTGTTCATAGAAATAATGATAAAGAAAATTTTAATTTTACTCCTCAATCTAATGGTGAAAATAGTTACACGGACTCTAGTAAAAAGAATACCAAATCTTTTATTGCCAATGATGTTTATGATGAAACTAATAATGAAAATAGTTCAATGCTCAGAAATGAAAGCATTGATGAAACATTTCAAGACTTTAAACCCGTATTTACTTCAAGTCCGTTGCAAATGGACGGGAGTAATATATTAAGATCAGATCAAGAAAATAAAAATATTTTCAGAATTCCCACACGTCCAAAAAGATTTGAAGATGAATTTCATGGACAAATTTTAAAATCCAACAGTGGAAGACAAATAATGCACAAAAATAAACCACAAAGTGAAAGTGACGAAACAACTAAAAATATTACTGCTTCGTCTAAAGTCTGTCAACTGGTTAAACAAGTTATTGGTTCTCAAAAGAAACTACAAAGTATTAATAATGGTTACAATAATAAAAACATAGTATTTTATTTGAAACCAGAGGGATGGACACGAATTTCGAATATATCACAATTTGAGAAGGGAAATAAAATCGGAAATTGTTCACACGACAATGTCGAAAACTCAAACAAAATTCTTGGATTTAAAATTTCAGTAGAACACAATAATAACACAACTACTTTAAAAGAGGAGCCACAATTACAGAAAACTATTCCAGCTTCTTCCACTTCCAAATGTGTATCGGTTGGAAGACGAACAGGATTTGAAAACTCTGACCCTGGTTTTAGTGGGAGTAATAATGCATCCATATCTAATAAGTCCAATTTTATGAACCCTAACTCGAAGAATGTTATTAAACGTTTGAAGATAGGAGTTTCGCTATATGGATGTGATTTTCAGGTAGGTAATAAAAATAAACATATTCCGCCTTACTCATAATCGCAGAATAAGATAACGGTAATACAAACGGGTTAGGTGAAATTTGTACGACAATTTCTTCTAATCCGTTCGTATTACCGTGGTATTATCTTATTCTGCGATTATGAGTAAGGCGGCTTATGTATAATGTAAAATTTGACAATCTGAAAACCATGCAAGAATTTATTGAATATAAAAATTAATATGACATTCGGCCATCTCAAAAAAAAACCAAGTGAATTATTAATTCATTCTTGATCGCCGATGCAAAATTTTCACAGTATGTCTATTTTCGTAAAAGTTTGCTTGTTTTTGCAAAATAATTTTTGTAAATTGTATTGTCTTACCAGATAATGTGTTATATTTATAAAAATAGTACATAATCTACCATAAGCAGTTTCTTCAGAGTAGCTGGTTAAATTCTGAAAAATATTTTTTTAATAGTATCCATAGTTTCATTGAGATGAGCTAGAGCTAGAGCTAGAGGGTTGTGTCATTTTTCGGTCGGTCTGTGTAATTATTTTTATATCGGTTGGTGAATAGTTAGTCCAGATGCACACATGCAGATTTAGTTGCGGACAATAATTGCGTTGCTGCATCAAAATCCATTGCGGTGCGTACACGCGGCAACATCACACAAGGGGGACTTTTTTGCATGTGGTACGTATGTATTTTGAAATAGTCGCCAACTACTGTCGCCATAACTAAAGTTGCTTGTGTGCACCGGGACTTATGATATGCTTATAATAATATTATGACTTACAAAAAAAATTATGATGGCTTTTAATATGAATTATTCTTCACAAATCAAATTGGAAAAAATATCAGTCACTAGGTATTTCTTTCGATATGCCTGCAGTCGTGATTATTGAAATACCACTTTTCACAAAAGTAAAAAAAACTATATTTTTATTTTCAGAAAATTTCTAATGTTCTTTGGTCCAAAAAAGAGCGTGTATCCGCTAAGTTTCTGCATGATGTTTATTGTAAACACATTGTAAAAAACGAGAAAAAAACCAATGTACAAAAAAATCCCTGCTCCTAATTTAAGTATAAATCTAAATAAAGCTTTTTATTTCTTCAAATTGGGTGCGTTTTATTTTTTAGTTTAAAAAAAAATTATTAACTTTAATTAAAAATTAAAGGACGGGATCTGGCGCAGGAGCTTTATCTTTTTACAATTAATAATGAAATACTTCCTCAGTTAACTTAAAAAAATGGCCAAGCTTACAGTTCAGGAGGTGGTGGGTTCCGCCGCCCCTGGAACCATTTATTGGATAGCAATACCTCTGCCATAGGTCACCTTTTGTGGTTTTCTATGTTTGGTGACTTAGCAGGGGTGCCCGGGTTCATGGGATGCAATTTTTCTAGGTCTTGGCGGCAGAGAGAGACTGGTTGAGGGAGACCTTTGACCTTTGAATTCTCCGGCAGGACTCTCTCGAAACATCGCCTGAGAGATGAATTCATATGTCCGTCACACACTGACCATCTCCTGGACACACTGACTCCAATTCCTACCCACCCCTCACAACTTTTTCCTTCCCAGAACTTCCTTTCCCAAAAAGACTCCACTCAGCTCATTCCTCATTTCCAAAGATGGGGAATTACTTTCCACAGGGCATCTGTGAACAAAAAAAAGAAAAAGTATCTACTTTGAAGATGACAACTACTGTCATGAACATACAGTTTGTCAAATAAGAGTAGAAAACATAGGAGGGCGCCACTGTTAAAGAAATAAATTGCTTAACCATGCATTTCCTTTCCCGTGCGTCTCCGTTCCCCTCCCACGTCCCCTTCCTCCCACGTTTCCCTTCTACCTTCCACGCCTTCCTCCTCCCTCGTCATACCTTCCGCTAACCCCACCTCCTTAATTAGCCTTCCCCTTCTGCCTTCCCTCCCTGCCGCTAAAATATTTTAAATACACTCATTTTCATTTATACAAATTTCATAACGCCAGAACTTATCTTTATATATAACCTTCGTGGGCGTGCGCACAACAAATCACCAAAGTTTCATCGCAATCGGATAAACGGTATGGCGGCGCATAACATACGAACAAACAAACAAATATTGATTTTTTTTTTTTTTCTGGTCATCTGCCCTGATGATGGACACTGTAACGCTGTCCGAAACGTTGGCTAAAGAAGGAGGTAGCGAAACACGGCATAACACCCCAAAAACAATAACAAAAATACTTTTTGGCCGTGAAAACCTAAAAACATACCCAAATATTGATTTTTATAAATAAGAAGATATTAAAGAGAAAACAAAAAAGGTAATAATATTAGTACCCTTTACACACAGAGTTCGGAGCGGGACGTGCCCCGCGCCACTTCAGGCCGCCGCGCAAAAAAGTAAAGACCGAAAGTAAGAAAACGGTTTACAGCGCAGTTCACTGTGGGACTTTTCTGCGCGGCGGCCTGAAGTGGCGCGGGGCACGTCCCGCTCCGAACTCTGTGTGTAAAGGGTACTAATGAGCCTTTAGAGTACTTTGACTAATTAGGAGCGTTTAATAAAGCGTTTCGAAGGACTTCAGGATTCAGGAGAATGTTCTTAAGAAAATTTCACTGTTCACTTTCCGTACGGAGCAATAATAACATTTAAACCGATGTATTTGAATTTACAGTGAATGTTGCTCAACAAAATTTCATAGAAAAAGAAACAAAAATATCTCTGTCACTTTGACAGTTATTTGTTATGTTGCGTAGGGATTAGTATATTTATGGTTGCGTATTTCATTCGAAAATAAGCATTTCAAGAATGAGCGGTGGCATAGCCCCCAGTAAAAGCACAGTTTATGTCTCAAATTTGCCATTTTCACTCACCAACAATGATCTTCACAAGATATTTGAAAAGTACGGTCAAGTTGTCAAGTAAGTAACCTTAAAAATACACGAATAGTTCCAATAACATTATTGATAGTACTACCATAGAATCTCAACGATCCTAGACAATTTAAACTAGTCTTTTTTAAAATTAGTTTGATACATAAATATACTAATCCCGTTTGATAATGCTTTCAGAAGGCCAACTTTCTGTACATTTCTACCAATATCATTAAATATTTATATATTTTTTTGAAGGGTTACAATTGTCAGGGATAAAAAATGGCGGGCTTCAAAAGGCGTTGCATTCATACTGTTTCTGAACCGTGACGATGCCCATTCATGCACCAAAGATTTACACAATAAGGAAATGTTTGGTAGAACACTGAAATGCAGCATCGCAAAGGATAATGGCAGAGCTACAGATTTCATTAGAAAGTAAGTCAAAAGACCAGGTATATAATATCAGATTCCCCTGAAAAATAAGTCAGATTGCTTTCTTCTGGTAGATGTCTGAATAAGTACAACTAATCAATGACGTTACACCATAGATGCAGGGTAGAAATCTCAAAATGGGAAGCCAAAAGTAAGGCAATACTAGTTTCGATTTCTACATTTCTGGTACTTTAGTACTAAACTGTCACTCTTCGAGTAAGGTCATGTCCTACCAGTAGGTAATTTGCATTTAAAAATGCCTTCCTGTGGGATGAGAAAATGTTTCCATTACACGGCAAACAGTAGTAAAAGTGAAGAAATAACATTTCATTTATAAGTACACGCAAATTACTTAATATTATCGATTATTATGAACAATATAATTAATTTTCATGTTTTCTGCCAGACGATTTTACACGTCATTAGAAAAAATACACACACATTCTTTGATTGTCTTATGGTACGGCCACACTGAGGCCAACTTCCAACTACAAACATTCGTATGATTGTGTAGAGGGGTAGTTCATGCGTTGGAAGTTCGAGTTGAAAGGTTGGCTTCGGTGTGGAAGTAGCATATCTTTTTTATGCATGAATAACTTTTGAATTAAGAAATTACTGAAAACCGATGAAAACGAAAGAGTGTTGCTTACTTGCCACTTTATATTGTGAGTATGTGAGAGTGCAAGTCTATTTATATAACGTCATTGACTAATTCACATATTACAGGCAATGAGTAATGACATTACAATACACCTAGACACGCTGTTGTCTCGCGAAACGTGGCAAGTAGCAAAGACAATTACGTTATCAGTAAATTCTTAATTCATCAAGAAGTGAAGAAATTTATCCGAAAACTAAAAACTATTTTTGAAAGCTGATTAACTCTTTCAAATTTTATTATTAGACATAAACACTTTTTCAAATTTTATTATTAGACATAAACACATATTTGAAATATAAAATTTTTGAATGCAAACATAAAAAGGTTTTATAGTGGCTCATCTTACGTTTTTTCTAACTAAAATTACTAATAATGAAAAAATAATAAAAACATATACATATTTTAAGGGAGACATGATTTCTAAGAGACCTATATGAGTTGTTTCGAAAAGCGAAGAAATTAGCCTGACAGGTTAGACAGTGGTTCCCAAACTTTTTTGTCTCGTGGACCACTTTCAAAATCTTACTGGTTTTGGTGGACCCCCTGCTGCAACATTTCTACCATATTCCCAAAACTTGACACGCGTTGTACTGAATATTGAATATAACGCTGGAGTTGTGGTCTGTCACAATGGGGGTGGGGGGGGGGGGGAGTAGTAATGTGATATGAGACAGGGGGCGGGATGGGATATGGGCACGGGATGGGTCTCAATATGACAATTTTTCACCGAAATACGAGTAGATTTAGGCAAATACTACCTGCCTACATTGACAGGTAAAGCCAAGCCTGCACTGAATATCGAACGTGCAAGTTTTTCCAAGTAACAGTCGCTGACCTTCTTAAAATACACTACTCAAAAAAATTAGGGAGGGTTTAAAAAAGGAATTAAAAAATAAATTAATGCTAAATAAACAAGCTATCTGATCCATACGGCCTAACTGAAAATTTTTTATTTTCAAAACAATTTTTTCGCGCTATTTGCATGAGAACCTTATCACCTAAAAAATTTTAGCCAGAAATCTGAAAATTAGAATCTTAAAGCTTCAAAATGCTTTGTTTAAAATCTCAACATGACCATTTTTCACCAAAATACTACAGCCTGTCAAAAATCACCGAAAAATTTGGAATTTTTTTTGAGCAGTGTAACTGCCTTTATTGATAGGTAAAGCCAAGCCAACCTTTTTGTTCTTTACTATCGAAACCAGATTTTTTTTGTGGACCCCCACTTGTGGACCCCCATTTTTCTCCCATGCCTTCGTGGACCCCCGTGGAGTCTCCCGTGGACCACTTTGGGAATGGGTTAGAGATAGCACACATCCTCAAGCGATGCACAGTTTGATGCGGTAATGAAAAAATCTAAAGTACGTTATTTACCATATCTTTGGTTTGCCACTTTTGAGATCTCAACAACATGTCTATAGATTTGTAATGTCATTGATTATGGGCATTTTATTTGAAAGCCGTAAGCAACTAGCTTTTTTATGTGAATATAGCATAAGAGTTCCAACTGCTCCCAGCCTACTGGAGCCAGTGAGACATGGCTTCCCCAATCAGGGTATGTTGTAGGGCCGAAGGTAGAGAAAAGGGTAAAAAGATTGGGAAGAGGAAGGTAGAGAAGTACCTGGCTATTCAGATCTGGTCACCAAACACAGCTAAAGGCCATTTCAAGCAACGTTTCAATTCTGAATGGTGGTGTTACACCAGGGCGATACCATTCAATTGATTCCACTCTGGAATGTGTCACAAATATACCTAATATTAATTTTAATTATTAAATTGTTAGCACAATTCAATAAAATAAAATTTACTTGCCCATGCCGGGATTTGAACCTGCGGCCTTCAGATTTCTAGTTGAAAGTCTTACCCCTGGACCACAGAGGATGTCAAATGGAGCCAAGCCGTCGGAGCTGTAGTCCATATTCGGCTATTGTAATAAATATTGCGATTTACAGAAAAGCTAACATTATGTTTTGCTACTATACATAAAAACTTCTAATTAAAAAACATTTATTGTACAATACTTATTTGGGGGTGGGTTTGGGCATCGCCACCCCGGGAACCGTTTATTGGACAACCAACACCTCTGCCATACGTCACCTCAAGAGGTTCACTATGTTTGGTGACATAGCAGGGGTGCCCGGGTTCATGGAGTGAGGTTTGTCTACTCTAGGTTTGTCTAGGTCTTGGCGGCGGATACGTTTGCCCACCTACGATTGAGGGAGACCTTTGGATTTTTCCAGCCGGACTCTCTTGATCCATTGCCTTGCACCGCAGTGGGAGGGATGGATCCATCCATATCACTCCTGGTTACATCGACCCCCAGATTCCTGCTCACCCCTCATACTTTTTTCCTTTGCAGAACTTCCTCTCCTTCCTTTCCCTAAAAAGACCCTCCACATAGTATCCCCAAAGATGAGAGGGAAATTATTTTCCTCAGCGCCTCCTGTGTGGAGCTATTGTAAAAAACAAAAAAACAAGTGCAAATGGTGAAGATTAGGGGCCATCCACAAATTACGTCACACCTTAAGGGGGGGAGGGAAGTAGAGAAGTGTGACATTTTGTGAAAGGGGTATGGGGGGGGCATCAGCTCTGTGATGTCACATGTAAAAATCTAAATTATTATAATGCAAAACTAAAAAATTATTAAATTTTGAACTACTAATTTGATTATTTTTAGATGGAAAATTGCAAAATATGTGACGTCACACTAGGGGGGAGGGGGTCTAACAAATGTGACGCTGTGTGACAAGGACGGAAGGGGGGTCAAAAAATTATGTGACATTATTTATAGATGGCCTCTTATAGGTACATCATCTTATTTTACAGCTTTTTTTTTTACATTAACTCCACACAGGAAGCTCTGAGGAAAATAATTTCCCTCAGGGCCTATGTCATCTTTGAAGATGCTGTGTGGAGGGTGTTTTTGAGGAGAGGAAAGAGTGAACATGGGTCTTGAAGAGACCCATGTTGTAGGAGGGAGGAAACACAGAGGCCGGCAAATCGTTCCACGGCCGAGCTGTTGAACTCAAGAACGAGTCGTAGAAACGACCCGTTCTCATGTGACTAATGTCAACCGTGTACAAATGTTGAGCGCGCGTTTGGCGTGTTTCCCGACTACGCACCGGTGCCGAAGGGATCAATGACGCTAGTTCCTCGGAGCACCTTCCATTGTAATACCGGTAGTACAAGGACAGCATTCCCACCTGGCGCTTGTGCTCTAAAGATTGCAATCCGTTTGTTAGGTTAGGAGAGTCTATCAAACGGACTGCCCGTTTCTGCACAGAGTCAAGGGTTTTTTTCAGGTATTTTGGGGCTCCAGACCAGAGGTGGCTGCCAAATTCAACTGTGGGGCGCACTTGCGATTTGTACAGGGTTAGCAGTTGTGTACTATTAAAGTATCTGCGTGCCCTGTACAGTATGCCCAGTTTCTGAGAGGCTAACTTAACTCTGGCCTCGATGGAGCCCCCGTACCTGAGCTGGTCACTTAGAGTTACACCAAGCATATCAATGGAAGGCCTGTTCGGGAGAATGCTTCCGTTGAAGGAGACTAGATTATCATTTTGATCCCTTTTAGACGTAATCAGACATGATTGGGTCATTCTTACCCCAAGAGGAAACACTCTCGAGGTAACCGTCCATTCTTTGTTTCAAAGCCCTCCGAGCCATTGGGGTTTGTGAGCCCTTTGGAGGCTTGTCAAACAAAAAGCTATCATGGACTGTACTGTCATCCGCGTAGCAATGAATCGGTGCTCACGTCAAGAGGTCATTGATGTGCAACAAAAACAAAGTCGGAGACAGAACCGATCCCTGTGGGACGCCAGCATTTATCGAATGCGAGGAAGAGGTGAAACCATCAGCAACCGCCTGAATCGACCTTTCCCTCAATAAGTCGGCAATCCACGTACACAAGGATGCGGGAAGTCCGTAAGAAGGCAGTTTGTTGACAAGCCCTCGGTGCCGAACCCGGTCAAAGGCCTTGGAAATGTCCAGTGAAACCGTTTGGGTCTCACCAAAACGTTCCAGGCACCGCCCCCAAACATGCGTCACATACGCGAGAAGATCACCGCACGAGCGGTTCCGCCGGAATCCGTATTGACGGTCGTTAATAATTTTGTTCTTCTCGAGGTATGTGAGCAGTTTGTCGTTGATCACACGTTCCATCACTTTTGACAGAACAGATGTGATCGCTATGGGGCGGTAGTTGGCCGGGTTGGAGCGGTCACCCTTCTTTGGAATAGGGTGAATGAAAAGCTAACCCAATTATGCTGGAAAATGGAAAGAAGAATGAATTTGAGAAGAAGTAAGAAAAAATTGAGCTTACTTTGGGCACACAGACAATACACTTCTGTCAATTTATCTCTCTAGTGAATTTTATGCATAAGCCATATCATTGTTTATTTAGTTGTATTATTTCCCCCATAGAAAAGAGTACCTGGACAAGTCAAAGTGCTACGAGTGTGGGGAGGAGGGTCACCTGAGCTACTCTTGTCCCAAGAATGCCCTCGGAGAGAGGGCGCCTCCACCCAAGAAGCAGCGAGTCCGCAACAAATATACAGATTCAGAAGCTAATGTAATGCCTTTTCATTGTGGTTCCATGACAAAACATGGCATAATAACCCAAAAATTATCATTATATACATCTCACCTAACCTATTATTATATTGTGTTCTGTTTTGTCAATGTTCTCAAAAATAGATTTTTTTTTGCAAATAAATTAGAAATGTTTTTGCAAATAGAGACAAAAATAAATTAATGACAATAACAAGACTTTGATGACGGTGGATTGTCTCAGAAATGTTTTTGTGGCCTGGTCTAGTTGTATTTTCAGGCCTCCATATATATATATACTAAATTATATTAGTATCCTGATGAAGAAACCATTTGTTTGTAAAATGTATTGTTTGTTTCTTCAAAATAGGCAAATTTACTTTGTGGCGTCATCATTTAATAATGAAAAACAATTACTTTGTGTAACTTAACTTATTATCCTGACGAAGAAAACATAGTTTTCGAAACATGTTGATATTGTTATTAAATAGTGATTGTTACACAAAGCAATTGTTTTTCATTATGTATTGTTTGTTTTTGATTAGGGATCCGAATACTACGACAACTCAGACGAAGAAGTGAGAGAACACCGCGGAGCTGATACTGCAGACGATGAAATCCCAGAAGACACAGAGACGCTTAGTTCAGCAATTAGATTGGAGGTAGAGCACAATATATGAACTTACCTAAGACAAGATAAACCATCACAATTATTAAATTAGAATTCAAATATATACAGCGAAACCATCTTAAGAAGTTGCTCCATACATCAACGACTTTTGACTCTGGGTTATTTTTTCTGAAGGCGAATCTTATTTAATTTCTTTTCTTTGTCTCTTGTGTTGCATTTTTTCTTGAAATTCACTTGATGATGGCATTAATTATTTTGTAGATTAAAAATAAAGTATTAAAGTAAATAATGGTTTAAATGGCAAAATATTTAACTCCTTCAACATTTTCTATATAATTTTTATGTTTTTGTTTGCAGCAAATGAAGAGAGAAACTGAAGAATACAGATATCAAGTCATCACAGGGAATTATGAAGCTTTAGCCAAAACGGACACAACAGTCAAAAAGAAAATTAAAAAGGATTCTTATTTTAGTGATGAGGAGATATCGGAATAAATACTAAATATTTTAAAACTAATACTTGAGTTTCATTTTTGTGTTAACCTATAAATATTGATACGAGCATGAAAAAAGGCCCAAAACTCCGTCACTGGAAAAACGCCAACTACCCCGAAGCAGCGCCGAATGGAACAGCGTACTGGCGGCGACCAACCGGCACCCATCACGGCTCGAGTCGAGCTACGCAGTGGAGTTTGGGCTCCTTCAAAAGGACGGACTTTGGGCAAATATTAGCGGAGCTGCCAAACCTACCACGGACTGTCCGACCGCGGAAGTTCCCCCTCAGGACTGCCGCAGTCCTTTGAGAAGTAGGTCACTGCGAATGCTGTCCTAGGATTATGACAGTTGTAATCGTATCGAACTCAGTGAATTCGACTTAACCTTAGTGACAGACACTCCGTAGATTTAAGATTTATTGTGACATAGACACTGCATAAACATTAACTGATATTCTTTGTAACTTGTAAAATAAACTATCGTACCGAGGACCTGTATTTTGTTACTGAGCCCACATTGATACCCGACCCTACCAATATGTAGGTAAATTTTATAAAATATCTCGCATTAAGTTCCAGTTTACACATAATAATCAAACTTGGACTTTCTATAGGAAATGACGGAGAACACAATACCCAAGGACTTACCAAAATGGTGGATGTATAAATAATAACCAAAAAATGTTTTTGATTTAAAAAAGCTATATTTTATTGCTTGATACTTTTTGTACTTACATTCAAAGTTTCCACATACAAATATTATGTTACACTTTCATGTTTTAAAGCTTACCCGTTTAAGATATTTAAAAAAAATTAAATGGGTAAACGAGTGAAACCCAAATAAAAAAAAAAACTAAATATTTGGCACAAAAATTACATGCTATATTACGAATACAAATTCTTAAGGCCTCTGCAAATTAAAGCTTTTGTATTTTGGAACTTAGCATTTATTTATTTCTGGTAATTTAAATGTGTTTTATGAGTACACGAATTACTCTCTCAGTAATCTGCCGCTTGATTATCAGACAACTAACTTCTATAATCTACCATTAGTTTTACTAGTAGTTGAAAGCAGAAAATCAAGCTCTATAATTCGTATGTCAAATTCAGTTGTCCGCTGCGTGTCTAGATTCGAGTGCCTTTGTACACTGACAATTGCGTTATCTTACACACTCCGTTACTACGCCGCCATCTACATAGCTTGCTTGAGCTGACCAATGTACCACCAGGGTTCATTATTGCTGTTTCATGATTTCGGTTAGTCAGATGTGTTCTAGCAACTGCCGCATGTGTTTCTGTTTGTTTCGTTCGCCTCTTAATTACCTTTTACTTGTATTGGCATCTTTTTATTTTGACTATGAGATGTAGTTTGCTCTAGAAGAAGGTCCCAGAAATTAATTTTGTCAGTAGGCCGTTCTTCAACGTGGTCTGTGCTTTCAATCATGTCAGGAGATTGTTCTCTTAGAAAATCCAGGAGTTGAATCACTTCAGAATGATCTTGTTTAACAAATTCCTTAAGATCAATAATTTCACAAGGTCGTTCTACAGCTAATTTTTTGAGATCATTTCTTTCAGCAGGTCGTCTTTTGACAAGGTCCTTGAAATTCAATTCTTCGGGGGAACATTCTCGTTTCCGTTTCCGTTTCCTTCGCATTTCAGTAAGTTTTCTCTCCATCCACATTCGATCCCTGAGCCGGTCCCTTTCTTCTTCCAATTCCTTTGACTTCTGTTCTCTGCGTTTCTCTTCTTTGTAGTCCTTAGAGTTTATACATTTGTTACCCTTTTCAACAAGTTTTAGAGAGGAAGTACTCTTTTCAGAAGAGTGTTGAAATGTACGGTTATCACCAAACCATTCTTTATCCCGGGATCTTTCCTTATCTCGGGATCTTTCTTTATTCTGGGATCTTTCTTTATCCCGAGATCTTTCCTTATCCCGGGATCTTTCTTTATTCTGGGATCTTTCTTTATCCCGGGATCTTTCCTTATCCCGGGATCTTTCTTTATTCTGGGATCTTTCTTTATCCCGGGATCTTTCCTTATCCCGGGATCTTTCTTTATTCTGGGATCTTTCTTTATCCCGGGATCTTTCCTTATCCTGGGATCTTTCTTTATCCAGAGATCTTTCTTTATCCCGGGATTTTTCTTTATTCTGGGATCTTTTTTTATCCAGAGATCTTTCTTTATCCCGGGATCTTTCTTTATCAAGAGATCTTTCTTTATCCCGGGATTTTTCTTTATTCTGGGATCTTTCTTTATCTAGAGATCTTTTTTTATCCAGAGATCTTTCTTTATCTCGGAATCTTTCTTTATCCCGGAATTTTTCTTTATCCTGGGATCTTTCTTTATCAAGAGATCTTTCTTTATCCTGGGATCTTTCTTTATCCAGAGATCTTTCTTTATCCCGGGATCTTTCTTTATACCTGGATGTTTCTTTACCATCACATCTTTCTTTACCACCACATCTTTCTTTATCACCACATCTTTCTTTATCACCACATCTTTCTTTAGGGCTGGATCTTCCAGAATTTTCTGTACTACTGGATCGTTTATTATCATCACCAGATGTTTCTTGGTCACTGGATCTTTTATCATTAATGATTATTTCTTTATCACTGGGCATTTCTTTATCATCCGATCCTTCATTATCAACGAACATTTCTATATCACTAAATGTTTCTGTATCACTCAATATTTTTATATCACTAGATCTTTTATTATCACCGGATGTTTCTTTATCACCGGATCCTTCATTATCAATGAACATTTCCATATCACTAAATGTTTCTGCATCACTCAATACTTTTATATCACTAGATCTTTTATTATCGCCGGATGTTTCTTTATCATCGGGCATTTTTTTATCTCCAGATTCTTCATTATCGATGAACATTTCTATATCACTAAATGTTTCTGCATCACTCAATATTTTTATATCACTAGATCTTTCATTATCATTGGATGTTTCTTTATCACCTTCGTTATCGATGAACTTTTCTAAATCACTAAATGTTTCTGTATCACTCAATATTTTTATATCACTGGATGTTTTTATACAAGAAAATGTTTCTTTTTTACAATTTTTTTCTTCGTCGTGATGTTCTGCATCGCCATTTCCTTCTTTGTCACCTGTTTTGTTATCGCTATTCCTTTCATTATCGCAATATTTTTCTTTATCCTCATAACGTACTCCAAAAGAACATTCTCTTTTCTGTTTCCTTCGCAATTCAGCAAGATTTCTCTCCATCCACCTTTGAAACCCGAGACTGTCCAGTTCTTCTTCCAATTCCTTTGAATTCTTTTTCTGTTCTCTGCGTTTCTCTTTCCTGTAGTCCCTATAATTTAATCTCGAAGACTTCCGCTCCTTGATATGTTTGTTACCCTTTTCAATGTGTCTTTGAGAGGAAGGACTTTTGTCAGAAGAGTGTCCATATGTATGGTTGTCACCATACCGTTTTTTATCCTGGGATCTTTCTCTACACCTGGATGTTTCGTTAACACAACATTTTTTTTTACAGCTGAATTTTGCTAAATCATGAGATCTTTTTCTATCGCCAGATTTTTCTAAATTATTGAATCTTTCCCTATTCCAGGATCTTTTATTATCACCGGATGTTTCTTCATCATCTGATTTTTCTTTATCAACGGATATTTCTCTATCACTGAATGTCTCTTCATCACTCGTTATTTCTTTATAAGAGGATCTTTCTTTATTTCCGGATGTTTCTTTACCACCGCATATTTCTTTATTACTGGAACTATTCATGGATTTATCACAGGAACGTTCGTTATTCCTGGATATTTCTTTATCACTGGAACTTTCTTCATTCTTGGATATTTCTCCATCAGTGATTATTTCTTCATTTCTGGATTTTTCTTTATCATCGAATGTTTCTTTATCACCGGATGTTTCTTTACCATTGAATGTTTCTTTATCACCGAGAATTTTTTTATCACCAGATTCTTCATTATCAATATATATTTTTACATCACTGAATGTTTCTTCATCACTCGATATTTCTATAACACTGGATTTTTCATTATTCCCGGATGCTTCTTTATTAGCAGATATATATTTATCATTGGTTATTTCTTTATCAGTGGATATTTCTTTATCACTAGAACATTCTCTATTCCCGGATATTTCTTTATCATTGGTTATTTCTTTATCAGTGGATATTTCTTTATCACTAGAACATTCTCTATTCCCGGATATTTCTTTATCATTGGTTATTTCTTTTTCACTGGATATTTCCATATCACAGGATCTTTCATTATTCCCGGATATTTCTTTATCACTGGTTATTTTTTTATCATTGGATTTTTCTATATCATAGGATCTTTCATTATTCCCGGATATTTCATTATCAATTAATCTTTCTTTATCAACGGATGTTTCTTTATCACCAAGTGCTTCTTTTTTACGATTTTTTTCTTCCTCGTGATGTTCTGCAACATTTTCTTCTTTATCACCTGCTTTATTACAGTCATATTTTTGTTTATCCTCATAATGTACTACTTTATCACCAGTTCTTTTTTTAACACATCTGTCTTTTTTCCCTTCTCCATTACCAATAGTATTTTCATCTTGTTTAGTTGTCAGGGGCACAGAAAACTCTGAAGACAATTGTTTAAGATCTTTTTTATTACATTCTTCAGAGGAGTTGCCTTTTTGTTGGTTGTTCGATGGAGTTGGTTTTTCAGTGGAATTGGTTGTTAGATGCCTTAGTTTTTTAAGATGATCATCTGTTTTCTTGATACTGAGGTTATTGGTTTTGTAGGTTTTTTTTTGGGTTTTTACTATTGCACCTGTTGAGAAAATGAAATATTTACGAGTTTTAGATGCCTTATAATGATGTTCAAAAATGAAAATGCTACAGGCAATAAAAATTCAGAAAAAACAGGAAACACTTTTTATCCTCTAAACAGTTTTCAATTTTATATTATTTTTTAGTGATCACCAGGTTTTGTTTGCTTATATATTTAAAAAAAGAACAATTTGAAGTACCATAATAAATTGTAAAAGTAAGAATACATAGTTGCATCACTATTGTATTTTTAAAAAATTAGAAAAATCAATTTTTTACAGACTTTTGTCTTTTTTTTTCTTTGGTGGTCAAACACGAAACTTCAGTTGAAAACACAAAATTTTAACTATTAAAACCTTGGAATGTACCCCCGCAACACTAGATTGATGATTAAATTAAAAATTATTAGTGCTATTTTTAATTTTTAACCGCCAACTCAAGCCCGACCGGCTGATCAAATGCTGAAACAGGCTAAGAATTGGCAAATACCGGGGACCGATCAAATGCAAAAAAATTCAAAACGGCTCTAATCGTCGATCGAATGTGCGAAAGTTCAAACAACCCAATCGTGATAAGTTTTATACAAGAAATGCCTTTTAATTTTTACACAACTGATAAACAAATATTTATGTAGGTAAGGTAAAACGGTTGTTAACCAGTTGCGTAAAATTTAAAACACTTTTATTAGTAAGGCTTCAAAAAAACAGACTTACTCAACTGTTGATTAAGCGAAACAAATTGTTTCATTTTAAGATGTTTCTTTCCAATAAAGTGTTGCTGCAGGCCGGCCGAACTGGAACATGAGATCTGAAAATATTGTTCACTTTTTCATCAATGTTCTTTACAACAGTTGTGCAGTCAATTTATAAAGACCATTAAGCTTAATTCCTCAGGCTAATTTGTTTTTGTTCACTTTTGGGAACAGCTCGTATAGGTCTCAAAGAAATCGTTGTCTCACCTTACTTACGGTGAAAAATATGATGTTAGAAAAAGAAAACATTACGCTTTATATTTAAATCTAAAATTTAAGCGCAGAAGAATTAAAATGTACTCATATGTGAAACCAAAGTTTCCGAACGCAATTCGAGAAAAATTGATGATATTAGGTGAATTGTTTTATTAATTATTTTTACAAGAAATGACAAAAAGTGAGGTCAATAACTTTTATAATACATTTGTCTAATAAAATATATGTGTGTTTTTAGTTTTTTTTGTTATCAGTAAATTTAGTTAGAAGAAAAGTGCAAGGTAGGCCATTTTTAAAACATTTATGTTTTAATTCAAAATTTTGATGTTTCTAAAATCATAAGTTTGTTTCTAATAATAAAATTTGAAAGCTTATTTTATCACCTTTCAAAAACAGTTTTTAGTTTGCGGATACTTTTAGAAATATTTCATTTATTTGGATTTTATTATATTTGAAAACATATAAATTTCGGAATTTTTTCCTCACTATCTAGACCGAATAAAACTTTACGGTTCTCGTTTTTCAATTGCTGGTATAACTGGCTTTGCATGCTGTTTTTCTAATTGAATTTCAACAATTAGTTCAAGCAGTAGCTATTTTTATACTTTGAAAGAGTTTCGAGGGTATTTTTTAGATTTTTTATATTTATGTAATTTTTTTTAATTGAATTAAATATTATATTTTTTGTACACAAAGTAAGATTTGTCATTTTATGTGACACGCCCTCCAAGATCTAATGTTCTTTCAAGTGAAAGTAGCAATAACTTCTAAACTATTGAAAAAAAAACAAAAATTTTCAAATAAATCTACCAATTGTCACATCGTGCATCAAATGCTTTACCACTACCAGTTTTAATTTAGGTCTGAAAGGGTTAACCACGGAAATTACCAAAATGGTTGTTTCTTCACAGAGCTGTAATTTTCGTTGCGGTGTCAGGGTGTGAAGGGATATACTTGACTTACTTTTACCAGTGATTCCTGACATTATTTGGAGTAAAAAATGTAAAAGAAATTTTGATATCCGGTCACTTTTTTTGGTATTTTTTTAGCTTGTACTATGTTCACACATGTTTTGGGGTTGCCATAAGTGGCAAGGGTCTCGTCGGGACGGGGGTAGTGATGCTAGATCGAAGAAATTATTTTCAAATATATCTAAATTCCAGAATATAATCCTATATATTTTTATGCGAGCAAACGATTTCAATTATGAATAACAAGGCTAAAACCCGAAACCATTTGAATCTCTAATCAATTTTACGTTTGTCCATCACAAAATTTTCACCAGTGCCTTGTGGTGATTTTTCACGAAAACGGAGCTACATAAATTATCTAATTATTATTTATCTAAAGAAAACAAGTACATGCACTATTGTATAGTGTTCTAATAAATAATGTCGGTACTTACATGACACACGTCGCATTTGAAATTTGACTTTATTGCTGGTTTTACTTTCACTGGGCATTTTTGGACTGTGTGGCTTAGGACTGGGGGTTTTTGGACTGTGTGTTTTAGGAGCAGGGGTTTTTGAAATGTGGGGTTTGGGACCAGGGGTTTTTGGATAGTGGGGTTGAGGAGTGGGATTTTTTGAACAGTGGGGTTTAGGGGTTTTTGGATAGTGGGGTTGAGGAGTGGGATTTTTTGAACAGTGGGGTTTAGGGGTTTTTGGATAGTGGGGTTGAGGAGTGGGATTTTTTGAACAGTGGGGTTTAGGGGTTTTTGGATAGTGGGGTTGAGGACTGGGATTTTTTGAACAGTGGGGTTTAGGGGTTTTTGGATAGTTGGGTTGAGGACTGGGATTTTTTGAACAGTGGGGTTTAGGACCAGAGTTTTATGAATAGTGGGGTTTAGTAGCAGGGGTTTTTGGATAGTGGGGTTTAGGACCGGAATTTTTTGAATAGTGTGGTTTAGTAACAGGGGTTTTTGAACTGGAGGGTTTAGGACGGGAGGTTTTTGGATTGTAGGGTTTATCACCGGGGGTTTTTGAACAGTGGGGTTTAGGTCTGGGTTTTTTTGAGTAATGGGGTTAAAGGCTGGGGGTTTTTTGACAAGGGAGTTTAGAACTGGGGGTTTTTGGACTAAGGGGTTTAAGATAAGGGGTTTTTGGACTGTAGGGTTTAGGACCGGGGGGTTTTGGACTGTGCGGTTTACGATCGTGGGGATTAGGACCGGGGTTTTTTCGACTGTGGAGTTTTGAACTGTGAGGTTTAGAACTGTAGGGATTAGGGTGGGGTTTTTTTGGTCTGCGGGGATTAGGACCGCAGGTTTTTGAACTGTGAGGTTTAGGACCGTGGGGATTGTAGCCGGGGGTTCTAGAATGGGGGATTTTATGATCGTTGGTTTTTGGACTGGAGTAGTATGTATTTCTAAACCCTCACGCTGTAAAAGCATTGATCTGAAAATAAAAATATACAAGAAATAAATAAAAAGTAGTCATTATAAATACAGACTTCACTAAGAATTTCACAACTGAATGGGATTAGGTAAAATCAAGTTTGAGTTGAGACACTACGCGCATTTTATCAGAAACAATCACTAAGTGAATTTGAAGGTGCATTTTATCAGAATTAAGTGAATTTGAAGGTACACTTTGCGGTGATTATTTGAAAAAAATTAGAATGGTTGAAACAAGGCGTCTTTTCTCTTGTTAGCACTTGTGTAATAGCTACCCAGTTTAGGTAGGTGATTTTTATAAATGTGACTTGTTTGAAATATTTTTATAAAACCTAAAAACATGGGAATGGCGTTAACTAAATTAGGTAGGTGATTTTTATAAATTAAAGACTTGTTGAAATATCTTTATAAAATCTAAAAACATGGGAAATGGCTAAATCTAGGTGAATTTATTGGACGTAAACTGCACTAAGCAGTTTTCAAATTAATATTTTGAGGTATGATATTAATTAAATTGAATGGCTGAATGAGAATCCGAAATCTCCATCGCTCGAGTGGTTAAAATGTGTTTTTTTCAGTAAACTATTTATGCAGTTACTGGATATTAACTGTAAGTCAATAATTTATACTTCTCTTCCAAGATCAGCAGAAAATGCATTTAACAAGATTAACTCATACGGACCTTCTTTGAAAAAAAAAACTCATCGAGCCGCTTTGGAAATTTCAAACGCGTGACATAACTTGAAGTAAAACACTGCCACTTTTATTGCAGTTAATTCAAATCTCCCAGTGGAACATGGACTTCAAGTTATGTCACAAATTTTTAGCCAATCACCGCTCTACTCCCTCGATGAGCTAACCTTGTTAAACACATTTGCTACAAACCTTGCTACTCTTCTCTTAGAAGATTCTACTTTTGCTTGTCTATTATAATTAAAAGTTCCGCAAGTTCAGCAAGATTCATAATTTAATAATATATTAGAGTTAGTTCCCGTGAGCACTTAGGCCGTAGGCCCATTGTGCTATCTCCCATTTTACCTCATTTCTTTGACAATAATCCAGTCCCTTTTACAAAGTTCATCAGGATTGTCATTGGAAATGAAGCTATATCTTCTGGTTCGACAATGTGTCTTCCCAGGTCTCATTTCTCCTCTTCACTCCTCCGCGGTTCCCTGAAGGCCCCACGAGGGTAGAGGGCTTCATCTCTCCTCTCCACTCTTTAGTTCCCTGAAGGCTCCACGACGGAGAGTTCACCTCCCTTTGGTTCCCTAAAGGCCCCACAAGAGAAGAGCCCACTCCACCTTGGTTCCCCGAGGGCCCCAGGAGGGAAGAGGACTTATCTCTCCTCTTCACTCCTCCTTCTTTTCCTAAAGGCCCCATAAGAAAGAGTTACCGGAGATGGCCTCATTTCTCCTCTTCACTCCTACATGGTTCCCTGAAGGCCCCACATGGGAAGAGGACATCATCTCTCCACTTCACCCCTTGGTTCCCCAAAGGCCCCGTGCCGGAAGAGTGCCCTTCCCCTTGGTTCCGTGAAGGCCCCACAAGGGAAGGGTTCATGGAGGAGGCCTCAGCTCTCTTCTCCACGGCTTCTCCTCTTGGTTCCTCCTAAGGGCCCCAGGAAGAAAGTCCACAGAGATGGCCTCAGCACTCCTAGGTTCCCAAAAGGCCCCTAGTTTTCGAATGGTCCAATTTTTTTTGTCCCACGAGTGACCAGGGAAATAGAAGGTCCACTCCAACAGAGCCCCTAATGTTGGAGTAAGGTCTAAATACTCCGAGATGCGACCTTGTTTCTCGGAGGCACCGTTCTTGACACTATTCCCCAGGACATTCAGCCTGAGCACGGTAGCTCACACCTTGGCTTGGGATGGCTATTGCAGGTTTGTGCTTCCACCCCCTGAGCGATGGGTTCGCCACACTCCCTACGCTATTAATAATAATTGATTTGTATAGCATTTTCGTGGAAATAACCTCGAGGGCTTGGTTAATGCCTCTATCGTTAAAATGCCATAATTTTTGTCCACAATTTTACAGAGATGTAAACAATAATAACATTTTATTTCTACAAGTTTTGTGAAATTTCATATCAAGTGTGCCCCGCACTGTAATAAACTTTAAAATAACCATTTTGTATTCAGGGATTGTAAAAATTATTCCCACACAGCTCCTCACACAGTTAAAGCAAAAATATTAATGCTATTCCAGTTGTGCAAAGAAAGTTTGTTTATTTTATGAAAATATCTTACAGTTTATGTGTTCCTTCTGGAGCAATGAGAAGGGCGAGATTCTTTGTCTGTCTTTTTCCTTTGACAATTCTGTAAATAAAACAATAATTTCGCATTACAATTGACACATTTAAAAAATAAACTATGGCAGATTAGAAATGGGTAAGTTCTGCATTTAAGGCCTCCGAGACGTGCTTCCTTTTAAAAGTACTTGAGTTCTTGGTCGGGAGTGGCTCGAGTCGGGAGCCACTCCCGACTCGCGAGTGGCTCGAACCGAGACACACGAGTTCAACCGGAGCCGGACCTTGGAGCCAGAACCCACAAAAGAACTTAAACCTGGGACCTGCTCCCGACTCGCGAGTGGCTCAGACCGAGACACATGGGTTCGACTGGAGCCGGTGAACCCGGGAACTGCTCGCGAATGGCTCGGACCGCCAAGTTCCGGGTTTGGGTGCGAGTACTGGACCGGGTACTCTGGGAGTTGTCGATTTGAAAAAGGAGTAGGAGTATAATCCGCTTCCTGCGAAGAACCCGAGTTCAAGACCCCACTCCAGCTGAACCTACACATCATTATGGCAGATGCGCGCTGTATTATCGTCTACTTATCAATGGTGATTTCTCAATGATTTCTTTTCTATTGACACAGCCATGTTTAAAAGGTTAATAATCTGTAAGTAAATACAATATAATTATCACAAACAATTTGAGAGGCGGGATGGGTACCTCCATTCTGGGAACCATTTATTGGATAACCATCATCCCTGCCATATGTCATCCTAAGTGGTTCGCCACATCTGGTGACTTAGCAGGGGTTCACAGGGTGGGGTTTGTCTAGGTCTTGGCGATGGATGCGTCTACCCACCAGCTGCATGGCAGGTCAGATTGAGAGAGAATGGTTGAGGGAGTCACTTTGATCTCTCGGAACATTGCCTCGCACCGCAGTGGGAGGGGTGGATTCATACGTCCGTCATTCCTGGGCACACTAACCCCCAGATTCCTACCCACCCCTCACACTCTTTTCCTTCCCAGAACTTCCTTTCCTAAAAAACACTCCCCACACTCTCCCAAAAAGACATGAGCTCTCGAGGGGAATTATTTTCCTTAAGACGTGGAACTAATGTAAAAAAAAAAACTTACAAATTGTGGTCACATCCGTCATAGTGATCTTTTGCTATTTCCGGAGAAGTGAACATCTCGTTGCACAGCTCACACTCCTCTTCCCGGACTTTGAAGTCATTGTATCCCTGTAAATAAAAACGTTAAAGCAATCATAAAGCTTAAAGCGGCTATAAATACGTATGTACTTCCAAAAATAAGATCAATATTCCGGTTAAAGGATTTTCGAGAATGACGCAGTTTTAGCACCACTTCTTTGTATAAAACAACTATTTATTTATTCTTTACGAAACATTGCAGAGTTGATTATATATTATCAAAAGACGTTTGAAAATGCATAGTGTTATTGAATCAATATAACATTAAAAAAATTTAACACAAAAATGAGAAATGGTAAAAAAAAAAGAAAAAAAATATACACAAAAAAGTAGTAGCCATAACAAAAAGTAGAAACAAGTTAATAAGATGTGCATACTGAAGATTTAAAAATACTAAAGACAATAATATCAAGTGAACGAGAAAGAGAGGACATTATTGTGTTATGTTACATTGGTACAAGTAGAATAGGTTGATAGGAAACAGAGTAAGTATAAAAAAGTCATGGGGGCAGTTTTACTATTTTTAAATCTATTCCCCATAGAAGGTCCCATAGAAACCGTGGTGTCTACCTTACTATCATAAGAAAATTTAATGAGAAATGTGATTGAAACGGTGAGTTATTCAAAAGCTAACCACAAAATAATTAAAATGTACACCTTTATGAAACCAAAGTTTCAAACCGCAATTTGAAAAAAAAATTATGAAAGTTTGTGAAATTTTTATTAATTATTTTTACAAGAAATGACAAAAAAGTGAGGTGACAGAAATGTTAATACAAACAAAATGTGTGTTTTTAGTTTTTTTTTTTCGTTAAGTATCAGTAATAATTTTAGTTAGAAGAAACGTAAGGTGAGCCATTTTTAAAACGTTTTTATGTTTAAATTAAAAAATTTTATGTTTGGTTGGTACGAAAACAACAAATTCCGAAATAAATAATTAGCAAGAAAGCCGTACCATTCAGAAACAGGCATCTCAGGCAAAAATAGATGTTACCGATTCTGTTTGTAAAAATCTTTGGGTCAACAGAACTAAAAATATCTGGGAACAAATTTCTTTAATAAATTTCCATAAAATATAAGATCCCTTAAAAATAGTTTCAAAGAATTCAAAACGTAATTAAAAAACAATACTGAAAATTCCAACAAAAAATAAAAATAATAAATAAAATAAAAACTTTTATTAAAAATTGAAACTACATAATAAAATATTCTAAAAGTATAAATAAATAACACCTTCTTTCCCTTTAACCCTTTGAGGAGGCACTCGGACGATCCAGATAGAGTATCGCCGCATATGTGCGGCCGTATGACTTTATTGAAAAAAAATTATTTGTAAAATAAGAGAACCACTGAATTTGTCCAACTAAAATTTATAATGCAATAAGAAAAGGTTATAGTAATAAAAAAGCTCCGAAATTAACTTGTGTAGTAAAAAAAGGTAAGAAGATAATTAATTAAATCGATTGCAAAATTAAGAAAACTTGAAAAATAACTCACTCCCACAATGTAAATGGCAAAAAAATAACTCACTAATCAAAGGGTTAAATAAAAAATATATAGATTTTTAGTAGACTCACCGGTTTGATTTTTGAAGCTCCTGGTATATTAAAGCCGGTGGAGGTATTCCACTCCTCCATCCATTCCTGAATCTTTTTCATATGGGCTATGGATTTGTAATGTTGAGATCCTGAAAGATTAAAATTCTATGGAAAATGTCCCAACTGCTCTAACGGAGTGGCCCTAAACAGGCCAATGAAATTGATTATTTTTTCAAGAAAGAATTTCGATATTTAAAAATGTTTGATAAATTTCACATGACAAAATTGACCTTATTTCTGGCACGTCTACAACACACTTCTATCAGTATATCTCTTCGGTGGTTCTAGATATTTATATATTATTATAATACATTTATATACAGCATAATTTGGACACATCGGGGCCCAAACATATTATCCCAAATAAGCGGTTGTCCAAAGTAAGCAAAGTTTAAGGTCGGTAAAAAAAATTGTTTTTCGAGCTTTTTATATGTATTCATTTAAAATTTATTTGAGCTCTCTCAAACGTGTTTTAAAACGGAATATTCCTTATTATTTTTGTCTTGCTCCGCTTACTGGTTAATACGCAATATTTCTTATTCAAACAGATATATCTTTATTATCACGAAAAGTGAGTATTTACGTCGGGGGAGACCTAAAAATATGCAAAAAATTTGCATGTTACATTTAAATTTTGTTAAAATTATTTCTCTTGCGCGGTATTCGCCATTTCTATTTTCATCATTTTTTGGTTTACATTTCATAGACAATCAATCATCAATCAATGCTGCCAATCATGGAAAAAATATTATTACCATATAAAACAATACTTTATTCGGATTATGAAGTGAATGCATTATTGACAAGATTGAACCGGTATTTTTTTAACAGAAGAACATGGAAAGAAAGGTATTAGAATAGTTACACATACCCATTAGACAAACCCTGCTTTGCCAAACAAACCATTGAAAACCTGGGATGTATATCTAAATTATGATGACATCCAGCTTTGGCAGCTTGAATCTCAACCCAGGAATAATTCGAAGTAGGTACTTTTCTGTTTTTATTTTGATGAGAATTTATTTTATAAGGTTGGTACTTGCGACAAATGTCATATTTGATTTTCTATTAGTTAAAAAAGGCATATTCCATATTATCCGTGTATCGAACTTCAACAACACGAACGTTCCGTATTATCCGTGAGGTGGGCTTATATAATTTTACCTATGCCTTTTTTAATTAATAGACAATATGACATTTGTTGGAAGTACCAACCTTATAAAATAAATTCTCATCAAAATAAAAACAAAAAAGTACCTAATTCGAATTATTACTAATACTATGGGTTGAGGTTCAAGCTACGAAAGCTGCACGTCATCATCATTTAGATATACATCCCAGGTTTTGAATTGTTTGTTTGGCAAGCAGGGTTTGTCTAACGCGTATGTGTAATTATTCTAATAGCTTTCTTTCCATGTTCTTCTGTTATAAATACAAAAATAAACTTGTCAATAATGCATTCACTTCATAACATGAATAAATTATTGTTTTACATGGCAATAATATTTTTTCCATGATTGCCAGCATTGATTGATTGTCTATGAAATGTAATATAAAAATGATTTTAAAAAAAATGGCATCGCAAAGTTTGTACCCCGCATAAGTGAATAATTTTAATAAAATTAAAATGAAAGGTGCATATTTTTTACATGATTTTTCGTCTCCCCGACATAAATACTTATTTTTCGTGATGATAAAGCTAAATTTAAATGTTTGAATAAGAAATATTCCGTATTAACCAGTAAGGGGAGTAAGACATTAATAATGTAACATTTTATGCATAAAAAATGTACATATTTTAACAGTAAAAAAAAAAATAATTTTCACTTTGGTACAAATCATTACAACAAAATAAAAATTGCGCATCTCCAATGCTAAAGTGTAAGTTTCTTTTTGATAAAATATTCTTCCGCACAAAAGACAAGGAGATTAGAAGATTACCCCATCTTGCATCACATGTATGTACATAGATATTTATACGTTGTATACATATAGTTGGGACCCTTACAAAGAGATGGGTGTACAATAATCATGTAAAAATATTTGACAGCAATGTCTTTTCAGGCATTCAAGTTGGATCAGCGTGAAAGGTAGAGCTACCCTTTCCGCCCAAAGTGTGTTAATATTCTGAATTAATTTCACTGAAAGAGTGCTTTGTACAGTAAACTGCTTACATCAAAAATTCCCACTTTCACAAACATTATATATCATGATACACACACATATTTAAACATAACACTACTTCTTACTTAGACTGTCAATAACATTGCAATGAAATATTTCTGTAACATATTGTAACGCCTAGTGAGGTAGGTAATGTAAAGCATATATTTAAATTATGTAGAAAATTAATTATGGTACACACTTAAACCATGTTTTTTTATAAAGGTGATAATTTGTATGATTTTTCGGAACAACTCATATAGGTCTCATTGAAATTGTTGTCTCCCTTATCACAGTGACAAATATGATATAAATGGTGTTAAAAGAAAACATCACCTTTAAATTAAAAAATAAAATTTATTAAAAAAAAAAAGTAAAATGTAGATAGACGTTTATGAAACCAAAGCTTCGGATAGCAATTTGAAATAATTTTATGATACTTTTGAAATTTTTTATTAATTATTTTTACATGGAACGACAAAAAAAGTGAGGCAACAATAACGTTTGTAATACATTTGTCTAATAAAACATGTATGTGTTTTTATTTTTTTCATTTCATTCAAATAAAAGTAAGGTGAGCCATTTTTAAACTTTTTAATATTTGTGTTAAAAAATTTTATATTCAAAAAAATTATCAGCCTTGCTATTAAAAAATCATCTTAACGACAGTTAACCCTTTGGGGAGTATCGCCGCAAGTGTGCGGCGGCACTCGGACGATCCAGATAGAGTATCGCCGCATATGTGCGGCCGAACGACTTTATTGAAAAAATATTATTTTTAAAATGTTGACAACCACTGAATTCGTCCAACTATAATTTATAATGCAATAATAAAAGGTTATAGTAATAAAAAAAGCCCCGAAATTAACTTGTGTAGTAAAAAAGGTAAGAAGATAATTAATTAAATCGATTGCAAAATTAAGAAAAACTTGAAAAATAACTCACTCCCACGGTGTAAATGGTAAAAAATAACTCACTAATCAAAGGGTTAAACGGCATATCTATTGAGTGACCGTTGAACAGCATTTTTACACCTTTACTAATAACATAATCATGTTTTTATGTTGCCTGCATTGACCTTTGCTTGATTTGCTCATGCGCGGCCATCTGATTTCATCAATTCACGGCAAAATTTCTTTTGTGACATGTGGAATTTTATGCGCTGTTCATTTAATGTTTTTAAACATGATTTCCGTTCAAATGATCAATTCACTATTATATTAGTATAATTGAACATAATTACTATTGTTTGCATTATTTTTGCCAGTTTTAGTGCTTTCATATGTCGTGTTGTTACTTTAATTTAGTCAACATAAAAATATACTTTGGTTATTTCAGATAAATTATGTTTTTCTGCTTAAGCTTAATAAAACTTCCATAAAAGTAATGTCATTTAATAACATAAATGACTTGTGCCTGTGTTATACCAAATTCTAGTTATCAATGTTATTCTGAAAAAACAAATTCAAAATGTCAAATTTTTTCAGTTTCTCTCTTGGAACAATCGTTATAATTTTTAATTTTATGAATGAGAAAAAAGTGAAGTAACAGTTTTCTTCCAAATTCATTAAATAAAAGGACTGTGTTTTTTAATTTTGAATTTCCTGAAATTTTTCGACATTTTAATAGAAAAGTTTACGGTGAGCTTTTTTTTTAAATTTTTTTCATGTTTGAAGCTTAAAATACTGCAATTTTTAAACACTAATGTATATTTCAGACACAAATCTAAAAGGTAAAATTTTTCTGGTTTTGTAAAGGTATTTGTTTTTACGACATCTTCAAAAATAAGAAATATACAAGACTTGAAAATATATTGGAAAAATTCCAAAATTCTTTGAGAAATTATTAATGCTTAGTTCACACTGAGCTATATATCTGCGAGCAGATATCTGTTGATTCGCGAGCGCTTATGTTTTGTCCTTTCACACGAGGCTATCAAATATTTCTTCCTGTGGTAGGAGAGGGGGTCAGTCGAATTAGGGAGTGGCAACGGAACGCATATTTTTTGTACTGAAATCTGTCAACTTGACATCTGTCATCCACGGGTCTAGGCAGCTCCGTAGTTACAATGACCCCCTCTCCTGTTTTAGTCGGAGAAGGGGAGAGTTATCTTCCGGGATATCGCGTCTGGAGCGGTTACGTCTGAGATGTGTATTGTCTATGATTGATCTGCGCTTAAAAACGCTTAGGTGTGAACGGTCTGAAGGGATTGTATGGAGAGCGTTATTTGGCGTGCTATGATCTTTTATATTTGATAGCGTAGTGTGAACCAGCTCTAATAAAACAAGCATATACAATATATAAATAACCCTCTCCGGCTGTGTAAGCAATGTATATATCTTTCCATGAGCAGTTTTTTGTCATTTCTTAATTAGTAATATTTTCACATCCACGGTTGTTTATCAATTGAATAAAATTTTCACAAGGTTTTTTAGTACGGCTGTATATGTTTATTCCAATTTATAAAATTTGAAAGAGTATTTTACCACCTTTCAAAAACAGTTTTTAGTTTTAGAATACGTTCAAAAATATTCCATTTATTTGTATTTTTTTGTAAAGCGGTAATATTTTACCCTCTAACAAAACATGGTCGAGGCCTGAGGGGCTAATGAAACTATAAAAATAATATTTCAATAAAATTATTTTTTATTTATCAAGCAGAAAAAATAATTAACAAGGCCTTAGGGTGTTAGCTGAAAAAAATATACTATTTTCAAGGGAGCGAAAACATTTTAAGAAAGACTGATTTTGACTTACCTTTAAAGATAGATTTAAATCCCATTTGACAAAGTCTGCAGTAAAGAAGATCAAACTTAACTAACAGTTCGCTGGGAAGACACTCCACTAAATCACTGCGAAGTCGGCTATCTGAAATAAAATAAAAATCTTAGTTAATACTACTATAAGATAAAAGGTGAGCCAAGACGAGATGAGCCAAGACGAGTAAAAAAAAGCCAACAGTGAAGAAGGGCCTAGAAGAGCCAATAAGAGGTAAGAAAACGCAAGAAGAGAAAAGGTGAGCCAAGAGTTAAAAAGAGCTAAAAAGGGCCAAGACGAGACAAGAAGAGATAAAAAGAGCCATAAATAGACAAGAAAAGCCAAGAAGAAACATGAAGAACCAGCAAGAAGGGCCAACAAGAACGAGAAGATGCAAGAAGAGTCAAGGCGAGCCAAGACGATCCAAGAAGAGTTCAGAAGAGTCAAAAGACAAAACGAACCAGGAAGAACCATGAAGAGCCAAGAAGAGGGAAGAAGAACGATATAAGGAAAGAAACATCGCTAGTCAAATCCTCTCTTCCTACCCATCCTAAATTCTTATTTTGGTATATTAGGTTGACATCTATACCGGTCAATTGAACTCCGACCCCCTTCCCATTCTCAGAGCACACGTTTATAAGTCCTAACAAATCAGTGCTCCCTGGTGTACTGGTCTTATCGGGACAGGAGTGCTCCTGGCTGGTGTGGTACAATCATATCATATCGAAACACACAAAAAATAAAATTAAACTTACCGATCAGTCGTTTCATGATGATTTTCACCCCATTTGACCTAAACATTGGTTCATCGGCTGAATCAAGATCCAAAACATCTTCTTTCGAACTGATCTCAGGCGTTTTCAATTCAAGCTTTTCATTCTTAGCGGGAAAATCAATTTTTTTAGACGACTTCTCAGTAGACCGGGTATTTCCTGTCGAGCATCTTTCTCGGTTGCTCCCTGCAGATTTTCTGTTGGATAATTCTTGCTTGGAGCTTTCAGTTCTATACTTATATCTGTCCGAAGATTTTCTAGATCTGGGTGAAAATCTGCTCCGATGTTCTTCAGACCGGCGAGAATTTCTGCGGTCAGATGATCTAGGTCTAGGAGAGTATCGGCTCCTGTGTCTGTTAGAATTTCTCCTAGATTCGTTTTGGCCAGACAATCTTGAAGATACACTATTTCTAGAATTAATCGAGGTACTGTTGTTATTAATGCTTTTGCTTATCTTTAAGCTTTCATCAGAAGAACTACTACTTGGGGAGGTCAGTAAGCGGCGGTTTTGCAAAAAACGAGGAACATGCCTGTTGTTGGATAAGCTTAACTTTATTGAGTTGTTATTTTCTGAAGACTTTATTATAGTTTTGTTTTCTCCAGACTTCATCGAGTTATTGTTTTCTGCAAACTTACTTGAGCTATCATTTCTTCCAGAGTTATTTGAGAGTTCACTTTTCCCGTACTTTAACGACGCTCTTTCAATGCTATTGGCTCTCATCTTTAAACATTCATCAGAAGAGCTACAACTACTCGGTGAGGTCAGAATATGGTGATTTTGTAAAAAACGAAGAGGAGGTTTACTACTAGATTCTTCCAACATTGTTGAAGATTCATTTTCTGAAGATTTTATTGCGATTTCATTTTTCCCGGGCTTTATCAGGGTTTCATTTTCTACAGACTTCATTGAGATATTTTCTTTAGATTTTATAGAAGCTTTATTGTAAAATGTTATTAAAATATTTTCGGTTCTTATCTTTAAACTTTCATCAGAAGCACTGCAATTACTTGGAGATGTCAGGTAGTTCGGTGAAAAACGAGGAGCAGGTTTGCTACTCAATTTGCTAAACTTTATTGGGGCAATATTTTCTGCAGTCTCCTTTGAGATTTTATTTTCTCCAGACGTTTTTGAAGAAGTATCTTCAATAAAAGTTATGCTATTATTGTCATTTTCGTCAGATAAAAAGCAGCTGTGTGGACGTGTAATAAGAATACGGCGTTTTTTAAGAAACCGCGGAGGACAAGGAGGATTCCCAGGATACCTGTTGAAAACAGTATTGAATAGTAATTATTGTCAAAATGACTTTGAATTTAATCTTTCAGAGTAACTGCATAAAAACAATACAACATACATGTCTTTTGTTTTTTTCCAGCATATCCTCGAGTTTATTTGACAATCGTCCACGGCAGTGTGTCGCTATAATTGTATTCCTGATTATGTACGGAATCTGACAGGATTTTTCATGCGGGAATTGAAGCCAGGTGGTTTGATGAGGCAGTTTCCGACTTTGCTTGGCGCTGTCATTGACTAGAAAAGGAGCAGGAGCTATTTAACTGATAATTGATAACGAAAAACCAGGCGTTTCGCGGCTCGACAGAAATAAACAAATACAGATGTTCCCGATAACCATAGATATACCTGCAAACAACTAGAGATGGTCGATCATTAGTAGACACACCAGTCCCCGTTACATGGAACCGGCTCCTGTGCTGTCACTGGAACGGATTGATGCTGCGGTCATAAAAAACGGAGCAAAAATCCTAATAAAAATAGAAAATTTAAAAAGATAGATGATCACTTTAAATTTGGCAGTTTAATAAAAGCAACATGACCCCAATAAACGCAAAAATACTGGGAACGCAAAAACCTGACAATAGGGGCCAAAGAAGCATATTTAGACCGTCCCACGCCACCACGGCATACCATGGGAAAAGTTTCTGTTATACGAATAGATATTAATTATGTAGGCTAGAAAGTTTGCCAAATTTAACAATAATCATTAGAATAAACAAAAGAACATTGGTGTAAACTTAGATTGAGCAATTTAAAAAAACGTGTAGTCTTTCAATTAAGAGTAGAAAATATTAAAAATGGAACTACGAAATTTGTAGGATGGCAACACCAATTTAACTATCAAATATTAGTACCCTTTACACGCAGAGTTCGGAGCGGGACGTGCCCCGCGCCACTTCAGGCCGCCGCGCAGAAAAGTAAAGACCGAAAGTAAGATAACGGTTTACAGCGCAGTTCACTGTGAGACTTTTCTGCGCGGCGGCCTGAAGTGGCGCGGGGCACGTCCCGCTCCGAACTCTACGTGTGGGGGAGACTATTATTTTAAAGTGCAATGACATGCCGCTAATATATCTCATTATTTTAAGTGATTGAAATGTGTGGATACAAACCAATCAAATAAAAATTTACTCACTCACGCCGGGATTTGATCCCGTGACCTCCGGATTGCTAGTTGAAAGCCCTGACCCTCGACCACAGAGGCCGTCAACATTGTAATGCAGTAACGAATTATTTTGAAATTTTTGAAAGCATTTAATTTTTTCTCAGAAACTCTCTAATCACTCTCACAGGGCCGACCCTGAGTCAAACGGGGGCTTGGTGATAGTATAACCAGTGGCGTAGCATGCCTTGGAGAAGCCCTGTATCAAAATTAGTTGGAGGGCACAAATGAAGGGTAAAGATTTCTCACAAAAGAAAACAAAACATTTTTTTTACATTTACTCGTAAAAAAAAAGCCCGGGGGGCCCGTATCATTGTTACGGCTGACACGGCGGTAGGCCTGAGTATAACACTCAAAGCTGCTGTGTTAGATGTTATGAATCAGTATCTTTTTTTGCTCCTAGGCTCCTAAACTGCTCCTGCACAAGACCGGCGCTTTCCCTCGTTTGTTTTTTTCTTCTTACGGAACCGGCTCCAAAAGTAACTGGATAAAGAACCGGTTCCACATCGGCCTATGGTAGCTGGAACCGCAGTGACAAACCATTCATATCAATCATCTCTACCGACATCGGAAGTAGGAAGTAAAATACTTAGATAAAATTCTAATCAGCTGTCGTAAAGTGTTGCGCGGCGATATTTATTTGAAAGATCTTTTTTGACTTCGAAACATTTTGGTCCAGTATAAAAATTTTAGGAAAAAAAACTTTTACAAGTTTTGCTTTAAAATATTAAGATTAATTGTTTGTTTGCGCCCGAATAAAGAGTTTCGTATGTATACAGTCTTATTTCTTTTGAGAAAGGCTTATAAATACAACTTTTGATTCAACTAAATACAACTGAAATCACAAATACAACGTTGTATTTGTATGCCTTTCTTGAAAGAATAGAATTTGTATACGCACAAAACTATTTATTCATACTGCATTTGTATGGGCGCAAACAAATAAGTCGTCTTAATATTTTAAAGCATGGGTCGGCAACCTTTTGTTGTAGAAGGGCCAAATATTTCACTAGCTTGCATTTTTGGAGTACAGCTGCGTAATATTGCGTCTAAATGTGAATCCAACAATCGAGAACAGTTTGGGTTTTTTGAAAATTCAGAATTGAAAATGTTTGCTAACAGTTAGTACTACGAAACAAAGTAATTATTTGCTGAGCTAATAATTACTATATTTGGTAGAACCTGTGCCTTTTTAACTCTTTGTAGTTTTCAGAAGGCAAATCTATCACATTGATTTACAAATCACTTGGTAAATTATCGATATCCATCAGTAAGGGGTTTTCAAAAATCTCCATCTTGAGTGAGATCTTTTTGAAATCAGCAAACCAGTTTTCAAACTCAGTTTGAAGTTGTATCGCTATATCTTTGCTCTTTTTCTCGCTCCCTTTCACTCTGTTGTGTATGATGTCGTCCGTCACATACGTCGTGGCGAGAATCTCGCGGGCCGCACTAAGACGCCTCGCGGGCCGCAGGTTGCCGACCCATGTTTTAAAGCATAACTTGCAAAAAGTGTTTTTCCCTAAAATAATTGAGCCACCTATGAAAGATCAGATTATGAATTCATTTAAGTTTACCAATTATATTCTTGTTTTTACAAGCATTGCCTTTCCATTTGCTAATTGTAACTTTAACTGTCACGATTAGCGTTTTATCCCCAATGGTATTAGCCAATCTGTGGCTAGAGGTCGAGGGGTAAGGCTCTCGATTCACAATCCGAAGGTCGCGGGATCGAATCCCAGCGTACAAAAATAAATTTTACTTGATTAATTTGTGTTATTTCACAATAAACGGGTCGCTTCTTCGACTCGTTCTTGAGTTCAACTGCTCGGCTGTGTAACGATTTGCCTGCCTCTGTGTATCCTCCTTCCTACAAGATGGGTCTCTTCAAGACCAATGTTCATTCCTTCCTCTACTCAAAAAGACCCTCCACACTGCATCTCAGAAAACATAGGCCTGAGAGGCTATTCCCTAAAATTTGTGATAAGAGATCGTTCTCCCGCGAGAAGTGCTGTCAAATTTGTGTGATTTTCTACAGCTGTTATTTGCTTTTTCTATTGGCCGAAGTCAAAATTTCAGCTGTGAGCTGTCACGTATTTTGAGTCGTTTTAAACACAAATTCCTGCAATTTACAATTTCCTGCATGATTATTTATTCATTTAACAGCTGTAGAAAATCACACAAATCTGACAGCACTTCTCACGGGAGAACGATCTCTTATAACAAATTTTAGGGAATAGCCTTTCGGAGGGGAATTATTTTCCTGTGTGGAGTCAAAAGTCCAATGTCAAAAGAAAAAATTATTAATTAAAAATAATATACGGTATATTTCCAGAGTGGTAGGAACTCCCAGTATTGCCCTGGTGTGAGACAACCATTCAGAATTGAAACGTTGCTTGAAATGGCATTTGCCGTGTTTGGTGCCATAGCCCTACTGGCTTCAGACAGGAGCAGTTGGGACTCCTGTGCAGTATACACATTTAAAAAAAAAAATGGACTAGCAAGAAATCTTATTTAAGAAATCTTATCGGCCGCGGTGGCATTCAATGGGTTCAGGTTTTTCATGGCCGATGGGCACTTCTGGCACTCAAGAGTAAAATAAGAAATTAAATTATACTAATAATAATTGTTACGGTGGGCTTTATGTGATTTTCCAAGAATTTAAATCATAGATTCTCAACCTTTTTTTGCCCACCGCCCACTTTCAGAATATTTAGCGGCCCCCATCCTATCTCATTACGTCCCCTGCGTTGCAGGGGATATAGGGTTGGGGCGGAATGAGACAGGTTTCTCTGGGTCTCCTACCGTCCCCCTGAAAACCTGAAACGTCCCCCAATTTTCTTTTGGCCTTCTACCGCCCCCAGGATACTAAAATTTTTCTTTTTTAATTTCACTTTCTGAAAGATGCATTTGTTAATAATGCTCTCACCAAATGTTTTAAAAAACACATTCAAAGTTTTGCTGAGGGATAATAAACATACAAACTGTTTCAAACGGTTTAACATAAAATGCTGTATCTATCATAGGACCAGGGCGGGCCGCCCCCTCCACCCCCCAGCAACTTGAACATGGCCATAGGAAAAAGGTTCCAGACCCTACATTTATGTTTGCTTTGGGCATTAAATTCACTTTCAGTTTAAATTCACATTCAGATTCAATAGTTGAGAAGTAATTGGGTGGATGGTTTACCATTTTCAATACTTACAAACTTTGTGTAAAAGAAGCGTTTTGCAGTAGGCAAGCAGTACTTTCATTGCTTTTATGGGTTGACCTTGTCTGTGCTCTTTCCAAGTGTTGAGCAAGTATTATTCGCTGAAGAGATAATACACAATTTACTTGTAATTTTTTTTTTTTAAAAAGAAAGAAACGTTCCCAGGTTACGAATAACCCAACAATGTTTGAAAATCTCCATAATCATAATTCACATAATCCACCACCACAGAAAGCCGAAAATGTTGCTCGTGCTGTGATGGAGGACTTAGCCAGCCGAGGAATCGAACACGGGATTGCCCGGGTGGGACCCAAACGGGATGCCCACTCAATCACTGACCGGTCAAATGTATCATAATATCAGTTCTAATATTTTCGTTATTTGTTTTGGGGTGTTATGCCGTGTTGCGCTACCTCCTTCTTTAGCCAACTTTTCGGACACTGTAACGCTGTCCGAAACGTTGACAAAAGAAGGAGGTAGCGCAACACGGCATAACACCCCAAAAACAAATAACGAAAATACTTTTGGCCGTGAAAATCTAAAAAACCATTTCCAATTTTGTTTCCCGTTGTCTATGCTGTATTCGAGTCACATAGTGTCAGTTACGATGATTGTCAAAGATTACCGAACACAGTCATTATTTTGCAAGCATTATATTGCTGATCAAGTCATTATTTGCGAGAGCTCTCGAGACAAAAACCAGCTTCCGAGTTATAAGGATGTGTCTCCTCTTAAACCATATTTGTATATTAATGATATACTAAACAGTCTATAACTATAAGTCTTTCAATCTAAAAATACTGGCCAGTACTAATAATAAATACAATATCTCTGTACAGGATTACAGAGACACTTTACAATACATCTTTATTCTATAACAATCACTATTTGTGATTTGTTTCTTTGATCTGATCTCCATGGAACAAAAAAAACCATTATAAACAAATTTCCATATATTATTAATGATAGCATTATACAATACAATACAATAATGTAACTAATTTTATGAGCATTCATAACAATCATTTAAATATTTATCCATACATGACGAAAAATAAAATTATGACGCATTACAAGGCATAGTTATATTGCAACTTTGTCACCAATATTGTAAGAGTGACCATAGACATCAGTTCAAATATATGTAATAATATTGTCTTTGATAATATAAAATATTATTGGCAAATAGTGGTACCATCACAACTTAACCGCCAGTCCTTTAAACAGTTTATTTTGTTGTGGCAACACTGATAATGAAAATTTTAAAAACGAAATCACTTGGGATGACACTGAAATTTAAAAAAATGCAATACAAAATGGCTACCATTTTATGAACTAATTTCAAGTTTGGTCTAATATAGTCTAATAGTGTGGCGATGAGCTTACTTTAGAATGAACGACCTTCAACTCAATTGACAATAAAATGACAGCCATCTGAGTGATCAATTAGCGAAAGGAATGATTATTAAAACTTTCTCGAAAAATATTAAAATAATAATTTAGTTTCAATGTTGCCACACAGCTTTCCCAATTATGTTGTATTTATTATTCATAATGGTAATTTACATTTTAAAACTCCACAAGCAAGAATATTCTTTTTTTATGTGAATTGCGCACAAGTCCCATCCGCTCCCAACCGTTTGGAGCCAGTGAGACTATGGCATCCCCGATTGGAGTATGTTGTGAGTCTGAAGTTGGTGGGAAGTAGATGGAGAAAAGGAAGGTGTTAAAGCTTTTGGCTATTCAGATCTGGGCATCAAACACTGTTAAAACCATTTCAAGTAACGTTTCAATTTTGATTGGTGGTCTTACATCAGAGCGATACTAATAGCATATTTCACTATAGAATGTGCCACAAGAAAATTAAATATTATTTTTAATTAATAAATTGTGATTTAACACAAATACATCAAATAAAATTTATTTTCAAGTCGAGAGCCCTACCCCTTAACCATGGAGGAATTCGTAATTATTAATTATAATAATCAAGACCTGATCGCCAGAAGTTTGTAAGCACCAAACCATAATGTACGCAATAGGATACAATGTTTAGATGCGCTTTTACCAATAAGTGGAAAAATCCCCCTGATTAACAACACTAGATTTATTTTATACAAAATAATATTGACATTACAGTGAAACCCTCTTAAAAGTTTTCATAATAAAAATATATACAAATATATATAAATTTGTAAAACAATTTTCGCGGTTTACCCGCGTAACGTAGTCCTTAAAAGGACTTTTTATCTCCTGACGTTTCGGACAGATCTCACTGTCCATCTTCAGAGGCCTTATGTCTTGGCTTTTGTCTCAAACTGTTCGCTTTTGCGTGTCCGTTCAGTTCAAAAGTCAAAACCTAAGTAGGTTTTGACTTCTTAGGTTTTGACTTTTGAACTGAACGTTCACGCGAAAGCGAACAGTTTGAGACAAAAGCCAAGACATAAGGCCTCTGAAGATGGACAGTGAGATCTGTCCGAAACGTCAGGAGATAAAAAGTCCTTTTAAGGACTACGTTACGCGGGTAAACCGAGAAAATTGTTTTACATCTTACACCCGTGAAAACCTTAACCATAACATATATAATTTTATATATATTTTTTTTAAAAGAAAGTCAAACCTTGCCAGGTTACAAATAACCTGACAATATTTGAAAATCTCCTACTACAACCACAGTAAGCGGAAAATGTTGCTTGTGTCGTGATGGAGAACTTAGCCAGCCGAGGAATCGAACACGCGACGCTTGGGTGGGACCCAAATGCGATGCCAACTCAGCCACTGACGAACTAATGCTGAAGAAATTAGTTTTTTTTTGGTCGCTTGGAGACTGAACGGCCGAATTTATCCCAAATATAAGATATTCCTGCTTAAGAAGTTTTTTCCCAGTCTTTTGGAAAATTTCTTAAGAGAGTTTCACTGTTTATGAATTTTCACATCAATTCGGTTGCAGTGGAATGTCTCTTCCTGCGTAAGAAACAAATGATGAACCATTTTCTACTACGACAAATCAGCAATAAGGAACTCCAGTCCATTTTTTAAATGAATAATGACTAGTAGGCGGCTGGCAGAGGCAAAAAAATTGGGAATGTATGGCGAGCGATATGCTGAAATAGGCCAAAACAAAATGATATTTTATTTTTTATAGCTAAGTCTGTTGGCCCCATAAAACAAATTAGACTGGTCAAATAACGATAGTTTAATTGTTTTGCCTTTAATAATTAGCGGCTCTGGATTTTTCGTTTTGCCTACGCATTCCGCCTCCTAAAAATGACCTTCTTACTTAAATAACTGCATATTTATTTTTATTTTTGTAGTTAGTTTTAATAGTTAAAATAAATGTCAAAGTTTTAATTTTTCAGGATCCCCCAAAAACCACCGTACCTGGTGTGAATCGTGTGACGTCATCATGGCCAAAAGTTTTAGGACGGGTTGTTTCAAAAAATTTGATGGATTCATCAAATATTTTAAGTTAATTTTCACGATGTAATAGCAGAACTTGAATAGAACTTACACAGAATGTGAAAATCAACTTCAAATATTTGATGAATCGACCAAACTTTTTGAAACAACCCATCCTTAGTTATTTTCAACGGATGTTGTCATTTTGTATGGAAGAAGCTATGAAATTATTCAATAAGTAAAACGTTATTTAGGTGGAATTATTTATTTATTATATTATAATATTATATTTTTCAATATTATTACGGGAGAGTGGTATAAAAATTGTTTGAAATTATTATTTTTTTAGCTTAACGAATCGAAATCAATATTATGGAAACAGAAGCATCAATTTTGTAGGTAACTGGAATCAGCTGTTCATCGCCCGCCATTTTCAAAATCAGAATTGGAGCGCTGCGACAGGCATTACAGGATGTTTTTAGACAGTTAGAGTTTTTGAATATTTTAAATAGTATAGATAGACTAATAGAGATACTCTATTTTTGATACTGAATTATTTAGGCCTAAATAATGTTTCCATTAAGGCCGCACTCTTGAAACGCACAGCGCTGAAAAAGAAGAAGATGGAGAGATATGTAATTACGAGTGTTGGACAGAGCGCGCTAATATGTTTAGTCGTAGAATAGCAGCGAAAATTGCGAAAAAGCTTAATAAAACATGACTCGTTTAAAATAGAGCAAAAATCTCGTGGAACGTATCTTAAGTATCATTTAAAGAAATATTGCGAATTTTTTCACAAATATAACTTGTAAAATAAAAGAAATAGACTTGTTTAAAATAATTTTCGGAGCATACTTTGCGGTTTTTTTCTATTGAGGGAATTTCATATAATTTGCGTTTCGGCGTGGAACGTATCTAGATATTATCTTCAAAAATAACATATATTTTTTTAAGAGCTTAAAAACTTCAAATGTTTAAGGGAGATATGTAAGAAATCGGTTGAAATACGAATAGTAGACCCTTAAATTAATAACTATTATATGTCTAAATCTCTATAAACCAATAACACGGAATGTTGAATGGCTTGTCATAATTCTCAATACAAATATACCAGGCGACTGGAGAATTATGGACGCGGTGACGTCACGCCTCACAAATTCAATAATACCAACTTGACAGGGTTTTTTAATGACGCCTTTTAAAATGGACTTTTTAATAATTTTTTTAAAATTCTACGTTATATATTATTTAATAAAACTTATACATTCAGAATCAGCGTTTATTGGTCTATATGAACATATTTTTTTAAAGCCATAATATTTTTCACTGGAGTTCCTTATTATAATGCTTCCGTGAAATAAAAATAGTATTATTTAATCACATAAATATAAATAAAATAATATCCTTTAAAATCTAATTTTGAGACACCTATTAAATATAATCTTTCTTTATCTCAATGCAATGGCTTATTTCACTCGGTTCTTTATTATTGGTGTTGCCATCGTTTAAAGCCAAGTTCGGACTTAGGACTAAACTATGACACTGTCAACACCAGTTGGTGCTATGAGGCAGTGTCTTCCCAAAAAAACAGAAAAGAATACGGGGAAAAGATACAAGATACACATATCCACACATAGAAAATATAGTTAAACTTTAATTCACATGGTTATATCACACACTCGTCTAAGGGATCTCGTTTCTACAGCATTTAGTCTGCTTTCATCAATCCTCTGCCAGTTCGTATGCCTCACTGCCATACATCAGGGTTGGTATCAGCACTCCATTGTGGACTGCTGGCTTTGCTTCTTTGGATAATTTTTTGGTATCGCCAATCGTGTTCAAAATGATAACATTTGTCTATAAACATTCAAATCAATAAACGAGCCAATCAGGGAAAGGGGAACAAACCAATTTGTGCTAAGCGCGGAAGGCGGCATGACCGTACCCTTTTCAATGATGTCAAAATTTCACAGTATATAGGCACCTCGCATTGTAATGTCACCATTCGGTCCTTGAAAACAAAATCTGCCAACGAATTATGAGTCCTTTTTTACAATGGTGCCCAAATTGCTGGCTGCATAAAATATTTAACTAAAAATCCCAAATCGGGTGAACAAAGGTCGGATTTGTTTCCAAAATTTTTCATTTTGTTGCACTATTTAGTTAAACACATTTACAAATGAATTATATTCCTATTTTTGATACTGAGAATTCTTCCCCCATGTGTTACGAATATAAACCGTAGATTGATAAACAATTGTACCAGTTTGAAGATGGCCTTGACGAACTGAAACCGGTTACGGTCACAAATAAATTAAATGGAAAAAGTTTTTTATTTGTTTTAATATATTATAATTTACGCATCTCTTTAAATTTTAAAAATTCACAGGCAATTAATTGGAGAACGAACTTTCAGATCCTGCGCAGAAAAGTTCCACAATGGACTGCGCGCAAACCTTTGCCTTACTTTAGCGAACTTTACTTTTCTGCGAATGGTCTGGTTATTTCAATGTGCGCTCTTCGGTGGTCAGTGTATGACTGATGTCATAGTTTATTTAAAGAATTCTCAAATTCTCCTCGTGATCCAGGCGTGAAACAAGTGATATCTCGATTTCATGTTAGGGCAAATGTACAATTTGAATGTATACGCATGTACATGTAGAATAGTAATTAACCAACCATCATTCTGTATAATAATAATTAATTAACCATCATTCTGTATAAAAGTTATTAACTAACTATCATTCTATATAAAAGTAATTAACTAACCATCATTCTGTAAAATAGTTATTAACTTACCATCATTCTGCATAATAGTAATTAACTAACCATCATACTGTATAATAGTAATTAACTAACCATTCTTCTGACTAATAGTTATTAACTATCATTCTATATAATAGTAATTAACTAATCATCATTCTGTATAATAGTTATTAACTTACGATCATTCTGTATAATAGTAATTAACTAACCATCATTCTGTATAATAGTAATTAATTAACCATCATTCTGTATAATATTAATTAACTAATCTGTATAATAGTAAACCCTGAGGAAGATTTTGTAAACTCTAAAGTGAGCATCGCTCTCGAAACAATGACCGGGGGGTGGTTGAACGGGCATCGCGTTTGGGTCCCACCCGGGCGTCCCGTGTTCGATTCCTCGACTGACTAAGTCCTCCATCACAACACAAGCAACTTTTCGGCTTTCTGTGGTGGTAGTAGGAGATTTTCAAACATTGTTGGGTTATTCGAAACCCGGGAATGTTTGTCTTTCTTTTTAAAAAAAAAAAATGTCGGTTTTTTATAAACAATAAAAACAAAGAAATCTATTAATTTTTACTTAAAATGGTGCCATAAAGAAAAATTTGCTGTGTTTGAAGAAGTATGTAATAGAAATTAACTAACCATCATTCTGGTACACAGAGGTCAGAATGCCACTCTCTGTCTTGTCACACACTCCATGTTTCATTCACATTTATACTTCATCTCATACATATTCTTGACATGACTCAACTCAAGAAATTAATTCACTTGATTGGGGTGGAGTTCATTCTTTCACTTGTATTCTTCTGACTCTCCTGTTTTTTTTTAAATTTATTTTTATTTTTTATTAAACTTCTGATGAATGTCATTCATAAAATTTTAATTGTTTATTAAAATTTTTAAATTTAATGCCCAACAACGAAAGCCACTTTAATTTTTTTAAAACAATGTGTAACTTAAATAAATATTTAATTAAAATAATAATATATAAAATACTTGCTCAAAGCAACTGTTTTAAGCAAATTTACAGAGATACATAATAAGATTTAACATTTTATTTTAATAAATTTATCTCTTTATATAAAGAAGAGTGTCTGTAGCGAGCGGTCAATCGGGCGCCATGGATTAGATTTTAATACAAATCTACAGTGTCATATTGATAAAAGATTTCATGTAATTAGATTTTTTTAAATAAGATAGGTTATGAATCTACTAACACTTTTGACTTGTACTGTGTATCATAATTATGGAAAACTTATATTAAAGTGGAGGACTTAGCTAGCAGAGATTTAAGCCCACAAAGCCTGTTGGGAAACCGATGTTTTGTACCACTGGGCCAATAATAAATCTAGTTCGGATTGAAAGAGCTACATTTTTATTTTTAGCGGAGCTTGTCATATTTTAAAACTCCGGTTTACAAGATGTCTGCCATTTGATTTATAAAATATTAAATGAAACAGAGAATTTAAAAAAAATATTTTAATATTTTGCATCAAGTTAGCAGTCACCATGTTAACCCTTTCGTACCGGTGGGGGGTAATATACTTAAATAATAAGCAATCATTATAAAAGAGAATCAATATATATTTATATTTTGGATTAGGTTTCATTAACACTCCTGTTCCGAAGGGGGGTAATAAATTTCCCCCAAATAAGAGTTTTGTGCAATATCTAACTTCTTTTTTTTACATCACATACTCTGTAATTCAGGTAATCCTAGAAAAAACTATTTGATAATCGTTTGCATTTTTAAAAAAATTCCGTTATAATTTTTTAAGAAATTAAATAATATTTATGCCCCCCTTCTCGATTTTGTACTATCTGTTTTACAGTACTTTCTTACTTAATGAAGGACTGCTGAGCAAATACGAGCAATGTCCGGTTAAAACGATAGGAATAAAAAAAATATTAATTAAATAATAATTAGAGGTGGAAAGGGCAAAAGGAATCAGATTGCTTTGTGATGTACAGAGGACTCTTGTGGCTCGTGATATGTGGCTTTTACCTTCAGGTATGTAAGGGTTAAAAAAGATTTGTTATAAATTGTTACCATTGTTAAAATAACTTAACCTAACCTAACCTAACCTGGGAGCGGAAATTATTTTGATTTAAGATTCAAAACCTAATTTATTTCAACAATGGAATAAAAAGTAACAACAATAGTATCTTACACAACTGATAGACGACGAATTATGCTTTATAAATGGTTGTTTATCAATTATGTAAAATTTAAAACACGTTTATTAGTAAGGGGGAAGCGTATAAAAGGCCCGACATTGAACAGAATTTAAAATGGTCAATCAACTGATAGAATGACTAGTCAAAAATGGCTAAATATTCAAACTGTTGATATCATTAACCCAGTAGCTGCTAACCTGGCATAAAAAAGCTTACGTAATTAATGTATACAAAATAAGCAGAACTAAGCGTCCAATATAATGTAATTTGTAAGGAAAAATGTACTCAAAAGCAACATTCACACCGTTCTTTAACATGTAAATAATTTAAAAATTTAAAACTACATCGATTTCGTCCATGATATGCATAAAAAAATTTATGTTACTTTCGTCCATGATGAATAATTTAAAAATAATTAAAAACACATTCGTACGTACGCATCTTATGATTCTAACTATCCCATATTTACATACTTTACGACGCACAAAATCTATGGCAGTCAAGTTGCGCGGTACTCTATAAACTTAATTCAAAATAAGATTATTTGTCCATTTAGTCAACTTGTAGCGCTTCGATGTATCCTTTGATCAGAGAAAGCACTTCAACGGTACTGCGGCGCACTTGAAGAGACCTTCTCCAGCTTCTCAAAGTGCTTCCGCGCATTTCTTATGTTGATTAACGTGGCCTCTGACGGGATGTTGGATTCGGACATTACGACCATGACGTATGTATTGCTCGTGAAGCCGTCAATGAAGGCCGCAAACGCACTGTTGCGTACCTGTAAACAATGTAATATTTGTAGAATTCACACAATGGAAGCGTAAGGTTTAAGCAGGGTTTTAATACGCAAAAGAATAAACTTAATCTAGAAGTAAAATGAATAGGTCAATTAAAAATTTAATTCTATTAAAATACTAGCTGTGGTACCAGGCCTCAGGAGTTGATATGAGATTGAACTGATGTTCGAACCCACAACGGATCTTGCTTTATATATCCCTACCAACGGGTAGCCCCACCCGCACTGGTCTACAATGTTTCAGAACATTCCACAACATTCGAGATTGTTCTGGAAAGTTCCACAATGATCTGGGATGTTCCGGGATGTTCCCGAATATTTCCGAAAATTCCACAACATTCCAGAAAGTTCTGGGATGTTCTGAAATGTTGTGGAATGTTCTCGAATGTTCTGGACGGTTCTAGAAATTTCTAGAGGGCGAAACTTCCAGCCCTTATATCTTCAAAAAGCACGCCCTTCAGGTAAAAGCGGGAACCTTCTTCGTAGACGGGTGATAGGGGGCTACACACCATATAACTCCCTTGATCGTACCGGGACTCGTTTCTGAGTTTTAACGGCACGCACATTATACACTTTCTTTTATAATACATATTATATTGATTAACTGTTTGCTGTGTAAATTTACCATGAAATTTTTAAAAATTTAAAATGAAAATTAGAAAAAGAACAAGATACAGAAAAATAAATAGATAACGGTCGCAACTGGGACTAGAACCCAGAACCTCTCGTCTTACCAGGAAAAACGCCTCTATCAATTTGGCTACTGAAAGACCTCTTATTTAAATTTAATTTTTATCAATCTCATATTTTAAATTTCAGAATTAACAAACTACTTTTTAAATATAAGGTAATCATTTTAATCAGTATTTATTTTTCTGTGTCTTGTTGTTTTTAATATTTTCATTTAGATTATTAATGTTATCTTCTTCTTCAATGATACATTACATTGATGTAAATAACCTTTAAAAGTTATAAAAAGTTTTTCTAATAAAAATTGCTTTATCATCAATTTTTTCACAAAGTTCTATGACACAAGGTAGTTCTAATGACATCTCATCACACTCTAACTTGCTGGCAAGAGTCTGGTAAAAAAGCAATGTGATTTGAATCCGTAATAATCAGTCCTCGAATTATTGTCGCTTTTCGTGTGATAGTAATTTACCTCCATGCTCTGGAACTGCGCAGCCAGCTTGGAGCAGGACAGCTTGAACTGCTTGATGATGTTGGAAACTTTCTCGAAGCGGTGGCCGTCTTTGTGTTCGCGCCGCTGACAGTGTGAGATCACCAGGAACGTGGCACGCTCAAATAATAACACCTCATCTGCATCCACAATGTTGGCAAACTGCTGCAGGGAGCTCTCAAGCGCTTTCACGTTGGGTATCAGCATGTACACTATGCTCGACCACGCTCTGGAAAGCAAGAGCAGGAAAAAATTAAAACAAAGTGGTCCAGGTGGACCCCAAGGGGTCCACGGGAGACCCGACGGGGGTCCACGTAGGCGCGATAAAGAAATAGGGGTACACAAGTTGTAAGTGGGGGTCCACGAACTGGTTTCGATTGAGACCTATCCCGTGCCCCATATCCATCCATATCCCAACCCACCTTCCGTCTCTTATCCCATTACTCCCTCTCCATAACAGAGCGACTGGCTTACAGCGCACGTTGTCAAGAACGAGTCGTAGAAGCAACTCATTTTCATTTGACAAACGTCAACCGTGTGTTTGGGGTGTTTTCCGACTATGCACCGGTGCCGAGGGGGTCAATGACTCTAGTATCTCGATACATCTTTCATTGAAATACCGATAGAACAAGGTCAGCATTCCCACCCGAAGCCTGTGCTCTAAAGATTGCAATCTGTGTGTTAAGATGGGAGAATCAATCAAACGGACTACCCGTTTCTGCACAGAGTTGGGTTTTTCGACATGGCAAAATACTAACGGTTGTATGAAATGTTGAGAAGAAGACACCTCAATTTATTGATGCTCCAATAATGCCAAAGTTCTGCCCTGCATACAGTTCCAATGTTCCCCAGAAACCGTAACCTGATTCATATGTTTTTCTATTAACCGGGCTAAAGTGTCCTGCAATTACCTAAAAAAAACCTGTAGAATGAAGGAGTATTGGAAAAATTAAGTTTCGGTGGCTGGACGGCATGGAGGCCAACACTAAACTGAAAGGAATCAGCCGGAAATTGATGTTATAGTGCCAATGTATGTATCGTACATCCATGTTTTTTCATACTTACTTGTACAAGGTTTCATCCCATATGCTGGTGCGGAATGCTGTACAGTCCAGGGGTTTGGACAGCCTCTTGAGGTCTTCCTCCCTCTCCTTGAAGATGATATCCCTCTGCTCCTCGGCCACCAGATCCATCTTGTGCACGAGGCAAAAGATTCGGGCCTCTGGTGAGTTCTAGAAACCAAAGCGATCATTTTACAGTCATATTTTTATATTACACTGTATTTTTACATGTCGTCACTGTAGATGTTAAGGGAGGCAAGCCACAAATTTGGCGAAAATGAGTTAAGTATGCAGAAGTGTTTAAAAATCTTCTAAGTTGCTGCGGTCAAAGGATTTGAGCCATAAAATACTCCATTCAATAAGAATATTTTGAAAATTGCCAACAGATCTAACACACATAGATGAAAACAGTCAATGACTAATAATTTAATACAAGTTAAAGCAGTCAATGACGACAAGCCGCATAAATAACATCACAAAATATCTATGTCCAAAGTTTCACCCTTCTATCTTTAAAAACAAAAAACTATAACAAAAAAATGTGATTTTTTCTGTCAACAAAAATCTCAGCTTTGTGGTTTTGTGGCTTGACTCCCTTGACATCTAGGCCGACGATGTGTTCCAGTACTTGTCACAATAAATAAATTCCAGTACTTGTCACAATAAACTTTTTAATATAAATTCAAGGTGGTGGTAATTAAACAATATAATTTCGGATGTGATGTATGAATATTCTAAAATACAAAAATACACAATTCTTATTATTTTCAGTACATATAATGAATTTATGCCGCCATTCTTATGTTGATGGTGTAATAACGGTCGGCATAGGTGCCTTCCAAGCGTTTGATCAGGGTTCGATTCTTAGCCGTGACAATATTTTTTTTTTAAGTTAAAATTTTATTATTTTGTTTTTATACACCATGTTAAAAAATTCATTTATTTATTTTTAAAAATTTATATCCTGTGATTTTCAGGTCTGCTCTACCAATACTATAATAACAATTTTTTAAAACATATTTTTGCGATATGTCACGTTGTTATAACAATTTCGTGGGACCTAGTTTCCATCTTTTCATGAGCACCAAGACCATTACCCAATATTATGTACTTCTCACATATTATTTATATTCCATCTGCAAAGCCAGTATAACCCATCAGGTATAATTTGTTCGCTTTTGGAAACAACTCATATATTTCTCAGAGAAATCGTGTGAAAAGGTGTCTCCCTTACAATATGATCTAAACCAGTGGTCTGCAAGAGCTAGAATATGGTCTGCGAAAGATTTCAAACTTTCAATAACACGCGCCGGTTAATAAGCGAGCTCGCTCAGCGCGCAGGTTTTTAAAAAAAAGTCGGCTCAGCGGCTCGCATGTTACTACTGAACTGATTCGGATTGATTGTTCGTTCACAGATAAGCACCATTCTAGTCAGCCGCACGCATCTCAGTGGATATTCATTGACCTATGTCATTTTGCCTGAGGATTTGAACGGTGGGGTGCTTGGATTTCATATGCCTAGAAAGATTTCCGGTCGAACCAGCACTTGTACTAATTAGTTGTGAACAGTATGCACAATTGGCTATATTATTAGTGGCAACAGAAAAAAGATTCCAAATTTCACTGTGTTTTCTTGATGACATCATGAAATTTTAAATTTTAAATTAAATTAAATTTTTAAATTAAATTTTTAATTAAAACTACAGTCATAAGTCAGTAATAATAATTTTAAAATACGTAATCATGTATCCCGAGTACAAACTAACAAAAGCGACAAGAGACGTCCATACGATTACCCATAAATCGATTACCTTACTGACGTTTCATTCCAAAACTCAACCAAACAAAGGTTGATTTCATTTTTTCATTCTAACAAAGGGGAATCCAATGAAAAAGGGATCCAAGAATCTAATCAAAAGGGAATTCCAAAATATTGGGGTTCCCTTTTTAATGAAGTACTAAGGAGGGCCGAGGGCGAGGCGGGGGGAGACGGACTTATTCGGTCGTTCAATTGAACCGGTTCACTGAGCCGGATATTTTCATTGAACGAGACCCGCCCGTCTCTGGTCCAAATATAATGTACCGAATTTTTTTTAATACTTTTAAAATTGACAATCTGTTGAGTACCTAAATTGGTAGAGCATTGTCCTGGTTAGGCCGATTCAATACATGTTGGTGGCCTAGATTGTGTTTTCACATTATTAGCACATGTTCCGACTGCTTTGCCACAATTGCATGCCTAGTTCAAAAGTTCACTAAGCATCAATTTTCATTTTAGTTTCTTATTTCAATCAGGGACAAAATCAGTATATGATATTGAGATGACGAGCTTCAAAAATATATTTAGATGTATGTACATACCACATACAGATTGAAATAATGACCTAAATTGATATGTCATTTATTACATCTATATTTATTGTACCTAGATATCATCATTTAATTTATCCCTTCCGCACTGGAGAGGGGTAATACACTTCCCCCAAACAAGAGTTTTGTGTGATTTTTTACGTCACATATTCCATAATATTTATGTATATATATAGAATTTTGACAAAATTACTTCTCCCCTCCACTGCGATCCTCATTACACTTGCAAAAAGGACATACATATTTGCAATCCTGATTTTCTGGAATGGATTTCGCTTTATGTCCTCGATAACTTCACTAGAGGTAGACCTACCAATGATCATACCTTTGGGGAGAATGACTACTCCGTTAAACCACATTTCTTCTGAGATGGACATTTGTAATTTAAACAAAAATGATTTTAAGATGGCATTATGAACGTACCTAAGTAATTAAATTTATATATTTTATTACTGTAAATTGAGAAATATAATTGGATGAAATGTTTTTCACAACAAACAATAAATAAAAAAAATAACTTTAAAAAAACCTTTCCACAAACAAGCCACAAGTGCTGTAATAAAATGTGCATTTTACTGAAAAGGGCAACAATAATATTATGTATTTGAGTAACGCTGGATTTTAATTCAATTTCTTTTACCACTTTGCAAATCTTAATGTTTGACTGCTGCGAGAAGATGGGCAATATCCGGTTAATACGGTAGGTATTAACTAAAATCTTGAGTGTTACTGGAAAGAGCAAAAGGAATTTTAAGAGACACAATCGCTTCGAAATGTATGGGGTACCCTAGTGTCCCCCTTCTTGTGATACGTAATTTTTACCTTCATGTACGTAAAGGTGAAATGTACAATCAATGTTATTTATATAATATGGACTTGCGACTCCAAAGTCACAAAGGAAATTGCATATTCATATAACTTTGAATGAATTCAATTCAAATCAAACCATTTTAATAAGTTATTAACTATGGTAGATAATAAATTGACAGTTCTGAAGTGAACTACGCAAGCCAAAGTGATAAAAAATATTTATTTGGGTAATTGCCGTCAAATTTAACAATTTATTGATAGCGCTTTTCATGTTTATGTTTTATAATTAAAACTAATATTCTTTATTGCTTTTGCAAAGATTGCCTCACAAGGAAAATATATTGAAAGAATGTTGGCGATTTTCAACATATTTTATTTAGACAACACGGGCATGTGCCTAGCATGGTGGTCGAAAAATCCTAAAATTCATGTAAAAAACAATTCAATGAATAAAGAAAACTTTAAAAAATGCGATTGATAAAAGTAATGAGTTTGGAAAGAGGGTTCGGCAGCACAACGGGTAGAGAATCTGCTAGCAAGTCAAAGGTTTCAAGTTCGATTCTCAGTTACACCCAAATCTTAATTCTTCTCTGCAAGTTTGAAGACTATTAATATTTAATTAAATGAAGACATTATGAGCAAAACTCAATCGAAAATCTGGAAACATAAAAATCAGAAAAAGATATTTACACCTCTGGGACTCGAACCCAGGACCTCCCTACTTTCCGGGTTGGGCGCTCTTATCCACTGAGCTAAGGTGTCGATATCCAATTCGGTCACTTTTAACTGTACCATACTTCGACTAAGAACCACCCATAATTTAATTAAATATTACAGTTTGAGGTTTTACTTATAAAAAGTAAAAATAAAAAATGATACTATTAATATTGTTACATTGAGTTACAATATTGTACAAGAGTTCTAGGGCTTGGGGCCAGTGGGACTATGTATAATACTTTGTATCGGAAATGTTACGAATCTGTTGACTAATTGTATCTAAAATCATTTATTAATTAAAAATAAAGCAATTTGTTGACCATCAATCAAAAATTATTTCTTATCGGTACCCTCCGCAGTTAATTGTTTTTTGCTTAATTCATAACACATATTGATTAGGGAAGCGCTGATAAGAAGCGTGCTAGAAGTGGAGCGACCTCGGAAATCCATTCCACAAACAATCATAAATAGATAACAAACAGTCAACTAATTCAACAAAGAGTTATCTATTTACTAAACTGGAATATTAGAAATGCTTCAAAATATTGTTTGAAACATGTGCAGGAACTAGGTCGGAATATCCAGATATCTGCCATATTCCCATTGGCTTGGTTCGTTTGTAATACAGAGCCAAAGCTTTTACAACTTGTGGTGTGTGTATGTAAGAGCGTGAGTGCAAGCGAGATGGCGTGCTTGCACGAAGGCTTTATAAGGAGATGCATATTAGGTTTCGTCCTCCTTTGTCAGTCAGCAGTTCCCCAATAAATACTAGTACTAGACTATGTGTACATTATTTGTGTACTACCCGACACTGCTACACTATCAATATCACAATATTACACAACCGTACTTTGTAAATTTGTATTCTGTGCCACAAAAGTAATTAGGTACATACATAAATATGTCAATACATAACAACAATCCTTCAGAAATTGTAACTAGCATTGTTTGATGCAACCAATATATGTACATTAAAAACTAGAGCAAAGGTGATGTATGTATTGTTCAGCCCTATCTTTAACTCCCCAGGCCCCAACCATATTATGTCAGAGGGTCAAAAAATTTCCACTTTACAATAATTTAAAAAAATGGAATATTTCTGAACCGTAGTTCCGAACCAGTATCCGAAAGCTAAAAACTGTTTTTGCTTTTAAATTTTATAAATCGAAATAAACCTATAATTTTTGAAATATAAATATTTTGCATGCAAACATAAAAAAAAATTTCCAACTAAAATTATATATGTCATATTTTACTAGACAAATGTATTATTATTGTCACCTCACTTTTTTGTCAATCCATGTAAAAATAATTAATAAAAAATTCCCAAAGTTTCATAAATTTATTTCAAATTGCGGATCGAAACTTTGGTTTCATAAAGGTGTACATTTTACTTCTTCTGTGGTTAGTTTTTGTATTTTAATATAAAACATGATCTTTTCTCTTTCTTACACTGTTTACATCATTGTTCTCACTACGATAGTAAAGGAGATACAAAGATAAATACGAGACCTATATGAATTGTTCCGAAAGCCGAACAAATATACTGGGTTATCGACAATTTTTGGTACAACCAATAAATGTTGGCAACCAGAGGATATTATGAATTGTTCAACTGGCATATATGAAAATTGTTCAATCCTACAGATACATACTTTAATCTGCAACTAACGTATAATAACAAAAACACAACCAGAGTTGGAAAAGCCAAAACTATATACATATAAATACAGTGTCTTATAAAAATATGTACGTAATATCTAGACTCCGAAATGAAAAGAATGAAGTTCTGAGATTGAGTAAAGATTGCGAATACATGAGAGCTAATAGTGCACATCCTTCGTTGGATGTATTGTTCAACATAAGCAATGTTCGGTGCAACCAAAGATATAAGAAACAAGAGTTGCGATAACCATCAAAATATGTCTCCAACCATAAAGCAAAATACAAACTGTACTTTGACCACAACTGGGTCACAATTAAGGTGTCAGATTCCCGCCCGTGCGTCATAGGTTCGATTCATCTGCTAGTTAAGTCCTCCATCATTGATCAAGAAGCATTATTCGCTCTTAATAATGCTAGCAGGAGTTTCGCAAATACATATTGTGAAGTTATTATCGGTAGCATGGGAATGTTTGTTTTTATTACATTTTTTTTTTACTTACGTTGAGTATAGCCTCTAGACAGGACTGATAATAGTGCATGTCCTTGTCCAGCTCGCGGCTTTCCACGTCGAACACGTAAATGAGCACCTCCACATTGCGGAAGATGTTGTCCCGCTGCGAGGCAAAGTAGTTCTCCATGAAGGCCTCCTGCCCCCCGCAGTCCCACAGGTTCAGCACCAGGTTGCCGAGGAACCGGACGTGAGAGTGTTCCACGTCGACTGGAAGCAGATAATATAATGTAGGGTTAGTTGGTAAAGAAACATGAGATAATCAACCTTTTCAACTAACCTTGGCAAAGTCCTTTTTATAACCCCAGAAAATAAAGTATTGGGCCTATAAAAACTGCTTTAAAGTGCAAAATCTCTTACTTACAAAACCCGTTTTGATTGTGGTTTTATTGCATTATGTGGCAAATTAAGTTCTTTACAAAATTATCAGAAACCATTTAAATATTTGTGCCTGAACTTCTCAAAATAAAATAAAATATGCTTTTTGGCTTAGCAACCAGAGTTGCCAGCCAATCTGTACCCCTTTTAACGAAAATTGCGCAGACGGAAGAGTATGAAATTTCGCACACTTATAGTTTATACAGAGAAGGAGTGCAGAATGCTAATTTTTTTTTAAAATTATGCATAAAAAATACACGAAATCAATAAAAAAACATTACACATTAAATTAATTATGGTCGAATTTCGACCATTGGGCGACGACTAGTACAAGTAAATACCTCAGTACGAGTAAGCCGCCCAGTGAAGCCAACATTACTGGATTATAACAAGAAATGTAAAATATTGTATCAAAATAAAAAAAATGAAAAAAATACTCTCAATATTTTACTGGATAGCGGTCGGCAATTAGTTTTGGTGGAGGGCAATGAATAAGTAAATTTTTTTGGGAGCCATGCGACCATAGACATCACTCATGCGCGTGCGAGCCTGCTTAACAGTGCACTTGTGACTGCCCGTCTGATCGCCCGGCGTCATTGTGCTTCATATAGTGCCAAGCAGCCAGCAGCATCTTATAGCGGAAAAGTTCCCAATCTTATCTGAAGTATATTTTTCCTACGCTCCCCACCCTTCTGCATTAAAAAAAAGTATGACAGAAATCACGGAAAGGCCAAAAAAATAAGTAATTGGTTCCCACTCCGGCGTTGCTGGTTGGATCCTCTACTAGTTGGTCCTCCATCATTGCAGAAGCCACATTTTCCATTTATATTGATGGAAGTGGGTGGATTTTCAACATTCTGAGATTATTTGTACATATAATTACGATAACACACATGGAAAAAGCGTTTATTTATTGAAAATATTTTTAAGTGGTCATTACATGTTTTGAAATATCACGACCCACCAGTTAGTGGCTTTGTGTATAGTTATTGAATCGCACTCGGGCATTGCTTTTTCTTAAAAACTTTCACTCATCTTTTCTTCACAAAAACTAGATATGAAAAAAATTATATGATTGTGATCGATAGCGCGCCAAGTATGATGGGAAGGAATAATCGTCCATTCAGAGACTCTTCCTTCTGGCACTTCGTGGGCCACCAATTGCCGATCGCTGAGTGAGTATTCTAGAGTATTTGGTTTAATACACTTGATTTTAAAATCATGCCTTTTCCTTTTTTGAGGAACTCTGATAAAAGAACCTTATTAAGGAGCTGCGAGAATTTTAAGCTCAGCAATTCATATTATAGGATGTTCTGACAATATCAATTTTATCGCATTTGATAGTTTCCAATTTTTCAGCCCACACATCTCCCACACATTTCAGAAATTCATTTCTCGTTTAAAACTGTTTAAATGTTCCATAAGAATGAATAAAAATTGAATTTGAATGCATCTTTTACAATCTATCCAAACGTTATTAGTTGTTTCTTGAAGTTAAGTTGAGAAATGATTTAATTTCCAAAATCTGTGCGTAATAAAAGTGCGGCGACTTGTGGAACATTTACTTGAAACTGTTTTCTGGACACTTCAGTGGAATAAATCATTTTGTGTCAAACAGTCTAGAAAATATTGTAGATCAGTAAACAACAATTAAAATAATGTCAGTCACATTATTGTCAGTAAAAAATGTCCCAATGAGTAGGGAAAGGGATACAATTTTGTAAAACTTACTTGTGGCTCCCAATCTTCTCGTGTCCCTTGCTATATAATTAGCAAATATGATAGATCTCATACTGGTTTTACCCGAACCACTCTTCCCCATCAACAAAACCTGGAAAAATTGACAATTATAATAATTTATCTACTGCACAGAGACCAAGGAGCTTCCGGGTGATTGAAAGAGAATAATTTGAAAGAGGATCTTTAAAAATTAAGCACAATACATTAATAAACATTAAACTATCAACTCCCTAACATATCTATTTTAATTTATCATGATAATCAAGACATGCAGGAATGTTGACAGTGTGGTATTGACGGAGAATTATTACCTTTTTCTTCATCTTGATTTTGGTTGAAGAAATAATATCACATGAACAATATGTAACAATATATTTTACAGCTGAGCTACGAGCTAAGATGACAAATTCTTACAGCACAAACGTCAAAATACGGATACGTCATGAAATGTTGCTACTACGCACATGAATTTATTTGGTAGGCAGTAGGCATAAAAAATAAACCACGGTAGGTTTTGACGGATCAATGAAACAAAAATATGAAAATGATTGGAAACTAATTTTACACTGCATATTATAATCGAATATAAGGTGAAAAAATATTTTTAATAAGTTAGCTAATAATCTGTAATAAGTAACGTATTTTCTTTAAAAATATATTTATAGCACAAGTAAGTACTTGGGCCGTATGAAACATTCGACAGTTCCTACGTGCGAGTTCTCCGCCATGATATTGCCCCAACGTCCGTCATTGGAATTATTTTGACAGATGTTTTTGGGACGACGTGTGAGTTGCGTCTGACTGCTGGTTATTTTTATTTCCGTAGTGTATGCTGCGGAAAAGCGGCAGAATGTGTTCTTACAAGTTTAAAATCTGATACGTAAGTTATTAACAGCGATTCAAATCAACGAATGTATTAAAATCTCGAAGTTCTCACACATCATCTCGAACAATGTCGAGGCACAGGAATGTACGTTCCATGAACTATACCGACGAGTATGATGGATACGACGATGTTTACGGACATTCAGTGGAAGACGACAGCTATATATCTCCTAGTGACACGGCCCAGTTCATGTACGATAGGGGACGCACTCAAGTTATGTCCAGCTACTTCGACCAGCACAAAGATATCGAAGAAGAAGATGAAAATGCCGAAGTAGCGATGAGCAGCCCCGGGCAGCGACGCGATTCCGAAGATAATAAGAACCTGCAACTCAGTGAAATGGATGAAGCCAAGTTGATGTCATGTTTGGACGAGATTCGCAATGTATTGGGTGACTCAGTACCCGAACAGAGAGTCATCAAAACAATCATAGAGCATGACTTTAGCATTTCAGAGTCGTTAGACGCTCTGTTGAATTCCGAAAAGGACAAAGAAATCCCGACTAGTATTAAAAAAGTTGTTGAAACCAAATCCAAAATATCAGTAGGTATTCCGAAAATTTTACCTCTTCCAACTCAAAAGTTTGTAGACTCACCCAAAGTTATTTCTACGGCGGTGGATTCTAAAGTTCCACATGTTATCAAGGGATTCAAAGTCGATGACGGGAACCGTTTGAACTCTCCTCAAACTCCCCGCTCACAGTCTCCGGCATCAGGTAGGGGAACCCCATGCAAATCCCCTACACCTTCTCAGTCGGAAGAAAGACTCGTCTCGAGGCGGCAAGAGAACAAAGTAGATGCGGCAGCCGAATACAAAACAGAACGTGGATCGGTCAAAGAGCATCTGTACGTCGTGGTTATCGGTCACGTGGATGCGGGGAAATCCACTTTGATGGGAAGACTTCTCTGCGACCTCGGTGAGGTGAGTCAGCGTACACTACACAAGTACGAACAGGAAAGCAAGAAGATTGGCAAACAGAGCTTCATGTACGCCTGGGTGCTGGACGAAACTGGAGAGGAGCGCGTTCGAGGCATCACCATGGACATTGGACGCACACAGTTCTCGACCAAAACCAAACAGATCACAGTTCTGGATGCACCTGGCCACGCGGACTTCATACCCAATATGATCGCAGGAGCAGGTCAAGCTGACGTGGCATTGTTAGTAGTGGACGCTACCCGCGGAGAATTTGAATCTGGTTTCGATCTCGGTGGACAAACTCGAGAGCATGCTTTACTCGCGAGGTCTCTCGGCATCAATCAGCTGGCGGTCGCTGTCAACAAACTCGACACTACGAACTGGTCTGAAGAGCGCTTTGACGAAATATGTGGCAAGCTTAAATTATTTTTGAAGCACGCTGGATTCAAAGACAGTGATGTTACTTACGTCCCCTGCTCCGGACTGACAGGAGAGAACTTAATCTCCGCACCGACTGAAGACCAGCTATCTAAATGGTACAGGGGCCCATCTCTCATCGATGTCATTGACAAATTTAAATCTCCCGAGCGTCCGGTGACTAAACCGTTCCGGATGTCTGTCAATGATATATACAAAGGTACAGGGTCAGGTTTTTGTGTTTCTGGTCGCATAGAAACTGGAACCATTCACACAGGAGACAAATTTATCATTTGTCCAACTAAAGAAGCAGCTTTCGCTAAATCGGTGATGATTAATGATATTCCGCACCCTGTTGCATTTGCTGGTGACCAAGTCAGTGTGAATATTACAGGGGTAGATATACAGAATGTTAGTGTAGGTTATGTTTTATCTGATTGTGCGAATCCCGCCCCCGTGACGTCGAGGTTCGAAGCCAGACTGGTTGTGTTTAATGTGAAGGTTCCCATTACCAATGGATTCCCGGTCTTACTTCATCACCAGTCGCTGATTGAATCTGCCAACATTGTTAAACTCAAGGCGCTAATAAATAAGAGCAACGGAGAAATAATTAAGAAGAAGCCGAGGTGTCTAGGTAATAATTCAGTGGCCTTGGTAGAGATCGAAGTGTGCAGGCCTATTTGTATGGAAACGTATAAAGACTTCAAGGAGCTAGGAAGGGTAATGTTACGCGTGGCCGGTGTCACAGTTGCAGCTGGTCTTGTGACTAAAATCATTAAGTGAGGTTCTGTTATATCAGAACTATTGGCATATAAAACAAACATATATCGTTTTCTCATGACATATTATTGTTTTACGTTTCAGCTGATAATAATAATTTGACCCCATGTATTAAACAAAATGACATTTAAAAAACTCATTTGAAATGTACGTACGTTTAAGAGTTTGTACATTTGTGATATATTTAACATCACAAATTTGATATTAAAAACTTGTTGAAGTTCAGTATGTGTTTTATTTATTTATTACTAGCTGGTACATGGAATGTGTTGCAATCCAAAGAAATAAATTGTTTCTCCCCGCATTTCCTTTCCCATGCGTCCCGTTCTCCTCCCGCGTCCCCTTCCCCTCGCGTTCTCCTTCCGTCTTCCCCTCCCTCGTCATCCCACTTCCTTCATTACCCTTCCCCTCATGCCTTCCCTCCCTGCCGCTAAAATATATAAAATGTGCTCATTTTCATTTATACAAATTTCATAACTTACCATTATATATAACCTTCACGGGTGTGCACACAACAAATCACCAAAGTTTCATCGCAATTGGATGAACGGTATGGCAGTGCATAACATACGAACAAACAAACAAACAAAATTGATTTTTATATATAAGATCTACGGAAATGCTTTATGACTCAATAAAATCGTTTTCTTTCTTCAATCTTCGCAAACTCACTTTGTGGCGTCATTATTAATTTAATGAAAACAAATAACTTTGTGTACACCACTATTTAATTAACAATATCAACATGTTTCGAAAACTATGTTTTCTTCGTCAGGATAATAAGTTAATAAAAAATAACAAAAGACAAACAAGTATAGACAAATCCTTTTCTATTCACAAGTTGGCTATTATGAAATTATTTTTGTTTGTAAGTAATGATTACAATAATTGAATAATTTGTAGAGCACCGTTTTGTGGAAAATCATCACGAAAGCGCAATTTATTATAAGTTCGGGTCTACCTAATTTTTTTTTTTAAAAACAGACAGAAAACATACTTTCCTGGAAGGTCACTTCTGATGAAATAAATAAATTATTAAAAAGTTTGTGCTTGGAGAAGATTCGACTTTGCACGCAGAGGAAACTGTATTCAAAACACTGGACATTGCATGATTTTACATTTGCTACCCTCCATTACCATTGCTATTACATTTATGAGAAGATTAGTGGATAAAGTAGAGTTGATATTTATTTTGAAATACTGGAGAATTTTCATGAAATAACCCCAAAAAAGCTTCTTCTTCAACGGCGCTGCAGCCCATTTCGAGCCTTGGCTTCCTTCAGGATAAGCCTCCACCGCCCTCTGTCCTCAGCCGTTGTCTTCCAATCTGTAACATGGAGTAGTCCCCTTGCATTCTTCCTGACATCATCCTCCCATCTCAGCCTACCTAGGTCTACCCAGCCCGCCTTTCGTTTACCTCCCCAAAAAGTTTACAGGTTTCTAATTAACTAACATTTTTACACAATTAGTTATTTACAATGTGAAGGTGGAAGGTTTTTGATCTTATGGGTATGACTGTCTGAAAAGGGGGTCTAGGTAAATTGACCGAATTGCAATTTTTCAAATTCAATTGTTCGAAATGCAGTTTTTCAAACTTCAATTTTTTGAAAACATTTTTCGAACACCAATTGACCGAAACACTAGTTTTTCGAATTGATATAAGTATGTATACAGTACGTACAACCTAGCCTAACCTAATCTATAACTGGTACGTCTGACAGTATCTCGTTAGTCATAAACAAGTAAAATATATATTTTAAAAGTTGATTAACAAATTCGAAAAATATGTCCGTCGGCATTGGCCGAACAGCAATTGTGTTTGAAAAATTAGTCTTTCGAAAAACTGAAATTCAAACAATTGATTTCGAACAGAGATTCCAGAGGGTAGACGTCCAGTGGGCCGCCCCATACACAGCTGGGCGAGGCAACTCCGTAAACTGTGTGAGGAGAGGATGGGACTGCTATGGACGGAGGCCGAACAATCAGCACAAGACAGGGACCTATGGAGGAGCCTTGTCGATGCAGTGGGTCCCCGACCCGAATAGGATAAGGGGATGAAGATGATGATGATTTCGAACAATTGATTTCGAAAAAATGAATTCGAAAAACATGTCTGCTCCCCTGAAAAGTTGAGTTTTAAGTTTTGCTCTAAATTCTGCCGAGTCTGTGATTGTGCTTAAATCATGCTGCAGTCCATTCCAGGCTTTAGGTCCTGACACTCCGAAAGCACGTTCACCGAACTTAGTATCAGGTGTGTGCTTTTTGTGTGATCGTTCGTCATATCAAAGTAATTTTGGGAATTTGCAATAAGGAATTATAGTCAATTTTTTTATTTATTTCTTGGATTGAATCACCAATACAATTACTGTATTTGTAAGACTTTCTTGAAAGATTGAAGTTTGTTTATGGACAAAACTATTTATTGACATTCATATTGCGTAAGTGCGGGTGCAAACAGGGATCAATTTGGGTGCCGCCGTCCCGGGAACCTTTTATCGGATAATCAACACCTCCGCCGTAGGTCACCCCAAGTGGTTCACTACGTTTGGTGCTTAGCGGGGGTGCCCAGGTTCATCGGGTGAAGTGTATTCAGGTCTTACCTACTCACCAGCTGCGTGGCGGGCCGGATTGGGAGAGAAGTCGGTTTAGGGAGACCCTTTGACCACTCCAGCTGCTCTCTCTCTGCTATCGCCTTGTACCAGGATATAAACCTTGTACCAGGAGGGATGGATTCATACGTCCATTACTGCTGAACACACTGACCCCAGATTTCTACCTATCCCTCATACCCTTATCCTTCCCAGAATTTCCTCTCCTTGCTTTCCTTAGAAGACCCTCCACATGATGGACCCTCCCTAAGATGTCCCTGAGGGAAATTATTTTCTTCAGGGCCTCCTGTGTGGATCTAATGTAAAAAAAAAAATTATTCATCCTAATATTTTAAAGAATAACTTGCAAAAAGTTCTTTTGGGAAGTGGGTATGCCGTTCCCGGAACCATTTATTGGATAACTAACACCTCTGCCGTAGGTCACCCCAAGTAGTTTGCTAATGAAGTGGTAATGCGCGTTTTCATTCCGCGACAAAATATCCTCGACAAAATATCCCCTGACAAAATATCCTCTGACAAAATATCCCAGATAAAATATCCCTCAACAAAATATCTACTAAAACTTAACCTAACCTAACCTAACAAAAAATGGGGCAAAAATAATACAGACATCCTATAAAAACAATAAATTATTCAATTTTTTTTTTTATGAGAAAAACTCTCTTTTTATAACTTTTGAAGGTTATTCCCATCAACGTAATATATCATTGAAGAAGAAGATAACACTTATAATCTAAATGAAAATATGAAAGAAAACAAGACACAGAAAAAAAAATAAAAAAACAATGGTCGCAACTGGGACTCGAACCCAGACCTCTCGTCTAACCGGGACGTGCGCGTTTTCCAATTTCGCTATTGCCACCTTCTGTCAAACCGTCATATTTGTCAATCTCATATTTCAAATATTTAGAATCATTAATATTAATATAGCAAAATTGGAAAACGCGCACGTCCCGGTTAGACGAGAGGTCTGGGTTCGAGTCCCAGTTGCGACCATTGTTTTTTTCTGTTTTTCTGTGTCTTGTTTTCTTTCATATTTTCATTTAGATTATAAGTGTTATCTTCTTCTTCAATAAATTATTGTTCAAAAATAGTTAAATGAGACAAAACAATACATATAACAATAATTTATTGTCTTTAGAGGATGTCTGTATTATTTTTGTCCCATTTTTTTGTTAGGTTAGGTTAGGTTTTAGTACATATTTTGTTAGAGGATGATTTGTCCGTAGGATATTTTGTCGGGGATATTTTGTCGCGGGATGAAAAGTCGCGGAACCATTCTATTAGATGTAATACGAAGATATACATGTCAATCAAAAAGACATCCATATATTGTGAATGGAAAGGGTTTTTTTTATAAGATTACATTGGGATTTTTAAATAAAAATTACAATTAAAAAGGCTGCAATATTTATTACACCGTCAACAACTTTGAAGGAGGTTTTACAAGGGTAAAAAAAAACAGCTCTAATTTGACATTTTGATAATAATTATTGTAAACTTAAAGTATAAGGTTTCACAAATAAAAATATTACGTTTCTTTTTTTAGAAATAAATAAAATGGCTTACAAAGTATACATCTAAGTTGAATCAAGCTCCCTTTTGCTCAGAGACACATTCAGATCCTTTTGTATACGTACTATATTCATTAATAAACACAGCAAATGCCGCTAGCAAGTTGCGCAGCGATCCCATTGAATCTTTATTACAAGACATCTTTTAACACTTCCAGAACTTCAGCTTTATTAGTTATAATATCTTGATAGATTACCTTTCTGATTTAGGTATACATGCTACTTTAATTTCAGACTGCGAATGCGTTTGTAGATTACCTTCAGAAAGGTAATCTATGAATAACTTGAAACATTACCTTTCTAATTTAGGTATGTATGCTACTGTAATTTCAGACAGCGAATGTGTTGTTAGATTACCTTCAGAAAGGTGATAAATGAATAACTTGATACATTACCTTTCTGATTTAGGTATATTTGCTACTTTAATTTTAGGCAGCGAATGTGTTAAAAGATTGTAATTCAACTTCAGCAATGGATAGAATACAGACAAACAGAAAAAAAGACTTTTAAAACTGTTAAAGGTATGGAAATATATTCAAATTATTTTGATAGTATACAAATAATTTGCTCAATAAAATTACAAAGCTTAACGAGTCTTATTTCTTAATTGTTATTAGATTAAACGGGATTAAATTGGCAGAGTAAGGCTTTTGAAAGAGAAAATAAAAAACGCATTAATATTTACTGTTAAGATAGTAAATCTACCTGAAAACCATATTGTTTGGTGTTTAACCACCGATGGGTACCAAAATAACTACGTATTTTGGATGGGAATTAATGTTTAGAAATAATTATTTATAAGACTAGTTTATTTTAGCTTTTTTTATATTTTTTGACTAACATTTAATTTCTCCAGCAACGTGAGCAGTATATTATTAACATTTATTGCTTTTCACAAATTTAAGAGATATTATTATCTTTGTGCAACACATCTTACAACCAACAATATTCATAATAATAATATATTTACGCAAAATAAACGGAAGAAAATTATTAGTAGGGTTAGGACAAAAGCGTTTATACCTAAAACATCCTATAGCACTCAATTACAACGGCCCTAAAACATTACTTATCTTATATAGAGTTATATTTAATTATCTTAAACATACCATATAATATACTGTACAATAATAAGTTATCTAATAAATGCCCCTTGTACATACATATGTCAAATAGTGTGGTTCATTTAAACAAAGGAGGACAAAGCCAATTATTATTTATGGGGAGAGTTTATCAATCCAAACGCTCAGCAATGTAAGAATGCGTGCATACACGGGAGCCAAATCTGCGAACCATCATTTATAGGAAAGGAATGAAGCAACCGCAAATGATTGCTTGGTTCCTTTTCCGTAATTCTTGATTCGGCTCACGATTATCAAATGTATACGCAGTTTAAGGTTTTAATGAGATTTTTAATATTTCAAGCACAATTTGACTTACGCTCAACTTTTTATGGTCTGAATTTATTGTTCCAACTTACCCTTACATCGCATATCCCGTAGAAAAGTGTAGCAAGTCAAAATTTTCAGATAGTAAAGTGATTGTAATTATCCAAGTCCCACGAAAACCGTATTTAAGTTACATCACTCTTTCTTCGACGGGACGCTTGTTTCATCAATTCATCTCTTGTAAAATTAACTTTTTTGCCTTATGACTCTTTTCTACAGGATGTGCGATATATTTTTTTAAGATGTTAATGAATAAAGCTTTATAACGGTTTCAATGTACTTTTAAAAATAAAAGTTACTTTCACTAATAATTTTATTTTGAAAAAGAATGTAAATCTTACCGACACTCTTCTGCCATTGTAAAATATAGCATTAAAAAAAAAGGTCAAGCCAATACGTGATAATATTATTTGAAGAATGACTTGCCCGCAGACTTGCGATAACGCAACTGATGTAAAACTAAATCAGTTTACATTTACAGTAAAATAACAACTGTAATATGGCCAGCGGGTACACAATATCCCACAAATACGTACATATTTAATACAAATTAACCTAAAATGTCAGCATTTATTTATTCATGAAATATAATGAGAATATACACATTTTTCCTCGTATTATCTAATTAATACAAGACATAACACTTTAAAAGACAAACATTTTTGTGGACAATTTAAAAAGTTTAAATTGGCAAAATATACTTGTTTTATTTTTGCAGATTGTTTGTGGTTTTAACTGAAATCACATCCCTAAAACATCCGTCACGAAAAGTATTACACCAGTATTTATTTTTTCAAAGGCCATTTTCATCAATAATTTAGAGTGAAATAAAAGGATTTTTTCTCTGTAAAGCAGCACAATGTTCAAGTATTAGATGCACAAGTTTTGTTGAAAGCATTATTGTGGAAATGGCCTTTAGATTATCGTAATGGCTAAACAAATTGATACCGTAAGTATTAATATTATTATTGTATTTTATTTGATGAAATATTGTTTATTTAATACATTTACTGGTTCTGTAGCCATTACGTGACTGTTTGAGGAAATTTGTTAGTATTTATTCAGGACCCAATACAATCCAATTATAATTAATTCCATTGTGCATATTTTAATTGTGATTATAGTGAATCCCTCTTACGAAGTTTTCCTGCTTAAGAAGTTTGATTTTTTCGGTCCCTTTAAAACTGAATGGTCCAATTTATCTGACTGCCCTTAGAAGTTTTTTTCCGGTCCTTTGGAAAACTTCTTAGGAGGGTTTAACTGTACATCATTATGATTAATCAATATGAATGTGAAAAATAAAACAAATAAATGAATTATTATTAATAATGAGAAGATTCATCAATGAACATTTCGGAGAGAAAAGTGGTCAAATGACAAATACTTATAACATTTAAATCAAAATTTTAATTGCTTGTGAAAAAATTTCGCAGAATATTAACGATTTTAAAAGGTATTGCGTTTATTTAACATTAAAATAAATTTAATTTTTAGCTTAAATTCGTGGCCTAGAAATAATTTTTAATATTAAATTAAATTTTGACAAAAACAAATTGATTTTGTTAACAAATTATATAAGATCAATCACAGTTGGTTCACAAACAAACACTACTAAAATTCCGAATAGTTTTCCTATCGCTATAAACTATAAAATACCAATAGACACATACCTCTGTTACGCTTTCTAATAAACATCTATAATCACATTCCAGCTCATTCAAAATAACATCTGACATGTTCATTTACGAAACAGTTAGGATGGGTTGTTTCAAAAAATTTGATGGATTCATCAAATATTTGAAGTTGATTTTCACGTTCTGTGTAGGTTCTATTCAAGTTCTGTTATTATATCGTTATAAGACAGCTGCTTCACAAAACTGAAATAATAACAGAACTTGAAAAGAACTTACACAGAACGTGAAAATTAACATCAAATATTTGATGAGTCCATCAAATTTTTTGAAACAACCCGTCCTTAGTGAACTAACATACAAACTGATAATGTTATGTAATAATTCAATGAGAAGTGATGTTAACATTAATGCAGACATAACATTTGATAGCAGAGATAATCGTTAAATTAACGTACATACAATGTTTGAGAGACAGATAAAATGGTGAAATCAACGTTGATACAACACCTGAAGGCTGATTCTATATCTTTTGCGATGACATAATGCGTGTTACTTTGACCGTGTATGACACATTTTGACAGTTTTCTTAAACGCGATATTCCGTGTCGCATTAACGAGCTAAAGACTGCGCTTGTGTTAAGACGCCAAGTCTTAAAATTAGCTACCCTAATGCCTGAGATGACTGGGCGTTTTGCCTTGTTATCCTCGTTAAGAGATGCCAGTAGCACGAAAATTTGCAAATCGAATGTCATTGTGTACAAACATCAAATTATTTGACAAACTGGTATGTACATAGTAATTTATGTACCTCTATTAGGCTTTTATGTAAGTAGTTTTAATAAGTAATAAATGGTAATTTGTGTTTTTAATTAGGTAATTAATCCATTTAACACAAGACAGGCATAGACAAGCCGTTGAAAGCCATAGAAAATTGCAGCAATTTGACAGCCGATAAAACATGACAGATGCTTTCCAACTGATGGATTTTGTCTTTATGTCTTAATCGTCTCGTAACACAAGCTTAACGCAAAACAAAAACACAAGAGATACAAATCACCCTTCTGATAGATAGAATCGTCAAACCCATATAGATACAATATTTGAAAGATAGATAAAATTGTCATATCACCGTAGATGCAACATTACATTATTGATGAAAAGTGAACATGAAGTAAAATCAATAGGCACAGGATACTGCCAATTATAGAAAAAAAACCTTCTCAATTCATATCATTGCACGCCACTTCAAATAGATTTAAGTTCTTAAAATTTGGCTTAGATATGTCGACAAGAGGATATTTTTTTTCGGTTCAATTCTTCAGACATTCATTTCTTCATAATATAATGTAATAAAGTAAATTCATCTTACACTAGTTACTAGTTATATAATGTTATGAATACACACTATGTATATATTTGATTGCCTGTCAGAGCACAATGTTATAATATTTATTAAACAATCTTTACTGCAAAAATATTTAAATTTAGTTATGAAGATCATTATTATGGCAAGTGTAAATTTACAATACACAAAAATATGCTTCCCATCCCATAAAACGTAAGATCAACCATATTGTCAGAACAACAGAAGAAAACAAAAAAAAACAAAATGGCGGCATTTCTGCCATCTTTGTTATGCCATTATTCAAACATTTATATGGAATCAAGTTTGTTTTTGTTTTCATTATTAGGCTCTGCTTCCATAGGGATACACAAGCATCCGATTCTCGACGATTCTAGGATCTTGGCAACTACCGCTGGTTGGCAGGCACAGGTTGCCGACATTTTGTAAACTCTTCGGCAACGCCAGTCTCCCATGTCCAGCCAGGCGAGGTTGTTCCCACTCATTTTGTCGAGACTTTAAAACAAGGCCTCACTTGTGTCAGATATTTTGAAGCAAAGGCGCGTGCTTTAGATCAATGCTAAGAACAAAGCGTTCAACAAAGAGTAAGAGGATACAAAAATGTCACCGACAGCTATATCAAATTGTGAGTGAGGTTATGAAAACATTCTCGTTTTGACATTTCAAGAATTCAACAGTGGTGGCAACGCGGGTTTTTTTTTTATTTCAGTAGAGTGTAGGGAGCGTGTGCGACAAGTTGTTTGCGATGTGAGTTCACAACATGAGTATCAGATTCTTGCTTATCCCTGTGGAGTAAAGACTTTAAAATGTAAAGTTTATAGTTCTGAAATTGATAAAATGAATTTCACAAATAAAAATCGCAAGTAAGATATATTATTATTTAGAGTTACACAACTTATTATTACTACATTATATATATATATAGAGAATCTTGTTCAATGATCGAAATTTAATTCAACAAAAAATTCAATTTGCAATAATAATGACGGGAGTTAGTTAATTTTAAAGATATTTTCCACATTGCCTCGCAGTTTTACTGTTTGCAATATTTACACAAAATCATTATAAAATTAATTATAATATTAACAATAGAGGCCATATGAAAAAGCATTATATATTTTTTGTATTGTCATCAAAGTGAATAATAATTATTATTATTGTAGGCTATAAATGTAAATATATAAATTGATTATATTTTGTCGAACGGTGATGAATATCATAAAAATATCAATTTTATTTTATTTAAAACGTAACCCATTGCATGCAAAGGCCAGTTATTTCAACCGTGGTTAAAGTTAAAGCGATGGTTAAAATTTTTGACAACCCAAAACAGTTAAATCTGCCGAAAAATGTTATTTGATTGGTTAAGATGTCTACGGACGGCTGACTGGCCCAGGTACTAACTGAAGCCACTGTGTCGAAAGGCTCTTCATTTTTTAAATCAGGCCTATTGTTTGATCTCTTCCCACATGTTTTCTTAAAAACCATAGATAAACTACTGGTCAAACCAGTCGCCTGAAGTGCCCTTTACAACCGCCTGTCATTTAGAGGCTCAAAGAGGTGTCAAAAATTCAAAGAAATTCAAATTGACGTGAAAACAAGTTAACTCGAGAAACGCCACGGAGCGAACGGGTAAATTTCGCGATGTTTTGACTTTTATGTAATATTTTGTGGGTTTATTTTATGATATCTTATGTAGTATTTACCGAAATACATTCCTTGAACAATAAACTATGCCTAAAAACAACATTACTTGCGTTTATTCGATAAATTTATACATTTTAGGATCTTTTTCACGGCGCGAGAGTGACGCAAGCCAATCTGACAGTTCAAAGGCGGGAAAAAATCTTGGCCGGAGATCATAAACAATTCCACAGAAATTATTCCGCTGTGCTAGGTGGGTACACGGTATCTTATACCTTATGAACAAGAATGCCCCAAGCGATTCTGACCTTATCCTTCATACTTTTTCTTTATAATTGAGGTTTAAAATCGCATTTCAAAAAATATTTTTTAGAGTTTAATTTGGCTCGCATTTGGCGCGCGCTGGCGCGTAATCGGCAAGCAACCGGTTAAAGCGATAAAGTTTTAGCAAGTTAAGATTTTAACCATCGCTTTAGCAATACCAAAGATGCCATAATAGACTCAACTAGCGAGTTCTATCAAACACTGTAAGAACCTCATATAAAATGGGTTAGGATGGTTTGCATACGTCTAAATATTTATAAGGTATATTAAAACCAAAGAAAGATTTGCGTTACAGACCATTATTATAATAATAATTCTATTGATTAATTTATTTTACCAATTGCTTCAATGTTATTATTAGCGTGTGTTTTTCTTAAAATACAAAATATGCAAAATGATGGCCACCCTATATACATCCATCATGGCGGGGCGACGATGTTTAACTTAATAAATCTATTTGTGTTACACACATTCCAAAAAAGCGATTCGCCAATTTTCTAAATACTCATAAATACAATCTCACTTGTCAATCTTGTAATAACAACAATTTTATAGTATACCAACGAGTCTATTGCCAACAGTTGATTTACACTGATATATTTTTTATTCAATATACATTTTAACACTGCCAAAGGTTCTAGTCCATTGCAACACTCAGTAGCCAATTTGACAATATGTAGCCAATGTGACACTCAGTAGCCGATTTGACACTATGTAGCCATTTTGACACTCAGTAGCCGATTTGACACTATGTAGCCATTTTGACACCCAGTAGTCAATTTGACACCCAGTATCCAAATTGACACTAAGCAGCCTTTGTGACGCTCAGTAACCAATGTGAAACTCAGAAGCCAATTTGAAACTATATAGCCAATTTGGCACTCAGTAGTCAATATGACACTCAGTAGTCAACGTGACACTCGTTGATTCAGGCACAGTACCGCAAGATGGCCACGATGACGGCAGTCAGTAACACTGACGTTGCAGAAGTCCTGGACGATGCAGATTCCGTGGCGTTGTCGTTACTAGGTTTGTTGATTATTTGGACGGTGGGATCGTTGATCTTATCAACTGAAACAAAAATAAAATTATATTAAAAAAGATTTCAAAACAAATTTTGTTGCTTTAAACAAGCAATACGCTACAAATACTTAGAATTACAGTAGGTAACTTCAGATCTTTTCACAAAGCTGAAACAATCGAGCAATAAGTACCCGTAGTGGAGCAGGTAAGTGATTTCTATGACTAAAAATGATTTAATTTCGAAATTTCTGTTAAAAGGTAATACGTTTAGTCGCTAGCTTGATTACGCTTCTATCGAACACCAAAAGATATCACTAATGCTCGCCTCATTGAATATTCCAGATAATATTAGTAGAAGTCGTGTTATAGATACATAGACCATGGAGAGTCCTGTCACCCTTACATGAATTGACTTTTGTGCACAAAAGCCCAGCAGCAGAAAACACTCTCTCCTTCCACACTAGTTAATGGAACTCTGATGCGGCATGTTTTTGGTGTAAATTTAGTATGATTGCGGGATTGAAAACATATTGCTGAAATCCCCCGGGATTGCAAATACTAGTGTCGGGGAAATACAAATGTAAACTTACTTTCTCCGTTGCCTGAGCCCGAGCCCTCGTTCCACTGGGATCCATCCTCGACCTCATCATCGTTGAAGCTGTCGTCCGATCTGCCAGACCCCGATCCGTCCACTGAACCGGCCTCGTCTCCCTGCATATAGAACTCCGAGAGAGGAGTGGTGCTGAGTTGGGACAGCACGATCTGGAAGTAGAAGAAATGATTAAGAAAAAATGCAATATTACTTCTCATGCATAGGAGGAGTGAATGAAACAATGTAAGTTCTCTTTATGGCGAATGAAAATATGGAATTAAAAATTCTCACACTCCAAATCAGGGTCAGAAAAACCTCTTTTTGTAAAAATAAGGCAAATGGTTAATATTTTAGGTTAAGTCAGCCAAGAAGCAAATTCGAGTGTATTTTTGACTGACCGTAGCAAAACTCCTATTTTAATGCAACCGTTTGGCTATTTCTGTTTCCAGTTTCGAAAATCTGCTGCATTCACTTCGCTATTCAATTTCTTACTTTGTCTAGATGGCAAACTTTCATTAGGTGGCCAAGTTATTTATTATGGTAGTTACTTACAAATCTTTGCTTTCAGAGGAAATTTTTGGTTTTGATTTATTACATAAGAGGAAATTTGAAACATAATTTTTTTAATACGAGGTCTTCTCTGTTCACAGAACTAATAGTTTATAATACCAACTTGATTGAAAAAGTTTAAGGACCGGCCACCGTGTGGCACTGTTAGTCATCCGATTGGAATTCTTTTTTTTTTGTTAGATCACCACATCTATTATCGACACTTCCCTCCGATTTTCAGCGTCATAATTTGTTCAAGTTACGCTGTACTGAGTACATTCACCTTTGTGCGTGTTTTCGATTTTTTACAACTCATGGATTTTGCACCATGATAACGCACCATCACACAATGCAATCCTTATTTGTGAGTTTTCGGCCAAAACACGAATACTATCCAGCAGCCTTCGAATTCACCTGATCTGGCTCCCTGTGACTTTTTCCTGTTCAACCGACTTAAAAAACCGCTTCAGTTGCACACCCAAGAGGATGTCGTGAGTTCTCTGCTCTGAGTGGGGGCGATGTTTCGAGGATTGAATCAAGCGCTGGCATAAGTGTGTTGCAGTCGATGGGAAGTACTTTGATATATCGATTTTGATGAATAAACTTGTAATTTCGATTTTACGAATAAAGTCCTAAAACATTTTGATCAAGGTAATTGTGGTACCTATAAACTTTCATGCTTCAATGAGAAACAATTCAATTATCGAAGATAGTTAATTTAATGCCTTTATCACAAATCTTTTAAATTTCACCTTCAAATGTGAGAAAATTTTGTACACCTGGAAATGGTAAAAAGAGAAGAGAAACACGCAATGTAGATGAAACATTAATTTGAATCAATGCATTTGTCAGGTGGAGTTTTTCAAAAATATCATGAAAAAATAGTAAAGAGTTTATGAAAACAGTTTTTGTTACCTGGGTCATGTGCCTGAGCTGGTCACTCAGCTTGGCCACTCTCGTGTCTGCTCCGGGCACTCCCTGGCTACTGGCGGCTACACCAGGGATCTCCACCTCCGGATTGTACTTTTGGAAACTGGCACTGGAGCCCACCACCGTCTTGGTGTACCTGGAAACACACATGGACTGTTAGTTATGACGAAGACTGGCGCAGATCCGCAGATAGTCTTAATTGACATATCAGTTTCTCTGTTGAAATATTATATCATAGATAGGTACTTTATCACACGTCTGAATTCTTGACACAATCAGTTCCAATTTTGAATATAAAACTTGAATTTAATACCAATCCGAGTTCATTGAACCAGAGTTGCAATCAAACACACAACCGAAATTAGTATTTTTGGTTAAGTTTATGGTGTATAGACGACAACCTAGAGACAAGACGAAATATGTCTGATGGCGATCACAGTTAATGAATTAATTATGAATAATCTGGTTCCACAATAACTCAACAAAGTGGTATTTCAACACCCCTTTAAAAAGTCAATAATTTAGTTTTAATGACTTTTCAAAGGTGGTGTTGAAGTTGCATGCTTCTGAGTTGTGTTGAATTGGGAATAAAAATGAAAATTTAAAAGCTTACGGTGATGCACTACATCATGTAAAATTAATATTAATAATAATAGTATTGATTTCTATATTGACTTCTGCATTGATTTCTGCATTGACCATAGCAATGATTTCTACATTGGCTTCTGTATTGACTTCTGCATTTACTTCTGCACCGACCATAGTATTGTCTGCACCGACCATAGTATTGAATGCACTAACCTAAGTATTGTTTTCTATATTGGCTTCTGTATTGAGTTCTGCATTGACTTTTGTGCTGACCATAGTATTAATTTCTCTATTGACTTCTACATTTTACTTCTGCACTGACCATATTATTGATTTCTATATTGGCTTCTGTAATGACTTCTGTATTAACTTCTACACTAACCATAGTATTGTCTGCACTGACCACAGTATTGATTTATATATTTGTTTCTGTATTGACTTCTGCATTGATTTCTGCACTGACCACAGTATTGATTTCCATATTGACTTCTGCATTTACTTCTACACTAAGCATAGTATTGTCTGCACTGACCATAGTATTGATTTATATATTTGCTTCTGTATTGACTTCTGCATTGATTTTTGCACTGACCATATTGTAGTATTGATTTCTGCATTGATATCTGCACTCACTGTAGTTTTGATTTCTGTATCTGTATTTAATTCTGCACTGACTATAGTACTGATTTCTATATTGGCTTCTGTATTGACTTCTTCACTGACTCTAGTATTGATTTCTATATTGGTTTCTGTATTGACATCTATATAGCTCATTTCTGAACGTACTTTTGTAATCCGTTCTTTATTTCTGTATCTTTTTCCTGCCAACAAGCTAATTGAAGTAGGTCAGCAGGAGAAGAGTTGTTTTCTGTAATGAAATATGTATTACAATACATAATATTGAAAAGATACTCACTCTCCAACGCGTTCCCCGTTCCAGCACTCCGCGCCGTCCAGCTGCTCGGCGAAGCTCTCGTCCCGGCACAGTGTGTCGGCCAGGTTGAGGAAGAAGCCGCGAGAGCGAGTCACCGAGGCCAGGAAGTGCAGCAGGCGCGCGTCTGGCGGCGAGGAGCGCAGGGAGCCGCCGCGCGCGGGCCGCTGCGGCCGGGGGCTGTGCTGCCGGCGGTCTGCGGCTGCGTCCGGAGCGGGCCCGTCGGCAGACATCTTGGCGTGGCCGCACGCTCGCTTCACCTGGAGAGACAAACAGACAACAAATTAGACACATTCTGATAAGTGAAAGAGCCAAAACTGGACCCACCACCAAGGTCCGTATTTATGAGGAGGGCAACTTCAGCGCAATTCCTTAACTACTTAGAATTTTTATATTTTTGTGTATTATTAAAGTGATTATTTCTATAAAGTTTGAATAGCATTTTTCACTGTTTTCATTTAAAAAAAAAAAACAAAAAACTCGTCGAATTTACGGGGGCTAGACCACCGGCTCCCCTTAATCAAAACGCATTTAATTCTCGCCAAAGTGAGTTGTCTTGTGTCCCAGTACCTTAATGTGACATTGTTTCACAGAATTTTCTCGAAGAAATCGGTTTGCCATCCCTGATCTGACCGGTAACTAGAGAACAAGTGGATTACAAAATGTTCAACGACAGGGAAATTAACACGTCATTAAAAGACGAATGCTTCGATATTTCGGCTGTGATTGGATAGTCGGCCGCCGAGGGGTAAGAATTAAGTATAAAATAAAACATTTGTAATATTCAGTACATGTTTAATCGTGTTTCTTCGTTTTAAGCCCCGTCCCTGAACTTAATACTGCCTCGTAATTAACTAATGGAATCTTGTTTCGTATTAATTGAACAGTCATAAGGCGTCTGGTCTGAGCAGATCATTTCCTAAGTAAAGAGCTACGAGCCGCGTGTCCGATTTAATCAAACACATCAGCGACTGAACTTGGCCTGGTAACGGCCATTAGGATGGGCGTACGCTGAGACATCGGTCGCGCAGCATGTTCAGCGCAGTTGTGGAATGTATGAGAAACATGCACGTCTCAGCGTATGTCGCTTCATACACTTCCATACAACACAAAAACCAAAACTATCTTGCGCTGAACATGCTGCGCGACCGATGTCTCAGCGTACGCCCATCCTTAGTCTCAGATACCGATATGCAGTTTTATTACTGTGGGCGCATGCGCGGACTAAAGCTCAGTCTAAATCTGAAGACTTAGCCTGCGCATGCGCAAATGAAGATGATTTTATTATAATCCATATAAATAAACATTTGAGAATCGATTCTATTTGTTTATTGGGAATTTCAAAATTGGTACATGTTTATTATTATTTTCTGCTTTTATTGTTTTGTTTTTGCAATCAAAGCATTAGATTTTTACGAATAGTCCGCCACATACTAGTAAAATACACTTTCTAATAAATTTTCTATTTAAATTGAATATATTTTATTTTATCGTTGAGCAGAAAATCTGTTTATTTAACTTGAAACTTATTTCTGATCTTGAAACAGTCAATAATAAATTCGTGGCGAAATCCTATTTTAATAAAAGGGCACCCGCAGACGACAGACTTTAGTCAAGGCGACAGTAGGAAACTAGACCAAAATTCAAATTCAAAAAAGGCTTCTCAAGTGTAGCGTCGCACGTGTACGGACTTCGAAATACCAATTGATTTTTTTTTTACATTAGCTCCACACAGGAGGCCCTGAGAAAAACAATTTCCCTCGGGGCCTGGTCATCTTTGGGGATGCTGTGTGGAGGGTCTTTTTAGGGGAAGAAATGAGAGGGAGTTCTGGGAATGAAAAATGTATGAGGGGTAGGAAGGAGTGACGGACTTGTGAATCTATCCCTCCCACTGCGGTGCAAGACGAGTCCTGCTGGAGAGGTCAAAAGGTCTCCTTAACCAATGTCTCCCGATCCGTCCTGCCACGCTATTGGTGAGCAGACTTTTCCGCTGCTAAGATCCGGATAAACCTCACCCACGGGGTGACCTGTGGCAGATATGTTACTTATACCCGCTTCCCAAATTAAATTGGCACATTGTCTGTTATATGACAATAGCAAAAAACCATAATTTTTGGTCAGGATATGTCCAACGAGGCTTTTAGATTAAAGTAATATTAAAATTATAATATAAAGACAAAGATTCAGTAAATGGAAGAATAGCGGCTATCGAATAAGAGTTATAATTAATTCTTAGCGAATCGCCTCCTGTTCGGCATTTATTTTTTTACGACTTGAATTCAGCGAATATAAAGGTGAGTGGGGAGTGACGCAGAATAATAAAGAGTCCATAGAATTTTACGGCAATTACGGATTTACTATTATTACGGACACAACTAGCGACTTGTCTGCTCTAAGGGTTATTGTTATTGTGGCCGATGGCACGCTGAACGCTGGGAATCTGGAATGAATTGTCTGTACTTGGCATTACATTGCCTGTACTTAGAAACTAACTTAGGTTGTGTTATCTGAACTTATTTATATATTATTTTATTACATCACGCTTGAAATAACCAACATAAATTAATAAAAAAATAATTTGCTCGGCTCTTTGAAAACTTGGGGTCAGGAGCCAACGATCTAGCCGGTTCGATAACCAACTTGGCGTACTTAGCCGGTTATCACATCTCTTACCAAAAAAATAAAACGTTAACATTATAGCGTCGTACATTCATTATTAAATTTACATGATTGAAATCTGGGGAAACCTGCCCTATGTGATAAAAGCGTATTATTTCCCCCTCCCCATTACCGGTTCCATTTGGAGCCGGCTGGGCTCGCGTATGGCCTCGCGCGAATCTAGAAAATGTGATGTTATCATTATTGTGTGAACCAGCGTCGAGCTCTCATCGGTACATTTTATGAAATAACAAGGCAAAATTTTTTTTTTTTTTTTAAATCTTCAAAAAGTCACGGGAGACCAAAATTTCATTTACATTTTTTACTCCAAATAATTTCAGGAGTCACTGGTTAAAGTAAGTCAAGTACGTCCATTAACACCCTGCATAAATGCCTTTCAGACAACATTAAAAATGAAAAAGTTTAGGTACATTTAAAAAAAAATAATCATTATTCATTTTACACTCACTCAACAAAAAAAAGGGTGTGCAATTCACACGCGGTAGTAGTGAAACATTCAGGAAAAAAAAGTAAATAAGAGTGGGGAGGCTACGAAGCACCGCACAAAAAGGAGACCGATTATACTATCGCAGGCTAAATCCTGTAGATGCACGCGTTTGTCTCTTTTTAGTGTCTATTTTTCGTTTAATCGAGCTACAAATCACAACGGTGCTCAAGAAGTTTTCACTTAAAAACCTAACCATGTCGTAAAATATTCAAAATGACGACATTTTTGAACAAACAAAGACAATTTAAACTTCAAAAAAATAAATGTCAATAGTAATTAATTGATAAAAATAATGCAGAAAATGGCTAAGAAAAAATGAGTGGGTTTTGACAAAGTAGGCAGTGAACTCCTACCTAGGAACAAGATAAGTGTGACTACTAAACAAATGTGTTTAAAAACTTCATAATTAAAATGAACGGATGAACAACCTTTTTCAAGGTTGGATTGAAATGCGATAGATCCGAAGCACCAGTCAATTTATTTATTGTTTGAAACATTTACAGAGTGTTAACAATTATTAATTGAATTGGGATGTACATAGATATTAACACTCCAATTAGAAATGTTCACAGCATGAGTAATCAATGTATATTTATTATTAGACGGAAATGCTTGTAGTGATAACAGAAATAATGATAGTCAAAATGAAATATAAAACGTAGTAGTGTCAAATATAATACATAACCTGCAGGAAAAGCGAAAAAAGAAAGAAAGGGTATGACAATAAAGCAGAAGTTCTCCATGAAGATTAATAAATAATTAAAAGTTCGCGACGAATGTTATATTACTTCGCGCTTTGTATGGAATAAAGGTGGCAAAACAACTTTGTATGAAGCCAGATTTTTGATCCCACCTCTGCCAGGAGTCGAGGAGTGCAGAAGGTATTGAGAGAACTCGTCCCAATTTATTACAGTCGTAAAAGCCGCGAAAATGCTAACGATCGGCGTTTTTCAAAGAGGGATCAACTACTAATCATGTCAAATAACACTGTATTCGTGAGAATCTAACGCACGGATGCACAACCTTTTAAAAAAGACGATTAATTAATTACAATTCCGTAAATACACAGTCTTCCACAAATAAAAATATTTATCAAAAATGGTTTGAGCGTTAAGACTTTATAAGATATGTACTACGCTTGATAGTAGGTATCTATTGCATTCATTGTTTTTGCGTTTAATTCGTAGAACTCTAATTAATTAATTTTAAAATTATTTTATTACTAAGTTCTGCAATTTTTTGGTTTTTATTATTGTGATAGCTGTTTCGGTTAACAAGGCTAATTTCAAATTGAGGTTAGACAACTTTGAGACGACTTGTTTATGGGATTCAAAAAAAATATTTGGAGGTGCCTAAATTGCTTTATTTCCAACAGATTCTAAATTTTGTGGGGTACTTTGAAATCTGTTTTCCTCACATAAATGACAATGTGTTCCTAATTGTTTAATAATAATGTGACTGCTATCGACTTATTTAAATGTGTTGTATTGTTTAGGTTTAGTAAACATACTAAGTGGGGTATAAATAATTTTCCTTGCTTTATTGGGGTCATTCATTCGTTTATTGATTTCCAACTGTTCAAGTAAATTTAATCAAAGACCCTTTATTTCTGCATATGTGTAATGGTTTAGGCTTGTTGTTGTTAACTGGAACGTGATTATTCACCAAGAGGTAACGTTTGAAAGAACACTCAGTAACAAAATCAGATATTAAACTATGAAATTATATAAATGTTAACTTAGATCCGAGAAGAAAAAATATGTATACACATCATTGCCCCGTAGTGGGATTTATCCGTTATTTATGGATTTATCCTTCCGTCACTCTTGGACACATTAGCTCTTTCATATAGAAGCCAACAACACTAATGCAGCAAATACAATAATTACACGCTCGATCACAACTTACACCCACGACGAAAAACTATTACAGACATTTTTCACGATCATACAAATATCATACAAAACTAATTTATTAAATCTACTTTCTTCATTTTTCATTAAACTTTTATTAACAGACAATTACAATTTGTGAGCATATAATTCTTGATATCAAAATTTCTCTATTTCTCCACACATTTTCTTCCATTTTATTACTATTACTCATACATTCATTCTAACTCTAACCATGTAATAATTAAATTTAATATACCTATAATTTGTTTCGAAATGAGCTATTTTATTCAGAATATTGGGCGGTATGCGGTCCGCAAGCCGCTGGTTACGCACCACTGTTCTAATGTTTGTTTATAGGCCGCGGGCGAATGCAATGGATGGCATTGAAGATAATGTTCTCGCGGTGTTATAAATACTAAATAATGGCTGTTTTAGGCCATTGACATTACGGATATCGTAAAAAAGCTGCCTGTAAATCCATTGACATGCAAATCGATGTTCGTAAAAAAGGATAATAATCAAATTTAAAAAACGAATTAACCGAACTGATATTGAAACATCGTAATTGATTTAGAGAAAATATCAACACCAATGCATCTTGTGCAGCATGTCGAAGAATCGGTTCGCTACGTTTGGTGATTTGGCAGGAGTGCACGTGTTAGGAACTTTCTTAGAAGGGGGAATTAGGAAGCGTAAAACTCACTGTGCTGTTAATGTAGCAGGCTGGATTGATGGTGTCCACATAAGAATTCACATTCCACATAAAATGTTCCAAACTGTGCACAGATTGTATGAGCACCATAAGTTATAATTTGAAGACTTTACGTAAACAGGTAATTTGCACTTACATTCGAAAATACGAACATAATAGAACTTCATAACAATACACTGCTTGCTTGTTGAAGGTTGCCACTGCACTGGTTTGCGTGTGTAGGTAGAGGGAGGTTGGTAGGAATTTTGGGAAAGGACAAATATATTCCAAAAACACGGGTTTATGGGGTGAGGTTTTTTTACGTGAATACCACAGAAGAGTCCCAACTGCTCTCGTCTGGAGCCAGTGCGACTATGGAATCCCCAATTAGGTTATGTTGTGAGGCTGAGGGAAAGGATATGGGGAGAGGAATGTGGGGAAGTACCTGGATATACAGATCTGGTCACCAAATACGGTTTGTTCAGGCCTTAGTGGTGGATGTGCCTGCCTGGTGTGTGGCGGGCTGAACCAGGAGAGTTCAGTGGAGATATTTTTTTTGACCTCTGGTCGACTTTTTTTTTCTTTCCAGAACTTCCTCTCCTTCCTTTCGCTAAAAAGATCTTCCACACACCATCCCCAAAAATGACACAGATAAATTCAAGGGAAATTATTTTCCTCAGGAAGTCTGTTTTCTGAAGATTTTAAAACTCTCAAACGAAGTGTTTCGGTATCATGATTATCATGAAATCAGTTATCAGGAATTAATAAGAACAAAATACTGATAATTACGATCATTAGCTATGGAGCTTCGAAATATCTAATTAATGTCAAAAAATAAGACGAGACGCCATGTTTTTTTAAATAATTTTTCAATAAGAAAAAATAGTATTGAAATCATTTGAGAGCGGTAGGTCAATTCCTGGGCGAAACAGGGTAGCAGGTAATAGCATTACCTAAATAATATTTACATGAATTAAAAATACATAATAATATATACACACACGAGCTTTTTTGGGTAACGAAGTAATCCGTCAAGACGACAGTTATTATTGATTTTTTTGTCGGGTTACGGGGACCTTTCAAATGTCAAAAAAAAAAAAAATTGCGCTGAATGTCCATTTGATGACAATGTTTCTTTTGAATTTCTACGAAACAACCCGTGCTAAGAATAATAATAATAAAAAAAAGAAAATCCGTTTCGACAACAACGAAAATTGCGAAAATCTGAAAAAGGTCACGGAACGCCCTTAATAGTCAATGGCGGCCATTAAAATAAAGCACACAAAGCAATATTGTTACCTTTTATTGGTTGTAAATTGTAAATGTGATTGGATGATACTAGGATACTGCGATATATAACCCATCAACCATAAATGTGTAGCGATAAAAATAACATACGTAAAATTTATTTTCCTATTTGGAGTAAAACCTTCCTACATATATGCCACCCTTTCTCCTTGATGGCGATATTAAATGCAGAATAAAAAAGGATTTTTTAATAACTTATCCAGATTTATTTATTAATCAATTTTCCTTGTTTCCAATTTTTGCAAGGCAATCGACACCACAACACAAGAATGGCATCATTAGAAATGACAATAATTAAAATCCTATTTAAAATAACATTTGACCGAATATTTTATGTACAATAGAAAATTTATCATTTTTTGTATTTTTTTAATAATCTTTCCTTACATTTTTGCTTTCAGTAGACGGATGTAAGTATCGCCGCTCCGGGAACCATTTATTGGTTAACCAACACCTCTGCCGTAGGTCACCCCGAGTGGTTCGCTACGTTTGGTGATTTTTCAGGGGTGCCCGGGTTCGTGGGTGAGGTTTGTCTACGTCTTGGCGGCACGTGCGTTTGCCCACCTACCGCGTGGCGGGTCAGATCTGGAGAAACTGGTTGAGGGAGATCTTTTGACCTCTCCAATCGGACTCTCTCGAACCATCGCCTTGCAACGCAGTGGGATGCATGGATTCATTCGTTCGTCAGATCTGGGCACACTGACCACCAGATTTCTACCCACCCCTTGACCACCAGATTTCTACCTACCCTTAAACCTTTTCCCTTCCCGTAACTTCATTTCCCTAAAAAGACCCTCCACAGAGCATCCCCACAGATGACACAGGCCTCGAGGGAATTTGTTTTGCTCAGGGCCTCCTATGTGGAGCTGATGTTAAAAGAACTATTTTACCCATACTAATATCCAATATATCCATTTTTAAATGTAAACCTAAGTGGTAGATATTGTATGTGAATATGTGTATAGTTTTAATGTCTTCCAACAGATGTCGTTAGTATATTTGGTTTTATGTAGTTTTAATGTATCTCAAAAGAGGTCAGTAGTTGTGCTACATGAGAGTAAAACTGTCGCCCGTTCGGGCCTAAAACGCGAACAGTTACGAAGATATCCGATCATATCCGATTGACAGCGAGCACGGCATTAGGCGGTCCATAAGTTCAGTCAGAAGATAGGGATGTCGAAAGTGAAAAAAAATCGATGTATCGATATTTATTAAAATATCAATATCGACGTCGATATTTCGAGGAACAAATATCGATAAATCGGACAAATTTTCAAAAGATTTTGCGTTTTTAAAATAAAAGTGTATTCAGCTTAATATTATCAATAGTAATTTTTGCACACAATGTACATTATTTTAATGCACAAAAATCTCAACAAAATGAAGGTATTTTTATCAGTATTCCTTTTCATTAGGCAATAACTACAAAAATATAAAAAAATAAAAAGCTATATTCTAACAAATATTCTTAAACCTATTTATTGTATCAGGCAAACTAGTTTCTATACGGTTTTGGATTCTAGTTACTTTAGTTACATAAATTTAAAAAAAAAATCGTTTTTGATACAATTTTCGATATTGGATGTTTTTTATCAATATATCGGCTAAAAATATCGATGTATTGAATTAAAAATATCGATATTTTTAATAAGCCTATCAGAAGATAGTCATTGTAAATACGACATAGACTAGACATTGTAATAAACTCGACTTTACCATTACCATTTTATATTTTACTATTATTCTTTTTGTTTATATTTTGGTATTCAATTCAAATATCGTTGTTTTACTGGTCAATGACATAATCTTTCGAACCCTGTTAAATATTAAGAATTTAAAAAGACGGAAACGTTAATAAATAAAATTAAAATACGTGGGAACCGAACCGGTAAATACGACAACATGATAATATAATGTGCGCTTAAATACCAAACAAACACGATACGGCAAGCAATCCATTAGCTACGAGGGGGCAGTTTATATAATTGCCTAACCATGAAGTACGAGTACGGGTTGCTTTACTACGGAACTCCGCTTGTTTTGTTAATCATTAAGCCGTTATTTCGCAGGGTACAGATGTACATTTAAACTTATGTTTTTGTAGTGAGGGTCGCTACTGCGGAAAAATAAAGTTTGTTAGTTCCTCAAACATATTCGTTCTTAAATTAGTAAGCCTGGGATTGAACTTATACTAGATTAAGTTAGGTTAAACTAACTTAAGGTCCAGGTACAATGTTAAGTTAGGTCAGGGTTTCCTAAACTGTGTTCCGCGGAACACCAGTGTTCCGCTGAACTTGAATAGGGGTTCCGCGACAATTTGTCGGAAGAATTTCATTTAATGTAGTGTACACATTTTCATATTGCAACACTACTGATATTATTCACAAGAAATAATGATTAAAATATTTTTTTCCAAAAGTTCTTAATTTATGTAGTAGACAGTAGACCTTTCCAGATAGAAGATCAAACTTAAATGATTTCTGGGCGAATTTGTCAGAAGAGTACCGCAATTTATCAAAACAAGTTATTATTGTTTTATTTACGTTTTCTACAACCTATTTATGCGAAGAGGTATTTTCTTATTACGCTGCAACGAAATCAAAGTGCAGGAACAGGCTCGACGCCACACCAGATATTATATCCAACTTATGAATATTATGCCTGATATCAAGAAGGAATGCAATTCACGGACTCGAAATCATCAAAGTCGTTACGTGATTTATTTATTCCATTTTTTTTTTGTTTTTGTTCCATTTTTTCGTTGATATTATAAATATGCAAACAAAAAAATGGAATTTAATTAATTTGAATGAATTTATATACAAACAAAAAAATTTAATATCAATGATAAATTATAAATAATGTGCTAGAACATTTTTTTTAATTTTTGCTATTAGAAATTGTCCAATCTAAAAAATAAGCCAAGAGTTCCATTAAAATTTACGGGTTTGCAAAGGGTTTGCGGAAAAAGTTTGGGAAACCCTGATTTAGGTTGTACTAAATGAAGTTATGACAGGTTATACTAACTAACGACAGGTTTTTGACCCGCCCTCGTAATTTTAATGTATTTAATAACTGATGGTATATCAATGATGTTGGTGGAACCAAATATGTTTTAACTTCGGTTAAATTGAGTTACCATAGTTCGGAGTAGTCTACTTGCCTGTCAAATTCCAAGGAGGAAACCGGGTAAATTTGGCAAAGTTTTGACTTTAACGTAATATTTTGTGGGTTTATTTTGTGCTATAGTGTATTATATTTACCGAAACACATTCCTTGAACAATAAACTATGCATATAAACAACATTACTTGCGTTTATTTGATAAATTGATAGATTTTTCGATGTTTGTCGCTACCTATCACGCTCGGAGTTGACCGTTCAATTCGCGGCAAAAAATGATGCTCCGACGCCATAGATAATTTAATTACCTGTTACATCAAGAAGGAGAAAGGCCCAAGCGATTTTGTCCTTGTCCTTCATACAGTTTCTTTGTACGTAAGGGTTAAAATCGTATTTAAAATTAAAAATAATTGAAAATTTATACGTGTGCGCCGGTGCACACCCGGCCATTTACCATACCAGAGCCAAAATCGCAGTCAGGGCTTATATAACAAAATTATAAACAATACACAATCAAATCATTCGTAAATCGTAAGATTTGTAAGTAGGTACTTAAATATAAATCATATATTTTATATAACAATTAATTTAAATTTCAAATAAAAAAAATACAATTTGTCCAAAGAAATGACACTATATCAATGACAATTCTTTTCAAGCTAGTAGGTACCATAATATTGAGAAAACGCGAACAATTGAGTCCAATTAAACGCGACGATTTCACATTTTAAAAAATAATCTTTAATGAATAATTAAATCAGCCACCATCTTGAAACGGAACGCACCAACTAATTTACAGACAGAAATGCAAAATTGGGTCTGCTACGCTCAGTCACTAATAGCAACGTTTTCAAGGCCTTGAGAGAATTATTCGGATATTTCAAATTAATGCGAATAGCTACCACCAGCCACGACCCAAAATATTAACATTAGGCCATCTCCCGCAATTCCACGTGATATACTAGTAAAAATAATTGGGTTAATAGTAGTCTTCTCATTTAAAATTTAGGCGGGAAGCTTCTCCGAAGACTAAAAAAACCGCCATCTCACGGAATTCTCGGAAAGTATGTTTTGTGAGCGCCACTAAAATAAATGTCCGTGAAGGCGCACTAACAATAGTAATGGTCCCCTTGTAAACCAACACGGGATATCTGGACCAATAAAACTTGCTTGGACACTTCCGTAACGTTTACAAGGCATTACACCTCTCAACTTCTGAACAAACAAATAATAATTGCAATAAAACTAACTTTATTAACCGGCTCCGGATGAGAATTGGATTGAAAACTATGGCACTGAAAACAATATGGCAATATGGTCTAATTTTTAAAACCCAAACGATATTTTAAAGCTTTATAACTTGTGATGGAAATGACGTTGTGAATGGAAACCATTTGCGTTGCCGTGAAAATTGCAGATATACCAAGATGAGAAATTTTCACAACGCTAGAACTCACCGTTTGAGGACGGGAACAGTTTTTCTGCTTCAAGATTAAAATTATCGGATTGAAAACTCTGACATTTAAAGTTTTTCTTGACATTTTTTTTCTGGAGGAAGTGGGAAAAGAAGAAGAAGGTGTTTCTATGAAATCTCATCTCTGTATGCAACGTTTATTTGCAAATAAAGGGAACTAAATTGATGTTTATATTTTGGTTTTAACGAGGTCTTAGGAAGAGCTAACTACTAGTTAAAACAGCAAAATCAAATTGCAATATCTAACCTATTTTCATTTGAACGTACCAGAGACAACAAAGTTGTCCTGAACGTAAAGTAGCACGAGCAAATTAGGACCATAGACAAACAGTAAATTAGTTGGGTCAACACTGGTCTCCACGACTTACTGTGTTGCCAGTGGCAATGTAGCAAAGAGGGCAGGTACTTACTTAGTAAGGTAGGTATCCTTTACGAACGGGGCAGAATTTATTAATTAGATGCGTCAGGGGTGTATTACAATTTAAAAAAACTGGGATACGGGAATTTTTCAAGTTTTTTTCGTGTTTTATTATTAGTTCGGCATACGAACTCCGTTTTTTAGACAAGATAAGGGGGGTATTAGGGAACATGCCAATCTTTTTTATCTTACGGCTACCAATATAATTATTAGTTAGTAATTTATTTATTTAACGCCCAGAGGGCTTTTACATGATTCGTAGTGTAATTTTAATTTGACAGCTACTTTGAAACTCATGAAATAATAAAAATAAAATTACATTAGATAAATGTCATACAACAAGTCATGCAAACACAGAAACAAAAACAGAAAAATACAGCTATTTTAAAGGCTTAAAAGATGTGTTTAGTAATAGTGTTCAAACAAATGTTTTAGATGATCCACAAAAGTTGATATTGAATATGTCAACATCACCCAAGTACTGATTTCTCATAGCGTGAAGTTGTTGATCGGACAGTGGGCAATGTAGTTACGCCTATGAGTGCTGCTGTAGAATATTGTATTTTGTTGTTATTGTGGGTGTTCGTAAATTAATGAGTTGCAGTAATATATATACATGATCTATCCTTACGTCATGTATAAACTTGCCATATAAACGAATAAAAAATGGTAGTAAAATTGGCAGATACAATAACATAGCGTCCTGTCTCACAAAGAAAAGAAAGGGAAAGGAAAGGAAAAAGGAGAGTTAAATAAACATTTCAAAGTCTCTGATAGAAATGACGTTGCGGACTGAAAGAAATTGTATCGACCTAGAAATTTTAGATAAAAAGCTCACTGTTTAAGATTTATGGTTTCTACAGACAAACAGATTCCCGTTTTATAGTTTTAATTTACGTTTATGTTTAAACGCTGTGTTAAAAGGTTCTCCATCCGTTAAATTTCCATGTAGTGGGCGGTTGTTCCGCTTCGCAACAGCCTAACCCCGTGACAACGCTGCCTTAAAGGGTCACATTAAGGGTTTCCCAAAACAAGGGTTTTAAAACAATTTATACCCCCTCAGAACCCATTTCGTGTCTTTTTTGTGGTGGGTAATTATAATTGGAATTATTCATTCGACCTGCAAAACAATGCTATTTTTCAAGACTGAAAATTCAAGTCAATGAATGGTGTCATGAAAAACTGGGTCATACAGATTTGAATAAAAAATAAGATTTTAATAATGCTTTTGAAGAGCGAAATCACGTGAAAAAAACTGAATAATAATAAGATTTTAAAACCCCATCAAGGCGTGTTTAAAAACGAGTTAGGCGTAAAATTGAGATAATATCTCTATAACAAAAGAGAGAACTCATATTTAAAACTTTTTATACTTGGCCATGTTAACTGACGAGAGCTTTCGTTACATTCTGTTAAAGTTTCAAATTACACCATGCATGACTAATATCAATTAAAACATACTATTATTGTGTTATTTATTTATTATGTACATCTATATAAAATTTTTTACATATATTTTTTGTCCTTGCCTGTCTCACTAGGAGATCCTGTGTCGAGACAGACTATTTTACAAATATTTTATAGGTATTATTAGGGTACATTTTACAATAAAGCTAAAATATTTGACAAACAATTTTTAGGTATATATTTAGGCACTTAACCTAGAGTGGCAGATACTCTCAGCATCGCCTTTGTGATCGTAGTTACTTTAAGAGTTTATAACCAGACACAACCCGAAATATGTAATTTTTAAATCAAATTCTAAACGTATCGACTCTTTTCTACAAAAACATATAAATTGATTTCGAAAGATTGTTACTTTATCTAGTAAAGTTATGTTTTAAATGTTGAAAAAAAATGTTAATTTTTATTATAATAAGGTTATACCGATGGTCGTTGGCAGAATTGTTGAATTATCAAACGAAATGTTTTAATACACAACCCACATTTCAAATCATATTTAGTTAAATAAATCAATAAATTATCTAAGAAAGCTACTTCTCAGAATTTTGGATTTTGTTCAATTAAAATCATTAAAACAAAAACCGAGTATGTGTTTAGGACGAAAACGCTTCAGTTTGTCTATTTATTTACAGACTAATATACTTCAGATCCTTTTTTACACGCTTATTTTAGTTAGAAAAATTATAAATACTTATAATCAATCTTTCTCATCGGAACCGCCCTGTACAGCTGCAAGAGTACGATTGGAAGACCATCTTTCGACGAAATTTTAATTCTCGGCTACTGGTGGGCCTTAATAGTTATGAATATTTAGACTACAACTGAATAGCAAACCCACTCCTTCAACATCACAACATTCCAAAAATGCTATCCAAATGGGCATACCGTAGCTCCACTGGCTTCGGACAGCTAGGACTCGTGCAGTATAACATTTAAAATAAACTTTAATAAAACTGTAAATCAAGTAATGAACGCCTCTGAGCTCGAACAAGAAACAGGAACAAACCACAAGCAACTAGGGACAAGGGTAAATTGTAAACCTCGCGAGACAGAAGAATAAATGGCTCACTGTACAAATATCATCAAGCAACCAAACAAATTGGGGTACGAATCGTCCCTCGCGTTCCTACCCCCAACTTGTCTGAAGTCATAAAACGCGACCCTCGACAATAATGACTTATTTGCGGGGCGCGGCTGTTTATCACGACGGAAGTTTAGTTTACAGGTATTTTATTATTTGTGTTTGTTTAATGCGACCAACTTGTTTGTGGCAGGTAGAACGAAACTTTAATACTGGATTTGGAATTTAACCTTCAGGCGCGCGCTCGGGCTTTTATAACAAAAGTGGTCTACGCGTAACCTAATCGACCTACGGAATATTAAAGCTAATTTTAAATGAAATAATTAAACATTTTTGCACGTTATATTAATTTATCCAGTTATCAATTAATGAATTATTTTTAATTATTCTAAAGCTTTATTATCTGCAATCGCATTCGTTGTAAATGAAAGTGGTGTTATTGCGGCAGATATTCATTGTGCAGGATGCGGAGTAGGTTTTCGATTGCTTCCTCTTTTAAGCAGGATTTTTTCAGGATTCTCTCGATGTTATTGGCTTTTCTTTCTTATGGTTAGGCAACTAAACTAGGCGCATAATATAGTCGATTAGTCATAATCGACTATATTCCGCTCGACTGAATTTTGAAAAACTGAGCGGGAGTAGAAATGAGAGGTATATTCATTTATTCGTTATATCTGTACTTCAGATTCCCCAGCAGAGCGGATGAATACGATGCAAGACATTGACATTAGACTTCTACGGCATTGTGAAGAAATGGAAGTGCGTGGTTGTTTCGACGCCGCGTGACCTCTTGACCTGTCAAATGCCAAGGAGGAAACCACATAAATTTCGCAAAGTTTTGACTTTGACGTAATATTTCGTGGGTTTATTTTGTGCTATCATATATTATATTTACCAAAACACATTCCTTGAACAATAAACTATGCATAAAAATGTTACTTGCGTTTATTTGATAAATTGACAGGTTTTTCGGTGTTTTTCGCTACCTACCACGCTCGGAGTTCGACAATTCAAATCGCGGCAAAAAATGATCCGACGCCATAGAGAATTTAATACAAATTATTCCGAGTCGCTAGGCATATTTCAGGTACCTGTTACGTCAAGAACGAGAATGGTCCAAGCGATTCTGACCTTGTCCTTTATACAGTTTCTTTATACATAAGGGTTTAAATCGCATTTAAAAATAAAAATAATTGAAATTTTTTGCGTGTGCGCCGGCGCACACCCGGCCATTTACGGGTTGAAGGTTAAAATATTAAAATAGAGTAAATAATGATTATTTCTGTTCTGAATCGAGATCCAGAAATAATTGAAACTACGCATATCAAGATAGATTCTAAAATTATTAATTTTCACTGTTAGTTCATGTTTTAAACAAAGCATTCGCTCAAGGTTAAATTGAAAAAAATATTTAATTTTCCAACGTTAAATCTTTATGAAATCGTGAAAAGGTTGTTTATTTTACACCTTAAAATGGTTAAACCAACAATATGATTTGCTTTTACACGTTATGTTGTCAGTGAGATTTCAGTTTGATTGGGTTGTAAGAGGATTTGATTTGGATACCTAGGTACAATGTGTGAACGAAGAAATGTGTGTTGATATGATGTGAAAAAAGGTATCGGAGATGCTCCAGGAAGTCTAGCGTTGGCGATCGATATAATCCTGTATCAATGCGGTGTTGACTTAATTCGTCATCTATGGTCAGTTATATTTGCGAGCACGTCCAACAATTGGTAAGAGATATCCGACCGACGATTGATAAATTTTAGCGCGGGCTATCATATCAGATATGTTTTGGTTAACTGTCAATATACGACGCGTTTATTTGAATAATGCTGTTCGTTAATGCACAATTACTGGCTTATTACAACGAACGAAACTCTTAGAATTGAAAGAAGTCATATATGCGATACATAGACTCAAATAAATCAACTAAGACGCGACCAATTTGTTCTGTTCGATCTTTGATAATTGAAAGTGGTTGAAATGTGACGAAATACCTCATTAACTAATTAACTCCTGTTTAGTGTCAAAAAGTAATTGCGGACTGCCAATACATAATTAAGTTAGTATTTCAATTCAGCACTGCCAATTTATTAATATTTTTACGTTATTGTTTGGCGTTTGATATTTTGAATAAATTCAAATAAAATACCTACGGTGTTGCCAGCGTTTATCGATTTCTAATTTATTCCACGTCAATATCGGTTCGGTTGTCAATAGTGAAACCGTGCTCGGAACATCGATATAAAATTATCGAAATTTACGCCTATCAATCCGATATTGTAAAGTTACCGATTTCACTGCGCTAGAGCTCCTGGTAGATATGTGAATCAAATACGTAGTTAAACTAGGTGGTTTAGCCCTAGCACGGTCGATCGATAAGGATTATACCGATAACTTTCGGTATCTTCGCATCGTTCCCTAGAACAATTGCAGATCGCTAATGTACAAACAACAGTTGACGTCGAATATATTAAGAAGACTTAGTCATTGTGAACTGTTACAAGTTAATAGTGGACTACTAACGGGACACTGCCATCTCAGGAGACACATGCAGATATTGGGAGTGGAAAACACCAATAGATGCAGGAAATGTGAAGAGGATGAAGAGACTCCAATTCACCTATGGTGCCGATGTCCTAGGCTCAGATACCTGGGGAGACATACAGTAGAACCAGAAGATGTAGCCACATATCCAATGACAACTCTGGTGAACTTTATTAAAGGGACTGGGTTGTTATTAAACGATTGAGGTAAAATGGGAGATAGCACAATGGGCCTATGGCCTAAGTGCTTAAGGGAACTACTTGTAAACCGTCTCCGCCTTTAAAAAAATATATATGTTGGCGATCTGCAGTCATGCTGAGGCACGATGAGAAGTTACCGAAAGTTATCGATTCAAACATTATCAATCGACCGTGGTAGGAGAGGTCCAGATCGTGTAAATAGTCGAAATAAGAGAAGAAAATTTATGAATGTGAACAAGTGAGGGAAGTTTGCCAGAACAGTGTTGGTAACCTTTCATTTTCTTGTCCCATTCAATGGCGGACTAAGTGATAGTTGGAATGTTTGCCAGTGTTCTAAATGCCGCTTAGTAATTTGCCCCCGTCAAAACACTACAAACAACCTGACGAAAGGGCGTCCGACTCAAATTGCAGTCATAACACTAATTATTAGGAATTAGGATGCACAAATAATAATCGACAGTGGTTTTTTCACATGGGAGCTTTTCGGCCGTAATTTTAAATCATGCCTCGGGGAATGCAAGTCCCTGGTGCATCATGGGAAAGAAAAAATGGCACGCTACGATGCACTAAATGTTAAATTACAGAGATTTACAACCATTTTGGGATGGTGCCTAAACCAAAATGAAGGAACCAAATAAACATAACATAACCTAACACAAAATAAAGAACGGAGTAAATTAAATGAAGACAATATTAGCGTAACTCAATCGAAAATCTGAAACAGAAAAATCATAAATAGATATATATCTACATATAGGACTCGAACCTAGGACCTTCGCCTTGCCGGGGCAAAGCTCTACCAACTGAGCTAATGTGTCTCTATCCAATCATATTTAACTGTATCATACTTCGACTAAGAACTACTTGCTTATTTTTATTGGCTGCTATTTTTATGTTTGATTGCAAGATTCAAACCCGAACTAAATGCTATCTAGATAGTTCTTGGATAAATTCTATCCGTTTTTATTTTTAATATGCGACATCTATTGACTTTTCTGCAAGTCGAATTCAAGATGAATATTTATTTTTATTTTTAACATAATGAGCAAAACCTCAAATTGTAATTTTTAATTAAATAAAGACAAAAACATTAAATTGTAACATTTAATTAAATGTTACAATTTAATGTTTTACTCATCAAGTTAAAAATAAAAATAAATTAACGAAAAAACCTAACCCAACCCTAAAGAAGATACCAAATTACCGGTTTTTAATATTTCTATTTTTGATAGCAATGATTCGTAGTGGAAGTCAGTTATTCAATAATTATTCCTTACAATTTTTATTTCAATCGGTTTATATGTACAGCATTTGGGGGAGGGAGGTTAACAGGGCGATTTTCTAACTGTCTTGACATTTTTAGACAGTTTTAAAATGGCCTTGTAAGCAGAAACAGCTGCCACAAAAATAAAAACTAAAATACTTGCAGAACTTCATAATAACTTTGTTAAATTCAATTTTAATTTAAAAACAAAAACAATTAATAAAAAATCGTGAACTCGAAAATATTATGTAAAATGAATATTGCAGTTCCCAAAGATAGCGATGGACTGGATACGTAGAAATGATACCAGATGAAAGCTGATGTTCGCATTTCATAGAATATTCAATAGCTCTATTGAAGAGCTTATGAAGGTACCGCTAGGGTTGTCGATTCCCTGGCCAAACTGTCGATTGGAAGACGTGTGAACGTCCCCGGGCGTCCATTATTTCAGTATGAACAAAGCTTTAGAGCCGCCTGCGACTCGGCGTGAGTATTGGGCCGACCCTATACATTACAATGGGAGCTATTATTCGAAGTAGGTACTGAGTAGTTACTGAGCAGGTACTGAATAAATAACGAGTAGGTAATGGGTAGGTACTGAATAAATACCGAGTAGGTACTGAGCAGGTACTGAGTAGGTACTGAGCAGGTACTGAGTGGGTAATGAGCAGGTATTGAATAGGTAGGTACTGGGGAGGTACTGGGCAGGTGCTGGGTAAGTACTGAGTAGGTACTGAATAGGTACTGGGTAGGTACTGAGTAGGTACTGATAAGGTACTGAGCAGGTACTGAGTAGGTATTGAGCAGGTACTGAGTAGGAACTGAGCAGGTGCTGAGCACATACTGTGTAGGTATTGAGTAAGTAAGAAGTGGTACTTACTCGTCTACCCACCCGACCCACTGCCCACGTTAAAAATAATTCCGCTCCTCTAAGCGCCGGAAGTGCGTGCTAATGAAAACGCCGACTCTTCTTTGTGAGTTTGTGAACGCGCCCTAGGACAGTGGCGTATCTTAGAAATAAGTGGTTGAACTAGGTGCTCTTCCGAGCCGGCCTGTCACGCATCCGCCGCCAAGATTCGGACAAACCTTTCTCCTACGAACCCGGGCACCCCTGTCAAGTCACCAAACGTAGATAACCACTTAGGGTGACGAACGGCAGAAGTGTTGCTTGTCCTATAAATGGTTCCGGGGGCGGAAGTACCGGCGCCGGCCTCCCAATTTAATCTGGGCTGTTTATAACACCATTAACAATAATTATAATATTGATTAGATATATCGGTAGAACAAATACAGCGACGCAATGTGATGTTAACCCTTTATGGCGGAACAACCTTAAAATCATTAAAAACAAAATTTTACCGACCCCTTTCCCCGGGGGTCGCTCCCTGGCCGAATGGATGAGATGGCAAAATCATTCCGGTTCTCGCGTTCTTCAGCTTCGGCTGTTATATACATTCCCTCCGGTGTTACTCTAGTCGCGACAAATTTAATTTTGTACTAAGTTTTTTTGTAAATAAATTTGACCGCATAATCACGAATTATTACTGGCAAAATTCTCCTTACACACGCATTGCAGCTTACAGTGAAAGGAAAGGCTGAAAGCTGTCGATCCAAGACAAGATTAAATACACAATTCACCACAATCCAAAACCCTTTTCCTAAACCTTTAATACTGAAAATTCTATTAATGCCATTATTATTAACACCGCAAACTGTATGTTAAAATAGGAAAAATCGATATTTGACAGCACGCCCCTGTTCATAAGTCTCGTTTAGACTGCTCAAGTGTTGATTCGAGTTCTTTCCAAGAGCACAACCGTAAAGTAACGCTCCTAATTACACTAGAGACCAGAGGAGAGAAAAACACGCAATACGCAATGTAAATCCCCTTTCGGAACAGGGTTAGGTTTCTTGTTCGTAGAATTTCGAGCGATTTAAAACAGTTTCATTCGAATTTAAAACTCAGGGGAGTAAATTAGAGTGTTCGTTTCTCACGATGAAAATACGTACAAGAAAAATGTTCGCCTACATTTTACAAGGGTTGAAATTTGAAATAAACAGCTCTCAAGGATTCATCTAGATCAGTGGTTCTCAACGTGGGCAATAACGCCCCCTTTTGGGCGTTTGAGACCTTCAGGGGGGCGGTAGAAGACCCAGAGAAAATTGGGGGGCGTTGGCAGGTAAAAAATATGGTCTAAAATGATAAAAAAAACACGCTAACTAATAAAGCAAAGTAAACTTTAATATTGGTTAAATTTTGTTATTGTGTGTATTGTAATAATTTTTATCACGTGTGCGAAAATTTACGTATTTCGATAGTTCCGGAAGTGGATGAAAATTGAACTGAGAGATTCTATTACTTTCAGATCTACATTAAATTGGATAATATGAAATTTTTTATTTTTTTATTGGAATTAAAAAAGTTAAAACTTCCGATTTCACGTAAAATGTCTCATATATAAATACAGGTGAAGTTAATAAATTAATTGATTGTAGCTATTAAATTATAACAAGTTTTTTTTATTAAATAACGGGATTTTTGCAATCCTGCAAGAATTGAGAGTATTATCTGTGCTTGCGCTAACTTGCTCAGTGTCGTCGGTGCATTCGGGAGTCAGCGAGTGAGAATAGGTACATGCGTCGACAAGACTGGGTTCCGTAGCCCCCTATCCACCCTCTATCCTATCTTACGATTACGTAATATTACAGTGTAATTACACGTTTAAATATATTCGTGGCAATAGCTGTTTCAGATTCACGACAGTATGTAAAAAAATTGACTTTCTGGAGACACAGAGAAACCCACCCCATCCTATTACGCCCCCCCCCCCCCCCGTTGTGGTAAGTATAATCGTGACAATAGCTGTTTCAGATTCACAACGACAGATGGTATGTAAAAGCAGTTGGGGGGCGCTAGAAAAAAAATTATGATTTAGATTGTTAGAAGTTAAGGAAAATACTCACGGGAGTTAAGGAACATAATTTATAAAGATGTTTACATAAATATACGATAAAAGGCATTATGTTTTAATACGTCCTTAAAGTAAAAAGGGGATAAAGGAACACCGGATAGGAACTCATAACTAAAAAGCTTTGTAATTAGTACCATCTAATAATAAAATAATGTTTCAACGTTTTTTTTTTATCTCGGCGATCCGTGGAAATTAATAGAGGATTTTGATTGGAATTAATATCATGTAATTTATAACGCTGGTCAGAAATTGTACTTGAAAGGAACCATGCATAAATAATTAATAATTTAACTGAAAAACCTGTAAAATGGGGTGAATGATCTTCACGCTTGAGAGAGTTCCGACCTAGTTCAACCTAATTAACAAGATTTTAATCTTAATTAGTACTTAAGGGTAAGTTTGCCGAAGAGTGAAATCATGAAAATACATGTTCACATTATCGTTGAACTAAAATAATGATTAATTACTTCAAGATAACAAAATTGCTTTTATATTTTTTTGCATTAATGGAGGACTGAACGCTGTTGGCGCTAACAAAAAAATGTCCAAAGAAGCGAAGCTAGTAGTCCACAATGGAGTTTTGATATCTACCCTAATGTATGGCAGTGAGGCATGAAATTGGCAGAGGAATTTATTTATTTAAATTTATTTAAACGCCTGTAGAGCTTTTAGTGTTTTTGACAAAATACAGGAAATAACATAATATATAAGAAAACAAAATATAAGAGTTGACACAAAGTAGGTAACATAGAATATAAGATAAGTAAAAATAGAGATAAAGATTGTTTATGAAGTAGGAAGAAATAGTTGGCACATACGTCGGTTAAAGTTTAACAAATTCAAATTATTATCAAATACATCCATGTTGTTTAAATATTTGTAACCAAGACTGTGTAAGCGCTGTATTGGAGAATGCAAACTATAGTTGGAATGAGATGTATGTATATGAAATGTTAATATTTGTGTAGGAATTATGAAAACACATTGAAACGAGATTTCCGAGGCGCGTGTATGGTAAAATCATGTGTGTTCGTGTGAGAAATGTGGTGATTCGCAAATAATGCAAAGTTGATGTAAGCGTAATGAGTAAGATTAATAAAGGGTCTTTTAGATGGTTTGGGCATGTGGAGTGAAAGAACGAAGAAAGAAGTGAAAGTATATGCAACGCGAATGTGAATGGTAGAAGAAGTCGGGGTCGCCCGAGGAAGACATGGCACGATCAAGTGTACCAGATATTTGAGTCGGGTTATGTCATGAATCAGAATAATAGAAGAATATAAAATCAGAATAATAATGGAAGAAGAATTTATTTATTTATTTTATCAGGTTCTCCATAAAACAGTTATACACCAGAATATTATGGGGAAGATTACAAAATTTAAAGAAAAAAAGTGTATGGGAGCAGTTTCACTATCTTGTGACGTATGTCAGAAGATAATTACTGAATTCTCTGTAGGTGACATTGAAGATGTCGATGGTCAATACAGATTCATTTAGCAGTTGAATTGCTCTGTTTAATGGCGCATTTTGATAGGAAGAAGTTCTCGCTTTCGGAGCATAAAAAAGTGCGTGGGATCTCCAACGAGTGTACGCGTTGGGTACATATAAGTTAATACATGAATATGTATGATACGATGTGAACGAGACAAGAAGTGTGTGCAAAGACCGATTTGTTCGGCGGTCTGTTCTCTCTGCTTACCCTGCGGCGTGACGGTTTGTTAGTTAGTTAAAGACTTAAAATAATTATGTTAAGTAATCAGTAAGTGATCTAATGAATGCGTTGTATTCATTTTCACCAGAGACTGTATTTGGTAATCTTCTTATTCTTTTTCCTGACAGTGAGATATATTTGATAATGTTTTTTTTTATAATTTGTTTTGTGTTTTAAGAAGAAGTCAGTTTGGTGTCCAGCATTACTCTATTATTATTATTAGAGTCATGCATAACCTGTTGCGTTCCCAAAACGTTACAAAAAACAACAAAGGTGATACTAAAAGACGCCACAAAGACATTTTTGTATAACGCCGGCTACATGATTAATTACCGAATGACAATTTTGATTAACAGGGTCCCAGGGTCCGGTGCAGGATCCTCCAAAAAGAGAACTATTACAATAATAAAAGATACCCCAAAAAAGAAAGGGAAACAGGCACCCGAGCTTTGATTATATCTGAAGAGGAGTCAGCATAACGATACTTTTATTAAAATAATTACAATAAAGTAACTTTGTTTTAATTCCAATATATTATATATCTTTAACCAGCCACCGGTTTGACCTGAACCTTCATCAGGAGTGATTAAAATATATTAAATATAGTTTAGTAAATTGGTTTTTTTTGTAATGATTTTTTTTATTTCTAGAACTTTTAGATTATCAAGGCGTGGAGACCTATCCCATTTCTACGTAGTACATCTATCCCCCAAGATTTAAAACGTTTAATAAATCTTGGGGGATATATTAGTAGCCCTCCTCACTAGGAGATCCTGTGCCGAGGGGACTATATTTTGGATAATTTTTCAGAGACTTCTATGGTTTAACTTCATGGTTTGGGGATGGTTTTCCATAAACTTCTACGACGATTTTTTCAATATTTTAGTAAGTTCATTTTCCGATAGTTCCTTAAGCCAACATTTAATTTCCTTAATGTAATTATTTTTTCTTTAATTTTGTTGATACTAAGTGGGAGTTTGTTAAATAGCTTTACTGCTAAAAATTCAGAGCTTCTTTGTCCAAACGTAGAGTTACACTTTGGTATAGTTAGTATGTCTGTTTGTTTGGCTCTGGTTTTATGAGCAAGTGAGGTGTCTGCCTCTGAATCATTTTTGAGGTGATGTACCAGAATGTTTTTGGCATACTTTCTGTATAGGTACTTGGAACGTCAAACTGTTTTAAAATTTCTGTTGTTGACGTCCTTATGGGGAACTTTAGTATGGTCTTTATGATGCAATTCTGGGTTACCATCAGTTGTATTACGTGTTGTGATGCTGCTACTCCATATTCCAATAGAGAGTGGCATAAATATTATTAGTGCATCATACGAGATTTGAAAATATTTTCATTTGAAAACGTAAGTTAAAAATAGTGATAATAATAATTGTAGGTGGGTGAAGAATATTGTAATAAAATAGAGACTTATATTCACAAACAACTCCTCTCTTGTTCATACATCAATAACCCCGAGACATTCCAGGGAGGTATGAATGAGTTGTATTTCTATCTCACTTTTGACACTATACCCGTCCTGCTTGTGAGGAATTCACATAATGATCGATTTACATTTTATATTGGGTGTTATTTATCACTCAGGAATAATTTTGGTGAGCTAGGCACATAGAAAAAAAATAGGTACCTAAACGTAGGAATATCGTATATCCATGGTACATATAATATGTTTATTATTTGAATACCACACAAGAATTCCGCAGCTCGGAGCCAGTAAGACAATGGCATCTCTAATTGTAGAATTCTTTACGCCAGAAACGTGGGTGGGAATGCAATAAAGGTGGGAAATAGGAATCCGGTCGAGTTAGTAAATAAACATAAAAAAACATTTTCAAACAATAATTCATTTTTTTAAATAATTCTTAATAATTATGGTTTTGCATCAGGGTGACAATGAAAACACCACCATCTTGACGGGCATGTGAAATTGATATATATAAAAAAACGAAATGAAATTATAGAGATATCATAGAAACACATACTGTACTACCAGATTTCGATAGAGAATGGGTTTAAGAAAGCTTGGCATTTCAAAGTTCTGTAGCTCACGATGAAAATGGCGTTAGGAACAACTTGCAGAGATCTAGATTATTTTCCATATAAATAAACATATTACATATCCTTGTTTTACCGGTGTTTCAATGAAAGATGCTCCGATGAACTAGCGTCGACAATTCCACTGGCACCGGTGCACAGTTGGGAAACACGTCAATCGCGCGCCCAACGTTGGTTTACATTTGAAGTTTGTCACATGAAAACGGGTGGATTCTACGACTCTTTAGGGAGTTCAATAGCTAGATTGTGGAACTCTGTGTTTCCTCCCTTCTACAACATGGGTCTCTGTCTCTTCAAGATCCTGGCTCTCTCCTTCCTTTTCACAAAAAGACGCTCCACACAACATTTCCAAGAATTCCATGAAAGGGAAATTATTTTCCTCAGGGCTAAAAAAAAATATGCCAGTGCTTACCTATTGAGAGTTTTACCTACTTATAAAAAACAGATTGCTTGTTTATAGGTAAGATATATGATGCAATTTTCGTAAAACACTGTAGAGCTACAACACATACATGTAACAAAATTCGAAACGAACCACGAATTATGGGAAAGGAATGAAGCAAAGGCGCGAAACGCCACTCGCAGAGTTACTTTGTTCCTTTCCCATAATTCGTGGTTCGTTTCGCGTTTTGTTACGTGCATGGATACGCAGCCTAGGAAGTAACAAAATGTGTGCAAGCCGAGCAATTTTCTGTCCCGTTTACACATAAATATTGATTTTAAAGCAGGACTAACAAATACCAAAAGAAAAAAAAACAACATAATTGTAGAATATAAGATATAACTCGGCAGCAGGAGGCTGTAAAGGGACAGCGACAAAATAAAAAGTAACCAAATTAAAAATATTCCAACACAATCACGTGATAAATGATACCGACCAATCATAGAATAGAAGACCAGTCCTTTGGGATATATTGTGAGATTAAAAACTATTAGATGATGCGTTCAAATGTTCATAGAAATTCAGCCACAATGGCAATGATCACATGATTAATTAACGCACTGAAAAAAAACACAATCAAATGTGTAATAGATTTGAGATTATCACGCAAAAACCCTTGCGAAAGAAAAAAAAGTGAAACAGTCTGATTTTTTATGTGAATACAACACAAGGTTCAACCTCACAACATACCCATCATGATGCCACAGTCCCTGACGTTGACTGCGAATCAATGGACTATAATAAAAATATATAGATTTTCAGTGATCTTAGATTTTAGATCTTAAGTGAAAAAGCAATTGCAAGCCACAGACAATCACACAAATTTGATAGGCGATTATGTATAGAATCCATTCCTTATCTACAAAAGATGTAGAATCGCTCTTAAGGTATTAGGTAATATATTGATTCATTTGTCCCTATCTTATTTTTTTTTTAAATTCTATTGTTTACTAGTGTAAATATTAATGGATAAATTGAATTGCATATGGGTTATTCTTTTTTTAACCTACATAACTTTTACCACCCTGTCACATTTTCACCACTCCGTCACATTTTGTTTTTACTATAAATGAATCTCTCTGGATCTCAGAGGGTAAATTTTAGCAAGGGGGGAATGAGGCCTAAAATGCCTATTGGGTATAACGATTTATAAACTAGATACATGTATACATACAAACATTTATAGTGTATTATTAAGTAATATCATTGCCGATCTGTAAGCTCTGCGTGTATACAATCGAGGGTTGCAGGTGAAAAAAAAGTCCGTTGAAAAATGAAAAGGTTGCGCCAGTCATAAATCAAAAGCCTATATTTTGGGCATTATATCATTTCGTTAGGGTCCCAATAGAGGTCCCAGGCCCATTGAATCCGTCCAATCGTTTTAAAATTGTAATTTCGCCATTTTTCAAAAATTTGGTTTCTGTTAAAAAGTTTTTTTTTTTTTTTAATTTTTATTATTATTTTTTTTTCGATTTTTTTTTACTTGTAGAGTAACAGGTTTTAAACATGCTGAAAGCAAACAACGCATCTGTGTGAATACTGTATTTGGCTCAACTATGATTGTGACATTATTAAAACTCTTGAAGATACTCTAAGCATCAACTTGGTGTAAGACCACAATTAAGAATTGAAATCTTGCTTGAAATGGCTTTAGCCGTATTTGGTGACCAGATTTTAATCGCCAGATATCTCTCCACCTTCCTCTTCCTCACTCATTCCTTTTGCCAGTACGTTCAGGCTCGCAATATACTCCACCAATTGGGAATGCCATAATCTCACTGGCTTCAGATTGTCGGGAGCAGCTGCATTCACGTAAAAGTATTAAATTCAAGAAACAAGAGATTGAAAAGTTTTTTTTTTAAATTAAAATAATAAATATTCATCCTAGACTTACAGAAAAGTCAAAAGATGTCGCATATTAAATAAAAAATGGATAAATTTATCCAAGACACTATCTAGATAACATTAAGATCTGGTTGAATCTTGCAATCATGTAAATATAACCGAATCGGATAGGGTCACATTAGTTCAGTTGGTGGAGCACTGACCCGGCAAGTCATAGGTCCTGGGTTCGAGTCCTAAATGTGGCCGTATGTTTTTCTGATTTTTCTGTTTCAGATTTTCGATTGAGTTTCGCTGACATGGTCTTCATTAATTGAAGATTGAAAATGTTATAAAACTAAGAGAAGAAAACAAAGCATAATATTTTGGAATTAAAATAGGACATATCTCAATTTAAACCATTAAATTTCGCAAGTGTTTTGTATGAATAAAGGCTTTATTTAATATGTCAGAAAATTCACAGAGTTAAGTGGTTTTACTATCGATTAATTGCAATAAATTGCGGCTTTCGGTTGAAAACCTTTCGATTTGCATACGAGTCCAATATCCTTGACATTTTAAACATTATAACATTAATTAATTAAACAAGTTTTATGTCTAAGTTTCTTGTACTTAATAAATATAAGAACAACACAATTTTGAATTTGGTGCATCAAAACAAATGATTAAATGCAATACCGAAAAGCAACTTTCTACAAATATGGTAAATATTCCACTAACTGCAGCAGTTTTATTCGTTAACATGTAAAATATTGTTACAGCAAACAAAATGTTTGTTATGTCGCTGTTCTTGATGGGGATGTCAAATGGCTTCGGTTTGTTGAAACTCTTGCGCAATAATCAAATGTACTGTATTGTATTCAATATAGATGTTTTTAATGCGCACAAGAGTTTCAACTGTCCGAAAAAAGCGGGACTATTGCATGCCTAATTAGTGTACGTCGTGATGCCGGAGAGATTGCGGTGAGGAAGGAGATAGGGAAAAGGAAGTTTGGGAAATTTTTCATTCGATCAAGCAATCTTTCGATTATGAATGGTGGTATTTTCCACCACATTATAATCATATTTAAATCAATAAAAAACGGTCTTATAACGCACTGGTTGAAAATGAGTTTTTTCTGGTTCCATGACAGTTGATCCGCCGAAAATTGCCCCCGGTACTCATATACAATGTGCAGTCGGATTAGGGAAAATATAGTATACCTAATTACACAAAACATAACTAACCCGAAGGTATTTGCAGAGAGGATGTACCGCCGAATGACAAAAGTATAAAACATATTTTCACTCAAATGCGTCAAGGAATTTTGGTGACTTAGCAGAGGTTCCCGGGTTCATGGGGTGAGGTTTGTCTGGGTGTCGGCGGCGGATGCGTCTGCCCACCAGCTGCATGGCAGAACGGATCGGGAGAGAGTGGTTGAGGCTTCTCCAGCCGTACTCTCTCGGAATATTACCTTCCACCACAGTGAGAGGGATGGATTCATACGTCCGTCACTCCTGGACACACTGACCGCCAGATTGCTACCCTTTTCCTTCCTAGAACTTCCTTTCCCAAAAAGACCCTCCATACCCTGAGGGGAATTATTTTCCTCAGGGCCTTCTGTGTGGAATTAATGTAAAAAAAGGAAAAATCTGCTTCTAATATGTACTGCGTAAGGGAAAAAAATGCACCATGTATAAATTCGTTTGATATTCATACCAACTTATATATTAAGAGTATTTTTGAAGTCGATTTTACGTTTGAAATTGATAAATAAAACGCATAAAATTATAATTTTAAAGTAAATATCATTTCGGGGAGCCAACTGTCTGTCAATCAACTCACCGATTTTTCTGTACCTACATAATACTGGAAAAAAACTTATGTTTTATATATTTTTTCACATTCTTAATATGACTGGTTTATGGTTACCTATATTAATTTTAATGTCTTTAATAGCTCCCTTAAAAAAACAAAAGTCGTCATTTTAATTGCATGTTTAAATTAACTTGTTTACTGAGTGACACTGGACGAATATGTAAATGTGGAGAATATCCTACAAAGCACGAAGGACAAAAAACTCATTTGAATAAATAATAAGAGGCTGTTTAAATAACTTTAATGGGGATCCAAAGCGTTCGGGTGTTATTTTAACTGAACAAAAAAACTGGAAAAAATAATTATACAGCTCGAAAGGTTGGTTCATAACTGTAAAGCTGTAAAGGAAGCAGTAAAACTTTGAAGAATATTTTTCTTTTTTTAACCAATACAGCTTTGAAAATGTTGGGATTTATTTTAAGGGTATCTAGTGATTTCAATAATGTCAATACTGTAAAAAAATTGTATATGTCACTAGCAAGGAGTCATTTAGAATATAATTCCACGGTTTGGTCTCCAAATTATGAGGTTTATTCACATGCGATTCAAAGAATCCAAAACAAATTTTTAAGATATGTAAATTTTAAAATGGGCATTCCCAGAGAATGCCTATATTACGATAACGTACTTAGTTCATTAAATTTAATAAAATTATCTGAAAGTAGAATCATTTCCGATTTAACCTGTTTGTATATAATCGTAAATTCAATGTTTGATTTATTATATGTAATCTCTTTTCATACTCCAGGCAGGTCAGTTACAAGACAGTACCTACCATATTGTTGTAACAATTCTTCATCAAATTCCCAATATTACACTCCTACGCGACGGATTCAACAGCTAGGAAACAAATTTTTTTAAAGTTTTTTTTAAGTTTTCTTTATTCATTAAAGTGTTAGTTACATGAATTTTATGATTTTTCGACCACCATGCTAGGCACATGCCCGTGTTGTGGTGGTCATAAATACTCTGATGTTGTTGATATATTTAGTACTTAAATTTTAATATATAAGCATACCTTATTGAAGTTTTTTTCATCAAGTAGGGGAATATTTTGATAAAGCTATATAAATTGACCAACACATTAACAGTATTTTGTCGGCTGAAAGAAAAACAAAACACTAGTTTGGATTTTTTATATTTTGTACCTACATGCTGTGTGGATCAAATTCAATAATACTTACTTACTTTATATTTATTTTTGTATAAGTGTTTTAAATAGTTGTTTCCTGCACTATTTACGAGTATAATTTCGTAAATATTGTTAGGTATATGTATAAGCCTAAATAGGCGTAAATAAATAAATTCGAACAGTGATTTCGAGTTATTCAATTCAGCACCTCACAACTTCAAACCGAAAATCAATCATTTACATTCACATTCACTACACAGACTAGGTCCACCCTCTTCAACCCTCCCCACATAGCATCCCATCGCCATAGTTAAAAAAAGGTTAATTTCTTAAGTAGGATAAAGGGAAAGTTAGACAGTAAAATAAGGAAATTGGTCTACAACACCACTGTAGCGTCCCACCTGAATTACTGCACAAGTGTAATCTTTCTGAGCAATAAAACACAAGTTAAAAGAATGGAAATAATTCAGAACAGAGGAATGAGATATATATTGTGCTGTAGCAGATATACCAGGATAAAAACCATGTAACGCCAACTCAATATCTTAAGTGTGTGGCAACGATTACAATACATTAGTATTTATTTATAAATTAAGAAATAAAATGTTTTATATGTTTAACAATGTTATAATTAGAAGTACAGTTCATTGCTATCCCACGAAAAACAATACTATATTTACCATAAACAATATTTACGAAAACAATATTTACCTTAAAGGTTTTAAAATGTTCAATGAACTTCCGAAAATGTAAAGGAAGCAAGAAATCTTGCAGTTTTTCGTATAATAGTATGTCTCAATTTTGTAAAGTTCAAATTTTAAATATTATAGTAAGTAGTTTTAGAAAATAATATATTAGATATAAACATTTTGTAACTTAATAAAATATACTTTAAAAAAGTTAAATCGTCTGAAATCACCTTGTAATTCCCCATCTCCTTCCTCTCCTTCAGTCTCACAACATACTCCAATTGGGGATGCCATATAATCTCAATGAGTCCAGGCGGTTGGGAACTCGCTTGCTGAGGATTGGTTTATTCTCCTGTATATTTAGGTTTTTTTTAAGCTGTGAATTGAAGTATATGTTAGTTCGTTCAAAATTCAACCAAATAAGTTGTTCTTTTAATTACAGATAGATTAACCCTTGTATTTTTTAAAAATATTTACAACAATAAGTTTGAAGTAAAGGAAACAAAGATATAATTTTTTGAAACTCAAAAACTTTTATTTTTCAATACGAGTTATTATGGACATAGTACAAACCAACCCTCAGCAAGCGAACTGTTGAGATTCTTGTGCGCTATTCACATAAAAACAACTAATTGTGAGATCCTAGATATTACTTCGAGATGCTATTCGTAGATGGCAGTCGTTGTATTAAGGTAGAACTGACGATAATACAAAGATAAATACTATTGCTACCTAAGTCCGGGGCTCAGAATTATTCCTACTTCCTCCCATGTAACTAAACTAAATACCTACTACATCAGCGCAAGGACAATTATTCATCTACCTAGCTCCTAAAATCTTCAACCGTGATAACTTAAAAACCGAAATCCAACTCAGTACTTTCAAAACGCATTTAAAGCTACAAATCCTTCATTCAGCAATACATTTCAATCATTCTACACTCAACCACACTCCATTTATATAAGTCTCACATTCCCTAAATATATATAAATATACCATAAGCACACATGTCACAAAATCATAGGAAACATATTATAAACAGTAAATAAAGATTATAACAGATAATTGTGGCGTTTGAAATGATACCAGAGATGCGATAACACACGAAAATCTATAGTACAAATAAAATGAATATTGATTGAAAAGATTTGATAGTATAGCCCTCTTGTACCTACCTTCCGTGCAGTTAAATAGGTCTGCCACATCTGCGTATATATTAGTAACTTCACGTAATCTAGGTACAAGCGAGTGTTTCGTATACTCAGTCCGGTATTGTAGGTCCAGGATTTTAGAACGAGTGGCTCTCGTGGGTATATGAAATTCAGGACTTGGTTAAATCAGGACTGTCTATTCTACCATTAACAATTTCTAACATAAATATTAAGTCGGATGTAATTCTTCGATCTGAGAGTCTTAATAAATTTAATTCTTTCTCAGGTGTTATTGCCGCGCAAGAGCCCGAATATCAAAAATATACGAGCAAAAGAAATATAACAAAAAACCACATGAAACTATTCCGGTTTTATCATTTCTCGGGAATGGTTTGCATTAAACAAACGTTATTTTGGAAACGCCTGGAAGAAAACACATTGCTTCGAGGGAATGGTTTGCATTAAACAAACGTTATTTTGGAAACGCCTGGAAGAAAACACATTGCTTCGAGGGAATGGTTTGCATTAAACAAACGTTATTTTGGAAACGCCTGGAAGAAAACACATTGCTTCGAGGGAATGGTTTGCATTAAACAAACGTTATTTTGGAAACGCCTGGAAGAAAACACATTGCTTCGAGGGAATGGTTTGCATTAAACAAACGTTATTTTGGAAACGCCTGGAAGAAAACACATTGCTTCGAGGGAAGCGTTTTTACTGTTCGCCAACGTCTCCCGAACGAAAAAGTCATTTGGTAATGTACATACAAATTAAATATTTACACACCTTTATGGGCGCATAAATAATAGAAATGACGTAGCGCCACTATCCACGTCCTCCTCACACGGCCTGAGGAAAAAGGGTCAGCGAGAGGGATGGATAGTTTCAGTTGGGACAACAATAAACGATGAGGCGAATGAAAAAAAGGTGTTCGTTGCCGGCCCACAAAAACACCTGAGGTGGGTGTACCGGGAATGGATCCCAAACAATGTACGCCATTGTAAAAATGGTGGAAGACGCTGTGTTATGCATTATAAAAAAATATGTATCCTTACACAATTGAAATGGTAAATTGCACAAATTTCTAATGAAGTAAATAAATTAATAAAAGTATTGTTTTAAAAAATTCAAATGTAGCATTGTCGTCAAATGACCATTCAGAGCATATTGTTTATTTGACAGTTGAAAAGTCCCCGTTTAGCTTTTGAAAATTTGTGATCAGCAGAAGAGGACCACTATCACTTTGTTACGCTTATCAGATTATAACAATTTAATAGAAAGCTTTGTTTTTGATTGAAAGTACTTAAAATTTAGTAGTTAATTAACTAACTAACTAACCATAACGTCGTTTCTCCGCAGGGGCAGGCAGAGTACGGACCGCCAAACAACTCAGTCTTGGCATACACTCCTTGCCTCGTTCACATTCATAAATGGTCTCATACATGCTCTTCTATTATTATGTCAAGAACGTGGCCCGACTCAAGCATTTGATTCACTTGGTCATTCCATGTCTTCTTCGGGCGTCCCTGACTTCTTCTGCCATTCAAATTTGCGTCCTGTATTCTACTTATACTCCTTTGCTCATTCATTCGTTTTACATGCCCAAACCATTTGAGCGTCCCTTTCATAATCTTATTCATACACTGACATCAGCCTTGCATTTTTTGCGGATTTTCAGCTTTCTCACAAGATCAAACATGGTTTTACCACACACATGCCTCAGGGATCTCATTTCTGCTGCATTCAGTCTACTTTCATCCTTCCTCCGCCGTTCTATGCCTCACTGCCATACATCAGTGTTAGGTACCAGCACTCGATTGTGGACGGCTAGCTTTTTTTTATTGGCGCTATTGGTAAATTCCTCCATCAATGGAGTTACCTGCATTAATTTAACTTAATAATTTTGTAGTTGTTCGATTATTATAACCCATCAAGAGTTTTAAACTTCTTGGGATTGCCATTGGATGTGTATACTTACAAACGTATACATAATTTTTTAAAGTAAAAAAAAAACATGTTTTTAGCAGAGGCTCCACGATTTTTGGCGAAAAAATGTATTTTTTAATAATTTCGGCAGGATTTTATCAACGATATCATAGAATCACATTACACCACAATAAAGAATTAGTATTGTTATAAAAATAACCGCTTTATTTTATAATATTTGTCCTAAAATCGGCATACCATCCCAAGTTTTTTATGCCCCCCGTTACCCGGCGCACAGCTTTTATCGGGGGTCTGTGTTAACAAAGAGAAGTGTGGATTCCTAACACATTCCTTTCGACTCAGTCAGGCGTGCGTCGGGCGGTTGAAGGGTGCTGAAGGAGGGAGGGGAGGCTTCAGAACAGAGAAAAATAACACAGAACTTAGAACTTCACATCGGAACACCTCCGCCGCCCGCTGTGCTCCTGGTATCGGCGCGGCCAAAATACGGCCAAGTCCGAGCAATTTATTGAGCTTTTTTAAAAAAGTTGACAAACGTTATAACGTTGCAGGCGTGGGAAAATCAAACAAGCAGCGATGGCGGTTTTATTAGATTGAAAAAATTAAAACGTATGTTTAAGTAAGAAAAAAATATATAATTTGAACAGCGCAAATTTTGCATAATGTTATTTCAAGAGTCTTGTAAAATAATAATATAAAAATAAATAAAAAAAACCGAAATAACTTCTTACTCACCGTGCAAAGCCATAATTGAGGTGTGTAGAAGCAAAGGCAGCAATCTCCACTTTAGTTTTTTTGAAAAAAAATGCTAAAAACACATTGATATCTTTGCCTTTGATACATATTTCAAACTCTGATTTTGATGAGAGAAAGCTGAGTTTGTAACTAACAAGATTTGCAAATTGAATTTAGGTTCTCAATTCGAATCACTGTGAAACTGCATTTACAACTTTTTTCCGATATTTTGGAGATTGCTGCCTTTGCTTTTACACACCTCAATTTATCACTCAATAATCATCTAAATACACAAACTGAATAAAGAAATAAGATCCCTATGGCGTATGTGTGGTAGAACCATGTACGATCGTGTGAGAAACGTGGAGATCCGCAAAGAATGCAAGGTTGATGTAAGCTTAATGAGTAAGATTAAGAAAGGGACGCTCAGATAGTTTTGCCATGAGAGCGAATGAACGAGGAAAGAAGTGTAAGGAAAATATACGACGCAACTGTGAATGATGAAAAAAGTCGGGGACGCCCGAGGAAGACATGGCACGACCAAGTGAATCAGATACTTGAGTTGGGCCATGTCAAGAGTCAGAATAATAAAAGAGCACGTATGAGTATGAATGTGAACGAGGCAAGGAGTGTGTGCCAAGTTCGAGTTGTTTGGCAGTCTGTCCTCTCTGCCTATCCCTGCGGGGAAACGGCGTGATGGTTAGTTAGTTAGTTTGTTTCATATCATTATATTTTAATTACTGCAACGTATTACTTGTATCTCATTTATCTATTTATTGAATTTTATTAAAATGTAAAATGGGGGGCTCAGCACGGATAAAGCACCCTGTGAGGCCCACATTGTTAAAGAATATTATAAATGTGTAAATGTAATGTATCAAAAAAAATATACATACATATTGTGTTATTCAAAAAAGACCGACGTCGCAAACTATCAAGCAATGTTAGAGCATCTACCTAACAAATATATTAATTACGTAGTTAAGATGCCTGCGAGCTAATAAAAAATATCAAAATACAAATTCAGTTTAAAAAATATTCATAGTGCAGTACAAAATGATATAGCTAGATAAAATTCAGTTACATCATTTTAATTTAGTATGGTAAAGATATCGACGCGCGGTCTGTATCAAACCCAATAAGGGAGAGAAACATATTCATGCAATTTAAATAAAATATATTATGCTAAATATATTTCATGTGCTAGCAATTCGTTTGTTTTGATTACTTTTAATGTGCTTTTTTTCATCTATCTACCTGATCAAACCATATTTTTAGTGGATACGAAATCGGCTGTCAAATTTGCGTGATTTTCTATGACACTCAATTGCTTTTTCTATGGGTAACGTGAGCCGATGTCAGATGTCACCTGTGGCATATTTGAGTTTAGTGTTTAAAACACGAATTCCTGCAAGTGTACCTACATGATTAATTATTCATTTAATATACGTTTGAAATAGTTTACCATGGATTTGACATTTGCAAAGTTTCGTTTCAATCTATATATGCATACTTTGCCCAAACTAAGAATCTATTTTGTGCAAATGCCAAAGACATGGTATACAACGTTAAATTAACATTAAATGAAAAATAATCACGTGTACTTAAGAGTATTTTGTGTTTAAAACTAGTTAAAATCGGCTGACATCACCCATTGAAAAAGTAATCGACAGCCATAGTATCACCCCTTAGATCAGCAACATCATCAGCTATAGGCAGACTAATGGAACCTAAACGCAAGCCAAATACAAAGATCGGAGATCGCGCTTTCGGAGTATCTGGGCCTAAGGCTTGGAATAAACTCCCTCCGGAACTAAGATGCATAACAAGCCCAACAGAATTTAAGTCCAAATTAAAAACCTAGCTTTTTGGGCTCTCATATCCTTAATTTAAGCTTAAACTATCTGAGAGTATCATACTTGTATTGCCTATGACATGTCTTAATCACACTTTTCTTATTGAATTAGAATTACTTGAATCTTTACACATCAATCTGTCTCTCGACGAATCACATTTAGGAAGATCAAATCCTTGTATACTGTACCGCCCACTATAAAATGTTGCTGTTGATTTCCAAAATACACTCATTAAAGAATGTATTGTATACTAATATTAAAATATATTTCAGGATTAGATACATGTAACAAGGGTTCACAATAATGTCCTCTGCGTGCGAACTCTATCTAAATTTCTTAATAGACAATAAACAGTGTTAATTTCAAGCGACCTCCCAGGTAATTATGGTCCTGTATACATTTTTACGAAGCATCGCGTTCATTGGTCCAGACATTGTACATATATTTTCGTATGAACCGGTGGATGCAATTTTTAGCCATAAGTTGTTTTTAATTGTTTGTCTAGTTTGTAGTTTTTCTAGATTTTAGAAATATATTGTAAGTTTGTAAAATGCCCCTGAGGTGATTTTTCACAAAAACGGCGCTATAAAAATCATCCAAATATTTTTATTATTATTATAATTTGACAGTCTATTCCGTACGGAATCTTTTTCGTATCTACAAAAAATACAGAATAGCTCCTCTGGACTGTCCATGTTAGTAGAGTATGGCTGTGAGATCACGATGTTCACTATTAACGTCCTGCCACAATCAGATCGCGACATTCCCACTTGGGGAACCAAAAAAAACAACATTATAAACCTTCAGCTCAACGCTTATTATTTTATGTCCTAATACTTTCGGCCGCTGCTTAAATAACTTTGCCGACAAATGGACACGAAACAACTAAAACTCCCCAGTCAAAAACAAGGCGCAACCTGCCGACGTAAAACAACACTAAAAAGGACAAATAAAATATACCCTCCACCCCTATAAAAATTTTGGTTCCATAGACAAATTTTAAATATCAATAAGATGTTTTTGTTCCTTTTAGTGAACTGCCTGTCTGCTTGTTAGGTTTCAGAAGGGGCTAGTTGTATTTTGTGTGGGTTTTTGGGTTCGAGGATGACCGGGGAGTTTCAGAACAAAGGGGTATGACTTCATATCGTGTTCGATGTATACCTGATAGGGCGAGACACTTACCTGCATATTTGTATCGGTATCCCATTTAAAAGCCATTAAAATTAAAAATGATGCGATAGTTATTGTTCATTTATTAGAAAACTGATTTTATTTCTAGTCGGATTGTAAAAACAATGGTTTGAACAGATCACAATATTTTGGATAATCTATTTATTGACGCTAAAAATATATTTACTGCTAGATTCTTTGATTCCATTAAATAATTATTACTAAATAAGACTCAATTTAATCTAGCTGCGCGCTCCATCAATTTGGGAGGCAGGAATTGGTACCACCGCCCCGGGAACCTTTATTGGATAACGAACACCTCTGCCATAGGTCATCCCAAGGTGTTCGGTACGTTTGGTGATTGAGCAGGGGTGCCCGGGTTCATGGAGTGAGGTTTGTCTAGGTCTCGGAGGCGGATGACCAGGACACACTGAACCCCAGATTCCTACCCACCCATTAAGGGTCCACTATTCGAATTTCGACCGATTTCTTACATATCTCCCTTAAACATTTGAAGTTTTTAAGCTCTTAAAAAAATATATGTTATTTTTGAAGATAATATTTGGATACGTTCCACGCCGAAACGCAAATTATATGAAATTCCCTCGATAGAAAAAAATCGCAAAGTATGCTCCGAAAATTATTTAAAACAAGTTTATTTCTTTTATTTTACAAGTTATATTTGTGAAAAAATTCATAGTGCTTCTTTAAATGATACTTAAGATACGTTCCACGAGATTTTTGCTCTATTTTAAACGAGTCGTGTTTTATTAAGCTTTTTCGCAATTTACGCTGCTATTTTATCACTTAAAATATTAGCGCGCTCTGTCCAACATTCGTAATTACATATCTCTCCATCTTCTTTTTTTCAGCCGAAGAGCGCCGCCTTAAACCCTTTTCCTTCCCAGAAGTCTCCTCCATTTCCTTTCCTTAAAAAACCCACCACACAGCATCCCCAAAGATGACATAGGCCCTGAGGGAGATTATTTTCCTCAGAGCCTCCTGTGTGGAGCTCACAGTTCTTTGTAGAAATATGTCATAAATTTGTATAGCGCCCTTGAGATGATTTCTCACAAAAACGGCGCTAAATATTGTTTTAATTATCACAAATAAACATCAAAGGGTTAGAAGACATTAGTACAAATTATGAATAACCTCAAAGTACCTACCTAAATGAGTCACAAATACCTTAATTCTATCGAAAAGAACCAACTCATGTTTTATACATCGATATTGATAATTCAGATTTCATTGCATCGCGTCGTTTCAATGTTGCGTCAGTATTTTTACGTTTTGTTGAAACATTCATAAAACCATGGCAGGTCTATCAAAAACATGTGGTTTGATTGTGATAGTCGGAAAAGCGAGCAGAGCACGAACGTGTTCTGCATTATTAAAATGGTAATAAAACCAGCAGAAGCTTGATAGAAAGAGAGTAGAGTTAAAAAGCTTTAAATTCAATGGTGATTTGTTTAAAGAGGTGTTAATGTTTATACACGTGTTGTGTACCTACTTATACATAAAACATGTTGTAAAGGACTGAATTATAATGCTGAAATTTAAGGTTAAGTTGTCCATCAATATTTTAAATGTTGATTCTAGCACTATTGTAAAGATGTTTTAACAGTTGGGAATGATTTCTCGATGATTTCAAATGTTAGATCTTTTTTTAAATATGAATACCGCACAAGAGTCTCAATTGCTCCCGTCTGGAGCCAGCGAAACTGGGGCATTCCCAATTGGGGTATGTTGTGAGGCTGAGGGTAGAGGGGAGGGGAAGGAAATGGGGAAGAACTTGGCTAAAAAGATCTGGTCACCAAAGACGGCTCAAGCCGTTTCAAACAACGTTTCAAATCTAAATAGTTGTATCGCACCAGGGCGATACTGAGAGTATCTTCCACTCTGGAACGTGCTGTAAATAGTTAATTAAATAAAATTTATTTGCACTTGCCGAGATTTGAATCCGCGATCTTTGGATTGTTAGTCAATAGCCTTAACTCTCGACCACGGTGGCCAACTTTAAAAAAAAAATTACATTCCCAAGATTCCGCGTCAAATAATCAAACGTGAATTTCAAAAAGATGTATTTATAAAGGGCTCACACTTTAAGAGTTTTTGTTGATTTAGGGCTGGCGTCATAAAATTTGCAAAAAAATCTGTTTTGAATTAATTCAACGCAATTTTTTCATGAACTACGGAGTTAGAAACATCTAAATAAGAAAGGACAACAAATTTGAGTTTATTTCATTTTTTTTAAATTTATTCAATAATAAATATATATGTTGTTTAAACTAGGGCAAAGCCGAGTTGTTAAGTCGAATACAATCAGACGTTCTGCCAACAGCAAAGAAAAAAATAGATGGCAATAAAACCAAATGATATTCTAAAATAAACCCATTTGAAAACGCCACAATTCGAAAACGAATAAAAATAATGCGAAATCGACATTCCAAATTTGAAGCCAATTTAAAAGAGCATAAAAATCCGGGGCTTCAAGTGTCCCATATAAATAACGCTAATTCGAAGGCGGGCTGGTAGGTACCATTTTAAATTCGGCACGGTCTTCGACTGGCAATACTGTTTGCCGTCTGTGTATTCCAAAACACAAAAATAGAACCAAAAAAATGGTGGCGTCCCCTTTAGGATGAATAAATAAAAATTTATATTGTTGTTGGCGCTAGCTGACACAAAAGGTGAAATGTCTGAATGGATTTTGGTGCATATTTCGGCGGTTAGTCATTGACGAGTTGCTACTCGATGGCAGTAAAATGCACGACAAACTTGTTATGTGTTTTGTAATAACACAAAACTAGAAAATGACAGTTTTAAAAGTGAGGATTATTAGACAAATAGGTTTTGCGGCGAATGCGTAACTCTTTGCAACAAAAGAATAACGAATAAAAGACAGGAAATGGATGCTTTGAGAGTATTACATACGTGTAAAATTCAACTTAATTCAATGAGTGGGTTTTAGCTCTACAGTTCGTCTGCGTCCTCTATTAGTCTACGTCCCCTTATATATTAGACTTTTATTTTCTTTTACTAGTACATTTTCAGATTGTAGGTTAGCTACCATTAGTGTAATCAGATGAAATTGAACCTTGGGCGTCTTACGTTTAAGTTTGAACTTAATTTAAGAAAAAAGCTTTAGCTCTTATTCAACGTCTATTATTAATTGTATTGTACCATTAACGCTATCACACGAAATTGAACCTCTGTAAGTTTGAACTTAATTTAAGGAACGAGCTTTAGCTCTTATTCGACGTCCATTATTAATTAATTATTATATTATTGGAGGTTGACTACTAATAGAGCAAACGGATGAAATTGAACATTTGGGCGTCTTATATTTAAGTTTGAACTTAATTTAAGGAAGGAGCTTTGGCTCTTATTCTAGGCCCATTATTAATTACATTGTAGGAGGTTGACTAACATCAGGGCTATCACATGAAATTGAACCTTGGTGCGTCTTATTTGGAAGTTTGAACTTAATTTAAGGAAGGAGCTTTAGCTCTTATTCTATGTTCGTTAGTAATCATATTATTTGAGGTTGACTAACATTAGGACAATCAGATGAAATTAAACCTTTGGACGTCTTACGTATAAGTTTGAAGTTTATTTAAGCGAGGAGTTTTAGCTCTTATTCTACGTCCATTATTAATTATATTATTGAACGTTGAATTCTATTCGGTCGATCAGACGATGTTGAACCATTGGGCATCTCACGTGTAAGTTTGAACTTAATTTAAAGAAGGAGCTTTAGCTCTTATTCTACGTTCCTTAGTAATTATATTATTTGAGGTTGACTACTATTAGATGAAATTACTACTAATCAGATGAAATTGAACCTCTGGGTGTCTCACGGGTAAGTTTGAACTTAATTTAAGGAAGGAGCTTTAGCTCTCATTCTACGTCCATTATTAATTTATAATATTGGAAATCGACTATGAAATTGAACCTCTGGGTGACTTACGTGTAAGTTTGAAATCAATTATATTATTGAAGGATGACTTAATTAGGGTCATCAGATAAAATTATTGAACCTCTGGGTGTCTTACGTATAAGTTTGAACTTGATTTAAGGAAGAAGCTTTAGCTTTTATTCTACGTCCATTATTAATTATATTATTGGAGGTTAACTCCATTAGGGCAATCAGATGAAATTGAAACTTTGACAATCAATGACATTACAGCAGTTAATATACGAAATAAATGTCGGTCTAGCATTCGATCGCAATGAATAAAATTAAATGGTTTCATTATATTATTCAATAAATTTAAAAAAAAGTTCCTTTGGGAAAGGCACTTTTTGTCCACTCTGTATAAATGCAAGATTATTGCTTATTGAAAGAATATCAACAGCCAAAAGAATACGAAAGTAGTAAAGATATAAAGACTCGAAATCGGAACATCCCTTCTATCCGGGAGTGACGCGTTCAGGCGGCGCTTCCCGCCTCAAAAAGAAGAAGATGGAGAGATATGTAATTACGAATGTTGGACAGAGCGCGCTAATATTTTAAGTGATAAAAATGAAGCGAAAATTGCGAAAATGCTGAAAACAAGACTCGTTTAAAATAGAGCGAAAATCTCGTGGAAGGTATCTCAAGTATCATTTAAAGAAACATTGTGAATTTTTTCAATAATATAACTTGTAAAATAATAGAAATAGAGTTGTTTTCAATAATTTTCGGAGCATACTTTGCGATTTTTTTCTATCGAGGAAATTTCATATAATTTGCGTTTCGGCGTGGAACGTACCTAGATGTTGTCTTCAAAAATAACATATATTTTTTTAAGAGCTTAAAAACTTCAAATGTTTAAGGGAGATATGTAAGAAATCGGTCGAAATTCGGATAGCGGCGGCAAGCATCCTTACTAATATTTTTATTATTAGAAGGAGAATGATACAAACGCGTCGAAAGAAGCAACTGAATCCAAAATGGCAAACAGACAATCTTATCAACAAAGTTGTACGGATAACTAATAAAACACAAAGCTCAACGCATTAAAATGAACAAGATATCATCGTGATAAGTCTCCGGCAAAAAGCGCTATGATCCAGGCGTGAGACCGATCGCGTATCTTAACGACCGCAAAGGTGATGAACAAGGAGTATTAATAAATCGGGCAGGTAGCCGTGCCGAGTCGCGCCGCACAGTGTTTCATGTCATCCAAGCTAGACGGTAAAAAATCTAACACTTCAATCTGTACTTAGATTAGTACTTAAAACCTATCTGTGCATAAAATTTATTTTATTCACTTTTTTTGTAGAAAGTATAAACAAAAATGATTTTTTATGCAAATGCTATACAAAATTATTCAATTATGCGCATTTTTGGTCAAGGACAGTATTCACAAGTTATCAGAAAAATATTTATTTGAAGATTAAAGAGCTCAGCATCAACACGAAGATGGCAGTGTTCAAAACGGTGTATCGCCCGACGCTCACTTACGGCCACCAGATATGGGTGCTAAACGAACGAACACGCTCTAGAGTACAAGCTGCCGAAATGAGGTACTCGAGAGGAGTGGCAGGGGTTACGAAATGGGATCACATAAGAAACACGACGATCCGAGATGATCTGAATATTGAACCACTGCTACTCTTCATAGAAAAATCACAACTGAGGTGGCTTGGACACGTACTAAGAATGTCTGATGACCGAATTCTGAGGAAAATACTGAGTGCGATTCTAGAGGGTAGACGTCCAGTGGGCCGCCCCAGACACAGCTGGACGAGGCAACTCCAGAAAGTGTGTGAGTAGAGGACGGGACTGCCACGGACGGAGGCCGAACAATCAGCACAAGACAGGTTCGTATGGAGGAGCATTGTCGATGCAATGGGTCCCCGACCCGAATAAGATAAGATAAGGGAAGAAGGAGAAGATTTAAGTAAGCCCACCTCCTCTTTCATCTGTTTTTCACCAATTACACTAAGCTTTTCAAGTTCAAATATACTAAATATTTATTGTACATTTCCTGAGGCCTTTCTTTCTTTCGTTGGCAAACTCATCTATTCATGAACAATTCCTGCCTCGAAATCTCGTATATGGTGACTGTAATAACACAATAAGCCTGAAGCAGTTTTGTGCGGTAAAACATGGAAACTGATTGGAATATAAAATTAGTTGCTCTTATCGATTACAAAATTATCGTGCGATTTTGATATACTCTATAAAAAAATTCTCGATAAGCTAGAAACGTAATATTTTTTAGACCACATGAAAACACAAGTTTTTTGTATTTAAATATCTCTGAAATGTTTTACATTAAAGTATAAAAAAAACTGTATTAGTTGCCTTCGAAAGTAAACAACCTAAAAAATCGCTCCACCAGAAGCGATAAATTAAATGCATATGAAAATTTCACGAGCCAATGATCAGATTTTTGGCCTCTGATATTAGTCAACCCGTGCATTAACCACCCAATTTAAGAATGCATTTTATTAGACCGTCTATCTGATATTAACTTCATGACGTCATCGTTCAAAAATTCCAAGGGATATATATTAGGGTGGGTCACGACTGTATGGGGATTTTTTTTCTTGTTTTGATTTGTCTAATAGTGATAAAAGGGTGTTAAATGGAGAAATAAAATCACGTAATTTTTTTAATAATATTTGGATATCATCTTCCTCCGGATTGAGTTCGAAATTTCACGTTATAGAGAAAAACCCACCCTCTTTAAATCTTAAAAAAATATTAGATATACCATTAAAAATGAACTATTTTTAATAAAACATGTATAAGAGGGAATATTTTTATTTATTTACAAAAAAATATATTTGAATATAATTCAAATTATCTCAAGGCAGTGTATTCAATTACCAGCAAAATCCTTCTTACTCTCAAATTTCGGCATTATTTTGCGAGACTCAATTTTGGGACTTTTTGTAAATGATTTTGTCAAAAAATGCTACATTTGCATTTGAAGATTACAAAAAATGTGGTTTGGTAAACATTAAAATGTTCAAAATTTGAAGTGAATCCGGAGGAAGAAGATCGTTTCAGAAAATTGAAAAATTTTAAACACGTCGTCGTTTTGAATCCTTTTGACACCCTTTTATCGCTATTAGAAAGTAAAAATAACATTTTTTGTTTGACCCACCTTAATATATATACCTTCTAGCTTGTTGCGGTGAAACACAGTGCGCCGCTGGGATTTAAATTAGTTAAGAGAGATCGGGAGATACAGACGGGATTCAGAGACATTGACTCACTCAATTCGACCGCAGAGAATTCGGATACAGTATAGATAAATCGTTTAAATTTTAAATGATTCGGTTTTTGCAAAAAATGTCTATTAATTTAATATTATTATAAAGGTGTTAACTGCGTGAACCCTTCCTGTGATTAGGTCTCAACTTTTCAGGGGCGGGCTGAGAGAAAACATAACCTAATAATGAATAAATCATAAAAATTATGAAGCAATACAAACATTCAACAAAATACAGTCAACAATCAAAAATGAAGACGTTGCAAACAACAAACATGAAAATAAGGAAATTAACAAACGTAGTCAACAAACATGAAGACGACGAAATCCTGCGTAAAGTACGCCTCGGGACTCGGGACACGAAGACTGTGAATAAACTAACTTTCTTTGTATTTTTTAAATAGTCATCAATAAAAATAAAGGTTCTTCTTTAGCTCATAAACTTAATTTTCTTAGCAAGTTTGGTTATCAAACTAAACACTAAGTTTTATATACGATTTACACGTAAAGTATAGTTTTTTTTAATGTACATAGGTAGAATACGCCTTAAAAAAATTTTGGCAGGAAGGTTAATAATAATAATATTTGGATGATTTGTAAAGCGTCATTTTCGTAAAAAATCACCTCAAAGGAGCTCTACAAATTTATAATACATTTCTATAATCAAAGGGCTTCCGCTCATGGAGAAACTGAAAATAAACCGGTTCTCAACGCCATTGCAACACCATTATTTACAAAATCGATATTTTTATGACATGTCAAAACTTGACAGTTCGTGAGCCGCTACCATGGCAACCTGTCAACAATGCAACTGAAACCCCACTGGCGCGGCGACCAGCAGTGCTGGTTTTTCAGTTGCACTGTTTTCAGTTGCATTGCATTGTTGAAGGTTGCCATGGTAGCGGCTCACGAACTATCAAGTTTTGACAAGTCAGATAAGAAAAATATCGATTTTGTTAACGAGTTTGATTGCAATTGCGTTGAAGACTGTTTTTTTTCAGTTTCTCCATGAGCGGAGGCCCTTACTTCTAACTACCGACTACAGACGTTAAAACATGAATGATTTGATTACGAAATGTTTAATTAATGTAGGTACTCGTATATTAAATTTGTAGCTATTTCCTATGAAAAAATATTATCAATAACCGTTTCGTTTTATTTTTTAAAATTTATTCCGAAAACTAATCTGCCTCCTCCTAAAATACTTTTATCTATCTTTTATCCTTTCGCGCACTACAACACAATGTGTAAACATTGCTCCCATTTAACACGAGTTTAAAAGAATGTATTTTCATATTTATTAAATGATGCCTCAAAATGTACAAGCATTAGCAATTTGCTTTTAATATTTTTTGAAATTTTTGGTGACTACTTTGCCAGTCCACTCCTGGAGTCCAGACTGTTATCCTATCTGTGTAAATCTGTATGTGAGAGACGAGAGGCCCAAGATCTAACCCTGATGGAATTCCATTCTGATCCAAACATAGCACACCGCCTTCTGTCGATTTCAACCATTATGTTTTAAAAGGCGGTATTTAAATCTTTCGACTTCACTTTAAGGATGTGTTGAATGAATCACAGTTTTTCAGATTTTATTTTAATTTTGACTGATTCAGATCAATTTCGGTTCATTTTATTGTGATTGTATGTAGCTTCCGATTTAGAATTAAGTCTGTTTCTCTGGAAAACTTGTAAGCCAATTTAATAACGACGTTTTTACTAGATTTCGAATAATTCAACCTCCCAACCTTCTGAAAATCTGTAAAAAAATTTACATAAGACCATATAAAATAAATAAAAAAATAGAATCGTGTATGATTTTAGGTTTTCACGGCCAAAAGTATTTTTGTTATTTATTTTTGGGGTGTTATGCCGTGTTGCGCTACCTTCTTCTTTAGCCAACGTTTCGGCCAGCGTTACAGTGTCCATCAACAGGGCAGATGAGTGATGGATGATGACTCATCTGCCCTGATGATGGACACTGTAACGCTGTCCGAAACGTTGGCTAAAGAAGGAGGTAGCGCAACACGGCATAACACCCCAAAAATAAATAACAAAAATAGAATCATGGCAAATTCAATTCCATAAATAGATTTGACAGGATTTACTATTTACTGTACTTCATCTCTTCCTTCATTTATATGATAAATCTCTTTAAAGTACTTAAGCACACTTCATCACCTTTTGATTTTTATTGTATTCAAATGAATATTTAAGTAAAATTAAATATTCTTGTAACTTCCAAATATGTTCCTTAAATATGTTCATTTATGTACCTCTAAGACTGTCTCGACACAGGTATATCCTAGTGAGACAGGTATCGAAAAACCCAATGTAAACACACTGTATGTAGATAAATAAAAAGAAAAATAAAAAAAATTATAATTTAATTATAAGAAGGTAAGATTAAAGAACCCTTTGAAGTAATTGTGAGAAAAGGTGCTACGTGAAGGATAAATTTAATAATTTTACTATCCGGTTTCGCCCGAGTTGAAATACTATTTGATAATTGAAATATATGAATGACAGAAAGTTTTGCAAAGTTCATGATAAAAAAAAATCACGTGTGAAGTTCACACGCGATAAAAGTGAAACCTCCAGAAAATTAAACTTCGAGAGAATGAGACGAATGCAGAGTATCAGGAGTAGGATAATTGTAGGGTTTATTTATTATAATATTGTAACCAAGTTTAAAAATTATTTTACATTTTGTTCTACGAAGCATCGCACAAAGAGGACACCGATTAATCTATCTCATTCTCTCGCAGGCAAAATCAACTTACTATATTTTATCGGTTTTTTCTGTTATTTGTTTCGTACTGTCTTCAACGGTTTTGTAAGGTAAGCAAACATTAGTTAAAGGATTTAAATTTTAGACGCAAAGGGATTGGTTGAGCATTTACACAAAACGCAGTTACACCTACATACATACATCTACACATCATAGACCCTGTGCTTGTAGTTAGTATTGTCACATATCCTTCCTACCCTTCCCTTTAGACCCATCATTTTTGCTTTACCCACGTCAGTTATTAATCGACCCTTGCCGCATTAACGTATCCGCATTAATTTCTGTTCCAATTCCGCTATTCGCTCTCCGCCGGTTTGAAGTCCGCAGCTGCAAAAAGTACATCACATCGCGAACTATTATTATACAAAATATTCCGCCACAAGTGCGTAATAAAACCAGCAAGGATAGAATAAAGTACCAGAACAGTAAGTCCTTTGCTCCTTTCCTTTATGTGCATATTATCTGCATTGTGCAGTGGTCTTCACACACATAAAACACGCATCATTCATGGTCACATCATCATTCGTGATTCATCATTCATCATTCGTGATACATACCCGCAATCGCACAAAAACGCTTCAGGGATTTTTGCCGGTTTCAAAAACAGATTTCTGCTACACATTTAAGTAATAATTAACGCCTTAGCCTATTTTCCTAGAGTCTCCCATTCGTCCTGGCCTATATAAATAGACACGGGGAGGACGGAGGGCTGAGGGCTAAATAAGCGGAAGCCTCTCATTATCTGAAGTGCCCTCTCACTAATGAGCCCCGAAAGGAAGCAATAATGAAGACTTTCAATTCAAATACCCGACAATGAACATCGCCCTTCAGCTCATTCAACTAAGGGATAAAGAATTCATAATTGGCGAACCTTTCACAGCACAGACTCGCCTTGTCTACAAGATTTTATTTATTTGATTTGCAATGAAAAGCCCCGCAACAATGGGATATATTGGCAAAGATCCAGAAGAATTGAAGGCTGAATTTTCGGCATTGTATAACGGAAAATACCGACACGTAAGGAAACCTTAAATATTAGTAGGTATGTACATTAGGTTAGCATCAAGGTTCGATTGAAAGCAAAAGTTGAACTGAAAAAAATCATAGTGGAGGCGCGTGTGTTGTTCACACTGAAGAGATACATCGATAGAAGTGCATTGCGGACATGTCTGCGTGCTCTAAACGAGATTCATTTTGTCTTTCTACATATTTCGGATGATATTGATCGAACATTTTCAAATGTCAAAGTTCTTTGAAATACTAGGTAATCATTCCGGGGCCTAGGATTCGAAATTTTCAACGTGGTTTTATTTTGAACCAGCGTAGATCACACTTTTACATTTATATTTATGCTGGCTGGTACCCGGCATGCGTTGCTATGCCATTTAAATAAAAAAATCTCCCTGCGTGTCTTTTCCCATTCGCCCGTTCCACTTCCGCCTCCCCTTCTTCTCCCGCGTCCTCTTCCTCTCTCGCGTTCCCACTCCGCCTCCTCCACCTTCCCCCGTCCCGCGAACCCGCCTTCCGAGTTCCCCTCCGCCCTCCCAGGTTCCCCTCCTCCTCCCTAGTACCCCTCCCCTTCCGCATTCAATACATTCAGTCCCAGTACATTCAGTTTTCAAACAGCTCACGTGCCACCTATTGCAAATTTCGTAATGCCAGAGCTCACCAGTAGTTTAATAGTAAACTAGCGAACACGAAAAAAAGAATTGTCCAATTTGGTGCAATCGTTCGGAAGTTATGCGCGTACATACTTTTCGACAAGTCATCTTTAAAGATAACGACGACGCCTGAAATAAAATTTCCCGCAAATATATCAACATCATTTCCACGGCTACGATTTGTTTTGCTTTTCTTCTGACGTCAGCAATAACTCGCTTTTGTTAGCGACAGAAAACGTATAATAAATATAATAATTAATATTTATATTTTCGTAACGCCAAAGCTTACCATTATACAGACTACGTTACTTGCATATAATGTAGCTTTCTATTGGTGAAAAAAATTTTAAAATCGGTTTAGTGGTTTATGCATAAAAGCGTAACAAACAAACACACGCATTCTCACATTTATAATATCAGTATAGATTGATAATTTGTTATTTTTCTTATTACACCTTTCGAATTACATAAAATTTATGTTATGGCTTGTTTATATACAGGGTGTCAAGGGATGACTTGAATTGTCCCGCGGTAGGCCACTAGTAGCCCAGAAAGCTTTCGACATCCAAGATTTTATTTTAACGAACAGTTTACGATTTAATAAATAGCTACTAAACCATTTTAGCATATTATCCCTTATTCCTAGGATAAATAGTTTTTGGATTAGTAGTTTATGGGATACTTTGTCGAATGCCTTCGAAAAGTCTGTGTATATGTAGTCATCTTGTTTATTTTATTATTGATTGCACAAAAGAAATAAAAATTCTATTTTACCCTCCATTAATTACTCCGGAGAATTTTTATGAAATGACGCACTTGAAGTGAAATGACACATAACTGCGCTATCCAAATGTTATGTTATTATTATTATTAAATGATCTTTAAAAGCTTAATAAATTATTAGTTGTTTACATTTTTTTATTTTTTTACTTTGCTAGCTAAGGGGCCATCCATAAATTACGTCACACCTTAAGGGGGGGGAGTAGAGAGTGTGACATTGTGTGACAAGGGGTATGGGGGGGGTCATCAGCTCTGTGACGTCACATATAAAAATCTAAATTTTTAAAACGCAAAAAAATTTTAGATGTAAAATTGCAAAATATGTGACGTCACACTAGGGGGGAGGGGGTCTCACAAATGTCACGATGTGTGACAGGGACGCGGGAGGGGTAAAAAAATCATGAAATTCGTGTGACGTAATTAAAAATATATAGTAAAAATATTTACATACCGTATTCGTGAAGTTAATATTTACAATCTATGGATTTTACTTTCATGGGTTTCACGTTGAAAAGTTTGTCTTCCTTACCTGAAACAAAAGAAAACAACAATCTTAGAAATCATGCAATCATTGAACATAAGTAAAAAGTACCTGCACTCAATCAGCTATATTTTGTCACATTAACAAATCAACACTCTTTGAATGGTGATTTAAAAAGGTTATTAAAGTCATTAAAAGCGATTAAAAAACGAACCTATAAACTCAACCTTTGTTACATTAACCCCACACAGGAGTGATTCTTGACATTATCTTATATATAAAAATCAATTTTTGTTTGTTTATTCGTATGTTATGCGCTGCCATACCGTTCATCCGATTGCGATGAAACTTTGGTGATTTGTTATTCGCACGCCCGCGAAGCTTATAGGCTATATATGATGGTAAGCTCTGGCGTTATGAAATTTGTATACATTAAAATGAGTGTATTTTATATATTTTAGCGGCAGGGAGGGTAACGAAGGAGGTGGGGTTAGCGGGAGGGTTGACGAGGGAGGGGAAGGCGCAAGGGGAACGCAGGAGGAAGGGGACGCGGGAGGGGAATGAGGACGCATGGGAAAGGAAATGCGTGGAGAAAAAATTAATTTATTTGCATTGCAACGCATGCCGGGTTACAGCTAGTTTGTAATAAAAAATGTAAATGATGAAATTTTGGTCTCCGGTGATATTTTATATTTATTTATTTATTATTTATCTATCGGTGAATCATTCAATCCAATATTGTATTTGTACGTTTTTCTTGAAAGAAATGAGTCTTTATATGGACAAAACTAAATAATCATATTCATACACCAAACAAATAATTCATCTTAATATTTAGAATCAAATTATTGAGGAAAGTGTTTTTTTAGAAAATGGTTAAATTGGCGCCATCTATGAACTTAGCATTTTATGAAATATTTAAAGTTTACAGTTAAATGAAAATTGGGAAGGAGATAAAATAGAAAAATGAAGAAGGATCAATCTGATTTCGAATGAAGTTTTTTTAAGTCGACTTTTATAAAGCCGATGAAATTCTTATTTTTCCCCGCCATTAATAAAATTTTCGAATGATTTACGTCTAAAATCTAAAATGTTATTTAATTTCGCCAGTAGGCCATGAGGTGTGAGGAGGTGTCGGAGCACATAATATCTCGCGCTGTTTTCCCGTCAAAATTTGTAATTTAATCAAATTGATGTTCGGATTTCGCAGCAAAATCCCTGTGTGCCAGGATCGGAACGCGCCAAGTTTTTGATTAAAACCAGGATCACTCGCAAAGTCAAATGTGACGATAATAATAAATAAAGAAAGAAGATGCAAAATTGTGATTGATTGCTGCAGAGCTTTCTCAGTAAAATGGATACTTATCTCGGTCGCATATGAGAACTGAACCCGGGATCTGCCGTGCCGGGACGACATTGCTCTGTCATTCATCTACGCCTCGGAAGACTGATGTGGTAGCCAGCTGGCTACTGACGTCAGCGTAATTCTTCAGCAAAATACGGAGCCATGATTACAGTTTGACTTTTACGTCTGTATTACTACAAACAGTAGTGACCGATCGAAGATTCGGTTTCGGTTTCGGTAAGTTTCGACAAAAAAATCTAGTTTCGGCATCAGTTTCGCGTCGTTCGGCTGACTTCGGCTGAGTTCGTGCCTCGTGTGTCACCCGCCATCGTCAGCTGAGTTCGTCGGCCGGTCCGGCGTGATTGTGTTGTGCGTTTATGTGTTATTTTTCGCGCATAGTGATTAACAAGTTTGATAATTTTTGATTGTTTTATGGCAGTAATATAAAAAAATAAATAATTATTTAATTATACACTTCAATTATTGTTGTTTATTATATCATCAGTATAATCAATACGTGAAGCAAAAACTTTTTACCCCTTTTTACGAAAATTGCGCAAATGTAGGAGTATGAAATTTTGCACACTTATAGTTTATATAGAGAAAGAATGCAGAATGCTAATATTTTTTTTAAATTATGCATAAAAAATACATTAAATCTATAAAAAAAAACATTACAATTATGGTCGAATTTCGACCATTGGGCGACCACTAGTTTCATTTAAGACGTATAAAAAGATTGCTGTGATTGTAAGCGCATTAAAATTAAAATACTCAATTAATGAGGTCCTTCCTTTACAATGTAAGATTTGATAATTGACAATTTTTTATTCCAAGAAGTAGTTTAAGTTTTTGTATAACTTTTGTTTGTTATATAGCAGTAATATAAAAAAAATTTTTTTTTTCATGTACCTACTTCAATTATTGTTTTTTTTTAAATTTTTTTTTATTTAAATTAACACGTGAAAACTGTCTGTATAAGTGTAAAAAATAAGCGAAATTTCAGAAAACAGTAGATTTTTAACATGTCTAAAAAAAGTTTCGGTTTCGGTTTCGGCCGAAACTGAGACAAATACCGAAGATTCGGTTTCGGTTTCGGTAGAAAGTCCTGTTTTGGTCGGACACTAACAGCTTCTTCTGGTTCTGCAACCTCCTGCTAACGGAGGTTGGCTATCATCAGAGCTTTATCACCCTAAATATTGCAGACCGGAATAACTCAACGGAACGGCTCTATTATGTATGTTCCATCAAATGCGGCGTCTTTCTCTGCTTTTTCCACCAATAATCTTCCCATTAATTATCAGTTTAGTAGTTTTGCATTTGAAGGTCTTTATGACATGACCATGATATATAAGTGTAAAAAGTCATCATTTTTAACCATTCTATTCTTTAACATTACTTCACACAAGAGGCCCTGAAGAAAACAATTCCCCTTGGGGCCTATGACATCTTTGGGGATGCCGTGAGAAGGGTCTTTTTAGGAAAAGGGTATGAGGGGTGGGAAGGAATCTGGGGGTTAATGTGTCGTACATTAGAATGACGGACGTACAAATCCATCCTTCAAATACAAGGCGATAGAGCCCGGTTGGAGATGTAAAAAGGTCTCCCTTAACCAGTCTCTTCCGATCTGGCCTGCCACGCGGTTGGTGTGCAAACGCATGTGCGGCCAAAACTAGCCAAATCTCACTCACCTCATGAATCTGGGCACTCCTGTTAAGTCGCCAAACGTAGCGAACCACGTGGGTGACCTACGACAGAGGTGTTGATTGTCCAATAAATGATTCCCGAGGCGAAGTCTCCCAAAATTCTGAATGACGTGAAGGACAAAGATGTGAAGGACATTTACATTTTCCAGGAGATTTAGAGCAAGCGCCTATATAATATCCACATTTAAAAGCATCCTTGCCAATGCTTAAACAGACAACAGACGTACATTCGAAATTATAATATTAAATTAAAACTCAAATCAGAGATGCTGACAAAATGCCTGAAAAGAATTTTCAATTTAACATGATAAATTTAACATCAGATTTCGCGTGGAAATTTACACTAATTTGAAAAAGAAAAAAGTGATTTGGAATAAATTACACTGACAAGCCAACGTTTAAAAAATTCTTAAATTCCATGAAGGTTATAATATAACTCCCACATTTCTCATGTCTTTACACAAAAGAACAACTTTAGTAGAAATTTTATAAGGTGAAGGGTGTTTTTTTTAGAGGTTTGGTTTTTAAACTGGCAACATTGTTTCTACAGACTGTCAATTTGACAGTTGACAGTTGATTTGTAGTTAGTACGTTTTGCCATTTCACTATGAATAGATTGACGTCAGAACGTGCGCTTGCAAATTGTGCAAATTTATTTTTAAAATCATGGTTCGGTTCGCCAAACTTATCGTGCACTACGTCCATTTTACCATCGACATAATCATCCATCCAAGCAAGTTATTCGGAAGATCATGGATTGTTTACGCACCACGTACACTCTAGTGGATAATACGCATCCACAAAGACGACAAAGAAGGAGTTATTGCTGGTGTGGAGAGTAGTGTTGAGGAGAATCCGAATGAGTCGATTCGCCATCGTGCACAGCAATTGTAGCTATGCCCATCCACTTTGTGGAAGATTCTGTGGAAAGATCTGGGTCTAGGCCTCCACGATCGTGTTTTTTTTTTTTTTTGAATTTGTATACCTCTAAAAAAACACCCGTTACACACCATGTAAAACGAATTCACAAATTTCATCAAAACATTTCGGAAAATAAAAATAAGAAGACGTTATTTTAAAACAGATTGTTTCTGAAGTAATATTAAGTTTCTTTCTATATAGATTTGAAAATATATGATCTACGTAATTAATTTCAGACATGAAAACTTGTATTGTTATTTAACAATATTTTTGATGTTTTACTGAATTAGATTACATATAATAATTATTAGCAAATAATTGTAAGTTTTTTTCAACAAAGAAGCAAGGCATAAAGAAGATATTTAACAAAGGATGTTGCCAAAGCAACTTTCTAAAGAGAAAAACAAAAGAAATGAGCAACTCCAGTTTAATTACATTAAGTTCTCCAATAATATTCAGATGTTCAAAAGTTGAAACTTTGAACCGCCTTTCTATTTGAAAACCTTCAAGTTTTCACTTAACAAAACTAACATTATATACAATCTTTTATCAGAATAACTTTTGAAAGGTATTCCCATCAATGTAATATAAAATTGAAGAATTTTGGCTTTTCTTGACATTTTTCGTTTAGATTTGTTAGTATTATCTTATTTTTCATTGATACATTATATATTTATATAAACTCACATTAAAACTTGCTTGTTCCGCGCTCTCGCTTGCACGCTCGGCTCAGGCGGAACGTGACAATGAGTTATGCTTTTTCGTGAGTGCAGCCGGCGTTCATCGATTTATAAGACGTTATCACGTCAAAACTTTCTTTAAACGGCTTTTATAAAGAACATCGACATATCAGAATATCAACATAACAAATGATAAAGAAACCATTGGTTTTTAACCAGGTTGATAATTTTGATTAAATAACGATGTAAATGGTTCCATAACAACTCAGCAACCATGGCATTTCAACACCTTTTCGAAAAGTGATAAATAGCTCATAACCTGTCTTAACTTAACCTATTTAACCAGGTTCTTATTCATCAATTTTAATGACTTTTTAAGGGTTTATTAATAAACAAGTTCGCTATGTAATTATTATTACGCGTGACAGCTGTTTCACCTTCTGAAGGCATTATTAAACTGTGGTCATGCCACTTACAGACGAGGTATTTATATTATTTCTGAAAATTGTGTATTAGATATTGCCTTCCGCACTAATAATAATTTGGGGTCACCTCTTAAAAACTCAAAAAATAAAATACCCAAACTGAAAAATAGCGGCATTTATAAACTCCAAAGTGACGAATGCAACGCTGTTTATGTAAGACAAACTGGCCGGTCCTTTAATACTAGATTCAAAGAACAAATGGGATCGTTTAAAAATAATATTAAAATACAGTCACAATTTGCCAAACATCTCCTGGATGAGAATCACTCACTTAGCGATGATAATAAGCCAACTCCTTTACACATACAAAATAATGTACGCAAACTCAATATTTTAGAGCAATTAGAAATTAACAAAAAATTTAATAATCCTAAAGCTATTTTGATAAATGAACAAACAAATATAATTCACTCACCTTTATAAGATCTGTTCCAAGGCAATTTCAAAAACTTAATTATGCTAGAAAATAAAACCATGAGTCATCATTTGGGAATAATTAACATTATGATTAGAGTCACATTAGAGACACTAAAAAAAGCCACCGTTGACCAAAATATCATTGAAATGTTTTATTCCAAATAATGTCAGGAATCACTGGTTAAAGTGAGTCCAGTATGCGCCTTAACATCCTGTACAAGTCATTCTTTTATAAAAAAATTTCGCTCACGGCTATTAATTATAATATTTCTTTTGTATTACCGTGCTCCGTCTAACATTCTTATAATAAGAATGACATCGAGAGTGTTTTTATGTATTGGTTTATTAACCATCGATAAGGTTTAAATTCCCGTCTGTTGAACCAGCCGCCTGTTAAAAGTGATTCGTAAGTAGGGGATTTTGAACATTAAAGATCTGATACTGTATTTTCTTACGTGCTTATAAAAAGATTAACAAAATATACCCAATTATTTCAAAGGCAAATAAAGTAGTATTTAATCAAAGCATCTAAAATATTTATAAACAATCTAATAATTTTCAAATCAAAAGCATATGATTTTACATTGCTTAATAGTTAGTGCCACCTTAAACTTTTCATTGTAAATAAATTCCAAAAGGACTGTAAGTTTCGACTTCAGCATAATATTAGTTAAAGTCACTTTATGAACATTGTATAAAATCTAACATTGTCAAAGTGGCCTCATATTTTCCATTATAATTATATTTCTTTCACCGCTCGCAATTTGATATCTCCTCAACATCAAATTCTCTTTCAACATCTAATAAGATTACTTTCAAAAGGCGGAAATACTTTCAGCAAATAAGATTTATTCCCTTCCCAGTGTTTGCGGATTTCATTAAATTCGACAATTTCGTTTAGTGATTTCGGGGAATGAAAAAAATAGGACGCGAGAAGAAATTTTAATATGTAAACGCACAAACAAAACACTTTGCTAAAACATAATAATAACGTTACATACAAGGGATCGCAAATATTTACGTTATAATAAATATTCGCAAATCACATAACATAGTTTTAATTAAATTTTCACAAGTAGCAAACACTTTGTGGGTATTCATAATTATAATACTAACAATTAATTGTAAAAATTCAAATTCAAATCGCAAAAATCAGCCATATTAAACACGTGCAAAAATCAGTCATATTAAACACATGTAGGATTACGAAAGATTTTTTAAATATTTATATTGAGGGATCAATAGGATTTATCGGTCCAGTTAGGAGTTCTATCGAGCCGAACCCTCTGATATGAAAATATCTGGAGTCGGTGAATTATTTTCCCATCTGGTCTTTGGTAGGTTGACATGTTGTTCTTGTATTGTTTTATATTGTCCTTGTTCTACCGGTATTACAATGGAAGATTCTCCGAGGAACTAGCGTCATTGATCCCTTCGGCACCGGTACATAGACGGGAAACACGCCAAACACGCGCCCAACATTTGTACACGGTTGACATCAGTCACATGAGAACGGGTCGTTTCTACGACTCGTTCTTTAGTTCAACAGCTCGGCTGTGGAACGATTTGCCGGCCTCTGTGTTTCCTCCTTCCTACAACATGGGTCTCTTCAAGACCCATGTTCACTCCTTCCTCTCCTCAAAAACAACCTCCACACAGTATCTTCAAAGATGACATAGGCCCTGAGGGAAATTATTTTCCTCAGGGCCTCCTGCGTGGAGTAAATGTAAAAAAATATATATATATATATTTATTATACTTATACAGTGCAATTGCATAGCGTGGATTGACTAGATGATAATTTGTGGAAAAGTGTGTGGAAGGGTTAAGTTTTTCCTATGGGGAAGATTTAACTCGGACATAAATTCTAAAGTAAAAATATGGTTGAGAGAACAAAGTGAAAATGAACTATCAAACATACTGAAGACCATGTAAAGACAACTGGATACTAAAAACAAATGTGGAAAAACTACAGGCCGCCTCAGAACAGGGAACCCTAGTGAGGAGGACTGTGAAAAAAAAAAACCGGGATCTTCGGATTGCGAGTCAAGAGCCTTACCGCTAGACAACTCCGGCCGTCTACGTCTAAATATGCTATAAAATAACACCGGGAGGCATAACGTCCGGTACGTTAATATGATTTTGAAATGTCCTAATAGTGATTTCTTGGTATGTCTTACTATCGATTTGTATAGATTTTTTTTTTTAAATTAACCCTTGATAAATACGTAACATTATTATTTTGTTGAAATTGTACTGTTTTATTTTATTTATTAATAGTTTTATAGTAATACTTACTGTCTTAAAGTCTTTCCACTATACTGAATCAAATTATCATTGAAAAACGTCAATTAATATACAAACTCCGTAAACAGGCAATATGCTGTTAGAGTACCACGAGCAAACATTTTGAGTTGTGTACTTTTATTCAATTTAATTAACGCGTTGTGCCGTGTAAAACTTTTTCAGCTTTTTAGTTTGTGTGTTTCGGGTAGCGAAAAAACAAATTTTCAATTTCAAATCCAGTCCCAACACACTTTCCCCCACTCTGCTTAATTATTCATACAGGGTATTTTTTCCGAGAAATTGGTAAATTTGGCGAAACGCGAAAGAGGCTTAGCTTGACAAACAGGGAATTGAACCAAAACTCTGCACTAACTTTATTCAGTTTCACCGTACCTACATTAAATTTGTATACAAAAGGTGTGCAACTCATGGATATGTTGAAGGTGACATTCAAACAAAATTTTATAATAGACTAAAAGCACAAACAAATTTTATCAGCTTTTCAAGTTAATTTCCAAAGCTTACCTAGAAATTATTTTCCGTGGATCGTTGTTTTAAATGATGAAATGAAGTCTGGGGTCGATTCTTCTTACTATCTGCTGTTAACCGGAATACTGAGAATATAAAGCTACGCAGACTTTGGCAAACAAAAAGAATATCAACATTGAAAGTTTTGTCTGTGGTTTTCTTAATACATAAAAATGAACAAGCTACTTTGGAACCAGTTCCTACGCCATTGCTTACCTCGGCTACGTTGTACCGGTGACTAGGGATCACTAGATGACAGGAACAGGTTTATTGGAACCAGTTCCTATTGGAGCATGCCTGATTATGGAGACAAGCGAAATCTTCAACCATTCTGAAGTATGCTGTAATACCAGCTCGTAGTGGAGTGGAGCTGGCAACACGGTATTGCTTCCATCCACACATTTCACCACTAACAATTAAACATCTGCTCTGATGATGGACACTGTAGCGCTGTCCGAAACGTTGGCTAAAGAAGGAGGTAGCGCAACACGGCATAACACCCCAAAAACAAATAACGAACATAAAAATGAATGTTTCTTTGTTCGTCCCTTAAGCGTTCCTAAACCATTAAACGGATTGCAATGAAACTTTGGTGATTTGTTGTGCGCATGCGCGCAAATGTGGCAGTGGTGAGCTCTGGCGTTACGAAATTATTTCCTTTACCATTCATCCGATTGATATGCAACTTTGGTGGGTGTTGTGCGCACACCCGCTAAGTTCACGCTGGCATTGTGAAATTTGTTACAAAAGGTGGCGCCCGAAAAAGGAGCGTATTTCATATAGTTTAGCAGCAGGAAGGAAGGCGCGAGGGAGCTTTAGCGGCAAGTATAATATATGTATGTATATTGATTATGATCATAATTGACATATACCACTGCAGTACCTACCCATAACATTACTTTTCGTAATATATGTTGTGTATGTATAATAAAATATTATTTTCACAAATTGTTCAGAGTTTGCGTTTTGGTAATTAGCAATGCCGAGAAGATAAGATTCACAACTTTAGAAGAAATAACGAAGATTCTGAGATAAAATCGTAAAATACACAAAATAAGTTATTACCTGTTATTCTGAGCGCTATTCCGGCGGGAAGAATATTTAGATGGGGAAACGCTTGGCAGCACAATTTCAGAGTAAAATACTTAAGCGAGATTTATTTTCTTAGGTAACATGGAAATACCAAAACGATCCGGCGAACAAAAATGGTCTGTTCAAAAATAATAATTGTCTCATTAAATCAAATCCTGGCGGATAAGTTGGGATTCTTATTTGAATAACCCAAAATATTGTTGGCGAGGTGGTTTTTATGCGGAGGTTTCTTTATATAAGATGTAATAAGAACTAGCTCAGACCCACTAAAAATATTAAAGGATTTTATAACTGTTGGAATTGTGAAGCTGATTGTGTATATAATAAAAATATTTGCCCCAGGATCATTGACTTTTAAAAAAGAAATTTACCCCTATACTTGTAGTAAACATGAAAAATTGCGACATCTATCCAATGGCACCATTGTTAAGACCGATATCAATGTCAATACCCGATGGCAAAACTCAAATGAACTATTGAACATTTGATTGGGTTTTCTATATATTACAGGATAGTAGAATATTACGAGAAGGGCCCTACCTTTTGACCACTGGAGCGACAGCGCATTTTAAGATCATCTTTTAAAGTTTTCGCCAACATTAAAAAAACCATTCCTTCGAATTTGAACTTGGAAACATAAAAAAACTTATTATATATAGCTATTGAATTTACCTGTATTTTACTTTTTATCTCATATTTGTAGGATTTACAGAAAAAAAAATTTAAAAAATTGTAAAGTTTGTAACCGCGCGAATCCTGCGTGTTTGTTACTTTGAAACTGCCGTGAGAGGTCCTTATCCGAGTCAACAAAGAATATTTTGATTTCTGTATATTGTCTGTTGTATACTTGATAATGAGAGGTGCATACCTACGGAAACGGGACTTAATTTTAATCGCAAAGCTGATCAAAAATTCTGCGTTAAAAAAATATTTAAAACAAATATTTTTAACATTAGTGGTTTAGTGGTTTAGGCGTGAAAGCGTAACAAACAAACACACTCACTTTCGCATTTATAATATTACTTAATATAGATTACCGTTTTTGAAAGTATAAATATATTCGCGACATCAACTGTTTTAACAATTTCAAGCTACAGGTGTCCTATTCCCTGCGGTCCACGAACAAATTGAAAATGGATAAATTTGACTTCAGGTTAAAAAGGTTTATCATCACTGATCTAGGCGGACTGAATGCGGGAATATGCAGAGCGTTGCAAACTAGTTTCACAAGGAAGGGTATATTGCAGATATGTCAAGATAAAACTTTATTGATGCGGAACACCGTATAGGCGGGAAATGCAGAGGATTTGAAATAAAACCAATTATATAAGTTGAAACGGAACCATTTGCGACATTACTTGTTTATTCACGAGATCTGGTTACGTTAGGTTTTAATGGATTATTATTTATTCAATGCACATAAATATAAAGACTGGGGCAGTTTTTTAAGTATTTAATTTAAGGCGCCACTACTCGAATTTTTACCGATTTCTTACATATCTCCCTTAAACATTTGAAGTTTTTAAGCTCTTAAAAAAATATATATATGTATGTGTAATTTTTTAAGATAATATATAGACGTTTCTCACGCCGAAACGCAAATTATATGAAATTCCCTCGATAGAAAAATATCGCAAAGGATGCTCCGAAAATAATTATAAACACGTTCATTTCACTTATTTTAGAAGTTGTACGTATGAAAAAATTCAGAATGTTTCTTTAAGCGCTGTTTTAGATGTTCCCAATGAGATTTTTACTCTATTTTAAATGAGTCGTGTTTTATTAAACATTTTCACAATTTACGCTTCAATTTTATCTTTTTAAATATTAGCGCGCTCTCTTCAACATTCGTAATTACGTATCTCTCATAATAAGATGAAAATATTAAAGCCTTTTTACATGTGCTCCAAAGAAAAGCTTAACCTTACAGAGGGGGAGAGTTTGTAATTGGATTTCCCAGGCTTCTTTAGACGTAGACTACATGTTCAATAATACATGTGATAATTAATGTGTTACCCGAGACGTTCCATATTTATTGTGATCCGTCAATATTTATCAAAAATATGGTCAATTTTATTAAACAATTAGATTAGCGTTTTGACGGATGACAGATGTCTAATTTCCTGAATTCCGTAACGTCAACCTACAGATTTTGATAAATATTGAAGCGTGGGCTACACGTTCAATATTTATTGTGATCCGCCAATATTTATCACGATTCGTAGGTTCATGATAAGGAATTCACGAATCTAGACATCTGTAATCCATATTGACACTCGTCAAACCTAGTCTACACTTCAATAAATATCACGATTTTTTTATAAATATGTCCCCCATAATCTATCAATCTAGCAGAAGTTACGAGTATACACAAACAGATCAATAAAATTAGTATAATTCAATAATAGGCCACTTGCATCACAATTTTTTAATTTTTTTTCCGGTTTAGGCAAATGTTCTAAGACATTCCGTATTTTTTAAAATTTTTTAATCATACTTTTGAAACACTGGTGATTTTTTGAAACTTTCAATCCAAAAAATCGGTCAATTTTTTATAAACCGGAAAGACGGGACATAATTTTATGGGTGCGAAAAAAAATATAATTACATAGCCGAAAATCATTTAAAAAAAAAACCGACTCATTCCACATGAATGGCACAGACTACTAACGATGCATTCCAAAAATATTACATCTCATAAATATTTGTTTCCTTGATCCATCTTATTGATCATTAATCATTATAATGTTAAACATCTACATATGACTAAATCCAATGTAATAATTGTGTACTTGTAAATTATAATTATAATAGTTTATTATAAAATTTGATTTTGTTAAAATCAGCACTCTTACCATTATGCTCCTAAGTCAGCCGCTGCGGAAAGCATCTGTACGATGTTCACTTTATACCATCTGTCAAAACGTCAAACCAAACATAAGTTCGCAAGGTAACAAACAAAAAAATCTAGTGAATTTTAAGTGTCAAATTGAAAAATTCGCCGGAAATCAAAGTGTTGCCATATAAAAAAAATAAACCAGTGTGGAGTATTACAAAATTAATTGAATATTTCGGGGACGGAACATTTCCATATAGTGACGTCACGAGTCCAAAAACGGATTTATTTATTTAAAAAAGAAAAAAACTATAAATTTCAAAAAAAAATTATTAACATTTTCGTAATCTTAGTAGAAAAATCTATCCACACGATTTTTTCCAAGTCATTATGAAATCCGTGCAAGTGGTCTATTGAGCCCTAAACTCAAAACACAGGCTGCACATTAAAAAAATCCCTAGAATCTATGAAAGAAAACTGATTTCGACATTTCAATTATACAAATTGCAACCAGTCGACTACTAGACTCCAGACAGGCTAATGAAATTTCAAATTTTGAAAAGTTTGATCAATTTTAAACGAAGTTAATGAAAAACCGCGTTTAATTCTGGCATACGTCACACTTCTATCGGTTCATCTTTTCAGTGATATTATGTATGAGTTGAAAAATCCAGAAATTATTATTTTTGTGGGGTGCCCCAAGGCTCCATTCTTGGACCATTTCTATTTCAGATTTTCATAAAGTATATAAAATTTAATTCAACTTAATTGCGTAATGTGTGTACGACACAATAAGGAAAAATTTAACTTAATTCTGGTAGACCAGATGTGTTCATAACGGAATTCCATCGGTTCATCTCATCAGTGACAGATGTCCTTGTCTGTGTCCGTAGTCGCAGTTTCTTAGGTCGGGCGCCACTTCGGTCAAAGCGGTCATTAGAATAATTAAGTGATAATGTCGTTAATTGGAGATTAGCGATACAGCCCTGCTCGGCCGCTAATGGAGGTAAGAACTAAATCTTAATTATGATAATTAAGCATAAATTGTCGAGGGTAAATCCTGCACACCGTTTGATTAGATACAATAAATTTGAACTTAGTGGAAAAGGCTTTTGTAAAAAGCGTTAATAATAATTATTTATTGAAACCATTTAGGAGAAATTTTATCACAGAGTAAAAAACTGATTATATAGCAGTAAAAGCTCTAAAACATTGAGCTCTGGCGTTATGAAATTTGCAAAACTTTGTTTACTCATTGGTTGAGAATTATAGTGCCAAAAAATAGTAGGCATAAAGTAAAGCTTTAAAATGCCAAACTTTGGGTTTTTTAACATTAGCTTATCTTTTATCAGGGGATGCTGTGTGGAGGGTCTTTTTTAGGAAAGGAAGGAGAGGAAGTTCTGGGAAGGAAAAGGGTATGAGGGGTGGGTAGGAATTAGGGGATCAGTGTGTCCAGGAGTGACGGACGTAGGAATCAATCCCTCCCCTGCCGTGCAGTTGGTGGGCAGACGCATCCGCCACCAAGACAAGCCCCACTCCATGAACCCGGGCACCCCTGCTAAGTCACCAAACGTAGCGAACCACTTGGGTAGCTAACACAATTTGTGACATTGTCACAACAATGATTTGTTTGTATTGTGCCAAAAACCACCTATAATCTGGCACTAGGTGTACTTTTTACCTACTCAAAATAAAGCTTTTACAATTTCCATGCGCAAAATTTTCCGAGATGCATCTCTAAAACCTGCATAGAAAACTTGGTACGGATTTAAGCTAAGAATAATGAACACGTCTTCATAAAATGTGTAATAAAACTTTTAGATTCAGTATCTAATTGCTATTATCCCGGGCAAACTGCAAAATTGGAAGCGAAACTGCAAAACGGAAAAAGAACGCTGTTCGCTAATAGTACCAACCCGAAGTTAGTCGAAAAAGTTGAAAGAAGGGGAACGAAGCGAAGTTAGCCGCGGATGCCGATGGCCTCCGAAAGTACGAGAAACTTCACAGCTACTTTGGCGCCAAGAATCCAGTTCGAAAACATAAGGAAATTAAATTAAAAAGTTGGTGTCAGAGGTGGTACCTTCGGCTAGCCGGCATGGCGCCATAGCGGGCTAAATATGAATGATAGTTTATTAATTTCACAGGTTTTCTGCCTGCACCCGCCCGTGTAGAGAAAGTTTCATTTAAAACTAATAATATTTTACCTTTAACATGCCATTAACATACAGAAAAATGGATGAAAAGTGATGAAAAAAAAACTTTTTTAAATAAGTTACGTTAGGTTAGGTCATGGGTCGGAATTCGCGGCTTTTTGAATATCTACAGTTATATCTGCAGTTAGTTTTAACTGCAGTTCTTCGGCTCTCCAGACATCAATTTCAATTTCACATCTACCAAACAAGCCTTATGAGATGGAACCACCGAACGATTATTTTGTTGCATTCCGAACACAAAACTGGTTTTAATTTAATAAGGAATCTATTCGCGAGTATGTAACATTTACACGGGCAGATGTGTGATATTACTGTAAGAATGTAGATAGCACAACGTAAACTGTAATTATCGTTCCACCACATTTTTACTACAGTAAGATTACAACCCCTCCCCCCCCCCCCCCCCCCGTTACAATATGGCTCTCTGATATATTTGTTATCCTGTTTCTTTGACAAATTGGCTCTTCTCACTTGATAAACTGCCGACCCCTAGGTTAGGTTATACACTTTCAAAGGGGTGTTGAAATGCCACTTTGTTGAGTTGTCATGGAACCATTGAAAACGCATCGATTACAAACATTTTTTTTTTTTTTTTACATTAACTCCACACAGGAGGCCCTGAGGAAAAAATAATTTCCCTCAGGGCCTATGTCATCTTTGAGGATGCTGTGTGGAGGGTGTTTTTGAGGAGAGGAAGGAGTGAACATGGGTCTTGAAGAGACCCATATTGTAGGAGGGAGGAAACACAGAAGCCGGCAAATCGTTCCACAGCCGAGCTGTTGAACTCAAGAACGAGTCGTAGAAACGACCCGTTCTCATGTGACTAATGTCAACCGTGTACAAATGTTGAGCGCGCGTTTGGCGTGTTTCCCGACTATGCACCGGTGCCGAGGGGATCAATGACGCTAGTTCCTCGGAGCATCTTCCATTGTAATACCGGTAGAACAAGGACAGCATTCCCACCTGGCGCCTGTGCTCTAAAGATTGCAATCCGTTAGTTAAATTAGGAGAATCTATCAAACGGACCGCCCGTTTCTGCACAGAGTCAAGGGTTTTTTTTCAGGTTGGTTCGTTAGATATTTTTTTGGCCATTTGCAAATATATGTTTTTAGTTCTATTATTATGATCCTGTCAAATGCCAAGGAGGAAACCACGTAAATTTCGCACAGTTCTGAAGTAATATTTTGTGGGATTATTTTATGCTATCGTATATTATATTTACCGAAACACATTCCTTAAACAATAAACTATGCATAAAAACAACATTAATTGCGTTTATTTGATAAATTGATAGGTTTTTCGACGTTTTTGGCTACCTACCACGCTCGGAGTTTTGACAGTTCAAATCGCGGCAAAAAATGATGCTCGGACGCAGTTCAACTTCATACAGTTTCTTTACACATAAGGGTTAAAAAAAAAATCGAAAATTTTGTTTCGAACGCGCCGACACATGATAACAAGAATGATTAATAACAATAGGAAGAATGTCCCGCAGCATTTCCAAAACGATTTAAAAATGAGTTGATGTAATTTGGAAAGCTTCCAAAAAAGTGCTATGCACTAATTAGAAATGTATCATTTTTCAAGTAAACAATTTTTCCTCGTTGTTATTTGATAAATACGTACTTATTTTAAAGAGGCATTTACTTTTTATGTTTGTCTAAATGAGAGAAAAATAATTAAAGATTTCAATTTTACGAAAGGACTGTAAGTGCGGAAAGCTGTCAGCCTAATATTTATTAGTCAATTTTCCTGCTTTTCTTGGAAGAAATGGCCGAGGGTATTCCCAGCAGCAGGTGACAAAACGTTTTAATTCTCGCCTAACAGCAGGTGCGCAATGAAAATGGAAATGTATTACCGCGAAGCTAATACGACAGCTGGTTAAGTACCATTTGAAAATAAAATCTCACTTTAATTGGTTGGTTAGCATGGCCGAAAACAAAACAAATCTACCAACTTATTTTTTTTTGGTGGGTTGTCTATTCGGTAATGGGGACAATATTGCAAAATTATAACAACAAAGTTTACAAACCAATCAGCACGAGACTTAGGAACTTTATTGGGTTCAAATAAGTTGAGAATGTTTTTTTTTTTTTTACAAAGCACAAATTAAAAAATATTATTTAATTAAAGCGTACCTACCTACCTTCCTACCCATATGAAATTTATTATAGTCTGTCAATTAATTAAGAGTAGAAAATATTAAAAATGGAACTACAAAATTTGTAGCCTGGCAACACCAATTTAACTGTCAATATTATTTTAAAGCGCAATGACACTGAATATATAGAATACTGTTATTCACATTAAAATATTTTTTGTTCTTAAACAACAACAAAAAATCGAAGAAGAACTGTGTTAAGGTACCTACTTAACAACATATTTTTAATTTGATTAAATGGTGTTTTACAAAGTGATTCGCTTTCATTTAATTTAACATAAATTTGAATTTAACAGAAGAAAGGAATGGTGAGTTTAGTTACAAGGTTAAATGGTGAGTTTAGTTACGCTACTTTTAGATCTGAATGAGTTAAATATATTCAGATCTAAAATTAGAGACATGATCTACAGCCCAGGAAATGCCCGGCTTAACTTAAGCTAGTATTAAATAAATGTGAGCACTTTCTAAACAGTGCTTTATATTTTATTAAAATATGGTTATTCTTCATTATGTTAACAAAAAATTGAAAGGTATAATATACCTGCATGCAATTATAATTTTGAAATCAGTGGGTATCTAGATTGAAATGAATTTTGTTTTTTTCACTTTTATGCCTTTTTAATTTTTTCAAAAATGTAGGTTACACAGCTTTACATTTCAACCGTGAGGTATATTTTTAGTATTGCCATTTGAACAAGAGTGGCGCTCTCCTAAGTTTTCTACTCTTATTTGACAAACTGTAGCTAATTCAACATCAAATTAAAGAATTTTGAAGGTGAAACTTTTAATAGAAATGGTGTAAACATAGCAACAGAATAATTTTAATATTTCTGCGAAAAATAAAGGTTGTCTGAACGAATTTATCCGTTGAAAATGGAATTATTGTTTACGAGAAAGGTTTGATATTACATCTATAATTACTCTTTTAGAATACCAGACGGGTCCAGTACCTGCCTATTTCAATGCTGTTTTCTAATCTAAAATTAAAATTTAAGCAACTACAGAAAAAAAAAATCTGAATTGTTACAAAGTTGATTTAAAGATATTATATACATAGACCAAGTAACTTTAACATGAATTATCATAAATTATATTTAAGAGTAATTACTACAACTAGGTTAACTCCGAAATCACCGTTTTTGAGTTATATACTAAAAGCGTAATTTTATTTCAACGTTGAAAAGTCGAAATGCACTGGAATTATCATATTTAAATATGTTTTTTGTGGGTATCTCAAAAAACGGTATCGTTTAATTCGATAATTCGGTAACTATAGTCACCACAAGTGATTTTTTGACATCACAAGTAATTATGCAACTAGACTTAGCTAGTTGCAGCATTAAAAATGCTTTCGTTGTATTTTTGTATAAGACAACTAGGTATGTCTTTCCATACATATAAAGAAATACATAAAATAATGATTAGCCGTTTTCTTGATTTTAGATTTTTACGTCCAGAAGAATTTTCGTTTTTTATTTTTGGGGTGTTATGCCGTGTCTCGCTACCTCCTTCTTTGGCCAACGTTTAAAGAAAGTAGCGCAACACGGCATAACACCCCAAAAATAAATAACGAAAAAAAAATCCATTTTCTTATTCCAAAATAAATGTAAGTATTACGGTTCCCAACATACAAATCTATGATTTAATCACACTTATCACTGTATATAAACAACAATCCATTTACCAGATTGATTACAATTTTACAATTCAATTTTCCTACTAAAAAGCTGATTTCAGAGTTACCTAGTTGTAATACCCCAATATATATTGAAAAGGAAACGAAACAAAAATTGTAGTGAGAATCGAGATGAGTGCTTGATTTATCGAGCGTCCTATCCACCACGTTATCGAACACTTCGATTATATTTCAAAATACGATCAAACTGTCGGCATCCAGTTTATACTAAGTAATTCCGTGAATTCTGCAAGTAAGAATCGTTCAAAATTATTCCAAGGGGAAACTAATAATATATTTACAGTCGCTCTTATAAGCTTTGCCTGCTAAATAATATATTTAGTGCGTAAATTATTATAGCGCAAAGCCATTTGATAAACATTCGATTGAGTGCTCTTGCGGAATATCTAGTTCGATGAGAGTTTTAGCGGGAATAAATAACTTAGTGCCTTCCCAAGAACGCCATCTTGCGTCTTGTGTAGGCGGCGTGCTGGGAAGGTACCTACTGGTGGGAAATTCCATGGATAATAAGATAATTTAGATTTGGAATCAACGTTGGTGAAGGCGCATTGAGGAAAAATCCATAGATTATATAAAATATAGACGTGTAATCATACTTGTAAGTACATGGCGGGAAATCTATAGATTTTACAAAAATGTAGATGTATAATTAAGTGTTTAAAAAAAAGTATAAAACAATATGGCGGCCGTCCGTTCGAAATATGTTTAAAACTTTTTTTATTAAGCACATCAATCGTTCAGTTGATTGGTTGGATATAACGAAAAATCGAAATTCAATTTGAATATGCAGTTGTTATACGTTAAAGACTGGTACATCAAATTACTCATAAACACCACCAGATCAATTATTATAATGCAGACAAATTTGTAGTGATTTAAACAAAATATTGATGTTTTCCGAGTCATTCATTAGTAGAATATTTCAAAATGTCAAACCAATGTGGTGTGCCTCCCGGTGCTATTTTATAGCATATTTAACGTGTAAAACACAGACAAGCATAAATAATATTTGTTTTATAGTGAGCATTGTCTGCCTAATCAATTGGAGGATCGATATGTAGCTATTATTATTATTGTATTAATAAATACTAGCAGTTAAAAAACCGGCACAGAAGGTTTTTCGTGCTAGGCCCTGCGGGCGGTTTTTGGTTCGGCTTGACCCAGTTAGTGTTGGTGACCATTTTATACATCCAATAGGAACTGGTTCTAAAAATAGCCCGTTCCTCGGATCCACTATCATCCAGTAATAGCTAGTCACCGGGACAGGCAATGACATCACATGCAATATATAGTCGCTTAATACTATTATTCACAACAGGATAAACAGTCAATCTTTCCATATCCGGAGAGATACTACATATTAACAAATTCTTAGCAGTTGTACATAGGGGGGACACGTTCCCATCCGACCTGCTGACGAAAGTGGCGACATCTTGTGACGAATTCTTGAATTCAAAACTGAATTACAACGGTAGCTTTGTTTGAAATTCCACGTACCCAGATGTTATTTGTGGCGCGACGCGTACGGCGTGGCATCAACATGCACTCGAAACTGGGTTCTGAAATTCAACCACGCAGACGGTACCGTATTATTACTGTTGGATGCTAAACAAACGTCAGTTAACTATGTGTTTTCGTTTAATTTTATTTATTTGTATCATCTCTTTTACCCTTTTTTCTCTTTTTTTGAAATATTGTTTAAATTTATTAAAATTTGACTGTCGTAAAACGGTAATTCCTCATAGTTGGAGAGTCAATACATTTTATAAATGTATAATAAGTATGTAGACTGAATGCTGTAGAAATGAGATCCCTGAGACGTATGTGTGGTAAAACCATGTATGATCGTGTGAGAAATGTGGAGATCCGCAAAGAATGCAAGGCTGATATAAGCGTAATTAATAAGATTAAGAAAGGGACGCTCAGATGGTTTAGGCATGTAGAGCGAATGAATGAGGAAAGGAGTGTAAGGAGAATATATGACGCAAATGTGAATGGTAGACGAAGTCGGGGACGCCCGAGGAAGACATGGCACGACCAAGTGAATCAGATACTTGAGTCGGGCGATGTCAAGAGTCAGAATAATAGAAGAGCATGTATGAGACGATGTATGAATGTGAACGAAGCAAGGAGTGTGTGCCAAGATCGAGTTGTTTGGCGGTCTGTCCTCTCTGCCTACACCTGCGGGGAAACGGCGTGATGGTTAGTTAGTTAGTTTAGTTAGTTAATAAGTATGTATATTCTATACCAAACAAATAAATAAATAAATTATAACAGGAACGGCAGTTATAGGTGTCATTAATGTAATAATATAGTATAATAATATAAATTTGTTTTCCCTAAGTGATATCTTTGGTTAAAAAGTTTAACGTTCTGTATCCGATTCTTTCACCATTGGGGAAACATATGTACTATTTCTGACAAGGCATTTTTTACAATATTGTGGACCCTCGTGGAAAATTGATCACAGGGTTATAATAAATTTGTCCGCCGTATTTTCACACAACCAAACTTTATAATATGTGTATCTCATAGGAAATAATTCTATATTAACGTGAAGGATTTTTTTTGTTTAATAATACACACGAACACTATGGCCTTTTGATTAATGGTGTATAATGCGTACACATTAAGAATGAAGAGGAACTAACTGTGATAAGAAACATTCCAATTTGGGAGACGGTTATGGGTACCGCAGCCCCGGGAACCATTTATTTAACACATCTGCTTCGACTAAGAATAAAAATTTATCGCCACATAAAAATTTATCAAAACACCATCTAGATTGCATTTAGTCGGGGTTCATAAAGATGACAGCCAATAAAAATATGCGTTAAGAAAATGAAGATACTATGGGTGGTTCTTAGTCGAAGTATGGTACGGTTAAAAATGAACGAATTGGATATCGACACCTTAGCTTAGTGATCAGAGCACTCACCCGGAAAGAGAGAGGTCCTGGGTTCGAGTCCCAGAGGTGCCAATATCTTTTTCTGATTTTTTTGTTTCCAGATTTTCGATTGAGTTTCGCTCAGTGTCTCAAAAATAGTCTTAACCATAAAGGGGTATTTAAAAAAAATTGTTACTTATATTATTACTTCATAGTTAGTGTAAAAACCTTTTTTTGTGGTTTACGCTTATATTTTTTGTTATGTAAATAATAATTCCAATATATAGAAAACCTAGTAAAAGCTTCAATTTAACCGCAGCATATTTTTTGATGTTCACAATGTAAACCGATTCGTCGTAAAGATTAATCTTAGAAGTATCTAAATAGGATTTCACGTATAGCTTCATCTTAAGTTTGGGTGGGTATCACTTATTTAACTGATATAAGCACAACCAAGCCTTCACTTGGTTTTAACTCAGTTCGTATCTCAAAGTTTAAATACTCAATATCCATACTTCCATACTAATATTATAAATGCGAAACTGCTCGAGTTTGTTTATGACTTTTTCAGGCATTAACCAATAAAAAGACTTTAAAAATTCATTCACCAATATAAAGCTAAATTATATGCGCAGACTACAGGTTGTATATGATGGTAAGCTCTGGCGTTATGAAATTATAAATATTAATATATTATATTTGTTATACGTTTTCTGTCGCTAACAAAAGCGAGTTAATTGCAAATGTCAGAAAAAAATCATTCCCATGGAAACGATGTTGATATATTTGTGGGCTCTAAGCTGGTAGTTACTCAGCCCCCTGGTCAGCTACTGCCCCAGAAAATTCAAATATTAGAATATGTTTTGTTTTTATTGGACAAGCTGGAATAAATGTCAGATAAGAGTTCCTACATTAAAAATATAATTCGTAACGATTATAAAGACTGAATAATAAATAGTGTAATTTTGTATAATATTAACAAACTTCCAAATATTTAATTAAAAATAAACATCCGAAATGTTTGTAAGCACATAAATTCCGAACGAATGAACAAACTTGGATAATTCTTTTTTTTGTTGTGAAATTTAGGTGGCAGGCTAGATGTTTGAAAACTGAATGTAAGGGAATGAATGTATGGAATGCGGGAGGGGGTGGGGTGGGGAGGAGGGGGGATAATTGATAAGTTCAACCGCTACAGTAATTTCCCGTAATACCATGCGAGCGAAGCCGCGGGGAAAAGCTAGTCTATACTAATAATATTATAAAGAGGAAGGATTTGATTGTTTGTTTGTTTGTTTGTTTGTTTGTTTGTTTGCATCGAATAGGCTCCGAAACTACTGAACCGATTTGAAAAATTCTTTCACTGTTGGGAAGCTACACTATTCCCGGGTAACATAGGCTATATTATAATTTAAAAAAAATTAGCGATCCTTACTAAAACTCCAATAATGTAACCCAAGGTGTAAAAAAATTACCTAAAATATTCTTTACATCGCGTGCGCTGCGAAAACCATTGATGATAGAATAAAATAATGTACTACGACTTTGCAGAACACATCATTATCTACAAAAAATGTCGCGACAGCATATGTCTAACTATTATAGTTATGCCACAATAAGTGTTCTTTTATTTTAAAAGTTTAATTGAAATGCCGCCGCTAGAAAAGACTCTTTATTTGTATCTTCGTATTAATTTTTATCAAAATAAATTATTTTATATTCGAGACTGCTTCAATGCCTTTATATTACTTTTTGAATTATTCAATTCGGACATCCCATCTGAAAGATATAACGAGTTTAAAATTGTAAGTATTATACGATGTAAGCGTCACTGGGGTACGGACCGTACGAGAGGACACCAACAAACAATCAAATCTTTCCTATCTTATATATAAAAATTAAAATTTGTTTGTTCGTATTTTATGCGCTGCCATACCGTTCATCCGATTGCGATGAAACTTTGGTGATTTGTTGTGCGCACGCCCGCAAAGGATAAAGGCAAGTTCTTGCGTTATTAAATTTGAATTAATGAAAATGTGCTTATTACATATATTTTAGCGGCAAGGAGGAAAGGCAGGGGGGAGGAGGAGGTGGGATACGTGGGTTGGAAAACGAGGGATGGGAAGGCGGGGAAGGTAGAAGGGAAACGTGAAAGGGGAAGGGGACTCGGGAGATGAACGGGGACGCACGGGAAAGGACATTCAAAGAGAATCAATTGATTTCTTTGCATTGCAACGCAAGCCGTGCTTTGTGCTTTGAGTTTTAGCTTTAAGCTTTGAATTTTAAGCTTTGAGCTTTGATTTTTGAGCTCTAAGCTTTGAACTTTATGCATTCAACGTTAAGCTTTACGTGTTGTTTAAGCTTTGAACTTTAAGATTTGATATTGAATTTTAAGTATTGAGCTGTGTGCTTTGAGATTTGTGTTTTGAGCTTTAACTTTAAGCTTTGAGCTTTGAGCTTTAAGCTTTGTGCTTTGAGATTTGTGTACTGAGCTTTAACTTTGAGCTTTGAGCTTTATTTTTAAGCTTTGTGCTTTGAGTTTTAAGCAGTTTAGAGCTTTGATATTAAGCTTAAACTTTGGCCTTTAAACTTTGAACCTTGCTTAAAGCTTGAGCTTTAAGATTGAGCTTTAAGTTTAATGTTTGAGCGTTATGTTTTCGGCTTTAAACTTTGAGCTTTGCGCAAAGCACGAGGCTTAATGCTAAAAGCTTAAAGCTTAAAACTCAAAGCTTTAAGCTGAAAGCTCAAAGCTTGAAACTCAAGGCTTTAATCTTAAAGTCAAAGCTAAAAGCTCAAAGCTTAAATCTCAAAGCCTTAAGCTCAAAGCTTTAAGCTCAAGGCTTTAATCACAAAACTTAAAGCTTAAAGCTCAAAACTTAAAGCTAAAAGCTCAGCCTAAAGTTCAAAGCTCAAAGCTTGAAGCTCAAAGCTTAAAGCTCAAAACTTAAAGCTCATAGCTTAAATCTCAGAGTTTTAAGCTCAAAACTTTAAGCTCAAGGCTTTAAGCTCAAAGCTTTAAGCTCAAAGCTTTAAGCTGAAAGCTCAAAGCTCAAAGCTTTAAGCTGAAAGCTCAAAGCTTGAAACTCAAAGCCTCAAGCTCAAAGCTTGAAGCTCAAGGCTTTAAATCTCAATGCTTAAAGCTCAAAACTTTAAGCTCAAGGCTTTGAGCTCAAAGTTTTAAGCTCAAGGCTTTAATCGCAAAACTTAAAGCTCAAAGCTTTAAGCTGAAGGCTTTGATCTCTAAGCTTAAAGCTCTAAACTTAAAGCTCAGGCATAGTGCTCAAAGCTTATGGCTCAAAGCTTAAAGCTCAAAGTTTTAAGCTCAAAGCTTGAAGTTCAAAGCTTGAAGTTCAAAGCTTGAAGTTCAAAGCTTTAATCTCAATGCTTAAAGCTCAAAACTTAAATTCAAAGCTTAAAGCTCAAAGCTCGAAGCTCAAAGCTTAAAGCTCAAAGCTCGAAGCTCAAGGCTTAAAGCTCAAGGCTTAAATCACAAAGCTTTAAGCTCAAAACTTGAAGCTCAAAGCTTAATAAATATCAAAGTTTGAAGCTCAAAGCTTAAAGCCCAAAGCTTAAGGTTAAAGCTCAAAGCTTTACCCTTTAAGCTTTGAGATTCAAGCTTTGCGCTTTAAAATTTTTAAAGCTCAAAGCTGAACCCTTCAAAAATTTTAAAGCGCAAAGCTTGAATCTCAAAGCTTAAAGCTCAAAGCTTAACCCCTCAAAAATTTAACGTATTTTGTCAAAAGGTATAAATGTTTCCATATATATCGACTTTGCAATAAAAATTCAAATAAATGGAATATTTGTAAACGTATCCAAAAACTAAATACTGGTTTTGAAAGGTGGTGAAATACGCTTAAATATATGGTATTATTAGAAATTACAAAAAAAAAATTGAATTCAAATTTTTTTAATGTTTTCTTTAAAAAAAAATAAAAATGCTCAACTGACATTTTTGATATTAAAATTACTGATCTATAGAAAATGTGTTTGTTTCTGTCTATGTGTGTGAGATGTTTTGCGTTGCTAAACCGTTCATCCGATTGCGATAAAACTTTGAGGATTTGATGTGTGCAAGCCCGCGATGGTTTCTATACGTGTATAGTGAGTTCTGGCATCATCTGGGACGAATGGGAAAGGGTTAGTAGAGCGAATTTTTTTCTTTATTGAGTGGCATAGCATATGCCGGGAACTCGCTATTGTATTTAAATGCCTGTGTCAGAATTTGGTAAAATTGAATTATGTAATAGAAAGTACCTACCCTAAAACTCTAAATCTATACTAATATTATGAATGCGAAACTGCGTGTGTTTGTTTGTTACGCTTTCACGCATAAACTAATAAACCGATCTTAGAATTTTTTTCACCAATAGAAAGCTACATTATATGCGAGTAATATAGGCTATAAATAATGGTAAGTTCTGGCGTTACGAAATTATAAATATTAATATATTATATTTATTTTACGTTTTCTGTCGAAAATGGCGAGTTATTGCTAACGTCAAAAGAAAAGCAAAACAAATCGTTGCCGTGAAAACCATATTGATATATATATTTTTTAATTCGGGCATCGTAGTTACTATTTATCTCTAAAAAATGAATCGCCGAAATGTATTTACGCGCATGACTTACGAACGACTGCACCTAATTGGATTTTACTACTGGTGAGCTCTGGCATTATGAAATATGCAAAAGGTGGCATTCGAGCTGTTTGAAAACTGAATGTACCGGGAAAGAATGCATGAAATGCGGGAGGGGGACTCGGGTAGGGGGTTTGCGGGAGGGGGAGGAGGGAAACCCGGGAGGGGGGGGGGAATCTGGGAGGGGGAACCTAGGAGGGGGGAGGGGAGCTTGGGAGGGGGGTTCGCGGGACGGGGAAAGGGGTAGTGGAGTGGGGGGAGGGAAGGTGGAAGAGGCGGAGTGGGAACGCGAGAGGGGAAGATGACGCGGGAGAGGAAGGGGAGGCGGAAGGGGAACGGGACGAATGGGAAAGAACACGCAGGAGAAAACAATTTATTTATTAAATGGCATGGCAACGCATGCCGGGTACCAGCTAGTAAATAATAAAGTGATGTAGGTAGTGGGTACCTACCAAAAGCTTCATTTAATTTTAAATATTATTATCTAGCCGTTTGTAGATTTAAAGTCATAAATATCAGAGAAAATCGGAAACAGCACGGCTTACAACATGGCTCTTTATTTTCAATTTAAAAAAGAGATTTATGATCGTTTTAATTGAAGTGAAATTTTGTTTTTGGTTAATTTCTGCGTGAAGAGGCGATATTGAGATGAAAGCACTCTTGTCCCTCGTTGAGACGAGAAAGCCGTTAACAGTTTCGTTAATATATTAAATTCAATGGCGGAAAATATTCCAAAGTGCCGATTTTCCAGTTCAGGGATATTTCTCCCCTTGTTTCTTTAAATATTAAATCGCTTTACTTTAGACGGAAGGTTTGTCTGCCATTAATGATTTGTGAAAACGCGACGCCTTTTCCAGAAAACGGTTATTAGATTTAAAGGCTTTGAAGTAAATGGAACATTGATTATTTAATGCCTGTCGGAAATGGAAATTTTTCATCCCAATTTACGCAAAAATGAAAATGGTAGTATATTTTTTAAGCCTCCAATGCTAAAAAAATACAACCAGAAAAATTGTTATTGGTTTAACGCTCCCATACTTTTTTTTAAAGATGGATCAATAATATAATACATAAAAACTCAAAACACACAAATTATCTTTGTCCTTCAGTGATTAGACCAGGGATTAGTAGGACTGTTTAGTGTTGAAATAGCTTTGGGACTTCTCCATATATCCCAAGGACCTGTTCAATGTATTGCCATCTCACATTGTTCCTCTCGTTTTGTTTCAAAAATTATATTTTTATTTTTAGTTATAAAAATTGAAAGCCTATTTTATCACCTTTCAAAAACACTTTTTAGTTTTTGGATACGTTCAAAAATGTTCCGTTTGTTTGGATTTTATTGCAAAGCAGAAATACTGGGACCTTCTGCCAAAATATGCTCAAGGTTTGTGAGATTAAGACCCACAAAGTTCTTAACAAAAATACACCCTTTATCAAACATATAACGCTTAACATAAGGAGCAAAGACGACAAAAATTAACCAAATTAATGTCAAAGAAAATACGTAAATCAATCATAAAATCATGTGTAGAATTAATAAGTCACCCTCTAAAATAGTAATCATTGCTGGGGAGGGGTTTACTTGAAGGTTCATTTTGTTTGATTTGAACAAAAGGTAACGAGATATCAGAAGTGGATTGGAAGCTTTAATAAAATCCCGGGGAATACGGAATGTTTGAACGACTCTCAAACGCGGAAAATAATATACAAGGAGCACAGAATTGCTAAGTAGTAAGTGGGTCGAAGAGTCATACAATCTCGTTTACCGCGTGCAAAGTTGTTAGCCTTCAGCGATGGGCGAATCGTTCGAATCAGGATCAAAAAGTTTTTTCGCGAGAGACCGAGGCGGTGAGAATTCACCTTTCGTGTTTTCTGCGTTCCGGATACTTTTAAGGATATCAAAGGACTTTCAGAATGACGTTCGTAGCCTGGCTCCGTCTATTATGACACAAAAGCTTCTTTGAGATAATTACCTCATTAAAAACTTTATTGATCCCTCGGGTTTCTTTTATAAATCTTGGATAGCGACATCAGGAACATTTTTTTCGCGGCAAATAAAAGCCGAAATATTATTTTCACAATCTGTATAAAACCTGATGTTGTTTAAAGTTTGGAAAATATGAGGTCAAATGCATTAAAGCGATGCTCAGAAAGCTGACCTTTAAGAAATAAAGACCTCACAGATACGCCCAAGGTTACTTAGTAATTTGTTTCTCAAGACGGTCAAGGGCGAATGTGTTCGTACTTGAAATAATAGGGGAATCTCTTCAGTAATTTTCCTTGAACAAAGATTATACAATAGTAATAACTTGTACAATATTATTACGTATGAATAGAAGATATTCTGCACACAGCCGCTAAACGAGGTTTTATGTTAATTTAACGCCGACAAAAGGCAACGCTTTAATCCTCTTACATTTCTGATCTCCGGGGAGGCGTAGGAACGAGTTTCTTTCGAGTCTCGTTTTGTTAAATCGGTACCAACCCACCAACGGGCAATTTTTTAAGTTTGTACGTGGCGCCTCTTTGACACTCGGTGTGGGCGAGTAGCGAGTAGCGCCTCCTCGGTGGAATTATGCAATAATTCTTGGAATCATCACTCATGCTCGTACATGACTTATCTTGATTAGGATGATTCTGAATTCAGTCGTACCGAATCTTGGGTTGTTGTGGAGAAATGAATGCCATACAGATTAGAGAAATTATCGCAGATACTCGTATAATACGGAGAGGCGTAATAACATTTATGAATCATATGAGAAACGAGGGAATGAAGACTGCTTTTACGACCCTGCTTAGTTTAGCTCTGGTAGTCTATTTTGGTCCTAATTAAATTAAGATGACGTACTTCTGAAATTAATTAAATGAAAACCTGCAAACATTTCATGGACTTTTTTTAGTAGAAAGCAAATACGTACTTCATATTGTGACGTTATAACTAAGACGTAGTAAATGTTTTTGAATATTGTCTCACCTTTTATGATATTATGTTAAAATGTAACCCTGATGATGTGAAATCGAATCGGAGTACTTAAAAACAAAGCAATTTTTAATACGTTTAGTTATTTTTTGTTGTAACAAAGCCCGATCCAATTAATTTATATTTAACTAGCGGGAAAGTACGTGTGTTTTAATTTTGTTTATTGAGGTGCTTTTGGAAACCCAATTTTTTTTTTTTGGTTTTTTCTTTCTGGTACGTCACGAATGAATCAGAAAGCTGTCCATGTGTGAAACATGGATTTTCCAAATTTACCTCTTGCTATCCCCTACCGCTACAATGTCTATTTTAAAAACCCTCCCTTTGTCCCTCCATCATCCCCAGCACCTCCGTCACCCCTCCCCCGCGTGTCCTTTCCCGTGCGTCCCCGATCTGGGAGGATAAAGCTATGTACACACACACGCACACAGCTATAAAACCGCGAGCAGATAGATATCTGTTCAACCGCGATGTTTTATACCGTCACACAACGTTATCAAATATTTCTTCCTATGGTAGGAGAAGGGATCAGATGAATTAGAGAGCTACCACGATTTGCCATTTCTTTGTATTGAATCTGTCAATTTGACAGCTGTCATACGCCCGTTTAGGCAGCTAATTAAAATGACTCCCTCTCCTATTTTTGGGGGAGATGGGGGCGCATAGCTTTTCGCATGTCCCCTCGCCAGCGGTGACGGCGTAAGATCTGTAAAGCTCGTTCACACACAGCTATAAAACCGCGAGCAGATATCTGTTAAACCGAGAGCGCTTATCTTTTGTACCTTCACACGATGCTATCAAATATTTCTTCCTATGGTAGGAGAGGGGGTTAGATGAATTCGGGGGCGGCAACGGAATGCACATTTTTTGTACTGAATCTGTCAACTTGACTTCTGTCATCCACCGGTCTAGGCAGCTCCGTAATTAAAATGACCCCTCTCCTATTTTCGGTTGAGAGGGGGTCGCATAACATTTCGCATATCGCCTCGGCAGCGGTTACGGCGTAAGATCTGCACTGTCTATGGTTGATCTGCGCATAAACCGCATAGGTGTGACAGGTCTGAAGGGATCGTATGGAGAGCGTTATGTGTGTGACATAGCTTTAATACATTCCCAGTCTGCGGTATTATTTAAGGTATGCACATGTAATACGCATCTTAGTATAATCTTTAATATTAACCATCCTTCTTCCAGTATTTTCATTTTCTAAACAAGTTAGAAGTGTTTATAGTTCAAAACTATGAAGAAAATAATACAGTGAAAATAATCGGCCAGGAAATGTGGCCATTAGCAGAACTTTAAAGATGGAAGAAGCACTTCGAGACTGGAAGCAGTGAACAAGCCTTTCAATAAATAATGGAAAAGTTTCACAGGAAATAAGAAGTTAAAACAAAGCGAAGAGACAATTGCACTCGCGCAGACTTGTCCCGGGTCCTACCGGGTTATGGATTTCTGAGTAACATTTCACTAAAAGTCACAGACAAAAGATTTACACATTCAAAACCTCTCAAACTAATAGCCGAGATGTCGTATAAAACATTCAATGGAAACTGGGTGCAGCAAAAGACGTTTGCAGAAGATTTGTGAAATGTCAAGTTATGCGTGAAATTCTATTTAGATACTTTTTAGATTAACCTTTACGACGAATCGGTTTACATAGTGAACATCAAAAAATATGCTATGGATAAATTGAAACTTTTACTACCTTTTCTATGTATTGGAATTACAATTAAATTATTAATTACATAACAAAAAATATAAGCGTAAACCACTAAAAAAATGTATTTGCACGACTTAATACGAAGTAATACAAGAAATATATTTTTTTAAATACTCCTTTATGACCTGCTGACGAAAGTGGCGACATCTTGTGACGAATTCTTGAATTCAAAACTGAATTACAACGGTAGCTTTGTTTGAAATTCCACGTACCCAGATGTTATTTGTGGCGCGACGCGTACGGCGTGGCATCAACATGCACTCGAAACTGGGTTCTGAAATTCAACCACGCAGACGGTACCGTATTATTACTGTTGGATGCTAAACAAACGTCAGTTAACTATGTGTTTTCGTTTAATTTTATTTATTTGTATCATCTCTTTTACCCTTTTTTCTCTTTTTTTGAAATATTGTTTAAATTTATTAAAATTTGACTGTCGTAAAACGGTAATTCCTCATAGTTGGAGAGTCAATACATTTTATAAATGTATAATAAGTATGTAGACTGAATGCTGTAGAAATGAGATCCCTGAGACGTATGTGTGGTAAAACCATGTATGATCGTGTGAGAAATGTGGAGATCCGCAAAGAATGCAAGGCTGATATAAGCGTAATTAATAAGATTAAGAAAGGGACGCTCAGATGGTTTAGGCATGTAGAGCGAATGAATGAGGAAAGGAGTGTAAGGAGAATATATGACGCAAATGTGAATGGTAGACGAAGTCGGGGACGCCCGAGGAAGACATGGCACGACCAAGTGAATCAGATACTTGAGTCGGGCGATGTCAAGAGTCAGAATAATAGAAGAGCATGTATGAGACGATGTATGAATGTGAACGAAGCAAGGAGTGTGTGCCAAGATCGAGTTGTTTGGCGGTCTGTCCTCTCTGCCTACACCTGCGGGGAAACGGCGTGATGGTTAGTTAGTTAGTTTAGTTAGTTAATAAGTATGTATATTCTATACCAAACAAATAAATAAATAAATTATAACAGGAACGGCAGTCATAGGTGTCATTAATGTAATAATATAGTATAATAATATAAATTTGTTTTCCCTAAGTGATATCTTTGGTAAAAAAGTTTAACGTTCTGTATCCGATTCTTTCACCATTGGAGAAACATATGTACTATTTCTGACAAGGCATTTTTTACAATATTGTGGACCCTCGTGGAAAATTGATCACAGGGTTATAATAAATTTGTCCGCCGTATTTTCACACAACCAAACTTTATAATATGTGTATCTCATAGGAAATAATTCTATATTAACGTGAAGGATTTTTTTTGTTTAATAATACACACGAACACTATGGCCTTTTGATTAATGGTGTATAATGCGTACACATTAAGAATGAAGAGGAACTAACTGTGATAAGAAACATTCCAATTTGGGAGACGGTTATGGGTACCGCAGCCCCGGGAACCATTTATTTAACACATCTGCTTCGACTAAGAATAAAAATTTATCGCCACATAAAAATTTATCAAAACACCATCTAGATTGCATTTAGTCGGGGTTCATAAAGATGACAGCCAATAAAAATATGCGTTAAGAAAATGAAGATACTATGGGTGGTTCTTAGTCGAAGTATGGTACGGTTAAAAATGAACGAATTGGATATCGACACCTTAGCTTAGTGATCAGAGCACTCACCCGGAAAGAGAGAGGTCCTGGGTTCGAGTCCCAGAGGTGCCAATATCTTTTTCTGATTTTTTTGTTTCCAGATTTTCGATTGAGTTTCGCTCAGTGTCTCAAAAATAGTCTTAACCATAAAGGGGTATTTAAAAAAAATTGTTACTTATATTATTACTTCATAGTTAGTGTAAAAACCTTTTTTTGTGGTTTACGCTTATATTTTTTGTTATGTAAATAATAATTCCAATATATAGAAAACCTAGTAAAAGCTTCAATTTAACCGCAGCATATTTTTTGATGTTCACAATGTAAACCGATTCGTCGTAAAGATTAATCTTAGAAGTATCTAAATAGGATTTCACGTATAGCTTCATCTTAAGTTTGGGTGGGTATCACTTATTTAACTGATATAAGCACAACCAAGCCTTCACTTGGTTTTAACTCAGTTCGTATCTCAAAGTTTAAATACTCAATATCCATACTTCCATACTAATATTATAAATGCGAAACTGCTCGAGTTTGTTTATGACTTTTTCAGGCATTAACCAATAAAAAGACTTTAAAAATTCATTCACCAATATAAAGCTAAATTATATGCGCAGACTACAGGTTGTATATGATGGTAAGCTCTGGCGTTATGAAATTATAAATATTAATATATTATATTTGTTATACGTTTTCTGTCGCTAACAAAAGCGAGTTAATTGCAAATGTCAGAAAAAAATCATTCCCATGGAAACGATGTTGATATATTTGTGGGCTCTAAGCTGGTAGTTACTCAGCCCCCTGGTCAGCTACTGCCCCAGAAAATTCAAATATTAGAATATGTTTTGTTTTTATTGGACAAGCTGGAATAAATGTCAGATAAGAGTTCCTACATTAAAAATATAATTCGTAACGATTATAAAGACTGAATAATAAATAGTGTAATTTTGTATAATATTAACAAACTTCCAAATATTTAATTAAAAATAAACATCCGAAATGTTTGTAAGCACATAAATTCCGAACGAATGAACAAACTTGGATAATTCTTTTTTTTGTTGTGAAATTTAGGTGGCAGGCTAGATGTTTGAAAACTGAATGTAAGGGAATGAATGTATGGAATGCGGGAGGGGGTGGGGTGGGGAGGAGGGGGGATAATTGATAAGTTCAACCGCTACAGTAATTTCCCGTAATACCATGCGAGCGAAGCCGCGGGGAAAAGCTAGTCTATACTAATAATATTATAAAGAGGAAGGATTTGATTGTTTGTTTGTTTGTTTGTTTGTTTGTTTGTTTGCATCGAATAGGCTCCGAAACTACTGAACCGATTTGAAAAATTCTTTCACTGTTGGGAAGCTACACTATTCCCGGGTAACATAGGCTATATTATAATTTAAAAAAAATTAGCGATCCTTACTAAAACTCCAATAATGTAACCCAAGGTGTAAAAAAATTACCTAAAATATTCTTTACATCGCGTGCGCTGCGAAAACCATTGATGATAGAATAAAATAATGTACTACGACTTTGCAGAACACATCATTATCTACAAAAAATGTCGCGACAGCATATGTCTAACTATTATAGTTATGCCACAATAAGTGTTCTTTTATTTTAAAAGTTTAATTGAAATGCCGCCGCTAGAAAAGACTCTTTATTTGTATCTTCGTATTAATTTTTATCAAAATAAATTATTTTATATTCGAGACTGCTTCAATGCCTTTATATTACTTTTTGAATTATTCAATTCGGACATCCCATCTGAAAGATATAACGAGTTTAAAATTGTAAGTATTATACGATGTAAGCGTCACTGGGGTACGGACCGTACGAGAGGACACCAACAAACAATCAAATCTTTCCTATCTTATATATAAAAATTAAAATTTGTTTGTTCGTATTTTATGCGCTGCCATACCGTTCATCCGATTGCGATGAAACTTTGGTGATTTGTTGTGCGCACGCCCGCAAAGGATAAAGGCAAGTTCTTGCGTTATTAAATTTGAATTAATGAAAATGTGCTTATTACATATATTTTAGCGGCAAGGAGGAAAGGCAGGGGGGAGGAGGAGGTGGGATACGTGGGTTGGAAAACGAGGGATGGGAAGGCGGGGAAGGTAGAAGGGAAACGTGAAAGGGGAAGGGGACTCGGGAGATGAACGGGGACGCACGGGAAAGGACATTCAAAGAGAATCAATTGATTTCTTTGCATTGCAACGCAAGCCGTGCTTTGTGCTTTGAGTTTTAGCTTTAAGCTTTGAATTTTAAGCTTTGAGCTTTGATTTTTGAGCTCTAAGCTTTGAACTTTATGCATTCAACGTTAAGCTTTACGTGTTGTTTAAGCTTTGAACTTTAAGATTTGATATTGAATTTTAAGTATTGAGCTGTGTGCTTTGAGATTTGTGTTTTGAGCTTTAACTTTAAGCTTTGAGCTTTGAGCTTTAAGCTTTGTGCTTTGAGATTTGTGTACTGAGCTTTAACTTTGAGCTTTGAGCTTTATTTTTAAGCTTTGTGCTTTGAGTTTTAAGCAGTTTAGAGCTTTGATATTAAGCTTAAACTTTGGCCTTTAAACTTTGAACCTTGCTTAAAGCTTGAGCTTTAAGATTGAGCTTTAAGTTTAATGTTTGAGCGTTATGTTTTCGGCTTTAAACTTTGAGCTTTGCGCAAAGCACGAGGCTTAATGCTAAAAGCTTAAAGCTTAAAACTCAAAGCTTTAAGCTGAAAGCTCAAAGCTTGAAACTCAAGGCTTTAATCTTAAAGTCAAAGCTAAAAGCTCAAAGCTTAAATCTCAAAGCCTTAAGCTCAAAGCTTTAAGCTCAAGGCTTTAATCACAAAACTTAAAGCTTAAAGCTCAAAACTTAAAGCTAAAAGCTCAGCCTAAAGTTCAAAGCTCAAAGCTTGAAGCTCAAAGCTTAAAGCTCAAAACTTAAAGCTCATAGCTTAAATCTCAGAGTTTTAAGCTCAAAACTTTAAGCTCAAGGCTTTAAGCTCAAAGCTTTAAGCTCAAAGCTTTAAGCTGAAAGCTCAAAGCTCAAAGCTTTAAGCTGAAAGCTCAAAGCTTGAAACTCAAAGCCTCAAGCTCAAAGCTTGAAGCTCAAGGCTTTAAATCTCAATGCTTAAAGCTCAAAACTTTAAGCTCAAGGCTTTGAGCTCAAAGTTTTAAGCTCAAGGCTTTAATCGCAAAACTTAAAGCTCAAAGCTTTAAGCTGAAGGCTTTGATCTCTAAGCTTAAAGCTCTAAACTTAAAGCTCAGGCATAGTGCTCAAAGCTTATGGCTCAAAGCTTAAAGCTCAAAGTTTTAAGCTCAAAGCTTGAAGTTCAAAGCTTGAAGTTCAAAGCTTGAAGTTCAAAGCTTTAATCTCAATGCTTAAAGCTCAAAACTTAAATTCAAAGCTTAAAGCTCAAAGCTCGAAGCTCAAAGCTTAAAGCTCAAAGCTCGAAGCTCAAGGCTTAAAGCTCAAGGCTTAAATCACAAAGCTTTAAGCTCAAAACTTGAAGCTCAAAGCTTAATAAATATCAAAGTTTGAAGCTCAAAGCTTAAAGCCCAAAGCTTAAGGTTAAAGCTCAAAGCTTTACCCTTTAAGCTTTGAGATTCAAGCTTTGCGCTTTAAAATTTTTAAAGCTCAAAGCTGAACCCTTCAAAAATTTTAAAGCGCAAAGCTTGAATCTCAAAGCTTAAAGCTCAAAGCTTAACCCCTCAAAAATTTAACGTATTTTGTCAAAAGGTATAAATGTTTCCATATATATCGACTTTGCAATAAAAATTCAAATAAATGGAATATTTGTAAACGTATCCAAAAACTAAATACTGGTTTTGAAAGGTGGTGAAATACGCTTAAATATATGGTATTATTAGAAATTACAAAAAAAAAATTGAATTCAAATTTTTTTAATGTTTTCTTTAAAAAAAAATAAAAATGCTCAACTGACATTTTTGATATTAAAATTACTGATCTATAGAAAATGTGTTTGTTTCTGTCTATGTGTGTGAGATGTTTTGCGTTGCTAAACCGTTCATCCGATTGCGATAAAACTTTGAGGATTTGATGTGTGCAAGCCCGCGATGGTTTCTATACGTGTATAGTGAGTTCTGGCATCATCTGGGACGAATGGGAAAGGGTTAGTAGAGCGAATTTTTTTCTTTATTGAGTGGCATAGCATATGCCGGGAACTCGCTATTGTATTTAAATGCCTGTGTCAGAATTTGGTAAAATTGAATTATGTAATAGAAAGTACCTACCCTAAAACTCTAAATCTATACTAATATTATGAATGCGAAACTGCGTGTGTTTGTTTGTTACGCTTTCACGCATAAACTAATAAACCGATCTTAGAATTTTTTTCACCAATAGAAAGCTACATTATATGCGAGTAATATAGGCTATAAATAATGGTAAGTTCTGGCGTTACGAAATTATAAATATTAATATATTATATTTATTTTACGTTTTCTGTCGAAAATGGCGAGTTATTGCTAACGTCAAAAGAAAAGCAAAACAAATCGTTGCCGTGAAAACCATATTGATATATATATTTTTTAATTCGGGCATCGTAGTTACTATTTATCTCTAAAAAATGAATCGCCGAAATGTATTTACGCGCATGACTTACGAACGACTGCACCTAATTGGATTTTACTACTGGTGAGCTCTGGCATTATGAAATATGCAAAAGGTGGCATTCGAGCTGTTTGAAAACTGAATGTACCGGGAAAGAATGCATGAAATGCGGGAGGGGGACTCGGGTAGGGGGTTTGCGGGAGGGGGAGGAGGGAAACCCGGGAGGGGGGGGGGAATCTGGGAGGGGGAACCTAGGAGGGGGGAGGGGAGCTTGGGAGGGGGGTTCGCGGGACGGGGAAAGGGGTAGTGGAGTGGGGGGAGGGAAGGTGGAAGAGGCGGAGTGGGAACGCGAGAGGGGAAGATGACGCGGGAGAGGAAGGGGAGGCGGAAGGGGAACGGGACGAATGGGAAAGAACACGCAGGAGAAAACAATTTATTTATTAAATGGCATGGCAACGCATGCCGGGTACCAGCTAGTAAATAATAAAGTGATGTAGGTAGTGGGTACCTACCAAAAGCTTCATTTAATTTTAAATATTATTATCTAGCCGTTTGTAGATTTAAAGTCATAAATATCAGAGAAAATCGGAAACAGCACGGCTTACAACATGGCTCTTTATTTTCAATTTAAAAAAGAGATTTATGATCGTTTTAATTGAAGTGAAATTTTGTTTTTGGTTAATTTCTGCGTGAAGAGGCGATATTGAGATGAAAGCACTCTTGTCCCTCGTTGAGACGAGAAAGCCGTTAACAGTTTCGTTAATATATTAAATTCAATGGCGGAAAATATTCCAAAGTGCCGATTTTCCAGTTCAGGGATATTTCTCCCCTTGTTTCTTTAAATATTAAATCGCTTTACTTTAGACGGAAGGTTTGTCTGCCATTAATGATTTGTGAAAACGCGACGCCTTTTCCAGAAAACGGTTATTAGATTTAAAGGCTTTGAAGTAAATGGAACATTGATTATTTAATGCCTGTCGGAAATGGAAATTTTTCATCCCAATTTACGCAAAAATGAAAATGGTAGTATATTTTTTAAGCCTCCAATGCTAAAAAAATACAACCAGAAAAATTGTTATTGGTTTAACGCTCCCATACTTTTTTTTAAAGATGGATCAATAATATAATACATAAAAACTCAAAACACACAAATTATCTTTGTCCTTCAGTGATTAGACCAGGGATTAGTAGGACTGTTTAGTGTTGAAATAGCTTTGGGACTTCTCCATATATCCCAAGGACCTGTTCAATGTATTGCCATCTCACATTGTTCCTCTCGTTTTGTTTCAAAAATTATATTTTTATTTTTAGTTATAAAAATTGAAAGCCTATTTTATCACCTTTCAAAAACACTTTTTAGTTTTTGGATACGTTCAAAAATGTTCCGTTTGTTTGGATTTTATTGCAAAGCAGAAATACTGGGACCTTCTGCCAAAATATGCTCAAGGTTTGTGAGATTAAGACCCACAAAGTTCTTAACAAAAATACACCCTTTATCAAACATATAACGCTTAACATAAGGAGCAAAGACGACAAAAATTAACCAAATTAATGTCAAAGAAAATACGTAAATCAATCATAAAATCATGTGTAGAATTAATAAGTCACCCTCTAAAATAGTAATCATTGCTGGGAGGGGTTTACTTGAAGGTTCATTTTGTTTGATTTGAACAAAAGGTAACGAGATATCAGAAGTGGATTGGAAGCTTTAATAAAATCCCGGGGAATACGGAATGTTTGAACGACTCTCAAACGCGGAAAATAATATACAAGGAGCACAGAATTGCTAAGTAGTAAGTGGGTCGAAGAGTCATACAATCTCGTTTACCGCGTGCAAAGTTGTTAGCCTTCAGCGATGGGCGAATCGTTCGAATCAGGATCAAAAAGTTTTTTCGCGAGAGACCGAGGCGGTGAGAATTCACCTTTCGTGTTTTCTGCGTTCCGGATACTTTTAAGGATATCAAAGGACTTTCAGAATGACGTTCGTAGCCTGGCTCCGTCTATTATGACACAAAAGCTTCTTTGAGATAATTACCTCATTAAAAACTTTATTGATCCCTCGGGTTTCTTTTATAAATCTTGGATAGCGACATCAGGAACATTTTTTTCGCGGCAAATAAAAGCCGAAATATTATTTTCACAATCTGTATAAAACCTGATGTTGTTTAAAGTTTGGAAAATATGAGGTCAAATGCATTAAAGCGATGCTCAGAAAGCTGACCTTTAAGAAATAAAGACCTCACAGATACGCCCAAGGTTACTTAGTAATTTGTTTCTCAAGACGGTCAAGGGCGAATGTGTTCGTACTTGAAATAATAGGGGAATCTCTTCAGTAATTTTCCTTGAACAAAGATTATACAATAGTAATAACTTGTACAATATTATTACGTATGAATAGAAGATATTCTGCACACAGCCGCTAAACGAGGTTTTATGTTAATTTAACGCCGACAAAAGGCAACGCTTTAATCCTCTTACATTTCTGATCTCCGGGGAGGCGTAGGAACGAGTTTCTTTCGAGTCTCGTTTTGTTAAATCGGTACCAACCCACCAACGGGCAATTTTTTAAGTTTGTACGTGGCGCCTCTTTGACACTCGGTGTGGGCGAGTAGCGAGTAGCGCCTCCTCGGTGGAATTATGCAATAATTCTTGGAATCATCACTCATGCTCGTACATGACTTATCTTGATTAGGATGATTCTGAATTCAGTCGTACCGAATCTTGGGTTGTTGTGGAGAAATGAATGCCATACAGATTAGAGAAATTATCGCAGATACTCGTATAATACGGAGAGGCGTAATAACATTTATGAATCATATGAGAAACGAGGGAATGAAGACTGCTTTTACGACCCTGCTTAGTTTAGCTCTGGTAGTCTATTTTGGTCCTAATTAAATTAAGATGACGTACTTCTGAAATTAATTAAATGAAAACCTGCAAACATTTCATGGACTTTTTTTAGTAGAAAGCAAATACGTACTTCATATTGTGACGTTATAACTAAGACGTAGTAAATGTTTTTGAATATTGTCTCACCTTTTATGATATTATGTTAAAATGTAACCCTGATGATGTGAAATCGAATCGGAGTACTTAAAAACAAAGCAATTTTTAATACGTTTAGTTATTTTTTGTTGTAACAAAGCCCGATCCAATTAATTTATATTTAACTAGCGGGAAAGTACGTGTGTTTTAATTTTGTTTATTGAGGTGCTTTTGGAAACCCAATTTTTTTTTTTTGGTTTTTTCTTTCTGGTACGTCACGAATGAATCAGAAAGCTGTCCATGTGTGAAACATGGATTTTCCAAATTTACCTCTTGCTATCCCCTACCGCTACAATGTCTATTTTAAAAACCCTCCCTTTGTCCCTCCATCATCCCCAGCACCTCCGTCACCCCTCCCCCGCGTGTCCTTTCCCGTGCGTCCCCGATCTGGGAGGATAAAGCTATGTACACACACACGCACACAGCTATAAAACCGCGAGCAGATAGATATCTGTTCAACCGCGATGTTTTATACCGTCACACAACGTTATCAAATATTTCTTCCTATGGTAGGAGAAGGGATCAGATGAATTAGAGAGCTACCACGATTTGCCATTTCTTTGTATTGAATCTGTCAATTTGACAGCTGTCATACGCCCGTTTAGGCAGCTAATTAAAATGACTCCCTCTCCTATTTTTGGGGGAGATGGGGGCGCATAGCTTTTCGCATGTCCCCTCGCCAGCGGTGACGGCGTAAGATCTGTAAAGCTCGTTCACACACAGCTATAAAACCGCGAGCAGATATCTGTTAAACCGAGAGCGCTTATCTTTTGTACCTTCACACGATGCTATCAAATATTTCTTCCTATGGTAGGAGAGGGGGTTAGATGAATTCGGGGGCGGCAACGGAATGCACATTTTTTGTACTGAATCTGTCAACTTGACTTCTGTCATCCACCGGTCTAGGCAGCTCCGTAATTAAAATGACCCCTCTCCTATTTTCGGTTGAGAGGGGGTCGCATAACATTTCGCATATCGCCTCGGCAGCGGTTACGGCGTAAGATCTGCACTGTCTATGGTTGATCTGCGCATAAACCGCATAGGTGTGACAGGTCTGAAGGGATCGTATGGAGAGCGTTATGTGTGTGACATAGCTTTAATACATTCCCAGTCTGCGGTATTATTTAAGGTATGCACATGTAATACGCATCTTAGTATAATCTTTAATATTAACCATCCTTCTTCCAGTATTTTCATTTTCTAAACAAGTTAGAAGTGTTTATAGTTCAAAACTATGAAGAAAATAATACAGTGAAAATAATCGGCCAGGAAATGTGGCCATTAGCAGAACTTTAAAGATGGAAGAAGCACTTCGAGACTGGAAGCAGTGAACAAGCCTTTCAATAAATAATGGAAAAGTTTCACAGGAAATAAGAAGTTAAAACAAAGCGAAGAGACAATTGCACTCGCGCAGACTTGTCCCGGGTCCTACCGGGTTATGGATTTCTGAGTAACATTTCACTAAAAGTCACAGACAAAAGATTTACACATTCAAAACCTCTCAAACTAATAGCCGAGATGTCGTATAAAACATTCAATGGAAACTGGGTGCAGCAAAAGACGTTTGCAGAAGATTTGTGAAATGTCAAGTTATGCGTGAAATTCTATTTAGATACTTTTTAGATTAACCTTTACGACGAATCGGTTTACATAGTGAACATCAAAAAATATGCTATGGATAAATTGAAACTTTTACTACCTTTTCTATGTATTGGAATTACAATTAAATTATTAATTACATAACAAAAAATATAAGCGTAAACCACTAAAAAAATGTATTTGCACGACTTAATACGAAGTAATACAAGAAATATATTTTTTTAAATACTCCTTTATGGCTAATACTGTTTGTGAGGTTTTCTATGTTCTAACTTTTTTCATTCTTATAAAATTATGCACAAAATAAATAAAAACCACTTTTTCGCTTACTTGCCGCGTGCAAATTAGACGCTCGATTTTAAATTTTGAAGGCATGAGAATCGAAATATTTCTAGCCTTTATATTCATCTTAACGAGTGATGGAAAATTGTTTTCATTTTTTTTTTATGTGAATATCTCACAATAGTCCCTACGTGAGACTATGGCACCCCCCATTGGGGTATGTTATGAGGCTGAAGATAGTGGGGAGGGGAAGGAGATGGGGGAGAGAAGGTGGAGAAGTACCTGGCTATTTAGAGTGGCTAAAGCCATTTCAAGCAACGTTTCAAATCTGAATGGTGGTGTTACACCAGGGCGATACTTTTTCAAAAATTGTATGTTTATTTCGAAATAAGTATAAAATTTGAAAGCGTATTTTATCATTTTTCATAAACAGTTTTTTGTTTTCGGATACGTCCAGAAATATTCCATTTATTTGGATTTTATTAAGAAGCAGAAATATTTTGACCCTCTGACAAAATGTGGTCGGGGCCTGGGGGTTAATGACCAGGCTATAAAATTATTGATTATTCCATTTTTATTTTTCAATCCAATCCGTCTGGCACAAAAAAGTTGCCAGTCGTTGCTACTAACGAGTAGCATTTATTATCAAAACCAATATTAATTGCTTATCGGAATTGAGCAGAATGAATTAATTAATTAACAAATTGATTGAGTATTCAAATCCACTAGTCAAACAACCAAATCCCATTTCCCAAATGATAAATTGTACTGAAAATTTAAATTCAGCGGTGATCAATTAAACAGAGATAAAGGGAAATAATCTCTTTTAAGCCAGCGATATCCCGCCCAAAACCGTTGTTTTACCAGGGAAAGTTTGTAAAATGGAAAATAACTTCTGTAACCAGGGCAAACGCAAAATAACATTAAAAGAAATATCATTTTTGTAACAAACGAAAACTTTATGGAAACGAAATGCCTTCAGAATTGAAACAAACAAAATAACAAACCAAAGTGGCCTATTTCTAAACACGTCAAATGTGAAATGTGTTCCAAAATAAATACATACCAGGACTGAGTCTCTTAGATAATCGCTTGTAGCTGGATTGCATGCAGTTGGCAATATACTTTCTCCGAAGTAGTAGATGGGTTCAATTGCACGAATGTAGTTATTAGAAGGCTATAACATCATACTTTATAATCGAAGATAGATTGACTGATAATTAATTGGACAGTAATCAATAAAATTATGGTTCTTAAAATGACACAAATATGTAGCTTGGTGAACAGTTGACAATGGGAGGGAATCTTGCCTTAATCGTCTTGCTTTAATTTCACACACACGTTATTTTGAGGTTCAATATTACGACACCGAGAGATCAAGAGGTTAAGTACTGCATAGGTTTTCATACGAATCGATATTAAGATTAAGCCACGCGAAATAATGCAAAATCATACAAAATCATGGGTTTTTGTTTTGAAAATTTTATCGCTTAGAAATATGCTTCAATTAAATAATGCGAGTAGAACACATCTTGAGAAAATATCGATCGTATTTTAAAAAGTCTTTTCATAAGCCTAGAAAAAATAAAGTCTTAATAAAGTATAAAAAACATTTTCAAGTGCAAATCTTCCTACTCATAAACCACCTTTTCGGATATAGTTTTATTGTAGAATGTGGAAAATTCAGTTTTTTTTAAATAATAATTGCAAAAAAAAGAAGATATTTATGCCTGAACTTCACAAAACAGAATAAAACATGCATTTTCATGTTGTTATTTTTGACATCAATCAAGACGGCCGGCACTCGACGAATTTGAATTTTTAAAGTGAACCTTATGCCGTCGACGTAAGAACTACGCACTTGTCACACCCATTTTGTATCAGTTCCGCCCCATCTGCGGTGGCAATAGCCGTCCTTAGACTGCGTCGCTTGGTTCCGTGAAATCAATTTGAAATTTCCTCGTTATTACAATTAACAATGCGTAAGAAAGGAGTTAATGTATTTTTACGGGCCTTTACGAAATCAACCTGTAAAAAACAACTCTCAAATATCTTTTCCAACCTTTCCAAAAGCTTTTTCTCAAGTCTTGTCAAGTATTTTTATATCCCGCTCAAAAAGAGGCGTGGATTCCAATTTTTTCTTGAACTATTGGATCACCTTAAAGTGTCCGAGAAACCTTAGGAGGTGAAAACTGATCGCAATGGACTCCCATCAAACACATTGAGAGATTGGTGATCATTGCACAGAGGCTTCTTTAACATAGTACATTCTTTTGTTTGATTGAACTGAGAGATCAGTTGATCATTGAGCTGGTTTGAATAATATGGATTTTGTTCAATTTATATGGTTCAATAGACTGATTAGTTTCTCTGAGTTATTGTTTCAAATGTCACATGCAGATAATGTTTCATAACGCTGATTGGATATCGATGGGTTCTTTCTGCTTGCCAAGTCTCGGCCAGAAATTCAACACTGGTTGAATTTCGCGCATGTGGGTACTAACTGCGATGACCGAAAAGGACATCAATTAACGCCAGTATTACGTTATCGCTCGGGGTATTCGCGTCGCTTGTGTGAAACGCGCATATCCTTATTCATATCGAAGTGAATCGCCTTCGAATGTAATTCCGCATTAGTGAATTATGATTATCGTACTTGTGTGGTATATCGAACAATAATCAAATTACGACTGCCTGTGGTAAAGACGCAATCCAGATCCTCGATCTAAACAAACTTTTCCATGATAACTTAAACTATAACAAAAATTTGCGCTGGGTAAATTTAATCACAAGTGAAAAGAGGTGTTTTATCTATTTATTTTCCTCTGCTAGAATCTGCAGTCGAAGAGGAAATAGAAAAGTTCTCCATTCATAAAAAAGTATGCTTTTCAATACGTCGCGAACGGAAGCCAATGTGCAATGAATAGGACAAAACACGTTAAAGAACAGATAAAATATGGCCCCGGGTACAAGTTGGGGCCACGCCACGTAGGGACCCACTTACTTGTGTAACTTTTGTTGATGGCACGGCTGAGTGCCTGAGGATATAATGCCACGGTTCATCCACAAAGGAAACGGCGTGACAGGGGTTCAGAATACAAGTGGAGGTATTGCGGAAGCAATCCCCTTACGTTACTCATCCATCAAACTCATCACACTTAGCCACGAGCGGGAGACTTGGAATTTGAATTGGTGGCATTATATATTTATTTATTTAAGGAACATTAACAGTCTTAGTAATACAATAAGCATAAGAGGATGATAAAAAAACAGACCAGTTATTAATGTTCACAGATAGGTATTTAGAAACAAGACTGAATATAAACTAGAATATTTAAAAAAATAATAAGAGTACAAATGTGAATTCAACAAATGATAAACTAATACACAACATTAAAATAAGTGTGATTATAACTGAAATAGACTGCAAATAGGGATTTGGGTTGGGAAGGGTAAGGGGAGGAGAGGGATAAGGGAAAATTGCCACGCAAGTAATATAAAAATATTACATACAATTAATTCATGTGTTATTCGCACCTAGAATGTTATACAGTGAAGTTCTGTAACGACAGTAACTAGCAGTACATACGTATGCATTACATATTACTAGTTACGTATTCCATTACAGTAACTAGCAGTATATATGTATGGGTTCAGCGAGGGAGGTGTTAGCGTATTTGCCGTTTAGGTGGCTCTGTTGGCATTAGATAACTCAATGGCCATTCCAATGATGTGCAGAGTGTGCGCAAAGAATATTAGATATCCTGTATTTACGATCGACGTCTTTCAGAACTTAACCATGAATTTTGATTTTTTCCGATTTGTCTTGATTCTTTTAAAATGCTGCGAGTAGGACAGATCGTAGTCTAAATTCTGACTTCATAAAAAATGTACAAGTTTCCAAACATTATTACACTATGTAACTTTTTAACTCCTTTGTACAATTTTAATGATAACGAAACTACATACCTATGTTCATATTATACCTGTTTGTATCCTTAAATTACAGTTTATAATGTTATATACTTGCTTACAATTATACTCCTGAATAACATGTGTAACTTTAATAATGTGATTCTGTAAAAGCCCTCAAGGCGTGTATGAATAAATAAAAAAAAAAAAGGATAACTACATATTTGCTTCGAACTGTAACTGTTAATTGTTATCCAATTTATTAATGGTAAATTTATCTTCAAAAATTCTGAATAGGACATTTAAAATATTGGAGTTGGACTTAGGCTTGACCGAAAAAAAATATGAAAAATTAATTTGTACATGACAAAAAAAATAAGAAGAATGAATTTGGGGTTGACAAAAAAAAGAAAAATCAATTGGGTATTTTTCTGAACTTTTTTGAAGGAAGGAAGACACGACGAAGCAATTATAGCGACCAGCTTTATCGTAAAATAGGAGCTGATCCCTGTAGGAGTAAGCTAGAATTAAACGAGGGAGACACATTAATCAAAATTTAAAAAAAACAGGTGATTTAAAAATTCTTACCTTCTTCTCCAGACTGGGGCCATTCTCCATAGCGTGCATGATAGCTTCTGATATCCTTGTATCCAAGCTTTTGATCACTGAATCCACATTTACTCCGTTTCCTGTGTCGTGGGTCTTTACCGCTATGACCAATCTCTCCACAGCGCCAACATACCCATTCCACGGGAGATCTAGTTCTGAGACGTGCTGGGTCAAACAGCCTCTCAACACATTCAAGCAGTATCCAGAACAAGGCTTGATCTGGGTATCCAATCCCATACATTTGGGACAATAGGACATCTTCAACAAAGCAGTGTGGCAAGCAGATTGGGAGGAATCAGCTTTTTCTGCTTCTTCAGTTAGCAAAGTGTCTGTCGTGTTCAATACTTCAGATCCTAATGACAGAGCTTGCAACAACACTCTTGTAGCTTCTAAAGTTTTGAAGATCTGCTGAGATATCTGTCTGGGGATGTCTCCGAAAGGTTGGATATCCTGGATGGTATGCCTCAAGCAGGTCTTGTAGTCTTCGCTGAAGTCGTTCTGCTGGAGGTTCACGGCGTGATGGTAGACCAGCGGAAACAGATTAGTGAAGAAATCGGAGACGGAGGCTTCGATGTTCAAGTCTGAAGTACTGGCGTAGTCACTCGTGTTCTGTACATAGTTCCTGATGTCGGAATAGAGCCTGGCTATCGGCTCCTGTGAGAGCACCGACATCCGCTGGTAGACCTGCGCAAATAGGTACAGCGTCTTGTTCTCAGACTGGCGCGCCAGTTCTATCACATGATCTGCAAAGAAAGAAACAGCTTGATTAGATGACGAGAAACTATTATACTGCGATGCTTAAAAATCTAAGCTTCTATTTATCACTAGCTGGAGTCCCTGGGGTTTTTCTGACTTTACATAGCGTTTTAGAAATCAGACAGACATAAGGTAGATAGTAATTTTCCTTTTATTTTGAACGTTAGATATGTAAAATTTCATCAATAAGTATCAAGGGCTTCGTTTGAGGGTTGGAAAAGTGGATTGGGGAGGATTTTCAAAATCTCATACAGTCAGTCACTTTACTCTTGTTTTGAAGGTTAAGTGTGTAACAGATTCGGAATAAAACTGTAAATTTGTATAAAAACAAAGCCACGCCTGTCACAGACACTGCATGTTTGTTGTTAGGTAATCAATCATTTTTGTTTTTGGTTTATGTAATATGGTTTATGTATAAAATGTAATATGGTTTATGTATAAAATGTAATATGGTTTGTGTAAAAACAAAGCCACGCCTGTCACAGACACTGCATGTTTGTTGTAAGGTAATCAATCATCTTTTGTTTTTGGTTTATGCACGTTTGTTGTTAGGTAATCAATTATCTTTTATGTAATACCAGCAAAAAAAAATCTATACACACCGTGTCCGGAAACTCGTAGAAAATTGGTGAATCTACATTACTAATCACACAGAGAACCCAAAAAAAATTTCGACGAGCATTTGGACTATTATTTAAAAAAAACTTTTTTTCCATTTTTCTCGGCACCTTAAGGGTTAAATTATACTTTTGGTGCCGGATCGACGCAATTCAAAAGACATCTGATAGAAACCCCCAAGAGACCGATTATTTTCAAATTAGAGGTAAAAAATTCCAAATTCGGAATAGATTTACTCGAAAACGAAAGCACAAATCAAAAATTTATCGCAAATTCGACCCAAGTGTGATGCAAATTCACCAGTTTACCGGTCGTACTACGAGTATACGAAGACGGTGTATAAAGATTTTTCTTTGTTGATTTTACATAAATCAGAAAGAAAGGATGATTACCCAATAGCTAATAGTAGTAACATTAGAAAAAGATCTGGCTCGGTATTAATTGGTATATTGGTTCTAACGCTTACGTCAATGCCGCAGCTTAAGCAGTCATTTTTTAACACTTTAATTTGCAAACAATCTCTCCGGCAGATCCAGCGGCATTCGGTATGTAATAAAAAAGCGCATCGGTGACAGCAATATCTGCCTTATCGATGCGAGTATCATTTACCGGGAGAATTCTTCGGCGCTGACTTCAAAAGGCCGCCATTGCGGACATTCGCAGTTTTTCCCGCGATATTAATTCTAATTTATACATCTGGTCCGGTTTAATTAAAAACGCCAAAAACGGACGGGCCGGGCCGACGAACCCGCCGCACAGTGGTTCCCTAAGAACAATCTTGGTTCCCTTAGAACAATCTAGCTAGACAAAAAGATTTCAACGATGTTTTTATTTATGTACAAAAATATACTCACAGCATAGAAAACAGTCCATAGCATTATGTTCGCAACGATAAAAAAATTAAAACAATACGCGCTTCACATGGCAACGATGTAAACACAACACTTTGAATGTGCCAGGCGGCCTCCCTGCGGCCCATCTCTTTCGGGTGTACGCGCTGTTTTGTCGTTAGTGGTGTTATTTGAAATCGGAGAGAAATTACTTCAAGAGAAAAATTGAAGTCCATAGTATGTTATTTCAAATTTATTTAAGTAATTAATAATTCTCTTCTTCCATATTACTTTTATTAGTCATTAAAAAATCGTGAAACCATTATCAATATTTGCAATTCTTTGCCAAAGTTTGATTAAGCTTTCAAAATCGTGTACCAATTTGTACCTCCAAACCAAACAATTTTCACATAAAACCATTCTTTACCTATATTTTCTTATAGAATTTGTCTGCTCTTACGTGCTCTTTTGACTTTTACAGAGCCTCTACCTTTGATCTATATTTTTGATATTTTCGCGATGTTAGAAGAAAAAGGCGCATCAAAGTCGAGTTATGCTGCAACACGGAAAAAATTTGACTGAGAAAAATTTTTAGGTCTTGAAAAAAATTTACTAAAGAAGAATAGCTTCATTTCTTTAAATATGTCATAGAAAATGGAAAGGAAGAATATCGCTTCATTTCAATTAATATTTCATAGGAAATGGTCGAAGATATACTCAAAAATTCATGTAAAAAAAACAGAAATGGCTTAATAAGTTTTTTTCTTCCGGTAGTTTCGTGTGATAATGAACTACGTGGTGAGCTAGAAAAATATTTTGGTTTTTGCTCGTTAAAAAGTAAAATAAGAAAAATTAAATGTTCTCTGAATTCTCGAAGTCAAAAAGAACTCTTTCATGCTGCTTAAGAGTTTGAAGTCAGATGGAAAACGAGAAGCGGTATTATCCGAAATAAACACAATATCTAAACATCCCAATGTCTTATCTAGTGATGACTTAAAATCATTGTCGATTTCGGAAGTACCAACGAAGAAACTGCAGAGGTCTGTTGACAGTGCCACATAGGAATATTATCATTTAACAAAAGTGAAGATAGTGACTCGACCATAAACTAATCTCATTCGGTTTTGTTCTAATATTATTTTACAAATAATATTTTTAAATAATTACTAAAAATAAACAGATTGTTTTGTCTTATTTGAATCATTGTACTACACGCAATTCATTTGTATTTTATTTTACTTTGAAAATTCTGTAACAGTGGTTGAAATAAATGTAATTTTTTTTAATAATTTTTTTTTATCATATTATGACCCTTTTGCATCACATTCCGTGGAAAAATATTTTTGTCTAGCTAGAATGCTATTTGGGACCACTGTGCGCCGGCCGCTCGAAAAATGCAATGCCGATCGGAAATGTCCATCTTTTTTTTATAGCTGGCAACCCGAAAATCGCCGTACTTGAAGCTTACGACCGGCCACCTACAAACGAAGCGCGGAGAAATTTGGAGATAATAAAATAAAAGTACGCATTTTTGTAAACCACCGGAATAAAACCAACGGGGATAAAGAAACAAGGGACTGACTATTGGCTGAAACAAACTCACCATTATTAGGGACTGCTTTTAGAAATTCTCTTCGAATCAATAAATAAACAAAACGAGAAAACTCATCTATATATTTTTAAGGCTTAGAAATACAGCATCTTTAAAAATACTAAAAGATATTTATTATGCACTCGCGCATTCTGTACTACAATATGGAATCGTGGCTTGGGGGGGTGCATATAAATCATCCCTACTTCCCCTGGAGAGAATTAAAAAAATATTAATAAAAATCATCTTAAAAAAGCCCTATTACTACCCTACAACAAATGTATTCCAAGATTTTCCGGTGTTTTTACGACAAAATTGCATTACTACAATTACACAAAGATTTTTTTAATAAAAATAATGTACCACAATTAAATATTAGCAAAAGAATAATATCTGTTGGAGGACTAACCGTACCATTAGTACGAACCACAACACTATATATTCATGGGTATAAAATTATTCAATAAATTACCCTTAGATATAAGATCGGAAGAAAACTACGACAAATACATAAAAAAATAAATAAATTAAAATACTCTAGTACCACCTCATAACTTTACTTATTGTTTAAATTGATGTCTTCTTTGTAAAATTACTAATAGTCTTTGTAATAATATTTTTAATTTAAACTGTTAAAATATTTAGTTGACCTCTCCTAAACACAAGCGGCTGCTTTATTAGGAGAGTGATTGAAATATTCATGTTATATTATGTTGTAAAATTGCAACCATAATAAATGTTTCGATTAATAAAAAAAGTAAAACATTTTGGATGATTTTTGAGGATTTTGGAATTTAGCGGAAAAGAAATTTCGGGAGCTCTTTTTTCAAAAGAATTTTTATAGAGGACGAGAATTAACACCAAAAACAAAATTTAAATACCAGTATTTAAATTTAAACTATAAAATGGTAATAAAGCCAATAAATTAATAAATCAAAGAGATAATAATCAGTATTTATTAGGTATATAAGTTCAGATCAAAGCGATCGAACAAAAACGTATGTTTTACACGTTAACGTGAAAATTTACGTTATTTTACATAACTAGATTCACAGATGTCGACTAGTAAAACATCTGATGTCTGATGTCTTATTCCCTTGTATTTTTCATAATTTCATTAACTTAAAGTTTTTCACAAGGATCATAATATATGTATCTATTTTATTTTATTTATTTGCGTTATAAATAGTCTTTATAAAATCATGTGTGACAGTATTATAATTTTTTGCATTAACTCCACAGGAGGCCCTGAGGAAAATAATTTGCCTCAGGGTCTGTGTCATCTTAGATGATGCGGTGTTGAGGGTCTCTTTGAAGAGAGGAAGTAGTGAACATGGGTCTTGAAGAGACCCATGTTGTAGGAGGGAGGAAACACAGAGGCCGGCAAGGCGTTCCATAGCTGTTGAATTGAGTTGTTGAACTGTCCAACCGAGCTGTTGAACTCAAAAACGAGTCGTAGAAACGACCCGTTCTCATGTGACAAATGTCAACCGAGTACATATGTTGGGCGCGTGTTTGGCGTGTTTCCCGACTGTGCACCGGTGCCGAGGAGATCAATGACATTAGTTCCTCGGAGCACCTTCCATTGTAATACCGGCAGAACAAGGACAGCATTCCCACCTGTGCTCCAAAGATTGACGCCTGTGACGCCTGATGATGACGCCTGACATGACGCCTGTGCTCCAAAGATTGCATTCCGTTTGTTAAGTAAGGAGAATCTATCAAACAGGCCGCCCGTTTCTGCACAGAGTCGATGGTTTTTTAGGTATTTGGGGCTCCAGATCAGGGGTGGCTGCCAAATTCAACCATGAGGCACACTTGCGATTTGTACAGGGTTAGCAGTTGTGTACTATTAAAGTATCTGCGTGCCCTGTACAGTATGCCCAGTTTCTGAGAGGCTAACTTAACTCTGACTTCGATGGAGCCCCCGTACCTGAGCTGGTCACTTACAGTTAAACCAAGCATATCAATGGAAGGCCTGTTGAATTGCCTGCTGATTGCTTCCGTTGAAGGAGACTAGATTTTCAAAAAATATAAAAAATATGAAAGTTCATTAAAATTGAATGTTAACCCTTTGAGGAGTTCCGCCGCGCATATGCGGTGGCACTCGGACGCATACATGCGGCCGTACGCCTTTATTGAAAAAAAAAATATTTGTAAAATGTTGAGAACCACTCCAAATATAATTTATAATGCGATAAGAAAAGGTTGTAGTAATAAAAAAGCTCCGAAATTAAATTGTGCAGTAAAAAAAGGTAAGAAGATAATTAATTAAATCGATTGCAAAATTAAGGAAAACTTGAAAAATAACTCATTCCCACGATGTAAATGGCAAAAAAATGACTCACTAATGAAAGGGTTAAAGATTAGCTAGGAATATTTCTCATTCGTTAACAACTTACCCGTGCACCAACAATCGAAATAAGTAAGATTAATTTCAAAGGTCCTGTTGTAAACTCTTGCAACTTATTAACTTACGTATACCCACAGTAACAACACGACCAAATACAATATTCTATAGCAGCACTCATAAGCGTAACTACATTGCCCACTCTCCGATACAACGACTTCACCATGGGAAATAAGTACTTGGGTGATGTTGACATTTTCAATATCAACTTGGCGAGTTTTGTGGATCATCTTAAATATTTATTTCAACACTATTTCTAAACACATCTTGTAAACCTATAAGAGCTGGTTAACACACAGCTATAAAATATAAAAGATCATCGCACGCCAAATAACGCTCTCCGTACAATCCCTTCAGACCGTTCACACCTAAGCGGTTTTAAGCGCAGATCAATCATAGACAATACACATCTCCAGAGGAACCGCTCCAGAGGCGATATACCAAAAGATAAGAAAAACGACGACGAAAACAGGAGAGGGGGTCATTCTAATTACGGAGCTGCCTAGACCGGTGGATGACAGATGTCAAGTTGACAGATGTCAAGTTGACAGATTTCAGTACAAAAATGTGCATTCCGTTGCCGCTCCGTAATTCAATTGACCCCCTCTCCTACCACAGAAAGAAATATTTGATAGCGTCATGTGAAAGTACAAAAGATAAGCGCTCGCGGTTCACCAGATATCTGCTCGCAGATTTATAGCTGTGTGAGAACGAGCTTTAAAATAGCTGTTTTTTTCTGTTTTTGTTTATGTGTTTGTATGACTTGTTGTGTGACTTTTATCTAATGTAATTTTTATTTTTATTATATCCAAAGTTTCAAAGTATCTGTCAAATAAAAATTACACTACAAATCATGTTGCGTCTGGGCGTTAAATAAATAAATGAAAAAATAAAAAATCTAAAATTATTACCATATATATTGGTAAATTACTCGGTATTAGAAGCACTGTCCTGTAGGTATTTACATAATAAGGGAGTGTTAACTGGGTGGTATTGATGATACAGTAAAGGTTCAACGGTTGAACCATTTATTCAACGACTAGTGAATAAAACAACGCAATTCATGAGTTCACAAGCGCACATTCGTTCAAAAAGTCCAATCCCAATGGACCGATATTTTTTTGCTTGCGCCATGTTCAGCCGTCGAAATAAAATCATTCTGGACGCGGTACAGCCAGGAAAACTGCATTTTTAACTGCAACGTTACTATGTTTGATGTTGCAAAAAGTGGTAAAACGTATCTTTTAGTCAAACAAATGCATATCGTTCAAATAGGGTAGCCCATTTCCTTCACAATCGATCTACGTGATCTCATCCATACTTTAAATAAAGCACTGTAACCCTCGTTATATACCGTTTTATAATTAAATTTAAAACTGCTATCTATTCTATTTTCGAAGGACGCCAGACATTATATAGGGGTTACATGGGTTTGAAAAATTAAAAAAAAAAAAAAATTTTCCTTTATCTAATAGTACAATACGTCTAGAATATTCTCTTAAAGTTTCAAGTCAATCGGAGTAAAAGTCTAGGAGAGAGAACCTTTGCGAATGCCCCGACCCGCTGGGAAAGACCTTGAAACTTGAAACTTCAATCGCGTTTATCTCGAAACACCATTTTTGAAATCGGTAGGCAAGATTTCCCAGAAACCAAAGCACCGATCTCATTGAAATTTGGCACACTTCTTCAAAATAGCATTGACCAGTTCCCGAACGAAGGATTTTATTTTTCTACGACCACAAATAATTTTACAAGGCTGATTAAACAAATATTTTTCCTTCACACGTCGCAATTGAGTAGTCGGGTATAGCTTAGCGGGTCACTTGATAAGCACTCCGTCTCATTCCAACGGCACGGTAATATACGAAACAGCGCGCATATCATGTGATCAGTGGCGACGTGTGATTTAAAAATATATTTTTTGTTTTAAATTGAAAAAATATATCATCAGATAGCATAATGACATCTACTTTTATTACTCCAGGAATCATGGAGTAAAAAAAGTAACCAGGAATATCTCAGGAATCGATGATTAAAATCCCTGTATAAATAAAATAAACGCATATCATTGAAAAATTGATTGAAAAATTGATTCTTCGTCCCGGTAAGACCGAGATCCTGGGTTCGATTTCCAGTTACGACCTTTCCTTTTTATATTCTATGTCTTGTTCTCTTTCAGCTTTATTTTAGGTTAAAAAGTAAAATCTTTTTCTGCAATGATTAACATTACTTTGATGACTATTTATGATGAAAAGTTATATAAATAAAAACAAACTTTTCTTACAAAAAATTGTTTTGCAGGTGCTTAACGTAATGTAATAATAACAATGCTAACATTCTTTGTTCCCGAAATCGTATGGGAACAGGAGGGCACAGGGTTCAAGGACCGGTTAGTTAATCCCGGGGCAGTTCTCACAGGAGCGCAAGGAACAAAAGGAGGTTTCGCCAAAATTGTGAACGCGATGGGGCGCCCAAGAATCCAGTTGAGCAGCGGTCAGTGCGTACGTACCACAGATGCAGTTTGTACCTTGTACCATAACTGGTTCCTGCGCTCCCGGCACTCCGATATGGCAAATATGATTAGTAGTTCTTCTGTGAACTTGCGTCCAAAAAAGTATGTTTCTATTTTTTTCTTATTTAATAAATTAAGAACAATATTTCCTCTGAAGTCATAAGATTTGTAAGCAGGTACTTAAATGCCTACCACTTTAGTTAAAAATCAAAAATATTTTACGTTTTTAACATTTTAACATTTTTTAAAACATCTTTACATAGTATAAAATGAAGTCGCTCCCGCTGTCAAATTAACAGATGGCGTTGGTTATAAAGGTTGAGAAATGGCGTTGTGTTTCGTAAGCCACAGCAACGTGTGGCCGGGTCTGCTAGTATTTAATAAATCAAGAATAAAATTTCTTCTGAAGTCACAAAATTTGTAAGCAGGTACTTAAATACCTATCTCTTTAATTAAAAATCAAAAATATTTTACGTAAAATTTTCAAAAAATAGAGAACTATTTTTTGAAACTTTCTTCAAAAGGTAGCTACCATAGTATTAATTATTTCGATTTGACAGCCGTAGTAGGAACCACGATCATCTGAACTCTGGCGGGTTAAAAACGGCCACCATCTTGGACCGGAACCGGAACGTAACAATTAAATTTATAGACGGGGTGAGACTTGCCCGGGGCTTGGCGACGGATATGTCTGTCCACCAGCCGCATGGCAGGCCGGATCGGGAAAGAATGGGAGTCTCGGAACTTCGCTTTGCACCACAGTGGGAGGGATGGATTCATACGTTCAGTCACTCCTAGACACACTAATTCCTACCCAACTCTCATACCCTTTTCCTTCCAAGAACTTCCTCTACTTCCTTTCCTTTAAGGGGGGGGTAAGGTTTTAAAACTCCTTTTTTTTTCTAAATGTACAACATGTCAAGAGTTTTGTGTCAAAATTTCAAGTAAATCGGAGCAAAACTATCGAAGATACAGCATTTCAAGAGACCGGCGCTCTTGCTCTATTAAAGTATGTTTCGAGTATAAAAAAACTTTAAATCGCTTTCTCACAAATAAATTTTTAAAGTTCGTGAACATCATAACTCAAAATTTACTTGACCGATCTTTTTGAAACTTTGTACACTATTTTTACACATAAATCAACAGGTAGTGACGAAGAGTTTTTTTTTGTTTTCACAATTTTTTTCCATTTTATAATAACAAATTCACCGAAAATTTTAGCAAAAATCGCATTTTTGACTTCAACATGCTACAAAAAAAATGAATAAATAAAAAAACGCCTCGTCACTACCTGAGAAAACATAACACCTTTCAAATTCATTTCAATTTTGTTTCAAATGATTCGGTAATGAGTTATGATGTTCACCGCATAACACCTTTTTTTTAGAGCGCCTCCGGAGATTCACTCTCACGGACTTAATTATTCATATTTTTAATCATTTTTTTTTCAAAGATACTTCAGATGTCATACTATAACGTGTATATAAAAGAAATAAACCAACATTATTCATGTCTTCAAAAAAAAATCAAGAAAATGTGCCCTTTTTTCGCCTTTAAAACCTTACCCCCCTTAAAAGACTCTCCATACAAAATGACATAGGTCCTGAAGGAAATGATTTTCTTCAGCGCCTCCTTCACGGAGCTATAGTAAAAAAAGCAGGTATGTACCATAATATTGATTCCGATTTGACAACTCGTTGATCATGCAAACTCTGGCAGGTTTAAGAGGAAGTATCCAAGAGGTAGTAGCCATTGAGAAATGTGCGAGATTGTATCAAGAAACGCATGAATAAAATTAATATTAATTCAGATTTTACATTCCGCTTTCAGACATTTCAATAAACTCTTATCTTGCTAAATATCCAGGTTAAAATGGCTAGACGTGTTAATATAAATTGGAGAGACGTGCACGTGATTTCTACTTAAGCGTTTTAAAATATTAAACTTTCAAGCCTCAGAAGGACATTACGAGCCACAAACGTTTGTTTTTTTTTCAATATATATTTTTTTACAATAAATATTGTATTTTACAGAAATATAACAAATCTGAGCCTGTCAGTTTAGAAGCCGTAAGAAATCTCTTATTTTTCACATTTAATTATCTGTTTACAATAAAACATCTGACGTTATTATTATGCTAACGTCTGTACGGTTGAAATTTAAGAATCTGACTAGGTATTGACTCTGATCCGCATCTTACGCAAAACCGTTTTCGCACGTGGAGTTTGTATTCAAATCTAATTTCGAAGTAGAACCGAATTAAAGCAATGCCAAAAGATGGCGCAACTTACGTTAACAGTTGAGGAGCGTCGGCTGGCAGGCGTAAGTACTATTGGATTCGTACTTTCGTGAATCTCTCCGACAGACTGACGACCGAGACGGCCGAAGGAGACGTCGACGAGACAGAGACTTGAGACAGTCGATGTGAGGGCTTGCATACGGGATTTTACCTCATTTTCTGGTGGCTTGCTGCTAGAAAATAAGACTAATTTCAAAGGAAGTGCTGAACGGTGGGAACTGAGGCTTTCTTGTGCTCTAGGGCGCTCGAGGCCGGCAGTCGCCCGTCATTCAGTTCGGCCAACGGCAACGCGAGAACTGCCTTTTCAAGGCAACAACTGCCTTTCTCAAGGCAAACCTATTCCTTAATTAATCACTTTGATTTTTTTTTCCCAGCATGTCCACTTTTTTTTTTTTTTTTTTTTTTTTATCAACAATCCAGTCCCGCTAAGCCAATTGCAATTGGCTTGACAGCAGGTGCTTATAATTCCTTACAAATATATTTAAAGTTATAATTTACATCTTTTATCTACAGTTAAACATTTTTTCATAAATTTTATCAAGTATCAAGTATCAAAATAAATATTCTTTTTCCAATAACCAATTTTTCACCATATATTTAACCTTATTCATAGAATTATGTTGCTTTATATTGTCAGGTAATAAATTAAATATCTTCGGTATGTTGTATTCAAACGTTCTCTGTCCGTACTTATTATTGAATTTCGGAACTATTAACCCGTCGTTACGCGTGAATCTAGTGCTATATTTATGATCTAGTTTCTCTTTATGCTGCGGGGTAAATATATGCTGAATTATAATTTTATACCATAGTATTGCCTTCACAGGTAAAATTTTTGCACTCTGAAACAGCAACGGAGTATTGTGTCTTTGTTTGAAAATGTTAGGGACAACTAATAATTTTACAATTGCGTTTTGTGCAACTTGTACCTGTTTCAGGTTGGTTACAGTAGTATTTCCCCATATTGTTAACCCATATCTTATTATTGATTCTGCTAGTGACATATAAATTATTTTAAGTGTATCAATTGATAGGAAAAAATTTAATGTGTACATTCTGCTAGCAATTGATCTGAGTCTTTTACAGGTTTTTTTAATATGTTTGTCCCATTTAAAAAAACAATCTACTGTAACACCAAGATACACATATTCAGTAACTAATTCTAAGCTTTCACAATTACAGTTAATTTGAATATTTTTGTGGATGCAATTAAAGTTATGAGAAATAATATTAGGATTAAATTGAAATTTGGCATTTGGTGATCTTATATGCATTACTTTAGTTTTTTTAGCATTTATTAATAGCCCTGCATCATGTGACCATTTACAGAGTTGATTAAAGTCAATTTGTAAGAGTTCAATTGCAATTTTTAGATCTTTGTGTGATATGACCAATGCCGTATCATCTGCGAATACAAAATGTTTTACAAAAGAGAAAAGTTTTTTCATTATAGTTACATAGATTATATATAGTGTAGGTCCCAATATGGAACCTTGTGGAACTCCTGCAGATATATTTTTTGTTTTACTAAATGTATTATTTATTTTGGTACATATTTTTCTATCTGTAAGATAATCTTTAAATAAATTTAACAAATTTCCTCTTATTCCAATTTTTTCTAGAGTTTTTAGCATTTTTAAAGAGTTTATTGTGTCAAAAGCTTTAGAGTTGTCGATAAATAAAACAATAACATGTAATTTATTATTTAACTGATTATTTATATAATTGGAAAAATCTTGCAGTAGTTTTTCAGTGTTTTTTTTTCTTTGGAAGCCATATTGATTTGGATCTATGAAAGCGAATTTTTCAATGTAATTATTTAATTTATTTGATAAAAATTTTTCAAGAATTTTTTCTAATGCTGGTAGAATACTAATTGGCCTATAATTTCCCAGTTCAATGTGTTTTCCACCTTTAAATATTGGTCTAGTGATACTACATTTAAATTCTTGTGGAATTTTTGCTTGCTTTATTATCATATTGATTAAATGAGTTATTATTGGCCCAAGAGTTTTTATATTTCTTTTTAAATCAAACATTCTTATATTGTCAATACCTGTGCTTTTAGAGTTTTTCATTTTTTTAACGATATTTTCAATATCAGTTATAGTTGCTCTTGGTATATATAAACTATGAGGTAGTTCTTCCAGTACTATATTAGAAGCTTTGTGATTGCATTTATGTAACATGTTGCTGATGCTATCCGAGAAGTAATTCACAAAATCATTTGACACAGAATCCTCAGTTCTATCTTTTAACATGTATCGTATTATAGTTTCATCACAATCGTTTTTGGGTTTACGTCCTAAAATATTATTTATCTCATCCCAGGTTTTTTTTGTATCATTAAAACAGGTTTTAAATTTATTATTATAGTATTTAGTTTTATCTTTATTTATAAGTTTATTGACAAGGTTTCGTGTTTTTTTGTATTCTGTTTCATATGTTTTGTTTGTTGGTGTACTTTTCCATTTTTTATATAGTTTATCCCTTTTATTTATATTACATAATAATTCACTGCTTACCCATTCATTTATTGCATAAGGTCGTGTTTTCGGTTTTTGCACTATCGTTTTTGAACTACTATTGTAAAAATTTTTAAATAAAGATTTTATTTTTTCATATAATAGAATACAATCCTTCTCCTCTATAAGTTTACTCCAGTTATAATCTCTGATATATCTATCAATAGCCTTTTGTGAGATGATTTGAACATACTTATTTGCAAAGTCTATCGGACGTTTATGAGATTTTATATTAATAGCAGTGATAAAATGATCAGCAATATTATTTTCGCAGACGCAAGCAGTTATTTTCTTGCCTCTAAATTTAGCAAATATATGGTCAATACAAGTGCGAGTTATTTGTCCATTTAATACAGCTTCTCTGGTTACTATATTGATGCATTTAGTTAAATAATGGTTAGTAAGTAAGTTTTCATACGAAGTTATGATATAATCTTGGTCATTTAGTAAATTTAGATTTAGATCTCCGAGTAAGATAATATTTTCCTTACTATTAATTGTATCAAGATGTGCTGATAATTCCGTTAGAAATGAAGATTTACTGAGATTAGGAGGTCTATAGATGGCTATTATATTAACTTTAGTTTCGCCTGGAGTATGAGCTTTCCTGTTATATTTTCAAAATGTTGTGATTGGAACGATTTTGGTCTAAATTCAAATTTGTTTCTTATATACAATATAATACCTCCTCCTGACTTATCAGTCCTGCAGTAGTTATATGCATTATATCCGGGAATATTGTACATACTCGTACTTTCAGTTTGAACAGATGTTTCACATAGCATTAGAATGTCAATATGCTTCAAACTATTTAATAAATATACATGCAATACATCCCAATATTTTTGTATAGATCTTATATTTAATTGAATACAAACAAGATTATCAGAAGCATTTATGCTTTGTTTTTTTATCCAAACTTCTAAATTATTTACTGTACTACATTCTATTTCGTTATCATTATCAATATACGAAAAATTATTCTGCGCCATTTAATTCGTAGTTAAATTTGATGCAATACAATAAGTTTCTAATACGGGTTTGGTTGATTTTACACATTGAAATATTTCTATAATAAATATATCTATATAATGCAGTGTGAGGTTCAAATTTGTACTTGATATAATTACATACTTGTTTTTATCAAAGATACCACAATTATTTTTCTTAATGTAATAGCAGATGGTATAATATATTGATACAAAATGGTTTTCCATGCATTTAGCATTAAATAATATTACATATATTTCATTTTTGTGTAAAACAATAAAATTTAATATTTTTATTAGGTTCATTAAATCCCGTACATAAATAATACAATTAACACGTATTCTTATTATCTGTCCAGTAAACATGAAAAGAGAGCAATATAAAATGACTCCATTTGAGAAACCTGAACAATAATTAATATCTTTTGCAGTTTTCAGCCCGTGAGAATAGATTATTTTCTGGTTTTGTTTAACAACAGAAGTATTGTGATTATAGATTGAAGAGTTTAATTTTAAATATTTAACAATATAAAAGTGATTGAATCTAGAGCTAATTGCTACAAATACTTTTTTATAAAGACTTAATAAATATAAAATAAACTGTATGTTCACATCTAGTGTTATTTCAGAATATTTATCATATTTTAAGATTTTTTTAAAAACTGTTTTTATATTTATGAATGTGAGATATAGTACACAGTAATATGCATGTTTAAGTAAACAAAAAAATGTTATTGAAGGTGTGGTTATGAAATTATTGTTAAAAACATAATGTAATATAATAATGTTGTTTTTGTTAATTATTTTGTGATCTTTTATAATGTTTATAACAATATTTATGCAATAAAATGAATATTCAATAATAGAAAATGACGACGTTTGGAAATTTAGAATCTTATTACAATGTTTTTTTTCTTTAATATAATATAGAAATATAAATGTGTAATGTTTGGCAACGTAAATTGTATTTATTGAAATGTAGCAAATTCTACGAGAAAAAATCAAATGTATTATAATATCACTACATCTACTTTGAGACATGTTTAATGTTATTACTAGTCAATATTCTATTTTTTCCTTTGCTAAATTGCTCATTTTTTTATACACAATGCATTTCGTTTTATCGTTTGCAGAATGCCTAATATCAATATTCCAGTTCATTTTTTTATTTTTGTTATCACAGTTTTTACATTTAGGTTCTTTATCTTTGTTAGCACAATCTTTGTAGGAATGATCACCAGCACAGTGTGTACACAATGGTTTGTCATTCAACAACAACACTTCAACAGACATGAAGAAAAGATCCAGGAACCCAGTCGAGCTCCTGAAATTCCACATCCCGGCCGGGGCGATTGCAACCAGAGTCAACACGAAGACCAACGCCGTGGAGTTTATCTTCGCAGATTCAGTCAGCGAACCCATCCCTATCATCCCTCAAACCCCCGACACCCATTCCTCTCCCGTCTCGGGGCCCAGCTCTGAGCCAATGGAGTCAGAATGGCAGAGGATGCCAGCTGCCAAGCGCTGCCACTCCCCCCCTATCCAACCCACACCCTACCTGTCCCAGAAGAACAGGTTTGAATCCCTGCCAGAGGTAGGAGACGGCGACGCCTCCACACACACCGTCCCACCGCCCAAAAGACGTCCAACCGAGGGCGCCCAACCCAACAGGACATACCAGCAGAATGTTGCCACGGGAGCAGGCCGCAAGAGCACGAGAGTGCCACCTGTCATCATGACATGGGGAGCATGACTCATGGCGACATCACAAGGGAGATCAGGAAGCACATCGGCAGTGCCACCTTCAACTTCCGTTATAACAAAGGCGGAACAATCAGCGTCCTCGTGAGCTCGGTCGAAGCTCACGCCCAGCTTACCAACGCCCTACGTCAGGAAGCCAAGCCCTTCTACACCTTCACTACCGAGACTGAAAAGATCAAGAAGACCGTCATTCCCAAATTATCCGCAGAGGAGATTAGCAATGATCTCAGGGACCAGGGCTTCCCGGCGAAATACGTCATTGAAATGACGACACCCGGATCTGAATACCCGCTCTATCTGGCCCACTTTGGCCGAGAAACCAATATGGGACAGCTACGAGCCACTATCCGATTTATCTGCTTCTGCAGGATTTCCATGAGGAAGTACCGAAGCGGCCACCTACAACACGGCACGCAGTGCCACGGGTGCCAGAAGTTCGGCCACGGCTCCCGAAACTGCGCCCACCCCGCCCGCTGCGTAAAGTGCGAGGGTGCACACACAACCGCTGACTGCCCCAAGGTCACGCGCGAACTCCCGGCCGTCTGCTGTAACTGCGGAGGCGCTCACCCAGCTAACTACAGCGAATGCCCAAAAAGGGTAGAATACGTCGCCGCCCTCCAGCGCAGAGCAAGAGAGAACGCCTCTCAGAGGGCCCCAGAGCCGCGCCAGAGGGCCACCGAAACGCCTCAGCCATCAACATCAGGCAACGTAGGCGGCCGGAGGACCTACTCCGAAGCAGCGGGTGGCAACACCAGGGCTTCACAACAAGAAGAGCGTCGTGGGCCAGAAACCAACACACAGAGGTCCCATCCCAACACCACCTCAGATGACGAGGACATCATGTCTCTCTTCCGTGGCCTCATCAAGGTTCGTGGAAGGCTGGCTATCTGCACATGCAAGGAGGAAAAGCTGATCATCCTCATGGAGCTTCTGACTAACACCGTCAACGTCTAGTAACGTGAACCATCGCCCTGATCTTCCGCAATCCCGGACCTACTCAACATCCCACACGGTATTTCCTAACCATCTGCAATTTTTTCCAGTGGCGGGGAATGAAAGAAGAAAACAAAATATTTACATTCAGTAAGCGTAAATGTAAAATTTGTGAAAAAAGTTCAGAACTTCTGTTCCCCTTTTTCTTTGAAACTTGCATAAGGTTTTTTATCCAGTAACGAATTTTTCCTTATGATGACATTAATGTAAACGTAAATTCAGTCAATTAAATACAACCTTCAGAAGGTGATAGTAAAAAGGCTAAGCGAGCCGTAGTACTAGTTAGTTAGAATCATGAAAGGGTATTGTTATAAGCCCTAGCTAGTTAGAGGATTACGAAAGAATCCGTAAAATCAAAAAAAAAAAAAAAAAGTGAATCTCTCCGGGTAGAGAGAGATGGTTGGCATGATTATTATTGTAACTGTCAGTTGTGAATAATAAGACCACGTTGTGATTTTTACCACGCAACTACATATTATATATGACGCCACAACCCGTCGGGGTTACTTTGTCCCGGTGACTAGCTGTCGCTGGATCTGAGGAACTGGCTATTTTTGGAACCAGTTCCTAACGGATTTATAAAATGGTTACCAACAATTAAACTGGGCGAAGCCGAATCAAAAGCCGTCCGCAAAAATAAGTAATTATTCTTCCTAGTTCGTCTCAAATATTTATACTTGATCCCATGGACCAAATCAGAAAAAAAAGTGAAGTTCATTTTTTTTTACTAATCCCCTTAAAAATTAATGTTTTCAAAATTCTTCTTTTGTCTTTACATAGTATAAAATGAAATCGCTCCCGCTGTCTGTACGCTTTGATCTTTTAAACTACGTAACGGATTTTCATGCGGTTTTCACTAATAGGTAGAGTGATGCAAGAGGAAGGTTTGTATGTACATTACATGCATATTATAGCAGAGAAAATCCGAGAAATTCAAAGATTCAATTCAGGCAGCGGGCAGCGGGCTGGCAAGCGGGCAGTGTGGATTTGATATGTATGCAAGTTAACAGATGGCGTTGGTTATAAAGGTTGGGTAATAGCGTTGTGTTCCGTTAGCCACAGCAACGTGTGGCCGGGTTTGCTAGTTTTTTTATAAATTACAGTTCTGTTCGATATTAAAATTTTATTTTTTAGAAAAATATTAATGTTTCTTCAGAAAGATAATTTCATCTAGTTTCTAAAATCGTACATATTTTTTAACAACTTCAAAATTAAGAAATGTAAAGCACAACTAAAATACCTCGATTTCGATGAGAAATTTAACCGCGACGTTGGGATTTGTAGGTAAAAATATTTAAAAACATGAAGGGTTAAGTTTTTATAATATAATCAATCTTCTGATACAACTAAGTCGATAAGAAGAAAGTGTTAAGTTCTCATTGAATATCCCTCGATAGTTTAGCTTCGTGAAGGGAAAAGACACGCAATATTTTGCGCTCTGTCCTAATACGGCCAGTCAAATAATAATTAAACAATTCAGCTGCAGGATGTAGCAGACAGATACGATGACATGAAGCACGCAGTACTAGGAGCTACTGGTTAAATATGAACAGGAAATGAAATCGCGGCAGGAAAATAGACCTACGAAGTAGTCGTCACTCGACAAACGATCGGCCAAACCGTTTAAAGTTGACAGTATATTAAATAATTTGACCTCCATTGAAGGAATTGGCAAGTAACTGTGGCGTGTAATGTCGGGAGATCATTTCGCCGGTGCGTATTTATTTGTTAATTGGTCACTGATTTTAGAATGACAAGTCACGCTGTTGGAATCACTTATGTAACCAGCACAATAAATGATACACTTATTAAATATAAAGGAAAATGAAAATGGTATTCGCTTAACATCAAGAAGAACGTAGTTTGTGTGTGCGCAGGAATTGTAAGGAAAAGACAAACAATACCTGAGGGCTGTTGTGAAAATTCCACGCTAATATTTCAAAGAAACACAACTACAAACGCAGATAAATAAAACAAATCGTTGTGGCAAACATTTATTTTATATTATCGAAGAAAGCAAACGCTTTGTGGCTTGACATTACGCAAACGAAAAAATCAAATTAAAACCACTTTATTTTATTTATAAACGTCGACCGGTTTCAATCTCAACCTTCATCAGTCCTTCGAAAAAAATCGTATATATGCTCAGAAAATTATTATAAACACGTTCATTTCACTTTTAGAAGTTACATTTATGAAAAATTCACATTTCTTTAAATGCTATTTTAGACATTCCCCACGAGATTTTTGCTCTATTTTAAACGAGTCGTGTTTTATTAAACATTTTCACAATTATAGCTTCAATTTTATCGTCTTAAACATTAGCGCGCTCTCTCCAACATTCTAATTACATATCTCTCCATCTTCTTCTTTTTGAGCGGGGATGCAGCGCCTTAAGCGACAGTCGTATTTTATAGTTGTTTCCCTTCTCTCCATGTAATCCCCATCCTTACTCTACCCCTCTACCTGACCCTCCACGAACCAATATCTGATGTTCTCTCCCTCTCTTATATGCTTTCTTTTTCTCGTTTTGTTTACCTTATAATCTTCCTCTGTACTGTAATTTAGATTATCTACGTCATGATGAAGATTGAGATCAACCGAAACCGGTCGACGTTTATAGATAAAATAAAGTGGTTTTAAACAAAGAACGTTTTCATTTGTAATTATTTTATATTAACTCCACACGGGGGATGCTGTGGGCGGAGATTTTTTGGAGAGGAAGTAGTGAACAAGATTCAAGAAAAGACACAGTGTAGGTGGAGGAACGAAACACAAAATCCAGCAAGACTGACAAGCCCAACTGGACTGCAGAAGAACAAATCGTAAAAAAACGACCAGTTCTCTGGTGTAACAACTGTGTACAAATGTTGGACACGCGGCTGGCACACAAGTATCTCTCGTGTGTGCACAATTATCCGAGGGATCAATGATTCCACTTCTACTTAGCATCTTCAATTGAAATACAGATAGAAAAACAACATTCTCATCCGAAGCGTACTTATTTTAATTTTATCAGGAATGCTTCTCACAAATGCCAAAGTATGCCTGAAATGTCACATTGTAACAAGTTAGAAGCGCCGCGCGCCTCGCCGACTGGAATTCGTTAAATGTCACCAAAACCATTCCAGTAATTCAATAAAAGCCAAATAGGACGAGAATGATCAACAGAAGAAAGCTGGAACGGTAATTTAATAAAAAGAAAAACGGACAAAATATACCACATCGAACTTAAAGCCAATAAAAGTAAGGCAAGAACTTTAGCTGAGAGCTTATCCATGATTTCTAAGAACTGGGCTTTCATAAACTTTTACCGGCTGCGGCATTTCGATTATATTAAATTGTCCCTTAGACTTAAGACTTATAAGCACAAAGGAAACTTTCAAAATCTAATAATGTTATATATTATGTACCAACACACGTAGGCTTTATAAAACATCACAAGGAAAAACGTATCCCTGACTGATAATAAATTGAGAAAGAAAGGAACGAAGTGCAGCTTAAAAAAGTTTAATCTCAAAATCAGCTAAATAAAATTAGCGAAATAAAATTAGGTAAACAAAATCAGCTAAATAAAATTATTACATTGGAAAATAAAACCCTTCAAAAATAAAAAATAAAATTGGATTTCAAATTTGATATTGTAATACAATATTGTCTGCAAAAATGTATTCCTTATTATTTTAATATCAAGGTTTTTCTTTTATCTGGGTGAATGAACTTACAAACATTTAATAATTCTAGTTTATTTGGGAGGCGGGAATGGATACCGCCGCCCCGGGAACCTTTATTGGATAACCAACACCTCTGCCATAGGTCACCCCAAGTGGTTCGCTACGTTTGGTGACTAAGCAGGGGTGCCCAGGTCCATGGGGTGAGGTTTGTCTAGGTCCAGGGTTCATGGGGTGAGGTTTGTCTAGGTCAGGGTGGATGACCAGAACACCCAGATTCCCACCCACCCCTTTAACCCTTTTATTTCCCAGAACTCTCTTCCCCTTCCTTTCCAAAAAAAAACCCTCCACACAGCATCCTCAAAGATTACGTAGGCCCTGTGGGAAATTATTTTCCTCAGGGCCTCCTGTGCGGAGCTCACGTAAAAAAAATCCAGAAAGTTCGCAGAGGTTGCAATGAAATTCATATTATTTTATTAAAATCCATATTTAGAAATAACAAAAAAATAGATCGTATCGTAATCTGTTAAATGCAATTACACGCGACTCGAAAAAAAAAACGTTTTTTTTTCTATGTGAGATTTTTTGGTACTGTTTTTGACAACTAAAGGGTTAAAAAAACTTTTAGAATCGGGTCTACGCTTCCCCACGTTTTTAAAACAGGGATTTTTTTCAAATTTGACCTAAAAACATTCCTTCGGACTTCGTCCTTGATTTAAACGAAAACGAAAACTCAAACGAAAATAAAGTTTTACCACAAAATCTACTCCAAATGTGACGTAGAGTCACTAGTTTGTTCTACGAGTTTCCGGAGACCGTGTGTAAACGGCAAAGATAAACAGTATTTACGACATCAAACCTACACAAGAGATATAAATTGCTTGGAGGAATAATATACATTGTTTCCATTAACATGAATACAAAGACGCGTCATGTTCTTATTAATCGAACAAAAAATATACGTAACAAGTCCTGTTTCTATATACAGAGCGAATAACGAAACACTAAAGAAAATAAAAATCATTCAACTTGTGTGAATGCTTAGAGCATTAATGCACTAGTTTACCCGAGAGAGAAGGAAAAGCTGAAAATTTTAATTCACATTTTCCAATTACTAAAAAAGACGAAGAGTGTATTGACTCGGAAAAAGCTGGATAGTAACTACTAGTATTAACTCTTCAGATCTCGAGCACATTTTGTCAAATAATCAGATTATTTTCGCTTTGCAATAAAATCCAAATAAATAGAATATTTATGAACGGATCCGAAAACGAAAAACTGTTTACGAAAGGTGATGAAATACGCCAAATTTTATTAGTAGAAATAAACATATAATTTTTGAAATACAAAAGTTTTGAATGCAAACAATTTTGGTTTCATAGTGGTGTACATTTTAGTAATTTTGTGATTAACTTTTAGATTTGAATATAAAACGTGATGTTTTCTCTTTCTGACACTATTAAGATCAGATTTCTCGCCATGATAGTAAAGAAGACAACGATTTCTATGAGACCTATATGAGTTTTTTTTATGAGCTCCACACAGGAAGCCTGAGAAAAATAATTTCCTTCAGGGTTTAAGTCATCTTTGGGGATGCTGTGTGGAGGGTTTTTTTAAGTAAAGGAAGGGGAGGAAAGTTTTGGGAAGGATAGAAGGAAGAGGTGGATAGGAATCTGGGGTTCAGTGTGTCCTGGTCGTCCGCCTCCAAGACCTAGACCAACCTCACCCCATGAACCCGGGTACGCCTACTAAATCACCAAACGTAGCGAACCACTTGGGGTGACCTATGGCAGAGGTGTTGGTTATCCAATGAATAAAGGTTCCTGGGGCGGCGGTACCCATTCCCGCCTCCCCAATTGTTGAGTTGTTCCCAAAATCGAAGGCCTGGGGGGTTAAATAAAAAAAAACCAACAATCTTCAGTTTCGCAACACCATGGAATAGTAAATGATTAAGGATGATAAAAGAGTGATCGATGTTACAGATTGCCTAGCACCATAAAAACAAGATTAAACTGTAGATTGTAAGAGTATATCCTATCGCTCGCAATAATTAACTTCCACAATCAATTTCCGACACAAATCATTAAACTAAAATCAATTACAAGGGGGTAGGCGCAACACAGCCTTCGCATTCATACCTAGTAGTTTGCAACAAATGATAACAGGGGCGGAAGGTGAGGTTCTGAGCTAGGAAAGAAATACTGAAAATTGGTGGGAAGGCTCTGAGCTCGAGGGGTTCAAATCCTGGTGTGCGTTTGTTTAATTAATTTGAGTTGTTTCACAAATCATTCTTTAAAAATAATATGTATATGGTATGCATGTAGGGATTGCAATCCCGCAGCTCATTCAATCCCGCGGGATTGATATGCGAGATTACTTAATCCCGCGTGGGATCTCGCGGGATCTATGAAATTATGTTATAAAATCAAATTGAAACTGCAGGTATTTGTGTAAAAATCAATTTCCATCAAAAATTTCTTAGATTAAGCAACAGAATTCTATTAGTAATCTAAGTAATTAGTAATCTGTTTTCTTAGATTCATCTTTAAATGTTTGGCATAGTTAAATAATTTTGTTTAATTTTATCCTTAATTCTAACAATATTTTTTTATTATTTTTAATTCAGTCTTTTCATATAATGACTAGTAATTAAATCACAACTTTCTCTTAGATGCTATTACTATGATATCAACCTATGGTGATAACTTTTGAAAATACGCTCTTAAGAAGCAAATGGCATTTATTGTATCATCTCCGAGCCTGCTTCTGAGTGATCTGCAAATATATCCTGATGCTGAAAACGCTCTCGCGGCTTCTACGCTAGTAGGCTGAACCGTCAGGATATATTCAGAGACGAGCGTCAGGTACTCTCCTCTGATACCAACGGACTCAAAGAACGTCATTTCTTTCTTCAAATTTTTAATTTGAGGGATCCGCGGATCCGCACTTTGGAGGTGCAGGATCCCGCAGATTAATAAAAGCAGCTGGATCCCGAGGGAATGCGTGATTGCGATCCCTATATGCATATATGTATATTTTCGGCAAGTTCCAGATACTCCCTGATGAAAGAACATCATTCGGAATTGAAAAGTTGCTTGAAATGGGTTGCTTCAATATGGGTATGGGGACCGTGCACCCTATGTGGTTTAGGACGTTTGGTCACTTCGCAGAAGTGCCCGGGTTCATGGGTTGAAGTTCTTCTAGGACCTAGACTACAAGTCTTGGCGGCAAATGCGTTTGCCCACCAACTTCACCGCAGTGAGAGGGATAAATTCATACCATCGTATTTATTTATTTTACCAGGTTCTCCATAAGACAGTTATCCACCAGAATATTATGGAGAAGATTAAAAAATTTAAAGAAAAAAGTGTTTGAGGGCAGTTTCACTATGTTGTGACGTATGTCAGAAGATAGTTACTGAACTCTCTCTGGGTGACATTGAAGATGTCGATGCTCAATAGAGATTCATTTAGGTTCTCTGCTTGCTCTGATTAATGGCACATATGGACACATGACCATCAAATGCCAACACATCTTTCACAATTTTTCCTTCCCAGAATTTTCCCTGGGTTGAAATGGGCTGGACATGTACAGAGAATGCCGGATACACAAGTCCCAAAAAGAATTTTGACTGGACACCCAGGTGGAAAGAGAAAAGTGGGAAGATCCAGATTGAGGTGGGAAGATGAGGTAAGAGGGGATGCAGCACAGCTTCTCCAGATAACAAACTAGAAGTCAGCCGCTGAGGACAGGAGGAGTTGGAGGCGAATGTTGCGGGAGGCCAAGGCTCGATAGGGGCTGTAGCGCCATCGGAGAGAGAGAGAATTTTCCCTCCTTCCTTTCCTTAAAAAAGATCCTCAAGACGGCATCCTCAAATACCAGGTCCTCCTATATGGAGATAATGTTAAAAAAGGCTTGTTTGGTGACCAGATCTGAACAGTCAGATCTCCATATTTCTTTTCCCATCTTTTCCCTCTCCTTACTACCTTCAGCCTAAGAACATGTACCAATTGGGGATGCCAAAGTCTCACTGGCTGTAGACTTCTGGCAGCAGTTATGACTCTTGTGCGGTGTTCGCATAAAGAAAAGTTCATAAATAAAATTTTAAAAAGATATAGATTTTAAGTAGAAGTAATTGTTTCGAAGGCTGTATGCAAGCGGTGCTTACAAAGCTTGAACGAGCCGACCGCCCTTGCTGGGTAGGTAGTCAGGTAGGCAATAACAGTGTGGTAAATAAGGATGGACAGGTTATGAAAGGCAGCACCGCTTCTGTGGAGCTTTGAGCTTTTTGCTCTCGCCGAATCAAATGAGATCGTGGGGAAAATTATTAATTATTGCAGCTAGTAATTACCGCGGAAGGAGCGACGCAACAAGCTGCAACCGGAGCAGCTTGTTGCGTCAAAAAAATGGGCACCGAAGTTCTTAGGAAGAAGGCTGTTTCAAGTGCGGTTTTAATGAGAAGAACTGTTGTATCCTTAACAGTATCTTTAATCAAAAATAACCCAACGTATGTTTGTAGTTGATTTTTTCTTTTAAAATTAACTTCATATAATAACATAGGAGGCCCTGAGTAAAATAATTTCCTTATTTCTTCAAAATTCGCAAATTCACTTTGTGGCGTCATTATTAATTTAATGAAAACAAATAACTTTGTGTACACCACTATTTAATTAACAATATCAACATGTTTCGAAAACTATGTTTTCTTCGTCAGGATAATAAATTAATAATTATCAATAGACGTCAGGTGGGCCGCCCCAGACACAGTTGGGCGAGACAACTCCAGAAAATGTGCGAGGAGAGGATGGGACTGCCATGGACGGAGGCCGAACAGTCAGCACAAGACAGGGACGTAAGGAGGAGCCTTGTCGATGCAATGGGTCCCCGACCCGAATAGGATAAGTGGAAGAAGAAGTTTGTATTCTGAACGTCTGTTGATGGCGTCAAAACAGGCAATTTTAACGATTTTTGAAGGTATAAGAAGTAACTTATAAAAAAGAGCGAAACGTTAGTGGTCGCTATTTATCAAAAACCTTATATTATATTAAAAAATATTTGCACAAGTGTCAAAATCCAGAGAGGAAATTGAGGAATATATTTGTACGGACAAATCCCGCCCGGTTTTCCTCTTTAACAAACAAACTGTTTTGTGATGTAAGTTTAGTTTTGGCTAAAGTCTAAATTCTTGTATTCCGTGCTACATTTATGAACACATACCAACCGGTTCTTCCAAATTATTTATAAAATTGTATTTTATCCACAACCAATCAAAAGCAACATCATCGTATGTACCAATCGACCAACGGAGTCTAGACAGGGCGTGTGGATGTTAAAAATGACACCGAAACAAAAATGATCGGTTCCGAAAAGTGGGTTACGAAAACATTTATCAAAAAGAAAGCGTATTATATCGCACTCAAAAGACCGCAAGAAGCAATGCTTTTTTCTTTTGTTGGTCTGCAATAAGCAATTGTGTCTAGCAAGATATTATGCTTTCGAAGCCAAACGACGGGATCAGAAGGTTGTTTGTTTATAAAATTACTCGTAGGTGGGTCGAATTATTTAACCGAATATGTAAGACATGCCATATCTATAGTTGATGTATCGATATATGTATCTAATAATACGTCTTTAATATTTTTATCCTTGAATTATTTATTAAAAAAATGCATTTTTATTCAAAAATGTATAACTTAATAAAAAAACATTTTTCTAAATAAAAACCATCTCAGGGCTAATCTGAGCCTGTCCCGATTTATTTATTATTATTAATAATTATTAATTTCGATTTTTTCTATGGCCGTTTGTATTGTTATTTGTTATCTTGATTATGAATATGTATTAGTTGTAAGTCACTAGTTATAAGTCTCAGTGGTTGCTAGTTATTTATAAGTCTTTTAAGAGGCTAGTTATAAAACTTAGCTAGATTAGTTAATTACAAGATCTTTTTAAATATATAAATATTTATAAGGAATGTAGTAGGACATAGGTAGCTACATAACTATTTAAAAACAAAAAAAATGAATGTGTAAAGCGCCCTTGAATTGATTTTCCAATAAAACGGCGCTGTAGAAATAATCCAATCATTATTATTGCTGCCTACTTCAAATTAAAAATAAAGCTATTGTTTAAACATACATAACGTTAAAAACATCTATATTAGGTTACATGGATTGGTATCTATTAATTTTATTTATGTGAATACCTCACAGAAGTCACAATTGCTCCTATCCGCCTGGAGTCAGTGAGACAATGGCAACAAAAAAAAACCGAGAGAGAGAGAGAGAGAAAAGTTTGGGTCAAGTGAAGTCAAGTTAAAACAAGAGACCAGAGAAATTTAATTGAGTTCTGGGGGTTTTCGCTAAATATTTCCGGTGATTTACCACTACAGTGGATGTGATACAGTCGACATATTTGCCAAACTTTCAAATAACTTGCCAAAGTTTCATCGCAAACGGATGGATAGCATAGGGAATAATTTTATAACGATAGAGCTCACTATTATATGTATATAGAAACTATCGCGGACTTGCGCAAATCAAATCCCCAAAGTTACATCGCAATAGGATGAATGGTTTAGGGGCGCATAAGGGACAAACAAAGAAACACACATTTTTATATATTAAGGTTAGCTTATTGGGGTTGAAAGAAGCGTGGGGTGACGCGATAGAACGGGTAAACTGCATTCGTGTGACTCAACCAAGAAATCAGACTTCAGCTTTGTTGAAATTTCTGTTTTTTATCTTTTATTTCGGAGGTCAAAGGTACAAACTCTAGCAGCACAAACGATAAACGAATGAAGAGATGTTGCGGCACCCACCCACAGCCAAGTGATTGCAGCACCTCCAGGGTCAGAGAAAAGAGGAACAACACAAGAATAAATGGCCGTGGTTTTCTACATTATGTCATGCAATTTATTTCTCAATGGTCTCTCGTAGCCAGACGTTGATGGGAAGAAGGCGTCATCCTCCCACGCCATCACGTGAAATGGAAGAGTTATCGGAACAAAGAGAAGACAATCCAAAGACCGAAGACTGCAGACAAGCACATTATGTAATGGGGAACGCAGCCAAATAGAGATGGAGGATTCAACGTACAGTAGTGATGGGCAGTTTACAATAAATACACAATCGAAACATTTGGATAAAAAGTTCAAAAATTCGAAATTCAAACCTTTTCTTGATGGAGGGATGTGAATCAATTTCAAAATGATATCGATTTTGATCCATTTTGATCAAATAAAGCTATTTAAAAAAAAATTCTACCTATGTAATCCAACATGTTTAACTAATCACAACTTCGGTGATCGGTAGAGTGCGTTATTCCAGCATTAAATTATTCACGTTCAATGAACTAAAATATGTTTTGAATTAGTGCCATTTTCAAAATTTGAAAAGTATGTTTGAAATTTAAACAAAAAAATATTTTTGATTGTCTATTTCAAAATTAGAATTATTACTGCTCTAACTGCTACTAACCTAATAATAAGTAAAAACACTTTATCTTAAACATGCAGACACCTTAGCACAGGTTTTCTTAGTGAGGTGTTACCAAAGATATTGAAATACAAGAGATATTTATATATCATGATGGCCGCTCGACTGTCGGCGGACTACTGCCTAATGGGCAGAGTTTGAATCCGGAAAGAATTCGTTCATTTAGTTGATTTTTTTAAGGTGTGCAGTAGTATTGGTTAACAATATCGGCGACGCCAGGAAACACAGTCCCACCCAGTAAAAAACTGCGGATAGCACATCTCTTATATTTCAATATCTTTGAGTGTTACATTAGATACCTATCACTTAACCATTTACATCAAGTTACAATACCACGCTAAATGTTCTTCTTTACAAACATAAATACATCTCAGTATCGCTTGATCAACAATTCTCGGTCCGTTTTAGCGTTTGAACAAATATTGTAATTAGCTGCTAAGCATAAAAAACATCAACTTTGTGCTAGACAGCAGAACTCAGTTTGATTAAAGATTAAACTAATCGACCGGCGGCATTTAGCGGGGACCAAGTGTCAAAAATTCAAAATGGCGTTAATAGAAGAATTATTGGCCATCTAGTATTTAATTCGAATGCATTTGAATCGATTGTTTCGACATTTAAAATTCTCGATCATTTCGAATAGCATAATATCCCGACTACGCCCATCGCTACCATAGAGTTTTCAACAGCGACCACCTGTCTAGAGGAGTAAAACCCACTCATTCCCAGTGACTTGCATTATTCATAGACAATAATGATATGAATACGAGCACCATTTAAATTTGGAACAGATTCTAGAATAAAGAAGAGTGTACACTATTTGAAAGAGTTAAATAATAAAAAAGATAATCGAAGGTATAATGTAACCAAATAAAGTAACATCGAATAAAGAATTCTTCTGCTCATTTCTTTTGGAAGAAAGGGGCATTTTCAGGGGGAACATTGTTGGTGGAGCCATTATTAGTTATTCAATTTGGGAGGCAGGTATGGGTACCGCCGCCCCGGGAACCATTTATTTATTATTGGTGAATCGTGACGAATCACGGGGTCAAAATGACACTTGGTCACTCTTGCAATTAAACGCTTATGGACCTCCATACGAGTCGTGCCCGATCACCAAACAAGATACGGTATACACAATTAAGTTGTACTCACTGCTATTGTGTCTTCTTGCTTGATTTCTGGCAATTGGCTAGCCAACATGACTGTCGTAGGTCACCCTAAGTGGTTCGCTCCGTTTGATGAGGATTGTCTAGGTCTTGTCGGCGGATGCTTGTGCCCATCTATTGCGTGGCGGCCGGATCGGGAGAGACTGGTTGAGGGAGACCTAGCCTAAACCTCTCCAGCTGCACTCTATCAACTCATCGCTTCGCACCGCAGTGGGAAGATGGATTCATACGTTCGTTCAATGGAAGATGCTACGAGGAACTAGCGTCATTGATTCATTCGGCGACAGTGCATAGTCGGGAAACAGGCCAGACGCGAGCCTAACATGTGTTGACATTAAATTTGTCACATGAGAACAGGTCGTTTCTACGACTTGTTCTTGAGGTCTGGGTTAACGACTGTGTAAGGATTTGCCGTTTTCTTTGTTTCCTCCCCCCTACAACACGGGTCCATACCATGGACCCAGGTCTGCTCCTCCTTTTCCGCAAAAAGACCCTCCACACAGCATCCCCAAAGATGCCATAGGCCCTGGTGGAAATTATTTTCCTTGGGGCCTTATTAAAATTATGTACACATAATTACGACAAAAATATGTGTACACATTTTTTTTTTAAAGAAAGGCATTCCCGGGTGACATTGTTGGGTTACGAATAATCCAACAATGTTTGAAATACTACCAAAGTAATAACCCAACAATGTTTGAAATACTACCATAGTAATAATCCAAGGAATAACCCAACAATGTTTGAAATACTACCATAGTAATAATCCAACGAATAACCCAACAATGTTTGAAATACTACCATAGTAATAATCCAAGGAATACCCAACAATGTTTGAAATACTACCATAGTAATAATCCAACGAATAACCCAACAATGTTTGAAATACTACCATAGTAATAATCCAACGAATAACCCAACAATGTTTGAAATACTACCATAGTAATAATCCAACGAATAACCCAACAATGTTTGAAATACTACCATAGTAATAATCCAACGAATAACCCAACAATGTTTGAAATACTACCATAGTAATAATCCAACGAATAACCCAACAATGTTTGAAATACTACCATAGTAATAATCCAACGAATAACCCAACAATGTTTGAAATACTACCATAGTAATAATCCAACGAATAACCCAACAATGTTTGAAATACTACCATAGTAATAATCCAACGAATAACCCAACAATGTTTGAAATACTACCATAGTAATAATCCAACGAATAACCCAACAATGTTTGAAATACTACCATAGTAATAATCCAACGAATAACCCAACAATGTTTGAAATACTACCATAGTAATAATCCAACGAATAACCCAACAATGTTTGAGATACTACCATAGTAAGCCGAAAATGTTGTTTGAGTCTTGATGAAAGATTTAGGAGGAGGGACCCAAACGTTTTTTACTCCGATAAAATAAAACTAAATTTTTCAAAAATTAAACGGTGTTCTACGAATTAAACACGAAAACAATTATCAAAACCATGTGTAAATGATTTCTTTAAAACTATTTGCTGTAATAAGCCTTAAACATCAGAAAGAAAATTCAAAAAGCAAAAGCAAAACGTTCCACGTTGGCCAAAAATGTTAATCGGTAAAATAATTTGGCCTTAGACCAACGTTATTTTAAACTGCAAACAATCATTACTCTGGGCATCAATGCCGTCAAATAATAAAAATATTAATGGCCATATTCATTGTAAACTTTGGCCCTTGGTCAAACTGATTAAAATTAGATATAATCACTGTTATCCCAGCACTAATTAACAAAATCCTATACTAGGAGGGTGGGGTATTGTAAATTCGATACATTCGTACCATTATTACTAGTTGATGAGCAAAATAACAGCCTGATTAATTAATATTCATGTGTGTACACAACGAATTACGCAACAGGGATTTACAGTGCACCGGATTTATTATCATCATCAATAAAATTATTAAAACATAATAAAAATACATTTATGAAAACAACAGTATAAAATAATGGTATTGTGATACGCTAAATAAATGGGTTTTTTTGTGTAGCGGAAGGAAAAGGGAAAAAAGAGAGAGGAAAAAGACCTCACAAACATAGATCTTAACTTAACAAACGGATTGCAATCTTTAGAGCACAGGCGTCAGGGGGGAATGCTGTCCTTGTTCTATCGGTATTACAATGTAAGATGCCCCGAGGAACTAGCGTCATTGATCCCCTCGGCACCGGTGCACAGTCGGGAAACACGCCCAACATTTGTACATGGTTGACATTACTCACATGAGAACGGTCGTTTCTACGACTCGTTCTTGAGTTCAACAGCTCAGCTGTGGAACGATTTGCCGGCCTCTGTGTTCCCTTCACTCCTTCCTCTCCTCAAAAACACCCTCCACACAGCATCTTCAAAGATGACATAGGCCCTGAGGTAAATTATTTTCCTCAGGGCCTTCTGTGTGGAGTTAATTAAAAAAAAATCTAACCAAAGATATTGAAAAACAAAAGAGATATGCTATGATGTCCGTCCGACTGTCGGCGGAGTACTACCTAATGGGAGTAGTTTGTATACGGAAAAAAATTGTTCATTTAGTTTATTTATTTAAGGTGTGCAGTAGTAGTAGCATTGGTTAACAATATATTTTGAATTCGGAAAGAATTCTTTCATTTAGTTTTAACGTTCGTTTAGTTTATTCGTTCATTGGTTAAAAATATCGGCGACACCACAGTCCCACCCATTAAAAACTGCGGAAAGCACATCTCTTACATTTCAATATCTTTGGGTTACATAGTTTCCCAACCTTATTATTATTTTTTTACATTAGCTCGACACAGAAGGGCCTGATGAAACCCTCAGGGCATATGTCGTCTTTGGGGTTGCCGTGTGGAGGGAAAGAATGGATATTGTGTGTATAATATAATGAATGTGTTGAGGGATAGTATAACTTTGGGGTTGCTGTGTTTTTATGTGGAGGGAAAGAATAGATATTGTGTGTATAATGAATGTGTTGAGGGATAGTATGACTTTGGGGTTGCTGTGTTTTTATGTGGAGGGAAAGAATAGATATTGTGTGTATAATATAATGAATGTGTTGAGGGATAGTATGACTTTGGGGTTGCTGTGTTTTTATGTGGAGGGAAAGAATAGATATTGTGTGTATAATATAATGAATGTGTTGAGGGAAAGTATAACTTTGGGGTTGCTGTGTTTTTATGTGGAGGGAAAGAATAGATATTGTGTGTATAATATAATGAATGTGTTGAGGGAAAGTATAACTTTGGGGTTGCTGTGTTTTTATGTGGAGGTAAAGAATAGATATTGTGTGTATAATATAATGAATGTGTTGAGGGATAGTATGACTTTAGGGTTGCTGTGTTTTTATGGAAAGTGTGGCACTCACTGCGGTGCAAGGCGATGGGTGGAGAGATTTTTCTATCGATTTTTGAGAACCGCTGCACGGGTTGTTTAAAAAAAAATTGACAAATCATTAATTATTTGAAGTTAATTTTTACGTTCTGTCTAACATCTATAACAGTTCTGTTCTTATCATTACAGGCCAGTTGCTTCACAAAACTGAAACAATCATGGAACTATAATTAAACATTAGCAGAACATAAAAATTAACTTCAAATATTTGATGAATTGTTCAAATTTTTTGAAGCAATCCATCCTTAATAAATCTGCAGGATCCTACACGAACAACGAGACAAACATTAACATTTTATGCATATACATCTTCCAACTATAGCGTGCATTCCCCAATACAATTACATAGCCTTGGTAACAAATAATTAAATAATATGAATGTATTTGATAATAATTTAAACTTGGCAAACTTCAAAAGCCGTAACTATTTTATTAATATTATTATTGATTTGGAGAATATTGGCAAATTATCAATTTTTATTTCACTTATATTCTTAGTTACCAATATTTTGTCAAATCTTATATTTCATGTAACCTATATTTTGTTTATTATATTTTATGTTACCTGTATTATATCAACTCTTTATTTTCATTGTGATTTAAAATAAAATATGTACTGTATTATTTATTAAAACCCCACAAAATAAAAGATGTACCGCATTATATATTAAAACCCTAAATAAAATAATTTAAATAAAATAAATAATAGCCAAACGATAAATTATGTCTCCTTCAAACTTTGCAAATTCACTTTGAGGCGTCATTATATTGTTAATTAAATAGTGGTGTACACAAAGTTATTTGTTTTCATTTATTTAATGATAAATTATGTTATTACCCAAAAATGAATCACGATAACTCCTAACTATTTACATTTATACATGTCTATCCATTTGACAAATTGTTTGTTATTAAAAGACAAAGAAATAATAAAATAGTTTATGTATCTGTTCTCGTTCTTCCTATACTGAATATCCACTATTTAAATGTATAATGTAAAATCTGCCTACACAATATTTAGATTGTATTTAGAGTACTTAACAATCGATATTTTGTATGATCGATATTACGTTTGTCAGTATCTAGAAACGATGTTGAAATAAGTAATCAATTCAAATTTCAGAACAATCCATTGTCCAAAATGCCATACATAGGACATACGACATTACAACAAACATATGTTTCTATCGACTCTTAACGACATTCCTTGAGAAATTATAATTCGTTGTCAAGAATTCAGTAAAAACTACACGAGTCAGATTGCCAAACAATGATACTCGTACGTGAGTTGCTGATAGTGATAAGTGACTGGTATGCTCCCACCGACTTCTGAAGAACACGCTGAGAAAATTAAGCAATGTTATTGTTTGGTCCCTCAGAGCCGGATTTACGCAGGTAAATTATTGTAATCGTAGGTAAATCGGGTACGTCGGCAAATTGAATGCAAAATAGGTAAGGTAAATTATCAAGAATTACTGGAACCTGGACACGGTTAATTAGAACATTAAAAAAAACCACTTTGTTTAAGTTTAAACCTTCAGGCCTCGACCTTCTATCAGTAGGTAGGAATATTTCCCCTTCGTAATAAAAATCAAATAAATGAAATATTTGTAAACGTATCCGGAAAATAAAAACTGTTTTTGAAAGGTGATGAATAACGCTTTCAAATTTTATTGTTAGAAATAATTTTGTAATTTTTTATATATGAAAATTTTTAATGCAAAATTTAAGAAGTTTTAAAAATGACTCACCTTACGTTTTTTTCTAACTAATATGTTTGTGTTTTAAGTGGAACGTTTGCGCGGCCCTTTTCGGCCAGTTTCATACAATTCTTAAATTTCGGATGATAGTGAGTCCAGCGTCGAATCGGGTATGAACGATGACGGAGCGAATGTTATCAAAATCAGCATGGATGAAATTAAAAAATCGATTAAATGCATGAAGAGTGGTAAGGCTGTTGGTTTCGACAATATTGCTGCGGAATACTTTAAAGGAGATAGCCATATTATTCTCACATGGTTGTGCAAACTTTTTAATCAGTGTTTAGAGGAGGGTTACACGCCATTAGATTGGAGAAGGGCTGTAATCATGCCGTTATACAAAGGTAAAGGGTCACGTATGGAATGTGGGAATCATAGGGCTATTAGCCTGCTAAGTTCTGTCGGCAAGCTGTACGGAAGAATATTGATTGAAAGGGTAAGAATGGGAACAAAGGATAAAATATGGGATGTGCAAGGTGCCTTTATGAGTGGAAGGGGATGCATGGACCAGATTTTCTCCTTGCGTATGCTCACTGAGAAGTTTCTGGCGAAAAACCAGAAACTCTTCTGCGCCTTTGTAGATCTACAAAAAGCATACGACCGAGTTGACAGGAAAAAGCTATGGAAGGTATTGTCCAAGTATGGAGTGAATACAAATCTCATACAGGCAATTGCGTCTCTGTACGAGGGAAGCGTTGCGTGTGTTAGGGTGAACGGTGGTTTTACGGGGTGGTTTGACATCACAAAAGGTGTTAAGCAAGGCTGCGTAATGTCACCATGGTTATTCAATCTATACATGGATAATTGTATGCAAGAATTGAAAGAGTTGGGATTGGGCGCGAAATTGAGTAATCTGAAAGTATGTTGTCTGTTGTACGCTGATGATGCGGTGCTGATTTCTAACACTATGGAAGATTTACAGTCTCTTGTGTCTAGGATGAACGAAGTATGTATGAAGAATGAGTTAATGATGAATGTAAGTAAGTCTAAAGTCATGGTGTTTGAAAGAGAAAGTACGAGAACAGTGTGTGATATAGTTGTGAACGATGAATACTTGGAGCAGGTGGATAAGTTTGTGTATCTGGGTAGTATGTTTACGAGAGATGGGAAGGCTGAAAGAGATATCGAAAGAAGGGTAAATGCCGGTAACTCCGTTAATGGAGGACTGAATGCCGTTGGCGCTAATAAAAAACTGTCAAAAGGAGCGAAACTAGCAGTCCACAATGGAGTCCTGGTACCTACCCTGATGTATGGCAGTGAGGCCTGGAACTGGCAGAGGAAGGATGAAAGTAAACTGAATGCTGTAGAAATGAGATCCCTGAGGCGTATGTGTGGTAAAACCATGTATGATCGTGTGAGAAATGTGGAGATCCGCAAAGAATGTAAGGCTGATGTAAGCATAATGAGTAAGATTAAGAAAGGGACCCTCAGATGGTTTGGGCATGTAGAGCGAATGAACGAAGAAAGTAGTGTAAGAAGAATATATGACGCAAATGTGAATGGTAGAAGAAGTCGGGGACGCCCGAGGAAGACATGGCACGATCAAGTGAATCAGATACTTGAGTCGGGCCATGTCAAAAGCCAGAATAATAGAAGAGTATGTATGAAACGATGTATGAATGTGAGTGAAGCAAAGAGTGTGTGCCAGGACCGAGTTGTTTGGCGGTCCGTCCTCTCTGCCTACCCCTGCGGGGAAACGGCGTGATGGTTAGTTAGTTAGTTAGTTGGAATCAAAAGGTTTATCAAATATCTAGTCACAAAATTGCAAAAGTGTAATAATAATAATATACCTAAGTATATGCAATTTTAATTTTGAGATCAGTGGGTATATTGCAATGAAAAAATATTTTTTTCACTTTTGTGCCTTTTTAATTTTTAATAAAAATGCAGGTTACACAACTTTAGATTAACACCATGATTAAACTTTTAGTATTGCCATTTGAACAACAGTGGCGCCCTCCTGTGCTTTCTACTCTTATTTGACAAACTGTAAACACAAAGATTTCTATGAGATCTATTTGAATTGTTTCGAAAAGCGATCAAATTAGCCTGAGGTGTTAATAACAAGAGAAATACTTATATATCACAGGAAATGGAAAATAATACAGAGGTCGGATGAAGGAGACACTTTGACCTCTCCAGCCGGAATCTTTCGACACATTGCCTTGCACTCTAGTGGGAGGGATGGATTCATACCTCCGTCACTCCTGGATACACTGACCTCCATATTCCTACTAACCCCACATACCTTTTCCTTCCCGACCCTCCATACAGTTTCTTCAAAGACGTAGAACTCGAGGGAAATCATTTGCCTCGGGATCTGCTGTGTGGAGTTATTGTAAAAAAAAAAAAAATAGTGTTTCGTAGAACAAATCACATTTTTTGTATTAGTCACATCGCGCTGTAATAATAGGTCCGGCCCAGAGGTCCGTAAACCCACGCTGAATATGCACAAGATTTCTAAAACACGTGACCTTTGAACTTCTACCAGGTAATGTCATCTTTAATCAAACCTCTCGCGTGGGAGTCACAGGTAAGCCCCGGTTCTAACGCATGTCAAAATAATATTAATTCATGTAAATCAGACAAGAGAATCTGTCACGATTGACAAAAGTGACAAGGGACCTATAAATCTAATTAATTTTCACTTTGATTTACCTGTGATTAAATGGTAACATGATATACCGAACACAATTTGGGATACCTTTAATTAATTTGGATATCAGGCAATTAATTACATAACAATGTATAAGCATTAAACGACAGGAGTCAGTTTTACAAAAAAAAATATGTTAGTAACTTTATAAGGAGAACGGCTGAGCGACGTTTTCCATACAAAATATAAATTTAGATTTGAGTGCAAAATACCCAACTTAACTTAAAAATACATATTTTTTAATCAAATGCTATATCAAATATCTAGTACGGTTTTGTTCCAATTTATTTATTTTGGTTTTAAATAATAAAATATAGGCTATTAGAGAATCCAATTTTTCTAATATAATATTAACAAATTATATTAATTGCGCTATTTCGAAAAAATTGTAAAGAATTCAGACTATCCCGTAATTTTTCAAGGGTCTGCGCTAGTCATCAAACATACTAATTCGATTATCTGTGCGTTAATCCTGCGTGATATCTGGTTTAATGAACTCAAATTGCTTTAATTTTAAGTGTCATCATTTTCAAAATATGAACTGATTGTGTGAAGAATTCAGAGATGCGATAAAGTAGGCACCTACCTATAATATAATATTTTAACCGAACATTATTTCAATTGGCATTTTCACGGTTGAAACTGATTTGTCAAGGATTCAGATGATCCCGTGATTTTTAACGAATCTTGTTTATAATAAAATTAAACACTTTCAAAACATTGTTTAAGAAAAACATCAATTTTAACACAGTAAAAATTGAGTCTTTTTTACATATGTCCTACAGTTTACCTACATGGTTACGCATTACATAAAAGAAAAAATAATAATGTAACAATATTTTTCTTCCAATACCCACATTATTTTTTGTTATTTTTATTACTTTACTAGCAGACCCGGCCACACTTTGCTGTGGCTAACGAAACACAACGCCATTAACCAACCTTTATAACCAACGCCATCTGTTAATTTGCATACATATCAAATCCACACCGCCCTCTTGCCAGCCCGCTGCCCGCTACCTGCATTGAATCTTTGAATTCCTCGGTTTTCTCTCCTATAATATGCATGTATTATACATATAAACCTTCCTCTTGAACCACTCTATCTATTGGTATGAAAATCCGTTGCATAGTTTGAACGATCTAAGCGTACAGACAGCGGGAGCGATTTCATTTTATACTATGCAATATTTATTGACCTCAACACAGGCTTGTCCTAGTGAGGCAAGGTTCGTAGAATATGCGTTTAGCTCATCGAAGGGGTAGATTTGCTAAAAATTCGTGACATACTTGAAGTCCATGTTCCACTGGGAGATTCGAATTAACTGCAATACAAGTGGCAGTGTTTTAAGTCACGCGTTTGAAATTTCTAAAGCGCCCCGACGAGTTTTTTTTTTTCGAAAAAGGCCCGTACTAGCAGCTAACCTTGTTAAGATCAAGCCATGCGAAATAATGCAAAATCAAACAAAATCATGTGTTTTTGGTTTGAAAATTTAATCGCTTAGATTTATTAAAGACGCTTATATATAAAATACTGCGAGTAGAACACACCTTGGGCTTGGAAAATATCGAGTAATTTTTTAAATAATTCCTTTTGTAAGTCTGTAAAAAACTAAAGTATCAGGCCTATCAAAAATACTTTCAAGTGCCAAAATCTCCTACTAATGAATCCATTTTTTGATATAGTTTCATTATATATGTGGCAAATTAAGTTCTTTATAAAATAATCGGAAAAAATTTAAATTTTTGTGCCTAAATTTCTCAAAAAAAAAAAAAAGAAGAATTTTGGCGATATTTTTTTCCAGTGCATAAAAAGAGGCATTAACCAACTGAAAATATCATCCTTATGCCATCTGCAGAAGGGTCGATAGCGCGTCGATAATTTGTACTTAGTCTTCTCCCGGATTCGGGGGTGTAAGGACGTCTCTAGACTCCGTGTCGCTTTGTTCCGTGCAGTCAATTTTTAAATTTCCTTGTAATTATAATAAACAATGCGTAAAAAAGGAGTTAATATTTTTTACAGGCCTTTATGAAATCAACATCTGAAAAATAACTCTCAAATACCTTCTCCAACATCTTGCTCTCAATTACTTTTAAATCCATATTTGTAAAAAACATTAACTTTGTGGCTCGCCATAATTTACAATAAAAACACATAAATTTGTTTTAGACCACTTTTATTTTATAACACTCTACCGGTTTCGGAAGACCCTTCCTTCTTTTGGAGAATATTGTAACTTTATTACAATACTCTCCAACATACAATATTCTCCAGAAGAAGGAAGGGTCTTCCGAAACCGGTAGAGTGTTATAAAATAAAAGTGGTCTAAAACAAATTTATGTGTTTTTATTGTACTTTTAAATCCCTTCCAAAAAGAGGCGTGGATTCCGTTTTCGAATTTCTCCAGGATCTCCTTAAACGCATTTTCTACGAAACTTGCCAGTGAGGTTTAAAATTGAATTGATAACAATAATATCTAGCATGTAAAGAAACTATAGAGTTATTTACGATTCTGGAGAAAGCCAGGAGACGTGTATAAAAATTCAGATTGCATGTGATAAAAAATATATATTTTCCAGCCATGTCAAGATTGCTTTTTTGCATCTGCAAGCTGTGAGAAACTTTAAATTAAAAAGTTGCGCCGCTCCGAGCGTATTGCGTTATAAACTACACCCATCGGACTTTATGCTATCCGGCCAATCTTTTATTAATACATTTATAATACATACGTATGATTTTATCCACTGTTTGCATATAACCGTTCATTCGTAAGAGCGATCTGCTCGGTAAAATACATTCGTGTGATGAAATTAATTATTGTTTGCCGTGTTTCATGCCACCAGATAAACAAACCTGATCGAGATAACAATTTGTTTACTATGTAACAAATTTAAAATTTCTCTGAAAACTCAATTATTTTTTTAACTTTTGTGTTTTAAATTTTTAATTACATAGAAAGGTTATGTACACAAAATAATTGGGTTTTCTATAAAAAACCTTTCGATACAAAGTTAAAAGGAATTATACTTTAGCAATAGAGAATCACCACAGAGTAGGTACTGTCATAAAATAAAGAAGAAACGTAGGTACCGTCATAGAATAAAAACACAAATTTAGGTACTCTCGTAGAATAAGGAAGAAATGTTGGTATTGTCATAGAATAAAAAATAAATGTAGGTACTGTCATAGAATAAATAATAAATGTAGGTATTCAACTGCTAAATGAATCTGAATTGAGCATCGACATCTTCAATGTCACCTAAAGAGAGTTCAGTGACCATCTTCTGACATACGTACAAGATAGTGAAATTGCCCTCATACACTTTTTTCTTTAAATTTTATCTTCTCCATAATATTCTTGTGTACAACTGTTGTTTATGGAGAACCTGATAAAATAAATAAATAGTATTGTTATAGAATAAAAAATAAATGTAGGTTAGTGTTAGGTACTGTCGTAGAATTTTTTTTTACATGAGCTCCACACAGGAGGCCCTGAGGAAAATAATTTCTCTCAGGGCCTATGTCATCTTTGGCGATGCTGTGTGGAGGGTTTTTTAAGGAAAGGAAGGAGAGGAGAGTTCTGGGAAGGAAAATGGTTTAAGGGATGGGAAGGAATCTAGGGTTCAGTGTGTCCTGGTCATCCGCCTACAAGACCTAGACAAACCTCACCCCATGAACCCGGGCACCCCTGCTAAATCACGAACCACTTGGGGTGTCCTAGGGCAGAGGTGTTGATTATCCAAAAAAGGTTCCCGGGGCGGCGGTACCCATTCCAGCCTCCCAAATATAAAATACATTGCCATAGAATAAAAAATAAATGTAGGTACTGTCATAGAATAAAGAAGAAATGAAGGTACTGTCATAGAATAAAAAATAAATGTAGGTACTACCGTAGAATAACGAAGAAATGTAGGTATTGTCATAGAATAAAAAATAAATGTCGGTACTATCGTTGAATTGAGAAGAAATGTAGGTTCTGTCTTAGAATAAAGAAGAAAATTGTAATGTGGAATATTTTTTAAAATTAGTACCTAACCTAATCTGTCTGACCTAATCTAACATAACTCTGAGATAAGCATAATATTATATATGATTATAAAATTGAATTATATATTTTCGTTATTTGTTTTTGGGGTGTTATGCCGTGTTGCGCTACCTCCTTCTTTAGCCAACGTTTCGGACAGCGTTACAGTGTCCATCATCAGGGCAGATGTGTTGAATTATATAGTTAGAAAGCGATGTAAATGTACATATTTCTCAATAAATAATCATTTTAAAAATATTTAAAATTACTTTATTTTTTGTACCCATTTATAAAAAAAAGTCTCACTAATTAAATAACGAAAAAAAATTCGACTACATGGAGTATGGACAATTTTCGAAAACAAGTATTTCATTCGGGATATGTCACTCCAAATAAGTTCGGACTACTTTCAAAATCAGACAACAAGAACACAGCAAGAACAACTGTATATTTATTATAACTTGTGTGTATTGTAACGGTAGTGCAGTGGAAAATAATGTATCTCTCGTATCAATCACTTAATTCACGGTTCAACTGAAGGTTTTATTTCCTTCCAAACCGATCCATCAATCAGCCGAGATATCCGATTCAAATCAATATCAATTTTTATTCAGTTTAAAGTTTCGAGTCAATAACGTAGCCGCGTAATCAGTTACGCGTTTTATAACATATACCTAGTCTTTCACTGGCAAATGCAAACGTTATTTATTTATAGGCGAAAAACACGTAACACACGTGGTAATGAAAATTATTTCAACTTGTGGCAGTAAAACTTTTATTAGATCCATAACTAAATTATTAGGTGCATCAATTTAATTAAATTGACAATGTAACGCAAGGTGACTTGTAAATATAATTTGTACTTGAATCGCCTTTGTGCAAGCTTTTTGTCTTAAACGAACTGTCAGATTTATAAAAATTTTGTGTTATTTCCGCTTGGCAATAGAGAACTCCAGTGAAAAATATTACGGCTTTAAAAAAATATGTTCATATAGACAAATAAACGCTGATTCTGAATATATAAGTTTTATTAAATAATATTTAACGTAAAGTTTTAAAAAAAAAAATTAAAAAGTCCATTTTAAAACAGTTCATTAAAACACCCTGTCAAGTTGGTATTATTGAATTCGTGAGGCGTGACGTCACCGCTTCCATAAAACGCTCCAATGCTGAAATTCAAAATGGCCGTGGTCGAACAGCTGATTCCAGTTCCATACGAAATTCATGCTTCGGTTTCCTTAATATTGATTTCGATTCGTAAAGCTAAAAAAATAATAATTTCAAACAATTTTTATACCAATCTCCCGTAATAATATTGAAAAATATAATATTGTAAATATAATATAATAAATAAATAATTACACCTAAATAACGTTTCACTTATTGAATAGTTTCATCAATTCTTCCATACAAAATGACAACATCTGTTGAAAATAACTAAAACTTTTGGCCAGGTGACGTCACGGTGGTTTTCGGGGGATCTTGAAAAATTAAAACTTTGACATTTATTTTAACCATTAAAACTAACTATAAAAATAAAAATAAATTTGCAGTTATTTAAGTTAGAAGGTCATTATTCATAAAAAAAAATGGACTGGAGTTCTCTATTAAAGCTCAATAAATAAAATATTTCTGAACGTAGCCGAATACTAAAAACTGATTTTGAAAGGTTATGGAATAAGCTTTCAAATTGCATATGTTCTTAATTTTATTGATCCTCTGCAAAAAGCCCAGAAAACGATTTTACGTGCTATCAACAAGCGACCAACAAGATATTCCTCCAATAGACTCTTCACAGAATATAATGTCTTAAACATACGGCAACTTCATCTAAAATTTACACTAACACATTTCATGTTCAAATACAAGAAAAAAACTCTTTTACATCACAGTTACACCACCAGAACAATAACCAAACGACACTACAATGTTCCTACACTACGCACCACATCAGCTCAAAGACATTTCATGTACCTAGCTCCTAAAATGTTTAACCTTCTCCCCGAGAACCTAAAATCCGAAACCCAACCCCATATCTTTAAAAAAAAAATTATCAAAATGGATCCTTACATTCAGTAACGATGATGAGTAAAAATTTGCTATTTTAATTGAATTGTAATATAATTGATACAACTCGTAACATAAATTAATTTAATGTGTTAATTAAATTACTAACTTAATTTGTTACTAAATATGTTACTTAAACTACTTAAATGAATTGCATAAGTTAATAGCTGTACACTGTACCTACACAATCTGTAAACTTCATCCGCCATAACACAGGAACATCCCTAGCATGGCGGATGAATTAACACAATTTTTTGTTCATTGTATAAACTTCTTTTAATAAATAAATAAATAAAAATAAATATAATAAATAAACATCAACATTTGTAAATATTAAAATTTAGAATGCAAACATAAAACATTGCAATCATAAAACAAACATAAAAAAATGACTCACGTTATGTTTTTTATGTGAAAACGGTATTAAAATCACGGATTACGTAAAAAAAAACAATTATTCTATTGTATAAATGCATGATAAACAATTTTGTCACCTCAATTTTTAACCATTTCATACAAAAATATTTAATAAAAAATTAACACTGACTAACGGTGCATATGCGATTTGGCGTGTGAAAACTGTTTCTACAAAATAAGTATTTTTTAATCTATTTCTATGTATTATGAATAAAGATGTGTAGCGTAATTTATTATAGATATTCTCCTTTTTGTTTTAAGGTTGTAACTAGAACAGAAACGGAGTTTAACGATTTCTGTGGGAACACACGCGTTAGCTTGAAAACAAGCTTATTGTACTTGGCTGCTATTGTTATATGGTCGTGTAAATAAGCTTAGGGGTCGGAGTGGTTGAAGAATTATTTTAAGTATACATTATCGAAAAATCAATTTTGGTTTTGGAAAAATGATCGTACTAAACAAATAGTGTAATTGTGTCATCTGCCATAGGACTCTTAACAGCTTACAAATATAGCCAGCGGTCTAAAAGGCCCTTTCAGCTTTTACACTTGACAGCTTTTTTGAACAACAAATAATCATGAATAATAGACAAGTATTCTTCTTCTCAAACTCCTTCACTTTCAAACGCAAGCATTTCCTTTTTTAGTATTTTATCAAAATCTTTCTCTTTGTAAAGCCTCGAATACATTGAGCGAGTTTACAACCTACCAGTCGGCAAATTTAAAAGCGGCCAAATCGGCGAGCGCCATTGTGATGATGACACATCAAACGTTCCACTCGCTCAGTAGCAAACTAGCTAGCGAAAAGCTGAGCTAAAATAACGACTCCCGCGCGAACTAATTCTGTCGACATTTTGTAAGAAAACTGAGATAATCGCAGCTAGCTCACCGCTAGTAGCTATTTGACGGCTACTTAACAGATTGTACAACGAATAATCCAGATCAAGCAGTAGTTTGACAGTTACGAAATCAGCTGTTCGCGGGCCGCCATCTTGCCATCCGCCGCACACGCTAGTCAGTAGCGAGCAAAGTTGACTCTCTTTCAACATTTTTAAGTAGATTGTTCACAAGCTGCTAGTTAGCTAGTAATACGATTACACTGAGCGAGTTTACTAGCAGATAGTGAATTCGAGACTAGTAGCTTGTAAACTCGCTAAATTAATCGAGGCTTAAGGTACAAGACGTCGCTTCTTGCTGGATTTAAAGTACCTATTCATGCAATTCGCTATTATTTTGGTAAACGTTTAGTGATGCCAGATCTGCCGGTTTTCCGGATTGCTATTCCTAGTCGTCGGTTTAAATTGAAGCGTAGCCCTTTATTTCGTATTGTAGCTATCGCTCTTAGAAGAAAAATCTTAGAATTAGTGTTTTGCTCTCTAGAAAATAATGATTAATAGAGTATGATGCATTGTATCAACTAAATGAATGCATCATAACAGCTGTTTCTTGTTTGCTATAAATCACTCTTAAAATACGATTTTCACTAAGAAAACTGCTTCTGATAATGTCTTAATTTCTCTTGCACTATTTCGCTGTTGCAATTTAATTAAATCAAAACACGGGTTTGTACAGAATTCAAGATAACATCTACTTAATTGTTAATAATTACAGTAACTGCCTGCTCCTGCGGTGACACGGCTGCGAGGTATGCATTTAATAAAACATGTTGTACAAAAGCGTTGAGATATAAAGAAGATTAATATCTTAATAACACATTCTCGTCTCGGTCGGATGATAAATATTAATTGAATATCTAGCGGACGAGAAGCGACGGAAAACAGTGGCTCAAGAAAGATTTTTATTTTATTTGCTTGTCACGTTAAGATTTGTAACTGAATTAGTGCAGTCACTGACCTTTCTTTTATCTACTTTGATTATCGACAAGTTGCAAGTTGATAATGCAGATTGCTGTTGCACGACCGGATGGCGCTTGACTCCTTTGTTTTTAAAAATGACGGGGAGAACGGGGAACCGGGCTGTGTAGCATATCTTAGTGTTTTAATCTAATTAATTAATTTTTAAAAATTGAAAACGGTTTATTTTGCAATAATCCAGTCTATGCTTTCTTATAATATAGTGTGCAGGGGATCCTGCCAAAAGACCTACTTAGAACCACTTAATATTGCCCAAAAATTGATTCTTAAAGTTATGTTCAAGAAAAAATTTAGATATCCAACTCATTTACTTTACAAGGAATGCAATGTCATGAATGTAAAACAGTTATATATTACAAAAACGCTTTGTAGATTTTTTAATAATATTAATATGGCAGAAAGAACACAGCAAATTCGTACTACTAGAATTGGCTCTGGTCTGAACTTTGTTGCAATTCAAACTAAAACTTCTTTTGGCCAAAGAAATTATTTTTATCAGGCTCCGCTCATTTTTAACAGCCTTCCAGAAAATATCAAGTCATCTAATTCCTTGAGCACTTTTAAAAAGATTGTCAAATTATTTATGTTAGCCGAGGATTGCCAATTGATTTTTTCAACTTTGTCCTTTCTAAATTATTAGCTAAATGATTATGTTTATAGTAATAATAAGCCAAATTAGTATTAACATTCTTCTGCCAAATTTAAAGCATATTATATTATATACATATATTTATTATTTACAACTTCATCGTTAAAACAAAAAAAAAAAACTTTTATTTTTTACTTTAAATCAGTCCTCAAAAAAATGGTCACCCTACAAAAGTCTACATGTTTACATGAATGTACTACCTAGCGCCAGGAGTTTAGTAATAATCTCAACCTGTAAGAAATGCAACAATATTGTTCTTTCAATATCTGTATAATTTTGTGTTATTTTGTTAATTGTAGAATTGTTAACCTCAACACAGGCTTGTCCTAGTGAGGTTGCAAATTGTTTTGTAAACATTTTTACCTGCAATGTAAAGATACAATAAATAAAATAAAAAAATTAATAAAATAAATCATGTTTAACCTGAAAGACTGTACATAAATTAACTCAGAGAAAACCATCGGAGTTTTTTTAAATGAAGAAAAGGACCCTTACAAAAGCCCTATGAAATAGCATTAAAACAAACCACACAAATCAATCACATGTTTTCTGCGCAAGCCGGGATTTGAACCCGCGACCGGTTCCACAGAAAAAATTCTAACATCTATAAAAATACCATATTAATCGATACTAACTCTCGATAGGCCAAGATGCCAAACAAAACGTCCATAACCACGTAGGTCGGCCAACGACCCCATGTATTTTTCTGTTTTATGGGCATTTAAACCATAGAAAACCCTTTTTCATGTTTTCTTTTTTTTTGTTATTTGTCCATTTATTGGGCAGGGATTATTTGTCCATTTATTTGAGTATTTTTTCCTGCGATCAACGATTCTTTAATATATTTTTTAAACGGCACATTATGTATCAATCCTTTGCGCAGGAGTTCCTAAAATACTAAAAAATATATTTCATGTATTTAGGTATAAGAAGAAAAGTAATTTTGGGGTCTACCTTCGACCCCAGTTGGCTGCGGGAGAGTTAAAAGATTTTTTAACGAAACTGTTGAAAGATAATTTAACCGTATTAGGGTAATACGGCTTGCAAAAATATCCGTTAAAAAACGGAGCTAATAGGCACTCGAACCAATAATTATCCTCCCATTAGCGATAAGTAAGTGGGGTCAAGGTTTTGACAGATGGGGAAGCATTTTTCTGAATTCTACAGTTTTATGGGAACAATTGATAACATATCAAGAGAGAAAAATACTCAGTTCGTATCAAAATTAAATGCTCGTCTTTCAGAAAATCACATTACCCAACGGCACTGAACAAATTCTTGAAAGAGTATTATGATATCTAAAAATCAATCAAATTCTTCGAAAGGAATCGCAAAAAAATCGGTAAAATGCTTCTGCTATCATGTATTATTAACGATGACCCGACTCTTGGTCCTCCAACAGTTGATCTTCCGACGGATTGTTTCCCGGACACTAGATTCCTCTGCCGGTTGACTCCTCGTACAATAATTGATACTCAAAATTTCTTTAAGTATTTCTACATTCAATTTTTATTTATTTATTTTTATTTATTTATTAAAAGAACTTTATAAATGAACAAAAAAATTGTGTTAATTCATCCGCATGCTAGGGATGTCCCTGTGTTATGGCGGATGAAGTTTACAGATTGGGTACAGTTATTAACTTATGCAATTCATTTAATTAATTTAAGCAACAAATTTAGTAACAAATTAAGTTAGTAATTTAAGTAATGCATTCAATTAATTTAAGTTAAAAGTTGTATTTATTATATTAAAAGTCAATTAAAATAGCAAGTTTTACACATCATCGTTACTGAATGTAAGGATTCATTGTGTTAATTTTTTTTTAAAGGTATGGGGTTGGGTTTCGAATTTTAGGTTCTCGGGGAGAAGGCTAAATATTTTTGGAGCTAGGTACATGAAATGTCTTCGAGCTGATGTGGTGCGTAGTGTAGGAACATTGTAGTGTCGGTTGGTTATTGTTCTGGTGGTGTAACTGTGATGTAAGAGATTTTTTTTCTTATATTTGAAGATGAAATGCGTTAGAGTAAATTTTAGATGAAGTTGCCGTATGTTTAAGACACAAGATATTCAGTGAAGAGTCTAGTGGAGGAATATCTTGTTGAATATTTATGTTCTTAATTTAGAAGGCAGGTATGGGTACCGCCGCCCCGGGAACCATTTATTGGATAACCAACAAATCATGGGTGAGGTTTGTCCGGATCTTGATCAACCGAACGGTCTTGATTAGTTATATATTATTATTAATTTAATATTTGAGGCAATGGAATCCATAAAAATGGAAATTAACTGAAATATTTCCACGGTTGTCGATCCCTACAGGGTTACAAGAAAAAGCGTCCACATGTTTGTTGAAGCTGAATGTATTAAATTGTAATGTATACCAGTTAGCACTTGTTATTGGCACAACACTTGCAGTTCTGGTGTCGCCTCGTATTACAAACAGGGGTGCTTGACTGGTATGCCACTAGTGTAACCGTAAATACGCCATACAGGAATATCAATACCTCAGGCCTCGTGCGTATTCTGTCAAGTCAGAAAATTTTCGCTTAGCAATAAAATCCAAATAAATTGAATATTTTTTAACATTTCCGAAAACTTAAAACTGTTTTTGAAAGGTGATGAAATACGCTTTCAAATGTTATTGTTAGAAATAAGCGTATAATTTTTAAAATGTTAAAATTTTAAGTGCAAACATAAAAAAGTTTTAAAAATGGCTCGCCTCACGTCTTTTCTAACCAAAGTTAATGCTTACGAAAATAATAAAAATGAAACATATAAATATGTGTTACAAACATTATTGCGACCTCACTGTTTTGTAGTTTCATAAAAAAATTCATTAAGTTTAAAAAAAAAATCTTAAATTACGGTCGGAAACTTTGGATTCATAGAGGTGTACATTTTAACTTTTCTGTGATTAACTTCTAGATTTGAATATAAAGCGTGGTATTTTCTCTTTCAAACGCCACATAGAATATGTTAGTGTTATGGTTAGTTATCTAGTTAGGTAGGAAAGGGTGAATTTTATTTAATTTTATAATTTTTTGCTAAAGAGCGATCCCAATGAGCTATAAAGCTCGCTTTAGGAAGGGGGGAATTTAAAAATCAGTTATTAAGCTCATTTTAGGATGATAGGAATTTGTAAAACAGTTACAAAGCTCATTTTAAGACAGGAGGAATCTGTAAATCAGTTACAAAGATCATTTTAGGACAAGAGGAATCTGTAAATCAGTTACAAAGATCATTTTAGGACAAGAGGAATCTGTAAATCAGTTACAAAGATCATTTTAGGACAAGAGGAATCTGTAAATCAGTTACAAAGATCATTTTAGGACAAGAGGAATCTGTAAATCAGTTACAAAGATCATTTTAGGACAAGAGGAATCTGTAAATCAGTTACAAAGATCATTTTAGGACAAGAGGAATCTGTAAATCAGTTACAAAGATCATTTTAGGACAAGAGGAATCTGTAAATCAGTTACAAAGATCATTTTAGGACAAGAGGAATCTGTAAATCAGTTACAAAGATCATTTTAGGACAAGAGGAATCTGTAAATCAGTTACAAAGCTCATTTTATGACGCGAGGAATTTATAAATTAGTTATAATGCTCACTTTAGGACGGGAGGAATTTACAAATCAATTGTGATGTTCATTTTATGACGGGAGGAGTTAGCAAAGTAACAATTTTACGTAGACATTTTGATACAGTACAAAAATAAATTTAAAAAAAAAACAAAGAGTTAAAGAGAACAAAATTACAAGAGAAAAAAGCAAACAAGAACATTTATATATATATACAAAAATAAGCACGAATCCAGGGTAGGAATCAACAGAAAGATGCTTATCAAGTATTATAGGTAATTAATGATTAAAAATACAAGGAAAAGAAAAGGAGAGCAAAAAGAAACAAGACAAAACAAAACTTGTCAAGAAAAATGCTTTTTTCATTTTTAAATGAACCTTATTTATGTTTTGGCCATGTCAAGAGTCAGAATAATAGAAGAGTATAAATGAGGCAATGTATGAATGTGAATGAGGCAAAAGATCGAGTTGTTTGGCGGTCTCTCCTCTCGGCCTCCCTCTGTGGGGAAATGACGCGATGTAATTTGTTTAAATGTACCTACTATATATAATTATATAACTTTATAATTTTCCTCTTGCAATATTTTAAAATAGGTATTAACTTATAATTCAAAGACAAAAACATGTACAATGACCTTAGAACGGGATACTCCAGTAAGGAAACATTATTTTCTTTTCTAAAACAATGTAAAAAAAAAAAAAAAAACACTTTAAAAAATTTATTTTAAAGCATTACCTACTACAAAAAAATGTATATGAGCGAAAAATAGACTAATCCATACAAAACTGTGCATATTTTGTGAATATATCATCCATCATTAGATCACTACAAAGCATTTGATTGAAAATAATGTTTATCCATTACGAATGATTGATCTCCCCTGTCTGGGCCCTGGCATAATGGCTGCATTAATGCGTCCGCGGGCCGCAGCGAATGCACTTCTGCAAGTCGTAATGAATGCAATGATAAATTAATGAATGCTGCAAAAACATGGGGTCTTTATTGCATGTAGCTAAGGGGGAACACATGCAATGGGAGGCAATTCTGTAAGGAAAATGTACTTAATGGGAAAAAAATGCGGTGGGTTTATTCAGAGTTTTTCTCTATTGAAGCTCTACAAGAAGTGCTTTGAATTTCAGGGCCATTTGAAATGTAACTAAAAAGTACTTTTACTAATAATTTAACTCTTTATATTATAATTAAGATATTTTATATGTGGACCTATTTATTTATTTATTAATCTTGAGTTAAGGGGTTGTATATAGTCAGGAAGCCCCAAAAAGGCGATTTTTAAAGATTTTTTTCTGATAATACCTTTATATTTTTAATGTAAAAATTTTGTATTCATATTATGGTAACTTTTAACTGTATTTTTATATTTTTGTATTTGTAAAAATAATAATTTTGATATCTGCTATAGCTGATATCCAGAAGCACGACCGGCGTAGTCCAGCGGAACGGCTCTTGACTAGCATTCCGAAGGTCGCGGGATCGAATCCCGGCGTGGCAAATAAATTTTATTTGATTAATTTGTGTCATTTCACAATTTATTCATTAAAAATAATATATAGTATATTTGCGGCACGTTCCAGAGTGGAAGATAGTATCGCCCCGGTGTAAGACCACCATTCAGAATTGAAAAAATGCTTGAAATGGCTTTGGCCGTGTTTGGTGACCAGATCTGAATAGCCAGGTACTTCCCACTTTCCTCTTCCCCATCTCCTTCCCCTCCCCACTACCTTCAGCCTCACAACATACCCCAATTGGGGATGCCAGTCTCACTGGCTCCAGACAGGAGCAGTTGGGACTCTTGTGGGGTATTCATAATTTTTTTAAAAAAAAAACGTGTGGCGCTGCTGCGAGCTCAAGTTTTTTACAAAATGTCGACCCGCTTTTAAACTTACCGGCTAGTAGCTTGTAAACTCGCTCAATGTAATCGAGGCTTTACCAATTAGAAAACGAAAATTGCAAGACACATAGCTCGAAGGATGCCCAAATCGACTTGAAAGTCACGTAGTGGTTTACGCTTTTGACTTTTGAGTCCAGAGGTTACAGGTTCATTTCCCGCGCACCGCAAAAATATATTATAATGAATCCTTCTTTTAACATTTAGGCTCAAGTATAAAGATGTAAGTCATAAAATTGAAGGACTTTGCAACAATAGCTTTTGTGGCAAAGAACAATGATAAATAAATTAAAAACAATTTAGCAAACGAAAATCTTTGAAATCACCTATTCAAATTGTAATTTTATTACAAATGATTTATTTTATTATTACGACCGTTTCGTCCTTTGAAAGCATTGACAAATGGCGGATCTCTCACATACCATTCTTTAATTATAATGCATTTTATTATTAAATGCACCATGGTTCATAATAGTATTACATTGAGCCGCGTCTCCAGCGACAATATTACCACAAACATTCAATCAAATCTTTTGGCAACCTTGAAACATTGGAGCAGAGCCACAATGTTTTGGTTTTCCGTGGCCGATAAAAATAAAATAAATGTTGTGGCCCCGATCGAATGTTTATGTTTTTGTACGAAGTTTATAAAACAATTGGTAACATGTTTGTGTGTCTTCCGAAAAACTATTGCGAAAATATAGTACCATTGACACCCGTATTCAGAGTCGATACTTTAGTTCAAGGAGTCTTCCTTTCCTTTAAAAAACGTAGTTTTGTATTCAGAGACGCTACTAAGGTCGGTATGACGTCACTTTATAAGGAAGCTACCTTCCTTAAGATTTCTAAAATATTTGTATTCAGAGACAACTCAACGAAGGTCTCTACGACACTGCGCACGCGCATTCTTGCATACCTTGACTTTTAACTGTCAAAACTCAAGGTTGGTCAGAAGGGTACCTTTGCTTTTCAAAGTCGGTGATTTGTTCCCAATCATTGCTGTTAAAGACGTAAAACAACGGAGATGGATATTATTGTGGAAATGATTAATGAGTTTTTGAATTTCGCCGCTCATAACACACGATTTTTCGAGCCCAGGGTTCGTAGAAAATGTTTTAACATGCATTTTCTACGAAGCTTGGTGACAGCCAATTTAAAGAACGATATCAGCAAGAAAAGATAACAGTGATGCATCTTGTAATTCCTCTCTTATTTCCATATTACGCTTTAATAAATAATATGGCGGGATATTTGTTTATAAGTCTAATTAATATACATTGTTTATCATTAAGCAATTCACAATCTCGAATTTATTGTCGAAATGCGATGCGAAACAAATGTCAACGGAGCATAAATAAACCAATACACAGACTTTTGACAGGCCGGTGTTATTTTTAACTTTTGAGTTTTTGAATTTTGAATTTTAAACATACAGCTTGTCACAAAACGGGGTACATTGTTCCAATAGAAGCGCTACATCGACAATTTTCGGATGACGTCACAACTTTTTTCGGCGTAGACATAAAGGTCTCTACCTTAGGAAAGGAAGCTCAAAGTGTGGACTCTGCATAGAGGCGTTAAAGGTAAGGACGGTTCCTTCCTTTACTAAGGTAAGGTCGAGCCTTTACTTAGACAAAAGGTAAGGAGCGACTCTGAATACGGGTGTGAATCTAATTTCAACTAACATTTAAACATAAATAAAGAAAAGTGTCTGCTGGTGGGTGATACATGGTTCATTCTTCACCCCCATCTTCCATCCCTTAACACACAGGTTTTATACTTCTTGACGAATTTTTTCACACTAGGCGTTCAAAATAAAGAGAAAATTACTGTCTAAGGGGGTATTTCACCATCCTCCCCACAGCTTATCCATACACATAGCGAATATCAATAAATACACAAATAAATACTTGAAGTGGTAAAAGACACGGCTAATTTATCCAATATGTAGACATTATTCATAGGTTCAAGTGCCGAATAGTAAACTCAGACTTTTTAAATAAATAAATCATGTATAATTAATCTAAAATGTACGTTATCGTACGAATAATTTATGAGGAGGATGGTGAAATACCCCCTAAATCTAATTTCGAAAAACTCTGCTAGAAGCCCGGGCAACGTCCGGGACTTAGTTGTAATATAATGTGCAGGTTACTCAGGTTGTTACTGCATCTGAAAAACAAACAATCAAAATCTCTACTCATGGGTACATTGGAACTAGAATTTAATTATGACTTTAAAATTAAAAATTAATCATTAACGTGCTATTTTTTGGTTATATTATCTCATTAACTATTTTAGTTTTGTGTTTTATATTATGATTTTCTGTTCTGTTAGCAAACAGTAAAATAAGATGGAGCCTAAGAACTCATATGGGGCCATCCATAAATTACGTCACAGTAATTTCATGATTTGTTTACCCATACCCCCCCCCCCCCCCCCGTCCCTGTCACACGCTGTCACATTTGTGAGAACCCCTCCCCCCTAGCGTGATGCATTTTTATGTGTAAAATTAATAATAGCTTGTAGTATTTTGAAGTTTTTCGTCAAGGTCATATTTACCACAACGGAGGGGGGGCGAGATGGGATATTTTTGTGTCGAGGAGGGGCTATTTGGAATATGGAAATATTTTTGTGAATTCACTGCGTGCGGGGAGGGGCCAAAGGGGATACTGCGAGGTGTCAGCCTGATTTTACAAACTCGCGGGAATATGTGTGGAAGAGCACGAGATTTCATTTTGAAAATTTATACAATCAGACGGCCATGTCAGAAAAATTCCTGACATCTAGTAAACCTAACTGCATGTGACGTCACAAAGCTGATGACCCCCCCGTACGCCTTGTCACACTTCTCTGCACCCCCCCCCCCCCTTAAGTTGTGACGTAATTTATGGATGGCCCCTAATGCGTTGTAAATGCCCTTGAAGTGAGTTTTCTAAAAATTATTTTTATTATTATTATAATATTTTTCATACGTATGTAAAAATTTTAAAAAAATGTATATACATATAATGGATCAGATCAGAAAAGCCAAATACTTCCGAAATTTCCCCTCACTTATCGTTTTCCCTTCCCCACTCCGTTCAGCTGCACAACATACACAAATCGGGGATGCCACAATCCCACGGGCTCCGGACAGCTGGGAATAGTTAGGACTCTTACGCGGTATCCATATAAAAAGGCATTTATATTTAATTGAGTTTTAATCGTTGATATCGTTATCGTCTCCCAGAAATATACAGTAGACCAGGGGTATTCAACCCAAGTCCTTTGGTGGGCCAAAATATGAGTTTAGGTAGGCCACTCTGGAGAGGGGGGGAGGGGGGTAAATGGCGAAAATTACCGTTTATTACCCCCTGGTAAACGTATAAACTGACCATACACACACGCATTTGTGTGTCCTTTGCACTCACCCTTCACTTATTAAAATCAAGTCAGTTGCATTTGATCTTCCGAGAAATGTGCGAAAAAATTTTATTGGTTGTAATTGATTGCTAAAATAAACATCTTGTTCGGCCATGTGCCTGGTACATTTCAAGCAATAAATCAAATCCCCCATCGAGAGTCCGAGGTCTAATAACGAGAAAGTACAAATTTCATAAAATATAGTATAAATTTGACAATTTTTTCCTTTTTTTGAATACCAAAATCCAAAACATAGAAAGCTGAAAACTTCATTTTGGGCCGCAAAAAATCTTTAATTGAGCCGCGTGTTGGACGTTCCCGCCGTAGATTGTGAAGCATACATACATTTCGAGAAATAATCGATCTGAGATGACAACAACAGTTAAGGCTTAATTTAGTATAGCCAATGGCAATAGCGGAACGCGGTAATTAACAGGCCGCTGTGTCACTTTCTTAAACTATATAAAAGGCATTAAATGTGAAAATTAATGCATTCTCACTTAGCGTGGGAGGGAAGGTGAAAAGGCCTAATGTATATTATGCCCATTTATATTATCATCTGTGACAGGCAAAAGGAATTAACTCACTTAACGCAATTTGACTTCATCAAAAATACTAAGGACGGGTTGTTTCAAAATATTTGATGAGTTCATCAAATATTTGAAGTTAATTTTCACGTTCTGTGTAAGTTCTATTCGAGTTCTGTTACTTTATCATCATAGACCAGCTGCTACATAAAACTGAAATCATCACAGAAATTGAATAGAACTTACACAGAACGTGAAAATTAGCGTCAAATATTTGACGAATTCGTCATTTTTTTTTTAAACAACCCATTCTTAGTCTGTCTATCGGTATAACTCTGGTTCAGTGAACTCTGGTTTGGTTTGAAATTAAGGATCTTTCAAAATTGGAACCGATTGTGTGAAAGATTCCGATAAGCGAAAAAGAACCTATCTACAATATAATGTTTTTTTATAAGAAAATTATATTATGTTTATTTCTTTTATTTAAATTTCCTAGGGTTTAGCTAAATCGCAATAATTATCAATCCTACAAGTATAAAATCCCGAGATTTTTCACGGAATGCACAAGTAACTATGTAAATAGTGCAAACTTTCACTAATTCCACGAAAGTGTAAATTCCAACTAAAATAACAGAAAAATGAAATATCTATTCACGTGATATCCGAGCAGCAAAATCTCTCGACTTGAAACATGGCGTCATGAAATTTGCTCGGACGCAAAAATCTCGGTTTTCAACGGAACAATTTTTTAGTTACCAACGATAATTTTGTGAGCCATTGAGTTTTAAAGGGCTCACTTAATAATATAAAAATTTTACAAAAAAAAGCATTTTTCATTCTTTCAGTTTTTTTTAGAAAAAATGTCCTGAAGTTTATATGTAAAGCTAATATCGCACCACGAGTGCGTAGTGAATTTAGCAAAAAATATCGTTTTTTTTAGTTAAAAATGCAGTTTATTTTGTTACATTTATTGCCTTAACTTGGTAACAAAAAACCAAAAAACAAAAAAAACATTTATTTAATATTTTTTGAGACAACCCAAATCCTATAATACTAAAAAAGTTAATTGAAAATCAATTCGATAAACATTTTTGAAGATAAAAACGCGAATATTATTAAAAATACTTTTTGTTCTGTTATTTAACATGTTATAGTATCTTTAAATGCAGCTTAAAATCCTCGAAATCCTAAAAGCTCCGAAGGTCGCGGGTTCGAACCCGGCGTGCGCAAATAAATTTTATTTGATTAATTTGTGTTATTTCACAATTTATTCATTTAAAATAATATATAGTATATTTGCGGCACGTTCCAGAGTGGAAGATACTATCAGTATCGCCCTGGTGTAAGACCACCATTCAGAATTGAAACGTTGCTTGAAATGGCTTTAGCCGTGTTTAGTGACCAGATCTGAATAGCCAGGTACTTCCCCACCTTCCTCTTCCCTATCTCCTTCCCCTCCCCACTACCTTCAGCCTCACAACATACCCCAATTGGGGATGCCATAGACTCACTGGCTCCAGACGGGAGCAGTTGGGACTCTTGTGCGGTATTAACTGTAAAAAAAAAAAAAAAAACATTTGTCGAGAGATTTTTGCTCTATTTTAAACGAGTCGTGTTTTATTAAATATTTTCACTATTTCCGCTTAATTATAATCGTTTTTTTTAATATTAGCGCACTCCCTCTTACATTAGTATTTACAAATCTCATTAACTTCTTCTTTTTGAACTACCGGGTCTACTTATGATGCGCTGGGTACATCATGAAAATGAATTATTCTGATGTTCTGTTACCACGCCTAAGATACGAAATTAATATCAGAAGTTACATTCTGAGATTAATTGCAGTTTGTTGTGAGTTTTGATACAAACGAAATAACACTACACGATGTTTTAACAGAGAACAAAGGCAAAACTAATAATAAAACTTCCCAATGAGAAAACAGTTCCAAATAAAACTTGGAAATTTACATTTTCAGGCATCAACAATGCACAAGGTTGGCGTATAAGTCAGTGATGTAATGAGCTAGTAGTGGCCCCTACAAATTTATTATAAACAAACGAATTGCAATCTTTAGAGCATATGCTACGGATGTTAATTCTGTCCTGGTTATACTGGTATTTCAATGGAAGATGCCCCGAGGAACTAACGTGATTGATTCCTTCGACACAAATGCACAGTCGTGAAACACGCCAAACGCGCGCTTGATTCGTAAAGCCTCGATTACATTGAGGGAGTTTACAAGCTACTAGCCGGTAAGTAAAAAGCGGGTGAATCGGCGAGTGAGATTGTCATGAGACACACAAAACTGTCTACTCGCTCAGTAGCGACAGTAGCAGCTAAAATAACGACTCTCGCGCGAACCATTTCGGTCGACATTTTGTACAAAAAACTTGAGCTCGCAGCTAGCGCCACACGCTTGCCAGTAGCGAGAATTAGGGATCCCGAGCAAAATAATTCTGACAGTTATGAAATCAGCTGTTGGTAGGCCAACTTGAGCGAGTAGCGAATAAAGTTGACCACCTTTCAATTTTTTTCGTAGATTGTCCACAATCTACTAGTTAGCTAGTAATACCATTACACTGGGCGAGTTTACTAACAGATAGTAAATTTCCCAGATAGTAGCTTGTAAACTCGCTCAATGTCATCGAGGCTTTGGAATTCGACAGTTCGGAACGGTTTGGCGGCCTCTCCTTTCCTCCTTACTACATCAGAAGTTCCCTTTCCTTCTTTTCTATAAAAAGACCCTAAAGCATCCCCAAAGATAACATAGGTCCTGAGGGAAATTACTTTTCTCGGGCATCCTGTGTAGGTGAATGAAAAAAAAATAACTCAGTTTAATTTCTTACCTGTTTTGACGCAAACTTCGAAGAGGTAAATTATGCTTTCGAGGGTTTATTTAAGGAGTGTACATACCTGGAACAAAAGAGAAATCATAATTAGTACACAGAGAATTATTTTAATAGTAAGTGATTCTGTACCTTTCAAATAACAAACAAGTGAAAAAGCTTGTCATTAAGAAATAGAAAAACAGAAAAACTTGTGCACCACCAAATTATTAAACAAAATTTTACAAATTTATTTCCACAAGAGGTCGTCCATTAATCATGAAACATTTAAATCTTTAATGGCCTATATCCTATAATTTAAAGCAAAAATAAATAAAGTAGCTCACATCAAGTACTAGATATTTGCTTTAGCTTTTGATTACAAAAATAATTTTTCAGTTTGGTTGGGTATTTTGATCTCAAGTCCAAAATTAAGATTTCTATGAAATGGGCCGAAACGGGCCGCGCAAACGTTCCCCTTATATAATAAATACTGTATAATTTTTACTACCCGTAACACGTAAAATAATCTAAAGATGTTAATAAATAAGTAAACAAAAAAAAAAAATACGGCTCTAGGACCAAAAGTTGCGGATACATAATCACAAAATATAATATGGGAGCTACCGGGTCTGTACGTTGAGATGTTGTTTTTTTTAGTTTGAGGAAGTTTATTAAATTTTAATCAAGAAAAAAAAATACCTTTTCATAAATGTATAAATTTACTTCCTATCTCAAATTTTCACACTTCCTTGCTTTGCAAAACGCAATTTTTTCAAACGTTATTATTTAAACTAATTAATTTCACAGTTCTGCTGTATTCTGTGAATTAGTAATCTAATTCAATTCCAGTGCTTACAGAGGCTCGGCAAACAAGCCCCGTTCGTATTACATAAGCACTGCTGCAGATTAAAACTAAGTCTATTCACTTAACACAAGGCACGAGTCGCCATTGACTATATTCCAAATGAAAACTGAATATCATTAGCACTTGTATTACAAAGAAAAGCAACTCTTTGACAGCGCAGAAATGTTGTAAAAGGATGAACCTTACAATATCATAATCTGTGTTTTTGAATATAGAATAAAATAAACACACGTGCAAATATATTCATTAGCTATTGAATGCTGTATTGAAAATTCATAAGATATTGAATCTGTATCTATGTCTTGTGTATAGAATTATATTGCTCTATAAATTCTAGCTCAAAACTAAATGGACCGTTGCATTGTGTTGCTAATGGCGTATTTATCTTTTGATTTGACGTGTTTGAATGTTGTATTCAGGTCAGAAGCGGATGATCGATTCGAAATTAATAATGGCGAATCGAATCAATCTGGTTGTATTAAATGGTATTGTACTATTTACAATAAAGGTGTCGGATCCTTTTATAACAGCATTGAATTTTCGTTTCGATTTAATGGAAAATGTATATTTTGATCAAATTTCTATTTGAAATATTGGGGAAATCATATTTCATGATGCTTCGATAAATTCATTTGATAAGGGTGTAAAATTGGGTGCAAACGTATTCTGCTAACAACATAAAACAATGTTTTTCTTTTGTAATTTTGTTTCAATATTCGAATAATGTTACGTAGCTTTCAACGCAAATTTAATAAAATATTTTTGGAAAATACTACTTTAATGGCGCTTTAAAGCCAGAAAAAAAAATTACCATTTGGATTAAAAAATTCTCTTCGCTAGTTTATTTTTGTCCGGACCGGTTTCACTTTAAGCCGGTACAATTTAAACTTAACCTATTTCATCTATATAAAACATCTATAAATAATTAATATTCAAATGAGAAAGTATGTTATTTGTCCTTCTTCACGTCGCAACGGAGCGACTACTCGACGTGATTTCTTTCATAGGGATAGCTGGAGAACTAGGGAATGACATAGGCTACTTTTTATCCCGAAAAACACATTTTATTCCATAAATATTGATAAATTCTTTGCACAGTAATTTGTCCCCTAAGTCGCGGGTAAAAGCTGGAAAGTAAATAATAAACAAGTGGAAAAAACTAAAAAAAGGTTTTTAATGAAAAAGGTTATTTTTATTTCTATGAATTACACACGAATTAAATTCGTGGGTAATTCATAATAAGAAACATTAAAAAAATGTTTTCAATACAAAATTTGGTAAAGTAAAAAAACAGAAAACGGGAATTTTTCCCGTTATTAAATTCCCGGGAATTATTTGAAGAAATATAAATTTTAAGTGGCAGCAGAGTAGAGCAACTAACTACTGTGAATGATTTTTTAACATATTTCTCCGAAATAAGTCCTGGCGGCAAAATATTAAACTTTATCCCTAAATTTTATTAAGAGCCTTAACGGATTCTATTCGACAGTAATTCCATCAACGAAAATTTATTCATAAATAAATTCACGCTGCTGAAGTAATGTCAAATTAGCATTAACTTTTCAGACTTTGACTTCACCGCCGTTATTAAATGCCAGGAGTAAATGACAATGAAGAGGCATTAAATTTGTACTTCTTGATGTCTGAAGGTTAGTCTTTTACCGTGCTTATTCAATGTCACTATGAAAGTGTAAAATTTACTTGTCTCTTCAAATACAATAGCGGTCTTATGCCAGGAGTAAATGACAATGAAGAGATATGAAATTTGCACGTCCTAATTTCTGAAGACGTAATGTTATGTTGTTCCTTGTTCCATTATCATGTTTCCATTACACACAATGCCAATAAAAATAAAATAAATAATTATGTAAAAGATATACAATTAAAACGTCACACTTCGGCGGCAATGTTGTTATGATACCAGGAGTAAATGACAATGAAGGGGTATAAAATATGTGCCTACCTCCTGATTTATGTATGCTTGTTTTGTTAACATGCTATTACAAATAAGGTGTCCTGTCACATCTTACAATAATTGACACTGTTAAAATAATTATAGTCATACATGAAACAGCTTACGAAGACTTTAAAATATGCCAGGAGTAAATGACAACGACGAGGTTGGAGATATCTTGTCTTTTCTGTCACGTGAATTTTCTGTTAACATATTAACTGGAAGAAATTTCAATTTACAAGTTACAACAAAATAAATAATTGGTATAGCGCCGTTTGGTGTGAAAATTCACGTTAAGGGCGCTATTCATATATTTCGTGTCAGAATTTATCTTAATAGGTATGTACAGACAGATTTAGAAGGCCTCAGGCTTCTGTCATATTCTGTCAGAAGGTCAAAAAATTTCCGCTTTGCAATAAAATCCAAATAAACGCAATATTTCTGAATGTATCCGAAAACTAAAAACTAATTTTGAAAGGTGATGTAACATGATTATTGGAAATAAGCAAATAATTTTTTAAATATTTAAATTTTGAATGCAAACATAAAAAAAGTTTTAAAAATAAATCACCTCACTATTTTTCTAACTAAAATTACTGAGAAATGAAATTATTGATTACAAATATGTAGCTGGCTTGCTGACTTCAAAAATTTTGTTACTTCAAATCTTGTTTTACTTCAAAAATTTGTAATCTTGTCTTATATTGCGTTAATCCAGAAAATCAATATGGGATATTCTCTACATCAATTAAATAGTCGTAAATACATTGGGAATTCATACGTCGTGTTTTGGTTTATAAATGTGTAATTTCTAGTACTTATACATTTATAGTTATATACTATAATTTTGCAATTTCTACAATTAATAATGTTCTCCAAAATGACCTTGAAAGAATCTCATCCTTGCGATCTCTCGAAAGAAACCATTTCTTTGTTCTGAATACAATTATTAATGTTGTCCAAAATGACCTTGATAGAGTCACATACTTGTGATACTTTGAAGGACATAAATAAACCATTCCTTCGTTCCGAATGCAATTATTAATGTTCTCAAAAGTTGTCTTGATAGAATCTCATTCTTATTCAATTTCAATTCAATTCAATTCATTTTTATTCTTTTAAAATCATTACAAAATTTTACATTTAATTCGTTTTTAAAATACATTTGTAACAGTGGTACATACAAACTATACAAGCATTATTAGAGCTTCCATTTTAAAGGCAGCTTCACTAACGCTAAATATGTCGATATCCGAATTAATTCTGTTTAACAGTAAAATTGCTCTCCCGACCGGCATGACCATTGGCAAGTTAGTCCTGCAGGCCGTAAGATAGAACAGTCTATGCTGTCGGTGGCGAAGATACCCATCGGGAACATAGAAATGAATGCTCTTCATGATAGCTGAGTTTTCAAACCATCCGCGAATCAATCTGAAGAAATGCGTAGCAATTGTGTACATCCTTTCTGACCCGTAGATGGTTCATTCCGAGCATACCCAAAAGAAAGTCGGTAAGATAGAGCCACGGATAATAGCCATACTCCCTCATGTATACAAATCTTAGAAATTTCTTCTGAACCCTCTCCAACATGAGGGAATATTTTACTTGGTGTGGACTCCAAATTACCCACTTTCAAGTCTACTCCTTACTAAGGAATTGAATAAAATTTTGAGAACCTGGGTGTTATCTTGAACGTAACCATTCCTTTGTTAAGAATGTTATGAACTAAATTGCAATTTGGCTGTCCTGAAACGGGAAACCTTCCCAGTTGGACAGACAAAGCATCATTTTGTAACGTATTGTATTGCAATATATATAGAAATAAATAAATAAATACTGTGTCATCTATAAAATAAATAAATACAAATATCATCTAGGGTTTTTGCCACACCAGACAAAAAACATATTTCTGCTTTGTATTAGATTATTATAACAAATTTGCATCAGCGTGGCGATTCAAATTTGCATGGTCTTTGGCGCCATTATATATATCACAAGACCAGGAGTGAATGACAAGAAAGGGGTATGAGATTTGTGCTAAACCGCCGAGACAATGGATATATTCCTATCACGTAGCGACTACACGTTCCGGCCTCTGCGAATAATAGCTGTTCACCCGCGAATCGCCCCTACTTAGCCGGATCCTTCCTTCACACTAATACCATTTGGTTTATTTGATTTGTTGAATGAAGTAAGGAAAATGAATTGTTGTGACGTTGTCCGTTTTTTGGCGGTGATTTGTTTGCTATTTTGAAACATTTTTATTGGATGTGATGGAAAAGGGTACCAGTTTTGTATTCTATAGGGATTGTTTATTGTTTCGGCTTTTTATTTTGAAGAAATCAGTTTTTGGTTGTGTTGTTTTATATTTAATAAGATTTTGAGCTTGGCTTTTTTTATTGTAAACTTGTTAACGTTTTTGTTCCATGTTTGTTGAAAAACACAGTTGTTGCTGGGAAATTACAGATAAACAAATATTTACGTTAAAAGAGCAGCAAAACAATAAGTAATTGGATGACTTTTTCTTCATTGAACATTTTCGGCTATTTTCTATATGGTAAAATCGAAATTTTCAAGAAAAAATAATTAAAGTTTAATAAAAAAATCTTTGCCTATATTTAAATATATAAAAAACGGATACATTTTTAGATTAAATATTAGTACCAATGGATCAAACATTAGTATTAATGAATCAAATATTACAATTAATGGATAAATATTAGTATCAATGAATCAAATATCAGTATCAATGAATCAAATATTAGTATCAATGGATCAAATATTAAAATTAATGAATCAAATATTGGTATCAATGGATCAAATATTAGTATCAGTGGATCGAGTATTAAGAACAATGAATTAATTATTAGAATCACCGAATCAAATATTAGTATCAGTGGATCGAGTATTAAGAACAATGGATTAAATATTAGAATCACCGAATCAAATATTAGCATCAATGGATCAAATATTTGTATAAGTTTTGTGTTTTCCTCCATTTCAAATAAGGTTTTATAAATGGCTAGTTGTTTTAATATCAGTATAATAATATTAGAATCACCGAATCAAATATTAGTATCAGTGGATCGAGTATTAAGAACAATGGATTAAATATTAGAATCACCGAATCAAATATTAGTATCAGTGGATCGAGTATTAAGAACAATGGATTAAATATTAGAATCACCGAATCAAATATTAGTACCAGTGGATCGAGTATTAAGAACAATGGATTAAATATTAGAATCACCGAATCAAATATTAGTATCAGTGGATCTAGTATTAAGAACAATGGATTAAATATTAGAATCACCGAATCAAATATTAGTATCAGTGGATCGAGTATTAAGAACAATGGATTAAATATTAAAATCACCGAATCAAATATTAGTATTAGTGGATCGAGTATTAAGAACAATGGATTAAATATGAGAATCACCGAATCAAATATTAGTATCAGTGGATCGAGTATTAAGAACAATGGATTAAATATGAGAATCACCGAATCAAATATTAGTATCAGTGGATCGAGTATTAAGATCAATGGTTTAAATATTAGAATCACCGAATCAAATATTAGTATCAGTGGATCGAGTATTAAGAACAATGGATTAAATATTAGAATCACTGAATCAAATATTAGTATCAGTGGATCGAGTATTAAGAACAATGGATTAAATATTAGAATCACCGAATCAAATATTAGTATCAGTGGATCGAATATAAGTAACAATGGATCAAATATTAGTATCACCGAATCAAATATTAGTATCAGAGGATCGAGTATTAAGAACAATGGATTAAATATTAGAATCACCGAATCAAATATTAGTACCAGTGGATCGAGTATTAAGAACAATGGATTAAATATTAGAATCACCGAATCAAATATTAGTATCAGTGGATCTAGTATTAAGAACAATGGATTAAATATTAGAATCACCGAATCAAATATTAGTATCAGTGGATCGAGTATTAAGAACAATGGATTAAATATTAAAATCACCGAATCAAATATTAGTATTGGTGGATCGAGTAATAAGAACAATGGATTAAATATGAGAATCACCGAATCAAATATTAGTATCAGTGGATCGAGTATTAAGAACAATGGATTAAATATGAGAATCACCGAATCAAATATTAGTATCAGTGGATCGAGTATTAAGATCAATGGTTTAAATATTAGAATCACCGAATCAAATATTAGTATCAGTGGATCGAGTATTAAGAACAATGGATTAAATATTAGAATCACTGAATCAAATATTAGTATCAGTGGATCGAGTATTAAGAACAATGGATTAAATATTAGAATCACCGAATCAAATATTAGTATCAGTGGATCGAATATAAGTAACAATGGATCAAATATTAGTATCGCCGAATCAAATATTAGCATCAATGGATCAAATATTTGTATAAGTTTTGTGTTTTCCTCCATTTCAAATAAGGTTTTATAAATGGCTAGTTGTTTTAAGCATCATATTAAAAACAAGTTATTTTGTCGTATGCGTTATTCTATATTTATTTAAAGTACAAAACGAAACCATTCAAAATTTGAAAGATAAATAAAGTATATATTTCTTCCAAGGATTTTTCTGTGATATTTTGTGCCCTTTGTTTTAGTATTAAAACTAGCGGAGACCCTTGAAAAATCACGGGATATTATAATTATAGGATTGATAATTCCATGTTGGCTAAAAAGTGCAGACCTTTGAGAAATCGCCAAATGTGTTTTTACACATCTAGACTAACGCTAAAAAATGTAAACAAAGGAATAAAAATTTCAAATATACAATTAAAATAACTTTATGAAAAAAAAATCGTAGGTGGTACTTTTTTAACCCGCTTGTTTAAATTCTTGACACATTAATTCCGCATAGGACCAGAGTTACACAGGACAGACACACACACACGAAATTAGTACATATTATAATTTTTTCATACCTTTGATGACACTTACAATATTTTTTTATGATACTTTTGAAATAATTATTGATAAAATTGAATATGGTTTGAAGCGTTTGGGAAATGAGGAAAAAATCACAATCCCTAACGTCTAAGTGGCTACTAATAAGTTATCAGTTAAACTAATTTCTCCACTCATTAAAACAACATTAGCATTCGAATTATCGAGTCCTTAAATCATTTGCATCACCTGAATAGGTACCTAGTCCTTGTTGTTATGTTAATAGTCCACTTGACCGGTAGTCACAGTGACATGAGTTGACCGTTGTCGACCTCAATACGTCTGGTATCTGTCTGTTCCTGTCGTCTACGCTTTGTCCTACTGACAATAGGTAGGGGAGAAGTGGCTTCAAGAAGCTGCTTTTTTTCTAACCGTCATAATATATTTTTTATTTAGACCTATTAAGGCAAAGCTTAACGTGAAATCATTACTTAGATTTGACTTTACCACGAATCGGTTTACAATATGAATACCAAAAAATATATTTTGGATAAATTGAAGCTTTTCCTATCGTTTCGCTTGAACAGAATTAACATAATATTGTTAATAACTTTATAAAAAATATATGCGTATCCTACTAAAAAAAAAAAAAAATTCATTAGAAATGTTTGAACGCGTATAAGAAACAACTTAAAAAAATACAATATTATGGCTAAGAGTATCTGTGGCAATTTTCACTTATTAAATTTTTATCATTCTAATAAAATTATTAACAAAATAAATATAAGCCACTTTTGCGCTTAAAATTGATCTTTTCTAGACTCCGTTTGCAAAGAGATTTTTAGCTATTACCTTAATCCACGTGGAGATACCAGGCACTCTAAGCATATAAGCGATAAGCGCTACAAAGCACTCTAAGAAACAAATATCTGAAATTCAAGTAATCCAAAATAGAGCCGTAAGGAATATATACCATCTACCTTGGGATACAAACGTCAAAGATATAATGTTAAAATAAAAATTAAATAACAAAACAATTAGAAATACAAAATTATAAAAGTGCAAAAGTTCACTCAAAAGACAAATAATGGAAAGAGAGGCAAGAGAAATAATTAGAGATACTCACTGACAAAATTACTTCCCTTTACGATTCTGCCAAAATATAGCATCACTACTGCCATTCTACAAATAATTCAACACTTTTCACATACCAACATTACCAGCCTTTAATTCCGATATACACCAGCACAAAACACGATCACAAAATCAAATACACTTATCGTCATCTACTCACACGACTAAATTTGGAATAAACTCCTTAAAATACGTCGCACATACATAATACAACGCATTACCCAATGATCTAAAACTTTTAGAATCATACAAAAAAACATTGGCAAAAGCTCTAAAAAAATATTTTCTCAGCAGCTTTATTATAGCAAAAATATTTTCTTAGCAGTGACGTATTTATTTATCTGTCTTTGTAACTCTTGTATATCTCTCTAAATGTAATTATGAAATAATTTTCGACTAACTGTATCAAGTGTGTCTAGTCTGTTTTAAAATCTGTGTACCTAATTTTCATTGAACTCTCCTTTAAATTCGTGTTCTTGTTTAAAAATAATTTTCTTTTAAATGTATAATGTTGTCTTTCCCAAAATGAGTTTTAATTAAACTATTTTGAAATAATATATTATGAACATATTATGTTATGTTATACACAGTTATGGCTTGTGGCTTCCTCCGACAAACATTTCCCAAAATACATACAGATAAGCGAAAAAATTTTTATCAGCATTCTCCATTAATCGTTTTTAAGCAAAAAAACGCACTCTTTCATAACCACTATGTAATGAAAAAGACACCTGAAGTATTGCAGGAGCCGAGTAGCTACATATTATATGGTAAATGTACATAGTATCACAAATAGTATTTAATGCGTTGATTGATGTAGGTTAATTTCAAAAATATAAATGAACAAAATCACTTCGTGCGTCGGTAAAATGCGAAAAAAATACGAAAGAAAGAAACGAGTAACCAAAACACTTTTGTAATTAAATGTTTATTTACCTTATATTATTTACAATTTCAGCCAGTTGAAATTTAAAAAAACGTTCCTTGCTTTCTAAAAAACGTTTCTAGTTTTCGTTGCAGTCTTCGACGGCTACTGGCAGCTAAAAGTATGGTGGCTCGTATGGTCAGAACCCTTCTTCAGAACCCGGTTCATCCATACCACTTCTTCCCTACTACTTGGAAGATATAGGCAACACAAAGCTTGCGAGCTCTAAATTAATTTAGATTATCTATTTTTTTTTAAATTTAAATTAAAATCAAATTTAATAATTTTATTATCAAGTTCTGCAAGTATGTTAGTATTCATTTTTTTTCACAGCTGCCTCTGTTTACAAGGCCATTTTTAAACTGTGGTTAAACCACTTTGAGACGACTTATTTATACGATTTTTAATGACGATTTGAAGGTGTCTAAATTGATTTATTACCGGTTAAACCAATTTGCTGAGACACTAATTGAGACAGTAGACACTATTATGTGAGGTTCGGAATCTGTTTTCCCCGCATTAAATGTTACGGTTTTCTTAATTGTTTTATAACGAAGTTATTGCTATGACTCATTTAAGTGCGTCAGTAATAGCAGCAGTAAAGGCCTTATAAAACAACCACAGTTTGAAAATGGCCTTGTATGCCGAAACAGCTGTAACAAAAATAAATACTAACTTGCAGAACTTGATATAAACATTATTAAATTTAATTCAAATTAAATTTAAAATAAAATTAAATTGATTTCTACAAATTAAACACAAAAACAATTATTAATGGATTACCCAAGTTCTAAGTCACCGATTCCATACGGTATTTGGACAGATTGTTAGAATAACTAAGTGATACTATTTGTTGAAATCAGTACAAAAATTGAATTATTGAAAACAATGACTGGATGGTGTAATTTGAGCATGTCTGTCAGTTGTTGTCTTGCGCTCAAGATAATGTGTACATATCTGGGAGATACAGTCAAACCACGCGGCAAGTACGAAAGCATTCGGTGAATATAGATTTATCAAGTCCACGACGCACTGCGTACTTACGATTAATACATAAAACGCCAAAACGTTGAATGAAACCCTAAATATGAATATTTTCAGAAGATTAACTCAAGATGGTGTCCTTTATATGGAAGCATCCATCCGTAATATCGTCTTAAATTAAAACTCTCAGACTAATTCCTAAATGTACGAGTAGGTACTAGCAATTTTTTGTATTTTTTTACAAAACTTCCCTCTTTCGGTAATCTCTCTTTGATGTCTGCGTTGTCAGTGAACCGACCTTAATTTTATTTATTTTTGTTGTACTTGGCCATTATTTTTGTGGGTGTTCTAAGCCATCGATTCAATGTTTAAGAATTGAAAGAAATATGAACAATAAAAATAATTTTCTGTTGAAATTTTATATTGTAGGTAAATATTACCTACAATTTGAGTTTCAGTTCATTGAAACGGATTTCAAGCGGGACTAACGCACACATTTTTGGCCAGGGCAGACCCGTTAAAAATCACGAGATGGTCTAAATTCTTGACTTTTGACTAATCAGTAATTTAAAAAAAAATAATCGAATATTATGTTATTCTAGTTACTTTATCGCTTATCTGTATTCTTCAATTCAATCAATAGACTCCTTCAAAAATTGACCCCAGAGACACCCCACTTCAACACCCAGTAACTTTTAGAATTTTTAATTTTTTTCGTTGGTTTTTTTCATGTATTCTTTAATGTTTAATCAATATTTGGTAAAATAATGGATACTAAAAATATAATTGTTTTTTTTTATTGCACCTGAAAAAATACCTATAATTCATGCTTCTAGACTAGAATACCCCCTTAATTAATTAGTACGAGTTAAAACAAATACTGATAACATTCAATGTTGCTTTTATTTCAAAACATTGTCGGTGTTTATTTAGCAGAAAAAATATTATATATATATATTTTTTTTTTTTTTGGTTTTTTTCGATTTTTTTTTTTTTTTTTTGTTTTTTTTTAGTTTTTTTTATATATTTTATTTGTTTATCTTAAAAATGGTACACATTAAAGTAGTACTGGTCTTCCATTAAAAGCATTTGCTTGTGGATGGAAGAAGAGTTTACATTTTATTTATACATTTAAACAGTCACGTGTTTCACATAAGTAATTAGTGCAGTTAATACAAACACATCGCAATTTTTAACTAAAAGACATCCATGTTTTCCATAAGAGTCAAAACAAGTATAATTTTTAGTGTCACATTCAAGTGGAAAAAGGAGAAGCAGACTTCCCGTTGCTGATTTCTTTAAAATGATTTTTGATAGAGTTCGATAATTGTATTTTGTTATTAATGATTCTGATTTCTATGGGTAGGTTGTTAAAAAAGTATTTTCCTTGGTATGAAAAATGATGTTGAGCAAAAGAAGTGTATAGTTTCGGGCATACAAATACATGTTTGAGTCTGGTACGATTTTCCGTTACGAATGAGTGTTTTTCTTTTTCTTTTACAATTTGTAAGATTGAATTTTTTATAAATAGATTTTTTAATGTTGGGACTTTAAATTCTTCGAATATTCCTTCAGTAGGGAGGTCTGGAGGTTTTTTTAAAATAATTTTTATTATGAGTTTTTGAACAATTTCTATGGGGGTCAGACTAGTTTTGTAAGCTGCTCCCCAACTGGTAACGGCATACTGAACGGGATACTGGAATATCTCATTCTCTCGCAGGCTAAATCTTATAGATGTATGTATGTGTTTGTCTCTTTTCAGTGTTACTTTTTCTTTTCATCAAATCACAAAGGTGCTAAAGAAGTTTTCACTTGTAAGCATTATGCACCAAATTTATAAGCCCCATGGGCGTAAAAAAAGGGTAAATAAATAAATAAACTAAAACAAAACATACCGAATGGTTGTAGACTCCTGAGTTAGAAGTGCCTATTGATCAGTTGAGTCAGAAATCTAATGGGACATTTGGTCAATTGAATACGACGACAATAGACGATCAGCAGTTCAGGTTCACCGCTGAAAGTCAGTTCAAAGTCCAATGATGCATCCTGAATGTGACCTTACCAACAACGTACGAGGAATTCTCAACTTGGACTCGGATCTCCGGTGCATTCGATGATTGAGCCACAAAGGCATCAAACAGACAATAAAATACCAAAGTGGAATTAATCGCCTTTAACCACCCAGGCTTATTTGTTCGGTTTGCGGAACGACTCAAATAGGTGCATTTTGGGAGGTACGACTCGAATAGTTGCATTTTGGGACACGGTTATAGGTACTGCCGCCCCGGGAACCAATCTATAGATAATCAACGCCATAGGTCACCCCCCAGTGATTCGCTACGTTTGGTGACTTAGCAGGGGTTGCCGGGTTCAGGGGGTGAGGTTTGTGAAGGTCTTGTGTCTTGAAGGAATGTGTCTGCCCACCTGCGTGGCGTGGCGGGCCGGATTGAGAAAGATTCGTTAAGGAGGTCTTTTGATCACTCCAGCCAGAATCCCTCCCTTGCCTTGCACCGCAGTTGCAGGGCATATAATTCATACGTCCGTCACTCCTGGACACACTGACCCCCAGATTCCTATTCACCTCTCATACCTGTTTCCTTCCCAGAACTTTCTCTTCTTCTTTTCCTTAAAAAAAACTTCCACACAGCATCCCTTAAGATGACATAGGCCCTTAGAGGAATTATTTTCCTCACGGCCTCCTGTGTAGAGCTAAGATAAAAAAGGTCTCATAGATATCGTTGTCTCCCTTACTCTCTGTTAGAAAGTGCCTTACTCTACTAATGGTTAGAAATACGATCTAAACGGTTTTAGAAAGAGAAAACACCACACTTTATATTCAAATCTAAAAGTTAGCCGCAAAAAAAAAAAATGAAACTTTAGGAATTTTTTATTAATTATTTTTACATGGAACGACAAAAAATTGAGGTGACAATAACGCTTATAATACATTTTTCTAATAAATATGCACGATTTTTATCGTTATCAGTATTTTCAGTTAGAAAAAAAATACGAGTGTGCGACCACTCTAAACTGAATTTTTATGAATTTTTTACGAGAAAAACTCTCTTTTTATAACTTTTGAAGGTTATTCCAATCAACGTAATATATCATTGAAGAAGAAGATAACACTTTTAAATCTAAACGAAAATATGAAAGAAAACAAGACACAGAAAAACAGAAAAAGACAATGGTCGCAACTGGGACTCGAACCCAGACCTCTCGTCTAACCGGGACGTGCGCGTTTTCCAATTTCGCTATTGCCACCTTCTGTCAAACCGTCATATTTGTCAATCTCATATTTCAAATATTTAGAATCAACAATATTATTTTCAACTAGTTCTTTTTCCATATGGAAAACGCGCACGTCCCGGTTAGACGAGAGGTCTGGGTTCGAGTCCCAGTTGCGACCATTGTCTTTTTCTGTTTTTCTGTGTCTTGTTTTCTTTCATATTTTCGTTTAGATTTAAAAGTGTTATCTTCTTCTTCAATGATGAATTTTTATGCTTCGTTCGCCTCGCCCGATCACACTTTTCGTAACGCTCTCGTCACGCATTCACCAGCTTACTCCCCAAGTCAAGCGTGCGTAGAGAAGTTTTACTTCAAAACGTAAGGCGAGTCATTTATAAAACTTTTTAATGCTTGCATGCAAAAAAAATTTAATTTCGAAAAGTATGTGTTTATTTCAAATTATAAAATTTGAAAGCATGTTTTCAAAACAGTTTAGTTTTCGGTACATTGAGAAATATTCTATTTATTTGGATTTTATTGCAAAACGGAAATATTTTGATCTCTGATAAAATACGGTCGAGGCCTGAGGGGTTATTCGTCTTTAATTCGTAATGTCAAACCTCAATGACAACCGAAGCACCGATTAATCAAAATTAGACGCTGCTCCAAAGCCGTGATTTGGTTGACGACATTTATTCAAATTTCAGTTCATGATACGACGACGATTACAGACATGAATAATAACAATAAAATTGTTAGATTTTTTCGGGCGTTAAATTTAATGAGTTCTCGGTATGGGACCGTGATCGGTATACTCAAATTAAGGATTTATGCATAAATTATCACGGCGTTCATATTCATGATGTCAGTTGGACTGTTTGATTGACTAAAACGTGACGGAATTGTGATTGTATCGATTATTCAAGCATCGATGTTAGGCAAACCCGAGTAGAATGTAATCACTAATCATGATGACACGTCTTGGTATAATTACTAGAAGCGGAGGTATAAATGACTGCATTCATAGAGTAAACAAGAACACAATAAATGCGATGTGGGAGTGTTTCGTGATTAAAAAGAATGACTATTTGTTGCTTAAATTTCGAAAACAGAAAAGGGTTTAATTCATCATTATGAAAAATTTTCAGTAGCTTCACAATGGAGGTCCTGAAAAAATAATTCCCCTCAGAGCCTATGTCATCTTTGGAGATGCTGTGTGGAAGGTCTTTTTAGGAAAGGAAGGAGAGGAATGAGAAGTAAAAAAGTGTGACGATTGATAGGAATCTAGAGGTCAGTGTGTTCAGGGGGACGGGTGTATGAATCTAACCCCACCGCGGTGCAAGGGATGTTCCGAGAGAGTCCTGCTGCAGAGGACAAAAGGTTTTATTAATTTTTTCAGGTTCTCCATAAACAGTTGTTCACCAAAATATTATGGAGAACATTACAAAATTTAAAAAAAGTGTGTTTCGGGGCAGTTTTACAATGTAGTCAAAGGGTAGTTACTGTACTTTCTGTCGGTGACATTGAAGATGTCGATGCTCAATGCAGAATCGTTAAGCAGTTGAGTTGTTCTGTTTAATGGCGCATTCTGATATGCAGAAGTTCTCGCTTTCGGAGCATAAAAAAGTACGTGGGATCTCCCACGAGTATATATGCGTTAGGGACATAAAAGTTAATCTCTTTCAAAAAAATGTTTACCTAAAAGCATTTTTCGGCGGGCTTCTAAGGTATTGAGCATTCCTGTTAAGAACAACGATGGATACAGGAATGGGTAGTGTGTATATTCCCTCATATATAGGTTTCGCATAAACCTTTTTTGTGCTTTTTCTATTTCTAGAATTTGGTTTTGTTCAGAAGGAGCCCAAATAGAGGAGCTATATCCCAGGATGTTGCGGACAAGTGCTTCGTATAATATATATACCATCATACTATGTATCTCTAATAGTCATGAATAAAAAATCATAAACTAAAAAGATGTTTAAAGAGAACATTTTTATGAAACAATCAAGTTTTGTAGTCACTTAAAAAATTCATAAAGAAGCTAAATATTGGAAACAACACGAAAATAGATTATCCCGTCAGGTGGCAATTGGGAATATTGAAAATCCCCACTTGGAAACAAACAACATCTTCCCAAAACAACGCAGGGGGCTAAGCCACAATACCAACCCCACGTTTCAAGTTCAGAGGATGAACTGCCTCCGGCTGTCAGAATTATCGGAAAATTTCCGAACAAATGGAGTTTGACACAAATCCAATTTCGTCACAAGGCGCGGTGGGGAGGGGGAGGTAAATACATTCGGAACACGTCTGTTTTGTCAACTCTCGATGGTTCATGCGCGATATGCCATCGGAATTCCGTCCCGAATTCCCAATGACGTAGACTGAAAGAAAGTACTGCAATAAAATGAATAAAAACAGGGTGATAATATTTGTATGTGATCTGGGACTCTGACGGTGAATGCAACAAAGCATGCCAAATGCTAGCGTTTTGTAGGCGGAATGAAGTTTGTCGTAGGGGATGAAATGTTTGTGTTTATTATTCAAATCAAATACGATTTATTAAATGTCGTGAAAAAAAGAGCAACAGATGGCTTTCGAAGACATTGTCAAAATGTTTCTTATAAAAATGGAATTCTACAATAATGTCGATTAAAAAAGGAGATGAAATTATGAATTATACTGAAATTAAACAAATTAAAGAATTTCAATAATTGTTATATTACTCACTAATTGAAAATGTTATAACCATTAAGAAATGTTAAACTGTCGACAGTGTGTCCAATTTGGTGAAAATAATCTCGCCAAATAATTTAATTGAATCATACAAAGACAGCCAAATAAATCCATTGAATCACACGAAGTGAGTCAAATAATTCAAGGGAATCATACACAGATAGCCAAACGATTCCAGTGAATCAAATAACTCTGTGAATCATATAAAGATTGTCGAATAAATTCAGTGAATTATACAAGCTTCAAGAGTCAAATAATTCAAGCAAATTAGATAAGCTAGTCAAATAATTAAACGGAATCGTACAGAGATAATCCAAAAATTCAAATGGATAAAATAACTAGTAAATAATTCACGTCAAATATTCAAAGAGAGTGATATAAATCTAGTAATTCAAGTGAATTAAACAATTGAGTAAAATAATTAAAGTATTTTTTGGGAGGCGGAAATGGGTACCGCCGTCCCGGGAACCTTTATTGGATAACCAACACCTCTGCCATAGGTCACCCCGAGTGGTTCGCCACGTTTGGTGATTTAGCAGGGGTGCCCGGGTTCATAGGGTGAGGTTTGTCTAGGTCTCGGAGGCGGATGACCAAGACACTCTGAACCCCAGATTCCTACCCACCCCTTAAACCCCTTTCCTTCCCAGTATTCTCCTCCATTTCCTTTCCTTAAAAAATCCCTCCACACAGCATCCTCAAAGATGACGTAGGCCCTGAGGGAGATTATTTTCCTCAGGGCCTCCTGTGTGGAGCTCATATAAAAAAATATTTATCAAATTCAAAGATCTTGAAATAAATCTAGTGAATCGTACAAAATGAATCAAATATTCAAAGGAATTAAACAGTCTAGTAAAACAATTCAAAAGAATTACACAATCCAGTCAAATAATTTAGGTGAATCAAAGAGAGTCAAATTTGAACAGAATCAAGCAAATAGTCAAAGAATTCGAGTGAATCGTACGTAAGTGTAATATCTCCAATGTTCTCTCTCCAGAGACATTCGTTCTTTGTTAAGTTCTTGGATCAGTATTCTCCAGTACTCCAGAATGCTCATTGAAAGACTTAGGTTCTTTAAATGGCAGTTACTGTTTATTGAAATATCGTAATTTATAATTATACTTCAAAGGACTAACGTCCTTCCAGGCTGAAAGCTAGTTTTGTCGGAGCTCTATAATTATAACTACTCAGCACATCTACCTTCGGCACAACTCGGAAACGAGACCATGTGACCCGAAGAGCCCACGGACAACTAAAATAATGTGAAAACTAATCGTAGACTAAAATGATACATTGTAGTAAGATATTATTACATTCGCTTAAATATCTGGCACAAGATCTAGATGTAGACATCAACCAGGAAACACAGGAGTTGTTGAGTCGGCATATAAAAGACCGTCTTTGAGCTGGGAACGAGTTTGCAGCAATAACCCAGTTACCCAAGGGTAGCCAACCGTCGTGATCACTGAATGTGATTAATTCGACGATAAAATCGACAGACGGAGACTCAAGGACAGCCACTACTAATAATGGGTAATGTCGTCCCACTTGCTTGATCAATGTCTGCGCAAATCAAGGATTAATTGTTACTGGTGATTAAATGTTAACTTCTTCTTAACAATGGACTTGCAGGACAACTTTGAGTCTTGGTAGACCTAAATCTAGGAGGTGTTTAGGTCAACGTTTCATCATTGAATATATTATCGCCCAGTTGATTAGTCAGTCATCTCCAAATACTAAGTTTGAGATAATGACGAATGCGTATTCCAACGCGCACCATAAATCAAATATTATTTATAAGTGTTGGTGTGTGTTTGCGTATTAAATAAATAAAACAACACCGGGAGGCATAAGGGTTGGTACATTAGTATGAAATTTTGAAACATCCTTATAGTGTGACCCAGAAAACATCAACTAGTTTTTCTGCATTATAATTGATTTGTTGGTGTTTATATGTAATCTGAGTATTGAACCAGATAGAGGGTGCAGTTTTACGTAAACTACATACACAACTCAAATTTCGATATTTTGGAGATGTCTGACTAATCAACAGGACGATCGATATATTTATATATTTTTTATTTATTAAGGCTTTTATTTTCCATATTTCGTAATTCTTTAGTCAATTTCGTGTATACCCCTACAAAGCACGAATATTATTGTACAGCCGCCTAAGGGATAGTAACAAGGGATAGTAACAAGTGAACAAGGGATTTATTGGATAACCAACACCCCAACCATAGGTTACCTCAAGTGGTTCGCTAAGTTTGGTGACTTTGCAGGGATGCCGGTTCATGGGGTGAGGTTTGTCCCAGAAACGGCAATCGTGAGAGACTGGTTCAGAGAGACCTTTTGAACTCTCCAGCCGAATTCTCTCAATTCATCGCCTTGCACCGCAGTGGGAGGGAAGGATTCATACGTCACTTCTAGACACGGTGACGCCCGGATTCCTACCCACCCCTCAAACCTTTTTCTTCCCAGAACTTTCTCTCCTCACCGTAAAAAAACCCCCCCACACAGTATATCCAAAGATAGCATAGGCATTGAAGGAATTTTTTCCCTCGTGGCCTTCTGTGTGGAGCTAATGTAAAAATAACATATATAATTAGATTTTAATAAAAGCATCACTAATAAAATTAAATATGATTAAAGATATTGATCTTGGTTGTGAGTTGTGACTCTGTCTGTCGATTTTGATTTGAATTTAAGTCATTTTCAAAATAGGAATAGATTTGTCGAGAATTCAGATTATCTGTGATTTTTCAGAATTTTTTGGCATTGTTTCGATTTTAGAGTTATCGGCGATGGATTGTCTTCGCCAGCGGTGAGTGACGCACACCGTGTGCTTTATGTCTAGCGTCTAACTGATAGAATTGTATATTTTGGCTTCTGACATCATTCTGTATCACACAAGGAATCTTCATTATGCCATAACTAATGTGAATTACCCGTCGCAGCTGGCAGATAAACGTGGGCGTGCAAAACGCAATTTAAACAGCAATCTGCATCGAATTTATGGCGACATTTTAATTTTTAGCGAGGCTGGGCTAGATGCAGTGGTGGCGTTACCGCATGAGCAGATGGGCAGCCGCACGGACCCAAATCGACAAATAACCAATTAAGCACCATTCTATTTCTCCAAATAAGAAAAGAGAATGAAAAGTGATACATCCGCGCCTACACTATCACATCTTCTCTTACATAATCAAACTTTATTCCGTCTCACGACATATTATTTGATTGATTTGATGGTCCCGTATCGAGGGCGTCCCCGATTTCTTCTATTGCAAGATGTTTTCACCACAGGAGCGCTTTTTGCCACAATATAGCGCCATTTGAAAAACCACGGAAGGCTTTGCTGCCTATTTAGGAAAATTTTTCCCAAGATGCTTTAAACATTTTTAAATATTTTCAAACACGTCTAAAAGGGATCGAAATGATAATCTAGTCTCCTTCAACGGAAGCATTCTCGCGAACAGGCCTTCCATTGATATGCTTGGTGTAACTCTAAGTGACCAGCTCAGATACGGGGGCTCCATCGAGGCCAGAGTTAAGTTAGCCTCTCAGAAACTGGGCAAACTGTACAGGGCACGCAGATACTTTAATAGTACACAACTGCTAACCCTGTACAAATCGCAAGTGCGCCCCACGGTTGAATTTGGCAGCCACCTCTGGTCTGGAGCTCCAAAATACTTGAAAAATACCCTCGACTCTGTGCAGAAACGGGCGGTCCGTTTGATAGATTCTCCCATCTTAACGAACGGATTGCAATCTTTAGAGCACAGGCGTCGGGTGGGAATGCTATCCATGTTCTACCGGTATTTCAATGGAAGATGCTCTGAGGAACTAGCGTCATTGATCCCTTCGGCACCGGTGCATAGTCGGGAGACACGCCAAACGCGCACCCAACATATGTACACGGTTGACATTTGTCACATGAGAACGGGTCGTTTTTTCGACTAGTTCTTGAGTTCAACAGCTCGGCTATGGAACGATTTGCCGGCATCTGTGTTTCCTCCATCCTACAACATGGGTCTCTTCAAGACCAATGTTCATTCCTTCCTCTCCTCAAAAAGACCCTCCACACAGCATCCCAGATGACATAGGCCCTGAGGGAAATTATTTTCCTTAGGGCCTCCTGTGTGGAGTTAGTGTAAAAAGAAAAAAAAAACAGATGTTGATTTTACTCTCTCACACTTTCGTTACATTACGTTTTGTCTTTTTTAAGCTCACACAATGTATATTTTTGAAAAGTTTAATTTTTATACCCTGAAGATGCTTGTGTTAAGCGAAACCGGTCGGTAGAAAAAAAAAGTGGTTACAGAATAATTTATTGTGTAATTTCAATTAATAATATGTCAAACCACAAAGTTACTGCTTTCTACCAAAAAAAAAATTATAATTTTGATACCTACTGTTTCGCTTGTCAGAATTGTTCCCACACTCTGAATGTGAATGAAACTAGGATGTTTATATTAAACCTTTGTAAATTTGGAAATCACAATTTCCTAGGCGAACGATAGGCATAGCATGACTTACGAAATTAGTAGGTTGGGGCCCGGGAGTTCGTCGCTACGACACTGGGTAGTTGACCATGAAAATATCTATTGATTCCGGAATCAAAACATATAAACACATTTTATTGCCATCGAACCAATGACGTAATAAAAAAAACAAAACAATACAAGTCCAAACCGATACAAATCTAGTCAATTCAGTAATAAACAGACGAAACAAAGCCTTTGATTGACTGGTACCTTTACAGCTCCATTCTGCTTTGTACTTGAAGAGATCTGAGCCAAGGATCTTCATTATCTTAGAGATAAGATCCTTGGCCCCGAGATTAGAGTCACATAGTAGATTAGGTTAAAAGGGTAGGTAGATAGGATAGTCATAGACAACCCTCTACATCAGAAGAAAAAGAAAAAAAATAATAGTTATTACGTACATTTGCAAAAAAGTAGTAAGCAATCTATTTTCCTCCTGTAGGCACAGATCAGGGTTGGTAACTGAACTAGGTTATAGACTGCTAGCTTCGCGTCATCATTGCCATAGATCGCCCTAAGTAATTCGCTTCGCTTCTTGACTAAGCAGGGGTGCGCGGGTTCATGGGGTGAGGATTGTCTAGGTCTTGGCGGCGGAAGCGTTTGTCCACCTGCTGCGTGACGGCCGGATTGGGAGAGACTGGTTGAGAGAGACCTTTTTGCCTCTCTTTTTTCTCTCGACCCATGGCCTTGCAAAGCAGTGGGAGGGTGGATTCGTACGTCTGTCCCTTCTGGACACCTTGACCATCAGTTTCCTACCTACCCCTCATGTCTAATTCCTTCCCAGAACTTCCTCTCCATAAATAAACCCTTCATAAAGCATCCCATAGGTGACATAGAGCCTGAGGGATTTTTTTCCTCAGTGCCTTCTGTGTGTCGCCAATGTAAAAAAAAAACATTTTTGAAAAAAGGCGTAATAAAAGCGGTAATTCGAGAACGAAAAAATGAAAGTGTTTGCTGTGGTACACTCTGGACTAAAGTAATCCTTCGGGAAGGTCTCACCGAGTGCAGAGCAGTCTTTATGGAAAGTGGCTACCCATTTCAAACAGGCGTACGTAAAGATGAATTGAGTCGTTTAATTTCTAAATCCGCTATATCAACTTTCACTGATTCGGAGAAAACCGCAAAAAACTATCACACCTCTAGTGTAAATAAATAATTGCATTATAATTTTTCGTATAATGAAGTGGAGTAATTAATATAAATTCGAAAAGTGGTAATTTTTCAATGTATTTACGTCTAGCAATATTTAAGTGATTTCGGTAAACAAAATGGATATAGAGGATTTTGATATACACTTCGAGATTTACTCAGGATATAGAGGCTTTTGAAACTCAATTGACCTGGCGCGCGAGTTTCTAAACCCACCATCTAAAATAACTGCTCGTGATTGGTTGAATTCCGATATAGCGGTTTTTGATAGTAACTTTTTGAATGATATAGCGTTTGGGAGGTTTTGAAACTCAATTTTAGGTTCATCCTGTTCCTCGCGAAAATGGGAACGAAATATCATACTCAGATCAATTTGGTAAAAAATCGGATATAGCGGGTATTGTAATTATAGAACTCAATTATACTAACGAATATGAATCAAGCAAAGCGGACACATTATGTATTTAAAACAGCAGGGCTGTCCAATTCGTTATATTACTCCCAGGAGTAGAATTTTGCAGCCCAATTAATTTTAATAAACACCTCATTTCGCCCTTACTCGACACTAAAACCTTTCGAGGATTAGTCGCATCGTTTACTATTAAGTATCTAAATCAGGGGTATTCAACCCAAGGTCGACAAAACTCATTAAAAATTGCAACAATTTTCAATTAATTATTAAGGGGGTATTCTAGTCTAGATGCATGAATTGTAGGTATTTTTTCAGGTGTGAAAAAAAAACAAATAATATTTTGAGTAGCCATTATTTTACCATTAATATAACATTAAAGAATACATAAAAAAAAAATCAGACGTAAAAATTAAAAATTTAAAAAGTTACAGGGTGTTGAATTGGGTGAGTCTAAAAAAATTGGTTAACACGATTGCAACCCTCGTAATAATTTGAAAAAAAAAAAATTATTAATCCAAACAAATGCTGCTATGGCCGGAATCAATGAAAAGACAATTTTTTTCGCAAAATGGGGAATTTTTTTCGCAAAATATTTTGCTGAAATAAAAAAGACATTTTTTTACCAGATTTTTTGACTTTTCCGAATTTTTAAAAAATAATATAAATTGAAATTTTGTTTTGGTTAGTGCGAAATTGATATATAGAGAAGGCTCACACGAAATTTCAAGTAAATTGGTTCGGTAGAACTTGAGATATCTTGTCAACCGTCTCGAAAAAAGTAGTTTCGAGAAACACGCGCTTAAAGTTTTGCTTTTAGATTCTAGTCAGATTTCATCTAAACTAAAATGGCTCTAACTTTTAATACAATTCGAATTTTGAAAAATCCTTTTAAGGAGATATTCTTGATTATCGAAGCTATCGAAATATGAAGATTTTTTTCTTTTCCAGACTAGAATACATACAATAATTTATTCTGGCTTGCCATTGAAGTAAAATCATGGATTGTTTCTTGGCACTTTTACACAAACGAAGTTTTGAATTCCGTAAGTCTAAATTGAAACTATAGATCTAATCTATTATACTCTCTTATATTCTTCCCTACTCTAGAGATATTTCGAGAATTGAATGCATCCATCTATCACAGAATTGTATAAATCGCCTTATATGAAATTTACAAGAGAATATTTCATTAATAAAATTCGCCCCTCAGATAGCATAAGCAATAGATTCAAAACAAAAAGCTTAATAGTCATCCCAATGCTAAAAGCTACCTCGGTTCAGCACCACTGCTTGTATTTAGTTAAGTGTGAGAAGGTACAATATGGTAATAATTGTCAAAAAACAAAATTAATGAACAGAATTATGAAAAATATGAACAATTCAAAAAGCAAATTAACTCCCTGAAATTGGATAACGATGTATTGTACCCTTGGTGCCTCCGTACATGACGCTACTTACAAGCTACTCGAACCTCATGCGCGTAACATACGCGCCGCTCGACAGTACCCCCCGTACGATTGCTAGTGTTCGTACACAGCGCTATGCGGCAGCTTTCGGTTTGAAGTCAGTTTCATGCTACTGACAGTGCTGATCGCACGCTACGCGTTGCATCATTTGTGTTGCTACTATTCTTTTGACGTTTGACAGAAATGGCGTCGGAACATGAAAGTAATGTTAGATTTGAGCTGGAAGTGGAAAAAATGCGTGTTTACCAGAATTACTTTACCAGAATATGTAAGATTAAGTGAAGAAGGCATGGATTATTGATGTTGGAAAAAGTAATTTGACATCGTGTTAACTCCGCACGTTCTCCGCACAAAAATTCTCTAACAGCTACTGGTATAATTAATGTATCGTCTTGTTTTACATAAAAAAAATAAAGCTCTATAACTCACAATGGAAATATTGTTGGAAGTCTAAAATAACTAATTTCAAGACAGACAGTGCTGTGCGAAATTCATGATGCCAGAGCACACTTTTTGATTGTTTCATAAGACAATACTGCCACTTTTAAATGCGCCCCAAAATATCCAAAAGTTAAAAATCCCTGATTTAAAATTACATGGCTTACTATTTGCGCATTTCGTTCCCCATTAAGTAAAATTTCCATCTATTTACGATTCGGGCGAAATTTTTCTATTACATTTCCTGCGCCTAAATCATGCCGCGCCGGGCCCATTAGACTGAGTTATACCTCCTTATACCTCTCGAGACGTTATGTGCTCCTGGTGCGCTGTAAACCCAATTTCCCTCTCGTAAAAGCCAGTTGGGTTAGGTTAGGTTAACTCACTCCTCTACTTATAGCGCCGGCAGTAAAATAACGTATCTCTTCTTACTTCCTATACTCCTGGTACATGTTACAGCTTGACAATGTTAACTTTGAAGGCAGACGGCTAAAAGAGGAACAAAATAATTTCAATTGTCTTTCTCAGATTTTTTTTTTTACATGAACTCCACACAGGAAGCCCTGAGGAAAATAATTTCCCTCAGAGCCTATGTCATCTTTGAGGATGCTGTGTGGAGGGTTTTTTTTAAGGAAAGGAAGGAAAGGAGAGTTCTGGGAAGAAAGGGGTTTAAGGCGTGGGTAGGAATCTGGGGTTCAATGTGTCCTGGTCATCCGCCTCCAAGACCTAGACAAACCTCACCCCATGAACCCGGATAATTGAAACAAAGAGATTTGCCATGAAAACGAGTGCCGCTAGCTTTATTTGCCTCTCTCTCTTTACCTCAAAACCAAACGCATCAGTTTCGTTGGCACTAATTATTATCCATGGATTTTTTTGTATACCTCCAAAGAGGAGGCCTGAGAAAAAATTCCCTTAAGCCTCAATTACATTAAGCTAGTTTACAAGCTACTAGCCGGTAAGTTTAAGAGCGGGTGAATCGGCGAGTGAGATTGTCATGATGACACACAAAACTGTCTACTCGCTCAGTAGCAACAGTAGCAGCTAAAATAGTAGCTGTCCCGCGCCATGCAACTGTCGACATTTTGTAGAAAACTTGAATTTGCAGCAAGCGCCACACGCTAGACAATAACGGCTCTCGCCCGAACTAATCCTGATAGACGAAATCAGCTGTTGGTGGGCCGCCATCTTTAAGCAAACACCAGCGAGAAGGGAGTGAAGTTGACCACCTTTCAACTTTTTTTGTAGATTGTCCACAATCTGCTAGTTAGCAAGTAATACGATGACACTGAGCGAGTTTACTAACAGGTTAATTTCCCAGATAGTGGATTGTAAACTCGCTCTATGTACAAGTACTATGTTTCATCAAGCACAAGAATTTTAAATAATTTCTGTACCGATATGTAATTTATATAACACCACTGTACACTTTTATATCTATATTAAATAAATAAATTTAATTGAGGCTTTTGGGTCTGTGTCATCTTTGGGGATGCTGTGTGGAGTGTCTTTTCGGGGAAAGTAAGGAGAGGAAATTCTGCGAAGGAAAAAGGTAAGAGGGGCGCCAAAAGTCGTGCGAAAACAATCCATTGGGGAACTGCGATTGAAAACAACTGCGATGACATTTGATTCAAAAACGTTTGGCGCTATTTTATCGCTCCAAATGGAGTCAATTTTCAGGAGACAAAACTATATGAGAATATTCAGCAAATTATTGTTCATTGCTCCAATAAAGTTTGACGATTTATTTTGCACTCCTATCCCCAATAAGTAGCCAAAGACTACAAAGTTAGGTGTGTCGATTCGTGCGCCGCAGCAGTAAAATAACGTATCTCTTCTTACGTCCCAGACTCCTGTTCCGTGTTAACCGAGTTTCTCCGACGAGATTGCACTACGTAAAATTTCCGTAGAAATTCAGAGGAATATCTCCTGGCAGGGCTGCGCTCCTAATTGAATCAGAGAGTGAATTGAACGGGGATTTGCCCGGAAAATCATATATTATCTAAACCTGAATTAAATTTTGTACTGCCATGCCGTTCTTATTTATGTTGGGAATAACATACCTATTTGAATTACTCTAAAATCACAATATAGAAATTTTAATCTATGTTCACAAAACATTAACTTTGTTATTTTCTGACCCATCAAGCGCCTCTTTTAAGCATGTTCTTATTATCTATAATTTACGTTATCTATATTACCAATACGCTAGCGTCTGTCGCACACACTCGCTTCACGCAATAGATGCAAACGGAAGTGCTGCCATCTGTAATATTCAAATAGAACTATTGAAGTTTTCATATAATAGTTTTTCATATTAAGGTTTTTACTTGCTAGTTATTAATTATTAAATTGATTAACTGCATTGTAAATTATAACGTCATATGGCTCAATGCACAGCGCCTTTTGCATGAATGGTTTTGTCCTTTAGGAAAATATTGCTTTAGTTAGGTAATAATTATCTCGTGCAGAGCATATAATAAATTAGGAAAAAATTTTTCCTAAAAAACTAAGACGGCTGGTTCAACCGAAAACGGAAAAACAACATTAAAAAAGACAACTTACAACGACAAATATTACACTTAAACAATGATTCATTTGGTTCCATGCCAACTCGGAATGAAACCAACTCAGAACCATCTCAGATAAGTCATTTAGAGTGATAAAAAAATAATTTTAAATTAGCCGATAACCCTAACCTAACTTAACCTATTTAATAAATTTTTTATTTATATTTTTTTATCACTCTAAATGACTTATCTGAGATGGTTCTGAGTTGGTTTCATTCCGAGTTGACCGGTCACCGATTCATTTCCCTGATTAATTTGTAACCCGATTCATAAATAGAATTTTATACATCTTTTACCGTATTTTGGGAAACACACAGTTTAATTATTAATATACATATTTTATTTAAAAATACATTTTTACTGAGTTGAATAAACTAGTAAAGTTTCCCCTTAAGAAACATATTATATATTTTATTACTAGCTTTACCTTCGCGGAGAAATTACTGTACAAAGAATTTTCCGTCGGGAATGAAATGTTTTTCTGGGATGAAAAGTGGCCTATGTTACTTCACAGTCTTCCAACCATCAGTATGCAAAAAATCACGTCGATCGGTAGCTCCGTTGCTACGTGAAAGAAGGACAAACAAACAAATAAACACACTTTCGCATTTATAATAGGTTTGACTGTGGAGTTGAGATAAAAAGGAAACTTAAAAAAATATATAAAATTATATTGAATAAATTAATTAAAAAGAAACCATCAGTTAAAAACCCGTTCCGCAGGTTTTAGCTGCCGGGTCCTGCGGGCGGCTTTTGGTGTGGCTTCGCCCAGCTTGAGTGTTGGTGACAATCTGGTTCCAAAAATAGTTGGTTCCTCGGATCCACTGTAATCCAGTGACAGCTAGTCACCGAGACAAAGTAACCGCAACAGACAATGACGTCATAATTTGTAATATATAGCCGCATGATATACTTGGTCAAAGAGCACAACTGTCAGTTACAATAACCATATAATCGTCAATCTTTCCATATCCGGAGTCGAAGAGATACTCAATTTTACAAATCCGTAGTACTTATACCTGCCAGGGGCACTTCCTCGTGCGATGTGCTACGTAAATGGCGCCATCCTTGGACATCATTGGCAACTTGCTTGAATTCGAGACCGAATTACAAAAGTAGCTTTTTAAGAAACTTCAAGTTCGAAGATGGTTTTGCGTACGGCGCGGCATCAGAGCTGCATTCTCAGCCGGATCCTTAAATTTCAACCGTACAGACGTTATCGTAATAATAACGTCCGAAAATAAAAAAAGAACAATGTATGGACCAAAGAGCTCAGCCGTAACTTTTATTTATGTTGTCTTTTTATGAGGTAAAATCAGCGGTTATCATTCAAATGTAATTTAAATTACTAAAACCTCAATACCGTGCCGCTAACAATACAATAATGGCAATTTATAAACACTATCAATGCAATCAAGGTCTTCACGCTGGACACAAAAGTTTTAAATAAATGTAATAAATGTACGATGTCCGAAAACAATAATAAATAAGCCGAATAAAGTATGTTATATTGTAATATTACAACAGAATTAATTCCAACAAGAATTGACATAGACGTTTGGCCAAATTACTAAAATGAAAATCTTATATTTCATAGCAATTAATTGCAATTTTTTTTTGCAGAGAATGCTCGTTTTTGTGCAGTTAATAATAATGCTTGAAATTAAAATTAATTTGCATAATTTAATTTTGATCTCTGTTTCTTTTGTGATTAAAATCAAGGAAAAAAAGTTTATCCATTCATACGTCAATTGATGGAGTTTTTATATCGGCTTCCTGGAAAAGTTGTCAGTGATATTTATTTTCAACAACTTTACATGTTTACGATGATCAACGTGCAAAAAGGAATAATGTACAGAGAGGTCAAAAGGATGAGCATTTGAGTATATCACCGTCAAGAGACACAATGGATTTTTTTTTAACATTATGCAGATTTTTCGATAAGCTTGTATATAATATGACGTCATTGCCTGTCGCGGTTACTTTGTCCCGATGACTGGCTGTCACTGGATCACAGTGGATCCGAGGAACCGGCTATTTTTGGAACCAGCTTTTTTTTTCTTTTTTTTACATGAGATCCACAGAGGAGGCTTTAAGGAAAATAATTTCCCTCAGGGCCTATGTCATCTTTGGGGATGCTGTGTGGAGGGTTTTTTTTAAGGAAAGGAGAGGGAGGAGAGTTCTGGGAAGGAAAAGGGTTTAAGGGGTGGGTAGGAACCTGGGGTTCAGTGTGCCCTGGTCATCCGCCTCCAAGACCTTGACAAACCTCACCCCATGAAGCCGGGCATCCCTGCTAAATCACCAAACGTAGCGAACCACTTGGGGTGACCTATGGCAGTATTGTTGTTTTTAATATTACGGTGAAATCTTAATATTTATTCATACAATACTAGCGAGTACCCGTCATGCGTTGCAATGCCACTCAAAGAAAGAAAATGTTTCATCCCCCACCCCCTCTCCCGAATTCATTTCCCCCTCTTCGCCTTCCCTCCCTTTCGCTAAACTATACGGAATACATACATTTTTCAAAAAACTTGAGCGATATTTTTTTTTACAACTTTACATACAATTTTTTGCCAGAGTTCGCAACTATATGGAAAAACCTTCTCGGGCGACGCACAATAACTCACCAAAGTTTCATTGCAATCGGTTGAATAGTATTGGAAATAATTTCATAACCCCAGAGCTCACTAAGGATGCGATAGTTTCCGGTCGTTCGGCGTTACAACGGTGGAGGTCGAATTGAACTAATTGGAGATAAACATGGTTTTTGAACCCTGAGTTCTCTAAAGAAAATGGGGCAATAGAAATAATCCAAAAATTAGTCTGAATTTCGGACAAAATTTTGAAAATGGCAGTCAAAATAAATTCTCCAAACAAACACTTCCATTTTTGAAAATTAAGCTTAAATTCAAAGCAAAAGCTCTAGGGTTCATTGAACCGTAGTTACAAACAAATGCACAACCGAATTAATAAACTAGCTAGGTTCGAAAAGAAACAAAAAAAACAGGAAAAAAATTTGACGTCCCTAAATAGATTTTTCGGCTCAATACAGAAAGCACTAGCGAAAATAACATTATACCAGGTCGTTATTCCAAGGCGGTTGTTTGGCTAGGTTAACTTTAACCGTTAGTTGGGGCTTAAGCCCACTTATACTTCGATCCGGCAGTTACGGTTAACCCGCCGAGTAGCAACATTAAACAGACTGCCGAAAAAGCTCGATCAATACCAACAGATGTTGGGAAATTTACAGAAAAAAAAACTCTTGGGAAATAAAAACTGGCAACATTTTGTCTGGGAATGACAGAATTTGAGCTACAGAAAGAAAAATTAGAGGCAAACGAAAATATATGGCGCACAATTTTCGCTGAAAACTAAGATGGATTGAACTTTTAAAAAGTTACATAAATATACGGCACTGTCAAATGAACAAAATATTAAAAAATGATAAAATAATTTCTATTTTGATAAAGATATAAAAAATAAGAATAAAAGTACAATAATAATTTTAATAATCTTATAACCATGACAATAACTCAATATAATAACGTATCCCATATCTGCATGTAAATATTTCAATTTGGGAGGCCGGTATGGGCACCGCCGCCCCAGAAACCATTTACTGGATAACCAACTGCTGCAGGTCTTGGTGACTTAGCAGGGGTACCGGGGTTCATGGGGTGAGGTTTGTCAAGGACTTAGCGGGTCGGCGCGGCGCATGATAGGGCGGATCGAGAGACTGGTTGATGGAGACCTTCAGTCGGTCTCTTTCGATCCATCGCCTTGCACCGTGGGAGGGATGGATTCAAACCATCACTCATCATCAGTCTATCACTCCTGGACACATTGACCCCCAGATTCTTATCCACACCCATGGGCGTAGCTAGGTTTTGATTAAGGGTGGGGCAAAAAATAAAAATCTAGAGTAGGTACCGAAAAAAAACAGGCTTCTACAACATATTCATGCTTTAGACTCTAAAATACAAGGAATATGAACGGAAGAAAGAAAAACCATCCTATGAAGTGCTGTAAATTTGAAAACGCGACTCGGTCGACAATCCAGAGGTCATGCATCGGCTAGCCAGGGTGGGGCAAACGCACCCATGCCCACCCCTCAAACAAAAATAATTAGTGAGGGGTTTTCTTTCTCTAAAAAGACTCTCCACACAGCATTCTCAGATGACGTAGGCCTTGAAGGATGTTATTCCTCGAGGTCTAATGTGTGGAGCTGATGTAAAAAATGTTATTTAAAAATTAAATACATATAATCCACAGAGCTTTTTCATTTCCAGCTAGATGCAAGCTTTTTAAACAAGTTTTTAATAATATTTTTATTTTTTTCATTTTCGATAAAGGTTTAAATTTAATTTTTATATATATTACTGTTTTTTTACTTTAGGTTTTCAGTACGTTTTCCTTTGTTGTGTTTTGAATTCTTCAAAACTGTGTACAATAATTGTACTTAAAAGTAGAGCTTTATTCGGGGCGGGATAATAAATAATATTCATCGTGTCTAAATATCTGTCAATGATTTTAATATTTGTACAGCACAAGAACCACTAACTGTAACTTTCTGAAACTAAATTTAAAAAAAAATTATGAAACGAAGTTTCTTTTGAATACTGATTCCCGTTTTAATTTTGTCCTGGAAAGTTGTTGCTTTCAAAGGAAACTTCAAAGGCTCGTGTTAAAATATAAAAGCAGTTGACTGTACAAAACTGTGAGATAACTAGACGATAAACGCAGCATCGCATCTGTACAAGTCCACACTTGCTGAGAATGCATCCTTTTATTCCAATATAAAATATTACAAGGCTGTGTCACAGTTACACAAAGCCTTTGACTACATAAAGGTAGAGTAACAGAATTACGATGCAAGTAAATTTGATATCGGAGGTGCAAATAATCCAAAATAGAGCCCTACGTAACATTTTTGGCTTGCCTTGGGATACACATGTTAAAGATATTTACCGTCACGCACTTGTATTACCATTTAAGATTGTTCCTAGCTTTGATATAACAAACACCATCTTAAATATTATTCAGTGCAACACCCACACAAATATAAAACTGAACTATAACAACGACGTTCACCAATATAATACACGACAACACAACAAACTACATATATCAAAAATACACTCAACAAAGTTCGGACTGCAATCATTAGAATACATTGCGTACACTAACTATAACAAATTGCCTGAAGAATTAAGACAGGTAATAATATGCCTCTAACAAATCTCGAAACGATATATTGAAATCCTATTTTTTTAAATGTTATTTGGAAAACGAGTCATAAGTAGGTACAAACTCTGTTCATGGGCGCAGTTTATATCTTTTTTTAAATCTTATCATGTATTTTTTTATGTAAACATCTTGTATTAGGTCTTTGTATTTTTGAGCATGTACCTTTTATTGTATTTTTCCTGATTTGTTTTTTATGCATTTCTATAGTCCATCATGGAGGATACTTTATTTTAACTTTGTGACACCAACAGTACATAAATCAAATGGTTATAATATTATTCATAAAATCTTATAAGACATGTTTCTGTGAAATATTTGTAAAGAGATTCTTCATATGTTTGTGTCTGTATGTTGCTTCTGTAAAATGTTTTGTAAAATTTTTCTTCATTTATTGTGTCTGCATATTGGGTTGGGTTGGGTTTATCTTTTCAAATGTACCAATTGGCGATCCCTTAATGAGTTTTGATAACTCATGGGAATGCAACTTCGTTGTAAGTTTTATTTAAAAAAATAAAAAAAATATAAAATATTACAAGGCTGTGTCACAGTTACACAAAGCCTTTGACTACATAAAGGTAGAGTAACAGAATTAATACAAGTAAATTTAAGCAATATATTTAAAAATGCTAATCCCAGATTTTTATTATAATTGCAAGTAATATTTTTCATAGTAATACTTAGAATTTTTCGAACTATGAAAAACGGTTTCAATTTGTGTGTTAATTGGAGGGCACCCCACCACTTTCCCAACGGCGTTATATATAAGGAAACATATGGTTTCCTCCTTCACCGCACAATTCAAGACTATTTTTTATTGAATGAAGTTATATTTATTTGAACGACTCTAGACCCTCCAATGTCCATGCATACGGGGTTAGTAAGCAGTATGCAAGTACTTACATTAACATAATACAAAAGAGAAGTAGAAGTTTCAGCCTGTGAAATAATTCATCTGAAATCGGTAACATAAAAAAAATAGAGATAAAAGTGTCAGTAAGATAAAAAAATAAGAAATAAAAAAATAAGAGCTGCACCCAGTTGAAGAAGTCTTCTGGAATAAGAGAAATAACGAAAAAATCCGTTATAATACAATGCAAGTATTTGCAATAATAACAGAGAGAAAATAAAATGCAAAACCAAAATAGTCGTAGGTAGGTATTCAACACCAGGCAGTTCCACTGACAATGTGCATGGCTATCGACCCAACCGCAGACGAGACACAAAGTCCAAAAAAGGGAAAACGCACATAATTGAATAAAATCCTTGTAGACCACCCCTCTCCCCCTGCCCCCTATGTTATGTATATGAAACGTAGATTAAGAAACAATTGTACCAGTCTGAAGATAGCCTTAAAAGGTTGAAACCGGTTACGGTGACAAACAAAATTAATGTGAAAATAAGTTTTATATTCGTTTTAATATATTATTATTATGGAATTCCACCACGAATTGTCAGCATCAAAAATAATAAAAAAATAGAACACTGCTGATCCGGCCACGCATTACTGTGGCTAACGAAACACAACGCCATCTACTGGATGGTTACCCAATCTTTAGAATCACTCACAAGAGAAATTAACTCACACCGCCATCTGTACATTTGAATACAAATCAAATCCACACCGCCCGCTTGCCAGCCCGCTCAGACATTCTCCTTTATATATTATATATTTCAACCAATTTACACAAAACCTTGACAACTCAGTATATTAATACGTGAAGCAAAAACTTTATACCCCGTTTTTTTAAATGCGTGCTTATAATAAAAATAAAGTTTATATAGAGAAGGAGTGCAGAATTCTGATATATTTTTTTAAAATTATGCATAAAAAATACATAAAATCAATAAAAAAAACATTACAGTTATGGTCGAATTTCGACCATTGGGCGATCACTAGTATACCTAAACCTTCCTCATGAATCACTTTATCCATTGGTGAAAACCGCATGGAAATCCGTTCAGTAGTTTTTGAGTTTATCGCGAACAGACAAACGGCGGAGGACTTTAATTTATAATATGTAAAATTCAATGTAAATAACATGTTTCTATAGTTATTGCACCTTCTTACAATGTAAGAGAAGGCGGCAGTGGCGGCCGATTAAAAAATCCAACTGAAAATAAGAGAGAAATAAAAAAAAATGTGGAGAACAACCCAAGGAATTCCTGCATACTAATGCAGTGCTAGAGAGAAAGGGCGAGATGGAAGCGCCGTGAAACAGAGGGAGACGGCGGTAGTCACAATGGACGTCGGAAGATTAATGGACGAGCGAAATGCGAAGGCAGGGCTGAACGGGGTTCGGCGGATTTGCAAGAAATTTATGGTAATAAGGAAAATGTATCATATTTTGAATTCGATTAAATAGAGATACATTTCGAGACGGAGAGGTTGCGGGTTCAAAGTAGTGAGGTTGATACTCTCAGTATTGCACTGGTGAAAGACCACCATTCAGAAATGAAACGATGTTTAAAATGGCTTTAACCGAGTTTGGTGACCAGATTCGAATAGCCAGGTACTTTTTCACCTTCCACTCCCCCATCTAATTCTCCTCCCCACTACCTACATACTTACTACTGTTATAGTTATGAAAAATTTGCTATTGGTTGAAAATTTGTTGAAACGCTTCTTACGAGGAACGTATGCACAGGCCATTTCGGCCAGTTTCATACAAATCTTAAATTTGGTTTTGAGATCAAAATACCCAGCCAAACTGAAAAATTATTTTTGTAATCAAATCGTATATAAAATATCTAGTAAGGATGTGAGCTATTTTATTTATTTTTGTTTTAAATTATAAGACATAGGCCTTTAAAGATTTTAGTGTTTCATGATTTTAGAGGCAATTTGGGCAAATTATTTTTTTATTGGTTTTCATTTACTCACAAAAAATATAAACCTTTAGATAACAAAAATAATTTTTCAGTTTGGTTGGGTATTTTGATCTTAAATCAAAATTTAAAATTTGTATGAAACGGGCCGAAAGGGCCGCGCAAACGTTCCACTTAAGATTTGCCGAGAGATTTTTGCTCAGTATTAATTAAGCCACGTTTTAATTTTTTTTAATAAAACTTCTTTAGCACCGTTGTGATTTGAAACTGATAAACGAAAAATAGAGACACTAAAAAGAGACAAACACATATATCCATAGGATTTAGCCTGCGGGAAATGAGATACTATAATCGGTCTCTTCTTTGTGCGGTGCTTCGTAGTCTCCCCACTTCTACCGCGTGTGAATCGCATTTTTTTTTTTTTTTTTTTTAATATTAGCGCGCTCCATCAACATTCATATTTACATATCTCCCTTTCAAACTACATATCTTCTTCTTTTTTGGGCGTTTACCACGGAGTCTTAAAAACGAAAATATAAAAATAAAATAAATATAAATAATTTTTCTGGCAACCCTGTCCAACGTGTGTAGGCTGTATGCGACGGAGGCGCTCGCGTGCGATCCCGGGCCATTTAATGTGGAATCGAAGAAAATCTGGATTCCGAATGTTGCCATTTTTGGCAACAAATAAATCGCATTGATCATTCTACGCTCCGCGGCGTTCCGACCAATAATTTAGCAAATCGCGGAATCTGTGCCTTGTGCCATGTGCCGCCCATGCGCAAACAATCCACACATTGGATGGGAAATTATTTGCAGAACAAACTAGATCTTTGTTAAAGAAAATATCAGCATTGTACGATATTTATTATTTTAAAGGGAACTTAAACATTATGTTTGATTAAGACCCCGCAATTTTTAACCGATTTACAACATTTTTGTTATTTATTTTTGGGGTGTTATGCCGTGTTGCGCTACCTCCTTCTTTAGCCAACGTTTCGGACAGCGTTACAGTGTCCATCATCAGGGAAGATGAGCCCTAAAGAAAAATAAAGAAAAATAAAATCATACCTGATTTACATCATGATTCTCTTCAACAGTTTAAGTCTTTAAAAAATATATATATATTTAAACATTTATTATTTTTGAAGAAAATATCTGTACATTTGCCGAACCGAAACGATAAAATTAATGAAATGCCCTCGATAGAAAAAAAAAGCGTAAAGTATGCTCCGAAAATTATTAAAAACACATTTTATTCTGTTAGTATGAAATTAAAAAAAAATCAAAGCAAAAAATTCGTAGTTTATCTTTAAATGCTACTTTTGACATTTGTCAAGAGACTTTCGCTCTATTTAAACGAGCTGTGTTTAATTAAATACTAGCGGGTACCTGGCATGCGTTGCAATCCCATGCAAAGAAATATTTTTTTCTCCCTGCACATCCTTTCCCATGCATCCCCCTTCCTCTTCCACATCTCCTTCCACTCACCACTACCTTCAGCTTGACAACATACCCCGATTGGGGATGCCATAGCCTCACTGGCTCCAGACGGAAATGCTTGAAATGACTTTGATCGTGTTTGATGACCAGATCTGAATGGCCAGGTAATTCCCAACCCTCCCTTCCACATTTAGCCTCACAACACACCCCGATTGGGGATGTCATAGCCCCACTAGCACAAGACGGTTGGGAGCAATTGGGACTCTAGAGCGTATAAATAAAATCTAACTTCCCCTTTCTGTATTTTTGAGAGGTTTATTTCCCCTCCATACAACATCTCATCTCTTCTAAGTCTAAACTCGACTCCAATCTTCCATATAATTCTGAAATTTGCACATTTAAATAATATTAATATATAAATTTACTTCTTCATGTATATATAAATTGACCTTTCCTTTCTCTACAATTTGAAATGATGGCCACGAACACCCTTGATGGGTGAAAGCCAGAAATAATTGAAAAAAAAAACATAAATAAAAATTTGTTATTTTTTACCTAACCATTTCCCGTTTGCTTTCACTGAGTTTGCAGGTTGTTTGGTACAAAGTAGAGTTACTGTAGTGTCCCTATGTGTGTTTCGTCCTGTTGTTTGTTTGTTTGTCCTGGGAGGCATTCCCGTGAGCGTGAGGCGACCTTTACGCTCGCAACAAAATAGACGAGATATTTCACAGAAGCATGTGATACGTTTTATTAATCTCTTTATATTCTCTTTGGTCCCGAGCGAGCTGGACTGCCTAGGACTCTTTTTAACGAGATTCTCAAACTGTGATTTATAATTTCTCATTATTATTTAATAATTTAATATAATGGTGTGTTCAAAGTCGACATCATAGTCACCTAAGTACCGATATCTCAAAAGGGTGTTTGAGAAAAATAGATAAGCTAAAGATGAAAATATTAAATAAATACCTACATGGAGTAGCACAATGTGAGATTTTCCCAGCAAAAATTATTATCGTGATTAATTTTTGGGGTATTATGCCGTGTTGCACTACCTCATTTTTAACGTATGCTAATTTCACATTATTGTTTTCAACACGTTTGATAAATATTATTTTTTTTTTTTATAAAAAAATATCTATATATGCCACGGTTAGCTTTTTACTAGACATGTGAGATATTTATAAAATATATTATTTTTCCACGATTAAGTAAATAAGCATTTTAATACATTTTTTATAGATAGCAGTTTATCTCATCATTATTAATATATTTATTTCACAACACCTCGAAGGAATTATTTTTAAATTACGTTATGTGATACGTTATACGTATAACAGATGCGTACGTAATAATAAATACGTTATACGTATAATAGATACCTACGTCATAATATATACGTTATGCGTATAATAGATACGTTGTGTATGGTAAAATCTGTATTCCCGATACAATACAAAAATTTGAGTTTTATGTCCCCGACAACTTCACAAGAGCGCGCAGACACAGAACTTTTGTTGTTCCGAGATGCAGAACTAACTTACCATTAGTAATGCCGCTCGGAAAAATGATTCTGTTACTGATATATTTTTCAACAAAATATTCAACAATTCAAAAACGCTATTATTACTTAATAAAATAAAATGTTTGTTATTAGTTATGTATAACTGTAAATGTGCATTCAAAATAAAATAAATAAACAAATGTGTGTAATAAATACGTACGTAATAATATATACGTTACACGTATAATACATACATACGTAATAACAGATACGTTATACGTATAATAGATACGTATATAATAATAGAAAGTTATACGAAAAAAAAACCTAGTAAATACGCAATAATAGACACCTTATGCGTTTAATTGTTACGTTATGTGTGTAATAGATAAGTACGTACTAAAAGATACCTTATGCGTACAATAGATACGTTATACGTATAAAAGATAGGTTATGTACGAAATTGCAAAACACATCAATAAATATTATTATTTAGGAAAGCTGTCCTTGAGAGTTATGAGAACTTCACAGTTTGTTAATTACCTAAACGCCCGTACTATTATTATGCAACTTAACGAAAATCTTTGTAAAAATCTTACTACAACCACGGGAATCGAACCCGTTAAAAAACAAACAAAACGGTTATAATTAACCATATAAAAAGGATTAAATAAAAATTACAGTAGTAGGTGAGTATAACAACTTTCAGAAGCTTTGTCAGCAATGGTGCGTCGAAAGCGTTCGGGGGAGTACCCTTTCCATCCCCCCCCCCTCTTCTGATGCACCATCCCCACCAGAAGTCCCCTCTCCGCCGCAGTTGGCCTCGGCCGACGATGATCTCAGCCAGGAATGCACCCCCTAGCGTGGGAACGCCGAACTAAGCGCGGCTTTACATTATGAATGTAATATGGCGATTTTTCAGACATTCCGGATTGTGACCCACTGTGCGGTCTTTAAGAGGCCGCCACCGGTTAATAAGGTGTAATTATAGCTTATTTATTAGTAACTAGCTTTTCCCCGCGGCTTCGCTCGCATGGTATTACGGGAAATTACTGTAGCGGTTGAACTTATCAATTATCCCCCCTCCTCCCCACCCCACCCCCTCCCGCATTCCATACATTCATTTCCTTACATTCAGTTTTCAAACATCTAGCCTGCCACCTAAATTTCACAACGAAGAAAAGAATTATCCAATTTTGTTCATTCGTTCGGAATTTATGCGCTTACAAACATTTCGGATGTTTATTTTTAATTAAATATTTGGAAGTTTGTTAATATAATACAAAATTACACTATTTATTATTCAGTCTTTATAATCGTTACAAATTATATTTTTAATGTAGGAACTCTTATCTGACATTTATTCCAGCTTGTCCAATAAAAACAAAACATATTCTAATATTTGAATTTTCTGGGGCAGTAGCTGACCAGGGGGCTGAGTACCTACCAGCTTAGAGCCCACAAATATATCAACACCGTTTCCATGGGAATGATTTTTTTCTGACATTTGCAATTAACTCGCTTTTGTTAGCGACAGAAAACGTATAACAAATATAATATATTAATATTTATAATTTCATAACGCCAGAGCTTACCATCATATACAACATGTAGTCACACCATCTTATACAGCTTACAATTCGCATATAATTTAGCTTTCTATTGGTGAATGAATTTTTAAAGTCTTTTTATTGGTTAATGCCTGAAAAGGTCATAAACAAACTCGAGCAGTTTCGCATTTATAATATTAGTATGGATTATTTGATTAACATCATTTATATGTTTGATTTGTTAAATTTTAGTGGTGTAACCATATTTGTAGGGACTACCGGACCCAATCAACGTCGCAAGGCCGATGACGGCAGTGCCAATAAAACTAAATTTAAAAATAAACTTGTCAGTAAGATTTTACGTCGAATCGAACTACGAATCTCCCAATTAACGGTCGACGGTCATCTAAAGAACAGAGAGATATGGAACGAGACAAACCCTAAGAATTATAGTCGAAATAATTATTTAGGCTTAAGATTTGTAACATATTTCTCTTGAATACTTTTAATTATTAGGTTCCTTAAAAAATATATGTTATTTTTGAAGAAAATATGTATTTATAAATTTGTAGAAACGAAACGGCAATTATACGAAATTCCCTCGCTAGAAAAAAATTCATCGGGATCCATTTATTGAATAACGAACACCCCTGCCGTAGGTCGCCCCAAGTGGCTCGCTACGTTTGGTGACTAAGCAGGGGTGTCCGGGTTGATCGGGTGATTGCCCGAGATTCATAAGGTGTAGGGCTTGGCGGCGGACGAGTTTACCCACCTAGCGTGGCGGGCTGGTTTGGGTAGACTGGTTGAGGGAGACCTTTTGACCTCTCCAACCGGACTTTCTACCTACCGCCTTTCACCGCAGTAGGAGGGATGGATTCACACGTCCGTCACTCCTGGACACATTGACCCCAGATTCCTACCCACCCCTCATACCCTTTTCCTTCACAGAACTTACTCTCCTTCCTTTCCACAAAAAGACCCTTCAAAGAGCATCTGAAGATGATATAGGCCTAGAGGAATTTTTTTCTCGGGGTATCATATATCCTACGTGAATGCAGATACATGAAATGCCAAATAGTCGAGTTACTCGAATAAATCGGAACGTTCAGCCATTAATTAAAAATATACGTATATATATATATATATATATATACATATGCTTTGCGCAGCCCACTCCAGGTGATATTTCTGATTTTTTTTCCTATCAAAACTGCTGTTCTAATTTTTTAAGTGCTTGTAATTAAAATTTGTCACACACGTCGTGCAACAGCTAAGCATTGCAGAATTTCGTACTTATATTAATCTCTAATAAAAAATAATATTAACGCGTAATACGCACGTCCCACCCACAAAATAAACACCTCGATCAACGTGATTCTCCCGACCAATATCCGTTCACACGTCCGATAATTTCCTGCGCTCGGAATCAAATATCAATCTACTCTTTGGACGGCTATTATCGGCCTATGATGATAGACCGAGAGCGCCGGCCGGCTTCGGCCCCGTGATAATTACATCACTTTACCACGGGAACGCCCCTACCGCGGGCGCAAGGCTTCACACAAACAACTACTCAACAATAATAGTACAAGCGATGAACAAAAAAAATGTGTTAAGCCAAAAGGTCAATAAACACTAAACTTTTAAAATGTTGAACTTTGCTGCAGAATTACTCTTTTTTTGGTAGTGGCCTTAAAATTTACTGCACTTGAGATATTTTTCACGAATTTCATGATTTTTTGACCCCCCCCCCCGTTCCTGTCAAACATCGTCACATTTGTGAGACCCCTTCTCCCCTAGTGTGACGCTACATATTTTGCAATTTTTCACATTAAAAATGATTAAAACAGTAGTTCAAAATTTTATTTTTACTTTTATTAAAAATATTTTTTTTTTTTTTACATGAGCTCCACACAGGAGGCCATGAAAAAAATAATTTCCCTCAGGGCCTATGTCATCTTTGGGGATGCTGTGTGGAGGGTTTTTAAAATATACATCAAATAAAATATTTTAAATAATTGACGAAAAAACTGTTAAATGGATGATTATTTATATTAATAATGGAAGATAAAATTTTTTATGTGTGACGTCAAAAAGCTGATGACCCCCATACTCTATCCCCCTCCCCTTAAGGTGTGACGTAATTTATGGATGGACCCTAATTCGTAGAACTCTACAAAATTTTTCAATTTTTAAAAACTTTCATTTAAATATGTTATTATCAAGTTCTGCAAGTATTTACGTTTTTGTTTTTAGCAGGGGTGCCCAGGTACATGGCGTGAGGTTTGTCTAGGTCTTGGCGACATATGCGTCTGTCCACTTAATACGTGGAGGGTCATATCGGGAGAGACTGGTAAAAGGAGACCATTTGGCCTCTCCAAAACCTCTTTGCACCGCAGAGGGAGGGACGGATTCGTATGTCCATCACTCCTGGACACACTGACCCCTAGATTCCTACCCTACCCCTCATACCCTTTTCCATCCCAGAATGTCCTCTCCTTCATTTCTTTTAAAATATCCTTGACACAGATCCCCGAAGATAACACAGGCCCCGAGGGAAACCTGGACTGACTCTGGACCTCCTGTGTGAGCCATTGTAAAAAACATTCTTCGCTTTATAATAATGGTAGTGGGACGAAATCAAATATGTTTAGTTGTTTAGGTTAATCTTTCGGGATGTTGATCTTTCTTAAAAATATTTTTAAAAAAAATTAAACGACACTCTCAAAAAATGGCATTTAAAAAACTTTTTAACAGAAAAGCTTTAAATTCACAGCCTAAAAAATCCGATTATCCCAGTGAATCTCAAGTGGTGAAAGCCACAAAAGTAAAAGATTTGTTCAAAAATATTGTTGTTACTTTAACTTCTTTGAAATGCAGTAATCTTTTTGACTTCGTTCCGTCGATGTTTATTAGATTTTGAATCGTGTAACAGCGGATGCCGTGTTTTACCTGTAATACCCACGAGAAGAGGCCAATTACAAGCATTTACATAGTAAATGATAACTCCGCAGGCGATCACTTTGAATGCTCGTAATTTCAGGTGAAAATTTCTACAATTTGCTCTAATGGCCGACCATCTAACTAAATTGGCTGGTAAGATGCTGTACGGACAACTAGCTACTGTTCTTGTGACTGATACATGTTTAGATAAGACGAGACGCTTATCTCACAGAACTAAAGCCCTGGGGGTAATTGAAATTTTAATACAATAATAATAACAGTGGAGGTCTTAAATCTCCTAGGAGTGGTTCGTTTGATGCCCTGTGCACATTGGAAGCTCCGGGCATCTTTTTATAATCAATGATAGCTTTTTTTCTTTATTTGTTGTTTTTGAGGTGTTATGGCGTGTTGCGCTACCTCCTTCTTTAGCCAATGTTTCAGACAGCGTTGCAGTGTCCATTTTCAGGGCAAGGCATATCATATTTCTCACTATGATAGTAAGGGAGACACAACGATTTCTGTTAGATCTGTATGAGTTGTTCCGTAAACCGAAAAAATAGACTTGACGAGCCAAAAAATTGAAATGTAAACAATATAATACCTACTGTGTAAAGAAATAACAAATACGTAAATTTATTCTCAGAATCGCTTAAGACTTTTAATAACATAAAAACCATAAAATTACTATACACATCTTTGGTTAGAAGTCAGGTTGAATACAATTCAAGCATTTGGTGGCCTCATTTCAACTCCCATTGTTTCAAATCGAAAAAAATCAAAATAAAGTTTTACGTTTTATTAATTTCAAAATTGGTATTACTATTATTGAAATCAATTATGTCAATTTACGCAGTAAACTTAACTTATCGAAATGAACTAACTGATGACGCTGACACATTTAATTTGAACTTCGACACATTTAAAGCCAAATTAGTTCACTACTTTTTAGATGTAATAATGAATAAGAAATTATTTTATTTCGATTTTATTTATTATTATATAAATAGATTCCTCACCATTGGTAATTTTTATGCCAATGTTGCTGATATTTTTAATATTTCCTTACTGAAATACAAGGCCGTACTGATCAAACAAACATTTCAGCCAAACATATTTTACGAGGTCACTGCATAAAACTTTTTTGATTTTATTGTTTCTTTTTAATGCTTTATTAAGTTGTTAGTAATTTATTTTCTTTTTCTATTGTTTTGTGTAATTTCTTTCTTCAATGTACTACGACTGTTATTAAATAAACACATGCTTGTAAATGGCACTTTGTGTCGTAAATTTTAAATAAATAAATGACAAAAACTTTTACCCGTTTTTACCGTCACCTTAAATTTTTGAAGTGGGTTAATCCCTTATTACACGTTAGATCTAGGACTTATTAATTAAGTTGAGAGACTAGGTCGAATTTATCGATAAAAAACGAAGTGATCATTTAAGATACAATAAACAGGATCCGGTGGAGCGAGTGACAAAGGAGACAGGCGGCAATAAACCAGTTATTCTAATAGGAATTCTTTAACACAATTATTGGTGAGCAGTTAATTAGAGACAAAGTACTGGGACTTGTAGCGAGCGTAGAAAAAAACATGGGCGAACCAATGGCTGTCATAAAATTACACACTTTAGATTTCTTCTTTAATTCTTATTGCATGTTCGGCATTCATGGTAATTGGACGGTCAAAATATCACGATTCAGAAGTAAATTATCGTATTTATTAAGCAAGTGCAATGGAGGTTATCCACCACTTACCCGCCCTGGTATAACAGATGGTTACTCCTTCAAGGTTCTCGCAAGGACTCTAATTTTTTTTAAAGAACGAATTTAATTTAGAACGAATCTTGACCTCCAGTGTCCCTGCATACTGTTGTTAGTAAGCAGTATGCAAGTGCTTAGCGGGAAATACAAGTGTTAGTATGACAATTATTAAGCAAGTGCAGTTTATATTAAATTCACAGTTAGTACCTTCTTGGTACAGAATAAAGCCGGGCATATACCTACCAGCAATTTTCGGATTGCTACTCGAGAGCAGTCTATCACCGGTCGCGGGTTCAAATCCAGACATGCGTAAATAATTTTTATATGATTAATTTGTATTATTTTCACAATTAATCGCCCTGCGTAGCAGTGGGAGGGATGGATTCATTCGTCCGTCACTCCTGGACTCATTGACCCCCAGATTCTTACCACCCTTCATAACTTTTTCCTTCTCAGAATTCCTCTTCACTAAAAAAAGACCCTCACACAACATCCACAAAGATGACTTAGGCCCTGAGAGAATTTTTTTCCTCGGGCCTCCTGTGTGGAGCTACCGGAAGAAAAAAACTAAAAATAATAAATGGCGTATTTGCGGCACGGACAAGAGTGGAAGATACTCTCAGTATCGCCCTTGCTTAAGGCCGCGATTCAGAATTGAAACGTTGCTTGAAATGGCTTTAGTGACAAGATCTGAAAAGTCAGGTACTTCTCCACGTTCACCTTCACCTCCCCGCTACCTTCAGCCTACAAGCAACATACCCCGATCAGGGATGCCATAGCGTCAATGGCTCCAGACGGGAACAGTTAGGACTGTTGTGCGGTATTCACATTAAAAAATAAAGAAGAACACAAGAAATGCGACCTAGGCGTGTTTGGTGTCTAAAAGTCTAACCAATCTGGAGCGACAGCGCAATTTAAAACTTTTTTCTCCGATTGCTCGACATTTTTTGGTGATCATTTTGAATATTTTCCGCCCAAATTAAAAAAAAATCAAACCTCCGAATTTTAATATGGAGACAAACAAACTGATTATAGTTCTAAAGCCAATGAATTTATCTATCTTTTGTCTATTATTACACATTCGTAGATCTAGAAAACAATATTATAAAATCATAAACTTCTACTTAATTACTTAAAAATAAGGGAAAATTTGCCAAAATTGGCAGCAAAGCAATCCGAGGAATTTTAAATAGTGCCCTATTGTGGCAAAAAGCGCTCCAGTGGTTATTCAATTTTCCTGAGCTATCAAATTTTCAAACACATGATTTTAAATTACATTTCATTTTTGGCCCACGCCACATTCAGAACCAAAAATACCAAATCGAAATTTATTGAAGAACGAAATCAATTTATTATAAAATCGTTCCAGATTCAAAATTGACAGCTGACAATCAAACCGACATGATAAGTTTCAATGTACAATCAATTAGATATTCTCGAATAAAAAAACCCCCGCTCAAAAAAAAAATCATCAACATATACAATAATTTGCAAGTCAAATCTCACAAAGCATCAATTTATTGCCGAGCCTATTTAAAATTAAAGCAATGAGTTTACAGTAAACCATTTACCATAATATTAATATTTTTAATCAGAACCAGTTTCAAAAGTTAATGGAAGATTTTAATGAAATTTTGTTGTGTGTATGTTTAAAATTAGCTTTTTGAATCGGGTTGCAAAAACATTACGGTTTGCGATGAGCAAAATTGTTGCGCAGTTACTGCATACTAACAGAGCCGAACTTAAAATAAGTTCGAATGGAACTTGGGAACCGGGCGCAATAGAAAAATGTTATTCTGACGAAGTATTCAGGAATATAAATTAATCATAATATATAAAAGTTTTTTAAGAAAATAGAAGTGACAAGTCAAGCTAAATCTTAGCCAGAAATCAAAATAAGTAGTAATAAATTAATTGTTTAGCGACAGTCTAAAATCATTTAGACTTAAACCAAAAAAGTCATGGTCTTGACTTGAGTTGACCAGTCTACAAATTCTGATCATAAGTGAATAATTTCCATAATTAGTCAAGGTTGTTGATTGAGGGAAAGTAGTTCATTATTTCCGAATCTGAATTAGATGTCCGCTTTTGACCCCCCCACCATAGGAAAGAAGAAGAAGATTTCTGAATCTACGGGAAGGTACTCGTATATTAAAAGGGATGAGTTGTAGTCAGGGATGAGCGGTATTTGAATTACTTATAATTGAAATACGTATTTGAAATACAAATTTAAACAAATGAATTTTAGACTTGGTTCAAAGTTCTGCTGCTGCGGCGAGGGGACTGGAGGTGCTCGCCCAATCTCGCCGATGCCTTCGGGTATGGGTATTGAACAGCCAACACCTTTGCCACAGAGAGACTGGTTGAGGAAGACGTTTTGACCTCTCTAGCAGAACGCTCTCGGAACATCACCGCAGTGCGAGGGATGGATTCATACGTTCGTCACTCCTAGACCAACTGACCCAGAAATGATAATTAATCTTCAAAATTCCTTCTATCTTCAAAAAAATTCCTCTCCTACTTTTCCTAAATAGACTATCCACATAGAATCCAAAGATGACAAAGGCACTGAGGGGAATCACCCCTGGACCTCCTATGTGCAGGTAACGTAAAAAATATCGCAACCTTTCGTAAATAAGACACGTACGACGATAGATGGTACTCTTCTGATATCAAACTCAACTATTGAAATAAAGCAGAAATTTGTGCTATTAACTATGCTACCGACATCTATTGAACGAAGCCGAAACTACAATAATACTACACCAAAAGGAGGCCCGAATAATCAATATACCATAAGGAGAAATTGCCAAATCCCACCCTGAAATTTAGCACCGTGAGGATAATAAGTATTATAAAAACCAAAACGTGCAATTACAAATGCGCGAGCTGAGTGCGTCACTGATTGATTTTAATTGCAACGCATGCGATGCTTCAATCTTGTATGACAAAATGACATCAATAATAATTACTATTGCAATTAGATCATCAAGCAATCCAGTGCAACAGCCAATAATATATCTTGATTTATGGTATGCAACGAAGGGTTATGATGGGAATAACAATGCAACGATTAATAAAGAAACTGATGTAAACTGCACGTTGCTCGTTGCAACGACTCCCTTATTGATTACTTATCAATTTGTTGCAATCCGCAGAATGATAAATTATTGAAAGTTGATATCACAGTATCATTATTTGACATGTAATGTAAGACTGCTACTGGTAAATAGAGTTGCAAACCTCACATTCTTGGCTATCTCGTTAATACCAAAATCATTGGTAATTTTTCGAAATCACTGAACACGTTGACAGGAATATTTTTTTGAAAAAATCTTTTCACCTTAATTTTATTTATTTATTTATTTATTTCTATTCTTGTACATACACTTTACAAATAATTACATAGTTTACATAGATAATAGGTTTAGTAATAAGAAAAAAATGTTAAAGATCCGTATGTAAATAGGTTAGTCGTAGTGTTTTGTAAACACCTCACTAGGCGAACCTGTGCTGAGGTGTTCCCATGTTTGGGATTAAGTGCTATTCTGTCGACCTAAGTAGAAACACCGTATCCTCCTTGATATTGTCAAGAAGGGCACTGTGGGTCGACCCATGGCGGCAGTATCATACACATAAATTAAAAGATTAGTTTCGGTGGGGATCTATATATACAGTTGTTCTTAGAATCTAGATTATGAGTAAGATAAATAATTGTCTTGATAAACGGTAGATATATTTTTCTATGGACCACGCGCCAATGGTATTACTAATGCAATTACTATAAAATACAACTTTTTACATTTGGTGTGAAGGAAAATACTACATTCAAAATTTAAACTGCGTAAAATGAAAATTTACTTTCGCATACGAGACCGCTTAGAGATTCACGGCCATTTAGAATAATTTCTGTCATTTTGTTATTTTGGTATTCCTGATACTATATTACGCGCGTGTCATCATCATATGGATCGTCTTAAGGCGACGCTTCCCGGCCCAAAAAGAAGAAGATGGAGAGATATGTAATTACGAATGTTGGACAGAGCGCGCCAATATTTTCAATGACAAAATTGATGCGAAAATTGGGAAAATGCTTAATAAAACATGACAGATGGGCAGATGAGCATCATCAGGCCTGATGATGGACACTGTAACGCTGTCCGAAACGTTGGCTTAAGAAGGAGGTAGCGCAACATGGCATAACACCCCAAAAATACTTTTGGCCGTGAAAACCTAAAAACATAACAGAAATAGACTTGCTTTAAATAATTTTCGGAGCATACTTTGCGATTTTTTTCTATCGAGGGAATTTCAAATAATTTGCGTTTCGGCGTGGAACGTATCTAGATATTATCTTCGAAAATGACATATATTTTTTTAAGAGCTTAAAAACTTCAAATGTTTAAGGGAGATGTGTAAGAAATCGGTAGAAATTCGGGTAGCGGGGGCTTAAACCATAGTGAACTAACTCGCTTTTTGCAGTTGCTGAGTTGCTTGAAATGAGGGATCCAAATCATAATCAAGCTCTGCCAGAGAGAACTAATCAGGGAAATATTACATACAATATTACCCACACACAGTTTTACCTTCTCAAACCTACCTTACACACAACATAATACTAAAAAAAAAATATCTTTGCTTACTGCTACTGAAAATTAACGTTTTGTACTCCTATGTAAACCTCTGTAATCAATTGTAAAATTGTGTATTCAAGAATAGACATAAATAAAAAATAAAAAAATAAAATAAAATAAAATAAAATAAAAATAATACTGTCTTGACGAATATTAGACAGTTTTTCTCTGATTGGTTCTTCTTTCTGGCAGAGCTAGATTATGATTTGGAGCCCACATTTCAAGCTCTAACTCAAAAATTGCAAAGTGAGGTAGTTCACCATGGTTTAAGACGACCCATATGGATTTTATGTACTGCTAACTTTTAAAAGGCTCTAAAGATATACATCCCAGGTTTTTAATTGTTTATACCGCAAGCAGGGTTTCAAAACGGGTATGTTTAATTATTCTAACACCTTTCTAACCCTTTTTCATTTTATTTTATTTCCAAAATTTCGACAATCTAGTGCTTACTTAATGTGAATAGATTACGCGGTGGCGACGTAACTTCTACCTTGTCGTTATGATACGGTAACATATCGGTAATACCAACTTAACAAAATGACAGAAATTATTGTCAATGGCCGCGAATTCGTATGCGACAGTAAATTTTCATTTTACGCAATCGAAATTTTGAATTTTTTTTCAATTTTTGAACTGCTCCCGTCTGGAGCCAGTGAGACTATGGCATCCCTAATTGGGGTATGTTATGAGGCTGAAGGTAGTGGGGAGGGGAAAAAGATGGGGAAGAGGAAGGTGGGAAGTACCTGGCTATTCAGATCTTGTCAATAAACACGGCGAAAGCCATTTCAAGCAACGTTTCAATTCTGAATGGTGGTCTTACACCAGGGCGATACTGAGAGTATCTTCCACTCTGGAACGTGCAAATATACTATATATTATTTTAAATGAATAAATTGTAAAATAACACAAATTAATCACATAAAATTTATTTTGCCACGCCGGGATTCGATCCCGCGACCTTCGGAATGCTAGTCAAGAGCCTTACCGCTGGACTATGCCGGCATGAATGCAGTGTTTTTAATCGTCTCAAATGCAAAAAATTATTTTTTATAAGGTGAATCTTAAGATTTTTTTCTAAAAAATATTCATATTAAGAGTGTCCAGTCATCGAAAATTTACGACATCGTTTTTATTATAGTATGTATTATCTTTTGTACTGGGGTTTTGAATTTGATTATATTTTTTTAATCCTTTCTAATGCATGTTCCTCTGTACAAACATTAACTCTCTACTAACTTCAAGAACAAGAACTAACTGCCCGGGTGAAAACACTTAAAAGTTTTTGATATGTGTGTTGTGCCGTGTAGGGACACTCGGGGGCGTTTAGAATCATTTAATAGTAGCTTTGTTTTAAAAACAAAAGTAGGGTCTTGACGTAAGAACCGTTAGAGGGACCCATCTGGTCCGTAAGATCCGGTAGTAAGCGTTCAAAAAGAAGAAGGGGAGATATGTAAATACGAAAGTTAGAGGCAGCGCGCTAATATTAAAAACAATATAATTAAGTGAATTTTGGTAAAAAGGTTTAATAAAATACGACTCGTTTAAAATATAGCAAAAATCTCGTGGGAAATTTCTTAAGTAGCATTTAAAGAAACACTTTTAATTTTTAAATGCATTAGATAAAAAAGAAGACATTGACATGTCAAAAAAAAATCGATAACGTTGAAAGGTATTTTTAAATCTAAGTAGAGTGATTAAGGCGATCCACCTCGACGAGTAACATTCAAAATAGAGCGAAATCACGCACCCATGCCTGCCGATAAAGCCAAAATTACCGATTAACAACGGCCGCCTGTTCTGATTTATGCAAAAAAAATATCGTCAAAATAGGCGTTTTATTTTATTTTGTGAAGTTCAGGCACAATTTTTTTTTTCGATTAAAATATTTGGATCAAATGATACCGGGCCTTGGGCGACCCGGTATCATTTGATCCACAGACCGGTTCCGGTCCGCGGACCGGGGGTTGGGGACCACTAGCCTAAAGTATTTATCTCGACAAATCATAAAAACGGCGCAATAAAATCAGCTAAGTATTATTAATGTAACCGTTTTTAACTATGATGTAATGTATTGTAAAGGATGGATTAATGACAATAAAATATCTCGGAGATGCATAATTAAGTTCCCATTAATGAATCATGGATAATTAAATAAACGGAAAAAACTAACAGGAAAATATTCACTGAGTACAAAATTGAGACCGGAAAAACCAGGAAAGATTACATTTGTTGTTTAAAAGAGAGACAAACATTCTCGGGTTACGAATAACCCAACAATGTTTGAAAATCTCCTACTACCACCACAGAAAGCCGAAAATGTTGCTTGTGTTGTGATGGAGGACTTGGCCAGCCGAAGAATCGAACACGGGACGCCCGGGTGGGACCCAAACGCGATGCCCACTCAACCACTGACCAGTCACCAGTAATGTTACAAATGTAACATAACTATGTAATGTAATATTACCGGGTATACAAATGATTTCAGTTTTCTCCTCTGAAATCATCCCAATGTCACAATTGTCACAATCGCAGATACAATTTCCCTTTTCAATTCAAACAAATTAATTTAACAAATTAATTAAAAAAAAAAAAAAAAAAAAAAAAAAAAATAAAAAATTAATTTCGGTTTGTGATGTGCGTTAGTTAGTCTATTCAAATTTGATTTGTATATATGTTTCATTTTCAAAATTAAAATAATTCGGACAGGCGATAAAGTAGGTATCTACTTAGAGTCAGAAAATGATTTTATTTAAATTAATTGTTTGGTTATTGTTTGGGTTATTCGTAACCCGGGAATGTTTGTCTTTCTTTAAGAAAAAAAAATCCCTATGTAATTTTAGAACGTGTAATTTTAGCACGTGTAATTTTCGCCAAGAAATATATTCGGCGTTTAAAAATTATTAAAAAAACTGAACGTGTGTAATTTTTTCTATTTGAATTTAAACTTTATCTGTACATTATTCCAACGGTACTTATTTTTGTAATTCCAAGAGTAGTTTAAGCACTTGTAATTTTCATCGCGTTAAAACTAATAAAAAACTGAACGTGTTATTACTTCATATGTAAATTTAAATTAATTTAAACAAAAGAGCAAATTATTTTCGCCGTGTAATTTTACTAACACATCAAGTTTGAATTAAATTGTCTAAAAAATAAAAATATCGAAAAAAACTTGATATGTAATTTTTAATTTAATTTTCATCGTGTATATTTAATTTCGCCAAGTAATTTTAGCCCGTTTAATTATATAGGCGCGTGTTTTTATCGCCGAGTTCATTAAAACTATTAAAAAATTGAACGAGTTCAATTTTACTTTAACAATTCATATTTTAAGTGTAAATTATTCCAAGAGTAGTTATTTTTGTAATTCCAAGAGAAATTTTAACACTTTTAATTTTCGGCGTAGTAAAACTATTAAAAAACTAAACGAGTGTAATTTTCCATTAAGAATTTACACTTTGTGGAAATTATTCCGAGAGTAATTATTTTCGCCGTGTAATTTTAGCACATGTAATTTTAATGCGTGTAATTTTCGACTTGTAAACCTGACGGGATAACAACAATGCTGTCATAGACGAATTTGCATTTGGTTCCTAAAGATGACCTCACGCAGTAGACAATCCACACTAACTTTTTATAGGTCTAGCCACATTATACACCGTACATGGAGTCCCCAAATTAATAGTCAATATCATTGACAGTTTATCTATTTCGGATACGATGAGTAATGACTTATCTACTGTACATGACAATAAATAGCTTTAATCCACTATGATTCATGCCACAATTAACAGACAAAGTTCTGTAGTTTTTTCTCGACCTTGACATGAAGGTTGATAATGGTAATCGCAAATTTAAAAAAAAATCCTGATTATAAAAGTTAGTTAATTTCATTTTCAGGCAGTGTCTTTTTTCTGGCAAAATATTTCATACTGATAATAGGCTTCATATGGTGAGGTTTGTCTACGTCTTGGCGGCGGATGCCCACCTACTGCGTGGCCGGATCGGGATAGACTGGTTGAGGGAGACCTTTTGACCTCTCTAGCCGGATTCTCACGACCCATCGCCTTGCACCGCAGTGGAAGGGCTGGATTCATATGTTTGTCACTCCTCAACACATACTGACCCCCCGATTCCCTCATATATTTTTCCTTCCCACCTATCATTTATTTTTCCTTCCCAAAATTTTTTTGCCTTTCTTTCCCTAAAAAGACCCTCCACACAGCATCCCCAAAGACGTCATAGATTTTTTTCATCAGGGTCTACTATGAATATAATGTTAAAAAAAATTTAGGCTTCTCTCACCCAATTAATAAAGTTTTCCTTGATTTTATAATTTTAATCAACAAGTTACAAGATCAAACTATTTTTTTCATTATTATTTTTAATGTGAATGTTTTAGCATTATTTTAATTTTTTAAGAAGAAGAGAAGCAAACATTTTTTTAGTATTTAACGAAAAAATATTGTAAATAGTTTTTACTTAATTTTTGGTACTTTTTTATTGTTCCCTTTGAAAAATAAATTCATTATTAAGATGTTTTTGTATTTTATTCAGAAACATATTGAACGTCTGAAAACACATAAAAACATTATGAAACATTTTGAAAAGGCTGAAATATAAGCTAAGGGTGTTTTTCGCAATTTCATAAAAGCCATTATATAGCCTCTAGGGAATTATAAGGGTTGACCGACTTTAACAAATGATTTACCAAAAGCCTTGGGCTTGTGGTTGCAACAATTTCTAAAAAAAAAACGAGTACTTTAAATTTAATAGTAATAATACCTATGTTGTGAAAATATTTGGGTAACCTTTAGAGCACCGTTTCAGAAAACAAAAATTACGTTAAGGGTGCTTTTTAATTTAATGAATAGACGTACCTTAATGCTATGTATATTATTCTATATAATTATATCAGCGGGTCTATGACTTATGGCATTCCCAGGTGGGGAACGTTGTGAGGTTGAAAGGGAAGTAAATGTGTCGAGGAAGGTTAAGATGTAACCGCTAGTAATAAGTAGTATTAAAAAATTAATTAAATGCTTTCAAACGCATAGTGGAAAAATGAGTACAGAATATTTCCGGAAAAGTTACAAAACACCGGGAAATTATTGGTTAAAAGCAAGTTGTTGTAGAGCAGTGTTCCGCAAACTTTTTGTGTTCAAGGTACACCTACCAATTCAGAAATTTTAGAGGTATACAAAAGAAAAAAAAATGTTTATTTAATATTTACTTTAATCAATATAATATGAAAATATCTTTAATGAGAAATGTGAGCCTACTTAACTGAGCACAGGCAATTTAGAGTAATCATTAAAAACCCGCTCTGCGGGATTTTGCTGCTAGGCCCTTCGAGCGGCGGACGACACGACAGTAGCTTTGTAACAAACTTCACGTACGAAGATGGTTTTGCATAAGGCGCGGAGTCAAAGATGTCCTCGAGGCGGGTTCTTTAATTTCAACCGTACAGACGCACAGATGCCGCTCTTATCCCTTCGTCGATCATCCTCAAGCGTTCTTTTTTTAAATTTAATCGTAGTGAGAGTTAAAAACCCCAATTCGCGTAAGTAAGACAAGGCAAACGCTAAGAGAATTGCAATAGCACGCTTTGAAAGCAGTGTATACTCATTTTTGATATGCAGCCAAAAATGTGCTAGCTCTTTTTCGCAAAATGTTAGTTTTAATGTCCGATTAGTTTCTAGCTCCATGAATTCTTCCTGCTAATTTATCGGTGATTGTCCAAGGGAAATGCTATCTGGGAATGGATTTCGTACCCAGTCCATAGGATGCAGGTCGCGCTTAGGAAAATATGAGTTCATTTTTTCTGCTAATAGCTCCAAGTGTTTCAAATCAAAGCCTGCACTTTTTTTCTAAATCGTCAGCAATGATATTTGGGAACACTTCATTACTACCATTGGTAGCGTGGCTGACCCATAACATGGACTTAGCACTAAAGCTTTCAATCTTGTCCGATGACGTTTTAGAATCCTGCCTTAAATTTTTTGTTGATTTAAATGAGCGAATATGTCCGCCATACTCAAGTTTTGCCACCCATTCTTCTTTTTTAAACAGAGAAGCAAAATCTTTTTTTTTTTATTTTTTTTATATGAAATACCGCACAAGAGTCCCAACTGCTCCCGTCTGGAGCCAGTGAGACTGTGGCATCCCCAATTGGGGTATGTTGTGAGGCTGAAGGTAGTGGGGAGGGGAAGGAGATAGGGAAGAGGAAGGTGAGGAAGTACCTGGCTATTCAGATCTGGTCACTAAACACGGCTAAAGCCATTTCAAGCAACGTTTCAATTCTGAATGGTGGTCTTACACCAGGGCGATACTGATAGTATCTTCCACTCTGGAACGTGCCGCAAATATACTATATATTATTTTAAATGAATAAATTGTGAAATAACACAAATTTATCAAATAAAATTTATTTGCGCACGACGGGTTCGAACCCGCGACCTTCGGATTGTGAGTCGAGAGTTTTGCCTCGGGACCACGGAGGCCGTCATCTGTACCCTGTGTCTCTAAAAACTGGGACCGCTGGGAAGACTAAGCGGGCGCAGCGTCGCAATGTAACGTTGCGGTGAGGCACACCAACTAACGACCACGGTACACCAGTGTGCCGCGGCACACACTTTGCGGAGCACTGTTGTAGAGACACTTGGTAAAATTACTGTAGTTAGGTGGTATTGTTACGCTCGGCAAGTCTTGTCTAAAATGTTAAATTTGATGTTACTATGTGATGGTGTGACAATAAAGTGACTTTTAAACCTCTAACTTAGTTCTGACATAAAGTTCTGCTTTTCTTATCGCCGAGATGTAAATTACAAGGAGCGACAAATTAGTAATTATAATTTAATATCTTATTCTACTTAACTACCCCCGCAGACTCACCCGACAAGATGTCAAGAGTGTGTTTGTCAGCATAATTGTGGCAGATCGAGATAACCCATGCCTGGTCCAACCCAGCCTCCCAACTTCCATTGCCGTAAAACTTCCTTGCTATGTCCCTTATGGGGTAACTTAATTAACAGATTTTAATATTTCTATTTTTGATACTGGTAATGATTAATTATAACAATTTAAGCCGCCGCTACCCGAATTTCTACCGATTTCTTACAGGTTTTAAGCTCTTAAAAAAATATATGTTATTTTTGAAGATAATATATACGTTCCACGCAGAAACGCAAATAATATGAAATTCCCTCGATAGAAAAAAATCTAAAGAATGCTCCGAAAATTATTAAAAACACTTTTTTTGTATTTTTTGGGCATTAACTACGTAACAATTTCTAGACATTTTTTTTTTCGAAGAGTTTTATTTTCCAATTTACATTTGTTACTTAAATTTTAAATTTTTCCGCGACCGGTTTCGACACAACCGTGTCATTCACCAGCAGGATTAGAACTAACTTAAAAATTAAATGCAAGTACCAAAGATTAATTAGGTGGGGTTAGTGGGAGGAGAAAAGCGGTGGGAGGAGTCAATATTACACGGAAACATAGTTAGTAAAGGAGATTTGCAAGGCGCTATTATTTTATTCACTAAATTTAGTGAATAAAATAATAGTATTTTCAAAAATAATTTTATTATTTAGAAAAAATTCACAATGTTTCTTTAAATGATATTTAAGATGCCTTCCATAAGATTTTTGCTCTATTTTAAACGAGTCATGTTTTATTAAGCATTTTCACAATTTTCGCTTCAATTTTATCATTTAAAATATTAGCGCGCTCTGTCCAACATTCGTAATTACATATCTCTCCATCTTCTTCTTTTTGAGCGGGGAAGCTCCGCCTTCCGCTCTTTTTTATTTATGAACATTAGCGGATTCAGCCGTTCACGACCGTCTTTAGACTGATGCAGGGTAGTAAACAATTACTTTATTGTAGTGTACATCAAAACCGGGAGATGTAGCAGCATCCTTGAATACTATTGACATAATAAAAATGTATCTCACTTGATACAAACTTAACACAATACCAATTTATCGACATTTTACCAATTTATCGACATAATACCAATTTATCGACATAATACCAAGTTATCGACTTAAAGCCAATTTATCGACGTAAAACCAATTTATCGAAATAAAACCAATTAATCGACATAAAACCAATTTATCGACGTAAAACCAATTTATCGAAATAAAACCAATTTATCAACATAATACCAATTTATCGACATAATATAAATTTATCGACATACCAATTTGTCGACGCAATACCAATTTATCGACATAACACCAATTTGTCGACTTAATACCGATTTATCGACAAAATTCTAATTGGTCGATATAATACCAATGTATAACATAATACTTATATATCGACATAATACCAATTTGTCGACGTAATACCAATTTGTCGACGTAATACCAATTTACCGACATAATTCTAATTTGTCGATATAATGCCAATGTTAACATAATACCTATTTATGGACATTATATCAATTTATCGATATAACACCAATTTATCGACATAAAACATCTTCATCGAATAACCAGAATTCGTTGAAATAGTTAGATAAAATATAAGGTATTGCAACTGACGTAAGACGTTATTGGAGCAGGCTACAACTTGCCGATTGCCCTGATGATGGTCAACCTGCGTAAGGAGACAGAGAAGTACAGAGAAACACATTGTGTGGTTGCATGTGGTCAGTTCCACGAGATATTCTGACAAAATATGCGCCCTACTAAACCGTCATATTATGAAAAAGTGAATGAGCATTTTTCGTGAACGTACAAAACTTTTTTGAAATGAGCCAATGTTACCCTTAGGGGTAAAGTAAAGAACTTTACGGTAGTCCGTGGGTGAGAGAGGGGAGAATGGGGCGGGGAGACATTACCTGCGGCGGGACATGGGGGGTGGGTGGGACTACCCTCGAAATAATGAGTTCCTACCGCGAAATTTGAAAGTCTCAAGATAACAATTATTATTTACGGATGACGGCAACACAGTTCTAAAGGATTAAGTTCACGTACCTGATTTGATATAATTAGAATAACACGATATCTTAAAACGATCTTTTATATTTTATATTAACTCTCAAATTGGAATAGGTACGTAGTTTTGTTAATATGTTAATATATCTCTCACAGAATCATGGCTCACCAAAGGCATCAGAGACGAAGAACTCTTCGACCCTCGTTACTATGTATATCGTAGGGACCGCGACTACGTTTCCACCGGTCAGCGTCTTGGCGGTGGTGTAGTGTTAGCTATTAAACAGGAGCTGATCAGCGTCGCCCGACCTGAATGGACTTCTTGCGCTGAAGATGTATGGGTCACCATTCGCACTAATAGTACACCTCACACTTTGGTCCATATATGCTGCGTGTACATCCCCGGAGGGACTCAACATCAATATTTAATCGAAAATTTCCTAAACATGTTGTCGGATGTAGTATCAAATAACCCCACGGATTCGTTCGTTATCTTAGGGGATTTTAATCTTGCTGAAATTTCATGGACCCAAACTGCACCATCTACGCATTACGCAGCTAGTAATTACTCTACTCACATTAGCAATCATTTCGTAGACTGCATGCATTTCCTGGATCTCTCTCAATACAACGGTGAGCTAAACTCAAGCGGCCATATCCTAGATCTGATCCTGTCAAATTTACTAATTTCCGTCAAATCTAATGACGACCCGCTAGTTCCTGAAGACGCACATCATAAAGCTGTATCCGTTAGTGTGCCATTTCATGAACCCCCCCCCATTGAAAAATGCGAAAAGGAAAATTTTTCTCTATAATCGTGGAGACCACGAATCAATTAATTCCGCCCTAGAACAAGCTGACTGGGCATCCATTTTCTCTAACTCTCAAATAGAACCAGCGCTTGACAGTTTTTACACATTTTTGAAACACCTGATTAATCTTCATATTCCTCATAAATTTTCGTGGAACTTGAAATATCCTCCTTGGTACAATGCTGCCCTTATTAAGATAACTAAGGAAAAATCAAAATATTTTACTAAATATAAAAAATACAAAAACCAGGTTGACTACGACGCATTTTCTCTCCTTCGTAAACGGCACAAAGACTTATGTCGGAAAAGCAAATCTCGTTATTTAAGCAATATCGAAAATAATATAGCCTCAAACCCGAAAAACTTCTGGAGCCACGTCAAATTTTCTAACAAATCCCAAGGTGTTCCAAAATGTATGTATCTCGGAGAGCTGAGAGCCGATAATGGAACAGGTGTTGCAAATTTATTTTCAGAATATTTCAGTTCGGTTTTCAGTAAACCCTCCAATTCACCTGCCAGTGATCCAACTGACGTCGGGAACCATACATCCAATATAAGCAATATTGAGGTGACACGAGATATTGTTTTAAAATACCTTAAGGAAATTGATATTCGCAAAGGTGCCGGTCCTGACGAAATACCTTCAATCCTTATTAAACGATGTGCATACAATCTAGCCTTACCCCTCTCCATGATTTTCAATCTTTCTCTAACTGAATGCACTGTCCCTATCATATGGAAATCCGCTTTTGTGTCTCCAATCTTCAAGAGTGGTAAAAAAACTGATGTCAAAAACTACAGGCCAATCTCCAAACTTTGCATATTTAACAAAATTTTTGAAAAAATAGTCTATGATCAACTATATGCTGCTCTCAAACCTAGCCTGAATGTGAACCAACACGGTTTTATTAGTGGTAAATCTACAACCACAAATCTTTTAACTTTCACAGAATACCTGCAGGATAATTTGGATAACAGAATACAAGTGGACACTGTCTATACCGACTATAGTAAGGCGTTTGACAAGGTCGATCACTCAACCTTGTTAAAAAAGCTTTTAGAGATTGGTATTCACGGCAATCTCTATCGTTGGCTCTCCTCTTATATCTCCAACCGTAGTCAAATAGTAGTAGTTGCTGGATTTAAATCCGATTCTGTTGCTGTTACATCGGGAGTTCCTCAAGGCAGCCTGTTGGGACCATTATTATTTAACATCTATATCAATGATGTTGGTAACTGTTTCTTAAACTCGCAAACCATCCTGTATGCAGATGACATGAAAATCTTTTCACCCATAAACTCTATCAAGGACTGTCAGAAGCTGCAAGATGATTTGCAACGTCTGAGCATGTATTGTAATGCCCATTGTCTGGAAATAAATATATCTAAGTGCTTCGTTGTGCGCTTTACTAGAAATAAAAATGTGTGTGTCCATGAATACTCAATTAATCACGTACCGTTATCTATCAAATCCGAAAGTAAAGATCTTGGGGTAATACTTGATAATAAACTAAATTTTAATAAACATGTCGACCACATAGTCACTAACGCATCTTCTATGCTTGGTCTCATAATCCGAGCCTGTAAACAATTTAAAGACCTTATTACCTTCAAAACACTATATTTCTCGTATGTTCGTAATATCCTTGAATACGCATCTCAAGTGTGGAACCCAGGCTATGCAATACACAAAAATAACTTGTCGAAGAAATATAGCAGATTTGGTAATGTTATTTAAAATTACACAAAGCTTAATCGATAGTCCTGATCTGCTTCAACGCCTATCATTCCATGTCCCAAACCGCAACAGTAGACAGTCGCTTACTTTTAATCTCCCTATTTGCAAGACCAACTCCAAACAGAATTCATTTATCTACAGATCAACTCATTTATTTAACTTAAATTATAACCACATTGACATTTTTAACTCGACGTTACGTGACGTAAAACGAAAAATCGCTAAACAACATGACTCAAACTAGGAAGTTCAATTCTACCCTTCCCCCCTCTCTATTCCCATCCTTAGCCTCTTAATCCTCATCCTCTAGTTCTCCTCACCCCCCCTCTCACATATTGTAACAAAAAAAAAAAACTTATTCAGAAAACACCTTATTATGTCACACATCATTTACTTACATAAGTGGAAGTTTATAATTGGCATAATGAACTATTTTCTTATTGTATTATTTTGTAATTTATGATTTGCTGTTAACTTTCCTAAATAAATAAAATAAAATAAAAAAAAATAAAATATCAATATATTATATTCGATCAATCGAAACAGATATTTAAGGGGGGAAATAGGTGTAAAGTGTTAAAGTGTTCGAGATGTGTGAATGCGGTGAGGTGCAGACCACTGAACATGTGGTCAACGAATGCCTGCTCCATTCATTCCCCGGCGGGATTGATGAGGTGCACAGGGCAACACCTGAAGCCCTAGACTGGCTCGCAGACTTAGATGTCCCCCTCTGACCCCCCCCCACCATACGAAAGAAGAAGAAGTGTTCAAGTGATAGTGTTAAAAAAATTCAATTATTATTTCTTTCATAAATCGATAGAAGGTACTATTCAAAAATATATTTTGAAAATTTCAAACCAAAATTCCGAGTGTGAGTGTCTTTCGGTCGAACTACTGCCACTCTTATTTTCAAACGCGTATTTCTCAAAACTACTTTTTTCGAATTTGTGTAACCTCTAGCTCCTACAGTTTTTATCAATCGTAATCAAACTCGCGCTCTATTTGAACCTCAATCGTTAATAGTATCTTTGTTTAGATTTTTTTTTAATTTGCAAAAAAAACGTACAAAAGAATGGTAAAAAACCTTTCAAAATTCCCTCGAAAGAAAAAAAATCGCAAAGCGTGCTCCGAATATTATTGTAAACACGTTTTTTAAAGTTATTTTACAAGTTATATGTATGAAAAAATTCACCGTGTTATTTTAAATGCTATTTTAGACATTCCCCGCGACATTTTTGCTCTATTATAAAAAAAGCTGTGTTTCATTATACATTTTCACAATTTTCGCTTAAATATTATCGTTTTTAATATTAGCGCGCCCCCTCTAACATTCGTATTTACACATCTCTCCTTCTTTTTGAGCGGGTACTACCGGGCCTTAGGTCTCTTAGGGCCGGTTTTATAACCACCCGTTAAGCTTGATACCATGTTTACCAATGTTTGTTTGGCGGTAGACCGAATATTTGTTAAAAATGGTATGAAGTGTATCGAACAAATGGTTATAAAACCGACCCTTAGAGTTCACTACACTAATGCAAACAATAATTTGTACAAAGAACCGGTGTTTTTTTACTGCCAGGTGATTATCATACGTTTCCCAGTTTAAGCAGTTCGCAGGGTAGCTTGCATTAACCCCAGGGGTAAATAAACGCCTAATGGAACCCTTGTCTCAGATATTAGGGGATGATTTGGTGTTTTTTATTAATTCCTCTCAGAATTCAAAAGCATTAGGGAAGTGTTTTTAGAAAAATTCAGCTTTTACTCATTCTTTTCCATTTTATGTATTTTTTTAACTTATTCGATTGCAGCTATCATCAAATGATCTCAGAATCTAATATGAAATGATTTTAGATTTGATTACTGATTGAATCTGAAGAGTTCGGCCCAAATTTTATCTTCCTTTTTCCATTGTCATTCCCTCACTTTCATCAAAAATAAGATGCTGTAGTACCACTGTCTCCGTGCTATTAAAACAATAGTGCCGTACCACCAAAATATTATTAACAATAAAGTTTTTCACTGTCTTAAATCAAAGGTCAAATGGTCGATTTTTTAATTTTTAAATGTGAATACTGCACAAGAGTCCCAACTACTCCCGTCTGGTGCCAATGAGTCCACGGTATACCCAAATGGTGCATGCTGTAAGGCTGAAGTTAGTAAGAAATGCGGAAGAGGAAGATGGGGAAGTATCTGACTATTCTGGGTTCATGGGTCGAGGTTTGTTTAGGTCTTGGAGGTGCTTTCCTTAAAAAACCCTCCACACAGCATCTCCAAAGATGACATAGGCCCTAAGGGAAATTATTTTCCTCAGGGCCTCCTACGTGGAGCGTATGTAAGAAAAAAATTCATTCAGATCTAACAAACACGGCTAAAGCCATTTCAAGCAATGTTTCAATTCTGAATGGTGTTCTTTCACCGAGGCGATACTGAGAATATCTTCTACTCTGGAAAGTGCTGCAAATATACTATACATTATTTTAAATGAATAAATTGTGAAATAACACAAATTAATCAAATAAAATTTATTTGCCCACCCCGGGTATTGAACTTGCAATGTTCAGATTGCTAGTCAAAAGCCTATCCAAGCCGTCGAACTCATGCCTCTACAGAACAAATTAAATTATAAAACAGAAATAACAAAATAAATATTTACAACACTTGGATCGTTACACCAAGCGGAAAATGCGACTATCGCAGCCAAGGTGAGCTCTTATAACTGTTAAAGCGCGGAGGCTTTGAAATCGAAGTCTTTCAAAAATTGCCTTGTTTATTCTTCAATCTCTTCCGAGGCTTTTAATAATAAGTATTGCCAAATAGCTAGATATCCTGTCGGGGAAATTTACGGTTAAACCTTCCAGGGAAATGCGAAAAGCAACGCGAAAAAAACAATGTGAGATAAATAAACTCCCCCATCGAGTCTGTAATGGCCTAAGAGTAAACAATAAACAAGGATATCATAAAGTAACATCGTAATTATTCAAGCGCTGAGATTCCGTGAAGATCGCTGAAGAAAATGTCTGAGAAAACCGTATTTATGGCTTTTAATTTCTATTTAAAAACAATTCCGTTGCCGAGACAAAACACCTGAGATTTTCCTTAAAAGCTTTGTAAAAAATGAGAAATTTTAATGAAAATATATTATTAGAAACATATTGTATAGTTAATAAATTAATTTTAATCAAAACATTGGCATCAAAACACGTAAAACAACTGAAGGTAACTCAGAATTGCATCATAAATACCATAATAAAAGTCCCCATAAGGACGTCAAGAACAGAAATATTTAAACAGTTTGATCTACCAAGTACAAAGAAAATCTATGCAAAAAACATTCTCGGTACATCACCTCAAATATTCTGAGGCAAACACATCACATACTCTTAAAACCAAACCAAACAAACAGACATACTAAATATACCAAAGTGTAGCTCTACGTTTGGACAAAGAAGCTCTGAAGCAGTAAAGTTATATAACAAACTCTCACTTAGTATAAAAAAAAACTAAAGCATACAATAGTTACATTAACGACATTAAATTGGCTTGGCTTAAGGAACTATCAAAAAATGAACTTACTAATATACTTAAAACATCGTCGTAGAAGTTTATGGAAAACCTTACCCAAACCATGAAGTCTCTGAAAAATTTTACAAAATATAGTCCCCCAGCACAGGATCTCCTACTGAGGAAGACTACGAATAAAAAATAATATATAATTACTAAATAAAATAAAAAACAACAGATCTCAACGGGTCGGGCTTTGTTATGACGTCATCTTAATCCCATCGAGATGTCATTCAAGATAGGTTGATAGCTACATACGATGGTTAAATTGACTAATTTCTAACTAACCATTCTAAGTTGATGACAAGTGTTATGCACCCGCCCTTTAAAACACTGACAAATGAATATGAAGATCCACTAATTATGTAAATAAATAGAGACAAAAGGGAATAAATTAACAGGCGATGGAATCATTTTATGGATTTCAATAATAAATTGATTTTCCCTGTTTTCTCATGAATTGCCGGAAATTCACAATAGATTTTTGAAACGAGGAAACTGAAAGGAAATGCCTAAATTTGGGGAAAATATTAAAAGGAAAAGCAGAGATTTAGGTCAGGAACTACCATATTATTTGTTGTATTTTGTGGAAAATTAAACGTGATTTTGAAAAATGATTTATAATGATAAAATTTATGTAGGTACTTTAACCATTCATTCATTTGATATCATCTTACTTAATCAATCAATAATATCAAATCAAAAGAATCAGTTTTCGTAATAAATTATTGGCAAAAGCTTTTTTGCCTGCGGCTTCGCTCGCATGGTATTAGGGGTAAATTACTGCAGCGCTTGCACTTATCAATTATCCCCTCCCCCTCCCGCATTCCATACATTCAGTTTTCAAAAAGCCTGCCTTTTTCAAAAAGCATTCAGTTTTCAAAAAGCCACCTAAATTTCATAATACCAGAGCTCACCAGAAGCAAAAAAAGAATTATCCAATTTGGTTCAGTCGTTCGGAAGTTACGCGCGTAGGTACCAACATTTCGAAAGTTCATTTTTATTTACATAGATAGATAGATATTAACTAAGACGCCTGAAATAAAAAATACATCAACATCGTTTCCACGGCAACTATTTGTTTTCTGACGTTAACAAAAACTCGCCTTGGTTAGCGACAGAAAACGTATAATAAATTAATATTTATAATTTCATAACGCCAGAGTCTACCATTATATACAGCCTATATTAGTCGCATATAATGTAGCTTTCTATTGGTGAAAGAATTTTAAAATCGTTTCATTGTTTTACGCGTGAAAGTGTAACAAACAAACACACGTAGTTTCGCATTTATAATATAAGTATAGATGTTTTTAGGAAACTTCGATTATTATATCAGTACCTGTTGTTACTTTAACCATTGCGAAAGAAAATTTGGCAGTTTTAACAAAGACTAAAAAATTAATCTGAAAAAATTTTTTTGAATACATAATATCCACACGCCGTGTTTAAGGTGGTGGTACCGCAAAAATCAAGGTGGTAATAAATGATTCATGAAAATCTTAAAGGATTTTTTTTTAAAGCCTGAAATAATATTGTTGTTATATTTTAGGGTTTGTAAAACTGATTCTTTATACTAAAGTTCCTACTCCTTCCTCTCATTAAAAAGACTCTCCACACAGCATATTATAAGATGATATAGGCCTTAAGGGAAATTATTTTATTTTGTGTGGAGTTAGTGTAAAATATTGAAGTTTCGACCAATTTAAAAAAAAAAATTTAAACCCCCACAGGAGGCCTCGAGGGAAATAACTTCCCATTTTTGGGGATGCAGTGTGGAGGGTCTTTTTAACGAAAGGAAGATCTGGGAAGGAAAAAGGTATGAGGGTTGGTTAGGAATTAAGATTGTAAAAAATGTTGAGGTCATCAATAAATAACTATAGGCAGCTACGAGCTCGCTAATGCGCAATCTGTTCAACCGTAACCTAACGACTGATTGTCTAGGCACAAAGATATTGAAATACAAAAGAATATGCTATCGCGTCCGCGCTACTGTCGGCGCACTACTACCTAATCGGAGTAGTTTACATACAAAAAGAATTTGTTCACTTCGTTGATTTTTTTAAGGTGTGCATTAGATATTGTTGAAAATGAATTCGTTCATTTAGTTTAATGTGCGTTTAGTTTATTCGTTAATTATTCATTCATTTAGTTTATTCGTTAATTGGAAACAATATCGGCGACGCCCGGAAGCGCGTCCCCCCCAATAAAAACTGCGAATAGCAACATCTCTTATAATTCAATATCTTTGGCTACGCACATACCTACCTTTGCAAACGGGCGGGGTGCCAACGAGCACTTGGAGCTTTTGGAAAATAGAATAACTCTGTTTCAAAAATTTCTCAATTTTTTTCTTACAATATCTTAAAAAAATCGCCTCTTGAAATTACTCGGTTCCACCCTGGACCACTCTGCATAAAATTAAGGTAAAGCTTTTCTCACTTAGATTTCCGAAGCTAACACTCTAAATAAACTACGATTTTATATACAAACACAAACAATGTTACATATTGCGTAGTATTATCGTAATGCTGTAAAAGGAAGAAGAAATATTGACCAACGTTTCGGCTTAGAACACGCATTAGGCTTATTTTATTTTTATGTTCTTGCGTACATAATGTCAAAACAAAATCGTGGAATACTCTATTTGTACCGAATACAGTAACAAATTCTCTTTTATCTGATGCCGTGCAGAAGTTCTAAGTAGAATTATCCATAGATTTATATTTAATAGTACACAACTGCTAACCCTGTACAAATCGCAAGTGCGCCCCACGGTTGAATTTGGCAGCCACCTCTGGTCTGGAGCCCCAAAATACCTAAAAAAAAAACCTCGACTCTGTGCAGAAACGGGCGGTCCGTTTGATAGATTCTCCTAACTTAACAAACGAATTGCAATCTTTAGAGCACAAGCGTCAGATAGGAATGCTGTCTTTGTTCTACCGGTATTACAAAGGAAGATGCTCCGAGGAACTAGCGTCATTGATCCCCTCGGCACCGGTGCATAGTCGGGAAACACGCCAAACACGCGCCCAACATTTGTACACGGTTGACATTAGTCAAATGAGAACGGGTCGTTTCTACGACTCGTTCTTGAGTTCAACAGCTCGGCTGTGGAACGATTTGCCGGCCTCTGTGTTTCCCCCCTCCTACAACATGGATCTCTTAAAGACCCATGTTCACTCCTTCCTCTCCCCAAAAACACCCTCCACACAGCATCTTCAAAGATAACATAGGCCCTGAGGGAAATTTTTCTCCTCAGGGCCTCCTGTGTAGAGTTAATGTAAAAAAAAAAAAAAAATAGATTTCCGTTTGGGGAAAATTGTGAGCCTGAAGGAGTTGTGAGGACGAAGCAATTGCTAAGTTTGGTGAATTGGCAGATCGGGTTCATGTGGTCTGGTTGTCCGTGTTACTTACTGTGTTGCATGCCGGATCGGGAGGGACCAGTTGAAGGAGACCGTTTGGGCTCTCTTGCAGAATTCTCTCTTCGCCTTGCAAACATAATGGGAAGGATGAATTCAGACGTTCACTCCTGTACCAGCTGATCCCCAGATTCCTACTTACACTTCATACCTTTTTCTTTCCCAGAACATTCTCTCCTGAAGAAAATGTGACTCAGAAGAAATTGTGAACCTAAAAAATAGTGAGGCTGAGGGAATTGTGAGGCTGAAAAAATTGTGAGGCTGAAGGAATTTTGAGGATGAAGAAATCGAGAGGCTGAAGGAATTGTGAGGCTGAAGAGATTGTGAGCCTAAAGAAATAGTGAGGCTGAAGGAACCGTGAGGCTGAAGGAATAGTGAGGCTGAAGGAATGAGGCTGAAGGGATCGTGAGGCTGAAGGAGTTGTGAGGCTGAAGGAGTCGTGAGGCTGAAGGAATTTTGAGGCTGAAGAAATTTCGAGCCTGAAGGAATTGTGAGCTTAAATAAATAGTGAGGCTTAAGGCTGAATTGTGAGGCTGATTAGTTAAAGACTGAAGGAATTGTGAGGCCGTAGGAATTATATGGCTGAAGGAATTGTGGGACCGAAGGAATTTTGAAGGTTGAAAGAATTGAGAAGCTAAAGGAATTTTGAGGCAGAAGGAAATCTGAGGCTGAAGGAATTGGGGAGTGCCGGACAGGAAAAAGAAAAGGGAAGTTGGGAATCAAAAATTACACATATCAAAAGTCATTTCAAGCAACATTTTAATTTCGAACGCTGATTACAATGTATGATTTTACTTACTATGCAGAACGTAAACAATAAACATTGTTTGAAATGCTTTAGCTAAACTTGGTGACTTAAACGGAGGAACTTCCCAATAATCGATGCTCTCTTCACCTCCCCTACTTTAATTGAACCACACCAAGCCTTATAGTGTATAAGATTAAGAAGGGCACGATTATTTACTTGGAAAAGTACATACTGACGTAGAATGGAGTGCCATGAGAATAAAGGACGCAGAAGTAAGTGGAAATGGGATTCAGGCAACAAAAACAAAACGTAAAAAATATAATACAGACAAACAATAAATGTTAATTAATACTTCTGCGCGTGACCAAGTTATTTACGAGTATTATGAAACCATCCACATCCACATAGTATTTATATATCATTTAAAAAATAAATCCATCACCGTGTGGCGCCTTTATTGCGACCGGAAGGATGTCGGTAATGTTATTTTTATTCAATTTTCTGGGCGACTTTGCGCATTTGCATAATCCGATATACGAAGCTACAAGGAGCCGAGCAAATGAGCGCAGATGGACGAGCATAATACATTCTTCCTAGCACCGTCATTCAAGCCTCGGACGGAACGTGCCTCGCAATTAAAACACGTGCTACGAAATATGATTTCATGTTACGTTCGTGACGATTATGTCACCCGGATAGGAATGTATTGTTTAACACTTACTTGTTCCATTGTAATTTAAATTAAACACTGTATCCGATACCCAATTATCCGATATTTAACAATCGTGTTCGGTGGCTCAATTTAAAACGTTTTTAGAATTAATGAGGCCGATTGAAATTTCGGTAGCGACCGTTCAAATGGAATTGAAATTTCGCAGAAATAAAACGTGAGTAATATTTATTTTCAGTCGCTCTGCGAAGGCGCAATGAAAATAATATAAAGTCGATTAGAGGAGGGAGGCTTTCTTCAAATATTATTTGAATTGAATGATCCGTAATGGGCGAAATGATTGGGAGACAATAATTCTGAGAAATCGTTCTGGAAAAATGTGACTGGGGAAAGAATAAAACTTTTCTTATATTTGATTTCATGGATCAATATTAACTTTATGACTCAAGGCTAGAGGGCAGGACAAAATAGAATATAATGTTAGCATTACATTTTATTTTTTTACGTACTTACATTACTTAAACCAATTAATCCTATTATTATTTGGAATAAAAAATGTAAATAAAATTTTGGTCTCAGGGTATTTGTTTTTTTTTTTCAACTAAAAACGTAAAAAAATCAGAAAGTATTGGACAGATAGGGAACGGGTGAGGAGTTGGTTGTTTAGAATGGACCGAGAGACCAGTGACGACATGTTAAATAATTTATTTTTTTTATTTTGATAAAGGACAATATTTTATAAAAAAAACTCTTTTTTATAACTTTTGAATGTTATTCCCATCAATGTAATATATCATTAAAGAAGAAGATAATAATAATAATCTAAACGAAAATATGAAAGAGAACAACCCAGTTGCGAACATTATCTTTTTCTATTTTTCTGTGTCTTCTTCTCTTTCATATTTTCGTTTAGATTATTATTGTTATCTTCTTCCAAAAAAGACATCTAAAAAGTTAAAAAATTAATAAACATTCTTACTCCAAATAATGTCAGGATTTTTTTTTCTTTTTTCATTGGTTTGAAATTATATGATTTGAGGATTTTTTAAATCATAAAAATGATGAAAACTTGTGCAAACTTTGGCGAAAATGCCCATATGTACCCAATTTAAAAGCCCCGTGGACGTATAAAAGAGGAATTAAATAAAATAAATAAAATCAGACCTAACAATATTAATGAACCAAAGTTCTTTCAAGGAACGTTTCGATAATTGGGCGAAAATTTTCAACTGTGTGCACATAAAAAAAACTGTATTTATCCGTAATTTATCAAAAATTATTTTATGTGAAAACATTTATGAGGGTTTGAGACCCGCGACCTCTGCGCCGGGGTCAATGATATTTTCTTGTTTTGTTACTAACTTGAAAAAAGAGGTGTTCCAATCATTTTACAAATTATATTAAGATATTCCAAATTGTAAGAAATTCGCTTATGAACAGAATTACTTGGAAAATATTACTTAAGTGGGATAAACCCGTGACCTCTGATCTCAGGTTCCAAGATATTTCCCCATTTAGCTGCTGAAGGTCATAATAGGTACATCTGATCATGATCTAACAATCAAATCAAATGTTCTATCAAATTAAGTAAACTCCAGGTAAATTGTATCTTGTTCGTATTATATTAAATTCACTTGAAAGGTTTAAATTAAATGAAAATATTCCTCGAATATGTCCTCGATAAACTTCAAACATAAATAAGATTCTCGGAAAACTTCAAATATTAACGTTTATAAGGGTTTTATATATCACGTAGAATTATGTCGTATATTTTTATATACGTCAATCTACGAAACCTACCTAATCTACGAATTACGTTAAGAGAAGTCAATCTTAAATTCGTAATTCTTTTAAAGTGTCTCATTATATACCAGCTTGATCAAAAAGTTTTAGGACCGGCCACCGTGTGACGCTGTCAGTCACCCGATTGGAATTCTTTTTTTTTGTTAGGTTACCACATCTGTCATTGACACTTCCCTCCAAATTTCAGCGTTATAGCTTGGCGTTTGTAAAAGTTACTCTGTACTGAGTACCTCTACCTTTATGCGTGTTTTCAATTTTTAATAAGCCTGAAAATGGCATCAATTTTGCACCACGGTAACGCACCGTCGCACAATGCGATCCTTGTCCGTGAGTTTTTGACCAAAAACAACACGAATACTATCCAGCCGTCTTCGAATTCGCCTGATCTGGCTACTTGCGACTTTTTCCTGTTTAACCGACTTAAAAAACCGCTTACCCCGGAAAATATCATGAAAAAATCGAAAACGTCTATGATGGAAAACACTGAAAATTGAGTACCAGCGGTGTTTCGAGGATTTAATCAAGCGTTGGGTAAGTGCGTTGCAAGTACTTTGAAGGGAACCATATCGATTTTGGTGAATAACTTGTATTTTCGATTTTTTTTAAACTTTTTGATCAAGGTGTTATTGTATGCATATAATTCCTAACAAAGCTGCAGTAAATATATTTTGTAATAAATTATCTTCACTAAGAAAATATAATTTGTTAATTAGATGGAAACTTTTACTATTCAAATTAATTAAGAAACATAGAAAAAGAACGCTAATTATTAAAGCAATTGCTTTAACTTTTGACAAACTTTATAGGAAAAAAAAATAATCAAAAAGTTAATGATTAATTACAATAAAGATCTTTAAAACATTAACTTCAGATAGGAGGTCATAAGGAAAATAATTTCCTTCGGAGTATGTCATCCATGGAGATGGTGTGTGGAGGGTATTTTTGATTGAGGAAAGAGTGAACGTGGATCTTGAAGTAACCTGCCATGGGCTAGCCCAAGTGGTTCGCTACGTTTGCGTGCCCGGGTTCATGGGTGACGTTTGTCTAGGTCTTGGCGGCAGATACTTTTGCCCACCTACTGCGTGGCGGGCCGGATCTGGAGGGACTGGTTGAGGAAGACCTTTTGACCTCTCCAGACGAACCCTATTGACCCATCGCCTTGTATCGCAGTGGGAGGATTGTGGAATGGATTCATACGTTCGTCACTATTTTTCTTTACTAGAACTTCCTTTTTTCCCTAAAAAGACCCTCCACATAGCTTCCTCGTAGATGTCATAGGTCCGCAGGGAAATCGTTTTCTGTGTGTAGCTAGTTTCTGTGTGTAAAAAATAGAAGCACATCAACTGGTGTGATAAAAATCACTTTATCATTTTAAGGGAATATTTCTCAACATTACCATGTCCTTGCCCTTTTCCTAATAGGGTCGGGAACCATCACTGCGCAATGGCATGTGTTCAGATTGCCACAAGAAAGGTAGGGACCTAACAGAATTTTCTCGGCAATTACGGAGAATCGGGATTTTGGTCGGGTGAATCACAAAACTGGGGCACATAAATAAGCAAAATACGAAGCTGGACACAGAATTTGATTGAAGTCACGTATTCAACGCATTATTGCTAGGTTAAGTGTGCACATGGATTTTTTTTTATCGGAGCACACAAAATTCGACATTTTAATTTTTTTAATCAAATTCAATAATGTTATTAAGTTCTGCAAGTATTTAATTTTTTTATTATTGTGACATTGTGACATCTGTGACATTGCGACATTGTGACACCTGCGGCATTGTGACATTTGTGACATTGTGACATCTGTGGCATTGTGCCATCTGAGACATTCTTAGTGAATTATCACATTCCAATCAACAGCAAGCCTAACATATTCCAACACCCTTTCATATAGAAAGAAAGGGTCTGAGATTAAATTTACTTTTTTTTTCAATAAGAAATTTAAGCCAGAAATGGCTTTCACCCTTCAAGGGTGTTCTAGGTCATCATTTCAAATTACAGAGAAAGGAAAGTTGAAGTTATATAATATTATTTAAATGTGCAAATTTCAGAATTATATGGAAGATTTTAGTCGAGTTCAGACATAGAAGAGATGAGATGTTGTATGGAGGGGAAGTAATTTTAGATAACGCTTGTTAGAAGAGAGGATATTTATTTAGAGAGGGACAACTAAAAAATATGTGATCTAAAGTTCCCACATCTAGACCACAGAATGTACAATCTGGGGAGTAAAGGACGTGAATTTTAAACAAGTGAGAAGGAACGGAACAATGTCCGATTCTCATTCGAATAAGAGAGGAAATTTCTTTTTTGGAAAAATGAGGGAATTTTTTAAATCCCGGTTTTGATGTGATAGTCCTTTGTATTGAGGCGTATCAAGCTCCCTTGGATTGACCAGCAAATTAAATTTGCTAGAACAACTAGAAATCAATAAACGAACGAATGAACCTAATATAACACTAATTAATAAAGTAAGGAAAATTATGTATTCCCCACTTCTCAGCATGTTTACAAGACCTAAACAGTACAACAAAATTAAATAAGTCAACAGCAGTCACATCATTATTAAGGCGGTACACAACCCTAATAATTTTTGTCTACTTTAAACACATTTTAATCATTTCCGGCGAATTCGTAACTAAAATGACTTTTTTACTCCAACAGACCCCTGGGGATGTAAGTTTTTTATATTTAAAATTAATAAAAACAATACCTTACCATTCATATATTTTACGTACAACTATTTTAAAACTTTATAACCAGCTTTTCAACTATAAAGTTAGCGGTAAGCACCAGATTTTATTTTTCTAGACGATGAATTAATAACTTCTGGAGGTATTCATTTAGAAACATCTTTAATATTTGTAATACATTCTTCAGAATTAATTAAAATGAACGCGGCGGAAAGATCGAATCTCCACGCCCGCTAGGGCGAATTCGACCGTACGTTCGTCTAATACGCCGTGCCGCGGGCGTATGTTTGTTTATACGCTTTCTTCACTTACGTCGTTAAGATTCCCACATTATTTGTCTTCTTTTCTTTGATAGAGCAAATTCGACAGTAGGTCCGTCCAATACACGGGTCGAGAGTCGCAATTTGCATAAACGGCTTCTTAACTAACGTCGTTAAGATTCTGAATATATTTTAGGGTATATTGCGTCTTAATCAATTCAGAACACATTAAAATTTAATGTGGGGAAAACAGATTTCAAAGAACCCCACAAAATAGAGAATCTATTGTCACAATTATTTTCTCAATAAATCGGTAATAAATCACTTTAGGCACTTTAAACATTTATATTTAGATTCATAAAAAAAGTCGTCTCGAAGTGGTCTAATCACAGTTTGAAAGTGGTCTTGTTTGTCCTAGCCTGTCACAATAATAAAAAAAACTAAAATACTTGCAGAATTTAATAATAACATTACATTTGATGTAGTTTTATGAATTAAACACAAAATCAATTAATAATTAAAAACCAGGGTTTGTTTGCAAAATATCTTGAATCTTTTTGCCTTTTGTCTGTACTTTTATGTTTTTTGCAAGGTGGGAGACTCACCGTGGACAGTGTGCGCCGTGGTGACCAGCAGGCCGTGCAGCGAGCGCGCGTGGTGGCGGAGCAGGGCCTCCAGGTCGCGGCGGCCCGCGGCGCGCAGCAGCGTCTCCGTGTCGGCCGAGCAGCATCGACCGGCGCACGTCGCACCTGGGAACGAAAGAAACACTATTATTCATTGAATCAGCGCAAATCAGGCAGAGAGACGGCGAAAAGGAAAGAAAATCACCGACTTTGAGATGCGTGTAAAATTTATGTAACCTACATTCCAACCATCTCCACTTCCATTGGTGGAAATTTTCTAAACAGGGTTTTGGCATAAAGACCTTACAGAGCAAGTTTGCTAAATCTAGTATAATAAATTTTAGAGAAGGAAAGCATAACAAAAAGGAGAAATTGAAAGTAAGTAGCGGAAAAAACGAAGCAAACTTTATCTTTATATATAAAAATTAATGTTTCTTTTTTTTCTCTGCGAACTGGTGTTATTTAGAGATTATTTGAGAATTATCTAACACCGGCTCGTAGATAAGTGGAGCTGGCAGCACGCTATCGCTTCTAAATACATAAGCACACACTTTCACCAATATAATTTACTCATCTGCCCTGATTATGGACACTGTAAAGCTGTCAGAAACTTTGGCCTAAAGAAGGAGGTAGCGCAACACGGCATAACACCCCAAAAATAAATAACGAAAATACTTTTGACCGTGTAAACCTAAAATCATACCCGAATGTTTCTTTAATTATGTGTCCCATTTGTGTTCCTATACCTTTCATCCGATTGCTATAAACCTTTGGTAAATTGTTGTGCGCACGCCCGCGAAGGTTTCTACACGTAACGGTGAGCTTAGTTATGAAATTTGTATGAAAATTTTACAATAGATGAAAAATGTGTGTATTTCAGGTGGTTTAGCGGCAGGTAGGGAAGGCGTGGAAGGGGAGAGAAATTCGGGAGGGGGAGGCAAACGAAGGAGAGGGGGAGAAAATTAAAACACAAACAATTTCCGCCTTTGAGTGGCATTGCAACGCATGCCGGGGACTCGCTAGTTTTTAACAAATTTGTGTTAATAGCAATAAAAGACCGAATCAACTAATTTCATTAAAAAGCCGCGTGCGTTTGCTAATGTATAGCAGAGTTCTAGACTGGAAAAATATTTCAATATCACCCTGGTAGAACTTCGCAATTGTTACGTTAAGTCGGTTTTTGGCTAACCAGATCTGAACAACCAGGAGCTCACCAACTTCTTCCTTACTCCTACCCCTCCTGTATTTTAAGGGCCTGACAACAACCCCAATTTGTAAATCAAAGATTCAAGGCTCTGAGCACAAAGATCTTATAACACGTCACACAAAAAAAAAATCAAGAATCGGGTCGGCCCATCCAAATTTTTAATATCAATCTAAAAAGAACCCCATTCGGAAACGAAAAGATAAAAAGTTTTTTTGCAATCCTAGCCAACCACGAAAAAATCATCAACCTTCGAAGTCTATTCAGTTTTGTAATCACTATAAAAATAAATTGGAAACTACAAACTTAATCTCCATTCCTATAAAATAAAATCCAAATTCTTGAATGCTCTTCGTAGTTCTACCATAAAAAAATTCAAAACCCACTGACACGGGCGAAGCTTTTGGGTTCGGGTTAAAAGAATTAAACATTCTTGATAAATTGAATGAATAACTATAAAAGTTACGCTTATCAAATTATAACTAACTAACTAACCATCACAACGTTTCCCCGCAGGGGTAGGCAAAGAGGGCGGACCGCCAAACAACTCGATCTTGGCACACACTCCTTGCTTCGTTCACATTCATACATCGTCTCATACATGCTCTTCTATTCTTCTGATTCTTGACATCGTCCGACTCAAGTATCTGATTCACTTGGTCGTGCCATGTCTTCCTCGGGCGTCCCCGACTTCATTTACCATTCACATTTGCGTCATATATTCTCCTTACACTCCTTTCCTCATTCATTCGCTCTACATGCCTCAAATTATAAGCTAACTTATACTGTGGTTACATTCTGGAATATATTATTATTCTGAAATAAGGGTTATTATTTTCTTTTTATCAAGCGAAAAAAATATTTTTCCGTTCGTTGAATGAAATGTAAATTTTTTCCTAAATTTAGAAATTCTGGTTAGTTCATTTGAATGTACGAGCTTTTTTATCTTTTGGTTGATGGATAGCTTTTGAAATGGGTCGAACGGCTGAAGGAATTTCTAGGTTATTTAATATGGGAGTTCACAAGTCTTTCATATAATTGATTGTTCAATGTAATGGAAGAGAAACTTCCGGAGAAACAGGCAAATCGCCTTCAGATTGATAGACTTACCAACAATAGATAAGTTTACAAACTCAATTAGTTTTTGTAAGCCTGCATCTTCTGCAAGGCATTTGAATTTCTGACAAAATAATATATATTAATAGCAGAATGTCTAATGATTGTGATTGTGGCAGTTTAATTTATAAAAGAATTCCATGAATTTTCTACAAAATAAACGTATATTAAATTCTATTCAGTGAATATTACTTAATTACGTTTGCGCGGCCCGTTTCATACAAATCTTAATTTTGAATTTGAGATCAAAATACCTAATCAAACTGAACAATTATTATGGCATTCAAAAGGTTTATTAAATTTAATATGCAGTACAGAAAAGAGCTACTTTATTTATTTTTGCTTTAAATTATAAAATAAAAGCCGTTAAAGATTTTAATGGTTCATGATTTAAGAGGCATTATTTTACTACATTCATTATACAAATATTATGAAATGTAAAATAAAAATTAAAAAAGTAAATAAATTTGAGGGGTGTACATTTAAATTAATTACCTATTTACGTCGGAACAAAAATTTGTCGTTTATGTATTAAAATTATTTAATAATTTTAATTTTTTAATAATTATTTAATTTTTCAAAAATCATATTTTTAACAATGTTTTATTTGATTTTTCATTAGAGCACAGAAGATAAGGCAAGATATTTTCTTTTAAATTATAGATAACTTGCTAAAAAAATTCTAAAGTTGCTTCCAAAATGAAGCAAATCGGATTTTTTTAAATTACTATGTATTTCATAATTTGTATTTCATAATTTAAAACAAAAAGTAAATAAAGTACTAGATATTAAATACAACTTTTGATTAAAAATATAATTTTTCATTTTGGTTGGATATTTTGATCTAAAATCCAAGATTATTTGTATGAAATGAGCCGAAACGCGCAAACGTTCCTCTTAATAGGTTGGTTTGTAAGGGAGATGAGAAAAAAAAACTAATTTATTAACTAACAACCCGAAGCTCGACTTTGAGACTCAGGAGAAAGAAATAAATAATATATTAAAGAACAGAACTACAACTTCATATAAGCAGTCAGAGGTGTCGCAACTCAACTAAACATATACGATTTTTTTAAGTTTATTTCTTAGCTCCTCTTTAGGCGGCCTACTCTATAGCTCAGTACTTTAAGTAAACAAGCAATTTCAGAAGTGCGCGGGCTGTTTCTAAAATTTGAAGAGAACCGGGGCCCAATTTAACCCAATCTGTTTATTAGGCCTAGGGCCGACCCTGAAAGTAGCAACAAAACCACTAATCCTTTCAACCAATTCCCACCTCATAACTTCGTCCTTCCCCAAACATCAAACTACAATCTGTACAGTGATTATTATTAGAATAATTATTTAAGGATGTGACCGCAAGCCACGACACAGAAGACGACACTTTGTCTACCAGCAGCCGCGTTGTTTCCAAACTAAGTTTGGATTTCGTTATCAACCCTCCCTTTCCCCCACCCCTCGCCGCCATCCCTTCAATAAGGCGGAAACGGAAGTGGTCAGGCCGGAAAAGGCAACGCCATTGCTCGGACTTCCGGGCCGCGAACGCAGGACAAACTTCAGAGCATTTCCGGGTAAAAGTCTACTTAGAAGCTTTGGATTATGGACAAAAGTTGCAGATGCATTTCAAAATGTATTAAAATTTTGTGTTTGAATAAATAGTGACTGAGAAAATATTTAATCAGTAAAACACAATTTTATTTCCTCGGAGTACAATTTCAAAGATGTTTTGTATATGTTTTTAGAAAAATGTAGAAAACAATGCGCAATAAAGAAGTTAGGGATGTCTGAGATATGAAACGACCAAGTGAATTAAATGCTTAAGAGGAAACCGGGCAGCTTTTTAAAATATACGAGGGTGGGTTTTCAAGTTCGCGGAATGAAGGGTAAGGAGTGGAAATAAAAATCCAAAATTATTTTTCCTTTTCAAAATATTTACCTGCTAACCTAAGACATTTTTCGGATCTTTCAATTAACTTATGTATACCCTCAAAAAAAAAGATTTGTCTTTGTCTAAAAAATTGGCCGAAATTGCATCCTTCACTTCTTCATCACTTGAAAACTTTTTCCCACGAAGTTCTTTTTTCAAGTTTGGAAATGGGTAATAATCACTGGGAGCCAGGTGATTTTCCTTGCTTGGTAAGGAACTTTATAACAGCGCGGAACTCGATTTTCTCCGTATTTCACAATTTCTTCCCGATTGACTTGTTTGGTCGACGATAGCTCAAAGACTAATGATCTAATTACGATAAAACCCGGTGTCTATATTAATAGAGTTGTTCAATTAGTACCTTATTCAGCGACACCCCCACTAATCACCTACCTACCCATTCCGCGAACTTAAAAACCCACCCTCGTAGTATAGATATCGACCACGTCGAATTCCAGTGCACCTTTTCCTATACATTTGGTCATCTTATAAGTATTTGTATTTCGTATTTGGAGTCGCTAGATGTAGCTTTCTTCTGTGTTTTCTTTTACAAATTCATTTTGGAGTGGTTTGAAGATTGTATATTGATTTTACAAAAAAAAAATTTTTGGATTTCGTAGGTCCTTGGTCAGTTAAATGTCTGCAGATATTCGTCAGGCGTTTTATACCTCTTCACCAAAGGAGACTTGCGTGGGACTGTGGATTCATCGCATTATATTGGAACCAAGTACTCATAAATTAAATAAATATTTTATTGCTATCTCATTAAACGCTACTGACCGCTTTTGTCCAGCCAATGATGTGCCCCGAACGTGCTCACACACTTGCCCACAAGAGTCCCAGCTGCTGCTGGAGCCAATAAGACTGCGGCACCCCCGATTGGAGTATGTTGTGAGGCTGAAGGTAGTTGGAAAGGGAAAGGGATGGAGAAGAAGAAGGTGTGAAAGCCCCTGGCTGTTCAGATCTGGTCACCAAACACGGCTAAAGCCATTTAAAGCAATGTTTCGATTCTGAATGGTGGTCTTACACCAGGGCGATACTGAGAGTATCTTCCACTCTGGAACGTACCGCAAATATACGGTAAATTATTTTAAAAGCATTAATTGCCAAATAACACAAATTGATCAAATAAAATTTATTTGCGCACGCCGGGATTCGATCCCAAGCCTTACCCCTCGACCACAGAGGCCCGCACGGCCTCCGTAAAGGAATCTAATAGCAAAGGGTTTTTTATAATGGTGAAACCCTTCATTTTTAACGGTCTCACTGAGCACACATTTTAATGTGGATTCCTAGCGACAATTAAAAAACACAACATTTTTTCAATTCAAATATCATTAAAACGACTCATATTTCCAGCTAAAGGGGAGTGTTTTCTGGGTAGAATATTTGCAGAGCATGTGGGCTTGATTTTTAAAGATGCCTTCACAGAAAAACATTCTGGAGGGGCCAGGAAATATTCATACGCGTCATGAATATTCAAGAATGTAAATACGCCGAGATTCTGATACCGAGATTTTGTGTACCCACGCGCTTTTGTAACGCTGTAGACAGGCTTAGAAATATTCCCAACAGTGTTGGAAAAATAACGGAGAATAATATTGCATATGACATTTCGAAATATGTCGCGAGTAATACGTAGGAAAGATGTGTAATATATAATTCAGCATAGAAAAATAGGCGTTTGGCCGCCTGGCGGAAAACTACAAAACTAACAACAGAGTTGTAAGGAATGAGAGAGGACCCCGCCCAGAATGCATGTTCGTAAATACCCGATGTTATCGCGTTAAACATGGGTCCAGGTAAATTGACCAAATTGCAATTTTTCGAAATCAATTTTTCGAATTCAATTGTTCGAAATGCAATTTTTTCGAATATTTTTCGGAGGCGGGAATTCAATTTGGGGGGCGGGAATGGGTACCGCCGCCCCGGGAACCTTTATTGGACAACCAACTTCTGCCATAGGTCACCCCAAGTGGTTCGCTACGTTTCGTGATTTAGCAGGGGTGCCCGGGTTCATGGGGTGGGGTTTGTCTAGGTATTGGAGGCGGATGACCAGGACTCACTGAACCCCAGATTCCTACCCACCCCTTGAACCCTTTTCCTTGCCAGAACTCTCCTCTCTTCATTTTCCTTTTAAAAAAACCCTCCACACAGCATCCCCAAAGATGACATAGGCCCTGAGGAAAATAATTTCCCCTTCTGAGTGGAGCTCATGTAAAAAAATAAACAACGTTTCAATTCTGAATGGTGGTCTTACACCAGGGCGATACTGAGAGTATCTTCCACTCTAGGACATGCCGCAATTAAACTATGTATTATTTTTAATGAAATAATTGTGAAATAACACATTTTCACAGCCGAATTAAAAGAAACATCGCGTTTTGATTCCCTCTTTTGATCACCTGCAAATTTAACTATGCCAAGATGTGCATAGATGGTTCATCCCACATTCTGCTAAAAAATAAACATTGCTTTTGAGGTTAGAACATCACGTTGCTGATAAAGAAAAATCCAGTGGCAATGATTCGTGGACACCTCACTACACCGTGATGAGGTGGGGTGGCGGGGGGTGGGAGAGGGAAGAAGATGGAGAACTTAAAGATTGTGGTGTTTACTAGAGCGGGATATTCTTGATCGCCGGCCAGAAATCGAGGAAATTGGTCCGTGACGTCACTGGAAATGCAAATGGCCGCCGCTGGTGACGTCAGTATTTTCTTAATATCTGCTGCGATTGAGATTATAAACAAAACTCAGGAATTATTATTTCAAGAGCAAGTCATATTATTTTTAGTTTGCTCTGTTTTTATTTATGTTATAAATGAGCTACAAACCGACGATTTTTTGTACAGGTCTTTTAACCAAGCTTGATTTGTTCTGAAAAGGAAGTGAGTTGTGAGTTTCGTTTTGTTTTTATTTATGTATAACTAACTATGCTGAACTATACACCGTTTTCCACGCCCAAAATGCGAAACTTGGAGAGGTTCATTCTTGAAAAATTCAGGAAATATATGTAGATTTTGTAGATATTTATAAAAAAGTGCCTTTATACATTTTATCCATAAAAGGAACCTTTACTTGTTATTGTTAAAAGGTGCCTTTAGACACGATATTGATTAAGAAGGTGCCTTTATAATTGTTGTAGATTAAATTAATAATAATAATTGGATTATTTGTAGAGCGCCGTTTTTGTGAAAATCACCTCAAGGGCGCTGAAAGGCTCCTTTACACGTATCATCTAAAAGGTGACCGGACAACTAGCATGGAACCCATATAAAAATGGACATTTATACATCCATACTAATATTATAAACGCGAAACTGCTCGAGTTTGTTTATGACCTTTTCACGCATAACACAATATAAAGACTTTAATAATTCTTTCACTAATATAAAGCTAAATTATTTGCGCAGACTACAGGTTGTATATGATGGTAAGCTCTGGCGTTATGAAATTATAAATATTAATATATTATATTTGTTATACGTTTTCTGTCGCTAACAAAAGCGAGTTTTTGCTAACGTCAGAAAAAAATCTTTTCCATGGAAACAATGTTGATATATTTGTGGGCTCTAAGCTGGTAGGTACTCAGCCCCCTGGTCAGCTACTGCTCCAGAAAATTCAAATATTAGAATATGTTTTGTTTTTTATGGACAAGCTTCTGTTTTGGAATAAATGTCAGATAAGAGTTCCTACATTAAAAATATAATTTATAACGATTATAAAGACTGAATAATAAATAGTGTAATTTTTTTATTATATTAACAAACTTCCAAATATTTAATTAAAAATAAACATCCGAAATGTTTGTAAGCGCACAAATTCCGAACGAATGAACAAAATTGGATAATAATTTTTTCTTTGAGCTATAGCTTTATGAAATTTAGGTGGCAGGCGAGATGTTTGAAAACTGAATGTAAGGGAAAGAATGTATGGAATGCGGGAGGGGTGGGGGTGGGGAGGAGGGGGGATAATTGATAAGTACAACCGCTACAGTAATTTCCCGTAATACCATGCGAGCGAAGCCGCGGGGAAAAGCTAGTATTATATACTAAAAGGACGCCTTGGTACAGTTTCTCCTAGAAAAAAGCGCCCCACACGTACATCATCTATAAACAAATACCCGAAAAACAAAAAGTATGAAAGACAAATTAAATATAAAAATAAAAAAAACCAAATTTTTATGTATTAAGATGTATTGCCAGAAATTTCATCTTCCTCAAATCAAATCAAATAAAATTGGGACACTTTAATTCGAGTAATTCGATTCCACCAATACTATATCATTTTTTTAATGAAAAACAATTACTTTGTGTAACAACCACTATTTAATAATAATAATTCGTATTGATACTTATATTTATAATAATTTATTTTGTTATTTAGACTTCTTGTTTTGTTTTTTAAAAAAAAAAAAAAATTATTATGTTAATGTAATTTTTTACAGATTCTAAAATAATTTTTATATTTTATTTTATATAATTGTTTTTTTTTTTAATATATTTTAGGTAATTAATCACCTCTCCTTTCTAATATTTTGTCTACGTTCTAATTAGTCTATACTTGTTTGTCTTTTGTTATTTTTTATTAACTTATTATCCTGACGAAGAAAACATAGTTTTCGAAACACGTTGATATTGTTAATTAAATAGTGGTTGTTACACAAAGTAATTGTTTTTCATTAAATTAATGATGACGCCACACAGTAAATTTGCCTATTTTGAAGAAATACTATATCACATTAACCATTCAAGCGTCGTCGATATTTTGTCAGAGGGTCAAAATATTTCCACTTAGCAAAAAAATAAAAATAAATGGAATATTTCTTAACATTTCTGAAAGCTAAAAACAGTTTTTAAAAGGTGATAAATTACGCTTTCAAATTTTTTAATCGAAATAAACGTATCGTTTCTTAATTATAAAAATTTTGCATGCAAACATAAAAAGTTTAAAAAATGGTTAACATTGCGTTTTTCGAACTAAAATTACTGCTAACGAAAAAAATAAAAACACATACATATTTTATAAGCCAAATGTATTTTTAGGCATTCCATGTAACAATATTAGTAAAAAATTTCCAAAGTTTCACAATTTTTTTTTTTTTCAAAATGCGTACATTTTATTTCTTTTGGTATTAAAGATTTGAATATAAAGTGTTCTATTTCTAACACCGTTTATATCGTATTTCTCATTATGATAGTGAGAGAGACAACGATTTCTACGAGATTATATTAGCTTGAGGGTTAAAATACCTTTTCGGGAGAATTTAATTCAAGAAAATAATAATGGGTTCGTTTTTTTGTCAAAATAATTCTCTTGTTATCGACGGTAGGCCTCTTAGTTATAATTAAGTCTCCATAACGGGACGAGTCGGTCACTTCTTGTCAGAAGAAGTCAGTGTCAGAGGAAATTCGTTTGATTTTCAAGAAAATGGAGCGAAGGGAAAATGAAATCAAATTACCTAATAGCATTTAATTATAATAATTAACATTATAATACAATACACAAATAATAAATAAACCTATTGAAAATACACACGACACAACCGGTTGGAAACTATCGAGTGTAAAGTATGTTCGTATCTAAAATGGCTAAATTTGCTAGAACACATTTTCATCACATACGGGGAACGGTAGCGCTCGTTACAGGGAAAATATAAAAAGAAAATGGAAAAGCAGAACAAACTTCAATAATCTCACGGTAAAGACGCCAAAGTGGTATCCATTTTCCGGCCTGTAAGCTTCCAGTCACGCCGCAAGATGTCGGCATGTTCACGCGACAGAGATGGAAAATCGAAGTCAATACTCCCTTAATGGTATTTATTTACTCTCCACGTAAAACAGTTTTTTCTTCTTTGCGTGGGGGAACAGTATGCATTGTAAGTAAATTTGGGAAATAAATTTACAAACGCTGATTTGAATTTTCACTCTCAAGACTTATAAGACTTATTGTTAACTGCAAAGACTTTAATGTCTTTTCATATACATTTGTTTAAAGCGGTAAAAACTCTCGAATGGTGAGCGAGCTCTGACACCATGAAATTTGCACTGTTTTTTTCTAAAAGAAATTTATAGGTCAACACAATTAATTTCACATCGATACATAATTTTCATCATGAGCTATAAAGCTTGAACTGACTAATAAATTTTTAAAAATTGGCTTATGAAACAAAATGAACAACAAATGTATTATTAACTACATAATGGGTTCATGGGGTCAGGTTTGTCTAGGCGGATGACCAGGCCACACTGACCCCAGATTCCTACCCACCTATTAAACCCTTTTCCTTTACAGAACCCTCCTCCCCTTCCTTTCCCTAAAAAACCCTCCACACAGCATCCCCAAAGATGACGTAGGCCCTGAGGGAAATTATTTTCCTGAGGGCCTCCTGTGTGGAGCTCATGTAAAAAAAAATTAAAAACATAAAAGATTTTAACGTTTTTTTAATATACATATGTCTAAAGCAGTAAAAACTATCGAGCAGTGAGCTCAGACACTGTGAAAATTGCACAGTGTTTTCTGTATGAAATTTATAGGTAAACGCAATTGATTTCATCTCAAAACATGATTTCCTTCGTGAGATATGGAGCTTTGAAATATTTAATAAGTAAAAAAAATCGGCTGTTAAGTAGAAAGAGTCTAATGTGATGAAACTTAACAACGGTAGTAACACTATATTAAAAAAAGAAGACAACCCTCAAAAACAATGATAAAAACATGAAAAAAAACGAATCGACTCAAATTATTTTCACTTAAATATTTTTTATAAATTATTAAAAATATTTAAAATAAATATTTTTAAACGCGAGCTCTTTTCTCTTCTTCGCTTCCAAAATCAAAAATAAATCCGTTCCTCTCTTATCTATCCCCGTGTCTTGTTCAACTCCCCGCCAAGTGATAGATCAATATATCCAATATCCCCCGGGACCAAAACAAAACAGGAATGATAGAAGGATCCACGAGATACCTTTTTTCTATTGTGAAAGCCCCCGGGACTGGAAAACCTTGACTGGAAAATGGAGAAAATGGAAAACCTCATTTGATGGGATTTTCATGGGGCAAGCCGAATTTTGTCGTTTTTGTATTGGTTTTCACTCGTTTAACGGTGTTTCTTCTACACACTGAAGAGATAAACTAGCAGAAGTGTATTATCGGTGAACTGATGTGTAAGTAAGGGAAATTTTTCTTACTTTGGATAAAATTGATAAAATATCAAAGTTGTTTCCTGAACAGATAATCATCAAGGTCTTATATAATTTTAAGTTTTTTTTTAAATTTGATAAATAGATCATTTTTTTAATATTAATTTCGTTTCTAAGCACCTATATATGCCTACAAGCATATGGTTTTTTATTTTTTTTTTATTTCTATTCTTGTACATACACTTTACAAATAATTACATAGTTTACATAGATAATAGGTTAGTAATAAGAAAAAAACATGTTAAAGATCCGTAACTGTATGTAAATAGGTTAGTCGTAGTGTTTTGTGAACACCTCACTAGGCGAACCTGTGCTGAGGTGTTCCCATGTTTGGGATTAAGTGCTATTCTGTCGACCTAAGTAGAAACACTGTATCCTCCTTGATATTGTCAAGAAGGGCACTGTGGGTCGACCCATGGCGGCAGTATCCTACACATAAATTAAAAGATTAGTTTCGGTGGGGATCTATATATACAGTTGTTCTTAGAATCTAGATTATGAGTAAGATAAATAATTGTCTTGATAAACGGTAGATATATTTTTCTATGGTATAATCACGGATATTGTGGTAACATGGTTTGTGTTACATCTATCTGTCTTTGTATTTTATGCCTTTGTATTGTAGTCACTTCAAATGTTATAATTCTATATCCATTTTCTATGTGATGATTTCTCGTTATACATGTGCTTTAGTGTAACATTAATATTGTAAAATTGACCTGCTGACATACTAAATATAAAAAACTCTTAAAATTAAAATGGAGTTCTGAAAATTTAACTTGAAAACAATTTAAAAAAAAAGGTCTTCTGAGATCGAATTTTTTTAACTCTCGAGAGACTAAGATGAAAAATTAATGTCGGTAACCATGTGGGTCGGCCGACGACCCCATGCATATTTTTTTTTGTGGGAATAAATGTATGAAAGAGACAACCGAGTAGGAATGAGAAAAGACTGCTGTGTTCTTCGTCATTTTCCAAGCGCGTAACATATATTGAAAGCCCCCGTGGTCGGGTAGGGGTAAGGCTCTTGACTCGCAAGTCACGGGATCGAATCCCAGAGTGAGCAAATATATATTTGATTATATTGCGTTATTTTACAATTAATTCATTTAAAATAATAAAAAGTACCTATATTTGCGGCACGTTCCAGAGTGGAAGAAACTTTCAGTATTGCCCTGATGTAAAACCACCATTTAGAATTGAAAGGTTGCTTGAAATGTCTTTAGCCATGTTTGGTGACCAGTTATGAATAACCAGGTACTTCCCCACCTACCACTTCCAATCTCCTTCCCCTCCACCCTACCTTCAGCCTCACAACATACCCCAATTGGGGATGCCATAGTCTCACCTGCTCCAGACGGGAGCAGCTGGGAATTTTGTCCAGTAGTCACATTCATATAAAAAAAAATAGTAAAAATTACACCAGTTATTCTACCCACAAGAATAATTATTTACTACATATCAAGAAGAAATTTACTCGGTGATCGATCTCAATATCATAAAACGAGCAATCACCCTAGGCATAGATCATGTTTCTAGGGATTTTCTGTTCAGGGTTTGTACACTGTATGGCAAAGTGCCTACCGGGCGAAAGGACGGCTCATTTCGTGGGGTGTTTTATTCGATTCACATAACAAATAGAAGCAGAAAGAAAAATAAACTTGAAAGAAGATTTTCATTGTGACACTGTATTGGTTATGTTGTTTCATTCGGTGTAGTGATTAAAATCTTTGATAGTATAGCCAAAACACGTTAAACTCCTATTTTGTGAGATGGTCAGGTTATTTCCGCTTTGCAATAAATATTTATGAACGAAACTAAAAATTATTTTTGAAAGGTGATGAAATACGCTTTCAAGTTTTTTTATTAAAAATAATCATAAATTTTATACTAAAATTACAGAAAGCGAAAAAAAAAATATTAGAGAAAAGTATTATCAATGTTATTATCACTTCTTTTTAGTTGTTTGTTGTAAAATAATTAATAAAAAAATCAACCAATCAATCAGTTTTTCAACTTTGTGTTCACGTTTTAATTTTTCTGTGGTTAACATTTAGATTTGAATATAAAGCGGGGTGTTTTCTTTTTCTTACACCGTTTAGATCATATTTCTCACAATGACAGTAAGAGAGAACTATTTCATTACGATCAGACTCATATGAGCTATTCACAAAAGCGAACGAATTAGCCTGAGGTGTTAATTAACTTTGAATCTATATTGTTAATAAGCTAGCGTCTGTCGTACACACTCGCTTCACATAATAGACACAAACGGAAGTGCTGCTATCTATAATATTCAAATAGAACTATTGAAGTTTTCATACACCAATTTTCCCGTGGAAGCGGGTTTACCTGCTAGTGTAAAATTAATAGCCATTAATGATTTTGATTTTGTTTTAACAAAAACATGCCTATTTTTTTAAATTATGTTTTAATTTGGAACGTACTTTACTAGAAATCATGGGTGACAGCCGGTGGTAACTGTGATCTTTTAAATATCCTCGACCCAATAAAAACAATCAACAGTTTAAACAATTAACAGGAGTTAAACATATTTGGAATTTTTTTGACTAAATAAAGTTACTCTAAGAGGAACGTCCGCGCGACCCGTTTCGGCCCGTTTCACTCCATCTTAATTTTGGATTTGACATCAAAATACAAAAAACAAACTGATAAATTATTTTTGTGATCCAAAGATATATCAAATATCTAGTACGGATATGAGCTACTATGTTTATTCTTGCTTTCAATTAGAAGTTATGGTCATTAAAATGATAAATGTTTAATGATTTTAGAGGCAATTTGGGCAATTATTTGTAAGTAAATGAAAAATATTTAAAAATAATATAACTATATTTATTTTAAAGATATGATTAAAACAAAACATTGTTAAAAGTTTTAAGGTGGTAATTTTAATTTACAAACGACAAATTTTTGTTCCGACGTAAATAGGTAATTTGTAATTTGAATTTATACCCATCAAAATGATTAATTTTATTAAATTTTATTTTTTGACGTGATAACGTCTTATAAATCGATGAACGCCGGCCGCATTCACGAAAAAGCATGACTCATTGTCACGCTGTCACGATGTCACGTTCCGCCTGAGCCGGGAGTACAAGCAAGTGCGCGGAACAAGCGACAGAGAGGCACGATCGGCCTAAGCGTTCGGCTCGTGAGGTTATCGCGCAAAATTATCGTCCGTAAACCGACTTTACAGACTACAAAAATTTTTTTTATTCATTATATTTTATATTTAATAAAAACAGTAAAATAATTTTTTTAAATGTTTATCATTTACTCTTACCTCTAAAATTATGACCCATATCTTATAATTTAAAGTAAAACTAAATAAAGTAGCTCAAATCCGTACTAAATATTTGATATTTCTTTTGATTACAAAAATAATTTTTCAGTTCGGTTGCCTATTTTGGTCTCAAATAAAAAATTAAGATTTGTATGAAACGGATCGCGCAAAAGTTCCTCTTAATAGGGGAAAAATCCTGCTAAGTAAAGTTTTCTTAATAAAGTTGATTTTAAACTAAATAATTTGAAAACATGTAAGCATAGCACCGTCTTAGAAAGATGTTAGTCTCAAAATTGAATCGCGGTTTTTCTACAGAGTTGAAAAGTACACCTTACGCTAAAATTCAGATACTTTAAAGCGATTTAAAGCAGTAGGTATTCACGTAACGACGTATGTTTATACACGTCAAGATTAAAGAATTATTGTTCCGTCTTTCGAGCCCCACACAACCGGATAAAATTTATTCCCAATCCGCGAATGTAAAGAATAAAAAATTACAGTCGATCCGTTTTGAAGCGTTTTTATCGCCGCCCGTCGACGTGGACTTCGTGAGATACGCGGCGGGCCTCTATGTGAATACAAAACGAAACCTAGTTGAGAGCCTTTAAACGTTTTGTTACGGGTTTGTTACTGTATTGTATCAAAGGTTTTGTACCCAAGGTGGCACCCCGTGACTTCAGGAAGAATAGTGTCAACCGGAAGGAAATGGGGAGGGAAAGGAAACCAGGTAGGCTGTGAAGTAACAGAGCAAACAGATTAGATATGGTTACTGGTTTAACACCATAATATTTATTTATTTTTATTTTGTTTGTTAATTATAAATCACGAAATATTTTTTACATACCTACCTCAAGAATTGTTTCATTTAGTAATAAAAGTATTAAAAGAAGCATTAACATATATAGTGCGTGTTGAAATGCGTAGCTTAATAGACGGCATGGCAATGTCACTTTCGACAAAAAAAATATATCCTCCGACAAAATATCATGCGGACAAAACATCCCCCAATAAAATATCTACTAAAACCTAACTTAATCTAACCCAACCAAAAAAAAAATGGGACAGAAATAATACAGACATCCTGTAAAGACAATAAATAATTTTCTGCATTATTTTTGTCCCATTTTACTATTTTTGAACAATAATTTATTGTCGTTATTTGTTTTTGGGGTGTTATGCCGTGTTGCGCTACCTCCTTCTTTAGCCAACGTTTCAGACAGCGTTACAGTGTCCATCATCAGGGCAGATGTGTAATTGTGTACTTGTTAGTGGTTATCTCGAAGTGGAGTGGAGCTGGCAACACGGTATTGCTTCCAAGTACATAAGCACACATTTAAATCCTAAAGAAGGAGGTAGCGCAACACGCCGTAACACAAAAACAAATAGCGAAAATACTTTTGGCCGTGAAAATCTAAAAACTTATCGAATAATTTATTGTCTTTATAGGATATCTGTATTACTTTTGTCGCCATTATTTGTTTGGTTAGGTTAAGTTTTAGTAGATATTTTGTCGGGGGATGTTTTGTCCGTAGGATATTTTATCGGAGGATATTTTGTCGCGGGTTGAAAACGCACATTACTGTTCATATTAGCCAACGAAGCCGGGATCCCGGTCAATAATAATTGAAAACCCTCCTCAAAATATGCAAAGTTCTGCTCTGTCATGGAAAATAAACGCCGCCGCAGAATCTTCTACGTAGGAACCCATTTGCACCTGGTAGTAAGGGTGAGAATTAGGAATTATTGATATTCGAAAGAAAACGTATCGTTGCTTTTAACGATTTTTCGCTGCCATTTTCCGGACATGGGGAGACATTTTTGCCACAGACTTCACCCTCTTCTAAGGTTGTAGGTCTCAATGAAAAGCTCATCAAGTTCGGCAACTCGACAATTCAAGAATCATTAGCACGAACGGATCTATTAACGGCCCTCCGCACTAGCGATCAAGTTGTTGAATAATAAAGTTTACAAAATCTAAGATTAGAGAAAATAAAGAAGGTATTCCGGGAATTTCTTCTAAAAAGAGTATTTTTGCAAATTCTTAGGTCTTTGATACGTATACGTAAAACTTTCAAATCGAAGTTAAAATGTTGTATCTGATGTAAATATAATATTTTAGCACAAAAATATTGCTAGTTGGATTTACAATATAATTTAATACGTACATACTTTGAGAAAGTAGATTTAGGAGATGCAATATTTTAAAATAAAAAAACCTAGCTTATTTGTGGTGCCGTTCAGTAAATAAACTCAATTTCGGCCAAATCTGGAGATAGAATGTTTTAACTCTAAGTGGATGGTACTATAGTTATTTGTATCTGATGTAAATGCAATATTTTGGCATGGACTTTCATTTAGCATAAAGTTAAATTGTATATTCAAGGAGATACAATATCTGTGATCATAAAAACATAGCCAGAAGGATTTACAATATATTTAAATATGTTTATATCTTTGGGAGGGTAGGTTCAGGAGAAACAATATAATATTATTACGGGTCTTCATCAAGCGCTTCCTATCTTTAAATTTGAATAAAACAAAGTGTGTGTGAGATGTCATCGAATTTTTTTATTCGTTTGAAAGGCCTATCGATGCCATTATGTATTTATGGAAAATAATATCGTTCAAATGTCCGCCGCGACTTCTCTGGGTGGCGCGCATCCGAAACGTCCAATTTTCCCTGACTCAGGCGCATAAATCAGGCTGAATTTGACCGATAGAAAGAGTTGTGTTGGTTTTGAGGGCCGTGTGGTTTGTGGCTTATTCGCATAGACCTGCGACAGAAAAAAAACCCAAATCGAATAGTCCTCTGGGTAGGATGCCTATGGCGACCGTAAAACGGGCGAAGCGCGCTGAACGTTGCCCGAACAGATTGATAAAACAATTTTATCATTCGCACGTGTTGTTGAACGCTATATCCGTCCACGGTGATTTGGCAAAACAGACTGAATAAATGACAGCCAATTTTAAGGATGTCGCTTCAACAATATGGCCGCTATCAACTGTCAACGTTCGGAAGTACCTTTTGGAAGACGCAATGGACGGGCTGCTTTTAGTTCATTTCAGTACTTAACTCACTTCCGAACAAAATTGGAGATACTATCAGATGAGATTTCGACTCCAAGCCATTGAAATAGCACCACTTGCATGAAAATCAGAACTACAGATATAGAAAAACGAACCAATTTGTCGTTTTTCTATGAAAGAACAACGTTTTGCACACATAACTTACGAAAACTTTCATCCTAGCACTGAATCCTTAAAATTTCATGGAAATGCTAAACACAACCGCTAACAAAGCTTGGGCCTTTTCCACGCGGCGGATTAAAGTTTAATTTACGTTAGCCGGGAATTAATAAGGGAGAAGAAATCATTAATCACACAGCCGGCCAAGGATCGACCCCTTGCCTGTTCTCTGGTAGGCGCCTTTATGTGGCTTGGTTTACCACGCAATTGTGCAGATTTATACCACCCCCCGCGGGGTGAGGGATGGGAAGGAGGCTTTTTAAATGTGGAGGTTGCTGGTGTACGATTTTAACTATTACTACGAAAAAACAAAAACACATCAACTTGGAAATGCATTTCAAGAAATAAGTCAAAATTATTAATAAACTTAGTTTTTACCACTTTTATTGTTTACAAAACCAAAATGTTTCGTGAGCTAAGCTCGCGTCTTCAGGGTTTACTCAAAGAAGTGAGCTAAGCTCACGAAACATGTTGGTTTTGTAAACAATAAAAGTGGTAAAAACTAAGCTTATTATTAATTTTGAATTAAAATGGTGCCACGAAATAAGTTTGCTGTGTTTGAAGAAATAAATAAGTAAAATTAAAATTTGAGGGACGAGAAAATATTTAAAAATACACAATATTTTTATATAAAGAAATACGATATATTGACCGGTCAGTAGTGGCTGAGCGGGCATCGCGTTTTTGTCCCACCTAGGCGTCGCGTGTTCATTTTCGGCTTACTGTGTAGGTAGTAGGAGATTTTCAACCATTGTTGGGTTTATTAAAATAGAAGGTCGCCAAGGGCCTGGTAGGAGACTTATGTCTTGGCTACGAAATATTCGAGAGTGGACCGGCATTAGAAGTGCGGAGGAACTATTCCAGACTGCACAAGATAGAGAGACATTTTCCAGAGTGATCGCCAACGTCGGGGGTACCTGATAAGGCACACGAAGAAGAGAAGTTGGGTTATTCGTAAACCGGAAATGTTTGTCCTTTTAAAAAAAAAATCCCTTTTGGCATTACGATACTGTATAAGACCATTGCTAAAAACGGATAACAAGGAGGGAACTGAAAATTTCATTTTAATTTTGGCTAATTATTGTGAAAAACGATGTTGATTTTCCGAAAAATCGGCAACAAAAGTTATGGCATGTTAACTTTTTGATATTTTGCAGCCAAAAAATGGTGAACGCCTTCTTTTTAATCGTCAAATAAGGTAGTAACTAAGTCAAATAAGGTAGAAACCGTATTTATATTTTTTGAAAGCTTCTCAAAACCGTAGCCAAACAAATATTTATAATGTAAAATATAACCTTATTATTTTAAAATTTCAGAAAATTGCGTGAAAAATACGAAAATTCGCGTTATTTGCCAGAAAAATGCGAATTTCGAGGCTTTCTTGCGAAAACTGCAAAATTCGCGTTATCGCAAACACGAAAAATTGCAGTTCTCTAAAAATAAGACAAAGGCAAGTAAAAGTTTAGTAGGTGTACCTGTAGTTACCTAAGTATTTTTGAGTGAGTATTTTTAAATTTTTTTTCACTTTATGAGTAAAACCTTTAAATTGATTTATTTAAATGAAGACAATATTAGAGAAAATCAATCGAAAATCTGGTGACAGAAAAATCATAAAAATATATTTGCACCTCTGGGACTCGAACCCAGGACCTTTCGCTTTCCGGGCAAATGCGCTAACCACTGCGCAAAGCGGAAAGGTCCTGGGTTCGAGTCCCAGAGGTGCAAATATCTTTTTATGATTTTTCTATTTCCAGATTTTGGCTAATATTGTCTTCTTTAAATTAAATACCTACTAAGGGTTTCAGTCAATTTTGGTAATTTTCGACTTGTGTTTAAAAGCGGTTTTGTGAAATAACTGGGCATCCAGTTTAGTCCTACATCCTTGCAGTAAAGTTTTGTAAGGATTGTTAGAAGAAAATGGATTGGAGGCGGTCCGAAGAAACTTGGCTTGATGTCTCTTCTTCCAAACTTCGAGAGCAATGAAGGAAATACATTCATAGAATATACGGCAAACTCATTAAATAAAATTATTAATCCCTTCTCTAGCATCCCTAGACATTCATTTATACTTCACACTTCACAAAGTTCTTCATTTTCTATACTCTACAATAGAAATAGAGTTCCAATATCATCTCAGGTAATATATTACGACACTGAGGTACAAGTGTATTCTGCCGAGGTAAGTAATAACTGGTGTCTTCCTCGAAACTCTAAAGGGGGTATTCTAGTCTAGAACAAAAAAAATTAAAAAATAATAATTCATATTTAGAAGGTTTAAGTATTCAAGAATATCTCCTTAAAAGGATTTTTCAAAATTCTGATTATTTTAAAAGTTAGAGCCATTTTAGTTCGACCGGTTTAGACGGAATCTAACTAAAATCTAAATAGAGCAAAATTTTAAACGCGCGTTTCTCAAAACTACTTTTTTCGAGACGGTTTACACGATATCTCAAGTTCTACTGAACCAATTTACTTGATATTTGGTGTGAGCCTTCTCTATACATTACTCTATCGCGCTAACTAAAACTAAAAGAAAATTTGAATTTTTACTGTTTTTAAAAAATTTGGAACTAACAAATTTGTAGGACAAATGGCCGACGAATTTCTGCGTCGTGAGTCATAAATTGTAAAATGTAATTTGTCACAACTCCAAAAGCATGTGAGAGCTTTTATTGTTTCTGCAGAATTTAATGAATAATAACTTGTTTTTTGGCCGACATATGAATTTTAATGTCGGAAATCATCTCAGTAGTAGCACCTTTCCGTTTTACGGCAACTGTAAAACTATAAAGTTGTTCGCAGAACGTTATGATTTTATGATATTATTAATTTTACGACTGTGAATGCTGCAATCAATGAAATTGGAGTATTAGTGTTGTAAATAAATTTGAAACAATGTGAGGTAACCATATGGTACAAGAATAATCGTAAAGATAAATATAGTACCATTCAAAGTCCAACCTGTTATTACCTAGCACAGGCCAGATAACGGTAGTGACCGAAGCGTTCCAGTACCAAGCGCCACTCCTGAGTGAGCGTTGGGCCCGAGCACATCCCAAACCACACCCTACATAATAATTGATTATTTTATTTTATTATTACATTTTTTTTCTATTCTATGTACTTTTTCTTTACTTAAATTGTTATGTAAATATTATGTATATGAAACCAGCTGGACTCTCGCGACCCTTGCACCGCAGTGGGAGGGATGTAATACGTCCGCACTCCTGGACACACTGACCCCCATATTCCTACCCACTTCATACTTTTTTCCTTCCCAGAACATCTTATCATTCCTTTCCTTAAAAAGACCATCACAACATCTGACTCTCCCTCTCACGTGTTATTTCACAATTAATTCATTTAAGATAATAGGTATTATATTTGCGGCACATTCCAGATTGAAAGATACTCCCAGTATCGCCCTGGTGTAAGACCACCATTCAGAATTGAAACGTTGCTTGAAATGACTTAAGCCGTGTTTGGTGATCAGATCTGAATAGCCAGGTACTTTCCCACCTTCCTCCTTCTCATCTCCTTCCACTCTCCATTACTTTCAGCTTAACAACACACCCCAATTGGGGATGCCATAGTCTCACTGGCTCCAGACGGGAGCAGCTGGGACTCTTGTGAAGTATTCATATATTTTTGTTTTTAAACACGGTTTCAAACATCCTTCACATCTGTATAACTTCACACCTCATACCTTTTTCTTTCCAGAACTTCCTCTTTTTCTTTTCCTTAAAAATACCCACGACACAGCATCCCAAAGATGTAAATTATTTTCCTGACGGCTGCCTGTGTGGAGCTAATGTAAAAAAATAATGTTATATGTTTAAAAAAGGGGACAAAAAAACTATTTGTTGATGTATGTCTGAACAACCCTAAAACATTAATTACTTAATTTAAATTGTACCGACTGGTATCCGTGAGAGTCGCTTTCCGGTACATTGCATGATATTGCAAATTCATTCCGGTTCCCTCATCCGCTCAGTTCGGCTGTTTTACATTGTCACCCTATAGTTGTTACGATTTTAATTTTGTATCAAGTTTATTATAAAATATAACGTTACTTGTAAATATATTTGACCCGCATAATCAAGAGTTCTTATTGGCAAATTTCCCTTACACACGCATCTCAGTTTACAGTGCTCGGAAAGGCTGTAAGCTGGAAATCCAAATCAGGATAAAAATACATAATTCACCACCTTTCCAAAGACGCTTTAAAAAAATATATTAAATTTATTTGAAACCTGTGCACAGTTTATCTAAGAAATCACCGCTCATGTTTCATGACGTAGGCAATTTCCCAGTGTAAAAATACCCACCGTTCTCACAGAGCAAATAATGCTTAGTTGCAAAATAAAAGTAAAACTCTTTCTCCGCGCCTAACGACACTCACAATTCCCTTCCATTGCGCGCGTCACACACTGGAACGGCCGAAGTAAATTACGGCGCCAAAAATAATAAAAAGTATTTTCATCAAAACTAATCAAAAGTATCTAAGTAAAGTGTGTCCAGAGTTATCTTTCGCGCGGCCAATACTGGTTAGTTGCGCCTGAATCATTGACGGAGTTGTACCACGCTATTGTATGTTCTCTATTTTAAAATCAGAAAGTTTTCAAAGTGGATTTTGAAGCGTCAGGTACTGCAATTGCAATTGTTAGTTTCATCATTTTACAATAATTTAATAAAACACATAAAACTTATTTCCACTTCAGACTGGGACAAATAATTCTTAATCTACAGATTATATACTTAACATATGGGGGAGTGTAGTTTACAAGGATTTTATTCCATTTATATGGTATTGACGCAAATATAATACCTTATCTTATATATTGTACCTTTGCATTCCTACCTAGTCTACCTACCCACCTAAACCTTTTCCAGAGTTGACAACAATAATTTACATCAAATCTGGAAACTAAGTGTTATGTGCGGTGCAATGGTCCATAGTAACCTCTCTGTGCATTCAACATCCAGTCTGAGTGTGTTATGTGCTTGTAATGATCTACATTGATATCTTGGTGCATTCAACATCCACTATTAAAAAGTCTACTGTCTGTGTTACGTGCCTGCAATGATTTACATTGACCTCTTGGTGCATTCAACACTGTTCTGAATTAATAAATGCTAATGAAGTCTACTGTTAATTGCTGTGCTGTGACCTTGCTCCATCAGTTCTTAATTATATCGTTCAGGAACTCTCTTGTTTTCTCAAGTGCTTGTGCAGTGACAAACGCTAGAGGTGTCCCTCAGGACTGCGAAATCGACCAAAACAAGGATTTATCATCACAACCGAAAAACATTTGGTGAATCAGATCCTGCCCAATTCAATATTATTATACCGTATATTTTGTGTCAGCATTAAAGTCCACAAAAAAAATTAAATTCAGTCCACTCTTTGAATCGCAGTAAATCTATATTAAATAATTTTTTTGCGATTGCATATGGTTTTTACATATTTGTTGCCATGTCGTCTTAGACGATTGGATTTCTAGTTATTTGGCTATTAGCAGTAGATTTGCAGTTTAATCATGATAATATGTTATATGTTCCTATATACTAATTCAAAAAAATACAGAAATCATTTAATTGGATTATTTTTTATTAGACCGCACCTGACCCCCGACTAACCGTAAAAATAATAAGGTGTTTTTGGAAAGATTTTCTTAGGTATTCCCCTCAAAAGCGTTTCTGATCAGAATATCAATTAAAAATATATTGACTTCATAAATTGATAATTCAGCCTTCCGTGCGTCGTAGAGAAGAAGAGAAGACGTCTACTCCTGGACGGGGCGTCACAATCCCTCAAAACTTTCGACGTGAGAAAACAGCTTAAAACCGCCGTTCGGTTTATTATTGTAACACAGACAACTTGCTAAATAAATCTCGCAGCTTTTACTTCAAAACTGCTCCAAGTTTTCCATGAAGACGGGCATTTACGGTGCTGTGAACAAACCTGGAATTCGACAAATAAATATTTATTTATTTATTTATTAACGCCCTATTGGGCTTTTACATGTACAATACAAATTTATTTTTTAACAACAGTATAACTATAAAAAAAATATTACAAAATATATAAATAAAGCATACTCAATAGAACTCGTAGGTACAATTCATATACCTACGAGCAACAAAAACATTAAAAAAAAATCAAAACACATTAATTTTACAATAACCTACTCGATGTTTGCATCTAGAATATGAACAATAAAAAATAAAAAAAAAACAAAACAAAATTGAAATAAAATAAAATGATTTCTCATTCATTACTTACATCTAAAAAGTGATGGACTAATTTGGCTTTAAATGTTTCAAAGTTTAAATTAAAAATATCAGCGACATCACATTGCCAACGTTTTTTTTTTACATCAGTTCCACACAGAAGGCTTGAAGAAAATAATTTCTCCCAGGGCCAGGGGATGCTGTGTGGCTATTTTTAGAAAATGAAGGAGAGGAGGTTCTAGGTAGTAAGAGGGGATAAGGGGTGTTTCCACGAGTAACGGACGTATAAATTCAAGCCTTCCACTGCGGTGCAAGACAAACTTCCGAGAGTGACCTGCTTTAGAGATCAAAAAGTCTCTCTCAACCAGTTTCTTTCGATCCGGACAAACCTCACCCCATGCATCCGGGCACCCCTGCTAAGTCCCCAAACGTAGCGAACCATTTTACCTTTTGACAAAGGGGTTACGGGTCTATTCACTCTAGGTTAGCTGAAATCACTTCAGTCGTGAAGTTGCGCGGTAAGAACTGGGAAGCAACTTAACTTTTTAGAGTTAACTCATGACCTTACATCGGTCATCCCAGCGGTGACATCCCTTCCAGGATCAGGGATGACAAAGAGCGGCGGGATGAAAAATAATCAATGGCATCCCTCGCTCTAATTAGTAAGAGACGAAGCGATGCGGGAATGAGAAAGTATTCGAGATCGGAGAACTAATCAATATACGCTCAGAAATATGCACAACAATTAGATGGTTTGATAGAAATACGATTTGACTGGAGCGCTTTTTGCCACAATATGGCACTATTTAAAATACCTCGGATTGCTTTGCTGCCAATTTTGGCAAATTTTCTCTTATTTGTAAGTAATTAAGTAGAAGTTTATGATTTTATAATATTTTTTTTATAAATCCAACGAATACGTAATAATCGACAAGAGATAGGTAAATTCATTGGCTATATAGAATTATAATCAGTTTGTATGTTTCCATATTAAAATTCGGAGGTATGATTTTTTAAATGCGAGCGGAAAATATTAAAGCGGTCACCGAAAAAGTTCGAGCAAACGGAGAAAAAAGTCTTAAAATGCGCTGTCACTCCAATTCCAATTGATTACTTCAGTAATTTGATTGAACAACAATTTTGTGAACACTTTCACACAAAACAGCGCCATTAAATGGTCAAAATATAGTTGTAAATACTAAAACTCGTCATAATCGCTTATTTTGTAATATGTTAGCGTACTCCCGACGTAACAACACAACTGTAGCTATTGTACCAAAGCAGAAATCTGCCGGTAACTATGTGTAAGACATTTGTAGAATTTTCCCAACACACTTTGTTCGAGGACTATTGTATTGCGAACACTTTGTTAGAGGCACACAAGAGTAGACAAAGCATTATCCTTCATGGAAAGTATCACTGTATCATTATTTTTCACTAACCATCACGCCGTTTCCTTGCAGGAGAAGATACCGAAGAGAGAGCGTCGTAAATATCTGTTGTAAGATACACTCTTACAAAAGATTGTACTATTTTGGATGCCAAATTTTTTTTTAAATCCACTCCACAACACGTCACATGTGTAAAGCCTCTATGACGTTGAGCGAGTTTACAAGCTACTAGCTGGGAAATTCACTATCTGTTACTAAATTCGCTCAGTGTAATTGTATTACAAGCTAACTAGCAGATTGTAATCGTAATACTCGCTCAGTGTAATCGTATAACTATCTAACTAGCAGATTGTGGACAACTTACGAAAAAGTAGAAAGGTGTTTTTTTTTGCTCGCTACTCGCTAGCGTTTGCCTCGAGATGGCGGCCCACCAACAGCTGATTTCGTAACTGTCAGAATTAGTTCGTACGGGAGTCGTAATTCTCGCTACTGACTAGCGAGTGGCGCTAGCTGCGACCTCAAGTTTTCTACAAAATGTCGACAGAATTGGTTGGCGCGGGAGTCGCTATTTTAGCTGCTACTGTCGCTACTCAGCGATTAGACGGTTTTGTGTGTCATCATGAATATCTCTCTGGCCGATTCACCCGCTTTTAAACTTACCGGCTTGTAAACTTGCTCAATGTAATCGAGGCTTAACTTAATTAACTCTCATCCCCTACGTTTAGTGAAATTCTCGTAAATTTCTAATTTTCCACTTCGATGAATTGGTACTAGGTTAAATTTATCTGGTAAAGCCTGCTTCTTCCAAATTTATGAAGAAGCATTAGGAGGAACGGCAGAGTGATCTTTTACATACAAAACTTATTTTTGGATTTAAGGCCAAAATGCAACATGTTTTTTTTTAATCAATGTGTTATAGTAAAGATCTAGTATACTAGTCTCGGCGAGAGATCGTATGTGATGTCGTCGTTCTAGAATCTTCTGTATTTTTTCGTTTTCAAAAAAGACAAGTGTGAGAAGGAAGAGGACGAACGTCGATGACGTCAGTACGAGTTTTCGCTGGGACTAGTTTACGGATACAAGATATTTCATACATTTGTGTTTTAAATTATAAAATAAAGGTCATTAAAAATTCAAGTTTTCGTGATTTTAAAGCCAATTTTGACAATTATTTGTGACTTCAAACAAAGCAAAATTATTTTGTGGCACCATTTTAATTCAATATTAAAAAAAATATTTAGTTTTTACCACTTTTAATGTCAAAAAACAAACGTCTTTCATAAGTAATGCTTACTTCATCGAGGTTTACTTAAAACTAATTACTACAATAGACTAAAATATGTCAAAGGATAGGGGTGATTGCGAAGGGAGAGAGGGGTGGTGGGGTGGAGTTATAGGTAATAGGGCATAATTTACAAAGAGAACAAATTTAATAAACGGAACGTTGAAATTTATTTTTTATAATTTGAATTAATCACAGTTATATAAAAAAAAAATTTACCCAACCTAATTTGCAAGCTGGGTAAAAATAAAAAATTTAAATTATTAAATAAAAAAATAAATGTAAAAATAATTTTAATGGGTTAAATAATTTAAATTACAAATCACTGGTTTACGTTGGAACACAAATTTCTCGTATATAATTTCTCGATTTTCTTTCCTAGCATGGCGGATGAATTAACACAATTTTTTGTTCATTGTATAAACTTCTTTTAATAAATAAATAAATAAATAAATTAAAATTTGAATTCAAAAAGTAAAATTTTTTACGATATTATTTTTTTTTATTATTTCATATTTCTTTACATTAACACAAGTACAATGACCAAGATAATTTTTTGAATAGTTATTATTAGCTCTTTAACGATTATGATATCATATAAAAATACTTTATAAGGTCACAATTTCAAAAATAAAATAGCTCCACTATCCTGCTAGATATTTGCAATACTTTTTATCACTCAATTGGTTTGGTATTTTGGTATGAAATCCAAAATTAAGTTTTGACTGCAAACGACCACGTAGCCGTTCGTCGTAAGGTAAGGTATTATAACAACATCTCCCCGCAACCCAAAACACCTAACACAACTCAATGAAAGCCACCGCTTTGATGTAATTTAACCACGTAAATACGGCAGGAATACCTGAATAAAAGCGTTTGCATTATTTGCTGAGCATTCTCGAACGCAGTCCAGCCACATGCATCAAAGCGGGTTGTAGAGTGTACACTGTACAAGCGGCACGTGTTGAACGCTATTCACGAAGGCGATCAAAGGAATTGTCACATTGCACTCGATATGCATCGGGAAACACACTTTGGCAGAGGTAAAAGAACTTTTTGGGTTAGCAACTACGAGAGTTATATGAAATCACTATTTTAGATTCATCTTTACCATGATTCTGTGTACATTATTAAGACCAAAAAATATACTTTGGATAAATTGAAGCTTTTTCTATCGTTTTGCTTGAGTAGAATTAAAATAAAAATGTTAATTAATTTATAAAAAAATATAAGCTTAAAAACTACTAAAAAAATTATTTTTTCATCAGAAATGTATGAACGTATGTAAGAAACAACTTCAAAAAAATATTATATTATGGCTAAGGTTATCTGTGACAGTTTCCCTTGATTAACTTTTTTTTCTTTCTTATAAAATTAACACGTTTGCGCTTGAAATCGATCAAGCCAAAATTCTTGAATCCGTTTGCCAACCGATTTTTATGTCTATTTCCTATATTCGTGGTGATATAAGACAAACTAAGAATATGCACACTTTTTGCTTGTGGTTTCCTCTTAAGTGAAAATCTAGAAACTTCAAACATTCAAAAAATATTAGTTACAAAGACGCAGAAAGACGTCAGAAAGGGTGCAGTTCACACGCGGTAGAAAACTAAAGTAGACAAGAGTGCGCTACGAAGCACCGCACAAAGAGGACACCGACTATACTATCTCATTATCTCGCAGGCTAAATCCTATAGATGTATGTGTTTGTCTCTTTTTAGTGTCGCTATTTTTTGTTTAATCGAGTTTCAAATCACAACCGTGCTAAAGAAGTTTTCATTTCAAAAACAGAGTGTGCAATTCCTTGAAACCTTCAGAAAACTAAAGTACAAAATAATGGAAAGGCTACGAAGCACGGCACAAAGAGGAGACCGATAATACTATCTCATTCTCTCGCAGGCTAAATCCTATAGATGTACGTGTTTGTCTCTTTTTAGTGTAGCTTTTTGTTCCATCGACTTTCAAATCCTAACGGTGCTAAAGAAGATTTCACTTCAAAATTAGAATTTGATCGAGACTCGAACTCGGAATCGGACAGTGGACCTTTCCTCCATCCGGGAGGGACACTTACCAACAATGGCTTGGTATCCGGGTAGGACTTCGCTAAAGAATCTAAATATGAACGCCAAAGTTCATTATTTATGTATTTATTTCTTTAACGCTCGGATTAGAGGCTTTTACATGAATAGTAAAAAATATACAGTATTATACATAACCGAACTGCATAGTATATTGGATAACCAACCCTCCTGCCATAGGTCACCCCCCCAGTGGTTCGCTACGTTTGGTGTCCGGTTTAATGGGATGAGGTATGTCTAGGTCTTGGCGGCGGATACGTTTGCCCACCTATTGCATGGCGGACCAGATCAGAAGACTGGTTAAGGGAGTCCTTTTGACTCTCCAGCCGAACTCTCTCGATCAATCGCGTTACACCGCAGCGCGAGGAATGGATTCGTACGTCCGTCACTCCTGGACACACTTTTTTCCTTCCCAAAGCTTCTTTACCCTAAAAAGACCCTCCACACAGAATCCTTAAAGATGACAAAGGCCCCAAGAGAAATTGTTTTCTACAGAGCGCATTGTGTGAAGCTAATGTAAAAATAAGTATTGTAACCTTATCGTATTTTTTTCCTGTTTTTGTTATTTGCTCGCTTACTTTTTAGTTACGTGTACCGAAGTTTTCGTCCTCTGCATTACAATATATTACGACTGTTTCAAACAATGTACGTTGTATTGTGCTCTGAATCTCTATTCAGGGCGTTTGAATTCCGATAAAAACATGCCTCATTCATTCACGGAATGTCAACCATCCATTCTCATAATGTATGTACATATTTATCGTATTGTGCGAAATTATTTACTAAGAAAATGAAATAGGTTTTTAAAAATACGTAAAATATTAGCTTTATAAACACCACTTTTATTAGTAATACCTATGGTCGACCAGGTTTCGCGAGCACCATAGCTTCATCAGGACAATGTTGTAACAACATTTATATACAGCTAACATTTGTCACAAGGGAACGGGTCGTTTCTATGACTCTTTTTTGAGTCCAACAGTGACAGGTCAACTCAAAATCATGCAATTATAACACCTCCTTTGAAAAGTCATTAAAAGTTATGTAAAATAATTTCCCTCAGGGCCTTCGTCATCTTAAAGATGCCGGGTGGACGGTCTTCTCTAGGGAAGGGAAGGAGAGGGAATTCTGGGAAGGAAAAAGGTATGAAGGGTGGGCAGGTATCTGGGGGTCAATGCCTCCAAAAGTAACAGACGTATGAATTCATCCCTCCAACTGCGGTGCAAGACGATGGGTTGAGAGAGTCCAGTTGGAAAGGTCAAAACGCCTTCGCCAACAAGTCTCTCTCGATCCGGCACACCACCTAGCATGTGGGCACCTCACTCAGAAGGTGGGCACCTCAATCTATTGGTTACGAGGGGGGTAACTTATGCAATTGCCTCGCAAACGACAAAAAATTTGGGTAAATTTAAAAAAAAATTATTATTTGTTCATATGAAGCAGATACTTTGTGATGTGACATTGTGAAATAAAAGTGGTGTTTATACAAAGTAATAATTTTATTTTTTAAAAAAATTATTCTAGATAAACAAAGTAATGAAACAGAATAGCGCTGTAATGTTATATTTAGTTTAGTTTGATGTATTTAATTATTTCTATATAAATAAGTGAAAATGTAATTTGCTTTTTATTAGAATACAAAAAAAACAGGGCCTAGTGAAAAATATCACTTCTGTAGCAGCGCTACGATTGTACAGCAAGCCAAGCAATAACATAAAACAACAAAAATATGGTTCCATGCCAACTCAGAATTAACTCAACTCAATATCTCTTTGAAAAGTCATTAAAAGCTATGAAAAAAAATAATTTTAAAATAGCCCACAACGTAACCTATTTAACCAATTTTAAATATATTTTTACGTCACTTTTAATGACTTTTCATAGGAGGTCTGAGTTGTCCGGTCACCCAAAAATATAGCAATACACAAAACGTACTTCTTTAATAATAAAGCTGATTTATTAATAATTAATTACGCGCCAGCTAATGATTCTATAAACCTCGGCTACAAAGCAAGACACCGCAACATCACTTAGCCCAGCTTTCCAAAGGACCAGGACATTAAGTAGCCCACTGTCACCCGATGTGATTTAGCACTACTGTACACAGTACAACCACCCCACTTCTAAAGCTCTTTAGTGAGACAAATCAGCACTTGTAGATGAATAAATCCGAACCAGCAGAGACAATTTTCCGGTAATTACACCCGGCCGCTGGGAACTCGGTTAACGCTGTGACCTTTGACAACTAGAAAGTGGCGTTGATCGATAATGAATTACTCCTAACTTCATTCAAACTTTACCTAAAGTAGACTTTGTCTTTTCGTTCGTCTAATTGTAGTTACAATTTTGAAGGTGTTCGCTACTTTTGGTGATTTAACAGGGGTGCCCGCGTTCATGGGGTGAGGTTTGTCTGGGTCTTGGCGGTGGGTCTGTCAATAGTTGCGCGGCAGGCCGGATCAGGAGACTGGTTGAGGGAGACTGTTTGATCTCTCCGGCAGGACTCTCTCGGAATATCACCTTACACCGCAGTGGACGGATGGATTCATACGTCTGTCACTCTTGGACATATTGACCCCAGATTCCTGACCACCCCTCATATCATTTCTTCCCAGAACCTCTTCATCCCAAACAGTTGCCCAAAAGATGACATTGGCCGTGAGGGGAATTATTTCTTAAGAACCTGCTGTGTGAAGCTATAAAAAAGATAGCTATTTTAACAAGCGTATTGCAATCTTTAGATCACAGGCGTCAGGTAGGTATACTATCATATCGGTATTATTACAATGGAAGATGCTCCTAGGAACTAGCGTCATTGATCCCTTCGGCACCGGTTCGAATCCCAATTAAGCGGAATCGACTGTACTTTAATTGTGAGTTGAATATTTGAAACGCAAAAACTCACCATTCAAAGAAATCCGAGAAATTTTTTCTCATGCTGTACTGAAATGATCAAAACGAAAAATGCTTTAAAGTTGCCTTGGCGCACATTCACATCAATGTAATTAGTCCAAAGCAATTTTAATGCACCGAATCAACTCCCAACCTCTCTAGGTCGTCATACTTTTAAAGTCACTGAATAGATGTTCTAATCGAGTGTGATCTCCACCGATTTGAAAGAAAATCGATGTCGTCAATTCGACTAAAACATTTCAACTTTTAGTCTATTCAAGAAAGAAATTGGACAACTTAATTTTTTTTTATCAAATTTACCAGTGAATTCCCGGAAATTTATTTTTGGGGAATATTCCCGAAAAGGCTAATCTCAAAATTAACCAATTAGCATACTGACGACAGAACTTTCTGAATTTTTGAAATAACAAAAAGTACTAAAGATGTAAACTGTCAAAATCGGCAACACGAAGATAGACTCAAGGAACTAAGATTACCAATAAAAAAGAAGAAGAGAAAGGGGGTACTTGATTGAGACTTTCAACATGTTATCTGGACAATATAGATGCCCCGGCATCCAAAAAATCTTCACCAACCAACAAAAATAAAAATCACTGTAGTCACTCAAAAAAATTAACACAACACCTTTGAATCCAATCCTAGAAAACACGTCCTTGCAAATAGAGTAATGGATGCAAACTTCCACACCTTGTCATTGATGCTACTAATATAAACCAATTTAAAGCTCTATTGGATTCATATTTGGAGAGAAGAAAGGACGAACTTATGTTAAAATTTAAATAAACTCAATTTACTGATTTATTAAGAAAGATGAAACGTCACGGTACATACAAGGGTTCTCACAATTTAATTCGATTCCTTAGAAAGGAGTAGACTTGAAAGTGGGTCGGTGATTTGAAGTCCACACCAAATAAAGTATTCCCTCACGTTGGAGAAATTTCGGAGATTTCTCTACACGAGGGAGTATGGCTAATACCAGTGGTTCTATCCTACCGACTTTCTTTTGGGTATGCTCGGAATAAACCATCTCAGATCAGAATGTATGTACAGGTGGTTACACATTTCTTCAGGCTGATTCGCGGATGTTTTGAAAAGTCTATCATGAAGAGCATTCATTTCTATGTTCCCGATGGTATCTCCGCCACCAACAGCATAGACTATCTCCCTAGTTCTATCTCACAGCCTGCAGGACTAACTTGACAATTTCCGGTTGCGAGAGCAATATTGCTGTCGAACAGAATCAATTCAAATATCGACATATTTAACGTCAGTGAAGGTGCCTTTAAAAGCCAAGCTCTAGTGACGCTAGTTGATATACCTCCTGCTTATGTTTTTTGTAATACTCTTCTACACATTTATTTTAAAAGTGCACTAAAATGCACAATTTTGTAATGTACAATAACAAATAAATTGGATTCAACAATGACTCGTACGGCAAGCACAATACTGCAGTAATGTAAACCGAATTATGAATTTTACTGAATTGTGTCTTGTGTGACACATTCCTAAAGTTTTACCAAAATTCACTAAAGCTCATAACTTTATCATTTTTGAAGCTATCTAAAAACTTAAAACACAATTAGTTTTTTTTTTATTAAAAAAATACGAGACAACGTATTTTAGAATAAGATTGGCTGCTTTTATAATTTACACGGAATCATCGACGTTAACGCGGCATCTCATTTCTTTAATATGAGTGAGGGAGATGCGTGAAAATTATTACCTTATTTTCCTTTGGAGGAGGCAGACATACTTCCATTGTGTGTCTCATCGTTTGTCTCACCATTATTTAGTGTATGAAAATGCTGCATCATTATTGTTGTAAGGAACGAACATTTGTTTATTGCCTTTTTGGTGCCTAAACCATGAGAATTTTAGAAGCGCGCAATCTGAATGAAAAAATGAATTAATGACTTTGGATGATTTATATTAGGAGTAAGGAAATAATGAGCTTACTTTCCCCACGAAACTATATTACACCATCGGTTTAACTCTCCGGTGTTCACGCCAGATTCTAAGGGGAAAATATGTGTCAAGTACGAGTATGAAGTGTCGGGAACCGAGTCACGGTGCATCATTATGCAATTTGAGTTGTCAAAGGCTGTTAGCTTTATTTGCTTTGACAGTCCGAGGCTTTACTGCGGTGCGGATATGCATTATGTTTTGACACGATTCATTAAGTCCAAGATGCATATTAATAATAATGTGATAGGTAATGTGACGACCTTCGTGGCTAAGCGGTAAGCTGTAAAACCAACTAAATGATCACCCAGACACGTACGGCACGTAACACGGGCTACGCACATGATCCTTGCTTTATTAGCGTTCATATTTACTATTCTCTAATTCTGAGTGACTTCATACCTCAATCTGTCTCTTACCGAGGGATGAATCAATAAGGAAGATTTTTTTTAATTTGCTCCACTCAGGAGTCCATCTATGGGAATGCTAATGCATCGTCGGGGGTATTTTTAGGGAAAGGAAGGAGAGGAAGTTTTGGGAAGGAAAACGGTATGAGGGTGGGTAGGAATCTGAGGGTCAATGCGTCTAGGGTAAAGGGAAATTTGTCCCTCTGGACGATATTGTTAAGGATAAAATACAGGAGTAAAGATTATGTATGCATCCTGCGTCGTATTTTAAAGGAGGCCACTGTAATCGCGTGCAGTACGCTCACTCCAATTTAGTATGTTCACTCCAAATTACTGCAAATTTGCAGTCGCTCTAGATAGCTTATAACGTCAACGATTTTAACTTCATTAATAATTAACTCTAGCCTAATCAAGAGTCGATCTTCGTGGGGAAATGGATTATTTATCAATCACGTTCTACTCATAGTAGGTCAACGTAGTACCTAATCTAAAATTTACGACAGCCGTTTCCCACAATTTTATAAAACGGCCCTCCATACTGACGACGATAACCAAATTCACATAAAATTTTTACGAAATCTATTATTTAAACAAATGAAACGCGGTCGCTGATAATACTTAAATAAAATTGTAAAAACTCGAGGTTTAATATTCCCCATTTTTCGACCGATTTTTGAAGTGAAACTTCTTTAGCGTCGTTAGTGATAAGAATCTCGGATGAAACGAAAATACGTCACTAAAATTTGCTATGTGACTGGTCGTCGGTTCTAATATAATAACCTTATATAAATTCGCACCTTGGCTCGACCTTCCGTAGCGCAACGGTTAAGGAGCCGGACAAATCCAAGCGGCCAGAGAGGCGAACATCGTGCAAACGGAGTTCGAATCCTACGAAATCCAAAAAATAAACATTTTTATTTTTGTAAATAAATGGTTCCATGCCAACTGGGAATAATGTCAACTCAACACCACCTTGAAAAGACATTTAAATCTATGAAAAAAAAAATTAAATTAGCCGATAACCCTAACCTAACATAACCTATTTAACTAATTTTTTAAATATATTTTTTTATCACTCTAAATGACTTATCTGAGATGGTTCTGAGTTGGTTTCATTCCGAGTTGGCCGGTCACCAAATAAATATCCAATCTTCAAACCACTTTAAAATAAACAGGCAAAAGAAAAGAAAGCGACATCTAGCGACTTTCTAGTTTCACTTCTACCGCGTGTCAATTACACTATAATTTTTTTACCATCTGTATTAGATGAAAATAACGGTGACCTGACGGTTGATCCGCCGACAATTGGCTCATCAAAATGATATTTACTAAAAAAATTATAATTTTTTGTGCATTATTTACTACCATCAAATGTAAAATCGACTTCAAAAATACCCTTAATAATAAGGTGGTATTAATATCAAACGAATTTATCTACGGTGTCGATTTTTGTACTTGTGTGCTGGTATACACAGTATATAGACAAATAGATTTTTCCTTGATACATTCGAATGAAAATATGTTTTACAATTTGTTATTCGGCGGCACATCATCTCTGCACGTCCCTCCGGGTCACTTAGTTATATTTTGTGTAATTAGGTATACCGTATTTTCCCCAAACCGACTGCATGTTATGTATGCAGGGGGGGGCAATTGTCGGCGGATCGACTGTCAAGGAACCGAAAATATCCTATGTTTTGTATTTTTTTTAAATACATTGTCTAGTTTGTACATTGAAAGTTTGTTGATGGCGTCCAAACCAGAAAATGTTAACAATTTTTGAGGGTCTTAACTTTTTTTTATATGAATACCGCACAAGAGTCCCAACTCCCGTCGGGAGCCAATGGAGACTGTGGCATCCTCAATTGGGGTGTGTTGTGAGGCTGACGGTAGTGGGGAGGGGAAGGAGATGGGAAAGAGGAAGGTGGGAGAGGTACCTGGCTATTCAGATCTGGTCACCAAACACGGCTAAAGCCATTCAAGTAACGTTTCAATTCTGAATGGTGGTTTTACACCAGGGCAATACTGAGAGTATCTTCCACTCTGGAACGTGCCGCAAATATACTATATATTATTTTAAATGAATTAATTGTGAAATAACACAAATTAATCAAATAAAATTTATTTGCCACGCCGGGATTCGATCCCACCACCTTCGGATTGCGTGTCAAGAGCCTTACCGCTAGACCACGCCGGCCGTCAATTTATCAAAAAAAGCAAAACGTACCGATACGCTAGTGGTCGATATCTATTTTACATTAAAGAATGTTTGCACTTGTTTCAAAATCCATAGAGAAAATTGGGGAATACGTTCATAATATTAAAGAATTTTACTGCGACGATTCGTGTGATATCTACGATTAAAACTACAATTAATCATTTCAACCCATTAGATAAGGACTAATAATAATTAATCGTCGCAATCAAAAAACGGTTCCATTGTGTTCGGGAGGAACCTTTTTTGGTTCCGTCGGGTGGGTGTACAACGGAACCACGATTTAAGCAACGGCTAAGCATGATTAATGCCCTCTGATGCGTGACAAGTGTTTCGCCGTAATACTACAAGGCTAGAAACAGGGCGTCTGCAATCTCTACAATACAACTATATCCCCCATTATAAACAGAAGAAGAGATGGCCAACTCTTCGACGGCGAGCAATTGCTTTGTACATAATGAGATCATAAACTAACTAACTAACTAACCATCACGCCGTTTGCCGCAGGGGTAGGCAGAGAGGACGGACCGCCAAACAACTCGATCTTGGCACACACTCCTTGCCTCGTTCACATTCATACATCGTCTCATACATGCTCTTCTATTAATCTGACTCTTGACATCGCCTCTTGACATCTGATTCACTTGGTCGTGCCATGTCTTCCTCGGACGTCCCCGACTTCGTCTACCATTCACATATTCGTCATATATTCTCCTTACACTTCTTTCCTCATTCATTCGCTCCACATGCCCAAACCATCTGAGCGTCCCTTTCTTAATCTTATTCATTACGCTTACATCAGCCTTGCATTCTTTGCGTATCTCCACATTTCTCACACGATCATACATGGTTTTACCACACATACGTCTCAGGGATCTCATTTCTACAGCATTCAGTCTACTTTCATCCTTTCTCTGCCAGTTCCATGCCTCACTGCCATACATCAGGGTAGGTACCAGCACTCCATTATGGACGGCTAGCTTCGCTTCTTTTGACAATTTTTTGTTGCTGCCAACGGCGTTCAGACCTCCATTAATGGAGTTACCGGCATTTACCCTTCTTTCGATATCTCTATCAGTCTTCCCATATCGCGTAAACATACTTCCCAAACACACAAACTCATCCACCTGCTCCAACTAGGTAATTAGTAATGAATAACTCTAGCCTATTTTTATTTCTTTTTTACAATATTTATGGTAACTTTTCAGCACGTTGTCATAGTAAAATATATAGTTAGAAATTTTTATAATAATACTGGTATAATTAGAAGCTTGTAACGCCAAGGGAATAAGGCTCAGATAAAGTCAAGTTATCGTTGTCAGTCTCTCCGTAATGGCATCCTGATCGGAAAAACCCGACGATTTACCCATTTGGGATATTTCTGTAGCGTTCGGGCGCTTGAAGCGGCTTGGTAAACACCAGACATGTCAGTTATTGTATATTATTATATATATATAATATAACTATTTAGTCAAAATGCAATGCACATCATTGTCAAATATTGGTTTATTTACGGTAGTAAATGGTTTATTTCTAGTAGGTTACTTAAATCACCCATTTTTTTAAATTTACTTTTTCCGTTAAAAACAATGTACCACCCCTGAACTTTAAAACAATACTGATTAAGAGTGAGGTAAATAAATGACGAATCGTTACGAGACGTCGGGCATTTACCGAGCGCTGCCGAAATATCCCGCATGGATAACGCGTCGGGTATTTACGAACGTGCGTCCCGATTAGGATAGTCGACATCCGAGCCAAGGCTTACCTATGCTAACGAAGAATTCCTCGAAATAATAAAATATAATTACATACCAAATCTCTTTGGAAAAAGCTCACCATCAGGACGAAGCCTTCACCATTTTAATCCACTGTAGTTGCTTTTATGTATAATTTTATTTACCTGCAAAGAAACGAAAATACATTATTAAAAATTGTTGTAGAATATTGAAAAGATTAATTGAAATTAACTAGTAGATATGCAATAATAATTCCAACACTGAAGCAATAACAACTCCCGAACGGTGAGTTCCGGCTTCGTGAAATTCGCACAGATATTTATGTAGTAAGTATTACATCACCGAAATAATATTCGGCTCTCAGTGTTATTTCCACCATGAGCTACAGAGCTTCTTTCAACTCATATTACTAATTCCATAATTTAAAACCGAATCTCGTACGAAATAGTGTAGTAATAACCAGTAAGTTGTATTAAGTAGGTATTCCAGCAAATATGTTAAACTACAACACTTTTTTTAACGATATGAATATGCTTAAATTGTCAGACAGAAGAATTTTCACTGACTTGGTATTTTTATATAAAATTCTAAATGATTTAGTTGATAGTCCGGTATTACTTGAATTGATAAGCTTCCGAATTCCACTTCGTAATACTAGAAGTCAGGATTTATTTCAGTGCAGAAATTCTGGGACTAACTACCATATGTATTCCTCTTTGCCCAGAATACTAATGGAGGGAAACAATTATACCAAGTCAGTGGGCATCTTCAATTTATCTTTGAATAAATATAAAATATTGTTATTGAGGCAGTTCAGTTATGTACAATAAAATGTATTTTTCTAACTATGCTATATATGTAAAAGCCCCGAAAAAGGGCGTTTATTAATAAATAAATAAATAAAGTTATTCGTTATTAGTATAACGATTAATTAAGCTGATAAAACTATCAAAATCTTTTACCGAGTACAAAAAATCGTAAGATTATCAGTGTGTCTTTGAGGAACAAAAATTTGGTTGGTTAACAAACAAACTGATCGAAATTTTTTTTTCAAAAAATCAATGTGAAAATAAATGATTTTTTTCAAATGTACGTATGTATGGACTCAAGATTATAAATAAGAGAGTTGTTATGTCTTATAGACAACTTGAGATGTGTTTGGCATTTCCAATAAGTTTAAGGTTCGATTGGTTACTAGTTTGTTTATTTCGTGAAAATTTATAATGTTATATTAGACTGGACAGACGCCCTTACCTAGATTCTAAATAGATCTAGCGCTCCGGGGGACTGACACCAGAAGCCCGCCCCATCTTACTGGAGCCTTCGGCCATCATTGCAACCGTTCATGCCTAAGACACGAGCGGCGATAGATGGTACTCTTCTCATAATTAACTTAGCTGGGATAACTCTTAACTGCGATATGGCAGAAGTTCTATTACAAAATAACCTATTGACATCTATTGAAAGCAGCTGAAATTACATGGATAATCAATGCACTACAAAAGTAAAAAATTCGCACCATCACGCTGAAAATTTGTCATCACGACAATTTCTTGAAAGTTAAGGTAGAGTATCCCTACCCCATGTACATAACAGCCTTACAGCCTGTCATCCCCACGCCACAGCCCGATAAGGGTAAGTCCGGTTCCAAATCCTCTTCATCTGTCCCCCTCCCCTCCCACCCCACCAGGAAATGGAATTGCCGGTCAGTCACCGGCGACTGCTTTGCTAAGGCTTTTGAGATGATGGGTTTCAGATGGTAGTGAAATCAAGGTTGAGATTGTTTATTAAGGGTTTGAAAGTACTGTTCATACCGTCTTACAGAACATTTGGAAACCGAATTTGAAACGATCTTTCGGTGAATATAATATTTTTATTTGGTTATAGTTCGAAACACTGACTTTTTTAATACTCATTTATTTTATCTTTTCTATTTGTTTGCGATAGCGAATACTTATACTTGGTCGCAACGAAATTTGAACTGCAGTCAACTAAACGACATATTTAAATTAAACTCTGAACTTTTAACTTTTAAAATTTAGTGATTTACACAAAGATACGATGTCACATCGCAAGTGGAATTATTTTAAGATCACAGCGTCATTATCATTACCGATATCGATCGTCCAGTTGATTAGTCAGACATATCCAAGTTGGGGGAAAATGAGGACAGGAATAGTCAAATGCATACCATAAATCAAATATTATTTACACCTATCTCTGTGTTACATATTAAATACATTATAAAATAACACCGGGGCCATAACGGCCGGAAACAATAGTATGATATTTTGAAATATCCTACTAGTGACCACCCAGAAAAAATCAACATATTGTTTAAAGCACTACACGTTTTTTCTGTATTATATAATTGATTTGGTGGTGTTTGTATCTGAGTACTGTACCAGATAGAGGGTAAATTTTTATATATAACTAAATTGTTTGGTTTTTTGATAGCTTAATACCAAACCAATTAGGAACATTTTTTAATTTGTATTATAGATGGCCAGTACTAATTTTTAAATATTTTAAATGCATTATTTGTTCTCTTCCAACAAAACAAATGAATAGAGCTTTTTTCATACCTTTATAAAAGTAAATTTTTCACAGCGTCTCTTGTTGGTTACCTCGCGTTGAGAACAACCATTTTTTGTGTGATACATAATTTTTGTCCATTGGTTTGAGATTCTTATTGTTGTCGGTGGTGATTTGTTAATTTAAAAACAGTACAATAAATTGATGGATATTCGAAAACTACTTTCTCTTTGCGCTAGTCCTAAATTTTTACATACATCTAACAGTTAAAAACTCCAGTGAAAAATATTATGGCTTTAAAAAAAATATGTTCATATAGACCAATCTACGCTGATTCTGAATATATAAGTTTTATTACATAATATTTAACGTAGAGTTTTAAAAAAATATATTAAAAAATCCATTTTAAAACGTGTCATTAAAACACCCTGTCAAGTTGGTATTGCCGCGTCACCTGGGTCAAAGTTGTATAGAAATCAATAGAAATGTAAGACGCAAGCCGTTCGACATTCCGTGTTATTGGTTTATAGAGATTTGGACATATAATAGTTTTTGTTTTTATTGAAACATTATTTAGGCCTAAATAATTCAGTATCAAAAATAAAGTATCTCTATTAGTTTATCTATATTATTTAAAATATTCGAAAACTCTAACTGTACAAAAAACGATCATAATGCCCAGTAAAACGCTCCAATGCTGAAATTCAAAATGGCGGGAGTCAAACAGCTGATTCCAGTTCCCTACAAAATTCATACTTCGGTTGGTCATGATGACGTCTCACTAGATTCGGTGGTTTTCGGGGAACTTGAAAAATTAAAACTTTGACATTTATTTAAACTATTAAAACTAACTATAAAAATAAATATGCAGTTATTTAAGTTAGAAGGTCATTATTCATAAAAAAAAAATTTAAAAAATTGGACTGGAGTTCTCTATTACAAGTTTAGCACGGATCAAATAAATTATTAAACAATCCATACAAAATCATTATATATGATTCACGCAAACATGAAACCGATTTTATGAGTAACCTTAACCTAAACCTATTTTTATGAGTAACAAATTAAAAAAAGTTATAAGACTTCGCGCTCTATCAAAGTTTTTCAAAAATATTGTATTTAACGCACGAAAACACCAGCAAATTAAATTTAAAATACACACTCTACCGACAAGTTGCAACAAATCCCAGTCATAACTTTACAAACCCAAGTCAATGTAGAATTTCAAACATATTGTGTCCGTGTTCATTGATTGGTTTTCCTCGGAGCGCGGTTCGAGTCCTGAATTGCTAATTTGCTAAAAGAACCAAGAAGCAAAGGTCCTAGAACCTCCCTTTCCCTTACAACTTCTAAATCAATCTATGAGGTTAGACCTCCCCCGGCACTTGCGAGGACCCTTGTGGAATTTCAATGCGTTGGAACCTTCGTGAAAAGTTTGCGCCTCCGACGTAGTGCTGTGGGAAAAGCCGACGTAATGGAAACATCGAAGTTAATTTTGTTTTTGAACTTGAAAAGCCGAATGTAATGTAGAAAAAACTAAAATTTCTGCTCAAGTTTGGCAGAATGCTTTTTCTTTAATGTTATATAGAAAAACTATTCATGTAAGTTAAGAAGAGTGTTTGCGAGTTTGTTTTTTTTTTCATGTTAAGCCTCGATGACCTTGAGTGAGTTTACAAGCTATTATCTGGGAAACTCACTATCTGTTAGTAAACTTGCTCAGTGTCATCGTATTACTTGCTAACTAGCAGATTGTGGACAATCTACGAACAAAGTTGAAAGGTGGAAAACTTTACTCGCTACTCGCTAGTGTTTGTCTAAAGATGACGGCCCACCAACAGCTGATTTCGTCTGCTAGAATTAGTTCGGGCGGGTGCCGTTATTGGCTGGCGTGTGGCGCTAGCAGCGATCTCAAGTTTCTTACAAAATGTCGACCGAATTTTTTCGCGCGAGAGTCGTTATTTTAGCTACTACTGTCGCTACTGAGCGACTAGACAGTTTAATGTATCATCACGACAATCTCACTCGCCGATTCAAACGCTTTTAAACTTACCGGCTAGTAACTTGTAAACTCGCTCTATGTAATTGAGGCTTTAATGTTAAGTTTTTTTTCCGTGATTGATGGAAATTTGCACACTTGACCTTCAAATCAAAAGGAAGGGCTACATGAAATTACGAAAAACCACTCCCAACCCCATCGATATTTCCCACCCCTGAGTAGAACAAAGTCCGGGCAACGCCGGGTGCTTCAGCTAGTCCGAGATAAAGTACGTAGAAATTTGAAACTTAAAGTTAACTTTAACTTAAACTTAAATTACAAATTGATTTGGTAGTAGATACGATATCGCTTTGGTGAGATAGATAGAAACATGTTGCTTGGAATGGTTTTAGGCGTGCTTAGCGGCCAGCTCTGAATAGCAAGCTACTTTCAAACCTTCATCTACCCTATTTCCTTCCCCTCCCTAACTCTCTCAGTCTCACAACAAACAATATACCCCAAACGAGGATGCCAAGTACTCCACGACCGTCCTGTTTCTCACCTCGGCAATTCTTAATTCACAAAAACCCATTAGATATTCTGTATCGCGCGGGTGAGAGACTAATTGAAACGTTGTTTGAAATGGCATTAGCATGTTTAGTAAACAGATTTGAATACACAGGTACTTCCCAACCTCCATTCTTCCCATCTCATTGTCTTCCTCACATCCTTCAATCTCGCAATATTATCATAGGTTGCCACAGTATCATTATCATAGGTTGCCATGGTACTACTGAATTCGCACATTATAGACATAATGGATTGGATTTTAAGTTATTTTACAGCATCTAGGGTTCATAAAAAAATGACAAAGAAAATGATAACAAAAACAAAACGCTCTTAACAAAAGTAATTTAATATTCAGATAATAATTTAATATTCAGACAAAATACCCTTTTCTATATTGACAGATGCAACACCAATTCCAATCAAAATGAATTTATGCAAAGGACATGTAACTTCTATAACAATAAATTTGCAAATATAGACACACGTGCTGACATATTCAATGCTAGTTACTGTCGTTACAAAAATTCATTGTATAACATTCTAGGTGCGAATGATTATTAAATTAATTGTATCTAATATTTTTATATTACTTGCGTGGCAACTTTCCCTTAACTTTCCTTTAACCCTCTCCTCCTCCTACCCTTCCCAACCCAAATACCTAATTTGCAGTCTATTACAGTTATAATCATACTTATTTTATTGTTGTGTATTGGTTTATTATTTGTTGAATTTGGATTTGTATTATTATTATTTTTTTAAATTGCTGCTTAGTTCTGTTTTTTTTTTCATTTTTCTTAAATATTTTAGTTTACATTCAGTTAGTCTTTATAAATACCTATCTGTGAACATTAATAATTGGTCTGTTTTGTATTATTCTCTTATGTATATTATATTACTAAGACTGTTTATGTTCCTTAAATAAATAAACAAATAAACAAATAACGATGAAGAGATTTTTCAGCGGAATGATGAAATTTTTTATGAAAAATTCCGAACAAATCCGCGTAACGCTTAATTCCTAGGAAATTGACCTCAAATCAAATGTAATTTATCAATTCCCTGTCGAATTTCTATACGTTTGACAAAAAGGAAATTTTTGTGCTATTGTAATATGAATAACTAGCTTTCATAGCCGACATCCGTGTTTTGTTCCCAGTTATATTCCATCACTCAATATATACTGAACCAGAAACGATATCATTATTTGTTGAATTGTTTTTGATTGCCGTGCTATACAGTTCAGTTGGTTTGAAATCCCCCTTGCGATATTGCAATTTAAAAATGGCAATGAGGAAGCAATTCCAGACACATAATAATGTGTCACTTAATAGCGACTGTATTAACCCTTCGAATAATGAGAAAATAATATCTATGAACTTTTGCCTGTCAAGATTTGCGCGCAAAATTTCCGGTTCTTCCCGTGCATTTTAAATGTTCCTTTTTATTGGTTATTTTTTAATTTTTTTGCAAAAACAAAAATTGTTCTAAAATCTGGATAAAATAATCTTTCCGATGTGTTTATTAGAAATCAACATTTTTGTTTTTAAATATTAAAATTTTGATATTGAAAATGTAAATTGGCTTAAAAATACGTTTCTGGGGATTCCTTAAAAAAGTACGTAAAATAAAATAAACTGTAAATTTTAAATATAGATTCATTTTTTTAAGAAAATTTGTAATAAAACAGTCACCTCACTTTTTGTGACATTCATACAATTTTATTTTAAAATTAAGTGTTTGCTACGTCACAAATTGGCACAAAATAAAATTGTCACTTACGATCGGGTTTGTAAAATATCTAACCAACATAGCTCGTATATTCCTATGACAATAAGAAGCATCATTTCTTTCGCTTTCTAACATAAAAGAAATTACAAATGTTTGAACAACAGGAAGAGAGATATCAAACTTTTAATAATGCACGGTCGCTCTGGGACAATCTGGGTCTCCTGTTATTATAACGGCATATGATGTTTTGGGACAACTTGGGTCTCCTGTGATTAGACGGGTTAATATCAGCTGATTGTTAAAACATCAAAAACAGATGAGAAACAGGAAAAAAATTCCCTTAAAATAATAACGCAATATTTTAAGCATTTAACGTGATTTATTTTTGGTTTATTAAGCCGTGTTGCGCTACATGCTTCATAACTTAACGTTTCGGACAGCATTACAGTGTCAATCATCAAGATGTGTATCTAATTTATTTATGTATATGTTATAAAAATACATTAACAGTATAAGGAAGCTTTGACTGTCCAGCTAGGACGGTCTCCCGTTCTAGGACAGTCAAATTGGCAGGTTTCATTCATATTAGATAATTAATTCAATTATTATTCATTGAGACGATTGGGCTAAGCTCAATGTTTCTTGGTATCCGGTAATTGACGACTACACCAAAACTTAACGCAGAAAATCATTTTTACTTATATTGTAATACCAGCTCGAGGCTTGGAGCTATCAACACGATATAGCATCTACATACAGAGCCACATACTTCTCCACAATCTACGATTATAATCTGATAACATTTGTACATTACATTTGATTTCGCATCTGCCCTGATCATGACGGACATTGTAATGATGTCCGAAACGTTGGCTAAAGAAGAAAGCAGCGCTACACCGCATAATAACCCAAAAATAAATCATGACAATACTTTTTACCGTGAAAATCTGAAAATATTTTTTGTGTAGGAAACTGAATCTATAAAAAAATAATAATTTTGTTTTTGTTAGGAAGCTAGCTGAAGAATGAAACAAAAATAATTGAATCGTGAATATAAAATAAAGGAATTGATAAATGTCACATCGCTATGCATCCAGTATCTTTGGGCATTTGCGGGGAAAGAGGGGACGCCGCGCCCAGCAGGTTAGTTAGATATTCCAAGAGCTTTTTTGATATTCTCGATACTATTTGTTGGGTCTATGATGTTATGATGTTTAACTCTTTTTCTACTTCTACAATGTATTTGTAATCTTTGAATACAATGTACTCATCGATATAATAACTATGGTAGAAGAATGTACTACACTCTGTCTATATAATATTATAATAACTTACAACTTTGTGTATATTTTATATTATGACTATCTTAACACAGCCACTAACCTAATATATGTACAATAATACTGCCGCCATGGGTGGAACTCATTGACCTAGGATATACTTGGTCGAAGGTGGAACTACAGTATTCTCCTTGAAAGTCTCAAAGAGGACTATGCATCGAAATATATGCGAACACCTCAGCACAGGTTCTCCTAGTGCTTAAGTTGCTTGCAAATTATTTAAGTTTTAACCATTAATGTACAGTTACTGATTATATTAAGCTTTATGTTATATTACCTACTATGTTTTATATTAGGAACATTTTTATATTACTTGAACTTATCATGTAGCTTCTCAATATTCGTCGAGCCTTAGTCGTGGAGAAACTGAAAAACCAGTTGGCGACGCAATCGCAATCAACCTCCTGAGCAAAATCGATATTTTTCTGATCAGACGTATCGCAGATTACTTGAAAACTTGACAGGTCGTAAGCCGCTACCATGGCAACCTATCAACAAGGCAACTGAAACGCGCCGGCCGCTGGCCCTGGCCGTGACTAACAGTGCTGGTCGCCGCGGCCGTCGCGTTTCAGTTGCCTTGTTGACATACAGACATACGGCTCACGCCCTGTGTGCGGACCGCCAATGAAATTCACAAGTTCCTTTCCTGTCGTTACCGTAGCACCATGATTCGTCACCTGTGGATGACCCTGGAAATTTTTTTTTTTCGAAAATATTTTTTTTCCGAGCAAGTTGGAAAATTTTACGGCCTCGTGCTGTTCACGAGAATCAGCCATTGCAAAAACGACGAGCATACAAAACAACTGTCACTAAAAAATTCACAAAAACCGAACGGAATCTTCTTTAGCGATGACGTTTGGCTTACTGACTCGGGAATGGTGGCTCTATAAGCCCCCTACCGGCAGAACGCGGTACAACTACAAAAACTCGGCCCACAACAACATCAGTTCGGTTTCTTTTGGGTACCCAAAAGTACCCCTCGAACACATATGAATTTCTTCAGTCGTGCCAGATTTAAGTAGTTCTCTCCATAACAATTATCTGCAATTTGTCAGTCCATCTCATTTGTACGCGCTTCTTTTACCCAACGCAAGGTCAACAAACATCCCAATGGTTTTCCCAAGAGGCCACAATTGGGAAAAACTCTTAAATTGACCTACTTCACTCGGGAAGCTATTCCCATTGCCTGGTTTTGGGAAATATCTGCCAGTTCTAATCTGGCTGCCCGGAGGTATAAATTTAATAAAGCACCTTCTAAAATGCATTGCACATAACCCAAGAGCATTATCTTCGATTGCAAGTAATCCGCATGCATCGTTGGATTTATCGGTGTTTGTATGCAAATGGATTGAGGACACTGCACTGCTGGAAAAGAGGAAAGGCGTAAAGGCCAAAATGCCGTAGTCTGTGAAATATCCAATACATTAAATGTTTTCAAAAATTCTACTCAACTTCAGCATAATGCTGACTTATTTATTTTAATTTTATTTATTTTAGAAAAGGTTGACAGCAAATCATAAATTATACAATAATACAATGATAATAAAGTAAATTATGCCAATTATGAACTTTCCACTGATGAAAGTTAATGATAAAGTGTGACATTACACAGGTGTTTTCTATATTAGTTTATTTTTTAGTTACAATAATTATTCACTATTATTCATTAAATATGCAAAAATTCATTAAATTCAGGTGATTTTTCTTGGTCTATGCACGTATCCACTCCCTCCTCCCCGGGAACCATTTATTGAATAACCAACATCTCTGCCACAGGTCGCCCAAAGTTGTTCGCTACGTTTGGTGACTTAGCAGGGGTGCCGTGGTTCACGGGATGTGATTAGTCTAGGTCTTGGCGGCGGGTGTGCCTGCCCACCCACTGCATGGCGGGCCGGATCGAGTGAGACTGGTTGAGGGAGGCCCTTTGAACTCTACAGCCGGACTCTTTCGACATCGCCTTGCGCTGCAGTTTGAGGGATGGATTCATACGCCCGTCACTCCTGGACACATTGACACCCAGATTTCCTACCCACCCCTCATGCCTTTTTCCTTCCCAGAATTTTCTCTCATTCCTTTTCTTAAAAAAACCTTCCACACAGCATCCTCTCAGATGACAGAGACCCTAAGGAAAATTATTTTTCCCAGGGCCTCCTGTGTGGAGCTAAAGTAAATAAAAACTTTTTTACAGGAGGCCCTGATGAGAATAATTTCCCTCGTGGCCTATCTTTCCTCAAGGTCATCTTAGGGGATGCTGTGTGGAGGGTTTTTTAAGAAAAGGAAGGAAAGGAAGTTCTGAGAAGGAAAAAAGTTATGAGGAGTGGGTAGGAATGTGGGGGTCAGTAATTACAGGAGTGACGGACGTATGAATCAATCCCTCCAACTGTGGTGCAAGGCGGTGGGTGGAAAGATTCTGGCTGGAGAGGATAAATGTCCTCCTCCAACCAATCTCTCTCGATTCTGTCCACCACGCAGCAAGTAAGCAGACTCACCGGTCATCAAGACCTGGACAGACCTCACCCCGTGAAACCTAATAATGAACTTAGTTTTGTAAATCTACCTTCAAATAAAATATGCTGTAAAAGAATCCTATTTAGATAATAATCTTCATCTCATATGGCAGTATGATTTGATGACAAATGAAAAATACAAATGTAGGAATCTCCAACAATCTTACCACAACAGGATATCGTAATAAATCTCGACCCTTCATGTGATGGCAAAAAATTTGAATTGAAAAATATTAAACTACATATTTTTAATATTGTGTCGTGTCTTGACGCTTAACAGCTAAACGGATATTTAAATGCTCCAAAGCTTACCACTTTCAATTATGTCAGAGACATCTATTCAGTTTCCGGTATTCTTCCAATCACAGTCCTTCCTAAACATTAAATCACAAGCATCATCCTACAAATTACTCAACCATCAACTCACACTAAAATCAAGCCACTTTATAATCAAGACTTCCACGCACAAAATCCGTGCACCTCTAACACATACTACAAAATAAAGGATAAAATCTCAGAACTACATTGCCTATACACTATATAATTCGCTTCTAGATACGTACAAGAGAATTTAGCAAAATTTAAAAAATTAGAGTAATGCTTTAAAATTACAGAACTGTACTATATATATAACAGCCCACATGAGACTCCTCAGGTTGAGATGGGCTGGACGTGTACAGAGAATGCCGGATACACGCGTCCCAAAGAGAATTTTGACTGGACACCCAGGTAGAAAGAGAAAAGTGGGAAGACCCAGACTGAGGTGAGAGGGGATGCAGCACAGCTTCTCCAGATGACAAACTGGAAGTCAGCCGCTGAGGACAGGAGGAGTTGGAGACGAAAGTTGCGGGAGGCCAAGGCTCGATATGGGCTGTAGCGCCATCGGAGAGAGAGAGAGAGCTTTAAAAGAATATTTTTTTCTTGTTCTCATATTTTCTTTTCCACTTAGATGTAATCATCGATATTTGTTTAACCTTGTTACTTTTTTCTTTAATTGTTTTCGATTGTTGTTTGTTCTACTTAACCTGTCTTTTATTTGTCGTCTATATTGTATGTGAAATTTATATTTTTATATCTAAATTCCTATTTAAAATTGTTATTTACTCCCACCTATGAATTGTATGTTGCTCCTTTCCTAAAATGAATTCTGTAACTCATCGGGATTGCCCTAGCAAGAAATAAAAACAATAAATAAATAAATAAATGTATACACTTATTTATATCCAAACAAAAATTTGCCTATACGCCCTTCGTCAAGCAATGTCCCTGTTTGCAGTCCGGAATGCAGCTCCGTGGCGCATTTCATCGTACAGTGGTGTACTGTGTACGACCGGCCGTTACCGGCGGAATAGGCGGCCGGCAACCGGCCAACCGGCAAACCGGCACACCGGCAACCGGCAACTGGCAGCCCATTCGCTGCTATCTTCAGGAAGACGAGATATATTGATACAGACGCCAATGATATTCGGAGCGATTGGGCGGAAAATTGTACAAGGGAGCAGTCGAGAGAGAAATCTCTCTAATCTACTCATTTTATTAAATTTACACATCGTAGTTTTTTTTATTATTTAAGATTGTTATCATTTGACGAATGTAGTCTCTCTGTCTATGTGTTGTTTCTCACCAAAACTCGCAAGGATTTGCACATCCTTTCTTGTATTAAAAAAAAACGCGAAAACCGCAATAGTGTTCCAACTGTTCCCAATCGTATAAAGACAGTGAGACTATGGCACCCTCATTTGGGTTGTTATGGTGTGGGGATGACGGTAGTGGAGAAGGGCAAGGAGGAGGGGAAGAGGATGATGGGCAAGCACCTGGCTAAAGATCTGGTTATCTAACATAGCTAAATAAATTTCAATTCCAACGAAGATCTCTTACCAGGGCGGTACCGAGAGTATCTTTCACTCATTGTCGCACGTGAATGTGTGCAAATATATTACATTGTATTATTTTTAATTAATTAATTGTGAAACAACACAAATTAATGAAATAAAATTCACTTGAGCACGCCGGGATTTAAAATATCAGGATTGCTAGTAGAGAGTTAACACGAAATATGAATAAATAATTTAAACATTTTGAAGCATAACTTGCAAAATGTGTTTTTTCCTCAAATAATTAAATTAGCGCCATCTACTAACCTGCTAACGAACAAACAAACTAACTAAATAACCACTTCGTCATTTCCCGCAGGGGTTGGCAGAAAAGACGGACTGCCAAACAATTCAGTCTTGGCTTACATTCCTTACCTCATTCACATTCATACATAGTCTTCTATTATTCTGACTCTTGACACTCTGGACACGACTCAAGTATCTGATTCACTTGATCGTGCCATGACTTCTTCTACCATTCATATTTGCGTCATATACCTATTCTCCTTACACTCCTTTCTTCGAGCCTTCTTTCTTTACCAACCAGCCGTTCATTTATTTAAGCTTTGAAGGTTTTACATGTATTATTAGTAAGTCGTACAGGAGCACCATAACAAGTAAATAGAACATTAATAATAAACCGAGCATGAAAGATATAAGCAGGCACAACACAATAGGTATAAATATTCAATAAGTAAGTTGTATAAAGGAGTTCAACAAGCAGATTCGTATTTGGGCTTAGGTTTACAGTAAACAATGCAGCAATTAGTGTCACAATACTACTCAAAACATGATTCCAGTGCAGCTCAAGTACTAGAAACATACCGGTGGCAGTGGTATAAAAGTATAGTTTAAAACGACGCTTCCCGGCCCAAAAAGAAGAAGATGGAGAGATATGTAATTACGAATGTTGGACAGGGCGCGCTAATATTTTCAATGACAAAATTGATGCGAAAATGCTTAATAAAACATGACTCGTTTAAAATAGAGCAAAAATCTCGTGGAAGGTATCTTAAGTATCATTTAAAGAAACATTGTAAATTTTTTCACAAATATAACTTGTTTTAAATAATTTTCGGAGCATACTTTGCGATTTTTTTCTATCGAGGGAATTTCATATAATTTGCGTTTCGGCGTGGAACGTATCTAGATATTATCTTAAAAAATAACATGTATTTTTTTAAGAGCTTAAAAACTTCAAATGTTTAAGGGAGATATGTAAGAAATCGGTAGAAATTCGAGTAGCGGCGGCTTAAGAATAATTTAAAGTTTTACTGAATGGTTATTTCGTCTCAGTTTAATAGAACTATAGCCGAACAATTCTAGGACCAATAACAAACAGTTCCAGACGCATTTCGACAAAGTGGCGCCCGCCCACTGCTTTGAACTCTGAATATCGCAAAATCACAATAATAACATTCTGGATAATATTATTCCCATTCTATAATAAATTTTCCGATAAGTTGCCCCGGCTACACCCCGGCTGGCATTATTCGCGATCCGAGAAATAGTTTAGTTGGCTGAGGGCCAAGGTGTTTGGTGCATTTTTGCGAAATGTCAGAGTGTTGAAGAATAATTCATCCGAAATTATGAATGAGGCTAGATTTTGGACGGTTTTGAGGTTAACACGCCATTATAGCCCCACGCGATCCGGAAATTGCACGAGAAACTTGAACGAAATATATCTTACTTTATTGATATAATAGTTTTAATTGCGGACGTTGTCAGGCGTCCTCACATTTTAAACTACTTATATGACTTATAATAAAACCAAACTGTGTTATTTTTTTTTTTTTTTTGGAAAAACTTTTTTTAATAATTTCAAATTTTATGTTCGTCAATGTACTTTAAATCATTGAAGAAGAAGATGGTTCTTATAAAAGTAAAGAAAACATGAAATAGAACAAGAAACAGAAAATAAAAAGTAAAAAAATTAACTAACTAACCATCAAGCCGTTTCCCCGCAGGGGTAGGCAGAGAGGACGGACCGCCAAAAAAATTATGTCAATGAAATTGAATATTCAATCTAAATAAAAATCGGATTATCCGAGACAACTAAATTCTTTAGAATTTTGTATCAATTCAAAAAGATAGCAGCCGAAAATTTGGGGAAAAATTAATTGAAGATAATGTTGTTAATTCTGAATTTGAAATATGACAAAATGACGTAAAAAAATTAGGTCCTAATGGCCGAGTGTTTTTAGCAAAATCTATACTAATATTATAAATGCGAAAGTGAGTGTATTTGTTTGTTACGCTTTCACGCCTAAACCATTAAACCAATTTTAAAAATTCTTTCACCAATAGAAAGCTACATTATCAGCGAGTAACATCATGTATATAATGGTAAGCTCTAGCGTTATAAAATTAAAATAAATGAAAATGTGTGCATTTCGTATATTTTAGCAGGCAGGGAGGAAAGGCAGGGGGAAGGTGGGGTTCGCGGAGAGAAAAGAGACGAGGGTGGTGGAAGGTGGGGAAGGTGGAAGGGAAAAGAGACGCACGGCAAAGGACATTATGTATTCTTAATTGCTACAGTAATTTCCCCAAATACCATGCGAGCGAAGCCGCGAGTAAAAGCTATTGGAAATAAAGTTGCGCTGAATTCCCCGGCGTTGCTCGAGCTTTACACAGAGCTTTACAAGATTAGACTTAGACGGTGACCTTCTCTTGTTTTGAAAGTCAAGTGGGTAAAATTTCATCAACCTCGGATAAAACTGTAGATTTGTAATGAAAAATGGAAACTTATTACAATAAAAACACATAAATTTGTTGTAGACCACTTTTATAAAAGTAGACCACTTTTTACAAATTTATGTGTTTTTATTGTAAATTATGGCGAGCCACAAAGTAAATGCTTTTTATAAATATGGAAACTTATTAGTTATGAAAAACCTCGATTTGGAAGATTTTATTTAGGTATTTATTATTAGCCTAAGGTGCAGTTGTCCCTTTAGCTCAGTATTCGGGGGAGTAAGAGTGACAGTGACAACAACAGTTTGGTAAAATACCTATTGTTCTAATTTGTCGGCGACCGGGTTTCCTCTCGCTACCTTATACGATATTACGTTGCATATATAATTAATTTCTGAAACATGACAACTTGATTGATAAAAACAATAATAATTGAAACCTTTCATATTTATAATACGTTTTTCCATGATGTTTAACAAAAAAAAGCATTTAAGATACATAGTCCGTACCAAAGATATTTAAATACATATAAGAGATGAGCTATCAGCAGTTTTACTTGGTGGGACTGTTTCCTAGTGTCGCCGATATTGTTGACCAATACTACTTAACACCTTAAAAAATCAAATAAATGAACGACTTCTTTCCGTATTCAAACTACGCCCATTTAAATGCCAAGGGAGGAAACTGGAAAATTTCGCGATGTTTTGACTTTGACGTAATATTTTGCGGATTTATTTTATGCTATCGTATATAATATTTCCCGAAACACGTTCCCTGAACAATAAACTATGCTTACAAATAATATAACTTGCGTTTATTTGACAAATTGATAGTTTTATCGATCTTTTCGTGACATGCGACGCTCAAAGTTTGACAGCTCAAATCGCGGCAGAAATGTCATTTCGAAAGTCATAGATATGTGCAAAGATGATTATTTGAGAGGCTAGGTGTGTTCCTTATATCTGTTACGTCAAGAACAAGAATGCCCCAAGCGATTCTGACCTTGTCCTTCATACATTTTCTTTATACATAAGGTTTAAAATCGCATCTCAAAATTATTATTTTTTTATGGCGCGTCCTGGGCGCGCAATCGGCAAACCAGGGGTTGAGACGGTAGTCCGCCGACGGTCGGGCGGCCGTCATAACATATCTCTTGTATCATAGGTCAGAGGTTACAGAAAATAGAATGGAGGTATTTCAAATATAAACCTTGTCAAAAGCTCATTCACCTTACATTCTTACCTTTCTGAACAAAAAGGCGACAGTAGGAAACATTCTAGAAATGCAGGCGCACGTAGGTTGACTAGATTATGAAAGGGGTCATTATTATGCGACATTTGCACGACTAGAAAGCAAAGACTTCTTGTCGCGTGACAGATTTAGCATTCCAGGTGTGTTATTAGTTATTAGTGATGTGATGAGCAGTGTTGAACAGAGATACTGTCAAGCATTGACCAAAAACTAATGGAAATAATACAACATACGTTGCAACGTTTAAACCTTACGGGTAAGATAAATAATTGTAGAACACAGTTTAAACACAAAACTGTCGCAACAACAAACATTTTGACAGAGTAACATTAAAATGTTGATTAATTCCACTTTTGTAAAACTGCACATCTCGATACAGGATGCCCCAGTGAGATGTGCAGTTTATGTATTAATGTATTATTTCATTTTCCAATAAATAAATAAATAAATTTTCGTCAACTTAAGGAATGGAAAGAATAATTTTATACATGTTGGAACATGTTTAAACCTTGTGGGTAAGATATATGTAATTGTGGAACACAGTTTAAACATATAACTGTCGCAACAACAAACGTTTTGACAAAGTGACATTAAAATGTTAATTAATGTTCTTCAACTTAAGGAACCCAAAGAATAATAAAATAAAACACGGAAAAATAGAACACATTTAAGATAAATTAAACAAATGAAATCAAAACAAATTAATCTTTAAATGTGGTAACAGAGTAAAACCTTGGGTAAACCAGAATTGTCGTGTTTATCTGGGAGATGGGTGATAAATCACTGTCTTTTACGCCTCACCGTATGTTGACGCAAATATACATACTTTTCCCTATATATACCTTTACATTCCTATTCAACTTATCTACCCACATAAACCTTTCCCGAGCTGACGACAATACCCGGGCTAGTGAACAAAGTGACAATAATAATTTATGTCAGTCTATTGTTAATTGCTGTGCTGTGACCTTATCTCTCAGTTCTTAATTATATCGACCATCATAGGAAACTTGTGCAGAAATTCTCTTATTTTCTCAAGTGCTTATGCAGTGACAACCGCTAGTGGTGTCCCCCAGGACCGTGAGATCGACCAAGATGAAGGATTTATCATCCCAGCCGAACAACGGTGAGTTGGGGTGAGTCGGATCCTGCCCAATTCCACGTTATTATTCCTATATTGTGTCAACATTAAAGTCCACAAACATATTTGAATACATTCCACTCTTTGAATCGCAGTATATCTAGATAACATTATTTATTTGCAATTTCACTGTAATTATATCTTGTATTCATTTCACTTCGTCTTCAAGTGAATTCTTCTTATACATAATTAATACAAAATTTCACTAAAAGTTCGAACTACACACTACAATGAAAAGGCCAAATCCTTGCGGTAAGCCATAATGATTATTTTTAGATACGGATAAAATTATTATATCTTTCACGCCTCACAATAATGACATCCTGGGTTCATTTAATTTTCTATTTCACATCTAAAACAAGAAAATTATGCCATGATAAGACTAGAAAACAATTTAATCTAAAAGAGGTAAACAGTGCAGAACTTTGTGATAAACCGTAATGTTTATTTTTAGAGGGGTATTAAATCATCTGAAATAAAATACCTAGGAGTTATATTAGATTCCAAACTAACCTTAAACAAACATGCTGAATATACCCAAAAGAAAATTGGAAAAAAAGTATCTTTTTTGGGAAGAATTCGGCAAAAAATTTCTAGAAAAACTGCAGTCACTATTTATAATTCAATTATTGCTCCACACTTTAATTACTGCTCAACTATCCTTTTCCTGTGTAACGAACGAGAACAAAATAAGTTTCGAATTCTCCAAAACAGGGCAATGAAAATAATACTTCAGCGAAATAGATTCTCAAAAGTAAATAAAATGTTAAAGGAACTGAATTCGCTAACCGTGAAACAGATGTTGACCCTGCACGCGATGATATTTATCCGTAAAATAGTGAACAACATGTTACCAAAATACTTCTCAAACAAAATTATATACAACAAGGACATTCACAGACTTAACACAAGGACTTGCAAGGAAATCAGACTACAAAAAAAGGACAAAACGAATACGCAGAACAGTTTACTATACAAAGGGATGAAGTTATACAACACTCTACCAGAAACTTTAAAGGCCGCACCAATTGGAAAGTTCAAAATGTATTGTAGGAGATACATAAAACAAGAAAAAATATAGTTTGAAATATGATACAATATAATTAATTAGGAAATTGTAAACTTAAATGTACAATTTACTGAAATAAAACTAATAAATAATAAATAAAATAAATAATAAATCATATGTTTCACGCCTCACAATAGTGGTACCCTGTATTAATTTAATTTCCTATTTCACACCTAAAAGAAGAAAATTATTGCCTGATAGCACTAGAAAACAGTTATCTAAGAGAGGTAATAGCGCAGAACCTTGTGGTAAACCGTACTGATTACTTTTAGAGGGGTGTTAAATCATCATATCTTTCACGCCTCACAGTAATGATATCCTGTATTCATTTAATGTTCTATTTCACACCTAAAAGAAGAACATTATGGAATGATAGTAATAAAAAAACAGTTATTTAATTTAAAAGAGGTAACAGCGCAGAACCTTGTGGTAAACCGTACTGGTTATTTTTAGAGGGGTGTTAAATCATCATATCTTTCACGCCTCTATATCCCGATATCCTGTATTCATTTAATTTTCTATTTCACACCTAAAAGAAGAACATTACGAAGTGATAATAATAGAAAACAGTAATTTAATCTAAAAGAGGTAACAGCGCAGAACCATGTGGTAAACCGTACTGATTACTTTTAGAGGGGTGTTAAATCATCGTGTCTTTCGCGCCTAACAATAATTATATCTTTGTACTTTATCTATTTCACACGTTTTCCAGTGAAACGTGAACTTCTTCCACGCATTGTTCCGGCTGAACAGTCCTGTGTTTCCATTAAGTCTAGTACAACTTCTAACCGCAGCCACCATAAATGAGAACGTTTGTTGTCTGAGCTGATAGCGCGCCTCAACCTACCGCAAGCTATTAAAATATCGCCGCCTTGCTACGAGGGTTTAAGTTACCGTCAACAGCCGAGTTATTGCTTCATTACGTTACATATTGTCAAGAGCCTTCAAAGCCTGCGATATTACCAGTATGTACGGGTACAATAAACATTTTAGTTTATTTCGCCAAGTTTGAACCAGATATCATCATATATACTAATTTAGGTTATCTGCGGTGTGCGTTATTCCTGCGTGAAATTATACACGTTCAATGAACTTAAATTTGCTTTGAATTTATGGGGCATTGTCAAAATTGAAACTGTCTTTGTGAAGAATAATTATTCAGACAAGCGATAAAATAGGTAATTAAACTATCTGTAGTGAGAAAATTAATCCATTTTAATTTAATTTATAAATAATTCTATATGTTGTGAAAATGCATTTCTTTTGTTTAAATTTGTCAACAAAAAATGATAATTTCCTTTTATATTTTTTCATTTGAAATTATAAAGTAAATATACAAAATAATACCATGTCACGTAATATTCATTAATCGTTTAATTAGCCAATTAGTAGAGAAATAATCTCAGGTCAAACTTGGGAGCTAGTCTATTTACTAATACACATTTAAAAATAATAAAAGTACAACATATTGCTTGATAAATGTAGGTATAGATATAAAAACATTACAGTAACTAAAATATAAAAAATATTGGACAATAAGTAAAAAATACACACAATAAGAGCATATCTGAAAATCAAGCAGTCTGCATTTCGGTAAAAAACGCAAAGTTAGTTTTTCTATTTTTTTTTAAATTTAAAATAGCTTTTCTAACATTTATTAAATCAGATAAATGGTTAAATATAGGCCTAGGTATTCGTAATGGTGTTGTGCAGCTGTCGCGAGGATGAGGACAGTTCAGATTCTTTAAAAGCTTTTAAAAATTTAACAGCTTTTTTCCAAAAAGTTTAAAATCCGGTAGGAACTTAAATTTATCAAAAGGTTCACTTGTTCGAAAATTTCTTAGTTTTTAAAGAGTAAAATTAATAATCATTGTTGCGTTATTACTACAGTTATAAATAAGTCTTATAAATGCTTCCCATGCGATAAGATATTATTCAACTTTATCTCCTTTCCTCAAAAGACACCCCACGAAGCATCCCCAAAGATCAGAGGCCCTGAGGGGAATTATTTTCCTCAGGTCCACCTGTGTGGAGCTAACGTAAAAAACAAATATGACACAATAACTTTCGGGTTGATACACGAGTTCTAAGCGTTATTGTGAAATATTATATTATAAGAGCTTCCGAGCTTCTCAGAAAGATGGCACGGATATGAGCTTTCCTGAAAGTCCGCAAGATGGCGGCAGGATTGGTTCCAAGTTAGTTCGCCAGAGGGCCGAGGGCCGAGGTTAGTGATTCCCAGACAGTGGGAACCAGATCAATTGTAGCGAAATCCTAGTTAGGTCGACTAACCGTAGTCACTACTTGTAATACGCGAAATATTAATAAATCACAGTTTAACCAGAAGAACTCTATTTCTCATAATAAAAATCCTCCTTCCAAGACGTATTGGAGATACTGATTGTGAGAACACAACGGTTGTACATGCATCTTATTAACTTATGCAACAACTCATCATGTAACCATTATTGTGAACTTCCCTCGAATTTTCTTCGATCGAATTAGGCAGGTGAAACTTGGAAGCCGCTTTAAGTTCTTAAATCGAGTTTGAAAACATCACCTGCAATGTAGCGTACAATTATTATTGATTAATAACTGTGGTAGAACAAGTATTATAGAATTGAAAGCAATAAATTGAAGAACAACGCAGCGAACAGAAGCACGCCGTTCCGGAATAATTTCAACTATTCGAGTTTTATCAAACTGCTTTGCAATGAATAAATTCACAATGCGTCTTTCTCCGAGTAATTTTATCTTATCGGATTGTAGTACTGGAGCCAGTCGCGTGTGGGCGCTGGCGCTGGACCGCGGAGTCTGCGAGTGGGATAACGGGTAAGGCAGAGACAGGTACATCTGGAGGAGAAGATCAATGGTTCTGCCGAAAGGTCACAGCGCCGAGCAGAATGTACTCGTAAGTAACATAAACTGGAGTGCTCGATTCCGCAGGGCTCGTGAACCATTTCTTGATCCAGCAGGTTGGATGAGATTGGGTGGGTGAGATTTATTCGGAGCAATACTTGTGTAACATCACCGGTGCATTTGAAACAGGCAAGCGAAACACAGGTACACAGAGGAAGATCAATGATACGAGCGAAGCCAAAGCAGGAAATTACAGGTTTGAAACAGTCTAATAGAAATGGAAATATATTTGCATTATGAATAAAGAAACGAGAATCTCTTAACCCCTCAGGTCTCGACCATATTCTGTCAGTAAGTGAGAATTTTTCTGCTTTGCAATAAAATCCAAATAAATGGAATACTCGTAAACAAAACCTGAAAACTGTTTTTGAAAGGCGATGAAATACGCTTTCAAATTTTATTATTAGAAATAACCTTTTTTTTTTAAATATATATTTTTTTAATGCAAACTAAAGTTTGAACCGTTATTGTCAACTCATTTTTTGTAGTTTTATGTAAAAATAATTAATAAAAAATCGCCAAAGTTTCACAAGTTTTTTTCAAATTGCGGTTGGAAAGTTTGGTTTCAGAAAGGTGTACATATTTTAATAAATTTGTGGTTAACTTTTGGATTTCAATATAAAGTGTGATGTTTTCACTTTCAAACTTTTGTATCATATTTCTTCCCCTGTAGGGGAGACACAACGATTTCTATGAGACCTATATGCGATTTTAACTTTTATGTTTTGAAAACTGTATAGAAGACAAAATCAGATTCGTTTGCGCAAATACCACTGCTGATTCTACTTTTATTACATGAATGTAGCCTCTATAACAGCTCACCAAATAAATCGCCCTGGTTAACATCGCGTTTGGGTCCCACACAGTCGTCGTGTGTTCAGTTCCTCGGCTGGCTAAATCTTCCATCACGACACAAGCAACATTTTCCGTTTACTATGATATTAGTAGGAGATTTTCAAATATTGTCAAATATTGTCCGTAACGAATGTCTTTCTTCGAAAAAAAAATGTCTATGAATGTCAAAAATGGTGTTCGTAAAACGGCGTAGCAAAAATTAAAATATGATTTTTCTAAGTGGGATAAAGGTTCTATTAAAAATGGTGTTCGTAAAACGGCGTAGCAAAAATGAAAATATTGATTTTTCTAAGTGGGATAAAGGTTCTATTAAAAATGGTGTTCGTAAAACGGCGTAGCAAAAATGAAAATATGATTTTTCTAAGTGGGATAAAGGTTTTATTTAACTCTTCAATTCCCGGTGTCACCTGTAGGTGACAGAAGTTTAATATTTTTTTTCTACCACACGAAAATTTTATTTTTAAATTCTACTACTACTATAGCAAAGGCAATTAGTAACTCTATTCGTTATTTTTTTCTGGCAGCACTAGCCACACGCCATTTGTCAAATTCATTATTGTGTTTTACCCGAAATTGGTGCAGTCTGAGTTTCTGTGATCTCTTGCAACAAAAAGTGAAATAAAAATGCCTAATCCGTAAGTATTGTTTTTTTTCTTATTGTATGCAATAAATTAATAAATAAGCTAAAGTACAAATGTATTTTATGACAAAAATAATTTATAGAATTTTTGTTGCAACGTTGGAAATATGCTCTGTCACCTGTGGGTGACACTGGGCATTGTAACTATTCTATTGTTATAACAAATCTGTTCTTCGGAATTCATTCTAAGTAATAAGAAACTAGACCGTTGTTTACATTTTGGCCTTATCGCTATGTTGTGATGGTGTTTTAAAATTTGTTCTGAACCTTACCAGGGTGCGTCCGGCCCTGAACTCAAGATGTAATCTGACTTATGGTTGTGTCACCTTGGTAGGTGACACAACCATAAAAAGAAGTGGGGGTAATATATTTATTTATAAAATATTTTTTTGTCTTAACTGTGTATATATAAACTATTTTATTTAAAGAGAAAAGAAAAATCTTTATTAACTTTGACATGGGAATTGGAGGGTTAAAATGGTGTTCGTAAAACGGCGTAGAAAAATGAAAATATTGATTTTTCGAAGTGGGATAAAGGTTCTATTACTTCTTTGAAAACACATATTTTTCGGGTCGAGTATGTATTTAGGTTAATGTAAAAATATTAAAACCAGTTTCCAAATTCGTGTAAACATATTTTTTTACAGTTGTCTCCCTCCTATTTTTGAGCAAAACCCGCCAAGGTAATTTTCGCGCAGTTCGCGAATTTTCATCCGGAACTCATGGGTATGCTAAAGATTTTCTGATCTGGCACTCGACAGGTTAAGAGATGAAAAAAGCTGAAGTTGTCGCCATGGAAAGAATTAAGTGGTAATTCACTGCTAATGGTGAAGACAGCATCGCGTCAAGTATGCCCAATTTGGAGACAATCATTTAATGCAGTGCAGTGAGTACAGGAATAGCAGAGTCTGAGATGACGAATAAGGAAGGAACTGGTATCGTTGCCAGTAAAAGTAGTAGAGAGTACAATCTCGTAGCTGCTGTTGCGGAGGAGTTCCCGTTTAGAGCCAAACCCATGTAAGCTTGGTTATGTAGACGGTTCTTTTGTTAATTACAGATGCAAGTTCCACACAGGAGGCACTGACGAAGATAATTCTTCTCGAGGCGTATGTCATCTTTGGGAATTCTGTGGGGAAATGAAGGATGATTGGACATCGTAATTTGTTTTTTTTTGTCTTTTTATTCGAAAAAATAATTAAAATATTTAAATTGCAAAAAGATGGTGATTCTGGCGATCTCTTTGGATTTTTCAGAGGCACTGAATGTATTGTTCGAAAAAACTGCTATATCATCATGCTTGACCAAATGAACAGAGATGTCGCCCACTTGTCCGTTTAAAGAAATAATGCAGTTTTGAAATAAAGTATTATTGTGACCAGTAAATAATTGTCACATCATCTTGTAATTTGAATATTTTTGCTATTCATTGTGGTTCCTTCTTTAGTTGTATAAAGTTGACAGCTGACTTGTGCATATTTAAAAATTACAAAAACTATACTGAGATTAATTTAAGTGGATGGAATTTATTTTGGAGGCCTCTCATACGTCGCAGAGCATGAACAATCGAGGTAAGTGAATCTGTTTTTTCCATTGAGATTTGTCAAATCGCTATTTTTATAATATATGGTTCGCGCAAGGAAGTATTCACAATCATGATTTTTTACTATTACGCTCAGAGAGTTCTGGGCTATTTACACGCCCCAGACTCGCAAAATACAATACAAAGGAGGTGAAGTTCTGTTAAGGAAATAGGTATGAGAGGTGGGTAGGAAACAACCCTCTTCTGCCGAGTAATGCAAGTTGTCGAGTGTTACAAAAAATGATCTAATAAAGCATCCAACCAATGTTTTAAGAGTTTTACCTAGGATTTTAATCATGTAAAGAAAGTAATATTAATTCTGTAAGTCCTAAAAAAATTTCCCGCAACTTCACTGTTTTAAATTCAGACCGTAATTGCCCTGACAAGTATTATTAATACGAATTTAATTGCTGGTAAATTATTTAAACACGACTGCCGACGTCTTACGACGGTACAGGGCTGCTCTTAGCTCACTAACATGAACAGAACCCAAGCAATATGCTGTCAAGGGTTAATTAATGGGCGACACAGCGTTTTGTATATGCAAAGTCGGTCTATTCTCAACAGAACTAGGAGTCGCTGGTCGTTGGGAAATAGGCAGAAAACCACTGTCTAGGCAAAAGGTCAAAGATTAAGAAATGTCCATATTATTACTGAAATTCGATCTGGACCCGCGTAAAAATTTGTAACATGTATCTCTGGTATTTCAAAAACAACCAGTCGCGTGTAATCCGAGATTTTAGTTAGATAAATCCAAGATAGATTAAATTAGCATGATTGCGATCGGGAATAATATAACAAATGTAATGAATACTCAAATTTTTAATTGATAGAAACCAAATTAATAACAATGGTATAAAATGTGGGTAGTTTGTTGGTTGTGTTTGGTCATATTTTTGATGATATCTTGTTTAGATTTATGTGAATAATTTGTTATGAAATTCGTGAAATGATTGTCTAATCGTGATTGTTTTTAATAGGCAACCACAAAACACCCACAAGATTTAAAAAAAACTGCCGGTTAACGCGGTTACTGCCGTTAGGAGAGGAGAGGAGAACTAAAAGTCAAATAAAGAAAATATTTTTCTTTTGTGGTTTATATTTTAGATATTACGTATATTCCATACATTTTGATGTTCATAATTAGTTAACTTTAAATCAAAAACAAAATGTTGTATGAAAGAGGCGCGATGCGTTGCTTTTTAAGAGTAATGCTGCGCGGCCTTTTTTTTAAATATAAAACTTTAATTTAGATTTTGAAAATTGGAAGGAAAATACTTTTCCAAACAGAACCGTTATTTTTTTAATAAAAAGTTATAGCAAATCTCTCTCTCTCGAACGAGTACCAACGTGCTAATATATTATTTGTATTTTAAATTATAAAATATTGGCCATAGATTGCGAAAATTCATAATTTTAGGCTAATATTTGTGAGTAAAATTAATGACAATAATTTAAAAAATAATTTTTGCCTTAAATATAATGAAATATAAAATCGACCAATTTTCGTAGGAACAAAAAAATTTCGAATATAATCGTTAAATTTGACCCAAAATTAAGAATTTTTATTTTTTTATTTTAGTTTTCATTATACTTACATAGTAAGTTGGCTAAGATAACTTTTTTAAATATTCTAAATAACTCCGAATCTGCCTCCAAAATCATAAAAATTGAATTCTTTTCTTATTTCTAGTTACAGCACGTTTCCATCCGTACTAGATATTAACTACACCTTATGACTAAAAAATAGTTTTACAGTCTTTTGGTCACAAAGTTTTGTGTTAAAAAGGTCGTACAGCCATTCACTTTAATTACTTGTCTTATTTGCCTTTAAAACTTGCCTTTGTCTGGGGTTACCACCTTGTGAGAATTTGTGCTGCAACCCAAAAAAAATATTTTTCACAATTTTTGAAATCTACCTTTTACGCCTTTTGTTTATTCTAATGTGCAAATTTAAATGATAAATCAATGCGTCTTTACTACTGGCCTTTAAAACCATAGTCTGGGTCACAAACAAATAAATCACCACCAATCAAACTATTGTCACATTCCATTCTCAATTCGTTTGGACTAAATTTTTTCGGCACAGTCCAAGAACAGAATGTTACCAATCTTTCAATTATCCAACAAACTGCCTGCTTAACATTTCGCCGTTATGAACTCAGATCGGAGTCAAGAGTCACAACAGTAATAGTTTCCATTGAAGACGTCAAGAGCGATGATGAAGTGCTCCAGGCTGACGATCTGAATAATGAATAAGAATAAGAGAGGACGCATAACAATTTAGCATTTAATAAAGCAAAGCGGACTTCTCAGAACCAGTCGCGAACAATTAGTGAACGCAGACGGTGTTATTTATGGACACGACAACGTCAACTGAACCACGCACAAAGTTGAATAAACCGTTCTGACGAATCAAGACTCGTGAGCAATCAAGCCTCCAAATGATATCTGCAATAAGTATCTCGATCTTTTATTGTGATTGAATATTTGCGAAGCGATTTCATTTTCAATTGGAATCAGTTTTGCTGAATCTTTCGTGCCACATAAACCGTGGCTGTTTTATAAGATGAATGCTGGCAACAAGTTGGAAAAATGGTTCTTTCTCATGCTCCCGACAACGACTCCTGTGATTTAGTGTTATGCGCGTGTTTACCGAGTTTCTTGTTAGTTTGCTGAGCGGATAGAGCAAGCTCCATTGTAATACTTATGAAACAAACTCAGCGTGTTTATTATTGGTTCTTGGACAAGATATGATAATTATATGATTCAAGGAGTGCTTAGCGTCGAACCCCTGCTGCTCTCCATAGAAAAGTTGCAGATGAAGTGGCTTTGACATTTTATTTTACGACAGAGATTTAACAAAGAAGAAATTACAAATAATAAATACCAACCGTCCAATAACGGTGTACAACAGTACGTAAAAATAAAACAATATGTAAGAAAAATAAAATACGAGACAATAAAGTTTGAGACCGTTAAAACGGTTCTAAGACTATTGCTAAATTTGCCGGAATCTTGCCACTAGAGTGGATGTCATATATTATACTTTTTTAAATCAATTATTTATTAAAGATAAAGATATTAATTTAATATATTAAAAAAACTATTATTCAATTTATAAAAACAGTTTATATGTAAACAAGTTGGAAATCAAGTTGGAAATCAGCAATAAAATCTAATAATCCGAAAGCTATTGTAATAAATGAACAAAAAAATATAATTCGCTCGCCGCTCATGGATATGTTCTAGCCAATTTCAAATATTTAATTACGCTGTATAATAAATCCACGAGTCATCATATGGGAATAATCACATAATGATTAGAAAACGATCTTCAGTCAAATTTAAACAACACAATAATTGGGAAAACTATTAAAGGATACTAACCATTAATAATTTCAGTCATTTTTCTCCAAAATTATCATTATTTATTTTTGCATAATACGCCTCACTGTGCTGAGCCTGTGCCGAGAAGGCAAAAAATTAATATATTTTAATAACTTAAAAGAAATGAGAAGAATAAATAAATTAATTGAGAAAATAAATTAAGAAATTTAAAGAGTGTTGGATTTCTGTTTAGTGACTCTACATACAAATCTAAGAAGATGATACGCCCTGGACACTACGTTTTCTACGTGGAAATTAAAATTAAGTTTACTGCCGAAATCGATTCCAAGGTCTCAAACATTGGTACCAGAATCAAGTACGTAAGTAAGGCCATTTGATTTCTATGCAGAAAAAGCCAAGACAAGAACTTAGTCTAGACTAGCACTTATAATGACAAAAGACGAAAATACCGACTTCCGCATAAAACACTGGGGCAAATTCAGAGAGAAGACATCCAAATGGAAAGTTGGAGAAAGGAACTTCAGAGGCTGTGCGAGAACAATCAAGTACTGCAGTGAACGAAGCATTAATAGTGTCCGACCGAAACAGGACTTTCTACCGAAACCGAAACCGAATCTTCGGTATCTGTCTCAGTTTCGGCCGAAACCGAAACATTTTCGGAGATTAAAAATCTATTGTCGACTGAAATTTGGCTTATTTTTTACACTTATACAAACAGTTAACACGTGTTAAATGAAATAAAAAAGAATAATTGAAGTAAAATATAAAAAATAAAATTAAGAAAAAAAAGTTTTTTTTTTATTACTGCTAAAAAATAAAAATAAAATTATGAAAATTCACAAACATGTTAACTACTTCTTGGAACAAAAATTTGTCAATCATCAACACTTACATTGTAAAGGAAGGAGTGTAAATAGTAAGGACAAGTAATCCAACAACAATTACGTAAAAACAAATGTACCTACTGTAAGTAATGGATGAATGTGTGAATGGTACCTTTTACACACAGAGTTCGGAGCGTGACGTACCCCGCGCCACTTTAGGCCGCCGCGCAGAAAAGTCTCACAGTGAACTGCGCTGTAAACCGTTATCTTACTTTCAGTCTTTACTTTTTTGCGCGGCGGCCTGAAGTGGCGCGGGGCACGTCCCGCTCTGAACTCTGTGTGTAAAGGGTACTATACAAATATAACCTCATTTTTTTACATAATTCTCATCATTCGTAAATCCGAATGAATAATTCAACGAAAGAACTTCAATCCATACTAATATTATAAATGCGAAACTGCTCGAGTTTGTTTATGACCTTTTCACGCATAACACAATATAAAGACTTTAAAAATTCATTCACCAATAGAAAGCTAAATTATATGCGCAGACTATATTTTGTATATGATGGTAAGCTCTGGCGTAATGAAATTATAAATATTAATATATTATATTTGTTATACGTTTTCTGTCGCTAACTAAAGCAAATTTTTGCTAACGTCAGAAAAAAATCGTTTCCATGGAAACGATTGCTACTGCTTCAGAAAATTCAAATATTAGAATATGTTTTATTTTTTTGGACAAGCTTCTGTTTTGGAATAAATGTCAGTTCCTACATTAAAAATATAATTCGTAACGATTATAAAGACTGAATAAATGAACTGAATAAATACTGTAATTTTTTATTATATTCACAAACTTACAAATATTTAATTAAAAATAAACATCCTAAATGTTTGTAAGCGCATAAATTCCGAACGAATGAACAAAATTGGATAATTCTTTTTTCTTTGAGCTATAGCTTTATGAAATTTAGGTGGCAGGCGAGATGTTTGAAAACTGAATGTAAGGGAATGAATGTATGGAATTCGGGAGGGGGTGGGGGTGGGGAGGAGGGGGTATAATTGATAAGTTCAACCGCTACAGTAATTTCCCGTAATACCATGTGAGCGAAGCCGCGGGGAAAAGCTAGTGCTTAATAAATGCCAATAAAATATGTGAGAAGGAAATAATAACAAAAACAAACATTTAACTAATCACTACGCGCGAGAAATAACACATAAACTAACCACACAATCACGCCGGACCGGCCGGCGAACTCAGCTGATAATGGCGGGTGATACACGAGCCTCGAATTCACCCGAAGTCAGCCGAATGACGTGCGAAAATTAACGAACGCAGAGTTCAGGTGCGGCCGAAGGTTCGGCAGATTTTCTGCCGAAACCGAAACTGATGCCGAAACTAGATTTTTTTGACGAAACCGAACCTTCGGTCGGTCACTAATTACCAAAAATAAGCCTTCTTTTGTACTCTACCGTTCCATCAAAATGAACAGTTTATTGCCATTTAGCCCAGGTCAATTTGTTATTTATAGATAGCACGTGAGAGATTATATAAAACAAGATTTTTTTTAAATAAGTGGTCTTCCATATTAACGGAAAGGTTAAAAGTTCAACGATTTTATGGTTAAATGTCACATTCCATTAAGAATAACAATAAACCACATGTAAAGGATGTTTCGTAAAATGTTATATACGCAAAGTCATAACTTAGCATTTCCATTCTTCATTAGCAACATTATATTGTGTTGTAACGCAATTGTACAATGTCATATAAAGTATGTAATGTGCAAGAATTAATTACTTAAGGCAAGGACAGATCATTAACAAGGCAGATTTATATATAGACCAAAAGCATCATGCATTGATGACCTGCCGATGAGGATTAATAATATTATTTATTATTATTATTATTCTTCTTTTTTAAAGTTTATGTACATAATTATGTACATAATTCTGACAGTATTAATAGCACAGCGACTGAACGTTTGAAATTTAAGAATCTGACTCCGAGTACAACTCTTACGCCAAGCCATACGGAAACCATCTGTGAAACGTTAAGTTTGCAACTGGAGCTACTATCGTAAAAATTACATCGTAATTTTTTTTTTAATGTGAATACCGCAGAAGAGTCCCAACTGCTAGCCAGTGATACCATGGCATCTAAAATTAGGGTTTGTTGTGAGATGGGGAAGTACGTACTAACACCAAACATGGCTAAAGCCATTTTAAGCAGCATTTAAATTCTGAATTGTGATCTTACACCAGGACGATACTGAGAGTTTTTTCCCCTCTGGAATTTTTTTTTTACATTAAATCCACACAGGAGGTCCTGAGGAAAATAATTACCCTATATCATCTTTGGGGATGCCGTGTGGAGGGTTTTTTTAAGGAAAGGAAGGAGAGGAGAGTTCTGGGAAGGAAAACGGTTCAAGGGGTGGGTAGGAATCAGGGGTTCGGTGTGTCCTGGTCATCCACCTCCAAGACCTAGACAAATCTCACCCCATGAACCCGGGCACCCCTGCTAAATCACCAAACGTAGCTAACCACTTGGGGTGACTTATGGCAGAGGTGTTGATGATCCAATTAAGGTTTCCGGAGCGGCGGTACCCATTCCCGCCTCCCAAATGTGGCGCAAATATGCCTTTTTTGCCTTATATAATGATAACTGATTAAATTGAGAAATAACATAATTCAATTAAATAAAATTTTGTTGCGCACGCCGGGGTTTAAACCTGCGACTTTCAGATTGCTAGTCAAGAGCCCTCGACCACGGAGGCCGTCATAAGATTTGTCGTATTGATACATCTATACGAAAGTTTTCTTCACAGTACGTAAATGCAGGTAACGTTGGCGAAAAAACGGTCAAAATATGAACTGGAAATGTTAGTAACACGGATGTGTTCCCGCGTCTCCGGTACCGTGATCCGAACGGATCAAACCGGTTTTTTTGCAGCCAAATTGCTCCGATAACCCACAAGTATAAGCGAGTTGGTTAAAAAATCGCAAGATTCATACAATACTTATTACACGCACGAAACAGGGCCAAGCGAAGCTCTGTAAATACGAGATATACAATATGATACGAATGTACCACCCAGGCAGGAGCACTGTCCCGTTGCGACCTTTTAAGTGTTAACATATTTTTTTTCACCAGAAGGGTGAGCATGTATCTTTTATGTTATCTTTTGCGTTAAGATAGCGTAACGAGACAATTAACAAAAAGGCAGGAGAAGCGGCTGTCAATTTTCTGTGGCTTATCTATCTGCCTGTCGTGTATTGATTAAGGATGAATTACCTACATAAAAACAGGAATTACTATTTATTAATTATTAAAACTATTTACATATGAGCCTAATAGGCGTTCATAAATGACTATCGTTTGTCGTATTATTTTGATGTTTGTACGTGGTGACATTCGATTCGCAAATTTTCCCGCGACTGACATCTCTTAACGAGGATTCCACTGCAAAAAGCGCCGTCATCTCCGGCGTTAGGGTAACTGCTTTTAAGAGTTGGTGTCGTAACACAAACGCAGTATAAGCTCGTTAGCGCGATACAGAATGCTGCATTTAAGAAAACTGTCAAAAGGTTTTTTGACACAAAAGTGAATAAATGGTAAATGGAGAAGTCCGAGGATTTATTTTATTAAGTGAACACATCAGACATTTAACATAAAAAAATACAAATAAAAAACTACGAACGATAACAATAATGTACGTACAACAAAAAAACACATGGGTTGTCATATAATTGACATATTCGCACAAGATGTTTGGAAAGGAATATGGAAAGTTTCGGATTTTTAGCGTGGTACAAAATCATTTCCCCATCATTTATTCATTTATCATGTCGCACATATATAATAGAAAAAAGAAAATTTAGAGCTGCCAAATTACAGACAGAAGACAATAACAATCATGATTATAATATTTTTTTAATTAATAAACCCCTCCTTCACAATATCCACCCATTTTAAAACGATCGCTAATGTTGGGAGGGTGGGTACCAAGGACCCACCCGATCAATTTGGGCACTTGGGTGAACACATAAAAAAAAGGTTGAAAATATAAATAGAAAATTGAGAGTCGAGAGATACCACTTTATATTAAATCTATTTTTCTGTGGCATGCTTCCAAAGGGGCCAATATCAGTTTATCAAATTTCAAGAGGTAAGGGGCAAATTTTTAATTTTAAGTAAAGTCATTTTCTAGTGTAATATTGGCCCACTAAAATCGAAAAATCCGTTATGGAAACCGAAAGGTTCTTTTCGTATTTGGAAGATAACCCCATTTTGAAACGAAAATGCAAAAAAAAAAAATAAAAAATTGAAAACTGATATTGGTTCTTTAACTTTTTTTAACATGAGCTCCACCCGGGAGGCGCAGGGCCTATGTCATTTTTGGGTATGCTGTGTGGGGGATATTTTTAGGAAAGGAAAAAGGAAAGTTCTGGGAAGGAAAAAGGTAATGAGGGGTGAGAGAGTCTTGCTGGGGATGTAAAAAGGTCTCCCTCAACCAGTATCTCGCAATTCGGCCCCCACGCAGCAAGTAGGCAAACGCACGAATGCCACATGCCACGAACCCGAGCACTGCTAATAAGTCACTAAACGTAGTGAACCACTTTGGGCGACCTATGGCAGAGGTGTTGGTTATCCAATAAATGGTTACGGGGGCGGCGGTACCCATACCCTCCTCACAAAATAATTAAGATTGCAAAATATTTATGTATAATATTATAATTTTCGTAGCCCTGGAAAAAAAAAGCTCAAGTAATCCGAATAGAGATAGATTTTATTGAACTATTAATCATTACAATGATAAAAATTTTAAACACAAGTTTCGTATGCCTAAGAAACTGGATTAAGAGATCGGCAAAGATCTCGTATTGTTAATAGACAAGATATATACCACAACATGCATGTGTAGTATATCTTGTCTATTATATTTCACACAACAATAACTACATTCTAGTCTGATGCTCCCTTTAAAACCTATGAAAAGGCAAAGGTAAACCCTAGTGAAGGAAAAATTAAATATACCCTTCCAAAAGTCCCATTTCTGGAAAAATGCCAAGCAACAGAGAACGTATAAAATACTTAAGCTTCATTCAGAGAGGTGTAAAATGTTTGGCGGCGGGACATTTATGAGTTGGGAGTTGGCACTCGGCGCTGTCAGTTCGACATTCACATTTTGAGCATACACGACACTCGCGTTTCATTGTGGATTTTATTTATTCCGTTATACGGATTTTTAAAGTCACCAATTTGCATAATTTAATAAACGAGGTTAAGTTGAAGACATAACCATGTAGAATGGCAAAGAACGTTACTAAAAATGTGGTATTATGTTGACATGATAAATCCGTATGATTAAACCTTTTTGCTTCTGGTATCTTCTCCTACTAAACAGACTTTTTTTTATTTCTATCAATAAATATCGTTGATTTTTCTGGAATCTTCTCCTACCGGAGGTTGATTATCATCAGGGTAATCTTCAACTTTAGTAACCAAATATGTATTCAATTTCCCTACCACACAGACAATTTTCTTAAGTCACTGTAGAGTAATCAACTCGTAGACAGTTATGGACAATCTTTTTTATTTATTTATTTGATAAATGAAATTGGTCGAAGCGTACGTAGCAAGGCAGTTTATTGAATTAAATTTGTATGTATACAAGAGATGGGAAGGCTGATAGAGATTAAAATAAGGGTAAATGCAAGTAACTCCATTAATGGAGGACTGAATGCCGTTGGCATAATACAAAACTGCTTTAAGAAGCGAAGCTAGCAGTCCACAATGGACTGATGCGTAGCAGTGAGGCATGGTACTGGCAGAGGAAGGATGAATGCTGATGAAATGAGTGCTGCCAGAGATATTGAAAGAAGAGTAAATGCAGGTAACTTCATTAATGGAGGACTAAATGCCGTTGGCGCTAATAAAAAAAAACTGTCAAAAGAAGCGAAGCTAGCGGTTCCTACCTCTTGGTTCACAGGGCGGACATAGAATAGTCGTCTTTCGTTTCGTCAGGATCTTATGGCAAAAATCGTCAGAAGGTTCGATTGTCAGAAAGTAAGCGAAAGATAGCGAGTATTTGGTAGCCAGAAAACAACAACAAAAAACTAAAATATGATCTTTAAATATCAATTTCCTGAGCTGATTAGCTCTTTACGAGTAACTGGCCCGCTCATTTGGAATCAATTACTTCCCTCGGCTCTTACTAATATTCAGAAGTTGGCTGAATTTAAACGGGTTTTAAAAAAATCATACCATTCATGAATCCGAACATCTTTAAAATGCTGTAATAAGCCATGTTCTCAAGTTTTCGGTAATTGCTTTCGGTTTTCTCCTTGTTGTGCTTTAATGATTACTCAGAATGTTTCATATTTCGGAACATTGCCTCCTGTTATGTGTTTTTATTTGAATATTCTTGTTTTGTCCTGTGCCATAACACTGTAATTGTCTACTATTATTGTCCTGTGCTATAAACCGCATTGTTATTTTCGTTATTTATATTTGGGGTGTTATTGCGCTATCTCCTTGCTTAGTCAACGTTTCGGATAGCGTTACAGTGTCGATCATCAGTGCTGATGCCATGGACACTGCTCTCCGAAACATTGGCTAAAGAAGGAGGTAGCGCAACACGGTATGATACCCGAAAAATAAATAACTAAAATACTTTTGGCCGTGAAAATCTAAAATCAGCACTCATATTGTTTATTTTTGTTCTCTAGGCATTGCTTTGTATATTCTTTGCCTCATTATTTGATCAATATTTTGTCAGGATTCGTAACAAGCACTTTAGGATTATTTAAAATGATTATAGTTAAGCGCACTTGAAGCAAAATAACACAAAAGAGCGCTATACAAATATTACGTTACTATTATAAACATTTGCATTTAAATACAAATAAAAAATAACATGTATAATTCATCAAGAATAAATACCAGCGTGGAGAAAAATGCCGCGCGATGGTACGCTATCCTAAAAAGTCCTACAACACGCGGTCACGGTGACACTGAGCGGCGTGTGAGTTGCACCAGGGGAGAGGAGGTAGAAATACTTAGACCCTCTTGAATTTCTATGGTATCGGTATTAACATCGAAAAATATCAAAATGCTTTATAACGGGTTAAAAGGAAAATGCCTCTTTATAGTCTTTATCTGTGCAATTTGATTCTGTCATTGCTTGTGACCTTCACGCCGGCAGCGTTAGAAGAAAACAAGAGAGTGATGCATAAGCTAAATTTAAACACATCTTCGGGCTTTCTCCGAAGCGTTTATAATTTTGGCAGAGTGTTGGCCGCGGCGAGCACTTCTTGTCAACGCGCCGATTTAACACGCGTCCAAACTCTGAACGGCGCGCGGCGGCCACCGGGAACGCTCCCAGACTAAACAAAAGCTCCGCAAGAAAGCTGGAAATCAAATGAAATTTCAGGGAAATTTGAAGCTGAAGAGTGCAATATCCGAGAAAAACAAATTGATTTGTTGACGTTGGAATCGGAATCATCGCATAAATTTCGTCACAACATAAATAAACTTCGTGGCGAGAAGCTGGAATCGGAATCATCGTATAATTTTCGGTGACCGGACAACTCACAATAATGAAAAAAGGTTAAATAGGCAACTTTAGTGTTTATAATAGCTATTTTAAAAAAAAAATCATCACTTTTATAGACTTTTCAAAGGGGTGTTGAAATTGCGTGAATTGAGTTGTCATGGAACGAGATGCCTGCAAAAGTCATCGATTTCGATAAGATTGTAGTCAAACACTTAAAGCGTCGATGACATTGAGCGAGTTTACAAGCTACTATCTGGGAAATTCACTAACTGTTAGTTAACTCGCTCAGTGTCATCGTATTACTTGTTAACTAGCAGATTTTTATTTTTTATTCTAGTTAAAAAAAAATTACATTTTCACTCATATTAACCAGAAATAATTATGAATATGAATAACATGAATACCGCACAAGAGCCTCAACTGCTCCCAAGCTTGGAGCCAGTGCGACCATGGCATCCCAAATTGAGGAATGTTGTGAGGCTGAAGGTATGTGGGGAGGGATAGGAGATGGGGCAGAGGAAGGTGGGGATGTACCAGACTCACTATTCAGATCTAGACACCAAACACGGCTAAAGACATTTATTTTATTTTATTTTATTTTATTTATTCATACACGCCTTGAAGGCTTTTACAGAATCACATTATTAAAGTTACACATGTTATTCAGGAGTAAAATTGTAAGCACGAAGTATATAATATTATAAACTGTAATTTAAGGATACAAACAGGTTTAATATGTACATAGGTATGTAGTTTCGTTATCATTAAAATTGTACAAAGGAGTTAAAAAGTCAATCAATTTTACGATGATAGCGGTGCCACCCCCCGAAGTGTGTGCCATTTCAAGCAATGTTTCAATTTGAAATGGTGTATCGCCCTGGTCTTCCACCAGGGCGATACTGGGAGTATCTAACTACTCTTAAGATATCCTCAAATAAAAAAAAAAACTTTGCTCTTCCCACTTTTAAGGTTATCATGAATATTTCGAAATTCAATGAAAATTAATCGCGCGGAAAAATTATACTCCTCACCTGACTGAATAAGAAATATTTTAACTTAATTTGAAGAAGAAATTTTCTTGGAAAGAATTTATGAATTTATTAAGATCAATTTGAACAACTTTTGAGGTAAGTTTTCTGGGGTTGCCAGGTGTGTTAAATGAATCAAGTTTTTTACGATCTTTCATACGTGTAGAACATAGGTTCTCAACGTGGGCGAAAACGCCCCCTTGTTAGAGACTTTCAAGGGGTCAGTAGAAGAACCAGAGAAAATTAGGGGGCAGTGAGATGGCACAGTGAGGGCTTGGGCAGGTAAAAAAAAATATGGTCTAAAAAAGGAAAGATAAAATCATGCTCATCATGTACTAATAAAGCAAAGCAAACTTTAATATTGGTTAATATTTGTTATGTATGTATTGTAATCTTCCCTTATTAAAAAAAAAAAACCCTCCACATGTAAAAAAAAAAAATCTAATCATTTTTATCATGTGTGCGAAAATTCACATGTAGTTCGGGAAGTGGAAATGAGAAGTGGAAATGAAAATTGAACTGTAAGATTCCATTACATTCAGTTCTCCCCCTCCCCCCAAGCAAAAAAAATATATTCTAAAAGTTGTCGGTGGGCAAAATAAGGTTGAGAACCTATGGTGTAGGGGGGTGTTTAATTAAGAAGACAGAAACTTAAATAGCTCAGTTATGACATGACTTCCTCCGGCGTCCCCGACTTCTTCTTCCAATCACTTGTGGATCATAATATTACATATCATGTTCGAATTGTTAAACTTTAATTTTATTTATCAAAAAGGAATCTATTAATGTTGTTCTATAGTATTCTAAACAAAGAGTTACTTAGAATGACGTGCTTTGCCTTCTGCCAATCAATAATACAATATGGGATTATAGGATGGGGTGGAACTTATAAAAACCACATACAATCACTCTACATAACGCAAAAATTAATAATATAAACAATACTAAATAAACTATGCTCGTAGATATTATAATTTACGTATTCTTCATAAAAGAATTTAAACTCGTCAATCTTAAAACTAAAAGCATTATATTTCTACCATGTAACCTTAGATACGTATTTACAAATATAATATCAAAAATACTAATTTCAGTTGTCTGTGCGAGAAATTAACGTACTGCGCGAAATGAACTCAAATTTGCTTATAGTAAAATAGTATTATTTATTTTCATAATTGGAATCAGTATCATATTTGATATCATTAAATTCTCCCATTTGGAAAATGTAAAAATACAATCGAACGATTCGATTATAAATATACTAATTTTTTAAATTCTTTCAAAAATAATCAAATATTATTCCTACTTCCTTAAAAAACCCTCCACACAGCATCCCCTAAGATGACGTGGGTTCGAGGGAAAATATTTTCCCCAGGGCCTCCCGTGTGAAACTAATGTAATTTTTTTGTTTTTGTAAATATTGGAACATTATTTTTGAATCAACATATTTAAAAAAAAGTCTTTTAATGATGTGTTTTGATCTTATTTTATGGTTTTGATTTTTACATTGATCCTGATTGTACTGCGTGTGGGAACACGTCATTACGAATGCATCCGTCATACTTCGAACAACGTCCCAGAATGCAGCAGTAAATTGAAATCAAGGTAAGTTCATTACCCTCCTCCACTTTACGGTCAGGGAGGAAATACGAGAAGGGGAAGAGGAAGATTTAAGGTGGGCGGGGCTGTGCCACCCGCATCGTTTGGACTTGAACAAATAATGATAATAGCGGTATAAAGATGATTCAACAATGCATGCATCTGGTCGCCGTATTCATGTAAATGCAGTATACTATTGTAGGTGGATCTAATACTAAAAACTATTTTTCTGTTTATTTTTCTTTTGTAAATATAAAATATTTATAAATGACGCCAGAACAGCTATTCTCTATCTTTTGTGAGATCGGGATAGATCTCAGGAGAGATCTCTTGTCAGATTTGTGTGATTTTCTACGGCTGTTATTTATTTTTTTTATTTTTTATTGTGTATTATAGACTTTGTGTCCACTTTGTATACACTTGTGACACAAACTACACATTTATGGATAAATAAAAGAAAGGATAAATAGTAACATGTGATTTATACATATTATAGCGGGTAATGTGTGGCACTTAAATGCCTCTTAAATTCTTCGAGGCTACTGTTAAATACGCCAACAGTTTTGGAAGCGTTATTTAATAGAGCCATACCTCGTGTCATGCTATTCCGAGCCAGTACGTCCGTTCTGCTATGTGGTCTACATAGAAGATCGTGGTGCCGTCCTTGGCTGTAGTTGTACGGCACAAACAACTTATAGCATTCCAGGAGGCATGGGCTATCTATTAAATAATTTATGATTTTGCTTTTTCTATGGGCCGATGTCAGAATTTCAGCTGTGAGCTATCACGTATTTCAGCTGTGAGCTATTACGTTTAGGTCGTTTTAAACACGAATTCCTGCAAGTATGCGTGATTATTTATTCAACAGCAGTAGAAAATCACACAAGACGGACTGGAGATCTCGCCCGATATCTATCTCGATCGAGATCCCGATCCAGATCTGCATAGCCTGGTAATTCCTCACCTTCCTATCCTTTCCCACCCACTGCCTTCATCCTAAAACTTAACCCAATTAGGAGTGCCGTCATCTTGCTGGCTCCAGAAAGGCTATTCCCTAAAATTTGTGACAAGAGATTGTGTGCTGTCAGATTTGTGTGATTTTCAACGGCTGTTATTTGCTTTTTTTATCGGCCGATGTCAAAATTTCAGCTATGAGCTATCACATATTTTAATTTGGGTCGTTTTAAACACGAATTGCTGCAAGTATGCATGATTATTTATTCATTTAACAGCTTTAGAACATCACACAAATCTGACAGCACTTCTCGCGGGAGAACGATCTCTTATAACAAATTTTAGGGAATAGGCCTTTCAGAGCAGTTGGGACTCTCGTGTGATATTCACAAAAAAAAATAATAGATTTTATAAATTAGTTTGGTACTCGTAAAAGCAATCGTGGAATGTTTCTTGACTTACATAAAGCTCGTAAGAAAAGATAGATTTAATGGTATACGAATTGGGTGGTCCTCGAGATCGTTGGAAAGGGCGGAATGCCCAGAGCCCAGGGCCCAAGGCCTAAGAACAATCATAATTTAGTTTCCCCTTCCTACACCACAAACTACATATAAATAAAACTGACCTAACAAAAGCAGAGAATTCAAGATTATAATTTTTATTTTTATTTTTTTTTTTTTATTTATTATGAATCATAAATAGATACATGTATTTTAAAATGATTCTATATAATAATTAGTTACATAATATATATATTTGATGTACCCCCATAAATAAGCAGGGCTTGTGTGTATGGGGGGGTGTTATTATAATAGTTTTATTTGGTATAACTCATTTCATATTTTCATATTTTCACTATAATTTTTAAGGTTTGTTTTAAATTCTTTTATGTTAGTGTACATGTTTCTAATTTTTTCTGGTAGGGAATTAAAAAATTTGACACCGAGATATTTATGATTTTCCTGTCCTATTGTTTTTTTTACATTTAAGAATTGGAAGTATTGACGTTTGTCTGAGATTTCTGTTATTTTTAAATGGTGTTACTTTATTTTGTATATCATCTTTATAAATTTGTAATGTTGCGTGGTAGAAGTATAATGCAATTAATTTTCTGACCTTAAATTGTTTGAATAAAAGTTCTGACGAATATGTATAGGGTTTTTTTTAAATTGTTTTTATTATTAGTTTTTGTGATACGTAAATTGATTGTGTAAGATTTTTATATGTACCGCCCCATCCTATAATGCCGTATTGTATAATTGATTGACAGAAAGCGAAGTATGCGAAGTAAACGAACACTTCTATTTACTAGTCGGTTTCGTTCGTGATTTTAAAAATATTCTTTCGTGATCTATTAAATTCGCATTTAAATACATCGGAAGTTTTTAATATTTAATAAAATTATCAAATAATATTTTTTTAATGTTTATTTATAAACAAATTCTGTTGTGTAATTGGTATTACGCGTGACAGCTATTTTGCCTTCCGCAGGCATTATCAAATTGTGGTGATGTCACTTACAGCTTACAGAGATATATTTATATTATTTTTAGGAAAATATGCAAAAATAGTGCCTTAATCCCGGTTTGAAATGACTTCGGAAGGCGAAACAGAGTGTTATAATAATTACTAAGCAGAGCTTGTTTATAAATGAACCTTTTATAAAATAAAATTTTTACTTTGGTTCCATTAGCCTATGTCATCGTTTAGGACCTGTTTGGGTCTTTTTAGAAAAGTAAGGAGAGGAAGTTCTGGTAAGGAAAAGATATGAAAGGTGGGTGGGAATCTTGAGGTCGGTGTGTCCAAAAGTGACGGACGTACAAATCCATCCACGTAAAATCGTATATATTTATCCGCGACACTATCTAGGTTACAAACCAATTCTTTGAGAATATGCCAAAAATATGAGAAAAAATACTAAAATAATATTGTTAATTTTGAATTTGAAATATGACATCGACAAAAATTATTTAAAAACTCGCAAGCCATACGTTGCTGTGGCTAACGAAACACAATGCCATTACCCAACCTTTATAAACAACGCCATCATACATATCAAATCCACACCATCTGCTTGCCAGCCAGCTCCCTTTATTTATATATTTCAACCAATTTACATAAAACCTTGACAAATTATATACCAAAAAACCTTCCTCATGAATCACTCTATATTGATGAAAACCGCATTAAAATACGTTGCGTAGTTTAAAAGATCTAAGCGTACAAGCGTGAGCGACTTCATTTTATACTATGAAAAGATAAGGTCCCAAAGCATGTTTCTCTGTGTCTTGTTCTTTTCATATTTTCGTTTAGATTTATTAGTATTATCTTCGTCTTCAATGATATATAAACAATAGATATTTCAATTAAGCCAATGTCATATTGATTGAGACACAAAACATAACCTAGAAATGCAAGTAGTTCAACCTTTACAAGAAGTGTTCGGTAGAAACTGACAGCATGATTGGACCTTGTCTATTTAAATTACTTTAATGGATTGATAATGTACTTTGTGATACAGTTAATACGGATATCTATTGTTGATAGAGTATTATAAGTTACGATTGTTGTAAGCACAATGGCAGATAAAGCGGTCTTGGTTAGAGAACGTTATTAATGGTATTGTTTTAGGCATAATAGAGCCATTAAATTCACGGCTGGTAAATGCTTAAGTTACGTCAGTGATTCGAGTTTTCGGCGGTCACCGTTGTAAATAAATTGTAATACACGTCATGGATTATACCAAAATTAAACCGATACAAGTGTTTCACAATTTGAGAGGCGGGTGTCGGTACCGCCGTTCTGGAAATCGTTTATTGAACAATCAACATCCATTTTCGTAGGTCACGCCAAGTGGTTCGCTGCGTTTGGTGACTTAGCAGGGGTGGGAAGGTTAATTTGGTGAAGTTTGTCTAGGTCTTGGCGGCGGATGCTTTTTCCCACCTACTGCGTGGCGGGCCGGATCGGGAGAGACTGGCAGACGGGAATGGATATTTTTTGTAGTACTAGGTTTTCCCCGCGGCTTCGCTCGCATGGTATTACGGGAAATTACTGTAGCGCTTGCACTTACCAATTATCTCCCCCCCCCCCCCCCACCCCCATTCCCTCCTGCATCCCATATATTCATTCTCTTACATTCAGTTTTCAAACATCTCGCCTACCCCCTAAATTTCAAAATGCTATAGCTCAAAGAAAAAAAGAATTAAGTATAAATAAATCATACAATACCATTAAAACACGATTTTTTAAATAGCTAGAATACATCAAATAATAAGAAAGAATATATCAAATAAAAAAATATATAAAATATCGAGTAAAATGAGATAAATTGCAAACTTTCTAAATGGCATCACATCTTGCGATGATTAGTGATAAAATTAAAAAAAATGATCAAATTGAAAATGATCAAATTAAAAATTAAAAATTATCAAATTGAAAATGATCAAATTAAAAAACTATCAAATCAAAAAATTATCAAATCAAAAAATGATCAAATTAAAAATGATCAAATAAAAAATTATCAAATTAAAAAACGATCAAATTAAAAAATGATCAAATTAAAGAATGATCAAATTAAAAACGATTAAATTAAAAATGATCAAATTTAAAAAATGATCAAATTGAAAATGATCAAATTTAAAAAATGATCAAATTAAAAATGCGATGATAAGTGATCAAATAAAAAAAAATCGAGTAAAATGAGGTAATTTACAAACTTTACAAATGGCGTCACATCTCGCGATGATTAGCGAGAATCCGAGTAAATACCTGAAACAAGAGAGAAAAATCAACATTAGAAAGATCAATACACAAAACAACCAGACCATTGGCCGTGAAAATCTTTTATCACATCATTAAAACATTTAATTGCAATGTGAAGAAAATGTCGGCTGGCACCACTGGCAGAAGTAAAGCCATTAAACTTTTGAAAGTTACGTCAATGTTATTACGGCGAAAGTTCCAGCTAGTAAGACATCGTACATTTGCCGCAATTATTGCCTCGCCTGCAACCTAATAATACAATTAAACAAACAAATAGAATTAAACATTAAAACATGCAAAATGTTCTACATCGGTAAAATAATTATTAAATGGTTAGTTAGTTTGGGTTTTTCCATTGAATAAACTGTTTTTTTTAAGAGTTAACCAATCAGGACGCATGTTTTGTCAGAAGGTCACGTTATTTTAGTTTTGTAATAAAATCCAAATAAATGGAATATTTCAGAACGTATCCGAAAACTAAAAGAAATTTTTAAATTCGAAATAGCATACAACAGTAATAATCATACCTTAATTGTTTATTTTTTTTTTTTTTTTATTGTTTCTGTTCTCTTTATAGTTCTCATTAATAGGACTACATTATGAAATGCAAAAACCAGTTCCCATTATGTTTAAGTGTAAAAATATTTTTATTCCTTTTATTTATTATTAGTTTCATTTTAATAACTGTTGTATGCCATGCATACACAAGTGAACTATATGTTTAAACCCTTTTTTTTCAAGAACCTATACATATAAACCTTTTTTTAAAGATATGTTAATACGCTTTTAACTTTCCAATTTTATGTTTTATTCTTTCTCTTCTTTTCATTTCTTCAATTTTCCCTCTTTTTGTATAAATCATGGTCCATATTTATTCACACTTATCCTAATTTGACTGTCCTAAAACGGGAATCATGCTAGTTGGACAGTCAAAACATTTTATAAATAATGTACATAAATGTGTAAATATTTTACTAAATAAAAATTAAATAAATAAAATAAATAAATTATCTCTATATTTATATATAAAAATCTCGCGTCACGATGGTTTTTCGAGATAAACTCCGAAACTACTTAACCGATTTTGATGAAATTTGACTTAATGTTACGTAATTTGATCTAACTTAAAATATAGGATAGTTTTTATCTCGATTATTGAACTCAATATTTATTATTGCTAATTAAATATTTGTTATTGGACAATGTTTTGTAATTTTTCATTCCATAAGTTTCTAACAGATGGCGGTGTGAGTTCATTTATCGACACAATACTTGGTTATCTAGTTTGGGTAACCATCAAGTATATGGCGTTGTGTTTCGATTTCACATCACAGCAACGCGTGGCCGGGTCATGTAGTTTAAATATAATTTTTTTGAATGCAAACATAAAAGGGTTTTAAAGATGGTTCAACTTACGTTGTTTCTGACTAAAATTACTGAAAACGAAAAAATAAATAAAAACACACACATCTTATATAAGAAAAAAGTATTATTGACGACTTCACTTCACAATTTTGTCCTTTCATATAAAAATAAAAAATAAAAGATTCCCAAATAAAAAAATAAAAAAATCATAATTTTTAACTGTTAGATTTGAATATAATGCGTGTTGTTTTCTCTATCTATCAGCGTTTAGATCATATTTTTTCAAATTAAAGTAAGGGAGACATAACGATTTCTATGAGACGTATATGAGTTGTTCCAAAGAGCGAAAAAATTAGCCTAAGGGAACCTTCAACAAATTTTCTAACAAAAAACGCAGTCATGATATGCCACAACAGAACAGAGGGTTGTGGCATTCCACTCTCTCTGTTTAACCCCGTGGAGAAACGGCGAGACGGTTGGTTAGTTAGATTTGAACGTGCAAAAAAGAACGAACAAACAAATCTCCAATACTGATGTAATTTAATTGCGAAGTCGGACTGTCTCAATTATTTTCACTTTGTACCGAGGAGCGACTATATCTAGTTCTAGCTATAAGATAAGTATCAACTTCTAGGGGTCTTTAATCAAGTTTGCGGGGGTTGCGAGAAACAACCCCGTAGAAACCACCGCTTAGACGTTAACTGAGACAGAATTTAGGGTCTACAGTCGGGGTGGAAGCAACCCTCGACGATTTATGAACTAGCCTAATGTACGGGGTGATACTGGGGGTTGAATACGGTTTAAATGGCGTTTGGATTCAACAATATAGCTGAATACTGTTTAGCTGTATATAAATGCCAATCATAATAACGAAGAGGGTGCATGCTGAAGAGGTTATTATTTGTAAAACGGAAAATTGCGAAATTTTATTAAACCTAAAAAGGAAACTGCAATGTCTTGGTCAATTGCCGTCAAATTTAATATAAGTGCATTTGAATAATTAAACAGAACAATATTCACAACAGAGTTTTCCGAAATTTTGCTCATCCACAATGGTCAACAATTATGTGGTTTGCTTTAATTTTATTAAACCTAAAAAGGAAACTGCAATGTCTTGGTCAATTGCCGTCAAATTTAATATAAGTGCATTTGAATAATTAAACAGAACAATATTCACAACAGGGTTTTCCGAAATTTTGCTCATCCACAATGGTCAACAATTCTGTGGTTTGCTTCTAAAAAAGCCAACGTCTGTTTCGTTCACTAAACCTGTGTAGAATGAAGAAGGCTCTTATCAGCAAGAATTCAATTTGGGAGGCGAGTATGGGTACTGCCGCCCCGGGAACCATTTATTGGATAGAGAACATCCCTGCCATCATAGGTCACTCCAAGTGGTTCGCTAAGTTTGGTGACTTAGCGGGGGTGCTCGGGTTCAAGGGGTGAGATTTATCCACATTTTGGCGGCGAATGCATTTGTCCGCCTATTGCGTGGCGGATCGGATTGGGAGAGACCTAACCTAGACCTCTCCATCCGGATTCTCTTGATCCATCACCTTGCACCGCAATGGGAGGGATGGACGACCGTCACTCTTGGACACATTGACCCCCGGATAGATTCCTACCAACCTCTCACACATGTTTCCATTGGAACTTCCTTTCCCTAAAAATAACCTTCATACATTATTTCCAAAGATGACATAAGCCCTGAGGTATTTTTTTCTCAGGGCCTCCTTGTGGAGCTAATATAAAAAAGTTTTAATTTTAAGAAAAGCGATGGCACGCGAAAATCGAATCAAATCTAAAGTTTCTTTTAGAATTCGGAAGATAACCCAATTTCGACAGAACTGAAAGCCACAGAATTGCCAGGTTGATTATAAGAAACAGATATGAAAGCGGTAAAGGAAGGCCTCAACGTATCTCAACCTGCATTAAAGTTTCTTTTAGAATTCGGAAGATAAACTAATTTCGACAGAACTGAAAGTCACAGAATTGCCAGGTTGATTATAAGAAACAGATAGGAAAGAGGTAAAGGAAGGCCTCAACGTATCTTACCCTGCAGAACTATTTATAGAACATAGTTAAAGCCATTTAAAGCCGCGTTTAGAGCTGGAACTCAAATAAAAATATTCGTAATCACAGAAAAGGTCATGAAAATAAATGCCACACACAAACATAACGATTTACTTTACACGGCCTAAAAAGCACAGAGTGGAAATGCATGTTATCTTTTGACTCGGTGACGTAAACTTTCAAGGGGCTTTAAGCTACATTCGGTGACATTTAAATATCACTGTATGTGGAACAACCCTAAATGGCTTTAAAATTAAATCTAATTTGGCTAAAATAATACGCGACCGGGTTTCAAAACATTTTACGGGAACGCGGATACACTAGGAACTAAAACAATATTGTATGTTCGTTCCAGGAGAGTTATTTTATGTTTAGTTCTTGGCAAGTTAAGGCTCATTTGCGACTCAGTTAAGGTGCTTTAAGTTACGTTAGAGATGATTGTTATAGTCGTTGTTTGGCGATGTACGATCAACCCTCTGGCTTAATTTTGTTCGCTTTTGGAAACAGTTCAAATAGATCTCAAATAAATCGTTTTACCTCCCTTACGGTCGTGGTGAAAAATATGATCTAAACGGTGCTAGAGAAAACACAATGCTTTATATTCTAACGTAGAAGTCAACCACAGAAAAATTTGCACCTCTACGAAAACAAATATTCCGATCGCAATTTGAGAAAAAAATTATGAAATTTCTTGAATTTTTTACTAATTTTTTTTTTTTGAAAAGACATGCAGGGGTAAGTAGTGAGAATGAACCGCCACACAAATCTGTCTCGGCCATCACTCCTTGCTTCATTCACATTCATATTTAGTCTCAAACATACTCTTCTGTTATTCTAACTTTTGACATGACCCGAATCAAGTATTTAATTAACTTGATCGGTTTTACATTCATGATATAGCATCATGAATGTAAATCATCAATAAAAAGTATGTGCAAATACTACGGTTTGGAGGTGTGAGAGTTTACATATTTCAGTTTGCAAGGTTTAAAAAAAATGAAACAATGGTTTTTGGTTTATAGGTTAGGAAAGTAAGTTAAATGCAAAAACTCTGATTTTTCATTTAGAAGAAAAATAAACATGGATGATGAATCATATTATTTGTTTTTTATGTCAAAGTTGAATTTACACTTTCAAGCTTACTAAATGAGAAATTTGCACTTACTTCGGTTTTACACCCATAGTGCGATATATGTAAAATACAATAAATTATAGCATAATACTCGTTAAATGTCAAACAAAACGTGAAATTCATGAATTTTAGAAGACCTTTCCTACCTAGCCTACCTACCCACATAAACCTTTCCTGAGCTGACGACAAAACCCGGACTTGTGAAAAAAAATGACAGTAATAATTTATGTCAGTCTATCGTTAATTGCTGTGCTGTGGACCTTGCTCCCTCAGTTCTTATTATATCGATCACCATAGGAAACTTGTGGAGGAATTCTCTTGTTTTATCAAGTGCTTGTGCAGTGGTAACCACTAGTGGTGTCCCCCAAGACCGTGGTGAGATCGACCAAGACGAAGGATTTATCATCACAGCCGAAAAACGATGGGTAAGTCGGATATTCCACATTTACTATCCCGTATCCCGGATTAGTTGCGCTATTTCTATGCTAGAATAAAATTTAGCTCTTTCTCGTTGTAATCTGCAATCTTTTGGTAATTATAACAACAAATTTTCTCCGCATACAACAATAATGCCGAAAAACAACTCAAGTTGAACTAAAGTTCATAAGCCTAGTCAATCCACGCACAAACTTAAAGGCGTTATCTAAAACCAGTATTTACGCGAAAGCCTTAAATGTAACATGAAATTCTACATGATCATTTTAATTTAATTAAAAACAGATTTAATAAACCTTTAAGGTTTGCTTATAAGCAGGAAGACTTATTAATTCATTAGCCCAATAAACAAACTTGCGCAAGGTGAGATTGGCCATTCGAAGTTAATTCGCCTTTTTAATAAAAACCTGGTTATTTATAGGCAAATGAAATGAGATCTTTTTTACCTAAACCAGTGATAACGAAAATAACAGAGTCCCACTAGTAAACAATTGAGAGGAACATGGAATATTTTTGTCCTCTTGGGACTCTTTTTCATGGGAAATATCGATGCTTGATAAACTAAAACGAGTCGGGCCAAGTCATGTCAACAAAGGTCGAAATAAGAGAAGAGATTTTTTTTACATGAGCTCCACACAGGAGAATGAGAAACACTGAGGAAAATAATTTCCCTCAGGGCCTGTGTCATCTTTGGGGATGCGTGTGTGTGGAGGGTTTTTTTTAGTAAAGGAAGAGTAGAGTTCTGGGAAGGAAAAGGGTTTAAGGGGTGATTAGGAATCTTGAGTTCAGTGTGTCCTGGTCATCCGCCTCCAAGACCTAGACAAACCTCGCCCCACGAACCCGGGCACCCCTGCTAACCAAACATAGCGAACCACTTCTTCTTTCGTATGGTGGGGGGGGGTCAGAGGGGGACATCTAGGTCTGAGAGCCAGTCTATGGCCTCAGGCGTTGCCCTGTGGACCTCATCAATCCCGCCGGGGAATTAATGGAGCGGGCAGTCGTTGACCACGTGTTCGGTGGTCTGCACCTCACCGCATTCTCACATCTCCGACTCTTTCAGGCCCCATCTACACATCATATGGGCACAACGGCTATGGGAGCACCTTAAACACTTGGGGTGACCTACGCCAGAGGTGTTGATCATCCAATAAAGGTTCCCGGGCGGCGGTACCCATTCCCGCCTCCCAAAGAGATTGTGTATAATGTATCATAATATGTGTTTATGATCAGTTATAATTTTTTGAGTTGTCTATGCTATATTCGGGTTACATGGTGTCGGTTACGACTTGTGCCGAAGATAGCTGGACGGATAGGCAAAGTCACCATTTTGCGAGAACTCGCCAGACAAAATCTAGCTTCCAAGTAACAAGGACGTGTGTCCTTTCAAACCATATTTGTATAGTTTGCAATTACAATAACCGATCACTGGGATTTCAAAGTACTATAAAGGTGGGATTAAACCAAACGAACAATGCTCAATATAGTTTATTCTTGCAAATTATTTTGGTGTACAGAGTTACAGAGCATTCTTTCGATACTCCAAGTGTGACGAATTTTTCTAGAATGCTCGTTAGTATATGCGCATAGCCGCAAGTGCGCACAAACAACTGCCTAGAGCATTCCTTCGAGTTCGGACTCGGAGCCAGTTCGGACTCGGACTCCAGTTCGGACTCGGAGCCACTCCCCGTGGCTCCGAGTGTGTGGCGTGGCTCCCGTGGCGTTTATGTGTTTTTGGAACTCGTGTCGACTTTTTCATACTAATTATGGATTGGAGTAATGAAAATAGTCTACAAATGATAGAAGCGTACCAAAATTTCAGTTGTCCGAGGGATTCCAATGAAAATTATTAAAATAAATCGCACAAAGAAGATACTTGGCGGGAAATCGTGTATTGATACAGGGAATAGGGTCCCATTAGTTCAGTGGTATGAGCATCGCCCCGGCAAGACTAAGGTCCTGATTCAATTTCTAGATGTGGCCCTATCTTCTTCTGTTTCAAATTTTCGATTGAAAGTCACTAATATTGATTTATTAAAGTATTAAAATTTGAAATTTAATAAATACAAGCTGGTACCCGGCATGAGTTGCTACGCCATTTAATAAAAAAATTGTTTCTCCCTGCGTGTCCTTTCCCGTTATTCCCGCGTCCCCTTCCCCTCTCGCGTCCCCACTCCGCCTCCTCCACCTTTCCTCTCCCACTCAACTCACCCTTTCCCGCAAACCCACCTCCCGAGTTCCCCTCCTCCTTCCCACATTCTATACATTCAGTCCCGGTACATTCAGTTTTCAAACAGCTCGCGTGCCACCTATTGCAAATTTCATAATGCCAATGGTTTGATTCAAAATAAAGAACACAAAAAAAATTATCCAATTTGTTGCAGTCGTTCGGAAGTTATGCGCATACGTACTTTTCGGCGATTCATTTTTAGAGATAGATATTAACTACGACGCCTGAAATAAAATTTCCCGCAAATATATCGACATCGTTTCCACGGCAACGATTTGTTTTGCTTTTCTTCTGACGTTAGCAATAACTCGCTTTTGTTAGGGACAGAAAACATATAATATATTAATATTTATAATTAACAGAGCTTGCCATTATATACAGCATATATTACTCGCATATGATGTAGCTTTCTATTGAAGAAAGAATTTTCAAAATCGGTTTAGTGGTTTATGCGTGAAAGCGTAACAAACAAACACACGCAATTTCGCATTTATTAATTTCGCATTATGTTAAAATGAAAATAAATCCCTACTTAAAATATCATTGGAAAACTTATAATGGCAACTTGAAAAAGCTCTGATGCAAAGTTAACAATTATCACATCGGACATTGTTAGTTGGGAGAGTTTACAGACGTCCAGGAGAGTGGAAACATGGGACAGAAAGCCGAGGGATTCGACAACTTTAATGAGAGCGGTTTGTAAATGAAAAGTGGAAATGTTTTTATGTTTTTTTTTTCAGAACTAAAACACTACCGCAAAACAATTGTTTTTGGGAGTCTTCGCAAAAATCGAATCAAAGTCGCTTCACGCCACTGGTCCGTTTAGAATTCAGATAACCCGGTCTGAATATTTTAAATTGGTATCGCGACCAGGAGGCTGTAAACGACATTGGTTTGAATTTCAACTCATCCCGATCACGATCATATCGCATCTCCAATTCTGGGAAATGTTATGGAATCGGAGGGTCGAATGGAGGAAACTTATGTGATCCCGGCATTTGGATATATAGATCTAGACGACATTTGTAGCAGAATTTTTTTAATTAGATTTTAGCTCTTCAATTTGGGAGGAGGGATGGGTACCGCCGGAAACCATTTATTGGATAACCAACACCCCTTCTATAAAAGTGATCCGCTACGTTTGGTGACTTAGCAGGGGTGTTCGTATCATGGGGAGAGGTTTGTCTAGGTCTTGGCGGCGGATGCGTTTGCCAGCATGGCGGGTCGGATCGGGAGAGACTGGTTGAGGGAGACCTTTTGAATTCTCCAGCCGGACTCTCTCGACCCATTGATGGATTCATTCGTCCGTATCTCCTGGACAAACTCATACAAAGCTACAGGTCACTATAAGTGCTGTTCTAAATTGGTCACTTGACATCTAAATTCATGTTCTAAATTTGGTCAGAGGTGCCCGAATACATGGAGGTGATGTTTGTCTAGGTCTCGGCGGCGGTTGCGTTTGCCCACCTATAGCGTGGCGGGTTGGGTCGGGAGATACTGGTTGAGGAAACCTTTTAAACTCTCAGCAAGTCCACTCTTAGACACATTGACCCCAGATTCCTACCCACCCTTCATATAGCTATTTTTCCTTCCCAAAACTTCCTCTCCTTCTTTTCCATAAACAGATTCTCCACACAGAATTCCCAAATATGACATAGGCCTTGACGGATTTTTCTTCAGGGACTGTATTTTTTTTTTACATGAATACCGCATTAGAGTCCCAGCGACTCCCGTCTGGGACCAGTGAGACAGGCATCCCCAATTGGGGTATGTTGAGAGGCTGAAGGTAATGAGTAGGGGAAGGAGATAGGGAAGAGGAAGATGGAGAAGTACTTGGCTATTCAGATCTGGTCACCAAAACTCGGCTTAAACAATTTCAAGCCACGTTTCAATTCTGAATGGTGGTCTTACACCAGGGCGTTACTGATAGTATCTTCCACTCTGGAAAGTGCCGCAAATATACCAACCATTATTTTTTAAATGAATTAATTGTGAAACTACACAAATATTAATCCAATAAAATTTATTTGCCACGCTGGGATTCGATCCCGCGACCTTCGGATTGTGAGTCAAAAGCCTTATCGCTCGACCACGCCAGTCTTTTTCTGATGTAGTAAGCAATTGTAAGACATCGTCAAGCCAAGACGTTTTCAATGGACCCAATGAAGTCCACATTTAAAAGCCATACCAACTTCTTAAAAAGGTAGGAAATGAATGCACTTCGCGGGGTTTAGCACTGCCGACATCTGGGCCAAGAGCCAAGGATCTTGCTGCTCTGTCAAGCAGGTCGCAAATAAATAAGCAGTCGCTATACAAATTTCGCATTCCCAATGCAATGTGGTTTCAGCGTATTCAAGGATTTCAAAGAGTGGTAGGTACACCCACCTGCAAAAAAATACAAACCCCGACAAGACAACAAAACAAAAAAAAAATCTTCAGTTTCAAGGAGCTTGCCAAATAAGGTAGCTCTACAGAAATCTTGTACTTTGAACGAGTGCCTTCTTTCTGAAAACATATTTGTTTTGTATAAACCACTTTATTTGAGTTTGAAGTCAACTTGTCTTGTTAAGAACTGTGCCTTCCTCACAGCAGTATGAAAAAAACGTTAAATTAATGCCAAAGGAAATATTTTCATCTATTCTTAAACATATGTGCATATATATTATAAGAAATTAAAAAATATATATAAAGATGACATTATACCACCGCGCAAGACCACCGTTCAGAATTGGAACGTTGCTTGAAATGGCTTTAGCCGTGTTTGGTGAACAGATCTGAATAGCCAGGTACTCCCCACCTTCCTCTTCCCCATCTCCTTCCCCTCCCCACTATCTTCAGCCTCACAACACATCCCAATTGGGAATGCCATAGCCTCACTGGCTCCAGACGGGAGCAGTTGGGACTCTTGTGCGGTATTCATATAAAAAAAATATTTAAAAATTAAATCCAGTCTTAAAAATGTATTTTTAGTCGAACATAGCAATTTTTTACGTTAACTCCACACAGGAGGCCCTGAGAAAAAACATTCCTCAGAGCCCATGTCATCTTTGGGATGCTGTGAGGAGGGTCTATTTAAGGAAATTAAGGATTGGAAATTCTGGGAAAGAAAAACGTATGAGGGGTGGGTAGGAATCTGGGGTACGATGTGTCCAGGAGTGAAGGACATATGAATCCATCCCTCCCACTGCGGCGAAAGGCGATAAGTTGAGAGAGTCCGGCTGGAGAGGTCTAATATAGTGTCCCTCAACCGTCTTTCCCATTCCGGCCCGCCACGCAGCTGGTCGTCACCTCAAAATCCGATAAAAAATTAATCAAAATAAGTCAAACGTAGCGAACCACTTGGGGTGACTAGACAGGGTTGTTGGATATCCAATAAAAGGTTCCCGGGGCGGCGGTACGCATATCCTCCTCCCAGATTGAGCTATCTTTTTAGTGGGGTACAGCGACAAACTAAGAAATTTGTTTTACATACCTAATTCATTTTACGGTCACATCTAGAACCGTATCTTATTCTGATTTGTATTTTTTTTTTTTGATTTTCGATTGAGTTTCTATATTAATTAAAATATTACAATTTGAGATTAACTTATTAAGATAAAAATAAATAAATTAAAAATTCACAAAAAAACCCTATTTGGGGGTTAAAAAAACCCTCACTCCGGGGACAGTTGGGCGGTAATCACATTTAAATAAAAGTCCTACTTGTATACAAAATAAATAAATTACGCTATGTGAAAAAGAGAGACAAAAGTACATACAGAGTAATAATGTTGACTTTAATTTGAAGAAGCAATATTCAACTAAAAAGTTACTAATTTATTCATTTAAAAATATTATGTACAGAATATCGTTAAAATAACAAAATCTCTATACACTTAACCCAAATTTCAACAGAAACGAACTCGTGATAAATCAAACACTTTTTGCACTACAAAACTCGATGTATAAATATGCGATACTATTTCGGGTGATAGAAGTGATATGCGTTTATATTTTTACGAGGGGAAGAGACTTCGCCAGCTTTGATGGCCCTGTACATCTCGATAGGGCTATTAAGTTTGGAGAGCATAGTTGTCTCTGCCAGACTATGCAGTCAAAGTAAAACCAACATAGGAAATGGTACAGGGTGCTAGGAAATTCAAATGCCACATTAATTTACATTTTTATTACATTTGCTTTTTTGTAGAATTCGTTAATTCATAAAACTTTAAGTTTTTATGTGAATCTAACGACCGTTGTTCCCAATTCTACTGATCAACTGTTGAGCCGAAATTTTGGCTCAACACTCCTCAAATGCACAAAAACGCTCTCCAATGCAACTCTCCGACTAACAGGCGAATCGAGCGTTACTGAGCTGATCGGAGACTCAGATGATCGATCGAAAAGTTGCGAACAACGCCCGAAAAAATCCCAACTGCCTACTATGAGACCATATCATTCCCAATTGGGATATTTTGTGAAGCTGAAAGGAATGTAGAAGGGAAGGAGATGGGGAAGAGGAAGGTTTTGGAAACGTTTCGGGACGTATCAATAAGATGTGTTAATGTTATGAATGATGCACGGAGCTCTGCGCGCTGTCCTATCTGCCTACACCAGCGTCGTAATTTGCGGCTCTTTGCATAGGCATCTGCAGCTCTTCGGCTCTTCAGAGATCAAGTGCAATTTCACCTCTACTCACCCAGCCTTATGAGATGGAGCCGCTGAACGATTACTTTTTTGCATTCCGAACACAAAACTGGTTTTAATTTAATATGGAATTTATGCGCGCGTCTGTTTATAGAAACATTTAAACGAGCAGAAGTGTGATACAGTAAGAATTATCGTTCTACCACATTTTTACCGCAGTTCGGTTACAACCCCCCCCCCCCCCCCCCCCCCGTTTTAATATGGCTCTCTGATACATTTGTTATCCTGTTTCTTTGACAAATTGGCTCTTCTGACTTGACAAACTGCCGACCCCTGGCCTACACCTTCTGGGAAATTGCGTGATTGTGCGTTATTAAAATGAATGAGCGACTGAAGCTATTTTATGAGAAAAACGGCACGATAGCGAGACAATTGTACGTATATAAAAAAGTTGCAAGTTTTTGCGGTCTCTCTTCAATGCTTTAACTATCATTCCGCCATCCGAATATAGTAATAAAATATGTCTCAAAGGGCCGCTATACCAAACGCAAAGACGTTACATAATTTTTAAATCTTTGCGGTTTATTCTTATAAGTAAGAGAAGCAGAGAATCAAAAACGCCTCGTACCTGGTATTAATCAAATGTTTTTGCTTATGTTCATCTTGTTTTCGCAAAATTTAAAAATAACACGCAATAAACACGAATAAATTCCTTCGTTACGACCCGCATAGGCGCTTATTGCATGATTTATACAAGATGTTATTTATGTTTTGTGCAACCCAGTAGCCAGTAGTCAGTACCCTGTATCTCGGAAAATGCGAGGGCGGCCGGAGGCGCCTAGACGTCGCCGGCACCAGATCGATTGGCGCCGGGAAAGCCTGGAAACCCGCCGGGATATGCCGCCGCCCGCCGGGATATTTTACCCACCCCGGCCCCCCGTGCGGGTGTTGCCCCGAGTTGCCCCAAGTCAACACGAGCCTCCCCACATCATGCAATGGTTAGGATTCTATGCCCTAATGTGGTGGTTTTAAGGAATGCGTTTTTAAGAGTGGTAAAAACCCCTTTAGATAATTCTTTCAATTTAACCAGCATTAAAACCTGCAAATCCAAAAATCAGGACTTGGAATGTAATTTAAATTCCTCTTACATCCCTTAAAACTCATATTTTCAGACAGTCGTATCCATGAAATCAAAAACATCACCTTCAGTGCCCGTGACATTATAAATAACTAATTGTGTAAATATTTATGTACAAAATTCTTATTTTTAAGCTTTTGTAAAGGTCATTTCATAAAAATTCTTCAGCCCTAAAGAGTCCTAAGATCTCCAGTCTTTCAAAATAAATATCAACTGTATTTTTGTCACTAATCTTCTCATAAATGTAGTGCTAAAGAGATGTGGATAGCAAATGTAAAAACATGGAATGTGCAGTGTTTTAAAAAATATAATGTCCTCTGCGTGCAAAGCCGTATTATCCTTCTCCAAGCATAGACTTTCTAATTAAAGTGTGTTTATCGAAGTGACCTGCCAGGTGAGTGTGTTTACTGTAAAATAAATAAAATTAGCCTTTATTGCTATTAAACATACACACATTCTTCTAATCTAATTAATAATTTTCTTTAAATAATATTCTAAATTATCAGCGTTCGGGTCTTTATTTTTAGAAACAGCTTGTCTTTCGACATAGGCCTCATGTAATGATTTCCATTTTTCTCTATCCTTTGTAACTCTGATCCATTCTGGACCAAATTAGCCTTTATTGCTATTAAACATACACACATTCTTCTAATCTAATTAATAATTTTCTTTAAATAATATTCTAAATTATCAGCGTTCGGGTCTTTATTTTTATAAACAGCTTGTCTTTCGACATAGGCCTCATGTAATGATTTCCATTTTTCTCTATCCTTTGCAACTCTGATCCATTCTGGACCAGCCACCTTTTTTAGATCATCTTCCCATCTTTTCGTTTGTTCATCTTTGCTTCTTTTACCGTCTCTTGGATATTATTCTGGTCCATTTCTCTTGCCTTTCTCTCAACTGTATCTATTTGTAAATAATTAAATTAGATCGAGCGTAAGAATTCATAATAAATTGTACAGCGGCCATGAGGTGAATTTTCACAAAAAAGGCGAATTACAAATTATCAAATTATTATTATTTTTACCCCAACATCTGTCCTAAAATGGTATTTTCAAACATATCAATACAAGCAATGACGGTTCCACTAAATGCTTCAAATGGATTAGACAACGTTAAATGCTTTCTGAAGATTCTAATAAGACCTACTTACTACTATCTACTACCACCCTCTGACCTTGTGACCTACATATAAAAACAATTCCCATCCCCTGACACCGAACACATTACGAGGGGAGCAGGAAAAAACGTACATCTTAAGAATGCTGTTCACACAAATTGAATTTGATCGAATCTAACTAGGGCGAAAAACCACCCTAAAAAGTTGGTGAAATTTAGGTTACTTCAATTGGTAGCAAATTTTAAACTTTTTGTTTTCCGCAGGTACAGTAAATTTTAAGGGAAGTAATTCTTAAGAAGTTTTCAGTTCATTTAGAAGTTAATCGCATTTTGAAATTTATTCCGGCAACTTAAAAAACACCAGGTTTTATGGATGCCACAGTATGGATATTGTGACGTTTTTATGTTTTGAAAATAATAACGTTAGAATGTGTTATTGATTAGTAGATAGTTTAGTTTATTTATTTAATAATAATAATATTTATTTCACATAAAATATACAATACAACATGTGCGTACACTTTGACTAGCCAACTAGGAATGGATCCTGTTTTAGGCCAGTCAAATTCACAATTTTTAGTCCATGTCATAATTTCAAAAATGGTTGATACCCGAATGTATTTATTTCCCTTTCCTTGCCTCAGTTTTTTTATATTTTATGGATATTTTCCCTAGGAGCACTTAATATACACAACCGTTAAAGTAGATAAAAAAAAACCAGAAGGTAATAATAAAAAGACAGATCACGGCAGGAGTTGAGGATAGAAAAGCAGGAAGGGTAGTGATATAAGTTTATAATCTAGTTGGGGGAAAAGAAAATAATAGATCAAATAGATTAAAAAGAAAAGACAATTAAGTTCTGGAGTGATAAAAAAGTGTATATTTTTTTTTTTAATATGATGAGACTATCTATTGGTCAACTTATCTTCGCCTTTGACCCTCCCTAAATCCAGGAGCCAGTCGTTGATCAATTCACGCAAAACATTTGTACTTTTCGTTTTCCAAGCATTAGGAATGATATAAAATAATTTGGGTTCGTTTTCCAAGCATTAGGAATGATATAAGTATTTATACTGGGTTTTACAGATGTTCGCACTTACGTTAGAGTAGTTACCAGTTATAAAAACTCAGTTATTACACAATTACATATAATTAAATACAGATAGGTACAATTATAAAAACAAAAACATCACAAATAAAAATACAGAATTATATACAAGCTCACTCAAGTAACACATTACAACGAGTGGCAAGAGATATAAGAAATACATGAAGCATGCATAGAGAGACAATTGACACAATTTTAGCAAGTATTTTTTAACAACGCCAGAACTTTTTTTTGAATCCATACAAATCATCGACGAAAATATTTATTTCAGCACACTCTGTCTTGTTATATAGTCGACACATCTGGGTCAGAGGACTAAAGTAGGCGATATTTCTATTTTTGAAACTGATAATTCATGGTGGAATTCCATTATAATATATTATAATAAAAACAAATATAAAACTTTTTTCCACTTTAAGTTTAATGACCGTAACCGGTTTCAGCTCGCTAGAGCCATCTTCAGACTGGTACAAAATATTCTTAATCTACGGTTTATATACATAACATTTGAGGGAGGGGAAGCGGGGTGGTCTTAAGGGTTTTAATCAATTATACTAATTACATTTGTTACTAAGTAGTTTTAGCCTGTTGAATTTCTAAATATTTTGGTTATTCCAGTGGGCTAATTACCTTGGGTTTGTAGCTCACTTCAATATTGTTTAGGAAAAACCTTACAAGTGGTATGAATTATTAAAGACCTAATTTTATTATCAAATCGTTATTACATTTATGATGCATGGGATTTTTTTAATAGCTTGTTGAAGGGATACATGTTTACATTGGAGTAGGAATGGTCATTTTATTAGTTAAATACATATTTTAATTTCGAAATTATTATGAAAATTACAATGGATACAAAAGTGGAGACTTAGCAAATGACTCTAATTGTTTATTCATTACAAATTTATGGTCTATTTTTTTAGTTAAGCGGGAAATTTCTAAAGATTCTAGTCTATCTAGCTTATGGCCTTTATTACAAGTGTGGAGGACTTTAATATCTCTGTCTTTATCAAACGAGTGATTGTTTTCTAGTAAATGTGATGCTACATTTGATAATTAGGTAGGTTTTCTATAATTTCAATTTATAGAAAACCTACATATAGTGATAACATCATACACAACACATCTAGACACCACATTTCACATAAACTATCGGTATTTTATTCACTCATTCACAGACTTCTACATGTGCCTTTGAATTATATAAACTATACAAATGAATTAAATATTATTAAAACTATAGCAAAGAACAATGGATACAAGAGTGAAACTATTGACAGTTTATTGAAGAAAAAAGATAAAAAGCTTACATTAGCAATTATTTCACAAGGCCTTGAAAATAAAAATGAAAATGATACCTCTAAACAATGGATTAAAATCCCTTATATTGGCGAAATATCGACAAAAATATCCAGATTAACTAATAATGATAAATTCAAAACAGCTTTTTATAATGTGAATTCTCTGGGAAGAATTTTAATCAACAATAAAGACAAGAGAGAAAAACTTGAAAACTCGGGAGTTTACCAAGTGAACTGCGCCAACTGCCCGTCATATTACATAGGCCAAACTGGAAGGTCATTCAAAACCAGAATCAAAGAACACTTTACAAACTGGGTAAATGACAAAGGCGAATTATCAAATGTAGCATCACATTTACTAGAAAACAATCACTCGTTTGATAAAGACAGAGATATTAAAGTCCTCCACACTTGTAATAAAGGCCATAAGCTAGATAGACTAGAATCTTTAGAAATTTCCCGCTTAACTAAAAAAATAGACCATAAATTTGTAATGAATAAACAATTAGAGTCATTTGCTAAGTCTCCACTTTTGTATCCATTGTAATTTTCATAATAATTTCGAAATTAAAATATGTATTTAACTAATAAAATGACCATTCCTACTCCAATGTAAACATGTATCCCTTCAACAAGCTATTAAAAAAATCCCATGCATCATAAATGTAATAACGATTTGATAATAAAATTAGGTCTTTAATAATTCATACCACTTGTAAGGTTTTTCCTAAACAATATTGAAGTGAGCTACAAACCCAAGGTAATTAGCCCACTGGAATAACCAAAATATTTAGAAATTCAACAGGCTAAAACTACTTAGTAACAAATGTAATTAGTATAATTGATTAAAACCCTTAAGACCACCCCGCTTCCCCTCCCTCAAATGTTATGTATATAAACCGTAGATTAAGAATATTTTGTACCAGTCTGAAGATGGCTCTAGCGAGCTGAAACCGGTTACGGTCATTAAACTTAAAGTGGAAAAAAGTTTTATATTTGTTTTTATTATAATATATTAGGCGATATTATTTTTATGTATATATGTGAAAAATGTTATGGCGTCTTAAACAATGGGAATTGGAGTCATTTAAGTTAAGAGGAGTTAAAAGCGAGAATTTGCAAATTAATTAATTAACAGGATTAAGGGAGGCTTAAATTGTTTGGAGACACAGGATTATTTGGGGAATGTAATATGACGCGCAATTAAATCGAAGGAGTAGGTCAAAGTGAAGCTCCCAGGAAGACATACTATGTAGAAGACTATGTACGATTATATGATTATCTTCTTACAGGGGGTTCTAAGGTATATTTATTTTGAGATGCTGTGATAAGCGTCTTTTTAGGAAAGTAAGTGAATAAACCGTGTTGTCCATAAACGTCGATTCTTGATATTTATTTTTTCTTTTTTTAATTATACGACAGATAAACTATTCATTTCAATCCAAGATTTCTTATTTCAAAATTTTTAACATTTGGGAAATTAGGTACACTCAAAAAAGATTTTTTTAAAAGAAGGAGTTGTTAAAAATATATCTACAGTTTTAGAAATTTCATTCAATAGCACCATTCCTCTTGCTCGGCTGTGCTAGAATATCTGTTCAACCATGAGATATCTTGAACAAGTCGTAAGAGGACTACGGGTGAAGTTTTCAGGCATGTATAAGTCAAAGCATTCCAAGAAGAATGGACTATCAACAGACGGTCTCTGTGGTCGAGGGGTAAGGACTAGCAATCTGAAGGACACTGATTCAAATCGCGGCATGCGCAAATAAATTACATTTGATTGATTTGTGTTATTTCATAAACAATTAATTAAAACTAATATCTTGTTTATTTGCGGCACGTTCCGGGTTGGATTGCCCTGATGTAAGAAAACCATTCAGAATTGAAACGTTGCTTGAAAAAAGCTTTAGCCACGTTTAGTGACTAGATCTGAATAGTCAGGTGCTTTCCCATCTTCTTTTCCTCCCCACAACCTTCAGCTTCACAACATAACCCTTATAATCTCACTGGCTCCAGATGGGAGCAGTCCAATGGGACTCTTGTGCAGTTTTCACATAACAAAAAAAAATAGAGTTGTGCACATTTTTTTTACGTTATCTTCACACAGAAAGCCTCGAGGAAAACGATTTCCCTCAGGGCCTATGTCATCTTGGGGGATGCTGTATGGAGGATCTTTTTAAGGAAGGGAAGGATAGGAATTTCTGGGAAAGAATAAGGTGTGAGGAGTGGGTAGAAATCTGGAGATCAGAGTGTTCAGGCGTGACGAAATCCATCCCTCCAACTGCGATGGCAATGGATCGAGAGATTTCGGCTGGAAAGGTCAAAAAGTCTCCCTCAACCAGTCTCTCTCGATCCGGCCCGCCACTCAGCAGGTGGGCAGACGCATCCGAAGCCAAGACCTGTACAAACCTCACCGCATCTCGTGCACCTGGGCTAAGTCGCCAAAGTCATTTAGAGGGAACCACTTGGGGTGACCTACGGCAGGTGTTGGGTGACCCGCTTCAAGCATTTGATTCAAATGTCTTTCTACGACATCCCCAATTCCATCACCTTACGCATCACATATTCTCATAGTACCATTACCACTTAATTCTACATTAGTTTAGCCGTAAGTCTAATTACCTCAACTGGGAATACGTAATTACGCGTAAAATGGAATTTCGATAACGGATAATGGATATTAGATTGGAAATAATTGTAATTATATTGAATATTCACCAGCCACCATAATGCGTGGCTCATTGATTAATGAATTAATCAGTGCTTTAAGCTACATACATGTGTTAGTTCATTAAGGTAAATATACTCATGTAGGTGGTCCCTGCCACCCACAACAAATACACAATGTTGAAATAAATAATTAAGTAATTATTCAATTAAAGAATAATTTGTGTCCAGTTTATAAGTGATAGTTTAAATCAATTTATATACATAACAGATAGGCATCATAAGCGCTGCGATCGTTTAAATTTTTTTAAAAGGCAATACCAAGTAAGCTTAAAAAAGCACAACTGTTCAAGGGCATATTTACTTTAAGTCGGTACACAACCCTAATAATTTTTGTTTGCTCTAAACTCACATTTTAATAATTTCCGGCGAATTCGTAACTATAATAACTTTTTTATTCCAACACACCCCTGGGGATGTAAGTTCTTTATATTTAAAAATAATAAAAACTATACCTCAACATTAATGTATTTTACGTACAACGATTTTAAAACTTTATAACCCGTTTTTCAACTATAAAGTTAGCGGTAAGCACCAGATTTTATTTTTCTAGGCGATGAATGAATAACATCGGGAGGGAAACGTTTAGAAACATCTTAAATATTTGTAATACGTTCTTCAGAATTAAATAAAATGAACGCGGCGGAAAGGTCGAATCTCCACGCCCACTACGGCGAATTCGACCGTACGTTCGTCTAATACGCCGTGGCGCGGGCGGTATGTTTGTTTACACGCTTTTTTCACTTTACGCGAACACGCACTCCAGAACACTCTCGAATGTTGTGGAATATTATAACATCATATAACATAATTGGAATATCGTGGACCATTCGAAGCATATAAAGCAAGATCCGTAGTTGGTGCAAACGTCAGTTCAATCTCAAATCAACTCGATAAGCAAAGCCGGGTACCCCAGCTAGATCAACATAAATCAAACATTCAATTTACAGATCAAAATTCAAAAATAATTTTAAAAAAGTAGTAAGTTGAATTATGTTGGTTTTCCTGGTGATCAGACAACTCAACACAGTGGCAAATCAACAAACCTTTGAAAATTGGTTTAGTCATGAAACGTTATGCAAAGAAAACTAGAAAGCAGGTTACGTTAGGTTAGGTTATGGGCTATTTTTTCCATCACTTTTAATGGCTTTTTATCACTTTTCAAAGATGTGTCAAAGTGCCACTGTGTTGAGTTGTCATGGAACCAGTTTTCCTTCCTACTTTGATGTTTGTTTATAACGATCTGTCAAACTTGGCAAACTTGTCGAACTTGTCAAACAGGCGGATTTCTGACAACAAACAAGAAATTTCGAAGGGAGTTCCTTTGTGTTACCGTAGTAATGAAAAATTTTAGTACCATTTGAATAAACTTTGACTTAATTTTACCACACTGTACAAGTTTGCTAATTGAGGGCGTTTTCAGAAAGAGAAATACAAACAAAAACTTTTTTTCGTGGAACAGATTTGATGACAAGTTTTTAGATTTTCACTGCCAAAAGTATTTTCATAATTTTTTTTTGGGGTGTTATGCCGTGTTGCGCTACCTCCTTCTTCAGCCAACACTCCAACCTGTTTTGCGCTACCTCCTTCTTTAATACCCCGAAAACAAATAACGAAAAAAAAAAAGATTTGATAATCTTTATATTCACATTCATTTCACTGTTAGACATGATGAATAATAAGAAATTATTAGATTGCATTTAGTTCGAGTTGAATCTTGCAATCATTCGTAAAGATGGCAGCCAATAAAAATATGCGTTAAGAAAAATGAAGATAATATGGGTGGTTCTTAGTCTAAGTATGGTACAGTTAAAAGTGACCGAATTGGATATCGACACCTTAGCTCAGTGGATAAGAGCACCCGACCCGGAAAGTAGGGAGGTCCTGGGTTCGAGTCCCAGAGGTGTAAATATCTTTTTCTGATTTTTCTGTTTCCAAGATTTTCGATTGAGTTTCGCTCATAATGTCTTCATTTAATTAAATATTACAGTTTGAGGTTTTACTCATAAAAAAAAAGTTAAAATAAAAAATAATAATATTCATCCTAGACTTGCAGAAGAGTCAATAGATGTCGCACATTAAATAAAATGGATAAAAATTTATCCAGACACCATCTAGATTGCATTTAGTTCGAGTTGAATCTTGCAATCATTCATAAAGATGGCAGCCAATAAAAATATGCGTTAAGAAAAACGAAGATAATATGGGTGGTTCTTAGTCGAAGTATGGTACAGTTAAAAGTGACCGAATTGGATATCGACACCTTAGCTCAGTGGATAAGAGCACCCGACCCGGAAAGTAGGGAGGTCCTGGGTTCGAGTCCCAGAGGTGTAAATATCTTTTTCTGATTTTTCTGTTTCCAAGATTTTCGATTGAGTTTCGCTCATAATGTCTTCATTTAATTAAATAATAAGAAATTCATTTGTGAAAAGCCATCTTTATTTAAAAAGAAGTCTAAAATTGTGAATTTTTACAAAAGAAAAATCTACAATATAAAAAAAAAGGTTTCAAAAAGAAATATCATGGAAATTAGAGTTCTAAAACATATAATTTTTTATAAAAAATGAATATTTTATGCGCTGCAAATCAATAAATTATTTCGTATACCATTCATCCGATTGCGATAGAACTTTCGTGAGTTGTTGTGCGCACACCCGCGAAGGTTTATATACATAATTTTTAGCTATATGGCGATATGAAATTTGTATAAAAAAATTACAATAGGCTGCGTGCGAGTTTTTGGAAAAAGAAATGTATTTCATATAGTTTAACACCAAGGAGAGATTGCGGGAGGGGAAGAAAAATACGGGAGGGGGAGAACGAAGTAGGGGGAGGGGAACGTGGGTGATGGGGAGTTCGCGGAACAGGGGTAAAGGGAGGGGAAGGTGACGCGGGAGGAGATGGAGGGCTGGAAAGGGGAAGAGAGGGAAAAGACACTTTCTTTGTGTGGCATTGCAACGCATGCCGGGTACTAGCTAGTTTTTATATAAAAATAGTATCTGAGGAATGAGGAATGTTTAATGCGTGGTTTTGTCTGGTTTGTCTGATGGGCACTCTTAATTGAATTCTTTGTAGTAATTCCGGGCAATCTATCATAGAGCTAGCTATTTTTTGTAAGAATAGTACGTCTGCCGAATTTCTTCGACTTATTTCTTTGAATGGCATTGCAACGCACGCCGGAAACCAGCTATAAGTGATAAGTGCAAGCGCTACAGTAATTTCCCCCTAATACCACGCGAGCGAAGCCGCGGGTAAACGCTAGTAAATTTATATTCAGAATATCCTTCGAATAATTTATTATTAGGGTCGTTTCACACTGGCCGGTGAGACGTGGTGACCTCTGGACGCGTACGGGGTTCGTCATTGAGCCAAGTTATGGCGTCACCAGCGGAGAACATTTTGCCGTGGTGACTCACCTGATCACCTGATGTTAGTCACGCTCATCAGCAGCCGAAACCGATAAATCCCCATTCTTTAATAACATCATCACATCAACACGATGACGGCCTCCGTGGTCCCGAGGCAAGGCTCTCGACTCACAATCCGAAGGTCGCGGGTTCGAACCCGGCGTGCGCAAATAAATTTTATTTGATTCATTTGTGTTATTTCACAATTTATTCATTTAAAAATAATAAATAGTATATTTGCGGCACGTTCCAGAGTGGAAGATACTATCAGTATCACCCTGGTGTAAGACCACCATTCAGAATTGAAACGTTGCTTGAAATGGCTTTAGCCGAGTTTTGGTGACCAGATCTGAATAGCCAGGTACTTCCCCACCTTCCTCTTCCCTATCTCCTTCCCCTCCCCACTACCTTCAGCCTCACAACATACCCCGATTGGGGATGCCATAGTCTTACTGGCTCCAGACGGGAGCAGTTGGAACTCTTGTGCGGTATTAAAAATGTAAAAAAAAAAAAAAAAAAAACAATAATTATTTTAATCATTTGAAATAAAACGTTTTGTTATCTTCTTCTTCGTATGGCGGAGGTCAGAAGGGGTGCTGAGATTGATCAGCCAGACGGCACCCGAAGTCACTTGGTGGGAAACTGATGAAGTCTGGACATTCTTCTAAAGGTGGGATTAGACTAAACGAGCATAGAGCTAGAGCCAGAACGAGAGCGTTCTTTCTTGATCTTTAGGGGCCATCCATTAATTACGTCACACATTAAGAGGGGGGTAAAGAAGCGTGACATTGTGACTAGGGGATGGGGGGTTCATCAGCTTTGTGACGTCACATGCATTGCATTTGTCACAAAAATATTTTCTCCATCCCATCCCGCCCCATCCTATCCCATTACGCCCCTCCCGTTGTGGTAAATACGATCGTTACAATAGCTTATTAAATGCCGACGAAAAACTTTAAAATATTACCAACTCTACTGTTTCGATGTATTTTTTTAATGAACTCCACACAGGAGGCCCTGACGAAAATAATTTCCCTCAGGGCCTGTGTCATCTTTGGGGATGCTGTTGCTGGAGGTTTTTTTAAGGAAATGAAGGAGAGAAGAGTTCTGGGAAGGAAAAGGGTTAAGGAGGAGGGTAGGAATCTGTGGTTCAGTGTGTCCTGGTCATTGGCCTCCAAGACCTAAACAAACCTCACCCGATAAACTCGGGCACCCCTGCTTTATCACCAAACGTAGCGAACCACTTGGGGTGACCTATGGCAGAGGTGTTGGTTATCCAATAAAGGTTCCCGGGGCGGCGGTACCCATTCCCGCCTCCCACATTATTTTTAGATGTAAAATTGCAAATTATGTCACTAGGGAGGCCCTCACAAATGTGGCGATGTGTGACAGGGACGGGGGAGGGGTCAAACAATCATGAAAATCGTGTGACGTAATTTATGGATGGCCCCTTGGTGTAAACGGGAATTCGTTTTCACCAATTACACCAAAAGAATGCTAGCGAAAGAGAACGAGAACAACAAGGACAAGAATTCTTGAAGATGCTCTAGGGATGTTCAGATCAGGCGAGCGAATGCTCATTGGTCATTTTTCAGTGACGAAGGGATCAACGACGATACTTCTTCGAAACACTCTCCAATGACGGCCTTTTGACGGCCTCCGTGGTCCCGAGGCAAGACTCTCGACTCACAATCCGAAGGTCGCGGGTTCGAACCCGGTGTGTTATTTCACAATTTATTCATTTAAAATAATATATAGTATATTTGCGGCACGTTCCAGAGTGGAAGATACTATCAGTATCGCCCTGGTGTAAGACCACCATTCAGAATTGAAACGTTGCTTGAAATGGCTTTAGCCGTGTTTAGTGACCAGATCTGAATAGCCAGGTACTTCCCACCTTCCTCTTCCCTATCTCCTTCCCCTCCCCACTACCTTCAGCCTCACAACATACCCCAATTGGGGATGCCATAGTCTCACTGGCTCCAGACGGGAGCAGTTGGGACTCTTGTGCGGTATTAACTGTAAAAAAAAAAAAAAAAAATGAAATGCAGAACATATAGCATTCCCACCATCATACTTACCTGCCGTCAACATATTAAATATTACAATCCGTCATGTAAGATGGATGAATCGTCCTAAAGCCTCGATTACATTGAGCGAGTTTACAAGCTACTAGCCGGTAAATTTAAAAGCGGGTGAACCGGCGAATGGGATTGTCATTATGAAACACAAAACTGTCTACGCGCTCAGTAGCGACAGAAGCAGCTAAAATAACGACTGCCGCGCTAACCAATTCTGTCGACATTGTCGAGAATAACGTGAATGAGAATCCCGTGCAAGCTAATTCTGACAGTTACGAAATCAGTTATTGGTGGGCCGCCATCTTGACGCAAACGCTAGCGAGTAGCGAGCAAATTGACCACCTTTCAACTTTGCAGCATGTAATACGATGACACTGAGCGAGTTTACTAACAGATAGTAAATTTCCCAGATAGTAGCTTGTAAACTCGTTCAATATCATCGAAGCTTAACGAATTATTTCCCGTTATTGCACAAGTCAAGTATTTTATTAACATGAGTCTAACATGTCATCACTTGATATGCCGTAAGTAGAGAAACGGGTGATCTCGAGTCTTGAAGAGACATATGTTTTTCAAGGGAAGAAACATAAAACCTGGCAGATTATTCCACAACCAATCTGTTGTGGCTTTCTTTTATGAGATGACAATAATTAATAGTACCAGATTACCATTATTCAGGCGGCATAATGTATGTAAGAGGATCGGGTAGGACGGCGCGTGCGCAGATGGAAAATTGAAGCTGACGGTTGGCCATGTGCGATTTGTTATGAAGAGGTACTAAGATCGTTTGAATAGAGAGAGCTTACAACAGTTCTCAAGTGTTTCTTCAGATGATGAAGTGCAAAGTGAAGTGTGATTGCATATCACATATCCTAAGTGGATTTTCTTGATTTTTCCAATCAGCGAGAGAATTGCCAGTAAGCTACTAACGATTTTGAATTGATTTTGATTAATTATGATATTAAATATTTTAAAAACACACACAAAAAAAAATTAACACTGAACTTCCACACACCAGGCGGCCACAACAACATTAATTATTTTCAAAAAAATTATATTGAAAAGAGGTAAGGTACTTTTTTTACATTAGCTCCACATAATCTCCAAATAATGTAATCCGGCCGGTCATGCACTAGGTGGGCAAACGCATCCGCCGCCAAGACTTATGCAAACCTCACCCCATGAATCCGGGCACCCCTGCTAAGTCACCAAACGTAGCGAACTACTTGGGGTAACCTATGGCAAGGGTGTTGGTTATCCAATAAATGGTTCCCGAGGAATAGGTTAAACCTTTAGGAGTTTAAAAAAAGTTTTATATTTTATGTCGTCATATCATTTTGTTGTAACTTTATAGAATATACGCAAGTCTAGGTGGCGGGAGACAACTGTGATTTGTATGAAATACACTTTTATCACGAGGATTTACAACTCTGTAACGTAATTTTTACTTCAAAAATGTAAACACATATTTTTTAAAACGCACACAGTCGTTACGCCTTTAATACGGTACATATTAAAGTAGTTATAAAATTAATAATAATATTGGTGTTATTTTGTTAAATTTTTCTCCACTAACTGGTGGAGTCAACTTTATGTAGGTTAAAAAGAACAACCCAAGTATAAAAACAGTATAAAAACAGGGTTGAGAACCTACGTTCTGGTCTGTAGTTAGAAGTAACATTGTAGAAATATATAATATATTTGTACAGCGCCCTTCAGGTGATTTTTCAGAAAAACGGTGCTCTACAAATCATCCAAAGATTATTAAAAAAAATAAACTTAACTAAGATAAAATCGAAATTAGAGTAATTCCTTTTAATTAAAACAACTGCCACGTTAGTCTATATAATGATTAGTCTAACTTACAGAAATGTTAAATCAATAATTGTTTTAATATTAATATCAATCGAACCATAATCAAACAGACATAATAATAAGTTTTAATATCAATATTCTAAAACGAACATTCAACAAATTCCCGTCAAAATATTCTACTAATATCGTTATTCCTTCATATTGTTTATAGCCAACGCTATTTTGCAGAATTTTCTCAAATCAATTAATCTGAAATCTTTGTACCACAATATTATTGAAAATTATAAATCTAAATCTGCATAGATTTAAACAATAGGAGAATTCCAGAATACCTTCTTTGAAGAACCGAGCCAAAATATTATTCGTAGAGCTTTCAGATTTGAGTTGATATTTCAGCATTAAATTAATAACATGTGGAAAGCTCAAGGGCGCCTGCTATTAAAGATTCGGGGAAGTTTTAATATGTATGAGATACGAGGGTTGAAACTCATTCTGAAAGGGGTAAGAGAAGGATGAAATACTAAGAAATCATAGAATTGGTAATGTAAAAAAGGGATGAAATTTTTTTATTGGAAATCAAAGTATCTACTTTTTATTACTCTTTTAACGTGTAGGTTTGAATTTTATTAACATTTTTTTAAGGATTAGAATATGTTTATTTAAAAAAAATATACAACTCAAATGATCTTGGAAAACTTTCAGCTCTAAATTTATTCTTGTACATTTTTTTTAAGAAAAAGTATTAGGTGTAAATAACTTCGCTTTACTCTCCGGCTTGCCCGAAATTTTATTTTTATTTTTGTACAATTGGTAACTATGTGAATTTATACTATTATTTATTTAAAAATAGTACCTGTACACACATAAATAATTATACATGCCTATGATTAACCGTACGTTTGAATTGTTAAAAAATAGACGTTGCAGAAGATTAGGGGCCATCCATAAGTTACGTCACAAATTAATGGGAGGAGGGGTAGAGAAGCGTGACATTGTGTGACAAGGGGTATGGGGGGGGGTCGTCAGCTTTGTAAAAAATATTTTTCCCTATCCCATACCGCCCCATCATATCCCATTACGCCCCCCTTTCCTTCCTTGTGGTAAATATGATCGTTACAATAGTTACTTAAATGACGACGAAAAACTTTTAAATATTACCAACTCAACTGTTTTGATTATTTTTAGATGTAAAATTGCAAAATTGTGACATCACACTAGAGGGGGAGGGGGTCTCACAAATGTGACGATGTGTGACAGGGACGGGGGGGGGGTCAAAAAATGGCGAAATTCGTGTGACGTAATTTATTAATGGCCCTTTATATGAAACCAAAGTTTCTATGTTCGAGAGCTTTTGCTACATAAAAAAAATAAAAAAGATTTTCTGATGCGCATGGTGTGGAACACGGTGCGGAGCACGGAAACAGTGGTCTTTTTAGGAAAGGAAGGAGAGGAAGTTCTGGAAAGGGAAAGGGTGTTAGGTGTGGGTAGGAATCTGGGGTTCAATGTGTACAGGAGTGACGGACGTACATCCCACCATTGCGGCTGTAGAGGCTAAAAGGACCGCAACCAGCCTATCCCAATCTCCAATGCAACGCAATAGATGGGCAAACGCATCCGCTGCCAAGACCAAGACAAACCTTACCCCATGAACCCGGGAACCTCTGCTTAATCACCAAACGTAGCTAACCACTTGGGGTGACCTACAGCAAAGGTTTTGGTTATCAAAGACATGGTTCCCGCTTGTACTGCGAAATTCCGTACACAATGTACAGTTATCGAAGATGATTGAACGATCACTTTCAGTGCTAATAGCAAACGACCTCGGTGGCGAAATGGTCTAGGCATTTGACTTTGAGTCAAGTTTTGCAGCGTGAAAATCAATACACATTTTCAATAACCACGGATTTTTGGCACCGGTTGATAAACCAAAAAAGCTTAACTTCTGAAATATTAAGTTACTCCATCAATCTCAATGAGTCAAACAGAACGGTTTCCAAGTTGTGTTCGGAGGAAAAGAAAGGTCGTGATTCGCAAGGGGAATACACTTATTTCACCTTCAAGATGGGATTTAATACCATACGTCCAAATTCCGGGAAAAGTAAATAAATCCACAAGGAGGGGCCACTCGAAATAAAGCAAAAGTGACCATTTCTTATTACGCTTGAATAAAACTAAACCAAAAATAACATCGGAAAATACCAAAGACGTTACACGAGAGAATTATATTGGAGAAAAAAAAATTGTTAGAGCTCTCGCAAACAGTGGATTGGTATTTTGAAAATGTAACAACAAATTTTCAATAAGATATAATTTGATATTTTCACGGCTAGGCTAAAAGTATTATCGTGACTTATTTTTGGGGTATTACGCCGTATTGCGCTATCTCCTTCTTTAGCCAACGTTTCGGTCACCGTTATGTGTTCGTCATCAGGGCGCATACACGATACACATTATACAAGGTGTAAAAGGAAGTCATTGATTTATTTTTATTAAGCGGTAATTCTGAGATTATTAAGAGTAAAAAATGTAAGTGAAAATGAAATTTTGCTCTCCAGCGATATTTTTGAAGGTTTATTTATTCAAATGAAAAATGTTCTTTGTTTAAAACCACTTTATTTGATTTATAAACGTCGACCGGTTTGGGTTGATCTCAACCTTCATCTGGACATAGATATAAACTAAATATGATCCTGATACTTATGGGCCTGATGAAGGTTGGGATCAACCGAAACTGGTCGACGCTTGTAAATAAAATAGAGTGGTTTTAAACAAAGATCGTTTATCATTTGTATAAAAAACACAAAAAATCAGTAGGTATTTGACGAAGTTTAGGGTTGGGGTGAAGGGTTGTGCGGTTACTCGGCCGAGTGACCAGCAATGACACGTGGAAGATTTTTTGTTATTGTTTGGTTTTGAAGAAAAAATTTTTTTTTTTAAATCAACTTAAGTCACCGGAGACCAAAAATTCATTTACATTTTTTAATCCAAATAAAGTCTATTTGGGACGCGTCATTAAAGTAAGTCAAGTACACCCCTTAACACCCTGTATTCACATTGTGACCGGACAAATCAGAATGAAATCAACTCAGAACCTCTTTTAAAAAGTCAATAAAAGTGATGTAAAAAATATATTTAAAAAATTGGTTAAATAGGTTCCGTTAGGTTATGGGCTATTTTAAAATTATTTTTTTCATAGCTTTTAATGACTTCTCGAAGAGGTGTTGATTTGAGTTGATTCTGAGTTGGCATGGAACCATTCACATTATACATACACAAGGCACATACGCATTATAGATCTGCCCTGAAGATGGACATTGTAACACTGTCTGCAAAGTTGGCAAAGAGTGAAGAAGCGCAGCACGGCATTAAAAAATAAATTACCTAAAGGTTTTCTGGGTTTTACGTACCTATAAACCACTGTTTTTACATATCGCTACTACTCGAAGCCGGTGGGACTAGGGAATCCCCAATTGGGGTATGTTATGAGGGAAAATGCAGTGAAGAGAAGAAAGATAAAGATGAAAGTTAATGGAAAATACCAAATACAGCAACAGTCACATCAACCAACAATTCGATTGTTAATTATGGTATTTTACCAATTCGATGTAAAATTAAGGGAAGGAGAGAGGATGAATGGGGAGTTACATAAAATCAACAAAAAAACGCGGGTTTCCAAGGTCGTATTGAATTTTTAAACTTTCATCATACCCTCATTTATTCAGCGAGGTGTCCTACATTATTTAACATTTTTGTTTATACTTTTGAATTGAAACTCCGAAACTATCGCCAGTTTCTTTGGAAACTAGAATAGATAACATTTACATTTTTATCACTTTCCTCGAGGCACAAACTTTGAATAAATCTGGCCAACATCAGTATTCAACGTCGGCACCGAAAATATATCTAAATTGTTAAACTTTCGAGTAAAATTATTCTCATTTTTGTAAAATTTGTTTTATAAATAACTACATACGTTATCGTGTTTTTGGGATATTATGTCGTATTAGGTAAATGGATTTTGGCGCAGACGTTACAACAATGAGCTATATGCTTTGCTTAAGGAGCAGTCACAGAATGTATAAAACTGGGAAGACTTCGGTGGCTGGGTCATGTGGAGAGAATGACCGAGCATCAAGCACCAAAGTCCCTGCTGAACTCAAGACCGATAGGGCGAAGTGGCCTGGGAAGGCCAAGATTAAGATGGAGCGACAACGTCCTCAAAGATATGTCTACCTTGCTTCTAAACTGGAGAGAGCTGGCACAAAACCGAGATGAGTGAAGTAAGGCTCTTGAGGAGGCCAAGACCCACCAGGGGTTGTAGAGCCAAGAGTGATGATGATGATGATGTCGTGTTAGGTATGCCGGTAAAGATTGTCTACGTCTTGGCGGCGGACGCGTCTACCCACCTACGTCGGGCCGGATTTAGAGAGATAGGAAACTTCAGCAGGACTCTTTCGACCCTCTCACACAGTGGGAGGAATGGATTCATTCGTCCGACACGCCTGGACGCCATTTTCCTTCCCAGATTTTCTTTACTTCCTTTTCTTAAAAAACCCCTCCAGACAGCATCCATCTCTAGCTGAACAACCTTAAAACATTACCACAGTTTAATTTTACCGACTGGCACCACTGAGAACCGCTCTCCGGCCCAGTGCATGAGATTGCAATTATTCCGATTCCCACGTCCGCTCAATTCCGCTGTTTTACATTCCCTCTCGTGTCACTTTCTAGTTGTTACGATTTTAATTTTGTATTAAGTTTATTATAAAATATAACGTTTCTTGTAAATATATTTGACCCGCATAATCAAGAGTTCTTATTGGCAAATTTCCCCTACACACGCATCTCAGTTTACAGCGCTCGGAAAGGCTGTAAGCTGCAAATCCAAATCAGGATAAAAATACATAATACACCACTTTTCCAAACATCCACAAAAATGACATAGGCCCTGAGGGTAATTATTATCCTCAGGGCCTCCCGTGTAAAGTCAATGTAAAAATAAGAAGATAAACATCCATCAGCATGGCAACATTCTCAAAACAGGGAATGACTCTGGGCAAATAGTGCGTAAAAAACATTGAAATCATCTCATGTCTAAGTCATTTCAAGCAACGTTGAAATTTTTTTGGCCCTTTGACCAGATTTAAATAACCAGGTACTTCGGCACTTTCATCTTAAACATCTCCTTCCCCTCACCTTCAGCCTTATAACATACCGTTATTGGGTACGACATCGTCTCACTGCATCTGATTGGGATCAATTGGGACTCTTGCGCGGCTACCTTCAGCCTAGCAACACACCCTTATTGAAGATGCCGTAGTCTCATTGAATCTGATTGGGACTGTGCGGTATTCATATTAAAAAAATCACCTTTCAAGGACTCAACCGTTTTCGTCGAATTCGCAATATTATTCATTAAAAACAGAACAGTTTAACAGAAACACTGAATAAATAAATAGATGAATAAATAAATAAAACAAAATACAACCTCGTTAGACAAACAATATCTTTGACAAAAGAAAATGCAAAAAAAACGATATTACAAGTACAAAGGCTAAGGTTTATATTCTTTATGATCAAATCATATCTTCTTGGAAAAATTGTCCAATTAAAATTATCAGGAATGAGGCCTATATCAGATCCGAGGTATTGAATTGTAGAGATTGATTGATCTCGATAACAAACAAGAAGAACCCTCTGCTAAAAGGCAATTTTAAAGGGAAGCAAGAATTATCTACAAGTGTTGTCCCTAAATTTCAGAGTTAAAATTGGCTATTGGAGAAATCTCGAGGATGAAAACTTCTTAAGCGCTCGTTATTAGAACGTACTTGATATTGTTTGATCTAAAAGAAGTCAATTTTGTGTATTATTTATTTAAGATGTTACTAATATGAAGAGTTTTCTAATTAATATTGATTTTAATTTTAATAAAACCTTAAAAATAACTTTATCAGATCAGATTAATACTTTTTTATTTCTTTTGCTAGCGAGTTCCCGGCATGCTTTGCAATGCCATTTAAATAAAGAAATTGTTTCTTCCTGCATGTCCTTTCCAATTCGTCCCCGTTCCTCTTCGGCATCCCCTTCTCCTACCGCGTCCCCCTTTTCTCCTGCATGCGTTGCCTCTGCCTTCCCTCCAACCCTCCCCCCCCACCCCACCACACCTTCAATAAAAGTTTATTTATAAACAAGTTCTGTTATGTAATTAAAATTATGCGTGACAGCTGTTTCGCCTTCTCAAGGCATTATCAAACTGTATCAATATTATTACTCCTCGGGAACTGTGTCATCTTTGGGGATGCTGTGGGGATGCTGTGGGGATGCTGTGGGGATGCTGTGGGGATGCTATGTTAACTCCTTTTTGAGCAGAGTGGACATGGGTTTTAAAGTGACGTATTTTGTAGGATGGAGGAAACACAGAGGTCGGCAGATCGTTCCACAGCCGAGCTGTTGTTCGTAAAAATTTCATGAGACAAATTTCAATCGTGTACTACAGTTGGGCACGAGTTTCCCGACTATGCACCTGTGCCGAAGGGAACAATGACGCTAGTTCCTCGGACCATCTTCCATTGAAATGCCGGTTGAACAAGGACAGCATTATCACCTGATGCGTGTTCTATAAAGATTGCAGTCTTATCTAAGGTTAATTTCATGTGTAATGATTAAATATTAGAGTGAGATTTAAACTTCAATCAGTTAATCTTAATAATTAATTACACTAATAAACTTGACTACAACAATCAAATCCCAACTTTCTCTATGAAAATGCTTTAATCCAAATTACAGGAACATTCTTCTGCATTTGAAGATGTAGCTCTATTATATTAACATGCTCAATTCTGAAGTTACTTGAAAAAAAAGAGCCAATAATCCAAGTAGTAGGAAAATCTGGATTTGAATATGGAGCTCTATTGTTTGAATATGCTCAATTCTGAATTGAGAAAAAAGAGGCAATAATCCCAATGTATATATTATTTTATTCCGACTAAACTCCATTATTAATAATTATGACTGTAGATAACTCACTTTGCTTGTTTTGACAGCCGATAAAGTATTGTGATAAATGGCTGACTTCGCTTCGCTAAATAATTGCATTAAATGCCTGCCAAGGTCAAAACGTAATTACATTAAAGGCAAAATGTTTTATAATTAATTACTTACATGGCAATACAATCCAATTGAATGTTGGAATATTTATATATCAAAAATACGAATTTCGGTTGTGTGCCTGTGATTGTAACTCATGGTTCAGTGAACTCGGAATTGCTTTGAATTGTCGTTTACAAATTTTGAACTCATCGTGTGACAATTCAGACAAGCGATAAAGTACCTGCCTTTAATACAGGGTGCGGCAGCAGAACTTCCTTTTTTAAAATGCGCGCCATTCAGTCGGTTGATGTCGTAGCGGAGCGCTAGTGATCTCGTTCGAGAGGCGGAAGTTTTGTCCCGACACAGTTTTGTCGCCACCGTGCGTTGGAACAGTGAGGAGCGTGCGTTTGCCGTTGAGGCCTACTTTTCGAACGGATGTTCTGTGATATTGTTTTGTTCCCAGAGCGCCTCATCTCAATTAGGGTCCATTTGGAGTGGCCGGCCCGCTCTCCCGATTTGTCCCCTTGTGATTTTGAAATCCCGTGTTTATGTGAACCGTCCAAGGACCCTACAAGATTTGAAGACCAACATCCAGGAAGAAATTGCCAGGATAACGCCTGATAATGATTGCCAGGATAATGCTGGTAAGAGTCATGACAAACGCCAGAGATCGGTTTACTTAGTGAATGGGGGACGTCACCTACCTGATTTGATCTTCAAAAACTAAGTAAAACAAAAATTTAGGTATGTGCCTATATTATAAAAAACAATTAAATTTTCTGATTCATACAATGGGTTTTATTAAGTTTTGAAAAAAAAAAGTTATGCTGCCAAACTCAGAAATATAATTGTATTTTTCTGAATTGGAACTAATGTGTCAAGAATTCAGAGTATTCTTAAATACGAAAAAAATTAAAATGTTGTTACAAGATTGAAATCGGCGAGCTTTAGGACATTTTCCAACAATATACACGTTTATAGAACCGCAATCGGAATTTTTTTAAATATTTGTTTTACCTGATAGACTTTATCGCTAGCCTCCATTTTTAATTTTTAGTTATTATTACTCTGATGTATGGCATGGAACTGGCAGAGAAGGTGGAAGTAGACCGAAAAAGCTGTAGAATTGAAATATCTAAGGCGTGTGTGTGTTAAAACCATGTAACTACCTATGACCGTGAAACTGTGGTTATTCGGAACGGGTGATGTAAATAGTGACCGACGGAAGGTTCGGTTTCGGTTTCGGCAAGTTTCGGCAAAAAAAATCTAGTTTCGGCATCAGTTTCAGTTTCGGCAGAAAATCTGCTGAACCTTCGGCCGCACCGAAATTCTGCATTGGTGAATTATCGCGGGTCGTTCGGGACTGACTTCGGGTGAGTTCGTGGCTCGTGTGACACCCGCCATCACTAGCTGAGTTCGCCGTCTGGTTAAAATACTCAATTAATGAGATCCTTCCCTTATAATGTAAGTGTTGATTATTGACAAATTTTTGTTCTAAGAAGTAGTTAACATAATTTTGTTATTTTTATATTTGTTTGTTTGTTTTATAGCAGTAATATAAAGAAAAATATTCTTTCACATACTTCAATTATTATTTTTTATTTCATTTATCACGTGTTAACTGTCTATATAGTATAAGTGTAAAAAATAAGCCGAATTTCAGTAAACAATAGATTTTTAACGTGTCTAAAAAAGTTTCGGTTTCGGCCGAAACTGAGACAGATACCGAAGATTTGGTTTCGGTTTCGGTAGAAAGTCGTGTTTCGGTCGGACACTAGATGTAAGCTAAGTTGATGATTGTTTTGGGTGTGTAGAACGGATTCACAAAGAAAGGAGCGTAAGGAGAATAACATGAAGCACGAATAAGTGAATGGTAGAAGGGTCGGGGACACCCCAAGAAGACAGGCATGGTCAAGTGAAACAAATTCAAGAGTCAGAAGTCAGAATATCAGAATGTTAATGAGACAGGGAGTTTGCGCTTGTTTCGTTATTTGTTAGATTAATATAAAACACTTTATGACTTCGCAAGATAGACTTTATTGACTAGATATTTACACCGTTGACCATTACTTTGACATTACGTTGGCATAGATGACAATCACCTTATGGGTAGTTCACTAGTGTTGTGCAACACAACATCGTGATGTGACACGCTGAGAAAGTTGTATGAAAGTTATATTATACGTTCTATCCTTTCGGCCTACCCCTGAGTGGAAACGGCTAGATGGTTAATCAGATAATTAGAAGGTGTTATTCACGCAAAATCGCTGCTAGATGATGTCTGAGAATATTATTTCTTATTTGTTTAGTCTATACATTTTAGACCGACTCCTGGACCACCAGGTGAGCCATATATAAAAAACTAGATCTATAAATATTTCAAAGTTGATTTAAAAATACGAGAATGTTGCCATTTTATAATAAATTGACTAAACTAATCAATAACCAATGATTTAGGATGCAGTTATTTATTTCATTATGTTAGATAACACCGAAGATTTTTACGACCATCAACATTTGATTTATAATTTAAATGAGTTGGGCGAACATTGTTGCAAATTTAATTTTAAAATAACGTCATAAACAATATATTTTACTGTGTAATAAAAATACAGATGTACAAAAGAATCACAAAAATATGTATTTGTTCACTGATTTTGCATCCGTAACAAATATTCACCGCACCCCTAAATATAACATTTTTGAAAAGTAAATATTAGGCGATGAAACCGGAAAAATCTGCAGCCGTTGATAGCTTGCCATCTTTCAAAACTAATTTGATGAAAAATAAGGACTAAGATGTCAGAATTAACAGATTCAATCGTACCAACTGTTTTAATGTGATGTTGTTTTATTCGTTTTTAAATGACGATTTATAAATTCTACGTATTGTCATGTTTCAAAACTAATTTGATGAAAAATAAGGACTGTGATGTAAGAATTAACAGATTCAATCGTACCAACTGTTTTAATATGATGTTGTTTTATTCGTTTTTAAATGACGATTTATAAATTTTACGTTTTGTCATGTTTCAAAACTAATTTGATGAAAAATAAGGATTGTGATGTCAGAATTAACAGATTCAATCGTACCAACTGTTTTAATGTGATGTTGTTTTATTCGTTTTTAAATGACGATTTATAAATTCTACGTATAATAACACACAATAAAATAAAATATTCAGAATCAATGTTTGTTGTTCTGTATGAATATGTATGTATCCATAATATTTTTCGCTGGAGTTTCTTATTCACATGGTCTGCAAGATATGAGTAATTACTTTAATATAAGTCATATCATTTTCTGGGTATATTAAAAAAAGTAGTATAAATATTAGAAATAACAGATTCCGTGGAACGAATCCATTAAAAACAGACTGCTGATTTACTGGTTTCTTAGAAGAAGAAAAAAATACTAAGCACAAAAAAACTCTAGACCCTGCAAATGCACGCAATTTAATACCCTAAAAAGCTATAAAAGTAGTTAAAACGGGGTTATAAAAACACGCCATAATAATTCACTTTTAAAAAAATCGATGTTTAGGTAAGTACTAAAAAATATCGAATGTTTGCAGTTTACCCTCCCTACGCTGTTTTAATGATGGCAACGTTGCGTTGGCCAACCTGCACGCGATTTTAAATTTAGAAATGGGAAGTTTCAAATTGCTTTGTTCTTTTTGTGTTCTTCCAAAGGGGGCATTATTTGTTTTATACCCGCCAAACATGTTATACGGTAAAATTAATTTAATTCAATTGATTTTAAAACAATTAGTACCTACCGTTTTTTAATCGTTGGGATAAAATAGGAACGTTGGGAGCACACAATTCATTCAAATTCAATTCACTCAGTTGATGACTAAATACGTTAAAACCAATTTCAAGCAACGTTTCTATTCAGAATGCTGGTCTTACGGGCGATACTGAGATCGTCTACCACTGTGGAGCGTGGCGCAAATATACTACAAATTATATAAAAAATGACTTTTGCGACTTTTACGACGTGCATATGATCTTTCGCCAGGGCGATGCTAAGAGTATCTACCACTGTCGTATAAAATAAGTGCGTTTTTTACGACGAGCATTTTAAGACGTTTTTTCTGAAAAATTTAAAAAATGAATTAAAGAAATTGTTATTTTATAATAAAAATTCACAATTTTTGGTCCACACCATAGGAGCAACCCTTGTGGGCGTTTGAGACTTCCAGGGGGGCAGTAGAAGACCCAGATAAAATTAGGGGGCGTTGAGATGGCACAGTGAGAATGTGGGTGTAAAAAAAATATGATCTAAAAGACAAAAAAATCACGCTATACTGCATGTACTAATATAGCAAACTTTAATTTTGGTTAATTTTTGTTATTGTATGTAATGTAACAAATTCAATTTGGGAGGCGGGAATGGGTACCGCCGCCCCGGGAACCTTTATTGGATAACCAACACCTCTGCCATAGGTCATCCCAAGTGGTTCGCTACGTTTGGTGATTTAGCAGGGGTGTCCGGGTTCATGGGGTGAGGTTTGTCTAGATCTTGGAGGTGGATGACCAGGACACACTGAACCCCAGATTCCTACCCACCCCATTACAAATAGAAGAAAGAGACCTACATATTCTAGATAGCGAAAAATACCTGGGCTTATATATTGATAAACATCTAACATTTAAACAACACGTAGAAAAACTAAAAACAAAAATCATCCCATTAATTGGTGTATTTGGTAGAATTGCTCATCTTCTACCAACAGAGGTAAAGAGGGGCTTATACTTTAGCTTAATCCAGTCCCACCTAAATTATTTAATAGAAATATGGGGAAACACATACATTACGTACTTAAACGACTTACAAATAATACAGAACAAAGTTATTAAGAAACTCTTCAACTATAACCCAGACACTCCCACAAAAAAACTATACCAGGAAATGAACCTTTTGAAAATAAGAACATTGTACGAATATAACATATGTCTTTTAATCTACAAAATACAAAATGGACTTATACACACAAACACAACATTTATAAAAACATCACAAGTACACGAACATTATACAAGACAACACAATAAATTGTACACAAATACAGTCAAGACTGAAAGTGGCAAGAGAAGTATTGGCCACGAGGGAGTTCACATTTATAATCTCCTTCCAGATAATCTAAAAACGGAAGAGAATATAAAAACCTTTAAAAAAAAACTATTTAAACTTAAGATTTTGGAACAAAATTAAAAACTACTACATAATATGCTCTGTATTTAAGTTAAGAAAGCGAAATATTATATTTCTTTTAACTTAATAAATAAAATTAAAAAAATAACCCTTTTCCTTCCCAGAACTCTCCTCCCCTTCCTTTCCTTAAAAAAAACCCTCCACATAACTCCACATCTAAAAAAAAAAATCTAATCATTTTTATCACGTGTGCGAAAATTCACACATTTCGGTAGTTCGGGAAGTGGATGAAAATTGAACTGAAAGATTCCATTGCATTCAGATCTACATTAAATTGGATGATAAGAAAAAATATTTTTATTATTAACAAATAATTAAATAATATATTAATTGTGCAAGCCGGCTTTCTAACCTGCAACCTTTGATTTCACTGTTAAGTATATTAATCATGATTTTAACTGCCTAATTAATAAAATGTAGGCTCTTCATTGTACGATTTTCTCCGATAAAAAAAAAAAGATTGTGGCAAAAAAATAAATAATCGGCATGAAAATTAAAGCTAGCATAAATTTAATTCGCACATAAAACGCGTTTCATCTACACGTCCATTCACTAAAATTTGTTTATAAATCACATCCTTTACGTGCCGCGTTTCAAAATGTGACACGGAACTAAAATGCACGGCTCAATACCAAAGTTCATTCACATTCTAATGCAAAACTCATATCTAAATATAAAACGGTAGCAAAGCGACCGACGCGATGACATTTCGCGTTCATTCCGAGCTTCACCTCAGACCGCGCGGCGCTAGTTGCGGGAGCTTTTCCTTTTTAGAGCTGCTTTTCTAGTGGTTTCGTGATAAAAAATAACAGGCTTTAAATAGAGCGATTATACAACAGAACACTGATATAATAGAACTGTGATAAAACACAACCGCCAAGAAATGAATATTGGAGAAAAATGACCTAACCTTACCTAAAATTACATAGAACACCTAACATTCAATTTGGGAGGCGGGAATGGGTACCGCCGCCTCGGGAACCTTTATTGGATAACCAACACCTCTGCCATAGGTCACCCCAAGTGGTTCGCTAAGTTTGGTGATTAAGCAGGGGTGCCAGGTTCCATAGCGTGAGGTTTGTCCTGAACTTGGCGGCTGATGCGTTTGCCCACCAAATGCGTGGCAGGCCGAATCGGAAAAGACTTGGCAAGGGAAAACTTTTGATCTCTCCAGAAGGAATCCACGAATATCGCAGTAAGAGGGAAATATTCATATGATTGGGAATGGACTTTGCAGTACGGTGACCATAGAGTTGAATTGTATTCTAATCTGCTTCGTACTAACGAGCAAATCAGATTTTTTAATGTTGACGAGCTTTTAAAATTTGCCCCCATTTTTGAACCCATTTTATAACTCTTCTTGATTTTTTTGGTTTGCTATTGTTTATTGGCTTCACGAGAATGGGTTGTTTATTCTTTTAATTGTTTATTATTTACTTCATGATTATATTTTTTTTCTGTACTGCACGAACATAAATACCCTTTTTCGTTTCCTACCAGCCTACTTCAATTGTGGTTGATAAAACATTACTTCTTGAAGCACACAGCAAGAGGATGGCGAAGCAATAATTTCAGCACAATACTTTTAACTTTATATTTATTTGTATCTAGATAATTGGCAAAAAGTGTCAGAGAAAGACGTAGGATGCTCAAGAATGCTGTCAGTTAGGCAAGTACCAACCCCACCGTGTAAAAATATGGCCTCTAGTATAACCAGTACAAAGAAATGTCACGGATTGATTGTCCTGTCTGCTTTCGTTCCAAATAAGTACCGCGGATAGACAACTACTGGCTGCCGGCTGCTTAACGACCGCGTCCCGTTTCAGCCAATGAGTGCCAACCCGTTTGGCGGCAATACCAAACCTACCACCTACCAGCCTTGGCTAGACTGACAAGAGAATTATACGATTACGATGGTAACAGTGCTGGGATAAAAACAAAACATATGGCTAAGAGATCATGGACATTGCCAAATGATGACACAACATATGTGGAAATGGATAGGCTACGAAACTAGAATAATGGATCGTTCGAGATGAAACAATGAACTCAAATGCATAGTTCATGACTCAGTGGCGAAAAGCAATAATTTATATTGAATTAAAATTCAAATACAAAAAAATGTTTCAAGCCTGTAAAAATGATTTTTGACAAACAGGTGTAAAATCTTCTACATAAGCCTCGATGACATTCAACGAGTTTACATGCTACTATTTGGGAAATTCACTATCTGTCAGTAAACTCGCTCAGTGTCATCGTATTACTTGCTAACTAGCAGATTGTGGAAAATCTACGAAAAAAAATTGAAAGGTGGTCAACTTTACTCGCTACCCACTAGTGTTTGCCTAAAGATAGCGGCCCACCAACAGCTGATTTCGTCTGCCAGAATTAGTTTGGGCAGGAGCCGTTATTGGTTAGCGTGTGGCGCTAGCTGCGCGCTCAAGTTTTTTTACAAAATGTCGACCGAATTGGTTCACGCGAGAGTTATTTTAGCTGCTACTGTCTATACATCTAAAGGGAAGGGATGCCTGAGGAAGGTTCAGGTCGAACTGAAACCAGTTGGATAAAGAAATAATAAAGTGGAATCGAAACAAAGTTATATATTTGTTTTAATGAAAACAAATAACTTTGTGTACACCGGTATATAATTAACATTATCGACATGTTTCAAAAACTATGTTTTCTGACGAAGAAAACATAGTTTTTGAAACATGTCGATAATGTTAATTATAATATGGTGGTGTACATAAAGTTATTTGTTTTCATTAAATTAATAATGACGCCACAAAGTGAATTTGCGAAGTTTAAAGAATTATATTATTGTGTTTATTATAAAATAAAACAGGTGTTTAGAGAGGTTTACTTTCTTAAATATAACAGGCGGCAGGTGTTAAACGGGAATTTAGACCATATCGCCATCTACATAAGGAGTTTTATTGTAAGCGGTCTGATCCCGAATTTTCCACGACATGCATCAACTTTTGAAGAGCTCCGCACAGTTCAAAGATACAGAATAATGTTTTCTTCTCTTCGAAAATATTTTTCAGTTATCTCCTGCATTTTTGAATTATTCACGAAAATTCAAAAAAACACGAACACGCGAATGCTTCAATATGCGTAGGCGTGTGTACCTCCCTGGATAGTGTGCAAAACTTTTTCCATATTTCCATAAATAAACATGATAATATGTAATCACAAAATATCCATAAAGGCAATCGTGCAAGCTTAACTTTATCTATGGTTTCGAATGTCACTTTGACAGGTAAGCCAGGACAGGAATACGCGTGACCTTGTGGTGACTTGAAACATTTTGCCACAGATCAACTAGATCAAGCGAGTAGGTTAATACCTACTTACTAATAAAAAAGTTTTTTTTTTAATTTCAGGTACCTACCCGATTTCTATGCCGAGAAGTTCATGATGAAGATTGATGAAGCTTACCTGAAAAAAAGAAATAAAATATTTGTAATACACTGCTGCAAAAATCATTAATTACAAGAATTTTTATGTGTATTTTAATTATAAAGAAGAAAATGATTTATTGTTATTAAATTTAATTTGAAGAACTCCATTTGAATTTCTCTCGTATATTCGATAATATTATTATTAAATTTATAAAAACATTTTATTTATTTATAAACAATTTCTGCTATGAAGTTATCTTTCGCCTTCTGAAGGCAGTCAGTCACAAACTGTTTGTCAATGCCTTCAGAAGGAATAATTAATTAGATAGAAGTTTTAAAAAAAAAGCTTTTATAAATTAAATTACTTTTATAAATTAAATTACTCCTACCTTATTTCATTTTACAACCAACAATTTCATTTTACAAACCTGGAAAAAAGAAAACAATTTGCTGACTTAATATGTTTATACAAAATTATTCATGATAAGATAGAAAACCACTCATTGTCTGAGCAATATTCATAAAGTTCCTAATAGACGTAATTTAAGGAGTCGTAAAATATTCCATCTTGAATTATTTAATAACAATATTGCTTACTTCAATCCACTGTCTCGAATGTGTCGTCTATACAATATCATTGAATGTGACCGTATAGATATCTACGCAAACAATCTCAATATTTCAAAAAACAAATTATCAAACTCCTACCATGACACTTCGTGGAGAATAGTTATGTAGCTGCTTTATTGTCATACGCTTTGTTTCTTTTTTATCTTTCTCTGAAGGTTATGTATTATATTTGAAACTACTATGTTTTATATTTCATTTTGACTATCATTATTGCTGTTATCGATACAAACATTTCCGTATAGTAACAACTAAACATTGATTACTCATGCTGTGAACATTTCTAATCGGAGTGTTAATATCTATGTACATCCCAACGGCAATTTCATTTTTGTAATAATTGTTATCACTCTGTAAATGTTTCGAACAATAAATAAATAAATGATTATGTTTTTGAAGAAGAAAATTGTTTTAAGCATCACGATATTTCTACACCTTTATAGGTCTGCAATAAGTTTACGGGTACTTGGTATTCCTCGAATTCTGAATATTTTTAGAATTTCTGTAAAAACCCTAAATAATGCGAATTTTTCACCGCACCTTATCCCGAAAGGAAAAAAAATGAGTTTCTTAAAACAAAAATTTTTCGTACGGTGGTTCTGGCGTTGTATCTACCTTTATCTGTGTGATTTCCATGTTATATGATTATCTGGAATTATAAAGTTACTTAAATTTTTATGGTTTCTGCTATTTTATTCTACGATGTAACACTTTTATTCAAAATACTTAACTCTAAATTCGACTGCTGTTAACTCCTGCAACTCATTAACTTACAAAAACCCACAGTAACAACACTACAAAATGCAATATTCTACAGCAGCAGTCATAAGCGTAACTACATTACCGAAATGTATTGTAACTCCGATACAACGACTTCACACCATGGGAAATCAGTACTTGGGTGATATTGACATATTCAATATCAACTTGGCGAGTTTTGTGGATCATCCAAAACATTTGTTTCAACACTATTACTAAACACGTCTGGTAAACCCAATAAAATAGCTGTATTTTTCTGTTTTTGTTTAGGTGTTTGTATGACTTTTATCAAACTTAATTTTATTTTTATTATTTCTTAAGTTTCAAAGTATCTGTCAAATTGAAATTATACTATCACTATAAATCATGTAAAAGCCCTCAGGGCGTTAAATAAACAAAATAAATATGAATATCCGTCATCTCGAAATGGATATCTGAATGACGCTCAACTCTATTTCAGAATCAATTCACGAGAACGCGTTTATCTGTGGACATTTCAAGTAGACACCATTAAATGCGTCCCATTTTACCCATTGATGTACTGCCAAGCTGGATTACGAGCACTGAACTGTACATTTCTAGAAATGTACAGTTTATACAACTGCTGCTGTCATTGTCGCTGTTATCCCCCAGATACTAAAATGAAAGGGCAGCTGAACCTCAGGCTGATTATACCTTAATATAATCGTCAAAATCGAGGATTTCTTTTGCCCTATTTATCTCCTCTAAAACTGGATCAATTTTGAAACATTTTTTCACCAACTGAACATAAGAAGAAAATTTATCGTCAAATTTTATACTGAGAGTTCGTCGATGGCGTTCAAATTAGACAATTCTGAGAATTTTTCGAGGATCCTAACTAACTAAAATAAAGCTAAGTGTAAGGGCATACCAGTGGTAGATATAGATATCTATATCTGTGGGAGCGTTGCCAACTCTGCGTCGTTTTACGTAGATCTACGTATTTTAGGCCTTTCCTGCACATCTACGAACTTACATCTACGAATCGTATACGTTTTTTCCACCAATTGTACAACACCCCACCTCGCCCCAGCCCATATCCAATATCCCATTTGGATTCTTCGTTGTGGTAAAAATATTTCCATCTCATATCCCATTTAGCCCCCTCCGTCGTGGTAAAATTATTTCTACATAATGTGACAGTATTCATTCAGTTTCACCTAACCCGACTTCTTCATTTCGGTACATCTACAACTTTTTGTTGCAAATTGGCTAAATGTACGTAATTTTCTAGTCAGGCCTACGTCTTTTTCAAAATCCGGGTTGACAACACTGATCTGTGGTGCTTTAGAAAAGAGATACGAGTCAATATATTTATCAACTTTGAAGAGGAGATCCGATTTTGTCAAATCTAATCTATTAGAATTGCATAAATTTGCATTGCACTGAATTTTTTTTGGTAGAGTACTCAATGTACTCATAATAATAATAATAATAATTGGACAATTTGTAGAGCGCCGTTTTCGTGAAAAATCACCTCAAGGGCTCATCTCTCTTTTCCATGTAGAAAAAAAAATGTTCGTTGGGCATACTTCATATCGCATTTTTATTGTTTCATCACCCTTTTCCAAAACACGACAGATATAATATTTTGAAAAACATCTAAACTAGGGTCATTGGGAAAAGGGGGAATATGTTTGTATGGACAAAACGCCGCACGCGTTTCCTCTTGCCGTGTGCCCGTTTCAATAAACTCATTGCAAAGCCATAAAATCTATTTTCAGCTTCGAATGCTTATTGGTTTGCCGGTCGCCCGCCACTTTTATTATTATTTTTGTCATTCGGCAACGTTTGCATTTCGGAATTCTCAATGGGACTGCTAAAACACACCACTAAACAAAGTGGTGATACGTAAGGATTAGATAGCCATTCATTAAGGCGGCGCTTCTCGGCTGAAAAAGAAGAAGATGGAGAGATATGTAATTACGAGAGCTTAAAAACTTCAAATGTTTAAGGGAGATATGTAAGAAATCGGTCGAATTCGGTTAGCGGCGGCTTAAGGATGCAAATTAAAGCGAGAAGATGATTTCAGTATGCGAGGTTTGAACAGATTTATTAGATACCAACTTAACAATTGAAAAGATGAAATAAAATACATAGCGCTTGGCTTAGTTTTTGACAGCTAAATTAATATTTCAAAGATCCGTATTTCAAGATAAAAAACACTTTGAGATGACTACAGTTGTTGCGTTGATCTAAATTCTTAGAGACCACAGTGAAAAAAATGGTGCAAATTTCACGATGGCGTAGCTCAACTTTCAAGAGTTTTTGGTTGAATTTTTTGGCAAATATAAGATGTCTGCGAACATAATAATGTAATCTGAATGACACTGTGTCGTGTTCTAATAATATTCAGGTCTAATACATCCCGGTTGGATTCATAACTCCGTTATGGACTGCTTTTCCTTCTTTATTTGGATAATGACTTATTAGTCCCGTTAAAATTAATTTATTTATTGTTTTCGTTATTTGTTTTTGGGGTGTTATGCGTTTCGGTGTCCATCGTCTGCCCTGATCATGGACACCGTAACGCTGTCCGAAACTTGGCTAAAGAATAAGGTAGCGCAACCCGGTATAACACCCCAAAAACAAATAACGAAAATACTTTTGGCCGTGAAAATCCAAAAACGTATCTTATTTGCTGTTGTTGTGTTTAATTCGAAGAACGCAATTTTTTAAATTTAAATGTAAAATAAACAAATTTAATGATGTTATCGTTGTATTACAAGCATTTTAGTTTTTACTATTGTGACAGCTGTTTCGGCGTTCGAGGCCATTATCAAGCTGTGGGTTCGCACTTTTTTCCGTACCCTATTTTTATTTAAACGATTTTTGAAGCGATTATTAATATCTTGGATCAAAACCGATTTACTTATAAAACTAATTGTGAGGGGCACTTGCCGTTGAAATTTTGGTATTCCCCCTTTCAATAATGATGGCAGGCTTATATTGATGTTTGTGAAAATGAATTCTAAAGAGATGATTTTAATGAATAATTTTGTTAAATTTAATTTAAAATTCAATTCCTGGCCGCCTTTGTCTCTCACTTCGGGGATTTTGATAGTCATGGTGGCCAAAAAAATCAATTGAGCTCCTGGCACGGTACCAGGAGTACAGCAGTGCCCGGTGATAAAAATTCTGGCCAAGTAAATTACACGGTTTTCGCACTTGCAACAAAGATATTTATTTGGACTTGAATTAATTTAAGGGCCCTTCTCTGCCAGGATATCAGAAAGAAACGGGTTATGTGGTTAAATGAACCCGGAACAATCGTGGAGCAATGTCTTCTGCAAATCGTTATTAAAGAAATTTATGTACTACAGACAGAATTACTATAAAAAATAATAGTTACTGCCAATTTAGTATAGTAAAAAGTTTCTGTCAAAACGTCTGTTTGCTTATAAAAGAAAGAAATTCATATTTATTTTGAAGTTAATGTTTCAATGGAAACCTGCTTTCTCACAGCCTGATATTCAGAAAATATAGGAGGCGGTATGGGTACCGCCGCCCCGGGAACCATTTATTAGATAACCAACGTCTCTGCCATAGGTCACCCCAAGTGATTGGCTACATTTGATAACTTAGTAGGGATGTCCGAATTCTTGGAGTCAGATTTGTCCGTATCTTGGCGGCAGATGCGTCTGCCCATTGACAGTGTGCTAGGCTGGATATAACATGGCAATCGGGATAAAAGAGATCTTTTGACCTCTCCAGCAGGATTCTCTCAGAACACTTGCACTGCAGCGGTAAGGATGGATTCATGTGTCCAACACACTGACCCCCAGGTTCCTACCCACCCCTCATACCCTTTTCCTTCCCAGAACGCCCTCTCTTTCTTTTTCTTAAAAAGACTATCCACACAGCATCCCCAGAGACGACATAGGCCCTGAGGGGCTCATATTTTCCTTGGGGCCTCCTGTGTGGGGCTAATGAAAAAAATGATAGTGAATTAAAATTGACGTGAATATATTTAAAAATAATATCGTCTACTTTAGCCCTCTGACTTAGAAGTATACATCATATAACTAGATAGATGTGCTGAAGTAGATATTTTCGTCGATAATTTGTACGGATCCAAAAAAAAGTTCTGGCGCTGTAACTAAAACAATAAAAAAACTATAAAAATACTAACTAATTATATTGTGTCAATTGTCTCTCTATGCACGCCTCGCATATTTCTTGCCACTCATTGTAATGTGTTACTTGAGTGAGCTTGTATATAATTCTGTATTTTTATTTGTGATGTTTTTCTTTTTCTAATTGTACGTATCTATATTTAATTTTAGATTTTTGAAATTGTGTAATAACTGAGTTTTTATAACTGGATTGTTCTCACGTAAGTGCGAACATCTGTAAAACCCAGTAAAATAATTAAATAAATAAAGACGGCTTGTAGTCGATTAAAACACTGAATAAGAAGATGGCAGAAATCATGAATAAACATTTGAATTCTCAGTATAATGGCAAAAGGTAACGTGACTACAAATTATAGAAAGTAACTTCCATCCCTAATTACTGCAGTGCGGTTCAATTGCACCATCGCTTAGGGTAATACTACATTTAAAACAGAGACACAATTTTCACATTCTTTTACAAAGCAGAGCACAAGTCACCGTATTCATTATTGCAATTTATTACAAATTTACGAAACTTTTCAAATTCGTAATAGGTAGTTATACCGCCACTAAAATTGTTTGCTATGAAAGAACAATTATGTCATGCTTTTGAAATAATAAATTGATATGGATTCGAATACATACATCGTCCCACTCAAGTACTTGCGCAATTTGATCGTGTTGTGCCTTCTTCGGACGCCCCCGACATCTATAGAAATTCATTTTCGGGTCTAAACTCGACGTAAAAACATTTTTTGAATTTTTTTTCTTGTTTATGTTTACATTCGGTTTAATTGTGTATGGTTGTTTTCATGTCATTTATCATTTTTTTTACATGAGCTCCACACAGGATCTTTGGGGATGCTGTGTGGAGGGTTTTTTTAAGGAAAAGGAGGAGAGGATAGTTCTGGGAACGAAAAGGGTTTAAGGGGTGGGTAAGAATCTGCGGTTCAGTATGTCCTGGTCATCCGCCTTCAAGACCTAGACAAACCTCACCCCTTGAACCCGGGCACCCCTGCTAAATCACCAAACGTAGCGAACCACTTGGGGTGACCTATGGCGAGGTGTTGGTTATCCAATAAAGGTTCCCGGGGCGGCGGTACCCATTCCCGCCTCCCAAATGTATTGAGAAGAGCCACATAAGCCAAGACAAGAGCCACATATCAAATCAATAAACTACAATCCGTTTTCAACGCTGCGGCAAGACTTATCACCGGCGTATCTAAATATTCCCACATTTCAGAGCATCTCAAAAATCTTCATTGGCTCAAATGTCCTGAAAGAATCCAGTTTAAGCTCTGTTGGATGGTATTTAAGTCCCTCAACGGAATGGCCCCGACTTACTTATCGGAATTGTGTATTCCAGAAAATTCCAATTCTCGACAGTTAACCCTGAGATCAGCAGCGTCATCAGCTTTCGGAAGGTTAAAGGAACCAAAGCGTGCACCAGATACTAAGTTCGGTGAGCGCGCTTTCGGAGTGTCAGGACCCAAAGCCTGGAATGGACTGCCACACGACTTAAGGATGATCACAAATTCAGCGGAATTTAGAACTAAACTTAAAACCCACCTTTTCAAACAGTCGTACCCTTAAATTCAAAAACCTTTCACCTTAACCTTCAATGCCCGCGACATTGTAAAAATAACTCATTTGTTAAAAAAAAAAAAATAAAAAAAAAAAATAAAAAATAAAAAAAATAAATAAAAAAAAAAAAATAAAAATAAAAATAAAAAAATCAGTTATAAGCTTTATGTAAGGGTCATTTCATGAAGATTCCCTAAAGACTCCTAAATTCTCCAGTCTCTCAAAATAAATACAACTATACTTTTGCCACTAATCTTTTAATGTAAATTCATGCAAAGTCCAGTGTTTTAAATATAATGCCCTCCGCGTGCAAGACCGTATCTTCTGCAACTATCTTAACGTATCTATTAACTTTCTAATTTCTCGGAAGTGACCTGCCAGGTAAGTATGTTTCTGTATCTGTTTGTAAATAGTTAAATTAGATAGAACCTAGGAATTAATAATAAGCTGTACAGCGCCCTTGAGGTGATTTTTCACAAAAACGGCGCTCTACAAATTATCCAATTATTATTATTATTATTATAACATAACTGCCCAGAATACTAATGGAGGGAAACAATTATACCAAGTCAGTGGACAATTTATCTTCAAACAAATATAAAATACTGTTATTGAGGCAGTTCAGTTATGTACAATAAATATGTATTTTTTTTTACTATGCTGTATATGTAAAATCCCTGAAAAGGGCGTTTATTAATAAATAAATTATCTTATTTATAAAAATCATTGTTTGTTTGTTTGTTTGTTCGTATGTTATGCGCTGCCATACCGTTCATTCGATTACTTATGAAACTTTGGTGATTTGTTGTGCTCGAAGGTTATATATAGGCAATATATAATGGTAAGCTCTGGCGTTATGAAATTTGTATAAATGAAAAAGATTATATTTTACATTTTTTAGCTAGAGGGATGGAAGGCATGAGGGGAAGAAGGGTAATTAAGGAGATTAGCGGGAGGGATGACGAGGGAGGGGAAGGCGTGGAAAGCGGAAAGGGAACGCGGGGGAAAGGGGACGCGGGAGGGGAACGGGGACGCATGGGAAAGGAAATTCGGGGAGAAACAATTTATTTATTTGCAATGCAACGCATGCCGGGTACCAGCTAGTATCAATATGAAAATAACGTTGCGAATTGAAAATAGGAAATTCTGAAGGTTATTTTATTTCATGTAGAGAAAATCGTAAAAACATGAATTATAGAGTCCTTCATAAAACGAGATATGAATTTAAAAATTAGTATCTTGTTTTATGAAGGACTTTAATCCGATATTATTTTAGTCATTTCCTGCGACGCACTTACTTACGATTCACTTTTTTAGTTATAAAAGCGTTATCAAAAAATACCGGAATTGATGTACAATGCGTCAAACACGACAGAAAAAGTAAAAGATATTTCTTATCTCTCTCTACGCCTTTCAATTAAAAGTCAATGACTACTTAATCAAACATAGACGGAAATTACAAGGAAAAATATACCATTAACAATGAGAAAATATTTATTTCTTGTTATTTTAGTAATTACAAGTCATTTCCTTTGTTTTGCAATATGGTTTATAATACTTTTAATCTAATCCAATAAATCGCTTTTTAAATAAAAGATATTAACATTTGCTTCTATATTATATCTGTTTTTTTTTACAAAGAGTGGAAGAAACTCTTAGTATCGACCAGGTGTAAGACCACCATTCAGATTTAAAACGTTGCTTGAAATGGCTTTAGCCGTGTTTGGTGACCAGATCTGAATAGCCAGGTTACTTCCCAGCTCCCTCTACCCCATCTCTTTCCCCTCCCCACTATCTTCAGCCTCACAACATATCCCAATTGGGGATGCCATAGTCTCACTGGCTCCAGACGGGAGTAGTTGGGACTCTTGTGCAGTATTCATATTAAAAAAAAACAAAGCTAGAAAACAACTTGAAACTGTTACAAATTAATAACACTAAAATTATTTCATTTTCTTCCTTTCTGAATTTCTTTTCCATTCACTAAAAAGAACCTCCATTCGACGACGTAGGCCCCGAAGGAAATTGTTTTCCTCGTGGCCTTCATTTTCTCATATGGCTAATATAGTACACCATCATTTGTGATTTAAACTTCTTTAAACAAAAAAAAATTATGATTGCATGCAAAATAACTTTTGCATGTTGCATTTTAATATTATTTTAGTATTTAACTTCTATTTTCTTTAAAATGTCTATTTTATTAATAAGTTTAATTATAGTTTTGATTTCTGTTATGGCTTTTACGTGTTACTAAATACGACTGCCATGATGCGGGCATGAGCCTAGTATAGTGGTCGTGATAACCGAGTAGTATTAATAGGCTTGTGTCTGCGTGGTTGAATTTCAGAACCCGGCTTCGAGGGCATGTCTGACGCCACGCCATACGCACCGCGCCACAAATAGCATCTGTGTACGTGGAATTTCAAACAAAGCTACCGTTGTAATTCGGTTTTGAATTCAAGAATTCGTCACAAGATGTCGCCACTTTCGTCGGCAGGGCGGATAGGGACGTGACCTCCCCTAGGTATAAGTTCTACGAATTTGTGAAACTAGAGTATCTCTCCGGATATGGAAAGATTGACGGCAATACTCAGTTGTATCAAGCGGCTGTATATTACATACGACGTCATTGCCCGTCCCGGTCACTAGCCATCACTGGTTGACAGTGGATACGAAGAACGAGCTAATTTTGTAACCAGTTCCTGTTGGATTTAAAAAAAGGTCACCAACACTAACTGGACGAAGCCGAACTAAAAGCCGCCCGCAGGACTAAGCAGTAAATTTAACTGCTAGTACTTATGAATATCGTAATGTGAAATAATTCAAATTGTAATAATTTAAAAACAAATGTAACAATGAATCTGTATAGGTTGCGTCATTCCACCCTCTCTGCTAATTCCTAATTATTTTAAATGATATAAAGTGTTTCTTGAAAACAAAGACAAAATGGCGAAAAACAAACACGCAAAACTGCAGTTGATTTTGTTTTAAAAAAACTGTTGCGCAAAACCGGGAAATATTTGCATAAATCTGTCATCCCGCGGTAATTGTGTATCGTTAGTATTTTAATTAGAAAAGGATTTGCATACATTATTATAAATAAAATATATTTGATAAAAAAAAGATTTATTATTGCTTTTGTCGGAGTTTGCCTCATTTACATGACGTGTTTTTATTTGAATGAGATTTTACATCTGTCTGTTCGAATTGGAAAAGATTAGATATTTTTTTTGGAGCGAGATAAATCGAATGAGAGATTTTGGCGACGGAAGATTTGCAATTTAAATTCTGTTAGTCGTGGGAAGTACCACCCAAAATTCGATTCTAGCATTAAATAAGTTAGTATTTTAGTCAATTATTATAAATATGTCAATATTGAGAGCGAGATGTAAAAAAGATCTAAATCTTAAAAGCAGATATTTGCTAATCCAAACAGCAAAAAAACTATGGCGTCATGAAATTTGCAGTTAGTTTCTATCTGTAATGTCTAGGGGTGAACCCTGCTGTTCGTGGGCCTGAAATATCCACATTGTGTCAAAAACGAAAAGACGTTTTAACGATCGATATTTTTTGATAAATAAATATAAAAAGAGTCTATCAAATCTTCAACAAAATCTTTTCCAGGGGGAAGGGTAGTAATAATAATAACTAGCAGTTAAAAAAACCGCTCCGCAGGTTTTTACTGCTAGGCCCTGCGGGCGGATTTTGGTTCGGCCTCGCCCATAATATTGGTGATCATTTTATAAATCCAATAGGAACTCGTTCCAAAATTAGACTATTCCTGGTATCCACTGTCAACCAGTGATGGCTAGTCACCGGGACAAAGAACCCGGGGATTTATTATACAACCGCTTGATACAACTGAGTATTTCCGTCAATTTTTCCATATCCGGAAAGAAACCAGATTTACAAATTCGTAGAACTTATACCTGGGGGGGGGGAAAGTCCCTATGCGTCCTGCCGATGGAAGTGGCGACATTTTGTGACAAATTCTTGAATTCAAAACCGAATTACATTGGTAGCTTTGTTTGAAATTCCACGTACACAGATGTTATTTGTGGCGCAGCGCAAATGGCGTGGCGTCAGACATGTACTCGAAGCCGGGTTCTGCAATTCGACCACGCAGACCCAAGCGTAATAATACTATTCGTTATTGGAAAAATTGTAAAGTCAGCAATATGAACAAAACAACCAAGACAATCATTTTATGTCCTTTAGTTTTGAAACTCTAATGTTTTTAATCCTTCCTTTTTTTCTTTAAGTTTTGAAACTCCAAAAGTTTTGTGTGTGTGTGATTTTTTTGTATCAAATAATTCCGTAAAGTGAATTTGCAATATTATAGAAGGATATAATAACGTAAGAAACCTTAATTTTATTGGCACAACTTTTTTTAATAACCTTTGAAGGTTAAATCCGTAAATGTAATACTTAATCAATTAAAGAAGAAAATAACACTAATAAATCTAAACGAAATATAACATAACAGAAGAAGACGAAATAAAAAAAGTAACGGTCGTAACTGGGAATCGAACCCACGATCAAATATGAGATAGACAAAATGACGTTAAAAAAATCAGGACATGGCCGAGAGGCCGAGTGGTTAGAGGCGTTGTCCCGAAAGAGAGATCCTGGGCTCGATTCCCAGATTTTTTTATGAGTTGTTCTATTTCATGTTTCGTTTACATTCATTGGTATTATATTCTTCTCCAATTCAATAATTAAATAATAAATCTTGTTTATGAATTAAATTAAAAATATGTTTATTTTTTGTATTAACTTTATGAGTATTAACTTTATAAATTGTAATATTAATTAAATGAGAACAACATTAGCGAAACTCAATCGAAAATCTGGAAACAGAAAAATTAGAAAAAAATTACAGTTAAAAATGATCGAATCGGATATCGACACCTTGGCGCGGTGGTTAGCGCATTTGCCTGGAAAGCCAAAGATCCTGGGTTCGTGTCCCAGAGGTGCAAATATCTTTTCTGATTTTATGTTTCCAGATTTTCGATTGAGTTTCGCTAAAATTGTCTTCGTTTAATTATATTAAAAATATTTTGTGGAACTTTATGCAGGTACCCACCTATTGTCTTTATTCGGCATTACCTAGAGATTTTCCATGAAAATGTCATGTCATGATAGTTTGTTTTTAAAAATGCATTAAAACCTCAAAAACGCGATACAATTTCGAAATTCATTCAACTCATTTAACACGGGATCAAGCAAGAATTATGTTCATTGCTGTACGTTCATAGTTATTTCTCCTAGTTAGTTATGATATGCATAGGCTTACTGATATCACGCCTCTCGACTAATCACACATAATTCAGATCTAAACTAACACGAAGCAAAAACTACAGTTTTTCTCTTAGATATAGGTACAGTTTTTTACGAAAAAGATACAACAATCATATATTTAAGATTTACCCTCAGATCGAACGTGCTCATCGCGAAAAGAGCCACTTTTTTGTCACTTTGCGGCGAGAAGACCCAGACGTTCGCGTGGGAGAAAAATTAAGAACGAGTTTGTCGACCCTCGCGCGGTGACTAAACAGTTTTTTTTCTCGTGCTTATAATACGCCATAGACGCTTTTTTATATGAGTTAACCAGTTCGTCCGAAGACCTGACGGAATAGCTGGTGAAGGCTTGTTGCAATTTGTGATGCTTTATTGGGTTTTCTGCAATGGAGCGAATGTCTTCAACACAACTTGACACAATGCTATTCATTTTAAAATAACACTGATGTAATGGAAAGAACCGACTTCAATTTGATCACGAAACAAAAATTTAAATATTTTCAAACAAAGCCACGCAACACGCGAAGTATTGCGGAACGTTCCTTAAGTATCCGGCTCGAAGGACCAAAATGTATTTTGGACGGTAAAATCACACTTTAATCAGCTGGGAAAATTTACAACGATGACCTTGTTGCATTCCATGTCCGCAACAGCTTTCGGGTTGTTCGCGGCGGCAACGATTCTTCCTTTGTCGTATCCTTAACCAAGGAACCACATGCACTATTTTTTTAAATCTGAAATAGTAAATTAACATGTATGGTGTTATTGGTTAGTCATGTAGTTTCAACTTCCTTTAATAGATGTCGCTAGTTTACTTAGTTGTGCGAAGTACTGCGGCATCTAAACAGATTATATATAGTATTATTTTAGAATAGTATCGTCTATCGTCATTCGTGTCTAATGTACGAACGGTTCTGATTATAGCGGAAGTTCGGCATTTGGTAGTCGGGCCACAGGTTTGGCGACCCGCAGCGACAGAATAACTTGTGCCTATGAGAGTAAGGACGTCTGGTCCAGTTAAATCTTCAGATACTACAATATGGTAAAAGAGTCATCGCTTTCTTTATTGCGAGTATTTTCTTTAACTGGGCTGTTATTTAATTGATGGAGCACTAAAAGAGACAGCAAAAACAGAACATCAAATCAAAATGTTACTCTGGGAACGGAAATTAAGTAAAATAAGATGGGAAACACGGTAAAATCTCGCTCGAAACCAAACAAACTTCGCCACCTGGTGGGGCAACCTTTTTAGTTTGTTTTCGAAACTTCGGTTGAACTTGTAAGGTAACACAATTATACATTTTTTTTTAAATTGGTGCTAATTGTCGGAAGAAGTGATAGAAAGGATAGTCGATAAATTCAAATAATTAACGTTAATTTTAGTGGCATATTTTCATTATCAGGCCGCATCCAGCATTTGCATTATCTGAGGAGCAACCAGTTCGAGAAACGCCCAAACAAGGCACAGTAGTGACTGAGCCTGTCTGGACAAACCCAGTTTAATGAGACGGCAATCATCCGTAGACCAAATCTCAAATTAAGCAGATGGTAAGGGGTCGTCTTTTAATCACCTGATGTTTTTTAGCAACTTTTTACCCCCTTCTCCCCTCCCCCCGGTGATATGTGGTGAGGTTTTAGACCACCCCCCCCCCCCCATACCCAAATTCACGTGTATTTTTTTAGTAAGTACAAAGTATTTTGTAGTGTGTTTTTGTTTCGCATCAGCACAGAACTCGAAAAATTCTTTCAGAGCTACGCTAGGTTTTTAGCCTTTTTTTATACTTTGCAAATAGGTCCTTTATACAGATCTCCTAGATTAGACAGATTTACGCATGTATTCGGCGTCAAAATCACAGACTTACTGGCGACTGGTGAGCCGAGCGGTTGTCGCGACGCGCGGGGAAATCGTTGCCTGGCAACGGTGAGTCAAGGCCACGCGCCGCTGTTTGGTTTAGAAATGTGATATCTCCGGTCAGTGGTTGTCCCGTGTTCGATTCCTCGGCTGGCTAAGTCCTCCATCACAACACAAGCAACATTTTCGGCTTTCTTTGGTGGTTGGTAGGAGATTTTCAAACATTGTTGGGTTATTCGCAACCCGGGAATGTTTGCTTTTCTTTAAAAAAAAATCGCATTCTATCCCCCCCCACCCCCTTCCTCCTGATATTTCGTGATTTTTTCCGAACCCCCCCCCACCCTTTTTGAGCCTTACGTGATTAATGGACGACCCCTAAGATTAGGCAGATTGAAAACAAATGATCCTGCGAACTCTGGGATCAGAGCCAAGACATGTATTGCTATGCCATGGATGTGCAGCTTGCATTAGATTGAAGCTATAAAGACCGGGCGCGAAACCAGCGTTTTGAACCTCTGGACCAAAACCGGTCCAGTATTTGTATACGGTATTTGATGACGTTGTTAAACGAAATCTTCAAGATGAAAAGCCGGATACGTCGGACGCTGTGTTGAATAGGAACATCTTTATCAATGTATCAATGCGTATTCAGTAAGCAGAAACCCATACGTGAGACTGTTACGAATTGCCATAAACAAAAAAAAACCTAGGTGGCCGATAATTAATCAAAACTTACGGAGATGTCGGCATTAAGGTAAAAAATCGGCGCGTGTCTCGACACAAATAACGGAGAAAAATGAGATAAGTAACTTGTTGAGTTAAAATCTAAGATAAAGTTATTCAGAATGTTGAATAATAATCAAAAGCTATTAATTTCGGGAATATAAAAAAATGGACGTGAAAGCTTTTCTTTGTGGATGCTAATTTAAATTTATGGCCGTGATAATTTTAGACAAAGACGTAAAAAAACATATTTTTTTATTTAAGTTTTTGAGGGACGCGTCGGGCTCTCGGAGCAGCCTGACGTATTTCTTGGTCGGTCTCATTATTCTTAAATAAAAAGAGGGATAGTTCACGTTTTTAGCCCTTAAAAGTGTCAAGTAATGTTCATTACTATGTGAAAATTTCAAAAGTGCACTCAAAATAATTTTACAGTGAGTAGTGTGGACATAAAACTACTTTTAGAACGTGTTATCAAAATATTATCGTGAACCGTTGGATAGTGTAAAGAAAGTATTCAAAATCCGAGACTGGCAGTGAACATTCACCAGATGTGGTCATCTTTCGGCCCTTAGGTGCCCTTCCCGTGCCCCTTGCCCACCCGCACCGACATTTCAACCCCCGCTGCCACCGCTACGCCCGCAGTCGCCGGTGCCGCTATTCATGACTGTGAGCCATATGACCTGTCCGGTACATCGGCCACTGAGGCGGCCTTTCCCAGACGCACGAGAAGAAGATCAACACTGATCACCCCTGCATCCCTAGCTGCCCCCGATGTCTACTGCCCGCGCCCGCCCCCCCGCTCCATAGCACAAGGACTAGGATGACATCGAACCGAACCCGCGCCTTTTGGTTTCTACCAGTACAATACATAGGGAGTGAATAATGGTTAAAGACAATATCCAAGCGGAAGTGTTTTAGAACAATAAAAAATTGACAATAATAAAGCGGAAGTGTTTTAGAACAATAAATAATTAACAATAATAAACACTTACAGTGGAAATTTACATGTTTATATATATTTTTTTGTTTTGTTTAGTGTTAATGTCATGTAATTGTTTATGGATTGCAGGTTATTTAGTTTTTGTGTATGTGTGAGTTAGATTAAGTTAGATTAAGTAAGATTAAGTTGGATTAAGTTAGATTAAGGAACATTAAGTTACGTAGAGTAAGCTAGATTAAGGATGTTAAATTAGTTTGTTTTAGTGGTCCGTGGAAGGGAATGGCCGACACAGGTGTCGATGAGACTCGCTATCCATCACATCGCCAACCCTTCGGTGGCGCAAAGAGGAGGACGGAACGAGAGCAATGCCGAATCGGCACATGGAATATAAGAGGAGGAATGGAAAGAAAAATGAATGAATTATGCGATACAATGAAAGGCAAATGTTTGGACGTACTTTGTGTGACAGAGAGTATGAAAAAAGGGAGCGGTACAATGCAACATGATGACAGATTCGTCATCTGGTCTGGAAGACCGGATACGGAGAGGGCTTGTCAGGGTGTTGCAGCGCTACTGTCTCCCAGAATGGTAGAATGTATGTTACAATATGAATGTGTAAGTCCGAGAATTATGTGGATCCGTTTCAAAATTGGTTTGACAAGGGTGTTTCTTGTTATTTGCTACGCCCCTGTTAATTCTGAAAGCGACGAAGTGAAAGATGATTTTTGGACTGGTGTGAACGATGTAATGAGACAAAAAGATTTGAATGAAAAGATTATTATGGCGGGTGATTTGAACGGGTGGGTCGGAATTAGACGTGATGGATTTGATTCGGCCTTAGGTAAGTTCGGGGATAAAAGAACGAATGACAATGGGAACAGAATACTTGAAGTATGTTTGGAGTGGAACCTTTTTGTGTCGAATACTTTCTTCGATCATAAAGGTATCCACCAATATACGTGGGAAAGAGGAAATGAAAGGTCAATAATTGATTTTGTAGTAATTGACTCTAGGTTGAGAGCCGTTACCGAGGACACAAGAGTGTTCAGAGGGGCTGAGGTTGAAACTGACCACTTTCTGGTGGTATCGAGAGTAAGCCTCTTTCGCGGCTGGCGCTCTAAGGTGAAAACGGTAACAACTCCAACAAGAGTCAAAATAGAAAAACTGCAAAACGGTAACATCAGAAGTGAGTATGAGAAGTGTGCAGAGATGAGATTGAATGAGAAGGAAATGGATGGTCTAAGCATAGAGGAAACATGGAACCACATAAAGGTGAGTCTGTACGAATCTGCTAAAGACGTGTGTGGGATAAGTAAGCAAGGCAGGAAGAAAGGTGACGCATGGTGGGATGATGAGATCAAAGCACTGGTCTCTGAGAAGAAGAAAGCATGGTTATGTTTGATAGCGACTGGCAGTGCTCCAAGCGAAGAGAGAGATCGAGCGAAAGAAGTGTATAAGGTATGTAAGAAAAGAGTAAGTGTTGGAGTGAAAGAACGAAAGAAACGTCTGGAAGAGGAAGAGGGAATCAAAATGACACACCACTTCCAAGAAAACATCAAGTTGTTTTGGAAGGAGGTCAAAAGGTCCCGAAGTGGTTCAGAGAACGGAAGCATGAAAGTGATAAAATCGAAAGATGGACAAATGTTGACGAATGGGGAAGAAATAAAAGAGAGATGGATGAAATATTTTGAGGAAGTCTTTGAAAGCAACCCGGGTGATAGTGAGTCCAGCGTCGAATCGGGTATGAACGATGACGGAGTGAATGTTACCAAAATCAGCATGGATGAAATAAAAAGATCAATGAAATGTATGAAGAATGGTAAGGCTGTGGGTTTCGACAATATTGCTGCCGAATACTTTAAAGGGGATAGTCCTATTATTCTTACGTGGTTGTGCAAACTTTTTAACCAGTGTTTAGAGGAGGGTTACACGCCATTAGATTGGAGAAGGGCTGTAATCATGCCATTATACAAAGGTAAAGGGTCACGTATGGAATGTGGGAATCACAGGGCTATTAGCCTGCTTAGTTCAGTCGGCAAGCTATATGGTAGAATATTGATAGAAAGGGTAAGAATGGAAACAAAGGAAAAAGTTTGGGATGTGCAAGGCGCTTTTATGAGTGGAAGGGGGTGCATGGACCAGATTTTCTCGTTGCGTATGCTCACTGAGAAGTTTCTTGCAAAAAACCAGAAACTCTTCTGTGCCTTTGTAGATTTACAAAAAGCATACGACCGAGTTGACAGGAAAAAGCTGTGGAAGGTGTTGTCCAAGTACGGAGTGAATAAGAATCTCATACAAGCAATTGCGTCTCTGTATGAGGGAAGCGTTGCATGTATTAGGGTGAACGGTGATTTTACGGGGTGGTTTGACATCACAAAAGGTGTTAAGCAAGGATGCGTAATGTCACCGTGGTTATTCAATCTATACATGGATAATTGTATGCAAGAGTTGAAAGAGATGGGATTGGGCGCGAAATTGAGTGATCTAGAAGTATGTTGCCTGTTGTATGCTGATGATGCAGTGCTGATTTCTAACAGTATGGAAGATCTACAGTCGCTCGTGTCTAGGATGAACGAAGTATGTATGAAGAATGAGTTAATGATGAATGTAAGTAAGTCTAAAGTAATGGTATTTGAAAGAGAGAGTACGAAAACAATGTGCAACATAGTTGTGAACGACGAATACTTGGAGCAGGTGGATGAGTTTGTGTATTTGGGAAGTATGTTTACGAGAGATGGGAAGACTGATAGAGATATCGAAAGAAGGGCAAATGCCGGTAACTCCATTAATGGAGGTCTGAACGCCGTTGGCAGCAACAAAAAATTGTCAAAAGAAGCGAAGCTAGCCGTCCATAATGGAGTGCTGGTACCTACCCTGATGTATGGCAGTGAGGCATGGAACTGGCAGAGAAAGGATGAAAGTAGACTGAATGCTGTAGAAATGAGATCCCTGAGACGTATGTGTGGTAAAACCATGTATGATCGTGTGAGAAATGTGGAGATCCGCAAAGAATGCAAGGCTGATGTAAGCGTAATGAATAAGATTAAGAAAGGGACGCTCAGATGGTTTGGGCATGTAGAGCGAATGAATGAGGAAAGGAGTGTAAGGAGAATATATGACGCAAATGTGAATGGTAGACGAAGTCGGGGACGCCCGAGGAAGACATGGCACGACCAAGTGAATCAGATACTTGAGTCGGGCGATGTCAAGAGTCAGAATAACAGAAGAGCATGTATGAGACGATGTATGAATGTGAACGAAGCAAGGAGTGTGTGCCAAGATCGAGTTGTTTGGCGGTCCGTCCTCTCTGCCTACCCCTGCGGGGAAACGGCGTGATGGTTAGTTAGTTTTAGTTAAGTTTTTTTTTAAAAGTAAGGTGAGGAATGGATTTTGTTAAAAATGAATGGAGGCGGAACTAACGGAGGAACAGTTTTAAGATATTTTATTTGCGCGAAAAAATTAATTTGCATGTGAGAATAATGTATATGAAAGATAACGATTTATGTACGCACGGTGCCCGGAAACTAGTGGAATATGTAGGAAACTGGGTAATCTACATGGGCCATCCATAAATTACGTCACACGTATTTCATGATTTTTTGACCCCCCCCCCCCCCCCCCCATCCCTGTCACACATCATCATATTTGTGAGACCCCCTTCCCCCTAGTGACGTCACATATTTTTCAATTTTACTTCTAAAAATTATCTCACCCAAAAACGAAGGCTCAAATAAAAAAAAGCACAGTTTACACGCGGTAGAAGTGAGACCTTCAGAAAACTAAAGTAGACAAGAGTGGGGAGAAAACGGAAGCACCGCACAAAGAGGAGATCGATTATTCTATCTTCTCTCGCAGGCTAAATCCTATAGATGTGTTTGACTCTTTTCAATGTCGCTATTTTTCGTTTCATCGAGTTTCTTATCACAACGGTGCTAAAGAAGTTTTCACTTAAAAAGGTTATATTATTAATTCAACTCCAAATGTGATGCAGACTCACCAATTGTACTAGTTGTAACACTGGTTTCCGGACACCATGTATAGCTAGCTAACAACAGAAAACAGTTGAATTGTGAAATATAGGTTATTTTGTATAGATAGAAAAAGGGTAAATTATCTCTATCCATGTCAATTTGCTATCTAATATGTAATACAGAAATGGTTAAAAAAATTTGACGTGATAACGTCTTATAAATCGATGAACGCTGGCTGCACTCACGAAAAAGTATGACTCATTGTCACGTTCCGCCTGAACCGAGCGTGCAAGCGAGATTGCGGAACAAGCGATAGAGAGGCTCGATCGGTTGGCTTGTCTTAAAATTCTATGTAAAAGTTTTCTTATGACGTTATCACGTAAAATTATCGTCCGTAAACCGACTTTAAAGACAACCAATTTTTGACGTGATAACGTCTTATAAATCGATGAACGCCGGCTGCACTGACGAAAAAGTATGACTCTTTATCAAGTTCCGCCTGAGCCGAGCGTGCAAGCGAGAGCGCGGAACAAGCGTTCGGCTTGTGACGCATCTATCTCCCTTCCACTCCATCGTTATTATATGACGTTATCACGTAAAATTATTGTCCGTAAACCGACTTTACGGACAACCAATTTTTTCTTGAATCTAGACGTGTTTACAGCAAAACCATAAAAACGTGACAACCTATCATGACTAACCGACTCCACCTACATTTATTCAAAGGATAATTCATAAAAGCTAATAAAAATATTAAACATCACGTTTCAGGTAAAAAGCACAAATTAACGAACAATGTTGGAAGCCTTCCATCGAAAAGTGGCATTAAATTGTGACAATAATGATTTATTCCAAAGTTTCTACAGAAAAATGATTATCATTGAGTTTTGATACAAGGAAAAAGCCGATTAAAAAGCCAATAAATTATCTAAATAATACTTACATCCTTATGCAAGTGAGTCATAGTTTAAATCACATAATTTTTATCTTAAATAATATTATGTTAATAATATTGATTGCCGGTTGAGATTTTTTTGTGCCTGTCATCGAATTTAAGCTTCGTGTTTATTTAAAAATGAACAACTGTCATTTTTCGTTGGAGAAATGACAACATTGACAACCCATTTAGCGGAATACGAAAAACGTTTCGTAAATGATTAAAAAAATAGAAGATGTGTTATTGGCACAAAAGGAGAAATATTTCTTATATGTATACAGAATGTCAAGATGGCCGTCGTTTGTAATAAAATAATATTATATTCGTAATGGTGATAAACCTGAGTTTTTGTATTGTTGTGAATTAGAAAAGAATAGCTACCCAGTAAAAATAGTACACCCACAAAAATAAGTTTTTTTGTGCTAAAAAACATGTATTTTCAAATTTTTTTTATTCTTAAAAATGGTTTAATTGAGGTTTTCTTACCCAGTGATAGGAATTAACCGCGCTATCTGCTGAGCCAAATATCGAGCTGGTTAGGCTGATCAAATTATTTTTACAAATAATTGCCCAAGTTGCCTCTAAAATCGTGAAACACTAAAATCTTTAGAGGCCTATATCTTATAATTTAAAGCAAAAATAAATAAAGTAGCTCACTTTATTAATATTTGATATACCTTTTGATTACAAAAATAATTTTTCAGTTTGGTTGGGCATTTTGATCTCAAATCCAAATTTAAGATTTGTATGAAAAGGGCCGCACAAACGTTGCACTTAAGTGCTTTAATTTCTGAAAAGTGCTTTTATGTCCGCGTATGTGCGAGTGATTGCCATCAATTCTTTCAGTTGATAGAATTGTATGCATTGTTATCGACAACGAGTCTATCTGCCAGTTTCAGCTCGATCGGGTTAAATTCCACTTCCAAAATTCCACATGAATCATACATAATTCATGCATAAAAGAAAACAAAAGTGAAATAAATATATTTAAAAATTAATTACACCAAGAAACAACGATAAATAATTTTAAATGTCATTTTCAAAATTGGAACTGATGTGTCGAGAATTCTGACTATCCTGTTTTTTTTTCACGGTCTGCGCGTGGTACGCGTATAATATGAAACTAATGATATATATTTTCATCGACGTTCCGTATTTTTTCCACTTTAGAATCATCACTAGATAGAACGTATGCCATGCATTCGCTCCGAAAGCGTGAAAAATGGAAAAATGTTTCCAATATAATAATCCTTTATAGAATTCGCTGAAATATGAACATCGGAAGAACTTGAAAGCACGATCGTGAGCTTGCGTGTTTAATGCGTTTTAAACCTACCACCGAGCTTGCGGGATGATATACGATGGACTTCAACGATATTGAGCGGTGAATACTCTCAGTATCGCCTTGGCGAGAGACCACCATCGAAAAGAATAGTTTTTTTTTTAATTTCCAAAAATACGTAACAACAAAATAAAAGATTTATTATGTAAATGCTGCAGTAGAGTCCCAACTGCCCGGAGCTGGTGGAACTATGGCATTGGGCTAATCTTCAATATCCAAACACACAGGGTGTAACAGCATGTACCCGAAGGATTTTAACCACCGATCTCTGAGAATATTTAGATTGAAAAAGTAGATATTATGTTCCTGTCTGAAGATATTCTTTTCATTTTTTAATCCGATGCCACCACTGATCACACTCCTTCCGTCCTACGGATCACGTGAAAGGCGCGCTATTTCATGTGTTAACGTGCTGCTGGAACGAAACGGTGTGTTTATCACGTGTGATGGAAAAATATTTTTATTGTTTTTAATTGAAAAAAATATAATCGGACAGCAAAATGACATCTGCTTTTTTACTCTTAATATTACTCAAGAATTGCTGGTTAAAATCCTTCAGGTGCGTTATGTTTCCCCCAACTTACATATAGCCCGATTGGAGATATTTTTGTTTATATCTCCAATTGGGCTATCTTGTGTGGCTTGTTATGAGGAGATGGAGAAGACAAGGATGGGACATACTCAAGACTGGTCACTAAACCTTAAACATGAACTTGAACACAGTCAATTCAGGAAAACGTTTGTTTTATTCACAACTTTCTCGTATACAAGATCCATTTTCGTTTGCAAATAAAATAAAAATAAAACTTTAAAAAATGAAGGAATATTTCCGAAAAAAAAATTCATGTCTTCTTATTTTAATATTTTTAATGACAATTTGTTACACATGCTGTAAGTGTTCCAAAGCAGAATTTATACAAAGGACATGTAACTACTATAACAACAAATTTGCAAATATAGACACACGTGCTGACGTATTTACTGCTAGTTACTGTCGCTACAGAACTTCATTGTATAACATTCTAGGTGCGAATAACACATGAATTAATTGTATCTAATATTTTTATATTACTTGCGTGGCAACTTTCCCTTATCCCTCTCCTCCCCTTACCCTTCCCAACCCAAATCCCTATTTTGCAGTCTATTTCAGTTATAATCACACTTATTTTAATGTTGTGTATTAGTTTACCATTTGTTGAATTCACATTTGTACTCTTATTATTTTTTTAAATATTCTAGTTTATATTCAGTTAGTCTTGTTTCTAAATACCTATCTGTGAACATTAATAATTGGTCTGTTTTTTTTTATCATCCTCTTATGTTTATTGTATTACTAAGACTGTTAATGTTCCTTAAATAAATAAATAAATAAAGCGGACAAAATCTTCTGTAAAGTAAGTTATATAATACAAAATGCAAAATTAAATATGTTTAGTAAGTTGGTTCACAAAAATACTGGTGATCCAATAGTCTTATAATAACAAGAAAATTTAAAATTGACTTCACGGAACTAAGCGACGCAGAGCCTAGACGTCTATTCCCCGCTCCGGGCGGGGCCGAACTATTATAAAATGGGTGTAACAAGTCAGTAGTCCTTGGGTGGACGACATAAGGTTCACTTTGAAAATCCAAATTCGTCGACTGCCGGTCGTATTGTGAAATAACAACACGCAAAAATATTTTATTTTATTTTGTGAAGTTCGGGCGAATATATCATATTTTTTGCGATTATTATAAAAGAAACTTAATTTGCTACATTAAACAATAAAACCATATTGGAAAAGGGATTTATAAGTAGGAGAGTTTGCACTTGATAGTGTTTTTTTACAGACCTAATACTTTCTTTTTTTCTAGGCTTATTAAAAGACTTAAAAAAAAAATTACCGATATTTTTAAGGGCCAAGATAAGTTCTAAACGCAGTATTTAATTGAAGCATCTATAATACTTCTAAGCGATCAAATATTTACAAAACAAAAATACATGATTTTGTATGATTTTGCATTATTTCGCATGGCTTCATCTTAATGCTTAGTTCACACTGAGCTATATATCTGCGAGCAGATATCTGTTGATTCGCGAGCGCTTATCTTTTGTCCTTTCACACGAGGCTATCAAATATTTCTTCCTGTGGTAGGAGAGGGGGTCAGTCGAATTAGGGAGCGGCAACGGAACGTATATTTTTTGTACTGAAATCTGTCAACTTGACATCTGTCATCCACGGGTCTAGGCAGCTCCGTAATTACAATGACCCCCTCTCCTGTTTTAGTCGGAGAAGGGGAGAGTTATCTTCTGGGATATCGCGTCTGGAGCGGTTACGTCTGAGATGTGTATTGTGTATGATTGATCTGCGCTTAAAAACGCAGGTGTGAACGGTCTGAAGGGATTGTATGGAGAGCGTTATTTGGCATGCTATGATCTTTTATATTTGATAGCTGAGTGTGAACCAGCTCTAATACAATTTTCAGAAGTTGATATTGTAGTATAACTGCAAGGAAAAATTTTCTTTCAAATTATTGTCATTAGATTGTTTTACATTCCTCCTCGAAACAGTAGATAGACGAGTTTCAAAAAAAGAGAAAAATAACAATGCAATGTTGCCAGCGCGGAAAAAAATATTCCCGGAAAAAAGATCACGGAGAGTTGGCGAGAAGAATGGTTGCGAAAATAGAAAAAAGTACCTAATACCCAACAAGTATGTACTCGCGGTTTCGTAATGACAATAATGACAACTCGGGCGAGCCGGGAGGGCTGTTAAAAATAGTCAAGGGGATCGTACATTAAGAGAGAGAAGAGATTAGTACAATTATTATGAAAATAGTATTTTTAAATTCTGGGTGTTGTGTGGTGCGCTAAATGAATTTGAAAGTTTGACAACAGTGGCCAGTTGGCTTAGGATCTCGGAATTCAGAATTAACCACTCCGACCCCTAAGCTTGTTTTCAATACAATATACCAATAGCAGTCAAGTACAAAAAGCTTGTTTTCAAGCTAACGCGTGTGTTCACACAGAAATGGTTATAACTCCATTTTTGTTCAGTGACAACCTTAAAACGAAAAAGAGAATATCTATATTAAACCACGCTGTACATCTCTATTAAAAGTTGTTTATAGAAATAGACAAGAAATACTTATTTTGTAGAAATAGTTTTCACCCGCCAAAACGCATACTCGCCGTTAGACGTAGCAAATTTTTTATTAAATATTTTTGTATAAAATGGCAAATAAATGGGGCAATAAAATTGTTTATTATCGACTTACCTAATGAAATAAGTGTTTTTTGTTACGTTAACCGTGATCTTAGTACTGTTTTTACATAAAAATATCATGCGAGTCATTTTTACAATTTTTATATTTGCATCCTAAATTTTAATATTTCTATATAAAACTCACCCCCATGAACCCGGGCACCCCTGCCAAGTCTACACCAAACGTAGCGAACCAATTGATTTGGCAGAGGTGGTGCCTATACAAGAAATGGTTCCCGGAGTAGCGGTATCCGTATCCGCCTCCCGAATTGAATAATATATTTACCACAACTATTTTATTAAATTTTAAAATTTATTAATTATTTTATTATAATAACATTGAACCACTGCTACTCTTCATAGAAAAATCGCAACTGAGGTGGCTTGGGCATATACTAAGAATGTCTGATGACCGAGGAAAATACTAAGTGCGATTCCAGAGGGTAGATGTCCAGTGGGCCGCCTCAGACACAGCTGGGCCAGGCAACTCCACAAACTGTGTGAGGAGAAGATGGGACTGCCATGGACGGAGGCCGAACAATCAGCACAAGGACAGGGATGTATGGAGGAGCCTTGTCGATGCAGTGGGTCACCGACCCGAATAGGATAAGGGGAAGAAGAAGATGATGATGATATTTTAAAATATTATTTTTAAGATGATTTAGGGCCATACGGGAACGATTCCCCTCAAGATCTCTCCTATGTGAGGTTAAAAATAAAAACACTACAAAGTGTTTGCCTAAAAAAAAAAAAAAATACAAAAATAAATTTTCTTTGAAATGTTTGCTTTGACACAAATCTCAAAATTTAAGATCAATAATATCACAATAAATTATATAACGTCAAATTCGGCCCGTACACAACATAAAATAAAAGTATTTTAAATGTTTTAAAACTACTAATCTACGCATCGCAGGCGATTAAATGTCAACATGACTTATCTATGCAAAACTAGGTCACCCACCGAATAATACATGTATTTTCTTCACATTAAAAAGACAAACGGTATATTTTTTCTTATATCCCACTTTAATGTCTCTTTCGTATAATTTATCCGAACTGTTAAACTTGCGAATATAAAAATGAGTACTTTTCGGATGGAAAACTTGGATGCGCTCCAGAAAATATAGTGTCAAATTGATATTTTTTTCCGTTTTGTCGGGATTTTCTGCAGTCTTGTGAGAATACGCACGGATTATTTTTATATTTCCGCCATGGCGACCCCGGATTTGAACCGGTTGAACCTAACGGAGAAATAGCGGGAAAAAACAAACCCATTTAAAAAAGACAAGTCGAAAACAGGATTAAGGATATAGCACTGTTATAGCTACGAGCATGTTAAAATACAATATAATATAGAATAATTGATAAAATCGATTGTCAGAGAACACTACTATCAACAAATTAAGTGGAACAAGTGGAAGACACTTACTTGAAATGGCTGTAATCGTATTTAGTCTAGACAGGTCTCAGAAATTTTAAAAATGTTATCTTGTGCACGTGGGCTTAATATCACAGGGGTCACTCTTAGATACAGAATAATAGATTTATTTTAAATACTTGTTAAAAAAAATAGAGTATAGGTTTGTTTTCTAAACAAATCTCCAGTTTTATTCCGAGATTGGTGAAATTTAGCGTACGTAACCTTCAAAATAGGAAGAAGGTCATTGTCTACACGAAATTGTCCCACCCCTGAATCCATCTCAGGCCTCGGGAATATTTTCAGAGGGTTGAGGCGCGGTGTACGCCCCCAAAAAGAAGAAGATGGAAAGATATGGCAATACGAATGTCAGAGAAAGCGCAATAATATTAAAAATAATACTAAATAATAAGCGACTATGTGAAAATATTTAATAAAACACGACTCGTTAAAAATAGAGAAAAAAATCTCGTGGGATTGTCTAAAATAGCATGTAATTGTGATTTTTTTCATAAATATAACTTGTAATAGCTGAAGTAACCGAATTAATTCATAATTAATTAATGAATGCTTAATAAATGAACTAATTGAATAACTGAAATAACTTGTAAGAACTGAAATAACTGAAAAAACGTGTTTATAATAATTTTCGGAGCAGTATTTTGCGATTTTTTTTTATCAAGGGAATTTCATATAATTGGCGTTTCGGCGTGGGGACTGTATAGATATCATCTTCAAGAATAACACTTTTTTTTTAAGAGCTTTGAAACATAAATTTTTTTAGGGAAATATGTAACAAATCGGTAGAAATGCGAGAAGCCAGGCCTTAGATAAAAACCAAATAATTGGAATATTTCTGAACGTATTCAAATTAGCCTGAGAGGTTAAATGACAAGATATTGAACTTCTTCAACATTTTTTTAATTATAATTATTTTGTTTTTGTTTGCAGAAAATGAAGAGAAAAAAGGAAGAATACAGATATCAAGTCATCACAGGGAATTATAAAGCTTTGGCAAAATCGGACACAACAGTAAAAAATAAAATTAGAAAGGTTTTCTGTTTTAGCGATGAGGAGATATCGAATTATTTTAGAAATAACATTTGATTTTGTTTAATTTTTTTTATTATTTATTTTATATATTCAATAATATTATTATTCAATTTATAAAAACAATTTATTTGTAAACAAGTTCTGCTAGGTTATTTTTATTAAGCGTGACAGCTGTTTCGCCTTCTGAAGGCATTATCAAACTGTGATCATGCCACCCACAAACGAGGTTTTTTTCTATATAGGATTTCGATGACTAATTTCTAATTTATGAATAAACTGACTGAAATTATAAATGGTCATTACCCTATTTGAAGTTTCCACAATTATTTATATACACAAACTGTTTTTATAAATTAAATAATAATATTATTGAATATATAAAAGAAATAAAAAATTAAAATGGAGTTCCACAAATTAAACATGATATCAATAATAATAATATTTGAGTTTCATTTTTGTGATAACTATACATACGTAGGTACATTTAACCACTTGAAACCAGTCTTACAATATTGAAATATGGAGCACATCCACGTAGGTAAAAACTGCCTTCAGAAGTCGAAGATGAATTTATGGAAGTAGGGGAGAAAGCCCAGGGATTTAGGGGTGGTCGACAAGTCGATGAATGGCAACATGCTTTACGGCAAGAGGATGCGTGGCAAGATGATAAATGGCAGGAAGATTTATAGGGCGGTGCAGGCAGAGAATAGGGCGGATGGTGATGTAGGTTTGAAGGTATAGACGTGGCTGGTGGCCAGTGGCCGATTGGAAGGGCCAAACAAGGACACCATATAAAAGAGGAGGACAGATTTAAAGAACGCATTTTGCAAATATAGGCTTTTTACATAAATACATCAATTTGTTACAGCAGGGTTTCCCAAACTGTGTTCCGCGGAACACTAGGGTTCCGCTGAGCCTGGAAAGGGGTTCCGCGACAAATTTGTGAAAAGATTTTTTTAAAAATATAATTTATATATTTATTAACGCCCTAGTGGGCTTTTACATGAATAGAAGGAAATTTATATTCACAATATTAATTACATGTGTTACATAATCAATAAAACAGAATACATAAGAATGCAATCAACTCTTTAGGTATAGAATATTATAACATAAATTAAAAGAAATGAAATAGTACGAGTTGTACTTACAAAAAAACTAATACAATTCAGCTTAAAATATGAATTCATATTATTAATAATAAGATCTGAAATAAAACAAAGTGTAATGTGTAAGAGCTAGTTAGTATTAGGGTTTAAACAAACAATTATATGTGTTTATTACTGCAAATAGAACAGCAAAAATATAATAAAATAAGAATATATTTTACTGGTAAGGTTTGGATGAGAAAAGATTTTATGAAAAGAAGTTTCATACTTAGTCATATTTCAACACTACTGATATTTATTTATTCACAAGAAATTATTATTTGTATAAATATTTCACGATAGTTCTTAAGTACGGTACAGGTAAACAGACTAAGCTTTATGGATGTTGAAAGAGCCATTTATGCTGTTTTTGCAGTAAATTTTCATTTAACATACTGAAAACAAAAAAAACTGAAATCTATTACTGTGCTATGATAAGAGTCAATAATGTGAACATCTGTGCGATGTGGAAATAATAACAACGAAATAACGGATCTGCATGTGTTCCACGAAATTTCTGTTTCAAGGAATCCAACTATATTTTTTTCAAAATCGACTTTACCTGAAAGTAAAATAATGTATCCTTATTAGCAATTAGTCGAACTACATCTTTGTTAGTAATTAGTCGAACTATAAACGCGCATGGTGCCGTAAATGTGGATGAAAAAGCGAAAAAAATTACAATTTTGGATTTCATCAGTTCAATCTAATCGTTTTGAATGTTTTCAGACAACGCCATACCAAATATCAGAATCCTATTTACCAATAATAACTAAAATTAATAAGATATGCAATTCACGGATTCAAAATACAACAAAGTTGCTTTATATATTCCATTTTTTGTTTATTAATAAATAATGTGTTTAATAACATTTTGTTTTAAATTTTACTATTGGGAATTACTCAACCTATAAAATAAGCCAATGTTGCATTAATATTTACGGGTTTGAAAAGGGTTCCACCGCAGAAAAAGTTTGGGAAACCCTGTATTACAGTATAAAGAACTTTTGGGTCCGTTGCTATTTTGTATGGCAAATATGGAAGGAAACCGACATATTATTACGTTTTTGGGTAACTGTCGATTTCCTTTGAAATAAAATCAGAGTGATATGTAACCTTTTTGGTTTGGAACTTATTGAATTTTGGTAACACAAATTCAAACATGGCTCAACTATTTGTCAAACGCTCTCTAAGAAAGGAAACTTGAGTGAGGTAACTAACAATTTTCCTTTAAAAACTAAATTAATAAAATTTATATATTACCCTTTTATTTCTAGGGAAAGTTTTAAACTTATAACTTTTTCATTCAAGCGTGCGAATTCTCTTTCGTTAAGGGGGGGTAGGGTTTTAAAGACTAAAAAAAAGCATGTTTTCATGATTTTTTTTTTGAGATATGAATAATATTGGTTTATTTATTTTATATACACGTTATTATAGTTTGACATCTGAAGTACCTTTAAAAATTTTTTTTTATAAAAAATATCAATAAATAAGTCCGTGAGAGCGAATCTCCCGAGGAACCCCGAAAATGCGGTGAACATCATAACTCGTTAACAAATAATTTTAAACAAAAAAATCTAAATGTTTTGAAAAGGTGGTATGTTTCTAGGTAGTGACGAAGCGTTTTTTTTTTTTGATTCTTTTTTTTTTGCAGCATGTTGAAGACAAAAATGTGATTTTTGCTAAAATTTTCGGTAAATACGTTATTATAAAATGGAAAAAAAAATAGTAAAAAAAAAACTCTTCGTCACTACCTGTTGATTTATGTGAACAAACAGTGTACAAAATTTTAAAAGGATCGGTCAAGTAGATTTTGAGTTATGATGTTCACGAACTTTTTTAAAAAAATTGCGAGAAAATCGATTTAAAGTTTTTTTATACTCGAAATATACTTGAATTGAGCAAGAGGACCGGTCGCTTGAAGTGCTGTATCTTCGTTAGTTTTGCTCCGATTTACTTGAAATTTTGACACAATACTCTAGACATGTTGTACATTTAGAAAAAAAATAATGTTAAAAATGGCTTTTAAAACCCAACCCCCCCCCCCCCCCCTTAATTTTAATCAAACATTAATTAATTTTAAAAAAACGCCATCTTTGTATATAAAAAATTGTGTATCTTTTTTTGTCCCGTATGCGTTCCTGTACCATTAATCCGATTGCGATGAAACTTTGGTGGTTCGTTGTGCGCATGCCCGCAAAGTTTTCCGTATATAATGAAATTCCTAGTTTTATGAAATTTGTATAAAAAAATTACAATAGGCGGCGCGCGAGTTGTTTGAAAGTTGTGTGTATTTCATACAATCTATTCATCTGAAGGAGACATAGTAGCAGTAAGGGATAGCAGGAGTAAATTTGGAAAGTCCTTGCTTCTCATACGCACAGTTATGAGAAGTGTGTGTATTTCATGTAGTTCAGCGGCAGGGAAGAAAGATCTATTAAGTTTAACTAGTTTAGTGTAAATAATTTATTTTCCTTATTAAAAAAGAGCAAACAGCAAATTCAGGCCAAAACGATTAAGTCAAAAGGATGATAAGAGAAAAGTAATTTAATATTCTTGTAAGCGGAACAAACGATATACGATAATAGTGTGGAGGCTTCCAAGAGCGAAAAATTGCCTAAGAGAATTTCAGGTGAGAAGAAATTATCTAAGTCCATAATTTACCAGATCATAACTCATTCCAAACAAAGAAAAAGAAAGTAATGCCATGGGAGAAGATGGGGAGGAGAAAAATAAGTTGAGATTAGAAGGGTGAATCCCAAAAAATAATTCAGGGAATACAGAAGGGCACAGTAGAAGGTTGTAGAAGTAGAATAATATATGAATATGTATACTTACAATATGCGTTCGGCGTGTGTCTATTGACATATTGACTATTTTATCTTGGGAGTGGAAATTCTCGACAAACTAAGCCACTTTTAGTCGATGCCAGCTGTCAAACGTCATTACCGATTGCGTTCGTGCTAGCGAATACCGACGAATCTCCAAAAGTGTAGATAAAAATCGTTTCTTCAAACACAGCAAACTTATTTTCTGGCACCATTTTAATTCAAAATTAATAATTTACTTAGGACGGGTTGTTTCAAAAAATTTGATGGATTCATCAAATATTTGAAGTTAATTTTCAGGTTCTGTGTAAGTTCTTTTCGAGTTCTGATTTTTATCATCATAGGCCAGCTGCTTCACAAAACTGAAATCATCACAGAACTTGAATAGAACTTACACAGAACGTGAAAATTAACGTCAAAAATTTGACGAATTTAGGACGGGTTGTTTCAAAAAATTTGATGGATTCATCAAATATTTGAAGTTAATTTTCACGTTCTGCGTAAGTTCTATTCAAGTTCTGTGAGGATTTCAGTTTTGTAAATCAACTGGTCTGTAATGATGTAATAATAGAACTTGAATAGAACTTACGCAGAACGTGAAAATTAACTTCAAATATTTGATGAATCCATCAAATTTTTTTAAACAACCCGTCCTTAGTGTTTTGTTTTTTGATAGCTTAATCCCAAACCAATTAGGAACGTTTTTTAATTTGTATCGTGTATGGCCAGTACTTATTTAAAATATTTCAAATGCATTATTTTTTCTCTTCCAACAAAACAAATGAATAGAGCTTTTTCATACCTTGATAAAAGTAAAATTTTCACAGCGTCTCTTTTGTTACCTTGCGTTGAGAACAAGCATTTTTTGTGGTTTGAGATTCTCATTGTTGTCGGTGGTGATATGTTGATTTAAAAACAGTACTATAAATCGATGGATATTCGAAAAATACTTTTTATTTGCCCAAGTCCTAAACTTTTAAACTAAGTATATTATTAATTTGGAATAAAAATCGTGTCAGTGTTGACAATTTTAAAGCGGTCGTGCTAGCCCCTAGGAGTGCACGAGGGGGAGGATAAAAACCACCCTAATGGCGGAAATGACGTAGCTATATCATATCACATTCTGTAAGTGTGGAGTGTTGCTACATTTACAAGGGCTCTCGACAGAACGCGCCCTTGAAACATATAAGGAGACAAATATACACACTACGACTGTGTATAAATAAGGGCTGTATAGGGTTTAAGGGATGTGGGCTAAGTACGAGCCCCAGGCACATCCCATCCGTGTGAAGTGTACCACATTTCATTATGTAACCCCCATACTACTTGCTTTTCGCTACCCCCAAGGACTGTGAGAATGTAGTGCCACGTTTTAGAGTGTTCATCTACAATGCAGGATGGAGAATTTTATTTGTTTTTATTTCGCCAGGGGCGGAAATTACTGAAAATGTTAAAGTAAAAATGAGAGTTTGAACCGTTCAATTTCACTCAGTTAAATGAAAAAGTATGTCTTTTTCTCTTTTTGGATTTGAAATAAGACCGGGTGCAGTTATTTTTTTCAGTTATTTATTTTCATGTTCACATTGACTGTAAAACTCACGGTCCAGCCTCAGAAGTGTCGAAAATTATTGATATTGTTGCTCCGGCAGTTGTCAATGTGCTGGGAACTTTTCATTACTTACTTATTTGAATTTTACAAACTATCTATGACTTTTTGAAATGACACTCTAAAGCGTCGTTAGTGATTAGAATTTCGGATGAAACGGAAATACGCCACTAAAATTAATTATGTCGGGTCGTCGGTTCCAAAATATGGCGCTAAATTCGCACCACGGCTCGACCCTCCCGTAGCGCAACGGCTAAGGCGCCGGACAAATCTAAGCGTCCAGATAGACATACTTCGGGCGAACGGAGTTCGAATCCTCCAAAAAAACAAACATTTTTATTTTTGTAAATAAATATCCAATCTTCAAACCACTTTAAAATAAACAGGGGAAAAAAAGCGACATCTAGTTTCACTTCTGCCACGTGTTAATTACTCTAATTTTTTTCTTATTAACTCACCACCGGAGGCCCAGAGGTTTTCCCTCGAGGCATACGTCATGTTTGAGGATGCTTTGTGGGAGTATTCAATTTGGGAGGTGAGTATGGGTACCGACGCCCCGGGAACCATTTATTGGATTCGCTACATTTGGTGACTTAGCAGAATTGCTTGGGTTCATGGGGTGAGATTTTGCCGGATCTTAGCGGCAGACGCGTCAGCCCACCAACTGCGTGGCAGGCCAGATCGGGAGAGACCGATTGAGGAAGACTTTTTGACCTCTCCGACAGGACTCTTTCAGAACATCAACTTAGACCGCAGGAGGGATAGATTCATATATCTGTCACTTCTGGAAACATTAACTTCCAGATTCTTAACTACCTCTCATACCTCTTTCCTTTCCAATACTTCCTTTCCTAAAAAGACCCTCCACACAGCATCCCCAAAGATGACAAAGGCCCTGAGGGGAAATATTTTCCTCAGGGCTTCCTATTTGGAACCAACTTAAAAAGTATTTCAAAGGAAAGAAAAGGATGGGAAATATCCAGTCAGCATCCCCTAGTAAAAAAATATCACTATTCAGTGTCGAAACGTTCTTCGAAATCGCTTGGTCGCGTTTGGTACCAGATCGAATAGCCCGGTACTTCCCAGCCTTCCTCCTCGTCTCCTTCCTTTCCCCGCCGCCTTCCAGCCCCTTCTTCTAACATTCACACGATGTCGTACTAACTCCGGACAGTTAGGACTCTTATGCGGTAATCAATTAAAAGAAGAGGTATCTGAGTCTTGGAAACACTCGTGCTATAAGAAGGAGGAAATACAGAAGCCGATACAGCGAAGTGTAGCGATTGTGTGTGTGTAGATGGCAGCAGTGGGATTCTATGATTCTAATATAAAATGAAAGGTTGATTGTTCAAAAGATGATTAAATTTATTGTAACATTTTTATCACACACGCGACGCTGTTATCAGAAATTTGTAACACGGAATTAAAATGTAGGAACTATGATTTTACTAACTGATAGAAGCTGATGGCTGGCACGTAATGAGCTCACAGAACTCGTGCGCCGGTATTGCCATAGATTAAGTGTTTACCGTATTGAAAAATCATTATTTTCATCGTAGTTCCTACGCTGATAAATCATTCCACAACCAATGATTATATTTCAGTCCCAAATTTAAAAAAAAAGTTAGTAAAAACACCTCAAAAAAGAATCTCAGCCGCAGCAATAATAGCAAGTTGAATTAGTTATGTTTGATTGTGTATGTCTTCAATTTTGTTGTTTTTGAATTGCAGAAATTCACCCTCGTAAAATGTCTTTAATCAACCCTGAAAAAGGGTTGCACCAAGCGGGCGCATTCAGTAATTAAGAAAAATATCAAAAGGGGTGGCAATCCGTGTGTGCCTGCAGACCGCCATTGTTCTAGTTCACCGTCACTGCACAATGGCCGCCCTCCCCTAGCGGAAGAAAAAACTCCAATATGCATTTACGTAGAGCTTTAATAACATGTTTTGTGCCATATTTTGGTATGCATCCAGTGGCGTACAGACAAACTACTATGCCCTGGAAACAGGGACCCAACGCATTCGTGTTGTGTTCACAAAAGTGGGGTATAATCAAATTTGATAAGAGAAAGAACGGTTGTCAAAAGCTGTTGTTGAACTATATTATAATAAAACAAATATAAAACTATTTTCAACTATAATTTTATTGACTGTAACCGGTTTCACCTCGCTAAATCCATCTTCAGACAGGTACAAATTATTCTTAGTCTACGGTTTATATACATTTAATATAAATTTATTTATTAAATGTATATAAACCGGTTTATAACATATGAGGGAGGGGAAGCGGGGTGGTCTATAGGATTTTAATCAATTATATTAATTTTTGTTACTAAGTCGTTTTAGACTTGTCGAATTTCTAAATATTTTGGTAATTCCAGTAACCTTGGGTTTGCAGCTCACTTCGATATTGTTCAGGGAAAAACCTTACAAGTAATATGAATTATTAATGTCAAATCGTTATTATATTTATGATGTATGGGATACATGTTTACATTGAAGTAGGAAATGTCATTACATTAACTAAATACATATTTAAATTTCGAAATTATTATTTAAATTACAATGGATACAAAAGTGGAGACTTATAAAATGTTTCTTATTGATTATTCTTACAAAATTATGGTCTATTTTTTTAGTTAAGTGGGAAATTTCTAAAGAATTATAATGAAATTCCACAATGTATTTTTTATCGGTTTCAAAAATAGAAATATTTTGTTGAACTGACTTGTTTTCTTATTTTCACCGGCTTTGACATATTTTAAAACAAAATTTTCAAAATAGTTGTTGACCTCGCGTTCTTGTTGGGCTAGAATTTCATCACGAATTTAGTTTACAAAAGTATATTACATTTTTCATTAAATTTAATAAAATTTTCTCAAAATATATTTGCCAAGAAGCGTTTCGTTTCTACGCGGTTTTGAATCAAAATGTTTCACTCAATTTGTGAAAAACGTGATGTGTAATATCCGGAGGCTTCTTCGGCTTCAGGCTCCATTTCCGTTACACGAAAAGTGATTGATTGACGCTAACGACCGAAGGCAAACTAAACAAAAAGTAACGACTTAGCTATTTCGTTACAGCCTGCCCTACTAGCGCCGCCAATACGTAACACGAAAAAGGTTTAAAATTGATAAGGCATTGATAAGTTTGACGTTTAAAAAAAAGAAAGGGAACAATGAATGAAAAAATAAGACGGATGCTCTTTGGGTTCGATTTTACAAATATGTTTTTTTTACATTAGCTCCACACAGGAAGCCCTGAAGAAAATAATTTCCCTCGGAGCCTATCTTTTATTTTATTTTTTTATTTTTTATTATTTTTTTGTATAAAGTTAAAGCAAATATGACATTTTACTTTCTTAACTTAAGTTAGGGGATGCTGTGTGGAGGGAAATAGATATGGGGGGTGGAATCTGGAGGTCAGTGCGTCTAGGAACAACTGACATAATATGAATCCATTCCTTCAACTGCCGTGCAAGGCGATGGATCGAGGGATTCTGGCGGGAGAGATCAAAACACCTCCTCAACCAGTCTCTATCGATCCGGCCCGCCACGCAGCAGGTGGGCAGACACATTGGCCGCCAAGACCTTGACAAACCTCACCCTATAAACCCGAGCACCCCTGCTAAGTCACCAAACATAGCGAACCACTTGGGGTGCATTCAAAATATTCATATTTTAAAATTTACGTGATTATTTCTTTTAATAAAATTTGAAATCGTATTTCATCACCTTTCAAAAACATTCCATTTATTTTTGATTTTATTGCAAAGCGGAAATATTCTGACGTACTGACAGAATATGAGACCTCCGGGGTTAATCTATTTTCTTTGACCAAAAGAATTAGACAAAATGATAACTGTGTGTCTCTCAACGTAAAACATTTTAAAACGGTGAAAGATTTAAATAAAAACGCAGTTTGTTAACAACGCTTCTGAAATTGATATAATGTAAAATTACGTTTCTCTTTTAAGCAATGCTTGTGCAGAGACACGGAATTGCTCTACACCTAACATATTTGTGGTTCAGGAGCATTAATAAATAAAACTAGCTTGAAAAACAGAGCTTATTTGCGATTCCGCAAACCACAATCTTGCGCGCAAAAATATCACGAATTCTTGAGAGCTTCCGCTGCGAAATCTGCGAAACGCAAAGTAAAGATATTTGCTCGGAAAAACAAAGTAAAATACTGCAAGAACTCTTCTACTCCAATTTGTTTGAGAAATGGGAAGAATAAATCTTACCTAATATCAACCGAAATCTGTAGGCAGAAAGGAGAGAAATGACTACTTCTACATCCTTGGGAACAGCATTTGATATTACCTGGAAAACGGAAAAAAACAACTTGTTAGTACATATTCATTATTATGTATGATATAATCAAGATTTGTGGATAGTAATTCTTGGTTTATTGTAACAAATAACTAGCTTTCACGGGTAAAAAAATGTCGAGAAAATCCTAAAAAAATAAATTGCTTTTACGTGGCAAAACTAAAATATATTTTAATATGTATTTTTATAAATCTACGCAACTGCGCAATAGGTATATTCACGTTAGATTCAATCGATTATTACTCAATTTGGGAGGCGGGCATGGGGGCCGCAACCATTTATTGGATAACCAACACTCCTGCCATAGGTTACCCCAAGTGGTTCACAACATTTGGTGACTTAGCAGGGTTTATGGGGTGAGGTTTGTCTAGGTCTTGGGGGTGGATGTTTTTGTCTACCTACTGCGTGGCTGGCCAGCTCGGGAGACCTTTTGATATCTCTGACTGGGTCCAACCCATCGCCTTGCACATGGATTCAAACATTCGTCACTCCTTAACAGTGACCCCGAGATTCCAACCCACCCCTTCCCCATCACACATTTTACCTTCTCACAACTTCGTGTCCTCCCTTTTCCCAAGACCCTCCACACAGCATCCCCAAAGATGAAATGCCCTGAGGGAACTTTTTTCCCTCTGTGCCTCCTGTGTGGAGAAAATTAAAAAAAAAAGATATACTTCTTAGTTGATGATAGATACTCACTCTCGTGTAGTTCTGATGAGGGAACATCATTTCGAATCTAAACATTGCATTACTTGAAATTGCTTTAGATATGTTGACCAGATTTGAATATCTATGTAAATTCCATAAATCCACCATCTCCCCTCCCCCCAATTTCTTTCAGCATCACAACATTAAAGTTACCTACAGAGCGAATCACGTAAATTTAGAACGTATTCTAAAAGTTAAAACCTTGGGGCACAATGGCAAAAAACATGTATTTCAAAGGAAAATAATACCATTACGTTTTTGACTCCTCTCAACATCCAAGATATTGGAGTTTTTTTATTTTTATTTTGCGATGAAAAACTTACAAAATCGTTACTAATCGTTACAAAACTTAATAATCGTAATTTCCAGGACAAAACAATCAACACCAATAATTGTATCAATACGTGAAAATCTCAAATCAAATACAAAATACTTAAGTTATTTATTTATTGAAATTTACGTCAAAACTTTAGCAGGCGGCCTAATCCCTCGTCACGTTTCGTTACGTGTATTTATTAATCCAAAAGTTTGGACACGCGTTTCCTGAAGTCTCTTTGTCAAACACGTCGCACGTGTCCAGCTGTCCATTAGAAGCCTTCACACGTGTGCCACACCTAGGACACGCTCCACACGTGCAAGCCTGAATAGCTTCCACTCAATGACCATTAAAATTCTAGCGTTAATCATTTAATTTAAGATGTGGAAATACAAGATATAGAAACTGGTCAATTAATTAACAAGAAAAATCTGGTAACGATGATGATTAAAACTTGTCAAACAAAAAATAAGCTCTTCAAGATAATGGCTTTTTCTTAATATGAATACCGCACAAGAGTCCCAACTACTCCCGCCTGAAGCCAGTGAGACTATGGCATCCCCAATTAGGGTATGTTGTGAGGCTGAAGGTAGTGGGAAGGGGAAGGAGATGGGGAAGAGGTAGGTGGGAAGTACCTGGCTATTCAGATCTGGTCACCAAACACGGTCAAAACAATTTCAAGCAACGTTTCAATTCTGAAAGGTGGTCTTACACCAGGGCAATACTGAGAGTGTCTTCCACTCTGGAACGTGCCGTAAATATACTATACATTATTTTAAATGAATAAATTGTGAAATAACACAAATTAACCAAATAACATTTATTTATCCACGCCGGGATTCGATCCCGCGACCTTCGGAATGCAAGTCAAGAGCCTTACCGCTGGACTACGCCGGCCGTCAATAATAACAGCCGGCCGGCTAATAGGTATCGAATATCGAACCGTACGTACGTACTAACACGGATGCATTGCCAGCATACCTCAGGTTTTTAACTTTTTCAAACGTACGTAAACAAGTTTTGTCCCTTTCTCGGTAAAAACAGTAGCCGGGCGCAAACCAGAAAAAAACGCTGTTTCTCATTGACGTTTGGCAAGGATGTGATTGTCGGAGAAAACATGTAATAATAATAATAATAAGGTCTTTATTCCAGGATGTGGGGAGTGCAATCCCACACATCCCATATAGGGTATAATTACATATGTTATTATGAATAAATAAAAAGATAAAAATTAACAAAATAAAAAAGAGAAGCATCATTAGATACACTATTCACAAAAAATATAGTAAAGTTTTTAATCAGGTTCTTGTTGTTCCATCGGATCTCAGATTGTAGGAGCCAGTGTTTTTCTCCAATATTCATCTATGCTCGATCCTGGAATCAGACGGGCTTCCATGATGAGGATATTAGTGGAGTGGTTCATCCTTCCCCTCAGTCCTGCAATCCTTGTTCTTAATAGAGCTTCGAATCCTGGAACTCTCCCTTCTGTGAACATTGAAGAGTACCTGGGAAGTCCGAACATTATACGGTATGCATTATTATATTGCACCCGAAGCCTTTCCATGGTCCTTTTTTTGAAATTTGCCCAGAGCTCGCATGTGTACAGGGTGGTACAAAAGGCTAGGAAGAGCGTATGAACATATGCACCTATACACACAATCATCAGTTTGTGAAATTTGGGTTAACTTTTATTGCTCGAACTTGTCGGGTATGGGTACCGCCGCCCCGGGAACCTCTTATTGGATGACCAACACCTCTGCCATAGGTCACCCAAAGTAATAAGCTACGTTTGGTGATTAAGCAGAGCAGCCCGGGTTCATGGAGTGAGGTTTGTCCAGGTCGTGGCGGCGAATGTATTTGATCACCTTCTGCGTGGCGGGCCGGCTAGGGAGAGACTGTTTGAGTTTGAGGGAGATGAAACCTAGACGTCTACAGCCGGACTCTCCCAACCCATCGGCTTTTACCGCAAGTAGAGGGACGGATTCATACGTCCGTCACCCTTGGGCACACTCGCTCCATATTCCTACCCACCTCTCATACTTTTCCCTAAAAAGATCCTCCAAACATCCATCACAAAGGAAATTGTGTTCCTTTGTGGAGCTAATGAAAAAAAAAATGTTAGTATTTTTACAATTTTCGAAATGCCTGTTTCGTCGTTATGTCATAAATTTTCTTCAAAAATTGATATTTATAACTTTATGCATTCTTAAATTCCAATTTTTCGGGAAAATTTACGACGAAACTTCGACGAAATAACTTCAAGTTTGCTCACGGAAAGCCGTAATATGTAGATTATGAAATACGGAAAAGCTACATATTGTTCAAAGAATAATATGTAGCTTTGACACAGTAAGAGATTTAAATGACATATTTGCCCTTAACTCAAATTATAAGACTTAACGTTAAGGCCACGCTTCCCGGCGCAAAAAGAATGGAGAGATATGTAATTACGAATGTTGGACAGAGCGCGCTAATATTTTCAATGATAAAATTGAAGAGAAAATTATGAAAATGCTTAATAAAACATGACTCGTTTAAAATAGAACAACGACGGCCTCCGTGGTCCCGAGGCAAGACTCTCGACTCACAATCCGAAGGTCGCGGGTTCGAACCCGGCGTGCGCAAATAAATTTTATTTGATTAATTTGTGTTATTTCACAATTTATTCATTTAAAATAATATATAGTATATTTGCGGCACGTTCCAGAGTGGAAGATACTATCATTATCGCCCTGGTGTAAGACCACCATTCAGAATTGAAACGTTGCTTGAAATGGCTTTAGCCGTGTTTAGTGACCAGATCTGAATAGCCAGGTACTTCCCCACCTTCCTCTTCCCTATCTCCTTCCTCTCCCCACTACCTTCAGCCTCACAACATACCCCAATTGGGGATGCCATAGTCTCACTGGCTCCAGACGGGAGCAGTTGGGACTCTTGTGCGGTATTTCATATAAAAAAAAAAAAAAAAAGAACAAAAATCTCGTGGGACGTATCTTAAGTATCATTTAAAGAAACTTCGTGAAATTTTTCAAAAATATAACTTGTAAAATAAAAGAAATGGACTTGTTTTAAGTAATTTTCGGAGCATACTTTGCGATTTTTTTCTATCGAGGGAATTTCATATAATTTGCTTTTCGGCGTGGAACGTATCTAGATATTATCTTCAAAAATAACATATATGTTTTTAAGAGCTTAAAAACTTCAAATTTTTAAGGGAGATATGTAAGAAATCGGTAGAAATTCGGATAGCGGCGGCTTAAAAAAACATAGATTCTTAAGAGGAAACCGGGCGGCGTTTTGTCCATACAAACGTATTCTCCAATTTCTTCTCTGGATTTTGAAACTAGTGCACATATTTTTTTAATATACTATAGATATCGACCACTAGCGTGTCGGCACGTTTGGATTTTTATAGGTGAGTTTTTATAGATGTTAGGACCCTCTAAAAATCATTAAAATTGTTTGGCTTGAACGCCATCAACGGACGTTCAGCAAACACATTAAACCACTTATTAAAAAAAAAAAACGTAGAGGCATAGAAAATTTTCTTCTTATATCGTTGGTAAAAAAAATCTTAAAAATCGGTCGTTTTGTAAAAGTATTCGCGTTCTTGGAGCAGGACCCTGCTCCAAGACTCCAAGACTCGCGAGTGGCTCGGACCGAGACGCGCGGGCTCGACCGGAGCCAAACCTCGCAAAAGAACTCGAAACCGGGACCTGCTCGCGACTCGCGAGTGGCTCGAACCGAGACGCACGAGTTCAACCGGAGCCGGACCTCGGAACCCGCAAAAAAACTAGAAATCAGGACATGCTCCCGACTCGCGAGTGGTCGAACAGAGACCCACTTCGACTGGAGCCCGAACCCACAAAAGAACACGAACCCTGGACCTGCTCCCGACTAGCGAGTGGCTTGGACCGCCGAGTTCCGGGTTTGGGTGCGAGTCCTGGACCGGGTTCTCTGGGAGTAGTCGATTTGAAAAGGGTGTTGGAATAGGCTCCGCGAAGAATCCTAGTTCAAGAGTCTACTCCGCCTGAACCTGCACATCGCTATTTAAGAGTAGAAAAATGTGAATGAAAATGAATGGAATAGAATACCTCGATTTTATTTAGGTATTATTAGCCTGAGGCGCAGTTGTCCTTTTAGCTCAGTATTCGGGGGGGGGGGGGGTGACAGCGACAGAAATAGCGTGGTAAAAGACCTGTTCTTAAAATTTCTCTAATATAAGCAGGACTTAACCGATAAGCTTCTTCGATAAGATTCTCGAGCTTACTTTAGTAAAAAATGTAGTTGTTATTTTGACCTCGTAAGGGGATCCAATAGTCCAGGGAAAAATCGAAATCGGAATTCACGCCCTTTGTGGGAGGAGTTTAAAAATATTTGAGAAAAAGCTTTTTTAATGGTTGAAAAATGTATTGATAATTTTTTTTACAGGTTGATTTCGTAAAGGCCTAAAAAAACATTAACTCCTTTTTTACACATTGTTTATCGTAATAACAAGGAAATTTAAAATTGATTTCACGGAACCGAGCGACGTGGAGCCACACGTCTGTTCCCTGCTCCGGCCAGGGTAGAAGTGAAAGAAAGTGAGGTGTGGCAAGCCAGTAGTCCTTCGGTGAACGACATAAGGGTCACTTTGAAAATCCACATTCGTCGGCTGCTGGACGTATTGTGAAATAACAACGCAAAAATGCATATTTTATTTTATTTTGTGAATATCGGGCGTAAATATCAATTTTTTTTGCGATTATCATAAAAGAAACTAAATTTGCTACAATAAACAATAAAACCATATCCGAAAAGATGTTCATAAGTAGGAGAGTTTGCATTGAAAGTGTTTTTTTAAAGACCTATTACTTTATTTTTTTCTAGGCTTATTAAAAGACTTATAAAAAAATGACCGATATTTTTAAGGGCCAAGATATGTTCTACACGCAGTATTTAATTGAAGCATCTATAATATTTCTAAGCGATCAAATTTTCAAAACAAAAACACATGATTTTGTGTGATTTTGCATTATTTACTAAGACTTCATCTTAACTATACAAAAAAAAATATTTCTCAAATATATATCTCTCACAGTTCAGTCCCCTTTCAATAGAGCGACGCCCTCGAAGAGGTATCTATAGAAGATGACGAGGATGAAAATTGTTACGTTTATACAAAATCTTCAAGATTCAAGCCGAAACACTAATTTGCGTTCGTTCAATTACCGCCGAAGGTGTGTCTGTCATTATAAAAGCCTAATACAATACGTAAAATAATGCATATTATTCTGTATGTACTGAGTTGACACTCGGCAAATAACGTTGTTCCTACATGGCGGCATTGTGTGGTTACACTTCAAAGAAAACCCACGCAGCCGGTGTACATAAATAAAACAATTAAAACAGCAATGACTTCACTGAATGGTGTTGACGATGAATGAAAATAACAGGTAAAAAAACACATTTCAATGGTGAATATTTTACGCAACACGCCATGCATCCGTCAACCTTGAAATGGGTAGGCGTCAGAAGCTACGTGTAAAATCGCAGTGTAGATTGATTAAAAAATCTAATTATTGTTAATTTTATTCTAAATCAACGGATCCAAGCACTAAAAACAAATCTCTTGCTGAGGATTGGTTTGTACTCCTCTATTTTTAGGTTTTTTTTAAGCTGTCAATTGAAGTATATGTTAGTTCGTTCAAAATTCAACCAAATAGGTTGTTCTTTTACTTATAGATAGATAAACAATTAGTTTGAAATAAAGGAAACAAAAATTTAATTTTTTGAAACTCAAAAACTTGGATTTTTCCGTTTGAGTTTTTGTGGACATATTATAAACCAATCCTCAGCAAGCGAAATGTCAAACCGATTCAACGTTTCTATTTGACAAGATATTGCGAGGTGTCAAAGTAGTGGCAATCCATATATTCGTATTTCATCACCACAAGTGGTGAAATTTGAGCTGAACCCGTGGCAGAAGTGTTGGATATCAAATAAATGGTTCCCGGGGCGGTAGCACCCATACCCGACTCCCAAATTACTAAACGCAGTAAAATTGATATTCTTGTGGATGACGAATGGACAAAGACAGCAGTGTCAGAAGAATATTACGATGAATATGGAAAAAGAATTCGAGGATGCCTCAAGAAGACGTTGGACGTTCAAACGTATTCAATTATTGGGTCAGGGCACTTCAAGAGTCGTAATAACAGAAGAGTATTGAGATTACGTATAAATGTGGATAAAGCAAACACTGTGTGCCAAGACAAGGCGAGTTTAAGGTTGTTTATAAGCATGACAAAAAAAGCGGGAACCGAACCACGAATGCTCGGCTCGCGCTTTTTTGTCATGTGGTATACGCATCCTTAGATTCTTTTGTAACGAATAATATCCGAAAAGAACTGGTGTTTGTTATTGTAAAAAAAATAACGATGATGAAAACCGTATTCAAATATGAATAACATGGTTCTGAAAACCGAAAAAGAAATAACACTTTTTCAGGCGCGAACAGCGATCTATGCGGTACTCCCGACCCTCTGTAAATAAGGTTTTCTAGAATGATTACTCCTCGCGGCAATAAAAATATATCTTCAGGTTTTATGTTTTCAAATTATCAGGGAAATTCTAGTCCTTTGGAACCATCCCTTAATGCTGTGAGTCCAAAAGGGCTGGTGAAATGTGGTGCTAGGTTAGGAGGTTAACCCCCTAGAAACACTGATGTAAATGTATCTAGAAATTGGCAAAAAATATGGTAAAAGTTTCTTCTTTACAAACAAATTTCTAATGAATTTTTTTATGAATATCGCGCTCTTTTATTTTGTAGGGTCTACCAAATTAATTGATCGCACAATAACAATCAAATCAATAAATAAAAACCAAGTATCTCGTTTTCTAGTTTCGTTCGAATCTAGGATGAAACTGAATTCCAAGTGTCTCGATATTAGATCAATTCAACGAACGATTGTGAATCGCAGAGCGAAACAATCATACCGCTGAGTCTATGGCGTTTGTCTATGGCGCGTTTGCGCTTAATCAAAATAATACTTGACTAATTTATATAGCGTCGTTTTTGTGAGAAATCACCTCAAGGGCGCTGTAAATATGTCTCAATTGTCAATAGCTTCAATTGCTTCAGTAAATGGTCAATTAGCAATTGTCAATCGCATCAACGTAACTATTGACAATTCATATTGAACGTCTGCGCTTACGGACGCTTTATGCTTAGTTCACACTGAGCTATATATCTGCGAGCAGATATCTGTTGATTTGCGAGAATATGATGTCCTTTCACACGAGGCTATCAAATATTTCTTCCTGTGGTAGAGAGGGGGTCAGTCAAATTAGGGAGCGGCAACGGAACGCATATTTTTTGTACTGAAATCTGTCAACTTGACATCTGTCATACACGGGTCTAGGCAGCTCCATAATTACAATGACCCCCTCTCCTGTTTTAGTCGGAGAAGGGGAGAGTTATCTTCTGGGATATCGCGTCTGGAGCGGTTACGTCTGAGATGTGTATTGTCTATGATTGATCTGCGCTTAAAAACGCTTAGGTGTGAACGGTCTGAAAGGATTGTATGGAGAGCGTTATTTGGCGTGCTGTGATCTTTTATATTTGAAAGCTGAGTGTGAACCAGCTCTTAAGCGCGTAAAAATATTTCCGTTTTGTATTAAAATCAGAAAAAAATAGAATATTTCTGAACGCATCCATAATCATCTACATCCTATTCGGGTCGGGGACCCATTGCATCGACAAGGCTCCTCCATACGTCCCTGTCTTGTGCTGACTGAACGCACCCGAAAAATAAAAACTATTTCTGGAAGATGATAAAATAAGCTTTCAAATTTTAGAATTCAATATAAACATGTACATTTGAAGTATAATGAAGTATAAAATAAATTAAGCCGTTTTAATTTTTTTTAATGCAAACATTAAAAAAAATTAAAACGGCTTAAACTTAAATTATTGAAATCGAAAATAATAAAACACACATATTTTAGGCTAATGGATTATAAACGTTATCGTCAACTCACTTTTTTGTCATTTCATGTAAAATTAATTAATAAACAATTCCCAAAGTTGCACAATTTTCTTCCAAATTCCGGTTGAAAACTTTGGTTTCAATGAGGTGAACATTTAAATTATTTTGTGGCTAACTTTTGGATTTGAATATAAAGCGTGGTGTTTTCCCTTTCTTACAACATTTAGATCATATTTCTAACCATGAGAGTAAGGGAGACACAAAGATTTCGTTTGAAAAGCGAACAAATTAGCCTGAAGGGTAAGAATAAAAAAAATTGTAAAAAGGTAAGTGTATTTATTATCTTCTTATTCAGTACGATCCAAGCATATTCTCATCACTGTAAAGCGGAATAAAGAAAAGAAAAGTTATGTATGGGAAAGATGCAGGAGACAGTTGAGAGTAATAGATAAGGGAGAAACTATGCGAAAAAATTAAATATCAAGAAGAGAAATCTATCATTCAAATGGGGTAGGATTAAGAGGGTGGTAATTTATGTTGCATATCATTTGTTACGGCTTAAATCGACCCATTTTTCGAACGGTTCCTTCGTTGGATGATTACATTTGTTACACCACAAAGGATATGTAGTAGTTAGAGCCAGAGGTCTATTGTTGGGGAATGATGTGTGTAAAGGAGTGAGATAGGTCATGATGGGAACGAGCGATGGATTTGAGAAGTAACCGCCGTAGTTAAAGTTTCGATTGAATTATGTTTTTTGAATAATGAAATTATATTCCAATTTTCAATGCTTCTGCTGTTATGTTTTACAATTAATTTGATAAGCTGTTAACGGGAAAAAATTGAATGTCTAAATTTAAAAATGGCGCTTTCAATGATGTCCTAAAAAAGTTCTGTTATTATATCCTTATAGGCCAGTTGGTTCACAGAATTGTTCAAATTTTATGAAACAAGCTGACCTAAACATTGTTTATTTTTTTAGTTACGGATTTGGTTCCTCTATGTTTTAAAATGTTCGTTTTAGATTTTTTGTCGTTTTCTTTTAATTCATTGTTACGTTATGTACAATTTTTCTTTAATATGGTCGGTGTCATATTGTCACAATAACATGTTGGAATAAAAATATTATTTTGAAATTATACATTACTAGCTGATACCCGGCATGCTTTGCTTTACCATTTAATAAAGTATTTGTTTCTCCCTGCGTGTCCTTTCCCATTCGTCCCGTTCCCGTTCCATCTCCCCACCTTCCCTCACCCCACTCTTTTCATGCTAGACTTGTAGAAAAAGTCAGACTAGGTCTGAATAGTCGAGCACTTTCACTCCCCTCCCTTCCCCCGTCCCGCGAACCCCCCTCCCGAGTTCCCCTCGTCCCTTTCATAACGCCAAAGCTTACCATTACATTCAGCCTATATTACTCGCATATAATGTAGCTTTCTATTGTTGAAATATGTTTTTTAATCGTTTTATTGGTTTATGCGTGAAAGCGTAACAAGCAAATACACGCAGCATTTATAATATTACTATAGATATAGACGTATGTTAGTTAATTATATTTACCAAAGACAGACGTTTCGTCTTTCAAAGGCACCATAACAAATGCGTTAAATCATTTCGCTAAGGATGTCAATTAGGAATTGTAAACGAGAAACCATTATGTATGCGAAAATAATGTTATAAATAATGAAATGAAGACAAATCACTTTGTTTACGCCAATTATTTAATACATTTCGAAACCAACTGTTCCTTTGTCAGGATAAAATCATGATTTGAAAATGGATTTTGGAGCAGACGTTACAACAATGTGCTATATGCTCTGTTTAAGGAGCTAAACGTCACAAAATGTATAAAACTGGGAAGATTTCGGTGGCTGGGTCATGTGGAAAGAATGACCGAGCATCAAGCACCAAAGTCCCTGCTGAACTCAAGACCGATAGAGCGAAGCAGACTGGGAAGGCCAAGATTAAGATGGAGCGACAACGTCTTCAAAGACATTTCCCCCTTGGAGCTTCTAAACTGGAGAGAGCTGGCACAAAACAGAGATGAGTGCAGGAAGACTCTTGAGGAGGCCTAGACCCACCAGGGGTTGTAGAGCCAAGAGTGATGATGATGATTTGAAAATAATAAAAAAATCAATGTGATTGGTTTTCATTTTATTAAAATGATGCCACAAAGTGAATTTACAATTTTTTTAAAAGTTATAAATAATTGTTTAGTTTTTTAATTTTTAATTTATTTATCTAAATATAGTACTAGCTTTTCCCCGCGGCTTCGCTCGCATGGTATTACGGGAAATTACTGTAGCGGTTGAACTTATCAATTATCCCCCCTCCTCCCCACCCCCACCCCCTCCAGCATTCCATACATTCATTCCCTTACATTCAGTTTTCAAACATCTCGCCTACCACCTAAATTTCATTAAGCTATAGCTCAAAGAAAAAAAATAGTTATCCAATTTTGTTCATTCGTTCGGAATTTATGCGCTTACAAACATTTCGGATGTTTATTTTTAATTAAATATTTGGAAGTTTGTTAATATAATAAAAAATTACACTATTTATTATTCAGTCTTTATACCTAATCGTTACGAATTATATTTTTAATGTAGGAACTCTATCTGACATTTGTTCCAAAACAGAAGCTTGTCCAAAAAAAAACAAAACATATTCTAATATTTGAATTTCCTGGAGCAGTAGCTGACCAGGGGGCTCAGTACCTACCAGCTTAGAGCCCACAAATATATCAACATGGTTTCCATGGAAACGATTTTTTTCTGACGTTAGCAAAAACTCGCTTTTGTTAGCGACAGAAAACGTATAACAAATAAAATATATTAATATTTATAATTTCATAACGCCAGAGCTTACTATCATATACAACATATAGACTATATAATTTAGCTTTCTATTGGTGAATGAATTTTTAAAGTCTTTTTATTGGTTAATGCCTGAAAAGGTCATAAACAAACTCGAGCAGTTTCGCATTTATAATATTAGTATGGATGTTTACATTGGGATTTTCGATGCCTGTCTCACTAGGATATACCTGTGTCGAGACAGGCTTACAGATACATAAATGAACATATTTATAGAGGTAAATAGGGAATATATTTGGTAGTTACAAAAATATTAAAGGTTATATACATATTCATTTCATTTGTATACAATAAAAATAGAAAGATGATTAGAAGTGTGGGTAAATACTTTAAAAAGAGTTATCATATAAATGAAAGAAGAGATGAATACAGTAAATAGTAAATCCTGTCAAGTCTATTTATGGAATCAAATTTGACATGATTCTTTTTTTTATTTATTTTATACTAGCTTTTCCCCGCGGCTTCGCTCGCATGGTATTACGGGAAATTACTGTAGCGCTCGCACTTATCAATTATCTCCCCCCCACCCACCCCCATCCCCTCCCGCATCCCATATATTCATTCCCTTACATTCAGTTTTAAAACATCTCGCCTACCACCTAAATTTCATAATGCTATAGCTCAAAGAAAAAAAGAATTACTTATCCAATTTTGTTCATTCGTTCGGAATTTATGTGCTTACAAACATTTCGGATGTTTATTTTTATTGAAATATTTGGAAGTTCGTTAATATAATAAAAAAAAAATACTCTATTTATCATTCAGTCTTTATAATCGTTACGAATTATATTTTTAATAAAGGAACTCAAATCTGACATTTATTCCAAGCTTGTCAAAAAAAAAAACGAATTCTAATATTTGAATTTTCTGCAGTAGTAGCTGACCAGTAGACTTGAGTACCTACCAGCATAGAGCCCAAAAATATATCAACATTGTTTCCATGGAAAAGATTTTTTTCTGACGTTGGCAAAAACTCGCTTTTGTTAGCGACAGAAAACGTATAACAAATATAATATATTAATATTTATAATTTCATAACGCCAGAGCTTACCATTATATACAACCTGTAGTCAGCGCATATAATTTAGCTTTATATTGGTGAAAGAATCATTAAAGTCTTTATATTGTGTTAAGCGTGAAAAGGTCATAAACAAACTCGAGCAGTTTCGCATTTATAATATTAGTATGGAATGGATGGATTAGGTCGTATGCAAATTGTTTTCTGTCTATGTGTGATTTATTTTACAGATGTTTGCAGTAGTGTGGCGTCCAATACTTATACCGATGCCGTCTGCTTCAACGCTTGCCATGTAAAAAAATATATTGCTTAAATATAAACATCGATGTTATTTTAACTGCCGGTTAAAATTAAAATTTTGCTCGTGATTTAGGTTTCTGTTGAACAGGCGTCCCTAATAATCTAGCCTCCCTGTTTTGGCAGAAAGAGATACTTAGTCAGATCACTAAGCCAGTTAAGTGATACACGGTTGATTAAACCGAACACAGGGTGGGGGGTATCAGAAAGTGGAAGGAGGGCCCTCTTGTGAGATTAAAAGCTTGTGTAATGCCGTCCAATAAACGGCGAAATCTCCGGAATTAGTCGCATTAGCGTGGGACTTGTAACTGTGTCCAAACCATTGAGATGAAATAAGCTAGACGATCTGTAAAATATAAGGCAATCGGTTGGAATAAGGTTCACTGAATTCAAGTTATCATTAAATAATTGTTAACATTGTCCTTTTCTGCATATGTACTGGATATTGTCAGTTACTGTATTATTGTCAGACTTTATTTCACCTTTGGTTTTAAATTTAAAATTGGAATTGAAACTTGATTTTACTTATGATGACCGACTGTTGTTCTTGACTTATGTTGAATAAAAGAAATAAATTTTGCACGATTTCAGAGACAAATTTGGCATTTTCGAGATAAATGCAATTATAAAATAAAAATACAAGTGTGCAATTCACACGCGGTAGAAGTGGCTACGAAGCACCGTACAAAGAGGAGACCGATTATTCACATTCTCTCGCAGGCCAAATCCAACAGACGTATGTGTTTGTCTCTTATTAGTGTCGCTTTTTTGTTTCATCGAGTTTCAAATCACAACGGTGCTAAAGAAGCTTTCACTAAAAAATATCTTGCTCTACTGTCTTTTTATAACGATGAAAATTAAAAAAAAAAACTTTTAAAAAAAAACTTTTTATTAATTTAATTTTTATACTTACGTCAAATTTGTATTCCAAAGTAAATCAGATGTTTTTTTAATGAATTTACGCCAATCAATATGCTTTTTTAACAAATTTTTATTTTATATATTTCCATATTTAATTTGGGAATGGGTACCACCGCCCCGGGAACCTTTATTGGATAACAAACACCTCTGCCATAAGTCACCCCAAGTGGTTCGCTACGTTTGGTGGTTTAGCAGGGGTGCCCGGGTTCATGGGGTGAGGTTTGTCTAGGTCTTGGAGGCGGATGACCAGGACACGCTGAACCCCAAATTCCTACCCACGCTGAACCCCAATTCCTATTCCAATTAAACCCTTTTCCTTCCCAAAACTCTCCTCTCCTTCCTTTCCTTAAAAAAAAACCCTCCACACAGCATCCCCAAAGATGACATAGGCCTGAGGGAAATCGTTTTCCTCAGGGCTTCCTGTGTAGAGTTCATGTAAAAAAATACATCCGTACCTAGTAGGTACTACCTACTAGATATTTTTGGTAAACATTTTTATTAAAAAAAATAATCGGGTTTTTAGCTGGCTATTTTCAAACAAAATTTAAGAAATAGGCCGCCGAATTAAAGCTCTAAGTATATCAGGTTAATCCTTGAAAGGCTAATCTAGTCTAATTAACACCTTGAAAGGCCAATCTAGTCCGTCTCAACAGCCCGTGACCCTAAATAATCCTTGTTCACCTACATTTCTATTTGCTCAATTTTCATCTACTACCAAGTCTGGTAAAATCCGCCCTAGGCCACCACGTGATGGATTTTCCTCTTACCCTAGACTAGATGAATGGGTTATGTGCTACCCCTAAATGATGAAGGAATATTTCCTACCTGCAAACGAGGCTTTCTCTCCCCACGTTCAAAGAGTTAATTGTATTAACTTACCTTGGGGTGGAATATTAGAAGTTATTATTTTATTAGTTTTAATAATGGAGGTTACGGAATGGTTTTAATGTAATAATTATCTTTGCCAACCCTTCATTAAAACCATCCCTCACTTTTGTAAAGTTTTGGACATATTATAATAATGTTTATATTAAAATAAGACACGTGAAAAGGGTAGGAAATATATTAAAATTGTTTTAATTAGTTGAAAATTCGATTTAACTTCTTAATTACAATTTTTCTTAGTATATAATAAATATGATCGAGTTCTATTTTATAGAAATGTCACATCAAAAGCACTGAGAAAACTTATAAAGTACGTTTAATTAGAATAAACTAAAATACATATTAACAAGCATTTCTAAATTAAATCATTTTCATTGTTTTGTACCTATCATATTCATGTTTAATAATTAAGTCCTATGTATTCGTGGCCCGGATTCGCCCGAGTAAAACAATTTATTTGAAGATGTTTATTTTTATATACATGGGTTTTTTTTTAAGTAAAGCTTTTTTACGCACGCTTGGCTTGGGGAGTAGGCTGGTGAATGCGTGACGAGAGCGTTACGAAAAGTGTGGTCGGGCGAGGCGAACGAAGCATAAAGAAGTTTTACTTCAGTTGTGTGGTCCAAAACACCCTCGTTTTTTTATATGAATACCGCACAAGAGTCCCAACTGCTCCCGCCAGTGAGACTATGGCATCCCCAATTGGGGTATGTTATGAGGCTGAAGGTAGTGGGGAGGGGAAGGGGATGGGGAAGAGGAAGGTGGGAAGTACCTGGCTATTCAGATCTGGTCACCAAACACGGCTTAAGCCATTTCAAGCAACGTTTCAATTCTGAACGGTGGTCTTACACTAGGGAGATACTGAGAGTATCTTCCACTCTGGAACGTGTCACAAATATACAATATATTATTTTAAATGAATAAATTGTAAAATAACACAAATTAATTAAATTGAATTTATTTGCCACGCCGAGATTCGATCCCGCGACCTTCAGAATGCGAGTCGAGAGCCTTACCGCTGGACTACGCCGGCCGTAGGTAGGTATACAATAAAAAATATGGAATAAACAAAGACCTCCGTGGTCGAAGGGCAAGGCTCTCGACCGGCGTTCGCAGGACGCGGGTACAAACTTCGGCGTGGGCAAGTAAATTTTTATGTGATTGATTTGTGTTTTCACAATTTAATCGTTTAAAATAATATAAGATATATTTGTGGCACGTTCCAGAGTGGAAGTAGAAGATACTCTCATTATGGCCCTGGTGTAAGACCTCCAAAATTGAAATATTGCTTGTGATGGCTTAGTCATGTTTGGTGGCTAGATCTGAAAAGTCAGGTACTTCCCCACCTCCTCTTCCCCATCTCCTTCCCCTCGCATTCCATTAGACTCATAACATATTCCAATTGAGGATGCCTTAGTCTCACTGGCTCCAGGCGGTTGGGAGCAGTTGGGACTATCGTCCTGTATTCACATAAAAATAAAAGTAAAGATATTATCCATAAACGATTCTAAAAATGATTTAGAAATAGTGTCGCTGACCTACTAAAATACAGGTAGAAAAGAAAATTTGTGCAATTATCGCTGACACAGTTCATCGATTGATACAGCTACGTCGGCACTTCTCTATTTTTTATAGTAGACTTTTATTACACAAACATTTTAACACATCAACCACAAAACACACAGATCTATCAAAGGGTTCAAACCACGTGTTAATCTAACCTAACCGACAAGCCAAAGAGGCTGAAATTTACCTAAATTATTCAAAATTACTTTTCCACAAAAATTTTAATAAAATGTATGTATCGATTTTAAACATTGCATGAGTTTGAACAATTACCTTTTTTCTGCGTGAACCGAGCTAATTTGAAACGAAATTTTCTAAAAAAAATAAAGAGTCGTGTTCTATGGAGTAATTATTGGCTTATTGCCTCATTTAACCAATAATTAATTCCAGAACGCTTTTTAGGGGTGATTTTAATACAGATTGGGGTAGTTTTGTTTTTTATGAGAAGTGGATTGACATTACGATGAGGGGAAATTAAGGGGCCTTGAATTCTAACAACATGCTTTACGATGGTGATAGTTTTTGTTGATGGATAGATAATTAATTACATGATTGTAATAAAACAGTGTCCACAAAGGGTTCCGATGCTAACGTAGATACAATGAGAAAAAATGCTTACATGGTTACAATGAAACAGGCAGTAAAAGAAAAGAAAATACAATAAATGCAGTAAATAATGATAATGCTAATAAGAGATATTGAAAGAAGGGTAAATGCAGGAAACTCCATTAATGGAAGACTGAACGCCGTTGGCACCCACAAATAACTGTCCAAAGATGCGAAGCTAGCCGTTCACAATGGAGTGCTGATACCTACCCTGGTGTAAGACATTGAGGTATAGAACTGGAAGAGGAAGGATGAAAGTAGACTGCTGTAGAAATGAGAATCCCTGAGATGTGTGGTAAAACCATGTATGATCGTGTGAGAATTGTGGAGATCGGCAAAGAATGCAAGGCTGATGTAAGCATAATGAGAAAGATTAAGATATGGCTCAGATGGTTTGGGAATGTAGAGCGATTGAACGAGGAAAGGAGTGTCATGAGAATATATGACGCAAATGCGAATGGCAGAAGAAGTCGGGGATGCCCGAGGAAGACATGGCACGACCAAATGAATCAGATACTTAAGTCGGGCCATGCTAAGAGTCGGAATAATAGAAGAGCATGTATGCGACGATGTATGAATGTGAACGAGGCAAGAATGTGCCAAGAATAGAGTGTGTACAAGAGTAGCGGTCTGTCCTCCCAGCCTATTCCTGCGGGGAAACGCCGTGATGGTTAGTTAGTTAATAATAATATAATTGGTCCCTGACGGTGACTTGGACAGGAACCTGGCAGTCAGTGTATCCATGAGTGACGGGAAAGTCCTGCCGGAAAGGTCAGATCTCCCTCAACCAGTCTCTCCCGAACTGGCCCGCCAGAACAGTAGGTAGGAAGACGCTATCGCTGCTAAGACCGGACAAACCTCTTGGGTTGGGTTTTACAATTTGTATTGTATGTATTTTATCATATTTGTGTTGAGCTAGCTTAAAGAAATAGGATGTACCTACAAGTTGTCACCCCAAGTGGTTCGCTACGTTTGGTGACTTAGCAGGGGTATCTCAATATCAATACCTCTCCCCAGCAGAGAATGGAAAACATTTAGTGATTTAATAAAAATATTTACAAATTCGCATGGACGATCAATATTGTCCATAAACATTTTACTATTACTTATTTTAATAAATCTATTCTCAATTTGTCAAATAAATTATTTCCTTTCACGTATTTATTTATCTCTAAACGTGACCAAAGCAGAATTCATTCCACTTGACTTAATACGTCTTACGTAAGTAGTAAGTATCGGGAGCACATAAATCCCAGGGGATGTATTGCCCCACTCATGGGAGGTTATTGTAGGTATAAGGATGGGATTGCTTCGGCTGTGTGGGCACGCTTCGTTTACCTCTCGCGTTTATGCTACCCGGGCTTTCGACTGATCCGTTATAAGGAAGAAAAAATACTCTAAAAAATATATATTTTTATAATTTGAACTTTGAAATATTTATTTGACCGTAAAAAATATGAAAAACGATATAATACAGGGTGTTAAGACCCGGTAGTACAAAAACCGGCGTTCAAAAAGGAACAGAAATGGAGTATGTAAATACGAATGTTAGAGGAAGCGCGCTAATGTCAAAAAGATTCTACGACAACTCAGAATCAACTCAACTCAACACCTTTTTGAATAGTCACCAAAAACTATTTAAAAAAAATTAAAAATAGCCCGTAACCGACCCTAACGTAACCATTTATTATTTTTTTTTTATCACCTTTACACCAATTATTATTTTTTTAATCACCTTTACCCACTCAGGCCTCGAACCTGTTTTGTGGGAAGGTCAAAATATTTCGGCATTGCAATAAAATCCAAATAAACAATTTAATTTTTGAAATACAAAAATTTTGATTGCGAACATAAAAATTTTTTATTTTAAAATGGCTCACCTTTTTTTTCTAACCAAAATCACTGATAATAAATTAATAAATAAATAAATAAATAATAAAAATATAAAAACGCATACATATTTTATTAGGCAAATGTATTATAAACTTTACCGTCTACTCACTTTTTTGTCGTTTCGTGTAAAAATAATTAATAAAAAAATCCCAAAATTAAAAATTTTTTTTTTTTCAAATTTCGTCGGAAAATTTTGGATTCAGACAGGTGTACATTTAAATTATTTTGTGGTTAATTTTCAGATGTCAAAATGAAGCTCTGTGTTTTCTCTTTCTGCAATTAATTATTTTTAAATGTAATTATTTTTAAATGTAAATTTTACATATTTTTTTTTTTATATTAAACAAAATTATCTATATTTTTATTTCGAATTATAAAATGTTAAAGTGTATTTTATCACCCTTCAAAAACACTTTTTATTTTCTAGATACATTCAGAAATATTCCATATATTTGGATTTTATTGCTAAGTGGAAATATTTTGATCTTCCGACAAAATATGCCCGAGACTTGAGGGGTTAAGCAAAAAGGCAGCTGGAAATTTTCAATTGTCACAATCTGATGTATTTTATTACAATAGGTTAATTAACATAAAAGGTTTCGTATATCAGAATGTGTCCTTAGAAAAAATACAGCTGCCTTTTTGCTTATGACGGCAGAATATGAGCGGTGTTGCAGTCGCGTATTTTTCATACCATCACAAACGTAGGATTGTGAAAGCTTTCTACGAAGCTTTTCGTTTGATGTGGTGCCATTTTCATTCTATTTTTGACTCGGATTCTCGTTGGTGTCATCTCTGTTATGGATGGCACAGTCAATGTTGAATTTACCACAGAATAAAAATAGAATATTACGATTTCTGACAGTAATATGACAGCAGAGAGTTACTCTAGGAAGTATGTAGTCCGGTAACGTATTTATGCACCTTGCAACAAACCTCTACAATATCGACCTTTTTTTGTTTTTAATAAAATCATTATGAAGTCTAAAATATAAACTCAATTTTAATAAAAGAAAAATCAATATAAGGAGGGGTTGTCGATCAGAATTTGAAACATTCATCAAAGTTCTGTAAAGTCCTATTCAAGTTCTGTGAAACAACCAGCCTGTGATCACAATGAAATAATAATAGAACTTTCACAATACGTGAGAATCGACTTCAAAATTTGATGAATAGTTAAAATTCTGTGATACAATCCGTACTAGGGACGATTTTCTTTACAGAATTCGAACAATTCATCAAATTTCAAAGTTAATATTCAAGTTCTGTTATTATCCAAACTGCCGTGAAACAAACGGTCCATGATGAAATAATAATAGAACTTGAATTGAACTTTCACAAAACTATCTTTATATATATATATAAAGATAGTTTAAATATACATTGTAAAGAAGAGTGTCTGTGGTAGACGGCGTAGATTTGATTTTTATGCAAACCTACAGTTTTATTACGAGATTGATGAAATTTTGCCCACTTGACCGTCATAACATGAGGAAGGTCTAATTGAGATTAATAAAAACATTTCCATCCCCTTTAAGGCAGAATTTTGATACGTTCAAAATAATAGGAAAATATTACTGTGTACAACTGATTTCTAAAAACTCTGCGTAAAGCCCGGGCAACGCTGGGGACTACAGCTATACGAAGATAAAGAAAATGCACGAATGAGGAGATTCGAAAAGAATGCAAGGCAGAATGAAGACGATCAAGAAATAAAGCCTTATAAGAATGTCTTGGCTGCGAAATATACGAGTGTGGACCGGCATTAGAAGTGCGGAGGAGCTATTCCGGGCAGCGCAAGATAGAGAGACATTTTCCAGAGTGATCGCCAACGTTGGGGGGACCGGATAGGGCACACGAAGAAGAAGAAGAAGAAAAATGGTTTAGACTTGGTAGACAGATAAAGGATATGTACGAAAACCAAGTGGAACCACATTTAAGTGAATGTTCCATGTCTTGCTGTGATTATTATTGACTTATTGACACTTATTAACTTCATTGTATATTTAATCAATGAAGAATATAATATTAACAAGATTAATGAAGACAGAAAAAGAAAAAAAAATTAAAAGGAATTGTGATCAAGTACCAGTTAGGACCGTTACCTTTTTATTTTGTCTGTTTCATTGGGGGTTTATAATATTATCTTCATTATTACAGCATCCGTAATGTTAAGTCTCAATTACAGATTAAAAAAAAGATTATGTCTCAAAATACAAGAATTGCTCTGAAGTACAGAGGATAAAACGCAAGACATAACAGCTTCAATTTGGTACCTACCAGGTATCGCAATAACTTAAATTCTTTATCTGGTGTTGAAAAGAGATATGGGAATCAAGATTGAGATCGTCGTATTTTACATTTATATTATTTGGACGATTTTTCAGAATGGCGCATAATCCGTCGTCGGGGAAGATTTATTAAACTATTCATAATGCGATAGAAATCGCGGGCGCCCACGGAAATCCTACCAAATACTGGAAGAAGAAAATTTTGAGAATGCTCTAAAAAGATGAATGAAAAGAGGAAGGTGTTAGAAATGTGAGGAAAAGAAAAATGAAAATCTCGGGAATGAAATACAGAACTTTTTTTATATCGGATGAAAAATATACGGAATTTGGGAGGCGGGAATGGGTACCGCCGCACCGGGAACCTTTATTGGATAACCAACACCTCTGCCATAGGTCACCCCAAGAGGTTCGCTACGTTTGGTGATTTAGCAGGGATGCCCGGGTTCATGGGGTGAGGTTTGTCTAGGCCTTAGAGGCGGATGACCAAGATACACTGAACCCCAGAATCCTACCCACCCCTGAAATCATTTTCCTTCCCAGAACTCTCCTCCCCTTCCTTTCCTTAAAAAAACCCTCCACACAGCATCCCCAAAGATGACATAGGGAACTTATTAACTATGCCCTGAGGGAAATTATTTTCCTCATGGCCTCCTGTGTGGAACTCATGTAAAAAAAAAATAATCGACATTTGACCTTAAATGTACAGAATCGGCGTTTAAGATGAAGCTGTACGCGAAATCCTATGCAGATACTATTTAGATTAATCTTTACGACGAATCGGTTGGACATTATGAACATCAAAAAATTTGCTACGGATAAATTAAAGCTTTTAACAGCTTTTATATGTATTGCAATTACAATAAAAGTATTAATTACATAACAAAAAAATAAAAGAGTTAACCACAAAGAAATGTTTTTGCATGACTTAACTACGAAGGAATATAAAAAACAATTTTTTTTAAAAACCTAAGACTATTTTTGAGGTTTTGTATGTTCTAACTTTTTTCATTCTTATAAAATTATGTACAAAATAAATAAAAACCACTTTTTTGCTTACTTACCTCGTGCAAATAAGACGCTCGATTTTAAATTTTGAGGCACGGGGACCTCAAATGTCAAAAAAACAAAATTGCGCTGAACGGCCATTTGAAGACTTTGTCACCGTCAACCACTTGGGTATTGTATGGATACTCATCTGCGTTAAATGTGCTATGGCTATTCATCATTCATGCTATGGGTACTCATCTGCGTTAAAATGTTAGAAACAATTGTTTTTAATTAAAATAAAGTAATAAAATCAAACAGATAATATTTTAAACTTGACTCATTCCTCTTGTGACAAAATCAGCATGGGTCTCATTCTATTTCCGCATTTCCTTGCAATACTATTTAAAACTACTCTCCGTGATACTACAGAAGTCAGTCAGTTTTCCTTCCGAATGGTTCTCCGCTAACTCACGGCCTATATTTAGCAGCTCGGCGCCACTAAAACAGTGTGACTGAACGAAATGGGTTCATTTCCGTTGTTACTCCTTTGATTATGGATTTTTGATTCAACCACGCTTTGTCACTGTCGCATGTCAGGTGGATTTTGAATTTGACAAAGCTTTGTCGCAATCAAACGGAAAATGATTTTTTTAAACTTTAATCATTGTCGTTCACGTATAATTTTGAAATAACATCACTGTTAGATCATAAAATTGTAAATGGTAGAATAGACAGTCCTGATTTATTTTTTTATTTTTTTTTAAGGCGGAGACGGTTTACGAATAGTTCCCGTGAGCACTTAGGCCATAGGCCCATTGTGCTATCTCCCATTTTACCTCAAGCCGCCGCTATTCGAATTTCGACTGATTTCTTACATATCTCCCTTAAACATTTGAAGTTTTTAAGCTCTTAAAAAAATACATGTTATTTTTGAAGATAATATCTAGAGTTCCACGCCGATACGCAAATTATATGAAATTCCCTCGATAGAAAAAAATTGCAAAGTATACTCCGAAAATTATTTAAAACAAGTCTATTTCTATTATTTTACAAGTTATATTTGTGAAAAAATTCACAATGTTTCTTTAAATGATACTTAAGATAGGTCCCACGAGATTTTTGCTCTATTTTAAACGAGTCATGTTTTATTAAGCTTTTTTGTAATTTTTGCTTCAATTTTATCGATTTAAATATTAGCGCGCTCTCTCCAACATTCGTAATTACATATCTCTCCATCTTCTTTTCGAGAGCGGTTACGGGGCCTTAATACCAACCCAGTCCCTGAAATAAAGTTCACCAGGGTTGTCACTGAATATGTGGCTATGTCTTCTGGTTCTATTGTATGTCTCCCCAGGTATCTAAGCCTAGTTCCCACCAGGGCAGGACATTGGCACCATAAGAGAATTGGAGTCTCTTCATCCTCTTCACATTTCCTGCATCTATTGGTGTTTTCCACTCCCAATATCTGCATGTGTCTCCTGAGATGGCAGTGTCCCGTTAGTAGTCCTACCAGTTCCCTCAGCGAGTTTCTGTCCATTTTAAGTAGTTTCCTGGTTCGTCTAGGGTCTGGTCCTTTTATGAGTACTTTAGATTGTCTCATTCCAGGTGCCCTATCCCATTCTTTACAGTGCTGGGATTCGACCCACCTATCAATATGTACTTTTGAGTGTCCTGATTTAACTTAGCTCATTGAATTTCATATACCCACGAGAGCCACTCGTTCTAAAATCCTGCTTAAATGCTACAATAACCGGACTGAGTAAACGAAACACTCGCTTGTACCTACCTAGATTACACGAAGTTACTAATAGATATGCAGATGTGGCAGATCTATTTAACTGCACGGAAGCTAGGTAAAAGAAGGCTATACTATCAAATATGTTCAATCTGTATTAATTTTATTTGCACTATGGAATTTTATATGTAAATGTATCTCTGGTGTCATTTCTTAATCAAAAGGCACAATTAACTGTTGTACTATTTTTTATTATTACTCATTTAACCATGATTTTGTGATAGGTAATCCGTGTTTGCGATATACGTATACCGTTTATATTAAATAAATTTATCGGTACATCGAATGGATTTAGGATTTACCAACATTTACTAACGTACCGCTTGAATCTAACCAGATTTTTGCACCAGCAAATGGGTTTTGGATTTGAATAAGTTTAACAACTGTACACAGTTTATTGTTGACTAAATTTTGGTATTTGTTTTGGATCTGGACAGGAATTGTACGGTATTTTCGGATAAATCGTTGGGACTACTAAGTAAGGCGGTAAGAAGGATGTTGTACGAATCGAACTTTCTCATGAGAGATCTGTACGAGAAGACGGAATGAAGTGATAATACTGAATAATATATTGGATATGTGTCTTATGAACCACACCTGAACCAAAATATGACAGATTTACGTCAAGGTAAATACATTGTAGAATTATTAAATACATGATTAATCTATAAACTACAGAATATAACGCCATTATAACGACAGAATGTTCGTTATGTATTTGGATTGGTAAGCCAAATCTTTCTTCTATATGTTTTGTTTAATCATTGTCGAAGACGAAGAATGCCATCAATTTTCAGAGTTATAAAGCAATTAACTACAATTCAAACATGTCAAAGTCTGGAATTTAAGTGGAATCCTTCTTAACTTCCTAGAGAACAGGCGTTCGGCGTTTAGTTTTGATATAGGCGTCAAAAGCCGGACACCAAAAACTATTAAGCTTAGCGCCGTCATCCTTATATTGATATTAAAACCTGTTAAATGCCAGGGAGGAATCGACGTAAAATCGCAAAGTTTTGACTTTGACGTAATATTTTGTGGGTTTATTTTGTGCTATCGTATATTATATTTACTGAATCACATTCGTTGAACAATAAACTATGCATAAAAACAACATTACTTCGTTTATTTGATGAATTTATAGGTTTTACGATCTTTTTCACGAGAACGACGCTAACTAATTTGACATAAGCTAACTAATTTGAGAATTTTATATAAATTATTCCAAGTGGCTAGGTGTGTTAACGGTGTCTCAAACGTCAAAAACAAGAATGCCACAAGCGATTCTGACCTTGTTCTTCATACGTTTTCTTTATACATAAAGGTTAAAATTGCATTTCAAAATATATATTTTTTTAAATTTTGGCGTGTGCGCCGTGTTTTGTGGATTGCCTCCGAAACTAGAAGGGTGCGATGCGTTTTGGGCTCTCCAAGTGTTTTAAGAACAAACTAATTAGCACAGTATCACTTCTACATACATAAACACGCACTTCACCACAATCCACACATGTGCCCTGTTGGACACTGTCCGAAATGTCGGCTAAAGAAGGAGGAAGAGTAACACGGCATAAAAATCCAAAAATTAATCACGACATTACGGCTGTGAAAATCTCAAATCATCAGTATTGTGTTTACCTCTTCAAAGAATTAATTAACTTCAACAGGAATGTTGCAACGTACCTGGCTATATGGCCGGGTGTGCGCCGGCGCACACGCCAAAACATTCAAAAAAAATATTTTGGAATACGATTTTAACCCTTATGTATAAAGAAAACGTATGAAGGACAAGGTCAGAATCGCTTGAGGCATTCTTCTTTGTTCTTGACGTAAAATATATCATAAACACACCTGGCCACTAGGAATAATTTTTATTAAATTTCTCTATGACATTGACCCTTCATTTTTCACGAGATTCGAGCGGTCAAACTAAGAGCGTCGTAGGTCATGAAAAAGATCGATAAACCTATAAATGTATCAAATAAACGCAAGTATTGTTGTTTTTATGCATAGTTTATTGTTCAAGGAATATGTTTCAGTAAATATAATATACGATAGCACAAAATAAACCCACAAAATATTACTCCAAAGTCAAAACTTCGCGAAATTTACGTTTCTTTACTATATATTATTTACTTGGCATTTGGGAGGTTTTAAGATCTGGTCACCAAACACGGCAAAATGTTTTTGAAGAGCAAAGACCCCGAGGCAAATATTTATAAATACTTTCAACTTCACAAATCACAAATCCTAATATCCTGTAATTTTTCACGGGTTTGTACTAAGTTGCATTATAAATCATAAATTTTTCAAATAAAATTAATATATCTTTGCAAAATGAAGCTTTCCCCCAACGCAATAACCCGAGCTTTAAGAATAGAAAAGCTTTCGATAGCTTTTCTTAGATCATTAATCATCTGGGAATTTTCAAGAGCGGCCAAAAATACGCCAGAACCGTGAAGCTTGCATCTATATTTATTATTTTTCACACCGAACGGCATTTTATTATTTGCAAAAGTCATTACCCCGTAAAACGTTACGCAATGAAACGCCTACAAGTTTTGTTTCGCAGATCAAAATATTTAGCACTGTTGCGATTCTTGATGGGAAATTAAAAGCACAAACAGATAAACCAACCCATTTGCATCAAAGAGAATTATTATTGCGTTTCACCAGATTTTGTCTGGCCTAGATACATTTTCATCTTAGATATTGCAGAGTCTGTTACGTTGTGTTAATAATTGACCTCTCTGAGACGAAAAAGCTTCTTGGGACCATTTACTACTACTTTACTACTTATCACAGTTTTTTTGCAATTTGATTAAATGAATGTTTAGAAGTTACTGCGAAAACGTGTTCAACGTTCTTTCTCAAAATCTAATAAAGTTTATTATTATAGTTTTGAATACCTAATGCTTGTGTTGGTTTTACAATTTAGAATGTGCGTCAATCGTATTCGCGTGACATCTGTGTGGTGTTTTTATTTATTAATCTTAAAGAGGAACAGGGCGGTGTTTTGTCCGTACAAACGTATTCCCCAATTTCCTCTCTGGATTTGGTGTTGGTACGTTTTGCTTTTTACTTAAGTTACTTCTTAAAGGAGTTAGGACCCTCCAAAAATCGTTAAAAATGTATGGTTTGAACAGACGTTCAGTATACAAAATAGACAATGTTTTTTTAAAAAACAAACAGATATAGAGTATTTTCTTCTAATAAAGTTAAAGCTTTTAAAATCTGTCCTGTTTTGGACGAGAAAAATGGGGAGTACAAAACCTCGATTTTGATGATTAAATTTAGGTGTTATCAGTCTGGAGTGCAGTTGTCGCTATCGCACAGTATTCGAAGGAGTAAAAGCAACAGTGACAGCAACAGTTTGGTAAAATACCTATTGTTTAAATTTCTCGGCGACCAGGTGGTGATACTTAAAAGAATTCACAATCTTCTCTTTCATACGTGGCGCGAATTTAATTATTTTACGGAAAAACCCTTTTTACCTTTTTTTACCCTTTTTACAAGTTATGCTTCAAAATATTAAGATGAATTAATTTTTTACGCCAGTATTTACGTAATATAAATATGAATAGATGGTATTTTCCACAAAAAAACTCAAATCTTTCAAGAAAGGCTAACAAATTTCGGTGGATCAATCCAATATTGTATTTGTTAGCCTTTCTTGAAAGATTTGAGTTTGTTCATGGACAAGACTATTTATTCATATACGCGCACACAAATAATTTATCTTAATATTTTAAAGTATAACCCGTAAAACCTCCATTATACAATAAATATTGCGAATATGAAGACTTGAATTTATTTTCAAATTCAATTATTATCTTCAGAAGGAACTTGTACTTACATATACCTGATGATCTTCTCACTTAGAGCTATAATTTGTGTATAAAATTTAGCTCCTTTAACACGTGAAACATAAAAATACATTTATACGAACTATTTTGTAATAACAGCGTAAAACCAGAGATTTTAATTTAAACTGTTAACCAGTTTCGGAAAAACCCTAAATTCGTCTAAGAAAATCTATGCAACAATTGCCATTCTTAAACAATTTCGGTCCCACAGTGGTTTTGGCAGCCCACTGTCTCCTGTTTTACACTAATATTAAACATAAATAATTAAACATTCGAAGCACTAATTCGTTATTCACGGCGGGTTCTTTTTTCGCATGATAATAATATGGAAATGGAAAGGTTGGGTGACACAAACAGGACAACCAGAAACAGAAGACGATTTGTCCTGGCCTACCCTACGCTACCGCAGTGCGTAGAATACTTAAATGTTTAATTAATTGTAGAAGGTAAGGAACGAGCCAAACATGTATCTCTCTTTAAGTTTCTGAAAGTTTCCTTTTTAAAATAAATCGCATAAGCGCACTGTGGTCCCAATGACAGATTCAACTACAAGTACTTTATTGTCTTTTTTATGTACCCTTGTTTTTATTGGACTAAAGTTATCAATTTGTATGACTTAACTGGCCTATTTTCGTAGTGATTTGGAAACAAAACCACATAAAAAAAGTTAAATGAAAGCAAAAAAAATGTGCACAAAATTTTTTCAAATAATTATCTAAAGATTACATAGAGCGAGTTTACAAGCTTCCTTTACAGTCATTATGACACACAAAATTGTCTACTCGCTCAGGAGCGACAGTAGCAGCTAAAATAACGACTCTCGCGCGAATTTCGGTCGACATTTTGCAAAAAACTTGAGCTCCAAAAACGGCTCCCGCCCGAACTAATTCTGACAGACGAAATCACTGTTGGTGGGCCGCCATCTTTAGGCAAACACCAGCGAGTAGCGAGTTAAGTTGACCATCTTTCAACTTTTTTCGTAGATTTTCCACAATCTGCTAATTAGCAAGTAATACGATGACACTGAGCGAGTTTACTAACAGATAGTAATTTCCCAGATAGTAGCTTGTAAACTCGCTCTATGTCATCGAGGCTTAAGGTGTTATCAAACGCAAAATATGCTCTAAATGTGGAAAAAATTACCCTAAGAGGGTTAAATTATATTATTATTTTCTTTGGACGTAATGCGGGGAATGTTATAATTATCAATTATTTAAGTACCTACTTGCAAAACTTATAATTTCAATGGAAATCTAGTACTAATGTTTGCAGAGCGCTCATTTCTTGTTTTTACATGTTTTGAATAAGTACGTCTGTCCAAAAAGTCGCACTGTTGTAAATAGTGACCTAAAATAAGGAGGTCCTCCACGCTGTAGCGGTTATAATGTCTGACCTGAATACGGATTCCGGATGCTGCGGGTTCGGAACACATAACAAAGAAATTATCCCATCACGCCGTTAATTCACAATGTAGGTTAATTGCTACACCTATATAAGAAAAATAACGATGTGAACAGTAATTAGTCTAGAAATTCCTTTTAAAATAATTTAACACACCTACGAAACCAATCAAATTATTATCCAAACAATTGAACGTTATTAAGATCTCGAACAAGAACGAGCATGCCATGACTTAATATTGTAAAAATCCTTGACCTCTGCATTGCTCGAACGGCCTAGACAAGGATATACGGCTCTAGGGCAAAATATAAACCAGTAAACTATCCATAACTCCGCGAAAGGTTCCAAATTATTCGAGGTGCTGGTTCTAACACACTTTAAATTAATGGTTCCTTTTTTAATTCGTGTGAGTAGTGTCGTATTGAAAGATTTACAACTAGTAAGCAATTATTTTGTGGTGAATTCAGTAAAACATACGGTGTACCCACAAGGTCGGGACTTGGGTCCCTTGGTAACTTTAAAACATTTTGATGAATGGGTATGTTTACAAAGTGTTTATTATGTCCTACTGATTTGAGAATTAAACATTTACGTTCCATTAGGCAGTAGTTTCCTAGTAACGCAAACAACGAAATTGATAAAGGTGAGTCACATTGATGAGTAATGTAAATGCTTCATGTGTGAACATTGTTGACATCATAGGAAGAAGCTTTGGGAAGTAGTCATCCTGGGGATACTGATCCTGACACATATAATGATTAAATTGGTCATTAATCCAAAGCGTATTATTTCTTTTTCTATTTTAATTATTCATTAAATAATCATAATAAAGAAATCGAAAAAAAATGCATCCAAAGAATTGCTAAACTGCCATTCCTAATTGGGGCGTGGGTTCCGATGACGACGTCAGAACTTCTCCGATCAATCAGAGCATTTAATAAACATTGTTTATTCAATAACTTTTCTAGAACGATTAATTATTTCTACGAATACACAAGAAAAGTTGCAACGTTTGTATAACAAGTATTCACAATTAACCCCTCAGACCTCTACGATATTTTGATAGAGGGTCAAAATATTTCCGCTGCGCAAAAAAATACAAATAAATGGAATATTTTTTAACATAACCAAATAATTAAAACACTGTTTTAAAATACTCTTTCAAATTTTACAAACAGAAAAAAATATAATTTTTGAAGTATAAAAATTTTGCATGCAAACAAATATAACTAATATATTAATAATACATTTGTCTATTAAAAAAATATATATATTATTATAAAATTTATATATTATTTTATTGTCACCACACTTTTTTTGTCGTTCCATGTAAAATAATAATTTAAAAAAACTCCCAAATTTTCATAAACTTTTTTCAAATTGTGATCCAAAATTTTGTTTTCATAAAGGTGTACATTTTACTTATTTTGTGGTTGACTTTTATATTTGAATTTAAAGTGTGATGTTTTCTCTTTCTATGAGACCTACATCAGTTGTTAAGAAAATCGAATTTTCGGTTATCTAAATAAGCACTTATTTAGACTTCATAATTACAGTGTATAATGATCTCAGGGTATAAATTACAGCCACTGAGTACCATTAAGTTGAGAGGCTTGTTTTGTGGTGAAGTTCGTCTGAATTTGTTGGGTGGAATTAACTCTACATCACGGCATACTTCTTCTCGGTACGGCATGTGGCGTGGGTGAAATTTAGATTTTTCTCGGGGCATTTATGTACATTAGAATTTGTCAGACTTTTTTCTGAGAAAACACAATTTGTATTTTAAATAGCGATTGTGTTACAAAGAATTCTCTGAAAATTCCATTGTAATTAAGCCGGAGTGGCGTCAGTTGACATTATTATTTGTAGATCCTGATGAATGCATTTTACGCCGCTAAGACACGGAGAATATGCGTTTGAATAAAATTATAACTGGATTAAAGGATAAATCACACATAAAATTATAACTGAATTAAAGGATAAATCACATAGCTATGGATTTAGCTATGGACTTACGTGGTTTATCCTTTAGGGTACAGATAACATGTATGATTTTTAGATTTTCACGGCCAAAAGTATTTTCGTTATTAATTTTTGGGGTGTTATGCCGTGTTGCGCTACCTCCTTCTTAAGCCAACGTTTCGGATAGCGTTACAGTGTCCATCATCAGGGCAGATGAGTGACTAATCTGCTAGATGGATGAGTCAGATGAGTAACGGCAGATGAGTGAATCGCCCATGATGGACATTGTAACGCTGTCCGAAACGTTGGCTAAAGAAGGAGATAGCGCAACACGGCATAACATTCCAAAAATAAATAATGAAAAAAATTTTAACATGTCTGTGAGTTTTTTTTTATTTAGTTTTGGAGGAGCGTGTGGGTATCGCCGCGCCGCTTCGGGAGCCATTTACCGGATAACCAACCCCTGCCACAGGTCCCCCAAGTGATTCGCTACGTTTGATGACTAAGCAGGGGTGCTCAGGTTCACGGGGTGAGTTTCGTCTATGTCTTGGAGCGGATGCTTTTGCCCACCTCGCGGGCCAGATCGGGAGAAACTGATTGAGGGAGACCTGTTGACCTCTCCAGCCGGACTCTCTCGACCCATCAATGGGGAGATAGATTCATACCCATGGGCAAATAGATCCCCAGATTTCTAACCACCCCTTATACGTTTTTCCTTCAAATGAAATCAAACTGGATTGACTTTGTTTGAGTAAACTAACTCCGTGTTAGTTAACCACCAGCCACCGCAAGTATCCGGGCATCATAAAGCGAACGGATAGCCACGGGCAAACCATAATGAGTCGCATTACACCGCTGGCTACCGCTACAGCGCGATAGTAGGTACGGGCTGAACTGCTGAACACTCCTAGCCGACCCGTGCGACCTCTCTCTGTCACACGCGATCCGCTGTTAGCCATGCTCTCCTGGTGCGCTAACTATGATTGATTGATTATTTTCTACTTCTTACTTCATAGTTGACTGGCGGAGTCAAATGCATCGCTGATTGTGACTGGCGTCACAAATAACAGGTGAGATAATTGACGCTGATGTATGTACAAAATCTCATAAAAACGTGAAAAGTTACACGCGATAGGAGCTAACCACTTTCCAATCCATAACAACGTATGGTATATTGGGATGGGGTGTTTGTGCTGAATCCATTATCAATCCAATTATTACAATTCAAAAACTAATTTAGAGAATTATATTTTAATGCCAACGTACCCATCCCTCAAATGAACTCTTTGGTAAAATCAGGGTCTTAGATATTCGACTGTTATTTACTAAGATAAGCATATGTTATATACGAAAAAATAACCTACTGGTGGCTCCACATCATCAAGCACACACCCGTTTTTCATCAACCCTGGGTTGCGTGGTCGTGATTTAGTTTTATTTATCCCTAATATTTATTTTCTTTCCTTTTCTCTCATGTTTTATTATCTGTTACTATAAAATGATATTCCATGTATGACTTCCACAAAACGTTAAAAAAAATACAAAAAAAACTGTAACATATAAAAATTGATGAAATAATAAAAATAAATAAATAAAAATTCATCTACCGTATATATCGTATCGTGGAAATGGAGAGACATGTTCCTTCCTTCATCTACTTCACCTACAAAAACTTTTGTTATTACGATTCTTGGTACGTCCCCAGTCTTCTTCTACCAGTCGCATATCTCCTGACACTCCTTGTCTGTTCATTCATTCTACATATCCGAACCATCTATATAAATATCATATATCAATACCATCATAATAAATAGTATATTTGCGGCACGTTCCAGAGTGGAAGATACTATCAGTATCGCCCTGGTGTAAGACCACCATTCAGAATTGAAACGTTGCTCGAAATGGCTTTAGCCGTGTTTAGTGACCAGATCTGAATAGCCAGGTACTTCCCCCACCTTCCTCTTCCCTATCTCCGTCCCCTCCCCACTACCTTCAGCCTCACAACATACCCCGATTGGGGATGCCATAGTCTCACTGGCTCCAGACGGGAGCAGTTGGGACTCTTGTGCGGTATTAAATGTAAAAAAAAAAAAAAAAAATCTAACTGTCTAAACCAGTGATAATCCAACCTTTTTAGCTGGAAGGCCAATTTATCTATTTTCAATTTGTTCGCGGCCCGCAAGAGATAGATTCCTACGGCTCCACATTGTTAAATTTGCAGTCGATGGCGTCGCATATTATTATTTTGTAAAACAATAATTTATTTATGTAACGATTACCAGGGAATGTAAAAGAAAAAGCGCCGCAGGCGAAAATTTCATATTTCCTAGGTTACACCAATAAATGGTGTCGATTTTTATCATTCTGAAATATATAAGAACATATAAAAAATGCTTATTTGCAAATTTTAACTTTTGATTTTTCAAATGAAATTTTTGGTATTTTATAATACGGAAATCTTTAAAATGAATCAAACATAGATTCCAACAACGAAAAAATGCTTGTTTTTCGGCGGTCGGTCCTCTCTGCCTACCCCTGCCGTGAAACGGCGTGATGATTAGCTAGTAACCTAAACCACTGTCTACGAACATCTACATATATCTGATAAAAGAAGATGATTATTTAACAACGTTTTTTTGAGTAATTTATTTTCACAATAACTATTTTCTTCATAAGACTCGTTACTTTAATGAAGGACTAATTGTTCCTAAGCACACAAATAAATATGGACAAATAACGTTAGATTACATGATTCCCAACAAGGAACTCCAGTGAAAAATATTATGGCTTTAAAAAAATATGTTCATGTAGACCAATATACGCTGATTCTGAATATATAAGTTTTATTACATAATATTTAACGTAGAGTTTTTAAAAAATTATTAAAAAGTCCATTTTAAAACGTGTCATTAAAACACCCTGTCAAGTTGGTATTGCTGGATTTTGGCGGCGTTACGTCACCGCGCCGCGTCACCTGGGCCAAAGTTGTATAGAAATCAATAAATTTAAGGCGCAAGCCGTTCGACATTCCGTGTTATTAGTTTATAGATGTTATTGGACATATAATAGTTTTGGTTTTTATTGAAACATTATTTAGGCCTAAATAATTCAGTATCAAAAATAAAGTATCTCTATTACTTTATCTATATTATTTAAAATATTCAAAAACTCTAACTGTACAAAAAACGATCATAATGCCCAGTAAAACGCTCCAATGCTGAAATTCAAAATGCGGGCGAAGATCAGCTGTTTCCAGTTGCCTACTAAATTCATACTTCGGTTGGTCATGATGACGTCACACTAGATTCGGTGGTTTTCGGGGTTTCTTGAAAAATTAAAACTTTGACATTTATTTTAACTATTAAAACTAACTATAAAAATAAAAATAAATATGCAGTTATTTATGTTAGAAGGTCTTATTCATAAAAAAAATTTAAAAAATTGGACTGGAGTTCTCTATTGTTTAAAATATGTTACCTGCTGAAATTAAAAACTGTGCCTAAAACAAACAATTGGTGAATTTACTGAAGACTTGGCTTACTGAAAGAATTAATTTGTATTAACTTACAGTGACATATTATTCTAAAGACTTTAAAATTGTTATTTATGTTTTCATAATTTTTCTTTTCTCTATATTTGTGTAAAATTTTTATTTTTATAATTGTAAAAATGTAACTTTCAACTCACTATAATAAGATTTTTAATGTAAAGAACCCGATAAACTACTTTTTAGTAGTCTTATATTTGTAAAGTGTGCAAAATAAATAAAAAATAAAAAATTTAAAAAACTGTTTTCTTCGACCATTAATTGCACTTGCTCTTATTTACCCCATTGTAAAACACTAAAACCTGCGTCAGACCACGCTATATCTACGCGCGTTATACTTTCGTGGATTGGTCTATTTCAAAAAAAAAAAAAAAATAATGAAATAGGCAAAAGTCCAAAAACGCTTGCTATGTTATAGCGTAGTCTAACAGTACCGAAGGAAACTGGCAAATCCAGATTTAAAAAAATGGCCTCTGTCGCGCGTTGCCCTCCCGCCACAAGAGCTTTAACGAAGTATTGTTACCTGGCAGTATAAATCGTGTTAAATGTCAAAATGGCGAATTATGGCGGTAAATCTTGTCTATTTTATAGTGCCGCCATAATAAAGCGCAAATGCATACGAGATAAATCCTTGTTAGGTTCTATGCAAATACATGAAGCCAAGTGAATCTATTTCAACGGATATTTTTTTGATAATGTGTGGGTGGAAAACCGAGGTATTGTGTACAAAGATAATTGCAATAAAGCTATTTATATTGTCTGTCTTCACAGGGGAAAATAACGACGCAATTAATTCGATATTAAATCACAAAACAAATAACTTTTTAATTATGTGACAAGATCATAAGTAACCAACGGCAATTTCGCAAAATTATAATAAAGAGGTTATATTTTGACTGGTCAGTGGTTGCGTTGGTATCGCGTTTGGGTCCCAAACGACCATTTTAGTTTGTGTTCAATCTCCACTTATAATAAAGTATAAAACATGTTAGTTAGTCACTTAACTAAGAATTATTTAAACTAATGAGACCTTTACCTTGACGGAAATAGCTTTATCTTAAACACCTATCATAAAAAAAACTATAGATTTGTATAAAAAACAAACCTACAGACACTCTTCTTTATATTATACAGAGTGTTGAGGGACGTTACTTACTTTAACCAGAGTAAAAAATGTAAAATAAATTATGGCCTCCGGTGACACGTATTGTATACGCATTTTTTTGTTTATTCAACTAAAAATATGTATTAAAAATCAGTAGAAATTGGACAGTTAAAAACATCAACAACGACAAGAATCACTGGTTAAAATAATTCAAATATGTCCCTAGAATATGGAATTGCAACCGAATTAATCAATACATATTATAAAAGTAAGTGTATGAAAGTGTGCATCCCGCTAAAACTCAGAAACGAGTTCCGGTACGATCAAGCGAGTTATATAGTATGGTAGCCTCTATCCCCCATCCATGAAGGTTCCCATTTATACCTGAAGCGGCCTTTTAAAGATGTAAAGACTGGAAGTATTTGAGAGCATTCCACAACTTTCCAGAACATCTTGGAACAATCTGTGGAATATTCGGGAATAGTTTGGAACGTTCGGAAACATCCGAGACCATAGTGGAACATTCCAGAACCCTCTCGAATATTGTGGAATGTTCTGGAACATTGAGGAGAATTCAAAGCCTTTTTTGTACGGGTGGGGTTACCCTATGGTAGGGTAACCCCACCCGTACAAAGCAAGATGTGTCGTATGTTGGAACGTCAGTTCAATCCCATAACAACTCCCTGGTACCCCAGGTAGTTATCATATTAAATTGAACCTAATTTATAATTAATAATTGCAAATTTAAGGTAGCTATTCATCTAAGTCATTGTAATTTCATTTCGATAAAACAATTATTTTTACAATCCTTCAGCCAAATTTTCTTAGCACCTCTTTTGTGTCAACCTCTTTCAAGCAGAGCGTGACATAACGCAATAAATTTAAATAAATAAATAAACACATATAATGCGAGATCAAGATTGCCAGGTTCGTGACAAGTTTGAAACAAATAAAAAGCTGTTTAATTTTGTTTTAAAACACACCAACATTTTATATCCTGTCTGAAGGAATTTATACGGTCTATGATCAAACTTTACGACATTAATAAAAAGGACCCACGCTTTCAAGTGAATATTGGATACTGTTGCAATATTAGAGCATAATAGGTTGTCTATAAATACGAGATTTTGATATTATGGGAGATCATTTAAAATAAATTAAATCTGTTATGATATTATTACTGGATTTCTAATAAAAATATTTTAAAATAAGGATAACAGCAACTGCGATTCGCTTTCGAGTTTGTTTTCCTTGATTTAAGTTTATAGCTCAAGTCAATTAGGAATTCTTAAAGTTTCACCATTGCAATCAGTATCATCACATTGGAATTAAAATGCATCTTTACCAGTCATTCCCAATTTACTGCGGAATGAAGGCCGCCCGGTTTCCCCTTAAGTGGAAGTTTGAAATTTGAACAAAGGTATTTTCCCAAACTGTAGCTATCACTGTCGATGTTACCCCCATGAATACCGAGCGAAAGGGACAACTGCACTCAGGCTGCTAATACGTAAATAAAATAGTCGAAATTGGGGTTGTTTGTGTATTCCTATTTTTATCCTTAAAAATTGGATCAATTTTTATGATTTTTTACCAATTGTGTTACACGGCAAGACGGAGAAATTGGTCGAAGAATTAGTGCGGCAAGCGGTGTGTTGCGACCTCTATACAGCTCAGTGACAAAAAAAACCGAGCTCAGTGTCAAGACAAGTGGCAGTGTTCAAAACGGTATACCGCCCGACGCTCACTCACGGCCACCAGATAAGGATGCTAAACGAACGAACACGCTCTAGAGCACAAGCTGCCGAAATGTACTTGAGAGGAGTGGCAGGGGTTACGAAATGGGATCACAAAAGAAACACGACGATCCGAGACGATCTGAACATTGAACCACTGCTATTCTTCATAGAAAAATCACAACTGAGGTGGCTTGGACACGTACTATGAATGTCTGATGACCGAATTCCGAAGAAAATACTGAGTGCGATTCCAGAGGGTAGACATTCAGTGGGCCGCCCCAGACACAGTTGGCGAGGCAACTCGAGAAACTGTGTGAGGAGAGGATGGGACTGCCATGGACGGAGGCCGAACAAACAGCACAAGACACGGACGTATGGAGGAGCCTTGCCGACCAATGAGTCCCCGACCCGAATAGGATAAGGGGAAGAAGAAGAAGAAAAAGAAGAACTGTGTTAGAAGAAAATATTGTATGTTTTTTTTTTTAAGCATTGTCTATTTCGTACACTTAATTGTTGATGGCGTTCAAGCAGGCAATTTTAACGATTTTTGGATGGTCCTGACTCCTATTAGAAAAAACTTAACAAAAAATTAAAACATACCGACATGATAGTGGTCGATATATATATTACATAAAAAAATATTTGCACTAGGGTCAAAACCCAGAAAGGAAAATGGGGAATACGTTTGTATTTTTTAAATTTTCCTCTTAACCACTGGAGCGCTTTTTGCCACAATATGGCACTATTCAAAATACCTCTGATTGCTTTGCTGGCAATTTTGGCAAATTTTCTCTTATTTGTAAGTAATTAAGTAGAAGTTTACGATTTTATAATATTTTTTTTATAAATCATACGAATATGTGATAGTTGACAAAAGATGGGTGAATTCATTGGCTATATAGAACTGTAATCAGTTTGTACGCCTCCATATTAAAATTCGGAGGTATGATTATTTTTAAATTGGAAATTTTATGCGGAAAATATTCAAAATGATCACCAAAAAAATCGAGAAATCCAAGAAAAAAGTTTTAAATTGGGTCCCATTGGTTAAACTACTAAAGAAGGGATTAAGATTTCCCTAAAGCCTCACGATTGGGTCCTAAAACATTAAATTTGATCTATTTATTTCTACCTTATGAGCAAACTCTCTCAAGGTAATTAATTATCCAAGCGGAAAATTGCATAGCTAATTTTGACGTTGACACATTCATAATGTTTTTATTTTATTTTTATTTATTTTGGAAAATCAACAGATATTTTACATTTATAATAATAACAATAATAATATACAATGACAGATTTTCACATAATTAAAATTATAATTAAAAAGTAAAACAAAAAAGTAAGGGGTACCCGTAAGAACTTAACAAAAATATAAAAATTATTAAAAAAAAAAGATATAAAAACACAATATAAACTATAATAACCTGCTTACTAAATTTCAACATGAAGTATTTAGAGTCAGAAATCTATTCTCACTCCACAACAGCAATAATAATAATATGTACATTGTACACACCCACAGTTCAATAGTTAAGTCGAATGATAAGTATGCAACTGGAAAGGATTCACAGCAATAACATGGTAACTTGCAACACGGTAAAAAAATTATTTAATGTTGGCTATGACATACTTTTTTAAGGTACTTAAATTACATGAGAATATGTCTATATTATTAAAATTCTTATCAAATACATTGCATGCTCTGAATATAAAAGCATTTTGTCTGAGATTAGTAGACTAATAGTATACTATTAGTATACTAGATTAATAGTATACTATTAGTATCGCCCTGGTGTAAGACCACCATTCAGAATTGAAACGTTGCTCGAAATGGCATTAGCCGTGTTTAGTGACCAGATCTGAATAGCCAGGTACTTCCCCACCTTCCTCTTCCCTATCTCCTTCCCCTCCCCACTACCTTCAGCCACACAACATACCCCAATTGGGGATGCCATAGTCTCACTGGATCCAGAGGGGAGCAGTTGGGACTCTTGTGCGGTATTTCATATAAAAAAAAATAAATAAATAAAACATTTTTGAAGATGAAAAAGTGATTTTTCTCTGGTTCTAACACCTGGGACTCTAAAATTAATCTCAGCCAAAAGGGGCGAACAATCAATAAAACAATCAATGTTGCTCAACCTGATGGTGTGTATGTCATAAAAGCCAGTTCAAAATCCTTATTTTACACGTTTCAAAAAAAAAATTGGGCTATTGTTGGAAATCTATCACAGGATCTGCGGCAAAAGTAAGTTATTACTGATATAACAGGGCGATAGCCATTGCAATTTATCAAACAAAAAATGCCAGCTTTTCAGTTTATTAGCTTTACGCAGAAAAATGAGATATAGACACTAATAATTTTACTCTTTATTTTGAACGCTAAGTGTGCAAAATTTAATAAAAATATCAAGGTGCTCCATTAACGCGAAGCACTATGGAGTGACGCAAAATCACGTGTTTTTGCGTTATAATATTTTAGATGCTTTAAATACTACAAGTAGTACACAATGACTTTGAATTAATTGAACTTTTTTTTTTTCATATTTACATTTTTTTTTTTTTTTTTTTGTGTCTGAAACTAACGAGAAGTTTTTTTTTATTTTTTTTATTTATCAAAAGTATACAATACAGAATATAGTATATTATATAAAGCATTGTACTCCCAGGAGTTAATAAACTCATTGAATTTATTTTTCCAACAGAAAAATATGAAAACAATTTTTTATTGCTTACCTACCCAGTACCTAGGTATATAATATTAAAAAAAAATTATAATTTTTTTTTTTTTACATTGCCTCCACACAGGAGGCCCTGAGGAAAATAATTCCCCTCAGGGCCTATGTCATCTTTAAGGATGCTATGTGGAGGGTCTTTTGAAGGAAATGAAGGAGAGGAAGTTCTGAGAAGAAAAAATGTATTAGGGTTGGGAAGGAATCTGGGGGGGCAGTGTGTCCAGGAATGGACGGTGGAGGAAAACTATTAAATAATGTCACTTAAAATTTTACATGGTTACCTATTAATGGGACAATTAATAAAAACTTAGTTAATATTTAATTTTAAAAAAAAACACGACATTTTTTTTTTTTTCAGAATACATTTCTGGCATTTTCAACAGCATTTGGTTCCTTAGAACGGGCAATCTGCCTAGCAAGGAACTAATATCAACCTACAAGACATAATAACACTTGTAAACATTTTTAATATTTACAGTTATTTTGAAATATTATTACTTTGTTATTTTTACTGTATAAAATGTATCTAACGTAATGTAACAAAATAAAAATAAAATAATTCAGTAAAACAAATCAATAAATTATCTAGAAAAGCTATTTTTAAAATTTTTTATTTTAGTTCAAGTAAAATCATTTTAAAAAATTGACGAAAATACTGCAGTTTGTCTATTTATTTACGGTCTTACAAACCAATGTACTTAATTTTTTTACACACTTATTTTGCTTAGATATTATTGAAAAATTAAAAATATTTATGATAAAAAAATAGTTACAAATATTACAATTTTATCAACACTTGTTTGAGCATTTTTAATGCTAGCTTGAATGATGTATTAAGGCAAATTTTAAATTAAATAAAATCGTTTTGGAGTTATAGAATGTATGAGAATAATCAATCTTTCCCATCGAAACCGCCCTGTACAGTTGCAAGGGCTCGCAAGACCATCTTTCGACGAAATTGGAATTCTCGGCCGCTAGTTAATGGGCCTTCGGCGATACCGGCAAAAAACGTCGGCATGTTGATAAATCAATCTAAGATCAATTAAAATTAATTTATTAACCGCTGCGGGGAAACTCAATAAGAATTAAAGAAACTTAAAAAATCGTACTAACACAATTACCACGGGTTTGAATTACCTTTCTCCGATCGACCGAAACAGTCGTGTCAGGCGCCCATGTTTGCGAGATCGGCGGACGTCAAAGGCGCACGAGTTGCTTTGATCGTCCGTCAGACCACATAGCGTTGCAGAATGTATCGGAATGACGAACGATAGACGTAGAAATGACACTTAATACCAGTCTTGAGTAGTCGAGAAGACGAAGAAACTAATATGATTAGGCCTCGTTCAAGAAGGGAGTCTTTTAACGCGATGCATTTTTGCAATCTTCTCTTTGGACGAATTTCATTGCTGCGTTTTTTTCCGACGTATGTCGATAAGGAAGAAAATAATGGTTTCTCTCTCTTGTCAGAGGTTGGCTATCATCAGGGCGTCTTGTAAATTTCAAGTACGCCCAACAATTGAATTTGGGAGCCACCTCTGGAGCCCCATAATACTTGATAAACCTACTTGTTTCTGTGCCTAAGGAGGGCAGTCGATCTGATTGACGATCCGTTGTTAACGGGCCGATTGCCATCTCTAAAGCGCAGACGCAATGTGGGCATGCTGAGTCTGTTATACGGTATTTTAATGGAGCCTGCTCTAAGGAGCTAGCAGCATTGATCTCCAGCGCACGTGCGTGAAACTCGACGGGCACGAGCAGAATACCCGTCACAGTTAATGTTGGCTTCATAAGAACGGGTCGTTTATTCGACTTATTTTTGTCCGCTTATGATCTGATTCTGATCATCTGATTTTCCTCCTACATATAATCCGGGCCTCTTCAAAACACGAATTAACAAATACCTTCCTACAGGCCCTCCCTTAACCCATCGCACAACGCTGCCCAAACGGGTTGCGACAAACTTCCCCTGCCTCTAAACCGTACAGAGACGCACTTAAATTATTTTAACAACAAATATTATTTTTTCACTTTTATTTGCGGCAAAACAGAACTTTTATAAAGCATACTCAAACATGGCATTGCGTAGGTATACACGAAAATTTAATTTTGTAAATATATTTAAGTTTAGATTAAATCATCAGCTACTACGCGAAAATATATGAAAAAAATTGCAATGCTTATGCCATGTCAAATCCTACGCAGCAAAAGTATCGGCGCCGAACTTTTAACGCCTGTTTGAATAAGGGTTTTAGTATTTGTTATTGTTGGGCGACATTCTGAAAGTTAGTTCGTAGCTAGTTTTTATTAAAAACAACATTTTTATTATAAATTACTTCTGCTCATAAGAGGAGAAATGTGAACTTCGCAATGAAGGAATTCAATTAAAAGAAACACGCTTTGTAAAATCCGAACACACTAGTACTAGTGTTTGCAACTCGGACACTTTTATTTTTAAGGTAATTTAACTACATATTAAAAAAGGAACTGTGATCAGTGCTCGGATGTAATCGGATCAAGCCGGAACCGTGTTCCGGCCTATTGAAAATAAATTTTAAAAAAGTGCGCTGGTTGATTTCGAGTACGAAATCAACCAGGTTCGTGTTCAAAACACGAAATACTTATGTACGACAGTAGTTGATGATATTTATTATATGCAATCATTGTTATTTTTTTTAGGGAATAACCAAACAAAACCGGAATATGTCATTTTTAAATCAACTTTTAGACGTATTGACTCTTTTCCACAAAAAATTATAAATTGATTTCGAGACTGTTCTTTTATCTAGTGAAGCTGTTTTTTTAAATTTTGAGAAAATAAGTTTATTTTTAGTACAATAAGGTTTTACCGCAGGTCGTTGGCAGATTTGTTAAATTTTAAAGAAAATTTTGTATTATACAACATGCATTTCAAATCATATAATCAAGCAGTAAAATAAATCAATAAATTATTTGGGAAACCTATTTTTCGGAATTTTAATTTTAGTTCAAATAAAATCATAAAAAAAGATCCGCGCCCTTGTTGTGTGACGAAAATACTTCAGTTTGTCTATTTATTTACGGTCTTACAAACTAAAATATTTTTTTTTTAAATTAACGTTCTTATTGTTCGAGAATTTTCGCCACTTTAAAAAATAGATTTCTGATATTTTTTTACTAAGAAAAGAGGGAACCCAAAGTATTTTAGTTTCTTCGGAAACGTCTTCTTCGCGAGTTGGAAAGTTCGTGGGTAAGTTGTGGGTTGATAGTTGTAGGTAAATTATTCAGTTTTAGCATTGCTTCATTATCATACAGCCGGATAAGGAGAGGTTAAATTGACTTAGGACGAGTTGGCAAAGGGTTAAGTTTGCTTAGGATAGTTTAGAATTTAGAAGTTTCAACAAAGTAAGATAATCAAAATTCAACATCTTCAGATAATTGAATCTTGTATTTTGTGTACTGTGTTCAAAGTGTACCTAGATTATTTAAAAATAAAATGTTTCAAAATTAAAAACTTTAAAATGAAATGACTGACATTTTCTTGTTAAGGCTATTAACTATTTTCAGCTCACACCAACATTTTGAAATAGTAACTAAACGTAATATATTAAAACAATTTAATTTTTCCCCTTAATTTATTTCTAACCGTAACCGGTTTAAAATTGTTTTAATATATTACTAGATTAATGCTAAATGATAATTTTTAAAATAGTTACAAAAAATTCAAACTTTTTAGATTAACCCGTTAACCTAATTCGTTCGCTTTTCGGAATAACTAGGAGAGATTTCAATAATTCACGGCCATCTTGATACTACATTACGGCTTAACAGTATTGAAATAAATGTCCCCAATTCCCATTTTTTAAGACGCCATAACATTTTTCACATGAATACATTTAAAAATAATATCGCCTACTTAAGCCCTCTCACCCAGATGTGTCGACTTATATAACAAGATAGAGTGTGCTGAAGTAGATATTTTCGTCGATAATTTGTACGGATTCAAAAAAAAGTTCTGGCGCTGTTAAAAAATACTAACTAATTATATTGTGTCAATTGTCTCTCGATGCATGCCTCGCATATTTCTTATGTCTCTTGCCACTCATTGTAATGTGTTACTTGAGTGAGCTTGTATATAATTTGTGATGTTTTTGTTTGTACGCAACTATATACCCGCAAGGTAGTGTGCTTGGGCCAATATTGTTTTTAATTTATATAAATGATTTATGCCGTTTGAATATTCCTGGTAACATTGTTAGTTTTGCAGATGACACTGCCTTAATATTTGAGGGTAAAACTTGGGATGAAACTTTTGACAAATGTAATACAGGTTTAAGAGTGGTAAATAATTGGTTAAATGATAATATTTTAACTTTGAACAAACAAAAAACAAAATATATCACTTTTAGCATTTCATGCAAAAGTCAGCCTCCTGCCACTCATAATTTGATCATACACATTTGCTCGCAAACCTGTAACTGCAATCCTTTAGAAAATGTAGTTAACATTAAATACCTTGGTGTAATAATAGATAAATTTTTGAGATGGAACGATCATATCAATGTGTTGGTAAATACCACAAAGAGACTTACCTATATCTTCAAAGAACTCAGACATATACTAGACAAAGAAAAATTGAAAACGGTTTATTTTGCAATAATCCAGTCTATGCTTTCTTATAATATAGTGTGCTGGGGATCCTGCCAAAAGACCTACTTAGAACCACTTAATATTGCCCAAAAATTGATTCTTAAAGTTATGTTCAAGAAAAAATTTAGATATCCAACTCATTTACTTTACAAGGAATGCAATGTCATGAATGTAAAACAGTTATATATTACACAAACGCTTTGTAGATTTTTTAATAATATTAATATGGCAGAAAGAACACAGCAAATTCGTACTACTAGAATTGGCTCTGGTCTGAACTTTGTTGCAATTCAAACTAAAACTTCTTTTGGCCAAAGAAATTATTTTTATCAAGCTCCGCTCATTTTTAACAGCCTTCCAGAAAATATCAAGTCATCTAATTCCTTGAGCACTTTTAAAAAGATTGTCAAATTATTTATGTTAGCCGAGGATTGCCAATTGATTTTTTCAACCTTTCTAAACCTTCTTTATTAGCTAAATGATTATGTTTATAGTAATAATAAGCCAAATTAGTATTAGCATTCTCCTGCGAAATTTAAAGCATATTATATTATATACATATATTTATTATTTACAACTTAATCGTTAAAACAAAAAAAAAACTTTTATTTTTTACTTTAAATCAGACCTCAAAACAATGGTCACCCTACAAAAGTCTACGTGTTTACATGAATGTACTACCTAGCGCCAGCAGCTTAGTAATAATCTCAACCTGTAAGAAATGCAACAATATTGTTCTTTCAATATCTGTATAATTTTGTTAATTGTAGAATTGTTAACCTCAACACAGGCTTGTCCTAGTGAGGTTGCAAATTGTTTTGTAAACATTTTTACCTGCAATGTAAAGATACAATAAATAAATAAAATAAAAAATAAAAATATTTAATTGTGTGTAATTGTAGATTTTTGTAATTATGTAATAATTGAGTTTTTATAACTGGATTGTTCTCACGTAAGTGCAAACATCTGTAAAATAACTGTGTCTCCCTTATCATTATAGTGAGAAATATGACCTAAACGGTGTTAGAAAGAAAAAATACCACGCTTCATCCATACTAATATTATAAATGCGAAACTGCTCGAGTTTGTTTATGACCTTTTCAGGCATTAACCAATAAAAAGACTTTAAAAATTCATTCACCAATAGAAAGCTAAATTATATGCGCAGACTATATTTTGTATATGATGGTAAGCTCTGGCGTTATGAAATTATAAATATTAATATATTATATTTGTTATACGTTTTCTGTCCCTAACAAAAGCGAGTTAATTGCAAATGTCAGAAAAAAATCATTCCCATGGAAACGATGTTGATATATTTGTGGGCTCTAAGCTGGTAGGTACTCAGCCCCCTGGTCAGCTACTGCCCCAGAAAATTCAAATATTAGAATATGTTTTGTTTTTATAGGACAAGCTGGAATAAATGTCAAATAAGAGTTCCTATATTAAAAATATAATTCGTTACGATTATAAAGACTGAATAATAAATAGTGTAATTTTGTATTATATTAACAAACTTCCAAATATTTAATTAAAAATAAACATCCGAAATGTTTGTAAGCGCATAAATTCCGAAAGAATGAAAAAATTGGATAATTCTTTTTTTCTTTGTGAAATTTAGGTGGCAAGCTAGATGTTTGAAAACTGAATGTAAGGAATGAATGTATGGAATGTGGGAGGGGGTGGGGTGGGGAGGAGGGGGATAATTGATAAGTTCAACCGCTACAGTAATTTCCCGTAATACCATGCGAGCGAAGCCGCGGGGAAAAGTTAGTATTTAAATAAAAAAAATAACCACAAAAGAAGTAAAATGAACAACACGTTTCGGGACGCAAATTACGTTTATTTAGAATTATAAAATTTGAGAACGTATTTTACCGCGCTTCAAAAACAGCTTTTAGTTTTCGGATACGTTCAAATATATTCCATTCATTTGGATATTATTGGAAAGCGGAAATATTTAGACCCTCTGACAAAATATGGCCGAGGACTGTGGGGTTAAAAACAATATTCCTCTAGTATAAAATTTGGAATGCTAGTTAAAATGTTAATAAGTTTATCCGAGGAGGTGACAAAAAGACGAACTAACGAAAGAATGAACAGTTTTCTAAACCAAAGCGTTATTTGTTTCCACGGAATCAACAGTGGCAACGCTCTTGACTCTATGTGTTATTGCAAAACCTTTAAAAGGCTACTGTTTGAATTCAAATAAAAGCATACGTCTGTAAAAAAGAACTGCATTTAACCACTGAAAAAATGAAACGAAAGAATTGCTTTGCAGGCGCGTCCGAAGTAAGGTTAATTTTCCCTTGCGATATTGGTTAAGGCGGCGCTATCCGAATTTCTACCGATTTCTTGCATATCTCCCTTGAACATTTGATGTTTTTAAGCACTTAAAAAATATATGTTATTATTGAAAATAATATGTATACAATCCCCCACGCCGAAACGCAAATTATATAAAATTCCCTCGATAGAAATAAATCGCAAAGTATGCTCCGTAAATTATTAAAAACACGCCTGTTTCTGTTATTTTACAAGTTCACAGCGTTTCTTTGAATGTTGTTTTAGACAACCCCCAAGAGATTTTGGCTCTATTCTAAACGAGTCGTGTTTTATAAAACATTTTCACAATTTTTACTTCAATTTTATCGATTTAAATATTAGCGCGCTCTCTCCAACATTCGTAATTACATATCTTCCCATCTTCTTCTTTTCTAGAGCGGATACGGGGCCTTAAGCCTCGATTACATTGAGCGAGTTTACAAGCTACTAGCCGGCGAATTCACCATCTGCTAGTAAACTTGTTCAGTGTAAAATCATCATAGATTTTACACTGAACAAGTTTACTAGCAGATAGTGAATTCGCCGGCTAATAGCTTGTAAACTCGCTCAATGTGATCGAGGCTTTAAACATTTTCAAACATCGAACAGATAATAATTTTTTTCGAAATGTCATAATTATGTAAGATGGCAACACTACATCGGAGCAATACATATGCTTTTTCTATCCAGTAATTGAAACAATATCATGTCAATTTTTTTGATTCCAAAAACTTCATTACCACAAATTCAGACATTATTCCCAGTACACAAAACGCATTAAAAAATCACAAACTAACGTGTGTATATTTCTTTGTTTGAATCAACACGAATATGCCATTCGAATTAAAAAAAAAACAATAGGATAAACGAATAAAAACGTAATTAAATTCACGATGAAACAGTGACAGACGCGCAAAAAATGGAAGCCACGTTATGGTGGGATGAACACGGGATATGGGGAAAAAAACCATTGCTTCGGGGGAAAAATGATCATAGCACTAAAGTAGGAATTTCGAAATGGGATTCATCTCAAAAAGTCACGTGTTGCGATTAAAACTCTCCTATAACCGAGACTTAATCGATGCACCACGTCGTGTAAAATTCTGGATAAGGCCGCAAACAGTAACACTCCTTGTGTAGATGGCGAATAAGGTTTAAAATCCCGTTTAACACCATTTCTGAATTATTCACGAAAAAAAATCACCAAAAAGCTTGTTTTATTTTATTTTACTAAGATCAGGCACAAATATTTAAATGTTTTGAGATAATTTTCTAAAGATTTTTTTTCCACGTTATACAATAAAACCGTAACAGAAAAGGGGTTTGAAAGTAAAAGATTTTGAACTTTAATGCAGTTTTTATAGACCTGATGCTTTATTTTTTTCTGGGCTTACAAAAAGGCTAATCAAAAAAATACTCGATTATTTCAAAGGCAAATATGTGTTCTTCTAGTGGTTAATTAAATCTTATATATATCCTTTTTGGTACGGCATGAAAATTTAGACACAAAACCAAGCATTAACACTTATTAACTTTGAGTGAATATAATACGTACAGGCCCATTCTCAAATTACCAGCAGCACATAAAACATAATCAATCGAAAATCTGAAATAGAGAAATCAGACAGAGATACGGTCTTATCGAGATATCAGGGACTGTCTTATACGAGATATCTGGGACTCGAACCCAAGACCTATGACTTTCCGGGTCAGTGCTCTATCAACTGAGCTAATGTGTCCCTAGCCGATTCGGTCACATTTAACTGTGCCATTCTTCAACCAAGAACTACCAACATTATCTTCACTTTCTTAACGTATATTTTTATTGGCTGCTATCTTTAATAATTGACAAAATGAAACTTACCCATATTCAGCGATAGTAAGAGTAGTGGGATTATTGATTTAATACCCGCAGGAAAAATGTTTGAAATTACCTGAAAAAAAAGAAACATTAATTTATTAGTAAAAATGTAAAAACAATCAGAGAACATTTTAAAATGCTAAAATACATAATTCTTATATTTAGCACATATTTATAATGAATTCATTCCGCGTTCTTGCTGTGATGAGTGGTGTAATGGTCAGCACGGTTGCCTTCCGAGTAGCCAAGGGTTCAATTTTAGGTCGTGACAATTTTGATTTATTTCTTTATCATTCGTTGAAATTGGCGCAGCAAACTTTAAATTTTCCAAATCCTACAATAATAATATCAGGTGATTTTTCACGGATCTGCTATAAAAAATTATATTTGTTTATTTACTATTTATTTATTTATTATGAATTAACGCCAATTAACGGCTTTTACATAGGAATTACAAAATTTTGAAATGAATACAGAATATGCGTGGTTAAGAAAAAATATTCATATGCCTAAAAATTAAAAGTGCTTATTGAAGTGACAGCATAAAGTAGAAAAAGAAAACCTCATATACATGTATACCTACAAGATATTTTGAACTAAAAAATAACTAAGTAAAGTACGAAAAAAAAAATAGAAATAAATCCAAAACAATAATAAATTTAAAAAATAAGTAAACATTGATGAAGAATATAAACATTCAAAGTATATTTGATTATAATCCAACTGATAAGCGCGACAAACAGCATTAATTAAATAATGTTTAATAATGAACCATTAAGGGTAAAATTTAAATAATTCATAATCTGCTCGTTCATAGATGGCGGTAATCGAATTATTTTAGGAAAAAACCTTTTTACAGATTATGCTGTAAAAGGTAAAATATAAGATGCATTCTCAAACGTACCTTCCACCCAAAGTAATAAAAGTTCAAAATATATTACGTAAAAATGTTAATAATTGGGTAAACACTACAATATATAGAAATAAATGAATTGTGTGTAAATACGCAAAACGAATACGAATAAAAAGTTTTGCCGGTATAAAAATTGAACTTTTCCAAAAAAGAAAGCAAATAAATTAATTGGATTGAATCAGCGATACAATATTATATTTGTATGCTTTTCTTCAAAGAATCGGGTTTTTATGCGAATCAAACTCTTTTTCATAATTATTTTGCATAATTACGGGCGTAAACCAACAATTCATATTAATATTTTACAGCATACTCGTAACTTGCATAAAGGGTTTATTCCTATAGTAATTAATTACCGCCATCTATGAACGAGCACATTACAAAACATTTAGATTATACCCTTAAGGGTTTCATTTTTAGTATTATAATTTGTAAACTTTAATATACAAATTACTTAAAATAAAATTAATAAATAAATTATGAATAATTTTGAGTTTGCCTATAATGTCCAAGTGATTTAGTAAAAAATTCATGAGGGGGAATTTAATTATTTTAGGAAAAAATCTTTAGGCAGGTCGGATCGGAAGCGACTGGTGTAGGGAGACTTTTTGACCTTTCAAGCAGGACTCTCTCGTAACATCGCCTTGCACCGCAGTGTGAGGGATAGATTCATAGGTCCATCACTCCTTGACACACAGGCCCCCAGATTCCTGCACACCCCTATTACATTTTCCTTCGCAGAATTTCCTTTTCTAAAGAGACTCTCCACACAGTATCCCCAAAGTTGACAGACCCTGAGAAGAATTATTTTCGTCATGGCCTCATGTACGGAGCTAATGTAAAAAAGAAACATTTTAGTCAGTCCCTGGGAGGCAGGTTCAATCCCCAGCCAAATCAAAAACAACAAAAAAAAAATTGAAATTGGTTACTATCCGACGCAAGAGATGGCGCAACTAGGTCGAAAATTAAAAATAGAGTTAAAGTTAAAAAAAAACCTAGGTTTAACATGTTGATTTTATACTTATAAAATTTATGTAGTTTCCGTTAAGAGTTGTATAAAAGCTCTTCATCAGTAGTTAATTTAATACGGAACCTTTTAAATCTCACAATTTAAAATTAATCATAGAACAACCTGTTCATTATTCCCACGAAGCTTTCAATTAAATTTTAACCCGACGAAATACGAGCGGAATTTCAGGATCGAATTGTACAACCCACTCGCATTGCAAATTCAATAATCACAGTACAAAAAGCACGCAAAAACTAAATACTCTCAGTAGATTTATGCAGAGTGAGGTTAACTATACACTGTGCAAACAAGGGAATCAGGAGCGAGTGATTTTGTAATTAACTTTAAATAAAATTCACGTATTTTTATGGCGTAAATTGCAAAGTTTTGTTTTATTGGAAAAAAGAGTTTTTGTTTTAATGTTTTGACATCGCAAATCACATACATTACTCTCATGGGATTGGCAGCAATGATTATCATTTCACGTTATCCTTTTGATGTCTTGTCTAGGTCTCTCCTCTACTGCCCTTCCTAAAAAGACCCTCCACACAGATGACATAAGCCCTGAGGGGAATGATTTTCCTCAAGGCCTTCTTTGTGGAGCTTATGCAAAAAAGGTGGCAAATGGTAGGTAAAAACGGTTCCATTACAACTCAAAAAGGTGTCATTTCAACAGCCCTTTAAAAAGTCATAAATAATGTTGAAAAAATAAATTATAACCTAACCGGTGACCGGACAACTTGGAATGAAACCAACTCGGAACCAACTCAGATAGGTCATTTAGAGTGATAAAAAAATATACATAAAAAAAATTTGGTTAAATAGGTTACGTTAGGTTAGGTTAATCAGTTAATTTTAATAAAAAAATTCATAGCTTTTAATGACTTTTCAAGGAAACATTGACTTCTCAGTTGGCATGGAAACAACCTAACCTGATGTAACCTATTAAATCTACTTTTTTCTTCACTTTTAAGTGACAGATTGTTGTCCGGTAAAATGAGGTGAAGTGTCAATTTGTTGTCACCATAAAAAACGGGAGAAGAAAAATATTTAAATAGTTATGTATTTAGTCAATAAAACTGATAAGTTTTATTAAACTGATTTTTTCTGATTTTTCTGTTTCCAGATTTTAGATTGAGTTACGCTTATATTGTCTTCATTTAATTAGATATTAAAATTTGAGATTTTACTCATAAAGTTAAAAATAAAAATAAATATTCATCCGATTCAAATATTCAGACTGTTCTGCAAAGTCAATAAAAATGGATAAAAATTTATCCAGACACTATCAAGATAGCATGTAGTTCGCATTTGAACATTGAACATCGTTCTACGGCACCGTCGATTTGGCACGAAATAGAACTTTTGCAGGATGCACCAGTGGTCAAATAGCACGATTAATTAAATGTACAATTAAATCATTGTTGTTATAGTAAGTCAAATAAGTAATAAATGATTTCGTTGAAATCGGCATTATAACACATTTGTTTACACAATCGTGCAGGACTGTACAGGACTGCATGAACCACACATATGCAAATAAATCTGTTAATTAAACAGGTTATGTTAATATGAGGCAGATGTTAACATAATTAAGTATGTAACTCGGAAAATTTAAATTTAGCATTTATAAAACAATTTAGTATAATCGAAGAATAACATTAAATATTACTTATGTTAAATGTGACATCGATAGTTAATATTAATTTTTTTTTGAAAGTGTGTATTTATTATGATTTTGAACCTTTATGATACCATTCCTTTTTTAATTGACAGAACCGGTTTCACCCCGCTACGAGCATCTCCTCATACCATATTAATCATTTTACGGGGGTGGGGGTGGAAACCTTGTTTCTAATACCGTAAATAATGACGTAAAAGTCCGGGGTAAAGTGCAAAAACTTCGGGAGGCTATTCTTCATAATAAATAGTACAAGAAAAAAAGATTGATAACTTTTGTCGAAATTCCAACGTTTTAAGGTAGTTTTTAGAAAAAATAATATTCGATGTAAAAGCATTTTTAAATGGGGAAAAAACATTGGAAATTTTTAAAAGTTATTTATCTTTTTTACTTCTACCATCATATAGAAGCACGTCCCTAAGTTTGTGCGCTTTACCCCCGTGTTATTTGTGTAACATTTAAAAGTTGTTACATTTATACAGGGTGTTATCACTTTAACCAGTGATTCCTGACATTATTTGGAGTAAAAAATGTAAGTGAAATTTTGGTCTCCGAAGACATTTTTGATGTTGTTTCTACGAAAACATAAAAAAATAGCAGGTATTGTAGTAGTTGGGCGGTTACTCGGGTGAGTGACCATTGACAACAATTCTTGGGTAGAAATTCTTGGGTATGATTTAAAAGAAGAAAAAAACATTAAAAACAAAAAGTCATCGAAAAAGTAAATGGACACCAAAATTTCATTGACATTGTTTAATCCAAATAATGTCAGGAATCACTGGTTAAAGTACGTCAAGTACGTCCCTTAACACCCTGCATAATGATAGATATGAGAAAATAGACACATTTTATTGCTAGAACAGCGTCAAAATGGCGCATTTTTAATTAAGCAATAATACCGCACAAGCCTCGTCAGTGTGATGGCAAAGGGATTTGAAAAAGAGGAGGTGGGAAAGAGGAAGATTAAGAAATAACGTGGTAAATAATATTTAATACAAGGAGCGGCAGCATAACTTCCTCTTTTCGGCTTTTTTTCATTCGGCGTTACCGTATGAATCAGAAAAAAATATTTGTTTTTTATAATGTAGGCACATACCTAAAGTTTTGTTTTACTTAGTTTTTGAAGATCAAATCAGGTAGGTGACGTCCTAGGCGCGCTGGGTTGCGATCACACAACATCCGTTTGAAAAGTAGGCCTCAACGGCAAACGCATGCTCCTCACTGTTCCAATCCCATGATGGCGACTAAATTGTGTCGGGACAAAACTTTACAGTTCTGTCTCTCGAACGAGATCACTAGCGCTCCGCTACGACATCAACCGACTGAATGGCGCGCATTTAAAAAAAGGAAGTTTTGCTGCCGCGCCCTGTATAATCAATATCATTGCTCTGGTAGGTATAAACTCAGCAATAAGTTAATAGGTTTAATGCCCCGTAACGACAGAATTACATTACCCTCATTATCATTATTATCAATCGCGGGATATTAGGCATGATCAAGTCAAACGTTATTGCTGAGCGTTTAATAACGGAGTTAGTTAGAATTATACATGAAACAATGATATTACTTATAAGTGTCTGGTGTATAATTATTATACGGAAGGATGTACGAAAACAAAGCTAGGGTCCCGTTTTTCAGTTATTTCTCTAGATGATTTATTTATAATATTTTTTTTATTCAGAACTAACGAGTGCTCGGCGTGCATTGCAGCAATGCTACTCAAAGAAAGAGTTTCCCCTCCCTGCCGCTAACTAAATGAATTACAAACGTTTTTTTTTTCAAAAAACTCGCGCACCACCTACAGTAAATTTTGTATACAAATTTCGTAACGCCAGAGCTCACCATTATGTATAGAGACCTTCGCAGGCGTGCGCACAACAAATAATCAAAGTTCCATCGCCATCGGATGAAAGGTATGGGAAATAATTTCATAAAATCAGAACTCACCGTTTCACGTCCGTTAAATTATTCTTAGATGAGGTTATTTTTAGATTGGAATCTAGTATGAGAGGGAACATCTATTGTCATTATATATCGATGGGTTCAGGTAATTTAGGAAGGTCCAAAGATATCAAAATTGATTTTATCTTAATATATATATATTTCTTCTGTCCGTGTGTATGTCACTGAACTCCTCCTAAACGGCTGGACCGATTTTGATGAAATTTTTTGTGAGGGTTCAAGGGGATTCGAGAATGGTTTAGATTCACAATTTGGTCCACTGGAAAATGTTCTTTTAATTATTTTTTTATTTCTAAGGAGTTGTTGATTTTGGAATGTTTTACATTGGATCCGGCAGACTGCGCTACCATCGCAGTGTCGAATATTCAATATTATTATATTTTAATTTTAGTTTGTCCCGACAGTTGTGTACAGGACAACGTCTGTCGGGTCCGCTATAAATAAATAAAATAAATTGTGGAACATTCCAGAACACTCTCGAATGTTGTCCTGAGCGATGCCGGGTAACCCAGCTATTTATTTATAAAACCAATAACAACAAACGACAACAATGTAAAACGCGTATTTAGGTAGGTACCTGCCTCTTATAAGGTGTTTTTTTAAAAGGGGTGATTCTTCATTTTTTCTATTACATTATCTAGGCAGCTACCCAACCTAACCAAAAATTAAACAACAACTAAAAAGTTGGTCTTCCAAATATGAAAATATGAATTTATCCATATGCGTAAGTACTTTTCAACTAAGTAGGTACCTACCCATGATAAGAAATAATTATCTATTATTTTTAAATAATAAGGCGTTTATTTATATTCTATATTTGAAATGATTAATGTAGGTACCCGCATAAAATATTTTTTGATTATGTAGAAACTCCAGTAACTAAATAAATAGTTTCAAAACAAACCACCCACGAAAAACCGAGATCAGGATGTAAGACATCCAGGAGCTAAGAGGAAGGAGCAGTTAACCCGAGATCTCGTCACCGCCACCATCTGGCATGTGCTGGCGCGATAATGATATAATTAGACGACTGCTCCCGGGTTAATGTCATTTGAGGCTTCGCCGCGTCTTGAGTAAAGCCTCATCTTCTTGCCTATTAACGTTGTTTGTTTGCGGTTTTATTCTGTGATTAGCGGAATAAGTACATGCAGGGCCGTATTAACTGATGAGTAACTCGCCACTTGACTCGTCGAAAATCGTTCGCATTTCTTTCAAGTAGAGTACATTTGTCCCCGCCGCCCGTTGCAAAATGACGGCGCTTGGCGGGCTGCTACAAAGCAAAGTAAATATGCTAATTATGCATATTGTAATGCTTAGAAGAGGTGAAATTTTAGAAGAGGCGAAAGAATAAATTAGTAAAATGAAAATAAATAAACTAGATACGAAAAGAGATTAATAGCAGCATTAATAAAGAATTTTTGTGTTGCATCTTCGCTCCAATGCCACAACATTTCCGCGCGTCTACAAATAAACTCTGCTAAAACGGCGGGTTTGCGCATGTTGGTTGGCGCAGGGACGCGTGGAGGGGTGCCGCTACTCGCCGAAAAATTAGAACGAAATGGATTGAATCAACTAAAGAGCTGACTAACCCACTATACTAAAATTATGGTGTTCGGACGCTTTTAGTTACCACTATACTCTCCACTCGACTAAAATACTCTACCAATGCGAACCATAAGGCAATGTAGGCATCGGCTAGGGGTCCCGCATCGGCTAGGGGCCCCGCGCCCCGAGAAATTAATTCTTCACACAAGGTAATAAATGGTTCAGAGATCTCAAGGAAAATGTTGTTCCTAATCTGAATGCATGGTAAATGCACACTTACTGCTACATGCAGAGCTATATTATCCATAAAAATAATGTATAGTTTATTTGCGGCACGTTTCAGAGTGGAATATACTCTCAGTATCGCACCACCACGTAAGACCACCATTCAAAATTGAAACGTTGCTTGAAATGGCTTTAGCCGTGTTTTGTGATCAGATCTGAATAGCCAGGTATTCCCCCACCTTCCTCCTCCCCATCTCCTTCCCCTCCCAATAACTTCAGCTTCAGAACATACCCCGATTGGGGCTGCCATAATCTCATTAATGAGGAAACTCTTGTGAGGTATTCACATAAAAAAGTTGGAATTTTGAAAATGATACTTAAATTCAAAGCAAACTGAGTTCATTGAACCCTATTTAAGCCGCCGCTACTCGAATTTCTACCGATTTCTTACATATCTCCCTTAAACATTTGAAGTTTTTAAGTTCTTAAAAAAATATATGTTGTTTTGGAAGATAATACCTAGACGCGTTCCACGCCGAAACGCAAATTATATGAAATTCCATCGATAAAAAGTATACTCCGAAAATTGTTAAAAAGACATCTGCTAAGACATCTGCTTTACAAGTTACTTGTTAGTATTTTACAAGGTACTTGGAAAAAAAATAATACATGTTAATTAATTTATCTCGAAATTTTCAGAAAAACTTGCCGCGTAAGCGTAAATTTTTTAAAATTAAAATCTTATTCAGTAAAGCTAAACACTAGAAACTTAATGGCACTTTTAAATAACGATTCATACATTAACTTCTAGCAAGTTCTAGCTATCCGGAGTTTTCATGAATGTAGTAGTTTCGTTCGTGTAAACGACCGTAAATTCACGCTCAGATTTAAATCTGTTCGTGCTAGTATGTAAAATGTTCAAAAATACACCGCAAATTGAACCCGTTTCGCTACAAAGAACTCCGCGAACATTCTGTTCGAAACAGGGAGAGCTGTTTCATTTTATTATTTTTAAATTGTCCTAATACGCTTGAATATTCATGGCAATACCCTGTAAAACTCCGGCACACGAAAGATCACAGGAAAAATATACAGAGATGTAAGCTTGTACTATATCAGACTATGTGCACATGTGTCGAAAAGTTTATACAACCTGAATTATAACAAAAAAAAACTTATTACGTAAGTAAAGCCTTAATTACATTAAGCTAGTTTACAAGCTACTAGCCGGTAAGTTTTAAAGCGGGTGAATCGGCGAGTGAGATTTTCATGATGACACACAAAACTGTCCACTCGCTCAGTAGCAACAGTAGCAGCTGAAATAACGACTCCCGCGCCATGCAACTCTGTCGACACTTATAGGAAACTACACGTAACAGCTCCTAGCTAGCGGCACACGCTAGCCAATAACGGCTTCCGCCCGAACTAATTCTGATGGACGAAATTACCAATCAACAGATAGTGAATTTCCCAGATAGTAGCTTGTAAACTCGCTCATGTCATCGAGGCATAAGTAAAACTAAAAAATTTCAATGATTTTCTTCTACGCATATTTTTTATAATTTTTTACTGCATTCTCAAACGCCTAAAATAATTATTAAAAAAATGAATTAGGGCCACTACCTCACGGACCGGTAAGGAATCGACATAAACCGGGTGCTGTAAGAATGTCATTTATAATAATACTAGCTTTTCCCCGCGGCTTCGCTCGCATGGTATTACGGGAAATTACTGTAGCGGTTGAACTAATCAATTATCCCCCCTCCTCCCCACCCCCACCCCCTCCAGCATTCCATACATTCATTACCTTACATTCAGTTTTCAAACATCTCGCCTACCACCTAAATTTCATTAAGCTATAGCTCAAAGAAAAAAATTAGTTATCCAATTTTGTTCATTCGTTCGGAATTTATGCGCTTGCAAACATTTCGGATGTTTATTTTTAATTAAATATTTGGAAGTTTGTTAAAATAATAAAAAATTACACTATTTATTATTCAGTCTTTATACCTAATCGTTACGAATTATATTTTTAATGTAGGAACTCTATCCGACATTTGTTCCAAAACAGAAGCTTGTCCAAAAAAAACAAAACATATTCTAATATTTGAATTTCCTGGAGCAGTATCTGACCAGGGTGCTCAGTACCTACCAGCTTAGAGCCCACAAATATATCAACATGGTTTCCATGGAAACGATTTTTTTCTGCGTATAACAAATAAAATATATTAATATTTATAATTTCATAACGCCAGAGCTTACCATCATATACAACATATAGTCAGCGCATATAATTTAGCTTTCTATTGGTGAATGAATTTTTTAAGTCTTTTTATTGGTTAATGCCTGAAAAGGTCATAAACAAACTCGAGCAGTTTCGCATTTATAATATTAGTATGGATAAGAAAACACATTAAAAACGTATTTCCACCTAATTTATTTTTTACCGTAACCGGTTCCAGCTTGTTAAAACCATCTTCAGACTGGCACAAATAATTCTTAATCTACAATTTATATACATAACATGTGGAGGAGAGGGAGGGGGGTAGTCTGCAAGGATTTTATTCAGTTCATATATGGTTTTTCCTTATTTGTTGCCATGTTGTCTCTGACGATTGGATTTTTATTTATTTGGTTACTATCCAATCGTCAAAGACGACATTGCAGTAAAATAAAAAAACCATATAAATTGAATACATTGTTTGATTTTTTTTATTTATTTCTTAATAATATGTTTTACGTGTTACATAATAATAATTTTACATCTAAGGTTTTTAATACTCTTTCATTGAAAGCATTTGCTTGTGTATGGAAGGGGAGTGTACATTTTTTTTACATGAGCTCGACACAGGTGGCCCTGAGGAAAATAATTTCCCTCAGTCATGAATTTCCCAATGTCATCTTTGGGGATGCTGTGTGGAGGGTTTTTTAAGGAAAAGGATGGGAGGAGAGTTCTGGGAAGGAAAGGGTTTAAGGGGTGGGTAGGAATCTGGGGTTCAGTGTGTCCTGGTCATCCCTGCTAAATCACCAAACGTAGCGAACCACTTGGGGTGACCTATGGCAGAGGTGTTGGTTATCCAATAAAGGTTCCCGGGGCGGCGGCATAAATTCTGTTATTAGTCACTACTCAAATAATTCATTGTACATGTGTGGTTATTATTTACTTTGGTAATAGTATGTATTTAAAAAAAAGAAAGAATAATATGGAAAACAAAGGATATTTGTAAGATTAATTAAGTGACAGTAGTTTTATTCTTAAGAAAGTTTTTAAAGTGTAACTAGCTTTTCCCGCGGCTTCGCTCGCATGGTATTACGGGAAATTACTGTAGCGCTTGCACTTATCAATTATCTCCCCCCCCCCACCCCACCCCCATCCCCTCCCGCATTCCTTATATTCATTCCCTTACATTCAGTTTTCAAACATCTCGCATACCACCTAAATTTCATAATGCTATAGCTCAAAGAAAAAAGAATTACTTATCCAATTTTGTTCATTCGTTCGGAATTTATGCGCTTACAAACATTTCGGATGTTTATTTTTATTTAAATATTTGGAAGTTCGTTAATATAATAAAAAAATACTCTATTTATCATTCAGTCTTTATAATCGTTACGAATTATATTTTTAATACATGAACTCAAATCTGACATTTATTCCAAGCTTGTCCAAAAAAAAACGAATTCTAATATTTAAATTTTCTGCAGTAGTAGCTGACCAGTAGACTGAGTGCCTACGAGCATAGAGCCCAAAAATATATCAACATTATTTCTATGGAAAAGATTTTTTTCTGACGTTAGCAAAAACTCGCTTTTGTTAGCGACAGAAAACGTATAACAAATATAAAATATTAATATTTATAATTTCATAACGCCAGAGCTTACCATCATATACAACCTGTAGTCTGCGCATATAATTTAGCTTTATATTGGTGAAAGAATTATTAAAGTCTTTATATTGTGTTATGCGTGAAAAGGTCATAAACAAACTCGAGCAGTTTCGCATTTATAATATTACTAGCTTTTCCCCGCGGCTTCGCTCGCATGGTATTACGGGAAATTACTGTAGCGCTTGAACTTATCAATTATCCCCCCTTCTCCTCACCCCCACCCCCTCCCGCATTCCATACATTCATTCCCTTACATTCAGTTTTCCAACATCTCGCCTGCCACCTAAATTTCATAAAGCTATAGCTTTATGAAATTTAGGTGGCTGCCCTGATGATGGACACTGTAACGCTGTCCGAAACGTTGACTTAAGAAGGAAGTAGCGCAACACGGCATAACACCCCAAAAATAAATAACGAAAATACCTTTGGCCGTGAAAATCTAAAAACAAGTCATTTAAAAACAGGTACTGGAGTCGTTTCTACATAAAATGAATAGTAACATTATAAAATTTCAGAAAGACGACTTTAATGATTTCAAGAAGTTGTAAATTACAATTTTTATGCAATATTTTAATTAAGAGTCATCGTAAAACCTTCTTCATAAATCGATAATATGATTTACTTGAAAAATGAACTAACTTTTTTGAACTTATTTTTATGGTTTTCCAATGTTTTATGGCCTTCAAAATCTCGCATAAAGAAGTAGCTTATAACGTTACAAATTAATATGTTTTAACTCCTTTCACAGATTTGATAATATAATACATTAGGTCCCAAGTCTGAACCCTGGGGAGCCCCGGGGTTAATGTTCCCGAATGGTAAACACGTCGCGCCGAGGCAAATTACAACAAATACAGCACTGGCTTCGATCAGTGGAGTGGCGGGAGCGTTTCCAAAAAAGTGTAAATTGTAAGCAAACACCACTGGAAAAATAAACACTGGAAGGATTTCATGCACGATATGGGATTATAACTTGGGATGAAGACGTGACCGTACCAATGAGTGTGGCCATGTAAGAAGGGATATTTTTATCAAGTTACATTTTTACACATTTGGAAAATCACCTTTTCCGATAATATCTCTAAAAACTAAATGCTGGCAATTTTGCAATTCAATTTTTAATCGTATCTTAACTGCGAATAAAAAAACTACGTAGCATAAAATTTACGTGAAAGACATTAAACTCTAAAAAACTGTTTTTGAAAGGTGATGACATACGCTTCTAAATTTTATTATTCGAAATAAACAAATAATTTTTGATTTAATGAAAAACATGTTGATATTGTTAATTAAATAGTGGTGTTACACAAAGTTATTTGTTTTTCATTAAATTAATGATGACGCCACAAAGTAAATTTGCCTATTTTGAAGAAATAAATAATTTTTGATTAGATTTGATGAGGTGTGGGGAGTGGGAGGGGTGGGGGGAAGAACGGTGGGAGGAGTCAACATTACATGGGAACATTGTTAATAAATTCACCCTGCAAATCGCCCTTACTAACAATGTTCCCATGTAAATAATTTTTGAAATAATTAAAATAAAAAAGTTTTAAAATTAGTGATAACGAAAAAACTAAAAACACACAAATTTTATAAAAAAATTTCCAATTGCGGTCGGAAACTTTGCTTTCACAAATTTTAACTATTTGGTGGTTAACTTTTATATATGATTGTAAAGCGTGGTGTTTTCTCTTTCTAACACCGTTTTAATCATATTTCTAAGCATGATAGTAAGGGAGACAACGATTTCTATGAGATGTTCCGAAAAGCGAACAAATTATCCTGAAGAGTTAATAAACTTTTAGAGATTGGGTTTATTTTGTGGCGCTCTATTTTGATTATTTTAAATTACGATTAGAATAAGTGCTAGGTAAACTTGAGACAGCTGTTTCGCCTTCCAAATGTCTTGAGAAAGTTGACACCCCAGCTTTGGAAAATGAATAATGGGTTTCTACAACATCTTCTCCAATTCTTCCATCAGTGCTACGAAATTAAACTATCAACTAGTTGAGCATTCGTTGACAGATGAGATCAATATTCATCAACGGTAATGTCAGTATTGAGTTAGTGATAATGTTTACTTTGAGAAGGGTGTTAAACATTACGTCTTGTAAAAAGATACAATGTAAGTAGTTTGGAAATGACGGGATTGAATAATTAAAAATAATCAATACACACATAAATTTGGATGAAATCATCAGAAAAGCATAAAATGAAGAAATAAAATGTGTCAGTCGTTTTACGACTTTTTAAAAACATATTTCGGTTTTAATAGTTTAAAGCGCAGAAACTGTACGTGGGAGCGAGCAAATGAGTAGTTAAAAACTAACTTAATGTAGCAATTCACTCAATATTCTAATTAACATCTAAAATGTTTCATTTTAATAAGTTTTAGATTGGAATCGGTCAGCCAAATATCGTTTCAAATATCTTTAAACACTAAGATTTACATTAAAAATAATAAAGAACATTAGAAATTCCTTCCATATACAGATTTTAATGGAAACTAATATCGACACTGACTTGGTACCTTTTGGTTCCAGCCTATTTAGAATGCACGCAGTCTCTCTTACGATTGCCTGATATAATATGCAGTCATCACATTTGAATTTCATAATGATGGTGAAATTCTGTTCTACGTATGAAATTGACGTTACGAGTATCACTAAAAGATATGATTAAAATTTCACACATTCGTAGTAGCCTGGGTGTCACGGAAGTAAACAGCAAGTTGGAGGAACGACAGTTGAGATGATATGGGCACATAAGACGGAGACCACCAGACCACACAGTGAAGTAGACAATGTCTATGGAGCGTCATTGACAGTCATCCAGAGGAAGACCAAAGAATTCCTGGATGACTCAATCCTCCAAAATATTACAGAGAAACGGCCTGGATGAAAGCGATACCCAGAACCGAAGAAGATACAGCCTGAGAACGAGAAGATCCGACCCCAACAGATCACCTAGGCAATGAGTTAGGTCAGTACAAGGAAGAAGAAGAGATATGAAATTTAAATCAGACTTTTGAATCACGAAATACGCCCTTAAAGCGTTATATTCTTATTTATTCTATAAGTACAAACATCGTCTGTAAGCATAATTTGTGTTGAAAATTAAATTAGTCCATTACCTTATGTGACTGTTGTATTCTGCTTGTCTGAGTGGTAGTCAATCGGCCTACCCACCGGACCATCGACCAACCCGTTCGTTCTCATTTCCACCTGAACAATCCCAACTTTCCGCAACTAGGACCACAAAGGGAAATATATGAAAAATAATTGTACTATTCTGAAATGTGTTTGTTTCGTACCACCACGTGTGTTTCATTAGACTGCTTTAATTTTTGAAACAGTGCGAGCATTAAACAAAGCAGATTAGGGCTGCGATTGCCGCCATTCATTCCAGAGAGACAGTAGAAGTAGAAACTCATAATGTACGGTATAAAAAATTCATGGTGCCCCTCGCAAGTTTTTGGAGCTTTGTTCAAAAGCTGGAAGGGACTGAAATGGGGTGAGCGGAGGAGAAATTTCAGCTGAGGATATGTTACTTCGTAAAAGGAGAATCTTTTGTTTAAGCTACGTCTCTCCATTATTGTAAGTTACGAACGAGTGGTAGGCTTGGATCTAAATACTGTTCAAGGGGTGTTTGTTTCACAACCCGATGTAAAGAGTAACCTCGTCCAAATCCATGCCCTTTTTCCTTGTAGGCAGGCACAAGATATGTCTGGACGTCTTTATCTTGGTGTAGTCACTTAGGTGACCTCGGTCCGTTGCTAGAGCCTGATCTACCCTCTCACAGGGACTGCAAATGACATTCATGACTTAATGTTTAAGTATAGTCAGTACGAACGAAACAAGAATGGAAGACAGCAGAACACCAAAGAGTTAAAAATGCTACTGGACAAAGAAGAGCGGGAAGATCTAAACGTAGATATCCGGACAGTGTTGAGACATTGAGCAAATGACGTTCATGACTTAATGAAGTACAGTCAGTACGAACGAAACAAGAATGGAAGACAGCAGAACACCAAAGAGTTAAAAATACTACAGGACAAAGAAGAGCGAGAAGATTCAAACGTAGATATCCGGACAGTGTTGAGAAAAAACATCACCCTTCCAGCACCCTTCGACGTAAGAAACAGGAGGAAAAACAGAGGGATAGTATTAGAAGTGGAGAGTTTCCTGGGAGGATTTCAAGAGTCTTGCTCGAGGGTGACAACCATAATGATGATGTCAGTTTTATTTGATGCCTTCACTATGAAACTGTTGATTGAAATCTGTTCGAAATCATTCTGCTAACATAATATAAAGCGTGAGAAGCAAAATATATTTGGAATTCTTTAGTAAGAGGAGTAGCGTTTTAATTCCAGCTAGGTCCTTTTGCTTGCTAGGAGCTTTTTCTTAAATTGATTCAATCAAAAACAATTACGAATAAAGACGAAGAAGAGCTGCTATTATTAACATGCAAACAGAAAATCTAAGCCACAAGCCTAGAACTTGATTACACAAATTGGATACATTAAAATTGGTTAACATAAATTCAACGTTTCAGCTATCCTACGGTTAAGTAATCGGGGCCATGGGTAGGAAAAGTTTTCAGCTTCCGGAAATAAAACAACCTTTTTATATAATTCGATACAATGGAGAACAGGCCCGGTATTACAAGTCAATGATATCCCGATTCGGATTACATAGCGCACTACGGCAGAGTATCGGATGAAGAGGTTATCTCGGAGTCGGATCGTAAATTAACGAATCAGAATGGAATAGTTTTACGATCACTTTGATTTAAAGTACAAAGTAATTTAGAGTGGCTTTATTTTGTAGCATTGCTTTCACAAATATAAAGACGCCGCTGACGATTTTTTTTAACCCGTTAATCACAGGAGGCCAAATTTGTCTCAGCTCACATAGATCTCGTATAAATCGTTATATCTCGCTTACTGTCATAGTGAGAAATATGATCTAAACCAGTGATTCCCAGAGTGGTCCAGGTGGACCCCAGGGGTCTACGTTGGCGTGATAAAAAAATGGGAGTTCACAAGTTGTAAGTGAGGGTCCACAAAAATTTATCTGGTTTCAATAGTAAATAACAAAAATGTTTGCTTGGTTTTATGTAGGCAGATAATAAACTACTCAAAAATTAAGGGAGAAAAAAAATTCTAAATTTTTCGGTGATTTTTGACAGGCTGTGTTTTGGTAAAAAATGGTCGTATTGAGATTTTTAAAAAAAGCATTTTGAAGCTTTAAAATTCAAATTTTCTGATTTTTGGCTTAAATTTTTTTAGGAGCAACGGTTCTCATGCAATCGTAACAGATAGCGCAAAAGAATAATTTTGCAATTTTTTTTATTTATTTTTGGTTCAAAAAATTTATGACTAGTTTTGGGAATATGGTAGAAACGTAGCAGCGGGGGTCCACCGAAACCAGTAAAAAAGACGCGGGAGGGAGGGGGGTTCGCGGAATGGGTAGAAGCGGAAGAGGGAAGGGGGAAAGGCGAGGAAGAGGGGAGGGGGAAAGGCGAGGAAGGTGGAGGGGGAACGCGGAAGGGGAATAGGAGGCGGAACTAGAACGGTGACGATTGGGAAAGGACTCACAGGGAGAAATCATATCTTTATTTAAGTGGCATTACAACGCATGCCGGGAACTCGCTAGAATATTATAAAATCCTACCGGTATGCTCCTTCCATGGCAGCCGTTTGGCCGTCGAAGTCACTATCAAATTTTGTATTTTCTTTTTCACAAAAATTTTTCCTAAAACATTTATTTTATTTCGATGCAGTTTGCCATCTGCATCCAGCTGTTATTTTAATGTCATCAGACCATCTTGTTCGAATGGTCCCACGGTCACAAGTGTTAATATTTTTGCAAGCTGAGTTGAAGATTGTTATTGTTCTGTTATGGGGCTATGAACTTCGTCGTAGGGCGTCAAGCTCTTTGGCTCTCGACCCAGAGGTCACGGGTTCATAACCTGGCGTGAACAAACAAAAATAATACTATTATTATCTGAACTTTTGCACAAATAGAGCATTAGATTAATTAAAATATTGTATATTTGAATCACTTTTCGGAATGAAAGCAAGCACAGGCGGGGTGGGAATGCTATCCATGATCTAACGGTATTTCAATTGCTCCGAGGAGCTAGCGTCATTGATTCCTTCGGCACCAGTGCACAGTCGGGAAACACGTCAAGTTCGCGCTATACATTTGTAGACAGTTGACATTTTACAGACAAGAACGGGTCGTTTCTACGAGTCGTTCTTGAGTTCGACAGCTCGGCTGCGGAACGAGTTGCCGGCATTTGTGTTTCCTGCCTCCTAAAACATTACACGACTAAGACCCAAACCAACACCTCTGCCAAAGCTCACGATGTGACTTAGCAAGGGTGCCCTGGTTCATGAGGTGGTTTGTCCAGGTCTTGGCAGCCAATGCGTCGGCCCACCTGCTGCGTGGCGAGAGGTCTTTTCGCATCTTCAGCCAAAATCTCTCGACCCATTGAATTGCCTTGCACCGCAGTTTGAGGGATAGATTCATACGTCACTCCTGGACACGCTGACCCCCAGATTCCTATCCACTCCTCATACCTATTTCCTTCCCAAAACTTCTTCTCCTTCCATTCCTTAAAAAAAACCCTCCGCACAGCATGATATAAGCCCTGAAAGATGGTATTCACCTCAGGATGCGTGGAGCTAATGTAAAAAAAGAAAGAGGAAAAAAAAGGAAGAGGAATATTGGAAATTAATTAACAATTTAGATCCAATCAGTAAAAACAGTGAAAACCATCGTAAGAAGCGTTTAGATTCTAAACTGTGGCATTTTGTTAATTAAAATTGTTATCTATACCTCCAAAATACAAAAGGTGGAATATTTTATTTTACAACAATAATCGCTGTGAATTCTGTGTTAGAAAGAATACATAGGTTGGGCAATGAACTAACATTTAAAGCCAAATTAGTCCATCACTTTTAAGATGTTAATAATGAATGAGAAATCATTTCATTTTATTTCGATTTTCTTGTTTTTTTTATTCTAGATGCAAACAACGGGTAATTAAGTAAACTATGGTCAAAATACGACCATAATTGTAATGTTTTTTTTATTGATAATGTATTTTTTATGCATAATTTACAAAAAATATTAGCATTCTGCACTCTTTCTCTATATAAACTAAAAGTGTTCGAAATTTCATACTCCTCCGTCCGCGCAATTTTCGTAAAAAGGGGTACAAAGTTTTTGTTTCACGTATAAAATACTGATATTTGATTTTTTTAATGTTTTTGACATGAATTGTACCTATGAGTTCTCTAAAGTCATCCGTGGATTAGTTATATTCTTATTTATTTTATTGAGTTGATGCTTTATTTATATACTAGCTTTTCCCCGCGGCTTCGCTCGCATGGTATTACGGGAAATTACTGTAGCGCTTGCACTTATCAATTATCTCCCCCCCCCCCACCCCACCCCCATCCCCTCCCGCATTCCATATAATCATTCCCTTACATTCAGTTTTCAAACATCGCGCCTACCACCTAAATTTCATAATGCTATAGCTCAAAGAAAAAAAGAATTACTTATCCAATTTTGTTCATTCGTTCGGAATTTATGTGCTTACAAACATTTCGGATGTTTATTTTTAATTAAATATTTGAAAGTTTGTGAATATAATAAAAAATTACACTATTTATTCAGTTCATTTATTCAGTCTTTATAATCGTTACGAATTATATTTTTAATGTAGGAACTGACATTTATTCCAAAACAGAAGCTTGTCCAAAAAAATAAAACATATTCTAATATTTGAATTTTCTGAAGCAGTAGCAATCGTTTCCATGGTAACGATTTTTTTCTGACGTTAGCAAAAATTTGCTTTAGTTAGCGACAGAAAACGCATAACAAATATAATATATTAATATTTATAATTTCATTACGCCAGAGCCTACCATCATATACAAAATATAGTCTGCGCATATAATTTAGCTTTCTATTGGTGAATGAATTTTTAAAGTCTTTATATTGTGTTATGCGTGAAAGGGTCATAAACAAACTCGAGCAGTTTCGCATTTATAATATTAGTATGGATTTTGTAATCTTTTTTATTTATGGTTATATATTGTTGTTATAAATGAAGTTTGCCCAATAGGACGTCAAAAAATATATAAATAAATTTCTCCAAAAGGGTGAAAAGAGTACCTTCCACATTACGCACGTATAAACCTTCCCTTTTACTTTATCAGCCTCAAAACATATCCAAAAACAAAGTGCAAGTTGAGGGAGCAACTTGGAACTATGGTGCGGCTTCACATATTAAAAAAAAACAACAATCATGAATAATTGATACGAATAATAATATCTACTATACATTACATGCATTCGAACAATATCTAATATATAAAAACAACAACGGTTTAAACATTACAAAGACTACCGCCCAATAATAATAAATGTCTACCATGTTTTTTTTTTCGAAATAATAACTCAAAAATATTCGCGACGAGCCGATTTACGAGTAGATAGAGCAGCTTACGAAAGTACCAACGTCCTTTTTGTCCGTGATCCGAATACAGACGAGGCGTTTTGTTCGTGTCAAGGGGGCGTTATATTGTATCGTCGATACGCGATGCATCCGTCCCCTCGGTACAGGATTGAAATATGCCAACCAATAATTCTTCTTCGCGGAACTCTGCACGCGTGTTTTGCTTGCAAATTGAAAGATTTAACAATAATTTAAAGCATCGGACACTTAAGGATGATATAAACTTTGGGTTGGGTGTAATAATGTAAGAGAGGGAAAATGCGCTCATTGGCCGATTTGATTATGATGTCACTTTTAAAGGCTCCTATTGGTTGAGATATAAAACGGAAATGATGCTAGGTCCTAGGTCTGCGCTCATTGGCTCCTTTGATTATGACCTCACTTTTTAAGGCTTGAGATTGTTATATTTACCATTCCTTCCAAAATGTCATTATTTTTATTTATTTATTTATTTAACATTTTACTGTACATAAAACATTTTTGAACATTATATACAACATTAACACAACATAACAAAAAAAGAGCACAAAAGGTAGGGGTTTAGGTGTCTTCTAAAGAAATTTCTTCCACCTGCAATAGGAAATGTGCATGGAGAGATTATTTTTTTAACACTAGCAATAGTATTTGCTTATTCAAAAACCAACATCTAAGAAAATTAAAAAGACAAATGTAAGAATATTAACAACTAAATTAAACCATTTGGTTATCTTGTTTATATTGGTTTTGTGATTTGTCCAAATTTAGGCTTTTCAAAAGGAAGACTTTGCCCGCCTTCTCATTGCCTAATCTATTTCTTATTTTACCGTGCCGAAAATATTCTTTCGATCCCGGCGATCCCGGCAGTCGTAGTCGTCGACACGACTTGTTCAAAATACCATACGGCAGAACAGATGTTCTAGCACAGCATAGCATAACAAGAGGAATGGTACTGTTGAACGAAATATCAAAAACACTAGATGTATACAACTCTTCTTTAATAAAATAAAAATAAAAAAAAATAACTGATTTTTTTTTTAATCACTTGATTTTAATCGCGATTTAAATCATCTCAACCCTGCATTGAGTATAAAAAAATTGCTTCCATCAAATTCGTACTGCTTTTGGAACGTCTTATAAACTGAAATTTAAAATAAATATTTATAGCAGTATCCGAGTCACTTGATCGTTCCATGTCTTCCTCGGACTTCCCGACTTCTTTTACCATTTACAAATGTGTCATATATTCTCCTTTCTTCGTTCATTCGCTTCACGTGCCCAAACCATCTGAGCGTCACTTTCTTAATCTTACTCATAACGCTTATATCAGCTTTACATTTGTCAGAAGATCATACAATGTTTTACCATAAATACGCCTCAGGGATCTCATTTTTACAGCTGTCAGTCTACTTCCATCCTTCCCCTGCCAATTCCAGCCTCACTGCCATGCATCAGGGTAGGTACCAGCAATCCATTTGCTTGCTTCGCTTCTTTGGACAGTTTTTTGTTAGTGCCAACGGCGTTCAGCGCTCCACTAACGAAGTTACCTGCATTAACCCTTCTTTCTATATGTTTATCAGCCTTCCCATCTCTGGTAAACACACAATTTGGGAAGCATAGAAGATGAATAAATAACGGTTTTAAAATAAAACTAGTATATAAAGTAACGTATCTTCAATAATTCTTGACCATCGATTGGGCAGCGAAAAGATATAATGGGTATTTCACCAAAGGAGGTGTGAAGTCTGTAACGACGTGAAGTTTCGACGCGGATTGTTGATTGTCTGCAGAGATTTACGCTCGCGGCCCATCGCGCATTCTAATTCTGCTGTGGCCAGGACAATATCATATTCTAGACCGGAGACTGAAAAGATTACCTCTTATTTATTGCTTCTAGATAAATTACTAACTGAACGAGACCTAGAGGTATGCAATTGATTGCTAAGAATTGATACCGGTCACCCCAAGTGGTTCGCTACGTTTGGTGACTTAGCAAGAGTGTACGGGTTCATGGGGTGAGGTTTGTCTAGGTCTTGGCGATGGATACGTTTGCCCACCTACTGGCTCGGATTTGTAAGGACTGGTCGAGGGAGACCTTTTGAACTCGCCACCTGAACTCCCTCGTGACCCGCCACCTTGCACCGCAGTGGGAGGGATGGATTGATACGTCCATCACTCCTGGACACACTGACCCCCAGATATCTACCCACCCCACACCTTTTCCCTTCCCAGATCTTAATCATTTTCCTTTCATTAAAAAAACCCTCCACAGCCTCTCCAAAGATGACAGAGGCCCTGAAAGGGAATCTCAGGGCCTCCTGTGTGGAGCTAATGTCAAATACCTGCCTTTATTATGTGAATTGAAAAAAATTATGTGAATATCTCACGAGAGCCAACTCTGTACCCGTCTGAAGTCGATGAGACTATGTCATTACCAATTGGGGTATGTTATGGGGAGGGGAAGGAGATGGGGAAGAGGAAGTTGGGGAAGTACCTGACTATTCAGATCTAGTTACCAAACACGGTTAAATTCTGAATGGTGGTCTTACACCAAGGCGAAACTGAAAGTATCTTTCACTCTGAAACGTGTCGCAATTATGCAATATATTATTTTTAAACGAATTAATAGTGAAATAACGCAAATTAACCAAATAAAATTACATCTGCCCTGATGATGGACACTGTAACGCTGTCCGAAACGTTGGATAACGAAAATAAGGCAAATAAGATTTATTTCCCGCGACCTTCTGATTACGAGTCAAGAGCCTTGCCCCTCTACCACGGACGCCGTCAAATTGATCACGAAAATTCACAAAAGATTTTTAATGACAAATTCGAGTAAATAAATGTTAGCAGGACAAGAAAAGAACAAAAAAATTCCGGAACCTACAAACTAGCAACATTACGTGTTTGTCTCAAGGCTTATTGCAGGATCATTTTTCTAAGATCTAGGGATTTTGAAATTTTAATTCAGGTAAAGCGATAAAATATAAATACCCGTGTAATTTAAAGCACCTGCGCTAGTGACCTTCGCCTTTAGAAAATGTTACACGTTTTTTAAATAGAGTTACGTATAAAAAAACACGACAAAGAATCGGTAAAAAAAACAGCAGCCAGGTAATTTACAATAACTGTTCCCGACGCCAGCCACCGTAACCGAATCTCAGACAAAGTGGCGTCGGGGGCTTGCTTGCTCTTAATTCTACAATCTCGCAGAAAATAAACGTAAAAATAGACACTGAGAAAATCTGTTAACTTTATGGGCGAAATTAAATTGACATGGAAACTGGATTACTATGAGAATAAAAAAGGTGAGTTTTGGAAAAGAATTATAAAGAACTAACAAGTTTTCGGAATGCCTTGCTGTGCCATTTAATAAAAAAATTGTTTCTCCCTGCGTGTCCTTTCCCATTCTATCCGAGCGAAACTCAATCGAAAATCTGGAAACAGAAAAATCAGAAAAAGATATTGGCACCTCTGGGACTCGAACCCAGGACCTCCCTACTTTCCGGGTTGGGCGCTCTTATCCACTGAGCTAAGGTTCGCTCATAATGTCTTCATTTAATTAAATATTACAGTTTGAGGTTTTACTCATAAAGTTAAAATAATAAATAATAATATTCATCCCAGACTTGCAGAAGAGTCAATAGATGTCGCACATTAAATAAAATGGATAATAATTTATCCAGACACCATCTAGATTGCATTTAGTTCGAGTTGAATCTTGCAATCATTCATAAAAGATGGCAGCCAATAAAAATATGCGTTAAGAAAAATGAAGATAATATGGGTGGTTCTTAGTCGAAGTATGGTACAGTTAAAAGTGACCGAATTGGATATCGACACCTTAGCTCAGTGGATAAGAGCGCCCAACCCGGAAAGTAGGGAGGTCCTGGGTTCGAGTCCCAGAGGTGCCAATATCTTTTTCTGGTTTTTCTGTTTCCAGATTTTCGATTGAGTTTCGCTCATAATGTCTTCATTTAATTAAATATTACAGTTTGAGGTTTTACTCATAAAGTTAAAATAATAAATAATAATTATTTATTTATTTATTTATTTTATATTTATTAACGCCCTAGTGGGCTTTTACAAGAATAGAAGGAAAAATATAATTAACAATATTAATTACATGTATTACATAATCAATAAAACAGAATAAATATGAATGCAATCGACTCGTTAGGTAAAGGATATTACAACATAAAAAGAAATGAAATGAAATAGTACAAGTTGTACTTACAAAAAAACTAATACAATTCAGCTTTAAATATGTATACACATTATTAATAATAAGACCTGACATAGAACAAAGTGTAAATAGAACCGCAAAAATATTATAAAGTAAGTATACATTTTACTGGTGAGGTTTTAGATGAGAAAATATTTTATGAGAAAAACAAAAAAATAATAAAAGTTAATTATTAGCAGATAAAATCGAGATTAGTTGATTTTTGAAACATTCAAAACTGTCAACACTAAATATATCTATAGATTCGCAGTATTTATTCGCAAGGTTATGGATTCTTGGAATTGGTGAGTATATAGAGTAATTAGTGTTGAGTTTATTGTTGCATTTAAAAATATCTTTACTACGAGTTTGTCTAGCAGGTATGCTAATGCAAATTAGTTCCAACAAATTAGGGCTGTCAATTAAAGATTTTATAATTTTGTATAAAAATAATAAATCAATTAACACTCTTCTATCAAGAAAAATCAACCAACATTTGGTCCTCACATAGAACCCTATTTAAAATAAATATAATTTTTGATTAGATTCAAAGCATTTGATTTTGGTTAGTAAGTATTCAAAGTATAAAATTTTCGAAAATTGAATTTTAATTTAACAATCGATGGTTAGCAAATTGTGACATTTTTGACAGTGTTGAAAGTAGTTTTTGAGCGTCGGGATTACCAAGGTTGAAAGAATTTGTTCCAGAGGCTGAGGAGCTGGTGGAGGATGTTTGGCCTGTGCTCCGTCTTCTCATACAACGAGTGTATATTAATACTCAACCATGAGGAATAGTCAGGCTCCTGGGGGTCGCGGTACTTTCAGGCCGCGATCCTGTGTTCAATGATTATACTGGATGATGATTGATAACACTGTACTCTTATTTGAGTGATTTAACATTTATTTAAGATTTTAATAATTTACACAATTAGTGTTCACGTATGAAACGGGTAGAGAGGTACAAAACGCGAACGGGCGGTTGGATCGAGTGCTAGGAACGTAACAATTTGCACGGTCATTCTCGGAGCGGTGCCGAGATATTTTTCGGAGAGGTGACGGTGATGCCACACGTAAAAATGAATGTAAGTGATGCCCATAACAGTTTGGTAAGAGTTTTTGTAATGATTAAATACCTTTTCAGATGTATTGTCATGTGGTTGTAATAATCCAGAAACCTTGGCGAGGATGGAAGTAAGGTGTTTTGAAAGTTTCAAACATTTCCTATTTCAAACATTTCCAATACATAGACAACCCATAAATCCCCAAGCATATTTTAATTTTTATATGTATAAATCTTTACTAGGTTTTCAATTCCCGAAAACCCTTCTGGATGGAAGGAGAGAGACTCCTCCGATCACCTCTCACAACAAAAGAGAGAAGGAAACTTGTGTGACAATCATTTAGGAAGAAAGCTCTACAAAAAACGTTAATAAATAAATTATGATACTTTTCCAACGGCATAAGAACGGTGCGTTCCGGTTGTTAAGCTGCTGATTTCGAGCACTGGGCCAAACGGCAATGTGAAAAGCTATAATAGATTTTCTGCCCATCACACTCTCTGCGAATGAATTTATAAAGGCGGATTGTGTAAGAAAGGCAATCATTTAGAAGAAAGCTCTACCAAAAACGTTAATAAATAAATAAATTATGATACTTTTCCAACGACATAAGAACGGTGCTTTCCGGTTGTTAAACTGCTGATTTCGAGCACTGGGCCAAACGGCAATAAGAAAAGCTTTTTATTTTTTTATTTTTTTTATTTATTTAATATTTGTATGTTTTTACAATAAGTATACATTTTTTTACATGTTAAACAGAGTTGTAAAATGAACATAACAATAGCATTTCCTCATCATAAAGAGACAAGGCTCTTGTGTTTGGTGAGGGAATTCAAGCTCAAGTATATGTAAAATTTAGTAGAAAATAATAATATTGCATCTAATAACAAAAGATATGTAAGAAAACTCGAGATATAACAATAAATAAATTTCAAGATTTAAATGAAATATTAACGGTAGAAATGGACTCTTACAGTTGTTTCAGATGATTTTTCAATTTATAATAGATTTTCTGCCAAATCACACCCTCTGTGAATGGATTTATAAAGGTGGTTTGTGTAGGAAAGGCAATCATTTAGGGAGAAAGCTCTACAAAAAACGTTAATAAATAAAAGAAATTAAGATATTTTTCCAACGGAATAAGAACGGTGCGTTCCGGTTGTTAAATTGATGATTTCGAGCACTGGGCCAAACGGCAATGTAAAAAGCTATAATAGATTTTCTGCCAATCACATTCTCTGTGAATGAATTTATAAAGCTGGATTGTGTAAGAAAGGCAATCATTTAGGGAGAAAGCTCCACAAATCGTGTTTAAACCGTTTGTCTTCGTCCCGGTAAAATATCGGACCACTGGGAACGCCAAATGTAAAGAGATGGCAATCTCTCTGACCACACATCTCGCATTCACTCCTTCATGAGCTATAAATCAGTCACCCCGGCTTGCGAAGACATACGTTATTCCAAATCTACACTTTATATAAGTACTTTGAACAAAGCAATTTGAAAATCGGCCATTTACACAAGTGCTTTGCTTCAACGGATAAATCTAAAGGAAGACCGGAAAGAGCAAAAAATAAACTCATAAAAAACTAAGGACGAGTAATTTCAAAAACTTTCAACAATTCATCAGATGGGTTGTTCTTCTTTTTAACCTACATAACTTTTACCACTCTATCACATTTCCACCACTCCGTCACATTTTGTTTTTACTATAAGTGAATCTCTCTGGATCTCAGAGGGGAAATTGTAGCAAGGGGGAAAGGAGGCCTAAAATGTTTATTGGGGGTGACAAACACGAGCTGCGTGTATACCTATTTCAAATGATAACCCACGAGACAGAAGTGTCGTACGACAAAAAATTGTAGGAGACAAGTTTGTGAGATTTTGAAAAAATATTTTATTAAACATCATTAAAAATAATAATCGCTGTTATTGATAGGAGTTTAAAAATAGTTTTATATTTTATGTCGTTATATCACTTTTTTGTAACATTATAGAATATACGCAAGTCGAGGTGGCAGAAGACAGTTGTGATTTGTATGAAATACACTTCTATCACGAGGAGTTACAACTCTGTCACGTAATTTTTACTACAAAAATATAAACACAAACTTTTTTTAAACGCACACTGTCGTCACGTCTTTAGTACAGTAGATTTTAAAGTAATTATAAAATAAAAATATTGGTTATTCTGTAGAATTTTTCTCCACTAACTAGTGGAGACAACTTTATGTAGGTTAAAAATAAGAACGACCCAAAAACTTTTAAGTTAATTTTCAAGTTCTGTGTAAGTTCTATTCAAGTTCTGTTAGTATATCATTTTTTACATGAGCTCCACACGGGAGGCCCTGAGAAAAATAATTCCCCTCAGGGCCTAAGTCATCTTTACGGATGCTGTGTGGAGGGTCTTTTAATGAAAGGGAGGAGGAGAAATTCTGGGAAGGAAAAGCTGTGTCATGAAAATAAATTATGCTTATTAGGGCTGGGTAGGAATCTAGGTGTCAGTGTGTCCAGGAGTAACTAACATATGAATCCATCCCTTCGACTGTGGTGCAAGGCGATGTTCCGAGAGAGTACGGCTGGAGATGTCGAAAGGATTCCCTCAACCATTCTCTCCCGATCCGGCCGAGGAAAGTTTTTTTTTTACATGAGCTCCACACAGGAGGCCCTGAGGAAATAATTTCCTATAGGGCCTATGTCATCTTTGGGGATGCTGTATGGATGGTTTTTTTTCTAAGGAAAGGAAGGAAAAGAGAATTCTGGGAAGGAAAAGGGTTTGGTAAGTATCTGGGGTTCAGTATGTCCTAGTCATCCGCCGCCAAAACCTTACCCCATAAGCCCGAGCACCCCTGCTAAATCACCAAACGTAGCGAACCACTTGGGGTGATCTATGGCAGAGGTGTTAGTTGTCCAAAGAGGTTCCCGGGGCGGCGGTACCCATTCCCGCCCCCCAAATTGATGTATGCATACTGACGAAAAAAAACCTATTTTAGTTGTTTACGTTAATTAATTAACAACTATATTTTAATTCTACTCAAGCGAAACGGTAGGAAAAGCTTCAATTTATCCAAAACATATTTTAATGGTATTCATAAAGTAAGCCGCTTCGTAGTAAACATGAATAGGAAATTAGTGATTTGATATTAAGCTTCGCTTATTAATATAAAATGATCTTGCAATGAAACTAAACACAGCGCACTAGAGAACAATGCAAGGTCCACCTGATGAACATAATATCGTACAAGGAAAAATGAGAATCACGTATCTCTAGCGTGGTGTTTAATTAAACGAAAAAAACGCATTAAAGTCATCACCTATTCCAAAGGTTTTTCTTGTATTGCATTGAGATTCTGAAACCACAGACAATACTTTATCCGTCCTGCTAATAATGTATGTTGAATGTGTCTCACAGCATTAAAATTCCAACAACACGTGCAAACAAATAAATTAACTTCATTAAGGGTTTTACGTGATGTTTCTTTTATATTTGCAAGGATGTTTGTTAGTACTAGAGAAGAATTAATTATGTTAATGTAATTGAACATGTAGGATGTAGGTAATGGGTATATACTCTTCGGAAAGAAACGTCGGAGAAGTACCTGGATGGTTCTTCTTTTTAACCTACATAAAGTTGTCTCCACCAGTTAGTGGAGAAAAATTCTACAGAATTACCAATCTTATTATTTTATAATTACTTTTAAATCTACTGTACTAAAGACATAACGACTGTGTGCGTTTTAAAAAATGTGTTTATATTTTTGAAAAAAAATTAGGTTGTTGTAACTCTTCGTGATAGAAGTGTATTTCATACAAATCACAGTTGTCTTCTGCCACCTCGACATGCGTATATTCTATAATGTTACAACAAAATGATATGACAACTTAAAATATAAAACTATTTTTAAACTGCAAAAGGTATAACCTATCAAGTAACAGCGATTATTATTTTTAATGGTGTTTAATAAAATATTTTTTTAAATCTCAAAACTTGTCTCCTGCAACTTTTAGTTCGTACGTTAATTCTGTCACGTGGGTTGTCATTCGAAATAGGTATTCACGCAGCTTGTGTTTGTCATCCCCAATAGGCATTTTAGGCGTCCTTCCCCAGAGATCCAGAGAGAATTCATTTATAGTAAAACAAAATGTGACGGAGTGGTGGAAATGTGACAGAGTGGTGAAAATGTGACAGAATGGTGAAAGCTTTGTAGCTTAAAAGAAAGAACAACTCACCTATTCTAATTTACACATTTTTAAATTTGCAAAATCACTCATTTTTATAAAATACAATAACCAAAAATAGCATGGCATGTTTTGATGATAGATTTATAAACATATATAAAAATCGAAATGTGTTTGGAGATAAGTGTATTGTATGTTGCTATATTAAGCGTAGGAAATGTTTGCAACTTTAAAAATACCTTCTTAAAACCCTTGCGAAGGTTTTTGGATTATTTCAACCACACGACAATACATCTGAAAAGTTTTTCAATCATCACAAAAATTCTTGCGAAACTGTTAAAAATTTGAGAATGACATTCTGCTAAACAATGATTGTCAAATCAGATTTCAATTTTTTGAAAATTGTATTAAATAAACGTGAGCAATTTCTAAACTTTGCTTCATCTTTTATTACAATGTCATTATTTTTCATTATGTTAACACAAAATTTCAAAGGTATAATATGCCTACATGCAATTCTAATTTTGAGATCGGTGGGTTTATGGTGGGGATATTGCAATGAAAAAAATAATTTTTATTTTTTTACAAAAATGAAGCTTACACAACTTTACTTTTCCATCATGAGCTATATTTTTATTATTACCATTTGAACAAAAATGGTGCCCCACTACGTCTTCTACTCTTATTTGACAAACTGTATGAAGATGACCAAAATTGGTTATTCAACAAAATACTAAGGACGGGTTGTTTCAAAAAATTTTATGGATTCATCAAATATTTAAAGTTAATTTTTACGTTTTGTGTAAGTTCTGTGATTATTTCAGTATTGTGAAGCAACTGTCCTACAACTATATAATAACAAAACTTGAAAAGAACTTACACAGAACGTGAAAATCAACTTCAAATATTTGATGAATCCATCAATTTTTTTTAAACAACCCATACTAAAATATTTTCAAACTTAATTCAACGACATTCGAATTTTAATGATTCGATATTTTTAAATGAAAATTCGTTAAAATTCTAAGGACGGGTTGTTTCAAAAAATTTGATGGATTCATCAAATATTTGAAGTTGATTTTCACGTTCTGTGTAAGTTCTATTCAAGTTCTGTGATTATTTCAGTTTTGTGAAGCAACTGTCCTATAACGATGTAATAACAGAACTTGAATAGAACTTACACAGAACGTGAAAATCAACTTCAAATATTTGATGAATCCATCAAATTTTTTGAAACAACCCATCCTAAAGAAAATTAAAAATCAGTATACAAATATGTACTTATTTTCTCGTACAACTACATATCATCATGCATTTGGTTCGGTAAGTAGAAACGAATTTGTTTTGTCGAGGGCTCCGATGATTCATTAAAAATAAGTCGTTTGAATCGATAAGTTCGATTTCAGTCGAGTTTAAATACGAATCGTTGAATTATTCGTTCACTGCGAAAGGCTGCTTGTATAATTTTGCTAAAACATCAAAAAGCGAGCCCAATCCTTGTACGGCTTCAAAATAAAAAGCACTCCAACAAAACATGCAGAAACAGCGAACAAGAACTCAATAGATGGGCACCTTCAGAAAATAAAACCAACCCAATTGAACGTTTGCTTGATTAGTGTGAAAATAAGGGTTCTTGCTTCTCCGGTTATTACTTAACCCTTCGGGCTAATTTGTTCGCTTTTCGGAACAACTCATTTAGGTTTCATAGAAATCGTTGTGCCTTCCAAAAGTAAAATAATTCTAATCTACACCTTTATGAAAACATAGATTCCAACCGCAATTTGGAAAAAAAAAAATTTTTTTTCCAGGTTCTCCATTAACAGTTATACACCAAATTATTATGGAGAAGATTACAAAATTTTAAAAGAAAAAAAGAGAGAAAAAAAGTGCATGGGCAATTTAACTATGTTGTGACAGATGTTGTTTTTGACCGGTAAGTGGTTTAGTGGACATCGCGTTTGCGTCCTACCCGGGCGCCGCATGTTCGATTTCTCGGCTGGCTAAGTCCTCCATCACAACACAAGCAACATTTTCGGCTTTCTGTGGTGGAAGTAGGAGATTTTCAAACATTGTTGGAATGTTTGCATTTCTTAAAAAATAAAAAAAATGACAAAATATAGTTACTGAACTCTCTGTAGGTGACATCGAAGATGTCGATGCTCAATGCAGACTCGTTAAGCAGTTGAATTGCTCTGTTTAATGGCGCATTCTGATAGGAAGAAGTTCTCGCTTTCGGGGCATAAAAAGTGCGTGGAATCTCCCACGAGTATACGCGTTAGGGACATAAAGGTTAATTTCCCTCAACATAGGGGGATTCTGTACAAAACCGGAGATCAACTTAAAAAAATGTTCACCCAAAAATATTTTTCGGCGGGCTTCCAAGGTATTAAGATCGAGCATTCCTGTTAAGAACAACGATGGGTACAGGAATGGGTAGTATGCATATCCCCTCTTATACAGGTCGCGAAAAAACCTTTTTTGTACTCTTTCTATCTCTAGTATACGGTTTTGTTTAGAGAGGGCCCAAATAATGGAGCTATATTCCAAGGTGCTGCGGACAAGTGCTTCATATGTTCTCCGTTTTGCAATTCCATTAGAAAATGATTTAGCATTAGGATGAACAAATCCAAGCATTTTGTTGGAGCGGGAGACAATGTCAATTTATGAATCTTTGGGGATTTTTTATTAATTATTTTTCCATGAAACGACAAAAAATGAGTTGACGATAACGTTTAATATAAATTATTATCTTTATTATTTTTTTATTTGCCTAAAATATGTGTTTTTTTTCGTTATCAATAATTTTAGTTAGAAAAAACGTAAGGTGAGCCAATTTTAATTTTAATTTTTGCCTTATAAAATTTATACATATTTAAAAAAAATATATTATTTTGAATTATAAAATTTTAAAGCGTAATGATTGCATGATTTCTTGACCACGGATGGTCCATTCTATTCTATGCTATATCTACCAAGTCTGAGAAGTATTGAAGTAAACCAAGGTAGTTTGAATTAAGGTTGTATTTACAGAGGCGAACATAAAGTGGTTTGACGATGACGTCATCCCGCCCACACCCGCACCCGCTCGGGTCTAGGGACATAAAGGAATCAATTCATCCAATTTGGTTTATTTCCTTCGCGAAGATAACGCAATTGTGGAATTATTTAAGGGCGAGACCCAAAACCCGATCCGCTATGTATATATATACTACTGTGTGATGGTCCTCCAATCGGAATACTACGCAATCTAGTCAAGGAATATTTTATTAATGGCTAGCGAGTATCCGGCATGCGTTGCAATACCGCTATATGAAATACACATAATTTTCAAACAACTCGCGCGCCTCCCACTGTAAACTTTTTATACAGATTTCATAACGCCAGAGCTTACCATAATATATAGAAATTTTTGCAGGCGTGCGCACAGCAAATCGCTAAAGTTTCATTCCATATTAATACAATTCACGATAATAAATTTCTGTTGAAATGTAACGTTAGGTTAAGCGCGTTTTCACCCGTGACAAAATGTCCTACGGACAAAACATCCCGCGACAAAAGTCTACTAAAACTTAACCTAATCTAACTTAACAAAAAATGGGACGAAAACAGACATCCTGTAAAGACAAAAAAATTATTGTTAAAAAATAGTAAAATGGGACACAAATAATAAAGACAACAATATTTTCGTTATTTGTTTTTGGGGTGTTAGGCCGTGTTGCGCTACCTCCTTATTAAGCCAACGTTTCGGACAGCGTTACAGTGTCCATCATCAGGGCAGATGTGTAACACAATTATCCATCTGCCCTGATGATGGACACTGTACCGTTGTCCGAAACGTTGGCTAAAGAAGGAGGTAGCGCAACACGGCATAACAACCAAAAAACAAATAACGGAAATACTTATGGCCGTGAAAATCTAAAAACTTATCAGACAACAATAATGTATTGTATTTTACAGGATGTCTGTATTATTTTTGTCCCATTTTTTGCTAGGTTAGGTTAGGTTAGGTTTTAGTAGATGTTTTGTTGGGGTGTTATTTTTGTCCGTAGGATATTTTGTCAGGGATATTTTGTCGGGGATATTTTGACGCGCGATGAAAAGTCCCGGAACCCGTTAGGTCAATAAAAAAAAAAACATAAAATCTTGTACCATTCTATGAACTTGTATATTATTGTGAATTGAGATTGGAAGCAGTTTAACGCACAAATTCGCAAACCTACCCACATTTAATTTAGTTTTTCAGACAGTGCTACCCCAAGGGTGACGTGGGTCAAAAGTTGGGTCAGTAGAAATACGCTCGGGAAAATATAACGTGAATAAAACGTTATTGGATCAGTACACAGTGGAGGTTTTTGGCTGTTTTTTGTCCAGTGATAAAGCAGAAAGGCTGTCGTTTTCAATTATTGTTGGGGCATTAATTAGATTTGTGGCAACGGAGGGAGATCTACGAACTTTCCGCGTATAAATAGCCTAGAATAACATGTGGATGAAGTTATATTAACTTTTCCTTGGAAGGAAGGTTAGAACTAAAATGGTCGATTAGCCATTTACCTGGAAAATTACGAATAGCAACTGTTTTCGGTGGACTTTATCAGTAATGGATATTCGATACACCTGCGTATAAGTATGGTATCAGATAAAAGCTGTTCGATTTGGGAGGCGGGTATGAGTACCGCCGCACCGGGAACCAATAATTATTTATTGGTTCACTATGTTTGGTGTCTTAGCAGGGGTGCCCTGGTTTTCTGCTCCACACAGGAGGCCCTGAGGAAAATAATTCCCGTCAGGGCCTATGTCATCCTTGGGCTTGCTGGGAGGAGGGTTTTTTTTAGGAAAAGGAGGAGAGGAGAGTTCTGGGAAGGAAAAGGGTTTAAGGGGTAGGTAGGAATCTGGGGTTTAGTGAGTCCTAGTCATCCGCCTCCAAGACTCAGACATACCTCACCCCATGAACCCGGGCACCCCTGCTAAATCACCAAACGTAGCGAACCACTTGGGGCGACCTATGACAGAGGTGTTGGTTATCCAATAAAGTTTCCCGGGGCGGCAGTACCCATTCCCGTCTCCCAAATTAAAAAGGTTCATAGTGAGAAGGATGGATTCATACGCCCGTCACTCCTGGATAACTGACCTCCAGACTCCTACCCACCGCTCATATCTCTTTCCTTCCCAGTACTTCATCTCTTTCCTTTCAATTAGCCTCCGCAAAGATGACATAGACCCTAAGGGGAATTATTTTGTGTGGATATCTAAAGTAAAAAAAAAAATTAAAAACATACCACACCTAGGTACAAAAAGAAATACTATGAATATCCGAAAATAAATGGAAGGTGTAGAAATCGGAATAATCAACCAACCTTTTATCCCTATCTAACCTACTAATCAGCTAGCTACGATACGTAGACGGCGCTGGTGTAGGTAGACCATAGAGGTTATAGATGTCGGTAGTAGATGGTGTCGGTAGTATATATTGTCGGTAGTATAAAGTGTCGTTAGTATATAGTTTCGGTAGTATATAGTGTCGGTAGTATATAGTGTCGGTAGTATATAGTGTCGGTAGTATATAGTGTCGGTAGTATATAGTGTCGGTAGTATATAGTGTCGGTAGTATATAGTGTCGGTAGTATATAGTGTCGGTAGTATATAGTGTCGGTAGTATATAGTGTCGGTAGTATATAGTGTCGGTAGTATATAGTGTCGGTAGTATATAGTGTCGGTAGTATATAGTGTCGGTAGTATATCGACCCATAATAGGCAGAACAGCGTATCCGCCGAAAAGTAAATTGTTCAGGAGAAGGTTTTTTTTAAATAACTTTCTTCATTGATTCCAAAAAGGATTTTGGTTGATTAGGATTATTGATCTTTGGTTGCTGCCTATATAACGCTGATAAAACAAATATCTAAATGCCTTCAGTTTTTGAGAGTGGCGGTAACGCTGTTTTGCCTATGACGCTGACAGACTTTTTCCCTAGGAAATGTCGTGTACGCTGTTTGGAGCACCAAATTATTTTTGAAATATTTATCGCGCAATCATGATAGGTAAACAAATAACCAAATAAAATGGTTCCATGACAGTTGATCCTAAAGTTGACTAAATATAATGATTTGCAAGTAAGTATTCAAAGAGGATATACGGCCGTATAACCAAAGTCGATATGCTTGTATCTGCAGGCATCTTGATTGTAAAAATATTTTTACTAAAAATAATTTCGACTCTCCGAATGCGCATGCGGTAACAACAAAATACGACATACTTATACGTGCAGTCGGCTTATCAAAAAACCGCTATACAACATCTTTAATCTGATAACAACACCAGAGGCCCAACTTCTCCCAACCGTCTGGAGCCAGTGAGACTATGGCCTCCCCAATGTTAGTATGTTATGAGGATGAAGGTAGTGAGGAGGGGAAGGAGATATGGAAAATGTACCTGGCTATTCAGATCTAGTTACCGAAAACGCTAAAGCAATTACAAGTAATAAGTCTAATATCTACACACCACACCAGCGTAGAAATACAAAAAATCATACAATATAACTTTTATTCGAAAACAACACAAGAGTCCCAACTGCTCCTAACCATTTGGAGAAAGTGAGACTATGGGATCCCCAATTTTAGTATGTTCTGAGGCTGAAGGTAGTGGGGAGGGGAAGGGGATGTGGAAAATATACCTGGCTATTCGGATCTAGTTAACAAACACGGCTGAAGCAATTTCAAGTAATAAGTCTAATACCTTTTCACCACACACCAGCGTACAAAAAGCAAAAAATCATAAAATATAATTTTTTTTTATCCAAATACAACACAAGAGTCCCAACCGTCTGGAGCCAGTGAGACAATGGCATCCCAGATTTAAGTATGTTATAAGGCTGAAGTTAGTGGAGAGGAGAAGGAGATATGGAAAATGTTCTTGGGTATTCAGATCTAGTCACCAAATACGGTGACTAGATCTGAATAGCCGGGCACATTTTCCACATCTTACTCCCCTCCTCACTACCTTCAGCCCCACAACATACTAAAATTGGGGATGCCATGGTCTAACTGTCTCCAGACGGTTGAGAGAAGTTGGGCCTCTGGTGTTGTATTCAGATTAAAAATGTTGTATAGCGGTTTTTTGCTAAGCCGACTGTACGAATAAGTTGGGCCTCTTGCGTTGTATTTGGAAAAAAGTTATATCATATATTTTTTTTTTGTATTTTTGCGCTGATGTATAGTGTATAATTAGACTTATTACTTGAAATGTTTTAAGCCGTGTTTGGTGACTAGATCTGAACAGCAAGTTACATTTTCCACACCCCTTCCCTTCCTTACTACCTTCAGCCTCAGAACATATCAAAATTTGAATAGCCATAGTTTCACTGGCTCCAGATGGCTGGGATAAATGAAATTATTTGCATTACTACTTTTTATACTAATATTCAAATACAAAACACTATATTAAAAACACTTAAGTATTTTCGTCTAGTTTCCTATGCTACTAGCCGCTGACACATCTGCACTAGTCACCGTAGTATTTATTATAAAGGTTTTAAAATGTTCAACGAACTCCCGGTAAATGTAAGGAAGCTAAAAGTCTTGCAGTTTTTCGTAAATTATGTCTCAATGTTGTGAAGTTCAAATTTTAATATTTTAGTAGTTGTAGATTAGATTATATTAGAAATAAAATGTTAAGTTTTATAGCTAAATAAAATATACTTAAAAATAAAAAAAAGATGGACGCCAACCGACTAAACTGAAACATTCTCGACATACAGCATAGACAGCGTAAACACCGTAACCGACCATTGTCGCTTACGCTAAAAGCTACAGCTACAAAAAAAGTGTCAGGCATATAAGATAGAGCTGCAATATTTTTGTCACTGATGTATTAGGCAGCATTGAACAGTTTTCTGAAAAAAACGTAATTTGACAAAAATGTCGTTAACGCTGTTCTGCCTATTATGGGTCGATATAATGTCGGTATTAAATAGTGTCGGTAGTATATAATGTCGGTAGTATATAGTGTCGGTAGTATATAGTGTCGGTAGTATACAATTTCGTTAGTACATAGTGTCGGTAGTATATAATGTCGGTAGTATATAGTGTCGGTAGTATTTAGTGTCGGTAGTATATAGTGTCGGTGGTATATAGTGTCGCCCCTCGATGGTGGGTACCTAGAAACGGGAAGCCGAGAGGTTTCCAGAAGCAGAGAGATTTTGAGAGCGTAACAGAGTGGCCTCCAGGCCGTTTGGCTCCCGATTACAAGAACCATACACAACAAGAACCTTACTGTCTTATCGGAAAGATGGTTTCCGACCCTCTGCACAAAGGGACAGAAATATTAAGAAAATTGCATTTTTACCTTAGATTATCCCGCTTCCATAAATTGACATATTGATTTATTACCTGGAAAAAAGAATAAAAAACAATTAGAACAATATTAAATTCATAAAAAAAAAATGTTTAGTTCTTAGGTACAAGACTATCTGTAGACATGTGTGTTTTTACGTGTTGTGTAACTATGGTGGAAGCAAGAAAAAACATATATCATTAAGTTTATCTGAGAATTGAATTTGTTGAAATTGGTTTTTGTATTGTACCTTTTCATAAAAAAAATATTTTATTTTTCTGTAAAACATTTTTTTGTCGTTTACTCTGGTTCAAATGTCGAGATACTAGTGTAGTCGGAAGTGTTAGTTTTTTGAGGCGCGCCTCAAACTAAACAATGCACGACTGCGCAACAGGTGCCGTTCATTATGTTTCTGTGTCTTGCCCACTCCCCTCCGCCAACATGAAAACCTCGGAGGCGGGCCCTATTTCTGCCTCACTAGCGTATGATTGTACTGCGTTGTGTAGTGGCTCGGTGCGGCCGCGTTGCACTGATGTGATGATTTACACATTATAAAGACAAATGAAATACGAAAATATACATGGGTAATATTTAAATTAAAGAAATATTTTTTAAGTTTTTAGTTTTATCTTGTATATCGTTTTCCCCTTTTCATCTCTTTTTGGAGAGGCACAACCTTTTCTGCCTCCTAGCATAAACCGCCACTGTCACAAGCGGAGGTCCATCGTCCATTTTAGGTATTTGAAAATATATCTAACAATTAGAGAAAGATTTTAACGCCATCTTTCCGTGGGAGTCAAGTCAATTTATATTATTATGCTATCAAAGCTTTGTCATTTATATTCGTCCAGGCGGTTTCTCAAGTAGTTACCCAACACATATATTTATTTAAAATACTGAATGCACTGAAGTATAGACATGTCCATATCTGAAAGTTCATCATACGCGAATACTAAAAACCACTCCTTCCATACATAGAAAATATCGATGAAAGAGGCAAAGAGAAATTATGCACTTGATAGTTAATTAATTTATTAAATCTTTCCGTACCCTGTTTTATATCGCAATATTGAAATTGAGTAAAACGCTCGTTAGAGACCAGCATGAAAATGCCAAATTCCTAATTTTTTAAAATTATCTTCAACTGATTTTCCCCTATTTTGGCTGTTATCTTTTTTGATGATTACAAAGTTCTAACGAATTTATTTGCAACCTAGATGGTATCTCGGATAAACATTCTTTGTATTATGGTTGAAAGCATTCACTTTGTGGTTTGACATATTCATGAAATAAAACAATAACTCTACACAATTACGAAATTTATTTTACCTAATAGAAGAAGGTCCCAACAAATCGTTTTATTTCATTCAAGTTTATTTTCTTTATTTAAACAAAAAATGCCATTTCATTTCATTACAGAACATATGCGTCCTCTATGTGCAAACTGTATCTAAATTTCTTCAATAAAAAATAAACTGTGACTCCTAGGTAAGTAAGTATGGTCTCTGTATTTTCTACATTTTAATGCAGCACCACGTTTGTTGATCATTTGCATTGTACAAATATTTTTTTCATACGTAATCGATGAACCGGTGGATACAATCTGTTGGTCATAAGTTGTTATAAAAGTTTGTCTGGTCTGCGGTTAATACGCAGTTAAGACGCAGAAATCTTAATATATATATATTTCTTCTGTCCGTGTGTATGTCACTGAACTCCTCCTAAACGGCTGGACCGATTTTGATGAAATTTTTTGTGTGGGTTCAAGGGGATTCGAGAATGGTTTAGATTCACAATTTGGTCCACTGGAAAATGTTCTTTTAAATATTTTTTTTTATTTCTAAGGAGTTGTTGATTTTGGAATGTTTTACATTGGATCCGGCAGACTGCGCTATCATCGCAGTATCGAATATTCAATATTATTCTATTTTAATTTTAGTTTGTCCCGACAGTTGTGCACAGGACAACGTCTGTCGGGTCCGCTATAAATAAATAAAATAAATTGTGAAACATTCCAGAACACAGAATGTTGTCCTGAGCGAAGCCGGGTTACTCAGCTAGTATATAATAAATTTGTACAGCGGTCTTGAGGTGATTTTTCAAAAAACACTGCGCTAAACAAATAAATCATCCAAATATTATTATAATTATTAAAGTGAAAACTATTCAGAAGAACTTTTCTTCGAAAAATTAAATCGTTAAACTTCACAACATCCAGAACCATCGATACATCACAAAGCTGCATTCTGTATATATTTAATCTAAAGGTGTAATATTATGATGTTCATGTTTCGACACACATTAACTCGCAGATGGGATTAATTTTATTTATATGTCATGCGCATATAAGGTAAAACCACTTGCGGACATCTTGCGGATAAACGCTTAAGTAAATGATACGAGTAAGAGCCATCTTACATGTGCTATACATAAAGGTATTTTAAATAACATTTACGTTTAGTTTTTATTAATTTATGTGTACAAGAGTGGGAAGCGGTTCTGCCTCTTGAGAGAAGCGGTTAAGGTTCAAAACCAAAAAAGTAAGTAACGACTAATAAACTATTACCTAATAAGGTTTCAAGTTCTTATTTTTATTGAGCTATAGAAAAATTGATATAAAAATAGTATGCGTCGTTACATTCAATGTACATAATTTAAAAGGTAATTACTGGATTGTCAGTTTAAAAATTGTACGTTGCGTATTGACATGAGTATTAGAAGTATAAAAAAATCATTTAGCCTACCTAACGATGGGGTACTTTCACAGATCTTTTTACTGTCGGAAAAAAGATTATAAACAAATTATTTTAATTAAAGCATTTTTTTTGTTTTATTTTCGTGTGTATGAATAAATTTTTAATAAAGATTTGAAATGTGCCATTTTCGATTTGCTGCAAAATGACATGTTCAGGGACACCTTCTTTAGCATTTGTGATTTGAAACTCGATGAAAAACGAAAAATAGCGACATTAAAAAGAGATAAAAACATACATCCATAGGACACAGGCCTGTGAGAGAACGAAATAGTATAATTGGTCTCCTCTTTGTGCGGCACTTACCACAAAGTCCCCACTCTTGTTTACTTTAGTTTTTTTAAGGTTTCACTTCACTCGCATTCCATTGCACTCTGATTTTTTATTAATGAATTCGGCGGTGTCGATGCCACGCCAGGCAGCGTTGGTGCCAGACGTCTTACCAGACATAGGCGTTTTCTATGTCGTAATGACGTTGTGGCTAGTTGGAACCGTTTCGGAATGTGCGATTATTCAAACCAATAATGGCCGGGTCCATGGGATGAGGTTTGTCAAGTCTTGACGGCGATCAGAAGAGACTGGTTCAAGAAGAGTTTTTGACCTCTCCAGCCGGACCCTTGCCATCGCCTTGCACCGCGATCGGGGGGATGTATTCAAGCGTTCATCGACTTCCCGATCCCTACACACCGCTTTTACATTTTTCCATTCCAGAACTTCTCTCCTTCCTTTCCCAAAAAATACCCTCCACACAGCATCCCCAAAGATGACGTAGGCCCTGAGGGATTTTTTTTCCTGTGTAGAGATAATGTAAAAAGAGAGAAGCAAAACACACCACTAAAATTAATTGAAAACTGCAACAAAATCCTTAATTAAAATTCTTGAAAAAGATACGCCCCATTTCACAAGATGATTATAATATGAATTATGTCTCTTAATGCAATTTATTTTAGCACAATGATGCTGTGTTTTGTGCTACATCCATTGAATAAATGCATCATATTATATTAGATTTCAAATGCTTTCTTTATGCCCTATTAACTAAGTGCAGAAATGCAACTCGTAAGTGGAGAGAGAGCTTTGATAAGAGAAATTATTATTAATTAATTTATGAATTATTACACGCCTATACTATATACAAATGAAAAAAAAATACTTCTTAAAAGTCACCGGAGATCAAAGTTTAATTTACGTTTTTTACTTGAAATAATATCAGAAATCACCGGATTAAGTAAATTAAGCGTATCCCTTATGCTTCGAAAATATTTTTTTGTAACACGTCTTTTTTCTGTTATTTTACAAGTGATATTTATGAAAAAAAACCACACGGTTTCTTTAAATGCCATTCCCCGTACATTTATATGTTTGCTCTATTTTAAAAGAATCAAGTATTATTAAAAATTTTCACAATTTTCGGTTGAATATTATCGTTTTAAGCGCGTTCTCTCTAACATTCGTATTTCCATATCTCTCCTTCTTCTTTTTGAGCGGGCATTAAACCCAAAAAACCAAAGTCTTCTTCTTGTGCCCGTTCAACGGACATTATCTGAAGTGTTGGCTATGCGGACTTACATATAAAAAAGAAACATAAATAGGGTATAAAAGATGAGAAAAATATTTTATAAGAATTAGCGGAAGAGTAGCCAGTAGATTGTTTCGAATTCTGTGATGAGATTTGATTCAGTATGTTGAGCCTGGTCGTCCTGTGACCATTAAAGGCATAGACATCCAAATTTGAATGCCTATGATTAAAGTGTACCTTTCTGGATAGTATTCACTACTATTCACTGTGAAGAAGAGTTTTAATGGCACATCACCTCAGAAATCTATATTTTTAAATTCAATTTAATTTCAATTTTAGCCTTGCACCAGGGTAGGCATTAGGCAAAAGACATCGGATTACATGCATTTGCAAAACACATATTTGAGTCTTTTTGGTTGTTAGTGCGTATTCTAGCATTCTTTGGTCGTTAGGTTATATTCGGGCTAATTACTACTATTATTGCATAATTTAGATATTGCAGTCATAAAATCCTTCAAAATATGAGCTAATGGCTGAGGAATTTCTGATTTAATCATATAATTAGGCACTCGTTAGTGCATATTGTTTGCATATATATTCCGCCATTTTGATAATGCATGTAATCTGATACCCAATTAGTAATTATTCTGATATTGGATTACTTCTTCTCGCAGATGCCAGAAATAGATAGAACAATGGGACTTTAAATGGTATAAACTAGCGGAAAAGAAATTGAGAAAATCATGATTTTATGATATGACTAACTTAAGGGGATCCAATAGTCCAGGGAAAAATCGAAGTCGGAATTCACGCCCATTGTGGGAGGAGTTTAAAAATATTTGAGAAAAAGCTTTTGGAACGGTTGAAAAAGGTATTTGAGAATTTTTTTTTAGAGGTTGATTTCGTAAAGACCTAAAAAAAACATTAACTCCTTTTTTACACATTGTTTATTGTAACAACAAGGAAATTTAAAATTAATTTCACGGAACCGAGCGACGTGGAGTCACACGTCTGTTCCCTGCTCCAGCCAGGGCGTTTCTGAATGGAAGTGGGGTGTGGCAAGCCAGTAGTCCTTTGGTGAACGACATAAAGGTCACTTTGAAAATCCACATTCGTCGGCTGCCAGCCGTATTGTGAAATAACAACGCAAATATGCATATTTTATTTTATTTTGTGAATATCGGGCGTAAATATCATTTTTTTTGCGATTATCATTAAAGAAACTAAATTTGGTACAATAAGCAATAAAATCATATCCGAAAAGATGTTCATAAGTAGGAGAGTTTGCACTTGAAAGTGTTTTTTTTAAAGACCTGTTACTTTATTTTTTCCTAGGCTTATTAAAAGACTTATATAAAAAATGACCGATATTTTTAAGGGCCAAGATATGTTCTACGCGCATTATTTAATTGAAGCATCTATAATATTTCTAAGCGATCAAATTTTCAAAACAAAATACATGAATTTGTGTTTTTGCATTGTTTACTATGGCTTCATCTTAACAGTACCTGTTCGTGACTTGCATCTAAATCTGACGCAACCTACGCACCATCTGCCCGATTACAAAAGAAAATATGTATTTTAAATATTTACTTGAATCGTCAAATATTTGAGTCAAACACGACCACGTTCTCTGCGCTCCACGCAGAGAAAATTTACGACAAAATCGTCTTAAAACCATATTTTCTATTTTCAATTACACAGCGCGGAGATGGTCTTGTCGCCGAGATAAATTTCACAGATCTGCGTGATTTATTACAGCATCCGAATTACGTAAACGTGTATTATTTTTACGTGATATTTTCACGGCTGCGAGCGTGGCTACAAATTGTAGAATTTCCGGCGGGGGCGTGACAGTTTTGAAAAACATTTTCGTGGAAACTTTTGTTAACTCGTAATTCTCGCCACAAGTTATTTGATGAACTTGTTTGTAGGTTTTCAGGCGTACATTCTAACTTTCTGCATTTCCCTGGGGTCAAATTAAAAGGACATGTTGTATTTCGTGCGGGTTTATATTTTATTACGATAGCGCCACAAGCGAAGGGGTACGACGTACGAGCGTGATGACCTTGTATTCGTAATTAAATTGTTATAGATATTAACATAGATTGAACATGTAAAAGCATACTCTAAATTCGTAAATGAACTAATTAGGTTTGTCGGGTTGTAACTGGAGAGAAAGCCTTCGAAACAGTTTCTGAAACACTTCAATTCAAATCGCTAAAATAAACTTTACATTTTCACAGATTCCCTTACTTACTCACTTCAGTGCTTGTAAAAAAAATGTGAGTGGATTTACATGGACTCACTGAGCTGTTCTCGCGTTCTTTTTAAATGTTTTTAAGGTCCCCTAAGTTCCAAGGGTGAAATTGAATAAAGTTGGTGTGATTGTATTGAATTGAAAAATTGAATAAAGTGGAGCTATACAAACAGCTGGAAGAGATGGCAATAATAACATTTATAAAAATGTGATTAATGTACTAGACAGGGCTTGTAGCAAGGATGAAGGACAGCCAATTGCAAATCTTCTTCTTCTTATATATAAAAAGAAATATTTGTTTGTTCGTATTTTATGCGCTGCCGCACCGTCCACCCGATCGCAATGAAACTTTGGTGATTTGTTGTGCGCAGGCCCGCGAAGGTTATAGGCTATATATAACGGTTTAAAGTAATGAAATTTGTATAAAAAATTACCACAGGTGGTGCGCGAGTGGTTTGAAAATGTGTATATTTCATATATTTTAGCGGCAGGCAGGGAAGGCAGGAGGGGGAAGGTAACGAACGAGGGATGGGAAGGCGGGGAAGGTGGAGTGGGAAAACGCGGGGGAAAGGAGACGCGGGAGGGAAACGGGGACGCATGGAAAAGGACTTGCAGGAAGAAACTATTAATATCTTTGAATGGCATTGCAACGCATGCCGGGTACCCGCTAGTTATTTATAAAAAGCCTGCAGGACGCAGGAGAGTTGGAAGAATGAAACTTAGGATTTTAGCTTAGGTAATGCGATGGCATTTTTATTAGGCGACAAGACTCTAGTTTATTTAGCTTTACGTTAACTCCACACCCTGGAAAATCAATTTGCCTGTTGTGTGGAGGGACTCTATTGAGGAGAAGAATGAGTGAACATGTAGTCTTGAAGAGACTCATGTTGTAGGAGGAAGAAATACAGGAGCCGGAAATTTCACTGCCGAGCTGTTGAACTCAAAATCGAGTCGTAGAAACAATTCGTTTTCAAGTTGACCGTTAAATATGTCGGGCGTGCGTTTGGCGTGTTTCCTGACTGTGCACCGGTGCCGAAGGGATCAATGAGGCTAGTTCTTCGAACCATCTTCCATTGTAATACCGGTAGACTAACGACAGCATTCCTACCAGACGCCTGTGCTCAAAGGTTTCAATCCGTTTGTAAGATTAATTATTTAAGTTTTAAGTCGAGGGTTTTTTTTTAAGAATTTTGGGACACCAGACCAGAAGTTTACTGAAGTACCACTGAGGGAGGCACTTACGATTTGGATAGTGTCAGCAATTGTGTACTACGGTATGAATATTTAATGAAGGTAAACAAATGATTCGGCATATAATGATTGAAATAAGCAATTTATTAATACAAAATACAAGCTAATATCTACAAATGCTTCCAGGTCAAATAACACAGTTGCAGAATGTCCGCATCATTAGCGCTCTTAGCAAGGGTGAAGCGGTCAGGCAGTACAGACTACAGTACACAAGTACAAGGGTAGGTTGTGAGGCTCTAAGGGTCGTAGCGGCGTAGCGGAAGAACGCCGTATTTCGCTGGGGTGGTTATTCGCTATAACGGATCGTTATCTAACGACGGCCAGTAATAGCGGCTGGTAACGGCGGAAGGGGTTGCATCCGCTACAAAACCACGCATTTTTCAAACAACCACGCAATACAATATGCGGTTTTGATTTTATCGCTTTCAATTATAATTTTGTGTGGGTTTTTATGATTATTTTTTTGCATTTGTTTTTATTTTCAAACATTTCTAGCTGCCTTGGTGGAGAATTCAATGCTTTGAGAATGGCTAATGAATTTAGTCTTATCTTTGTTATTAATTTATTCCCATAATATAACGCTTTTTAACATTAAACACAGATTTTAATCTTATGAAAAATAATAATAATTAAAGCCTTGAATAAATATAAAAGATGGGAAAACCCTATGTTCCAACTTGTGTTTTTAACACGTAAATGGTGAAAATAAATTGTTTTAGAAAAATTACAAAAAAAAAATCTAAAATAACTAATAAAATTAAGTAGGTATACGACAAAAATAAAATTATCTCAAAGAAGAGCTTGGCAGAAACTTCAAAAAATATACTCTTATTTCAGAAAATAACCTAAAAAATATAAATACTCTTATTTCAGAAAGAAACCTAAAAAAATATACTCTTTATTCCGAAAATAACCTAAAAAATACTTTTATTTCAGAAAATAAACTAAAAAAATATACTCTTATTTCAGAAAATAACCAAAAAAATATAAATACTCTTATTTCAGAAAGAAACCTAAAAAAATATACTCTTTATTCCGAAAATAACCTAAAAATATACTTTTATTTCAGAAAATAACATAAAAAAATAAACTCTTATTTCAGAAAAAAATATACTCTTATTTCATAAAAAAACCTAAAAAAATATATTCTCATTTCAGAAAATAACCTAAAAAAATATACTCTTATTTCAGAAAATAACATAATAGTGCCGACTTACTTCGATGTTGACTTTTAATGAACACAAATGACAAACTTCTGTGTTTAGTGTGATTGCAAAAATCACACCACCCCAGAAGATAGGTGAAAATTTGAGTGGCAATCGGCCAATATGGGAGATGCCCGTCTCAGGAAGACCCCATTGAGAGGCACTGGGTTCTCATTGCCTTGCAAACTCTGGTCTACCATCAATAGGATAAGGTGCTCCCACAGCCATTGTGCCCTTACGACGCATAGATGGAGGGCTTCCCGTTTAATCACAGGAGATCATGTTTGTCCCAGCTCACAAAGATCTCATGGAGATCGTTGTGTCTCCCTTACTATAACAGTGAGGAGTATGATCTAAACGGTATTGGAAAAACAAAACAACACGCTTTATATATTTAAATCTAAAAGTCAACAACAAAAAAATTAAAATTTACACTTTTATGAAACCAAATTTTCCAACCGAAATTTGAAAGAAAAATGAAACTTTTTAAATTTTTTAATTTTTAAAGAATTTTTTTACACGAAACGACACAAAGTGAGGTGGCAATAACGTTTTTAATTAATTTGTCTAATAAAATATGTGTATTTTTTGTTCGTTATCAGTAATTTAAGTTTTAAAAACGTCAGTAATTTAAGTTTCAAAAAAGCACGTTGAGCTTTTTTTAAAACTTTTTAAAGTTTGCATTCAAAATTTTTATATTTAAAAAATTACAGGGTTATTTTCAATAATAAAATTTGAAAGCGTATTTCATCACTTTTCGAAAACAATTTTTAACTTTCGGATACGTCCACAAATATTTAATTTATTTGGAAATATTTTTACCTACTGACAAAATATACCGAATTTCGAAGGATTAAAGAGTTGTCTTTGTGTGACTGCGGCATGGTGCAGACTACCGAACATGTGGTCAACGAATGCCCGCTCCAATCGTTCCCCAGCGGGATTGATGAGGTCCACGGGGCAACGCCTGAAGCCCTAGACTTGTTCGCAGACCTAGATGTCCCCCTCTGACGACCCCCCACCAAACGAAAGAAAAATAATGAAAAAATAATCAAAATTTTAAAAATTAATTATCTTTGACAGGAGGGTGTTTCGTCAAGACGCGTTCGATAGCGACATTGAAAGGACAAATTTTAATATTTCACATAGGAAACCGTTTCCAGTGTTAAAGGGTTGAAGATTTGACGCTAAATGCGACCCTTCTCACGTGCGAAGTCCGATCGAGGAGGGGATCCGAGTCAATAAATTGAAGGTTGGGGAAGGAGCCGGCGAGGGTTGAAATTATTTGACCAGAAGGGCGGAAAGCGAAATAAGGGTTGCAAGTGTAAGTAGGGGAAAACGAGGAAAAACACAATGGCCACATGTACTTGGGTTTCTGGAGTATTTGACATGGTACGGTACTGAATAAATTAATACTAGTGTGTGCGGAAATCATTAATTGCAAATGAAAAAAAAGATCTGAGAAAACTTTTTTCATGTGTTACAAGTTAGTTTTTATTTTAAAGTTGAATAAAAAGTCACATTAATGACTTATATTTCTATTTAAATCTTGGTGCCCTTGCAATAATAATATATTATTGATTAAATTAAAATCGATGTTCTCTTCATGATCACAATAAAAACAAAATTTAATACTTTTTTTTATTTTTTTTTTTTATTTAAATAATACATACAACGACGTTGCATTCCCATGAGTTATCAAAACTCATTAAGGGATCGCCAATTGGTACATTTGAAAAGATAAACCCAACCCAACCCAATATGCAGACACAATAAATGAAGAAAAATTTTACAAAACATTTTACAGAAGCAACATACAGACACAAACATATGAAGAATCACTTTACAAATATTTCACAGAAACATGTCTTATATTTTATGAATAATATTATAACCACTCATTTGATTTATGTACTGTTGGTGTCACAAAGTTAAAATAAAGTATCCTCCATGATGACTATAGAAATTCATAAAAAACAAATCAGGAAAAATACAATAAAAGGTACATGCTCAAAAATACACAGACCTAATACAAAATGTTTACATAAAAAATTACATGATAAGATTTTAAAAAAGATATAAACTGCGCCCATGAACAGAGTTTGTACCTACTTATGACTCGTTTTCCAAATAACATTTTAAAAAATAGGATTTCAATATATCGTTTCGAGATTTGTTAGAGGCATCTTAATTCTTCAGGCAATTTGTTATAGTTAGTGTACGCAATGTATTCTAATGATTTCAGTCCGAACTTTGTTGAGTGTATTTTTGATATATGTAGTTTGTTGTGTTGTCGTGTATTATATTGGTGAACGTCGTTGTTAAAGTTCAGTTTTATATTTGTGTGGGTGTTGCTCTGAATCATATTTAAGATGTTTACAAAGATTACCTAAGTACTTACTTTTTGTCCAGTCTCTCTTTTGTACTAATATTATCTTGTACTTTTTGTACCATTATTTGTACGTTTTTTACTTTTTTATTATCACATTATAAACTTGTTGAACTCATCTGTATAACTTTTCAAGAAATTGCAACTCATGTTTTTTATTTATTTTTTCTATGTGTGGGTACTATTTATTTTTGCTGAATTCTTTAAAAACTTGCTTTCGAACAAATTATTCATGATCAAGTTAATAATAAAATCAACATAGTAAATACCTACACGTTCCTCAATAACTACTTTTAAAGTACCTTAAGCACTCTTCTGTTTTACCGTTATTTTACTAAGTAAACTTATTAACTCCTTTGTACAATTTTCATGATAACGAAACTACATACCTATGTACATATTAAACCTGCTTGTATCCTTAATGTACAGTTTATAATGTTATATACTTCATGCTTACAATTTATTATACTCCTGAATAACATGTGTAACTTTAATAATGTGATACCGTAAAAGCCTTCAAGGCGTGTATGAATAAATAAAATTTAAAAAAAAAAAAATCTCAAGACGTAGTGTTTGTTATGTCTCTTAATTTCCGATAATAAGACAACTGATTTGTTGGGTATCTTCCAAATATAAGTTACTAGCTTTTACCCGCGGCTTCGCTCGCACGGTATTAGGGGGAAATTACTGTAGCCCTTGCACATATGATTTATCCCCCCCACCCTCTCCCCCCTCCCGCATTCCATACATTCATTCTCGGTACATTCAGTTTTCAAATAGCTCGCGTGCCACCTAAATTTCATAATGCCAGAGCTCACCAGTGGTAAAAAAAATAATTATCCAATTTGGTTCAGTCGTTCGGAAGTTACGCGCATAGGTACCAACATTTCGAAGATTCATTTTTATTAACTTAGATAGATAGATTAAATATAAAGATTTAAAAAAAATAAATACAATGAAAACACTTTACTTTGCATATGTACGCAGTTCTTTGGAGTACGCCTCTCAAATTTGGAATCCGAAATATATTTCTAACTTAGAAAGGATTGAAAAAGTGCAAAACCGATTTCTACGATACCTTGATTTTCGGAGCTATCGTCCTCATCTGAGCCACGAAGAGTCAGCTGCGTTCTTCAAGATGTCATCATTGGAAAGTCGAAGAAACTCGGCAGACGTACTATTTTTACAAAAAATAGCTACCTCTAAGATAGATTGCCCGGAGTTACTAGAAAGGATTCAATTAAGAGTGCCCATCAGACAAACCAGACAAAACCACACATAAAACATTCCTCAATGCAACACTAACTCTAAACAAAATACATTCATTCACCGCGCTTCACATACCTTTAACAATTTATACAGTGAAGTTGACATATTTAACGCAGCACCTAACACTTTCAAACCTAAAATGAATAAATAACATTTACACACACACACCACTTTGTACACAGAATGGATCCATCCCTTTCCCCTCCCTCCCACCATCCTATCCCCAGATGCTTTTTAACTCTGGTCTTTATGTTATTTTTCTTTCTTTTCTTTATTTTCACTGAATAATTTAATACACTTAAGTGAAAACCTGTTATTGGTTAAGTAATTTATACATGTTTTATCTTTCATTGTAACTATTATAACTGTTGGTTTTCCAATAAAATAAAATAAAAAAATAAATAAAAATAGATATTAACTACGACGCCTGAAATATAAAAAAAATATATCAACATAGTTTCCACGGCAACAATTTGTTTTCTGACGTTAGCAATAATTCGCTTTTGTTGACGACAGAAAACGTATAAGAAATATAATACATAAATATTTATAATTTGAAAACGCCAGAGCTTACAATCATATAAAGCCTTTAGTCTTCGCATATAATTTAGCTTTCTATTGGTGAAAGAATTTTTAAAATCGTTTTGTTGTTTTATGCGTGAAAGCGTAACAAACAAACTCGAGCAGTTTCGCATTTATAATATTAGTATATAGATATAGATAGATTCGTTTGATTACTTAATTTGACTATCTACTTTAAAAGTGTAAAATTAATAAATAAATTTCGAAAACAAATGATTACAAGTCACAACACAGAGGTCAGTAAATGCGTAATAATATTAGAAATACAGATCACGAAAAATATTGAAAATTGGAGAATACTAATGGACCTTTATGGGCGTCCCATACGAAAGGTCGGGCCTAAAAATTCGTCGCTTACCTTTCCCGAAACGGTTCCAAAATAAATCAAAAAACACAATTTCCACAGGAAGTAAAGATTAACTGACCGGAAGCACGGAACCTTAAGCCGTTTTAATATGGCGACCTGCCAAAAGTCGTTAAAAGTTATTGCTGAATTAGTAATTTTAATTTTTAATGTGTTTAAGAAAAGGCCGACACGGCGGTATTTATTACATGACCGTCTAGTTGAAAAGTCCTTCAAAGCTAACATAAAAGGAAACAGAATTTGAAAAAAAAAAGAAAAAATAGTTTAGAGTACCTAGTTCCTTATTTTAGGTTTGCGTATTATGTAAAGTTTTTGTTGATTTGTACAAGTATTGAATTTTGTTTATTGGTGCAAATTTACAAAAATACTTCAAAAATTTTTATTAATAACATTCTTCTTAATAATATTGTTCATAAAATTGATATTAATTAATTTATTCAAAATTGATGCACTCATCCAACTGCGATGAAACTTTGGTGATTTGTTGTGCGCACGCCCGCGATGATTTCTATGAATAATGGCGAATCCTGGCATTGTGGAAACATTTCCTATACCATTCATCCGATTGCGATGAAACTTTGGTGATTTGTTGTGCGCACCCAAGCAATGGTTTCTGTATATTATAGCGAGTTCTGGCACTGTGTAATTATTTCCTATAACACTAATCCGATTGCGATGAAACTTTGGTGATTTGTTGTGCGCACCCCCGCAATGGTTTCTATATATTACAGCGAGTTCTGACATTATGGAATTATTTCCCATACCACTCATCCGATTACGATGAAATTTTGGTGATTTGTTGTGCGCACGCCCGCGGTGGTTTCTATACGTAACGGCGACCTCTGGCGTTATGAAGTTTGTATGCAAAATTCACTATAGGCAGAGCGCGAGTTGTTCGAAAAAAAGTGTGTATTTCATGTAGTTTAGCAGCAGGGAGGGAAGACGGGGGGGACGCTTTCTTTCTTTGAGTGAAATTGCAACGCGCGCCGGGCACTCACTAGTAACTAAATAAATGTTGTGTTTACGAAAACAGCTGTATGTTATTAAATCAGATGATGTACCTACAATCATCCTTACGAATGTATATTGAAGATATTTATTGTTATATGCAAAAGTTCAGCACGTATTTATTTATGTGGTTACCGACCAAGAAATTTGTAATTTTCTTAGTATTTGCATAAATTCTTAGAAGTGCAATAAACAATTAAGGAATGTGGGAAATTTATTCTTAAAAAGAAATAAATTAACATTTTGTTTATAAGCAATAAAAACCGGTAGCCACATTGTGCAATAAATAAATAAAATCGCGTGGGTAGGCACTCTGTAAAAACCAAAAATCAAGCGATAATTATTTATCACCTGGTAGCATTAACAATTTAAAACCCGAATTTGAATTTGGAAATAGAACGCAGACGCCATTTTTCATTTAACCAAAGATGGAGAATAATATTATGGCGCCGTGAATATGATGAAGAATTAAAGAGAATATGTTTTTGGTTCGATACGTGTCCAGGAGTGACGGACGTATGGATCCGTCCCTCCCACTGCGGTACAAAGCAATTGGTCGAGAGATGTAAGAATTGGTAAAATGTCTACATCAACCAGTCTCTCCCGATCCGGCTCGCAACGCAGTAGGTGGACAAATCTATGTGCCGCCAATACCTAGACAAACCTCACCCCCATGAACTCGGGCACCCCTGCTAATCACCAAACGTAGCGAACCACTTGGGGTAACATATGGCGGGGTTGTTGATTATCCAATAAATAGTTACCGAGGCTCCGCCTCCCTTGTGCTGTGCGGAAAATCCTTTTTATGTAAAGGAAGGAGTGAACATGTTTTAGGTGGGAGGAAACACAGAGGCCGCCAAATCGTTTTGGCATCCGAGTTCAAGAAAGTTGAACTCAAGAAAGAGTCCTAGAAATGACCAAATGTTCCGAGAGAGTAATTATATAGTGATCAAAATGATCCTTCAAGCAATCTCCGATCCGGCCGATCAGTAGGTGGACAGGCGCAACCGCTGCCAAGACCCAGACCCAACCTCCCCACATGAACCCGGGCACCCCTGCAAAGTTACCAAACGTGGGCGGGTTCCACTAGGGAGGCGGGTTTGGGTACCGCCGCCCCAATTTATTGAATAACCAACACCTCTGCCCAAGTGGTTCGCTACGTTTGGCGACTTAGCAAGGGTACCTGGGTTCTAGGTCTCGTCAATGCGTTTGCGGGAGACGTTTTGACCTCTCCAGCAGGACTCTCTCGGAACACTGCCTTGCACCGTAGTGAGAGGGATGGATAGATTCAAAAATTCGTCACTCTTGCACACATTGACCCCCAGATTCCTAGCCCTCATACCTTTTTCCTTCCCGAACTTCCTCTCTTCACTTTCCCTTAAAAGACATCCCCAAAGATGATTTTTTTTCCTTAGGGCCTCCTGTATGGAGCCAATGTAAAAATAAAATTTTAAAAAATAACGTAGCAAATCAGTTGGCGTGAACTATGGCAGAGGTGTTGGTTATCCAATTTTAAGATTCCGGGGCGGCGGTACCCATATCAGTCTCCAAATTGGGAGTACCTACTGTATTCGGGTCAGCTCTGGTTGCTGTACCTATCCCCCTGAGAACACCTCTCTAGTTACACGGTCGCCACTCCGCGTGGGAGTAAAGTTAAAGGTAGAAAGCTCTCGGGCCGCGCGTGGAATAAAACATGTTTTAACGTTATTTCGTCTGGCTTATTTGAAAGTATTGCATGCGTGTGCGTACTAACAATACGACAAATTTGTAGTATGAAAAAAGGTAAGAAAAGGTTACTTAAAGATATTAGAGTCACTTTAAAAAAACAGTTACACACAAAAAAAATATAGTTAAAAAAATCTGTTGGTGTTATTTATACTTACCTACATTGTATTCACATTTTTAGGCCAGTCGAGTGAATGGCTATACTGCGTAGCTAAACGTTACTTACTACTTTTTTCAATTGTTTCTGGCTTTCACCCTTCAAGGGTGTTTCTAGCTCACCATTTAACATTATGGAGAAAGGTAAAGTTTGTTTATATTAATTTTATTTAAATGGGCGAATTTCAAAATTATATGGAAGATTGGAATCAAGTTCAGACTTGGAAGATATGAGATGTTGAATGAAGGGGATGCAACGCTTGAAAGAATCCGTAATTAGGCGTGCTCTGTGCGTTTTGGGTCTTCCCAGGACTTCAGGAACAAAGACAAAGTAAAGGCCGGTTTCAATTGAATGTCGGCAATGGTAGCCGAGTTTACATCCTCGAAAGTGTTCTAATATCCTTTTGAAGATGGTCCGTTCTGTCTAACCTAAATAAATATGTGTAAAAGCCTGGCTTGTGTACATTTGCGCTATTTTAATTGATGAAAATAGCGAAAATGTTGTTTGTTTATCTCGAACCCTTGGTATAATCATATTTACAATATAAATTCGTACAAATAATCAACAATTACAAAACTATCTAACCTTATCATTTATTTGTTTCTAGCGAGTCCCCGGCATGCGTTGCAAAACCACTTCATAAAGAAATTCTTTACCACTAGTGCCCTTCCCCTCCCGTGTCCCCTTCCCCTCAAGCGTTCTCCGCCATTTTCCCGCCTTCCCTCTCCCGCTCCCCCCTCCCCTCTCCCGCGTTCCATATATTCAGTCCCGGAACATTCAGTTTTCAAACAGTCGCTTTCTTGTGTGTCGTTTTTTGAAACAAATTTTCATTTGTCATAGGTAAATGACAAACATTCATTTTTGTGTATTATACGAACAATCCCTTCGGCACCGGTGCATAGTCGGGAGACACACCAAAGCGCGCCCAACATATGTACACGGTTGACATTTGTCACATGAGAACGGGTCGTTTTTCGACTCGTTCTTGAGTTCAATAGCTCGGCTATGGAACGATTTGCCGGCTTCTGTGTTTCCTCCCTCCTACAACATGGGTCTCTTCAATACCAATGTTCATTCCTTCCTCTCCTCAATAAGACCCTCCACACAGCATCCCAGATGACACGGTAGGCCCTGGGGGAAATTATTTTCCTCAGGGCCTTACGTGTGCGACGAAGCGTTTTTTTTGCTGCACGTTCGAAGTCAAAAATGCGATTTTTGGTCAAATTTTCGGTGAATTTGTTATTATAAAATGGAACAAAATGATAAAAAAAAACCTCGTAACTACCTGTTGATTTACGTGTTAAAATAGTGTACAAAATTTCAAAAGGATCGGTCATGTAAATTTTGAGTTATGATGTTCACGAACTTTAAAAATTTGTTTGCGAGAAAAACGATTTAAATTTTTTTGTATTCGAAATATACTTGAATCGAGCAAGAGGACCGGTCGCTTGAAATGCTGTATCTTCGTTAGTTTTGCTTGAAATTTTACTTGAAATTTCGACACAATTCTCTCGACATGTTGTACATTTAGAAAGAAAAAAAATTTTAAAAATGAGTTTTGAAACCTTACCCCCCCCCCTCCTTAAGTTCCCCGAACGGACACTCACACACTTGCGTGTGGGTCACTTGATCTCCGTAAAAGTATTAGTAAGCGATCTTATAATGATGTAACTACTCTACCAACCGAGCGAAATATGCGTTGTTAAGGCCGATTTTTAGTGATTAAATTTCTTAAAATTAAAAAAAAATCCGTGTAAGTCCGCGTTTGTAAACGTGATTGCCTCCAACAATTAATATAATGCATTGTCATCAACAACGAATCTATCTGACGAGTTTCAGCTCGATCGGATGTCGGGAAGTGGGATAATTTCCACTTCATTCAAACATTCATTCAATAAAGAAAATAAAAGTGGAATTCAAGTAGATGTATAATTATTAAATATAATCAATGAAATTATATTTATAATCGGTTTGTCGCTCTCTGTGTTCATTTGAATAAATAATAAGTTGCAATAAACTTAAGATTTAATGAAGTTTGTTACTTTATCGTTTTTATAAAAATATATTTATATCTTCCAACAAAGCTGCGTGTCGTTTTCAACGTAACATGTTAGTCGTCTAAAATTAGACTAGAATTCATTTTTATATAACACGAAAAAGATTAATAACTAGAAGCTTAAAACGGTCAGAGACAGGGCATGCGAATCCCGTGAGATTGCGGGATGTATTTTAGAAATCCCGCGGGATTTAAATTTAAATAAAGCCAACATTTCGTTAATTTTCTTCGCGATTTGGTATCAATCGTCTTTGGTACCAGTAATTTTATAAAAAGACATTGCATAGACACACAATAAATAATTAGAGTCGAAGTCACAAGCCAAAAGTGTATGTATACTTAGTGTGCCTTATAACGCCATGAATATAGGTAATAGGCATAAAAATCGCTTGGCAAACTAAGTCTAGAGATCTGACGATTTGCAAGCAAGAAAAAAACAATAATATCTATTTTTTTTAATTAATTTCTTTGTATTAAATTTATTAATAATTAAATAATAAAATTTTAAATTATATACTTTTTGTTATTATTTTTTGATCATAAGCATTTATAATTTTTCAACAGTGTCTAAATTAGCAAAATAAGTGTGTAAAAAAAACTGAAATACAGTAGTTTGTAAGACCGTAAACAAATAGACAAAATGAACTATTTACGTCACAAAACACGTGCGCGGATTTTTTTAATGATTTCATTCTATGTTTTAACTAAAATTCTGAAAAGTAGCTTTCATAGATAATTTATTGATTTATTTTACAGTTATTACCATTATTATTTGAAATGCGTGTTACATAATATTACATTTTATTTGAAAATTTAACAAATCTCCCAACGACCAACGGTATTACTTATAATAAAAATAAACATAATTTTTCAAAATTTAAAACATAAATTTACTAGATAAAATAACAATCTTTCGAAATCAAATTATATATTTTGTAGAAAAGAGTCGATGCGTCTAGAATTTGATTTGAAAATGACGTCTTTCCGGTTGTGTTGTGGTTATTCCCTCTTAAGACGACTTCCATTAAAATATATATATATATATAAATTGTATTGTGGACCGTGGAGATCCCTAGAACCCAAAAGTGAACGGAAATTGAATTTGTGCACAAAAACCCAGCAGTAGAAAACGCTTCCACATTCGTGGATGGGGCTGTTATCGAGAAGCTAACAGCTAACTGAAGGAATTTCTCTCTTTTTTTACATGTGCTCCATGTCATCTTTGGGGACGCTGTGTGGAGGGTTCTTTTAAAGGAAAGGAGGGGGAGGAGAGTTCTGGGAAGGAAAAGGGTTTAAGGGGTGGGTAGGAAACTGGGGTTCAGTGTGTCCTGGTCATCCGCCTCCAAGACCCAGACAAACCTCACCCCATGAACCCGGGCACCCCTGCTAAATCACCAAACGTAGCGAACCACTTGGGGTGACCTGTGGCAGAGGTGTTGGTTATCCAATAAAGGTTTCCGGGCGGCGGTACCCATTCCCACCTCCCAAATTGTCCCAAAATCTCTGATACCTCCGTTTGCATAATGTGACATTACTTTCTTCAAAATATATTCCTGAAGTTTCTGAGCTTGAGGTGCGACTCTATGATCTCTTCCTAGTATCAAGACTTGTGTCTCGTTCATTGTCAAATTTTGACAATGCTGGTATTGCAAATTGCAAGGGTGTGTTAATCAAAACAGCATGTTTTGGTGTAAATTCAGTTTTTTTCAATCCCGCAATCCCATAAATATAGCTGAAATCCCGTGGGATTGCGAGATGCGGGAATGCAAACCCTAGTCACAAAGTCAGAGACATTATAATTAAAACAACAAAATGGCCACTAATCTTCGTGGCCTTCAATTTGATAACAACGATAAAATTATTTAAAAAAACTTGTCGGTTGGAAGTTTTATTAACGCGCCGGGAAGTGAACTGGTCCCTATTAGATGAAAAGCAATCATCGCCTTATAAATTGTCGATTAATTATGATTAAATTATTAATAATTAATTGAAGCCGAAGTTGAACCATCTTTGAGTCAGCGAACTAGCATCGTACGTGAAATATTTTAATGTATTTTTTTAAAAGGTTTTAATTCAGTTTTTAATTCATGTTTCACACTTAGTGAGGGGGTTATTAGAATTTACGGACGTGTTATGAATGCAAAAATAGATAAAAACATATTCAGAACTAATATTATTTTGGTCTACAAATATTGTGAAAACGTAAATATCTTTGGAATGTTAAGAATTATGATTTTATAATTGTGTTTCAACTCCGCCGAATATTTGAAATAAATTCAAATATATTATGCATTCATACTTTGAATTTGGCTTAGGAACTTTTTTGTTTACAATTAATTACTCCAAATATTATTTTCCTCAAAGCCTCTTGTTTTTTTACAGTAACTATATATAGGACCTCCTAGTCACAAGAAAAATAATTTCTCTCAGGGTCCACGTCATTTTTGGGTATACTATGTGGAGGGTCTTTTTGAAGAAAGAAAGGAGTGAATATAGGTCCTGAAGGGACCCACGTTGTAGGAGGGAGCACATTGGCAAACAGACTGGCAAATCACTCCACAGCCGAGCTCTTGAACTCAAGAAAGAGTCGTGAAAACGACTCATTCTCATGTTATAAATGTCACCGTGTATATGTGTTGAGCGCGCATTTAGCGTGTTTCCCGATTATGCACCTTATTGTGTGCTGAAAGAATCAATGATGCTAGTTCCTCGGAGCATCTTCTATTGAAATACCGGTGAAGTCAAGAACGAGTCGTAAAAACGATCTTATATCTTGTAACAAATGTCACTGTGTGAGCGCGCATTTGACGTGCTTCCCGATTACGCATCGATGCTGAATGATGATATTTCCTGGAAGCATCTTCCGTAGAACAGGTAGAACAAACACAGCACTCCCACCTGACGTCAATGCCCTAAAGATTGCAATCGGTTTGTTAAGAGAGGGAAATCTATTTAACGGACCGCCCGCTCCCGCACAGAGTGAGGGGTTTTTTTCAAGTATATTAGGGCTCCAGACCAGAGGTGGCTGCCAAATTCAACAGTGAGGCGCACTTATAATATAATATTTTATCTTACACTTTTTCTTTCTCCTGCTTCTCTGCATTAAAACTGTTTTTATGCATATCTAATTTCAGCTAAAATTATTACAATAATAATACCCCGTTTGAGGGCAGCCCGATAAGCACAAAGATCGTTATAAAAATTAATTATTAATATTATTTTCGCAAATATATAAAATACGATAAAATCAATAAACAATGACTTATGCAGGAAGAATTAATTGTTATTTATGATGCATTATTTATAACAAATGAGATAGTGCGTTTATAGCTCCAATCAAAGTCATTAAGGACGTCCTCTATATCGTACGAAAATAATAATAAATTGATTCTTCAAGCGTTGTGTTATTATTTACTGATTGAACTGGACTATATACAACCTATTAACTCAATGAATTCAAATTGCATCGTAAACAACTATTGTAATAAACTATTATGAACTGATTGATATGCAAAATTGTTATTTAAACAGTGACTTTATTCATTAAAAGCAAGTAGGTAGCTACTCCATGTCTAGGACTGCAACTGCAGTTGTGAAATTTTGCTACCAGGAAAACTTTATACAAAACGGGTTTTTTACTTATTTATTTTTACAAGTGGTCGCCCAATGGTCGAAACTCGACCATAATTGTAATGTTTTTTTATTGGTTTAATGTATTTTTATGTATAATTTAAAATAAATATTAGCATTCTGCACTCCTTCTCTATATAAAAAATAAATGTGCGAAATTTCATACTCCTCTGTCCGCGCAATTTTCGTAAAAAGGGGTACAAAGTTTTTGCTTCACGTTTTTACTGATGATGATGATGATTAATTTCTGCAGCAATGCTAGATGCTTGATTTCTTTTTTAAACTTTAAAAATCAGTATTGGACAGGTAGTCGAAGTGATGGTTTTGGCAGTTACTCGGCCGAGTGACCAGCGACGATATGTAAGAAAAAAAATTGTTTAGTTTTGAAGAAAAAAAAATTATTAAAAAAAAATCACCGGAGGCCTTTTCCATTTGCATTTTTTACGTCAAATAATTTTATTTTTATTTTTTATATGAACACCGCAACAGAGTCCCAACTGATCCCATCTGGAGCCGGTGAGATTATGGCAACCCCAATTGGTATATGTTGTGAGGCTAAAGGTCGTGGGGAGAGGAAGGAGATGAAGGAAGGTGGGAAGTACCCGGCTATTCAGATCTGGTCACTAAACACGGCTAAAGCCATTTCAAGCAACGTTTCAATTCTGAATGGTGGTCTTACACCAGGGCGATACTGAGAGTACCTTCCACTCTGGAACGTGCCGCAAATATACTAGACATTATTTTAAAATAATTAATTGTGAAATAACACAAATTAATCAAATAAAATTTATTTGCCACGCCGGGATTCGATCCCGCGACTTTCGGAATAATGTAAGGAATCAGTGGTTAAAGTAAGTCAAGCACGTCCCTTAACATTCCAAGCCAATAGGAATAAAAACAGAAAAAATAAAAAATAAAAAACACGCAACGTGAAGAGAATTGTAAAATGCACAAGATTTCATACTAGAAAAAACATCGGGCACGCAAAAGAAACGGACAAAGTAGCTTTGTATAGATATTCCAGTAGAAATTAATTAAATAATTAACATCATTTAAATGGATTTATTATTTAATTCATTGTTAAATACATTGAATGCAATAATATTTCACAAAAACCCTGACCTTTGTTCATCCGATTTGGGATATGTAGTTAAAAATTTTACGCAGCCAGCGATTTACGCAACTATTGTAAAATGATTAGCAATTCGTAAGCTGATTTTTTTTTCGAGGGCAGAATAGTGATGTTACTTTGCATGTATACTGTCAGTTTAATTTATTGACAAATTGTAGAAAGGGAGACGGTCACGCCGCCCCCCGCGCTCTTCGCAACATAGTTTGTTCCATTTTCCCTGGTTGGGTGGTCTATTAATTTGAATGTCTGTGATATATTAAGTAGAATGTCATTTTAAAAAAAATAGGCATTTTCAGTTTGGTTGCCAAATTTTTTAACTTTAAAAATAACTAGGGAAGAAGATGTTCTCCCAGCACTGCATACTGATCTGCTAAAGATAACATACATCATTCTTTAGTACCGGGCAAGTACAAACCAAGAATGCAGTGGGTTGTGGAGGAATTTCGCATGAATGTGTTTAAAGAGGAAATTAATGTCCCGACTTAAGATTTTAACAGTTACAAATTGGCTTAATTACCGCGCGGACACTGAAAATGTCCGCCGACCCATTTCGCCGCCATTTTTGCTCCGATTCCGAGATATTCCGTGTCCCATTTCTCGCGGACGATTGTGAATTGAGATTCCCATGTTGGCAGCACGCTTCAAAGGAGCCGGTCAGTGTTGCAAGAATCAGGAAAGCAATTAAAAAATTAACGTCAGTGGGTGGGTGGTTGGTTCAGGTGTCTACTTAGAGAAAAATAATTAACCTCATCGTTCGAATCACAGATTTGCTCTAAAATAAATACGGCTGTAGCCCTAATGGGTTCCATCTTTTTATTTGGAGGGATGGATTCTGCACAAACCCAACAATAAGAAACAAATATCAATTTACCGAAGAAAGCAAACACTTCGTCGCTTGACATTGTACAGAATGAAACAAGTTCTTTGTTTAAAACCACTTTATTTAAATTACGTTCGTCGACCGGTTTCGGTCGAACTCGACCTTCTTCAGGACAATAAACATATTATAAACTAAATTAAAGTACAGAGTTAAGATATGAGGTAAACACAAAAGAAAGGGAGAGCATATAAGAGAGGGAGAGAGCATCAGTTAAAGGTTGGGGGAGGGGTAGGAGGAGGGGTCAAGGGAGGGTGGGGGTTAGAGAGGGAGAAAGGGAATAACTTTAAAATGGGACTGTTGGTTAATTCTAATTGTTTGTTTAAAATTTGGCAATTATTTTTCTTTGATTTTAATATTTCTAAAGCTTCTTAGTTATTAAGCGCCCTTGAGGTGATTTTTCACAAAAACGGCGCTCTACAAATTGTCCAATTATTATTATTATTATTATTATTGGCGTATTCCTATTTTATTTAAATGAACTATTTGGACTCCCGTATTTTTATTAAACGTATGGTCAGTATCAATTAAGTGTTCGGCAAATTAGAATTAACCAACAGTCCCATTTTAAAGTTATTCCCTTTCTCTCTCTCTAACCCCCACCCTCCCTTGGCTCCTCCTTCACCAACCGTTATCTGATGCTCTCTCCCTTTACTTTACTTTAGTTTATATGTATTTTCCTGAAGAAGGTCGAGTTCGACCGAAACCGGTCGACGAATATAAGTTTAAATAAAGTGGTTTTAAACAAAGAACTTGTTTCATTCTGTAAAATATCAATTTCATAGTTTGGGTTATGCACGTTCTGAAATATTCTCTAAATTCGGCAATGGCAACATACTCAATGTGCTGGTTGAAATGCTTCATCGCGTCTCCATTGTATATCGTTTTATTTTATTCCATCAAGATATGGTTCAAATACTAAAATGCTTTTAAAATTTTAAGAACAAGTTTTTTTCGCATTATGCAATAAAACAAATTGGTAAAAAATCCATTAGAATACAGGCGAGTGTTCTACTCTCTGGAATATTTCTAATAATCGGACCGGAGATTTTGCCACCTTATTATACTAAAATAATTTCAGAGAATAATTGTTATTACGCATGCTTTACCTTTGAAACAATCCAACGAGATCGGAATTCTTGATATTTTCCGGGATGAATTAAAAAAATGAACTGCTTTGCTTACCTGAAAAAAAGGAGAAAATAAAGTTAAAAAATTTAAAAATTATTGTTTTACAGATAAAGTAACGAGTGACTCCCATCTGGAATCGATTAAGATGGCTCATTTGGCGATTGTTGTGAGACGAGAAGGAAATGGTAGAAGAAAAGAATACAAAGGATGGAAGAACCCTGGTTAACCGCCAAGTTAAAAGGCATTAAACAATATATAACAACTAGGTATATAATTTTGATATTTTATGTATGTGGATATACATTGAGGCCTAATGCTAGAAATGCCTCTGTCAAGATTGTGAACCGCTCAAGAGTGAAGATTGTTTCTCCATTTATTGACGTAAAAAACACTCAAACAATAATTTGGTTTCAACGTTAAATAGGTTATAATTTACTAGAACAGTGGTTCCCAAACTCTTTTGGCCCGCTTCGATAATAATCTAAAAATTGACGAAAAACATACTCAACTGGATACAAAAAATACGTTGGTTGTCTACAGCCTGGATTATACGGGTTAATAAATAAGCATCTATGTCGAAAGGGACGATGAAGTGTATGGTGCATATATTTGGGTTTAAGTTTTTTTTTTGTTATGAAATGATTTTTAAGTTTTAAATATCACGCACGACCGTTTTGACCTTTTAATATTCGAATAATGTATCAAACTATGACTATGCCTCATAAGAAAGTCGACTCATTCAAATATATTTTGATTACATATTAAATTACAAAATACAAAAAGTTTTGACTAAAATCAGAAAATAATGATGGATTGGAAATAATTTACGAAATTCTGAATATCAATTTGAAAAACTTTTAGAAAATTGGATACCAATAAATTTGGAAAACTTCTATTTAATATTCGAAATTGTCTTTTTGCAACCATTGTTATGAAAATTAAATTAAATTCTTATTTCTTCTCACTCTGTAGACAAACTTTTGAACCATAAATTTTAATAATAAGGGCCAGTTGTTCCACAGAATTTGAAACAACTGGCTCTTATTTTGAACAGTATACCTGTCAAAAGAATAATATTTTTAAATCCCTAAATAATCCATAAAATTACTAATTTTATTTACTTTTAAATAATTTGATTTTTGGATACGAGATTTTTGTAGAAAAACGATTTTTTTTTTAAATCAAAACCGAAGCATTAAATTAAAATATTGTGAAAAAATTGAAAGAGGTACATAAATTACTAAAGTTAATGAAACTGTACCTCTTGCCGATATATTATTTGCTTTATATTAACATTGTGAAAGAGATAGGTAGATAAATCATTTTAATCATTAAACGTTTTTTATCAATCGGCGCTATATAATTTTGGCGGTTTCTTGTTGATTAATCGATATCCAATCCAGACCAACTTGATATGCAATAGCTTATCAAATATTATCGTTTTTCTTCTTATCATTATTGGCTAATCGATCGCCTATAAAAACAAACGTTGTTTTTCATAATATTATTAGGTGACAGAAGTTGATTCGTGTTCTAGATTTTAATAACATATGTGATCAATATATCTGATATCGAATCCGGGTAGTTAATCACTTTTATTAGTTGTGCCGGCGTTCTCGAGTTCATATTTTCAGACGGCCCGGTCGAATGGATTTCAAAAAATTGTTGTTTTTTTTGCTATTTTCGTATTAATTTTGTCCCATATTAGGAAAATGAAGCGCAGATGACCTAAAGATGAGATGGGCTGAAGACGCAAAGATCTTAGGACAATGCGAATGGGTGAGAGACGCCGAGAGGCAAAACTGGACAAAGTTGTGACGCCAGGCATATACGTAGAAGATTAAACCAAAAGTCCATAAAAAGAGAATGTCTTTAAAATTACAAAATTAACAGTAAGTAAATAACAGTTTTAGGCGACAGCACCAGAGTTCCAACCGAAGCTGTGAACGTTTTGGGACTAAGGAATGGGTGAGAGACGCCAGGAGGCAAAACTGGACAAAGTTGTGACGCCAGGCATATACGTAGAAGATGAAACCAAAAGTCCATAAAAAGAGTATGTCTTTAAAATTACAAAATAAACAGTAAGTAAATAACAGTTTCAGGCGACAGCACCAGAGTTCCAACCGGAACTGGAAATTTTGAGACTAAGAACGGGTTGTCTCACAGAATTTGAACAATTCATCAAATTTCAAAGTTAAAATTTAAGTTCTTTTATTATCCAAGTACGAAACTAATAATTTTGATAAAATGTTCATTTGTTGTAAATTTGAACAATTTATCAAATTTCAAAGTTAAAATTCAAGTTATTTTATTATCCAAATACTGATGAGATAATAACAGAACTTGAATAGATCATTCACAGAACTTAAATGTAGACTTATAAATTTGATAAATTCTCCAAAACAATCCGTCCTAAATGAAATAGGGAGGGAAAGGAGATGAGCAAGGTTATGATGAAGATCGAGGTTGGCTATTCAGATCTGATTACAAACACTGCTAAAATATCTGCATCAATCACTTCATGGTTGTTTTTATAAATGCAGAGATAGATATATTCAACGACTAGATAAAGTTTCATGAAAAAGCTGGGCATCCCTCAAAAACTTTAGTGAATTGCCAAATTTATTACTAAAACTAATTAATTCACTTGCATGGTAAATCACAACTGATTGATTCACTGAATAAAAGAGTTTGCAGTGTCGAGCAGAGGGCAGAAAGAAATCAAGTTACAAAGAATGTAATTATATTCTGTTTGAATTCGGTGTGTTGTTTAAAACAAAGTGACGAAGGCCGATAGACTCACTGTATAAAATACAAGTGTTTATATTTATGTAACGTTCAGGTAAACACGGTCGGCTAGGCTCCGCGCTCTACCTGAAAAGGGTGCCATATACGGCCACTGTAAAATAGGGATTAACTAGAAGGGTTGTAAATGAACGGGATTAAAGCCTGAACTACGAAACACACCCTTGAACGAACGTACAAAATAATGCTTCATTCACGATAATATAACCTTCGAATATAGCGACATTGAGACAATTCAACTAGTTAAAGCAAGTTCTGTGATTCCGCCCTTACTGCGAGTAAAAAGTGATATAAAGAGCCTTCAAAGAGAATAAATAAGCCCGGGAAAAGCAGGTAATTTGTAAGCGGTCGCCAAAAAAGGATAAAAACGTAACATCACATAAGTCATAGCAAATTAAATCCTCCCTTTCGATTCCGACAGTATTACAGATCAACACACTCACACTTTGCAGGAGGAAGCGTCATCACTGAAGATATTGTGGATACAAAATAATCATTGAATTTTAAAACAGTTCGTTTGTTCTCTTTTGACTGTCAGTTAAGATGTGTAGACGTGTCAAGATGTAAGCTTAGTTTTTGCGTACCCCATTAAATATCAAATATTTCTGTTAAGTTTGGTAGGCACAAATTGTAATGAACTAATGAAGAAACCTTTTTTTCATACATTAACCACTAAGCAAGCTGTATCATTCCTTCAATTAATAAACGATTTATGGAAATATTTAAAATTAGTGGTCCAAGAAGTGATCCTTGAGGAACTCCATAAAAAAACTTTGTGGGTTAATTCAATGTATCTACCCAATTCAACGGAGAGAAATAATAAAGCGTTATAGCACTATCCGTTATATCAATCTATTTGGCCTTTTCAGTGCATCGGTGTGAATATTTTTTATAATATTTATCTTGAGTTCAGTGTAGTACCTATATTAAAATGTTTGTGGCATTATGTTTTTTGCAATGTTTCAAATGATTCTGAAACCAATATTTCGCCGTCGAAATGCATTATTTACGCTTTACGGGTCGACAAAAATTTGGGTTTTAGACCGAGATAACTTTATGAAAACCTTTTTCTGTCAGACCCTTTACCATTCTTAAGGACTGGGGATTAGGGAGATAACGCAGGAAAAATATGCCTTTCAGGCAAAACAGCGGAAATTACATAATATATCACTTAGGCATTTAAACAGTGCAATCATTGAACGCGGAAAAAATTACACAAATATACCAATATAACTTTTTTAGTTCATTCAGTGAATGAACAGTGAATAGCTTGCTAGCTACCTTTTGCAAAAAAAAAACAATAAATAAATTTTAAACTTACTGATTTTGCTACCGGGCTAGACGGAGATATTTCATAAAAAAATATGGAAATTTTTTCATACCCATAATATGTTAAATAACCGAACAAAAGTTTCGTTATTTGTTTTCGGGGTGTTACGCCGTGTTGCGCTACCTCCTTCTTTACCCAACGTTTTGGGACAGTGTTACAGGGTCCATCATCAAGGCAGATGTGTAATTGTGTCTCCCGTGATGATGGACACTGTAACACTGTCCGAAACGTTGGCTAAAGAATGAGATGGCGCAACACGGCATAACACCCTAAAAACAAATAAAGAAAATACATGTGGCCGTGAAAATCTAAAAACGTATCTAACAGAACAAAATGTTTTTTTTAGTAATTTTCGGAGCATACTTTGCGATTTTTTTTCTATTTAAGAGAAAAATGTTATAAATCGGTAGAAATACGGGGGCTTATACAAATTTGAATAGAAACAAATGTACCACTGACTTATTTGGTGCTAGACCATTTAGCATGCGATCTGTCTCCCTTACACTTGTCTGAAATTGTATATCGCCATCCCATTTAAATTTCGTGAACAGGTTAAAAACATTTTCATATGAAAATACAGGCCCAAATTGGGCTTGTAATTGAATCACAAAACACGATTACATGCACTTCTTGCTTATTCTACGATAATATACATTAATGAAGACATATTATGTATACTATTGACCCTAGGCAGGTGATCTTCAATCAACGTTTTAATTAGTTTCAATATACTTGTTAGAAAACAATGTTACACAAATTTTTAAGAAGAGTAGGAACTTTTATGTTTTTTTTTTTCAATTTTTTAAGGGTTCAGTTGTCTAAATTAGAGCTTCAAGGCCACAGATACGTTTGAACAAAAATCAAACTAAAAGCTGCGTGAAATGAATACAGCGTTCGACATCGCTGTATTTGTAACTGAGAAGTAACAAGCAACTCGACACTTGTACATCAGCGTATCAAGGGAAGCCAAAATAATGTCCACAATGTCAAGAGTTCAAAGAACATGAATCATTGCCATCGATTTCGGGCGACAATAAAACACAAAAAAAATGGTAATCGAAACACAATTGGTTCTTTTTATAGTTAATGAATGATTTTAATCACAAATTTACATGCCAACTGTTCTTCATGAGCTGGGTAAATAACTGATAAAATAGACGAAAAAATAATTACGCCCAATCCACTGGTGTCCAAAAAGCAATCAAATTTGAAAAGACAAGTTTTTGCGTTGCCCTATCGACATGCCTTTGATCGGATTTTGCATTAATGTATGAAAAACAAAAATTTTAAAATGGAAACAGAATATCCATGATAGTAATTTCACCTCTCAACTAAAAAAAAATGATATCTTGTGTAGCGTATTTTTTGTATTATTAGGCTGGCTTTACATTCGTAATTTTTTTCCCGTAATTCGCTCGTGTAAGTGAATTATGGCCAAATTACCAATGTAAACGACACCAAAAATCACTTAACGTAATTTAAAGCATGTTACAGAACTTCTTCTCCCGGAAGTTTTTTGACAGGTCTAATCGCGTCCGCGCGAAATTACAGCCTTCTCACAGCTTATAAAATCAATTTGATAAGCTGAGGGACTTTTTGTAAGAAATAGTACCAAAATGCGCCGTTGCGAAATGTCAAAAACCAAAAGACATTTGTTTTTATTGGATTTTTTTCCTATAAAACTAGTATTTATTTCCACTTATTTGAGTTTTCTGAAAATGAGCATCCTTCTATTCAATTATCGGTCCAAACCTTTCTAATATCAATGTTTCTGTTTGTTAAATTACGTATTTGAATACGAAGTCGGTTGCAGTCGGCAGCTGTCAGGTAGCTGTCATTCGAATAAAATGAAAGAAATCCATTAATTTTCGCCTTTGATGGCACAAAAAGTGCGTGGAGAATTGTTTAATTAAAGCCAAAATCTATTTCAGCACTTTATTTGGTCCTTTTCGTCTTTATTGACAAAATCGCGTAAATTTGACAGTAGCATGTCGTTGTTGAAAGGAAGCCATCTTACCGCAAATACATTTACAGATGTAAACGGTCGCATGAGCAGTTACACAGGTCGAGCTTCCGAAAAACTTCCGTGATCATTAATTGCCACAAGTCAGATTCATATGTAAACGCTCCTGGGAGTGACCTGTCAAAATATTACGTAATCCGTAATTTTTAATTACGAGTGTAAAGCTAGCCTTATGAAAGGTTCCAGTTTTTACTGCCAAATTTATTTAACCATTTAACCAAAATTACTTACAAAGTCAATCGCTTGAACTAGCTGGAACACTCCTTTGAATCCATAAAAAAACCACACAGAAAGATATGTTGTGTTGGGTTTTGAAATGAGAAAATGCTTAGTTCCTACCGTGATGTCATTTGTCTAGTTCCTACCTCTCCCTGATCATTACCTTGCTGGAAAAGTATTTGAAATTTGGAACAACGGCAAGAAAAATATAGCAAATTCGGGTGCATTTGTTTTGAAAACAGAAGATTTGAAACTATTTTAGAAGCAAGGTGTTGATGTTTTTCGTGTACACAGCCTCGTTTTTTAAATAAAATGAAGGAATTTGTTCATCTCAAATTTGTTCATCTCAACACCGCTTCATATTCATTCGTTTTGTTGGGGCGATAATTTCCGCGAGGTATCGCGGTGGAACTATATTGTGATTATCTTGCTCCTTTGCAGAGATACAGTAGTAAGTGATTGGTTATCCCTTTTCCTTGCATACCATGTTTTTTCTACACACTATCACACAATTTTGGCAACATTTTATTTAAATTATTTACAGTCCATTTTCAAGAGCATCTGAAATTGTAATTCGTAAGCCGTTTTGGAGGAACATTACGATTAAATGGAATACATTACACACCAAGAATGGAAAACAAACAGAAAGACACCGACGAGAGAAACAGGAAGACACAAAGGGACACGGAAAATCGTCCCGATTATCCGACCTAAACGGAATGCATTCGATTATCCGATAATAACGAATATCGTGGTTGGCAGAAAACTTTTTTTTGACTACACTAAGATAATTGGTATTCTAAAATAAATAAACGATACGAATAAACGAAACACACCGGGAAATATAAATCAAAACAGAAAATAACAAACTTTATCAGAATTATTTCAAAATGTTAAAGGTTGATAACATTTCTTGGAAATAATAATTTGAACGGACGAATTTGCGAAACGTTTTACACTGATAAGGTTGCTCTTATTTGTGTTAACCTGCCTTACCTACTGGGTCTTATCACGATATGGGAATTGTATACATACATCGGACACCTACAATCAGTACTTACCTACCACAGGTGTATATCAGACTACATCAGGCATGACCAATACCGACCCTGAACGTAAAGCGGCCCCCCATTAGCTGCGTTTTTTTCTGTACAAACGTATTCCTTAATTTCCTCTCTGGATTTTGACACTATTGCAAATGTTTTTTTTTTATATAATACAGATATCGACCACTAGCTTGTCGGTAAGTTTTTTTTTTTTTTTTTTTGATAAATTACTTCTTATAGGAGTTAGGACCGTGTAAAAATCGTTAAAATTGCCTGCTTGAACGCCATCAACAGACGTTCAGTAACAAACTACACAATATATAAAAAAAGAGTACAGACATTGAATATTTTTTTCTAATTCAGTTCAAAAATAGTAAAATCGGACAAAAATAATACAGATAATAATAACGTATTGTTTTAACAGGATGTCTGTATTATTTTTATCCCATTTTTTCTTAGATATGGTTAGGTTAGGTTATAGTAGATAATTTGTCGGAGGATATTTTGTCGGGGGATATTTTGTCGGGGATGAAAAGTCGCGGAACCCTCTTACACATGCCTGAAATTGTGTATCGCCATCTCATTTAAGTTCGTGATCAGGTTAAATACATTTTTATATGAAAATATAGGCCTAAATTGGGCTTATAATTTCACGTAACACGCCCAAAGGCACTATTTGTTTCATTATTTATTCTATGATAATAAATACAATGATAATAAATAATGAAAGTAAATACAAAATGGACAATATATTATTTTCCAAAAACAAAATAAGTATAACCTATACATTGAAATATGAACAATTCAAAAAGCAAATTAAGTCCCTGAAATTGGATAATGATATATTGTACCCTTAATTTACACTTACTTAATCTGTAATATTTAATATTAAAAATATATATTACTGTTATTGTTTTTCAATAACAATTTTTTTTCTAAATTGTATACCTATGTCAAATAATGTTTGTATATTAATTTCATAAGTCTTTGATCATTGTATACATACTTCATTAGAAAATTATATATTTTTTGCATGTAAATACTCCTCCCATAAACACAAGCTCCTAGAGCTCAACTTATGGAGTAGTAGAATAAGAATGAATTATTGTATAACTTTGCATAATATAATCATTTGTAATGTTAAAAAAAAAATCTTGTAAATAAATAAATAAATAAATAATACTAACGCAGTGAAATCAAAAACATAAAATAAATTAATGAAACTTGTATACTATTTATTTGATGTATGACCCAAGAAAAATCCTCTTCAATCAGCATATCGAAAAGGTTGGACACCCATGACATACACCAAACAGGTACTAAAATATGAATTTAACGGTCATATCAGACAAAGACACCCCATGACTTACACTAAACAGGTACAAAAATATGAATTTAACGGTCATATCAGACAAATATCAAACGAAATCTAAAGGAATCGTGATTTGATAAGATAACGGTTTAAAAAAAACGTTTCTATAAACATTTCAGTTCACTTGTGTATTCTCACAAAAATTTGCAATATTTGAAGATCGGTGTAATATTTAATTAAAAATGAATACAATATAAGCGAAACTCAATCGAAAATCTGATAACAGAAAAATCAGAAAAAGATATTGACACCTCTGGGACTCGAACCCAGGACCCCTCGATTTCCGGGCGAACGCGCTACCACTGCGCCAAGGTGTCTATATCCAATTCGGTCATTTTTTTTTGGATCAGTGTAATATTTGTGGGTTTCACCATTCCTTTCCTTTCCATTCTTTGATTTATTTTAGAAAGCAAATAAGAAAGCATTACATGATTTTCTTCAGATATCTATTCACCTTTTGTTTTCAATTCAACAAATAAGGTGTTAATATGATCGCTGCAAAAACACACTAAAATTACTTTGATGATTGAAGATAGTAAAAAAAAATTGTTTTCATAATGGGGTTGACAGCAGATTTCCCACGAAACAAAAACAATCTGATTTTTATTTAGTATTATTATTTTTCACTGCATCCCATAATGAGGTAAGTTGTGATGCTGAAGGTAGTGGGGAAGGGCAAAGGAAGATGGGGAAGGACCTGAATTTTCAGATCTGGTCACCAAACACGGCTGAATTCATTTCAAGCAACAGTTTCAAATCTGAATGGTTGTCTTATACCAGGACTGAGAGTATCTTCCAATCTGGAACAAACCCCACATATACTATTTATTATTTTAAATGAACAAATTGTAATACAAATTGATTTTAAAAAAAATGTTGTGCACGCCACGATTTGAACCCGGAATTTTGCTAATCGAAAGCCCCTCAAGCATAAAGGCCGTCATTGGTTTTCCTAATTCGCAACGCAGCGATTTTGACTTTCACATAGACATAAAGTTCGGTTCCATACCAACTCAGAATCAACTCAACTCAACACCTCTTTGAAAAGTCATTAAAAGCTATGAAAAAAATAATTTAAAAATAGCCCATAACCCAACCTAACGTAACCTATTTAAACATTTTTTTACATCACTTTTAATGACCCTTCAAAGAATGTTCTGAGTTGATTCAATTTTTAATTGTCCGGTCACCAAAAAGTTCTTATAATCCATTCGAATATATCAATTTTATTAATATATTTTTTTTTATTTTTTTTTATATGAAATACCGCACAAGAGTCCCAACTGCTCCCGTCTGGAGCCAGTGGGACTATGGCAACCCCAATTGGGGTATGTTGTGAGGCTGAAGGTAGTGGGGAGGGGAAGGAGATAGGGAAGAGGAAGGTGGGGAAGTACCTGGCTATTCAGATCTGGTCACTAAACATGGCTAAAGCCATTTCAAGCAACGTTTCAATTCTGAATGGTGGTCTTACACCAGGGCGATACTGATAGTATCTTCCACTCTGGAACGTGCCGCAAATATACTATATATTATTTTAAATGAATAAATTGTGAAATAACACAAATTAATCAAATAAAATTTATTTGCGCACGCCGGGTTCGAACCCGCGACCTTCGGATTGTGAGTCGAGAGTCTTGCCTCGGGACCACGGATCATTATTATCATTATTTGACTCGAGAAAAATTGCTGAATATTTGAAAATAACGATAATGGTAAAGTATCCCTTATTTTCACGTTCTTCAAATGTCGATAATAATAATTTTTCAAAAGAACTTTGAAAACAATATTTTTGAACTTAAATCACCATTGATAAAAAATGTTTTACTATGGAAACGCTATGTGGATGATATTTTTTGTATTTGGTCTGGTACAGAGCGTCAGCTGAATTCCTTTCTATTACTCCTCAACTCCTTACATAAACAGATCCAATTCACACTAGAAATAGGTATAAATTCGACACTAAACTTTCTAGATCTAACTTTATCGATTATTGAAAATAAAATTCACTTTAATATATTTAGAAAACCTACCTTCACAGACACCGTAATACATAATACATCTAACCACCCAACCTCACATAAACATTCCGCGTTCCACTCAATGATCCATCGATTAGTCACTACCCCTTTGTCAAATGTTAATTATACTAACGAATTAAATACAATAAAATTAATAGCTCACAATAATGGATACGAAACACAACTCATAGACAGAATCCTAGCAAAAAAATTAAGATTAATATCCATAAATAAATACATTTACTCTAGTCCAATAACTTTCAATAATAATAACCTTAACCGCGAATGGCGAAGAATTTTATATATTAATAACTTGTCCTCTTTGTGTACAGTTAAATTCCCACCTGAAATTAAACCAGCTTTATACACGAATAACAACCTAGGAAAATATTTAATTAATGCTAAAGACAATGAGGACATACTAAGCCACTCGGGCGTTTATAAAATTAATTGTAATGATTGTCCAGCGTTCTATATCGGACAAACGTCACGCAATGTAGAAACTAGAGTAAAGGAACACGTAAGGTGCCTTACCAGTTCAGGGTTTTCAGAATTCGCGGAGCACCTAATTAATAAAGATCATACTTTTAACCGGGATACGGGTATTAAAGTCCTGCACAAAAATGGGATAGGTTTAAGATTAAATAACTTAGAAGCATTAGAAATAAAAAAATCGGTTAATGCGAAGGCTGAAATCATTAATAATCAACTTAATTTAACTTTCAGCCCTATTATAAGTATGTTTCCCGTTATCCCGCTCACTCCTCCCCCACTACCCTCCCACAACTGACGCACTGTCCCACTCTAATTTACTGTCTCTTTCTTTTACAATTTGTATATATATATGTATATTTCCCTGTATTTGTCAGTATTTTATATTCAGTCCTGATGATGGTACGGAGGTACCGAAACCGGTAGACGGAAGAAATATCAATAAAGTGACGTAAAACAAAGTGTTTCCTTTTTATTTATTCGATAATAATACCTTCAATGTGATTGGATTTGCTTTATTTCGTTATCGTTTTAGTTTGTTGATAAATATATTTCAGATTAATATTACGAAACTGCCCCACTTTGAAAATGAAAGTGCACAGAAATGTGTTTTAGTTTTATATCACTAAGAAAAATACGAATTTTACCAACGATAAAACCTATTATTATATCCCTAATTAGGTTCGCAATGACAAACTGCTGACAGTGCGTGGAAGATGCATTCAGAATCGCCCTGGCAAAAAATCACCATTCAGAATCGGTAAGTTGTTTGAAATAGCATTAGAAATGTGCATACTGTTTAATGATCAGATCTGAATAGCCGATTACTTCACAATGTTCCTCTTTCTCCTTCTCCTCCCCACCTACTCCATGTCACAGTCTGATTAGGCTGACTCCGGGCAATTGCAAAAAACTTTTTCAAATATGATACCACTGACAGAAGATCGAGTTGTGTAAAATTTTGACAGTAGGAAGTATATCAGTACAAAAAATAATACTTTAATAGGAGAAAAAACAAGTATAGACAAAAAAAATGCCACTTTACATGTCAAAATGAATGGCACAAACTGTCAATTAAAATATGTTGAGACACCTCTGCAAAGGCGAATTTATTTCCTTTGATATTTCGCAAGATATAGAGTAGAAGTGGAGATAAGAAAAATCTGTTTTAAAATAATGGATATCGCTTACTTCGCTCTAAAAATTGAATTTCATTTTAACGGCGTGTGCAGCAAAAGCAATACAGTTTAATACATAGTTTTCCGATACCGTTGCATTTGCAGAAGGTAAAAATATAATAGGACTCAAATACGAGCCCTGTGGTACTCCAAAAAATCTCGTAGTTATTTTGTAAACATCAAAAAGTAACAAAAAATTACTATAATTGAAATTAAAACACTTTTTCACTTTTTTGCATTTTTTTAAAATCGTTAATACAAATAAGAATTTTCAATTTACAGGAAACCGACTTAAAGAAGACATCACGTTTCACACAAATTGTCGGTATTCCATTCTCTAATCCATAGACTATTACATGTACCACTAAACGATATAAATTACGATAATGAATTAAAGGTTATCAAAACTATTGCAAAAAATAATGGTTACGATAGCAGAATAATTGATAATTTAATAAAAAGGAAGAATAAAAAACTCACTTTAGCTTCAATTACATATGGCCTTACGCCAAACAAGGAGATAAAAACAAAACAATGGACTAAAATACCGTACCTTGGCAAAATATCGAATAAAATTTCAAAATCAATAGACAGTGACAAAAAATGTAAGACAGCCTTTTATAACGTAAATTCTTTGGGTAAAATATTTATAAAAAATAAAGATAAACGAGATAATCTAGAAAACTCGGGAGTCTATCAGGTGAATTGCTCGAACTGCCCTGCATATTACGTAGGACAAACAGGAAGAGCAGTATCAACCCGTGTAAAAGAACATTTCGCTAGTTGGGTTAATCGAAAAGGGGATTTATCGAACGTCGCCTTGCATCTACTAGAAAACCAACATACTTTTGACAAAGATAGAGATGTCAAAATCCTTCATTTTTGCAACAAAGGACCAAAATTAGACAGATTAGAGTCCCTAGAAATTAATCGCCTAACAAAGAAAATTGATCGCAAATATGTTATGAATAAACAATTAGAATATAATGCCCAATCACCATTAATATACCCATTATAATTCACTTGGAATAATTTTACTTCAGAGCGCAGCAGTGTAATTAAGTATGTAATTTAAAAATGTAATAACCCAATTATACGGAGAACCCTAATAATAATAATAATGACCATAGTGCTATCAATATTTGTCAATAATCCCTAAGCAACAAGGAGGGAATATCCCAACATTACCAAAATAAAATATCAGTAATCACAAACCTTTTCAATTGTATAAATTCATATATATTCATGCGAATTAAAAATATCTATTCACTATGTAAAATCATTCATAATTTTAATAATTAACTTTATAATTACCTATACGTACCTTAAATTACCAAAATAACTTATAATACCTAAAATTAACAAAATAGAAACATTCATTATGTAGAGACAATGTTGTGTACCCCTGCTTAAGTTTGTATAAATGCCATAGCATAAGAATTTCAACTACCAGTCTGAAAATGTCCGTAGTAGGATGAAACATTAGTGGAAAAATAAATTAGTGGAAAAAAGTGTAAAAATGTTTTAATTTCAATTATAATACAATGGAATTCCACCACGAATCAACAGTGCAAAAACTAGACTCATTAAAAAATAACTATAAAATAATATAAAAACAAGCAGAACGATGGTAGATTTAGCGTAAATTGTATAAATAAGTAAAGACAGCCGAGGAGGGGTCCTAAAGGGGTGGTGATAATTAGAACTTAATATGAGAAAACTAATGCTTGCAAATTTAAAAAAAATGTATATATACACATATTTAAGCATATTTTTCAGTAGTATAGGTCAACATAAAGGTCGAGCACCGACCTCCTACGTCGTAGACAATCGTCTTGCCATATTTAAATAATCAGAAGACTAAATTCCAAATGAGAAAGAAATATTCAGAAACATAAGAATAGAATTAACTCCAAATTATGGCTGTCATTTGGTTTCCATACGAATCGCCTTATTATCGTGAGATTCCTAGTAAAATAAAATCATTTATTACATTTACGTATATTTTATGCAAGGATGTCAAGCCACGCTAGACAAAACATGGTGATATTTGATACCTTTAACATGAGATCACGGTGTTACAATATAATAACAAGCATTGAGAACATTATAAAGAGGCATTCAAGTATTATAGAGGAACCTAGTTAACAGATAGGTATTAAATAATGTTATGTATAAACGGGCGCTTGTTTTTACGACTTGCAGACGTTAGATCGCTTATAATAAAAATGAATGAGTGAATGAGAACATTTATATTATCACTTAAAAGGAATTTTGTTCTATATGTATGTGATCTCGGTAAAGAACATGGAGCCAATGGGATTATGACAAATCAGATGTGAGGAATGTTGTGAGGCTAAAGGAAGTAGGGAGGGAGGGGATAAGCGATGACCTAGAGTCTAGAGGAAGCTTGGAAAGTATAATATCAGCAATAAACAAACATGCAGAATGCAATCGGTTTTTTTTGGCATATTTTTTGCAATTGTCCACTCGGGCATATACAAATAAACGGTGACCCGACGGTTGATCCCCCGAAATGATTATTTACTATAAAATATATTTTTTTGTCAATTATTTACCAATTTCAAACGTAAAAGATATTCAGTTCGACTTAAAAATATCCTTAATCATAAGTTGGTATGAATATCAAAGGAATTTATACACAGTGTCGATTTTTTTGTTACGCGCTGGTACATACAAGAAATAGAGAAACAGATTTTCCTTGATGTTTGTTTTATTCTTTTGTTATTGGATGTTTTATTCTTTTGTTATTCGGCGGTACATCATCTCTGCACACCCCCATAGGGCCACTTAGTTATATTTTGTGTAATTAGGTATTACATATTTTTCCTAAAGCGACTGCACATTGTATATAAGTACGCCGGGGGACCAATTGTCGGCGGATCAACAACTGTCGTGGAACCAAATAAACACTGTGGGTTCGCTTGTTTGTAAAGTTTCGTTACCTGCATTGAGGTGGTAGTCCAAAACGTAAGAAGTTTAAGTGGCAACCTTGTTAGGCCCTAGAACATGAATGAATCTCTCTTTACATTAAATTTGTGTGTAAATTGTTTGCATTATGGCAGGAACCAGAATATCTCACTAATTTTGAATTCTTTCGCAAAATGGCATTCAAAACAAACTGTCTACAACGTATCCTGGGGTCTTCGGACACGTCGGCGTTCTCGCCTAACCGAAAAGTCGAACCAGGAAAAGCTCACCGTCACTGATGATGTCCTCACTGAAGAACTGAGGTATCTCTCCTGACAAGCCTTATTTCAAAGTTTTTCAAATTCACAGCCTCATATCTTTTCGCGTTTTTGAGAAACACACTTAGAAGCCAGGATGAGTTGTAACGTTGTAAACTCCTCTTCCAAACAATAAACACATGATTCACTCGGGTCGGATAATTAACCTCTGACGTATAATCCAGTTCATAGACACGTGTCCACAACAAAAATCGTGGGTGCCGACGAGTGTACCGACACACACTTTCGTCCTTCCTCTTTAAAACTATTTCTATAAAGGCGGTGCTATGCCTATTTTTAGCAGAGTTATTGAAGTTTGAAATTACCCCGACAGAAACTGTCACTCATTGCACAATTGCCTCCCCACACTTGTCTTTAATTTTATCGACATTTTTACAAACCAAAGAAGCCAAAAAGATTTTCTTGCAAGAAAAAACCTTGTTGATCACTCGTCATCAAAAATAAATGCAGATCCTTTAATCCTTCTTCATAAAAAAAAATTAAAATGCTTACGTGTGCAAATGGGCCCACAAAAAGGAAAACTAGCCAACAATGTGCATTCGCCTGGGTAGCCAATGATTTGAGGCAGTCCCAAGTAAGTACCTGCCGTCCCCCTACAACTAGCAGCTCGTAAATGCCATTCGAAATTTCGAGTGCATTTGAGTGCAGCGCACATATTTGCTTTCATGAACACACTTATTGCGATTCAAATATGGAATGCACGTGCAAATATTATTCAAATAAGCTGGAAGTTTTTAAGGTCGGCAGCTCAATTTTGCAAGTACTAGCCAGCAGTGAAAAAATATGCGCAGCATACAAAAAACTTTTAGTATCCTTCTTTCCCTTTCCTATCAGCTATCAATGGTAGACAACACCACCGTGCAGACTAACCCGATCGTCTTCTTCACTTAGATTACCAGTTGGTTAAGGCGGCGCTTCCCGGCCCAAAAAGAAGAAGATGGAGAGATATGTAATTACGAATGTTGGACAGAGTGCGCTAATATTTTACGTGATAAAAATGAAGCGAAAATTACGAAAATGCTTAATAAAACATGACTCGTTAAAAATAGAGCAAAAATCTCGTGGAAGGTACTTAAGTATCATTTACAGAAACATTATGAATTTTTTCACAAACATAATTTGTAAAATAATAGAAATAGACTTGTTTTAAATAATTTTCGGAGCATACTTTGCGATTTTTTTCTATCGAGGGAATTTCATATAATTTGCGTTTCAAGAGTTTTTTTTAAGAGCTTAAAAATTTCAAACGTTTAAGGGAGATATGTAAGAAATCGGTCGAAATTCGGATAGCGGCGGCTTGAGATAGGTTAGGTTAGGTCGATTAAAAAAGAGCTAAACCTACTTGTATGTACCTGTCTACTTTTACATGATATATTTAAATTTAGTAATTGTATAATTCACAAAAGTTTATGATAATACTAGCGATTTTCCGGCTTGCGTTGCAATGCCACTTAATAAAGATAATGTTTCTCCCTGCGTGTCCTTTCCCCTCCCATGTCCCCCTCCCTTCAAGCGTTCCTCCTCCACCTTCTCCGTCTTCCCTTTCCCCTCTCCCCAACCCCGTCAACCCACTTCCCGCGTTCCATATATTCAATCCCAGTACATTCAGTTTTAATTTTTCATATATATTACAAATATTCATTTTTTATTTAAAATGCCTATAATTCTTACTTACTCAATAATTCAAGTAAATTCATTAATTTTAAGAGTTTATTCAAAAATTGAATTTTGATGAAACAATCGACAATTTTGCAAAACGCCATTCTTAAATTGTGACATTTTTGACAGTTTCGCAAGAGTTTTTGTTTTGATTAAAAAACTTTTCAGATGTATTGTCATATGGTTGTAATAACCCAGAAACCTTCGCGGGGGTGGAAAGAAGGTATTTTGAAAGTTTCAAACATTTCCTATTCTTAATATAGCAATACAGAGACAACTCACTTATATATTTATAAGCAAGCATATTTTGATTTTAAATACATAGATATAAGTAATGCATACAAAAATAATAACAAACAATCAAAACAGTAATTAGATAAGTTATATCTTATCTAGTCGTGTTTAATGTCATTCGTATCAGACAACATAAGACTGAATGGAAAATTTGCATAAGTTTTTATAGCACTAATTGGGTTCAGGTATCATTTTTTTATGCATGCATATTAATTATCGAGGCTTTTGATACACAACATGTTGTCATGTTGAGATATCGTTTTTCTAAAGGTATTATATTTTTGACATACAAATAAAATCGGATATGTTTATTCGAGACACTATTTAGGTTAAAAATAATAAGGTTAATAATTGTGTTTTTTTTCAGTAGGATTTATCGGTCCAGTTAGGAGTTCTACCGAGCCGAACCCTCTGATCTGAAAATATCTGGAGTCGGTGAATTATTTTCCCATTTGATCTCTGGTAGGTTGACATGTTGTTCTTGCATTGTTTTGTATTTATTATACTTATATAATACACTTGCATAGCGTGGATTGATTAGATGATATTTTGTGGAAAAGTGTGTGGAAGAGTTTAGTTTTTCCTGTGGGGAAGATTTAAGCCGGACATAAAGTAGAAAAAAATTGTTAATAATATTGGTGTTTCTGAAAAAAGGGACAACTGCACCTTAGACTCATAACACCTAAATAAAATCGTACAAATTGAGGTTTTGTATTCCCCTTTTTTTTCTTCCAAAACTGGACCGATTTTTAATTTTTTTTTAATAACTGTATGAGAAGAAAATATTCTTTGTAAGTTTTGGTTTTTTAAAAAATACATTGTTTAGTTCGTATACTGAACGTCTGTTGATGGCGTTCGAACCAATGGCAATTTTAAGGATTTTTGGAGGGTCTTAACTCCTATAATAAGTAACTTATAAAAAATAAAAAAAATGTACCGACACGCTGGCGGTCAATACCTATATTATATTAAAATACATATCCATATATAAAATCCAGAGAGGAATTGGGGAATACGTTTGTACGGGCAAAATGCCGCCCGGTTTCCTCTTAAGGCGGTACACAACCCTAATAATTTTTGTTTGCTCAAAACTCACATTTTAATCACATCACAATGAAGCTACATGAAAAATAGCGACACTAAAAAGAGATACACACGTACATCTGTAGGATTTAGCCTGAGAGAATGAGATAATATAATCGGTCTCCTCTGTGTGCAGTGCTTCGTAGCCTCCCCACTCTTGCCTACTTTACTTTTCCGAAGGTTTCGCTTATTCCGCGTGTGAATTGCACTCGATTTTATTCAATGTTATATTTTTGAGTAATAAAATATGGAATTGAATAAAATCTAATTAGGAATACGCTTGCGTGTTTTCAGTACACTTTTCTTCCGAATATAAAATGTATTCTTAGTAATCACACTGTTTGTTGCGTGTCTTTTTCTCGTGTTTAATATCCTCAAATTACACTTATATCGTTAATTTCACAATCAAATTACTCTAACCTCCAACCTATCTTAAGCTTTTTCACTAACCCAACTAATTTCTTTGAAGATTTTCCCTCCTAAACTGTTTTTTCCCACAATTTTCATCCATTCAAAACGTATGTTTGTTTATTGTTCTTTGATAACAAAACATAGTATTAAAATAAATAATAAGGAATTTCATTCAAGAAAATAGCTTGAGATACCCCAACATAAAAAGTCACGTACGAAATTTTTGACTTCTACAATTTTTATATTAACATCACACAGATGAGTCGAAGATAGTATTTGGGGTTTTTTAAGCAAAGCACGAAGTTAACCTGGGCCATGAAAAGATGGATTTTGTAGGATGGAGGAAACCGATAAACCGGCATTCTACGCCCAAGATGTTGATCAAAAGAACGAGTCGTAAAAACTACCTGTTTTCGAGTGGAATAATATGTCAATCGCGTTTAATTTAAATGATTCTTGCCAGAGTAGTAGGATACCGAATGTTCAATTATTTTTTAAGTGAAAATTTGTTTCACCTTTGTGATTTGAAACTCAATGAAACGTTAAAGCGACACTAAAAAGAGACAAACACATGTATCTACAGGATTTAGCTTGCGAGAGAATGAGATAGACTATCGTTCTCCTCTTTGTGCGGTGCTTCGTAGCATCTCCACTCTTATCTACTTTAGTTTTCTTAAGGTTTTACTTCTACCGCGTGTGAACTGCACACATTTTTTTTAAAGATACTATATTTCAACTTGGGAGGTAGGAATGGGTACCGCCGCCCCGGGAACCTTTATTGGAAAACCAACACCTCTGCCATAGGTCACCCCAAGTCGTTCGCTACGTTTGGTGATTTAGCAGGGGTGCCCGGGTGCCCGGGTTCATGGGTTGAGGTTTGTCTAGGTCTTGAAGGCGGATGACCAGGACACACTGAACCCTGTTTGGTGATTTAGCAGGGATGCCCGGGTGCTCGGGTTCATGGGTTGAGGTTTGTATAGGTCTTGAAGGCGGATGACCAGGACACACTGAACCCAGATTCCTATCCACCCCTTAAACCCCTTTTCTTCCCAGAACTCTCCTCTCCTCCTTTTCCTTAAAAAAAACCCTCCACACAGCATCCCCAAAGATGAGAAGAAATTTATTTTCCTCAAGGCCTCCTGCGTGGAGCTCATGTAAAAAATATATATATGTATACATTATTATTTTTGATAATATCTGATTTCTTCAATCAGTTCCATTTTTAAAACGACACTTAAATTCAATGCAAATGTGAGTTCACTGAACCGGATTTCAAGCAGGAATAACGCACAGACAACCGAAATCAGCATGTTTAGGATGGGTTGTTTCAAAAAATTTGATGGATTCATCAAATATTTGAAGTTGATTTTCACGTTCTGTGTAAGTTCTATTCAAGTTCTGTTATTACATCGTTATAGGACAGTTGCTTCACAAAACTGAAATAATCACAGAACATGAATAGTACTTACACAAAACGTGAAAATTAACTTCAAATATTTGATGAATCCATCAAATTTTTTTAAACAACCCGTCCTAAGTGATGTTTGATTAAATCAATTATAACAAATCGATGGCTCAAAATTTAATAACATATTATTAATGGCAAGTCACAAGTAAATGCTACATTTACGAATATGTGGGTCAAGAATTGATCATATTAAAACTCTGTGGTCGTGGTCATGAATGGTGATGTATTTGTGGTGATGACAATTAGGAAGTAGCAAACACTATTTAATAATTGGTAACTTGATATCATGTATAAAACAATTGTGAATTATTAATGTTATTGGATAGTTTGAAACTACGACTCCATCACATTACAATGGGCCATTGGCTCTCATAACTGATAAGAAGTCGACTATTTTGCGACTTATCAACTAAAGAAATTGTAGAATTCATTTCATTAATTCAATTTATACACAAGAATGTTTTGTGCATTTTCATTGATGCAAAATAAAGTGAAAGTTATATTAAAAATAGAAAGATAATATAAAGGAAACAATCAGTTAAATTTAGTTTTGTTATTTTGGTGTATCTTTTTTCTATGTATTTATTGATCAACGCCCATTTTCAGGGCTTTTACATATGAATGTTAATAAATACAATATTTATTGTACATAACTGAACTGCCTCAGTAACAATATTTTATATTTGTTTAAAGATAAACTGAAGATGTCCACGGACTTGGTGTAATTGTTTCCTTCCATTAGTATTCTGGGTAAAGAGGAATACATATGGTAGTTAATCCCAGAATTTCTGCACTGAAATAAATCCCGACTTCTTGTATTACGTTGTGTAATCCGGAAGCTTATCAATTCAAGCAATACCGGACTATCAACTAAATCATGTAGAATTTTATATAGAAATACCAAGCCAGTGAAAATTCTTCTGTCTGATAATTTGAGCATATTCATATTATTTAACAGTGTTGTAGTTCAACGTAATTGTTGGAATCCCCATTTTTAAATTTAGAAAACGTAAGAATTTGTTTTGTATTCTTTCAACAGCTTGCACATGTATATTATAATGTGGATTCCAGACGGGAGAATTGTACTCAAGTTGACTTCTAACATACGCAAAATACAACAGTTTAATACACTTTATATTGCACAGGTATCTGTGGCGGTTCGTTCAATGAGGCAGGGGAATCTGTGCCTTCTCTAAAACAATAGAGGAGAAATTGTGAAAGAGATTCTTGTATCCAAAATATAGTCAAACTTTAATTTAAATGTTACCGATGTATGATTTGTAGAAGCTTTAAAGTTACTTCAGTTCAAAATATTAGCCATTAATATTTTCGTATTTCACTAGGACTGGTTGCCTTTATATTATGTAACTCATCGTAATGCTGTGACCGTACCGAGCTACTACAGTGAGGCAGAGATAGGGCCCGCTTCCGAGAGCCGCCGATTTCTTTTAAGTGAAGGGGAGCGGGGAAATCACATGGAATCGCAATGAACGGTAGTCGACACGAGCAGCAAACAGCCACAGCGCCTCAAAAATTAACACTTTCAATCATTTATGATTAGCTCTATTGCTATAGTGACAAAGTTTTGTGATTATTTGTAAGAGTACGCGTCCGTACTTACGGAGTACGGCTATCTAATAGTTAAATTTATTTTTATTTTACAGGTAGGTGTAGGTATACATAAAACTTACTAAAAAAATGTTTTTGCCTGCCCGATTTTCAACACAAAACAAAACCCACCGACAAATATTTCATACTTTATTTATATCGATACTGCAAATAATTGCAATAAAACTCGAGACAAGAGTAAGCATCGTTTTGAAATTTCGCTCTTCACTGAAAAAGGACGCATGTCACCAGGATGTGGTTAATTTGCTTGATCAGTAATCAGAATAAATAAAAAGGGAACACTAGTAACAATAATTACAAAATTATGTACGTACAAATAAGCAAGCATTTTAGCATCGGTAACATAAAAATTCATTGTTAAAAACAAACGTTTATTTTCGGTAAGATCGACGTAAGTGTCACGGCTTTTACCTGTGTCCAAACAAAGGTATTCAAGCAGCCAACAAAAGATTTCCAACTAAAAAGGTTCGAGTTGGGTAATGGTTCAATATGCATTGTTGTGTAATTGAGATGTACCTTGCTACCTGGTGACAGAATCTTGCTTTCATTGAAAAAGGAAGAAGTTGTAGGATGTGTCCATAAGTCCCTTTTCAGTATGCAGATTTTATGACTAGACTGAAGTGCAAGGCGGAATAATGCCCAAAGAGGTTTGCAGCGTTTTGCTTTTACAAAGACTTAGATTTAAGTATTTGTATTATTATCTAATAAACCGTAACGGTAATGTAGTTTCTGGTATTTTTGAAATTGCTGTAGCAATAAACGAGGCTTTGCATTATGACTATGACAAATTTGGTGTTTTCGATAAAAACTAGTGATTTTTCAATTTGGGAGGCAGATGTGGCTGCCATTGGTCGGCTGCTGCTTCAGAAAATTCAAATATTAGAATATGTTCTGTTTTTTTGGAGTAGTTTATGTTTTGGAATAAATGTCAGATGAGAGTTCCTACATTAAAAATACAATTCGCAACGATTATAAAGACTGTATAATAAACAGTGTCATTTTTTATTATATTTACAAACTTCCAAATATTTAAATAAAAATAAATATCCGAAATGTTTGTAAGCGCATAAATTCCGAACGAATGAACAAAATTGGATAATTCTTTTTTTCTTTGAGCAATATGAAATTAAGCATTATTTGCATTATGAAATTTAGGTGGCAGGCGAGATGTTTGAAAACTGAATGTAACGGAAATTAATTATTAAATTATGACAACATGGCGGCCTCTGTGGTCAAGGGGTAAGGCTCTCACCTAGCACTACGGAGGTCGCGAGTTAAAATCCCGGCGTGCGAAGGTAAATTTTATTTGATTGATTTGTCATTTCACAGTTATATAATTTAAAATACTATAAGAAATATTTGCGGTACGTTCTAGAGTGGAAGATACTCTTAGAATCGCCCTGGTGTAAGATCACCATTCAGATTTGAAACATTGCTTGAAAAGGCGTTAGCCTTGTTTGATGACCAGATCTGAATAACCAGGTACTTCCCCACCTTCCTCTTCCCCATCTCCTTCCCCTTCCCACTACCTTCAGTCTCAAAACGTACCCCCATTTCAGATGCCTCTGTGTTTCCTCCTACCTACAACATGGGTCTCTCCAAGACCCATGTTCACTCTTTCCTCTTCCCAAAAACACCCTCCACAGAGCATCTTCAAAGATGACAAAGGGAAATTATTTTCCTCAGGGCCTCCTGTGTGGAATTAATGTAAAAAAAGGTGCCATAGTCTCACTGGCTCCAGGCGGTTGGAAATAGTTGGGACTCCTGTGCGGTATTCACAAAAATCGCAGGTATTTTTTTTTTATGTGACACATCACAAGAGGGCCCAGTTTAAAAGATATGAGAAATATGTCTCCACACGCTTGGGCAAGATTGTGAGGCGGGTTAAGGATGAGGCTGTAGAAAGATATTTATTAATATTACAGGGTACTGAAGAGGCTCGGATTATACGAAGGAGGAAAAACAGATGCCGGTAGCTCCTTCCACATATCATCTAATAATATAATAACTTATATCTTAATTAAATGCGTTCATAAAACTGTAAAGAAATACCGATGTAAGAATGTTTAGGGCGTGTCTGTGAGTCCAATATAATGTCAATTTTATCTTATTTCTGGGCGAAAGATATTAACCCGTCTAATCATAGAAGACCATATTTGTCCCAGCTCACATAGGTCTCATTTAAATGGCTGTAACTTCCTTACTATAGTGAAAAATATGTTCTAAACGGTGTTTGAAGGAAACACCACGCTTTATAATCAAATCTAAAAAATATCCATAAAAAAAGGAAAATGTACAACTCTATGAAACAAAAGTTATGAATCGCACTTAGAGAAAAAAAATTTAAGCTTTGGGAATTTTTTATTAATTATTTTCATACGAAAGGATAAAAAAGTGAGGTTACAATAACGTTTAGAAGACATTTGTTTCATAAAATATGTATGTGTTTTTTTTTTTGTTATCAGTAATTTTAGTTGGAAAAAACGTAAAGTGAGCCATTTTTAAAACTTTTTTAAGTTTGCATGCAAAATTTTTATATTTCAAAAAGTAAATGTTAATTTCGAATTTCAAAATTTCAACGCGTATTTTATCACCTTTCAAACACAGCTTTTAGTTTTTGAATATGTTCAGAAATATTCCATTTATTTGCATTTTAATGAAAAGCGGAAATATTTTGACCATCTGAAAAATACGCCAAATTTCTGAAGGGTTAAGGCAAATTCGCGACATCAGTTTTCTATCAAATCGGTTTATCTAGTCAGTGATTCATAATACGCCCAGGGACGGACACACAAAGAAGAAGAAGAAATTTTAAAGAAAAAAAAAATTAACTACAAGATTGGCGCAATATAAATATGCCTGCAGCCCGTAAAAGCATTTTGCCTGAAATGTTTTGATAAAACGTGCCAAGTCTATTATCGGCTAATTCGTGTTATCTCTGCTAAGCACACCGAAATATGTACACGAGAAAATATCATGTCAACAAAGGTAAGGCTGGCGAAAAGTTGTATTCGGTGACTTAGGAATTTATTGTGAATCACAAAATCTTACGAATTTATTCTGTCCTATCGAAATAAAAAGAGTGTTATAATTTAAAATAAAAAATCTGGTTGTTTATTTGAAGCAGCGAAAACTTCCTAAAGGTGAGCTCTGTCATCACGAAATTTCCTCTATTTCTGAAATGTTTAATTAGGGAGGCGGGTATGGGTATCGCCGCCCTGGATACCGTATATTGGATAACGAACATCTCTGCCATAGGCCACCCCAAGTGTTCGCTACGTTAGGTGAGCTGTCGTCACGAAATTTCCTCTATTTCTGATATGTTCAATTTGAGGGGCGGGTATGGGTACCGCCGCCCCGGGTAGCGTATATTGGATAACGAACATCCCTGCCATAGGTCACCAAAGTGGTTCGCTATGTTTGGTGACTTAGCAGGGGTGCCCGGATTAATGGTGTGAGTTTTGTCAAGGTCTTGTCTGTGAATGCGTTTGCCAACTTTGGATTGGAAGAGACTGGTTGAGGGAGACCTGACAGACCTTTCCAGCCAGACTCTCTTGACTCATCGCCCTGCACAGCAATGGGAGGGATCGATTCATACGACCGTCACACCTGGACACATTGACCCCCAGATTCCTACCTACCTATTTACCTCTTTGCTTCCAGAACTTCTTCTGCTTCCTTTCCCTAAAAAAGCCCTCCATACAGCATCCCCAAAGATAACATACGCTCTGAAGGATTTTTTATACTCAAGGCCTCCCGTGTGGAACTAATATAAAAAAAAAACTAGTGTGCTTTAGACTACACGACTGAAGTAAAACTTCTTTATGCTTCGTTCGCCTCGCCCGATCATACTTTTCGTAACGCTTTCATCACGCATTCACCAGCTTACTCCCCAAGTCAAGCGTGCGTAAAGAAGTTTTACTTAAAAAAAATTAAGGTTGAAAAACAACAATTAATTTTACAACATTTGTACTCCTTTAATATTAAGGCCTTCGCTCACGGAGAAACTGAAATGAAACCAGTTAGTTGTCAACGCAATTCGAAATTCGTGAGCGCTACCATGGCAACCTATTAAAAAGCAACTGCCACACAAGTAAAAGTGCTGTTGCGTTGACAAATGGTTTCATTTCAGTTTCTCCGTGAGCGAAGGCCTTTAAGCCAAATTTAACATAAATTCAGATCGCCAAAGGGACTAAAAAACGAACAATTTTTAAATCCATAGATTGATTTTTATCCACAAAATCTACACCAGCGACATCTGCAAAGATAATCGTGTCAAGTTGTAACTTACAGCGGTCGCACCTCTGGAGTTACAACACCCAATTTACCTACCATAAAAATTCATCAATATTTTAAAAACTCGGCCGTTTTATAATCTAAAGATGAATAATAAATATTATTATGATGTATGTTTTGACGGTGCGTGTTTTTTTAACAGCAAACTGGTCGCTTCAAGAGTTCATCGTCCGGCGGAAAGTGGACACAGCGCGGCGCGACTGGACGCCTCAATTTAAAATTAATTGCGTTTTCGGTGTGCCGGACTTATTAACAAGTTGTAAAGCGATAATGCGAAAATTGGGTGCGCGCCGTTTCCGTGTGAAGTGTCTCGACTATTAACCCTAGTTTAACGGTTAACTTAATTTGAAGAGTGCTGAAAGTTTATAGGATCGTAATGTAAGGGTTTTATAGTTTGTTACTTTTTTTATGTGAGGATTGTGTCTGAAGCCAGTAGGATTATGACAACCCTTTAGAAAGGTTTTTGGGGAGGAAGGAAGTGAAGGGAAATAGGCAAAGTGAAGGAATTAAAAATTATTGATTAATTAATTGTTTTTGAGTTTTATTCGTAGAACTACATTTTTTTTATATAATTAAAATTAAATTTGATAGTTTTATTAGCAAGTTCTGCAAGAATCTAAGTATGTATTTTAGTTACAGCTGTTTCGGTTTTCAAGACCATTTTCAAACTGTGGCTAAATCCACTGTTCGAAATCGACTTATTTATAAGATTTTAAATGTGAATAAAAAAATAAATAAAAAAAGTGAAGGAAGTTAAATTGCAATCTTTATTGTACACTAGAATGGGTCGTTTCTACGTCTCGTTCTTGAGTTCAGCAGCTCGTACGTGGAACGATTTGCCGGCCTATGTGTTTATTCCCTCGACATGGATCTCTTCAAAACCCTGCTCACTCCTCCCTCTCCTCAACAAAGACTCGGAAGGGAAAGAAAATTACATGTCCTGGAGGATTTTTTTGGATCCTTCTGTCGAGAGGCGGGTATGGGAACCGCAGGACCGGGAACCATTTATTGGATAACCCAGGGTTTCCCAAACTTTTTTAGCAACGGGACCCTTTGCAAACCCGTAAATTTTAATGGAACACTTGGCTTATTTTTTAGATTGGACAATTTCTGACAGCAAAAATTAAAAAAAAAAATTACTAACCACATTATTTATAATTTATCATTTATATTCCATTTTTTGTTTATATATAAATAAACAACAAAAAAATGAAATAAATAAAGCACGTAATGAGTTTGATGATTTCGAGACCGTAAATTGCATTTTTTCTTGATATCATTGGTAAGTTGGTTTCTAATATCTGGTGTGGCATCGAGCCTGTTCCTGCACTTTGATTTCGTTGCAGCATAATTAGAAAATCTCTCTTCGCATAGTAGCTTTGTAGAAAACGTAAGTAAAACAATAATAACTTGTTTTGATAAATTGGGGTACTCTTCTGATAAACTCGCCCAGAAATATTATATATTTCGGATTATGCAACTCCATCTTAACGTATGGTTGTATTGGTTGGGAAGCATCAGGTAGAACTATTTTAGATCCGCTTGTGAAGGCACAGAAATCCATAATTAGAGTCATATTGCGTAAACCCTATAGGTTTTCTAGCGATCAGCTCTACAAACAATTTAATGTACTTGATGTTCGTCAAAACTACATAAAAAGGGTTATTATCCATGTACACAAAAATTTAGAAAATCTTCATAAAATTGAGCATAAATATATCACAAGAAGTCACTCTAGAAAGGATCTCGTGGTCCCAGAGAGCAATACGGCAAAGTATCAAAAGACATATACATATCTGGGACCGAAATTGTATAATAAAATCCCCCCAGAATTAAATATTAAGACATGCAAAATGTCCTGCATCGGTTCATTAATAACTAAATGGTTGATTGGCTTGGGTAGAATGGAGTCTGAAAAACTATTAAATAATGTCACTTAAAGTTTTACATGGTTACCTAAAAATGGCACAATAAATATAAACTTAGTACATATTTTATTAGAAAAAATAAATAAAAACAACATTTTATTACAAAATACATGTCTGACTTTTTCATCAGCAATTGGTTCCTTAGAACAGGCAATCTGCCTAGCTAGGAACTATGTTGACTTACAAGACATAATAACACTTGTACACATTTTTAATATTTACAGTTATCTTGAAATATATTATTATGTTATTATGTTATTTTGCTATTAATTGTATATAATGTAATATAATAAATAAACAAAAATAAAATAAAAAAAAATCATTAAAGGTTGATCTTTTACCTGGAAGGGTCTACTACATAAATTAAGAACTATTGGAAAAAAATTATACAAATAAAAATTTCTTGTGAATAATATCAGTAGTGTTGCAATATGAATATGTGTAAACTATATTAAATGAAATTTTTCCGACAAATTGTCGCGGAACCCCTATTCAGGTTCAGCGGAACACTGGTGTTCCGCAGAACACAGTTTGATATAACCAATACCCCTGCCTTAGATTACATCAATTTGGTAGGCGGATATGAATACCGCCGCCCCGAAAACCATTTAATAGTCTCCCAGAAAAGTAAAGACCGAAAGTAAGATAACGGCTTACAGCGCAGTTCACAGTGAGACTTTTCTGCGCGGCGGCCTGAAGTGGCGCGGGGCACGTCCCGCTCGAACTCTACGTGTAAAGGGTACTATTGGAAAACCAACACCCCTGCCATAGGTTACCCCAAGATATTCGCTACGTTTGGTAACTTTACAGGGGTGCCCGGGTTTATGGGGTGAGGTTTGTCTAGGTGTTAGCGGCATATGCGTTTGCTCCCTATTACGTGACGGGCCGGCTCGGGAGAGACCAGTTGATGGAGACATTTTACCTCCGCAGCCGGAGTCCCTCGACCCATCGCCTTGCACCGCAGGGGGAGGAATAGATTCACACGTCCGGACACATTAGTACCCTTTACCTACACACAGAGTTCGGAGCGGGACGTGCCCCGCGCCACTTCAGGCCGCCGCGCAGAAAAATCTCACAGTGAACTGCGCTGTAAACCGTTATCTTACCTTCGGTCCAGTGGCGGCTCGTGACTTTGGGGTATGCTTGAGTGTTGATATTTAAAAAATGGCTTTATTGATGTTGTTGTAGCCGAAAAAAAATTTTAAATTTTTTTTTTTTTTATCAGTTTTTTTGTATGAAGAATTTCAGGAAGTTTCAGTTTGGCCGTGTGCCACACGGATTTCCTGAAAAACCTTCATACAAAAAACCGATTTTTGAAAAAAATAAAAAAAAAAATTTTCATACGACAACATCCTTGATGCCATTTTTTTTAAATATTAGCACCCTAACCCACCCAAAAGTCACGAGCCGCCACTGCTTCGGTCTTTACTTTTCTGTGCGGCGGCCTGAAGTGGCGCGGGGCACGTCCCGCTCCGAACTCTGTGTGTAAAGGGTACTATTGTCTACCAGATTCCTACTCACCCCTTACACCTTTTTTCTACCCAGAACTTCCTCTCATTCCTTCCCTAAAAAGACCCTCCACCCAGCATCCCCAAAAACGTCGTAGGCTCTGAAGGAAATTGTTTTCCTAAGGGCCTCCTAAGTAGCTAATGCAAAAAAATTTCATATTGTAATTTTTTTTAATACTATCACGAAGATTTGCAAAGAGACAATTTACAAAGGCTTAATAAGTGATTGCAAAACACGTTACTTCTTTAAAAAATAAAAAGTAAGGGGTGTAGCTAAGAGCGATGCAATTTATTTGTTTCATATAAAATGCACTCGAGAAGCACTCTGGGCACACCAGTTGCCAATGTTTATTTCAGCGCATTCAATGCGCTTTGAGGGCCTCCTGGAGTGCAGTGCACCAATGCGCCTGCGAGGGGGATCACTCGAGGGGTTTATTTCATTGGTCTATGGGAGAAATTCTCTTCCACATTAACAATTAATAATTGATACAATAGGCCAATTTTAATGGCGACGTTTATGTAATGTAAAACTTTCTCAGGGCAGTGACAAGTTTTAAATAATTTAAATTCGGGAGTTTAGTCGCCTTTCCAGTGTTGCCAACTGAACACCTTTGGAGCTAGATTTAGCTCCAAAATGAAGCCGTCAGCAAAAACGTGGTTTAGCTTCTTAGCTCTTTTTTTTTTCAGATTATCGAGCTCCCATTTTTATGCAAAATTAAGGAATTATTTCTTTAGGAACTGGTTATTTTCGCAATGAAAACATTTTTTTTATTTTTACATAAATACCGCACAAGAGTCCCAACTGCTCCCGTCTGGAGCCAGTGAGACTATGGCAGTGAGACTATGAGACTACGGGGGTATGTTGTGAGGCTGAAGGTAGTGGGGAGGGGAAGGAGATGGGAAGAGGAAGGTGGGGAAGTACCTGGCTATTCAGATCTGGTCACCAAACACGGCTAAAGCCATTTCAAGCAACGCTTCAATTCTGAATGGTGGTCTTACACCAGGGCGATACAGAGAGTATCTCCCACTCTGGAACGTGCCGCAAACATACTGTATTTTATTTTAATAACAAATTATTATTTGCCACGCCGGGATTCGATCCCGCGATTCGGATATCGAGTCAAGAGCCTTACCGCTCGACCACGCCAGCCGTCACATTGTTTTTACCTCAGAATATCTCTATCCCCCCCCCCCCTCCCCGCACCAGGATACACGAAAATTCGAAGAAATATAATAAGAATTTTACAGGCCCCCAAATGGTGAATTTTTGGTCCCAACTTAAGATATACAAGATTTTGGATCTTTTTTGCTCCTTTTTGGGTGACGTCTGGCTTCTTTTTAAAAATCGAATTGACATCACTGCACCTATCCCACTTCCTAATAGTTGGTGCATGTTACGAAAAATAGATATAAAAACGAAGTTTTATTTATTTTGAGGTCTGTCTATAAAGCATAAAATCCAGGGGCTGCAAAAAATCGTAAACGGTGTGCTTTGAAGTCCTGAAAATTTTCCAGCTTTTCTCACAAGAATTTTGTTTTTTTGTGACGCCTGAGCTTACCTTTCTAGAGATTTTAGCGGGATACAAACAGATGTTTAGTGATAATAAGTGACAAAAACGAAAGAGCTCCAACAAATAGTTCATCTGATTGACCCGCTGTAATCTCTCCATCTATCTCATAAACGATGCTTACAACAGACAGAGAGGTTGCAACGGAGTTCCCAGCTGAAAGCAAATCATTTTAAAGAGCGTTTTTTTATTGTGCACACCGGTAGCGGTTCAAATTGGTTCTAAATAGTTTGGAAAACTCGCCCACAGTCCCCTCTTACCCCGCAGTATCGCTACGATACAGTAAACTGCAACACAAGCAAGAATCTCTTAAAAACGATCCCACTGTAGCTGCATTTGTTTACGCGAAATCGCCCACGAGCAGTCTAAATTTATGCAAATGCACATCATGCAAGCGATGCACAAATTCAACCACTACAACAAAAAGCCCCAATTATTTCGTTGAACCCAATAATGCTCAGAATCCTGATGCATCTTTTTTACTAAGTGGGATCATTGCCGCTGAAAACTCATCGTTTCAATTTTACAATGCGTTTTAAATTAGGTATGCAGGCGCCAGGCCGTGAAGAGAGAATAATAATAATATTGTTAAACTAAAGAAAAAAAGTCAATTCATTGTTATATAATATGTTTTTATACGTTAGAAAGAAAGAAGGTACAAACTATCATACATCTGCTTATTATTCTAAATAGAGTGAAATCTAAAGAATGCTTATTATTCTAAATACATCCGTATTTTGGTTCCATGAAAACAATGAGAAGGGGAAGGAGATGGGGAAGATGAAGGTGGAGTTGTACCTGGCTATTCAGATCTGGCCACCAAACCAAACCAATTTTGAATGGTGCTCTCTCTTTTGAAGGGCGATACTGAGAGTATCTTCCACTCCACTGGAACGTGCCGCTAATAATCTAGTAATCTATATCTAATAATATCAAGTGCATTAGGTTTTTATCGCAAATCGATAGATGTAAATAAACATACGCAGGGAGAATCGCATAACGGTGCTTTCGATTGGGTCGATTTTAATCAACCTTCAAATCAACAGTTATAACATGATATATTTCAATATAATACATAATCAATGTATTCGTTAAAGGCAACTATCAGCTAGTAACCAAGAAAAATGTCCATCTATACCTTTTGTTTTCTAGATCTAAGCAAAGCCTTTGATCGTGTATTTCGCAAAAACATAGTCGGGAAAAACTAAAGAAAGAGCATTTTTGGAAGATGCAATAGCGATTTTTAATTTGGAACACGCAGCAAGAAATTGTGGTGAAATGGTCTAGAGAGTTTTCCAACCCATCTTATTTTAAAAGTGGCGTAAAGCAAGGACCATGTCTCCAGTTCTCCATGATATATACACCGATAAACTAATTGAAAGAATTTATGACACAAAAATAGGTGGCCATGTTAAGGAGTTTGTGTAAATAATATTAATTACGCAGATGACAACACCGTCACTAAATAAACTACTACTATATGTGAAAATTTTGCAAAAAAAATCGTAACCTTCTATATAATATGTCCAAATCAATCATTTTGGTTTTCAAGTGTAAACGAACTCATGCTAACACCTCTAGTACGGATGAACAAAAATAAAATGGATGTTAGTCGTAGCGTCAAATTATATCAGTTCAAACAACTATGAAAAAATACATTTTTTAGTAGTTTACGCTTTTATCTCTTATAAAGTAATCGACAGTTTTATTTTAATTCTACTCCAGCGAAACGATAGGAAAAACTTCTATTTATCCAAACGCATATTTTTGATATTCATAATGTAAACCGATTCGCAGTAAAGATTAAACTAAAATAGTGATTTCACCTAAAATAATATTACCGACAACGCGAGTTCGTATACGAAAAGCAAGATCGTGAAAAATATTACATAAATCTATCGTTCTAGTATCTAAAGTAGTAAAAAAAAGTCGGCTGGTAACAGACTATGTATATCACAGTCTCCTATCAAATTATGACAGTACATTAGAATCAAATTATCATATTTTGGCTAATGGACAGCTTCTATCGCCGTACTGAAGGAAATATATTGGTTTGCACTGTCCTTCCAATTCTTTGCATAACGAATTTTCACATTTTACGTAACAGAGTTGATTTCCATCGTATCCAGAATACGAAATTATATATTCTATCATTAGAATATTAGAAATTCTATCACAACTAATATTCTATCTACGATTCTCACAATGTATGAAATAATTATTACTCTGCGTGCTTAGCGACGAATTACCTGTTATCGTTATATAAAATGTTGGGGTCTTATGGCTTGGACTTGGCAGGAGTGTAATCAATAACTTTACAAAATCGGATCGATAGGCGTAACTTCCGATGATTTTATATCGATGCCCTTAGCACCGTTTCACCTTTAACAGCCGAACCGATATTGAATACGCTGGCAGCACTGAAGATATTTTCCATGAATGACACTACGAAATGTCAAACGCCAAACAATTACGTATAATATAATAAATTGGCAATGTTGAATTGAAATGCTAACCTAAATATGCATTTGCAATCCGCTTTACTCTTTGACACTAAACCGGAGTTTATTAGTTAATCAGATCTTTAGTCATATTTCAACCATTTCAGTTTCTCAAAGATCAAACGGAATAAATTAGTTGCGCCTTAGCTGAATTATTCAAGTCTAGGGATCGCGTATACGACTTGTTTTAATTCTTAAAGCTTTGTTAGTTGAACTCCGTTCATTAATAAGCCAGTAATTTTGCATAGCGAACGACGTTATCCAGATAAATGCGTATATTGCCAGTTAACTGAAATGTATCTGATACTATGGAGTACGGGCTAAAATTTATCAATCGTCGGTCGGAATAGTCCTTACCAATTTATTGTTGACCGTGATCGCAAATACCGATAACTGACCATAGATGACTATATGGTCAATATCGTATTAAGGTAAGGTTTTGTAAGGTTTTATCGATCGACCATGCTAGACTTTCCGGGTTCGTCGATCATTTTACATGACCCGGATCGACCACAACCTATTGGCGAAGTGAACGGGTCAAAAGCAGGCGATCTTCGATTGGGTACTTTTAAACATGAAATATTCTTTAAGTTAATGAACGACGTTTACCGACATAATTTTACATTATTTCTTAAAAACAGCCTGGTTTGGACAATATCGGTTACAAATCATAGTGGCGATGACAAATATATGTTCCAAAGAAAAGTTACTAGGTAATTAAAAAAAACATTGAGCGATATCAAACAAGGAGTAGGTACTTTGTTACGGGTAATGATAAATGCTTGCGACATCTATTAAACCGTATATCAGTTTAAATTATGTGATAATATATTATTACTATGGTTCAATCAAAGGCAGATCGATATCGATAAATTATTATTATTAGTCTGTAACTGTCGATTGTTTCAACACTTTTAATTGAATCAATCGGAGATCTAATCGATAAAAGGAATTGACTAACTGCAAGAATCGGTCTATAAATATATTTAGTTTTGTTATTGCATTTGTTTGAATGGAACGATGATATATGATATCTATTTAAAATCTAAGAACGAGCTAAAACATCAAGAACGAGCACAAAAAAATACAGGAATTATTACTGTTGGGTACTATTAAAAATATGTGGGTACTTACATAATTTTCTTACATCGTCAGTATATTAGTCTTTACCTTCAAAATTAATAGAATACTTAGTGGTTAGGCATTGTAATATTATTTTTTTTGTTCGAAAAAAATTTAAAATATTTATATTGTAAAAATTGTGATTTTTGACGGTCTCTTTGGATTACAATTGACACTGTAATGTATTGTTCAAAAAACTGCTAAATCATCGTGCTCAACCAAATCAATCAAGAGATGGCGCTCACTTGTCCTTTTGAAGAAATGATGCAATTTCGAAATGCTTTTAGATGAAAGTGTTATTGTGACCATTGGAATAGCCTTCACATTATCTTGTGTTTTGAATGTCTTGCTATTCGTTGTGATTTCTCCTTTAGTTGTGTAAAGTTGACAACTAACTTGTGCATATTTCAAAATTACAAAAATTATACTGAGCTTGATTTAAGTGGATTGAAATTACTGGGAGGCCTCCCACGCTGCAGAGATCGACAATCAAGGTTAGTGTTTCTGTTTTTTTCCTTTGAGATTTTGTCAGATAGCTAATTTTTGTGATATTTTGCCCGCGCAAGGTAGATTCATTACTCATATATTTCGAGTATTACGCTCAGAGAGTTATGGAGTTATTCACACGCCCCAGGCTTGCGTATTATAATACAGTTAATTTTAATCAATCTATTGTTTAAAAAACCAATAACATGTTTCGTTACCTCATCAGGCTTTACTTAAAACCCGATGTTTAAATAGTATTAATAGATTTAAGTAAATCCTGATGAAGTAAGCATTGCTTACGATGTTGGTTTTTTAAACAATAGTGGTTAAAACTAAGTATTATTTTTAATTAAAATGGTGTCACGTAATAAGTTTGCTGTGTTCGAAGAATATTTTTTTTTCTTCAAGCACAGCAAATTTATTTTGTGGCACATTTTTAATTCAAAATTTATATACACTCAGAAGAGCGATTCTACATGTTTTGTGAGATCGAGATAGATTTCGGACGAGATCTCCTGTCGGATTTGTATGATTTTCTATGGCTGTTATTTGCCTTTTCTATGTGCCGATGTCAGAATTTCAGCGGTGAGCTTTCACGTATTTTGTTTTAGGTCGTTTTAAACACAAATTCCTGCAAGTATGCAGGATTATTTATTCATTTAACAGCCACACAAATCTGACCAGAGATCTCGCCCGATATCTATCTCGTTCGAGATAGATATCGAGCGAGATCTCCTGTCAGATCTCCTGTCGTCTCCAGTGTAAGTCGCCAAAGGGGAGCCTTATTATTTCAGCATATTTATATATAGACGATTATAAAAAAAATAATTAATTAGATAGGTACATAGAAAGCAAATACGTTCAAGTTATGCGGCATATTAAAAACATAACGACTGTCTGAAATTCCCGAAAGCCCAGTGCAATCGATAAATTGACCTAATGGTATTTTAACTCTATTCGCGAATGATTTTATCACGAAACGTGTACACAATACAACAACGTGCAATCAATTACTCAGATGGCAGCATGCTTTAGGTTCGTATTTCGAAAAAATGTAATAATTCCTAATGACATACCGATAAGGGCTAAAATACCTCTATTTTTTCGAATAGCAAGGAAATTAAGGCAGACCCCTTAATAATGGTGTGCTTAAGGGATGACTAACTATCGACCATTGCGAATAATTTTTATTAACGTCAAAAAATTGGCTATAGAAATGAGCAAAAGAAATGGTTTTGCATTCAAATGTGTAAGTTATTTCTCACGACATATTAATATTATTATCACGTCATGTTCCGTACACTTGAGCGAACTTCATTCATGCCATTTGTCAAAAAAGTCAATGATTTTTTTTCAAAAGGCAGCATAAATCCACAATGTAGCAGGTATGTTAATAAACTAAACAATAGATTTACCGAAGCCGAGAATTAAACTCGACATTTATTTGCAAACGCCAAAGACTCCAACCGCCCAACAAAGGAATGGAAAAGAAAAAAAACAACAACGAGGTTTATGATCACCTGAGCGACCTGCGCAGACCTGCGATAGAACAGGATTTTACACGTTTGTTCTGATTCTGTGAACAAATATTTTAAAACCTGGACAAAACAAACAACTTAGATGTTGACTCCGATGACGTCGAACCGAAGCGGAAAGAAATCGAAGATTCGGATCTCCAATACATTTTACAAAGATTTCGATTTAGATTCGACACGGAAAGATTTATTTTAATCAGCACAGTCGGATAATTGATAGATTGTACAACAAAGATAATTTTTCTAGTATACCTAATAAATCAATAATTCATTAGAGAAATTTATTAGAAAATATGGACTGTTTTCATGGTGGCACTAAATTCCTGTGAATTCGGCATCTTTAGTTATAAAATAATAACAATAAAAGCTGTGAAATATGAATAATAGGTATTTTGCCAAACTGTTGCTGTCACTTTCACTGTTATCCCCCGAATACTGAGCGAAAGGGACAACTGCACCTCAGGCTGCTAAAACCTAAATAAATCGTAAAACGGGGTTTTGTTTTCCCCTGTTTGCTCCTCCAAAATTGGACCAATTTAAAAAAAAAAATTACCAACTGTATTAGAAGAACATATTCTTTGTCTGTACGTTTTGCTTTTTTTTAATACATCGTCTAGTTTGTATATTGAACGTTGATGGCGTTCAAACTAGGCAATTTTAACGATTTTTGGAGGGTCCTAAGTTCTATAAGAAGTGACTTATCAGAAAAAGCAAAACGTACCGAAATGTTGGTGGGCGATGTGTATATTATATTAAAATATATTTGCACTAGTATCAAAATCCAGAGGGGAAGTCGGGGAATACGTTTGTATGGACAAAACGCTGCGCCGCCTGGTTTCTTCTCATGAGTCTCATTTTAGTACACAGAGTGCGACGACGACGACAATTAATATTATACAGAGTGCGACGACGACGACGATAATTATAATTACATCTACACAAATAAAACAGAAAATAAATACATTTTACCACGAGACTAATAAAATTAGGACCAAACGAGCTCGCGAGAAATCATAAGCCCAACAGAGACCATTTGCAAGATTCAATATGAGTTTAGTAAGCGCCAACCTTTAATGCCGATCTGACATTGATACAGAAATCGTCACAAAAGATGAGTTTAAAGTCAGAAAAGCGGCATACCTCCCCATCCACGCCTTTCTCTTTCGCACGTATGTTTTATGCATCTTTCTCTTGCGCTCACGGTCATCGTAAAATCAGTAAAGGGACTGTATCTGCGCGAGAATGGATCGTAACAAGTTTAGGTCAGTAAGAGTGTACGTTCTTCAATTCTAAGTGTATTTGAATGGAAACATTCCAACATAGCTACTAATATTTTGTCGCTTTCGTTTTAAAGCAAGACGAGTGAAAAGGAAGATAATTATAAAAGAATTTATCATTGAACACATCGTTTGTCGACAACTCACGATCTCTGGTTCGACTAAATCAATTAACACGTATTCCAGACCAAAAAAACAAACAAAAATCGATTCATTTCACCACGAGAAACCAGTTATCCACAAATTCTAACTTAACCTCTATTGTGGAAAGGTCGTCACCGCTTAAAACGACAATAACTATTATTTTGAGAAACCCAACAGAATTTATACCCCAGCACTCGCGAAATAATTGGTCACACATTGGCAAAAACGCAAACCCTTTATATTGCATTTTATTGGTATCGGCATCGATTCAGCGAGATGCAAAAGGGACTGCGCGGGACCCGTGTGGCAATGACCTTATAAAACATAAAAAGGGCCTGCGCCCGAGACAGCCGTTGCAGCATTCCTAAACCTGGCACAACGTTCCGTCTCGTAACCTAACCTAACCTTGGGAAATTGTTGGCTTTTAAGAATTTGATAAAACAAAAACGAAACCATTTCAGTGTTCAAAATAGTAAAAAATGGGTATATCAAAAAATTGCGTCATAGTCGTGTCAAGATTTTTTTTACATTAACTCCACACAGGAAACCTTGAGAAAAATAATTTCCCTCAGGGCCTATATAACATCTTTGAACATGCTGTGTGGAGGGTCTTTTTTGTTGTAGGAGGGAGGAAACATAGAGGCCGGCAAATCATTCCACAGCCGAGCTGTTAAACTCAAGAACGAGTCGTAGAAACGACAAATATGACATATGTTAACCATGTTTGGTGTGTTTTCCGTCTATGTCCCGGTGCCGAAGGGATTAATGGCCCTACTTCATCTGAGCATCTTCCATTGAAATACCGGTAGAACAAGGACAGCATTCCCACCTGACGCCTGTGAGATTGCAATGATTGCAATCCGTTTGTTAAGATAGGAGGATCTATCAAACGGACCGCCCGTTTCTGCACAGTCCAGGGTTTTTTCGTGACGTATGAATGTGAATGAAGCAAGGAGTGTGCAAGGACAGATGTATTGCGGTCAAAGATGGGGGGGAAATGACGTGATGGTTTAAGTAAGACTCAAAAAAGAAAAAGTAGGAGAAAGAGAGAGAGACTCAAAGACTAAACGTTCATAAGACGATTTGTAAAAATAAAGGTAGTACGTAAATATGGATGTTAGAGGGAGCCCGCTAATTTAAAAAAAAAAACATTACCTAGAAACAATTAACTCTCAGGAATATTTTTTCAGAAGGTCAAAATATTTCCGCGTTGCAATAAAATCCAAATAAACGAAATATTTCTAAACGGCTCCAAAAACTAAAAACTGTTTTTGAAAGGTGATAAAATACGCTTTCAAAATTTGAATGCAAACATGAAAAAGTTTAAAAAATGGCTCACCTCACGTTTTATTAAATTATTAATAACGAAAAACAATAAAAACATACACATATTTTATTAGACAATTGTATTATAAACGTTATCCTCATTTGTCTTTTCACGTAAAAATAATTAACAAAAAATTCTCACAGTTTTACAATTTTTTTTTTCAAACTGCAGTCGGAAATATTGTTTTCATGAAGGTGTAGTACACTTTAATCATTTTGTGGTTTACTTTTATATTTGAATATAATAAAGCGAGGTATTTTCTCTTTCTAACACCGTTTAGATCATATTTCTCACCATTATAATGAGGGAGACACAACGATTTCTATGAGATCTTCTATATGGGTTGTTCCCAAACGCAAACAAATTAGCCTGAGGGTTTTTTTTTTATTATTTATTAGGGAGAAAACACAGATACAGATGTTGATTGACAAAAATTTTCTCAAGACGACAACTAGACAACTCACCTGCATCCAAACTATTCCTCACGAATTGACATTAACAGCAGATAAAAACATGTACAAATATTTTAACATATAAATAGGGAAAAACATAAGAAAATTATTTTACAAAAATAAAGATGAGAGAAATGCGCAATATCCCTACAAAAGTTTAAAAACTATATTTGCAGAAATTGAGATGGTACGACAACAAGAAAAAAATAATAACAAAATACATAAATAGATAAAAAATAATGTCATACAGAATTTAAAAGAAAAAAAGTACTTAAAATCATAAACGAAGTATGTCTAAAAGAAAATAACTTAGAATTATAAACGAAGTATGATGTCTAACTTGTTGTACTTTGTAGGAAAACAGCCTTCAATTTTCTACTAAAAGTACAGTATGTATCAAAAAATATGTCGGAATCCTTGAGGTTTTGATTTTGATTAAACGATTCGCACATTCTTCTGATTGGATCCCTGACACCAGCATTTGTACGCGTCCGGCTAGTGTGGAATAAGTCATTAAACCTTTTTACTCTGGGTTGTGGTTAACAAGCATAAGCAAAAATATTTAACAAAGAATAAATTATTAGCAGAGCAAAAACATCTCGACATTCGAGTTAAGTAGCATTTAAAGAAACGGTGTGAATTTTTCATACCTGAGGTATGTTAAATAATAACAGTACAAAATATGTTTTTTTCATAATTATCGGAGCAAACTTTGCGATTTTTTCTATCCAGGAAATTTTATAAACATAATTACTTCTTCAATTCGGCATCTGAATACAGAATATCTTTTTAAGAGAATTATTTTTAAGAGGAATATAAACGTTAGAAATATTTCGATTCTCATGCCTTCAAAATTTAAAATGAGCGTCTTATTTGCACGAGGCAAGGAAGCGAAAAAATGGTTTTTATTTATTTTGTGCATAATTTTATAAGAATGAAAAAAAATTGGGACATACAAAACCTCAAAAATAGTCTGAGCCATAAAGGGTATTAAAAAAAAATCTTGTATTACTTCATAGTTAAGTCCTGAAAAAACATTTTTTTGATGGTTTACGCTTATATTTTTTGTTACGTAAATAATAATTTTATTGTAATTCTAATACATAGAAAAGCTAGTAAAAGCTTCAATTTATCCGTAGCATATTTTTTGATGTTCATAATGTAAACCGATTCGTCGTAAAGATTAATCTACCTAAATAGTATCTAAATAGGATTTCACGTATAACTTCATCTTAAGTGTTCAAAGTATTACCTCTTTCATCTGTGTTACCGTTAAAGTAACAGTAGGTACTACAAGAAAAATCTAGACTACCGAGAAGGATGCAGATTTCATCAAAGTGCTTTCTTAAACTTCGTATATTCATAGAACTGAAAAATTAACATTTTTAAAGTGATTATTTAGTCCAATTCAGTTTTATATATATATATATTTGTTGCAGAAAAATTTCATCAGACATTCATATATCTGTGAGAGATATACATAAAATATAGAGATACATATATACAAAGTTAAATTAAGACAAGCCAAAAAGGTCTCCTATAATATTGTTACTTGGAGACAGAGTTTTATTATAAGTATCTTAATTTTGACGTGATAACGTCTTATAAATCGATAAACGCCGGCAGCACTCACGAAAAAGTATGACTCATTGTCACGTTCCCCCTGAGCCGAGCGTGCAAGCGAGATTGCGGAACAAGCGATAGAGAGGTACGATCGGCCTAAGCGTTCGGCGAGAGCGCGGAACAAGCACGAACAAGCAACGCCGGCAGCACTCATGAAAAAGTATGACTAATTGTCACGTTGTCACGTTCCGCTTGAGCCGAGCGTGCAAGCGAGATTGCGGAACAAGCGATAGATAGGCACGATCGGACTAAGCGTTTGGCTTGTAAAATTCTATGTAAAAGCTTTCTTATGACGTTGTCACGTAAAATTATCGTCGGTAAACCGACTTTACAGACAACCAATTTATTTTTTTGGTGAGGAAGAGGAAAATAGGATAAGGATAGGAGATGCTCCCGATACATACAGACATAGATAGAAGGTATTTATTATTTATTCAAGGGAAGCATGCCATAAAATGTTTGTAGAAATTAGGAATGCTGATTAGTTAGGTAAGTATTCAATTAAAAGTACACATTTACAAATTTAATGGTGTTGCAAACTTTACTGAGAATCTTTATAATCACACAAACGTAAAAATATAAACATCACTTCACAAGTAAATGACAAATTTCTGAGAAATTTTGAGTAATACAATAATGTTTTGGGTGACCGCCGCGCCGTTTTCTCAGAAAAAAATAATGCCACAGTAAAGTAAAGTAAAGTAATAATTATTAACTTAATGACTAATGCGATTAGGAAATACCCAATTCTCTTCAGAGTTCAGAACAACCCCGACTTTGATTTTCTTCCACAACGTATTCAAAATTGTAATTGTAATCATTGAGATATAACAATATTGATTCGGTGGAGGATAATAAATCTTTCCGTGGTCGAGAGGTAAGGCTCTCGACTAGCAATCCGAAGGTCGCAGGTTCAAATTCCGGCAAATGCGCAAGTAAATTTAATCGTTTTTTTTAAACGTATATATAATATGAGATTTGAAATGAAATTTGCGGTACTTTCCAGAGTGGAAAACACTCTCGATATCACCCTGGTGTGACCACTATTCAGAACTGAAACTTTGCTTGAAATGGCTTTAGCCGGGTTTGGTGACCATATCGGAATAGCCAGACACTTTCCCACCTTCCTCTTCCCTATCTCCTTCCTCTTCCCTATCTCCTTCCTCTTCCCTATCTCCTTCCTCTTCCCTATCTCCTTCCTCTCCCCACCACCTTCAGTCTAGGGACATAGGTCCATTTGGGAGGCGGGAATGGGTACCACTGCCCTGGGAACCTTTATTGGATAACCAACACCTCTGCCATAGGTCACCCCAAGTGATTCGCTACGTTTAGTACATGGGTAAGGTTTGTCTAGGTCTTGGAGGCGGATGACCAGGACACACTGAACCCCAGATTCCTACCCACCCCTTAAACCCTTTTCCTTCCCAGAACTCTCCTCCTTTTGAATGTGTCCTTGTTCAATGTCTCTTGTAAACCAAAGAGACCACTAAAAATCACAATTTTCTATTAATTGATTTAAGCATCTGCCAAACATTTGAACAAATTAAATACGCATTTCTAATAAAAAATTAATTACTTCATAAAATAATGTTGATACCTCCACTTTATCACTTATTTGATAAGTGGGTAGTTCCAATTAAAAAAATTAAAAGTTCATTGAACTTAAAAATATTACGCATGTTACGTAGGTAGGTACCTAGGGACGCACGAATATTTCGCAATACTGACACATGCACTAACAATCGAAATTCGTATGTTTAAATACAATATAGGTAGGTACCTATACCAACAAAGATTTACATTTAGAAAAAAAAAACATTTTTAATTTATTTAACAACATTGTGTGATTTTCTTTGGAGAAGGGATGGACTCTTAATAAAAATCAATTGTTTAGTTTGTGTTAATTTATTCTTTTAACTAGATTTAAAAAAGTGTTGCTTTTAATAAATTGTTCTCGAGTGTTTTTTTTACATTAATATATGTATATTAGTTTTTAAAACCATTTTTCATAAAGTATTAATATTGTCGAATTATTAACGAGCTAGGGTTTTGATGGATTTTATTTAATCACTGAAAAAAATTGCATAACAAAAGTGAATATCATTTAAATTAATTAATACAAGAAACATAATAATTTTATACTACAAGGGTAATTATTTACCTTACCGCATCACTTTTAGACAGATTATGGAATTACACTTCGTTTCAACATTTGCTATAAAAAACAATTAGTTATTTAACGGGGCAAAATAAGTTATTAGGTTCTTAGTTTGGGTTAATTACACAATTTATACGTACTTAAATTGAAATGAAACTTTCGCAAACCATAAATCCATATAAAAAAAAAACCTTAAATGGCGACGAAGGGATCGCTACCTAGTATACACAAAATTTTGAACTTCGAATAAAAATGAAATTTTAATGCATATTTTACGATCTCTCCAAAAGTAAAAAGTTGTTTAAGAAGTAATTAAGTTGAAACGAAGAGTAATTTCCATAATCTGTGCAAGGGGTAGGTGATTTTTTTCTCCCTCTAAGTATTACCAATTTTTTTTTTATCAGCAAACTTATCTACGCAGTTTGTCAAAAGAGAAAATAAAAGTATTTTGTACCCCTAATATCCGCAGTAGCCTTTGACTGCACAGACAAAATCGTTCCCCATGATTTTTGAACGCTGGCATTCTGAAATACCCTTTTCAATGAGTCAAAGCCTTGGCTTTGTCGCACCTACAATGAAAAATTGTTTACAGCAGGATGAAAAAGGTACGGAGAAGTTGAGACAGGTACCTCACTAACTGGCTATTCAGATTTTGTCCATTAGATAGTTTATGTTATTGCGTAAGATCGATACGTTCACGATGCGACGGCGTTACTAACCCTGCATTAGGATCAGAATTTAAATATTCATTATTTACGTAGAATTTAGGTAACACACCTACTAAAATGATAGAACAGGCTAATTTTCAATAGGAAATCTCTGAATCAAATGTTTTCTTCTCAAATTTCGCTTTGACAACTTGCTACGTATAAATAAAGGGCAAAAAGTAGACAGTGATCTGTCTAGCTTTCGAAATAATTTGACAGATGGCACCATGTACCCATACTTTGTAGCAATACGAACAACACAACAGCTGATGGTTTATTTTAGCGGAGACACTGTCCGTAGATTTTATACGGAATTAGCCGGCAGATGAAAATAAGCATGGATATAATAAACTGTTTTATGAGTGTCTTACCTTTGTCGTCTGGGCCTCTTGCCGGTACAGCCGAGATGTTCCTGGTCTCGAGGAACTGTCTCACCTTACTGCAATTGCTTTCCTCGAAGGTTCTGTCGGAATTATCCACATTTTTGGAGGCAGCACTACTCACTAAAACCAGCAGCAGCAAGCTGAACGCACAACACGTATATTTACACGGCATTTTATACATATTTTTTAAAGTTTATAACAACTTCCTCGACGGTAAACAATATTTATATACTGGAATACGAATGGAACGGCAAAGCGCGCGACGCGTGCGCTCTCGACGGACGACTAAACCAGACTGAACGGCGGACGGACGTTGCAGGAAAGCCCTGTCCACGTCGATGCCACAGCTAAGGCATGCGCCAAACAAAATTATACCACCGAGTAAAATAGTACTTAAACAAAACAACATAAAAATTATTACGCATACAAATGATTTGTTGCTTTTACTGAAAATTTTCGGCTTTCTCGTTTTATTTGATGAAAGAATCTAGGCCTACAGGCATTTCGCGCAGACTGCCCAACGTATGTACAATATTATGTAGGTAGGCAAATAATGTAGGCAGTGCTGCCTTGTATTTGTGTGCATAATTTCAGATGTGGTAAGCGATTTTGGTATCTATTCATACGTAGTTTAGGGCGGCCGGCGGTCTGTCTGCGAAAAGCTCGGGCAAAAAGCTCGCGTGTCGGGAGGGGCGCATGCCTGGCGGGAAAATTATTTGGTCCTTTTCGTGATACGAACAACCTGCCCCGGCGCGCTTGCAATATACTTTATTTAATTTTTTACCACATAATAATGTTACAACTGCTCATTTATATTGGAAATTATGGTTGCGGTTTAAAACGCGTGATTTTACTTTTATCATTCCGAGATTGAGAACTGTTTCCCGACTTAGTGCAAACTTTTGAAATTTATTCTCTGCTTTGAAATCGTTGCAAGTTCAGTATTGTCATAATATAATATATTTAATACCTCTTCAGCGGCCGTTACTTGGGGGTGGGCAGTGGCTATAACTTAATACCCTTCTGTCGTAATACAATATGCACGTCTTGCTTCAATCACATTCATATCAACGGTCCCAAAGAACAACGTAAGATCTGTTAAAAATTGAAAATCGTTCTAATGGCTTATTTTGTTGACTTAAAAGTCTGTATTTCCGGAATTTTTAATGAAATGCCAAATATCAAAACAATACCTATGTTTATTGATCTCAAAAGCAGTAAAAATGAGAAATCAAAACTTTAAACAGCTCTGCTGCAAAACTATAAATCGCACATCCTTCGTTGTTCTTCGGGACCGTCGACATTGTCTCAAAAATAGGTAGAAACTGGTATATTACTCAGACTATTGCATTTGAAACACATTGATCATTACTTGCATTTGAATAATTTCAATCCCTTTCTGGAATCTTGCTGTTCTTCGCCCATCCACGTCCTACCTCCATAGTGTCTAAACCATCGTATTTCAGTGATATAATATGATTGTACACGCATACGACTCGGGAATCTCAGGTGTACTTCGTTGAATACAATGAATGTATGTTTTTGTCGGGGACCGGACAACTCGGAATGAAACCATCTCAGATAAGTCATTTAGAGTGATAAAAAAATGGTTAAATAGGTTACGTTAGGTTAGGGTTATCGGCTAATTTAAAAAAAAAATCATAGCTTTTAATGACTTTTCAAGGAGGTGTTGAGTTGATTTTATTCTCAGTTGGCATGGAACCGTTTTCGTCATACCTTCGGCAAATAATAAGAAAGAATTTAGAAATTTTGTCAAGGTTGGTGGCAGATCTTCATGTATGGACTGGAAGCGACGCGTTGTTTTCTTTAACAATTTTCAATTTTTATTATTGACTACTGCATTCAGTCCGCCATTAAAATAATATTTTTTTAAAAATTGGTTGTCTGTAAAGTCGGTTTACGGACGATAATTTTACGTGATAACGTCATAAGAAAACTTTTACGTAGAATTTTACAGTCACAAGTCGAACGCTTAGGCCGATCGTTTCTCTCTATCGCTTGACAACGTGACAATGAGTCATACTTTTTTGTGAGTGCTGCCGGCGTTCATCGATTTATAAGACATTATCACGTCAAAAAATAAATACAAACTTTCCTGGGTGGCAATCCATCGCCGACCACCTGACCAATTAATTAAGCATATTTGTAAAAAGCATTAACTTTGTGGCTCGCCATAATTTACAATAAAAAAACACATAAATTTTGTTGTAGACCACTTTTACTTTATTACAATCTACCGGTTTCGGAAACGCCCTTCCTTCGTCAGGAGAATATTGTAACTGATCTACGTAGACATAGAATTAGAACAGAATAGACATAGAATATATTCTCCTGACGAAGGAAGGGCGTTTCCGAAACCGGTAGAGTGTAATAAAATAAAAGTGGTCTACAACAAATTTATGTGTTTTTTTATTGTAAATTAATTAACCCGTCTAATCACAGGAGACCCAAGTTGTCCCAAAACATCATATGCCGTTATAATAACAGGAGACCCAGATTGTCCCAGAGCGACCGTGCATTATTAAAAGTTAGATATCTCTTTTCCTGTTGTTCAAACATTTGTAATTTCTTTTATGTTAGAAAGCGAAAGAAATGATGCTTCTTATTGCCATAGGAATATACGAGCTATGTTGGTTAGATATTTTACAAACCCGATCGTAAGTGACGATTTTATTTTGTGCCAATTTGTGACGTAGCAAACACTTAATTTTAAAATAAAACTGTATGAATGTCATAAAAAGCGAGGTCACAGTTTTATTACAAATTTTCTTAAAAAAATGAATCTATATTTAAAATTTACAGTTTATTTTATTTTACGTACTTTTTTAAGGAATCCCCAGAAACGTATTTTTAAGCCAATTTACATTTTCAATATCAAAATTTTAATATTTAAAAACAAAAATGTTGATTTCTAATAAACACATCGGAAAGATTATTTTATCCAGATTTTAGAACAATTTTCGTTTTTGCAAAAAAATTAAAAAAATAACCAATAAAAAGGAACATTTAAAATGCACGGGAAGAACCGGAAATTTTGCGCGCAAATCTTGACAGGCAAAAGTTCATAGATATTATTTTCTCATTATTCGAAGGGTTAAGCACTTATTAGTGTGGATTTTTTCGATATTATGCTCACCAGCCAAACTGTCTCTCGTCAACATAATACATATATTATAATAACCTTCCAAATGAACACTTCGTCAATAAAATAATACGTCTTTGCGAATCTGGGTTACCGAAATTATTCGCCGATAACCATCTGATAACAATATTATTGTTTTGTGTTATTTTTATGACAATGATAACCCGGGCGATAACAGGTATTAGAGGCGTCATTATTTTCTTGGAATTTAGATAATTCTTATCATACCAACTCATCGACGATTATGTAGGTATCTACCTATACCATACAATTATCCACGTAGCGGTCATGAATTCAGTACTTTCCAGCCGAGGAAAGCAACCACGCATCAATAATCTGCTACACAATCGAAGATCAAAGCCACAATTTGGGAGGCGGGTATGGGTACCGCCGCTCTGGTAACCATTTGTTGGATGATCAACCGTAGGTTGTATGATTGCCGTAGGTCACCCGCTGTGGTTGCTATGTTTGGTGACTTTGTCCTGGTGCCCAGGTTCATCGTGGCGGGTTGGATTTGGAGAGACTGGTAGAGAGAAACCTTTTTACCTCTCCAGCAGGACTCTCTAGACCGGTGGTTCCCAAACTCTTTGGCCCTCGCACCCCCCCCCCCACCCGTTAAGTGTTAACAATAACAATAAGCAAACAAATCTTTATCTCTATATAATTAGCATTAGTAACTTAACGAAACGCTTTGGAAACCACTGCTCTAGACCCATCGCCTTGCACTGCAGTGGGATGGATGCGTTCATACGTCCGTCACTACTGGACACACTGACTCCCAGATTCCTACCCACCCCTCTACCCTTTTCCTTCCCAGATCTTCCTCTCCTTTCCTTTCCGTAAAAAAATCCTCCACACAGCTAAAGATGACGAAGGCACTGAGGGAAATTATTTTCCTATGTGGAGCTAATGTAAAAAAAACAATACAAAACACTTTTTGTGAACTTTAATTTTAAGTTACTGCATTTTTGTTCTTATTTTGTTCAATTATTCATCTTGTTAAATTAAAATATAATAATAAAATATTTTAATAAATTACTGCGGTTTTTACGAAAATAATCAGTTGTAGGTAGTTGGTACATAATTGAACAGTTACATTTTTAACAATCGACAATTTCTGTGGTTTTGTGTTACTTAAATTATTATATTATCACTAACTTTAGCTTATTATCCAAAAAGTTTAGTATTTTATCTCATGGAAAACAGGAAGGCCATTCGCACTGTATGCACGTCGTTTGAAATTTAAATGTATACAAAAAGGGCGGAGAATGTAAGAAATGTGGCACTAGCATCATCTATGTATTTTTATAAAAGCATTTGATTTCCGACAGATTTCTGTAAACATTTTGGTTTGGATCTGAGATAGAAAACTGCTCCTCGTAAAATAATATGTAGGTACCAACGCGGATTTAAAACAATGTTGTTTTTATTTTAACTACAAGGTTCGCACCATTCGCACACACATTCGTTCACACGCTTGTTCAGAATTATTTGTATTATTTTTAATTATAAGGCAGAGACGATTTACATATAATTCCCTTGAGCACTCAGGGCCAAAGGCCCATTGAGCTATTTCCCATTTTTACCTCATTCCTCAGCAACCCGGTCCCTTTGACAAAGTTCACCAGGGTTGTCATTGGAACTATGTATGTGGCATGTCTCCTGGGTCCTCCATATGCCAGGTATCAGAGTATTGTTCCCAACAGGGTAGGACATTGGCACCATAGGTGAATTGAAGTCTCTTCATCCTCTCCACATTCCCCGTATCTATTGGCGTTTTTCTACTCCCAATGTGCCTCCTGAGATGACAGCGTCCCTTTAGTAGTCCTACCAGTTTCCTCAGTGAACTTCTGTCTACATTGAGTAGTTAGTTGCCTGGTTGGTGAGTACTTTGGATTGTTTCATTCCGGGTGCCCTTTCCCATACCTTTCAATTTGTAGTTTGGTTTGGTGTGGCAAGCTGTCACTCCTACAGTTGGCTCGGATCCCACAAGTGGTGCTTTCGCCCCTTTCCCGGCTAATCCATCAGCCCGCTTGTTGCCCTGAACACCTTTATGTCAAGGTACCCAGATCAGGATTATTTTATTGATGGTAGCAAGTTCTTCTAGATTCTAGAACATAGGTTCTCAGCCTTATTTTGCCCACCGCCCACTTTGGGAATATTTTTTTTTCTAGAGCCCCCCAATTTTTTTACTTACCGTCTGCCACGAATCTGAACCAGCTATTGCCATGATTATATTTACCACGACTTGCGACTTGTTATAGGGAGGCTAAACTGTCATGGAATCAATAATTCAATCAAAAATATATTTAATTACTTGTTATATCCACGGCCTCCGTGGTCCCGAGGCAAGACTCTCGACTCACAATCCGAAGGTCGCGGGTTCGAACCCGGCGTGCGCAAATAAATTTTATTTGATTAATTTGTGTTATTTCACAATTTATTCATTTAAAATAATATATGATATATTTGCGGCACGTTCCAGAGTGGAAGATACTAATAGTATCGCCCTGGTGTAAGACCACCATTCAGAATTGAAACATTGCTTGAAATGGCTTTAGCCGTGTTTAGTGACCAGATCTGAATAGCCAGGTACTTCCCCACCTACCTCTTCCCTATCTCCTTCCCCCCCCCCCCCCCCACTACCTTCAGCCTCACAACATACCCCAATTGGGGATGCCATAGTCTCACTGGCTCCAGACGGGAGCAGTTGGGACTCTTGTGCGGTATTTCATGTAAAAAAAAAAAAAAAAAATCTTTTTGTTTAGCATGTTAAAAAAGCAATTTTTATTTTATTTGAAGTACCGGGTTGCTACCTCCTTTCTTCTTGTATTCACGATAAAGTGTCAATTCTTAATAATAATAATACAAGATTATTTGTTTGTGATTGACGTTTTTTTTAGACAATATTTTTTCACCTCCCCACGCCCTCACTGTGCCATCTCAATGCCCCCCCAATTTTTGCTGGGTCTTCTACTGCCCCCCTGAAAGCCTCAAACGCCCACGTTGAGAACCTGTGTTCTAGAATATTCCTGCATTTCATCACCAGTACGGAATAGCATCATCGCAGTGTCATTAGGGCTGTCTGGCTATCAGAACATACGCTACATTCTTATTCCTGTACACAATATGCACATTCTCCTGTGCGCAGGCTAAGATGACTTTCATTTCAGCTTGAAACACAGTGCAGTGTTCCTAGAAGTATATTGAGTTCTCTCTTGGATTCCTGTTTCTTCCTCCGTCTTGGACCCGTTCCTGTTTGGAGGTTGAATTCGTGTCCCATTCCTCTCTTAATGATTGAATAATTTCTAAAATGCTGTTTTTGTGAAAAATCACCTCGAGGGTGCTGAGTTTAGAGTGATATAAAACTGATATATCTAAACTGCTTTCTGAAAAAGTATTCGGCTTGCTTGCCGTCCTGCCTCTTTCCAACTGTCGGACTAATTACCCCCGGAGTTTCGTTCTCCATATGACTGTTTTTGGGCAATTCGCCTTTCAATTGACCGTTGCATTATTACCTGTTGGCTGCCGCTATCACCGCCGCCTCTGTTTCTAGTATCGGAGTGGTTCGCATGGCTCCAGCTATTCCTCTGCAAGTCCCTGCATGTGGTTGAGTGTGACCACTTTTTTAACCACAAGTATAGCCATTGAATCATTTGGGGTGGTGACCCAACAGTTGAACCTCTGAAACGATATTTACTATTACGAGGATTTTTATATATTTTTTGTACTATGCGTTGGTATACACAGAAAATAGAGAAGCAAATTTTTTCTTGATGCATTTGAATGAAAATATGTTTTATACTTTCGTTATTCGGTTGTACATCCTTTCTGCACATCCATTCAGGGTCACTTAGTCATATTTTGTGTAATTAGGTATACCGTATATTTCCTAAACCGACTGACTGCCCATTGCAATAAGTTACCCGGGGGGCCATTGTCGGCCGATCAACTGTCATGGAACCACTTTGGGTTTAAGACCCCTAATTCTACCGCAGACTCGTCTAGTTGCCAACATTAGAGCACAGGCCTTTCTGCCTACAGTTTCCAACTTTCTTGACGTGTGATAAAAAAATATTTTTTTGTTTTTAATCAGAAAAAAAATCATCACACAGCAAAATGACATCTAGATTTTTTACTACAAAATCCTTTAGGTACATGCTGTTATACCTGTATTTTGAATATTTCCTACTCTGGCTTTCAGCAGGTTACAAATTAACCCAACCATCAACAAGAATGATTGTTGCATAAAAATGTACATATGGCAAAATACCCATATTTTTAAGTGATAACTGCGCAAGTGTCTCAATTGCCTGGCGCCACTGCGACTACGGCATCCCCAATATGGGGAATGTTGTTAGGCACAGTAGGATGTGAGGAGGGTAAAAGGATGGTTAGGAAGTACCTGGCTATTCATATCTGATCATTAAATACGGCTAAGCTGTTTCAGACAATGTTTCGATTTGGTATGGTGATTTTTCACCAGGGCGATAGATATTGAGTGTCTAAAAATTGTAACAAGAAATTAGTACAAATGTAAACAATTTTATTACAAAAGACAACAGTATTACACATTCAATACAAAAATACAAGTTTATACACTTCACTAGTAATTATAATAATTAACAAAAATTGGGTGAGATTTCTGAGGAAATTTGCGGCATATAATTGAGTTTACTCACATTGTTTTATTGTAGACTTATTTTAATATTTAATAATTAAATTTTAACATCGTTAATCAGGTAAAGAAGTAGAAGGCACATTTTATATGAAGGTAATCTTGGTTCGGGCTTGGTTGACTTGCCAGACGTTAAGTTCTTCATATTCTTCAATGCAGGAATCAACCTAAACAGAAACAAGATGATGGTTCAGACATTTTTGAAATGGTTAGGGATAGTGGAATAGTACAAAGGTCTACTGCTCAAAACCGACTGGAGCCAGTGAGTCTATGGCATCCCCGATTCGGGTATGTTGTGAAGGGTAGGAGAAGGAGATGGGGAGGAGGAAAGTGGGGAAGTATAAGCTATTCAGATCTTATCACCGAACACCACTAAAGCCATTTCAAGCAATGTTTCAATTCTAAATGGTGGCCTTTTACCAGGGAAATACAGAGCATCTTCAACTCTGTAATGTGTCGCAAATATTGCAGGTAATGTATTATATATATTATTTTTAATTAATTAATTGTGAAATGCAAATTCATTTAACAAAAATTTGTTGCACTTGCTAGGATTCGAACCTGCGACTCCCAGATTCATAATCGAGAGTCTTACCCCTCGATCACGGAGACCACCACAAATTTTAAAAAAATCAACATTTTGTCAGCAAAATTAATGATTTCACAAAAATCACATTTCTTGGATGTTTGTTAAAAAAAATGTCAATTTATCAAAACATTGGTCAGAAATCTAAAAATACGCACTACCAACAGTTTGAGAATTCATTTAAGATCAGGCACGGGGTACGGATTTACAAAATTTTCTTATCCAGAGTTTTCAATTAACAATTATGGCCAGCATTTTGATTTTAATTTAGCCAAGGGATCCCTACAATGTAGATTGGCATAACATATGCCAATTGGTAAAATCTGGTATCTTGTCTTCAGATGGCCTCTCCTATTGATGATTAGCCATCATCAGAACAATCTTCCTTCTGCAATTCACCGAACAATTCAGCAGAATAGCAGTTATACCAGTCACATTGTGTGGCGTCTTTCCCAACTCCGTATACTCGTACAGCCCCTGGAATAAAAGATCACAATATTTTACCTGGTCGGGTTTGAAACCCTTGTCAACGCATCGCTCCACAACTTCGCTGATCTTCACCAGTTTGCTCGCTCCCGCCATCTCACGGATGAGAGCGAAGATCTTGTCAGACGGGTTAACGGTGCTAAAACAAAAATCATAAATAGATAGATATTATATATGTATTTTTTATACGTTAACTCCACATAGGAGGCCTTGAGGAAAATAATTTCCCTCAGGGCCTATGTCCACAGCCGAGCTGTTGATCTCAAGATCGAGTTGTAGAAACGACCCGTTCTCATGTGACAAATGTCAACCGTGTGCATATGTTGGGCACGCGTTTGTTTGTGTTTCCCGACTATGCACCGGTGCTGAAGGGATCAATGACACTAGTTCCTCGAAACATCTTCCATTGAAATACCGGTAGAACAAGGACAGCATTCCCACCCGACGTATATGCTCTAAGGATTGCAATTGTTAGGACAGGAGAATCTATCAAACTGACTTTTGGAGCTCCAGACCAGTTTCAACCGTGGGGCGCACTTGCGATTTGTTTACGATTTTTGCCGTGCGGCAACAGATCGCATGCTCCGGGTGACAAAAATCGACTGTGAAAATTTCAGTAGCGGGCGATCACTTGCCACATAAGCTTGTAGCTAAACATGAACAAATTTAAAAAATAAATACAATTTATACTTGTATTATGAATTACTTCGACACTAGCACGTAGCACGACGGGTCCGCTAAACAAAATGGAACTAGTCGTGTACAAAATTAATCGACTGTGAAAATGGGGTGACACAATAGTGTAAATCCTATAGTACGGGGACCAAATGTTTATTTTGGTTAACGTTGACAAACCGATATCAATCAGTTTAACGGGACTTAAGGGTCTACTATTCGTATTTCGACCGATTTCTTACATATCTCCCTTAAACATTTGAAGTTTTTAAGCTCTTAAAAAAATATATGTTATTTTTGAAGATAATATCTAGATACGTTCCACGCCGAAACGCAAATTATATGAAATTCCCTCGATAGAAAAAAATCCGCTCTGAAGCTGTGCAAAAGTATGCTCCGAAAATTATTTTAAACAAGTCTACTTCTTTTATTTTACAAGTTATATTTGTGAAAAAATTCACAATGTTTCTTTGAACGATACTTAAGATACGTTCCACGAGATTTTTGCTCTATTTTAAACGAGTCATGTTTTATTAAGCTTTTTCGCAATTTTCGCTGCTATTCTACGACTAACCATATTAGCGCGCTCTGTCCAACACTCGTAATTACATATCTCTCCATCTTCTTCTTTTTCAGCGCTGTGTTCACGAATAGTAGACCCTTAATTGAAAACATGTAAAAAAAAAATTAAATAAATAATAAAGGAATTAATAAATTAAAAAAAAAATAAAACTTACCGCTGGGCGTGAGGATCATCAACATGCATGAGGGACTGCTTTGACATCTCCATGAGTCTGATGGCTTCAGAAACATCTTCCTTCTCAACAACATCGGATAACCTGAAATAACCAACAGTTTCAGAATGTCGAAAGACTTTGCAAAAAAAAAATAGCCGTTTAATCCTCCCACATTTCATTTGTTTTTTTTTTTTTTTACAGTTAAATGGATATTTCAAAGCTCCATAGCTCACAATGTATGTTGTGAGGCTGAAGGTGGTGGAGAAGAGAATAGGAAGGTAGGGAAGTCACAGGTAATGATGAGGTGAGGGTTGCTTACCTCAGTCGGGCCAGTGCTGTGGACAGACGCAGGATGGCAAGCAGATTCCTGGCGGAGGTGAAGGTCATGTCGCGTGAGTTGCGAGCTTCCTTCCTCAGCTCCACATACGAAGCTGAAAATAGGATAAGATACCAACATATAACATAAAAAAATGAGAACATCATATCTCAGATTGTAAAAAACATTACGAACAACATCGCAAATGGCAAATAATGGTAATTTAAATAAAAATGTAATGTGCCACCAAGACCCGGAAAAACCTCACCTATTGAACCCGGGCACCCCTGCTGTGTCACCAAATGCAGCAAACCACTTGGGGTGACCAATGGCAGAGGTGTTGGTTATCCAATAAATGGTTCCCGGGGCGGTGGTACTCATACCCGTCTCCGAAATTGGATAAAGGTCTTATTTCTTTGAAAACTCCTTTGAATTGTGTTTTTTTCAGGTTTGTGTAGAAATAATAAAATCAGTTTACATTTATGAATACATTTTTTTATAATTATTTCCAAAATGGGAGATTTTTTAATATTTTTTTTAGTTTAGTGTAATATACATGAATAATAAGATATATTATCTTGTACACAGAAAACAAACGCTTTGTTTTTATATCAATATTTGACCAGAACTCATAATCCCGCAGTTTTTCGAAATACCATCCAACATTCAACAGGTTAATAATGACTTGGCACGTTCAATAAAACAACATTTAAAAAATTTGCAAAATTGCACTCTGGCATGTCCAAATAAAATGATGCGATCAACCAAAAACTGATTAGCACACTTACCGACGATGTAATCGGTGAGATCCTCAGGGATGTTGGGGTCCTTCCTCTTGCAGAGGGTCACGTAGCGACGCATGAGCCCCATGTCCAGGGCCTTGACCCGTGATGGGGGCTGCTTGCTGTGCGTATGCACGTAGGTTATGTGGCGCGCCAGCTCCAGATCCTTGTCCCTAAGGAAATATTTCATTCAAATTATAAATCAAGTCTTCCACCGCTCAGAAAATTTGGCCGGTGCGCTGTCCAAGAGCCATAAGAAAATCCAACGATAGTTTTTTTTTTAAATGCAACAAATTTCTGATTAAATTATATTTTTTCCATGACACAAAGCATAGATTTTTTTTTTAAACGCATCAAATTTTTGATTAAAATATATTTTTTCCATGATACAGAGCATAGATTTTTTATAAATGCAACAAATTTCTGTTTAAATTTATTTTTTTCCATGACTGTCAATGAACTTGCAGGTACTGTAGATATAATAAATATGGCATTTTAAAATATGCAATACATAATAATTCATGCCTGAACTTCACAGAGCCTACCTTTGGTCAGAGAGCAATGCACGCCGATGTTTTGACATTGAATTTTTTGAAGATGTTGAAAAATTAATTTTACTGTCATCATTTACATATCCTCAAATTGTTTCGACTCCCAGCAACTACTTCTATGTTAGCTGTTTGTACCTACACCTATAGAGTTAGTTTAATACTTTATTTTTAATGTTTTAATGTTATCTGGCAAAACCGAAATTTTTTATTTCTATATGTAAATACCTAATAAGTTGTAAATACCTAATAAGTTGTAAATACCTAATAAGTTGTAAATCTCTAATTTTAAATCACGGTTGCAAATATACCTATATGTATGTCACAGTTTTAAGTCAGTAGTAATAAGTCTTAGTTGTAAGTCACTAGTTATAATAAGTCTTAGATGTAAGTCACTAGTTATAATTTTAAATCTTAGTTGTGAGTCTATCGTGTTAATTTTATTTTATTATATGTTTATATGTACAGCGCCCTTGAGACGATTTTTCATGAAAATAGCGGTTTATAAATAAGCCAAATATTATTATTATTAAATATACATAATATATTTTCCTCCAAATAAAATAAAAATTAGGAAACTAACTCATTTAGAATAACTTTCTTATTAAAAAAATAAATTCCCGACATGGGGAATTTACACCAAGTCGGGAATATTCCCGAGGAATCTCTACCTACTATAAATTAAAGTCCTCCGGCGCGTCTTTCTGTTCGCAATAAACTCGAAAACTACTGAACGGATTTTCTAGCGGTTTTCACCAATAGATAGAGTGATTCATGAGGAAGGTTTAGGTATATAATTTATCAATGTTTTGTGTAAATTGGTTGAAATATATAAGAATGTCTGTGAGCGGGCGGTGTGGATTTGATTTGCATGCAAGTTAACAGATGGCGTTGTGTTTCATTAGCCACAGTAACGCGTGCCCGGGTCAGCTAGTATCATGTAATATAGAATAAAATATTCCGAAAATTCAATGGCAAAGGTAACTAGGCAGGAATATTTAATGCTCACTCCTGAGAGTGAGTACAGGATTAACCTCGGTGTTGTAAAAATTCATGTTGTAGGAGGGAGGAAGTCCAAGAACTGGCAAGTTCATCCCCAGCTAGCTATCCAGCACAAGAACTCGTTGTAAAAATAAACCTTTTTCATATGGCAAAGATCCAGCGTTCGAATTAAGTTGGACATGTTTTATTGTGTATCCAGGATTGGTGTCCAAGGGATCAAGTATGTAAGTTCTTTGTACCACCTTCCGTAAAAATATCGGTCATAAAATATAGCTTTACCATCAGATGACTTTTTTCTAATGAAAAATTATATGTATTAATATTTAAAAACGTAAATTCCTTTTAGGATTTCTACTTTTACAAAACTAACACCCATAATTTTAGGTCTACGCCTAGCTAAGATCGGAAAATTACCTGTTGGGTTTATCCTGAATCAGCCACAGGAGATCAAATCGGGACAGGAGAGCAGCAGGCAGCTGGATGTTCTGCTCTATGGAACGCTTAGGGTTATAACGGCCGTAGGCAGGGTTGGCCGCGGCTAGGATCGACACTCGGGCGTTGAGGCAGGTCATGATGCCGGCCTAAATTGAAAGAGAGAAATTGAAACATCCAATGCAGCAAAAGTTTTCAATAAAAAATTTAAAATCTACCAAACAGGTTGACCCTCCCATTGCTGAAGAGTTTCTTTTAACTCATGACGTGCCTTGGAGCAAACGTGTAAATTTTGCGATGTTTTGACTTTTACGTAATATTTTGTGGGTTTATTTTATGCTATCTTATGTAATATTTACCGAAACACATTCCTTGAACATTAACAATGTCTAAAAACAACATTACTTGCGTTTATTCGATGAATTTATACGTTTTCCAATCTTTTTCATGACAACGGCGCGAGAGCGACGCAAGCCAAACTGTTAGTTCAAAGACGGGAAAAATTCTTGGCCGGAGATCATAAACAATTCCACAGAAATTATTCTGCTATGCTAGGTGGGTACATGGTATCTTTTACCTTATGAAAAGAATGCCCCAAGCGATTGTAACCTTATCCTTCATACGTTTTCTTTATAATTAAGGTTTAAAATCGCATTTCAAAAAATATTTTTTATAGTTTAATTTGGCTCGCATCTGGCGTGCGCGTAATCGGCAAGGGACCGGTTAAAGACATAAAAAATAATGCAATATGTACCTTGGCAATACTGATAGTCTGCTGTTCCATCACCTCGTGGATGGCCGTTCTATCCACTTCGGCCATCTTATCAAACTCGTCGATGCAGCAGACACCCTGATCAGCCAGCACCAGCGCTCCCCCTTCCAGCGTCATCTCCCCGGTGATGGGGTCCTTCATCACAGCGGCAGTGAGTCCCACCCCCGAGCTACCCCGTCCAGTGGTGTACTGCGAGCGGGGCGCCAGGCGGTCGATGTAACCCAGGAGCTGGGATTTCGCCACTCCGGGATCGCCCATGAGGCAGATGTTGATGTTGCCGCGGATTTTCATACCTTCAGGACGCCTAGAAAGATAAAGAAATGAATGAGTACATATTTTTTTGTCTCATAAACACCTCACTAGGAGAAACTGTACTGAGGCATTTCAATTGTTTTAAAAATAGACCCAAATTTTGGGGCTGCGAACAGATCAAACAAAGGATATAAATATTAAAATTTAAGTAAGGTCTGATATGTTTTAACTCGTCAAATGCCACGGAAAAAAACGAAAAAATTTCGCGATGTTTTGACTTTAACGTAATATTTTGCAGGTTAATTTTATGTTATCTTATGTAATATTTACTGAAACACATTCCTTGATTACTAAACTATGCATAAAAACAATATTACTTGCGTTTATTCAATGAATTTATACGTTTTACGATCTTTTCAAATGCCACGGGAACAAACGAGAAAATTTCACGATGTTTTGACTTTTATGTAATACTTTGCAGGTTAATTTTATGCTATCTTATGTAATACTTACTGAAACACATTCCTTGAAAACTAAACTATGCATAAAAATAATATTACTTGCGTTTATTCGATGAATTTATACGTTTTACGATCATTTCATCGACCGCGGGGCGAGACTTGAAAGACGCCAACTGACAGCCGAGAGGCGGGAAAAAGTTCTAGGCCGTGTCATAAACAATTTCAAAGAAAAAATATCGCTGCGCTAGATGGGTTTACGCTATCTTATACCTTATGAACAAGAATGCCCCAAGCGATTCTGACCTTATCCTTCATACTTTTCTTTATACATAAGTGTTAAAATCGCATAACAAAATTATTTTTTAGTGATTATTTTGGCCTGCGCCGATGGTACGCCGGCGTACGAGCGGCAATCTAGCGGTTAAAAGAGGTATTTAGTATTGCTACCTGTCTACACCGCCCACCAGCAGCAGGAGTAGGGCCTTCTTCACATCCTGGTGTCCGTAGATCTCAGGAGCCAGACTCTGCGCCAACCGGGAGTAGAAATCTTCCTCTGTCAGCTCCGCCAGTTCTTCCTCAGTCAGGTCGGAATGCATGGAGTCCTTGTCATCAGACTGGTTGAGGCACGTTATCACCTGGGGGAGAAGACATTATACATATTGTTAATATGTACGTAATTAATGACAAGAGAATTAGATTCTGAGGTTATTCACGTGGTTTTCAGATTGCAATTTTTTTTTTACATTAACTCCACACAGGAGGCCCTCAGGAAAATAATTTCCCTCAGGGCCTTCGTCATCTTTGAAGATGATATTTGGAGGGTCTTTTTGAGGAGAGAAAAGAGCGAACATGGGTCTTGAAGAGACCTATGCTGTAGGAGGGAAGAAACACAGAAAAATCGTTCCACAACCAAGGTTTTGAACTCAAGAACGAGTCATAAAAGTGACCTGCTTTACGTTTGGCAAGTTTTCCGACTACGCACTGATGCCGAAGAATTCAATGACGGTATTTCCTCGGTCATCTTCAATTGTAATATCGGTAGAACAAGGACAGCATACCAACCTGACGCCTGTGCTCTAAAGATTGCAATCCACTTGTTAACCCATTGGCCACATAATAAATGAGCTAAAAAATTGGCCTTCACCACCGAATTAATCTTGTACCAAAAATTGAAAACCTGCCTTGATGTACTAAATCTATTGTAACTTTTGAACTGTATATTCAAATGAATTAATTTCTTTAAATTTGTTTACATATTAGAATAAGGTAAAGACAAACATAAAAATAAAAATTTTAAAAATACTAAAATATGTGTAAATAAGGATAAAAATATAACCTTTTCTTTTTTCAAAGGTTTTTTTTCACATTTTTATTCATAAAGTTACAAAAAACATAATATTCAACATTCTAACATTAATAATTTTTGTTTATTACATACATGTATACCAATAACTAATAAAATAATTTGGTATGATAGTCCTCAAAGCAATCAAGGACGTGCAGGGTCACTAACCAAAAGCCTAGAACCACTCGCAATTTTGAAGCAATTAAATGGCGGCTGGCTGCATACAAAACTTGCAACACAAATATCAGGGAAAAAACATAAGAAACATATTATTGCCAATTCTACGAAATGAATGATAAATTAGCTACAGAGCTTTCGGCATTTAATTTTTTTTTTCAAAAAAGTCACTGTCGTGCTAGTTTTCCGTTTTTTGGTGGACCTACTCTAGGCCAGGTACGGGGGCTCCATCGAGGCCAGAGTTAAGTTAGCCTCTCAGAAACTGGGCATACTGTACAGGGCACGCAGATACTTTAATAGTACACAACTGCTAGCCCTGTACAAATCGCAAGTGCGCCCCACGGTTGAATTTGGCAGCCACCTCTGGTCTGGAGCCCCAAAATACCTGAAAAAAACCCTTGACTCTGTGCAGAAACGGGCGGTCCGTTTGATAGATTCTCCTAATTTAACTAACGGATTGCAATCTTTAGAGCACAGGCGCCAGGTGGGAATGCTGTCCTTGTTCTACCGGTATTACAATGGAAGATGCTCCGAGGAACTAGCGTCATTGATCCCCTCGGCACCGGTGCATAGTCGGGAAACACGCCAAACGCGCGCTCAACATTTGTACACGGTTGACATTAGTCACATGAGAACGGGTCGTTTCTACGACTCGTTCTTGAGTTCAACAGCTCGGCTGTGGAACGATTTGCCGGCCTCTGTGTTTCCTCCCTCCTACAATATGGGTCTCTTCAAGACCCATGTTCACTCCTTCCTCTCCTCAAAAACACCCTCCACACAGCATCCTCAGATGACATAGGCCCTGAGGGAAATTATTTTTTCCTCAGGGCCTCCTGTGTGGAGTTAATGTAAAAAAAAAAAAAAAAAGGCCGGCGGCTCGCCGGGGTTTGTGGTTAAGTACCTGAGTTGCACACCCGGCAAGCTGCCGGGGTTTGTGGCCAATGGTTTAAGACAGGGGTATCTATCAAATGGACAGCCAGAGTCGAGGGTTTTTCAGGTTTAGGGCTCCAAACCGGAGGTGAGATTTAAGTGTCTGCGGGCCCTGTTCAGTGTGCCCAGCTTCCAAGAGGCTAACTTGACACTAGCTTCAATGGCACCCCGTGCCCGAGCTTTTTTATCAAGCATATCAATGAAAGGTTTGTTCGGAAGATTGCTTCCGTTGAAAGAGATTAGACTGTCATTTCAATCCTTTCCCGAAATACTTTGCTAATGTGGTTTTCTGATTGCAAACGGATTGGCTCATGTGGTTGCCATATTGTGAGTGGATTGCTCACACGGTTGCAAGTCTATTAGAAGTAGCCTGAATGGTCACTTAGTTGCATTTGGACTGCTCAGTCTACAAGTGACCAATATTGTAAAATAGTAAGGTCATCAAGCAAGAAGAATTCTACTCACGTGAGCCTCGAGGTAGGTCTCGCTCAGCAGCCCGCTGATGACCTGCATGAAGCCAGACTTGAGCAGCGGCAGGAAGACGCCCGTGACACTGACGTGGTCTCCGGGCTGCGAGTGGCGCGTCGTCTCGCCGCGGCAATAGATGGTCAGCGAACGGGGGATGTGACCCACCGGGACTTGGTCGGACTGAAAGAAACCAAATTATTCATTACATTAGAGTATTTTTATTATCTTTCATTATATCCTTCAGGGTCTGTGTAGTTTCTATATCTTTGGAGGGAGGAAACACATCTGCCACGATGATGGATGCCACAAATTTGTCTAAAACGTTGGCTAAAGAATGAGAAGGAAGCGTCCCAACTGCTCCTGTCTAGAGCCAGTGAGATTATGGTATCCCCAATTGGGGTATGTTGTGAGGCTGAAGATAGTAAAGAGGAGAAGGAGATGGGGAAGAGGAAGGTGGGGAAATACCTGGCTATTCAGATCTGGTCACCAAACAAGGCTAAAGGCAATATTTCAATTGTGAATGGTGGTTAACACCAGGGCGATACTGAGAGTACCTTTCACTCAGAAACGTGTAGTAAATACACTTTATATTATTTTTTATCAATTAATTGTGAAATAACACAATTATTTGCTAATCGAAAGCCTTACCCCTCTCGATCAGAGGCTGGCATATCAAAAGTCAACTAAAAAAAATTATTGCAGTTCCAAGTGTAAATCGTTATTGTTAAATCCTAGATAAGAGTTTATCTTAGATAAATTTTTTTTCTCAAACGTGGCACCAAAGCTGTCGATAATGCAGGGATTGAGACTAAGATAAATACGATTGCAACCTTAAGGTCGGGACCCAGAATCATTCCTACCGCCTGCCAATAAGCCATCCAATGACCAATAAAAAAGTCCAAAGTGTTTTGTTGACCCCGGAGTTTTTATTTAAAGAGTTTGTGAAACAACCTAGAGTTACAACAGTTACAAACCATTAACCGGTTGAATGCCTCGGTACTTACGGATGAAACTCGAAAATTTTGCGATGTTTTGACTTTTGACGTAAATTTTGTGGGTTAATTTTATGCTTTGGTAACTTTACTTGTGTTTATTAGACAAATTGATAGGTTTATCGATCTTTTTATGACACGCGATGCTCAAAGTTTGACAGCTCGAATCGCGGCAGAAATGCCCATTTCCAAAGTCATAAAAATGTCCAAAGACAATTATTTGAGTGGCTAGGTGTGTTTCTTTTATCTGTTACGTCAAGAACAAGAATGCCCCAAGCGATTCTGACCTTGTTCTTCATACATTTTCTTTTTTTTTTTTTTTGTTTTCTTTATTCTTTAAAATGTTTGTTACATGAATTTTATGATTTTTCGACCACCATGCTAGGCACATGCCCGTGTTGTACATAAGGTTTAAAATCGCATATCAAAAAGTTTTTTTTTTTTTTTTATTCGGCTATAGGGCGCGCACCGGCGCGCCAACGGCACGCGACCTGTTAATACAAAAAAAAATAACATTTGAAAAATTGTAAGAAGAAAACGATACTTTTAAGTTAGCGTGACAACGTTAGCGACTGGCGTTGTTCTGTAAAATTATGAAAATTTGAAAAATGGACAAATCTAACCATTGTGGTATATCAGTCCAAAACAAAGTATAAACTTACATGCTCCTGTATTCTAATCTCTTGGAACTTCATGAAGCGCGAGCCCCTGGTCTGTAGATACAGCCTGCCGCCGGACTTGTTGACGCGACAGTCATCCGTGATGCAGGTGCCCAGCGGCATGAAGGTCATGGAGTGCACGGGCTGATAGGTCTCAGCACCGCATTGATCGCACGTGTAAGTTGCCACCGTCATCATAGGCTTCACCTCGGTGCAACGGGTCACGATTCCTGAATGTAAATAAAACAATATAATAAACAAATACAAATGATAATCAACTACTTCTTACTGATTCATGATCTTCAGCAAGTCTGTTTCTATCATGGCGCTCCCTTGAAGAGTCGTGGCGGCTGACTCGGACATGAAAAACACACACTTTGTTGTGGATCCAACTATTTTAACTGCCAGGGTATCCACTCCCTCAAAAGACAGTTACAGCTGTTGTGCGTATATGATGCATAAATGGGGCACAAAGAATTCTGAATTGTGTGAATTCAGACAGAACACATCGTAGAAGAATGTCCCCTTCATCAGTTTCTCTATGGCACATCTGTGCTGAACCAAGTTACTTCTGATTCCGTCAACTGCAGCATCCCACTTCGACCTCCATTATACCAATTTAAAATAATGCCATGGATGAAGATACAAAATTCGGTAACCAGCTGTTTAGTCAAACATTCCTTATGAACATTGGGAATACATGATGTTAGAGCTTACCTCGAACAGTAACCAGTTTGCCGATGTGTTCGGCTTTAACATCTCGGATAGGCAGAGACTTGGTGGTGCTGAGGTCCTTAAAACCAACTTCACTGTAAAACAAAGCATCGACGTTAATATTTTCATTCAATCAGCTTTATGACTGAAATTGATGCCAAAGATTTTTTCGAGTATCAGATAGAGTGCCACATTGTAAGGCAACATTCCTGCAGTCAGAGAATAATTTGAGTTCTCTGTTTTGACAGTTGGTTGCTTTTCCATTGTTAGACTTTCCTCCCTCCTACAACATGTGTCTCTTCAAGACCAATGTTCATTCCTTCCTCTCCTCAAAAAGACCCTCTACACAGCATTCCAGATGACATAGGCCCTGAGGGAAATTATTTTCCTCAGGGCCTCCTGTGTGGAATTAATGTAAAAAAAAAAAAAAAGACTTCCTGAAGTAAAAATGTGCGGTGAAGTAAAAATCTTGGTTATAATGTTTTAAATATTTAATTATGTATTTATATCCGAATCTGGACGATAAACAAGACAATACGTTCCAGGGTCCAAATGTCTAATGTCCAGGTGCCAAAATGAGATTTAGATTGGCAGGAAATAAACAATGAGTTTGAATAAAATCTGAAATAAAAATTGATCCCAGGTGAACTAAAATTGAACCCTTGCTACTCTTCATAGAGGTGTCTTGGTCATGTACTAAGAATGTCGGAAGATCAAATTCTGTTGAAAATTCCAAGTGCTGTTCCAGAGGGAAGATGTCCAGCGGGCCGCCATAGTTGAGAGAAACAACTCTGGAGACTGGGCCTACTGTGGACAGTCTAAACGACAAGATATCGCTACCAAGGACACCTGGAGGCGCCTTGTCGAAGTGATGGGTCTCCAACTAGAAAAGGATAAAGAAGCTGTATGCATGATAACTTACTATCTGCGCACCAGCTCTGGCGGGTACTTGTTACGGGGGTCCCTGTGCTCCGAGGGTAGCCTGTTTTGGGACTCTAGCATCAGGCGGTGCTCAATGTACACATCCAGGGCATCTTTGGCTATCACCTGTCGACATACATCATTGTTGTATTTGTGATGGGTCAATATTGTGGGGAAAAAGATTAAAATACATTAAACTCAAATTAAGAAAGGCAGAATGTCTCAAGTCATACCTTTTGACGATTCCATGACAACTGAGAATCAACTGAACCTCTTTGAAAAGACATTAAGCTATGAAAAAAAATAATTGAAAATAGCCAATAACCCAACCTAACGTAACCTATTTTACCAAGTTTTTATCTATTTTTTCATCACTTTTAATGAATTTTCAAAGGAGATGTTGAGTTTATTCTGAGTTACCCTTTTAAAAAAGTATAATATAAGAGAAATATCTACAGCTATAATACATAATGTAGATTTCTATAATATCGATACAACAGTTCAATTGGTATTTTTCACGGTTAAAAATTCTGCTTTTCCGCTGTTTGCCCTGAAAAGCACCAATCAGAAAGGCTATTCCCTAAAATTTGTGATAAGAGATCGTTCTCCCGCGAGAAGTGCTGTCGGATTTGTGTGATTTTCTACGGCTGTTATTTGTTTTTTCTATCGGCCGATGTCAAAATTTTAACTGTGAGCTGTCACGATTTTAGTTTGGGTCGTTTTAAACACGAATTCCTGCAAGTATGCATGATTATTTATTCATTTAACAGCTGTAGAAAATCACACAAATCTGACAGCACTTCTCGAGGGAGAACGATCTCTTATCACAAATTTTAGGGAATAGCCTTTCAGATCTGGGATACAATTCACTTAAACAGATAATTTGAGGTAGTTGGTGACCAGTTAGCATCCCGGAAAAAACCTTATTTTTATTATTATTTATTTTTATTATATTATATTATTTATTAATTTAAAAGACCTGTTTATAAATCTTTGTTTCTTTTTAAATAAAATGTTTGAGAAGGTACCTCTCTTTCTTTGTACTGGGGAAGCAGATCAAAAACAACGTCAGACACAAGGCTCGTGTAGCGCCTTGTGTTTCCGATAACGGCATCAGCCAAGTCCTCGTTGAAATCATGGAGGTCGTCCAATTCCACAATAAAGGGCACCTAAAGTCCAAACATAAGTCAAAACCGTTATCATAAACAGCAAAAGTTCATCATATTATTATATGGTCCAGTCACTGAGATTTTCTTTGTAACATCTCTTTGTGATGATGAGTCGTTTGAGAGAAATAGAGAGGGGTTACAAAGAACGGAACTTTTCCTCAAAATTAATATCTGAAAATGATTTTATACCTGTTCTCTGTGAGCTAGCCTTGTAAGTTGCAGGGCATATTTGAAAATCTTGTGTCCCTCTTCATCAGCTGCACAAAATTCCGAAAAAAAAGACTTGAAAGACTCTGAAAACAAAAATGTGGTTGTTTATATTGTTTTAGACAGAAACAGAGGTTATAAACTAAATCTTTCGATGTTTTCTATTTATTAATTGCTTCTCACATAGTATAAAGCATTGATCGTACCTTTATCTGCTGCGTAGTCACGAACTCCGGACATTTTGTTGTACTTGGATGATTGAAAAGACCTAAATAACAAATCTCACTAGCCGAAAAGTAAGCAACAACGAACTTTGCCAAACTCGAGATGCGCCGCCCGCTGTCAATATTTGGCGGGAATAAATATGCATAGACAAATTGGTAAACACTTCACTAGTGGTGTGCAATTTATTACAGGTTCGAAATAGGTGTTCCAAAAATATCGATCTTCAATTTAATTATTTCAGGTGGTTACATTTATTTTTTTCTTCTACGAAAATCATGATTATTTTTTGGAGGGTTGCATTATTTCGTATGGAGTTATTTTCAATATGTCTAGCGGTATCTAGCAATCAAATTACTATCATTTGGTGCGAAATTAAAAAAAAAGTACATAAAACAAAACGCAGGGTTCGAATTTGAATCTGACTCTATCCTCTTGGAAAAGAGGATGTTATGGATTTGTGATTTTTTTCGTTAGCCCCAAGCAAGAGGCTTTGAGGAAAATAATTTCCCTCAGGGCCCATGTCATCTTTGAGGATACTGCGTTCAGGGTTTTTAAGGAAAGAAAGTTCTGGGAAGGAAAAGGCTACGAGGGGTGGATAGGAATGGGTGCTTTTAAAATTTCCACGGCAACGGCGTTTCAATAATACGTGTGAGGTAGAAAACTGTTCGGTAAAAAAATATACACATTATTTTTAAAAAAAATTTTCCAAACTTCTTTACCATCTCGCTAGAGGTAGGCCTCGCAGGGGTAGTGTTTTTGGAACCACTAGTGAGTATATGTGGGACGGTATATGGGGCTCGTGAGCCTGTTCACGTGTTCGCATGTACCTTCTAGGGGGAGTTTTAGATTTCTAATCCCCGCCGGTGAACGCCGGGCAGTCACCAGTCTGGATTGCTCACCGGCCAAAAGACAGACTGCAGGGTTATAGGGCCGTTTGTTGCCTGACCATGACCTTATCAAGGATTCACCGGACGCAACTAGCTTAGCCGTAACCAGCCGGGTACTTTGTAAGTGGAAACCCACCGGTTTCTCGATGAAGAAATCGCCCTATATACTTACTTTTCCACTTACCACATGCACTTACAAGGCACATTGGACACTATTTTAGAGGTTTACTAGTTATTGGCTAGCCAAGAAACATGAATCTAAAAGCGTAAAAGGGCCTCTTAGGTTCAAAACACTGGACCAGTGATAGCTTGGTTATTCGGATATGATGGTTATGAGTATTTACTAGCAAGTCGTCACGTGAGCAATTAGAAACAACAAAAAGGGACATCGCTATTAGACTCTACACACGATACAATTTAAAGTCACTTCTTGCTGATCTGCAAGAAGTGCTGTAGATTAGAGGTTGCCACCAGACCATCCGATTTACAGTCAGGTCAGTGGCAGCCCGCCCCATGTGGCCCTTTTAAGGGGCGGAAAAATTTCACAATAAATAATAATAATATCTTGTAAAAATTTGTACCATCTCTTTTAATATTTTTGTCGCACCTATGATTGACGGACAACGCTGAGGAATTCAGTTAGTGTTAAATAAAACTTGCAAAAATTATGTACTTGTATGTGGAAAATAACCTTTTTTTATTTAATTGGGTGAAGCAATAATTATTTATTTAGACACCTAATAACTTTTAAAAACTTCAAAGTTTTCATCAATTTTCCAGTGCTTAGATGACTAGAATTTTTATTGTCATGCTTTTATATTACTTGGGGTATTAGAATGCAGATAAAGGCGGAAAAACAGATTTTTTCAAATATAAAAATTAGGTACCTACCCGTTCCCGTTATTACCTACTTAGTAATACCAAGTAATATACCTACGAAGAAAATATAAAAGCATGACAAAATTGGGTCACCCAGGACTGTTACCAAATTAGTTTTAGAAGTGACAAAAGTAGTGCAGACTCACAACTGTGCATTGCATAAATATATGAATACATTATTAATTTGTATTCTCATATTCTCAATGATTATATAGCGTAGAATTTATTTCTTTTTTAATTAAATTTCAATAGTACCTACCTAAGGACTTGCACAGTGAGAATTTTTTTTGTTTTGAATCTGTTGTTCCACTTTTAAAAGATTCTAAAGTTTATCACAAACAAGACATTTTAAAATTATTGTGATTAAGTTTGAAAAAATGGCAGATGAGGCAATTGACCATTTGATAACCAAAAGCTATGATACAGAGAACTTGAAAACAACATTTAATGAATTTCAACTAGATGCTTCAAAACGGGTAACAAATTATTAAAATACTTTCATAGTTTCTTGTTTGTTTTCTATTCCATCGATTGATTGTGCAATGGTTTTTTTTCATTTTAGGATCAAGATCTTATCCCAAAACTAAACTCTATGAATGAGAATGTAGAACAATCTTTTTCAGAGTTGTTGAAGACTTTAAAAGAGGTAAAGGAAACAGAAGAGAGATTGAAAGGCAGCATTGGTAATGTTACTACATAATATGTTTTTTAACCATTGGAAGGCCAAGTTATCTGCACAGGATATCTAACGTTCTTTACACTCGTTGAATGCCAGCTTATCTATAGAGAATAATCTATCAGTTCAACTGCACTACTATTTATATTTGGCGAGAACTTGGCATTCCAGCGGATAATGAAGATGTGAAATACTTTAATTAGGTTCAAATTAAATAATGTGTTATAAATCAGATTACGAAGATTCAAAATTGCAAGAAATTGAGAATCAAGTGGAAGAAGAGATGAAGCGGAATATAAAAATAAAACAGGAAGAAAAAATTTTGCAACATCTCAAGGACTGTGAAGAAGAAAATATGGAAAGGAATATGTAAGTTTTAACATTCAATAATATTTTATAAAGAAGTCAACTTATCTTCTACATATCTATTAGTTTTTGTAGTTTTCTTTTATTTTAACTTCTAAATAATTTTCAGCAAAAATTTTACAAATTATATGGAAGAATTGGCCCTTTCCTTTGAAGAAGCCCCCAAAATTTATGTGAGTATCTAAATAGTTTATCGCTATTTATTTATTTTATTTTTTTGTTATAAAAATACAAAGTATAAGGAAGCTCTTGACTGTCCAACTAGGAAGGACTCCCGTTCTAGGACAGTCAAATAAGGGAAAGGAAATAACATTTGAAACGAAAGAAATATAAGGCGCTCGTAAGACATAATTATCTACTGAACCAGTAACAATTTTGTTATTTTTGAATACTAAAAAAACAGTATACAAGAGAAACAGAAAAGGAAAATAAAATAAAAATTTTGGATACAAAGAGATACATACCATTAACCATTTTATTATTATTGGATACAAGAAAAACAGCAAAGAAAATCAGCATGAAAACAGTAAAGAAAAGAAGATTAAAATTTTTAAAATTTTGGGAACAAAAGAGATGTACAGGGTGCTCGTAATATATAATTCTCATATAACATTTTTTAATAGTGTTTCTGACTCCGTCCTGCCTAAATCTATCAACTATTTTGTTATTTTGGGACCGAAGGACGACATTTAACACAGTTTTAGTTGAGAAGGGATTTTGTTGTATAATTTTGGTCCCAGATATGAGAATATTTTTTGATAAGCCGCTGTGTTACTTGTTGGGATAGATAGGTCATTTTTCATCGCTATTGCTACAAAATAACATTTTCTTTAAAGATTAATCAAGAATGATTAATATGGCTGCATTCATGATCAAAAGATTTAGATAAACATTGCAAAGCTGAATATGGAATATTTCTTATTTAAATAGCTAGATTTAGCTTTACTATTATGAAAAGTGAGTATTTATGTTGGTGGAGACAAAAAAATATGCATTGTATATTTTAATTTTGTTAAAATTAATTAACTTATATGATACATATATGTGTTATATGTTTGAAGCCATGATTTATATTAATACTACTTGGCCAAGTGAAGCAGACTTCAACAACTTTACCAAGATTTGCTTCAGATAATGTTTATAATTAGCACAGCATAATGTATATTAACACAGCATAATGTCCATAATATATGTTTGGCAATGTCTCCTGGCTCCTCAATGAATCTTCCCAGGTATCTGAGCCTTCTTCCATTTCAATCAAGTCTATTCCTATGTATTTATTTATAAGCACGTGAATACCGCATAACAGACCCAACCGTTCATAAATGTTCATAGCCAGTTCAAGTTCCCAATTGGGTTATGTTGCCAGGCTGAAGGAAGTAGAATTAGGAAGTGAAGTGAATGATAGTCTTTCACCAGGGCTATACAGAGAGTAGCTACCACTCAACATGCCTCGAATGTTATGTATATTATTTTATTTCATACTAGCTGAAGTCCCAGGCAAGTTTGGGCGGAGTTTTTTTTTGGGCGGAGTGAGATGTAGTAGTCGGTGACTTCCCTATTGTTTTGAAAGTTGGGTGCAAAATTTTATCAATCTCAGAATGAAACTGTAGATTTGCATAAAAATTAAAATCACGCCGGCCACCCGCTCTCCGCCTGCCCGCCACAGACATTTTTTTTCAAACAGGATGTTAAGCAATATACTTGATTTTCTTTAACCAGTGATTCCTGATATATATTTTTTTTATATGAATACCGCACAAGAGTCCCAACTGATCCTGTCTGGAGCCAGTGAGATTATGATATCCCCAATTGGGGTATGTTGTGAGGCTGAAGGTAGTGGGGAGGGGAAGGAGATAGGGAAGAGGAAGGTGGGGAAGTACCTGGCTATTCAGATCTGGTCACTAAACACGGCTAAAGCCATTTCAAGCAGCGTTTCAATTCTGAATGGTGGTCTTACAGCAGGGCGATAAGTATCTTCGACTCTGGAACGTGCTGCAAATATACTATATATTATTTTAAATGAATAAATTGTGAAATAACACAAATTAATCAGATAAAATTTATTTGCCACGCCGGGATTTGATCCCGCGACCTTCGGATTGCGAGTCAAGAGCCTCACCGCTGGAATACGCCGGCCGTCTGACATTATTTGGAGTAAAAAATTTAATTGAAATTTTACTCCCTGGTGACGTTTTTTTCAACTTAAAACATAAGAAATCAGATGGGTACTCGGCTGAGTGACCAGTGATGACATGTGGAAGAATTTTTTTTTAATTGATTTTGAAGAAAAAAGACATCTTAAAAGTCATCGGACACCAAAATTTAATTAAAATTTTTTATTCCTAATAATATCAGGAATCACTGGTAAGTAAGTGAAGTACATCCCTCAATACCCTGTATAAATAGATAATTTTATTGTAATAAAATTGGACCGTTAGTTGTTAAGTAAGTTCGGCCAAGACAAAATTCTGTTTCCTGGCATCTTCCGGAATGAACTATGGTGCGAGAGACAAGGGCATATGTACTGTTCTCTAGATTTTAATTTAATTAAAATGATTCTAGGAAGATGAGGTGCTGCGGGGCGAGATTGCCCAGTTGCGGGAGAGTGCCGACAAGATCCAGGAGAACCTGACTGCTATGCAGACGGAGATATCCTCACTGAAGCAAATGTTTTGCAACTCCAACATGGATGATTACAACGCTAGTTTGCAGTCCTTGAAGAATATGTAAGTATCATGCATGCGGTGGGAATTGGGAATCATCTGCACATCCTGACACAAAGTCCAAAAATAAGGCACTGTACCATCTAAAATTTACTCTAATGCATTTCATGTTCAAATATAAAAAAAACCCTCTTACATCATAGTTACACCACCAGAACAATAACCAACCGACACTACAATGTACCTACGAGTACACTACCTACCACATCAGCTCAAAGACATTTCATGTACCTAGCTCCTAAAATATTTAACCTTCTCCCTGAGAACTTAAAAGCTGAAACCCAACCCCATACCTTTAAAAAACAATTATCACAATGAATCCTTACATTTAGAAACTATGATATTTATTTATTTATTGATATACGCCTATTTAGGCTTTTACATATATATATATATATATATATAACATATTTATGAAATTATACTTATAAATAGTGTTGAAAACAAGACAATTGCACAAAAATAATTATAAAGTAAAAACATTATTGAATTAGATCCACACAGTATGTAGGTACCAAATATTTAAAAAAAAATATTTAAATATAAAAATCCAAAATAGCTTTTTTCTTTATGCAGACAAAATACAAATAAATAGCTTTATCAAGGTATTCCCATACTTGACAAAAAATACTTCAATAAAGTATGCTTATATATTGAAATTGATGTACTAAATATATCAACAACATCGGAGTATTTGTTTCCTACCTGTTGAATCCGTCGCATAGGAGTGTAATATTGCGATGTTGAAGTAGAATTGTCACAATAATAAGGTAGGTACTGCCTTGTAACTGACCTGCCTGGAGTGTGAAAAGAGATTACATACAATAAATCAGGGGTATCAAACATTGAATTTACGATTTTATATAAACAGGTTAAATCGGAAATGATTCTACAATAAAATAAATATAAATAAATGATTTAATGATATGTAAAACTTGCTACTTAAATTGAATTGAAATATAATAATTACAATTATTTGTTACTTAAATTAAATTGTATCGCATAATTATAATTTTTGATAACCATTATTATCAAATTGAATTGCATAATATAATAACTGTGCCCAATCTGTAAACTTCATCCGCCATACCACAGGGACATCCTTAGCATGGCGGATGAATTAACACAAAAAAATTTCAATGTATAAAGTTCTTTAAATAAATAAAACAATGTTACTTCCTTGGCTGATCTAAGTGATGATCAACCTTTTCAGCAAAATTATCCATTTTCGTTACCCGTTTTTTTTTTCATTTGCTCCACATGGGAGGCCCTGGGGAAAAAAAATTCTGTGATGCTGTGTGGAGGGTCTTTTTAGGGGAAGGAAAGAGTGTCAGTTCTGGGAAAGAAAAAGGTAAGAGGGATGGGGAGGAATTTGGGGGTCAATATGTCCAGGAGTGACAGACGTATGAATTCATCCATTACTGCGGTGCAAGGCGATGGGTGGCAATGATTCGGCTGGAGAGGTCTTAGGTCTCTCTCAACCAGCTTCTCTCAATGCGGCCCGCCACGCAGTAGGTTGGCAAACTCATTCGCCGCCAAGACCTAGATAAACCTCACCCCATGAACCTGGGCATCCCTGCTAAGTCACCAAACATAGCCATGGGGTGACCTATGGCAGGAGTGTTTATACAATAAATGATTCCCGGGGCGGCGGTACTCATACCCGCCTTCCAAATTGAAACATTCAGCTTGACACTATTAGCTTTCGATTGAAGTTGAATCGTAAAGTCGATGGTGTCACAAACCTATTTGTATTTTCTAAAATGGTAATTCTTTTTAAATTCACCTCCTTTTGTTCTTGCGCCTGTGGAGGGGGATGAACCTCTCCACGCCGTCATCGTTTGTCTATTCCTAGCATTGTGGTGGCGGATTTATTGAACTTATACTTATATTATAACTTACGCCGAATGTAAAACTGTGAGGTTGCAGTAGTTGTCAAACAGTTTGTTTTTAAATTATTTCTTGAGATAATGTGAAAATCATAACAGTAACCTTTTTCAGAAAGAGGACTGTATTATCCTTCTGTATTTTGTATTCGCAGGAAGAAGACTGTATTATTCTTCCGTATTTTGTATTTTACATGTGTATTTTGCAATTGCAGGAAGAGTTCTGGCGATGCAGAATTTATGATATCCTGGCTGACGCAAAAGAATAATGGCTGGATAAAGAACATTGAGATGGTGGAAAAACAGATTGACAGCGACACCGTTACCTCTAGCGATAGATCTATGACTTAATTACCATAAAATTATAATATACATTCAATTGTTGTTGTTATTTTGAAATAAATGTGCATACCAAGTATGATATGTATTTATATAAAAAATGCTATTTGTTTCATCTTACATAATATTTAAAATCAATAAAATGTTATTTAGAGCTTATCGCAGGGAAAACTATGAATTTATGTCAGTTACATAAGACGGCATAATAGCACAGTAAACTGAACGCTGTAGAATAGAGATCTCTGAGGCATATGAGTGGTAAAACCAAGCACGACCGTGTTAAAAATGTGAAGATCTGGAAAGATGATGATGTAAGTGTAATGATTAAGATTAAGAAAGGGATGCTTAGATGGTTTGGACATGTTGAGAAGATGAACGAAGAAAGGACTGTAAGGAGAATATAATATGATGCGGAAGTTAATGTTTAGGAAATTCTGGGACGTCCAAGGAAGACATGGCATAATCAAGTGAAACATGTCGTGTCAAGAGCAGGAACAACAAAAGAGTACAGGCAAATTGTATGAATGTATTATGTATTGCACACCGATAGTATCGAGAGTCCCCTCTTACCCCGCATATGCCAAAAGATACATAGGCTTATGACATTTATCAATTTCATTTAAATTTAGATTTGTGATTCAATTCGACAATGTTTTTATTTATTTATTTATTTGAGACACAAACAGGATATTTACATAACATTATTTTGGTTAATGTAAAACAAATTAAGATACAAATATAAATATCCCTAGATTAATGTGTCTACTGTAATAACATTTGCATATTCACATGACACATGAAAAACAATGTAAGTATTTTTTTACATAACTTAAAAACTTAAATAGAAAATTTGAAATACATGATAGCTACAAATTATTTTAAGTGTTTATTAAAAAATAATAAAACAACAATCAAAAGATTTTTTTTTTTAGGTGCACAAATCATGGAGATATTTCTTAAAACAAGTCAAATTATTTCCAAAAATATATATTATAGTGTGTGATTTAGTGAGATCGTTATATGATCGATTCATTCTAGACATGGGATTGAAGTATCCCGTATTATTGCTAAAAATTTCGGTCCAAAATATGTTAAATTTTCTGTTCTTTTGTTTCACTCTTCAGCTTCTTAACAAAAACAAAATTATTAAAAAATTTAAATACTTTTTAATCCGGTACACCACTACTAAAGCAAGGATCTCTTTAAAATGTTTTACCTATATATGAATGTGAATGATGCAATGAACGTGTGCCAAGACAGAGTTGTGTGGTGGTCTGTCCTCTCTGCCTACCCAAATGAGAAATGGTGTCCTAGTTAGTTAGTCCACAGCAATTGTTTAAATACGTTCCATTTATTATAAATCCCCATGATGAATGGCTCACCCTATCACGGTTCTAAAACAAAAATGTCATAAAATACACAAACACCTTGCCACTTTACGGCTCTATGAATGTCATACAATACATGAACCACTTCACACCTCGCCACCTCAACACTACACCAACCATCTCATGCCTCGTGGCTCCAATACAAATACGTCCCATACACGAAATGAAGTGGCACTTCACCAACCACCTCATACATTTGTCCCATACGTGACATGACACGCAGTGCACTACACCAACAACCTCATGCCTCACCACCTCGTACATTTGTAGTAATACAAAGAAAGTGTTGGTACAAATACATTTTGTGAGGTGGCAGGACATTTTACATTTTTTTATGGGACATTTGAGGTGCCTCTTGTATGAACTACTCAACACTGCCCGGTGCGGCTTGAGGGGCGCACTCTTTACCCTTTCCACCCGCGCAGTGAGCGGCGCGGCTCACTGTCACTGCGCTGTATAGTTGGTACTATTTATTATTATTCACTCGAGTGCCACCACGGATATTTCGCGCACGATGTTACGCACAGTATAAGATCAAACCAAACGCAACATGAATTCATTTTTAGGGAATTAGAAATTGTATTCGAAAAAAAAAAATATATATATATAATTGCGATGCATTTCAAAATATGATATTAGTACGTAGGTACAAGAGTAGGTAGTTATTCATTGATGTCTTTGTAGAGGGAGATTTTGTGAGCATTCTTTGGCTGTACGAACGAGTTGTCGTTGTCACCCCTTGGTGCTTGGCACCTGGGGCGGACCGCCCCCCTTTTATGCCGCCACTGTCCGCTGCCAAGGCCTAGCCAACCCTCATGAATCCGGGCACCCCTGCTAAGTCAAAAACCTAGCGAACCACTCGAGGTAACCTATGGCAGAGGTGTAGTAATTGTTTAACCTAGAATGGCACAACGCACACCCGCCTCTCAAATTGTTATTGGAAATTAACAATTATTATTGGAAAAGTAAGAAAAAACAATTTACTATTATGAAAAATATACTTTTATTGTTACATATTATTCACATACCTAAAAAATTATTCACAAAAACTGCACACATAATATTATATTCATTTTTCATAGATGAATCTGAAAATTATTTTTAATTCCTAGGACATAATATAAACAACCGTATAATTGATACTGACGGAATGCATTGTCGGCAGTGACATTAAAAGGAGTTTTGTTTTTAAATCTACGCAAGACTCTCCATTTTAAATTTCAAGTTTCGCATGCCAAAAAAATATATTTCGAAATGTACCTGCATTTATATTTTTTATAAAATAAGAAAATTCTAAATTTAAAAAGAATACTATAAAAAATATTGCCTTAAGCCTCAATTACATTGAGCAAATCTACAAGCTACTAGCCGGTAAATTCACTATCTGCTGGTAAACACGCTCAGTGTAATCATATTACTAGCTAACTAGCAGATTGTGAACAATCTATGTAGAAAGTTGAAAGGGGTATACTTTACTCGCTAGCGGCAGATGGCAAGATGGCGGCCCACCAACAGCTGATTTTGTAACTGTCAAACTACTGCTTGATCTGGATTATTCGTTGTTCAAACTGTTAAGCCTCGATTACATTGGGCAAGTAGCTACTAGTGATGAGCTAGCTGCGATTATCTCAGTTTTCTACAAAATTTTGACAGAATTAGTTTGAGCGGGAGTCGTTATTTTGGCTCAGCTTTTCGCTAGCTAGTTCGCTACTGAGCGTGTGGAACGTTTATAGCTTATATTATATAGCTAAGAAAAATTTATAGCTGTTGAATGCCGACATATTCAAATGGATATCTGACGTTATTACGTTAGGTGTGTGGGATTTTTACACTCGGCTAACGACGGAGCTCGTAAGTAGCGGGAGCTCGGTTTTCCAAAGGTTAAATGCTATTATCTCTAGTTTTATGACTTAATGCATTCTGCAAAATACCCTCGATATCTAATCATTTTAAATCAAAACTGTTCGGCAAAAAAATAAACACATTTTTTAAAATTTCTTGGCCAAATAATATATAAAATTATATTGATTTAGATGTCAATAGTTTTACTTTATTTGTATACCAGATTGTCAAAAGCGAGTAACTGGCTGGATCCCTTAAAGCGAGTTTACAAGCTACTAGCCGGTAAGTTTAAAAGCGGGTGAATCGGCGAATGAGATTGTCATGATGACACACAAAACAGTCTACTCGCTCGGTAGCGGCAGTGGCAGCTAAAATAACGACTCTTGTGCGAATCAATTCTGTCGACATTTTGTAGAAAACTTGAGCTCGCAGTTAGCGCCACACGCTAGCCAGTAGCGAGAATAACGACTCCCGCGAGAACTAATTCTGACAGTTATGAAATCAGCTGTTCATGGGCCGCCATCTTGAGGCACACGCTGGCGGGTAGCGAGCAAAGTTGACCATCTTTCAACTTTTTTCGTAGATTGTCCACAATCAGCTTTGATAGTAATACGATTACACTGAGCGAGTTTACTAACAGATAGTGAATTTCCCAGCTAGTAGCTTGTAAACTCGCTCAATGTCATATTTCCCAGCTAGTAGCTTGTAAACTCGCTCAATGTCATCGAGGCTTAACTAGTAATTCTGTGAACAGTAGACCTCGCGTCTGAAAAAGTACATTGCTAACGTTTTCTTACAATAAACCTTTCCAAAATTTCCTTTGAAACCATAAGATTTGTAAGTAGTACTCAAACACCTACCTACTTAATTATAATTATAAACCATAAATATTGTACCATTTTAAAAATTCTAATAAGGAATTATACAATTTTTCCAAAGAAATGTCACCATCTCAATGACAATTCATTTTACAAACTTCCTTCAGGCCAGCAGGTACCATATTTTATTTCAATTTGACAGCTCGTTAGTAGGAACTGCGATCATGTGAACTCCGGCGGGATAAAAATGTGTATACAACACGGCTACTATCTTAGGTTGGAACCGGAATATAAGAAACAACTTTACAGACAGATGAAATGCTAAATGGTGGAGGTAAAACAGGACTTCACTACGCTCAGTCAAATATTGGTCTTACAAAATATTAATTAGTTCAAACTAAACATTTTTTGATGTCATTTAAAATTATTTCCCTTTAAATTATTTTTAATGTACAATTTATTTCATACCAGGAAAATAGAGCAAACATGAATCAATTCAATAATAATATTATCTTTTTTTCTTCTTTTTTTGTATAATATTGTCTATCAAAAATGTGTAAGTGGATAAATCTGTGAGGATTGAATGCGTTCTACACTCTTGACTAGCCTGTATTATTTTTATAAAGTTTAAAAATAAAAATATATTTATACAAAAAAACATTTTTATTTTTAATTATGGGAACTGTAATGTAAAGTGGTATCGGCTTTACCAGGGTCAGAGTAGGAGTTTGGTGTCCTGTCTACTCACTTGATTGAGGTTGATCACAATGGTACATACTTTCATACGCTTTGTACTTGGTTGTTTAGGTTTTCTCACATGCACTGGTATCATTATCAAGTATACTTTATGCAAAAGTGACCTAACTCGTTGAATCCTGGTTTCGCCATTGGCGGGAAGCAGAACAAACCCATCAAGGACCAATGGTGTCACGAGACAGGAACAATTTTTTTAATGTCTCAACCGCCAAAAGTACCTATCAGTAATTGTGAAAAATCTGTATCCGTTGAGCGCCGGATATCCACATGGTATATACTTTCAGCCTTACTAAAAAAATCACTCTACAACTGTCAAACCGTATTTTTGTACTACGACGTGCAATAAAAAATTCCGCCTTTTACCAATAAAAAAAATTAAGAAATTTATTTTTCATACTAGCAACACAGAGTGTTTTTGCGCTTGCAGAAGATTTGCATTAAAAATTTTGTTCCCGAAAGATCAAAAGCAAACTTCAAAATTTATTTTTTCATTGTAAGCACGAGAAAAAAGTGAGGTGATAGTTTCCTTCCAATATTCATTAAATAAAAGGACTGATTTTTTTTAATTTCTCTACATTTTGATTAAAAATATTTGTGTAAGCTTTTTTGTCAACATTATTTTGTGTTTGAAAATGAAATATGGCAATTTTTAAACACTAAAGTAAACTTCAAATACAAAAATCTAAAAGCTAATATTATCTAGTTTTTATAATGGTATTTGTTTTTACTACATCTTCAAAAATAAGAAATATATTAAACATTCAAAATATGTTGGAAAAATTCCGAAAACCAATGAATTATTTTTATTATACAACAGATTCATCAGGGCAGATGAGCCATCTGCCCTGATGATGGACACTGTAACGCTGTCCGAAACGTTGGCTAAAGAAGGAGTTAGCGAAACACGGCATAACACCCCAACTCCCTCTGGCTGTGTAAGCAATGTATACATTTTTCCTTGAATTTTTTTTTAATTAGTAATGTTTTCACATCCACGGCCGTTTATCAATTGAATAAAATTTTCACAAGGTTTTTTTAGTAAGGCTGTTTCTGTTTTTGGGATTTTTAACTTCGGCATACTACAGAGGTAGTAGATCGCGGGAGCTCGACATTTCAAAGATTAAATACCGAATAACATTGTTGAATTTACCGTACTCGAACTCATAAAAAAAAAAAATCTCGAAAATCAAATACAGCTGTTTAAAAAAGGTTTTTTTCTTCAAAATGTTGTACATGAAAAATTTTACTGACAACTCAAACGTTTCCAAATTTTTCGTATGTGGCCATCGCCTATTATATACGGTGTCTGGAAACTCATAGTACAAGTGGGAAACTGGTGAATCTACATCAGATTTTGAGTGGATTTTGTGGAATAACTTTTTTTGTGAGCTCGTTTTCGAGTCTGAATTTGGAGTTTTCCAGGTCAAATTTGAAAAAAAAAAAGCAGTCACCAGGGAATTAATGTTATGACCCGGCTCCAAAGTGCTGAAAAATTGGAAAAAAGATGTTTTGCGTTCCCTGAGTGATGTAGATTGAGCAGTTTCCCGCTTGTACAAGGAATTTCTAGACACCGTGTAGTGTTATAAATAATATTTAAAAAAAACCTTATTATTTGAACCAGAGTTTTAAATGTCAATTTTGTTCGCTGTTAAACCAATTGCAGTACAAATTAATAAATTTATAATCTAGAAAGTTTCCATATACGAGTTGTATTCATCGTCCTCTACATCAGGAGGTGCTGCTTCAATACTAAGTTTCTCAGACTTCACGGCGGAAACTGAGGGTCTGGCCTTCAGGTCGAAGAAACTGAAGAGCTGGTTAAGGTTGATCACCGAGTATGATGACTGGGAGAGGGCATCTTCAACGGATTCTTTGAGGCAGTGGAAGGCTGAGGCTACGTGAGGTGGTACCTTTATTTCTGGAAAGAAAGAAAATTATTAATAAATTAGATTTTCACAATGCCATTATTATATTTTGAAAGGTGATTTTTGTGTTTAACTCGTCCCGTGCCACGGAGGAAACGGGTAAATTTCGCGATGTTTTGACTTTGACGTAATATTTTGTGGGTTTATTTTATGCTATCGTATGTAATATTTACCGAAACACATTCCTTGAACAATAAACTACGCCAAAAAACAACATTACTTGCGTTTATTTGATGAATTCATATGTTTTACAATCTTTTTCACGACAACGATGCAACCGAACTTGACAGCTCAAAAGCTCCGAAAAAACGCGGCCAGTTGTCATAGAGAATAACAGAAGAAATTATTCCGATTCCATAGATGTGTTCAAGGTATTCTATACCTTATGATCAAGAATGCCCCAAGCGATTCTGACCTTATCCTTCATACGTTTTCTTTATAATTAAGGATTAAAATCGCATTTCAAAAAAATGTATTTAAGGTTTCGTTTGGCGCGCGCCGGCGCGTACTCGGCAAGCAAGGAGGATCTCGACCAAATTTTTTCTCCTGATTTTTTGTGATGTAAATTTTGAAGGTACTTTTTTTCAATATTTAATTTCTATGTTTTTTTTTTATAAAATTTAACCCGTCTAATCACAGGAGACCCAAGTTGTCCCAAAACATCATATGCCGTTATAATAACAGGAGACCCAGATTGTCCCAGAGCGACCGTGCATTATTAAAAGTTAGATATCTCCTTTCCTGTTGTTCAAACATTTGTAATTTCTTTTATGTTAGAAAGCGAAAGAAATGATGCTTCTTATTGCTATAGGAATATACGAGCTATGTTGGTTAGATATTTTACAAACCCGATCGTAAGTGACGATTTTATTTTGTGCCAATTTGTGACGTAGCAAACACTTAATTTTAAAATAAAATTGTATGAATGTCATAAAAAGTGAGGTGACAGTTTTATTACAAATTTTCTTAAAAAAAAGAATCTATATTTAAAATTTACAGTTTATTTTATTTTACGTACTTTTATAAGGAATCCCCAGAAACGTATTTTTAAACCAATTTACATTTTCAATATCAAAATTTTAATATTTAAAAACAAAAATGTTGATTTCTAATAAACACATCGGAAAGATTATTTTATTCAGATTTTAGAAAAATTTTCGTTTTTGCTAAAAAATTAAAAAATAACCAATAAAAAGGAACATTTAAAATGCACGGGAAGAACCGGAAATTTTGCGTGCAAATCTTGACAGGCAAAAGTTCATAGATATTATTTTCTCATTATTCGAAGGGTTAATAAAAAGTTATATTTTTGGTATACAGTGTAAAATTTGTCATTTGTGTGACCTAATTTTCTTTCAAATGAAAGTAGAATAACTTCTAAACTTTTGAAAAAAATTAAAAATTTCAAGCATTAACCGGTTGAATGCCTCGGGGTTTTACGGATGAAACTCGAAAATTTCGCGATGTTTTGACTTTTGACGTAAATTTTGTCGGTTAATTTTATGCTATGGTATATAATATTTACCGAAATACTTTCCTTGAACAACGAACTACACCTACAAACACTTTTACTTGCGTTTATTTGACGAATTTTTTATGACACGCGACGCTCAAAGTTTGACAGTTCGAATCGTGGTAGAAATGCTCATTTCCAAAGTCATTGAAATGTCCAAAGACAATTATTTGAGTGGCTAGAAGTGTTCCTTATATCTGTTACGTCAAGAACAAGAATGCCCCAAGCGATTATGACCTTGTTCTTCATACATTTTCTTTATACATAAGGTTTAAAATTGCATATCAAAAAAAAAATATATATATTTTTTTTATTCGGCTATAGGGCGCGCACCGGCGCGCCAACGGCACGCGACCTGTTAAATTTGTTTTGCCATTGCCAATTTTAATTCAGTCTGAAAGGGTTAAAATACAAATCAAATAAAAAAAAAAATAAAAAATAGGGAAAGTATCAAAATTACTCACTTTGTGTGTTTTGCTTATTGAGATCAAACAGATAATGGAAAAAGCTGATTTGATAGTAGAGGTCCTTCTCCGTGTATTCCCTGAACATAACTCCCTTCTCGCACATATTGCAAAGCGGATACCCGCCCGCAAAACACTGAGGCAATCTCGCAGTCCTATTCGTGCAAGCGGGGTCTTCACAGATCAACCAATTCTCGTAATACTTGGCGTTATAACTTCTTATTTGCTTCGTCAACTGATTCAAAATCGTTGGCAGATATTCAAAAGGTCGTAGACTACATTGCTCATTTGTACACCGCTCTAAAAATGTGACTGTTTCTTTGTCAACTAACCGGAAAGTTTCTCGGATTTCGTTATCGGTGAGACATTTATCACTTATGCACTTGAATGTGAAATCGACGCACTGACGGTATTTTTCTTTTTCATTCTCGAGTTGGTAAGTGTCATCTTCAATCGTTTCTCTTTTGATTGATTGCTTGTATGCCGACGGATCTAGACCTAAACAACTCGCAATCCTCGCTGAATCCATACCTTCGATCGGATCGCAAATACGAGATATAACCGGGTGCAATTGGTGTGCTAGGTAATAGTTGACGTCTACTTTTAAGTTTTCGTTGTTTTTTAATTCTTCTATGTGATATGCTCTCTGCATGGCTGGGTTGGCAGTACCATCTTCGCAAATCAAGTATGGAACAATGTCTCCTTTTTTAAACTTTCGTCCGCTTTTAGAGTTTAATCTGAGCGCAACTTGAACGTGAGGTTGTCCATTTTTATCGGCATATTCATTAGCATTTTTGGTTAGCTGTTTTGTTATTGTAAGCATCGAAAGAGGCATTTTGTTATCGTTCAAATCTTCCTTAAGTTTGACCAAGTGCGTTTGAATGTTTTCAATTCTCTCATCGGCAGATTGTTCGGATAATATTTGATTTAGGATGAATTTACCGGCCTCTGCGGCTAATTGAGACCAATCTCTTCTAACAATGTCGAGACCTTTTAATTCCTGAGTCATGATGAATTCTCCGCTTTTGCTTTTGCTCAGTAATACTGCTGCATATTTTTTCTTTTTCAGCAAAAGCAAGTATCGGAATACGCCGTCGACTTCAAGTTCAATCTGTCTGTATTTTTTATTGATTTCTTTTTTGATCTCATTACCGATTTTAAATACTTGATCGTAATCCAGAGAGTTTGTATTTATCATAATACTATCAGTATCTCCGTAAATTACATCGTAGTTAAGTCTTTGTACTAATTCTTTTGTATTGATAAGGATTTCCCTGCCCTTCAACGTGACAAGGGCGGCTAAGGGTTTAGCGTAAAACCTTGAATATGTGAAGCCTAGACAACCGTACATTGAGTTAGCAGTCAACTTCAGGGCCAACTGCCTTATATTGTACTGCATATTGAGTTCGGGAGATAGATTGGGTTGTTTCATCAATCTTTTAACATCTTTTCTGCTTTCAACCAACTTCCTGATCTGCGTTGGTAGAATACCCGGGTCCACACTGGACTCTGGTAGAACTAAACCATTGATTTCTTCATCAGTAGAACATGCGGAATTTCTTTTGATCGTGGTGAAGCAGATATTGTATTCTTGGATGATACTGGGATATAAAGAATTGAAATCCATCAACAAGACGAGACTGTCATAAAATCCTTTTTTGGGATCCAAAACCAAGCCTCCGGAATAAGCCGGCTTTTTACGAGCTGCTGCTTGCTTTTTAGATAAATTCTTATTTCCATTATTTTCTTCTTCGTTTCCTTCTCCGAGTTCTTGATCTTTGATTCCCTTTTTACCCATAACCTTATCGGGAACGATGTAATCCTTTTCGTTAAAGGCATGCAATAACAAGAATTCATTACGCTCGGATCTTCCGCCCATCAAAGTTCTGGACATGATATTACCGGCGATTTGAGTGATTTGTAATGCCAACGGCAACACGTTCAGTTCACACATCATCTTTAGCACGTAAGAAGTATCTTGCATCGTCAACGAGACAAGTTCCAACAGATCTCTACTCGTCTCGTAATATTTGAAGATATCATCTGGAATAATCTCAGTTCTTGTACCTTCAGGCAGTTTTAATACATTTGTACACAAAGTTTCAAGATCGAAGCTTCGCGATCGAATCAATTCCATTGCCGATATTTTGATATCACAGACGAGTCTACCCAAGAATGCATCTTTTGCTGCAAACTTTCTCAGTGGAACTACGGTTCTTTTTAAACGACCCAATCGTGACCAGTTGGGAATGTTCTTATCCAGGATGTTGCCGATCAATAAATCCTGTTGGAATCCTTGTAAGTCATGGCCAACAATGAGATCCGGATCTATCTTCCAGAACTGGACGAGGAAATAGTTTAACAATTCTCTTTCCGATTCGCACTTGGTGAGTTTGGTTCCCTTGTACTGAGCCATGGCCTGCTTCAAATCCATAGGCCATATTTCATTAGTTGAACGAGTGAACACTGAAAAATAATAAATTATAAGATTACATCTGTACTAAAATTATAAATGCGAAACTGAGTGTGTTTGTTTGTTACACTTTCACGCCTAATCCACTTAACTGATTTTAAAAATTCTTTCACCAATAGAAAGCTACATTATCAGCGAGTAATAAAGGCTGTATGTAATGATAAGCTTTGGCATTTTTAAATTTGTATAAATGAAAATGTGTGTATTTCATATATTTTAGCGGCAGGGAAGAAAGGCAGGGGGAAGGTGGGGTTCGTTCAACTAAAACATTTTTTATTTACCACAGAAATGCTGATGGAAAGCTGGGTTGGGCGCCGGCTTGTGTATTTCAAAGGCGTTGTTCACCAGACAAGTTAACATGGCTATTTTATTCATCCTGGTTTTGGGATCCATTACCATCCTCGTGTTGATCTGAAATAATACATTATTCATGACATACAACTACAACGATACTCTTAGCAAATTTATCTTTATATATATAAAAATCTCGCTTCACAATGTTTGTTCGAGACAAACTCCGAAACTACTTAACCGATTTTGATGAAATTTGGCTTTCTGTGTGTAATTTGGTGCAACTTAAAAGATAGGATAGTTTTTATCTCGATTATTGACCTCAATATTTATTATTGCGAATTAAATGTTCATTAAATGTTTGTTACAGGACAATGCTTTGCAATTATTTGTAAGTTCCATAAGTTTCTAATAGATGGCGGTGTGAGTTAAATTATTGACACTACACTTGGTTATCTAGGTTGGGTAACCATCCAGTAGATGGCATTGTGTTTCGTTAGCCACAGCAATGCCTGGCCGAGTCAGCTAGTATATTTATAAATTATTATTATTACGAAGCGCTATTTTTATGAAATATCAACATATTTCATAAAAATAGCTCTACATAAACAAAAGCTCGACATTCACACATATCTTTGGGTATTCCGACTCTTGATATTACTTAGCTTAAATATTTAATTTACTTAAATCTTAGTAGAATGTTCTAGCTTTTCTTGAATTGTATTTTATTTACGTAATGAGTGGAATTAGCATCTCGTCGCCTCAATTCTTATTTGTCCAACAGACCATTTTAGTTTTTGTTCAATCTCCACTTTAAAATTAAAAATAGAGTATAAAAAATATAGTTAATCACTTAACTAAGAATTATTTAAACTAATGAGACCTTTGCCTTTACGGAAATATCTTTATCTTAAACATCTTTCATAACGTTTCATTGAAATAATTAAAGAAAACCTTCTCCTCCTGTAAAATTTTCTAATGGTCTGTTGGACAAATACGAACTAAGGCGACGGATCTGGCATCTATCTTTCCTCCGTCATTTAATCCAGACATTAGCCCTACAGCCCTTTCCTTTCCCTTTCTGCCTCAGGAGACAGCCCAACCGGGTGGCAAAATATCTCCCTATTTGTTCCTCTTTTGATGTGTCTCATAGAATAAAATATTGGAGGAAGTAACAATTTTTTGACTTACCGTGGCAACAACCAGTGGCGGAGGCGGCAGATTATCGCTTCTTAGCACCGTCACATCCTCAGGGATGAGGCAATTGGCCTCCACCTTGCACCAGGAGATCTTATTGGAGACATCTTGGGCGCCCTTGATCTCCAGCCAGCACGGGCCCTTGATCCTCTGCTGCAGTAGGAAGGTTTCCAGAGCGGAGGTGGTCAGCCCGAAGATGTGGGAGAAGGTGAGGTATGGCTTGTCGGTGGGAGGGAGTGGGTGGGTGGCCTAGAAACGATTTATTGTTTTTGTTACGACAAAAATATGGAAACCTAATATGTAGTTATATGAATCAAATGAAAATAATAAATGAAGAGTTCAAGGTTTTGCTCGTAGACATTCAAATTAATAGACTTGCTCTAACATGAAATTTGGGTATCTTTGCGATGAGTGGAGGAGAACCATATGAAGATATTTTTGGCAACAGGAGGGTTCGGATATCAGTAGGTACATTGACCACCGAAGAGCGTACATTGAAATAATCAGATGCTTGCAGAAAATTAAAGTTCGCTAAAGTAAGGCAAAGGTTTGCAGCGCAGTCCATTGTGGGACTTTTCTGCGCAGGATCTGGATGTTCGTTTTTAAATGAACCGTCTGGTGTAGCGACGCTTAAATTGGGTGAGATGGGTAAATTATAACACATTTGTAAAAAAAGTCTAAGCAAATAGTTATTTTTATTTTTTTAATATGAGTACCGCACAAGAGTCCCAACTGCTCCAGTCTGGAGCCAGTGAGACTATGGCATCCCCAATTGGGGTATGTTGTGAGGCTGAAGGTAGTGGGGAGGGGAAGGAGATGGGAAAGAGGAAGGTGGGGAAGTACCTGGCTATTCAGATCTGGTCACCAAACAAGGCTAAAGCCATTTCAAGCAACGTTTCAATTCTGAATGGTGGTCTTACACCAGGGCGATACTGAGAGTATGGAACGTGCCGCAAATATACTATATATTATTTTAAATGATTTAATTGTGAAATAACACAAATTTATTTGTGAAAAATTTAAAAAAAAAATTTATTCGGTTTGCAAGTCAAGAGCCTTACCGCTAAACCACGCCGGCGGCCAGCTGCAGCACTATTGTGATAAGGAACGTATGTTTATTGTCTGATCATGGATCGTCACGGTAGTAAGAAAAGCGCTCAATGGCAAAAAATTTTTACTTTTAGAATAATTGTCACATACGGCGTAAATGGTGTAAATTTATCCACATATTACATCATTAATAAAGACTTTTTTTTAAATTGTAAGAATATTTATAGGCCTTTTGTGGAAAAATCCAGTTAATGTTAATAATACTTACAGAATATTTAACTTCAAGGTACTCCGACTGGGCAGGAATGTTTGGCAGATCGAAGGCATAATTCTTGACTACCTTCCTGGACTTGAACTCCTTCATACCTAGCCGGCTGACCACCTTCGTATTGAACTCTTCGTAAACATCCATTATAGACACTGGATTCTCACCATCTTCTTCCAAAGTTATATTGTCCAATTTCTGCAATAATTAAAAAATATTATATATTTTTATCCAGTAGACTGTTTTTCGGGCATATGTGTGTGACAATTTTTACAACTGTGCTCGGCGCTTGAGCACATGTCCGCGCTTTTTTTCCTGGAATTTTTTCCCCCAAGCGATTTTTACCTTTATGCTTTGAAAACTGTATGAAGAACAAAATCAGAATCGCTTGCGCTAATGCCACTGTAGATTATATTTTTTTTATTTCATGAATGCAGAGCAGCCTCTTTGAAACCTTACGAAATAATATGTCCATGAACATCAAAATTTGTCTGCATCGGAAAAATTTAAAATTTGAGTTTTCAAAGTAGTATTGTCATTATTTTTTTGAAAAAACCTTTTTTGATTGTTGTTTTTGTATAGGGTATATTCAGGTTTACGTAGAAATAATAAAACCAGTTTATATATTCTAATAAAAAAAAAATTTACAGTTGTCTCCCAAATGGGAGAATTTTTTTTTTTTATATTCAAAGTTAGCTATTTTGAGGGAACTTCTTACGTATAAACACAAAATATAACTGAAAAATAAGATACATAATCTGATAAACAGAAAACGTTTGCAAAAAAAACATAAATCATAGTTTTTATTCCAATATTTAGGCAAAATCGTCTGGGTAATTTTCGCACAGTTCTGCAAATTATCAATCAAGTTATAATCTGAAATGATTTTTTTTAATGTATTTATTTATGTATTTATTATTTATTAATGGACTAACGTCCAATTTACAACCAAGTAAGACGAAATTTTGGAAATGTACATTACAAGAATAAAGGATAGTATATGAAAGCAAAGATAAAACAAGAAAATAGAAGTGAAATAGAAGTGTCAAGTCAAGACTTTGCTAAAAATAGAGTAATATAAAATATCTTGAATTGTTTAGTGAGCGACAAAAATCATTTAGGCTTACGCCAAATAATCAAGGTCTTGACGTGAGTTTACCGTTCTACACATTCTGGATAGTGGTGAATTATAACCATAATTAGTCGAGTGTTGATTGAGGAAGAGCAGTTCTTTATTTCTGAGTCTACGAGAAGGTATATTGAATGAGATGAGTCGTTGTAATAATGGAGGTGAGTCAATAATATAGTTGATAATTTTGAAGAAACAAATGAGATCAGATTTTTCCCGACGGTCTTCTAAAGGAGCAAGGTTTAGAGTTTGTTCGATTTCATTATATGAGTAATTGCCTCGTTCTAATCCTAGGCTCCTAGCAATCCCGTTTAGGAACCGATGTTGAACGGACTCAATATGACGAATATGGATAGCATAAAAAGGAGACCATATAACACAAGCATATTCAAGATGGGGGCGGACCAAGGAGCAGTAAAGAGTTCTTAGGGTATTTATGTTTTTGAAGTCAGAAGTGATTCTAGTGATGAAACCAAGTAGTTTGAGAGATTTGTTAACAATCACATTTATATGTTCCCGAAAAGAAAGCTTGCTATCAAGAGTGACACCAAGGTCTTTAATAGATTGAACAGTTGTTAAGCAATTATTATTTAGTTTGTATTCAAAACAATCGGATTTTTAGCTCTAAAGGACATAATTTTGCACTTATCGACATTTAGTTTCAAGCAATTAATTTTACACTAGTCATTGAATGAGTCAATATCTGATTGAAATAGAAGGCAGTCATGGTAATTTTTGATAATTTTTAGGATCTTATTGTCATCAGCAAAAAGCCAAAAGCGTGAGTGAGAGAAAATACTAATAATGTCGTTTATAAATAAGTTGAAAAGAAGCGGGGCTAGATGTGCTCCTTGCGGTACGCCGGATGTTACTTTAATAATAATAGACTCAATGTCTCAATTATGTCTGCTTTGTAATGTAAGAAACTATTCTCTGAAATGAATCTTAGTCTTATAGCTTGGATAATAACTAAAGTTGGATTTTGAATTGACATTTTGGTTATTCACTTCTTATTGTATTACTTGAATATGAATAAATAATTTAAAATGAATTCACTGGTTTATACTTACATATTCCCTGGGCAGCAAGTACAACCGCCTATCTACATTCCTCACCGTGACACAGCACGAGACACATCCCGCAGCCGGGTTGGACGGATCCACGTACACCTTGCCAAACAGGAACACAACCCCCGGCTTCATGTAACGGTCTTCCCAGGCGTCCCACCAATAAAACCTCAACACCTTTTCCCCGTCCTTATCTGTCATCAATGGTAAGCTCGTACATTCTAACGTCGCAGAATTCTGGGTAGGTGATGCATCCTCCGATATGGTAGCCCAACCGTTTAACCCGTTTGACGCTTTGATTGATTCAACTTTGGCTATCGGTTTAGCTTCAACTTTGTCGAATACGTCGAAATTAGATTCGAGAAAGTCGTCCGCATTTAATCCCTCGACGTCATCGATCTCTGATGATTTTCCATTGGACATGGGTTCGGGTTTGCTTGGTTTCTCGGGGATTGCATCATCAAAATCAATATCATCAAAATGCAAGTCTTGGGTGTTGAATTCTTCTATTTGTTGCGTGGGGGTATCTTCAATTTCCTCCTTTATTTGGATGATTTCGGGTGGTGATGGCTTCTTTTTGGTTTTTTTAGGTGACGGTGCGTCAAATATATCGAGATCCATATTTCTTTCCTGAAAATAAAAAGTATCAGTAAATAATAACCTCTCAGGCTAATTTGTTCGCTTTTGGGAACAACTCAATAGGTCTCATGGAAATCGGTATCTCCCTTACTTTATCATGGTTAGAAATACGATCTAAACAATGTTAGAAAGAGAAAACACCATATTTTGTATTATAATCTAAAAGTTTAAATTTTTTTTTAGTAAATATGATTACACTGAGTGAGTTTACTAGCAGATAGTGAATTCGCTAGCTAGTAGCTTGTAAACTCGCTCAATGTAATCGAGGTTATAGAAAAAACGTAAGTTGAGTCACTTTTTAAACTTTTTTTTGTTTGCATTAAAAAATTTTATATTTAAAAAATTATATGTTTATTTCAAACAGTTTTTGTTTTCGGATACTTTCAGAATTTACCTATTTGAATTTTATTGCAAAACGCAAATATTTTGACCTTCTGATAAGGTATACCCGAAGCCTGAGGGGTTAGAGTAATACAAGCATAGCAGTCGACATTATTGGCCAAATCAGAATAATTGGTAATTTTTATGACAGGTAGTTCTTGTGCTGAACGGCTGCTACTGTTGTTTCCTCCCTCCCTCAATATCGGTCTCTTTGAGGTTCACATTGCTTTGAACCTCAAAGCCCGCTGTGTGGAGTTAATAAAAAAAATTAAACTTGTTAGATACCTCAGTTTTAACTTTGATTTCTATCAGTTTCGGACTCTCAGTCTTCTTGATGCCAAATGGATTAATAACTCTTCCGGCAGAGGGCATGCTGGGCTTGCTACCAGCGCTGAGGTTCTTGAAATAGTCCTGCGCGTCCTTCTTACTGTGCTGCACAAAATTGGATGATCGCAGAATGTTGGCAGAGCTGGCTTTGGACGCACCACACGTAGAAATTGGAGTTTCAGATTTCAATTCTGACATGATGTCCAAGAGAATGTTGTCATCAGATATTTTAACGTCCTGTGGATAACGAAAATATTTTAATATATGAAATGAGCTATGGAGCTTTGAAACATCCATTAATTAAAAATAATAAGACAAAACACCTCAAATAGTGTTGAAATCTCAGATGAAATTAAGTAATAAAGTAATTTATTTTTTCTTTCTTTTTATAAAAGAAACACAAACATTCCCAGGTAAGAAACACCCATTAAATAAAAATAATAAGACAGAACACCTCAAATAGTGTTGAAATCTCAGATGAAATTAAGTAGTAAAGAAGTTTAAGTTTAACAAACATTCCCGGGTAATCGTACTGTGGTAAAAATGTGGTGAAACAATAATTACGATTTGCTTTGTGTTATCTACATTCTTATTGTAATATCACACTTTTCCACGTTTAAATGTTTCTTTAAACAGACTCGCACTTAGATTCCTTATTAAATTACAACCAGTTTTATGTTCGGAATGCAAAAAAATAACCGTTCGGCGGCTCCATCTCATAAAGCTGGTTGAGTAGTGGTGAAATTGCAATTGATGTCCGAAGAGCCGCAGACGCCTATGCAAAGATATCGATTCCGACCCCTGGCAAAGGGCATAGTAATAAATATGTTCACACATTCATACATCGACTTGAACAGTAACCGGACAAAACAGAACATAAAATAATATGTAAGGTCAGCTTAGGTGAGATTAGTTTTTTTTTCATCAGTGTTTTTTTCTTTTTAATAAAATAAAATACTTTTTTGTTTAAAACCACGAGATTTATTAATTTTTGAACCGACCGGTTTCGCTTAACTTAAGCATCATCAGGGTACAAATTAATACTAAACAAGAAGTACATAATGTGTGCTTATATATAACAAAATATAGAGGGAGACAACGTGATACAAATATTACAAACAAATAAACGGTCATAAAATACATTAACATAAGTACTCAAGTAATGGGAAAAACAGAAAGATAATTATGTAGACTAATGGGTTATAATAATAAATTTGGAGAAACAAAGCATTAACTGGCATGGTGATAAGGAGCGCTGGGAATTTTTATTTTTAAGGGTTTATTGGAAACAGACCTAATATAGGACTGCTTGATATGTCTAATTGATTATTAAGTATATGACTTTTGGTTTTTACAGCTTTTTTTATTTCTAGCGCCTCTAGATTGTTTAGTCTGTTACCATGCCCGTTTTTATGTAAGATGTTAGCACCGGTGCTATGACAGAACGTATGATCTTTATCGATCAAATGATTTGCGAATTCTGAAAAACCGTTATTATTGAGGCAACGGAGATGTTCCTTTATCCTAATATTGACACTACGTGTTGTCTTACCGATATAGAAAGCCGAACAATTATTGCAATTTAATTTATAAATTCCCGAATGATTTAATTTGTCGTCCTTATCTTTCGAATTAATTAGAAATTTACCTAGATTGTTATTAGTATAAAAGGCCGGTCTGACTTCAGAAGGGAGGTTTTTTACACTTAAGGTAGAAAAATTATTAATGAATAAAATTCGCCGCCATTGATGATTAATATTATTATCATTGATTTGAGGACAAGGACTAGCAAATAAGAAGCGATTAACGGCTATTTGTTTTAGTTTTTTATTTAAGATTAAATCTATAAAATGTGATTCATAGCCATTATTTACCGCTATTTTTTTAATTATTTTTAGTTCATTAGCAAAATTATTATCGGACATTGGAATTGTGACCAAACGATGGACCATTGAATGGAATGCGGAGTGCTTATGTGAAATAGGGTGATTGGAGGTGCTGTGTATGACAATGTCAGTATAAGAGGGTTTACGAAATATGTTAAAATCAATTTTGTTATTAACGATCGATAAGGTAAGGTCTAAATAATTTAAGGTTGAATTGTTGCCTATCTCTAACGTGAATTTAATCTGATTATGAAAAGAGTTTATAAGATTGAGGAAGGAATTAAGTTGACGTTCAGTCCCTGACCATATACACAAAACATCATCAACATATCTTTTCCAGTACAGAACGTTTTTAATAAGAGGTGAGGTACTAGATAAAATTTTATTCTCTAGGCTATCCATGAATATATCAGCAATCAGAGGACTGGTAGGGCTGCCCATAGCCAGGCCGTCCCGTTGCTGATATATAACATTATTAAATTGAAAATAATTTTGATTCAGGCACATATTAAACAAGGAAGTTAAATCTTTTATTAAATCTGTAGAGAGATCAGAGCTATTTAGCAAATCAGAAATTAAACATTTACTCTCTTCTATGGGAACATTGGGAAACAAATTTACAACGTCAAAAGAAATTAGTTTAGAATTACTAGGGAGAATCATATCTTTTAATTCTTCTACCAATGAAAAAGAGTTTTTAAGGGTATGTTTAGGTGAAAAAACATTGGTATTTTGAAACACATTAGTAATAACTGATGATATTTTAAAATTTGGGGCATTACAACACGAAACTACAGGTCTGATGGGGCAATGATTCTTATGTATTTTGAGGAACCCATATAATTTAGGAGTTTTGGGATTTTTATTTAAAAATTTTACTTTGTGATACGATTCATCTTGAAATATTTTAGTTTTACATGCTTGAAGAGTTTGTTTCACATTTTCTTGGAACTTAATGGTTGGATCTTTCGTCAGTATTGTGAAATTGTCAGTGTCGATGAAGTCCGCCACTTTTGTATTGTATTCAGTTCGAGGAATTATAATTACTGTATTCCCCTTGTCCGCTTTCGTGAGGATTAAATCTTCATCAGCTAGTTTGGCACGAATATTCTTCATTATTTTCAACTCAGGATTTGGGTTAGGTTTAAATTTAGGGATTATTTTTTGTAAAGTTTCAGCACTTTTGTAACAGAATTTTTTTGGTTTATTACATAGAGCTGTGTCTATATCCACTGCAACCTCTTCTATTGCAGCATTAAAATTATTATTAGAATATTTAAGGTTATATTTTAATCCCTTTGCCAATAGGGACGTCTCTTCTGGAAGAAAATGTACAGAAGACAGGTTCTGTACACGGTCAAAAAATGTATGGACCGGCTCTGGGTTACTATTATTAATAATATCCGGATTATTTACATGGCACAAGTTCTTCAGTTTTTTATTTACTGTGTTAAGTTTATTAAAAGATTTAACAGAAGCTAAGTGTCTCACTTTATCGTCAAATAGGTCCCATTCGACAGGGTGCAATTCATACACTAGTTCAGTATGTAATAGTTTTAAATTAAGTTTTATATTATTACGTTGTTTATATGCACTTTTTAGGTCCTCCTTTAACCACGTTAATTTAGCTTTATGCATGGAAGATTGAGATATTGATGATTGATTTTTTGCGCTTTTGAACTGCGCATTTAAGTAGTTAGGAAACACTTTTGTTTTAAGGCACTGTTTCAAAAAGTATATATTAATACACATCACTTTATACTTAATTGAGAAGTTTTTATATATTTTTTTCTTTTCTTTAATGTTCTGTTTTGTCGTGGAGCTGTCTCTTGCTTGCATACTGAAAAACCCAATCACTTACTTCTTTCTTCTTGCCCGTCATGTTATTCAGCATGTTCCGGATGTTTCCCTTGGAAGAGGAGCCACTCTCAGCATGAGCAGACACTCCGGCCTTCCTCTTCTTAGCTCTGCTCTCCTTGTCCTTAGAGCTGGAGGTCTTGGCGCTGTACTTATCTTCCCCCTCCTCATCGTCAAATATCTCGCGGCCATCTTCAATGTAGCCACAACCATCTGTATTGAAAATTAAACCATTTATTATCGTGATTGAGTTTTGGGGTATTACGCCGTGCTGCACTTTCTCCTTCTTTAGCCAGTGCTTCAGACAGCCTAAAATCAATCACTTTAATAGTTTTGACCGTGAGAATCTCTAATCCAAATGCGATTGTTTTATAGTTATTTCTGTAATAAATTAATACCAATCCGTGGAGCAGAAGGAATGCTGGACTGTTAAATAAAGAACACCTGGCTATTCAGATCCGCTCACTAAACACGGCTAATGCTATTTCAAGTTGGAAAACTGTCTGGTGCGATACAGAAAGCTTGGGGGGCCACTCCTCTGCGATTTCAGTGTGCCCACGCAAAATACAAAGCACTGCAATTGCAGCGTCGACCGTGTATGTTAATTTTGCCTTTCGATATTACCTCTACTAGTTAATCATTTTATTTATTGAAATTTCTTGTCAGCCCCTGCAGGTTAATTGCCAGTTTTGATCTATGAGCACACAAAATATCTTGATGTTCCTCTGAAGGTCACATCGGTGAGTACTGATACTGCGTGAAGGTTCTTCTTAACCTCAGTTTCCTGCAACAGAATATTTTACGAAACATTCCAGACAAAAACAAAACCATTAGGGCAAGGTCACAATCTATTCTACTGGTCACGGAAAACAAAGGCATGGTGGGCCCCGACCTAACTATCCACAAAATGTTTGTATCAATCGCAAGAGAACTGCCTTGGTACATTGCACAATGTGCCTATCATGAAGACCCATTTTTAGGAGGGAGGAAATTGAACTAAGGAACCATATTATTATGCAGCACTATTATTGTAACTTTTTAAGATATTCCGAGATATTAAATATTAACTAAACGACACTCACCATCGTCTTCTATCCAATCGTCATCTTGTCTCTGAAGCACGCGATCTGTATACTCGCTTTCATCAACGGTATCATAAACATTTTCCAACGTATCTATTTCATATTTTCGCTTAGATCCTTTCAATTGCTTAAGTTTTTCAAATGCCGCTGATCTCCCATGCTTGTCGATCTTCTGCCTCTTGGATCTACCGGCTAAAACAGAGAATAAGACCATTAACTGACAATCTACGTTGTTGTTAGGTAGTTTAAAAGTGACATTTCAAGATGAAATAAATGCAGAAGATAAGAAATTAAGTGAAGGAAATGTGTCCAATACAACAATGTAGCATTACCTGAAGCTTCTTCCATTTCTAACAATAGATTGCACACAAATTATAATAAATAAACACAGGTTACGAAAACAGCGTTGGTGAAATTGCGAAACTGCACCTGGCAATTTGACAATCTGACAGATGAAAAGCGCGCCAATTGTTTATGGCAGTCTATGGTTTTAACAAGCCAACCAACATTTTCATATTATAATGCCGGTCTTTACTATACCGCTAAATTTGAATGTTTTGAATCAACGATTATTTTTTCAAAGCAAAATCCCAAAGTATATAATAATTCAATGTTTCCAATGTGAACAAATATCCGCAATAATAATTATCGATATTGTGAAATATTATTTATGAATCTTTATTCTTATCTTTATTATCTGTGAAAAAATTGCAAAGCTATTTATGTGGACAAAGCTGATTTGACTCTGATGACAACGTAATGATAACGTTTTTAAACATCAAATGATGTTTAATATTTTTCAATTTATCATTTTTTGAAGATGAATAATATTTTCTAACAGCATTACCAAACTAATAAATCTAAACGAAACATGAAATAGAACAAGACAGAAAAGTAAATAGGTTACGGTCGCAACAGCGAATCGAACTCACTAGCTCTTGGTATACCGGCCTTAATACTAACTCGGCCATCTCATATTTGAAATTCAGAAATAAAATATTATCATCAATATTATTATGAGTTGGTCAAGGCGCTGCGTCCCGATAAGACGAGAGATCCTGGGTTCGATACCCAATTGCGACCGTTACCTTTTTATTTTTCTGCGTCTTGTTCTATTTCACGTTTCTTTTAAATTTATAAGTATTATCTTATTCTTCAGTGATATATTAATTACATTGATTGACAAAAAGTTTTTTCAAAATATATTTTTTTAATTATTTTATTAAGTTAACTTTTGTTTCATTAGAATCTAAATCTCTTTGTAGGTACCTACCAATCTTGCGCAAAATAACTTATGAAACTATTATTGTTGAATAAAATATTCGGTAGGTACGTGTTGCGGTATTTCTGCCCGAATGTACATGCACCACATCCTCCAACATTCAACTGTTTTAAAGACAATACAAAATACCTACGTGCTAAAATTGCCAATATCTCGCTGGAAAATTCAATCAACAGACAAAAATAATCATCTACCAAAAATGGCGCCATGTTCGAAACGGCATTAGAAGATACAGGTTCGTTTACCTTCAGTAGCCTTGAGCTTGGGATAGCTGATGGTAAAAATAAAAGGCAAGAGCGCTCTACTGGTTTGATGGAGTAACGACTCATCCCATGTCGAATCCTTCCATGGCTGCCATTCGGGGCTCAGACGTTTCCGAGTTAACACGGCACGATGTTTTTACAAATCCGGCCGCTAAACGTCGCGATAACTGTGTTTGTTTTTCAAAGTGCGCTATGTTCTTACGAAGTCCCATTAGATTCTGAGCCATGGAGTCCCAAGAGGAATTACAGACCGCTGGATTACATGATTGACATAACGAATCGATTAGGGGTTAATGTTTTGTACGAGCATAATTTTTTGAATGATAACAACATCGCGTTTTCTCCGTATGGACTAACGGGGATCCTTGTTGCCCTGTATGAGGGCGTCGAAGGGTACTCCGCCCTGCAAATTAGGGACACAATGCAAATCCCGGGTGACAGAAATATTCTACGAATTGGATTTCGGGATATACACAGGAAATTAAGGGTAAATATTTTTATCAAATTATTAACTTAATTTCTAGTTGCTGGAAAGGGGCATTAAATAAGTACTTACCCTCTAGTTTGCTAGATTGGTATAAAGTATAAATAGGAACATTTTTCTTTATGGTTGTTTAAAATTTTGAGAGTTTTTCAATGTTCACCTAGGTGGGTACCTACCTATTTATGCAAGTCATTATTTTAACCTTTTTTAACATTTATGAATAAAATCAATGATTAATTTTTAGTATTTGTTTGGATTTTTATTATAAAACAATATCTATGGTTAGGCAGTGTCTTATAAGTAACATTACATCCACTTGGCTCTTTAAATAAAAAAAAAGGTCTAAAAATACTGCAAGTTAGTGTCTTCCATCATGGAACGCTGAGCGATATTGTTTTTTATTTGATTTTCATCATTAACCCCTTTGTAAAATTTATGCATAAAATCAATGATTTATTTTTTGTATTTACTTGGATTTTTTAATTGTAAAACAGTGTTAGATACCTGTGTTTAGGCGGTGGATTATTCCACTTGTTTTTTTTTAATAAAATAAAAGATCTAAAAATACTGCAAGTTAGTGTCTTCCATTATGGAACGCAGAGCAATATCTGTTAGTATTTGATCTTCGCCGTGTTGTGTGCCCGTGGAATCTGCAGAACCGGAGCTTTTATCTGCCACAAAGCCCCTACTTGTCTATTCAGATCTAGTTCGAGTTTGAACCACATTTCTAAGCAAACCCAAAACCTAAACCAACCCAGTGAAATGCATAAAAGTAAACTGTATTTTTTAGCCCCCTTAGATAGTTAAAACATTTATTATTATGGTGGTCTGGTGATTCACCACAATAATGTTAATAATTTTGTATTAATCATTAATGTTTCCTATGAAGATTTTTTTTACTTATCGTCCTGCGGTTAGAATCGAACGGTATGTGAATTTTAGATTTTTTCAACAGGTAGGTATGTAAACTAATAATAAATAATCAATACACGTTCTAATAATCGTTGTGAGCTCTGTTTTTTTTTTAAATAATATTTTATGTTGATAGAATTTATAAGCACAAAACTCAAGTTGCTAGCTACTTTTTTGATTTTGCACGTTTACAGGTAGGTACTACGCAAGTACTACATTCTAATAAGATTCTTAATAAAATCCAATAAGGCATGAATATGTGGTTATCGAGGGATGGGAAGGCTGGAAGAGATATCGAAAGAAGGGTAAATGCAGGTAGTTTAATGAAGATTGAAAGCGGTTGGCCCTAACAAAAAACTGTCCAAAGAAGCGAAGTTAGCAGTCCACAATGGAGTGCTGGTACCTACCCTGATGTACGGCAGTGAGGCATGGAATTGGCAGAGAAAGGATAAAAGTAGACTGAATGCTGTAGAAATGAGATCCCTGAGGCGTGTTTGTGGTAAAACCTATATGTATGATCGTGTGAGAAATGTAAGCATAATGAGTAAGATTAAGAAAGGGATGCTCAGATGGTTTGGGCATGTAGAGCGAATGAACGAAGAAAGGAGCGTAAGGACGACGATATGACGCAAATGTGAAATGGTAGAAGAAGTCGGGGACGCGCGAAGAAGACATGGCACGATCTAGTGAATCAGATACTCGAGTCAGGCCATGTCAAGAGTCAGAAAAATAGAAGAGTATGCATGAGACGATGTATGTATATTAGTTATGATAACCACCTAACTAACTAACTAACTAACCATCACGCCGTTTCCTTGCAAGGACAGACAGAGAGGACGGACCGCCAAGCAACTCGGTCTTGGCACACACTCTTTGCCACATTCACATTCATACAGTTATCACGTCGATTGCTTCAATCCTTTTATGAGGGGTATGAATAGAAAAAAAACAACAGTTATTATTCAGTTTTTTTTTTAATTTAAGTGGGTAGGAACTTTTGCATAGTTTCCTTACAGGTTTATTAATTTTTAAATAAGAATATTATGCATTTGACAAGCAGTCATTTTAGATTATTTTGGAAATATTTTTATGGTGTAATGAATTCAGAAACAGGTAACATGTTAAATTAGAAAATGAAATAACGGACAGTAAGATAACCTGTGTTCAATGTTACGTAATGTTCCCTGTTTGTTTGCGCAAGAAATTTTGATGCGTTGTTTATTTAGGGAATGCGAGACCGGTTTCAAATGAACCTTTTTTGTTTTATTTTTATTCAGTGTTTACAAAGGTAGGCACTGCATTTTGTTTTTAATTGCCTAAATTAAAAAAAAAAAACTTTTATTTTCTAGGTAGGTACACATTCATTTTCATGATATCATATTTTCAATCAGGTTCGAATTTGTTACATTCAAAGTAGGAACTAAACAAAAGAAACATCGGTGATTTTGACGGATTGGTTATGGGGGGAAAAACACAGTTTGGGAGGGAAAACGGTGAGCTTTTCAGAAAGGCTTGAGATCGATTATGAATGCGATATGAAAAAATAAAATGTAATTTGACGAAATTTTTTACGTTAGCTCCATTCAAGAGGCCCTGAGCAAAACAAATCCTTCAGTGCAATTTTTTTTAAAGAAAGACAAACATTCTCGGTTTACGAATAACCCAACAATGTTTGAAATCTCCTACTACCACCACACTAAGCGGAAAATGTTGCTTGTGTCGTGATGGAGGACTTAGCCAGCCGAGGAATAGGTCACGCGACGCCCGGGTGGGACCCAAACGCGATGCCCACTCAGCCACCGACCGGTCAAAACCGGTCATTTCCTGCTGTGTCGACATGGTCGGCCCTGTGCAGGTGCAATTGGAGCAGTCCGCGCCGGGCGCCGATTTCCAAGGCGCCAAGGCGCTAAGGCGCTGATAATTCAGCGCCTTTCTAGGTTTTTACTAGTCCCAGGCGCCATTTGGCTCAGGGCCGGCCCTTGCATACAGAGAGTCTTTTTGAGGAAAGAAAGGATAGGAATTTCTGGGATAATAAGTAGGACGAGAACACGGGAAATTTAACTTGTTGAAAGTGCCAATATTAATTTACCTAATTACAAGTATCGATGGTTCAATCCAATGTTGTATTTGTGTGCCTTTCTTGGAAGAAAATATACTAAAATATATGGACAAAACTATTCACATTCGTATTGTATATTTACGGACACAAACAAACAAACCATCCGGTAGTAAGAGTTCAAAAAAGAATAAGAAAGGGAGATATGTAAATATACGAACGTAAAACAGAGCGCACTAATATTAAAAAATGATTATAAAAGCGAAAATAGTGAAAATATTTAATAAAACGTTATCAGTTTAAAATAGAGGATAAATATCTCAAAAAATGCTTAAGTTGCATTTAAAGATACAATGTGATTTTTTTTTTCGTAACAGTTAATTAACAGAACAAAATATGTTTTCAATATTTTTCGGAGCATAGATACTTCTCGATTTTTTTTCTACCGATGGAATTTCATATAATTTCGGTTCTACAAATGAACAGATAAAGAAACATATATTCTTTAGGAACTTAACCACTCGGACCCATAAGCTTTTTTTCACGATAATATAACATTTGAGGCGTACCTGACTTATTAAAAACTGAAAGTGTTCAAGAGAAATCTTCTTATATATAAAAATCAATATTTGTTTGTTCGTATTTTATGCGCTGCCATACCGTACATCCGATTGCGATGAAACTTTGGTGATTTGTTGTGCGAACGCCCGCCAAGGTTATGGGCTACATATTATGGTGAACTCTATGAAATTTGTATAAACGAAATGTGTGAATTTCATATATTTTAGCGGCAGGGAGGAAAAGCAGGAGGGAGAGGGTAACGAAGGAGGTAGGGTTCGAGGGAGGGGTGACGAGGAAGGGGATGCGGACCCCTCCCGCATCCCGACGGGGACGCAAGGGAGAAACAATTTATTTCTTTGAATGGAATTGCAACGCATGCCGGGTACCAGCTAGTATGTTATAAATCGGTAGAAATGCGGAATGCGGGGGTTAATACCTTGCAGCATAACTTGCAAAAAGTTTTTTTTTATAAACTTATTCAATTACGTGAACGAGCAGATTATAAATTATTTTAAGTTTCCAATTAACACAATTGACAGCGCAATTTAAAACTTTTTTCTCCGATTGCTCGACATTTTTTGGTGATCATTTTGAATATTTTCCGCCCAAATTAAACTCCGAATTTTAATACTGAGACATACAAACTGATTATAAATCTATATAGCCAATGAATTCACCTTTCTTTTGTCGATTATTACATGCTCGTAGGATTTATAAAAAAATTATTATAATATCGTTAACTTCTACTTAATTACTCACAAATGAGGGAAAAATTTGCCAAAATTGGGAGCAAAGCAATCCGAGGTATTTTAAATAGTGCCATATTATGGCAAAAGGCGCTCCAGTGGTTAAGAATAAATTTTAGAATTTAACGTTTACCAACACAACACACGATATTAGATATACTTATATAAGATATTAACAGCAGTTGACTTATTACTATTAAAATGGAATAGATTTGAAAATGCTTTCTCATTTATTTTGATGGACTTTGTAGAAAATTACCATTGATATTTAGAAAGGAAAAAGCTGCAAACAGATATTTATTTTCCGAAATAGTTTTCATAACTCCAGACAGTTCTTCCAATAAAACGTGTTTTGTTTGGAAAATCGTGAAAATATAAAGATAATTTACGACGAGCAACCGTAAATCTCGTTGCGTAGGTAAGTAGTGTGAACGGTGAATAAAAAATTCACGGCGCTGAAAACGATTGTGGTCAACACGCAATCACAAATCACCTGTCATTTTCTATTTGTCAATAATGGCGCACATCATTTGGATATTAAATGACGGACGATCCCGATAGAACTGTAGATAACAGTTATTAACTTTTGGACGAACAGTGGTCATTATTCCGACCTTGCCTGACCATTGTGTGGCCAATGATGGCCAATTAGGGTTGGATTGGTGGACTGACCGTGCAGTGCAGCCGGACAGTGCCGGATTAGCCCATAAGCAAATTAAGCAATTGCTTAGGGCATCACGTCTTGGGGGGCACCAGAAACAGCAACAAAAAAAATATTTGCTAGCACATGAAAGGTAAGGCTGTAAATATGTATTACTTTAAGTAAACAATAACTCTACGGTGCGGTGTGAGTGTGTCGACAATTATCTCAAATTGTTTTCGTTTAGGTACGTAAATATATTTGATAAAATATATTTGAATAATTAAAAAAATATATTTGATATTGTTTTGTTCTTGTTCCAAAGTCAAAATATCTCAAGTATTTCGTTTAATTACTTATTTATTTACGCAACAAGCAGAAGCCTAAGGAGAGATGCGAAGAAGGGGAGAGATATACAAAGAGATAGCAGACAGATTTTCATTCCTGACTAAAATACCCGATGACGATAAAATTATGTGTCCCGATCAAACGTGTCAGCATTGCAGAAATTTAGTAAACACATATCCCAAAGACCTTAATACCGATTTAGGAACCGAAATTCAACAGTTTCATTCACATGTCATAAAAAAAAGTTTCAATGATTTGCCTCGCACAATTTCACATCAAATGCATATATTTTTATGCATGATGATATCAAACTGCACTGCGGAACGATCTTTTTCGAAATTGAAAATAATAAAAAATTAAAAAAAGGACGACGATGCTGCATGAAAGGCTCCATGCTTTATCAATATTATATAAAGTCAGATATGCTAAAAACGTTGGGCTTAAAAACTATTTTCCTCGAATTTAAGGCCCGAAAAAGTCGCATTTCAATAAATAAATAAAACATGCACTGGTTTTTATTATATGTAATACCTACTCCACGCATCTCTTCCGTCTTTCTAGATATAATGTAATGATCTAGTTGTATTAAATAAGTAATTTTTTTTAAAGACCGATACTAGTTGACTTATGGATAGGGGGGCCCACAGGCGTGCATTGCTTAGGGCACCAAGTAGACTTAATCCGGCACTGCAGCAGGTATTATGTCCGCTGGACAGAATTAGGACCATCGATGCGAACTTTCATTTGTGAAATAATCAAGCGTTTAGACCCATTATTCCTCCGCCATACGAAATGATGTGTAAATATTGACATACTTTTTTACTTAGTTTATTACATTCGTGAGTCATGGAAATATATTTATTTTGGAGGGAATAGGAATTCAGATGACTATTTAGATCGATTTCTTTGCGCACAATACATTTAAATTGATATGTTATCCCCTGTATCATTATTTTTTAGAACTATGGCGTTAGAAATATGCACTGTAAACGATTTTTAGGGTTAAAAGAATTGTTGATTTTTCAATCCACCATAACTTATTTAGACATTTACGCGACTTGCTCAAATTATAACACACGGTGTCAGAAAACTGAGGAATCTACATCACATAGAGAACCCAAAAAAACATTTCGATTTAATCATTTTTTAAACCCTTTTCTAACTTGTTTCGGCAACTAAAATATTAAAAATACTTTCCGACCAGGGTCGTGCACGTGCATCGTTTTTTGTTTACGTTAGCTCCACACAGGAGGCCCTGATGAAAATACTTTCCCTCGGGGCCTATGTCATCTGTACGGAGGGTCTTTTTAAGGAAGGGAATGATAAGAAGTTCTGAGAAGGAAGAAAGGTATAAAGGGTGATTAGGAATCTGGGGGTCAGTGTGTCCAGGAGTGACGAACGTACGAATCCATCCCTCCAACTGCGGTGCAAAGCGATGGGTCGAGAGAGTCCGGCTGGAAAGGTCGAAAGGCCTCCCTCAACCAGTCTCCCTCGACCCGGCCCGCCATGCAGCAGGTGGGCAGATGCATCCACCTGATGTCCTGGACAACCTGGACCCCTCACCCCATGAACCCGGGCAACCCTGCTAAGTCACCAAACATACCGAACCATTTGAGGTGACCTATGGCAGAGGTATTGGTTATCCAATAAATGGTTCCCGGGGCAGCGGTACACACCCGCCTTCAAAATTGAATGTGGTGTAGATTAACCAGTATTCCGTCTATACCATTAGTTTTAGGACACATTTTTTATGTAGGTACCTAGGAGTTTACCTTTACGTAGGAGGAGGCGAAAAATTAATACTACAAATGTATGTATTATATTTATGTTAACCCACATTTATTTATGTTATTATAACCCACAGCCCACAATTTCTCAATTCACAGTCAAAGTCAAAGTTCAGAGTTCAAGTTCATAATATGAACTTGGCATATTACATATTATGTATTCGTGTATTGAGCAGTTAATCTCGTTAGATTTTGAAAAGACAGGTAGTTTTCAACATTTCTGTCCCCCTTCCTTCCTACATTTTAATTCCCGAATTTGAGGTGCCACTCACTCCTGGCTTTAAAACTGTTGTACCTATTGTGTTTACATTTGGAAAATAGTATACGCTTTAAAAAAAACATCGTGTTCAATTTAAAATCAGTTGTGACGAAATGGTATTTTCACAAGTTTTCGCCGTAAAGCATACTTAATTTTGTTGTCATTGTCTAAGAACCGGGCGCTTTGATGGTTCTTATCATGATAAATAATTATATAATTGTGATATGATTTTAAATACTTAATAATAAACAATAAGACTTGTTTGGCTTGAATTTTACTACGTTATGTACGTTTAAACAGTACATTGGAAGAACAAATAATTAGCAAACGTCTCATCCACTCCCTATTGTTCGAGAGATTCCGTAACAACATTTAAGCGGGTACATCAAGTTAAAGTCATTGTTTATTTTAATTACCAAATTTGTTGACTAGGTTTAGGCATTTATTGATGTTATCTTACGTTGTCATTTTTCTTTCAGAGCTATTTCATACCGGAAGAAGGATTCCTCGCTGGTCTCTCATTCAACAATGAAAACATCACATTTCGTCAAAATTACCTCGATATTTTGAGGTATTATGGTTACGATTTTGAAATGCCGACTCCTCGTCCTACCAATTCTGAGGTTCCTCCTGTTTCACAGATGTCAGAAGCTTATAGCACCTACACGAGCTCTATACAACCCCCGACTGCTTATGATGAAGGGATATACACAACGAGAAATTATCAAACAACTTCTTCTGCTCCGTTTACCACCCAATTTCAAACTACAACGCGACAACAGACAACTAAAACAACGCCTTCTGTACCCCTAAATGCACAATCTGAAATGTCAACTACGCGAAGAAACACTGAGACGACTGCATACATCCCACAGACTACACAACCTGTGGAAATGACTATGACAACAACTAGAAAAGTCACACCAACCACAACTCCTGTTCCGTTCACTCAAAGATCCACCGTAACAATATCCACAACTCAAAGAAAAGACCCTGTAACAACAACATACGTCCCACAAACAACACAATCCACGACTACGTCGAGAAGAGAAAACACGCAAACAACTTCTCGCGTTCCACAAACAGTGGATAATAGGTTTTCAGGAAGTGAAGAAAGTTCTGAAATAACCCCTGCTGTTACTGCTACAAATCCTCCAGAAATAACAACAAATAGACAAGAAACTACTAATACTATTCCAATTTCTACTCGAACAACAACACCTGTTTTATTAACTACGCAGACCACAACGCCTGTTCCATCAACAACGCAAACAACAACGCTGACAACAATGCCGATAACAACTCCGACAACAACGCCGACAACAACGCCGGCAACAACGCCGACAACAACGCCGATAACAACGCCGACAACAACACCGACAACAACGCCGACAACAACGCCTGTTCCATCAACTACACAAACAACAACAATGCCTGTTCCATCAACAACGCAAGCAACAACGCCTACAACATCGCCTATTCCACTAACTACGCAAACAACAACGTTTGTTCCGACAACTACGCAAACAACAACACCTGTTCCGTCAACTACCCAGTCAACAACGCGTGTCCCACTAACAACGCAATCAACAACATCTGTTCCACTAACTACGCAAACAACTTCTGGCCCTCTAACTACAACAACAAGGTCCACAACACCAACTTTAGAAACAAGGTTTTCTGATGAGAGTGATGAAAGCACTGAAACAACAGCTGTTCCATTAACTACACAACAAATATTAACAACAAAGTTAATAACATCCACAGCACAACTCACTACAGAATCTGAAGAAGTAAAAACTACAGAATCAACTTCTTCTAATCCGCTTACTTCACAAACAGTTGAGCCTACAATCCGATCAAGTGTTTCAACAACTTCAGCAATTTCTTCGACGGATAGATCGGTAGACACCACACTCCTAACCACAATAAAAACCACAACGGTTGATCCAACTTCTCAATCTGAAACTACAAAAATCTCTGACATGTCAACTCAAAGTGAATCGAATATGGCAACTCTTTTAATAACAAGACCTTCTTTGTCAGCTGAAACAATTCAATCAGATAGCACCATATTTATTGGAAACAGCGATGAGGAATCTTCCTTAGAATCAAAAGAGGATCCAACTACAGAATATGTCAAAACCACTACAACCAGATCTCAAAACACTTCAAACGAGGATTTGAATTTGGCAGACAATGATTCTGCAATGAATATTTCAAATGGCGGCGAACCCACAACCAACTCGAGAGAAATACGGTCCACAAAAGACACGGTCAGTTCGATGATGAGCACTTTTGATAATACTTTGACACCATATATTCAAACAACACTTCCCACAACGCTATCTACTAAACTCAGTGATGAGTCAAACACAACTATGAGAATGATAGAAGTGACATCTATACACCGACCAATAATTAATGACAGTTCAAACGATATCGATGACGGTGATGACTCTGAAGTTTCATCAGAGATGACAACCGTAACTGGACCAACAGATAGTAATGAATTTGAAAACAATTCAACTGAAAGAGTAGTTCGATCGATAGATCAGTTGGAAAAGAATCTACCAGTTAAACAGACTGCAAATCTTGTTGGGGATTTAACAACTCTTGAAAATTCAACAAGAGGAATGACTCTCATGAGAGAAATGTTTAGCACGGTTGAATATACTAACACTCCCGTCTCAACAATAGATGGACTATCACAGGAAGATGATCAAGCTCTGACAACTGAAGGTTCAATCATCAACACATTCATAGAAACAACAGAAGATTATAAAATAACCATTCAGGTGAAAAATACAGAAAAGCAAATGATCGTCATCAGAACGAAGAGGTCGTTACAGAAATTAAAAGTTTTTGCGCCCTTTTTTCTGGATCATCTTGGATTTTATCGCCCTGTTTACAGGAGTCCCAGTTACAACGACGGAGGGGGAATGCATTATCAGAATTCTTTCATGGCAAATGGTTACAACAAGGTGCAAATAACTTATATGACGTATGATACGATACTAGAATTCGCCTACGTCTCGTATTTGAAGTCAATGGCTGTAAAACTTCCGCTAGACACTTCAGATTACTATCTACTGATTATTTTGCCAGATTATAAGTTTGGTATCAATGATCTGATAAGGGATATGCGATCAAGACAAGCGCCAAGTTTGAGAGATATCAATAATATGTTGAGCGATACTCACGTCAGAGCTTGGGTCCCAGCTTTCATGCTCAAAGGATTAATTGTCCTTACAACTGACCTTCAAAAGGTATAAAAACAAAAGCCGATTTGATTATTTCGTTTATTTTTGTTCATAATTAATGGCTGATTTATTAAATGCTTTGTTTGTTTCCATAGCTGGGAATCTGCGATGTCTTTGAACCGAGACAAGAAGACTTCAAGCCAATGACTGACCAAAGAAATATTTATGCAAGAAACATCGAACAAGCCATCACTGTCACAATTAGAAAATACATGGAGCCCAGCGTTGTAAAACGTAAGTTTTTAGACATCATTATTTTTATAGAAATAATATTCATAAATGTTTCAAAATCTTCTAGTTGTACAAACTTGTTCAATATGCCCGCGAATGTGAGGTTTGTCTTCTTTAAATTCAATTTTCTATGTTTCGTTAAAAGACGAAGAAGAATATAAAACAAACATCATTCGGAGGTGTGATTTTTTTAATTTTCTTAAAATTCTTCTTCAAATCCATTTCCAGTGCCATCCTAGAAATTGAAAAACTTTCAAAGACCTCAACGTTAAGTTTATCCTCTTCGTTACGGTACAATGTCCATGGTGCTTCTAGGTGTTGGCTTGGTACCTTGTAACTCGTAATCATTTGTAATCATTTGTAACCAATTGCTAATTATTCCAGCACCGTAGAAAATCCTATATCTTGTCATGTAAAACGGAAGTATGTAGTTTTTACGCCAGGGGCAAATTCCCATGACTAGGTATTTTTTCTTTCATTTTAATACCCGGCTTAAGTCATCGCGGAGTGGTTTTTCAATTCAAGGGCAGACGACCAAAATCGATGAGCCCGTGAAGGAAAGATGGGCGTGATCAAGTGGAAAAGATTTTGTTAGTCTACTCTCGAGCCTAGTTGAAGAAGAAGTTATCATAGAAAGCAAGCGTCCAACATTTCAACTTTTCGATAGCTTTGATAAAATTCACAAAATTCGGTCACGATTCTGGGGTTAGAAATTTTTGAGATTTATTTCTATATTGAATATGCCTCGCACCAAGTTAATGTAGGTAAAATTAATTTAATAAGGATTTTCGCCGTAGACACTAGACACCGCTGGTAGGTCAGTCATTTGTCTCTCTTTTTCCTCATAAAGGGCGCAAGTAACAGAAAGAGTTTAAGAGTTTAGAGAAATTACAATGGAACTCTCCATGGCATGTCAATAACAGCCCTCACGTTTACCAATAAATCAAAATTGCCGGACTTCATAAAAACAAACAACTTCAAACGGAACAAAAATAAAAGAGAATTTAAAAATGTGGTCTTCTATGCTAATTCAAGTCAAAAGGATTCAGATGCGCACTGACTGTGAATGATATGGTAAAATCCGCATTAAACGGTCCAAGACCCTAAAAACTAATCTGAACTTCGTAATGGACTCTTCGATTATAAAACCAACAGACCATCACGTTTTTAAACTCAAACTTAGCTATTTTTGCAGGAAACGAACCTTGGAGACGTAGAGACAAGTATCTCTACGACACATCAGGTAATTTATCCACTATTCCTGGTTGTAGGAATTTTTGCTTTATTTGACGAACATTGATTTACAAATTCAACGTTAATATAATATTTAATTTTGGAAGGATATTTAACATAATGGTTTCTGGTGCCTTTATTTAAAAAAATTTAAAGCACTTTATTTTGAATGCACTATTTCACGCTTGATTCTGAAAGGTTGCCTGTTGGATCTACTATTTTTTCAGGGAATTTTGGATTTTTAATAACTGTGTAAAGGTATAACATACGAATCTGCCTGTGATTTTATTCGTTGTTACCTTTTCATTCAAAATTATGACAGTAATGAGCAAGATGGTTTTATCGATATTATTTTGTGGTAAAGGAAATATTTCTAAGGCATCCGATTTTCTAAGCTTTTTATCCAAGGGAGGTAATTGTTTTTGAGACCAAAGTATTTTTAAATGTATACTTGCAGCCATTTAATGATCCGGTAAGTCGAACATTGTTTGGTTGCATAGCCAAAAGAAAAATAAGTCCCTACTTAGGTAAGTACATAAAATGACCATTCCATCCAGATTCCAAAACTCAAAAGCAACAGAGATTTGGAACATTTACTTGACTTTGTTATTCGGTTTATTTTCGAGTATCATTTTACACAAATAATACAAAATTATCAATAACTTCCATTACTGCTGTTTTGTTTTTAAGAGCAGCAGACTTTCATATAAAATACGTTACATTTTTATTTTTTTACATTAGCTCCTCATAGGAGGCCCCGAGGAAAATAATTTTCCCCATGGCTTATGTTATCTTAGGGAGGGAGGGTTATGGAGGGTTTTTTTAAGGAAATGAAGAAGAGGAAGTTCTGGGAAGGAAATAGATATGAGGGGTGGGTGGAAATCCGGGGGTCGGTGTGTCTAGGAGTGATGGACGTATGAATACATCTCTTCAACTGCGGTGCGAGGCGATGGGTCGAGAGATTCTGGCTCAAAAGACCTCCTCAACCAGTCTCTCTGGATCCGGCCCGGAACGCAGAGGGTGACACATCGGCCGCCAAGACCTTGACAAACCTCACCCCACGAACCCGCGCACCCCCGCTAAGTCACCAAACGTAGCGAACCACTTGGGGTGACCTATGGCAGAGGTGCTGGTTATCCAATAAATGGTTCTCGGGGCGGCGGTACCCACACCAAAACCTTGACAAACATCCTATGAACCCGGGCACCCCTACTAATTCACCAAATGTAGCAAACCATTTGCGGTGACCTATGGTAGAGGTGTTGGCTATCCAATAAATGATTCCCGGGGCGGCGGTACCCATAATGAACTTATGCAATACAAAACTGTCTATTACCTGACTAATTCCTCTTTGTACTACCGTCATTAGGCATATGTGGAAGACGGTGAGGATTTAAGCAAGGAGAGGATTCAACACGCGACGCCTGGGTAGAAACCCGACGCATTGTCCATTCGGTTACTAACCGATATACATATGTGATGTATTAGAACATTACTACAATCTATTAGAATCTTCCCGTTTATCAGTTGTAAGGAAACGTCTGTCATTGCTGGAGATTGATTGCAAATACAAAACAATGGCTTCTCTACTAATTAGCGAGGTTGTATTTTCGCTAGCGCGGCATTTTTAAGTTTTAATTGACAATGATTGTTATGTGCGTGGAGACATTTTATTATTATAAATTACAGCGTGATCATTTATAAATTTATTATAGGATGTCCCATTTACCGCAAGTAGGTAAGTATTTTAAATAATATATCTTCACGTAATATGGGGACGGGTGAACAGCGTGACGGAATCTATTACCTACTCGCTTTACGCATTTCTAAGATAATTCTTTTTTATGAAGTAATTTAAATAAATTAAAGAATTTAAATTTAAGCCATCAGGCTAATTTGTTCGCTGTTGGGAACAACTCATATAGGTCTCGTGGAAATCGTTGTATCGTCCATACTATCATGGTGAGAAAAATTATCTAAATGGTGTTATAAACCGAAACCACGCTTCATATTAAAACCTATAATTTAACCACAAAATAATTAAATTATACATCTGTATGAAACCAAAGTTGCCAACCGCAATTTGAAAAAAAAAATTTTGGAATTTTTTAAAAATTATTTTTACATGAAACGCCAGAAAGTGGGGTGACAGTTTATAATCTTTATAATACGTTTATTTATCTAATAAAATATATATATGAGTTTTTTTTTTTGTTATCAGTAATTTTAGTTAGAAAAAAGTAAGATACGCCATTTTTATTACGAATTATAAAATTTTCGAGTATATTTATCACTTTTCGTTATTTGTTTTTGGGGTGTTATGCCGTGTTGCGCTACCTCCTTCTTTAGCCAACGTTTCGGACAGCGTTACAGTGTTCATCATCAGGGCAGATGTGGCTGATGATGGACACTGTAACGCTGTCCGAAACGTAGGCTAATGAAGGAGGTAGCGCAACACGGCATAACACCCCAAAAAAAAATAACGAGAATACTTTTGGCCGTGAAAATCTAAAAACTTATCTATATTTATCACCATTCAAAAAAGTTTTAGTTTTTGGTTACGTTCAGAAGTATTCCATTTATTTGGATTTTATTGAAAAGCGGAAATATTTTGACCTTTTGAAAAAATATGCCCTAGATAATATTCTCTTCGTGTGTATTTTCGTCCACGTGTAATTACGTCCGTGTGCAATTTTCTGACAGTGTAATATTGCAATTTGTAATTCGATTTGACAACTTTTAAAAAAATATTTTATTGAATACACTGAAAGAGAATTAATTAGAGATCTCAGTCCTTGTTTATCGTTCAAATTCTTGCACCCTGACATAAATACATTTTTAATCTATGTTCATATTTTAAAGTCTAATTACAATAGCTAATTGTCTTATTTATAATAGCTAAATTGCTTATGCTCTCAGAAGTGTGTAGCCAACGGGAACTGTTGGTGGAAATGATGGCTGCATATCTTATTCTTCGGTCCTCGGTTGAATGGTAATTGATTATTTTTTACAATGTGTCATCTTTGGAGATGTTGTTGGAGGTTCTTTTTAGGGAAAGGATGGAAGGAGAGGAAGTTATAGAAAGGAAAAAGACATGAGGCGTGAATAGGAATCTGGGAGTCAATGTGTCCAGGAGTGACGGACGTATGAATCCATCCTTCCCACTGGAGTGCAAGGCGATGGGTAGAGAGAGTTCGGCTGAAGAGGTAAAGGTCTCCCACAATCAGTCTCTCCCGATCAGGTCCGCCACGCAGTTGTAAATGGGCAAACCCATCCCTCGCCCAAGACCTAGACAAATATCATCCCATGAACCCGGGCACCCCTGCTAAGTCACCAAATGTAGTGAGCCAATTTGGGTGACATATCTGACATGGCACTTTCCAATCCCTGAAATCCAGGCGAACAGTAGCTGTCATGACATTTCTCCATAAAATAATACATAACAAAATAAACTGCCCAGAATATCCCAAATAAATTTTAACATCCCATTTAAAAGAACTCGCCACACCAACCGTTTTTACACAACTTTTCTTTTTTTTTTTTAATTTTTAAAAGAAAGGCAAACATTCCCGGGTTACGAATAACCCAACAATGTTTGAAAATCTCCTACTACCACCACAGAAAGCCGAAAATGTTGCTTGTGTTGTGATTGAGGACTTAGCCAGTGGAAGAATCGAACACGAGACGCCCGGGTGAGACCCAAACGCGATGCCCACTCAACCACTGACCGGTCAACTAGTAATAATACAAACGCTGCAGCCAACTCCCCATTTCCCGCATCCTTCAAACATTCAACTCGATTCAAACAAGCACAAATACCGATGTATTTTTTGATTCCCTCTCTCTATTTAAGAAAAACATTTCTAGCACACTGAATTCGCACACATAACACACACATCCACACTCACGCACACATACATTTACACACTAACACTCACACACACCCCTCTCCTTCAATAATTTACTAACTAACTTAATTTAGGTAAAATGTATAATTTATCACACAAAAACATAGGTAAATATGTCGCGACATGTCAATGGTACCAATGATTGTATTCAATTCTATAACATTGTAACTATTTTCTATTATGTAATTATGTACTGTTTGTTTCTGCAAAATAAATAAATACAGCAGGAGTGTTGGTTATCCAATGGTTAAGGGGCGGCGGTACACATAACCGTCTCCCAAATATACAAGAATTCGTTGCTAAAATGGATGTCTATCCAACTGTTAAGGCAATTATTTTCTTGTGCGGATGTGATGCTGAGATAAAGCATTGTTTAGAAACAAATCGTTTCGTTCTGGAAACTCTATCCGCATTTTTCGATGCGCAATTCTTACGAAATTCGCTTGTTAGCTGCGCACGGCGCGTTCCTGCAATCAATTATTACCTGCATTGCTCGGTTAACATAAATGCTTCTTTCTTTGTCACTGGATGGTAGTACGTTCTGCATTTATGGTATGGGCAGGGGCGTAGCTACCGCCGTATCAGCCGTATCAATGATAAGGGGCCCCCGGGCTTTTGTTTCTTTTGTGAGAAATCTTTACCCTTCATTTGGGCCCCCCAACTAATTTTGATACCGGGCACGCTACACTGCTGGGTATGGGTAACGCCGTCAGAGTGGATATGAACAAAGTACTCACGCAGATACATTGCCTGCGGCGTCGTATCCCCGCTCAAAAAAGAAGAAGATGGAGAGATGTTGGAGAGAGCGCGCCAATATTTAAAATGATAAAATTGAAGCGAAAATTGTAAAAATGTTTAATAAAACACGACTCGTTTAAAATCGAGCAAAAATCTCGTGAAGAACATCTAAAATAGCATTTAAAGAAACACTGTGAATTTTTCCATACATACAACTTCTAAAATAAGTGAAATGAACGTGTTTATAAAAAAATTTGGAGCATTCTTTGCGATTTTTTTCTTTTGAGGGAATTTCATATAATATGCGTTTCGGCGTAGGAAACGTCCAGACTATTTATCTTCAAAAATAACATACATATATATTTTTTAAGAGCTTAAAAACTTCAAATGTTTAAATATATAAGAAATCGGTAGAAATTCGGGTATCGGCGGTTTATAGCATGTTTTTAACTTGTTTCTACATCAGAGCGCAGACCCTTAAAAAATCACAGGTGACCTATGGCAGAATATGATATGACCTATACAATTTTAGGATTTGTGAAGCTTTACACATGTAAAGAATAGGTACATCAGAACAAGGATAATTGCTGCAGAATGATCAAGAAATTTGGGAGGCGGGATGGATACCGCCGCCCCGGGAACCGTTTATTGGATAACCAACACCTCTGCTATAGGTCACCCCAAGTGGTTCGCTACATTTGGTGACTTATTAGTTCATGGGGTGAGATTTGTCAGGCGGCCAATGCGCCTGCCTGCTTGCCGCGTGATGGGCAGGATCGACGGAGACTATTTGAGGGAGGTCTTTTATCCTCTCCAGCTAGAATCTCTCGGCCTTGCACCGCGGTTGGAGGGATGGATTCATACGTCCTTTACACCTGGATACACTGACCCCCAGATTCTTACCCACCCCTAATACCTATTTTCTTCCCAAAACTTCCTCTCCTTCCTTTCTTTAAAAAAATCCTCAACCCAGCATCCTCTAAGATGACGTAGGCCCTGAGGGAAATTATATTCCTCAGATACAGATTGCTTTTCTGAATTCTTGACTCATCAATTTCAACTTGTTTCTACATCAGAGCGCAAACCCTTGAAAAATCACAGGTGACCAATGGCAGGTTATGATATGACCTATACAATTTTAGGATTTGTGAAGCTTTACACGTGTAAAGTATACATTAATGGTTCTGAGTTGGTTTCATTCCAAGTTGTCCGGTCACCAGTACCGACCGTCCAGTCGATTAGCCAGACATTTCCAATTATTGAGTCTTGAGATAATGATGAAAGCAATATTCGAATGCTCACCATAAATGAAATATTAAATACACGTGTCTGTGTTTTACATATTGAATAACACCGAGATGCATAACGTGTATTAGTATAACGTTTCGAAATATCCTACTGGTTACCCAGAATGTTTAATTCCCTACAATTTTTCCTGCATTATAATTGATTTGGTGGTGTGTGTGAGTAATCTGAGTATAATAAAACAGATAAAGGGTACCTACACTTTTACATACGACTGCATACTCGACTCGCTTTCGGAGAGGTCTGACTAATCACCTAGACGATTCATATTTAGAAAGACGATAAAAAGAACACACTGTAAAACTTTTCGATTGTTAAAATTTTACCAACCTTGTTGTATCTTTTTCGCGGGACATCACTGTCGGAAATGAGTCAAATGAGCCCGAAGCCAGTGGGATTATGGCACCCCATATTCAGGCTGAAGGATGTGGGGAGGAGAAGACGATGGTAAAGAGGAAAGTTATGAAATACCTGACTGTACAGATCTGATTACTAAAAACTCAAACTCAGAGTATCAACCACCCAGTAATGATCATGTTTAGGGAAGAGTATTGTGTTTTTCAATACCTTTATTTTGTTCACAGCTGTTTTAAAAACAAATTGAATGTTTTGATCCGTTCATTTTATTATGTTTTTGAAGTGAAAACTTCTTCAGCACCGTAGTGATTTGAAACTCTATGAAACGAAAAAGCGACGCTAAAACGAGACAAACACATAGAGATTTATTATTTGTAATACACGATTCACGTTTGTCTAAAATCTATTATGCCTTTTTTAACCACTATTATCTTTAGCGAAGAATGCTCGTAGGCACTTAAATATCAATTATTGTCTTTTAAAAATCCTCGACCCGTCTGATTTATTGACATATTCCTCGATTTGGTAAAGCAGCGAGAGTTGAGTGCAATAAAAGAGCATAGCATTTAATGTATTTGTGCATCGGTATACACTTCCACCCGCGAGGAACGGCCATTTAACTTATTTACGCCTACTTATTGTCACCAGCGGAAGGACAACAAATTTTTAATATTATGGTTGTAAAAGCTTATTGTTGGAAAGTTTACAGCGTGTCCTATATTCATATCGGTTCCAGTTCGATCGGGTGTGTGAAATCGCGTGAAATAATCTTAGTTTTCATTTTTTACATCGTTATTAATTCATTTATTTGTGTGAGTTTTCTACTGCAATTTGTCAAAGTTACTTTTCATCGCATGTATTCATTGGATTACATATACTGCTAATACATACAGGACATAATAGCCAATATATACCCAATACGTAGATTATGCTTTTTTTTACATGAGCTCCACACAGGAGGCCCTGAGAAAAATAATTTCCCTCAGGGCCTATGTCATCTTTGAGGATGCTGTGTGGAGGGTTTTTTTGAGGAAAGGAAGGGGAGGGAGAGTTCTGGGAAGGAAAAGGGTTTAAGGGGTGGGTAGGAATCTGGGGTTCAGTATGTCCTGGTCATTCGCCTAGACAAACCTCCCCCCATGAACCCGGGCACCCCTTCTATATCACCAAACGTAGCGAACCACTTGGGGTGACCTATGGCAGAGGTGTTAGTTATCCAATAAAGGTTTCCGGGGCGGCGGTACCCATTCCCGCCTCCCAAATTGAAATAATGCTGATAATGCATGCAACTATCAATATGGTTTTGTTTTCCAACAACCTAATCATTTTTTATTATTTAAAATGTATATTAATTTTCTTATACGTATAGTCGCGCGATATCCTTTGTCTCATTTGCGCCTACATAGTAATCCATAAATTACGTCACACGAATTTCATGATTTTTTTACCCCCCCTGTCCCTGTCGCACGTTGTCACATTTGTGAGACCCCCTCCCCCCCTAGCGTGATATCACACGTTTTGCAATTTTATGTGTAAAATTAATAATAGCTTTGTAGTATGTTTAAATTTTTCGTCGCGGTCATATTTACCACAACAGAGGGGGCGAGCTGGGATATTTTTTTGTCGAATGGGGGGGGGGCTATTTGGGATACGGAGATATTTTTGTGAATTCACTGCATGCGGGGAGGGGCCAAATGGGATACTGCGAGGTGTCAGCCTGCTTTTACAAACTCGCGAGAATATTTGTGGAAGAACACGGGGTTTCATTGTTGTTTTCTTTCGTTTTGAAAATTCGTACAATCAGACGAACTAAAGTGTATTTTATCAAACATTTGTATTTTAATAACAATGAAATAACACAATATTCGGCATGCCAATATACATTTTATAAAACTGACTTCAACACGCTTTGGCTTCGAACCCTGAAATGTGAAATAATCTTTTTTATTTATTTTTTATTAAGGTCTAAACGAAACACGCTGTTTGTAAGTTATGCATCTGTGTGAATACTGTGATGAAGTCAACATAGATTCGATAGACCTTACTTACTCATGTTTGTTGAATAGATAGTCAGGTACCTACTTCACACAAATCATAAGTGCTTGCTTAGACAAAATCCCGCTAGTTAAACAATCACGGGTCAGTCAGTACCTACCTACATTCTTGGTTTGGTGGTTTTGTTTATTTTACTTGTATCTTTTACATTTTACGGTAAATTAAAAACAAAAAAAAATACGTAGAAGTTATCTTTTGAAATATACATTTTGTATGCACAATGGCGTCGCGAATGCATCAGCCACCCCCGGGCTTAGACTTTAAAGAGAATTGAATGCATTCAATTTTAAAAAATATCGCGTCTGCTCCCAACCGTAAGGAGCCAGTGGACAAACACCCCAATAATTGGGGTATTTGTGAGACTAAAGGTAGATGGATGGAGATGAAATGGGGAACAAAGGTGGGGAGGTACCTCTCTATTCCTATCTTTTCATAAAACACGTCTTAAGTCATGCAACGCTTCGATTCTGAATGGTGGTTTCACCAGGTAATACTGAGAGTATCTTTCATTCTTTCAATGGCTGGTGATGATGTAAGGAAGAGTGTCTGTGGCGAGCAGACAGAGTGGATTTTTAAACAAATCTACAGTTTTATTCCGAGATTGATGAAAATTTGCTCACTTGTCCTTGAAAACAGAGAAAAGGTCACTGTTTAAATGATATTTCGAAAAACCACCTCCGTCTATTTGCAACCTTCTTCTAACCACCCGTTAAAGCAGAATTTCAATACTTTTAGATTAAATTTTGCACTTTCGAAATAAAAATCCTGTTCACATTTTTTTTAAATAAAGACAAACATTCCCGTGTTACGAATAACCTGACAATATTTGAAAATCTCCTACTACCACCACAGTAGGCGGAAAATGTTGCTTGTGTCGTGATGGAGGACTCAGCCAGCCGAGGAATCGAACACGCGACGCCCGGGTGGAACCCAAACGCGATGCCAACTCGGAAACTCTGCCCAAAGCCCGGGCAACGCCAAGGATTTCAGTTATTTTAACACAACGATTCGAGTGCCATTTGTCAGACAATTTAATTGAGACATTATATGGAATTTATTGTAACTCTTAAAAATCTAGAAATTTTTTATTTATTATTACATTAAATTTTGTTTCCAAAAACTGTGGACCCGTTTTATGGGGATATTTGCTGTTACTCCACTATATAAGATATAGTTATTTTCAATTGATAACGCCGATTGTGAACAACGAATGAATGAACACAATATATAAATTATGCCCGCTTTTCAACAATAAATTTTTATTTTGGTAAGTACGCTTATGTTAACCTAACTTTTTAAAGGGTGACCTAAATTCTTTCATATATACCAACATAAGAAAGCTGTCGACGAAAACCGGACAATATTATTAATTTTTAAAAATCAACCCGTCAAAATTATTTTTTTACAACAATACATCCATTTTCAAATGTCTTTTAAAACTTTAAATAATTATATATTAGTTTTACTAAGATTTAAATTGTTCTTCCCAATGTTTAGAATCAAACGCACTACCAACCTTGTCAATTCCGATTTTTAAAAACGACATTTAAGAAAATGCTTATAAGTCCGTTTGTTTGTGCGGGATCGCCACAAAAAATTAATAGAATGCATTGCCATCGACACCGAGACTATCTGCCGAGTTTCAGCTCGATAGGAGGTCGAGAAGTGGGTTAATTTCCACATCCAAGATTCTGCGTCAAACAAACAAAAGTGAAATTCAAATAGATCAATAATTCATATTAAAACTTAAACTAATGTTTGTATGGGTGTTATGTTGACGGTCGGACAAGACCGAAACCCATATCCCGAAAGAAACTAGCAAGAATCAATGGCGGAAAATTCATTATATTCGTAATTTAAATCTTCAATACTTTTTTCTCAAAAATAATATAAATATTTAATACCCAAGACAAAACGAATCGTTCGGCTGATTGGACAAAAACAACTCACGACTATTTTATGATTCAAAAACTTCTAAAACATTTTTATATTTCAAGGGTTATCAAAGACAAATGCCAACAATGGAGCGTGTTGGTTTTATTGTGAATCCATCTGTGTACCTACCTAGATAATTATAGGTATCATTATTGATGTATTATGGCGGAGTTTTAATCTGCGGCGAATTGGCATCCTTTATCAAACACATGGACGAATAATGCTGGATACTGGCAGCGTGACCTCAATTATCGTCTATTGCTAAAATCTGCATCTATTGTCTATTGCCGCGTAATTCCGTTGTATTTATGGTTTTTTTAAACTTAGGAATAAAGTGCCTACTAAATGCACCTTTCTAGCGGTAGGTTAGGTACTTACTCAATACTCACACACGGAACAAAATCGATATAGGTACCTAATAAAAAGAAAAGGGGGATTTTTTTTAACTGAAAAAGGTAACAACTAATATAAATATTATCATCTAAGAAAGAGTTTATTTTTCCCTACAAGTTTCGTGGTTGCCTACTTCGCATAATTTTCTAAATACATTTCTGGGGAATCTCATGAATCGTATTAATGAAGTGAAGGGGGGATATCTGAATAAAAGTGTCTATGAAACGCAATAATTTTTCCCTTTTGACCCATATCATATCGGACGCGTTACGGTTGATACACTTCGGTTATAAAACGGTAATAATAATAGTCATTTTATTTGGATTTTTTTGCAGCTGGTGTGATAGGTTTGCTACTCGTATTTTTATTAGCTAAAAACATATTATGTTAAGAGGAAACCCGGTCGCAGAGAAATTTGAACAATAGGTGTTTTACCAAACTGTTGCTGTCACTGTCGCTCTTACTCTCCCGAATACTGAGCGAAAGGGAAAACTGCACCAAGTCCGATATTACTTAAATAAAATCGTCAATATTGAGGTTTTTGTATTCATCATTTTTCTCCTTGAAAACTGAACCGATTTTTAAGATTTTTTTACCAACTTTATAAGAAGAAAATACTCTATGTCTGTGTGTCTTTTTTAAATACATTGTCTAGTTTGTATACTGAACGTCTGCTGATGACGTTCAAACCAGTCAATTTTAACGATTTATGGAGGGTCCTAACTCCTAATAAGTAACTCATAAAAAACAATGGTGGTCGATGTGTATATTACATTAAAAAAATATTTGCAGTAGTGTCAAAATCCAGAGAAAAAAATGGGGAATACATCTGTATGGACAAACGCTGCCCAGTTTCCTCTACAGTGAAATTGGATGATGTGCAATGTGCAGTAGGCAATTAGCAAGGGCGTAGCTATAGGATTCACATTGGGGTTGTTCGACCCTTCTTGGTGGGCAACAGAAAGAGTTGGGGGGAAGTGAAAATTTTACTAGAAAGTTTTTTGGGGCCTCTACTTACCACGTCTTATAATTTACATTACATTGATTAAAAAAAGATGGTGCAAATAATATTGTTGTATTTTCCAGGAATTTAATGTACGAGTACCATACTCTTTTTATCATATGCAGTACTAAAGCCGATGGCGGAGGTTTGAACCCCAACACTCCCCTTTATATGCAACCTTTGAGATAGGTAATATTAAATGCTATCTCCCCTGAATGCTTGGAAAATACATATATAATGTCTGGTAATTTGAAGGTCCGACTTTGTGTCTAAAGCTTTCTCTGTAGGTAAAATTGAAAAACTAATGCACGCAGTTGATTTTAAAAACTCGCAAAATATTCGCACAACAAAAGCTCTAACTCCGTATCGCCTTATCTATCATTTTGACAAGATACATAAATGTTAACAAACATGTGTGGGGTCTAGAGTCCAACAGATAATGTTTCTATCAAAGCATTTGTACACTTTACACACCAACAATATCAATACGACTGAACTAATTAGTATTTTTATTTTTAGGTTATGCTTACAACCGACCTCCCGTTGAATTTGCGGCAACACACCCATTCCTATTCTTCGTGATGGATTCATCGCTCCACGTTGCCCTGATGGCTGGGAAAATTATGAACCCACTCAACTCCAGAATATTATGATATTGATAATCGACAAAGCCTAGCTTTAAAAATGTACATTTTGTATGGGCATTGATCGCAAGTGCACCATTTGCAACACACGGACTGGGAAATTATGATAACGTATCGCTGAGAATTCTATTGTAACCTCTCGGTTTTATAACAATTTTTTTGTAAAACCTAAAAATATTGGATAAACGGTGAGATTCGGTGGATTCGTTGGCTTTATACCGAAGTAAGCAGTTTCTGTTTTCTTATTAATATTTGGAGGTATGATTTTTGTAATGAGCGCGGCCAAATCGAAAACAGAATACCCGAATTCTCTTATCGCTTGAGTGGATACCTTAAACACATTTAACGAATGCTGCCCAAGTTCAATTGCTGCTGCCTTTCCAGAGCAGCCAGTGGGACATGACAATTGGGGTGTGTTGTGAGGCTGAAGGTAGTTGGGAAGAAACTGGCTATTCAAATCCGATCACCAAAAACAGCTTAAGCCATTTTGTTTCAACTCAGATGGGTGGTTTTTCTCTAGGCGATACTATTCTAGAAACCTAACAGAGGTTATAACGCAGCTATCAACAGGATCATAGCAAATTGTGAAAGATGAAAAGAATTTTTATAGACATGTCAATATGAATTGCCTCCTAAATTCTAGTACGTTCATACTTATAAATATTTGGAACCAACACCTCTCTAGATGGCTTGCACCAATTATTTCAGTACGTTTTTGTTGCACGGGAGGTACTGTCTTTCTTTGCATGATCTTTGTGTACCCGTTTACGTGATATGTGTGCAATGTACAGTGGGCCAATCATAACATCGAGGCATTATTCAATTAGCCCTCAGATGCCAGTTTCATTTTGACTAGGAGAATGTTTATTTGATATGATTATGTAAATGTAAGCTAAGTTAAATTATGTTGTAAATAATATATTTCATAATAAATTTTCGAAATAAAACGATTTATTATTTACATTATATTACATATATATCTCCGCACAGGGGGAAAATACATGTTACAAATCCTTCCAGGCATTATCAATCTTTCTGATTATGCTTTCGGGAGGCGAAACAGCTGTCATGCATAATAATTACGCAACAGAACTTGTTTTTTTTTTTATAAAATAACTTTAATTTAAAATGTAGTTCTTTCTACCAATACTTAATAATATGTATATTTCTTTTTTAATTGCACCATCTTCTTTTGGTGGTCTATCCTCTACATGTATCCCATTATTACAATTGATATGAGCTTAGTGAAACACTTTTTTCAAATGATTTAAGAGTGAACATTCAGTTTTGGAGGAAAACGAGGGTTGATTTTAACAAAAATGCAAGTATTCTGGTGTAATAAGTATTTATTACGTCACATTTTCTTATTTTTTATACAATAATTTGTAGCTTATTTAGCCTTCTTAGACTTAATCTTCCTTAGGTAGAACTCCAGCTCCTTTCCTTCAATGATGTAACCGTCGGCGCGTCCACACTGGCCGGGGCGAGATCTCAGGCAAGCTGTAAGCAAAACCACATCACACGTTAATACATTATACACATTATGTGAAGTTTAACCTTTCTATACGACAGGTAAAATTGGATAAATAAGTGAAAATATAATATTGAAAATTATATTTGAAATAATAAGACCTCTTCTACAGTACCAACTTTCTTACTTTGGAATGTTCATGGCAGTAAAAGAAATATTTTTTTAAAAAGTTCCCAAATCTAGCTCTACAGTAATTATTTCACTGGACTGCAAATAGCCAGCCACACAATAGGAGTTAAAAGTTCTTAGCAATTTAATAAGTCAGAACTTGGTAACTTTCAATTCACCCTAACGAGTGACTAGGATTTATTGGATGTGTCGAGAATTTTGATATCTCTCAGAGTAACTATGACGTTGCAGATCATTTTGTGCCTCAAGATGCTATCCAAAACAGACTACACCTTATTGAAGCTCAAGCATTGTTGTCATCATTGAGAACACAAAATTAACACATTTCAGAAGAACAAAAATACACAAATTTTAACGTAGAACGAAAATGAATGCAACATAAACTTTTGATTCCAAAATAAGGGGCAGAAGGACAAAACTATCAGAGACCGGGAGAGGTTTTGTCATCACTCCAAAATAAAAGACATTAGCTGAGTGATCCAGAATGGTTCTTAATATTTACCCAAAAGTCTGCCGGTGTGGAACTGCTCCTCTAGCGCTGGCTCTACCTTGGCTGTCTTCTGGAGGGTGGTGTACTTCTTGGCGGTCTTGTTGTTGAACTTCCTGTTGAGGATCTTCTCCTCGGCTTCAGTCTGGGGAAACAAGCAATGCACACCGAGTTAGACAACTGTTGAGGCGTGAGATTAGCGGAAGCAGAGAAAGCGGGTCAGAGTTGCACTGGTAATCATTAAGATCATATGACACGCAAAATTTTCATCACACAAAATAAAATTTATAAGATATAATAGACAGTGTTTACAATTATTAAATGTAAAATTTTAAGCATTTGTGAAGCGCAACTCTTTATTTCAAATATCAGATTTACAAATTTCGAAGATGTTTTATACCAACTGTTTTCAACCTTTTGGAGCCTGCCGTACCCCCCGACTCTTACTACCAATTTGTTGTTATCACCCTTGATCCACATCAGGGTTGTTACGGATGCAAAATTTTGACATCCGCAGATGCGGATTATTAGAGTTCCTCAATTGCGTATGAAGATGTGTGAATTAATGCGAATATTCCGCAATTGCGGATGCGAATATACGTAACACCCCTGATACAGAACGCCACTTTTTCCCGACGGAATTGAAGAGATTTACAGGGTTTGACGCCTTGTAAAACATCCCATCCGTAAGAAAGAAAATAATGACAAAGAATTTGCATAGAAAACTATTGGAAATCTCTCATTGGAAAAAAATCATTCAAAGGTGTACATATATATTATTCAATCTATATTCAATGTTCAGGCCATTTCTTGAGCCAGCTAGTAGCCAATTTCAGAGAAATGCATGAATGTCCTCAAAAGTGGACAGAACGCATTGTCATCGACAACAAGTCTATCTGCTGAGTTTCAGCTCGATCGGATGTCAGGAAGTGGGTTAATTTTCATTTCCAAGATATTTATTCATTAAAACAAAACAAAATTGAAATTCAAATAGACCTATCATTGAAGAAGAAGATAACAATAATAATCTGAATGAAAATATGAAAGAGAACAAGACACAGAAAAATAGAAAAAGACAATGGTCGCAATCGGGACTCAAACCCAGACCTCTCTCTAACCAGGATGTGCGCGTTAACCAATTTCGCTATTGCCACTTTCTGTCAAATCATCATATTTCAAATTTTAGAAATAACTGTATTATCTTCCAACTAATTCTTTTTTCCATCTTATTATTGTCATCTTCTTCATAAAAGTTATAAAAAGAGTTTTTCTTAAAAAAAATCAAATAGACCTATTTAAAAATCATGACTAATAGAGTGAGAATGTTCAACTGTCGGGGATAGACAGAAATGCAATTATGAAACCCTGGCACGTCAGCAACAAAGAGAATTGATAAATTTAATTAGTATTACAAATAACATAGGAATCAAGTAATTATTACAACGGTGGAATGAATGTGTTGGTTGGACTCACCAGTTTAGCTCCCTTCTTCCTGCCCAGGGGCAGAACGTAGTGGCTCTCATACCACTGACGGAAGGGGGTGGCATCAATGACCACAATGGCGTTCTTCACCAGGGTCTTTGTGCGCACCAGCTCATTGTTGGATGCATTGTAGACAACATCGATGATACGGGTCTTGCGGGTGGTGCCTGGAGACAACAATCATTATTCATTAAAACCTTACTTATTTTAAACTTTACAGTACAGGCGAATCATTTAAAGAGTGCACTTTCAATGTATTTGTGGTTCAATAGTTTAGAACACTGGCCCACAGTCCCCTCTTCCCCCACAGTAGCCCTAAGGTACAGTTCACGGACATCGAGTCAAAAACAGTAAAGTTTTTATTTACTCTTCTGAACATTTTACCAACTTGGCATAGTTTCAATTTGGAGCATTTATTATTAAATTCAGACATGAAGCAATGCCAATATTGGCAGTCCAAGTACTGTTTTACGTCATTTTTCAGTGAAATATACATCTTCCGCAATCTGTTTTTGGTATTAAATCCAAAAAATTGGTATTTATTGCAAAACTTTCACTTTTCACCACACTTTTAGGCACAGATTGTGGAAATTACACTTCATTTTAAAAATTACTATAGAAACAACTATTTACATGCACAAAATAGATTATTAGGCTCTTAGTTTGGGAAAACTAAGTAATCCAACATGAGATGAATCAAAACTAAAAAAAAAATGGCGGCAAAGAAGTTTTATACGGAAAATTTTGAACTTTGACGGAATCCATCTAACGTAATTAGTCGTTTCTTGTGATTAAGTTGAAATATAGTGAATTGAATTAGTCAAAATGTAATATAATTCCAAATTCCCAAGCCTAATAAAAGTGCAACGGTTATTGGCATATTTACCCTGATTTTTAATACACCCCCAAATAATGTAAAATTAGATTTACACGTTAAAAAGGGAACTTTTCCAAAGGATTTACTCAAATACACACTTATAAAATTGATTGCAGAGCAAGTTAAGTTCACAAATCCACTTCAATTGAGTTCAATCTCTCAGAGTAACTATGACGTTGCTGATCATTTTGTGCCTCAAGATGCTATCCAAAACAGACTACACCTTATTGAAGCTCAAGCATTGTTGTCATCATTGAGAATAACTCCAGAGCAGGGGAAAAACCATATCATAATTATCACAGCCATTACAACCATTTTAACTAAAATTAGTAATAGTTGTAGGAAAAAAACACCTGCAATACACTAAGAACAACAATGAAGCACCAGAGCTAGAAGATATTTGAGTAATTATGCGGTGAAATGATTGAACTTACATTCTGAGCCCCACGCGAAGTTTCCTCCCTCCAATCGGAGTGCACGGTACTTCAAGTTACCTCCACGGGTACGGACAACATGGATGCGTCGAAGACCAAGCTGAAACAGTGACAAAAAATTAATAAATGCTACACTTCTGAAAAACTTCCAAAAATAAAGTTTATTAATTTAAAAGGGTTGTTATCCTACTAAAAATCATATTGTGTTATTGAGGATTCCACTCAATTCAACTACGAATGCGTAATAAATAAACCTAACCTCGAAATAAGCAATAATATGAAAGTTCCAGAACATTTGTTTTGACAAGGCGGTCATCTAGACATTTTTAACATGGATTTACGTATATGTGATAGCACCGAATCCATGATTTACATATTGTATCCATTATGTGACAAGTATAAGTAACAAGTATTTAACCTAAAATTTTAAGTCGTGGGTCATCAAAATTTAAGAGTATTGTTTTTACTAACCTTTGTGTTGGCTGCAGGGCGACCTAACTCGTACTTCCTCTTCTTGCGCATAGGCTTCCTCTTGCCTCCGGTGGCCCGGCGTTTATGCCAGTGATCTCGGCTAATACCTAAAACACGAGTTGCAAAAATTAGTATGTACTGAAATGTCAAATTACCTCTAAAAGCCAATAACAAAAGGTTCTGGCCAAACCACCGTTACCATTATCGTTCTTGCCATTTTTAAAGGAGATTCGTGAACCTCCGAACAATCACAAAACTTGGGAATAGAACATCCGAGCAATGGAAAGGAAACTGTCACCGGGAAGCAATGCTTCACTCTAGTACCCAAAAATGTGATAATCCACGGATCGGAAACAGAAATTATCTTGGTTTGGGTAAATAAATTAATCACAACATAAAATAAACTTTAAAACACTATCGATTCTCTTCCGATTACTTTGATATTCGAAGATTTATTTTCTTAAATTTACAACACGCACTCACCCATATTGCCGACGAGTTAAAGAAAGAGAAGAGACAACTACCGAAACAACATAGATGACTTTGCTCGGAGTAGGAACCTTAGTTTCAAAAATTTTGTGAGATTTTTATGCAAAAATGTGGGGTAAGTTGTTACTTACAATAAAATGTTTTGTTTGATTTATTCGAATGGAAAAAAGAGGAAATCTATTTTTCGCTTTAAATAGATATTTGTTTCTAATACGTCCTCCCATTTACAATTTTGAATATCGAATAAGCGTTAAAAATTTCGAAGCGAAAACTAATAATTTTATGAAATTATCAACGCAAAATTTACGCGTTTATAAATTTTTTAAATAGTTTTTTGTGTATCCTAAAAATAAAAGATGCACCGAAGAAATGCAGGTAAATTCATTGGCTATATACCACTTTAAATCAGTTTATACATCTTCATATTGAAATTCGGAGGAACGATTATTTTTAATTTTAATAAAGAGGGAAATGTTTAGTAACCACGGTCGCTCGACTGAACCACGTTGGTTGAAATAAAAAAAGATTGTCTACTATTAACCTCACTAGGATGAGCCTGTGCCACCTCGGAACAGGCTCAGCCTGGTGAGGTGGTATATACAAAAAAAATTGTAAGTATTGTAATATTATCTTCGTTAATAATTAAAAAAAAAAACAAAACAAAACAAAACAAACAAAAAACTGCCTTCCTTTTTTTATGAAAATGCTGAGGGCTTGTGCAGGCTTATGAAGACTTCATTATTTTACGACTGTTTTATTTTAACGTTTTGAATAATATTTACATGAACTATATTCAAATATCTCTTACGACTTGTTTCAAAGGTCTCAGTTTTTAGTTGAGTAGATAGTAGTAACTAAAGCACTGTCCTGATAGTGCTGTCCAAACGTGAATTTAGTAAATTGATGCCCTCACCTACAACAGGGCTGCGCGAAGTAGTGCACGACGCGCATCTATATATTCTATATGGACATCATTAATATACTAAACCACACACATGGACATTGCGAACAATGGACAGTAGCCCCCACCCCCCTAAGGATGGGCGCGCCAGCGGTGAACGGGCCATTTTTCCGTGAAAACTCGAATAAATCCTTTCCCAGCCAACCAAAATGTTACTAGGGTGCAGTGCCACAGTGCATTCAGCGCCTACAAATTGTACTAGATGTTTTATGGCACCAACACACGAGCGCTATACTCTCATAATGCATGTTGGCTTGGACTATCATTATTCTTATTTATTTTACACGTCATACATTCCGAATGTATGGCAAGCGTTATGCTGAAACATTCCGAATGTATGGCGAGCGATGTGCCGAAATAAACCAAGCCTATATTTGTTAGGAGAATATAGTGCTCGTTTGCCTTTGACAAAAAATTGGATTCAGACATTTCAATTTTAGTTAATCAACTCGACACTTGAAAGCATATTGACCTGAAACTTCTTTTTTTCTTCAACAAAGTTACACAAGTTTTTTCATACATTTTTGACGTTCAATAAAAGTTGATCAACTAAAATTGAATCGTCTGAAACTCCAGTAGTTACCACTAATTACTAGAATAAATTTTGGCGCACATAAAAATTTGTAACCTAGCAACACCACAATGATAGTTTTGTGACATTTCTAATATCCGTTGTCTATGATAAATAAAACCACCGAAAATGGCGGACGTTTCGATGGTTGATGATAATGATGACAACTGGTTATATGGTGATTCCAATCCAGACGGGCCAGAAAATGAAGCAGGAAAATTGCCAAATGGCGATTCAACTACCGCTGCACCTGTAAGAAAATATTTCTTTAATATTAGTCTACTGTCACCATTGAAAAACATAACCTAAACAGTTTACACAACAATTTGAATGAAACGTAGCATTTACTGATATATTAGAATGAATATTTGCCTTCCGTGAGTTTCAATGTTTTTTAAAGATCTTTGTTTGCAATGCTAATGTATCTAAATCCTTGGATGCAGTAGAAATTTGCATTTAACCCAGGATATGTTTTCTTTTCAAAGGAAGAAACGCCGGAAAAGCCAGCCGACGAGGCGGCAGCTGAAGATGAAGAAGATAAAATAGATGAATCTCACCTAAATGACGAACATTTCGAGGATGGAGAGCAACCGGAGGACGACCAGATTGATGATGGACATGAAAATGGAGATTCTGACTCTGACGATAGTGAAGATGACGTCAAAGTTATCGTAGGAGACATCAAAACCTCACCCACTGCGCCTTACTCAAATTTAAATATAAAGGTTTGTGAAATAAGTTCCTAAAAATAATAAGCTTATTCCTGTAAGTTCTTGTTTATAGTAACTATTTTTGTGTTCAATTTGTAGAACTCCACAATGTTTTCTATAATTAAGTATAAATTAAATTGACAACTCTTCCAAGAATTTCGAATAATAAACTAACAGAACAACTCTAAATTTTATTTTTAACCACTCGGACCCATAAGCTCGTTTTCACGTTGCCAGACGTGGGAGGCGTATCTGACTTATTAAACAATCTTGTGTTTATTTTATATTTGTACAAGTTTTTTCTACATTTTGTTGTTAATAAATACCGTACTTTGTTACCGCTAAATATGTAAATTAAAAAGTTTGCATGTTTTTATTTCAGGTTTCGTTTACCATAATCATAATTTTGGTAGCTTAAGCAATGAAAAATCTAAATTCATTGGAGTGTAATTTTTTTTACTAAATATGTTTACTTAGTATGCTAAGTTTTTTTTTCACCCCATTCCAGCGAGGAGGGCTCATAGTGCAGCCAAATCTTGACAAGCAGAAGCAGACGGGGAAATTCAGTGTGGAAGAGTTTGATTCAGTTGGCACCATCAATGGAGTGCCGGCGCAAGAGTTTAACATAGATGTGTTGGAGGATAAACCGTGGAGGAAACCTGGTGCTGATCTGACAGGTATGGAATTTATCCTAATTATTATTCATTTTATGAGAGTCAGGAAGATAAGGGTGTTAAGGGTGAATTGCCTAACTTAAAAAAAAAAAAAAAGGATGAGGGGAACAAACCATGTTAGGGGAAGCAGGAAAGTAACCAAGGCGTTTCCCTATAATAAATGAATCTGATAGTTTTCAGGCATCTCGCATTCTGCCATCAATATTAAAAATTTGAAAATAAAATCTGCTTACAAATTACATACTAGCCTCTTTTAATAGTGTGTGAATTGCTAGCAGCAGTAATAATTATTACTAGCAGTTAAAGACCCGCTCCGCAGATTTTTGCTGCTAGGCCCTGCATCAGCTTTTGGTTCGGCTCCGCCCAGTTAGTGTTTGTGACCACTTTGTAAATCCAATAGGAACTGGCTCCAAAAATAGCCTGTTCCTCGGATCCACTGTCATCCAGTGATAGTCACCGGGACAAAGTAACTGAGATAGGCAATGATGAAACACGTAATATATAGCCTCTTGATGCAACTGAGTATTACCGTCAATCTTTCTATATTTAGAGGGATACTGCTAGTTCACTAAATCGCAGTACTTATACTTGCCTCGTATAAGTACTGCTGCGGTACTACTGGGGCACGTCCACACCAACCTGCCGACGGAAGTAGTGACATCTTGTGGCGAATTTTTGAATTTAAAACCGAATTACAATGGTAGCTTTGTTCGAAATTCCATGTACACAGATGTTTTTTGTGGCGCAATGCATACGGCGTGGCGTCAACATGCACTCAAAACTGGGTTCTGATGCAAGATGCAAGGGTAATAATATCTTTGATTGCAAATTCCAAATTCCATGAAAAAGTTCTGCGTGTTTCCAATATCCAATACTTTGTTATATATTTAAATAAGACACTTTCCTAAAGAGCCATAATTTACTTATCGCCGTAACAAACTCATGCACCCTGAGTGAATGTCCATTATACATACATTTAGGGTTGTCACGCAAAAGCTCTCCTCTCATAAAAATAATACAATCATCTCTTTTGATTTAATTATGTAAAGCAGTGATTCCAAAAGTGGTCCAAGTGGACCCCTAGGAGTCCACGGGAGACCCGACGGGGGTCCACATAGGCCCGATAAAGAAATGGGGGTTCACAAGTTGTAAGTAGGGGTCCATGAACTGGTTTCGATTAAGACTCATCCTTTACCCCATATCCATATCCCATCCCACCACCCGTCTCATATCCCATTACGCCCCCTCCATAACAGAGCGACTGATGTACAGCGCACATTATTCAGAATAACAGAAGAGCATGTATGAGACGATGTATGAATGTGAACGAAGCAAGGAGTGTGTGCCAAGATCGAGTTGTTTGGCGGTCCGTCCTCTCTGCCTACCCCTGCGGGGAAACGGCGTGATGGTTAGTTAGTTAGTTAGTTTATGCATGAGATCTTAAAACGCCCAGCTAGGCAAGGGAGGGGGAGGGGCGTAATGGGATATGGGTGTACTGTACTGGGATGGGAACATACCCTTTCCCCCCCCTTCCCATATCCCGTTACGCCCCCTTCGTCGTGGCAAATATAATCTTGAATACTGGTCCATTTTGCCCCCGCTTGAAAGAGTCGTAGATCCGGTGCAATTCCGTTGTGACAGTACATTTAATACAACGCGTGTCGAGTTTTGGGAATATGGTGGAAATGTACCAGCAGGGGGTCCACCGTGACCAGTAAAATTTTGAAAGTGGTCTACGAGAAAAAAAAGTTTGGGAACCTCTGATGTAAAGTAACTAAAATAATGTTGCCTAGTATAATAAAAGTGACAATGCAAGGAAGCTCTTGTGAGATGTCACACAAAAAATAAAAAAAAACAACATCACTTTGACTATTTAACAATAATAATGTATTGTATTAAATTCCAGACTACTTCAACTATGGTTTTAACGAGGACACATGGCGAGCTTACTGCGAGCGACAGAAGCGGGTGCGCGTGCAGGAGTCGGGAGTGGGGCTGGGGCCGCTGGGGGGCGCTGGACCGCCCGGCTCGCAGCTGCGCCAGCTCACGCCCATTCTCAACGACAACAGCAAGTACACCTCTATGGGGGTGGTAAACATCAGGAAGGCAGGCCCGCCACCAGGTCATTTCTATTTATTTATCATTGTCTTCTTCTTCACAAGCCTTCTAGCTTCCAGCTTTGGACATGGCCGGCCTCAATTTTTTAAAATTTTTTGATGAGTTTATTATTGGTGGCTTTCCCCTTTTTGAAGACTGCAGCTCTGTTCTCTTTATTATTATTTTTTTAATAATAATAATAATAATGCTTATTTATTCATTAACTTTATTCAGTTTCTTAGGGTACAATTATAGTAAGAATTTACGGCAAACAGACTAGACATCAGAATTTATTTTAGTTTACAATGAAATTGAGACAGTTGTGTTTATATTTTTAGTGAAATCAATGGGCCGATAAAAGTTTTCAACTCTGCTTTTATGAATACAGGTAACCCCTGTAGATTGCGGGAGATGCGTTCCGGACATGGCCGCGATAAGCAAAATTCCGCAACCAATGGGGGATTTAAAAAATAACACTTTTTCAGCTTCAACACTTTCACATGTCTGCACTAGCCAATTCGCCAATAATTTTAAGGCAATCGTTTTTAAACCGATCAAACCAACCTTTACTTGCAATAAAAACTTCTAAGCGAAAAAGAAAGATTGCAATCACACATTATGACAATTCCTAGAATGTGTCGAAGCCGGACAAGTGTTTTTTTAAAATACCGCGTTAAAGCTCGTTCACACAGAGCTATAAATCTGCGAGCAGATATCTGTTGAACCGCTTATCTTTCATACTTTCACACGACGCTATCAAATATTTCTTCCTGTGGTAGGAGAGGGGGTCAGTTGAATTAGGGAGCGGCAACGGAATGAACATTTTTTGTACTGAAATCTGTCAACTTGACCCCCTCTCCTGTTTTTGTCGGAGAGGTGGAGACTTATCTTTTCGTATATTGCCTCTGGAGCAGTTCCGTTGTAAGATGTGTATTGTCTATGATTGATCTGAGCTTAAAACCGCTAGGTGTGAACGGTCTGAAGGGATTGTATGGAGAGCGTTATTTGGCATGCTATGATCTTTTATATTTGATAGCTGTGTGTGAACCAGCTCTTATAATGAATCCACATTCAATGGGGTCGCGATGAACGGGGGTTAACTGATATTTATGTAGCATGAACTTGTTTTGAACTTATTTATTATTTTACTAAAGTTATGGTATTTCTCACAGTTCTAATGATATTGTATTATTTTTATATTATTGACTTGCTTTTGGTCAAAGCCCTTGTATGTGTAAAACTATCATACTGTCAAAAGATGAATTTTGAAACAGGCAACACTTTTGTTGCTTCTAATTTTGTGGATTAATATTTGTTTGGTAAAAAGAAGGTAAATAAATTATTGTGTTCAAGAACTCACACTTCTACAGAGATTCCAATATTATCAGGATATTATCATTAACCCTCAGGTCTTGGCCTTATTTTGTCAAGTGGGTCAAAATATTTCCTCTTCGCAATAAAATCTAAATAAATGCAATATTTCTAAATGTTTCTGAAAACTAAAAACTGTTTTTGAAAGGTGCTAAAATATAAAATATTGCAAATTTTATAATTCCGTGTAAAAATAATTAATATATAAAATTCACAAAGTTTCATAAATTTTTTCCAAATTTCGATCTGTAAGTTTTGTTTCATAAAGGTGCACAGTTTTACTTATTTAGTCGTTAACTTTTAGATTTGAATAGAAATCATGGTGTTTTCTCTTTTTAACATGGTGTTAAGATCATATTTCTCAATATGATATTAACTTGTCCCGTGCCACTGGAGGAAACTTGTAAATTTCGCGATGTTTTGACTTTGACGTAATATTTTGTGGGTTTATTTTATGCTATATTGATATCCATAAAGAATTCATAGAAATTATTCGGGTTCCATAGATGTGTTCAAAGCATTCTATACCTTAAGAACAAGAATGCCCCAAGCGATTCTGACCTTATCCTTCATACGTTTTCTTTATAATTAAGGTTTAAAATCGCATTTCAAAAAATATTTTTTAGAAAAAGCCGGCTCACGCCGGCGCGTACTCGGCAAGCAACGAGTTAAGGGAGAAGACGCATTTCTATGAGACCTACATGAGTTTTTCAGAAAAGTGAACAAATTAGCCCAAGGGGTTAATGTAGTGCATTTTAAAAGTAATACTGTAGTAACATCAGTTAGCAAGTTGTACCTTATTGACGAGCTTGAGAAGTCCTTCCTCTGGTGGTGCACATGCATAGAGCATGGCTGATATTGATGGTTATGTTTGGTTCTAGGTATGCGGAGGGACGGTTCGCTGGATGAAATGATGACTTCGGAGCCCCCGCCCTCCATGCACAACCATGATACACTGCACAACGCTATTCAGGTAGACACCCAATCGGCCCCTTTAACTAACTCACTAGGCTTTGCTGTTTTTTCATCTATTATTCTACCTAATAATTGTTATCGATCTAGAGTCCTCTACCAATACACATGATTGGGTGCATTATTGAACAATGGTTTATTAAGTCAGCTAAAAGAATCGATTTTTCGTGCTGTTTCCCCGCTGTAAATCACGTTTTACTACTGTATGTTTCCTCCATGACAAAAACTCCACTCTCCTCTCAAATAAGAGCACAGCCTAATTTTTCTTTCAACCCTTTGGGGCCGATAAGAAACTACAATAAAACAAAAAAAATTATTACAAGCCAACATGTATATACGATATACATGTACATACGTATATATATTGATAAAGTGACGTATTTATTTTTGTTTTTAACTAAATTAGGCGGTATTTCACATCCTCTATATCTATAGGATAATGTATACTTTCGATTACGAATGTACTATTCGGTACTCGAACCTATGAATAGTAATGTGGCTAAATTCGGATAAGTTAGCTGAATTTTCTGCCTTTTACGAGTATTTATTTGTTTGTTTATTTATTAATATACGTTATCCTACGGATAAGCTATCAAGACGATGGTGAAATGGCCTCATAATAGAGGTAATATCTGAAGGCAAAAGGAATGTATAAGATCGACACTGCTATTGCAGTGCTTTATACCTTGCATGGGCACGTTTCTTTAACACTGCAAATGCAGGGGTTCGGCTCCTAAGGGTTAAAGTTGATTTTTACACATATTGTAACTTTATTGCTATTTATAAAATTATAATACTTTTGAAAATTTTATATTCTAACTTTCCATTTATAAAATAATAGTACTTTTAAAAAAAATTGCATCACGAAATGTGTTTTTCTAGTGAATGAATTGCATGACTGACCAAAGTAATGTCTAGGTGATGACAGCGGATAGGAGAGAATACTCCCGGACGAAGGGCTTCCCGGACATGAGCCTACCGCCACCCGGAGGACCCGAGTTCTTCGGAGAGCAGCCCTTCTATCCACCACCATACCACCAGGAAGAGAACTGGGGTAACCACTACTTTTTTATTTTCTAAAGATAGAGAAAAATTCCCGAAGTAACGAAATACTTCACGGAAATGGTGCTTATATATAGAGGTGCTAGCAGCGTAATTGAACCCACAACGCCTGGGTAGTAATCCGACGCATTTGTCCCCTTGGCCACTAACCGCCCAAACTTACTCAATTTATTCAAGTGCAGCTTTGCCCAATGTTATTATACCTATGTGTATTACGTACTTTAAGGAGTGGTGCTCCGGAGACCTTTTTTTTAATAGCTAATACCATCCTAGCTGGATTTTCATGCAATACGATTTTAACCTTTATGCTTTGAAAACTGTATAGAGGACAAAATCGAAATTGCTTACGCTAATAATACTGTCAATTTTACTTTTTATTTCATCATTGCCTTTACGACGGCTCATCAAATAAATTATCTATGAATGTCAAAATTCGTTTTTGTAAAGCTGCATTGCAAAAATGAAACTATTTTGAGTTTTCAAAGTAGCACAAAAAACACCTTTTCTTGTTTATGTTGAAATAATAAAACCAGTTTATATGTTCGTATACATATTTTTTTTTTGACGGTTGTCTCATAAATGGTAGATTTTTATTTTTTAATAAAATTTCTACTCTGGGAAAACGTGTTACAATTTTCACATGAAATATATTTTAACAATAAGACATGTTATCTGATAAACAGAATACTGTTGGAAAAAGATAAAAATCATAGTTTTTCTGATTTTTGAGCAAAATTCGTCAAGGTAATTTTCTTGCCGCTCTGCGTATTTTCGACAGGCACTTGAAAGTATGCAAAAAATTTTCTATTCCGGCCCTCCGTAGGTTAAGTGAACATGTCCGCTTCTCTGAACAGCTTATTTGCATTGCTCAAGTTAATTTTGAAGTCATGAAGAAGTGTATGATGATCAATCTCCGATAAGAGAGAAAGAGAAGAAGAAAAGTTAATTTTGTCACAGAATATTTGTGTTAATTAATACTTTATTTGTTTGTAGGTCCCGAGACTGGTTGGACACCCGGAGACATCAAGGAACTCACTCCCGGCCCCATAAACCTGGGCCCGTCTCCCATGAGCCACGGCCCGCCGGGAATGGGTCCTATGGGTCCCATGGGCCCCCCCAACATGGGCCCGCCCCCCCCTCTCATGGGTCGCTCGCCCTACGGACCTCCCCCGCCACACCTCTACCCGCCCAGAGACGTGGAGCACAGGGAGAGGGATAATAGGGAAAGGGACAGGGATAGGGACAGAGAACGCGAGAGAGAAAGGGAGAGGGAACGAGAGAGAGAGAGGGATAGAGAAAAGGAAGGAGATGTAAGTTTTATGGCATATATTTGTAGTTAAATATTTCAGATCCTGCACCCTGTAAATAATTGTTCTTGTTTCAAAGGTTAACACATGCCTTTATAGCAGGGGAGGCCGAGAGGCTAAATGGATAGTTACTCGAGCGTTGTGGGGACCTATTGGGTTGCGAAGATTAGATGCTAAAAAGAAAAAAAGTTTAAATGATGTATGCCTTTCACCTTTGATGGTGGGTGGAGCGAGTATAAATTTTCAAAAATGTAAAAAAAATAGTCACAATGACATACTAGAGTGTGTCAGATATTAATACCGAATACGCCCTAAGTGTTTCTGGTAATGGAGAGATATTAATCTGACGACCTGCTTGGTGGGGGTGGCCGTACGGAGGGGTAGAAAATTGAAAAAAAATTCATTTATTCGGGCTTATCAGATTTTCAGTAGGAATGTTAAGTGAACCTTAAAATATGTCATTAAAAAGACTGACGATTTGGACGTAACCAAAACTCATGGCTGATTTTTAAAAATGTAAAAAAAAATTGTGACCTTGAAATACTCGAGCTCGTCAGATTTTTATACAGACGGTTCAGCGTAATGTCCTTGTCGTGCTGACCTATAATCTGACAATTACAATGCGGAGGCCTTGTCACATGTTTCTATAATGTTTATATAGATTTAGAGGCCCTGAGGGATTTTTGGTCTCCGGTGACATTTTTGAGGTTTTTTTTAAGGATATTAAAAATTTTATTTAAATATGAATTTGATTAATTTTAACATACAAATAATACTTTGTTTTTAAAATTTTATTTTAAAATAATAATTTGAAAAACTGCGTAATTCAAAATTTGTTAATTCGTAATTTGATTTTTTCGTAACACGAAAATTCGTTCGTGTAATTTGAAAAACATTGAATTTTGTAAAAAAATTTAAATAATTTCGTAAATCTGAATCTGACAGCTGTGGATGTAAAACCCCGTAAAATGTCAATTTATGTGGTTAACATCGTCCTAATTCATATTATTATTTTGTAAATCTGAATTGGTTAACATTGAAATGTCGTATTTTTACGAATTTTCTTCGAATATAAAGGATGCATATTATATAGGCTACAGCGGAAATCAGCCCCAAAATTTCGATTTACTAGGAAATTTATATTATTTTTACTTTGAATTTACTTTGAATAGCCGGCTGCGACGGTAATCGGCCGCGTAAATTTGATTTAAAATTAAATTATCAGTATTTTTACGAATTTACTTCGAGCCAACTGCGGCTGTAAACGACTGCGAAAATTCGATTTACATGGGAATATGTCATATTATTACGAATTTATTCTGAAGAACCTACCCAATTTCGAATTTTTGGCAATTTTTATGAATTTTTTTTTCGTAAAATTTTGAATTATGTGGGAATTCTTTAATTCAAAATTTTATTTGTGATGTCCCGTGGATTTCGAATTAACGGGGTTCTACTGTATTACTTTTTAAAAATCACCTTACTAAATTTGGGAAGCATCAAATCATCTCAAGTGGTTATGTATATAAAGGTTAAAATATTGTAGTGTTGTGATTAATTTGAATATATTTTTGTTACAGGATTCAAGAAAAGAAGAGGACAGAGAATTAGAACTACGCGACAGGGACAGAGAAAGAGGAGAGAGGGACAGGTCTAGATCCATCAAACCTGACAGACATCGCGAAAAGTAAGTTTCCTCTTGGTTTTATGACAGAATCCTTAGCGCTGTTGAAACCAAGAATAGCGGCGAAACAAAAAATGTGTTTATAATAAATTGATTATAATACAGTGAAACCCTCTTAAGAAGTTTTCCGAGGGACCGGGAAAAAACAAACTTCTTAAGCAGGAAAACCTTATGTGTGGGAAAAATTAGGCCAATTGCGAGCCGAGGGACCCAAAAAACCATACTTCTCTTAAGCCACGAAAATTCTTAAGAGGGTCCCACTGTAGTATCTTTATTCATTTATTAGAGTTCCTTACGACAGCTGTTAAATCTCTTTGAATACAGTGAAACTCTCCTAAGAAGTTTTCCAAGGGGTCGGAAATCTTATGTGAGGGAAAAATTGGGACATTTTTCAAATTCAGTCTTCAAGGACCCGAAAAAACCAAACTTCAAGTGAGTTTCACTGTACTCGTAGCTGTCAAATTCTTATTAGCATAGGGACAACCTCGAAATACTTTTTCACTCCAAAGTGAATCAACCATTGCACTGAAGATGTCTTTAACCCTTCGAATAATGAAAAAATAATATTTATGGCCTTTTGCCTGTCAAGATTTTCGCGCAAAATTCCCGGTTCTTCCCATGCATTTTAAATGTTCCTTTTTATTGATTATTTTTTAACTTTTTTGCAAAAACAAAAATTGTTCTGAAATTTAGATAAAATAATCTTACCGATTTATTTATTAAAAATCAACATTTTAATAAATAAATCGATATCAATAAAATAAACTGAAAATTTTAAATACAGATTCCTTTTTTGAATAAAATTTGTAATAAAACTGTCACCTCACATTTTATGACATTCATACAATTTTATTTTTAAATTAAATGTTTGTTACGTCACAAATTGGCGCAAAATAAAATCGTCACTTATGATCGGGTTTGTAAAATATCTGATCAATATAGCTCGTTTATTCATAAGGCAATAAGAAGCATTATTTTTTTCGCTAGAAATCACAAATTTTTTCATGACAGGAAGAGAGATATCTAAATTTTAATAATACACGGTCCCTCTGGGACAATCTGGGTCTCCTGTTATTATAACGGCATATGATGTTTTGGGGCAACTTGGGTCTCCTGTGATTAGACGGGTTAAGGCAGTATTCTAGTCTAGAAAAAAAAAAAAAAATTTTTTTTTCTACATATTTCCAAATTTAAATATTCAAAAATATCTCCTTAAAAAGATTTTTCGAAATTCGTATTATTTTAAAAGTTATAACCATTTTAATGTCGCGGTTTAGATGGAATCTTACCAAAATCTGAATAGAACAAAATTTTAAATGCATTTTTCTCAAAATCACACTTTTTTCGAGACGGTTGACACGATATCTCAAGCTCTACGGAACCAATTTGCTTGAAATTTGGTGTGAGCCTTCTCTATACATTACTCTATGGTGGGAACTAAAACTATAACGAAATTTCATTTTCACTATTTTAAAAAAATTTGTAAAGTCAAAAAAACTGGTAAAAAAATGTCTTTTTTATTTCAGACGGCCGCCATTTTGTGAAAAATAATTCTTTTGACTTTTTCTTAGTTCGGGTCATAGCCGCATTTGTTTGGATTAAGAATTATTATTATAATTATTTTAAAATTACTACGAGGGTTGCAATTGTGTCAACCAGGGCGCGCCATTTTTTTTAGACCCCCCACCTCAACACCCTATAACTTTTTGAATTTTGAATTCTTTCGTTTGTTTTTTTTTTATGTATTCTTAATGTTTGATCAATATTTGGTAAAATAATAGCTTGTAAAGATATTATGGTATTTTTATTTATTGCACCTGAAAAAATACCTACAATTCATGCTGCTAGACTAGAATACCCCCTTAATAATACTTTTTCCCATAAAAAATTTGTTTAATATATTTTATCCTTTGTGCAGGTCCCATCGGCGCGAGCGTTCCCGATCGCGATCCCGCCGACACAAGTCTCGCTCTCGCTCCCCCAACTCCCGGCACCGCTCCAAGAAGAAGTCCTCCCACCGCAAGGATAAGGAGGACAGCGAGTAACCCCTCCACGTCATCCACCATGTTTAGCTGCTTTATATTATTTAAGGACATAGCATTATGTAATCTAAGATACAATTATTGATAATAATGTTATCTCGAAGGGAAAACGCTGTGAATACATATTTTAAATACAATGAAACACCCACGTAAGGTTCCCAAATAGTGTTTTATTTTTTCAGTCCATTGAATTTCCATACAACCAACACAATATTTTTTTCCTATACATAATTTGATAATCGTCGATCAAATGTAATTGCAGCTGTTCAAACTGTGACTGTGATCTGAAATCCAAATTCCCACTTGCCTGGGGATACACTTGGATGTCCACCAATTTCGCCATCGAATCATTTTTCAAACCTGTCATATTTTTCGAACTACATGTTTCTTGTTTATCATAAATCATAAACTTTAAACCCAATAATAAATCACCAGTAGTGTCGGGATATAAATACATAAACAGGGTGCGGCAGCAAGACTTCATTTTTTAAAATGCGCGCCATTCAGTCGGTTGATGTCGCAGCAGAGCCCTAGTGATCTCATTCGAGAGGCGGAACTATAAAGTTTTGTCCCGATACAGTTGATTGGCCATCATGCATTGGAATAGAGTGAGGAGCGTGCATTTGCCGTTGAGGCCTACTTTTCAAACGGATGTTCTCTGATCATGTTTTGTTCCCAGAGCGTGCCTCATCTCAATTAGGGGCAATTTGTGATTTTTTTTTATCAGGTTTTTTGAAATCCCGTGTTTATGTGAACCATCCAAGGACCCTACAAGATTTGAAGACCAACATCAGGGAAGAAATTGCCAGGATAACGCCTGATATGCTGGGCAAGAGTCACGACAAACGCCAGAAATCTGTTTACTCAGTGTATGGAGAATGGCGGACAGCACCTACCTGATTTGATCTTCAAAAACTAAGGATGGGTTGTTTCAAAAAATTTGATGAATTCATCAAATATTTGAAGTTAATTTTTACGTTCTGTGTATGTTCTATTCGAGTTCTGTGATTATTTCAGTTTCATACAGCAACTGGCCTATAGTGATATAACAACAGAACTTGAATAAAACCTCCACAGAATGTGAAAATTAACTTCAAATATTTGAAACGTTCATCAAATTCTTTGAAACAACACATCCTAAGTCAAACAAAACTTTAGGTACAGTTTGTCAAATACGAGCAGAAAACATAGGAGGGCGCCACCGTTGATCAAATGGCAATACTAAACATTTAACTCATGGTGTTAATATAAAGCTGTGTAACCTACATTTATATAAAAAATTAAAAGTCATAAAAATGAAAAAAATATTTTTTCATTGCAACATACATTATCCACTGATCGCAAAATTAGAATTGCGTGTGGGTATATTATTTGCAATTTTGGTATATTATTATTAGACATCGGATTATATGCATGAACTAAGTGCCAAAGTATGCACTAAAAAAAGCCGAAATATGCACTAAAAACTTTTGATACGCCCAAAATATGCACAATGCGAAATCAAAAAAACAATTTTATTTTTATATATTTTAATTAGACGGTACAAAAACAGCAAAATATTCTTAAAATTGTGCCATTTTTTTGACAGTATATATTACGCCGAAAATGACCTATCTACGTCAATTGGAAATTGGCGTAGATAGGTCATTTGTTCGTCATTGGAAAATTTTTTTAATTTGGCGCCATTTCTGGAGATACCTGTTTAGGCAGGGTTCCTGTGCCGTTAATTTAGGCAAATGTTCTTACTGTCTTCAAGGTTTTTAAGCAAAATAGCTTCTAACTTTTTACAAATCTTTTCTGATATTGAATTAGGAAGGGCGTTGGCGAATTCCATCATTGTTTCCGGTATTTCTATTGATAAATAGAGGAAGATATTTTGTTTCCAATTTTTCTACGACATCCGTGGAAATGTGTTGAGGTGAGGGCGATATATTTTTCTATGGCAACTTGTGGAAATGTGTTGTTGAGGTGAGAGCGATATTCTATTTATGGATGGGTCTTCAGATGCTAGCTTGCTTGACTGAATTGCAATGGCCTCAGAACTGTCAAATTGATCAACTACTTGTTTTACGCCCTCAAAATTTTTAGCATAGAATAACACCGCCTTTAGCCAAGTACCCCATCGAGTTATTACAGGCTCTGGTGGCAATGCTAGATTTGGTAATTAGCTAACTAGCTCCCTATTACTAAACGAAATATGCACAATTGGGAAAAAAGGCTAAAATATGCATTAACGCCCTAATTAGAGAGTTATATGCAAATGCATTAAATCCGATGTCTAATTATTATTATACCTTTATAATGCAGATAAACGATTTTGTAATAAAATATTGATTCTTCCTTTTTATCTACCGTTAAATTCAAATTTATGTTAAATTAAATGAAAGCAAATTACTTTGTAAAACACCGTTTAATCAAATTTATGTCATTGTCATTAATGTCATGTGTCAATGTCATTAAGTAGGTACCTTAACAACACGTCGCCTCAGTTTTTATTTGTCCAACAGACCATTTTATTTTTTGTTGAATCTCCAATTTAAAATTAAAAATAAAGTATAAAAAATGATAATTAATCACTTAACGAAGAATTATTTAAACCAATGAGACCTTTACATTTACGGAAATAGCTTTATCTTAAATACCTATCATAATGATTCATCAAAATAATCAAAGAAAACCTTCTCTTCTTGTAAAATTCTCTAATGGTCTGTTGGACAAAAACGAACTAAAGCAACGAACAGTGCTTCTTCGAATTTTTCTTTTTTCTTTAACCCTTTGCACTCCAATTCCGAGTATCACTCGACATTAGAGCTGGTGGAACGAAATCAATGTCGAGTGACACTCGACATTGTGTAATACCTCTTTTTAAGGACAATTTTAAAATAGAAGGGGATTTATATAGAAGATTTTTTTTACTCAAATTTTTGAATCACAATTGTTAGACATATTCTAGAATCGCACTATACTTTAGTACCTGCTATGGTCAAGGTGTGGATTAATTTTATTCATGGCTGCTTCTCACCACAGTTAGAGGCGCAGGTATCAGTACGCTAGTAGCTAAACACTGCTGAAGTCAACATCTTGTCTCCAACTGTGCATTATCGTGTTTGTTTTTGTGCAAAGACTTGTTGAATGGATTACTTGTGATTTCTATTTTCTATAGCTTGATTGTGTATTAGTGAAATAATCCTCGATTCCACCATGTCTAAAAAAATAAAACGAAGAGTATTGAAAAGGCCAAAAGCCGTAAATATAAATTTAAATGAAAACGAATTTGAAAGTAGTGACGATGAGGACTATATGAGAGAGTTGGACAGAGTATGTGAAACTTTTCAAATCGATGACGACTGAAAATGAAGATAATATTCCTAAAATTCTTGAAGTTCCTGCAAACTCTCAAGTGGTGGAGAAAACTATTTTTTCTGGGGCCTAGAAGTCTCTATTATAAATTCATATGTGTTGTATAGACTGGACAGTAGAACGTAGAAATTTAGCAATGAGTCATAAGAAGTACAAACAAACTTTGCTCATGTCACTCATTAGAGACTTTAGTGCACCCAAAACAAATCGCAGAACCGCGGCTGCAGCAGATACAGAACGTCTCGATGGAACTCCTCACTTAATTTATTTACAACCAGGGGGGAAGCACAAGGATTGTGCTGTGTGTTCCAATAGAAAAATAAAATGTGGGAGAAAAGAAACATGCTACTTTTGCAAATGTGCGAGGCAAAACCTTCACTTCATCCCGGGGTTTGTTTTGAAAAATACCATACCAGAAGCAATTATAAAGATTAGAATTAAGAATTATAAAGTAGCACCATGTAATAGCTCGTAAAATAAAGGTTATCTTAAAAGAAAAAATCAATTTTATTTACAAAAAAAAAACTAAAACTTAAAAAAAAAAACCCAATTTTGGCGTAGAGCTGGTGGAATAAAAACAAAAGAAAGGCTTGGAATGGAAAGGGTTAAGAACAAAAAATGTTTTTAAAATATGGTTTACTGTGTTCTTTACATTCAGTGTCATTGCACTTTAAAATAATATTTGACAGTTAATTTGGTGTTGTCAGTCTACAAATTTTGTAGTTCCATTTTTAATATTTTCTACTCTTATTTGACAGACAAAATGTGCCTACAATATAAAAAACAAATAAACAATTTCTGATTCATACAATGGGTTTTATTAAGTTTTGAAAAAAGGAAGTTATGCTGCCGCACCCTGTACTTACCATACCATACTTAATTTACTTCAATTGGTTACAGGTTGAGTCTTATTTTGGCAATGTGCTTTTAGAACTGTACGTCTGCTGATGGAATTACAGGAGTAATTAGGAAGAACATAGATAAAATAAAAGAAGGTTTAATTATTACAGAAATGCTTTATTATAATGTTCATAATAAGTAGTTCATATAATATAAATGTTAGCTAAGACAACCTAAAGGTGTTTGTTTGTTTGTTTGTTGTGTAGACATATGCTTGCTGTACAAACTGGCGCACAATCCGTCGCGAGAGGACAGTTGCCCGCCCCAGCTCGCAGCCACGACCGCCTGCGCTAGGCCTGCGGCCGGCTGCGGCTCCTCCAAGAATATACACTGCGGACACGACACTTCACAGTCTTTCGTATTTGTAAATTAAACTTTAGATTTCATACATTTAAGGTTACATATTTTGTACAGCCATATACAACAATTTTATACCATATTACAAAATGGGTGATTTCGCTAACCTGTCTGGATTGAATGATTGATTGGTTGGTTTGTTTGTTTGTTTGACGTAAAGGGTAAATTACAAATGTGCAGATTTGTTTGTTTATTTGTTTAATCCTAAGTGACCGCTCCGGGGCAATCAACTGTCAGACGTGGGACACTACGCTACTCGACCGCTCGCACTTGTCCTCCGTCCCCACTAGCCACTAGCTGACAGCCACTAGGCGTGGAACGGCAAGTCCAATCAAACTATAAGCGGAACTTAAATGCAAAATGAATAATAATAATTCAAGCAAACGTGTGTTTATAGTATTATATTCCAAATGCGCAATTAAAACTAAATATGTATATGTGTAAGAGTCGCTGATTAAAATTAAAGTTTGCCATGACGAGGCTAGAGAATGTGGCTACTTGGAGAGTGCTCACGTGGAGATAACGATAAAGGAAATAAGTCACTGCACACCTTACACCTTACACTTTACACCTTAGTTAGGAAGCTACCATTTACGTAACAAGAGGACCGCTGAGAGGCCGCTGCTTCCTTTGCTATTTGCTTGGGGTCCCCTATCCCAGCTAGTAGAAGCTACTCTAGAAGCTACTATACATCTCATGGTCAGCCTAGGTTAATATTTATACGTCTGGTCGTCTGGTCCTCCGGCGCAAGCGACACTGGAGGGGGAACCAACGTGCGTACACAGATATCTATACATGAATATTACACTTTACAAAAAACGGTTTTTCACTTATATAATCCAATATGTAAACTGTATTTTAGTTTAGTTTTTATTTTTCTACAAAAATGAAAAGTTTCGATAATAATGGTTAGGATTTACACGCTACTATTTTCAATAAAGGTATTTATTTTAAAATAATGAAACTTTAGTTTTTCTATACATCAGTCGGGGTGCTGTGAGCTCTTCTACCTGCGTATGCCTGCTACAGAATACAACCCAACTCCTACTGAACACTGAACACTGAACTCTGACTTAACTAACAGATCTGATAAATGCATGGGTGTGTTCTGTTCTGTACTGTATACTGTAGACTGTAGTAGTGTAGACTGTCACAAACAAACTAGGGGAGAAATGATCTGCGCACAGCCGAGTGCGACTAAACCAACTTACCACACTTACTTCCTTCTCCTTACATCCCTTACATCATTACTTCATTAGCCAGCCAAAATATACAATTTCATTTAATTACAATGAACACTTAAACACCATCAATGTTTGTTTGTTTGTTACAATAATAACCTATAATATGTATACATACTAGTAATATGCTAATAATAAGTATAATAACACAATTAGCCTAGACTCGAGTCAAACCTATAAAATACCAGAAGCGTCTACAAGTTCTCGAGGACGCCTCCACCTCTCTTCTTTAGTTATGTTATGTATATTAGGGTTAGGTTAGGTTAGTTAACCCACTACTAAGATTTGTAACTGAATCCACTTGACGAGGGGAGAGTGGGTGGGTGGGCACTTGAGAAGGCAGGCTGACCAACTTCCCAGCGGGTGGGTGGGTTAGTTTGTTTGTTTGCTTGTTATGATACAAAAGTGTAAAATCACTGTCTGCTGAGGTATCTGTCGGCTGGGAACAAACATCTAATCTCATTTGTAGATATCGGTGGAACAATAAAATCAATGCTGTGTGCTTGTTAGCTTGTAGCTTGCTTGCTTGCTTGCTGTGCACTTGCAGTTGCCGTGTGCACTGCCACCGAGTGACCGCCATTAAATAACACCATTTTACAATACATATAAACATTACTTACATGTCAATCAACTTAACATACTACACGTACACGTAGACTACCATCTACCATACAAAATGTAATTACATTGCTCTTATAAACAAAATTACGCTCAAAAGTGTTACACGTTAACACTTCATACATCTTGCGTATTACACAAACAATAGTTATCTTTACAAACGTAATCACAAATTAATCATTTTCGAAATTGACTTATTGCGAAATTTTCACAATTTCATATGTTAAAAATACTCAAAACGTACTTTTCTTTAGTAAAAAAATAAAACTGCAAATACATATTACTGAGAAGTCTTATTGTGAGATTACACAATGGATACTAAACTAGGAAATAAACAAATTAAACCTACAGAAATGAAACTTACTACTGTCATATAATATTCAAGAGAACGGAACAGAAGCCTAACCTAACACTAGTCGGGTGTCGGGTCGGGTCGGGTCAAGTTATCAGAACTGTGGATTGGGATTAAACTTAGGATAGATTCGGCTTAATTAGGATTGATTCCCATTTTACAATAGTAAGACATGATCTGGCTTCGACCAGCTAAAAAGTCCGCTGAATAAAAATTACTTTTATAATTAAATCTTACGTGTTTATATAAAATTAAAGAAAAACATATTCCTATTCACATGATAATGGAAATAATACTTTAAGAATGATAATCATTGCAGGCATGATGCAGTTAAGTAAGAAAATAAAGTTATTACAATTATTACTCTAGTAAAAGAAAAGAAATAATAAATCACGCAGATTTCATTTCCGCCATAATCGTAGAGAACTCATTACATACATAATATATAATTAAACACAAACGAGGACTTCCTCGTATCTATCGCATGAGAGAGTTGCTCGCTTCGTTGGAATCCAAAGGAAACCAAGATCAAAGGTCATCATGGAAAATCTCCTGAATTAGTCAAATTACAATATTGGCCACGGTTGTTTGTTTGTTAGGGAATGCAGTGGTTGGTGTTGTTTGTTTGCTGCCTAGAGCACGGTGTTGGGGGGAGGCCCGATGGGCCCCAGGTCGGCGGCCGCCTTCATGAAGAATTTCTCCAACTTGGCGATGATGTGCTTGCCATACGTGTACTTGCGCAGCGAGGACAGGTGCGGCCGGATCTTGTGCATCAGCACCTTGCGCTGCGTCGGCTCCGACACGTCGATCATCTTCTGCACCACGTAGTTGGCGTACTGGTCCTTCATCATCACGTGAAGGGCGCTGAAACAAACAAACAAACCGTACAATACTCTCGTCACATGACCCAATTAATGCATAAACCATTCATACAAATTAATTAATACTCACTTGTCGTTAAACCCGCAGACCTCATCAATGAGCACGGCCCTCTCTGCGCGTGTGGCGTGCGTGACGCACTTCTCCACCACGTTACTGGCGAACTTGTGCTGCGACAACGGCAACACCTTCCCGCGCACGCCGGCAATCAAGATGGCCTTATCCTCGGCAGCACCGTGCTCTGCATAAACAAACAAACATTATATAAACATCATATTATTCTATGTAAATAAATCATTGGGTCTCCATTAAGAGGAACGTATGCGCAGCCCATTTCGGGCGGTTTCATACAGATCTTAATTCCGGATTTGAGATCAAAATACCCAACCAAAATGAAAAATAATTTTTGTAATCAAAAATTGTATCAAATATCTAGTACGGATGTGAGCTACTTTATTTATTTTTGCTTTAAATTATAAGATATAGGCCATTAAAGATTTTAGTGTTTCATGATTTTAGAGGCAACTTGGGCAAATATTTGTGAGTAAATGAAAACAATAAAAAATTAATTTTACTATATTTATCAAAGAAATATAATGAAATATAAAATAAAAAAATAAAATTAAAAAAAAAAAATATTTTGATGGGTGTAAAGTTAAAATACAAATTACCTATTTACGGCGGAACAAAAATTTGTTGTTTATAAATTTAAATTACTACCCAAAGAATGCATTATTAAGAGTGTTTATTTATTTTAATTTTTTTTCATCATATTTTTATGAGAAATATAGCAAAATTATTTTTTTATAGTTTTTCATTTACTCACAAATAATTGCCCAAACTGCCTCTGAAATGAAACATTAAAATTTTTAATGGCCTTTATCTTATTGTTTAATGCAAAAATAAATAAAGTAGCTCACATCCGTACTAGATATTTGATATACCTTTTGATTACAAAAATAATTTTTCAGTTTGGTTGGGATTTTGATCTCAAATCCGGAATTAAGATTTGTATGAAACTGGCCGAATTGGGCCGCCCATACGTTCCTCTTAACTGCTAATCAAAAACATTCTATTTTATTTCACCATTGATGCACAATAACAGTTCATTTATAAAGTGCAGTTTTGTGATACATTTATTCACTCAAAGTGCGCTTTACCATCTAATATTATTTAAGTGAAACTTGCAATGGATATTGTATTCAAGGTCACAAACAAGTCTACATGTAATTGGACAGTAATGATAAATGATATTCACTTACCCAGAACATGCTGAATGACGTAGTTTCCATACTGATCCTGGATGAGCTGCTCCGTGTGGGAGTGGAGCTCTGCCAAAACTGGAGCAACCTATAAGTTATACATCAGGTTAAAATTATGCCATTATGGTCTCGACTACTGAAGGTATGTGTGATACGCAGCAATAGTCGCTACCTGAATCTGCATCACATTTAACGATTTGGCCAAACTAAATCTGACCGGCAATTCGAATTTACATATAAATGATGACTTCTAAATTTGTTTTCCGTCATACGTTTTGCCATCACACGCTTATAAGTAAACCAAACAATATGAAATGGGATTTTTCTTAATATCTCAATTTCAAATTTAATGTTGATTAGATTAGAAATACAAAATAGATAAGCTTCTACAAATTCAACCTTTTTACTTTGGAATTTTCATGGACAGTGTTTTTTATGGAATGCATTATTAACCTATCATTTGCCAGAAGGCCAACGGCGGCCATGATTTTTTTTTTGCTTTTTTTATTTTTAAATGCGATTTTAACCCTTATGTATAAAGAAACTGTATGAAGAACAAGGTCAGAATCGCTTGCGCCAATATCATTATTGACGTAACCCATGGTTGATCAAGCTACTCTGGAATATTTTTAAATGAATTTTCTATGACTTGGCGGGTTATTTTTTTGCAACTGTCAAAGGCGAAAAATCAAAGTTTTACGTTTTCAAATGCTTATAAAGGTCTTTATTTATTTGCAAACTCCTTTGAATTGTTGTTTTTTTCATGTTGGGTATGTATTCAGATTTGTGTAGAAATAATAAAATCAGTTTATATTTGTGTGATTATATTTGATAATTCTTTCCAAAATGGGAGATTTTTTAATCTTTTTTTTTTAGTTAGTTAGCTATTCTGGAACAACCTCTTGCGATATTATCACGTAATATACACGAATAATAAGATATATTATCTGGTAAACGGAAAACAATTGCAAAAAAGCAATTCCTTTGTTTTTATATGGATATTTGACCAGAAAGCAACAAGGTAAAATCCACGCAGTTTTTCGAAATACGCCCGACATTCAACAAGTTAAAAACTTCTAGCTCTACAAACTGAACACTGTAGTGCTTCTCAAGATAATAGTCATAATTTTACTGGACTGTAAATGTAGCCCAGCCACACAATAGAGGTTAAGCAAATTTGAGTTGATATGTAATTTATCATAATCAACAAAATTTATAATACTAAAAAAAGGTGTACGTAAAGATTTAGGTTGGTTTTTCAAGTCTCCATACGTGCAGAATGAAACAATGACTGTGAAACAATGAAATGAAATACATATTGTGGTTGCTTAGTAAAAGTGTGATAAATAAATAGAATGGAAGCGAGACTCTCTACCTGCTCGGGGGTGCAGTGCTCCAGGATGCGTTGGATGACGCGGCAGCCGTAGGGGTGCGTGCTCAGAGCATACACCTGCCCCTGGAAGGCATTGATGACGAACTGCAGCGCATGCGGCTCAACGCACTCGATGCACTTCTGCACCACATGGTTGCCGTTCTGGTCCTTGACGCACTTGAGCACGTGTCCATCCAGTTCGCGCACCACCTCCTGCTGCTGCTCCGCTGGGATGGACTCCAGCGCCTTCTGGATGACGCGGCACCCGTACATCTGCAGCGCCAGCGACAGCACGTGGCCGCGCAGCTTTTGGGCCAGGGTTGTCTTCTGCTCCGGAGTGCCAAACTCAAAGAACTTCTGGATGACGTAGTTGCCAAATACGTCGGTCATCAGATTGTAGGCCGCTCCCAGAATCTCACTGAACACTAGTTGTTTGTCCAGCGCAGTTGCTCGTTCCAGTTTTTGTTGAATAAACCTGAAAATACAAAAACATATTTTATAATAGTGTAGTCAATGTAGTTAATTTGGGAGACGGGAAACCATTTAATGGATAACCAACATTCCTGCCAAAGGTCACCCCAAATAGTTTGGTGCCTTAGCAGGGGTCATGCGGTATGAGGTTTGTCTAGGTCTTGGCGGCACATGCGTTCGTCCACTGGAAAGACTGGTTGAGGGAGACCTTTGTATTTTGATCTCCAGCCGGATTCTCTCGACCCATCGCCTTGTACCGCAGTGGATTATATTATCGAAGGTGTGGATTCATATGTCCGTTACTCCTGGACACATTGACCCCCAGATTCTTACCCACCCTTCATACCTTTTTCCTTCCCAGGACTTCTTCTCCTTCCTTTCCCTAAAAGACCCTCCACAAAGAAACCTCAAAGGCGACCTGAAACTGTTTTCCTCAGTACTTCTGTGTGGAGCTAATGTTAAAAAAATGTCACTTTCCTCACACAACCTTATTCTTATAAACATACTATAGGACAAGTAGAGAGAAGGTGGGTTACCTGGAGCCATGCTGGTCTTGAGAGAACTCCACGATGTGGTTGGTGAGATCGCGCAGGGTGAGGTTGGGGTAGCGATTGTTCCGGAAGTCCTCCAGCAGCCCCGAGCGGCCGGGGGGCTTGTCTCCCCCAACCACCATGGGGGTCATGGGGGTCACTCCTGCCGCTAGGGACACGTGCTCTGCAAATAGCATACAAATTATTTATTTATTTATTTATTTATAAATAAACGCCCTTTTTCGGGGCTTTTACATATATAGCATAGAAAAAACATTTTATTGTACATAACTGAACTGCCTCAATAACAATATTTTATATTTATTCAAAGATAAATTGAAGATGTCCACTGACTTGGTATAATTGTTTCCCTCCATTAGTATTCTGGGCAAAGAGGAATACATACGGTAGTTAGTCCCAGAATTTCTGCACTGAAATAAATCCTGACTTCTAGTATTACGAAGTGGAATTCGGAAGCTTATCAATTCAAGTAATACCGGACTATCAACTAAATCATTTAGAATTTTATATAAAAATACCAAGTCAGTGAAAATTCTTCTGTCTATATAGGCATTTGATAATAAACTACAGTCAAATTAAATCTTAAGATTAAATTTATTATAAAGATGAATAGATTTTCTATTAAAGTTACGTATACATATGTAATTGACCAATATTTAAAAACACTATAAATTGAAAAGAAAACACACCTCGCACGCCTGTCATGGCTCCCACTCCGCTCAGCTTGCTAAGCAGCGAGGAAGAAGATCCAAACATTCCATTTGTTGTCAGTCCTTGCGCCAGACTGCTTACCGCCCTAAAACGATAATCAATGTATTATACTATGACAACAACGGGTCAAAAGTTAATTCTCGCCAGCCTCGCCGGTTCTATTACAATATTAGTACATAATAATTTAAGATAATGGTGGTTGCCTTTGGGGTGCTGCTACTTTATTTTTCCTTGAGCCAACATTTCTGGCAGCCTCCGAATGTCTAATCATTTGGGGCGAACTAGAGCATGTACACATCTGCCCTGATGATGGAAAAGTTGGCTGACGAAGGAGGATAGGTTGGTTGCAACGCAGCACAAAAGTCAACCCAACATTATTGAAATAACAATGAAAGGAAGATATGTATTATGAACAGTAAATTTACACGATTAGTGTTATATGCACCTGTGTGCAATAGATTGATTATTTAGAGTGTTTATGTATAAAGTTAGTCACATGATTTTCATGAATGAAGAAGGCAACACTAACAACTTGAAAATATAATATTATTATGTACACTGGTTGAGTTTTTTTCCCTTCAATATGCAAGTTGCACAATCAATGAGAAGTCAAACAAACTTGCAGAAACCAAACAAAATTTACAAATAATAATAAAACCAGGAGACAAAAAAACATCAACACCTGTACAAAAATTTTGTCCATTCACGAAAATAATAATTATAATTCATACTAAAAACGCATTAATAATTTTTTCAGAGAATTAACTTTCTAAAAGGCAAATATTCAATAATGTTGAATCAATCGTTTTTCGAGATTTCGTTTTCGAGTAAATTGGTCTGGAGTTAGAAGTTTTAGGTCAAATTTGAAAAAAATCGGTCACTAGGGTACATATCAGCTGTATAATGTCATTTTAAAAGGTGTCGAAGTGCAAGGGTAAAAACAAACTTTTGGAGCTTTTGTATGTTTTTTTAACATTTTGCATACAAAAAAAATTTAAAAGAAAAGAAATGCTCAGATTGTAAGTAAATGTTTTTTGTTTCTCTTTGTAATGAATGTAGATCCACCAGTTTCTTGTTTGTGGCTTCTAGCATCCTTCACTTTTTTTATAATAATGAAATTTCAAGTACAGAATTGACCTATTTGGACAAATCATTTGCATATTACATTATCTGATACAAGTATATGTGTATATTTCAACTAAACTTGAAATCTCATAAAATATGTATTTACACTAGAGAGTGCCTACTTTTTTTATTGCATCGCTATTAATTTTATAAATCCCTATTAGGAAAATTATTTATCGACATTATTTGCTCACACGACATATCTAGTTGGATTATTGTCAGACCTATTCCATATTTTGGAATTTAAACTATATTAAATATGTCTGAAATGAAGAGGCAGTGTTGGAGATAGATAGATTGGTACTGACCTGTACTTGGCCGCCTCAGCGCCGGGAGCCGCCGACACGAGCCGCTGGAGGCCGGCCTGCGCGCCCAGCGGCGGCGAGAGCGGCGCGCCCGACACCCACTTGCCGCGCGCGTACTGCTCCAGCGCGCCGGGGCTGAAGGCGCCGCCCGCCGCCGCCGCGCGCTCCAGGCTGTCGCGCCGCGCGCCCGAGCCCAGCGTCACGCCTGCCACACACACACTTATTTACAATACTGCCCTGCCAGCCACTCACTACCCCACTGGACTCTACAACCATCCGGCACCCCATCAGACAACCAAATGCAAAGTGAACAATAAGGGTATGTTGTTCCATCCACGGCTGAAGGAAAGAGAAGGGCCAAAAGTAATTTCAAGCAAAGCTTCGATTCCGAATGGTCATTCACCAGGGCATTACTGAGATTATGGGAATTGTGGGAATAATTGGCTTACTTTGCATTTTTCGTGTCTTTGGAGACTGTTAGAATTGGGATGCGGGGTTGTATCGTCGGTTTATTATAAACATTAACAATCAAATCATATTAACAAAAGCAATCAATATTACACAAGATTTCGATGCTTTTTACGAAAATCAACTTTCGTGGGTTAATTATAATATGTACACATGGATTATTCCACTGATTCAAAATATTTAATAATATATACGTGGTTAAAATTAGGTTATAAATTTATGAAAATGAAATATAGTACCTACACTGTACATTTTTATAAATGACACAATCTACACAAAAAATAACTAGGAAAAAGAATGGAATGCAGAATTTATTTATCGTAGTTTTGTTAATATCTAAAATTAGTGATGATTTTGTACAGCAATGAAATAATAGAAATTAAATAATGTTAATATTAGAACAGAATGCGGGAAAATTTTCTTAATGGAAGAAGAAAATAATGGAGGAAGAGAAAAAATATTTTGAATAATTTTAAAATAATCGAACAGCGTCCGAAACCTTCCTAGATCCTCGATCCTCGATCTCCTCCAATGATCACGAAATAGGACATACATTAAATACAAGGGAAATTACGCAAGGATGAAAAAGCGAAAAAATGTTCGGCATTACAGTCAATTATCAATTTGATAGATCTAGCGATAAGGTCTAGGACTAGAAGGTGAGAGAACAGACCTGAGAGAGGGGCGGCAGGGCTGCCAGTCCCAGGGTGTCCCAGTCCCAAGGTGGCGAAGGCGGCCGGGAACAGTCCCGAGGACTGCGACACACCTGACCGCGAGCACCAAGGTTAGTGGGGCACCACACACCGCACATCGCACACCGCTCACCACATTCCACCCACACTGCACATTCTACTACCTATTCTACCACGCCACAGGCCTAAACCAAAACCTGCACACTATCGAGATGGCAACTCGCACATCCAAGGACATCATCCAAGAATGAAATTTATTCCAATTGGAACTTGATACGCCAATCTGAATATTTAAGAGTTGACCGCCAAGCCATCAATCGGACTTCTCTTCAATCTCGATAATTTAACCAATTTGACAATAAATCCGTGACGAAGAAAGTGTTTAGTTTGGTTGGTTAGTTGGTTGGATGGTTCCGGATTCCGGCAATGCAGAAGACTCAAGGAGAAGCCCCTTTCTTTCTACAGTCAGTTACAGTCTCACGGAGCGTGACGGAATCGTAGGCGAATAATAATTATTGCTGGTTCGTTTTCTTTAGAACCATTATTAGTCGCTACATAAATTGCGAACTACAACTTTCAACTAAATTATCCGGTTATAATTTCCGACGAAATGAAAAATTTAGGCAGAAAATATTTAAAGTTTTCTTGTAATTGGTAGCGAACATGGTAACCAAAACTTATTTAACTATCAAAAGTTATATAATAAAGTTTTAGAAAATAATTTTAGTTACTCATGAACACGAACTTAAGCTTTTACTAGCTATAACATTCTTTCAACACTGTTCGTATTGTGTACAGCTTAGTTTAGAGTAGACACTAACTGTTGGCTATTAAAAATGAACTGGTGAATAGTGAATTGTGAAACTGAACAGACTGCCGTATTTATTGGCCGATTTATTCAGTGACCGAATGAACTATTGATACTTTTCTAGTACAGTTTCGGTGGAACATGGTTTGCAGGTGTGAACAGTGAACAAGACATGTACACTGTACAGTTAGGGTTAGTGGCGAATCTCAAACTTGATTACTCCAAACAAGTCAGGTATACATTTAGGATGGGTTGTTTCAAAAAATTTGATGGATTCATCAAATATTTGAAGTTGATTTTTACGTTCTGTGTAAGTTTTTTTCAAGTTCTGTTATTATATAGTTATAGGAGAGTTCATTCGCAATACTGAAATAATCACAGAACTTGAATAGAACTTACAAAACACGTGAAAATTAACTTCAAATATTTGATGAATCCATCAAATTTTTTGAAACAACCCGTCCTTAGTCATGATTTCATATTGTTACAATTAATTTTGAGAAACGCCGTGATGAGGAAATGTACAATGAAATTTCAGAAAGAAAGCGATGATACGAATCGAAAATTATCTATGAAATATCTTTAAAGCACGTCATTAGAAATTTATTGAAGAATTACAACAAAGTGTTGTTAGGTATTGGCTTGTAGCTTGTAGTGAATATATTATAACGATGATCATATTATTAGCAAAGACATTTCATACATATTTAGTTAATAAAAAGGCATTGTAACATGCTTACACTAAATTACACACAATTATGTACAGATTGTTTATAAGCATTATGTCATTGTTTGTGAATGTACAGACATATTTATAAAAATTATCATATACATAAATAAACATAATACATATAATATTATTACGTAACCAACAATGACCACCACAGAATAATAAAAAGCGATATTCTCGCAGAATAGAATAAAATCGCCACCCTGTGTTACGTTGTCAAACAGTCGCCCGCAAAGTTGGGAATTTAGTTTACAAGATCATTACGGCCAGCATCTTATACCTGTTGGGGGACGCGTAAAAATGCAATTTTCTGGCGGCGGGCACAGTTTAAAGTTGATGTTTATACCGTGTAATAGTAGTGGTACTATGTGTTTCCTCCCGACCCGACTTGTTGATAATGAATGAATGATAAAGCGAGCGCGGAAAGTTTCCGGGCGCGAAACGGCTAAAGTTGGCCGATCCGGCCCCATCAGTCCGGCGGAGTTTAAAGTAGCGGCAGCTCATTAAAATCAACAAATAAATTACCAGCCCGAAAGAAATACTAAAAAAACAATGGGGAAATACTCTGTTGTTTCTTCGGGGGAAGTTCGCCAGAGATTTCAACTAAACTCCCATCCACCATGACCATTAGCGGTGCACGCCAACTTTATTCCTACAAATGAACGAACGAATCGAACGAGTAAATCACCTTTGGGGAATGATTGACTTTAATTAGGGAAAATACTCGGCAAAACTCTGTAATAACTCTGCCGACGAATTGTCAAATTCTATCGCTTGTATCAAATTATTTTATGACACATAATTAAGCAGAATCGACCATACCATAATCCCACCCACACCATGAAGAGCGCTTATGATGTAATAAGAAGATTTTAGCAGTGAGATGTGAGCAGTGTTGCAGCAGTAGGTCGATGCAAATGGAAGACGAACACAGAATTAATTTGGAAAGGAGAAGATAATCAACGGGCCAATTTCCAAGTTCAGAATTAAAACGCCATTTTCTCGGTGGGCGGGACCAAACGGCGTGGGCGGCCCAGCCCGCCCTTCCCGCCGCCCTCGTCCGACACCTCCAAGGGCGGGGGTGTTTCGGGTATTAGGAAAATCAAACACAACTTGTTATACGAAAAGCTGTGGACATTAACGCTTTTCAAATTAAATTCAACAAGTCCCTTGTGTAATGATCACTTTCAATTGGAAATCTTACACTTGTTACGTCATTTTCAATTGAAAATCAAACTAGAAAACAAATACAAGGTATGCGTGATTTTTAGAAAAAGTACCGCAAATAAAAGGTGACAACAGAAGAAGCATTGAGGAAAATTTCACTTGTTGGTGGCTGGTTACAGCTCCAGCCAGCAAAAGCTCACAAGGAAAAATGGTGAGCATTATCTCTTTTTCCCTAAACCTTTCCCTCGGAATAGTACAAGAATAACAAGAAGAGGAAAAGTTAGGTGAAACTAATTTAAATTCCAGGTTTAACCTTCGGCTCTTCAAACATCGTTAATCCGTCATTACCCACGTTAAGTGTGTCTGTGTGTTGTTTGTTGCGTGTGTTACCTGCCCTGCCAGATAAATACAGGCCTCTAATACAACACCCATAAAACGCACCTCGCACTATGGATACTATTACCAAACTTATACTTAGTACGTGCGCACATTTAAAACATATAATATCTATGGTGGTTTTACATACCAGTACGACATTTTTAAAAGGTAATGCGCCATTTATATTCAACATTGCACAACATGTACATAGTTTCAAGCGTTGATTTTGATATTTAAATACATTTAACAAATTATACCGAGCGCCGATACAAAAAATATCATAAAACATATTTTTTAATTAATCGAAGAAGATATTTCGAGTAATTTCCATTCGTGAGATTGAAAAAAAAAGACTAAATTCATGAAAATTTTTAACAGAGACTAACTAAACATTCAAACGAAGAGCAGTTACCGTGAATTATTTACAAGTACGGCCGCACGTTTCTTTGAGCCACCTTTCCCGGCAGGGCACTATTGAGCACTTGGGCAGGCGCCGCGGGCCGCAGCCCTAAGCGATTACGTTGCCTTAATATTTTGTCTTACAACGTGCCGAGGGTTTACACATACACACCAGGACGTACCAGATGCTCGACGTTTGGCCATACGAGCGGTACACTCTCATGTTGTGTATAGCGCTGTCTAGTGCATAGTGTGTACGGAGTAAACATCTCAGGGAGAGGAGGATGTAGAGAGAATACAGGTAAGGAGTGTACAGTATAGGGGTAGGAAAAGGCCCGGAATCTCGGTGCGAGGGGTCAAGTGTCTCGCGAGGGGGGAGGGGGGTGCAAATTAGATTTCCCTCCTCGAGAAGATGAAGTGTGGAAGCTGCGAGAGTGGCGGCAGATAATAGCTCCACAGGACTCGCTACAGGGATAGCAGGTATGGCGCCAGCTTTTACTTATTCATTCATTTATCCTGCCACGCCACACGATCTTTTCTCCGAAAACCGATGAATATTATTTAACAAAACAAGATACTACCATATGCACTACCTATGGCATTACGACAAAATAATAATATAATACGCTAGGTTTGTTATTACAAAAATTATTTCTCGTGAACAAACTTGAAGTAATAATTTGTAATGACGAGTTTCCGTAACTAAATAAAGTGAGATATAAGAAACTAAACACGTGCCCAAACCCTACAGACCTAATATGCTAGGCATTCAAATCTGGCGTTGAGTTAGAAGTTGAGTTCTGTGCAGTGTGTGCAGTGCTGCAGTGTGCAGTGCTGCAGTGTGCACTCGGTATGAACTTGTAAGTTTTGCTCGCACGAGTTGTTAAATCAGCACATATTAAGATCGTGTCTCTCTTAACGTCTGAGCTGAGTACATGTGTATACTAGTACTAGCAGATGACAATAGTTCTTACTTTTTAAATCAAGAAACGATTCATCGGAAAAATAAATAAGACTGATTGAAAAAATCTGATAATGATTTCTTTGAAAATTAGGAAGGGTTGTTTCAAAAAATTTAAACAATACATCAAATATTTGAGGTCAATTTTAACGTTCTGCGTAAGTTCTATTCAAGTTCTGTTATTATATCATTATAGGCCAGTTGCTTCTTAAAACTGAAATAATCACAGAACTTAATAGAACTTTTACAAAACGTGAAAATTGACCTAAAGAATTTAAAGATTTGTTCAAATTTTTTTAAACAACTCGTCCATATTCAGGTTTTGTGTAAGTCCCTTTATAGTTATGTTACTTTCCTAGCAACTACTTTGAAACAACCGGGCAATGATGAAATAATAACAGAACTTGAATTTTAACTTTAAAATTTTACGAATTGTTGAAATTCCGTGAAACAACCAGTGTTTAGGCCACTTGCTAAGGGTCAAATTTCAAAGTAAATTTCCAACATCTGTGAAAATTCTACTCAAGTTCTGTTATTATTTCAGTTATGTGAAAAAACTGGACAATAATGATAAGATAATAGAATTTGAATAGAAACTTTACAGAACTTGAAAATTAACTTTGCAATTTGATGAATTCTTCAAATTCCGTGAAACAAGTGGCCCTAAGACTTTTTTTAAATAACTAAATATAATTTAACGTGGGAATAATAACTAAATTTTGTACGCTTCACGCAATGCTTACACCAAAATCCACGTACTGATTGTCTGTCAATTAAGAGTAGAAAATATTAAAAATGGAACTACAAAATTTGTAGCATGGCAACACCAATTTAACTGTAAAAAAATAGAGACATGATAAAGCCCAGGCAACGCTAGGCTTACTTAAGCTAATATTAAAAAAAAAGTGAGCAATTTCTAAGCTGTGCTTTATATTTTATTACAATACCGTGTTATTCTTCATTATGTTAACACAAAATTGCAAAGGTATAATAAGCAATTCTAATTTTGAGATCAGTAGGTATATATATTGCAATGAAATTTTTTTTTTTTCACTTTTATGTCTTTTATTTTTTTATAGAAAATGTAGGGTACACAGCTTTACTTTACCACCATGTGTTATATATTTAGTACTGCCATTTGAACAACGCCCTCCTATGTTTTCTACACTTATTTGGCAAACTGTATGTATTGTGCTATTTTGTGGAATACCAAAACAAAAAGAAAAACGTGAAAGAGCTGTTATCGTTTTAAAAAATATACTTGTCACCGTACAAATAAAACGGAATCATCGTGCGTTGCTTTTCAGCAATCCATAACAGGAAGTTAATGCGATACGGTAACTGGATAACAATGTTATTTAAATTTAAGGGTTTGATAGCGAACAAAAAAATCACAACATTCTTCCGTCGCGGCCGGTCGTTTATCAAAATGACAGATCTGTGGCATTTATTAGACCGCCAAATAGGAAAACTTCAGCGTCAGGTGATATACTGCCACTGCCGGGGTCACCGGGCGCCGGGCACCGGGGCTTTTCTACCGTTTTACCGATGCGGTGGCCGATATTAATAAGCTGGTATGTCACAACATCGGGATCAAATACGAGTGGAGACTAAATTATAATTAACGGAAGGTGTCAAACGTCAATACTAATTATTTATGATTAATGAGTAATGGACCAACAAATTCTCATTGTTGATTGATAATAAAAAATTTGACGTGGGAATATAATAACGATCTAAATGAAAATATGAAAGAAAATCAGACACAGAAAAATAGAAAAAGATAATGGTCGCAACTGGGACTCGAACACAGAACCTCTCGTCTAACCGGGACGTTCGCGTTTACTAATTCCGCCATTACCACCTTCTGCCAAACCGTAATATTAATCAACGTCGTATTTAAAATTTTTAGAATCGATATTATCTTCAACAATTTTTTTTACATATTATAGGCAACTACGCTTTTTATTGGAAACAATCATTCTAAGAATTGGTTTGTAGCCTAGATAGCGTCTCGGATAAATAAATATATCTGATTTTATTTATATGGAACTATTGACTTTTTATAAAACTCCAAATGAATATTCAATTTTTTATAAGAAAAACTTTCTTTTTATATCTTTTGAAGGTTATTACTATCAATTTAATATATCATTGAAGAAGAAGATAACGATAATAATCCAAACTAAAATATGAAAGATAACAAGACACAGAAAAATAGCAAAAGATAATGGTCGCTACTGGGATTCGAACCCAGAACCTTTCGTCTAATTATTAATTATCATGATCTTTTTCCATTTTTCTGTGTCTTGTTCTCTTTCATATTTTCGTTTAGATTATTATTGTTATCTTCTTCTTCAACGATGTATTACATTGATAGGAATAACCTTCAAAATTTATAAAAAAGAGAGTTTTCCTTATAAAAAATTGAATATAATAACGAAACTATAATATCTATACGTGCATTGTTTGCATTTTTTGTAGTTCCTTTGTTAGCTGCGAATAAATACTTCTTATTAGTAAAAATGCAAAGCGAATTAAAATAAGCAAAAATAAAACCTGTTTCATAAAATTTAAAGGTATGCAGACAAAGCATAATAAAATACGACGCACATTGTTAAATTTGAATAAAATGCTAAATGATATTTTTGTTGATTGTATACACGGCAAGGTGGCATAACTTTTTTTATTATTATAAACACGTAGCTCAATTTACCGGTTTTGCAGTACGTAATCGCAAATCAACCGAAAACGAAGAAAATTTAAATAATGTAACAATATATCAAAAAGTGCGCTGGGTGTTACTACGAGAAGGCAACCCTGGCGAGGCTAAATTGGTCCGCGAGCGGGCAACACTCGTTCGAAATGAGCGCCATAACAGAGTAATGGAGTGTGCCGAGGGGATGACGGGCCGGAGCCGGAGCTGGAGCCAGAGCCGGAGCCGGAGACTGAGCCTGGAGGGAGAGGGGCGACTGTTTTTATTGCCACGTTCATTGTTTGATACCGAGTGTTTAGATTTGTCTGGAACAGGGGGGAGGGGGGGGAATCCATTCAAATGAAATCGCATTAAAATGTGACGAAAAACAAATTGCGCTTAGCTTAATAAAATTTCAAGTTAAAACGGTTCCTAGAATTCAGTGTCCACCTGTACACGTACACTATGTAGTATACCTGTACAGTTAGTTAACCTGACAGCGTCACCCGGGTGTATACACAGATGGTCTAATGAGATTTTGAATTGAAACGTAAGCGCATTCGTGAATCCCGCTGTTTACCTGTTTTCGATCGAAAGACAGTTTACAGACTAAATATGGACAAATAATGTATAAAATTTCAATTACTACGCACATTATTTGCACTAACTAAGCAAGTGCATTTAAATAATTTCATCTAAAAGCTAAATGGCCGTACATCTATTAAGTAACCGAATTTAAACGACAAAATGATAATATTTCAGGTTTTTTTTATCGTATCTCCTGTTTTTGTAGACCTGTGAAGTCAGAATTTTTATTATAAAATAACATTGAATAAATAAATAAAGGATTTGAAAAAATATTGCACGACACCTAAATTTGCCCTATTGTTAAAAAAATGGCTATTGGAATCAGATTTTCTTTATTGACTGACTCCTAGTGCACTTTAAAAAAAAAAAAAAATTTTTTTTTTTTTTTTAGACATATTCTTCTTATTATTATTATTATTTTTATACTTATTTTTGTTTTTATTATGTATTTTATTAAATTGAAATATTTTTTTCCTGTATTGTATTATACTTAATTGTACTATGTTTCTGTCCACACTGTTCCTGAAACATGAAACATGAAAAAAAATCTTTTTTCTGTAATAAAAAAAAAAAAAAAAAAAAAAAAAAAAATTAAATTCTTACATTTTTATAATAAATTTCTTGAATATTAATATTCAATTTTTCATAAAAAAAGTCTTATTTCGACGACGCAGATCGAAAGAGAAAAAATAAAACGGGGAAAAAGGACACATTAAGCCGCCGTTACCCAATTTTCTACCGATTTCTTGCGTATCTCCCTTGAACATTTGAAGTTTTTGAGCGCTTAAAAAATATGTTATTTTTTAAGATAATATCTATACAATCCCCACGCCGAAACGCAAATTATATGAAATTCCTCAATAGAAAAAATCGCAAAGTATGCACTTAAAATTTTTATTTTCACAACTGTCTATTATTTAACAAGTTATATGTATGAAAAAATTCACAGTGTTTCTTTGAATTTTGTTTTCGACAACCCCCACAAAATTTTTGCTCTATTCTAAACGAGTCGTGTTTTATCAAACATTTTCACAATTTTTGCTTCAATTTTATCGTTTTAAATATTAGTGCGCTCTCTCCAACATTCGTAATTACATGCTCTCCATCTTCTTCTCTTCGAGCGAGGATACGGCGCCTTAACTCATTTTTGATTTTTTGTCCTTTACAACAATTTCAAATTTCCGATATCGATATATACATTCCGTATTATAAGTTATCATTGAGTGAAATTTAAAATTATCATTTATTAAATTAGAAATACAATGTGAAATTTTTGACTAAGTGGACTTAAAAAAAATATTTCACTAGTAAATTACAGCGAAAATATTACATAAGACGATATTGTAAAGTTTGTATACCAACATAAATCGGCACCGAAATGAAAAGATGCGAGATATGACAATAATACGAGGAAAATCCATACAAATGGAAAGCTCACTGAAAACTTTTCACGAATTTGATAGAAACTATAAAAAAAAACTCTAATCTCACGTGAAAGTGGTTCATTTTATATTAATTGATAGGCAATTGGTCTAACTAGGAATCAGCGTACTGTTCACATTGGAAGAAGAGTGAAACATAAACAAAAGCTAAGGGGGTGAAACCGGTCAATTAAAAAATAAACAAGTGGAAGAAAAGGGGCTCATTTTAGAGTTAATCATACCTAATATACAATGGAATTTCAACTACGAGTTAACTGATACGTTTTTAGATTTTCACGGCCAAAAGTATTTACGTTATTTGTTTTTGGGGTGTTACGCCGTGTTGCGCTACCTCCTTCTTTAGCCAACGTTTCGGATAGCGTTACAGTGTCCATCATAATGATGGCAGATGTGTAATTGTCCCTGATGATGGACACTGTAACGCTGTCCGAAACGTTGGCTAAAGAAGGAGGTAGCGTAATAACACCCAAAAACAAATAACGAAAATACGAATTAACAGTTTCAAAAATAGAGATATTAAAGATACGTTTCGAAGAAAGAAGAAAAAAAGGCAGATGGCCGACAAACCCGTCGGAAACCCATCGGCAATATTTAGAATTCACCCACGGGCAACTCTGCATTTGCATATAAAACATCTAGCCTCGTTCGGCAGCGGTAATCAGCGCAGTTCGTAAAACTGACAATAAACGTGATGAGTTTATGTAGTGGAAGTAGTTAACGCCAAATAAACACACAGGTACAGGTGCAGGTGCTATTGCAATGGGTTCTGGTTCTGAGTTCTCCCACTTCTCTGGCTCCGTTAGTAGTCAGTAGTCAGTATCCACCTAATAGCAATTCTACTTTTTAGGGTATGGTACGCTCTACGCACTACACATAACTAAAGGCGGCCTCAATCCACAAACGAGTTAACATTTTAATAAAGGAGAATAATTTGGGGAACAAATTGGACGATGAATGCGGACTTCACCCAACAAGATATATATATTCTTAAACGTTATTAAGAAGTTTATACTCGCGTGGCGCAATAAACACGAGAGTGAAGTTTCTTGTAAAAGTCTTATTGAGAGATTTGCTTTTTAGTTTCCCATACATTGTGTTTCATGCTCACACATCATCAAGCTAGTGGGGAGGGGGGACAATCTAGGAAAAAACAGAAGTTTTATAATTTGTTAAAAAATGTAGCGTTGTATTTTATACGAACGCTTTGTATTTTATACGAACCTGACACAAATAAAAAAATCACGTTATTTTTTCCTTTTTTTTTGGGGCGTTATACCGTGTTGCGCTACCTCCTTCTTTAGCCAACGTTTCGGACAGCGTTACAGTGTCCATCATCAGGGCAGATGTGTAATTGTGTGTAAACAAATAACGAAAATACTTTTGGCCGTGAAAATCCAAAAACTTATCACACGTTATTTTTATTCAAAAATTAATGCTTTTACGAAAATAAATTAAAATATGTCGTTATCACAAAAAAACGCACCGATCTAAGAATGCAATATTGCGTTCACTGATCTGAATTACACTCCTATCAATTAGAAATGTACCGACTATTTTCGTTATTCTTTACCGAAAAAGGACTCTAAATCGAACGTTCAACAGTGTTTATTCTGTGCTGACGCACACAATATACAATTACGTTGATGAGAAACATTCGTAGAAAGGTGAAAATGCTGCGGTGTATGTTTATAGTAAGAATATAGGAGCAGGTTGCCTAGTGCCTAATGCCCAGTGTTCCAGAACCCTACTCGGGCCATATTGTGTATAAAGAGAGGTGAGCAGTAAACTATTACCCTACTTTGTACAAGTGGTGCATTTAGAGATACGTTCCGATAACGAATTATACATTTTTTACTAGTTATTATAATTACTAAGTAGATGGTCACGTCACAAAAAACAGACCAAAAAATAATCAATAAACTGTAGTTATTTATTTACGAATACATCAACCAAATAGAATGCGCTGCTTTGGGAAAATATGAATAATTTTAAATATGGTTCGATGACAATCGGTGGGTGGTATTACAGCGATTATTATTACGAATTCCAGCGCTGTCGTTAGGAACAACAAAAAACATAAACGCATAATAAATTTATCTTTATAAACAAAATTTCTACCGCATAACTAAATGTACATGACTAAAAATATTGCAACATCCAATGGAATGTATGTAATAGAATGCAAGTAACAATTTAACTAAAAACAAACCGACATGCTCGATTTGACGATCCGTAAACCTATAAAAGACGGGTAATAATATGTGTACAAGTGTTAAGAGATGCACTTGATTTACTTTAACCTTTAACCGGTCATTCCTGACATTATTTAGAGTAAAAATTGTTAATGAAAATTTGGTCTAAGGTTTTTTTTTCTTCAAAATGAAAATTTCTTCCACACGTTGTCACTGATCACTAAGCCGGGAAACTGACCAAGCCTTCACCCCGTCCCTAATTTTCCAATACCTACTGATTTATGTTTTTAGTTGAGAGACCAAAATTTTATTTATTTTTTAACTCCAAATAATTTCAGGAATCACAGGTTAAAGTAAGTCAAGTAAGACCCTGTACATGTTATGCATTGTATTTATTGTAAATATTGAGAAAACTTGGTCGAAATGATTCCCAGAAGGTTGATTTAACGCAAAAAAGGCAAAATCCGTCGGATATCGGATGCCAAATTTCTGTAATTTTATATGGCTTATCTATGCCTGTCGTGTGTTAAATTGATTAATTACATACTTAAAACACGAATTACTATTTATTGGTTTTTATTAAAACTAATAGACGTTCATAAATGACGATCAATTTGTTGTATTATGTTAACGTTTGTACACCACATTCGATTCACAAATTTTCCCGCAACTGACATCTCTTAACGAGGATTACGCGACAAAACGCGCCGCCATCTCTGGCGTTAGGGTAACCACTTTTAAGAGTTGTTAGTGCGAAACGGAATGCTGTATTTAAAAAACTGTCAACATTTGTCGTGTAGGACCGATTTAATGCGCGTCACGCTGTCGCAAAAGATACAGATTCACCCTTCAGGCCAGATAAAATGTTTCATCTAGCCTAGAGATGTTTGCCGCAAACAAAAACACCATCGGCCGAGGTGAGCGCAATAAAGTGGAAATTTAATTTAACAAGTGTCCCGGGTCAACAGTTGGTCGGGGCCGGGCACACCGCACCCCGCACCCTGCACTCTGCACCCCATCGCTATACTTCACCACACTCACTCGCTCCACTGTTGTACACAGAACATGGCCGGTAACGTGTCCGGGGTAATGGTAATGAGAGGACAAACACGGCGGAGGACGAGATATAAGCCCCGGCACAGGGGATGGACAAAGCCTGGCCTGGCCTAGACGATGTGCCCTGGAAACTGGACAATGGAGACACAGCAGTGTATTTCTATTAACGAACAACTTCAAAAATAAATAAATCGATGAAAATAAATAGCTAGCCATATCTGAATGTTATTATTTTAATTATGTAGGTCAAATTTGAAATAATCCCATAACAGATAGGCTCATTAATATTATTCCGTGGTGGTATATAGTGGTCAATAATCACATTATAAAAATAGCAAGAGGCTAATAATAATATTCACAATAGCAATATTAGTAAGGGTTAAGAAAATATTTAATACACTGGAACTTGAATCACCCAATTCTATTAGTTCTTTAAAAAGCCATTGTATTTTTAGCATATTCCAAAATATATATGTTCTACTGTCAGGAACAAAGCTTTTGTAAAGTCAAATTTTCAAATAACTGCGGTCCATTGTAGAGGCATTGTTTTCGAATGACATTAGAATTGGGTGGGTGCCAAAAATAGAATCGATTTGTCAGATATCACAGGGAGATTTACAGACCGATAATATCCAAAAAATGTTCAATGAATGCACTAAATTTCCCTCTTGGAGGTAAAGATCATACCGATGTACCACGATGCACGATACAGACATTATATTGAATCAGTGAAGGCTATGGCTGTGATCGTGTTACATTGGCCTGGGGAAGTGTCAGTAGCCAGTAATCAGTGTATATGCGTGCTGGGACTTACCGGTGAGCTGAGGTTGTTGCTGGCCCTGCGAGGGCTGCGCCTGGAAGGAGCGAGCCTGTCCGCCGCCCGCCGTCAGAACGGGCGCGGGGGACACGAGGCGCAGCGGGGTCACGTTGCGCCCGCCCATCACCAGCGAGTTGGGGTCGTACGGGTAGGGGATGACGAACTGTCCTTGTCCCTGGAAGGGAAAAGTTCGTTAGGAAACGAGCTTCTTACGCTCACTCGGTTGACTACTTCAACATGACCGACACAACTGACTGAATCTTCAGCAACATTCTCTTATCCAAGTTAATATCACGTGTTAGGTAGAGTAAGAGGAACTCACGTTAACCTGCTGCTCTTGTTGCTGGCTGGGGGTGAGCGGCCTCCGTTGCTGCGCGGTCTGCTGGTGGGCGGGAGCGGGCGCCGGGGGCACCAGGCCGGGGTACACGCCCCAGGGCGCCGCCACCCCGTAGTAGGGGGGCACGCCCGTGATGAGGGTGCTGACGTAGGGAGCTCCATCTTGGCCTAAACACAACATTTAACCATTTCATTACAACCTTATCAATTATCACGCATATGGGGTAGGAATCTATTTCTTCCTTATTTGCTAGTCAAAACTAGCCGGTTTAAATTAGCCTCAACACAAATACAGTACATAGCATCTAGTCAACATAATGTTACTAATAGGATAAAAGGACTCGAGAAACGTAATTGTGTGAGAATGGCGTGTTTCTATTTTAAGAAGATAATCCGTTGAACGGAAAGGCAATTTATCAAATTAAAGAAAACTAGATTCCGTGACGGCAGATTACAAAAGATTAATATTCCTTATTAATATTTTCGTATGGATAGAGAATGGGCTAGTTATACACGAATAAACGAAATAATAAACGAAAATACTGAAAGATTAGACCAATTAAAGTAATTTTATTCGACAATTTTTACTCGTTCATACATAATCCACGGGAGATTGTAAATCCAAACATGTTGTTCGAAACCAACAAGTTGGTAAACAGTTGGGGTAAGGTGGAGTTGGGTGACTCACATTATCCAATGAAGGAACTGATTGAAAACTGACCTGTGTTGATGACGTAGGGGGGCTGTGTGAAGGCCTGCTGCGCGGCAAGCTGCTGTATTTGGAATTGCTGCTGGAACTGTTGTAGCTGAAGGGTGGCCGTGCCGGGCGCTCCGGCCCCTCCAGCTGCTGCGGCCGCTGCGGCTTGTTGCGACCTCAGAACTTGCTGTAACATACAAAAACACACACGACGTTTAGTCAAAAATCACTTTTAAATAAACCACAATTTATAATTATTGAAAATGAATAAGAAAAACTTTTAATTAAAACGAAGTTCTACAAATTAAACGTAACCTTTGCTGCCAGAACACTCGCGATATACTGAGGTTCATGTCAACCGTTCGTGATGAAAATAGTCAATCAGACACTAATCTCCGGTGAAAATGGTGATTAATTCGTATCGAGTAGTGTAAGATTACAGGAAACATTCGCGACACAATTGGGCGCGGGCGTTATCACAACTAATGGGGAGTAAAATGGGTACCACTCGTGTCGTGAGGACTGGAATGGTGGAATGGCGGCTCCTGGCACAGAACCCATCAACATCACGCACTATCCATACAACCGACCAACCTCCAAACACCACACCACACACGTCAACAGGTATCACAACACCATATTCCACCACTGAACTTGGCCTTTTAATTTATTTTATTATGGCAACAGTCTCTCGCAATGCGACAGGCGACAGTGTCAAGTGTTCAGTGTTCAATGTGTCAGCCCGAAGAGCGATGATAGTGAATACAATACATTCCACACGCATTGACCAACTAAGTATATCGATGTCACGCCAAATACGAGTTTATAACACGGTTCCATGATAGTTGATCCGCCGACAGTTGTTGGCCCCCGGTATACTTATATACGGCAGTCGGTTTAGGGAAAATACGCTGTACCTTAATTACACAAAATATAACTAATGCTGTACCGCCGAATGACAAAAGTATAAAATATATTTTCATTCAAATGCATCAACAATGCTTGACGGCCTCCGTGGTCCCGAGGCAAGACTCTCGACTCACAATCCGAAGGTCGCGGGTTCGAACCCGGCGTGCGCAAATAAATTTTATTTGATTAATTTGTGTTATTTCACAATTTATTCATTTAAAATAATATATAGTATATTTGCGGCACGTTCCAGAGTGGAAGATACTATCAGTATCGCCCTGGTGTAAGACCACCATTCAGAATTGAAACGTTGCTTGAAATGGCTTTAGCCGTGTTTAGTGACCAGATCTGAATAGCCAGGTACTTCCCCACCTTCCTCTTCCCTATGTCCTTCCCCTCCCCACTACCTTCAGCCTCACAACATACCCCAATTGGGGATGCCATAGTCTCACTGGCTCCAGACGGGAGCAGTTGGGACTCTTGTGCGGTATTTCATATAAAAAAATAAAAAAAAAATCAAGAAAAAATCTGCTTCTCTATTTACTGTGTATACCAGCGCATAAGTACAAAAAATCGGCACTGAATTCGTTTGATATTCATACCAAATTATTGTTAAAGGTATTTTAGAAGTCGATTTTACGTTTGAAATTGGTAAATAATGCACAAAAAAATATAATTTTATAGTAAACATCATTTCGGGGGTTCAAAGCTTTCAAACGCAGAGCTTTTTGACATCTATCGCGAAGAGTTGTTTGTAACATTAAACGTTTTTAGCTTATACCGTAGTATTGATTAACAGAAGATCATCAGTAGTTGATCATCAACTGATGCAAATTGATGGTAAATGAGAAAAAAAACAACAGCACCCAAACTGCATAAAGCTATTTGTGGTCGGGAATGAGTCGAGTGGCAGTGATAACACTGATAACAGTCTACACTACGAAATTTGGTTACATCTAAACATGTGTGACTTATCAGAAACGATTGTGTGAAATGCAATGCCACAAGAACGGCATAAAAGTTGAAAACAATATGATTTATAAATCTGGCATTCCCCCAATCTGAATATTGTTCCCAAAAATGGCCTAGGCATGTGTAAAATTTCCCGCATTCACTAGTGGGGACGTGTTCGCAATAATAATATTTGTGTTGGGCTGCGCTTGGCTTGCCTGATGTGGTTTGATGTGGTTTGATATGGTTTGGGGTGTCTTGGCGTGTGTCGTGCACAGAAACTAATAAAAAGCGACGAAGAATCAATGAATCAAGATTAGCAATAAAGATCCGATAGAGGGGCATGACACGAAGGAGGTTTATGAGCAGCGCGAAAAGGCCCGAAGACGCGATGTTAGCCGATCTTTATCTTTACCCGTGTGACAATAGAAAATGGTATGTGTAATGCGCCATTTTCCACCATCAAATTTGAATCTTACACGGCCCGGATATTGAAACGATTTGCGTTTCACTTGTAACTGAAAGTTCGCGAAGTTCCCGTTCTCCGTCGCGTTCAAATAATTCTTACAACTTATTTTCTAGCCAGTAATGCGGTATCATAAATTATCAAAGTATCCTTATCTTTATTAAGCTAATAATATTCCCTAGATAGGGCGAGGGCTTCCACCGGAGAATATAAACAAGTAAAATACTCGAGACTGGACACTGGCAGTACCGGAGTACCGGCACGTTATCAACTACTAGAATCAAAGATGTATACCCAAAGAAGCCTATAAAATCTCATAGAATCAACAGAATTTATGCGCTGGCCGTTCCGTACCTCCGAGGGTAGCGTGACTCCAACCCGATCTAGATGCATTCAAAGGGATTCGAGTTTTCGGCAATTAAGCAAAATGTAGTCGCTTTATCGTCCGCGTTCTCACAGATAGCGAGTAAATGGTTTGCACTCATCCACCCCGAGTCTGTTGGCGTGACTTGGGCCTCGGCAGTCGGCAGTCGGCAGTCTCGGCACGCGACTTCTTATCCGTCTATAAACATCCCCGGTTCGAAGCCCGCGATGGCGCATCATACACTATATAATAATACACTACTGACTACCCGAAGCCGACAAAGCCGGACAACAGTAACTATATTTTGGAAACATATATATTACATTTTGATGGATTGTACTTTGGGTAGGTAGGTACCATTAATTCATGTCCGTCGTTAATTTTATTTTATTTGGAAAACCAACAGTTACAATAATTTATAAAGTATGATAAAATATGTGTAAGTTATTTAACCAGTAATAGGTTTTCACTGATGTATATTAAGACGACAATATACCCTAAAATATATTCAGAAACTTAATGACGTAAGTAAAGGAGCCGTGTACACAAATTGCGACTCGCGTCCAGTGTATTGGACTGACCTACTGTCGAATTTGCTCTATCAAAGAAAAGAAGAAGAAGACAAATAATGTGGGAATCTTAACGCCGTAAGTGAAGAAAGCGTGTAAACAAATATACGCCCGCGGCACGGCGTATTAGACGAACGTACGGTCGAATTCGCCATAGCAGGTCTGGAGATTCGACCTTTCCGCCGCGTTCATTTTAATTAATACTGAATAACGTGTTACAAATATTTAAGATGTTTCTTTATGAATCCCTCTCGAAGTTATTAATTCATCGCCTAGAAAAATAAAATCTGGTGCTCACCGCTAACTTTGTAGTTGAAAAACTTGTTATAAAGTTTTAAAATGGTTGTACGTAAAATATATTGATGGTAAGGTATTGTTTTTATTAATTTTAAATATAAAGAACTTACATCCCCAAGGATCTGTTGAAATAAAAAAGTTATTTTAGTTACGAATTCGCCGGAAATGATTAAAATGTGAGTTTTGAGCAAACGAAAATTATTAGGGTTGTGTACCGCCTTAAGAGTTACATTAGCTTATGCGTGTGGGATGGTGATGGTGATACAATTGAACCTACCATTTACAGGTTTCCACATGGGTATCATATGAAAGTGAAGTGTTAAGAGATGATAATGAAAAATTACATTACAAGAAGATATTTAAAAATAAGGGGGTTGATTTAAGGTATAATAAAAATATGTACAACAATTTTTTTTTAAAAGACAAAGAAAAAGGATTAGATGGGTATCTATAGTTATTTATCGAATTGTATAACTTTTCACGATAATGCAACTCGTGTATTTTTATTTTTCCATAAATATGTACTATTTATCACTCTGTTAATTTTGCATTGATCTTTAAAACTTGCTTTAGAACCAACTATTCATGTTTAAGTTAATAACAAAATAAACACTGTAAATTTACATTTCTCTATAACAAATTTCACAGTACTTTAAGTACCTACTTCTATTTTACCATTATTACACTGAACTAATCGACTCATTTAGTACAACTTTTCATTATAATGACACTACATACATATATATTGAACCTGCTTACATCTTAAATGTCCAGTTTATTATGCTATATACTACATGTTTATACTCCTGAATAACCTAAGTATCTTTAATAACGTGATAATGTAAAGGCCTTCAAGGCGTGTGTAATTAATGAATATTGTAAATTATCGAGAAACCGCCTGTGTGTTTTTATGGAGTGTGGTGCAGAGTTAAAAATGTCAAATTGTGTGTAGTGTGTATGAATTAATGAATAGATAATCTTGCGGGGATTGCGAATAAAATTATTTCTTAATTTCCATAGTTGAAATTAAGCAGTGAAGGTGTACGTGTGAATGCATGTGTGGAACTGTGTAGTAAGCAAGTACCTGATTTAGTGAAAAGCACGCGTGGAGTAGCTACCCAAGTTGTGGCGCCGGCGTACTCGGAGCTTAGCAAACGCTGATTGAAAGTAATCAGAAATCCATTAATTGAGGATGCAATATGCAACACGACTCATCAAAAGTACGCTCGTACCCGCGCACTTCAAATATGTGGCTTTCGCTTTACGGCGAGCCATCTATATTGACTTAACCATATTGCCCGCAAACAGGTGAATGCCGTTTGATTAAAGTGCTCAAATCAGAAAATACCACATTTTATCCAAATCCATTCCTATTTACTTTTAAACTTCTAAATACTACAACTGTTATTATAACGCACGAAAACTGTTCCTACTTCCGAAAGTTTGCATACCCACTACGGTTCAAAAAGCACCGTCAATTCATGATGAAAATGGAGTTCAAATAAGAATTTCAAATCGAAAAAGACAATGAAAATTATTGTTTTCATACGCGGGTTAGCCGGAAGAGAAAAAATGACACTGAAGACCGTGCGAATATCTGGTGGGATCCATCGCCACTTCTGCAGAGTCGTGGCAATGAACCTGACTGACATTCTAGTTGAGCGCCGTACGTCACATTGCTGGTGGCGAAGAGCAGAGTATCCGAAGTGAAAACCGACGAGTCAAACCACTAACTCGTAACAAAATAAATCTTATCAGAATCATCTTTACGCTGACACGAAGGGCACACAACCATATACAGCGGTAATAGCCCTGAAACGTGTTCACTTTTTAGACGTACAATAATTATTACATAGGTACAGCAAAGCATTTGGTGTTCTAATCTACGTGAAATAGCTTGTAATCGTGGACATGTGAATATTAGTAGACCCGCAATAAAAGCGTATTATTTCCCCCTCCCCATACCGGTTCCATTTGGAGCCGGCTGGGCTCGCGTATGGCCTCGCGTGAATCTAGAAAACGTGACGTTATCATTCTTCTGCGAACCAGCGACGAGCTCTCATCGGTACATTTTACGAAATAACACGGCAAAATGGTGGCTTGTGCTATGAAAACGTGTAAAAATAGAAGTGAAAAAGAGAATTAACCCAATTGTCGTATTATATTCTATAGGTAATAAGCATTATTTTACTTTATTTTAAGCTTATTCAGATCATATAATATGATCAGTTTTAATAACATATACTATCACATCGAGATACATGGCGAATGTAGGCGTTTCTCAAGTGTCGTCGCTGTTCACTGGGGTAGGTAAATTATGAAACATTTGTAAAAGTGTCTTAACTAAATACGGCAACAAAATATTCGACTCTGAAAACAGGCGAACTTTACTTTGCCGTGTTTGGACTTCACAAATTTGTTCATAACGTGGAGAGCAGTTCGCGCTCCCATGTAAAAAGGTCTATTCATTCAAAAACAGATTTTACTTTTAAGAACTAAATGGTGATATTATAATGCGAGATGCCTATATACTGTCAGATTGATTTATTGTCGAATCACATATCATCACAGTCATCTTGTCCCTCTGCGTCCCGCTATAGTTGGTTTGTACCCCTCTCCTATCTGTTCTCGTCTACTTATATTGTCTATGCTCATAATATAAAATCACAATTATTAATAACCACAAGCTGAATACAAATGAAGTGCATCACCTGGCAACTGAAGGTTCTTGTTCTAATTGTATGCCTACAAGAAAGCGTGCATGAGGTATATATTAGAAGACATCAGTTACGGATGAGATGGACACGGGAGCACAGAACTTCACACTCGGGTTGGGATTACACTTACACCATGCTTCAGGTAACAAAGAGGAAAAGAAAGATTCTCAATCATCACTAACTACTTTTAATTATACAGGAAACAATTATTTAATAAGTAGGGTTCCTAAGCAACGGGAGGGAAAAAATGCTAAAACGAAAAAGGAAACAAACCGTTGCCTTTTCTCTGCGACGAAACTCATTTGCAATGAAGATGTTTCATCTATCGTAAACATAGAAATGGCTTCTCAAATAGTACCTTCCAAATGAACGTGGTGTGTATATTTTAGTATTTAGCGTTATACTAGTATCCCGCCGCGAGTCATTCATGTGTGGTTCGTCCATACAAAAAAGAAAGTCCAGAGTTTACGAGGTGTGTACGGAGTCCCCGCATAGGTAGAGCAGAGGTGGGCTGGCTGATTAATTAGGCTAATGTAATGGTGGAATGGTTCCGCAGTCCGCACCCACAGCCGCTCCGGCGTCAAGGCAGAAGGCAGGAGGCAACCCACAGGCACAGCACAGGGCGCAGCACACAGCACACAGGTTGGCTTATTAGATCACGCTAAGGACACGCGCGCCTGCCAACCGGAATGTGTATAATCAACTGAAATAACATCAGTAGGTATATGTTGAAATACCACACCAACCAACCAACATACTCGGGGACACGTCACACTACTTATTTGGCACAAGGATTGATGCGTTTGAATAGTGGTGCAGCGAGGTATTATCGGGCCTGGGAGCGACAAGTTAAACGTTCCCATTCATAAGTGCGGACGATGCATTTACAAGTATGCCTTATACACGGCGTCCTAAAACTTAAGGTATAGTACACGCCAAACTTTAAGGCCACGCTCCCGGCGCAAAAAGAAGAAGCTGGAGAGATATGTAATTACGAATGTTGGACAGAGCGCGCTAATATTTTCAATGATAAAATTGAGACGAAAATTATGAAAATGCTTAGTAACACATGACTCGTTTAAAATAGAGCAAAAATCGCGTGGAACGGATCTTAAGTATCATTTAAAGAAACATTGTGAATTTTTTCACAAATATAACTTGTAAAATAATAGAAATAGACTTGTGTTAAATAATTTTCGGAACATACTTTGTTATTTTTTTCTATCGAGGGAATTTCATATAATTTGCGTTTCGGCGTGGAACTTATCTAGATATTATCTTAAAAAATAACATATATTTTTTTAAGAGCTTAAAAACTTCAAATGTTTAAAGGAGATATGTAAGAAATCGGTAGAAATTCGGATAGTGGACCCTTAAGACCGGCCTGAACACGGTACGATGCATTCTCGCGCAGTTACTGACTTTACAATGAACGTAAGCGAAAGAAAAATATACGTTAAAACAAATGTGCGACAGAGAAAGATGTGCCAGGGGAGGGGGCACTTTTCTGTCCTTAAACTCGCATATTGCGACGATTTCTGATCAACGACAGGCCGGTCTTAAAATTTGGCGTGTACTACAACAAGCGGGAAATCTACATTACTGTAATAATCGTAAAAGGAGTTTTTGTAATAACAAATGAAACGTATATTTGAATTGAATGTATAACGCAAACGAAGAGTACAAAAGGCAGTCAGCCAGTCTCTTTACCTCTGGACCACCACCCCAGTATCTTTAAGCATTCTTGTATTGCCTATAATCGACTCCAATTTGCTTCGGTTTGTTAGTTTCATATTTATCCATCTGTCAAGTGTGAATTTATACATAATTTAAACCAAACCACAAAAGGAATTATATCATATCGCGAGAAACAAATACCAAACAACTAGAGATATCTTGGAGTTACATTTTACGAGTATTTTTCTATTAGCTCATTAACATTACAGGCCATTAGCATTAAGCTATATAGTGAACCGCATGCATTTTATAATTGGATACGTGGAATAATCCGAGGCGCGACTGACTAATTAATTAATACCTATTAGGTATTTAACTCAGAAACAAAAGACGGAGGATTTAATAATGCTGTGCTTATCTGCGATAATTAAACGTTTCATCGGGAAAATTCATCAAAAACAAGTTGGAAAATTGTCGCATTAAAAATATTCCAAAGCTCGTTCGAAATTAAATCATTTATTTTTGAGTGATAACTTGAATGGATATCATAGAAATAATGTTTTAATAATAATAATGAGCAAACGGAAGTGAGCTTTTCAACTTTCTCATCGTTTCTCAACTTTTTTAATGTAGTGATCCCCGTTAAAAACAAAACCGAAAAATTGTGTGCAGTTCACACGCGGTAGAAATGAAACCTTCAGAAAACTAAAGTAGACAAGAGGGGGAGGCTACAAAGCATCGCACAAAGAGGACGCCGATTATTCTATCTCTTTCTCTCGCGAGCTAAATCTTATAGATGTACGTCATGTAGTGTCGCTTTTTCGTTTCATCGAGTTTGAAATCACAAGGGAGCCAAAGAAGTTTTCACTTCAAAAAGTTTAAAAAACCCCACAACCACCACGCTACATATTTTAACGTTTATCAAAGTTTTACATAACTAAAGTGAAACATCGGCTGACAAAACTCTTTGGTCTTTTTCCCACTTCTTACTTCTGCGAAAAGGCCTCTCGTCTATTCTGGCTTTCAAAAACAAAAAAGGTTAAAAAAATCCTACGACCATCCCACTACATATTTCAACGATTATAAAAGTTTTACATTACTAACGTGTAGAGATGAGGCAAGGAGTGTTGTGCTAGGACCGAGTTGTTTTGTGGTCCATCCTTTCTGCCTACCCCATCGGCAAACGGCGTGATGGTAGTTAACGTGAAAAGATTTTTAAAGTGAAAGACCATAACCGACTAAATGAAAAATCGGCTGATAAAACTACAACCAGAATTTTTGTCTTTTTCCCATTTATTACTTATGCGAAAAGGTCGTCTAGTGTGGCTTTCAAAACTAAAAACAGAAATAGTCTATTGACACTTGAAAATAATTTATTTGTTTATTTGTGTGTGATTCAAAAGTCGATACAAATATAGAAAACCTTTTAAGAAAAAAAACTCAACCGTCGCATTAATTAATTTTATTAATTAACGCATAACAAATTATTTATTAGTTTATTATAAAATAGTTTTATACTATATGTAAAACTTGATTATAAGTTAAAATTCATTTTCAATAAAAAGAAAATTCGTATTCAATAAAAGCATTTTTCGTATACATGACTGATTTTTGTGAAATAACAACCCCCTCTAAACCTGATCGCAACCCCCAGGTTGAGAAACCATGGTCTAACTCAGCGGTTTTCAACCTTTTTGAGCCTGCGTACCCCTTGACTCATATTACAATTTTGTTGTTCCCCGTACCCTCTATCTATCTTTTGTACACGCGTAATGAAAGACGTGTTTCATTTGACCGGTCAGTGGTTGAGTGGGTATCGCGTTTGGGTTCCACCCGGGCGTCCCGTGTTCAGTTCTTCGGCTGGCCAAGTCCTCCATCACAACACAAGCAACATTTTCGGCTTTCTGTGGTGGTAGTAGGAGATTTTCAAACATTTTTGAGTTAGGTTAGGTAATTTTTTAATACTCTTAATATTACATGAATTTAACAATCAAGTCACACAAATACAATTAATGCAATTTTATACAGAGTTTAACACGGCTTCGGGCATTTTTACCAGTGATTTTACATGCGTGCCATGATGTTGCGTACCCCCATTTTGGCTTCGCGTACCCCAAGGGGTACGCGTACCACAGATTGAAAACCACTGGTCTAACTCATAAATCTAGCGGGTCTATAGACATGGATGTTCTCGGTGGTATTGTAGTTAGTTGTAGCTTGTAGCACGGTACGCTTGACGAGGGTTTCATAAATTTCATGATCTTGTATAGCGCACGGACATTTCTGATTGGACAGTGATCAATGACTTAAACTTATCCCGTGCTAATTAATAACATTCGTGTTTGCGAATGAACTGTGCACTTTTATAGCTTGTTTCCAACCAACTTAACTTAACATTAACTAGGGGAGAGAGCTACCTCGTTTCTGCCATTGTTTGGATTGAAACATTACAAGCAAATGATAGGAAACTATTTCACAACAATTATCAACGTTCTACCTTCGCTCCGTCAATGATATATATAGTAGGTACACAGCGGAAAATATTTCTACAGCAGTATGGTTTATTTGTTGAATTCTTGATATATTTCTTTATCAATCTGGATTGGGTCAAATAAAAATGCTCAAACAATATAAAAATGTTCACGCCTCAGTTGGTGGGTCGCTTGCTTATTTCGGCTGCGTTCTCTTGGAGCACGTAAAACATATAACCTCATCTCGCCCGCATTAATGAAAACGTCCCCGGCAATTGGATTTCAACAAGCAAAACGGCGGCGGAGAAACAAGAAAGAAATCTCAGACCAAAAATCGCGAGTTCATAAATCAAGAGATTGCTTTCGCTAACGTGCGGCCACATGGAAGTATGGAGCATGGAGCGTGGTGGATGGGAGAATGGTGTGGCTCTGTTGTGCGACCAGAGCCGGAGCGCGTCTCCATTAGGGAGCGGCCGCCCACCGGAATACAAATCATGACGGGAAAAGCGAGAAAATCAAACAAGCACTGCGAGCAACCTAAACGTATTATAACTGTTACACTATACGCACAAACATATTATACACGGTGTCCGGAAACTCGTGGTACAAGCGGAAAACTGGGGAATCTATATCATATTTGGAGTCGATTTTGTAGTATAACTTTTTTTGATTTTAGCTTCCGTTTTCGAGTAAATCGAGTCGAAAGTTGATTTTTTTTTTGTCAAATTCTTGAAAATTACCTAAGTAATAAAAACTATGTAAAAATAAAACAGTCGGCAGCTCAAAGATTAAATCACAGCTGATTGCTATGTTATGATACCGTAGGAACCCCCGAATTCGGGTTTACCGCACTTTAGTTCACGCCGCGCTGGTTCGCCGTTGACATCTATCAACAATTCTTTCGATAAACTTTAAAACAAAATGTGCGTTTGTGAATTACTTTTGTGTTATTTTCTTATTTAAACAATAGTGCTTGATTAATTATTGTGTAATACACCAACGCAGATTATATGACATGTAAAATGTGTTTTTTGTGATGTAGTTTTGGATTTTTATAGTGCAGTGTTTTTTGGATTGGAAACGGAACATTGCTACATAATGTAAGTAGGTACCCATCTGTGCTATCAATTTATCTCACAAGATTTGTTCGAATTGGTCCAGTAGCGAGTATAGTTGATTTGCCGAAAATCGTTCGTATTAGTTTCAAGTAGAGAACATTATTGGCCGCCATTAGTGGGCTGCTACACAACAAAGTAAATACGCTAATTAACCATATTGTAATGCTTAGAAGACGTGAAATTTTAGAAGAGGTGGAATAATAAATTAGAAAGATGAAAACAAATAAACTATGGACACGAAAATAGATTAATAGTAGCATAAATAAATAATTTTAGAATAGCATCTCCTCTCCAGCGTCAAAATATTTCCACGTTAACCCACAGTAGCCGTAAATTTTTTATTTTAAATTTTTTTCAAAATTTTAATTGTAAAAATGCTATCGAAAATCTTTATGTTTATTTGGGTTCTCTGTGTGATGTGGATTCACCAGTTTTCCGCTTGTACTACGAGTTTTCAGACACCTTGTATAACATGGCCGGCTGAAATATCGCTTTATTATTATTTGCACAGCCAAATCTACTAGTCCATCAATATGTACGGCACGCAGTATTCGATCCTGCGTATTTTTTTACATTAAATTTACCGATGAGGGAAAATATTAATAGTGGCCATTATCAAAATAATAAAGCGAGGAGTGAATATAGTATATGTATGCGATGTATCAAATACATTACATACCATCATACAACAAGGGAATAATAATAATTCGGCTGGCGGTCTTGCCTACTAATGATCCGATTTTTTAAATTTTTTTTTATTTTTACAATAATAATTACATTTATAATATTATAACCTAGGTTTACATAATAATTAATTTTATGGTTCTACTACTCCATAAGTTGAGCTCTAGGAGCTCGTGTTTATGGGAGGAGTATTTACATGCATAAAAAACATAATGTTCTGAGAAGTATGTATACAATGATCAAAGACTTAAATGTCTTGAATGAAATAAATATACAAATACTTTTGACATAGATATAAAAAACAATAACAATAATACATTTTCTTTATTAGATGTTAATTAATTAAGGGTACAATATATCATTATCCAATTTCAGGGACTTAATTTGCTTTTTAAATTGTTCATATTTCATTGTTTCTGTTACATTTATTTTGTTTTTGGATAATAATATATTCTACCATCTCACACCTAAATATAAATAGTGGTGTTGAGCCGTGGTCGTTCTAAGTCGTTCTAAGCATTTACAGAGACTCTGCATGCAGTCCTGAGAGGAGGAGTTGAATCGGACGGTGTGTAAAGCTTTTTACTCGAATAATAAATAAAGCACCACAAACGCTCGAGTATATATTTTGCTATAGATACTAATAAAAAAATAAAAATAATAATAATCAGTAATTTCACCTAACAGTGTGAGCTAAGAGCCCAACGAGTGTGGATATATACATCGCACCTGAGGGATAACAGTGGCACAAGTAAAAAAATGCATTTTTGAGTTGAGTATGCAGAAATGTTCCTGGATAATCTATTCTGTCTCCGAAAAAAATGCACAGTTTAAAAAAATGTTATTGTGGCCTTAAAAGCGAATATGCCGTTGTTAAATAATAATGTTTTATTCGAATTCAAGCAAAAATAGTGGCACAATGATCATTGTAACACTATTATAATATTAAACCTGATAAATTTTAATATAGGTACTGCATTTCAATTTTTGTGAAATAATGTTTTTTTTTTTTTTAAGTAGTTTTTTGAGTTGTGCCATTGATATCCCCCGGGTGCGACATATACTGCACCTAGAATTGATAAGCAGGTACCACGACAATAACAGGCGAATCATTCTATTGAAGTTATGTTTAAAAGGTAGGTTTCATAATTAATCCGTTTGAACACCAGTAAATTTAGAATAAAATAAGAAAGCAAGTTAACGGTCTTCGGAAGTTGGAGAGGTTACATATACTATTAGGAGGTTGGAGGGGTTGGTAGGCTGCATAGGGCACAGAGCACGGAGCACGGGGGATGCAAAGTCACCCCAGCGGGCGGTTATACATCAACAATGCATGGGACACGGCGCGCGGGGCCAGCAGCGGGGAGGTAAAAATACTGAGGCTGGGTCAAGTGTCCTCTGCCGGACATGGCTGATTCAATTGTAGGCCTAACACGGTGCTATTGCTATAATAATAGAAACATCTACTAGCATCTACAGCGCAAGCTCCGCTTAATACTTAAATCCGAGAGCCGTCGACCTCCTATCTACCTACGAAAAGTCTGCTTCCCTTAAAAGAAAATTGCGGATTACAAATTAGCATTTCCACATAAATATTTAATCACTTATGCATGGAAAAGCTTAGCCGTAGCAAACGCACGCGAAAAGAAAAATTCGTGCAATGATTAAAAAAAAATTGTTTTAACTTGTTTTGTGGGTAGGCAGGTTTCTCGGTGGTCCAGTGTATCGTCTAGGAACAATCTGGTGCGATTGTGGATCTCCTTCCCCTCGTCCCATCTCTCGCCGATCAGGGGATCAGGGATGACAATCCTGCAGAGGCTGTGCTCCATACATTATGTATTGGACTATTCAGCCGCCATTTCTATTCACCTCCCGAAGCTCTGAACTTAGATAATTGGAAAATTCCAACGATGAACATGCAGTCATATCTTTCCGCAATGGGAATATTGAAAGTACATTTTGCTATCGACGGAATTCTTAGCATATCAGCAAAAGGGAATTATAATTTAATATAACAGGGTTCACACACCTTGGCCCAATCTTATTTATCTTTTTTATAAATGATCTTACAAAAATATTTCATGATATCTATCTTACTTTTTGCCGAAGACCTCAAAATTTTTAGAATTATTCAAAATATTTACCATTGCAACATTCTTCAAGATAATATCAACAAATTGTTAATTTGGTGAAATGAAAATAAACTTTACTAAAATGTAAAATACTAAGATTTTCTCGAATGAAAAATCCAGTAATCTTTAATTACAACATTGATATAACAATGCCCTTGAGACAGTACAAGCTGTTAAAAGAATACAGAACAATTCTTTCGAAATTTTATAAAGGGTATTCCAGCAATTATGTTGAACTACAACACTATATTAAACGATATGAACATGCTCAAACTTTCAGATGGAAGAATGATCACTGACTTGGTATTTCTATATAAAATTCTAAATGATTTAGTTGGTAGTCTTGTATTGCTTGAATTGATAAGCTTCCGAATTCCACTACGTAGTACTAGAAGTCAGGATTTATTTCAATGCAAAAATTCTGGGACTAAATACCATACGTATTCCTCTTTACCTAGAATACTGATGGAGGGAAACAATTATACAAAGTCAGTGGCCATCTTCAATTTATCTTTAAACAAATATAAAATATTGTTATTGAGGCAGTTCATTTATGTACAATAAATAATGTATATGTCTAACTATGCTATTTACGTAAAAGCCCCGAAAAAGGGCGTTTATTAATAAATAAATAATACCAATTCAAGATATTCCCCATGTTATTTTTTATACAACGAAGATTTTCAACAATTATTCGTGATTTGTATATATTTTTATGAATATTTATTTGAATAGCAGCGATAAGAAGTATCACGACCGTCGATACCACAGTCGCTAATTCCACCCACGATATTTATCAAACAAACAAAACCGGTGATAAGTTATGCAACATCGAATATACATATATAAACAAAGAAATAATACACTGAGAGGTATAAGCCAATGAATGCGGAAAATTTTAAAAAATCTTTAACCATTAATAATTTCATAAACATCAGTATCAAATAACGTTTTGTGGTAATTTAGGTCTCTGATTTCAAATGCAAAGCGTGTAGCATTTAATCCGCTGACAATAGTTTGTTTGGCTCGCAGGCAGCGACGGGCGCGCCATGTGTAATTACAAGAAAAATCCAGGGGGGATAATTACCGGCCGATGCAATTTTAGTATTGAGTTACCTAAACCCGGGACGCTCGTGGAATAATGCACCACGGCTGCGTTTAGCGGCTCACCTTACGGAAGCAAAGCCCGGTGGCCTGATGGCCGCTAACTGTTAACTACTCACTCACTACTGCTGCTAATCACCCGGTGCGGCGTGATCAATGTTATCCTAATTAATATTATTTAGCTTGCAACCGACCAACCTTCCGGCTATATTATCTGTCGATCGGAATAATGCATCACCTACCTAATCAAAACATCCGAAATCTATCAGAAACGCATTAAGTTTGAATACTACCGTTTATTTAGTAGAAAGCAAAAAGCGACCGCTTAAAAATCAGAAACATTACAGTATCGGGCGGTAAAATATAATCTTCCCCCATCATCCGTGCTGTAACGTTTAGCATATAATAAAAATAATTAATCCACATTATGGACCTAATATTTGACGTGAGATACTGAGTATCGTATGTATGTTTTGAGAAATGGGATCCGTAACAACCGATCGAAGGCACAGTGCCAAATGCCAAACCAAACAAGAACTGACTATTTACTGTTTGTCAAAAGAACTTACATGAATGGATTCGCAACTTTAACTTTAAAAAATATATTATATACGAAAAACCTATACAATCATTGATAGGTAATAAATAGTGTCAGTCAAATACTGGCTTATTTCCAATTCGAAAGCAAGAATCAAACTCTAGAGAATTAACATCAAGCCTGTATCGAATGTGCTAAACACGCTTATTTCAGAAAAGATCGCCGTACCTATAATGGACAGATGATTTTCAGATTCAAGTCAAACCACCCTTCCTCGAGTTATGCCACTCGTGTTTATAAGGCACAGAAAAAGTTTACAGGTAAAAAACCTGTACCCTTAAAAATTGAAAAGAACGACCTGCAAATCCTTCCTTATCCAGGAAAAATATCTTGGGCTGTGCATTGATCAGCGTTTGACATTTAAACAGCATATAAACAATATATTAAAATCATCCCCCTAATCAGCGTATTTAGCCGGCTATCTTATCTGTTGCAAAATAAATTTTAAAAATTGTTTATATTATAGTCTCGTACACTCACATTTAAATTATTTGATTGAAATCTGGGGAAACGCGTGTGAAAAATACATAAATGAATAAGGTAATACAAAACAAGATAATAAAAAAAAAACTATTTCACTACAAGCCCATTACTAAGCTCATTCACATTAATAAAACTATATGAATACAATACATGTCTCCTTATATACAAAATAAGCAATAAACTCATACATACGAACACAAAATTCATTAAAATATCCCAAATACACAAACACTTTACACGACAGCACGACAACATATATTTAAACACCATCCACACTAACTATGGTAAACAATCCATTGATATTAAAAACGAAAAAAAGCTGGGTAAATTAAAAAAAAAAAAGATTAATTTTTATTCTAGATAAACAAAGTAATGAAATAGAATAGCGCTGAATAATAAAATATTTAGTTTAATGTTTTTAATTATTCCTAGTATATAAGTGAAAATATAATTTTCTTTTTACTGTAATCAAAAAAAAACTTTTTTACACCTATTTCACCATTACATTTATGTTAACTACCTGGATACGCAGGCAGGCATGTATATACTTTTTTGTTTTCAGACGTGTTTAATTTAATTCATCAAGTCTGCCCAACACATCCACATTTAACGGGCACATGATTTATGATATTATGTAATGCTATTTGGCAAATCAAGTCATACTTTAAAGTTTTAAAAATTTGTTTCTTCAAGGACCATGGTTCATCGTTAAACTTAATAATATTTTTCATTCCAAAAAAACACAGTAGGTACGTTCGCGACTTCAGTAACAGTGTATTAAATCCAGTTTTCGTTTGTTTATGTTTATTTGTAAAGTTGTTTTATGGATTTGGATTAAAGAATATTTATGGATTTAACAATAATTTGAATTTATAAACAGTTTCGTAAAGAGCCTTGCCTTGGAATAATACAAAACTTTATTTTGTAACTGAATAATATAAGGTACGTATCTATTGCGAATATAGGACTGATTGTAGAATGTAGGTTACACATGAAAACACAATAAAAATTCCAAACTGTGATTGGATTGTGCAATTAGTACGTATACGTTCTTATTATTAGAACGCTTGAATTTTTCCCACTAGTTCGTACGTGAAGTTTTTGCATAGGGCCTGTTTATAAAAAGAACGCGTGGGTGAATCGGTCCAACAATAATAATATTTCCAGCACCTACAGAGTATACAAGTATCTACATAAGGTTCAATATTAAAATTTTCTGAAGCAAACACACTAATTATAAATAGTTGAATAAATGTAAGCACTCGAGACAAGGAAGGAAACGATCCACAGTTTTAAACAAGCGTGGCTGTTAAAGCTTGGGACCGAAAGGAGATAAAAAATATAATATGCATAGTAAAAATATACTTGGGATGCTACTAAAAGCAAGATTAAATTTCTTTTCTGATAAAATTCCAAATCAAATGTTTGTAAGAAAAAACAGAAGACGTATTTTCTACTTAAGATGGAATTTTATCGTGCCTCTATATAGGTTAATATGAATAAAATAAATAATAACGAAATTATGCTGAAAGAATCGATAACGTGACAAAAAAAATACGGAGTATGATTTTTCACGATCGTTTTGCCATGAAATGTTTATTATTCACACACTACTACTAAGTCGGCTTAATAACTAGCAATCAAATCACCTGTTTGTGGGTAATTGGGCCTCGTTAGCATCACTCTGTATTCTTATATCGTGCTGCTTCATCGGGCATAGGAAAATGAGGTCCTAGCGATAAAGCGAGTGCTAGTCGAGGGCTAAATCTGTCAGATAACTATTAACTAATCGGTCGTGGAGTCGCGATTGACTGACCGCTCACTTTAGGTGTGTATTAGATATCAGTTAATAAAACGCCGTTATAATATGATGATGAAGCATAGCATACAGCAATAATCATGAATTGTTAAGAAAGTATTAGAAGGGCAGTCGTTGTCAGTGGTGAAAGTGGCACAAAATGCAGTGGCCGAAGGGCGGTGTATGGAAGATTCTGCGGAAATTGTTTAATAAAACCTAACTTTTCCATGAAGATGACGGTCAATAAAATGTAAATACCGATTGTGTAACAAACATAATATTACAAATTAAATTTAATATTGCCGGAATAGAAACATTAATTTTTTTCAAATTAGTTATTAAAATCTTGAATATTTTGAAGAAATGGAATTTTACTCTATTGTATAACAGAATTGAACCAGTTGAAACAACTACGGGTTGTAAACTATGCGTATAGTAACAAAGTAACAACTAAAGCCTGTCTCCGGTAGGCCCGGGAAGAAAATCATATTAAATCTGTTCTGGAGCAGATGGCAAATATATGCATGTTAATATTCACCCTCCACGAGTCAGTAGTAGAGTCGGGTGCTGTGGAGAATGTGTGGTGGTTGGTTGGTTCGCTGGTTGACTTGCTTTCTGGGCTGGGACGCTACAATTGAAACGCATTCATTTGTCTTTGCGGGGTGGATTCCTCCCCCGGCAGGGCGGGAAAGGGCGAGGGTGGGCGGGAGCAGGGCGGGCGGGCGGGCGGGGGCGGCAGAACCCGCCGGCTGAATATTTCATGGCCAAGAATGCACCATCCGCTCGGCATTTGTCGATGGCACAATGGACTAAGACGTTCGAGCGTTCCAGCCCACCATAATCGCCCGTTAGATGTCAATGCAGCCATTATGGACAGATTATACGTAATACTAAATATTAGAGATCAAATGAGGTGTGTAAAAGCAAAGGCAGCAATCTCCAAAATATCGGAAAAAGTTGTAAATGCAGTTTCATAATGATTCAAATTGAGAACCTAAATTCAATTTGCAAATCTGGTTAGTTACACACTCAGCTTTCTCCCATCGAAATCAGAGTTTGAAAATATGTATCAAAGGCAAAGATATCAATGTCTTTTTAGCCTTTTTTTTTCCAAAAAAACGAAAGTGGAGATTGCTGCCTTTGCTTCTACACACCTCAAATAATGTCCATTTTGCTTTGACGTTGGCAAACTTTTAACATTCAGGGGATAAGAAGAGTAGGACTTTACTATTTATTCGACATTCAAACAAATGTAGTGAATTTTAACCCTGATCTGCATACCAAGTTGATCATTCGATTAGTGTGTATTTGATGCAAAACAACGACTTATTGGAACGGAATGCTATTAAAACCCAAAAGAGAGTGGAAACGATACGGAAAATATTCATAAATAAATGGATATCATTAAAATAGCAATAAATTTATTAAAAACAAGACATTCTAATGCCGTAAATGTAAAATTATTATTACACACAACATCAAAAAAGGAGTGAAAGTACAATATAAATAACTTAATTTCATAAACCATATTTTTTTACAAAATATACGATTGAGTTTCATGTTAAGAGGGAATAAATCTATAGAACGTCACAATAATATGTTTTTGCCATAAATAAAGTTTAGACTGAAGTATAAAGATATCTACTCTAAGAATAACTTTATAAATTGCCGTTTTACATTCCGACGAAATAAACAATGTGTTTATAGGGAAAGAAAACACGTCTCGGTCGAGTGATCGATCGATGACAAGAAAACATGAAATTTGGAAGGGCCCATCACGGAAACGATAAAAGCGATTCCACATCCCAACTTTTTCGGGCGATGAATTTATTTAAGCAATGCAAATGACAAAATTTCGATTAGGCATGCTCGATAATGATTGCTACTTTCACATGTTTTAACAAAAACCTTTCACATGTTTTAAAAAGAAAATATACATACGTACGAGTACAAAGAATGGAAAATAAATACTGTCGTAACGCGAACCAAATTGAAATAATATTTACACCAAAAATAATATTCTGCAAGCTCTTTGTTTAATAACAAGAAACACGGAATAATGAATAATAACTTTGTTCGTCATAAAAATTGGTTTCACTCAATAAGAATTTCGGAAATTAGAACCTTGGGTAACATATCAGACAGCTGTCTTTTACTATTGAAAAACAAGCACAGAAGATTTGTCTAATATCCCAGTTCGTTTTTTTGGCTGTCAATGGTTTAGGTTTAAAGGTTGGAAACTGAATTTTTAGTGGCATTTTGTCAAGGAAAAGGGCAAAAAATCTAAGCTGTAAATAAAGCATAAGAAATCATGGACTTAAAACCTAACCGTAATCTAAGAACAACGAAAACTTTGAACAAAAAATTGCAACGGAATAATTTTCTTCTGAAAAAAAATATGATTTTTTTATCAATCTCGATTAATCAACTCTACCTATTTTAAGCAGGAATAAAAGGAAATAATGTAAAGCACAGTGTTTGATTTATTTACGTAGAGTAATGAATAAAAGTGATGATGAATTCGGGAAATCTCCACGGGAATTTTTATTCACGCTAATAGACTGAGAAATTAATGAAACGGGGGTCATTCACATTATTAATGTAGCCTTTCGAGTACAGCCTCTGTGTACAAGGTAATGTACGTAGGCAGTAGGCAGCAGGCAGCAAGCAGCACGCTAAGTAGCTACCGGGCACCGGAGGCATTCAATGTGGCGGAATGATGAATAACGATTTCTTTTTCGGGCACGGATTAGTGGAATACCCTTTCAGATTTCAGGATTCACCGTCCATCCGAGCTTCCCCAAACAGCTACAGAATCCAGATGCAAGATACACGAACATCGCTCGCGCAGCCCTTACAAAAAGTTAAATACATACAAAAGTCCAAAATTGTAATCTGTTTTCTTTTATTCCAGTTCATGTTTTGGAGCCGTGGAAGTAGTGGAAGTTATTAATGAAGCCAACGTGAAAGTCAAAACAGAGCTGTCGAAATAAGCGCCAGTGTTAATTATTTAACAATTTCACGAATCATACTACTGATAATGATTTATTTTCCCACGCGTGTTATAAAACGTTGGATTATTTCTCCGGAACGCTGCGTGACATGCCCTTTTTACACCCCAAGAGAGAATGTGTTTTTCCGATTACATTTCAAATAATTACAATACATTATTTTCCTAACAGCATTGTGCAGATATTTGGACATAAAATAACTCCGTGTTCAGCACTGTAAGTACTATAGACATTTGATCAAATGCAAGCCCAGCCCTTTGATGAAGGATGCATTCGTTGGCCCTTTGTGCAACGAACCCTGTGTGCATACTTGTGCCGGGTGAATTCTTTCTCATTGAGTAGTTAACTCACAGAAGAGGAATCGTATAAGTATAAAGGAGTCGATTCAAGGATTTGGTGCATTCATCGCATTAAAGCGAATGTAACAAATGCACTTGTTTTTAAAACTCGAGAAAGCAATACCTACGATAGGCCGGAATTCTACGTTTTTCGAAAAATGTCAGCATAATAAAATTAAATAATTAGTGTAATAAAAAATAAAAGAAAAACAGTAGCCTTTTCTTGAGTATTTCAGAGCAATGAGAAAGTTATCGTCTGATGATACTATAAGGAAAGTGCAAGATTAACATGACACATGACTAGTAGTGATGTGACGTGACGGGACGAGACGAGACAAGTAGTAAGAAACAGAATGCGGATGATAATTGTATGAAATGCAATGCCAAGTCTGGTACCTAGTCAGAGTATAAAGTTACTAATGTCAGCTGAGGGGATGCCTGTTCGGGTGCATGTATCGTGCAGTGTGCCGGTGGGTGGGTGAATGGATGTATGGGTGGACGCACACATGCACACACACACGGTCCTGACTGATTGCGGCAGCAGACAGGGAATATTGCCGCTCACTCGCTCGCAGTCACATAAAACACTCGCGAGGAATTTATTAAATCGATTTCATCCTTCCGAGACGAAATGTGACGGGAGGGAGAATTTCATCTCTATCCCGTGACGTACACTTGAAGGTTAAATACTATCATGTGTCTTCCGTCGAATCGATTCTTTCTATTTTATTGGAAAACTTCGCTAACATAAAAGAAAAAGCCCGGAAAAGTTTTAAAATAGTATGATGTAAGCGGTTACTAAATCTTTTAATTTACTGCTTCCGATATAGAACATATTTTGTTCAATTTGGTTCAAACGGCTCATAATCACCTAAACTCTTTCACAATGAAGAGACAAACAAAGAAGGCATGTAATAACCAGTTCAGTCGCAAGTCGCAAATGACTACGTGTCAACTATTGAACCGTCTACAAAGACACGTTACGTTGTTCTCAGCTCGGCGTATGTACAGTGCACAAGTTTAATAGAATACAGAAGAATGAACGTTTGTAATGGAAGTGGCAGTAGCTGGTAGCTACAGTTAGTACTCTAGCTAGAGTGGAAGAGCTCGGCACCCCGCGGAGCAATAAAGGCCAAATTATGATCCAGTTAATTAAATTCCGTGTGTAGTGTAAGAGGAAGGAATGAAGCAGAAGGCGCTGAGATCGATCATCGCACAGGGCGCCGATACAGGAGAACACCGCCTCCCTGCCTGGGTCGCTGTTACGGCAACTGTGCTTCGCAATATATGATCTAACTCAGTGTTCCGCAAACTTTTTGTTATCAAGGTACACTTACCAAAACAAAAAATTTTAGAGGTACACCAAAGAAAAAAAACAATGTTTATTTAATATTTATTATTAAAATCAATATAACTAAAATGAAAACATGTTGAGAAATGTGATCCTACTTAACTGAGCACAGGCGATCAAAATTTGGAGCAATCGTTCATAATGCTTCTCTCATCTCTTTGACGATCGTCCCCAGAGGTTTTCTTTTTTTATATCGTAGTGGGAGTTGAAAACCCCAATTTGCATAAATAGGTCTGGCAAATGGTAAGATAATTGCAATATCACGCTTTGAAATCAGTGGATACTCATTTTTTATGCGTAGCTAAAAATGTACTAGATCTATTTCGGAAAATTTTATTTTTTAATGTCTAATCAGTTTTTGTCTTCAGAATTCTTCCTGCTCGTTCGGTAAGTGTCCAAGGGAAATGCTTTCTAAAAATAGATTTCAATAGTTGCAGGTCACACTTAGGAAAATACGAGTTCATTTTTTCTGCTGTGTTTCACTATAGCCTGTGCTTCGAGTGTTTCGCTATCGAAGCCTGCGCTCTTTTTATCGAGTCGGCAGCCATGACATTTGAGAACATTTCGTTATGATATACCATTGGGCGTGGCTGATCCATAACACCAACTTAGCTTTCAATCTTATCCGATGACGTTAAAGTATTAGAATTCTTGCTTTGCTTTTTGGTTGCGCTCATTTAAATGGGCGAATATGTCCGCCTGGCCTATTTTACTACTGATCCGATAGTCGGATCGCCTAAGCTGGTGCAGTGTCGCAAAGTTATTTTGTTACAATGTAGCATTGCGATGAGACACACCAGCTAACGACCACGGTACACCACTGTGCCGCGGCACACACTTTGCGGAACACTGATCTAACTCACCGACCTACCTTCCTCTTTCTACCTACATTATATTATATCTGGCTGTGTAGCGCAAGCACACCCACCTATCTCAACTGCCTTAACCAGCTACAGAGAAGATAAAGATTTACGTAAACGTATGGGTACGGGTAGGTAAAACGAATTGAAAAGAAAATCGCAGATCGCTCGGTTCAAGAGTGGAAAAGGCCCCGCAATTGAGAGATTTTTCGAAGCGAGTTGAGATAAACAATGAAGTTGCAGGATGCGCGCAGGATTTCCTGGATGCTGTTTCAGCTATCGGCCGAGGGGCGGATAGAACGAGATCTCCAGCGATTATACAAAAGCGTACGCTTGTTCAGTATGTAATGGGTATGATATCAAGAAGTCCGGCCAACCAGTCAGCCAACTCAGCTTAGAGATAAGCTGGAATATCCCGAAAAAGCTATGAAATTAACTATATTTAATAATACTTTTATATTTTCTTAACCGGAAGGTATTTAATGTTATGGATACGAACAGCATTTATCTTAAAGAGGTGTTTAAAGCATTTATTTGTCTATTAGGGAAATAATCCGAGTCAAGAAAAAACTAGATAATATCTCTCCGGCCCGAATGAAATGTGAACTAGTTGTTTGTTATGAATAAGATATTCATTTGTGAGAATAAAAACACGGCCAACCTTCAACACTAAACTTGGTTAGGTGGAGGTCAAAGATACTGTTACACAAGTGAATCGTGTAATTTGAGCGTTCGAAACAACATTAGAAAATGAATTGGCGCCCACAGAGAGCTTTGTGGCGGGTGGAAGTCCTACGTAGCTTATGTGGGTAGCATCTCTCCTCCACTGTGCAGAGGTAGAGGTAGAGTGTAGAGAAATCCACACTCCACAGTCAGCCAGCCAACGAACCAGCCAACACACGATGATAGATTACAACCTCAAAGTATTCAGGAATTCTGCTTTGCAAGGAAAACTTCTTCTGTATGAGATATTAAAGAGTAGTGCAAACAGTTTATACGCCATAATCGGTAGAGTTCCTTATGTGCGATCTTCTCGTGTAGTAAACGTGTGGGTGTTACAAGCAAGCTCCCAGAATTCTTGACATCAATAGATAGACTAATCTATGGATCAATGATTGTTAATTGTAACATTTGTAAATGTATACTCTTATGTTTTCTGTTATATTTCTTTATTATTTGTTTTATATAAATTAAAAAATAAATTTTGTTAAATTGCGGTTTAATAAGTTTCTCCGCCTTTTTATCTCGACCAAAATTTCATTTCCATTTTTTATTCCAAATAATGTCAGAAATCACTGGTTTAAGTAAGTCAAGTACGTACCTTGAATATGCATATATACACATATTATAGAGTTAATGCACAAGTATATGATATAATAATTATAAAGTGGTTTTAAGTGAGGCGATCATCAGGTATGTAAGTTCATGTTCCTTCTCAAGGTATTGATTTAGTTCGAAAATATATTATGATAGTCTTTACGATTGAAGTATTTGTTAAATAATCGAGTCAATCTTGCCGTTTTCGCAACATAATCTTATTTAGATTATTCCTCATTTATTTAAAATTGCTGGAGTATAAATGACATCTCAGAAAGTGGGAATGTTTACTCCTTATTTGTTGATAGCAATTATTTCTAACAGTCAAAATATTGCACGATAACTATATTATGGCTCACATAATATATGCACCACAACCGCAAAATAAATACAATCTAATAATGAAAAGTAAGAAAGAACCAGAGTGAAGTGTACCAAGACCTACTAATAGGAATTGTATGTAACGCTGCGGTGTGTGGCGAGTGCAATCAAGGCTTCTGTCAATTCGATAGTGGATAGTCGATCGCATACCGATGGAAACAAAAATAAACAAGTTTGTTGGGACGTAACATCAAATAACTATAAGATGTACACAAGCATTTTCCTCAACAAGAAACAGGTTTTCCATATTATACGGAGCTACGATATACAAACGATTGCCCATTTCATTTTGAGGTATTTGTATTCCGTCATCTTCAAAACCTAAATACCATTTGATATTACAAATCGAAAGTAAAAACTAGCCTTAATAGGTACAGGTTTGATACGTTACCGAACAACTATAATGAATAGAAATAACATGCATTTATCATACACCCAGTGTGTTATAAAATGTGCGTAAAACACTCATTATTTTGCACACATTGGTGGTTTTATTAGCTTCAAATAATTCACTATCGCACCACTCCCCCCTAATAAAATCTTATCATTTCTGTACTTGTACAATTTTTAAGTTTTCTAGTGAATGACACGGATTTGTCGAAACTGGTAGCATAAATAAAAATGAAGTAACAAATGTGCGTGTGAAATAAAACTCTTCAAAACAAAATGTCTATAAATTGTTTCATAGTTAATGCCAAAGAAATAGAAAAAAAAAATTGCCTAGTGATAATTCCTAGTAGACAATCAACAATTTAAATAAGCCCTGGCTACGGATAAACAGGTAAGGATTGTTTTAATTCAAATTACACGATTGTTAGCAATTGAAGCAGGCTGCAGCGGTTAATAAAATTACAATAAAAGTATCATAACTTCCTTTGTCAGTCAGACCACGCAGGCGTAAGGATACCATGTCCTCGGATGTAGAAACCGCGTTCTCCCTCCACCATCAGCGTATCAGTACTGACTACTGACATATTAGCCGACAATCTGATCGGTGGCGACCTCGCCCAGCATCCGAAAGATCGTGGGAAGTGGACTAATTCCAATTGAAGCCATGCGACTTACGTGCGACTACTAGGCTAGTAATAAATTGATATCGACCAACTGGCTAAAAGACCAATCATCGTCTAAACTTTTGATTATAATAGCATGCAACGTAAAATATGGTGAAGCTCTTCCAAAATAGTAATAGATCTAAGAAACGCAAAACGCAACGTTTCAATAAAATAATTAGTTTGCGGGAGTGTAGTTAAAAAAACAAGTTCGTCTGACAAGTCACGGGCAAGATCGCTGAAAAATCAACACGGTACCATGACAAGCAACATTGGTTGTTAGAGAACGGAATATTTTATGAAAAGATAATTTTTGATTGCATAAATTATAAAATACGTGCAGCGCACAAACCAAGCATCACCTTGACCATGGTGATTACATTAAATTAATTACGACTTGTCGACGGCAATGGTACCACCACGAACTACAATGTCTATATATCTATCTATTATCTATATTATATAACTTAGGAGGATAATAATAAAACTAGGACTGTTTTATTATGCTAACTTAACTCACGAGGTAAGAATATTGTACTGCATTCGTATAATAAATAAGAGAGAATTCTGCTACAACGCTCACAAAGGTGAATTCGCACACATATAATAGTTTATCAGATTACTCGAACACTGTGAATGGGACTCGTTCACAATTTAATAAACATAATATCTAATTATTTGGTTATTTTCCTCTGTTATTCGTCTCTAATGAATAAAAAAATTACGATTTTAGATTATGATTTCACCTTGTTAAAAAAATAACGTTTGTTATTAGGTTATTTGCTATTGAAGTCATAAAAATGTTGAAAATTAAAATAAAGAGTTAGTTTGCATAATTTGAATTTCTGGTTTGACAGCAAAAACAACAAATGATTTCGGTGTATTTACCGGCTGATAACGTATTTATGTAAATCGTCGAATTGGGGTGGCAGAATGCAGAGCGGTTAGCAGTTAGCAGTTATTTAGTCTCCACCTCGTGTTTGTGGTACACCGAGTGGGGGTAAGAGGGGAAAGCCCGAGATCACACCTAATTACAGCGACGGATCCGACCAGTGTTTTGATCTCCGCTACGTGATCTTGCACTGGCGCAGGGGGGATCTTGGCAATTTCTGTCTTAATCTTACCTGAACTACTAAAGGTGACCTGAAACTAGAATACCACCGCCCGTCAGGGTTGTCCCCAGAGTGATAATATTTGCAATACACCTACTTCTAACCGACTACATTGTAGACCCGAGGCCGGTCATAATATACAGACGAATAATGTAAGTGATAATATTTAAAATACAGCCATTATCCAACTAAAAACGATCAAAGTACCAATTTAAGTCAAACCAAAAAAGTGAAATATAATCAAATCAACTTCAAAGGTGTTTCACGAGTTTTTTTTTAAATATTCTCAACGCGACCAGCATTTTCGATTGTTCGGCGAACGTTTGCCTAGGATATTCAAGAATGCGTGAAAATGAAAAGGAGAACTGTGAAGATAGAGACTACTAGTGACATTTGTGGTAGAGGGAATCGAGCTTTAAGAGAGAAGGAAGAGAGGACGCTCTGAATCTGGCCGTATATTAAAGACAATGCGGCCCAGCGAAGAAGAAGCTCTCCTACAAGTAATTTATCGCAAAACGATTCCCTTGGTATTCGAGTCTCACCGCGTGAAATATGCCAGGATCTAAATTCCTCGTTATAACGGCGCAATTATGTATTAGGCAAGAAAGGTTCGCTGCGCGGAACAAACAGGTCGCGGGTACAACTTATTGATGGAGGAGAGGCTTGTGGCGCGGAAACATACGGAAATCTTCGTGCGTAGATTCATTCCCCGAACATCGTAATATCTAACTGTCAGCATATTATTTCATTTCATTCAACAAGCCTCAAATAGTAAACTGTGCTAAAATTAACCGCTGTATCAGGTTAAACAAGACGGTGTGTAGTAGGTACAAATTGTACAATTCAGGGCAAACTTATTATCGAGGAATGTTTTCTGTCATTAATCTCATTGTATTTAATAATCAGGGCTGGGCAGTATTTTATTTATTTATTTATTTGACGCCCAGAGGGCTTTTACATGATTTGTAGTGTAATTTTAATTTGACAGATACTTTGAAACTAAGGAAATAATACAAATAAAACTACATTAGATAAAAGTCATACAACAAGTCATACAAACACATAAACATAAACAGAGAAATACAGATATTTTATTGGTTTACAAGTTGTGTTTAGTGATAGTGTTGAAATAATTTTTTTAGATGATCCACAAAACTCGCCAAGTTAATATTGAAAATGTCAACATCACCCAAGTACTTATTCCCCATGGTGTGAAGTCGTTGTATCGGAGAGTGGGCAATGTAGTTACGCTTATGAGTGCTGCTATAGAATATTGAATTTTGTCGTGTTGTTACTGTGGGTATTCGTAAGTTAATGAGTTGCAAGAGTTCACAACAGTCGAATTTAAAGTTAAGTATTTTGAATAAAAATGTTAAGTCGTTTATTTTACGTCTGTCTTCTAATGTATGTATTTTTAGAATATTTAATAAGTAATTGTATTTCAAGTCTTCTACTGGGATATTTAATTTAAAATTGATAAAACGCAGAATTTTTTTTGAATTCGCTCAATGTTATTTGAATTACTTGTAATTGAAATACGTATTTGAAATACGAATACGTATTTTGTATTTGTATTTCAATAACTCCCTAAAAATGTATTTTGTAATTGGTATTTCAATTACCTGATGCTTAGGTATTTTGTAATTTGTATTTCAAATACTTATGGATTCAAAATACATTCTCAAATACATTAAGCGATCTTCATTATGATAATGAAAAATAAACCGACAAAGATAATACATAGACTAAAAACGCTAGAATCCAGAGCAATAATATAAGTTAATATTTAAAGTTGGCAAAACTGTACTTCAAAGGAAGTATCTTGTCAATTGTCGTTCTCATCGTTTCGCGGAATTTATTCATGAAGACGTGAGTTAATTGATAATGGATGATCAAATTCCACAAAACTTTACAAGCGGAGCGGAGATGAGATGTGTCTTCTGAGCAATATGATTGGTCAATTTTTGCACGTCTCTGTTTCACTCTGCTTTGCTTATATGGAAACGCACCCTTAGATAAGGGCACTTACGACAATTTATTGCAACCAAATGTTCTACCAAAACCAAATGTATTTTGTAATTTGTATTTTGTATTTGACATAAAAAAATGGTTAAAATACTGTTTTTCGTATTTCAAATATACGACTTGAAAGTATTTTGTATTTCGTATTTTAAATACATGCAAAAAAGTATTTTGTAATTTGTATTTTAATTACAACAAAGCATGTATTTTGCCCAGCCCTGTTAATAATAATATAAAAGTAAAAACAGCTTATGTGGTAACCCGCAAGCACATATAAATTAAATATATGCCCCTTGAAATAAGAACGATTTTCATGTTAGGAAAAAACATTGTTGAAAGGGATTAGTCATGATCCGTGTGGTGTGGACAAAATAGAATTTCAAATTCATGTGGTTAACGAAGTTGATGCAAACTGGTTTGAAGTGGCACATAATAGATATTATACAAAAAACAACAAAGTGGGAGATAAAATCAAAAGGCAACTAAGTTAGGTATATCTTTTTCGAATGAATATTTCGTGCACATTCTCGTGTCCCGGGCTGTAGGTACTTTGGTTGGAGACTAGTGGAGCTAATTGAAACAGGCGGAGGTGATCCCGGCATTTGGCAAATCCGCGACAAAGCCCCGGCGTTAGTCGCGGTGTACCTAGTACTGCGGGAGCTCCTCTTCCTCTAAAACTACCTACTGCCTGCCTACCTACCAACCATTGTACCACTTCTGAGATAATGCTGATTTCGAGATGTTGCCATAATAACCGCAAGCCCAATTTACTTAGCGCAGCTGAGGAATATTTCCACGTCAAGGATAAATGATATTACTTAAAAAAAATTTCAAACCTCACCTTCAGGCTGTGAAAATACTATAATGTTTAATCATAAAGAATGATTGATTTCACATTTGTTTAGGCATTTGATAGCACTACTAGTGTGAATGTGTCCTGCTTCGTCAGAACTTGTGTGAGAACAGAAAAGTGACATTTAAAAATATGCATTATATAAGTAAGTTCAATTTGAGAGGAGAAACTGGTTGAGAGACTACTGACTTCTCCGGCCGAGGGATGGATTCAAAGATATTGAAATATAAGAGATGTGCTATCCGCAGTTTTTACTGGGTGTGACTGTGCTTTCTGATGTGCCGATATTGTTAACCAATTAACGTATAAACTGAATGAACGAATAATTAACGAATAAACTAAACAAACGTTGAACTAAACGAATGAATTATTTCCGTAATCAAACTATATTATTAACCAATACTACTGCACACCTTCAAAAAAATCAACGAACTGAACAAATTCTTTTCGTATGCAAATTACTCCCATTAGGTAGTAGTCCGCCGAAAGTCGCGCGGACATCATAGCATATCTCTTTTGTATTTCAATATCTTTGGATGGGTTCATACGTCCGTGACTTCTGGACACACTTGACCTACTGTCCTACCCACCCCTCATAGCTAACTTCCTTCCCAGAACCTCCTCTCCTTCCTTTCCTTAAAACACCCTCCACACAGCATCCCCTAAGATGACATAGGCTCTGAGGGAAATTATTTTTCTCAGGGCCTCCTGTGCGGAGCTAATTAATGTAAAAACAAAGTTAAAAAAAAAAAGTTATCAAAAAAGCAACTTGAAAATCGGAATCTTTAAGACGAGTGAACTTGCTCAAAGTAAAGAAAAATAAATAACATAATATCGCGATAAGGAAGTTTGTGTGTGTGTTTTCAAAGAGTTGCGCATAAAAACCATTAAAAAGACGGATGGGAAGATAAAAAAAAACAAATTTCACGTGTAACTAACAACATGGCAATATTTTAGGCGTCAGGGTGAATCTTCCTTACAATTCGGTTTGATGTATGACGAGAGTCCAAGTGAAGCATTGTATTCAATTTAGCGGAACAACGTTCAATATGCACTCGAAATAGTCATTAATCATACTGCAACGGTGGGGGAGGGAGGGATGGATCACGATACCGTCACGGCAGATTAGCTAATCTATATGAATTAATATTTGGAGATAGGTACTAGCGACCGAACTCGATAAGAATACACAATGCAGCAGGGAGTTTTTACGGTTGAATAAATTTCTACACGGGTTCAAGCTATAAATATAATTTTCAGAAGCTTCATAATAGTTAATTATTGTCTATGAACGCTTTAAATACTAGGAAAAGCTGAGTGTTGTTTATCTACGTATTTTTTATGATGTGTTTAGTGCGAATGCAAATGATGATTGTACGGCTATCGGCAGCGGCTTGCTTGCGTTAATGCACATCATATCGGGCGGTGGATATACTCTACACAGGAAACGGAGACCACAGTTATCGTCCGAAACCAGAAGGAGCCTATCTGCAGGAAGCATGGCGCAGATAAGGGAACTAGGATACGCTCCATTACACGAGAAACATTGTGATTTACAACAACAAACTGTGATTAAATACCATCGCGTATGTAAATGTAAATACAAAGTATTGTGTTAGAAGTTATTGCAGAAGACGGGAAGTTGAATTTGAACAGCTCCACTTGGTTTAATAGTAATCTGAATGACAAGACCTTTGATAATTATTCTTTGCCGCCTGGTGTACAACCATTTTAGTATAGCTAGTTAGTTGTAAGATAGTCGTATAACCGTTCTTGTCAATTTCTGCACTTCACCAGAGAATAAAGACGGCTTTATGAATGATATTAATCCCGGAGATATTGTCACAGACCACAAAACTTCTGGGTGGCTGACTTTCCGAATTTCGTACAAAATGACATAATGGTAGTAATTGTCGCATCCGCCATTGTAACTGGTACTTATTATCTAAATAAATCGAAGGAAGGATCGTCAATTAAGATACTCTTAAAATAAAGAGTGGTGTAAAACAGAACAGTGGTGAGGTATGCCGTCGGCGATATTACATCACGGGCCGAGGTTGGTTGGCTGAGAATGTCGGACATTTCGCGGAGAACATCTGGAATCCACCTTCGCCGCCTCGCTTCACCTGTTCGCGAAGACTTGGCCGTCCGCCAGGAAGCCGGCTATATCGGGACCACCTTCAAACGCACTGTTCCCTGTTCCCCCAGGTATCGTTGGAGCCGGGGCTCTCTCTCTCTCTCTCTCTCTCTGCTTTCTGGCTTCACTGGGCACTTCGGTCGGGACAAAACTGTGTCAGATACGAGAAAATCTGCCGCAAATGTGAACCTAATGGAAAATACACGACCCAAATAGAAAGCCGAAGATAACAAAAGTCTACATCTGAAAATTTTATAAACATCGATATTCGTAAGCGAGAAGCAGAAATAATAATACCACCCACGCAAATGACACTTCGAAAGTGGAATCCTTGAACTAAATGTGTCACAAACAAGAACACGGTTATAATAGTGTTATCCCGTCAGATAATAATATAATGCAATCACGCGGAAAAGTTGGCACACGGCATTTCTTCCACCGGACCAAGTGACACAGCAGCAGTCGGCAGTCCCGTAGTCCCATTGTGAGCCGTGAGTCACCAGCGGACAGCGGTGACTCAATAAACCTGCTCACTCCCGGAGTACAGAGTACGCACGTGTCGGGGACTCGGGACCACCACACGGCGCTCTCGGTGCAAGAGGCAAGTGCGCTGGTGGCCGTCAAGTGGGATGAAAATAAAGTCAAATCTGGAGCCGCCTAAGTTAACCAAAATGTATATATACACATCTAGCTTGCTTAACTAACAGTCGTAACCACACTAAATTAATACTTGTGGGTGGCGCAATCTACGTCCTGAGAACGATGAGCCAAATAGCAACCAGTGCACAGGCTACGGTAAACGAGCAATTTCATGGCGCCTTCTTTTTCACCGCTGAAGAAGATGGCAATACATGCCGGCAAGAAAATGCCATAAAAAGTATCTCGTTTACCAGACAAGGCCTTAAGCTAGAAGGCATTGGATTGTATTGTTCTAAATATGACCTTGTTTATAACGTTTCGTAAACTATCACAACGATTGAATTTTAAAATATAATTATATAATCACATAGCCGACGCCCGTATCACAATTAGGTATTTTTCAAAAATTTATACATTCCTATGCAACTTGTAAAAAGAAGTGCAGGTTTGAAGAACACTTCCACGAAAATAAAATACTTGTGCAATGAAAAACATGACTAAATGTTACGTTTGTTGTTGCCTATAAATCAGTCCTCTGGTTGGGGCTCATAAGAAATTCTCGGACGATACAATTATAAAATCCCGCACATTTGTCAGGATTGAGTCAACTGCAATAAAAGTTTTGCGAAAGCCTCAGACTTATTGTCGGGACACAGAGACTTAAGTGGGTCAAGAATAAGTGCACAGAAAAATGTCTCGCATTTTAATACATCTGTCAGAAAACGCGACATAAAAGGCAGAAACACACTCCCATTACTTCCCGAATATCGTATCATGTAACTTATTATATCGTCGATCAGCTAATTTGCATTGTTCTTTAGCAGAATAAAAATATTGGCATCTAACATTATAAACCCGTCTTTATCATTATTTACTTTTAGCTAACGCGTTTTGTGCAACTACATTTTTTAGCTAACTAACCATCACGCCGTTTCCCAGCAGGGGTAGGCAGAGAGGACGTACCGCCAAACAACTCGATCTTGGCACACACTCCTTGCCTCGTTCACATTCATACATCGTCTCATACATGCTCTTCTATTATTCTGACTCTTGACACCGCCCGACTCAAGTATCTGATTCACTTGGTCGTGCCACGTCTTCCTCGGGTGTCCCCGACTTCGTCTACCATTCACATTTGCGTTATATATTCTCCTCACACTCCTTTCCTCATTCATTCGCTCTACATGCCCAAACCATCTGAGCGTCCCTTTCTTAATCTTATTCATTACGCTTACATCAGCCTTGCATTTTTTGCAGATCTCCACATTTCTCATACGATCATACATGGTTTTACCACACATATGTCTCAGGAATCTCATTTATACAGCATTCGGTCTACTTTCATCCTTTCTCTGCCAGTTCCGTGCCTCACTGCCATACATTAGGGTAGGTACCAGCTATCTATTATGGACGGCTAGCTTCGCTTCTTTTGACAGTTTTTTGTTCAGTCCTCCATTAATGGAGTTACCGGCATTTACCCTTCTTTCGATATCTCTTATCAGTCTTCCCATCTCTCGTAAACATACTTCTCAAATACCCAAACACATCCCTGAGCATTTTTAATTAATTCGATAAACATTTCCAACGGTATCCTACAAACAGAACCGAAAAGAAGAATGAAAATAGGGGAGAAAGAAACCTTGAGTTCAGATTGCACTTCCGCAATTCATAGAATTATAGGTAACCGGGAAATACAATGTTTTGGACATTTTTATCGGAGACTGTGTGGAAGTGGTGAGAATGTGGAGATTGTTTGGACAGAATAACCGAATGGCGAGCTATCGAGTTACAGGAGCGGAGGGCGGCGGCTTACCACCAACCAAACACCCCTCTTTCTTCTCGGCAGGAATGTAATGAGAGATATAGAAATAATAACACAATTTTCTTCAAAATCGACTGAACCAATCAAATGTGGCTTCAAGCATCGATTCCACGGGCAGTTTTTTTATCCCTGGAAAAATAGAATAAATGGAGAAAATGGGGAATCGGTTTCAAAATAGCAAAACATCAAATGAGTTTTGTCGTTATTGCTGGAGCACTTTCAGGTTGATCAGAGAAGAAGAATATATGTCGTTTTCGATCTTCGTTTGGCAAATGTATTTTATTATAACGTGATTTTATTGCATAAATCGAACGAAACAATAGATAGTAAAACAATACACCGCTCTAATGCTGATTGGACAGTTTCGAATCCGGGGAACAAAAGAAAAGTTTTAACTGTCCATAACAATATTTTAGCTGAGCCATTATGATAAAGCGTACGTGCCTTGCGAAGATGGTTTTTAAAAAAGATGTTTGTTTTCGGTTCATAAAAACGAATCCAATTTTGAAGGTTGACAACAACGAACACACAATAACTAGGTACTTCTGTAATAAAGTACTCTTCTTTAACGAAATCTGATTTAGACATTTCTCATTTCACTGTACATGTCTTTCAATGCATGAATGTTACGTAACCGCTGGCATAGTAAATGCAGTAACTATTATTTTATGTCTATTGAAATGGGTAGATTATTTATCTACGTTCGAATTTTCGCAATTTTATTAACTAAAACTTTAAATGTCAAGACAAAGGCTTTTGTGTAAGTTGAAATTACGTACTGACCATCGTTATTAATAATAATCTAGTACTGGTTTTAAAAGTTCTGTTCACCTTGTTAGCCTCTTTTCAAAACCGCCGAAGAACCTTTCAGATGAGGTCATCATGCACCAACGTAAAAAATGGTATTTTATACCTAACGGTAAATTTGAGATATTTTGATGAATCTGTTAATAAAATGCAACCTTCATCTTTGGAGTAGAGTCGTAATGTAATAAGGTCACGGAGGCGATAAAAACGATGCCTTAGTCACCGTACAAGATCCGCCAACTAATGTTTCTATTATTTCATAATAAATTACTGTAACACCTTTGAAAAATAATAACATCGTGTTAAATAAAAACATAATAAATCATGCAGGAATCTTTATTGGCCTTTGACCTAGGATTTATAGATCGTGCAAAAATGTTCCGTTCGCAATAAATTCAAATAAGTAAACTAAAAGTTTTGGTATGTTATGAATCGATATTATGTTTATGTAAGGTAAGTAGTAAGTACATAATAAGGCGGCAGTTTTGTGTGCCGACACGGTGCTAATGAATAATGAAATGTAAATGCGTTTAGTATCCAAAGCAATCCAATTAGGCATCGAATGACGAAGGCATTCACATTACCGATGCGTATAAAATGATTGGGGCTATTCTCAACTAGGTAGTATCGCTATGATGGGCGATTGAGAGTGGCAGTTCGTGTAATGTGATTAGGTGGTGCCGGCCCGCTACTCGCTACTCGCTACCCGCTACTACACGTATTTACCCGTCAGGACCGCACTGCACCCTTAGCGTAATACACGCCCAACAAAATAAAAATCGGTAAACAAGCCGAACTGAGCCGGGGCGGGCCGGGCCGGGCTGGGCTTGGCTTCACCCGATATTGGGCCGTGAAATGTCACGCGTGTAAAATACGCCCCCGTAACAGTAATGGCCAGTTTTCCGGCCATTTGGTCCGCCACAGGTGTGGCGACGCGACGTAAATTATTGTATTAGCGGATAATATTATCGTGATGTAATTGCGTTAACGGGCCCGACTCACGATATACACTTTCCGCCGGAATTGATGCCAAAATAAATAAAAACGACACTTTCATTAGGGACGCATTTCTGGGTAATTTATATGGATTATAAAGGGTCATTACATCACAGAGCGAGCAGAGACAATACGTCAGGCAATCGTGGAGGTTAGTTGTTGGAAAATACACAATTAAACGTCAATGCTTGCACATTAACGGTGTAATCGAACACACCGACAAACCGCAGCGTAAATTTTGTTTGCAGGCACATAACAGAAGCATCCACTTTATTTACATAGCGCTAATGCAACGCTTTCCTAATGAAGCGAATGGGGATGATTAAAAGTGAGGCTGCAGATTTAGGAAGCTGGGAGCAGGGGAGCAAGCGCCACATCAAAGGACCAGACGCAATCAGATAAAGCCTGAGCCGCAGTACCAGCACCAGTGGTACTGTGCTCTGTGCTGGTAATGTGCTGAGTCCAGACCGCAGGGGCAGGGCCGGGATCGGACAGCGGTGTCGGTAGACAATCACGTGATTACAGGTACACGCCGTTACCGACCACATATTACCGACGCGCCATTAAATGGTTTTCACTCGTTACCGTTACCAGTATCAAACGCAATTCGGGAACCCGATAAGGGAACAATGGTACCTGCATGCACTCTGAAACAAACAGACCACGTCGTTCCCTAAAACACCTTATCATTCTGATCATGAAAATGGAAAATTCCCAATGATGGTTACCGTTTCATGGAAAAGTTATATCGGTGAATGAGAGATACGCCCCTGTGCGGCAACGACACTTCGCGTGCTTTTAGGCCCCCGAAGAAGTAGAGCCGGATATATTAACAAAACTAAAAGAGAACTGAAGACGGGTCACGCGACCCCGGGAGGGGTTTAGGAGACTTTACTATCTATTCATATTTTTCATTCCGCCAGCGGAAGCCCGCCCCGCGCGGCTGCACCCAAAACCCAAAATATTTAGGAACATACATTGCAGGGAGACCTGGAATGGTAGTCACGCGGGTAGATTTTGTCACACAGCTAATAGCTCTTTTGCTATTTTACTAAAATATGTTGAGCCTTATAACCCGAACTGCAGCTTAAGATTATTAATATGAACTTTGATATTTATTTACTCTTTTATACGCCCAAGGGACTTTTACATTGGGTACATAATGTTATCATTTTTTTATACAAGGGTTTGTAAGTAATAAACAATAGGTTGCAAAAAAATTATTTCTTACATTGCAGTGGTTTACAACTGGATAAAATTAGAAAAAAATTATAACAATAATAAATTGAAATTATTAGAAATAATGTGTTGACATAAAAAAATTGTATTTGTTTTAAACATATAATTTGTTTCATTTAAAATGTTCGTATCTGTTTGCTAAACTATGTAAGCGATAATTTAATTTAAAACAAATAACTTTGTGTACACCACTATTTAAATTAAATAATGATGCCACAAAGTGAATTTGCGAATTTTGAAGAAATAATTTAATTCATTATAATGAAAATGGTCAAAAACCACATTGACAAGGTAAACTTCGAGTATCTAATAATAAAACAAATATGAAGTAAACTTTGAAATACATAAAATGTAAACTTTAATAATACAATAAAACAAATATTTCACTTCTCCGTTGAATAGTGGTTGAAGATGACCTTAACATACTGACTTTATTTATGACCGATTACTGTCACAAATAAATTAAGTGGAAATAAGTTTAACATTTATTTTGTTATATTATTTAATGGAATTCCACCACGAATTGTCAGTTTCAAAAATAGAAATATTGTTAAGTTTGAAGAGATACAACGTTCTTCTTAATATTCTTTATATTTATTACAGTTATTCAAAAAAGTTAAATTATTCTAGTTATACAAAAATCTTTAAAAAAAATTGTCAAACAGTAATTTTTTATTCTATTTACTTTGCTTTTTACTCTACGCTACGTTTTTATTCATAGTTTTGAGGAACTAACGACTACAATCAAAAAAGTAATATCAACGACAACCGTCCCCGATTATTAAAAAACAAATGTTTTAATAGATTTTGATCACTGTTCACCTAAGATTTAATTGAATAGAAAAAAGCTGAAGATTTCTAAATTTAAAAAAAAAAAACTTTATATACGTGGTGTTAAGGGACGTACTTGACTTACTTTATTCCTGTCATTTGGAGTAAAAAATGAAATTTTGGTCTCCGGTGACGTTCATGTTTTTTTTTCTACAAAAACAAAAAAAACTTATCAGGTGTTGGGCAGTTCGAGGCGGGGTAAAGAGTTGCTCGGTTACTCGGCTGAGTGACCAGTAACGACATACGGAAGATTTTTTTGTTTGATTTGAAGAAAAAAATTTGAATAAGAAGTCATAAAAAAAGTCACCGGAGACCAATATTTCGTTTACATTTTTTACTCCAAATAATGTCAGGAATCATTGGTTAAAGTAAGTCAAGTACGCCCCTTAACACCCTGTAAATGCACCTAGAAAAAGTGAAAAACAAATCATAAAAAAATATATAAAAGCATTGACACATCAGTGGGGCTTGATTGTAAAAAAATCTTCATTACATAATATTATCTTTTCATAAAAAAATAAAAAAATAACCCCCATTATTCAGAGAGATACATGAGCTAATTGCTTCCTAACTCATCGCATTAAAATCTATAGTAAGCTCCAGTCAGGTATTCATCACAAGCTCGAATAAATAACAATAAAAAAACGTCACTTATCAGATTAAATTGGGTCCCGGTATGGTATGATACACTTATGAAAGATAGATGATTCTATATTTCGTATGGCATAATAAAGTTAGTTTGGAGGCAATAATGTCAAATTACATAGTACGGTTGAGTGTCCCAATAGTGTCGTGGGGATCGCGGGCGGCGCTTTTAGGCAAATTAAGTGGGAGGACGGGAGAGGACAGAGGGCAGAGGGCAGGTGCGGCCCGCTCGGTGTTTGCCCACTAACCTTCACTGCTGTTAGACTTCATACACATATTGCGTGCAAACTGAACACAGAACAGGAACGAGGAACAAACAAACAAACGGGCACAGGGAATGGGCAGAAGAAACAATGCCTTCTAAACGCGGAAAATCGATAAGGAAGTAAGCATTGATTAAAAATGCACGATTACTTTGCATTTTTTTTCTCGCGGAGACAGTGACTGACATTGTCTTAATTTAACTAGAGAAATTAAATAAAGATATTTTAATTTAACACAGTTTAGCTTTTAAGATGCTCTGCCCCGAATTAAAAATTCAAAAGGTCCGCCCAGCAAAACATGAGTTTTCATTCGCTTTCCAAGAAAATCGTTATACGATTTATCAATTCTAAAATCCCTCTAAAATACGCGAATTAATGTCGGCAGACTGTGGCGTGGATTGTGGAATCGGCAAGCAAGTTCCAACAAGTGCTCATAGCCCATCACAGAAGCGGATATGCGATTTGAATGTGGCAAAGTTTAGCAGACAGCCCCTCTCTCCCCGCCGGAACCCCCAGATATAGCTAACAAAGTTTTCCTTTTTGCTTCGACGGAGCGTGCCGCCAATACCTTGGCACGCCAGCGCCGGCCGATGTCTTCAAGTCGCGTAAATAAACCGGGGGTCATGTCATGAATGTTGCAAGAAATTTCCAAAACGTTCGGCCCATATCCCACACCCGCCACCACCTTGTCCCATTCATTGTCCGTGCGCTATTAGATGCTTATTTATTTCCCGGATCCCTCCAATATCTTAAAAGGGATTCGTCCAACAGTGCGAAAGTGTGCCGTCCTTTCTATTATTACAGTATCGATCTTATTAAATGGTAATCCATGAAAATTGCCAATGATTTGTTGAAGTAAAAATGACAATAACGAACATATTCTATCAAGTAAAGTAATATAGCTTTAACGAAGAGGTTGTTTACAAATAATCGTACGGAAAATAATTTTTGAGTTTTTTGGATTATCGAGGGAAGCGTGTAGGAGACCTGACCCGGGGGGGTTAGCTGAAGAGCCACCGAAAAGGCGAGAAGGGGTGGGTGAGTGTAGAATGGCTGGATGGAACGGAGGAGGCGCAGGATATCGCTGTGAAACCAAAAAGCGGCCTCGCTTACTGCCGTCTGGCACGCAACACACCAAACAAACTACCACGAGACAACGGATTCTAACAGTTACAATTAACATACATACATACACACTCAAATAATACACAACTATGGAAATTAACAGTGATCAACTGTTCGCTTCAGTGGAAAAATTATAGGAAGTTCACTACACACACCAACGATGTCTGCAAACGCGAACCTAATTTAAAGCCAAAAGGATATACTATTTTTCATATTGACAATTCGTGGTAGAATTCTATTATAATAATATATTAAGAGAATTTAAAACTTTTTTCCACTTAATATAACGATATACTATTTACTAAGAAAACGAACAAGAGTCCTTAAGCCGCCGCTATCCGAATTTCGACCGATTTCTTAGATATCTCCCTTAAACATTTGAAGTTTTTAAGCTCTTAAAAAAAATGTATGTTATTTTTGAAGATAATATCTAGATACGTTCCACGCCGAAACGCAAATTATATGAAATTCCCTCGATAGAAAAAAATCGCAAAGTATTCTCCGAAAATTATTTAAAACCAGTCTATTTCTATTATTTTACAAGTTATATTTGTGAAAAAATTCACAATGTTTCTTTAAAGGATACTTAAGATACCTTCCACGAGATTTTTGCTCTATTTTAAACGAGTCAGGTTTTATTAAGCATTTTCATAATTTTCGCTTCAATTTTACCATTGATAATATTAGCGCGCTCTGTCCAACATTCGTAATTACATATCTCTCCATCTTCTTCTTTTTGAGCCGGGAAGCGTCGTCTTAAGCGAAGAAATTGACTAAACGCTGCATAAGAGTGTTTACAAAATAAACTCAAGCCCTACGATTCACAAAAGTGCTCGACTACCTATCTATCCAGTACGTATTGAGAAGGTGCATGCTGGTTGGTTGATTGGGTGGTTGGGTGGTTGGGTGGTTGGGTGGCTGGCTGTCACAGAGAGCAGGATTACAGTCTTTGTTGTGTATAAAAGCGTTAATAGTATAAATCAGGCGGAATAAGCCGGCGACACACTGCCGAGGGTCTGGAGGGTCGCGGCTTCTGGCCTCGCGGGCGATATCCTAAGCGGCCTATTAGTCGAGTCGAACCAGTCAGTCAGCCAGTCGAGCCTAAACATCGACTGTACTGACCGCCCCCACACTCCTCCATATTTAACCACTCGCCCACCAGCTACTGAAAACTTCTTAACGAGAATACACAAACACTGCATGAACAATGCGTTAGGGATATTAAATTTATTAGGTTGGGAACATTATTAACACCTACGTAACAACACTATGTTACACGTGAACTAGCTTTACGGTACAATAAGAAGAAAACGGAAACAGCTGTCACTTGCTTTGCGGGCGGCACTTTCTTTCGGCGTATTATGTGACACGTGAACAGTCGACAGTCTTTTACATTATTTTTATTTTTTTATTTATACAGGCAACATTATCACTTAATTCTCAGAAAAGGAAAGAAAATATTGGAAAAAGTGAAATACCACGAAGAATTGTTAGTCATAATTTTATCAGGTCGCGTGAGTAGTTGCACATAATAAATTTAAAATAGGTACAAAACTTTCATTCTCGTGCTTCGAAAGCCATAACGAAACAGAAAAACAAAGAGAACATCGAGCCAGAATATAAAACAGGGCATACACAGAACCCGGGTAGGAGTAGGAACATTCGTCTTGTTGTTTTCCTTTTAACATATATTTTGAATATGTAAAGAATGTATACGTGTTGGAAGGCAGTAATTAAAAAAGTAATTTTGCAAGCTCGAGTTGGCAAATATTTAGTAAACGTTCCGAGTGACGTACCGACCATCGAGTACAGAGTACACAGTACACAGGGTGTACTCGGTACACTGTACTCCGCCGGTCAGGCAGTCAGGCAGGCAGGCAGGCAGGCAGGCAGGCAGGCAGGCAGCAGGCAGCAGGGAGGCAGGGTCGCCCCGGGTGGACGTGTTTATGCGGCGGCACGGACTTGCCCAACAAATTATTACGATGTGACTGAGATCCGCTGCGGGATGAGACGTTCAAAGATGAAGGAACCCTCGTGCGATGGCGAATTTCCACAGAACGACCGGGCTATTAAATTTAATGGCGGTAGCGTCACTCACCTAAGGTAGGCCACGGAAAATATCTCGAGGAAATTAATAAGGAAATTCTAAAATGTCCAGTCGACGAACAGTTATCTTAATCACTATCCGCTTCGTACAAATCGGATCGAAGACTACATAAACTTCAACCCTAAAAACAAGAAATTCGCGAAACAAACAATTCCCGAAATGAATACATAAATAAATTTACACGCTCGCTAAAAGACCATTTGAGTTTAAACATTTTTCGCAGCCACAAAATTCTGCGCTGCCTACAGCGGAAGGACCGTAAGGTAACGACTATTTTTACGGTCCGTGTTATCTTTCCGCCGAAATAACTAAAGGTGTTGTGGCAAAGTAGTCGAAGCTTCCGCGAGAGGCCTTTGTTCAATTAATGTAACGAACTCATTAAGAGCCGTAAAAGCATGCTACGGAGAAGATAATTTCTTACATCTACACTGGAGAAAAATAATAATATTAGCCAATTTACCTACGATTTGAATATCTATCTATTTGGAGTGGATGATAACGTAACATATAATATTATTATGAGGTAGAGAAGAAAGCGATGCATTTCTATTTTAATTACCATTTTAGACAGGTCGGGGTAGGTACCTCCCTATTCCTTTCGAAAGAAGTCGATGACATGACCCCCGACTCGGTCTAAAACATTCAAAATGTTCCGTCCACTTAAATATTTCATCTGCATAACAATACAGCCTAATTTATTCAAGATAGTGGAAAGTGGTAAACGGCGCAGTGCGGGGCGAGGAAGTGAAGGAAGTAGAAGGCACGGCAGAAGAGCCGAGGAAGGGTTGGAAGTTGGAAGAAACCTTAGTAGAAAAATAATTAAGTATCGTTAGACGGGCTCGGCACGCAATCCGCCCATTGCGGGGGGGCCGCCCAACACTCAATAATGGCTTGAAACTTTACTTTCTTCCTGTCGACGATTCATACATTTACAGCAATTAAATACATAATACGTTTACTGACCACATTTATCAGAATCATTAAGTTAAAAAGGCAAGGCAAACCTTCACGTGCCAAATCTTTACGATGCCTATATATTATTCCGCAATAAGTTAAAGAATGCGAGGCATTTAGGATTTTCTAGCAATACGTAGGGAATAGCGATGTAACGGTAGTACGTTCGGCACCAATGAATAATTCAATCAACGCTCTTCTAATATTTCCAGATATTCTCAGCGCCGCCCCGGATACACTCTGATATCGGAATATTTAACAAGTACGAGAAATAATCATCGACTACATTGTCGAGAGTAATCGCGGAAAGGCAGAAAGGCGGGAAGTGGAAGGGGAAGGGGCCCCGATTTCCGATTCCACAGAAACTTAAAAAGAGAAGATGTTCAAATAAAGGCTGCTCATCTCGCTGCCTTCTTAATGGCGAATCCGCGAGAGGATTGTGGGAAGAAAAGGTACTCGTTGTCGTACTAACACTGTCGTTGTTTTTCCGTTTAGTACAAAAGAAAGCGGAGAGCGGTGTTTTCTTTCCCAGACTCTCGGGTTATCCAGTTTTTTTTAATTGCTGAATCTTGCACAACTTTCGCGGAATGCACAATAACAGCCATTACTGTAATCGTACTAAGCATTGTTAAGCCAAATTGCCCTGTTTAAAAGACACCGTAGGCAGCAAAAAGACGCCATTTGCACGACGATGTGAACGCTTTGAAAAAGTCAAGTCAACAAACAAAGACGAAGGCCTATTTTAGTTCATGCGAACAAAAACTAAAAGCAAAGTACAACTCTCGACGACGACAGGCTCCGTGGTAAGGCTCTCGACTAATGTTCCGGAGGTCGCGGGTTCAAATCCAGGCGTGCGCAAGTAAATTTTGATCGATCGATTTGTGTTATTTCACAATTTAATTTTGCGGCACGTTTCAGATTGGAAGATACTTTGAGTATCAACCTTGTGTAATACAACCATTCAGAAATAAAACATTGCTTGAAATAATTTTAGTCGTGTTTGGTTTCCAGCCTCACAACATACCCCAATTGGTGATGCCGTAGTCTCACTGGCTCCAGACGGGAGCAGTTGGGACTCTTGTGCGGTATTCACATTAAAAAAAACTCTAGTTCTGCATTTACATACAATAAAAAGATGAATTATAGGAATTATCCGTGTGCGCGAGGATGAATGTATTGCACTCGAGAAGAGCGCTCTCCGTTATACAAAAGCTGAAAGGGAGAAGGCACATGATTATCACTTAGGTAGTGTAAGGTACAACAATATTCGTAGCATTGGTGAATTCTTTGCCGGGAGGTGAATTAATAAAAAAGGTTTCATATATTCCGGGAAATAAATCTTTAAAAAAGCGGTAGAGCTTATATTGCGACTAGCGGAGGAAAGCTAACGCGGAGAAACGACAAAGTTCCATCGAAATAAAACGTTTGCAAATTGACTTATATTATCCGCCTCGGAGGCGGTAGGTGTCGGTTGGTTGGCTGGGCGGTCGGTCGGGCGGTTGGGCGGCTGCTTCGTTGGGCGGGCCGCCGCTGCTTATTAAAATACAAAGGTATTCCGCACATACGGGGAAAAAGTATAAAATACCGACTACTCGGCCGGATTACATTAAACTTCCCTTTCGGCGTGAAAAATTAGAATATATTATTTATTATCGCCCGGCGGTAAAGTCGTATGGCACGCGTATAAATGCAAATTGGCCGAACACGCCGTCACGGGGCGTAGGGCGGGGGGGATGAATAAATACGCATTTCTAAACGGGCCGTGGAACGGAAGCACCCAGCGGGGAGAGGCGTCGCTAGTCGGTGTCGGTGTCAGCCCCAGTGCCTCGTGCTTCGGGGCTACGGGGCTACGGTGCTACGGGGAAACTATCCCTTCATCAGGCGCATTGTGCCTCTGAGGTCTCCAACTATTCACCATCCATCGAGGAGTTATAGCTGCTTAATGTGTACCGAAAGCTTTATTGTAAACGCATAACTCTGCAGGCATGAAATCAACGAGCAATCAATGTGAGGTACATATTAAGAAGTTGAACAAATGTTACAATATCAGGAAAAATATTTAATGAGGATACATTTTTTTTAATATAATAAAGCAGAGGTTTTAGCTGTTGCTTTTTCGAACAAAACGGAGTTATTTTATGCTGCTGGCCGGCACACAAAAAACGTTATATTAAAGTAGAGGGTACCTATACTAATCCGGGGTGCTTAAAGTAATACATTATTTTGAAGAATAAAAACGTTTCCCAACCGATCTGCAGAGCAGCCCTTGTGTGCGACGGTTTAGAAGGCTTACGCCGCGGGCCGTAAGGCTTCGGGCAGGGCGCCGGGGCTGCGTGTGCCGTGTGGACTGTGGATTGTGAACTGTGGCCATGGGGAATTGAAATCCGCTAATATTGTTTAATTACCATATCCACAAGCGTTCAGCCAGCACAAGGGGAGAAATACGGGAAACAGTTTACATTTTATTACGTTAATAATATACGATAAACAATAGATAAACCTGAGGCACTCGCTTACGGCCCTTTTTATAATCAGAACTGAATTTACATGGAAGAATAAGAGAGTCCGTTCATTTGTTAGGTGAAAGCAGCCGTTTATGGGCAAATTAATTACAAACTTTTCATATTGAAATAGACACTTCGAGACTTGATTCACACAGTGTTATAGGTACAATTATTTATTCTGAACACGCAAACAACAAAAACTGGAAAATGGTAATGATGAAATATCACGAAAGAAGCGTTTGTATTTTTAAGAAATAAAGGAAACAGCAGTTGTATCGGAAAGTAGTAGAAAACGAAGAAAACCGCCGATAGGAAAGTTTCATTAGAAACACTCGTGGTACAACAATAATTAAACTTTCTTACCCGTCTTAAAGCGGTGCATCAGAATCAGCGAGAAATCGCAATGCCGAGAAGGAAAACAGATCTTACCTGCAAAAGAAAAGAAAACATAGAGTTAGTCAAATGAAAGTAATGCGAAATAAGGTCGATGTAAAATATGGCAGTATAAAGTAGCGCAGTCTATTGGAAAAGTTATAAAACTTGAACCGGGGAAATTTAATATTTCCTCTAAATATTATTCGTGTGCAGTCGCCGGTAGCGGAAGGCGGAATTGTTGTCGGAAAAGATTCCTTCTCATAATGTTTCAATCCTCAAAAGGTTTAGGCGAGAAAATTGACTTGCAAAACAATAAAAGGGATCGACGCGGCCGGCCGAGATCGCCGTTTGATTTACTTTATGCTGCCCACAGTGCCCCGGTATGCTAATACCCGATGCCTAGTACAGTACCCCGCTTGGTAGCTTGGCCCGCGCGATCGTATAATAAACACATTCACGATCAAAACCGAATAACGGGAACACAAGAGGGATTATCTAAGAGAAATTAGGACAAATATATTCCGTTAAATCACTCAATTCTAAATATTTTATAGTTGCGCGAATTATTTCCCAATTAACTTAATCACTTTATTTATGGTAGCTTCAAATAAGAGGATGCATAAATTCAACTGAGAAATAATCTCGTTTAGAATACGTACGACGTATATATAACATGAAAAATATTTATTTTGAAAATTGAATTTCACGCCCAGCTGGGCGTGTTTACTTTTTTTTTAACACAAATAACAAAAACATCCAAAAACAAAATAGTTCATCACGCAAGATGGAAAAATAATAGATTGGAAAAGTACAATAAATAAATAAAATAGATCGAACCAGAGCTCAGCAGTTTAATTAGATTTGTTGGTTTGCTCCCCATTATAAATTCTACCAAGACCTGTTTATATTTAGTGATTGATACGTTAAATGTATCATCAACAACATCCTTATAATCATTACCCAAATTCTGTATACAGCGAACGGAAGTATACTATGTATTGTGATTCCGTGTTTGGAGTTGTCACAAAACGTTTGATATTGCCTCGATGTTAGCAAAATCATATATAATAAAAGTAAAATAAAATGTAGATATACGGCCAGAGCATTCGTACTAAATAAAGCCTTATATTGGTGTGATATAAATCCCAGATCATCCTAGTTGCGGGACTGTGGTGTGTGATCGCACCCTCAGCGGTTTCGCAGAAAATAAATATGTGCCGCGTAAGTGCGGAATCTCGCAAGGAAGATTGTCGCCATCGCATCGCCATCCACGGCTTAGCGGCGGCTGGCTGCTGCTTGCTGCCTGCTACTGCTTAGCTAGGGGCTGCTCTCCGCTGATGTGTGACGGGATCGTGCCGGGCCCTACACGTACTCGGTACACAGTACACACACCCACCCCAGTCACACGCCTGCCGAGCTTATCCCGCGGGGAGTATCATCAACTTCCCGCGGGCTTCACGGATCGACAGTGAACACATTTTCACGTTGTTGCCGAGATCAAATAAACAGTATTGCGAAAAGATTGACGTAAGGACAAATATTATATTATAACTTTCAAGACAGTTTTGGCATTTTGTCGGATGATTAAATGCGTTGTAAGCTTTTGGGGAATAGTCATTTTATAAACAAAATAAATAAAAACAATCTTTCAACCTAAAAAAAACATTGCATCTCAGCTTCTGTTATGTAAAACTGTTTAAGGGGGTATTCTAGTGTAGAAAACAATAAAAAATAAAAAAATTCTTCATATTTCGATAGTTTAGATATTCAAGAATAGCTCCTAAAGAATTTTTCGAAATTCGAATTATTTTCAAAATTATAGCCATTTTAGTGTCGCGATTTAAATGGAATCTAACTAGAATCTGAATAGAACAAATCTTGAAACGCGTTTTCTCGAAACTAATTTTTTCGAGACGGTTGTCATGATATCTCAAGTTCTACTGTACCAACTTACTTCAAATTTGGTACGAGCCTTCTCTAAATATACATTAATCTATCGCACTAACTAAAACTATAACAAAATTTCAATTTTTGCTATTTTTCAAAAATTCGGAAAAGTAAAAAAAAATGGTAAAAAAATGCCTTTTGCGAAATTTTTTTTAAAACTTTTGCATAGTTTTGCAGCATTTGTGCAGGATTAAGAATATTTTTTTTATTTATTTCAGATTACTAGGAGGGTTGCAATCGTGTCAACCAGGGTGCGCCATTTTTTAAAACCCACTACTTCATAAGCCTGTAACTTTTTGAATATTTATTTTATTTTTTTCCTTTGATTTTTTTTATGTATTCTTCAAACATTAATAAATATTTGGTAAAAAAATGGCTTCTAAAAATATTGCTTGTTTTTTTTTAATTTCGTCTGAAAAAATACCTACAATTCATGCCTATAGACTAGAATACCCCCTTAAACGCGAACAGCAACAAATCAATACCAATCTGTAAAACAAAACTACTACCGTAACAGTTTCGTGGATAACTATTACAACGGTATTATTACTGACGTAACATTTATAAACCGATGTAAAAAATTGGATGCGGGGCCTTGAGGTTAACGAACTCGAGAATATAGCATTATTACCACACAGTGGCTAAGTACCCAGAGCAGTGAGCCGGCAGCGGCCACCCAATGTAACTGTACATAATAAGCTAATCACGGTGCACTGGAACCTGGGACCTGGGACCTGGGATCTGGGACCACACAACTACTTCTGCCGTTACGCGGAACACGAGGCCTGCTTCTACGAATCCTGGGCATTCCTTAACCCGCTTTAGACAGAGGCATCACAAAACACAAACCGTACACGATCTTTAGACAAGATCGCAATAGACAGAAAGCGATGTCAATAAATAAATGAACTAGCCATAGAAAATGAACTCCGATTGAAGTACCCAGTGCAGTACATTTATTGTTAAGAGCCATTAACCAGCGGCCGAGAATTTAAATTTCGTCGGACGATAATCTTACGATTGTACCCTTGCAACGTTACAGGGCGGTTCCGATGAGAAAGATAAATTATTCTCCATACACCAGCATTTTAAGGCAATGACTCAATATCGATTTTATTTCATTCCAAATTTGCTTTGAAAAATACCCACATTCAAAAATGCTCAAACTTGTGAAGATAAAACAATTAAAATTACGCACTTTATGTAATTATTGTTTGATCATAAGTATTTATAATTTCTCAATAATGTCAAAGCAAAATAAGAATGTAATTTTTTTTTTAAATATATTAGTTTGTAAGACCGTAAATAAATAGACCAACCGAAGTATTTTCGTCACAAAACAAGGGCGCGGATTTTTTTTTTAATGATTTTATTTGAACTAAAATTAAAATTCTGAAAAGTGGGTTTCCCAAATAATTTATTTTACTGCATGATTATATGATTTGAAATGTACGTTGTATAATACAAAATTTTGGTTGAAAATTTAACAAATCTGCCAACGACCTACGGTAAAACCTTATTGTACTATAAATAAACATATTTTCTCAAAATTTAAAAAATAGCTTCACTAGATAAAAGAACAGTCTTTCGAAATCAATTTATATTTTTTTGTGGAAAAGAGTCAATACGTCTAAAAGTTGATTTAAAAATAACGTATTTCCGTTTTTGTCTGGTTATTCCCTCTTAAGTACTCGGTCGATCGAGAGAAAAATTGACAACGATCTTGCTCCAATCTCTAACGGGTGTATTTTGGCTGCATATTATAAGCAGCTCCAGTGAACGGTGAAAATTAACAATTATAACGGCGCATTAGGCTGTTGGTTGTAGCGGCTCACTGAAATAACATAGTTAACGTTAAGTATAACGGCAGAAAGGTGACTGAGCTTTTACAGTTGGAGTGATTAGGTCACGGTTACTGGTTATTCTTAAATATTACAAAAAGTGGTAAGTTCTCGGGTACTATTACAATGAGAGGCAAGCACTCTATTGTTTTTGTGACTCATTTATAAATAATGATTCTTTAAACAAACTTCGAAAAACATTACCAAGAAATATCTTAAGTACATTTCGTTTTTCTTTGTACCGTTTCCAAGAGTAATCTAGCGGCCGGAAATGTATTCATTAAAAAGAACATTGGAGATGGAAAATCGTTAAGCTTTTTAAATTTTGTGCAATAAAAACAACTCCAGGCAAAATATTAATGAAAATTGCGTAGATGATGATCGGAAAACGGAAAATAAAACGAAATATGTAGGTGGTGTATTCATAGGTCTTAGATTTAGATAATAACTAATTTGATTAATAACTTCATAGACCGTAGGGACATTTCCGAACGATTTGTCTATCGCATGACGATTGAAAATTGGGAAAACAACCCAAAACGAGGGGGACATTCGACACAAGAAAGTTGCCAGATGTCCAGATGGGCATCGGCCGATCGACTAAAGCAAAAGCAATAGGTGTCACCGACAGTCAGAGGTGATGCGAAGCAGATTTAACGAATTAGCGACGGCCAATCACCGCGCGCTGGCGGCTCTGGAACTCTCAAACTCTGGACTCGGTGTTTGGATGTGAAACATTTCAAATTCAATTACGAACAGTTTGACACAATGATTAATCGGTGATTCAATGCGTGCCGTGCCGGGCCATCATGGCGCGGCAGCCCAGCAGCAAGCGACAAATTAAAATATGGGAGAATCTCAATAATTAGTCAAAATCAATCTGCCTAGTCAATAATTTACGCAATCTTACACATACTGTTATAAATAATAATAGTTAGATAATTTGAATACCGGCGTTTTAATGAAAAATCACATCAAGGGTGCATACAGAGTGAACTTATAACATTTTTTTAATGAAAGATACAAAGATTAAGGAATATTCGAGGTGTATGAAATTGTGCTTGGTAAGGTGACCGCTTTTATGAAATCGTTAAGAATGTTTGCAATTGTAGTAATACATGCAATTACAACTCATGATTGCTTTTGTACATTGCACGTTTTCCAATATTTACAGAATGGCCCTAGGGCCAAAGGAGATAAAACCAATCAACATTGAAAAGTTGTTCGAAATAACGTAGCGACCAAATCTGCAGTCACAGTTGTAGAGTAATAGTTATAACACCACCCCCTACTTATCAAGTATTACTTGTAATGCTAATGGGCCGTGGTATCTATGGCAATCTATGTAATATGGAATGTCATTTCGATTCGTTTATTTACCGCTCTTTTCCGGTTAATTGTTGTTTTCTGCTTCAAAAGTAAAATGAACAAAAATAAAAATTACAAAACTGTCATATAAATTCAGAAATGTCTGAAATAACTATTTCTGAAAAATATTTTTTGCGGACAAACAATATTTACAAATGCATTCCCAATGACAAATAATATATTGGGCATTCTACGAAAAATGTTTATTAATAAGTACACATAAATCATAATATTATACTTTTCTTTATATTGAAGATTCGCTAAAGTTATGAGCGAAATTGCTAAAGATGAGAATTAGAAATTACGGGACGAATGGTTACTTAATTCATCTAAGGTTAATTCATAAGCGAAGCTCATCCACTTCAAACGTTTGATCGAATTAATCCATTATTCCGCCTTCAAATCTTTATCTTTTGGAAACACGTGTCCACCCCTATTATTACACTTTGGAACACAACCAGTTGACAGCTTTATTATGATATTATGACATAAACTATAAATTGGCTCAAATTGAGTAGAAAACGTGTAGTTCTTCGCTTCTAATGGGATCGTCTTTAAGATGCTGCCAAAATAGTGCGAAAACAACCCATTCTGATTATGAATATTGTAATCTACTCTCGACCTAGCCTCTCAGTAGTCAGGGCTGGGTAGTATTTGAATTACTTGTAATTGAAATACAAATACGTATTTTGTATTTGTATTTCAATTACTTCCTAAAAATGTATTTAGTAATTGGTTTTTCAATTACCTGATGCTGAGGTATTTTGTAATTTGTATTTCAAATACTTATGGCTTCAAAATACATTTTCAAATACATTTGGCGATCTAAATAATAATGAAAAATAAGCTGACAAAGATAATACACAAACTAAAACGCTAGAATCCAGAGCAATATATATTTATATTTAGAGTTGGCCAAAACAAGTATCTTTTCAATTGTCGTTTTCATCGTTTCGCGGTATTTATTCATGAAGACGTGAGTTAATTGATAAATTTTATTTATTTATTATATCACATTATATACAATTAAATAGCAAAATAACATAAAAACATAATAATATATTTCAAGATAACTGTAAATATTAAAAATGTGTACAAGTGTTATTATGTCTTGTAGGTCAACATAGTTCCTAGCTAGGCAGATTGCCTGTTCTAAGGAACCAATTGCTGATGAAAAAGTCAGACATGTATTTTGTAATAAAATGTTGTTTTTATTTATTTTTTCTAATAAAATATGTACTAAGTTTATATTTATTGTGCCATTTTTAGGTAACCATGTAAAACTTTAAGTGACATTATTTAGTAGTTTTTCAGACTCCATTCTACCCAAGTCAATCAACCATTTAGTTATTAATGAACCGATGCAGGACATTTTGCATGTCTTAATATTTAATTCTGGGGAGATTTTATTATACAATTTCGGTCCCAGATATGTATATGTCTTTTGATACTTTGCCGTATTGCTCTCTGGGACCACGAGATCCTTTCTAGTGTGACTTCTTGTGATATATTTATGCTCAATTTTATGAAGATTTTCTAGATTTTTGTGTACATGGATAATAACCCTTTTTATGTAGTTTTGACGAACATCAAGTACATTAAATTGTTTGTAGAGCTGATCGCTAGAAAACCTACAGGGTTTACGCAATATGACTCTAATTATGGATTTCTGGGCCTCCACAAGCGGATCTAAAATAGTTCTACCCGATGCTCCCCAACCAATACAACCATACGTTAAGATGGAGTTGCATAATCCGAAATATATTTTTCTTAGGGCTTGTTGATTAATTACATTTCGTAATACAAAGAATATGTGAATTAATTTCCTTACCCTTATTGCAAGGTCGTCAATGTGATATTTCCACTTAAGATGATTGTCTATAATAATGCCCAGATATTTGATGTTTTTCACACATTCCAAAGCTTCACAGTTGCAGTCAGAATCTGTATTATCGAAATCACAGTTAGGCTTATGTGTTTTTATTGTGTATGACATACTAGGTTGTCCTTTTATAGTTGAGCTGAATCTTATGTATTTAGTTTTTGCTATATTTAGAGTTAATAGATTTTTGTCAAGCCACTGTTTTATCGCGTTGATTCTACTTTCAGCGTGTTTGTGAGTTTGTGTCCAATCATCTCCTTCAAATAAAGCTACTGTATCGTCTGCGAATGTAATAATTTTTCCGCCTACTGTTAGTTCGCATAACTCGTTTATGTAAATTATGAATAGAAGAGTAAATTGTGTAAATTATGAAGATGTAAATTATGAATAAAGAGGTCCCAATGTGTTTCCTTGTGGTACGCCGAAGTTAGTATTTAGTGAGTTACTCACTGTTTTGCCCATTTTGAATTGCTGGCTTCTACCCGTTAAATAACTTTTTAACCATTCATAGGGCATACCCACAATACCAATATTTTTTAATCTTTTGAGGAGTAATTTATGAGAAATTGTATCAAAAGCCTTGGCTAAGTCTAAGAACAGTGCAATGCTTTTCTTTCCGCGATCTAAATTTCTAGAGATATGTTCTGTAAGTTGCGCTATAGCGTCGTCTGTTCCTCTCCCCGGCCGAAAGCCGAACTGATTTTTGCTCAAAAGTTTTCGGCTCTCTATATAGTTAATCAATCTATTTTTAAAGATTTTTTCTATAATTTTTTAGATAGCACTCAACAGGGATATTGGCCTATAATTGCCTACTTGGTTTTTGGGTCCACTTTTGTAGATTGGTACTACTAAAGACTTTTTAAGATGGTCGGGGAAAACCCCTGAAGAAAAACTTTTATTGAAAATGTTCGATAAAGGTGATGCAATATTGTGTTTAATGATTTTTAGTATATGAGTGTTAAGACCGTCAGGACCTTTTGAATGTGTATTGTTAAGATTGTCAATAATTTTTGAAACCTCTTCATCTGTCGTAGGTGAGAATTTAAAAGAAAAAGAATTATGTTTTGGTTCTATTGCAGATGCCAATGAATCTTCAGTTTCCTTGGTGATACTTAGGATGTTTTCTGCAAGTTTTACCCAACTGTTGTAAAGTATTGGTTAGTGTGGCTTGCAATTATGCCCAAATCGGTCGTGGCAGTGTTTCCAATCAGAAGTTCGTTAATATTAGAGTCAGTTGTATGTTTAGTATTGGTAATTTGTTTAACGATATTCCATATGTTTTTACTAGATGGATCTTTGTCGAGTTGATGCTTATAGTACCGTTCTTTTGCATTACGCATAACAGTTTTGCAAATGTTACGATACCTACGGTAATTCTGTTGTTTAAGAGTGTTTTGTGGGTCTTTTGTCGCCAAATTGTGTAAATGATTTCTTTTGTGTATAGCTTTTACAATTCCACTGCTAATCCAAGGAGTAAGTTGTAATTTTTTATGTGCAATGAGTTTAACGTTTGAATTTTTTGTTATATGCATGTTTATTTTGTTAATAAATAAATAAATAAATAATAAATAAATAAATAAGTTGAGTGCGTTATTAACATCAGTCAAATGGATGATCAAATTCCGTCAAAACCACAAAACTTTACAAGTAGAGCGGAGATGAGATGTGTCTTCTGAGCAATATGATTGGTCAATTTTTGCACGTCTCTGTTTCACTCTGCTCAGCTTTGCTTCTATGTAAACGCACCCTTAGATAAGGGCACATACGACAATTTATTGCAACCAAAGGTTCTACCAAAACCAAATGTATTTTGTATTTTGTAATTTGTATTTGAAATTAAAAAAAAAGGTTAAAACAATGTATTTTGTATTTTGTATTTCAAATACACGACTTAAAAGTATTTTGTATTTCGTATTTTAAATACATGCGAAAAAGTATTTTGTAATTTGTATTTTAATTACAGCAAATAATGTATTTTGCCCAGCCCTGTCAGTAGTCAACAAAAGAAATGCAAACCAAAACGCAAGGACTTCAGGATCCAGTGCATTGTTGAGTTGGATGGTGTATTTTTAGAGATACAACAGAATGGCGACTGATTCGATATCGATGTAGACATTATACAGTAGATATACTTTGTAGTTTAATGGTTACCATTGTAAACTCATTGATTTGCTATAATTTAAAATAGCAAGGCGCCCAACAATTAATAATAAACAATATGCACGCCAAGCAGATAAGATTATAAATTCATGAAATAAAGATGTCGCTTATCGTAGATTCGAGTGATGCACTCACTTAGTGATATTAAAATAGAGTTGTTATAAATTTGAATAACATTATTTAAATCCCCGCATGTTTCCCTTTGAACACTTTAAGTTTTTAAAATATATATGTTATTTTTGAAGATAATATCTAATACATTTGCCGAGCCGAAAAAGTGATAACATATTTATATGAAATTCCGTCGAAAGAAAAAAATAGCAAAGGGTGCCATTGTCGAAACTTGTTAAAAATACATTTTGTCCAGTTATTCAACATGTTAATGAAAAAAAAATTAGACAATTTTCGAATGACCTTATATGCTCCATTTAAAATAAGTCGCGCTTTATTAAATATTTTCATTAATTAAAATCGATTTTTTTTTATATTACCGCGCTCCCTCTAACATGCGTAATTACACATCTCCCTTTAAAACCAGCTTTTCTTTTTTCTACGGAGCCCTAATGATGAAACGATGGATAAATGGATATTCTACACTTGAATGCTTTTGTACACTACATGTACTAATAAAATGGTCGTTGTTCTCATGTTTCACAACTTGCTTGTTTTTCTTCACATGTTTCATTCCTGAGGTGGTATTGGAATCAAAATCTCACTGTTACATAATATAGATTCTCACAACATTCTCCTCGTGGTTTCGCTGTATGAAAAATAAAGATATAATAGAAACAGTAATTAGATCAGTAAACATTGTTATATTATATTATGAATTAATCATATTCAACTACCGGAAAATGTAACGTATGAATTAAAATAATATTATGTTTTACAAGTAGTGAAAGATAATTAAATAGTTGCCGAAGAAGACTGGCATATGAAATCATTAAAGCCATTCTAATTTAAGAGAGCAGTTAAAGTGACATGTAGCTAGTAGTGTCCAATAGCGACACAAGTCAGAGAAAATGGAATGGCCGGTTGATTTGGCGGATATTGCAAGGAAATACGTAAAACACAAACGTTAGCGCTTCTTCAGAGTTCGAACACGGAGCGTATGTCACAAAGCGAGCGATTACATCACTTGGGAAGTGGGAACCAGACTAAACTTAACACAGGGAACAAGGTAACACTGACGAGGAACACAACTTGTGACGTGTGGAATTCTGCCTCCATATAGAAAATAATATAATGAAGCGGCCACTGCAGGTGTCACCCACTATTCTAAATGCAACCACACTGATAACTTATATATGCGACACTGTTTTTATATATAATACAAATAAAAATTGTTCAAAAACTCATATTAAAAATTATTTTAAAAAAACCTCCAGACTTCCCTACTGAAAGAATATTCGGAGAATTTAAAGTCCCAACATTCAAAAACCTATTTATAAAAAATTCAATCTTACAAATTGTAAAAGAAAAAGAAAAACACTCATTCGTAACGGAAAATCGTACCAGACTCAAACATGTATTTGTATGCCCGAAACTAAACACTTCTTTTGCCCAACATCATTTTTCATACCAAGGAAAATACTTCTTTAACAACCTACCCATAAAAATCAGAATCATTAATAACAAAATACAATTATCGAACTCTATCAAAAATCATTTTAAAGAAATCAGCAACGGGAAGACTGCTTCCCTTATTTCCACATGAATGTAACACTAAAAATTATACTTGTTTTTACTCTTACGGAATACATGGATGTCTTTTAGTTGAAGGGTCTTGATTGCGACGTGTTTGTATTAACTGTACTAATTATTTATGTGAAACACGTGACTGTTTAAATGTATAAATAAAATATAAACTAATAATAATAATAATATCTTTATTCAGTGAAATTTGGAACATTATAACTAAGAAAATACATATTCAGTGTAGTTTACAATAGATTATATCAGTACAAAAAGTTTACAAGTAGAAAGTAGTATACATATGAACAGTAGGTTAAAGGTAAATTAAAGAATACTATTGTGTAGTTAGTTATATAGTTGAAGATTCTTATAACCTGCCTCACTAGGCTAGCCTGTGTTAACTCTTCTTCCATCCACGAGCAAATGCTTTTAATGGAAGACCAGAACTACTATAATATGTACCATTTTTAAGATAAACAAATAAAAAAATAAAATAATACAATAAAGAAATAGCGTTGTGCGGTCTCATGGTAAATGTCTTATGATTAGATTGACACCAATAGCTGCTGGCGAGTGCATCTCGAGCAATCTAATGCAGAAAATACCAAACCACTACCTAATAGAGAAAACTTGTATCTACAAACATTATATGGCAAAAATCGAACTTATGCATTTTATTAAATCGTCAAAAACAAATTTTAAGGGTCATGATGAGTAAAGTAGTATCCACAAAATAATAATATTTCATTATTCACTAAACAATTTGCATAGAATCTTAAAACTGGCACAATTTGTCTTTTTATTTCTTTCTCCAACAAAGTTTTATAATGCCCAAAAGATAATACAAGGGAACATTACATGTTTTATTTTTACATTTTCTTAATACAAGGGAACGTTAAAAAATATAACCAACGAGTCGGTTTCAAGGTCTACGGTCTACTGGCAATATACTCGTACTAAGTATACGTACACTTGTGATATGTTTTTTCTCTTCGCGTTTGATTTATGAACGAAAACTTCCAAAAATATAAAACACGTTTCCAAGTTCTCGGTTGCGCGGTATGCTGCTTATTTATAAATATGTATTTTGCGGTAAAACATCCCGGATTTGAATAAAATATTGTTCTCTCATGGATAAAGCAAGTTTGGAACAACTGGCGGAACTGTTGCAGGGTCTATGAATGGGGACCGGTTCAAAGTTGGGACTATTTGCGCTCTCTCGGTGCGTAATGATCATAGTGCCATCACGGTTCGGGGACGCCATCATTGTCCCGGAGAAGAATTACCACCTTCTGTGGGAGAGCAGGGACCGGGTACAAAGGTAACGAAATGAATACAAAATTCAACAACTTGCAACGATTCGTGCTCGCAAGGTGCAACAAACTGGAAGAAGCTATTGCTATCTAATTCGCGTTAAAAGCGAAGGAGAATTAAGGAACCTGTAAGATAAATTTGACAATATTATATACATAGCGAGTCTGCGTGGAATCTGTATAGAGGTGTTTATCAACAACCTTATTTATGTATTCATCAAATCCGGGGTCTCGGGGTTGCATTCTGAACAAGGGCAAGTAAGTTTACTTTTGATTAATATTAAGTGAAGCGATGCAACTGCAGGAAAATAGTGTCCGCTTTAAATATAGCACGGCACAGTTGGCGCCTAACAAAAGAGCTCATAAAGGTAAATCGCGGTAATGATAAAATATGCATCGCGGCGGCGAAAAGCTGCTCCAATCGTTGGGCGGCTGATTGGCGATTGTCACCGCCCATTGTGAGGCTGGCTGGAGCCGGTGCCCGCCCGGTGCCACCCGCTCAGGGCGGCCAGCAGACCGGAACAATTACAGGGATGTGGCGGCGCCGCGCAATCAGCTGCTCAATGCTCGTGCTCGCTACCCGCTACCCGCTACTCGCTACTCGCTACTCGCTACTCGCTACCCGCAACCCTCGAACCTTCATCTTAGTACTAAGTATTCATCTGATAATGAATATTTAGATTTCAGCACAACCCTCCTACATGTGATCAAATAAGATTTCTAAATCCATTTCCAATATAGCTGGGCAAGTATCCTAACTGCATTCGAAGAGATAAGAGCAAAAATAATAATTTGACATTCAAATTTGTAGGTACGTGCCAAATTACGAATCATAACAGACGTATCGTACGTGACATGAAATAATAATTACATTTATTATGTAATGACACGGTTAGATCAACGAGTGCGTGCTGGGTTAACTAGAAGAGCCAATGTAAAACATAAACACTGGTGATGGTGGGAAAAAGCAACGATGGATGAATTCAATATTTAAAAAAAAACACAAAATCATGTCAAAAATTGTGCAATCATAATTCAAATCGGTTGAATCTCCATTTTAATTCTATTTTAAAAGACTTGAGACAATTACATATTGTAAGGAAAAAATATTCCGCAGAAAAGAATATTAAAAATCCGAAATAAAGAAAATATCTTTTTGCCTTTCGTACCGAGTGGTGGTGCTTCAGGAGCAGAATAAGACGCGTTAATAAATAAATCATTTTCCGTCTAAATTCTTTACAAGGATTGCCTGCACTAAGATGGGGAATAAATAACAAAGGATCTCCAACAGGACGGATTCCGGGGGCGGGAAGGGAACAATCTCGCGAGAACATCGACTATGTTTTCTAATTAAAGTCGCAAACACTCTCAGTGTCAGTGTCGGGTGTTCCGCACCGTCACTTCATCGGTAGGTGCGCTGCAAACATTCTCTACAATCTACAAGAAGAATGAATACCTTATATGTTTCTTGTCTTCAGGGAGAGGTGTTGTGTTATGCGACAAAGCTAATTGACTTACACTCGGTCTGTGCTGAACCAAAATAGTGCCTTTGAAGGAATCTCCTTACGGCAACACAAAATAAAGGGGGATTTACACGCATTTGATTCTATTATTTAGTCTAGCGACTGACATTGGTAGTACTAAGTAATTTTTATTTATTTCATTTCACAGTTACTTCATGTATGTACATAGATTGTGTATAATATAAAATAAGATTATACAGGGTGTCCGGGGGTAAAGTGCACAAACTTCGAGAGGTGATTCTGCATGATGGTAGAAGTAAAAAAATAAATAACTTTTTCGAATGAAATAAAACAATTACGTTATTTACAACCACGATTATTTCATTATTTTTTTTAATACCGACCGGTTTTGCTTAAGGGGGTATTCTAGTCAAAAAAATTTTTTTTTTTTTTCATATTTCCAAAGTTTAAATATTTAAAAATATCTCCTTAAAAGGATTTTTCGAAATTCGCATTATTTTTTAAGTTACAACCGTTTTAATTTCGCGGTTTAGACAGAATCTAACCAAAATCTAAATAGAACAAAATTTTCGACACATTTTTCTCAAAACCACTTTTTTCGAAACGGTTGACACGATATCTCAAGTTCTACCAAACCAATTTACTTGAAATTTGGTGTGAGCCTTCTCTATACATTACTTTATCGCATGAACCAGAACTATAACAAAATTTTAATTTTTACTATTCTAAAAAAATTCGGAAAAGTCTGGTAAAAAAATGTCTTTTTTATCAGACAGCCGCCATTTTGCGAAAAAAAAATTATGACTTCTCCGAGGTTCATGCCATAGCAGCATTTGTTTGGATTAAAAATAAATTTGTTTTTTTTAGAATTACTATGAAGGTTGCAATCGTATCTCAACCAGGGCGCGCCATATTTTTGAGACTCCCCACTTCAACACCTGTAACTTTTAAATTCTTAAAATTTTTCGTTTGATTTTTTTTTAAGTATTCTTTAATGTTTAATAAATATTTGGTAAAATAATGGCTACAACATTATTAATTTTTTTTTTATTATTGCACCTGAAAAAACACCTATAATTCATGCTTCTAGACTAGAATACCCCCTTAAAGTAGAAAAGAAGATGAGAGAAAGATCCAACAAGTAGCGATCGACTCCATTCGAATGATTAGAAGGAAATGACGAATGCAGCGTGATTCAGGGATGAAGTCAACGTGGAGTCAGGGATGGGGATGCGCCTGCGCGCTGAGGGTGTTAATCGGCGCGCCATTCAAACGAGAACACGGAGAAACGTCGGCGTCGGCGAACAGCGCCGGTAATAGCAAGCCATCTAGCCAGCCCGGTAGGCTGCTAGGCTGCTGGGCTGCCGGCTGCTGGATGAGGTGAATTAAAAATGAATTCCACTTTTAAAATATCTCTGAGGGAAAACAATTTCCCACAGTTGGAATTTTTAAAGGAGCCGAGCGACGCCCAGACAATGGCGAACAGCGTATTTGCATTAGATATCGACGAAATTGCCAGTGAATTGAGACTGGCTGTCAATTATTTAACAAATTTTGCTTTTCCAGTTTCTCGACGACAGGTTCTGCGTGATAGCGGTTTGTCTTATCTATTTTTTACCGTCAAGATATTATAGTATACTTATTTAAATTTATACGGTGCGATTATACTGGTAAACAACATTGAAATGCCACACAAACAAAGGTAGATACAAAATATGAATAAATATATAAATGTAGTTGAAGCGCTCAAGGAGCAAAAAAGAGAGTGAAACATTCAGCAAGTATGTGAAGACGTATATAACAATCAAATATAATAAAAAGTAAACCCCTAAAAACAAATTACTATAGTACATATATTTTCAATGTTCATAATTTTTGTTTGACCGAGGAGCCAAATCCTGATTGGACAAGACCGACACTTGTGTCATTCATTGTAAAATAGAATTATCTCCTTACAACTGAATTTTTAAATAACGAGCTTTTTGCGAATCAAAGTGTAGGAAAAAAATAAAAGCATTCATTCAATGTTTTCTACTTTTATTGAATACAATGGATCGTGTTAAACCAAAGTGAACTAACTCACTTTTTTCAGTTTCCGAGTTAAAGTTTGAAATGAGGGCTACAAATCATAATCTAGCTCTGCCAGAGAGAACCAATCAGAGAAATACTGTCTTGACCAATCATAGACAGTTTTTCTCAGATTGATTATTCTTTCTGACAAAGCTAGATTATGATTTAGAGCTCTCATGTCAAACTCTAACTAAAAAATTGCAAAGTGAGTTAGTTTACTATGACGATCCAAATCAAAGTTAAAATAATTTCTAGTAACTTAATATGACTAAATGTGATACCATGAAGCAAAAAAATATGTATATTAAATATATGGAGTTACATCACTTTTACAATGAATTTCAGAGAAATGCTCATATGTCGGTGACTGTGTGCATGATAGCCACTAAAAGTTGATAGAATGCATTGTAATCAACAACGAATCTATCTGCCGAGTTTCAGCTCGACCAGGTGTCGGAAAATGGGTTAATTTTCACTTCCAAGATTCCAATTCATTCACACATTCGATCAAGAAAACGAAAGCAAAATTCATATAGTTCGCATTTAAAAATAAAAACAACGAACAATTTTCAGGTAATTTATTAAAAAAAAAACTCTTTTTGACGACCAAGTTAAATAAATACGTTAGAGTTATATTAAAGATATCTGTACTACTCTAATGAGCCAGAATCCATCAAACTTCAAAAGAAAAAAGATTATTTGAGAAGGCGGATTGTGAATAAGGAACTCCAGTGCAATTTTTTAATTTTTTTAAATGAATAATGGTAATAAAGGTCATACCTTCTAACTTAAATAACTGCATATTTATTTTTATACTTAATTTTAATAGTTAAAATAAATGTCAAAGTTTTAATTTTTCAAGATCCCCCGAAAACCACCGTGACGTCATCTGCCCAAAAGTTTTAGTTATTTTCAACAGATGTTGTCATTTTGTATGGAAGAAGTAATGAAACTATTCAATAAGTAAAAGGTTATTTAGGTGTAATTATTTATTTATTGTATTATATTTATTATATTATTATATTTTTCAATGTTATTACGGGAGAGCGGTATAAAAATTGTTTGAAATTATTATTTTTTTGGCTTTACGAATCGAAATCAATATTAAGGAAACCGAAGCATGAATTTTGTATGGAACTGGAATCAGCTGTTCGACGCCCGCCATTTTGAATTTCAGCATTGGAGCGTTTTACTGGGCATTATGATCGTTTTTTGTATAGTTAGAGTTTTTGAATATTTTAAATAATATAGATAAACTAATAGAGATACTTTATTTTTGATACTGAATTATTTAGGCCTAAATTATGTTTCAATAAAAACAAACACTATTATACGTCCAAATCTCTATAAACCAATAATACGCAATGTTAGATGGCTTGCCGTATCTTCAATACAAATTTGAGGGTGACGGGAGAATTGTGGAAGCGATGACGTCACGCCTCACAAATTCAATAATACCGACTTGACAGGGTGTTTTAATGAACTGTTTTAAAATGGACTTTTTAATATTTTTTTAAAAACTCTACGTTAAATATTATTTAATAAAACTTATATATTAAGAATCAGCGTATATTGGTCTGTATGAACATATTTTTTTAACGCCATAATATTTTTCACTGGAGTTCCTTATTGCGAAGCTGCATAGCAAGAAAATATTTACAATGTGACTTTACGGTCCCGGGAGTAGGAACTAGGAAGTCATCCGGAACATTTCAACAAAGTACGTATGAACTGGTAAGTTTTTAGATTTTCACGGCCAAAATTACTTTCGTTATTTGTTTTTGGGGTGTTATGCCGTGTTGCGCTACCTCGATCCGTCCATCATAAGAGTAGATGTGTAATTACATAATTGCACATCTGTCCTGGACACTGTAACGCTCCCGTTGGACACTGTCGTTGGACACTGTTGGACGCTGTCCGAAACGTTGGCTAAAGAAGGAGGTAGCGCAACACGGCATAATAACCCAAAAAAAATAACGAAAAGAATGTATGAAATTTTTGTAAAAATAATGAACCAATGACTATAAAAATAAATAATTCAGAATAACACATTTTTATAGTAAGATCTTTTGCGATTTACCAGAGGAAATTTGATAACAATTTGTGATTGTGATTAATTTATAAAAAAAAGAATTATGTTAGTACGTAACTATGTATTTAAGGATTGTATTAGGACAATTTTATTGATATTTTTTTTTCGTCATTACATTTAGGTAATATAATATGCAAAACATAATACAAACATATCTAATTTATTATAAAAAAGCGGTTGGTTTTGAATTCAAGTTGCCATTATACTTGCCTATGGAATGAATTTTTGTTGGGTTTCAAAATATTGGGTGGACTTATTATTTTTTTTAATTTATTGACCATGTATGTATATACTATTTTTAATTGATAAATAGTCGAATATTAAAAAGTGCTCTAAAAAAACACTACATAATATCACTACATTAATACGTGAAAAAACTATGTACCCCTTTTTACGAAAATTGCGCGGGCGGAGGAGTATGAAATTTTGCACACTTATAGTTTATATAGAGGAGTCCAGAATTCTTATATTTTTTTTTAAATTATGCATAAAAAATACATTAAATCAAAAAAAAAAGAAAATAATGGTCGAATTTTGACCTTTCGGCGACCGCTAGTATTTATAATTTTTTCAGTAACTTCATAATATTATTAATATAACTAAATTTCAATATTGTTCCTACTTGTAACAAAACCAAAGAAGATATTAAAAACGTTAACCATAGTAATTAACTGCTAAGTACACCGTATATTGAATAAATTGTTTACCTACACATAATAATATACTGCCGTGCATACCGTATAATGAAAATACCCACACATAAATTGTATTGAAATTGAATTTGAAGGTAATTTATTTTTATAATAAAACATAGCTGTGGGTCATTTTTATTAAATTTATGTAATAGTGGAGAAGTAAGGGGTTGATTGGAAACAGTACTTATTTTTACGGTAATGTTAAAAAATATATAAAGATGATTAAGGGATGAAAAAGAACGGCTCACACAAAAAACTACGAAAGTCTGCCTTATCCGGTAGGCGCTCTCAAAACATTGCAATAATACAATAGAAGTCGGTCAGATCGCGTTGTTTCCTTAAAGAAAAGATGGTTGATTGAATGTGTGGGCCGGTCAAATAAATTATCGAGCACGATACGGTCTTAGCCAGCCACGGAGTTCGATCGACACGGGGTTTAGTTATTGTTCCTCAACTTGAATATTGAATACGTTTTTGTAACAATTATTTGCTCCGAAAAGCAGTCTAAGGACTTCTCCGACAATTCAGGATCTGGAATATAAGTACGATTGTTTATAAGATATTACGCTTCTTGAATCACATTATTAGCATTACCACCAGTAAGGGATTACTAATGCTTGGATTTATTCTCAGAATCGCTAAAGACTTTAATAACATAAAAACCAAAAAATTACTATACACGTCTTTGTTTAGAAGTCAGGTAGAATACAATTCAAGCATTTGGTGTCCTCATTTCAACTCTCATTGTTTACAAATTGAAAAAAATCAAAACAAATTTTTAAGCTTTATTAATTTTAAAATTATTATTCCTATTATTGAAATCAATTATGTCAATTTACGCAGAAAACTTATCGAAATTATCTGAAAGGCGAATAATATATGATCTCCTTTTATTATATAAAATTGTTCATTCAAGGTTGGACTGTCCTGACGCTTTAAATTTGTTATCTATACATATACCTCCAAAATACACCAGGCGGAATATTTTATTTTACAACAATAACTACGCTGTGGATTCTGTGTTAGAAAGAATACATAGCTTGGGTAATGAACTAAGTGATGTCGCTGACATATTTAATTTAAACTTCGACACATTTAAAGCCACTTTAGTCCACCACTTTTTAGATGTAAATAATGAACGAGAAATCATTTTATTTTATTTTGATTTTCTTTTGTTTGCTTTTATTCTAGATGCAAACAATGAGTAATTAAGTAAAAATTTGATTTTTTAAAATGTTTTTCTTGCTCTTAGGTTAATGAATTTTACCTAAGAGTTATCTAAAATTATCCATGTGGATTTAGCATTAGTTATATTCTTATTTATTATATTGAGTTTATGGTTTATTTATATATTTTGTAATCTTTTTTATTTATGTTATACTGTTGTTAAAAAAGAAATTTGTATTTAATATGTAAAAGCCCAATAAATATCAAGGAGACTAAGAGATAGTACGATGTTAATGAGATTCAAGCGGCGAGGTTCCGATGTACGCTAGCGCCATGTACGAGGGGCGAAGGGTGGACAAGGTAACGCGTGATGCTCGCTACCCTCCCGCGGAATGTGCGCATGGGAGAAGGAAAGAAGGCGCTACAAGGCTGGCGCAGTTACATGGGGATGCAATCAGAAAACAACGACGTAGAAAATTGAGTCGAGCGCCCGGAACGGCATTAACACCTCGGGGCGGCGGACATTAGCGCGGGAAATGACGCGATGGAAAACGTAATTGCCGCGGAAAAACTTTTCAACTCAACTTCAACCGGCCAGCGAGCGGCGAGTGCCGCCAGGCACACCTCACTGCAATACACTAGACTGACTACCACTCTTAATACTGAAATAGGTACGTATACCACATAAATTGACTTTTTAGGCTTACTACAGAAGATGTAGGATTTATGTAGACATTCTTTGGAAATATTAATTAAGAATTTACAGCGAAACTTGGATTTTTAATGAATTAATGGATATTCCAGCCAAAAAAATCACGTTGGTTCAATTAATACCCTCGGTACGTGCGATGTAGTGAATTGACTTTTTAGGCTTACTACAGAAGATGTAGGATTTATGTAGACATTCTTTGGGAATATGAATTAAGAATTTACAGCGAAACTTGGATTTTGAATGGATATTCCAGCCGAAAATTCACGTTGGTTCAATTAATACCCTCGGTACGTGCGATGTAGCAAATTTAACCGTGTCATTGCAGGTGTTACAGTGTATATAACAATAAGCTAGAATTCTCCAAACACTTGTGTCATCAAAACGTTGAACAAATAACTCATAGGCGAGATCATAACAGAACAAATAAATGATTACAAAAATACGTTTTAATAATAACAGTTACCAATTGTAATGTACGGTACGTAATTGTAAAATGAAATAATGGGACCATAATAAAGGCGGTAGCAACATGGCGACCGTGAACATTATTGCAGGAGATGGCGGGGGTTGAAGTCAAAGCCTGAAATAATTAACGTGGACCGATAAATTCTGTCAACACACCTGGCCGTGGCAGGGCAAAGGTGGGGAGGGCAAGGGTTAACAGTTACAAAGCTAATGTTAACTGATTTCAATATTTTCTTCGGGAAAGCACGAATAAAAACTAATAATGAAATACAAGAGATCAACATAATATTAGTGCTGTTTCGACTACCAATACCGTGACAAATACCTCCCCATAAAATCTAAATACATCGCCGGTGAAATATGAGCCTCTTAGAAAGAATTATTTTTAAAAGCTTTTGAAAATTCGATTTCACTTTTCCCTTCAAGCGACGACTATTTAGCGAAACATAATACCGATACTTATTACAAGGTAGAAAAAGCTTTCTTCGTTTACGAGTCTTTGAAAAAAATTGTATAACATTTCCTGAAAAAATAAAAAGCCCCCGGGTAATATCGGTCGGTTGCAGCTAAAGTCCCGGGAAAGCGGGCTAGCGGGCTGTTAATCTGAATACAGACACCGCGTACAAAGGTAAACCCCGTGGCTCAGTTGCAGATGGAGAGCGCCGAGAGGAGACCGTGGAGCAGACAGGACGGGTGACGGAAGGTAACCCACCCGGCCAGTCAGCCAGCCAACCAGCCAACCAGCCAGCCAACCAACCACCCCGGGGAGACGCGAGCAGCGCTAAAAGAATACTGCCAACCGCGTAATTGGTATAATCAGGGGATAGGCACGGATACTCCACTCTATACAGGAATTTTTGCCAAGAACACGCTCGAAAGAAAATTGAATTAAAACAAAGGCTTGAGAGCAGCACCGCCGACGGCCCGCGGGACGAGTGAATATTTTTTCATTACAGAAATAAAGATGCGCGCTAACCGCGTTAACGGCGGCTCCGACACGAATGCGATTAGGATATAAGATACTGGCGAGCCTTTTCACCTTCAAAGTTACGACTGGAAAGCAATTAGAAGATACCTTAGAAACACGCCGCCAAATTTAAAACAAAAATGAGCAATCGGATAATTTGATAAAACGATTCATTTTAAGCAGGTGTTGAAAAAATACTCATATTTCTAAACAAACCGTTCGCACTAATCAGATGAATGTAAAATCCCAGAATTATTAAAGTAACATTTTCAGAAAGGTTAGTATAATGAAAGGTTTGTTTTATTAAAGCATTAAATAATAGTCCTCAATGAAGCCAACAGAGGCATAATTTCCCATTCTCCGTGATAAAACATATAATTGCGCTGCATCAATTTGACGTAATGAGAGTTCCATTAGACTCGAAAACACGGCAGTCGGACGTAAACATCGCGTGGAATGATATAGGTGAGTCCCATAATTCAATTGTCCGGGGGTGATTAAACGCATTTAAATTGATTGGGCTGGGGGTGAGTTTCCCCCTTACCCGCGGACACCACAAGGAAGATAAATACAGCTGGTCCGATTCAAATATCAAATAACAGAAGCTGAACACTCTCACTACTTATTCGATTAGTAAACCAATTATTCCGAATTTTGGTGGAAAAAAATGTGATTCCTATACAGACTGTAGTTTTTAGTAAGAATCCAAAGTTTCAGGCATTTCGGTGTTATAGAGCCTGAAAAAACGATTTTTAAAGTTTAAACCTTAAGCCTTACATTACGCCTGTAAATTTGGTGATTTTTTTCCCAAATGCTCTTAAAGAGGAATATAAACGCTAGAAATATTTCGATTCTCACGCCTACAAAATTAAAAATCGCGCGTCGTATTTGCACGAGGCATGTAAGCGAAAAAGTGGTTTTTAGTTATTTTGTGCATAATTTTATAAGAATGAAAAAAGTTACATACAAAACTTCAAAAATAGTCTTAGCCATCAAGGGGTATTTTTTAAAATTGTTTCTTATATTAACTTCATAGTTAAGTCATGAAAAAACTTTTTTTTTGTGGTTTACGCTTATATTTTTTGTTACGTAAATAATAATTTTATTGTAATTCCAATACATAGAAAAGCTTCGATTTATCCGTAGCACATTTTTTGATGTTCATACTGTAAACCGATTCGTCGTAAAGATGAATCTAAATATTATCCAAATAGGATTTCACGTATAGCTTCATCTTAAACAGAATTTAAATAGTTAAGAAACAAACAGATTTAGAAATAACTTGAATGATTGGATACCTATTACAGGTATTCTAAATAAAATACCTAATCAAAAACACGTATGTACCTACATAAACAACATAAACGAAAATCCTCACCGATTAGTCTTCACTCAAGAGAAAAATAATAAAATTTAGAATTGCGCAGCACACACAGAGATGATAGAGAATTGCAGACCAAACACTTTGGAACAAATTGTTTACAGGGGTGCAGTGATAGCCCTTGGCAATGGAAATTGACTTGCTCGATCAAACTTGATAATTGGCTGTGACGATGGAAGGGCCAATTACTTTTGAGCGTTTGACGTGGCACCCGCAGGGGTAGTAATACTGGTGCTGGCTGGTAGCTACCAATATGAGGTGATTCAATTAGGGCACACAGACGTGCCAACCAATCAAGGCCAATGTCCGGTCGGGTCCTGTCGGGTCCGGTCCGGTCCGGGTCAATGGGAATGTCACATGACATTTTGAAATTAATCGAATAATCACATTTTTCGATTATTCAACTCAAGAGTCTCTTATTGGTATCCAGTTCTATGGGTCAGACAATTGACTGAATGTGTTTAGTGAACACAATAATGCAAGCAACACATAATCTACATCCCGAGCAGCAATACTATTATAGAGAAAAGTTTCACATCAGCATAACAAAACCCCATATTTAAACAGCGAAATGCGGAGAAACCATAAAAAATCGTGTAATTGTTGCATCCAGGTAACGATAAAAGTTTAGCGAAAAGTGAAGTTGTTCGCGACTGCGGAAATTATTTTAGTAGTTTTTTTATAAAATGCGAGTCGAACGAGAAATATCGTAATAATACTAATAATGAACCTGCATTATTAATTTGCGCTCACTTCCCCGGGTCAGGCATGATCATCGCAATACACCCATTAAAAGTTTAGCCGGTATCGGTCGCATTATTACCACAGCAAACTGCTGGCTACAACAAACTTGGTAATTGGGCACTAGTCAACAAAGATAGTCGTTCCACTTTTTTTTTCAAAATCTGAACTGAATAAACTAACTAACCATTAAGTCGTTTCTCGGCGGGGAGGATAGACCGCCACTCAGTCTCGGCCCTCCCTCCTTGCTTCATTTACATACATACGTATATTGTAAATAAAAAACAACGACAATAAAGTTCAACTCTTATGTTATGTATGAGACGACATAATAATATATGAAAATTGACAAATCATTAAACATTTTAATCAAGTAGAAAAATTTTGAGAGCAGAATAAACAGCCGTAAGAAAATGCAACACAAGACAATGTAATATTTCATATTTGAAGTAAGTATTTACTTTGAGGCTTGTCATAATTACAATAAACTCATTAATTTGTTTGAAACCACTTTATTTTAATAATGAAGACACATTTCTTCTCAACCTAATTATCCTTTCCCCTTTCTTGACCTCCCGCTCCAAAATGGAAATATTTATATATATCTTATGCACATAATCTTAGTTTTGATATTCTTTTTGTGAAGGAAGGTTACTCTCTCCGAAAGAGCAATAATTGAGCCCTTGCTCTGAAAAATGTATTTGTATCCAACAATATTCTTGTTCCGAGAAAAATGGAAAAAAACGAAATCAGTTATGTTTCGTTCATACAGAACATACAGTTCTTAAGAGTTCTATATGGAAAGTCGTAAAGAAAGGCAATTAAATTAGAATTTATGCTGAATTAGTGGAAAAATGTTGTATATGAAAATTTTACACACGATATTATTCCATAAAAATGGAATTCGAATTCGAAGAGAAAAAATGTTTTTTTTTCTCTTCGAATCTTACAGGAAGGAACATGCTCTTCTTACATAAATTTAAGCGTGTCATTGATGTATTGGATCTTAAAAACAAAAAATAAAACAATAGGCATAAATAAAACTATTTAAGTCAGAGATATTGTCATGAGATCAACTTAAAACATTATTCCACAAAACTGTTTAAACGGCTAAAAAGCAGGCTTAATAATATTTTTTCTGAACAATTACTATTTTCTTGAATCCTTCAGCATCTTGGCTTTGAAGTCTTTCTATTTGGAGCCATGAGGTGATTGTTTTCTCGATTTATTGTCATGATTTAAACCATGCTCCGTGATTTCGATAAACGGCATTATACAACGTACTTCCACAAACCAACCTTTAAAATGCTGCCACAGGCCAAAAAAATGTTTCAGAGATGCATTTTAATATGCCCAACATTGATAGTTTTGTTGGATACAACATTACACCGGGCAAGGGCTCAATTATTAAAAATAAAGCGGTTTCAAAAAAAAATATATGTTTACATTGCAATATAATATAGTTTTTAATAGCGCCGACATTAGAATATTAGTAATCTTTTTTGTTATTTATTTTTGTAAAAAAATAACCGCTTAAAACTGAATAATTATTTTTATGTTTTTTATAGTAAAAGCGCACTCGAAGTGAAATAGTACAAAACTGCGCTGTAGATTCGATGTTGATGTATTCGTATATTAGCCACTCCAGGCGGTCTACATTTCTTAAACCGATAGTTTCGGTAGGTACCTTTACATGTTTCGCTACAAATTAAAAGCGTGAAAGAAAATCTCCGAATATATAACTAAAGGCAGTAGAAGAAGCGCGAATGGGGGAAGGCAATGTAGGGTTGGGGGTTGGGTGGTCGGATGAGGGCGCCCCAAATGGAGAGGAATTAATTTGCATGTCGCCGGTAAGGTTCCCGGCTTCTCGCGTTCATTACTTCGCCTAAGTCGATTTCATGTACTAACCAACCATAGGGACTACTTCCGTACAATCTGGCGCTAAAGCTCCACAACAGATTGGAATTATGCTTCGTGAAAGTGAGCGCTGATAACTTTTTCATAAACTTCGGGAAGGAAATAGCTGCTGAAACTGTTCAATATTTCTACACGAAGCTACACCAAAAAAGGGTAGTTAATTCACCAATTAATTACGTACGATGTTTTAGATATCATTCAGCATTCGAATTAAAGTTGAATCGGTAGTTACTTAAATATCAGCTTCACTCGCATCCTCTGCGCCCATTGCAAACCGGTTGGGTTGGTCGCTGGGCATTAAGTGTGTCGCGGTGGATATTTTCCACGCTGATAAATCGAAACATACGGATAGCTAACTGTTCATAGTAAAATAATATTGGGGCATTAATGTTCACGTGAACACCTATTAAGTAAGCCAAACGCCCGGGACACGTTTAACTGCTACATAACGCAAAACGGCCGCAAAAGTATTACAGAATATTTGACTAAGTGAAACGATGGTGCTCGCAGATCTGTTATGGTACGATCACTTTTACATCCGATGAATTATTTACACAGCACTCACACTAGACATTTTGTCATGGGTGACTTTAGAGAACTCGTAGGTACAATTCTTATACCTACGAGCAACAAAAACATTAAAAAAATCTAATTTTTACTTAATTACTCGTTGTTTGCATCTAGAATAAAAATAAACAAAAGGAAATCGAAATAAAATAAAATGATTTCTCATTCATTATTTACATCTAAAAAGTGGTGGACTAATTTGGCTTTAAATGTGTCGAAGTTTAAATTAAATATGTCAGCGACATCAGTTAGTTCATTGCCCAACCTATGTATTCTTTCTAACACAGAATTCACAGCGAAGTTATTGTTGTAAAATAAAATATTCCGCCTGGTGTATTTTGGAGGTATATCGACCCATAATAGGCAGAACAGCGTTAACGACATTTTTGTCAAATTACGTTTTTTACAGAAAACTGTTCAGTGCTGCCTAATACATCAGTGACAAAAATATTGCAGCTCTATCTTATATGCCTGGCACTTTTTTTGTAGCTGTAGCTTTTAGCGTAAGCGACAATGGTCGGTTACGGTGTTTACGCTGTCGGTCGAGAATGTTTCAGTTTAGTCGGTTGGCGTTCATCTTTTTTTTTTAAGTATATTTTATTTAGCTATAAAACTTAACATTTTATATCTTTTTTTTTTTTTTTTAAATATGTTTATTCAGTTTTAATTTTACAATATTTTATTTTACAAATCTTACGAAACTGATCAATCAGTTTGATTGTAAGAAATCTCTCATTTTTTCTAATTATTAAATACAGTATACTTTTCAGTTTTACATAGTATATACTAAATATAATACTTAATATTAAAATACTAATTATTACGACAAACTAATTATCTCAATGTTTTAATGTTTATGAATTGCGTTGTAGTAAAAATATTTTACACAGTACAAACATACGGTGAGAAAATAAATAGATAGGAACTATTTTATTTGATTTCATGTTCTTCGGAGGTAGAAAGATTTAACTTTTGTTTTGATTTTTGAATAAGATGTCTCATTTTTGATATTTTCAGGTAATGCGTTAAATAATAATAAATAATAATCTAATCTACAACTACTATAATATTAAAATTTGAACTTCACAACATTGAGACATAATTTACGAAAAACTGCAAGACTTTTAGCTTCCTTACATTTACCGGGAGTTCGTTGAACATTTTAAAACCTTTATAATAAATACTACGGTGACTAGCGCAGATGTGTCAGCGGCTAGTAGCATAGGAAACTAAACGGAGATACTTAAGTGTTTTTAAAATAGTGTTTTGTATTTGAATATTAGTATAAAAAGTAGTAATGCAAATAATAATTTCATTTATCCCAGCCATCTGGAGCCAGTGAAACTATGGCTATTCAAATTTTGATATGTTGTGAGGCTGAAGGTAGTAGGGGGGGAAGGGGTGTGGAAAATGTAACTTGCTGTTCAGATCTAGTCACCAAACACGGCTTAAAACATTTCAAGTAATAAGTCTCATTATACACTATACATCAGCGCAAAAATACCAAAAAATTTATAATATAACTTTTTATCCAAATACAACGCAAGAGGCCCAACTTATTCGTGCAGACGGCTTAGCAAAAAACCGCTATACAACATTTTTAATCTGAATACAACACCAGAGGCCCAACTTCTCCCAACCGTCTGGAGCCAGTGAGACCATGGCATCCCCAATTTTAGTATGTTGTGGGGCTGAAGGTAGTGAGGAGGGGAGTAAGATGTGGAAAATGTGCCCGGCTATTCAGATCTAGTCACCGTATTTAGTGACTAGATCTGAATACCCAAGAACATTTTCCATATCTCCTTCTCCTCTCCACTAACTTCAGCCTTAAGACATACTTAAATCTGGGATGCCATTGTCTCACTGGCTCCAAACGGTTGGGACTCTTGTGTTGTATTTGGATAAAAAAAATTATATTATATGATTTTTTGCTTTTTGTACGCTGGTGTGTGGTGAAAAGGTATTAGACTTATTACTTGAAATTGCTTCAGCCGTGTTTGTTAACTAGATCCGAATAGCCAGGTATATTTTCCACGTCCCCTTCCCCTCCCCACTACCTTCAGCCTCAGAACATACTAAAATTGGGGATCCCATAGTCTCACTCCAAATGGTTAGGAGCAGTTGGGACTCTTGTGTTGTTTTCGAATAAAAGGTATATTGTATGATTTTTTGTATTTCTACGCTGGTGTGGTGTGTAGATATTAGACTTATTACTTGTAATTGCTTTAGCGTTTTCGGTAACTAGATCTGAATAGCCAGGTACATTTTCCATATCTCCTTCCCCTCCTCACTACCTTCATCCTCATAACATACTAACATTGGGGAGGCCATAGTCTCACTGGCTCCAGACGGTTGGGAGAAGTTGGGCCTCTGGTGTTGTAATCAGATTAAAGATGTTGTATAGCGGTTTTTTGATAGCCGACTGCACGTATAAGTATGTCGTATTTTGTTATTACCGCATGCGCATTCGGAGAGTCGAAATTATTTTTAGTAAAAATATTTTTACAACGGATTTTCAATCAAGATGCCTGCAGATACAAGCATATCGACTTTGGTTATACGGCCGTATATCCTCTTTGAATACTTACTTGCAAATCATTATATTTAGTCAACTTTAGGATCAACTGTCATGGAACCATTTTATTTGGTTATTTGTTTACCTATCATGATTGCGCGATAAATATTTCAAAAATAATTTGGTGCTCCAAACAGCGTACACGACATTTCCTAGGGAAAAAGTCTGTCAGCGTCATAGGCAAAACAGCGTTACCGCCACTATCTCAAAAACTGAAGGCATTTAGATATTTGTTTTATCAGCGTTATATAGACAGCAACCAAAGGTTAACAATCCTAATTAACCAAAATCCTTTTTGGAATCAACGAAGAAAGTTATTTAAAAAAAACCTTCTCCTGAACAATTTACTTTTCGGCGGATACGCTGTTCTGCTTATTATGGGTCGATATGTATAGCTAACAAATTTATAGCTAATGTTATTTTAAATGTGCTATATGTTTACGTGATTTATTTTTGGGGTAGCGCCATCCGAATCATTGACTAAAGAAGGAGGTAGCGCACACGGCGTAATACCCCAAAAATAAATCACGATAATAATTTTGGCCGTAAAAACCTCAAATAATGTCGTGCTTTATATATCTTATTTTATCATTATAGAAACTAGATAAAAATAATCTTTGATATGTTTTTATTTGAAAGAAACAATGATATTTCTAAACAGCAACATTTTAAAACTTGAAAATGTTAACAAAAAAACTTATCGAAACATTTTGACTCGATACGTCCATAATTTTGAAAGAATTCGATATTTAGAAAACACTTTACCTTCGCGTTTAACCTTTAATTAGTAAGAAAACTGTCACACATTTTATGCAGCTAATAAAAAAAAAATTACTTTCATCTGAAGATGAAAAATCCACCAATTTTACACAATTTGACACTTTTTTGGATTTTATTGACGGAATCAAGTAAGTTTGAGAAAAAACTGAGAATAATTATTTCTCTTTCCAGCGACGAACACAAATGACGAAAAAATCACGTATATAACAAAGCATTACAGAAAAAATCACGTATATAACAAAGCATTACAGAAAAAAAGATTAAAATACTTTTATAATGTCCGGACGTCCCGGTCAGATCTGTCTGTGATCTGTGAGATTTAGTGGGTTAAGGTTAAACGCAATAATAAAATTATTTTAATTAATAAAATTATTTTAGGTTTTAAACACTTTACACAAATATTATTTTAGGTTTTAAACACGCAATAATAAAATTATTTTAATTAATAAAATTATTTTAGGTTTTAAACACTTTTGCAAGTTATGCTTTAAAATATTAAGAATAATTAATTGTTCGCGCCCGTACATACGCAAAATGAATATGAATAAATAGTTTTGTCAATAAAAAAACTCAAATCTTTCAAGAGAGGCTGACAAATACAATATTGGATTGAATCACCGATGTAATTTTGTATTTGTCAGCCTCTCTTGAAAGATTTGAGTTTTTTTTACTAACAAAACTATTTATTCATATTCATTTTGCGTATGTACGGGCGCGAACAATTAATTATTATTAATATCTTAAAGCATAACTTGCAAAAGTGTCTAAAACCTAAAATAATTTTATTGGCGCCATCTGTGAATGCGTAGATTATAACGTACGTTGCGTTTAACCTTAAGAACTATTTGCTAAAAGTAGATACATATTTTTCACCATAATAAGCTATATACGTAGATTCCTATAATAGCGGTCGTTGGAAAGTATGTAGATATTAATTATCATAACTTTCCGTCAATGTCTAGTCACTGACTTTTTTATAACACCAACAATATTATCTAACCGATAACATAATGATGTTTTTCAAACTGAAAGAGATTTATTTCCAAAACATGCCAAACCTCGATCTAGGAGAATCTCGCACCTTGAAGAATTGAAACAGCATTCGTCTAGAGCAGTGGTAGGCACACCGGGTTCGAGAGCCGCATGCGACTCTTTAGGCGTTTGCATCAACTCCAATAATTTGTTTATTGTTATCAAGTTTCATTTGTAGAACTCGGTTTTAATTTTTTTTTCATTTCTTTTATATATTCAATAATATTATTATTCAATTTATAAAAACAGTTTATTTATAAACAAGTTCTGCTAGGTTTTCGCCTTCTGCCTTCGCCTTTCGCCTTCTGAAGGCATTATCAAACCGAAGGCGAAACAAGGCCTTCATAAGGCGAAACAGCTGTCACGTGTAATAATAATTACAGAACTAGTTTATATAGCAGAACTTGTTTATAAATAAACTGTTTTTATTAATTGAATAATAATATTATTGAATATATAAACGAAATAAAAAAATTCCAATAATTTGTCTCCGAACGAATGTTGATTCGGACAGCAGTACATATATAAATATAATGGTGTTGTCATTCTAGCTCTTTATTTTATACAGTGGGTACTCAGTACTGTACGTAAAATGATATTTTTTTAAGTTATTTACTATTTTTAAACATTCTAAAAAAGTGTGTTTATCGGAAGTGACCTGCCAGGTAAGTATGTTTCTGTATCTATTTCTAAATAATAAAATTAGATAGATCCTAAGAATTTAAAAAAAAAAAATTGTAAAGCGCCCTTGAGGTGATTTTTCACAAAAACGGCGCTCTACAAATTGTCCAATTATTATTATTATTGAATGTAGCTATCCATTAGAAACAATGTAACTTTGTTTAAATCCTTATATTTTAATAACGGGCTCCGAAACCGATCGGTTGATAGTCTGCCGACCCCTGGTCTAGAGTTGCAAGAACAAACAAGCACTTGGTAGAAGATAGACCCAGTCAACACACTCGTGTTTCACTTAACCCTATCATCAGTTCTGAAGTGTCTAAGATCAAAAGCGTGAGAAAGGTACCTTCCACAGATCGCTCTTAATGGTAAGTACATATTATTGAGAAAGATTTTTTTTAAAGATCTCGTCAGTGATTTAAAAGTACATGTGGGTTGTATTTATACAATACAAATGATGAGAGAAACTAGAGAGAAAACATCATGCGCCAAACACGAGAGACGACACACGAAGTGCGTTGTTCCAAGTTGTGGGCAAGTGAATAACATTTATGTAATATGAATGTGGTGCAGCCAACGATATATTGGATAAAGGGTGCAGCGAGTGCCTTGAACAAAGATCGCAGTGTGTTCATTCAGTGCTGGTTGGTTGATTGCTGGTGTAGAGATATGGCGATGGTCGATACACTATATTACACTACACTCCTTTCCTTCTTAAGTCTTATACACTACACTCCTTTCCTTTTTAAGCGTTATACACTTCGTCAATTATAGCAAAGCGACCCCGCGGTGATGACATGGGGGTTGGTTGTTAAAGCCGATCATAAAAAGAGAATGTTTTTATTGGCTCGCCCATAGTCGTTAATAATGGCTAATCTAAAGGAGACAACGTTTCACTATGTACGCATAGGTACTTAATTAATATTATTGACGCTTTCTTACCATTCCGTTTGGAATCGAGTCGAACCGAGGCTAAAAGTCACTAATTTAGCGAAAAAATAATACGTAACAGATATTCAAAATGAAATTTGATTTAACTTTGTGCATCAAAGCGTACCGTTATTTTTTCAATAATTTTCATCATATTATTTTTATTTGGGCAAGCGCAATCTGTGGCATTAACATTAGCCCAGTCTTGAGTCCAATGACACGAGCCACGGCCACTCGACTGACGAGGAAACTAGTAATTCCTGTTCGTCCTCACCGCCAACTCTCCGTAATAAACATGCTTCCTCATGCACCTAGATATGTTCAGTCTTATCCTTATTACATCACAAAGCCGCATTTGAACACCTACTGCGCCGTGCATAAAAATAAATTAGTAATTAGACACAAAAGTTCTACTTTAACGGGAGTATTGATGGGGCGAACTGGTCGCGCGGGGTGGCATAAAAGATTGATGTTATTTGACCGAGAGCCACTTTATGGACAGGTGATGGCGAAGATATGGGAACGGCAAATGTCGAACAAAAGTTTAATGTGTCGGGCGGCGTGGGCTTTTTACGAGAGCGTAAGGAGATAATGAAATGGCGAATGTTGCAAATTTACGACCGAGAGATAGGAAACGTACCTACTAACGTGTTACGAGACTACACAATAAAGACGTCGAATGTTTACATTATTTGTTTGTGTTCTGGAAACATAACTGTTATCTAAACTAGGTGTCGGGATCATTTTGGTGACATGACTGAAAGCGTGAGAGGAAAGATTAGAACGCCGCGAATTCTGACATAAAGTACCAGTCAGATTTAAAAGCAAATAATAATACTATTCTACTCAACTGAATGTGGATTTTGTTAGAATTCTTTCTTTGGTGATTTGAACTTGTAATGCAGGCATCATTTGAGCTTCGGTGAATTAATCACAGTACATATAAAAATAAGCTGAATAGATCGAGATTAGTTTTCAGGGTGAGGATACATGCGACCAGCAGCAGTGGTTGCTAATGATTTGTATAACGCACAGTCGAGTGTGTGTGAATATCCGCTGTCCGCCGAAACAACGAAACAACGGAATAACGGAACGGCCCGTTAACGCTCGCGGGCACAGCCGTTTGCTTTTCATTACCGGCGGCCGTAAACGCGCGGCACAACGACCCGTTAAACGGGGAGGCTGGCTGGCTGGCTGGCGGGATACGGCCGGCGCGGCGCTGGAGGGATGCGGCGCTGGTATGTAGTACGTACTAGTCAAGGCGTTGGCGTCGGTAACGGCCTGTTGATTAAATAAAACATACACAATTGCCTCGATTTATGACACGTTTAACACGGGCCGTATTTCGTGGGACAGACCATAACATATTACGGACGTGTTATTGGAAGACGATTCGCTTTTATTGTGAATTTGGAGACAAAGGGGTGAGAATTTTCTTCACCAGTTAAATTTGCTAGCTATTGCGTTTTCTGATTTTGCTGACCAGAATCACGTATATATAATTACAATTGCAATGATAAGAACATCCCTCTACCTGAAGACTATTAAATTTAAAATATTAATATGGCTTTGAACGCTAAATGTAAAACGAAGAGGTTTGATTCGGTGACAAATTTTCCCATAGCTTCAGTTATCATCTAATCGTACATATCACTTAATTTAACAGTTTTGCATAAAATATAATGCAAGTATATAATATCATCTTTGAAACGAACTAAAGTTAAGAAAAAAGATTCCAAATAATAAGATCACTTGCAATTTTCAAAGGAGCATACCGCGTACCCTACCTGCTAAAGATGCTACCGCACGAGTATTTATCGGTGAGAAACCGATTCGGCCAGGTTTTCAATTTCCCGTACCGTCGCAATACACCGCCGATTTATGTCCGCCCGACCCGGTAGAAAATAGTATGAAGATTGCCGGGAGAGAAGCGGAACAGGCAGAGGGTTGCTTGCTCATATAAGGCGGTCTTAAAATAAATTTGTTCAGGTAAGTCGGGAGACTTATGGCGCGCGGATAACCATAGCGTCCATTAATCCAGGGAGCAACGACTGCCGCAGCTGGTAACAATGGACGTGCCAAGTGTCCCGCGGATACACAATACACAGCTTCTTCGTTCTGGAGGAAGGAATTCATCCATCCATCAGACGGCGACGTGCACAATGCCCAACAGTGACGAGGCGATACCATCGACATAAAACACTAATTGATGCGAATATTCAGCGAAACACAAGTTCAAAAGATGACTCCGGCCATATCCGGATATTGGAAATTTGTTATCAACGTTCATTAGGTAATTTCTTCGATCGAATAAAGTTTACAATAATATTGTAAACGATCTACTGGCCATTAGTCTAAATATTTGAAGCCAAGAATTCACAAGCGGTCACTTTATTTTTAATAAACATTAATTAACTTGCATTTCCTTTGACAGCTTCATTCGGGTTGCGGTAAACCTCGAACGCTTCGATGTCAAGTGCATATTATATTTGCTTTTTAAAACATGTTGATATAGCGGTCGGGTTAGTGTTGTTGAGAGGCGAAACAAACATGCATTCCAATTTGATTATGAAAGTTGGGTCATGTACCTACAATCCTACAACATAAGAGGTGCGAGAGTCAAAGATTTAGGGGCTGTCACTTTGACATGAAAGAGTAACAGTTTGTCGCAATTTCCAACTGTGTCAGCTGCTAGAATTGTCCCAGCAAAACACGGGCATGTATGTAAACTCACTGTGCACTGTACACCAAGGCCTCCCAAACATGAGAAGAGGTTGCGATACTGGAAGACTGTGCCGCATTCAACTCCCGGCGAAAACTCAATAAACCGACACGTTCGAGGAAGAGACTCGCATAAAGGAATCAGGACAATTTGCTTAGGGGGGTTAATCGGCTACCGCGGGTTTATACCTGGCATTATTTACACGGTAGGAAATCAACCCTTTTATCGTAATGTTCATCACTGAAATTACTTTACACTATAATTGATATAAAATGTCAATAAAGCGGTAAATGTTCACCACCTGGCAATTTTGAGAAACCAGTGAGTGTAAGTAGCGGTGTTGGAACATCGAGCGTTGTAACTTCTGTACAATGGAATAAGTCCCATAAGTCGCAAAGTGACAAATTAATTGATCTTGTTATCTGTAAATTGAGGAACAGAGATTAAGTTTGGCACGTGTTTCACTAAGATTAACGAAGATCAAGCATTGCATTTGCATTCATAACATAATTGAGCCCTTGCCCCGAAGAATGTTGTATCCAACAAGATACGAGAAAAATTGAAAAAACGAAACCAGTTATGTTTCATAACATTTTATATTTAAAATAGATAAAATATACAATTCTTAAGAATTTTAATTGAAAAGTCTTCTAGAAAAGCAGAATTAAATAATAAATTAGCGTTTATTACTAGAATTTACGCTGAATTTGTGGAATAATGTCGTATATGAACACCTTCACGTACATTATTCTACAAAACGTTTTTGACGTGATAACGTCTTATAAATCGATGAACGCCGGCCGCATTCACGAAAAAGCATGACTCATTGTCACATTGCCACGTTCCGCCTGAGCCGGGCGTGCAAGCGAGGGCGCGGAACAAGCGTTCGGCCTAAGCGTTCGGCTCAAGCCTTCGGCTCGTGACGTTTTCACGTAAAATTATCGTCCGTAAACCGACCTTACAGACAACCAAATTTTTTTAACTTCTTCGAACCTTACAGAAAGCAATATGCTCTTCTAACATAAATCTACACATGTCATTGATGTTTTTGAGCTTAAAAAGCAAAAAAAAAACGATATGAATAAATGAAACCATTTACGTTCTTGATAATGTCTTGAGATCAACATACAACATTATTCCACAAAACTGTTTCAACGGCTGAAAAAGTTAACGATTAATAATATTTTTTCTGGACAAATTCTAATTTCCTGCATTCTTCAGGTTCTTGGCTTTGAAATTTTTTTACTTGAAGCCATAAGACATTCGGTTTCTCCATTTATTCCCATAAATTAAACCATGCACCGTGATTTTGATAAATGGCGTTATACAACATTCTTCCACAAACCAAACTTAAAAAGGCTGCCCACAGGCCTAAAAAAAATTTCATACCATAATTCCTTAAAAGATGCGTATTAATCTGCCCAACATTATTCCATCAATAACTCAACATTGATAGTTTTGTTGGATACAACATTATTCTGGGCAAGGGCTCAATTATCGCTAGGGAGTCAAATCTGCACTTCATATTTAGATAAATTTACCATCAATTGACTCGGCATTCAAACGATGAAGGAAGGAATGGTAAGAAAACTGAACAGGAAACATAATTAAAAAAAATTTAAAAGTGTGCCAGTTATTCAAAAGTCATAAAGGGTAACCGGAAAAACCAGAACACTTTTGAAAAGTAATATGAGGTCGTGGTTAGTCCTAACTAGGTTAGGTTTTGCTAATTCTAGTTCGTCACTTTTAATGACTATGTATCAATTTTCAAAAGTGTTAAATCATAACGCCGCGCGCCGGTCGGAACAATCTGTGAAATCTCTCTACAGAAGGTTTATTGTTTTGAGTGTTATATCGGAAGGGTTATGGTGGTGGCGATAAGCTCTGCTTCGGGTAATCCTTGTTTAAACATCATACAAGCGGAAAGTTAATCTTATCTGGAGTTAAAACCTGCGCGGCGAGTGATTAGTGAGCTTATCACGCCGTTATACCGTCATAACATTTAACCGTGATGCGGGCATCAGCGCCAGGGAAGTATTCCATCCATCCAGCGCAGCGGGCAGATTTACGGCGGAACGATAACACATCATACATCGATCAAACTGGGATTTAAAGATGCAATAAATACAGCATCAATCATCTAGACACGCATAAAAGTCGCTATAATTAAAAGATACCAGTGATTTATTTATCTATACGTATTAATAAATAATTTAAAGAAGAGAAACTGCCATAACTTGGAGGCTATTGAAAATTGTGGACATTTATCATGTCATCAAAATAATATATGTATAAACTCAGCCACGGGTGAGTTGTGTGATAAGTGTGTGTCATACAAGTGGCATGTGGGCTGAACAGGAGAGGCATTGATCGAAGAAATACCAAGGATTTCTTCAGCTCGGCTCAGTGAGGCGGGAGAAGCAGATGGTTTCGGATGGACAGATCTGAGACTCCGAGGGCCGCTGACCCCAGACAGTCCTAGCTAAAGGAGCCCTACCACACAGAACACTTCAATCAAAACGTAACTTTGATTGGCCTTTGATTGCTTTAACAAACAAATTAAACGATCATAGGAATAACCAGAAGACCTTATTAATAGCTTGAATAGAAGAGATATATCAGTAAAAGTTAATGGAAATATCCCAAGAAACTTTCTTTACATTCTATCGACCCTACACTAAAATTAGTAATTATTATAGTAGTTATTTGGTTGTGTTCGGTTGCTAGGATTATAGTTATAGTTACCTGACGAATTTGCGAGCATACATGGCAGTCGACGACAAGAGTGAAACTTTAAATGACTTAAAAGTTTCGGCCAGTGGCGGAGATAGAAACAATAAACAATAGAAAGGCTAGAGCAACTTAAATGGGCAAACACGGCGCAAGTCGCAGAGGGGTCCAATATTTCCAAGTGGGAAGTTCAATTCGCAATAAGAGAGTGCTAACTCTATTGCCAGAATTGGATACACACAGATAAACCCCGCCTCAAATCATCCGCCCGAGGTGGAAGGAGTAAATAAAATAAAATCTCTCTCCCGGGGGAGACAAAAAGCAATTTTACGAGAAAACAAATCAACGGAGAATAAAGACCAATAGAATGCAATAGGAATGCGAGGTGCCAACCCCGAACTACAATACAACTAGGGTAACTTTCAAATAATGTTATATTTATGACCTAAATCAAGGGATTTGTACCTACCTCAAAACATCCGGTGTACAATTGACGTTCGTGGTTCGTTTAGCGGAGTAACGTGACGTTAAACAAACCGCAGAACACGGTTCCGAGATACGGCTCCGCGGGTCTTGTACCAAATTAGTGAACAGGCTTGCGGGAAGGCGGACAAGTAATCTGGGTAATCGCGGAAGCTGCAAGAGCACGGGACACGGGAGCAGAGCGCCTACGCCGACTCATCTCGAGAGGGTTCCTGTCACATCTCACACTACTGGGAGGTTTGTAAACTTGTAAGGGAGTTTCGCTAGGATGCAAGAGATTTATAAAAACCCAAAGAAAGCACGAAATTCAGTCAAAAATATATCAGCCGTTTACTACGGCCATGCAAACCCCGCTGTTGAAATTTTAGATCATTCTAATTGTATCAAATATAATATAATTTTTAAGTTGGTGTATTGCAGATTGTACTCCTAGGTTCAGTACATTTTGCGAGATATATTTACGTAGATCTTTTTAATCTACTACATCACAGTATTGCACAGATACAGAGATGCTATCAGTCGGACATTCGCTACAAACAAATGCACTCTCATCTCCCCACCGCATTCGAGATGTGAATTATTCAAGTGCAGAGAAATACACTCAACAATAAACGGGCCACCGGTTAGAATTGAACGAGAATTATTTATAAGAGAGGGGGGCTTTTATTTTTGAATAATAACATCAACGTGTCGCCACAAAAAGTTGTGCATTCGGAAACGCCAGTCTGAATCGGCTAATGCAGAGCGGCTTATTGGGTCAAAGGTATCACAAACAAACCTGGATATGCATTATGTCATGGTTCAAAGCAAGAAATGCGCATTATAATGTATTCTGTGCCTGTGTTATGTGTTATGTTACATGCATGGTGGTGAGAAGGGTGGAAATCGCATATCAGGTATTCAGGCTGGCGCCCCCGAAGTATGCAGGCAACGCGGCCTGAAGGAAGGAAACACGGCCTTATCACTACGGAACTGCAGACAATTTCCAGACATAAATAAGACAACTTCGTACATGCAAGACGGATTGACTTCGCCAAGCGCAGCGTTCAGAGTAAGAACATCAAAAATGCATTTTCAACGAGTCTACACAAAATAAGCAAAATGATAGGCCGGAAATTTGAAACATCAAATAAATAATTCCAACAATCTGGCGTTGAACAGATGAATAAGTGTTTCACACAGATTTTACGCTTAGACAGTGGGGAACGCGTCGCTAAAAACCAGGTGATACCACAAAGCATCTCGTTTTATTTAATCATTTTATTTGTTATATGTTAATTATAATTTGTTATTTGATATAGCATCTCTAGTTTTATTTAATCATTTTATTTGTTATGGCTTACCATGGAGCCAATCTTATAAGCTTTCAAACTTACAATGAACATCATAAAACCCAGATGGACAGGGCTCTTATTTTTTATTAATTTAATAACGCCCTTTTTCGGGATTTTTACACATGAATAGTAAGAAATATATTTATTGTACAGTATTTATTGTACATAATTGAATTGCCTCAGTCACAATATTTTATATTTGTTTAAAGATAAATTGAAGATGTCCACTAACTTCGTATAATTATTTCCCTCCATTAGTATTCTGGGCAAAGATGAATGAATACACATAGTAGTTAGTCCCAGAATTTCTGCACTGAAATAAATCCTGACTTCTTGTATTACGTTGTGGTATCCGGAAGCTTAACCGAACTATCAACTAAATCATTTAGAATTTTATATAAAAAATACCAAGTCAGTGAAAATTCTTCTGTCTGACAATTTGAGCATATTCATATTATTTAACAGTGTTATAGCTCAACATAATTGCTGGAATACCCATTTTAAAATTTAGAGAACGTAAGAATTTGTTTTGTATTCTTTCAACAGCTTGTACAAGAGTTTTATAATGTGGATTCCAGACGGGAGAATTGTACTCAAGCTGACTTCTAAAATAAGCAAAATATAGCAGTTTAATTTACTTTCTATTGTTAAAATTTCTAGTTAACCTAGTTATAAATCCCAACATTTTTAAGCCCTTATTATAGATATCTGTTGTGTGGTTAACAAGTGAAAGATTTGATTGAAAAGTGATGCCTAGGTCTTTAATTTATATTAATGTCTCAAGAGCATTGTTATCAGTTGCTTGAGATGAAATCATTATAAAACGGAAGTATATAGAAAAATTGACAAATTAATTATTGATTATTATTATGAAATTGACTTGAATGAATGTTCTAACATAAAGTTAATAATTGCGTGGAGCATCAGTAATGCTACGGAGGTTGCCTGATGAAAGTATTTTTATTTTATTTTATTTGGAAAACCAACAGTTACAATATGATAAATGATGAAATATGTAAACTATACTCTGAGAAAGCATTAATGGTTTAAGTAGGTGAAAATATTACATTCATTCTATTTAGTTATTTAGCGAATCTAACGATTGAGGGTTTTATTTCCTTCTTTTACTGTGCATTTTTTAGGAATTTAGCGAAACGTAACTTTAATTCCAAAAATGAATGCGCTGACGGATAGATCAAATTTGATTCTTAGCTCAGGAATGCAAAGTAACTTTCAAACAGTTGAGTGAACCCATCACGATCGTAAATAATTTAATGAATATTATTATATTGCACGTGTACAATTAATTATTTGAAAATATGGGTATATTCTATTATGCACAATGAATGGAATGCTCCGATTTCATAAGACGGAGGAAAATTTATATGCACTTTCAGAACGGATGCTTATGGAAATGTGGCATCATAAGCCACACGTTCGGTGATTGGTGCTTTGTAATACACTAATTGCTATTTGAAATGAAATAATTATAAAAAAAAACGAATGTAATAATTGGTTACGTTAACCAATTATAAGAATTTAGTCATTTATGTTAATGGAATGCAACAATAGAATGAACGATAAATAAATATCTGGTTAGCTATACAAATATAAAAATAATATTAGTAAAGTGTATATTTATCAAAGCTGGTGTAGGTGAAATATTATAGATAAAGTTCGGTCCTCTGAGGATCCTTGTAGTATTAAACTTTATATTCGCGGGTCTTTATGAACAAGAGTGCATTAATTAGGGGCAAAGAAGCGTGAATTGGATGAATAAAGCGAATGTATCAGGAAGGGAGGAGTTCCTGCACAAAGGAGAGAACTGTGAGCAAGCGGTACGGCTCCAGCGCACAGACTCCAGTAAAGTAATCCGGCCCAGTTTCCCTGCAAATGTGAATCACAACTGAGCACAAGTGAACACTTGTCTTCTTTCTACCCCGTGCTCTCGACCAGCGATAGAAAGGACAGATTAAACGCACAAACGTTCCAAGATAGTGTTCAGTTATTAAACAGGCATAAAGTAAAACGGTGTTTTTTTCGCTATTAAATTTAGAATGATAAGGAGTGTGGATAGGTCGCAACACTCGCAATAGCTCTAAAGCTTGCTCGCCTAGCAAAAGCAACTACGTATGACGATATGAATACATATTGTGCGACAATGAACAAAGAGACAGCTATATACACCTAACTACTCGAGTACCCGCCCGCTCCCTGTTCCCGGCATTGGAAAGTTGTAGTGAGCAAACGAAGGCTTTGTGGGCAAGAGAGGGATTTCGTATTGTTTTCGCGGATACACGGATTTTTATGGAAATGTATATATGCGAGTGACTTTGTGGAACTAAAATATACTGGAGTATTTTCAGGAGAATTACAATAAATGGAAATAATTTTAAATGGTAATGGTTTGTAGAGAGTGAGAGAGTTTTCGCAAATCCGGGGATTACGGATGAAAATAAATGCATTTTATTTAGTCCCTAGAAAAGCACAGCTCTACTAACTCCCCGAGTAGAATTGAGCAAACGTTCCAATTTGGCGAGGTGTGTAATTGAATGGATACTATAAATTTCAGCTCAACTTAAATAATCTCAAGCATTCGAAATAATTAAAGAAAATACATTCCTCGGGTTTAACAGCACATAAAAGCGGTTAAAGTTTTATCCGCGGATCTGGAGACTTGCCAGCGGAGTATTAAACGGAGGCAGTTTTACATCCAGCCAAATCAAAAGCTTTTATTGAACATAATGGGCTAGAAGAGCTTAAAGCTATAATAGGTTAAACAATGGAAATTCTCAAACCTCCAAAGCTCACAAGTAGACAGACTAGATATATGATATACCAGTATTTTACACATTAAATCGTATAAGCGTAACTTTACATACAGAAGCCGCAAAATCCACCCTAAGTAATGAGTACATGACCATATAGATTATGATAATAAATATCTAATATTATATGTTTACGCTCTTTGAAAACAAGTGGGCATTATAATGATGCGTACAAACCGGTAGGTAGGTATCAGTGACGATCCGCGACTTTTCAGTAAGCTAGAGTGAGATTTAAAAATACGGCATTTTTGATGATTTTGTAGCTGAAAATATATATACATACAGGTAGATATTTTTTTTTCAAAATCTATTTTTTATGTATGAAGATTTTCAGAATTCTCTCTGTTTGGGAAAGCATAGCATCCCTGAAACTGAAAATCTACAAATAAAATTGAAATTTTTTTTTTTTTTTATGTACAACATCATTCGTGTCGTATTTTTCAACCTTTCCACTCTGGCTAACTCAAAGTGAAGGACCGCCACTGGTTGGTAGGTATTACCGCGAGTCGATCCACGAATATGGGAAAGGAGTGAAGTAACCGCAAACGGCGCGAAAAGCTGCTTTCGGTATTTCGTTCCTTTCCCATAATTCATGGCTCGGCTCGCGGTAACATCTACCCGTTTATACGCGGCATAATAGTCATCAGCGACGCTCCCCTTGGCATATTATTATTACAGGCATGCTGTGTGCTGTGTGTACTTCAAGTGCTTGCTGCAATTCATCCTCGGGTCTGTGTGGTCCAGGGTACAGAAGCCACACCACAGCGAGGATATTAGTGTGCTCAATATTCAGCCGAAGGGAGCCGTAAATTATTGCGCTTATCAGAAATCCTCCGCGAGTGATGAAAACAAGTCGGCGCCGTTCTCATTTTTAATTACGCTTTTCAATGTTTAGTATGCGAGTAGAAATATTCGTACATTGTGGAAAGTCAATAGAAAAATTTCAATTTGACTAAATTTACATTAAATTTCAGAAAATTGGAAACCCGATATTTTATGTCTATTTTTATTTATCAGTATCAACCGCTCGAAGAGATGCTAATGATAATATAATATTTCCACTAACTTAAGGTGATTTTTCCGATAATGGCGCTATATAAATAAGCCAAATATCGTTATTAACTTCCCATTTAGCAGGGGTGCCCGAATTCATGTGGTGAGGTTCGTCTAGGTCTTGATGGTGGATGACCAGGACACATTGAACCCCAGATTCCTACCCACCCCTTATACCCTTTTCCTTCCCAGAACTTTCCTCTCCTTAAAAAAAAACCTCCACACAGCATCCCCAAAGACGACATAGGTCCTGAGAGAAATTATTTTCCTCAAGGCCTCCTGTGTGGAGCTCTTGTAAAAAAAATTAAAATAAAATAATTTAACCCTTTATAAATTAAATGAAAAAGGTGTAAACAAGTGCTTTTGGGAAAAACGTGCACAAAACGGGTGGGTAGGTAGGTTTATCTTAAACAGCAAGAAGGTGTGTATTTTCCATAAATCGAAGGTGAGACATGTAATCAGTGGTTTTCCATTACCGGGATGTGCCCACGGGCCACAGGCCACGTCCCAGGAACGCAAGAACGCGGGCGGTTAGGGAAGAATCTCGGAGGAGCGGGGACATTTGGGCTTCCGCACGTGCTCCAACTCTGGCAAGATAAGGGCCCGCGCGCGAGCAGCGGATATCAGGCTACAGGCGCTCCGACACCCCCAGGACTGAGGACAGATTGCCACTACTGCCACATTGTCAGCCAAATGGGAGGCTTTTCATTATTCCGCTAAATTATTATTCAAAACATCGACAAGACAAGATTGAACCAAGTTCGCTTAAAAGGATGAATGTGGAAAGTACCAAGTATGTTAATGCAGTGTGATTGTCACAGTCGGTGGCTTTTATTACACCATTTCAAATGTAGGATAAGACATAAATTATCGCCGTAATAAACATGTCGTATCAAAGAGCACCACCTACTTTCTCCCGTATTCGTGACAATGATACTCTCTTAGCACGACTGCGCCATGAGTTATTAGATATTATGGCAGGGGGTTTTTTTCACTCCCTCAATGTCTAATCCATTTTAAGAAACAATCTCGTGCAGACTGCAGACGGAGTTTGCGTTCGGAACAAATGGTGTCGGAACTCAATTAAACCGAGATTAACTATGTTCATAAACTAGACACTGAGGCGGGCGATTTGTAACACAAGCGCACTCGTTTTGGTGTTTAGTGTAGGTACGGACAAAGCGGGTGGGTTACAATACATGCACGTACCTAAAATGCGCACAGAGTTCAATTGTAGAGTCTGCAGCAGAGAGAAATATGAATATCTACAGCGCAAGGATATTGGCGAATACATTCGTACAATACACATCCACAAAGCGAACTATTCAATGGAACCGCTGTAGTAATCAATATAAACTTCACGCTTGTTATCAGGGGAAATAATACACTTTTACTGTTTGAAAACAGCATTAACTGTAATAGAGAATGTACCGTCATTTGTTCCGTGATAAAATAATCGATTCACACCGAGGAATTTCTAGAGAATAATAAAAACTGACTAGGAACGAAACCGTAACACAGAATGAAGTAATAATAATTTTAGCTGAAAAAGAACACAAAAAATTTCTAAATTATTTGTGAATATTATAATTTCATTACTTTTCACGACACGCGATTGGAAGGCGAAAAACTTAAGCAGCTTTTCAGAGTACTTTATCCTTCATTGTCGTGGGAAGTACATGAGAGAACTACAACTAGACAATTGGATTATCAGAATGATAAAAACGACGATAATGTGCAGTGAGTGATACGATACTAAAACAGTTCGAAAGAAATGTCGATTGAAAAGAAACAGGACGCACTTCAATCTAAAGCGAAAAAGGTAAGTACCTGCTTGAGTAAGTGGTGAAAATATTTCCCTTCATTCGTGCTGAACTAACGTTGATATATAGGTTAAAATGTTGAGCGGAATTCAAGTTAACACAACTAAAGGATTTATTGGCCCGTTATTTGTAGTAAACCTCCCCCTGCTAGCTGCCATGCTTCTTTTATTGAGTAATTCACTTGGAAATATATTCAAATAATGATTAGACTAAATAACGAAAGCTTGACGACGCAATTTTAGATAAGATCAGACATTATGATCAAAAGTATTCCACGATAACCAGAAACTTTGTGATGAAGGCATTAAAAGCTTTCAATCTAGAATAGCCTACGATATAATTAAATAGGATCCAATGTAAATTATTATTAGCGCAGGTTTACAAAATTCTATGAATATAAATTATTCATTTGAAGAATAATTTGAGCGATGGGTAATAACCTAAAGGTAATGGTCTAATTGCCGAGTATTTATGTAATATTATTAGCAATAATTTAAGCAAGCCACACCAAATGAAAACATGTCTGTGGAAGACCTTAATGACACCTCATGCATCACTGGGATATTTAATTATCAGTATCACATTGCAAGGACGGGAAAGTAAACAAATCGGTATTATGACATTTTTTTTGCAAATGTCAAACAAAAATTCATTTGGGAGAAAAAAGGCACGCTTGTTATGAGAGCTAAACTACATTTTAAGGGTTGTTAATCCTAGGTTAAAACGCTGATTGAAATTATTGTAAATTGGATATCGTGAGGTTCCGTCGTGTTTTAATCTCGATGTTGTATTATTTCGCGATAGAGTTATTAATTAGCTACCAAGTATTAATAATTTGTAGGGAGCAATATGGGTTTGCTGGTTGGATGGTTGCATGTGCGATAGATAACCTTTCCAAATCGGTATTTTGTGTAACGTGTAATTTCCGGGAGCGGGACACACTTCCAGGTAAAGCAAACACTTAATCTGACCACTAATCACTAGTGATTAGAGTAGTGCTTTCGCTCATTTTCACAAAGCTCACTGAAATCTTACTTTCCTTACAACGCGGCAAATTGATTTAACTTTATTCATAACTACATTCGAATACCATTATAAAAAGTACGGATACATTCCTTTATAAATTAAATGCAAGCGGTTATTCAGCATATATTTATTTATCCTTTCCGGAAAACACAAATTAAAGTAATACATACATTGTTATTTAAAACAAATAATACAAAACATGTTTTGATATGAAGAGTGCTTTTTAAGTGAAATGTTCATTTCGTTTTTCGAAACTAAGCCACAGTCATCAAACTGTTTTTAGAATAATTATCCGAATTACAAAAATAAATAAATTAAAGACTTCTCTAATATACGTTATTATTAATATTAAAATCTATGCTCATTCTATTATTAACACTAAAAAATGTTTGTTTATAAATGTCTGAAACAGTAAATAAATAGTAGTCGGGCTAATGTGATGAGAGTTTGTTTGTTATTAAGAGTTTGTTATTAATACCTACAAGAAAATTTACCCTTCGTACTTAACAATTTTTATTTATACAAGAAGCGCAGACCCGTGAAAAATCACGGGCTAGTCTGAATTCCCGATAAATTGAAATTGGTATTTAAAATAATTTTCCGTACAAAATATTATTTTATTTATCCATTTTCGGAAAATTGACAGCTTACATTTTCTCAGTTTGAACATATATGTAGATATAATTAATTCTGGGGTCTGATGCTAGTGCCTTTATCTAATTTGTGAATCGCTCAAGAATGAAGATTGTTTCTCGATTTCTTGACATAAATGATGATTATAAATTTTGACTTATACATTAGATAGGCCACAATTTCAGCACCTGACATCGGTTTCATAGCATTAAAAAAGGGATATTTTAAAGTACTTTCTGACACCCAAATCAAATTACCAAAAATTGACGTAAACACTTCTAGCATTAACCCCTAGAATTATACTTTATCACTAATCAGTTAAAATTTCGAGAATGATATTTAAATTCAAAGCAAATTTGAATTCATTGCACCAGATTTCACGCAGGAAAAACTAACGCACATCACAAACGAAATTAGTATACAACCACAACGCAAAACTACAACTTCAAAGTTTTTCAATTCCAACAACTTTTTCTGTAATAATAAACTGATTAAATATATTTTGCGTTCGATTGCGCGATATCATCTATTTGCGATATCATATATTTTCAAATATAGGTAATCCTTTGAAGGAATTTATTTTAAATATTGAATATTAAAATGGAAAAAAAAAATCATTTCAGTCGAGTAGAGGCATATCGATACAACATAAACTAGCCGAGTAGGGTGAGCTTAAATTTGTTATTATTTTCGGAAACTTTCACAGGGTAATTATTGATGTACTCGAACGGGAATATGAGTAATAGAGAATACCAACCAATTGCAATTTAAGGTCCTTGGTTTGTGCGATCGGGGACATCCATTGGTGCAGGCCGATGTACCGCTTGGGCAGGACCTTCAAAGACAGGTCCGCCTGGGCGTACAGGGCGTCCAGGCACTGCTGCTCCAGCGCGGCGGCCTCCAGACCGCAGCCCTCGAGTACTACCATCTCACTGATCACCAAACACTTCAACTATCCATCACCCACTTGTGCACTGTGCACAGATGTATTGCACACTCTAGTCCAGTCACGAACCGCGAATAGGGTCAGAGAAAAGCACTGAAACCTGTTCAAAACAGGTGTTATAGCAACACGGACAACTTGCGGATAATTCAACAATGAACTTGCAGATACCGCTTTCAAAGTTTCTAACTTGCCACAAGTCTACTTAATATTTGTACGAAAGCTAGCCGATATCTAACTCGGATTTCAATACATACGTCCACCGTCTACTTCGGGAAAGTGTTCCAACAGTTCAGATAACTAAGGCCCAAAGCGCAACTTCGACGCGTGTATGTAAACACTGTAATTTATTTTATGAAATATTAAGTAAATATTTCACAATGAGTTATTTCACACGATTCTGATCCAAATAATTCAGGTAAACAAAGAACACTTGCGCAAGCAGCGGCGAATTAAATGATGCGCGACCAACACGAGAACATTCACAGTTTTGATTACGATTTGAATTAATTAAAACCTTATTACTAATAATAAATATTTTCTCTTTGTTTGTATCACAGGCGTAAAGGGAAAGTCGACCTAAGGGTTAATAATTTATATTTGGTAAAATTAATATGATTTGGATAAATGTGATATGCTTAAATAACTACACTATGTAAGATGATATGATTAATACGATTTGCATAGATTACACAGGTATCTTTTTCAAGTAGCACAAGTTAGTTTCTCCGGAGAGTTGACCGTGGTCGATGTGATAACAGTGTAAAAGTTCAGGTCATTATAGACTCTCAACATATCAAGCGGGGGTCCGTGGTCAAACCGCGAGGGTTGTTCTGTCCAGAGAATGGTAATTAGAGTTCAATAATCAGATCGCCGTACGTGCGTGACCGGCGGAATGTTAACCGTAACTGTAAACAGCGCGAGCTCATCGACCGAGAGAGAGAGCGGCTAACGGTAACCAGCCAACCAACTAACACCAGCTCGCGGAACCATCAGCATCAGCAGGCAGCAGGCAGCAGGCGGCAGGCAGCAGGCAGGCGGGTAGCGGATACCAAGCACAGGACAGGCCCTCCAGATAGCGGACAAAGACAGATCCAATCCGGATTAAATCCTCGCAACTGCTGTATACTAAAGTATTCAAATCCCAACAGACGATATGGAAAATATACGCGATACAGCTGACAGCGCGGCAGTACTGTTTGTTTGTTTGTCTGTACGGGGAGCGCGCGACCGTTCGGGTCGGTGTCGCGGGCTGACTGGCGCGGCGCGGGAGGAGGCAGTCGATAGCGGCGAGGGCCGTCGCCGCTCGCACTCTCTTCACTCAGCAAGGCACGGCGAGGCAAGGCAAGCGGCGCACTCTGCCTGAGCCTCTGCCTCTTCCTCTGCACTCCGCCAGATAGCGGATAGCAAGCACCGTACCACCGTAGCAGCGTAGCACGGGGCGGAGCCGACATCCGAGTTGCGGAGGATCGAGCGACCCACGGCCCACAGCCCTCGCCCCTCACGGCCCTCACACACGACACACACTGTTTACCAATTCGAAGCACGAAACACTTCTAACACGTAGTTAGACAAAAGGGCCTAATTTAAACGTGTTTTTAATTTTAAACAATTGATAAACAACTATTAATGTATGATATTATTATCAGTTATGTGAAATTTAAAAAACGTTCATTTCAGGGTGGCCATTTCAAATTTACTTATAAATCCAGGTTTTCCAGAGCGTATTAGGTAACAAATAATAAGGATACTACCATCTTTATAAAGTTGTGGTGAAAATTGGAAAAGTGGTGAGGATTCATTGTGCGGTCTTTTTACGCAAAACTTAAAGTTTGATTTGAGACCAAAATACACCTGATAATATAAAAAAATACAAAATATATTAAAATACAAACTGAACAATGTTTTATTTTTTTAATCAAAAGGCATATCAAATATCTGGTACGGTGCTGCTTTTATTGGTGTTAAATTATAAAAGACATGACTTAAAGAAATCAGTGAGATAATGCTAATTATTTAAAAAAATAATTTTGCCCTATTTACGAAATTAATATAAAACAAAAACAATAAAATTTTCATTTAAATTGCAAATGACCGATTTGTTGAAAAACGTTGGAAAACAAATTACGATGTTTTATTTTCAATTATATTTTTATAGCAGATAGAGCAAGATTTCTTTTTTAATAATTACAATTATCTTTACACAATGTAGAGGAAATTTTCAGATTAAAATAATCATCTACAATGAGATGTGAAGGAAGCAAGGAGAATTTGCGATGTTTTTTCCTCTTTACATTTCTAGGTAACCTTGAAAAGTTATCGGATCGACTTCATAATATTTACCCTGATTATAAAGGCTGAGTAACACAGCAGCTTGTAGAAGAACCCAGTCAACACAAGGAATCGGTAATAAGACGTAAGATGGTAAGACCGGTCGCGGTCGGTTGGTTATATTATAAAATCGAGGCGGGATTTCCGTACGCGAGAATTTACAGTTGAACATTGCCGAACTCAAAACCGATCTCGCGTGACCTCACAGCGCTAAACTTTTGAGGTCGATGCCGGCGTAGACTCCATTAAGTAATACGCTTTGTTTAACGTACATTTCCAACAGATTGTATGCGAAACGGCCTGCTATAATAACTTCCCAAGTAAAGGAGACGAAACTACGATAATCCCCAAAGAAAATAGTCAATTCGATTGTTCTTGATAGATGCATTTTTAATCAAATAATACGTCTGTAGTTTACTTGCGACGAATAATAAAAAATTCCAAATGAGATTTGTGGGTCGTTTTCAAATTTCGCGCAGGTAAACTTGTCCCCGGAGAAAAAAAAATATTTAAAAAATAATAATACTTATTTTATTTTAAAAATACGAAAATCTTAACATTACAACAATTAATTTGTAAACTGTACTACAAAGGCAAGATCTTATTATTGAAAAATATTACTTAAAATATCTTTTTTATTATTTTTTTGTCATAACAAAGTGGTCATTCTTTGTAACAGAGTTGATTTTCATACATTTTTCTTGGCAGCCATACACTAGATCGTCATAAAATTAGCATTAATATGATTTTTCAAAGTTTCGTCCCTCGAATCGTCTTAAGTGATAGTACCACTCTATTACTATAGAAAAATCAATGAAGAAATACAGGTTTCGCTACATGCAAAGCTCTGTATTTCGCTACATGCAAAGCTCTGTAAGTTCCGTAGTGCAGTGTCCGTTACTATTATGGACGCTTCCGCAAGGGCGGAAGGGATCACAACGCTGGCCAGCCGGCCACGCGGCGTCAAAGATAGAGCGTGTGTTTATTCCGCGTGCACTCTGTTACCGTGGGTAAGTAATTAGTAATTTCTATACGAGTTTACAATAATTTCGTAATGTTTAGTATACATATATTTTGTATAACCAGAAATTGTCCCGATCAACGCGATTTAATTAACATAAATCGTTCAAGGACTGTTCGATTTGCCACTCTATTACCTAAAACTACCTACAACTACTGGCAACAGAGTTAGAGTTAGTCAGAGGTTTTTTTTGCACCAAATGCTATAGAATTTAAAATAAAACCAAAACTATGGGGCACCATCGCGATCAATAACAGAAAATAAAAATACAATAGCTGTTATAAATAAAGAATCCAAAAAAGCAGTAAAAAATGAATTTCGAATAAAATTAAAAACTTTGAATCCTAGTTTTTATTTATTTACCTGCGCAAAATTTTAAAACTACGCTTATATGTAAATATATTGAGGGATGACCAGATAGTTAGGTAAAGGTGTAATATGCTACCTTGAAGAGGGATTAACGTCCGCCAACACATTATGATGACATGTGCTACAATCAGATTGGTGTGGAGTGCAATATCAACAAACATCAACGGTGTGGGAGACCTTCAAATTTAACGGGAAACTGATCCTCGTTACTTTTATGTTGTAATAATACCCAAACAAACAAACAAACAACACACAAACGATTACCTACATACACAGACACACACGGTTGTGGTAAAGGTAAGGCACAAAGCACGCTGTCCAAACAGTTAGTTAAATGAAATTTAATTGAATTTTCATTTAATTACTTAAAATTGATTAAGTTTAAAAACGCGTACCCAAAATTTCTATACGGTTGACATTAGTTACACGAGAACGGGTCGCTTTGGAATGATTTGTCGGTCTCTGTGTTTCCTCCCTCCTACAACACGAGTCTCGAGCCAGGTTCACTCCTTCCTTACCATGGAAATTATTTCCCTCAGGGCCTAATGTGTGGAGTCAAGTAAAAAGAGAAGTAATTAACTCGTGAATCACTGGCAAAATTGGCAGGAGCAATAGAGGAACGTCATCAATGCGCTGAAGTGACTAAGTGACTGGTGACCGGTCCGTTGTTTTCCTTGGCTCTCCACCCAGCGCAGAAGCTTGGGAGGTGGGTATAGGTACCACCGGGAATCATTTATTGGATAACCAACATCTTTGCCGTAAGTTAACCCAAGTGGTTCGCCACGATGGTGTCTTAGCCGGGGTGCCCGGGTATATGGGGTGAGGTTTGTCCGGGTCTTGGCGGCGGATGCGTCTGCCCACCAGCTGCATGGCAGACCGGATCGGGAGAGAATGGTTCAGGGAGTTCCTTTGACTTCTCCAGCCGTACTCTCATGGAATCATCGCCTTGCACCGCAGTGGGAGTGATGGATCCATACGTCCGTCACTCTTGGACACACTGACCCATAGATTCCTATCCATCCCTAATACCATTTTGCTCCCCAGAACTTCATCTCTTTCCTTTCCTAAAAAGACTCTCCACACGGCATCCCCAAAGATGACATAAGCCGTGAGGGGAATTATTTTCCTCAGGGCCTTCTATGTGGAGCTAATGTAAAAAAAAGGAGCCGAGGAATGGATCCGCCTTGCCCACCAGGGAAAATGAAGTTCAAGTTCAGTTCACGATCCTCAGCAATGAAGATCCGACTTTAGAAGAATTGAGACAACTGAAATAGGTAGGATTATAATAATGACATCATACTAAACCTAAATGTAAACATTCATTTTGAAATGATCAAAGAAAAAAAAAACAAAGTTTAAAACGACAACACGCCACTGGTTTTTCATGCGGTGGTGTATGTACGTCCTGTACGGTCACATACAATAACACAATGAGACGGTGACACTTCAGCATTGGTCACATTGTGAGCAATTTGCGACACTAATGGTGGACTCAGCGCTCAGCACAGCACTTAGCGCGCCTAACAAGATATAAACACAAGAATACCACGAAAATATACATTGCCATTTTCACACTACACACGGGAAGAAGATACCGGCTACCACTGTTATTACTACACTGACGAAATTTCCAGGTGAAGCCGGAGCCGTCAATAATAATAATTGCCATAAAGATTTTATATTATTCAGGAGGCAGTCAACCCTACTTACTTTGAGTGCATATTCGAATTGATCCATTTACACGGCAAATAAAAACATAAATGTGCACTAAAACCCGTGTACACCGGAAGGTCTGTACGATTATAAAATTGGCTTGCACCCTAGTCGTGAAATTACACGCTGTTGGGAATAACTTTTACCCTTCAGAAGCAAACTTTTAGTGCCATAAATATCCCTAATATAATATTATGGGGAGAGCATTTTGTCTGTAAATGATAGATGTCATAATAATATACTCGTGGCTACCAATTTCCACACCGGGGTGGTTCCAATATAAGGAAGAAAAACTGTGTCCTTTCTGTTATTGGATACGTTATTACACACCTAAAAAACACTCGATTGAATTCAATCTAGGTCAGAGACTCGGCTTCTTGGCCTATAAACGTAACAAATTAGGTGGGTTCGCATCATGTAAGTCAATATTATAACTTATATAAAAAGCGAACGAAAATATTTTAATGCATACTCTCTTCACCGAGAAGAAATCATTTTCATAAATAAACAAAGCTAGCAACACAGAGAAGACAAAGCGCACAGAAAATAAATGATTTTCTTTTGTTTTATGTATGCTGAATGAATATAATATATTTAATATCCCTGTTTACGGATTGGGTCCCAACTCTCCAGACGGTTTGTTAGCGGAAAAAAAGACCTGAATGTTGTCAGTGATCGCAAACATTTAAAAAATTTAATGCAAGCGCTTGGTTCTCCAAAATTCTTAGAAAAATAATCAATCATATTAACATTGTTAAACTATTAAAACGCCAAGTCAAACCTTCGAGAAAAGCTCGACTCAAGCGCATTATCTTGTCATGTAAAATGATTTAATATAAATATAAATTAATTTAGTTCAAAGAAACATTGGCACGCAGTCCGCAGGGGGCCAATTAAGGAATCTTCAGATGTTATTTATCGATTTAGCGTTTAGACAGTATTATAATGTTTGTTTTCTTAATTGGCAGAGTAGATTGCAGCGTGAATTAAAATTATCCACGCAGTGCGATTATTACATTCAAATACAATCGATTAAATTGAATTTTAATGGAGCGACCCTCCGCCACACGGGCGAGTTATTTTATTAATTTATGTCTTGTGTTGGTATTAGCGACCCTCCGCCACATGCGTGAGTTATTTTATTATTTATCGCTAGTGTTAGTAATAGCGACCTTCCGCCACATGCGCGAGTTATTTTATTTATTTATCTCTTGTGTTGGTATTAGAGACCCTCCGCCGCAAGCGCCAGTTATTTTATTCATTTGTCACTTGGTTGGTTTTAGCGACCCTCCGCCACATACGCGAGTTATTTTATTCATTATCGCTTGTGTTGTTGTTAGCGACCCTCCGCCATATGCGCGAGTTAAGACCGGCTACGGCGAGTTATATCGACGAACTTTCGCGTGATAAAAAAAGTTTGTTTTCTGGACGCTCTTAAATTTGAATAAATTTAAGGTTTTTCCAAAAACTGATCGTAACGAAATGGATTTGGATGATAAAATTAGAAGACCATCCACTTGGGCTTTCTTTTTATGACTAAATAAAAATAAAGGTAGTGTTTGTTGCGTGCTCTGAATTCCATCGCTCGATAAAACGTCTAAATGTGACTCGTATGTTATGTTTAGACATTACAGTAATGCAAGGTTATTCACGTGCATGTGAATTGCAATTAAAATGACATGATATCAGAGTTGGTATTCATTTTTGATAAGTAACAATGTGCCATGTGTTTTCATCACTCACTTAATTTATAGATTGGAGGGTAAACGGAAAACAAACAGCGCTTAGTAATAGGCACAGCGCATTTTATGCGTATTACAATTTGTAAGATCGTATGAAATTTATTTCTTTTTAAAAACCGGTATTTTTTAAAAACATTCCCGGGGAACAGAACGCAGTACCGTTGGCGAAGAAGAAGGAAGGGTTATGAATGATACTAAAATATTAAGCAGAGTAAGAGCAGGTAGAACCGAGAATGATATATTATGATGTACTTGAATGGAAACTCCGAGCCTCTGCAGAACCGTAAATCTGCTTGCGCCAAAGTGCATGGAAAGTTTAAAAAATATTTAAATTGCTGTCTTATTACATTTGCTTCAAACGTAATGACCAAAGTTTTGTTGCAATCCCGTATCGCAACTGCTTTTAGATCAAACGCTGTAAACATAATATTATAGTTTTTCTTGCTTGCGATACTATAACATTCAAGTTTTGTTTTTTTTTTTAAATTTATTTATTTTACACACTTGACATTTTAACTTTTATTTATTTTACACTCTTTTTACTTGAACTTTTATTTATTTATTTTACACACTTTACACTTAAGACAAAAAGTCCCGATAAACTGCTTTTTAGCAGTTTGTCTAACGGGTTCTTAACATTTAAAAATCTTATTATAGTAAGTTAATAGTTACATTTTTACAATTTTATAAAATAAACATTAAATTTTTTTCAGAAATATAGAGAAAAGAAAAATTATGAAAACATAAATAACAATCATAAAGTCTTTAGAAGCTAATACAAATTAATTCTTTCAGTAAGCCAAGTCTTCAGTAAATTCATCAATTGTTTGTTTTGGGCACAGTTTTTAATTTCAGCAGGTAACATATTTAAACAACTGGGAATCGAGTAATTTAACGTTCTTTGCCCATATTTATTTGTATGCTTAGGTACAATTAGTTCTTCATTAAAGTTAAGTAAATTTAAATGAAAAACGCTAGAACTAAATATTAGATTTTCTTTAGTGCCCTAAGATTCGGGCCACTAGAAAAATGAATAAAACTCAAATTGCAACGCCTATTTCCACCAAAAAACGGATAATTTTATTGCTGGAGTGGTTATACTTGAAACCAAAATAGAACCTGCGAAACCAAAATAGAATAGATAAGTACGAGAGCGCAAAGTTGTTCAAAGGAACAGTTCTGCACTGCCTGCAGTCAGGCATTGAAAAACTTGTGTTTCTATTTCCAGGAAAGAATAGAAATTGTCCACTCAAATTATTATTCATAGGGCCTAATAGAAATGACCCCTAAATTAACACGGAGCAGTAAAAGTAATGTGTATGAATAATGTAAGTGTACATAATTCAGAATGCACCCGACGCGCGACGTAGAGGGTACGAGAACGAGCCTCCCGGGCCTTTAACGAGGTGCATACATATTTAAAGTAATAATTTAAGTTGACCTAAGCCCTGTCGCGGCGAGTTACAGCAGTGAACCGCGGTATTAATACACCAGTGGTTTTTGTATTTGCGGGAACAATCGGGTAACGGGTTGGCGGTAAGTCAAGACGGGCAGACAGTGAGTCGAGTTTGTTTTGAAGCTTTCAGCTTTCACCCGCGACACGGCGCGGGCGATGTAAGAAAGTTAGTGATGTGATTACTTTCCCGGTGCACATCTTCCGATAAGGCCAATCGGATAACTACAACACTCGTACTAACCGCAGCAGCTCTGGCTCCCTGTTTTCTCAATAATTTTCACTTATTATGATACCACCATCTTAGATTTAGATTCTACATTCCCGCGAGACGACGCACAAAAAGAAATCTCATCTAGCGTCGGAACAAGGGAACAAAGTTTTAAATTGATTCTAAATCTCCCGATAAGTTGCTTATTTCGGTGGTAAAACAAACTTGCCGGATTTCCCTCCCGTGACATGTGCTTTCAAAACTTATGTCGGATTGATACTTAAAAAGGTGGAAGACTTATTTTATAACTAAAGTTTAGGGAGCCTCCCTGGAACAAGCCAGCCGTAATGACAATCAGTGGCTTTCCAAACAAACGGGTAACAATTTTACAATTACAAATTGGATTAATAGTGACTAAGTAATGAAAACAAAGGGTTATTTTGGGGTGAAGTTTTCACCCTTTATGACAGTAGTGATGATTTTCAAGTCACCCGTTGAGTATTCCTCCACATAATTAAATAAAATAAATAAATTTATTAAAATAAATAAATTTTAACAATAAGTGTATTAAACTGTTATATTTTGCGTATGTTAGAAGTCAACTTGAGTACAATTCTCCCGTCTGGAATCCACATTATAATATACATATGTACAAGCTGTTGAAAGAATACAAAACAAATTCTTAGGTTTTCTAAATATTAAAATGGGTATTCCAGCAATTATGTTGAACTACAACACTATTTTAAACGATATGAATATGCTCAAACTGTCAGATAGAAGAATTTTCACTAACTTGGTATTTCTATATAAAATTCTAAATGATTTAGTTGATAGTCCGGTATTGCTTGAATTGATAAGCTTCCGAATTCCACTTCGCAATACTAGAAGTCAGGATTTATTTCAGTGCAGAAATTCTGGGACAAAATACGTAGTCCTCTTTGCCCAGAATACTAATGGAGGGAAACAATTATACCAAGTCAGTGGACATCTTCAATTTATCTTTAAACAGATATAAAATATTGTTATTGAGGCAGTTCAGTTATGTACAATAAATATGTATTTTTCTAACTATGCTATGTATGTAAAAGCCCCGAAAAGGGGCGTTTATGAATAAATAAATAATATATTTTGCCAATGTTTGTTCAGCGACATTTTTATTATTAATTCAATAATACTATCATGACTGAATATTTTAAAATCTACTAAACTTATTTATTTTAACTTATTATTCCACAAATCTATCCATAGATCCGATAAGTGTTACCTACATTTTTTTAAAGAAAGACACATTAATGGATTACGAATAAACTGACAATAATTGAAAATCTCATACTACCATCACAGTAAGCGGAAAACGTAGCTTGTGTCGTGTTGAAGGAATTAGCCAGCTGAGAAATTGAACTCACAACGATGACGATTGGCGGGAACCAGACGCGATGCCATCTCAGCCACTGATCGACAATAAGTTTTGTCTTACAATAGAACAAGTTAAGACCGTTGTTGAATTGCAGTTTAACGAAGTGCCCTTTAGGTGATTCACTTGGAAGAGAAGGGGGTATAGAAATTATAATAATTATTGTGTTATTAGCATTAACAGCAGTGAAGAACCGGAAAGTAAAGTTAACGGAGCGATAATGAAACGGAGAAGCCGTAAAGCTGTAAATACGAATGCAGGTATTTGACATTTAACTAACTTGTTTGAGAGGTTTCATCTAGCGGTGACTGAACTTTCAATTAAACACAACACTCGCTTGTGACTTTTAATTCATGGGAAAGTTAAGGAAGTATATTTCATTTACCGAAGTAAGTTTATATAGGCAACCTTATAAGCTTTAAAAAAACCCTTCATTTGAATAGGATTTAAGGCGGTACACAAACCTAATAGTTTTTGTTTGCTCAAAACTCACATTTTAATCATTTCCGGCGAATTCGTAACTAAAATAACTTTTTTATTCCAACAGACCCCTGAGGATGTGAGTTCTTTATATTTAAAATTAATAAAAACAATACATTACCGCTCATATATTTTACGTATTCATATATTTTAAAACTTTATAACAAGTTTTTCAACTACAAAGTTAGCGGTGAGCACCAGATTTTATTTTTCTAGACGATGAATTAATAACTTTGGGGGGGATTCATAAAGAAACATCTTAAATATTTGTAACACGTTCTTCAGTATTAATTAAAATGAACGCGGCGGAAAGGTCGAATCTCCAGGCCCGCTACGGCGAATTCGACCGTACGTTCGTCTAATACGCCGTGCCGCGGGCATATATTTATTTACACGCTTTCTTCACTTTTTTTTTTTTTTTATGTTAACTCCACACAGGAGGCCCTGAGGGAAATAATTTCCCTCAGGGCCTATGTCATCTTTGAAGGTGCTGTTGAGGAGAGGAAGGAGTGAACATGGGTCTTGAAGAGACCCATATTGTAGGAGGGAGGAAACACAGAAGTCGGCAAATCGTTCCACAGCCGGGCTGTTGAACTCAAGAACGAGTCGTAGAAACGACCCGTTCTCATGTGACTAATGTCAACCGTGTACAAATGTTGAGCGCGTGTTTGGCGTGTTTCCCGACTATGCACCGGTGCCGAGGGGATCAGTGACGCTAGTTCCTCGGAGCATCTTCCATTGTAATACCGGTAGAACAAGGACAGCATTCCCACCTGACGCCTGTGCTCTAAAGATTGCAGTCCATTTGTTAAGTTAGGAGAATCTATCAAACGGACCGCCCGTTTCTGCACAGAGTCGAGGGTTTTTTTCAGGTATTTTGGGACTCCAGACCAGAGGTGGCTGCCAAATTCAACCGTGGGGCGCACTTGCGATTTGTACAGGGTTAGCAGTTGTGTACTATTAAAGTATCTGCGGGCCCTGTACAGTACGCTCAGTTTCTGAGAGGCTAACTTAACTCTGGCCTCGATTGAGCCCCCGTACCTGAGCTGGTCACTTAGAGTTACACCAAGCATATCAATGGAAGGCCTGTTCGGGAGATTGCTTCCGTTGAAGGAGACTAGATTATCATTCCGATCCCTTTTAGACGTAATCAGACATGATTGGGTCTTTGAAACATTAAATTCGACGAGGTTATTCTTACCCCAAGAGAAAACACTCTCGAGGTAACCGTCCATATCGAGGTAACTTACGTCGTTAAGTTTCTCACATTATTTGTCTTCTTCTTCTTTTCTTTGATAAGAGCAAATTCGACAGTAGGTCCGTCCAATACACGGGTCGCGAGTCGCAATTTGTGTATTGCAATGGATGATTTCGATAATACGGTTCATTTTCACTTCCTACAATAAGTTTGTACAGGAAATTACAGCATGAATTATGGATGTTAAAGTGGAAATAGGAAACAAATAGGTGTATAATTTTTATTTCAATTACTCTCACATATATAAATGAGGCAAAAAATTATTAAAAAAAAAAATTACTTGGTTGTGAATTAATCGTTTAATAACTATTACAACCAATTAATTTAATAATAGCGAAGGTTTTGTGCGAACAAAGGGAAAAAATACTTTGGATTTTTGCTATGTCGGCATTTTCACTCTCATCTTTGTGTCGATTGTCTCCGGTTGTGTTTCCTGTCGATGTGCCCGGTTGTTCTCTGTCCTCTGTTCTGTGTCCAGTTGTTTAGTGTAGGGCTCGTTAGGCCGGTGCAAGCAAAGGGGCAGCGGGCGGACCTCGCTCAATCACCTGCCACGGACCGGGCCTTCCGCCCTTCCGAAGAAGACAATACCCGCCGGATTATTAGTACGAGTGGACCCATTTGACGTCCTTGTGACACTCCAAGGACAGGGGCAGAGGCGACAAATAAACAAACACCTTCCTTGTCTAGGGCATGTGACGGACTTATAGGGGATTTTGGCCAATTAGCATTGCGGAGATTCTGAAGCGTGTATATTACGTTAGTGACAGAAGACAAGGTTTTATTAAATTTATTCCAAGTAGTGAAGAAGTAGGAATTGCGAAATTGTAGCGTAGAACTACCTACCTTTGTTTTAACAATAAAATAGCTCTCGTGAAATCGCTGGTGCTAAACTAATAAAAATAAGGAATAGCTGACTCTCGGAGTTCGACCTTTCATGTTAGAATCACATAAAAAACAGTCAGCTGTGGCGGGAAACTGGGATAATGGCGCACGCAACCGCCGCTCAGCAGCCATGGCGGAGTTTCCAAATATTGCTGTAAATATTTCCTGTCGGAAAGTACCTTGTTAAACGACCAAGTATTACATAATATTTTATCAGAACCGGATAGAGCATTTCATCAAAAGGTGCGTGACAATGATAGATCTATTCATGTGGGGAAAATATTTGAAACCGAAAGAAGAGCCTCGGGCTTGACACTTTAACCATAACAAGAGAGAGATTAAAAGATGTATTAATCGAAATAAACAATAAAAAGGTATTATTAAATCAAAGAAAAAATTAAAATAAACGATTACCGTTAGTTCTATGATTATCACATTTGTTGTCAAATAAACAGAAGTTGCGTAAGTTGTTCCGCAAGTTCAGGCCGCCTGCGCATAACAGTCCCCTTAGCGGAGCCAGAAACAACTTGCTTGGACAAAAAGCAGACTTTGGTTCCAGTTCAACGGAGCCCCGGACAAAAGGGGTAATTATAATATTATTTGAGAAATGAAAGTCAGTAATATCTAGACTTTCTGGCGCAGGGCCACTGATTCGCGTGTCGTTTGGTAAAAGCTTCGCGCGCCGGGAAGCTTGGGAAACACAGTAACGCTCCGTATAGAGATCGAGTGAGCTGTAACTAGCAAACTTTTAAATTGCTTTTTACATTTTTAATCGAACTTTGATATGATGAACCCGTCAACGAGCGGCGGGGGGTTTCAGTTTCAACTGGGTCCCCTCCTTCCTCCTCAGACCCCTCGGCTCTGGCCCCGGCAGACACTATTCCGCAACGCAGATGTCGAAAGTTTCGGAAAATTCTTCAAAAGCCAAATAAATATTTTTGATTATATTTTTAGTTACTTCTCCGAAATACTTCATTTTTATAATATTGATAAATAAATCAAAGAAACCAAATCACAGAGGTTGAGAGAGAGGCTCAGTTGTACTGAAACGTATCCAGAAACGGGAGCCAAAACCATCTTCAGGGCGTCTTTAGTAATCACTATCAACAGAGCAGTATATTTGTCATTTTTGTACGCGACATATTTAACAGACAGACGTCCATCTACAATAGAATCTCTGGAAGTAAAGCCGACTTGTTTCGCACTGCCGAGAATATCAATACATATCATATACACCACCAATCTATATTCATCTATAGATTATTCGTTACATGTAGGTAAAGAGCAGACAAGCATCTCTGTTATTTTTTTAAGTTTTGTGACGTTTTATGTGGGCAATATAAAGCAGTGAACTAAAGTAGGGCTCAATTCTTATTTTATGGACTAGTGCTAGTGCATCTCATGTTATTTTGCTTTTACATCTCGGTTATACAATTAAATATCGTTTTTTTTGTTTTTTCCTCACGAACTCTGATAAGAATTTTGACAATACCTGCTGTGCTTCAACAAATACTGAAAAGTTTAAAGTTATATAAAAAACGGAATCAGTAAATAGAGTGCAAATGCTTTTTCATTTAATTAAATGAAGACATTATGAGCGAAACTCAATCGAAAATCTGGAAACAGAAAAATCAGAAAAAGATATTTACACCTCTGGGACTCGAACCCAGGACCTCCCTACTTTGCGGGTTGGGCTTTTTCATTTATCTAATCTTTCTGGTGACATTTTTCAACATATTAAAATGAATTAATTGAAACAACAGATGGAATTAAGTTATGACATTTTTTAAAAGTCTAGAATCTCAAATTTAAACTGAACTTTCACAATTGGACAACACAAGGGGTTAAATAATAAAATATTTAAATAAAATCAAGAATCCTCGCTACAAGAAAACAACAGAAAATACTATAATAACCAGAGTGGAAGATACTATCAGTATCGCCCTGGTGTAAGACCACCATTCAGAATTGAAACGTTGCTTGAAAATGGCTTTAGCCGTGTTTAGTGACCAGATCTGAATAGCCAGGTACTTCCCCACCTTCCTCTTCCCTATCTCCTTCCCCTCCCCACTACCTTCAGCCTCACAACATACCCCGATTGGGGATGCCATAGTCTCACTGGCTCCAGACGGGAGCAGTTGGGACTCTTGTGCGGTATTAACTATAAAAAAAAAAAAAAAAAATAATCTCTAGTTATACAAACTTCGTTTCCTTCTTTCTGAAAATAATATTCTAAATAAACAATATTTGCAAGCGTATTAAGCTTTTCTATATACTTTTCATTACTTTATGTACCTATTACAAGTATTGTATCAAAAATAAAATATTTTAAAAAATGTCACAGTGAAATACTTGCCGGTGTCGGCATTAAATGCTACACATGTCTGCGAAATTACCATTCCTTTTGTGTGAGCGTGAAGGAAAAGAACTTTAGGAAGATGGGTATAAGGAAAATAACTTTAGGAATATGGGTATAAAAAGGAAAAGAACTTTGCGATAACTGGACCTGCGCTGACAGCAAAGATGATCTAAAAGTGAACCAATCTTATTGGTATCAGATCGACTATCAGAGCGGTATCAGAGCGACTACTGCTTCGTCTGCAGCGGTACGAAGTCGACTCATTATCGTCTATTAACCAGAAGTCGCACAGATTATGCAGATGTGGTTTGGAGGATGTATTGCATGGGAGTTCGAGGCCTTCCGCGAACATTTTACCGGAGTTAGAGTCCGCTAACTTCACCTCCGCTGAGTACGAGGACCTTTCTCCGAGTCTTTGACTATCACCAAAATCCGAAAATATTAAGCTAAACGCAAAATGTGTGATCTTTTCTCGTCTTTTCTAGACCCATGTTCACCTCCTTCTGATCCGAATGAGAACTTAGTATCTATTTTCAAACAAATTGGAACCGCGATTTCCCGTGATACCCCCCCCCCCTTCCCCAAGAATACTGAGCGAAGTGCACCTCAAGCTGATAATGACCAAATAAAATCGTCAAAATCGAGGTTTGGGAATACTTTTTATGGACATAATGCCGCCCGGTTTCCTCTTAACTCACACGGGTTTCTAAGGTCAAAACTGATTCCAGCCGACCCAAGTCAATCATCGTAAAGCTCCCAAGCAAGAGGGTAAAGGATGAAGTCCTGGCTCCATTTGCTAACCACAATAATAAAAACAAGGCAAAGAAGCTAAGATCTGCAATTTCTAAGATTATTATCTTTAAACTTGGACCAAATGACTTACTTCCATATACTTTAATTTTACAACCCTGGAAAAAAGAAAACAATTTGTTTACACAACATTATTCATGATAAGCTTGACACCACTCATAGTCTGAGCAAAATTCACATTAATGTTCCTCATAGACGTAATTTTAGGAATCATAATACATAATATTCGTGTAAACACCACTTTTTATTTTTTATGTACTTAATGCCGACCGGGTTTCGCTACCACCGTAGCTTCTTCAGGGCAGTACAGAAGAATAGGTAAGTTTCTAATGAACGCTAAGGACAAAGAACACAGTCTAAGCCACTCGGGAATTTATTCACTCCAATGCAGTGATTGTCCCGCATATTACATTGGCAAAACGGCACGTAACGTAAACACCCGTGTCAAAGAGCATCTTAGGTGTTTACACAGCAATGGTTTCTCTGAATTTGCAAACCACCTGATAGAAACCAACCATAATTTCGATAAAAACTCAGGCGTCACCCTTATTCATGAAAACACTATAGGTATCAGATTGGATAATTTAGAAGCCCTAGAATTAAGAAAAGCCAAAAATATTAATAGCAAGGTAATTAACAATCAAATAAATCTAAATAATAGTCCAATACTGAAGTTGTTCCCTATTGACAAAAAACATTCCCTTTCCTTACCCAATGCTCCATCTACACTTATCCCTACTTCCTCCTCCACTTGAGTAGTCCGGCCGATTTTGTTTTTAACCCATATGTATATTATCTATAACACATGTAACTTAATTTTAGTAGAGTTCTGTACTGCCCTGAAGAAGCTACGGTGGTAGCGAAACCCGGTCGGCATTAAGTACATAAAAAATAAAAAGTGGTGTTTACAAAGTTATTGTTTTATTTTAAATTATAATGTCACATCACAAAGTATCTGCTTCATATGAAAAAAAAAAAAAAAAAAAAAAAAAAACATAATATTCGTTCTTAAATCAATATTGACATAAATTCATTGCCTCGAATGTGTCGTCTGCATAATAATATTCAGTGTGACTCTAAATATATCTATAAAAACAGTCTTGCATTTTTAAAAAAGCAAATTAGCAATCTACTAACATGACATGTCATGGAGAATAGTTAAATTTTAACTTGAATGTGAATAGTTGTTATTTACTCTATTTATTAGTCTGATATATTAAATACCATGTTTTATTTTTTTTCTTATCTCGCTTTGTATTTTTGTTTTATCTTGATATTTAAAACTATTGTTAACATCTATATCCAGAGAAAACCAAATCTTTAACTGTGCATTCTGTGAACATTTGTAAGTGGATTATTAAAATTAACGCTTTTTACAATGTTAATCTTATAACTTTTTCATGTATTATATACTCTGTAAATGTTCCAAAACAAAAAATAAAAATCTGTGCTCGATCGCACCGCCGACAAATTACGCGTTCACACACGAGCCAAATAATATATCTAAATCATAATTAGGATGCCAAGAGCAACATAATATTCTAGTGAATGGTCAAATATTAAGCAATTTATTAGAGTAATAGAGAGTCACGGGGGTGCTTGACATGAAACATAAAAACATAAGGCGGAGAGGTATGCCCATTGCCTATACACTTGCAGACTTGCTTGTTCACTTTCCGTGAGATATATTCTCCGAAGTGCCGGAACGCCGCGGCCACTGCGAGGGAGGCGTTGGAACATATGCCAAAAGTTACGGAGAAATGAATTCTGAACTCAGGTAAATTGAAATAGCCCAGATATAAATACTTGATACGTAACCAGCCACACATTCCTGACGAAATAATGCAAGGTGCTTCGCATTTGCTATGACCTCATGTTTTAGATATCACTCTTGATGGGAGTCCAAAAATATTACACGCCAGGTATTTATTAGACACAAACAGCAGCGAGTGAATCATTATCCAAACAACGGGTGTGGGAACATTTATTAATGTTGTTTTGTTTAATGGCCCAACATGATAAGTTGTAAACCGAAGGGGCAGTGCAAGGAAGCCGTATTGGGGTAAAAACACATACCTATTAATTTATTGTCAGGGGGAATAAAAAGCATGGATCGAATTACATTTTCAATATTGATTTGTCGGCAAAAAGAACATATGGAAAGCCGCTCGCCGGTGGGGGTATTCCACACAGTGATGTTTACAATTAATTACTCAGGAAATAATGTCGTGTTGCAAATGCCGCCATCCAACGGTTCGGGTCCGCTAACGCCTGGTTCCAGTAAATGTATTTACTTTTTAATTCGGAATAAATCAGCTTAAATTAACAACTCGCAAAACGAGCCGAATATTTGAGGTAAAAACAGAGCAATTCGTCTTCCCAAAGCCATTATGACAGGCTAAATAATGGGATCTACATAAATGGTGTTGGGGATACGTAGGAAAATAAATAAATTAGTCGCATGATAATAACAACCTCATATTCCTGGCACGGTAAAACCATTTGAAGGCGACTAAAGTTTTACACACAAATACAGACTGAAATATGTGCCAACCGATATGATGATATACTTAGTATGCAAAATTTAAGGCGATGCGATTGTTACTATAATAAAACATAAATAGTTTATTGCGGAAACTACGGCCTTACGACAAGGTAACGACGTGTTGAAAGTGTTGAAAAGGCATAATTGACCACAATACAAAAACATTTTGAATGTAGTCGTAGTTCATTTGAGAAGTTTGAATTTGCAGAAAAAATGTTATAAATGCGGAAGCTTTATTTCAGCAACCATGATAATATAACATGATGATATATGTTGATAATTTGACGGCCTCCGTGCTTGAGGGTTAAGGCTCTCGACTGGCAATCCGAAGAAGCTCGCGAGTGTAAATCCCGGCGTAAGCAGATAAATTAAATAAAAATTCATTTGATCAATCAATTTATTAATTTAATTAGTTATTAAACAATTCATTCGTTTAAAAATAATATATTGTATATTTGCGGCAGGTCCCTTCCCCTCATACTACCTTTTCAGCCTCACAACATACCCCATTCGGGGATTCCATAGTCTCACTGGCTCCAGACGTTTGGGGGCAGTTGGGACTCTTGTGCGTTATTCACGTAAAAATAAAGATTTTTTTAATAATCATTATTTCTTTTGATTTTATACTTTTTATACTTCTTAGTCTGCGTGAGTTTTGTATATTTTTGAAAGTGTTAATTCATGGGGGATTTCTATTGTAATTATTATAATATACTAACAGGTTATTATAATATACCTACTTCCGCATTCCCTTTCCCTCCCATGACCCCTTCCCCTTCCAAGATCCATTCCCCTCAAGCGTTTACTCTCCACCTTCCCCGCCTTCCCTCACCCCTCTCCCGCTTCCCCGCACCGCGAATCCCCCTTCCGTGTTCCCCTGCCCTCTCCGGAGTTCCATACATTCAGTTTTCAAACGGCTCGCGTGCCACTTGTTGCAATATTTTTATATAAATTTCATAATGCCAGAGCTCACCAGTTTATATAGAAACCTTAGCGGGCGTGCGCACAACAACTCACCAAAGATTCATCGCAATCGGATGAATAGTGTAGGAAATAATTTCATAACGCCAGAGCTCACCACTATATATATATACAACCCATCGCGGGCGTGCACGAACAACAACCCACCATAGTTTCACCGCAATCGGATGAATGGTTTAGGGACCACGTAAGGGACAAACAAAGAAACATTCATTTTTATATGTATATTAAGATATTATCTAAGATCTAATGACCCGTACAGACTAGGCTAGTCGAGTAGCGAGTATACAATTGTGATTCTGTGTTGGAGTTGTCACGATAGAACGGTAGGTATTGCCTCGATGTTGGTTTGCGAGGTATATGGAAAGAAAATTAGTACAACATGTCCAGTCCGATAAAATCCGAAACTCCACCGATATCCTCGATAGTGTCATGGGAACGGGTTACACAGTTACGCACGTAGTTAGAGCCGGAAGAGGCCGAGGTGGTGGAAGTGATAACGGGTAGCGGGCTTTTCTTTCTTTCTCTTTCTTCTAGCACCTAACAGCCAGCAGCAGGCCAGGCAATAGGCATACCATTCAACAGCTGACTGGATGATCGGTCGGGTTGGAGTATGCAAACAGTGTCCGCTTCGTATTATTGTCACGTCGAGCGAAACATAACGACGGATAATACACACATGAGGACATTACTAATATCTCCGTTGGAAAATGTACCGAATCACCAGATACATACCGTGAAAATGAGGTTTGTGGAAATGAGAACAGAAATTTTGCTTATTTAGTTTATTTAAACTCAAAAAATATCAATTACGGAATAACGTGATAAAAATAATAATTTATTTTTTTAAATATTGTATTAAGCTATAAATTTTATACCCAGTGTAGATATATCTACTCCAAAACTACTACAATAATATTCTATTACTTATGTCCTCAAATTTGAACTTCACAATATTGATGCCGAAAGCTGAAAATATTTCCAGTTACCTAGAAATTCAAAGAGAAAAAAGCATACAGCGTAGCGCACGACGCCAGAACCCCATTCGAATGTTTTCACAAAGCAGAATTTCTGCTTTATAGTGAAGAAGTCATAAAAAGTTAAAGAAGTTGTGTTTACAAAATTTGCAGGTGCAGCAAAAAATGAAAACAAGAATTTATTGTTAACTACATTAATGAATAATTCAATCAAAATTCTACTTATTAATTGCGTTACATGACTACTCTCAGTTTTTCATGGACATTTCAGACAGGTTTTCATAGTGAAATGGCATGGGATATCAGAAATTGTAAGTCAAGAATTAATAAAGATGAATAAATTCAAAAAATACATGTTTATATAGTTCATGTCAACAAAACTAAATTTGCTCAAAATTTATTTAACATTTTAGAAACCGTTTTTTTTTTTTTTTTTTTACATTAACTCCACACAGGAGGCCCTGAGGAAAAAATAATTTTCCTCAGGGCCTATGTCATCTTTGAGGATGCTGTGTGGAGGGTGTTTTTGAGGAGAGGAAGGAGTGAACATGGGTCTTGAAGAGACCCATATTCTAGGAGGGAGGAAACACAGAGGCCGGCAAATCGTTCCACAACTTCGCTGATCTTCACCAGTTTGCTCGCTCCCGCCATCTCACGGATGAGAGCGAAGATCTTGTCAGACGGGTTAACGGTGCTAAAACAAAAATCATAAATAGATAGATATTATATATGTATTTTTTATACGTTAACTCCACATAGGAGGCCTTGAGGAAAATAATTTCCCTCAGGGCCTATGTCCACAGCCGAGCTGTTGAGCTCAAGAACGAGTCGTAGAAACGACCCGTTCTCATGTGACTAATGTCAACCGTGTACAAATGTTGAGCGCGCGTTTGGCGTGTTTCCCAACTATGCACCGGTGCCGAGGGGATCAATGACGCTAGTTCCTCGGAGCATCTTCCATTGTAATACCGGTAGAACAAGGACAGCATTCCCACCTGGCGCCTGTGCTCTAAAGATTGCAATCCGTTAGTTAAATTAGGAGAATCTATCAAACGGACCGCCCGTTTCTGCACAGAGTCAAGGGTTTTTTTCAGGTATTTTGGGGCTCCAGACCAGAGGTGGCTGCCAAATTCAACCGTGGGGCGCACTTGCGATTTGTACAGGGCTAGCAGTTGTGTACTATTAATACGTTTGTTTGAATGATAACATTTTATTATTATTACATTATTATTAGCTATAGTTTAAAAATACAATTTATCATAAACGCTAGTTTTATGATGTTCATCGGCCATCAATTATCTTTGAACGACTTAATCAAAGTTATTATCAAGAAATCTATGCTGTGAAAACGTATCAAGGATTGTTTAATCGTGACAATTCCTCAACGACAAATATAAAAACAAACAATGAACAGCGAATGCCAACGCAGAGTAAATGGAAATCACGTCCATTTGGGTAGATTTTTTTATAGTTAATACCGCACAAGAGTCCCAACTGCTCCCGTCTGGAGCCAGTGAGACTATGGCATCCCCAATCGGGGTATGTTGTGAGGCTGAAGGTAGTGGGGAGGGGAAGGAGATAGGGAAGAGGAAGGTGGGGAAGTACCTGGCTATTCAGATCTGGTCACTAAACACGGCTAAAGCCATTTTCAAGCAACGTTTCAATTCTGAATGGTGGTCTTACACCAGGGCGATACTGATAGTATCTTCCACTCTGGAACGTGCCGCAAATATACTACATATTGTTTGAAATGAATAAATTGTGAAATAACACAAATATCAAATAAAATTTATTTGCGCACGCCGGGTTCGAACCCGCGACCTTCGGATTGTGAGTCCAGAGTCTTACCTCGGGACCACGGAGGCCGTCATGTTATAAAATCAACAGATTTGTTTACGGATACAAAAGTACAGTCTCGAGGAAAGTAAGCTGTAAATGTTATTCTAGTAGTGAAGTACTTTTGGTAGATAAGACGGTACAAATCAGAGAAGTTAGTGGGCAACGGTCAGACTGTGATTGTCGCCTTTTGTAATTCAATAGACTCACTTGATCCGCCCACTAAATGCTAAACAAGCAAACGGAGTTTTGTTCGGAATCACTGCTCTATCTGGTCGGCCAGGCTCGGCTGGGGCGGATAGGGCGGGATAGGGCGGGATAGGGCGGAATAGGGCAGCTAATCCAATTCAACACTACTGATAAACTTAAACAATCGTCCACCGAAGGCGGCCGGACCTAATTATGAGGGTTAACTTCAATACAATGGCTGATTCATACAAGATGAGATTAAGCGAGATCGGAGATTGTCAACTAACCAACCTATCCGAGAGACAACACTCGGCCACTTGACGACTTGGTGTTAAATGTGAGATATGGATTTTAAAAACTGACATTTTCCGCAAGCAAAATTAGGCAGTCAAGATTAACGAATTTGCTCAGAGACTAGTCATTTTCAAGCTCCATGATTTAAAACAATGGGTTAATTAGTTTCCATAGAAAAGACGTGGGATTTCATGTCACGAAATTGATTACGAGCTCGGCCTCAAACGGTATCGGCCACGGAGCCGCGACAGCAACCAGCCAACCAAACTCCGCTGTAAAGAACTCGAGTAGGGAGAGATGCTTTCCAAATTAATTGTCCGTAAACACAAAAGAGTGAGCGCCGCAGTGGTAGAGCTAGAGCTGTAGATGTGGTAGATGTAGGGAGGAGTGCGAAGAAAGAATGAAAATTAAAATACAATCGGAGCAATGGTAAAATAAAGACGCAACGGGAGACCTCGCTGGGACATCAATCAAGAGGACGAGTCAAACGTCGCGCGTCGTGACAGAAGGCAAGCTCTATTTACAGAGCTTTGTCTTCTCAAGCACGCCACCGGCCACTGTGCCGTGTGCTCTGTGTAGGTATACCTACTCCTGCTCAACAAGCGAGCCAGATTAGTGTCAGCTCCAATAAACCGGTTACTCCATCAAACTTTTAAAACTTATGTTTTTTTTAAAGAGCGAAGCTGTAAACTAAGACGCAACGCCGAAGTTTTGATAGGTTACAGGTTTCCGTCCGTTAAACAACCCGAGATGTACGATCATCGGATAATGTTTTAAGGAGTTCGTCGCTTCGTCGCAAAGTGAGCACGACGGACCAGGACCTACTACTAGCTACAGTATTGTGCGAATTAATGGAATCATTGTCAATTATTATGATAAAACCATATATTGCTTGTAAAATAATACATTTACATAATTATACAACAACCATTATGCAAATAATTAGGAAATATCTCCCTTTATGGCTTCAATGACTGCTTTCACTAGTTTCGGCATGGATTTTTTGACAATTTTCAGAGATCCTCTCATCCCGAAATCAAACCTGAAAATGCGTTTCTGCCATCTTTGTTCTTGTAGTGCAGTCGATCTTGCATACTCCAGCTTTGCAAATGGCCCTTAAATTCTCAATATGGTTCATATCTGGTGTATTCCCGGGCCACTCTAAAACAGTCATCTCCTTATCCTGGAAATATTTAATAATTTCTTTCGACTTGTGGCATATTGACCAAACTGAAAAACAACCAAATGTTTCAATAAATAAATGTTTTTGTGGTATTTTTCATACAAGGGGGTTGGATCTTTGGTGCCAAACAAAGGCATGATGAACAGCCAAAAATAAAAATTGATGTTGAAAATAGCATTCGAACACAGAACTTGAAAAGTGTAAACCCCAAAGAGGAGCAATTCTCCGACAGGATTCTGCTCCCTGCCACAAGTCGAAGGAAATTATGAAATATTTCCAGGATAAGAAGACGACTGTTTTAGATTGGCCCGGGAATACACCAGATATGAACCCTATTGAGAATTTAAGGGCCATTTGCAAAGCTAGAGTATGCAAAATCGACTGCACTACAATAATAAAGATGGTAGAAATGCTCTTTTAGATTTGATTTCGGGATGAGAGGTTCTCTAAAAATTGTCAAAAACTAGCAGAGTCCTTGCCAAAAAACAAGTGAAAGCAGTTATTGAAGCCATAAGGGGAGATATTTCCTATTAATTTGCATAATGTTTGTTGTATAAGTATGTAAAAATATTATTTTACAAACAATAAATGGTTTTACCATAATAATTGACAATGATTCCATTAATTCGCTCAATACTGTACTTACCCCAAGTATTATGAGGCAAGGAAAAAACTTTGAAAAACAATAACAATTTACTCCTTATCCCGGTCATTTACATCCAGTTATTCCTCTAAAAAAACTTTGATACAAACACCCTAACCTAGTAAAGAAAGATCGCCGACAAGACATGTTCCACGAACTATGGTGGTCGTGGTGCAGCCGAGTCACGCGTGCCGTGAATCAAGCGAGGTGAGTTGGGATTCTACACCTACAGTAGAATGGTGCAGTGTGTATTATGAATGCGTCGCACGCGCGCCCGATTACCGGTATCGCCCGCGAATGTAGGTAATGTGACTATTGTTTGTTTACGGAATGCATGTCGAGTGCATGCGAGCCTAAACTATGACACACTGCCGAGGAGCTTTTACCAAACTCATAACCAGCGCGATCTTATCGGTGCGCAGACCCATTAAATATTACTGCGATAACAAGTGCGGCAGTCAAATGCCATATTTCTAAAATACGCTAAGAACCCCTTTAGCACAAAGGGAAAGCTCAATAGAATAAAATAATTCAAAAGCTGAATGACAGAAGGGGACGATCATAATGTAATTATAATACCAAATTATCTATTGAATAACGAATGCTGTGAAAATATTCGCTCTTCAATAAGGTTATGCAAAAATTAATCTAGATAGTCCTCAGTGTACCGAAATGACAAATTTGACAATGCCGGGGTATTTTATACCAGCAAGAAAAGGGAAGGTGTTGGAATGACGAATCCGAACACTTTTATACGAAATTCCACCGACTTAAACAAACGAAAGCACTTTATGCCAAAATAAGATTTGCGTTTCAAATAAAAAATTCATAAGAAAAAGAGTAAATTTTTTACTAGTCCGTCAATCATGAAAAATAGCGAGGCTGATAAAAGAAGGACCCTCTGGGACAAGAAAAACAAAAACTAGCAGGGAATAAGGAGAGGTGGCTTAGAATACTATATTAGAGCAAAAGTGTTTTCTCCGCTTAATTTACAACTCACCAAAACACTTGGCATGCATAATAGAAACAAAATATCGCCTTTCATTAAATCGTCAATACCACCCGGAGAGCACTTAGAATATGAAGAAGTATAATTAAAAGCGGTATTTACTAAATTAAAATAACAATGCCAAGAAACATTATTGAGATTACCGGTAGTTGTTATTCCGTTTGAACTTATTTTGGCCGTTTATGCATAATTCCATCGAGTTATTACTTTTAATTACAACCAGCGGCAGGACAATGGATTGTTAGAAGAATTAGTGACGTGGATAAACTGATGAGGTTTCCAAAGGGAAGTTTGATTCGTGTGTTCGTTGCCACTGCGCGATGGTCGCTGTCACCTCCGCGTAGATCTGAGAACTGAACGGGCTGTGGGCCGTGGAGCAATTGGAATAAACGAAATTCGGTAAAATAACGTTGCCTATTCAAATGTGATCGCGCCTTTTCAAATGGTAATGGCCGCCGCGACACAATAAACACCTTTTCATACTTTTTAAGCCCGAGTCGCGGAAAAAGGAATTACCAGAGCGGCGGGGAGGCACGCAATGAAAACAATGAAAATTGATACTCCCCCCTCCCCGACATCTTTAACATCGACTCTGTAATGAGGGACTCTCATTCCTTCTTCCTCCTTCTTCCCACCGGCACCGCCACCGGTGTAGCTCCGGTAGCTCCGGCTCCAGTACAAGCGTATTGACTTACAAAAGACTGCCGTGGTAATGTTTTCGATTATTCGGAATACGCGTCAGGGGGATACCTTACAATCGACTGAGATGAACAAACTCAAGAGGGTAAACAACAATTATTAACAAAAAGCTTACATAAAAATGACCGCAAAACCACTCGCTTCGTATTGTTATTCTAGTCGATCAAACTTTTGAAGAATATATTTTCAATTCCGTTCACAGTATTGTGAGAAACGAAAAATGAATATTCCCGTGGGCCACAGGTATTGAAACAGAATCAAGAAATGAAGCTAGGAATCGTCATATTAACATCATATCTATACACTCAACGTATGAATGTTGAACGCAAGGTGCAGTAATCTCCGTAATATAAAACCATATTTATGACAGTGGATCCCTTACTCTGGATGTTCAAACCATTACTTATCACGCCGGGAGGATTAGAAAACGAAATCTTTATAAAAATAAGAATACCATATGAATAATTTAACAATAATTTATCAAGAATACGGAATACGGGCAAGCTGCTTTCACTTTATCCATAATAAATATTACAAACATATTTGTACACAATGGAAGTTAATATGGTTTAATAACGACTTGGAGCATTATGGCATTGGACTGCAGGTTTCACTTTGTAATAAAGGAAGTTTAACAATACCGTTTATTATGACTCAGAACTATTAACGTGGAGTACATCCGATGGCATTAAATTTCTTTCAATCCGTATTTAGAAATACTTTCAGAATTTTATGCATTGTGAATTGTGATTGAAACGTTGTATTATTATCAAATCACTTCAAATGAGTATAGTGGAAAGCGCTTAAAACATATTATTTAGTTCAAACGAAGACCTGGCTGAAGTCAGAGTCGGTAACATTGTTAGAAAAGATTTTTTTAAATGTGAATACCTCACAAGAGTCCCATCTGTTCCCGTCCGGAGCCAGTGAGACTTCGGCATCCCCAATCGTAGTCTGTTGTGAGGCTGAAGGTAGTGGGGAGGGGAAGGAGATGTGGTATAGGAAGGAAGGGAAGTACCTGGCTATTCACAGCTGGTCACTAAACACTATCTGGCTAAAGCCGTTTCAAGCAAGGTTTCAATTCTTAATGGTGGTCTTACACCTGCCGGCTTATTCTATATCTTTTGTGGGATCTATTTTGTGAGATCTCCTGCCAGATTTGTGTAATTTTCTATGGCGGCCAATAGAAAAAGACATAGAAAATCACACAAACTGACTGGAGATCTCACAAAATAGATCCACAAAAGATATAAAATAAGCCAGCTGAGCGGTACTGTTCCACTCTTGAGGGTACGATATCAAGCTAAAGCGGCGTATCCTGCGGCACAATACACATGAACACTAGCTTGAACAGCACCCAAAACATTGAAAATTTGAACACTTCGTGTTCAAAAACCCTGTGTTCCAGCTTTACCACAGCCGACGGAAAACATTCATCTCCCGGGCGAAGGGGGAAGGCTGGCGGGGAGAAATGTGTTCATATTTTTACAAGAGCCGCGCGATGCGGTCATGTATGGAGAATCAAACCGAACAAGTTTTTGAGGTTATGCGCAATGAGCAAGCTTAATAATCACTAGTTTAAAATATTATGATACCTAAATACAATATAATAAATATATTTGATAATAAAATTATAACATAATAAAGAATATTAACAATATTAATATTAATATTATTTTTGAAGTGGGTGAAGCGGGAGCGGGAAGGCAGGCGGGACCGGCGGGGGGGGGGAAATAAGTTCATATTTTTACAGGAGCCGTACGGAGCGGTTGGTACCGGAGATAAATCAAATGACGTTTGGGTTTATGTCAACCGCGCGAGCCTAATACCTAATTATGACTTTAAATTCCAAATAAATACTGTCGTAATGATGATTATATCTTTCGTGATCTCACTTGTAAATAAAGTCTATTAATTTATAAATCGGTTTCAGAGACACGGAAGAAATGACCAATTAAAATAGGTATTCTATTCTTTCCCTGATAAATAAATACCTAATAAAAATCTAGTTAGGTAGGTTAGGTCTAAGTTGAAATCTGCGTGTTCTCCTTTATATTTCGTTTACAATATCATCGCTAAATTTCTTAACAGAACTCGACTTTTGACGTTTGAATTTCGAATGCGTAATTAATTACGCATTCGAAATTTAAATACTGACTTTAGGTCATAATAATTGATATTAGTCGGAAATCTTTCCTGGTAAATAAACATCTATTAAAATATCTCTGTTTTCTCCCTGATGTAGCATCTCTTCTTTATCGGAACATATTTTAACATTTATTTAAACGCTAAACGTCAAACGTCAAGTCAGTTGCGTACGCGTGGACGCGTGGACTCGTGGACAGGCCACTAGCAAATTGTGTGACCGCGCGAACTTCACACCTGTTCACACCAATCTTTCAAACCATGTTTAAAAAAACGCAGGAGACGGAAAACAAAGAACGTTTATAGTGGGGTTCAAGCTAGTTTTCATGTGTATTCTGGCGCAGGAGTTCCGCCTTAACTATAAAGTTGCTCACACCGATGAGGAACGAGAGAACTTTTTTCTGTAGGAAACTGCACATTTAAATAGCTATGAATAAACGGATACATAATCAAGGCAACGTGTATATTATTTGAGAATGTAAAATAAAGCACACACTGTTAAAGTTAACGCTTACTTACTAATATTCCATTTTTTACCTTTTGTGATTTCTTTATATTTTACATTAATTTAAAAAGATATACATAATGCAATTTTACTTAAGGTACCCGAATTAAGGCAGAATTGTGATGTTTTATTTAAAATCATTAAAGGACATTCATTTAGAGAGCCCTGATCTCATGAGTATGGTTAATTATCGCGAACCCAAAAAATACAACAATAGACTCCAATGATCCATTGTAGTGGCTTCTCCCTCTAAATTTTATGTACAATTGTTTTTCTTAAAGATTGCTTCGTGTGGGGAATGTAACTTGCTCTGTTAAACATCTCCAAATATAAAGTTTTGAAATAATGACGAAAGCAATATTCGAATGCGCACTTATTTATTTACACGTGTCTGTGTTTTACATATTAAATATGCTTTAAATTAATACCCGGAGAAATAACGGTTCGGTACATTAGTATGAAATTTTGAAATATCTTACTAGTGACCCAGAAAACATAATATTTTGTTTAATTCACCACAAGTTTTTCTGCATTATAATTGATTGGGTGGTGTTTAGAATAATCTGAATATTGCAACAGATAAAGGATAAACTTTTACATATAACTGCATACCCAATTCAAATTTCGATTTATACGGAGATGTCTGACTAATCAACTAGAAACTAGATGATTGATTTTTAATTTTAAGAAATGTTTCATGTAAAAAGCAAATATTCTTCCAGTTTTGCTGTAATCCTTTGTATCGGTTAGTTATTGTGATTATATTATTTTAACCTTTAGGTACTTTGTTCTAAAAAAAATGTTTCTATGAAAAAACCCAACGGGCATTTAAATAAATAGATAAATAATGCCCCATGGGCTCTTATAAAATAAAATAAATAAATTAGGTTCTTATACAAAAGTATTGTTTGAAGATGTCTGCAAAGTAAAGCGTAGTTTTTATACGACCGCTCCGGGAGATAAATTTGATAGTTTCATGCATCAGCCACTGAACATGATTGCTCCAGTTCGTTAAACTTACGCTTTAACATTTAACCTTAAAGAGTCGTGTGTCTTGAATCTGCCCAAAAGAACTCTAGTGAATGAAAACCGGAAGGTAGAGCCAACGGAATAATAGGGGCTCAATTCTCCAATCCAGATTGCTGGCAAAGTACGTATTGGCTGATTTTGTTATTCTCGAGTATCGTCGAGGGTACATACTTAGACACCAAAAAACGTCAAAAGTCATTCCACTCTAACAACGAGTGGGTCGAACCAACACCGACAAAACTGGTAAATTGTAAAAATCTTGTAAATTGTATGCTAATCTAAGATAGAATATTTTTACAATTATATAATATAATAATAAAATAATAATAATAATAAAAAAAAAATTCCATTATTGTAAAATGCACATCTCGATACAGTAATGCCCTAGTGAGATGCGCAGCTTACGTTTGTATGTACACTAGGGCGGGTCACGACTGTATGGGGAAAACAAATTCTTGTTTTGATTTGTCTAATAGTTAAAATAGATAAAAGGGTGTTAAATGGAGATATAAAATCACGTAATTTAAAAAAAAATATTTGGATACCATCTTCTTCCTCCGGAATGACTTTGAAATTTCACATAATAGAGAAAAACCCACCCTTATAAATATACCCACCCTTATAAACCCACCCTATAAATCTTAAAAAAATGTTAGATAAACCATTAAAAATGAACTATTTTTAATAAAACACGAAATAGAGGGAATGTTTTTATTTATTTATTAAAAAATATATTTGAATATAATTAAAATTATCTCAAGGTAGTGTATTCAAATACCAGCAAAATCCTTCTTACTCTCGAATTTCGGCGTTATTTTGCGAGACTCAATTTTGGGACTTTTTGTAAATGATTTCGTCAAAATATACTACATTTGTAACATTTGTACACGTGTGTGTAATATATTTAACGATTTGATGTGTTATTGTAATGTTTTATATTGTATTTTATTCTATGTTATTGTCAAATGTTATATTGTTTCAAATATTTCACGGTTTTACGCTATATTCTTCAAAAACTACCTTTATATTTTTAAAATGTTTTCATTTTTATAAATTTTGGTTTAAATTCTATGTTTGTATAATCCTCGATATCTTAAATATTATTGTATAATCTACGTAAAAGCCCATATGGGCGTATAACAACAATAATAATAACATTTGCAACGAAAAATTTAATTTTCAATTTTTTTTTTTTTCAAAAAATATATTAAAATTTTTAAAACTTTGAAGTGAATCCGGAGGAAGCAGATCGTATCAAAAATTTGAAAAATTGTAAACACGTCGTTTAGAACCCATTTGGCACCCTTTTATCGCTCTTAGAATTTAAAAATAACGTTTTTTGTTAAATGTACCACCTTAATGTACATTTTATATTTCATTAAATAAATAAATAAATAAATAATGGTTGATTTACCAGCGATATTGGTTGCAATACATAACGTAGAGTAAGCTGAAGCAGCTGCTTTTGTACCGACAAGAACGTTTCGCCAGAGGATAGATTCTTTCGCTAATTTGACAGACGAAGACCTCGTCTATTTCAATTTTAGGCTAAACAAAGCCTACATCGGATGGTAGTCACTGTGTCTCCGTTCGTAAAACTCCCATCCTGTTCTTCAGCTCTAGATGTCAAGGTGAGTACTAAGATGAGTACAAAAATGAATATAGAAAACGTTGGTAGTTTTCACATTAAAATTAACTTCCGAATTAATCTGTTGCAATTTCGTTTTCAAGTGTTAACAGTATTAAATCTCTTTTCCGCGGATGGTTACCGGCTGTTTTTGGTCTTGAGTAATAAACCCGCCAGCCATTCCGAAGAAAGCGCGGACGTAATTTCAAAACTACACCGCCGCCGAAACGTCAAAAACATCAGATCATAGACATATTCGCAGACCTGCCAATATTAACATCTCTTCAACCCTTCGACATTCAGTAATACGTATTAATGAAATATTCGAAGAAGTTGAGAGACGACGGGTAATTTTTCGTTCTTGATCGCTATTTGAGAATCGAGCCCAGAACGGGCGCAGGCTCTGAAGTTTTCAAGTGTGGCAACAAGAGTTCATGTAGCGGTACTATTCTGCCAGGTACAGGCACTGCCTATATGCCTATACATCAGGGCTGGCGATACTGTTATACATAGTGTATGTACGTAATACATGCACACATATCCCACCGGCCGCGAACAAAGGCAATCCTGGGGGCCTACTCTCTATCTTTCGGTTTCACAAACCAGCACGTTTGTGGTTTAACCTTCAGTAGCGGGTGCTGTCAACTAAGCGGAAACGGTCTATAATTACTGTAAATATACTAAAAATAGAGTTCATATTTTAGGTATTCCTCCGCAATACATTTATATGTTGGATAAAACAATAACAACACATACATATTTACTGAGTGTACGGTACTGAAGCGCGAGGAAGTTTTAGCACGATAGGAGGAGGGTTAATATGCGTTTGTGACGTAGCTAAACCTGCCGTACGGACGTTGTGAAAGATAGAGACTAGGCCCCCTGATCGAATAATGCATTTATTTATATTACATAAGTTACATTACGATAACACAGGTAGAATAAATGGTAACTATTACTATTTTTCTGATCAATTGTATGTTAGAAATGCAATTAAAAAAGAAACTGGGAACGATGGAATTATAAGAGAATATTATGTATCGTATCGACCATGTTTTACATCAAGTAGGTAATTGTTATTTGAGGGTGTATTCTAATCTAGAAGCCCGAATTTCGGACGTTTTTTGACGGTCGATAAAAAAAAAACCACTAATCTTTTAAGTATATATTTTTTTAAATAATTTATATATTTATATTTTAAAAATTCACAATATATTTTTTTTTTAAATATTTCTCCAAGTTCCACCCTGAAAAAAAGAGCGTTTGTCACGATTTCCACCCTTTTGGTTATCTAAAAAATAAAAAATAAAGTGTAGATTCTTTATCAGTACACATGTCATTATGGTAGCAACCAAGAAAAATTAAAAAAAAAAAAAAATCTCGCCAAATGGCGGCTAGTCATTTTTTTAACTTTTACGAATTTTTAAAAATAGTAAAAATTAAAAATTTTGATTTTTTGTTGGTTCCAACCACAATGGAATGAATAAAGAAAATTCATGCCAAATTTCAAGAAAATCGGGTAATTAGAATTTTTGATTTTGTGAAAAACGTTCCGAAAAAAAGTAGTTTCGAGAATAAAGCGTTTAAAGTTTTCTTCTATTTAGATTCTAGTTGCGTCAAAAGAACAAAAAAATTCTAGACTAGAATACCTCCTTACACTACAATGCAATTTTATAAATACAAAATGGAAAAATTTCAGGATATTTATATAGGATATAACAAGGCTCATTTAATAACATCGATAATGTACTTTACAGACTACTTTATAGGGGGTCGTAGATACGAATATGGATGGAACAAAAAGCGTGTGGCATGCAGTCCTACCACTATTTCTACGGGGAACTGGAGTTATGAAAGATTGGTGTGTTAAAACAAAATAATTTATATGGTTCACACTTAAATGTAATATATTAAAAGAAAACTGTATAATAACCGTCTAGCACTAGTGCAACCAGTGCGCAAATATTAAGAACTCAGAAACAAATTCAATATTAGAAAGCTGCAACCGCCAAACATACCGAATATATGCGGTGCACGATATCGCAGCAATAAGGTAGAGGAATATCTCGAGGACGGGGTGTAGATACAGGTACACTCCAAACTGTACTGTAATACACCTACACACTTGGCGTGTCTGGAAGCGATTCATCTGGAGCAATACACTTGATGATCATTGAAAAGTCTGACAGAAATTCGTAGAAAAGCGGATACTTTTCCTTCGTTCAGACGAGGTGAATTATATGCTTTAAATGGCGTTAATGTGCGCCAACGTTCGGAAAAGTCAGAATAATTTTTCATCCCCTTTCAAGATAACTGTGAGATACGGAAAACAAATTAAACTCAAACTGACGCAAATGGGAAAATAGAGGCTGAATAATTCAATTATCCACGATTCGTCCTAACATATTAAGTCCCATTTCATACATAAACTATTTGGTTTTTATCGGTTTTGGAGAAACGCACATATTTTAATTACAGTATCTAACGGCACAGCAGGAATCGTGGAATAAAACACCATTCTGTTCCTAAATGGGGAAACCTACTGTTATACAATAACTTTTGGTTTAATTGGCGTCACGCGTTCTTAGTTACATTATTAAGTTGGCGCAATAAAGCTCCCAACCATGCAGCAACGCCGCAGTTGAACTTTAAATATCAGAAAGAATGGTTAATGACTCGACTGATAACCTGTCATTTTAAATTGTTTCGAGCATGACGTGATAGGTAACTCAGTGAAATAACAGTGCTCACATTATTATTATTATACAGATACATTGAACGTAGTGAACTATTCAGTGTGTTAAAGTTGAAAGTATTCTGGCACTTAAAACAATAATAAAATAAGTCCCTGCCTAAAAGATCATTCATTACCTCTACGGCTGTTCATTTCACCACGACTTAACGTCAACAAAACGTTGATTGTTTTAACGAAAACTTTATACAAAACTGTACAAATGATTGGAATAGACTAAAATGTTTCTTATGAGGAATTTAACACTAGAAATATTTCGATTCTCATGCCTACAAAATTTAAAATTGCGCATCGTGTTTGCACAGGCAAGTAAGCGAAAAAGTGGTTTTTATTTATTTTATGCATAATTTTATAAGAATAAAAAAAGTTAGAACATACAAAACTTCAAAAATAGTCTTAGACATAAAGGGGTATTTTTATAAAATTGTTTCTTATATTATTACTTCATAGTTAAGTCATGAAAAAACATTTTTTTTAGTGGTTTACGCTTATATTTTTTGTTAAGTAAATAATAATTCTATTGTAATTCCAATACATAGAAAAGCTAGTAAAAGCTTCAATTTATCCGTAGCATATTTTTTTATGTTCATACTGTAAACCGATTCGTCGTAAAGATGAATCTAAATAGTATCTAAATAGGATTTCACGTATAGCTTCATCTTAAATTCCTGAAACGATATAATATAGTGATTGTATTTCGCGTGGGTGAAGTACTGGACGGTTAGTTCCCATCAGACCGTCCATTGGTCCGGTTCTATCAGTTACTAGGCCACGGCGCTACTCTTGGCACTGTGCGACGTTTAACCGTTTTCAAGCGACCATTATTCCCGAGAAAAGGTGGGTTAAGTGTACTCCCGGCGTGTCGGAGAAGAAAATATGGGGACAGGATTGCATAAAGATCTGAAAACAGTTATGTTTGTATTGACTATTGAAGTATTATCACCGCAAGGAATTTTAGTAAATGGAAAACAATGACTGCATAATGCTAATTGATGCAGCTACCGCTAGCAACACTTATAAATTTGAACGCAGCAATAGTAAGGATCATTCATGCACTGTGAATCGATTACAACGAAAGGTCGCATGTAAATAATGTATCCCACGGCAATAAATCAATTACAATTTATTATGATAAATAACGCAATCAATGAATCATTATTTTTATGAAGTGCTTGCTACCTGCTACTACTGCTCAAGGTAGAAGCAAACAAATCTTCGCTTATTTATGATGCAATTGATAGACTGTAAGATCACCCTTGTGGTTTGCATTAAGATTTTCCGAATTGTGATAGATATACGGCGTTTTTATAAGAGTAATAAATTAAATCCATTCCGAGGATTTGATTTATTTTCCCGAAGAGAAAAGACAGTCAGTCACCTTTGGCAGGAATGTTTGGGAAATGTTTGTTGGATTTTGACTCTTGGGTAATAAGTACGAGTGGTCTTACCTGTTGTGCGGAAGAAACGTGCCTTCCGAGGAAAGCACGTCTCAGCCGGGCTAAGGGCTCCCGGTTTCACACGCGAGTATGGAGGATAGTGGATAGAGGACAGAGGACGGAGGATGAGAGTAGTGAGAGATTCATTCTGCTAAGAGCAAAACGACCGGGTGATAAAATTATTAAAACCTGTTACTGGCGTGAGGCTGTTTGTACTCCTGTCTTCAGGGGGCTTGACATACCTGAAACAAAATAAAGAAACTATTAATAAAGGAAACGGGACTTGTGATATATACACACATAATATGTACATTATGGAATTATAAAAAAGAAGAAATTAGTTAAGGATTGTACTAAAAACTTCGGTACTGTTTGTTCAATACCATCCATTCCAAGAACCGAGTCAGAAAATATTACGTATTTTATACTTCATCACTGTTTTACGATACGGGAGCTGCAATTTTGAAAGAAAACTTCAAGGCATTGAAAGAGGAATAACATCGTGGAATAAACAAACTCTGGAATTCGGAGAGTACGCTTGCATAATATCGAATCCAATGCGCTCCCCGTGAACAGAAATAACGATACTCGAACCGAATATACCATCGGTCGCGTCACCAGGTGCCAAAAGTGAATCGATACTGACTAATATAGCCCGGAGATGTCCAAATAATCATTATTCTTCATCCAACTGGGCCGAGGAAACAAGATGGTGTGAGGCATTTTACGCGCTCTCATTTTTCGCAATTCTCAGGTGCGAGTGGGTCGGGAGCAGATGCGTTGTTGCATAAGAGGACATCAATCGTATCGCTTTAGTCATTTTGGTGGGCGGGTTAGTCGGGGGCTGTTAGCCCACCGGCTGCAATGATAGGAAATAGTGGATCATTCGCACATAACGTACACTTGCACCCGAGGTCGATGAATTGGCGAACACGGTAACAAAGGAATACACGCATGACAGAACGAACTCGAGAGCTGAGAACAAAAATGAAATAAAAGCGGTATAATTAATTACCACCCGTGAGCGTGATAATTAAAGATCGCTGCTTTTAAAATAAGTATGAACGTTGGTGCATATATGATAAGCCTTAGATCTGATAAACGCGAGATCTAATTCAATCATTGGAGGGCTTGGGAAAGGATCATCATAATGAGTTGACGGAGTGTGAAATATTCAGAGGGATCGTGGGTACAATTAAGAATGCATAATTCTAGAGGTTGATGAACTCGTCTTCTATGAGAAGGAAGATCCGCTGAGTCAGCCGCAGGTAAGTAAAGAAGCGCTACGAAATTTACCGTGCTGAGTTCATTGCATGTTTGCTTGACACTATCATCATTTGATGATTTGCTTGGACATTTTTTTTAAGTTTCTTTATTCATTGAATTGTTTGTTACATGAATTGGGGAATTTTCGACCACCATACTAGGCACGTGCCTGTGTTGTGGTAGTCGATTTTCGTATACAGTACATTAACAGACGCAATATAAAAAAATGTGCGAGAATATAAAAAAATAAAATAAAAATATATAATAAAAAACACATAAATTTGTTTTAGACCACTTTTATTTTATAACACTCTACCGGTTTCGGAAGACCCTTCCTTCTTCAGGAGAATATTGTAACTGTTACTATATTCTCCTGAAGAAGGAAGGGTCTTCCGAAACCGGTAGAGTGTTATAAAATAAAAGTGGTCTAAAACAAATTTATGTGTTTTTTATTGTAAATTATGGCGAGCCACAAAGTTAATGCTTTTTACAAATATGAAAAATATATAAATATACATATTACATAAAATAATATTAAAGAAATTTAAAGAATACAAATGAATAGAAAAGAATGTAAAAGACTCAGTATGGAAACAATAAATGACTATAGAGTATAAAAGAGTATGGAAGAATATAGTAGAATATAAAAATAATATGAAAGGTATAGAAAGCATATAGGTACATGAAAGAGTATAAAAATGATGTAATTACTTTAATTTTAATTTACATTAACTCCACATTAACTGGGTATGCTGTGTGGAAGGTCTTTTTGTGGAAAGGAAGGAGTGAATGTGAGTCTTGAAGGGACCCATTTTGTTGGAGGGAGTAAACAGAGGTCGGCAAATCCACGAGGTGTTGAACTCAAGAACGAGTCGTAGTTCTTATGTGACAAATGTCAACTGTGTGCAAATGTAGGGTTTGGTCTGTTTGAATCAAATGACGCCAGTTACTAGGAGTATCTTCCATTAAATACCGGTAGAACAAGGACGCATTCCCATCCGACGCCTGCGCTCTTAAGATTGCAATCCGTTTAAGAAGATTATTAAGAAAGGAGAATCTATCAAACGGACTGCTTGACTGCGAGTTTCAGAGTCGAGGGTTTTTTCAGGTAGTCAGATTAGAGGTGGCTGCCAAATTTAACCGTGGAGTACGTATAGGGTTAGCTACTATTAAAGTATCTGCGGGCCCTGTACAGTACGCCCAGCACATATCACAAATTATTATTTTTTTTTTATTTAAATTTATTATACAAAATAAAAAGATAATAGATATTAGATTAATAAATACAGGTAGGGGGGCATACATTAATTACGTGAGCTCAAAAGGGGGGGAGTCCAAAAAAATCTCACGTTACTTAAAAAGAATATACGAAGTGGCCCAATTTTATCTCACCAAGGGGGGGAGGGGGGGTCTAGATTGGAAGAAAAACTGTAATTGTGTATATGGGAAGAAAGCGTTATTTGGTTTAAGAATATATTCATTACCATTGTTGTTTTATTTTTATTGAAGATTTGAACATATTTATCATTTTGTTTTTTAAGTTTGTTTTTTTTTTTTGAATTTAGTTTTTAGCGTATGTATTTTTTAATTGCGTTTTAAGTCTTTGAAGCTATTATGGGGGTCTTATATTTTCTGGCGATTCATTAAAGAAATTTATTACTAGGTTAGTTCTAGGAGAACTACAAATACATAGGAATATAAAAACGAATAGAAAGATGACCCAAATTTTTTTTACATATCTGAATAGGTAATTATTATGTATATTATTTTTTTTTTAATAAAAGTAGTTAGTACCCTAATATGCAAAAAAATAATTTAAAATAAATTAAATAAAACGATACCTATTTAGGTATGATATTTATAATAAATATGAAGAAAAAACGAGATTATCCTTGTCAGATTAAATACCCATTGTTTACCGGCAAAAACTGTAAATATTTTTTCCCAATTCATAATACTACGAGACTTTAAACGGCTGCGGATGAAATAAAATTCACTAAAACGATCTTCATTATATTACACACGAAGATCTCGATGTTTAGACCGAACTTATAAAAAAATATCAATAAATAGTAATAGTTTTAAAAAAATGGGACATTAATTTATTATTACCAAGATATTTACGAGCAATTTAATCGCTTGTAGATGTCGCATAATTTGCAAATAATGAATGTCATAAATTTAGACTGGAAGAAGAGAGTGACAATAATAAGGAACTCCAGTGAAAAATATTATGGCTTTAAAAAAAATATGTTAATAGAGACCAATATACGCTGATTCTGAATATATAAGTTTTATTACATAATATTTAACGTAGAGTTTTTAAAAAAATATTAAAAAGTCCATTTTAAAACGTGTCATTAAAACACCCTATTGCTGGATTTTGGCGGCGTGACGTCACTGCGCCGCGTCACCTGGGTCAAAGTTGTATAGAAATCAATAGAAATGATGACGCAAGCCGTTCGGCATTCCGTGTTATTGGTTTATAGAGAATTGGACATATAATAGTTTTTGTTTTTATTGAAACATTATTTAGGCCTAAATAATTCAGTATCAAAAATAAAGTATCTCTATGAGTTTATCTGTATTTTTTAAAATATTCAAAAACTTTAACTGTACAAAAAACGATCGTATTGCCCAGTAATGTCTATGAAAACGCTCCAATGCTGAAATTCAAAATGGCGGGAGTCGAACAGCTGATTCCAGTTCCCTACAAGATTCATACTCCGGTTAGTCATGATGACGTCACACTAGATTCGGTGGTTTTCGGGGATCTTGAAAAATTAAAACTTTAACATTTATTTTAACTATTAAAACTAACTATAAAAATAAAAATAAATACGCAGTTATTTAAGTTAGAAGGTCATTATTCATAAAAAAAAAATAAAAAAATTGGACTGGAATTCTCTATTGGCACATCCGTGTACATGTTTGCATATTCACTATGTTTTCCTTATTAGAAAACGCAAACAAGATCAGACTTAGTAAAAGTTTAAAGTTAAAAGGAAATAAAAGTTATCTTATCCACAAATCATTGACCTAATATACCCTAGACAAGCCGTCTCATAGTAAAAATCAGAAAAAAATAACCACAAGTATCAGTAATTTCGCAATACAACTCTCCTTCGAATTCCGCCGTCTAGCATGCGAACTCTCGGCAATATAAAACTGGGCACCGCCGAATCCCATTGTGTGATTTGTCGAACTAACACTTCCATAGGTGTTCACGTTTTGCATGCGTGACGTTTCGGCAAGCTGTGTTGTATATAAATGGTTTTCAAAGTGGGGATCGCGAGACGTTCATAAATTTAATTAGTCAAAAATATTTTTTTACTTTATTATGACAAGCGATTCAATTTCGGAGGCGAGTATGGGTACCGCCGCCTCGGGAACCATTTTTTGGTAACCAACGCCTCTGCCATAGGTCACCCCAAGTGGTTCGCTACGTTTGGTGACTATGCAGGGGTGCCCGGGTTCATGGATTGAGGTTTGTCCGGGTCTTGGCGGCGGATGCGTCTGATAATTTTTAAATTTTACTTTTCTGATGAACCGTATGGCTCGTTGTCAACCACCAAGCAGCAATTTCGTCGAAGTGTCCTGTTGAAAGCGGTGTACACTGCAAACCATACTTTAGATTCGTGTACAAAAACTTGTACACAGTCCCGTATATGTATATATTGATCATGAGTTTTAAAATAAAAAAAATCCATTCATCGTTTGCTTAAAAATAATTACGAAAAATTGACCCTTTTACCGCCCACGCACCGTGGGCTGCCCAGGTTGGACGCTTATCATTAACTCAGTAATGAGCAACCAGCAGCCCGCAAGCCCTTTTACTGCTTTCTGGACTTTTGGCTTTTTTTTTTTTATGTGAAATACCGCACAAGAGTCCCAACTGCTCCCGTCTGGAGCCAGTGAGACTATGGCATCCCCAAATGGGGTATGTTGTGAGGCTGAAGGTAGTGGGGAGGGGATGGAGATAGGGAAGAGGAAGATGGGGAAGTAGTACCTGGCTATTCAGATCTGGTCACTAAACACGGCTAAAGCCATTTCAAGCAACGTTTCAATTCTGAATGGTGGTCTTACACCAGGGCGATACTGATAGTATCTTCCACTTTGGAACGTGCCGCAAATATACCATATATTATTTTAAATGAATAAATTGTGAAATAACACAAATTAATCAAATAAAATTTATTTGCGCACGCCGGGTTCGAACCCGCGACCTTCGGATTGTGAGTCGAGAGTCTTGCCTCGGGACCACGGAGGCCGTCGACCGTTGACTACAAAAAATATCAAAAAAATTGCGCTAAAAAATATTCAAAGACTTCTGTTCTGTTTTGCAAAATGTCTTAGCCGAAAACTATAATCTTTCTTAAAAGTTTTGAATCAGCTGCTCAATCATTAAGTTTTTTTTGTGTATAGGTAATAATTAAAAAATGACAGAAATTCGTAGTTAATTAAAGCCCGTTAGTAAGCGCTCAAAAAGAAGAGGAAGATGAGATATGTAAATACGAATGTTAGAGGGAGCGCGAAAACGATAATATTTAAGCGAAAATTGTGAAAATGTTTAATAAAACATGACTCGTTTAAACTATTTTAAAATAGAACCAAAATCTCGCGGGAAATGTCATAGCTTTAAAGAAAAAAATTAATTATGATTTTTTTCATATATATACATAACTTGTAATGTAACAATAATAATAATTTTCGAAATATAAAATTATACGATTTTCTTCTATCGGAAGAATTTCATTCAATTACCGTTTCGGCGTGGCAAATGTATAGATATTATCGTCAAAAACAACATATATTTTTTTAGAAACTTAAAAACTTTAAGTGTTTTAGAGAAATATGTTGTAAAACGGTAGAAATTCGGAATGCTATGGCTTAAGATAGGTTAACTTTCGACCTTAATTGAAGAATAGTGCAGCGGTTTTTTGTTAAGATCTGCGTTTAATGTATTTTAAAGGTTTCCGTTTTATACAAACCGGGTCGCGTTTTTAAAAAGTTTAAAAACCACTGCCATTTCGTGCCGCAAGCCCTTCGTCTATGTGTTAGTATCGGTGTGTGGTGACGTCACAAGCATTTGGGTGATAAAGTGACGTCAGAAACTTTGCTTGCCAAAAAAATAATACGTCAATATTATTACATTTATTAAAACGCTGCCTTAAAGCTATCGGTAAGGCATAATTTTTTTTATGTATTCAGATAGCGGGTTACATTATCCAAAAAAAAGTCCGCGGACTGTACCTTGTACAATATTCGGAAGTAGGATATTTTTGTGTTTGAAAAAATTAATTCCTTCAGGACGGCTGGGACAGCAATTAGTTTCAGTGTGGACCGATAAAAGGTAAAACACAAAGCACTATGCGATCCAAATAGTACGAAACAATGCTCGCACTTTTTCATAAATGGGCCTTGAGCCAGTTTTATTTGGTTTCTGGCGTCATTTTTAATTTCACAGGGCATGTCTTGATATACTTGGTCGAAGCCACAAATCAATCGTAAAATGCAAGGCAGCACGGCAGGAAGATAGGAAGGTAGAAAGGTAGGAAGGCAGGAAAGTAGGAAGACAGGAAGGAAGGAAATACACGCGGGATAAGGCTCAGGCTGGAGGCGGAGGTACAAGTGTGGAGGAAGTAGACGAGGAAGCTGTGTTCTATGCAGGAGACATATTAATCCTAATAGAGTTAGTTAAGTTTCTCCTCCTTCCCCCTTTTCGGGTTAAGCTCTCCCGGGCACCTGGCCGGTGCCGGAGCCGGAACCGGGTAGACCGCGGTCATTCCTTTAAATTAACTATGAATAACAAAGGAGAAAAACCGGCTAAGAAATAATAGCACACCTTGCGCCGTGCAACAGATGGGGTGGCCGCATACCGTCTATCTCGGTTCAAGGCTGACTTCTACATCCAAACACTACAAATCCATTTAAAGATATAGGCTTCTTACAGAAGTACCAACTTACAGTCTTTCAGCTATCGGCCCCCCATACGAAGAAATTCATAGGATTGATGATTGGAACTCAACCCTATGTTTACAAATTAAACAAATTGCGTAGTTAATTATTGTACAATGGTAAAAGGACCAATTAACTGTATTGAGATTATCGGAATATATAATGAAGTTTGTTTCTAATTAGGCTAATGGCTTTAAATAGTGAAGATTTTTTAAACAACTCGTAATTAACCAGAAGCACAAAATTACAAAGATTCTTTTGGAAAAAAGCTCATTTCACACGTCTTAAGTTACACCTTTTCTTCGCATTCAATAAATGCTGGCATCCCAAAGAGATCGGTCCTGTCTCCGATTTTGTTTTAGTTGCACATCACTGATCTTTCGTCGTGTGCACCAATTCATTGTTACGCGGATGACTCCAACACCTCGGAGGGTTTTGAAGCAGAGAATGGACAGCTACCTCGAGAGGGTTTCCTCTTGGGGTAAGTATAGCCTAGTCGACTTTAATGCTTCCAAGACCCAATCATGTCTAATTACGCCTAAAAGGGGTCGAAATGATAATATAGCCTCCTTCAACGGAAGCACTCTTCCCAACGTGCCTTCCATAGATATGCTTGTCGTAACTCTAAATGACCAGCTGACCACCAGAGTTCGAAGCCAAGTCAAGTTAGCCTCTCAGAAGCTGGGCGTACTGCACAGGTTCCGCAGATACTTTAATAGTACATAACCCCTGATCTTGTAAAAATCGCAAGTTCGCTCCACTGTTGAATTTGGAGTTCAACAGCTCGGCTGTGGAACTATTTGTCAGCCTTTTGTTCTGTTTGCCTTGTGTTACTGTTTGCTCCCTGGGTCGATTCCTTCCTCTCCTCAAAAAGACCCTCCACACATCATCCCCAAAGATGACATAGTCCCGATGGAAACTCACAGAGCCTCCTGTGTAGAGTAAACGTAAAAAATAATACTTATTTGGAATGTAGAGGGAGTAAAACAATACATTCAAGTCGTTAACATTATTTATTGTGCATTCTTTTGAAGAAAATTACACGTTAGCTGGGTTGGTAATTCACATGAAATAAAACATTCGGTTACTTAGTTACAGTAAAGAGATAAAAATACAACAATAGCTTTGCAGGCATCGTGGAAAATTCGCGCATTAAAACGGTCATTGAACTCACTTTAAAGTTTTTTAGTTTCAAACCGAAGTACGTGAACCACTAAGTCATGTGGAACGTTTTACGAACTACTGTGGTTTATTCTCAGTTAACCATATCGCCGTCATTGTGGTACTTTTAATAACTTGGTTACGATAAAAGCGTTCTAGTCGATAGAAAATAATATACGAACTCGGTAAGTGAAAATAATAGGTACCTAATAAGTGGACATTAATTACCACGAGAACTAAATTTCCTCGAATAATTTATAGAATACCTCTGTAAATATAAATATCTCAACGTCCTGGGAAAACTGCACAGCAACAAAGTATTCAATGGTCCATTGCGAAATTCAGGCTGTATTTTTAGATGTATTTCTTTGAAGAATCGGTTCTCGAAACGGGTATTCCCAAAGATGCAACAAATACAGAGGGAAAAGGAAAAGCACGTAAAGCATTCGGCCCATTTGCAAATTGGACCGCTCTACAGGCTGCAGAGAATAAAGAGAAATATAGGCCGGCCGCGGCGTATCCATCCTACAGTACAGTGCACAGTACAGCTACTAACAGCTCACGTCTTCGTAAGCTCCTTTCTTTGCAAAGACAAAATACAACAAACTTATTTATTATTACAGTCTCCTAAATACACAGAATACAAAATTCAAACTCCCTTAGAATTCAATATACATAAAAATAATAGGGGTAAGTCATTACAACGCTGTCAAATAATAGACCTTTTTCAAAGATAGATGAGCAGCAATTGAAAACTGATTAATATAAATTCGTCAACAGCGCGAGCGTGAGAGAGCAATTAAATGGCAGGCTGGGAGATAAACAACCTTCAAGTGCGCCCTTTGTATCGCAATAGAATCCATTTGCGGCAATTGAGAAGAAATCCGGCACCCAAAGGGCACGTCCGCCAGGCCGGAATACCAAGTTTAGTGTCACATGTGTCCTCGCCGGGCGGGCGGGGGCGGGCCGAGGGGCGGGATGGGCGAGAGGGCGGGCGGGCGAAGGCACCAATAATGGATGAAGTGGAAAAGCCCTCGAGACGAGCCATACCAAAAATCTCGACGTTCGCTGCTCTATCTAGTTCTAAAACATATGTAATCACCCTCTCTCCTGCCCTGCGAGCTGTATGTATACTAAACTAGAAATACAATATTAAAACGAAGAAGATTGCCGACACTGGTCACGAAATTCGGGAGAAGCATCTACCTAGTCATTGAAATATAGACTTGTTTGGGTTTTTGAAACCTCAAAAATGGTCTTATTTTCAAATATATATTATGGTTTTTCCAGCTAATTCCTCTGAGAGAAATCTGTGGGTGAAAATAAATCTTCAATATCTTTACATTAGCTCGCGGTTAATGTACACGTTGCAAGAGTTATGTATAAGAATAATTAATATTATATTTCAAGGTACTAAGTCGTTACAAACGTATGTAATTGCTACTTTCCAATTAAGTAATAACGCAACTAGATAACATGACACACTTGCCATGTTGCTAGAAAAAATAATGAAGGCCTCTTAGATCTGCCGATTTCTAGCGACATCAATATAGCTCAAGAATGAGAAAATTTAACAGCGTTGTGAAATAAACCGTGTCTGAGGTGGATGACCTAACACAAACAGCGCCAGTGTTGCAACACAACTAACAGAATGAGCAAATTATGTTCACTTCAAAAAGGCGGATATTAAATCTGAAGGTTACCCAAATTATAAGTATTTAATTATTAAATAATTTACAGAACAAATAATACGATAATACAATAAAAATGTTAATTATAAGAGTAAAGGAAAGACAAAAGCCAGAAATTAACATTCAGTCAAATCAAGAATTTGATAGAATTTATAGGAAATATAATTTCTTCGCTTGCTTAGTAAAATCATTTCGATTTATACCAAAAACAAAAGTCTTGTCTTTAAGTTGACCAGTCATACAATCTGGACAACGGTGAAAAGTAACCATAATTTGATGTGTTTTGTTTGAGGAAGAACAGTTAGTTCATTATTTCTGAGTCTGCGGGAGAGGAATTGAAAAAGATGAGTTGTAAAGTAGGTAAATCAATACTACATCAAATAATTTTGAAGAAACAAATTAGATTTTTTTTCCTATGGTCTTCCAAAGGAGAAATGTATAGAGATAGTCCAATTTCATCATACGAGTAATTGACTCTTGGAAATTGTCTCCTAGCTTCCTAGCAATACTTCTTTAGAACAATTCGGATTCAATATGACGAATATGAAAAGCATAACAAACGACACAAAGTAAAAAGTTCTTGGGGTATGTATGCTTTCGTACAAATATTGATATAGGTAATAATAATTAGTAATCTTCCAAATATTAGGTCAGTCACCAGTAATAATTTGGGAACACTGGAAAAAAACTAAACAGGTTACGAAAGTTTTTAAATAGATTGCAGTTTACTGAATTTTAATGACATTGACTTTATTCAATTATTATAAAAGAAACATAATATCGCATCATAATGCGAGTATAACTAATGATGGACAACAAATGATAAATGAACATGCGTTAATCCGTAATAAACAAGTTTCTGGAGGTCAGAATACTTGAGGTGGTGAGGTTATGTGTAAGAAGTGGTGGGTGTGTCTATGGGGCGGGTGTGTTGGGTGGTTGGAGATGATCACGCAGGAGAGGAGGGTGGGTGGCAACACTGGCAACCAACCCTCCTGACGTGACGAGTTAAATGCTTTATTCGCGGTCGGCGGTGCAAGGCACGGCGGGACCCGACACACCACCCCCCGCCCGGCCCAGCCCCCCACCCCCTAGCCCCTCTAGTGATCAACAACACAACTAACTCTCATAAACAAAAACAAAACTCTAAATGTTATCAAAAAACACAATAACTGATGAAACACATTAAATTTACGTATAAATTTCATGAACACAAATAAAGCGTTATGGGTGGGTGGGTCATTTAATAAATAATAATTTATTGACCTATGTTCGTACACGTAAAAAATAAATGATAATAATACTGGAAACGAGGTAAAGATCAGAAGGTGACAATATGAGTACTTTATTTACTAGTCATTATCAACATGGAACCAAGAAAGACTATTTCAATATTAGAAATTCACCAAACCCCACTCCTGAGTGAGCGTTGGGCCCGAGCTCACCCCAGACCACGCCCTACATAGAATTGATTTTTTTTATTATTTTGTTTTTTCCAATTCTATGTACTTAGTTCTTTTTATTTAAAAAATCTATTGTGTAAATATGTATAATTACATGGGACGTGTGGGATTGTACTATCCTCCCCACATCCTACTTTTATGATTTTTTGTCCGGGTTAAATCTTCCCCACAGGAAAAACTAAACCCTTCCACACACTTTTCCACAAATGATCATCTAGTCAATCCACGCTATGCAATTACACTATATAAATATAATAAATACAAAACAATACAAGAACAACATGTCAACCTACAGATCTACCTAGAGATCAAATGGAAAAATAATTCACCGACTCCAGATATTTTCATATCAGAGGGTTCGGCTCGGTAGTACTCCTAACTGGAGCGATAAATCCTACTCATCCTTCAATATAAATATTTAAAAAATCTTTCGTAATCCTACATGTATTTAAAATTACTGATTTTTGCATTTTTATAAATGTAGAGATTTTTTGACATAACAATTTATTATTATTATTAAATTTCAAAATCGGTGCTTTCAAAATTAGAAATAACAGACCCTAGAAAATGGGATACTTCAAATTTTGAAAAAGACAATTAATAATTTTCTGCTAAAATATTATATTATTTTAACTAGGTTGCTACTTTATCGCCTGTATGAATTATTCTTCAAATAAGAAGTTCCAATTTTGAAAATGACACGTAAATTCAAAACCAAATTTGAAATACATGAATATTTCATATTTTACGCACATATAACGGAAATTAGTATTTTTGATTAAGTATCGTGATTATTGCAAGAAGTAATTCCAAAAAACGTTATTTAAGAATGTTGAACATTTGTTGAAAGGTTTTATTTTTCCCTCGTTACAATTAGATCTGATTTCGGCTCTCGGCTCATCAGTCCCGCGAGCATTCAGTTATTCACAGTCCAATGTTTTGACCCGGCTAAACACTACACAGTAGGTATAGCGGAGGTCTAGGTACACCCTAGTATAGGCGGTGCACAGGTTCGGAGGTACGGGCGTTGCGTGCTCCCGGCTAATAAGCATTTGCTGGATTCGGAATAATTTACGCCGTTAATCGTCCGTATTCGTTATAACAAATATAACAAACAGTTACATGAGCCAATTATTTTGAGATTCCGTTCGGTACGGCCAGGGCCTGTGCTGCAACACGGAAGCCTCAGCAATATTACGACGGTTATAGTTAAACAGACGGAGAGTCTACCTACAGTAATCAAGTCCGTTATTCAATACACAGGCACAGGTGACTTTATACAATTAATTAATAACCCAACTGCAAAGAAACCCACTTAAGTACAATCTTAATGAGAAATTCGTATTCGAAGATCGGGTCGATGTACAAAATTTCATGTTCGATACTAATTCAACATTTTTTGTATTTAAAATTTCATATTCGATACGATTAAACATTTTTTTATTATATTCCCCTAGTTTTATTAATCCAATCAATAAAATATCAACTGTGTTTTGGGAACACTTAAAGGCCCCAGGACAATGTAATTTTTTTTTTGTTATTTTTTACATCATTTTTTGAAAGATGCATTTTCTCTCACCAATTTTTTTAAAAGACATTCGTAAAAGCGTTTGAAACAGTTTGTATGTCGAATTATCCTTCAGCAAAACTTTGTACGCGTTTGTCTCGAAACTACGTTTTTCATCGTGGTTGACTACACATCAAAAAACTATACATTCGATTTGCATACACCAAGTCTAAACTGTTCGAAAATCCAGTCCCTACGGCACCACGCAGGGGAATTTCGATATCTAAAAGCATTAAAAAATGGCGGACCAGCGACTTTTATTTCCGATTTTCATGGAAAATTTTTAAAGTCCATACAAAAATAAAACAGAAGGGGGCCCTTTATAAAAAAAATCTCTTTTTTCAACATACAAACTGTTTCAAACGGTTTTACATAAAATGCTGTATCTACATCAATTTTACGAATTTCTTTAAAACTTTGGTGAGAGCATTTTTAATAAATGCATCTTTCAGAAAATGAAATAAAAAAAAATGATAATTTTTTTTTTTTTTACAGTGTCCTGGGGCCTTAAACACCATTTTTGGGTATGTTACTTTTCAGTGGTTTCACATAGAATAGTCTTCAACGAACAACATGGTAAAGTAATTATTTGCTGATTTACGCATTTTTAATAATTAAAACAAAATCTATGCATACATTTTTAAGGTCATTTCAAGAAAACCGTGGACGCGATTACTCAATCCTCAAATCTCTCACAATTATACATAAAATTGCAATATATTACATCAAAAATTTGAACAATAAATAACCACATTCATAAACTTGAAGATTTTAAATTAGTTTAACGAACTTGTAAGTAATCGTTTTAGTCACCTCTTGTAAAGTTTTCATTCATCGCTTGAAGAGAGTTTTATGAAACCACAGTCGGTGTGTTAATGATGGAGCGACACCAACCACTCATCGACATAGTTTCTACGATGATAGATTATTGCATATATATATTTCTGCACAAGACTCAAGGCGGTATCGAAGTTATACAATGTTAATTGGCGTGCCCAATAATAATAATTGTATTGGCCTACTTTACAGATTCGTCAAAAATTGAGATATTTTTCATTAAGTATTTTCATTATGGGGGTCGGTAAGTTCCGATGAACACCAGTTCAAACACTACGGTAAACAGACGATGCGATGCACGGAAATAGATAAATGGAGGCTAGTCCGCTAGCGCACGCACCACGTGTCACACATTTCAAGTACCAATACATCAGCCTACTGCGCGACAGCCCCGGGCACCACAAGTGGCGTGTGGAAAATGTTTCTGCCAAAGACAACGGCACTGATTGAGCATACTATACCTAACAATATTATAATAATATAAGTGTACAATACACGTCCTGCTGATATCGGTAGCCAGTGGCCGTTAGCAAAGTGGATATTTGTATTATGTAGGTACGCTCTTTGCGTTCATTCATCAAAACAGAAATGATAATGTTCAGAATTAGTAATAGAAATACATGGTAGAGTATAGACCTATTTTATTTTGAACTATTTCGTACCAAGAGCCGTAGAGCCCTTTGTAATCCTGTTTAAAAACGGACGTCGTTCCGTTTAAAAATCGGATGCTCTAGTGGCTGTAGAGATTATACACGGAGCATGCCCGACACGTATTCTCCTGTTTTTTTTTAGTTTTTTTTTTTTTAATTATTATTTATTTCCATGTATTACAGTATTTACCTATTAATTGACATTGTTACATAATAGATCAATTTTGAAAACATGTTTACATATATTTTGCAATTTTATTATGTTGGGTGTAAGGTAGGTTTGTGAAGGTGAGACTGTGGATAGGTATTGTTGTATGTTTCGTGAACACCTCACTAGGAGAACCTGTGCTGAGGTGTTTACGTGTTTATTTATGTTTATGTATGACAAGTATTTGTGTTGTAATAGAAAGTTTTATATGTATTTTTTTTTTTTTTTTTAATTTTAATAGTTATTGTACATTGGTTATTTAGAAGAGAAAAAAAAGTATTTATAAATACATTTACATTTATACTTATGATTTCATGTATCAATATTATGTAAAAAGCCTTTTTAGATGTATAAATAAATAAATTAGACCAAGAAACGACATTACCTATTCTAATTTGATTGTAAACAGTATTAACATTTATAAGATTATCTTTGTTTCATTTCATCAAAACAAACTCAATGAGGGATACAAAACAATCACATGCTTTCCCTCCCGCTTAAATTAAAGAAGCCTATTTCAATGCGACTACAGCGTATTCTCAGAAGGGTGTGAATTGTGGACTGAGGATGGGGTTGGTTGGAGAACGGTGTTGCGTACGGAATTACCCCTAAACTGTATTTTGGAATTGTGGTGCTGAAATTTTGATAACTCCATTAAGTACACACCCCCATTTGCCCTGCTTAAAGAAGTTTAAAGTTCCCGGCACACCTCTCGCGGGTTAGCTCTGTTAGCTCTGTTAGCACTGTTAGCAATTGCAGAGCAACTCTGAAGATACGACGAACACAATGGAGAGAAACTTCACCACACTCCATATTCAAAGTTTTTGAGTTTAAAATCGCGCCTCTTCTATTATTGTGAGATCGCGAGCATTATCAAATCACAATGGATTGTCTGAATAACTTGCCATTATCAATTCAAGGTGATATTTTACTACAGGTAGTCAGATTATCCAAGCGCTTGGAGGATTGTTCGCCATTCGCAAAATCAAAAGCGACATATTATTTCAGTAGAGCTTTTATCTTAGTATGAAACTCGTCATTCATAGAGCTTTATTGAAACCAAGTTAATCGTAATTGAATTCATTTAGTTTGTTGTACAACACAATGTATAAAGACGGGTAGTTTCACAGAATTTCAACAATTAATTTTGAAGTTAAACAAAAGTTTTGAAGTTAATTTTCAAGTTCTATTCAAGTTCTGTTATTATTTCAGATGGCTGGAGCATTTAATTATGTAATAACAGAACTTGAATTAAGCATTTAATTATGTAATAACAGAACTTTCACAGAACTTAAAAATTAACTTCGAAATCTGATAGATTGTTTAATTTCTGTGAAACAACCCTTCCTAAGTTTATAATATACACATTCGGTTCAAGTTCAGACTGTTGTGCGGTGTGCAGCAAACTTGATTACTTCGGGGAGTTCATTTTCACTTTACCCACGTTCAAAACTACGTCACAAATCTCGACCTTTCAAATCCGATTCAATTGGGTGTTTAATTATATTAATCCCACATACATATTTCATCCTAATCGGCACGACGTTAATTAAGGAAAATCCTGTGTATTCTGACGTCGAGCACGAAAGCTTAAAATTTAACTACTACACGTCATGTTCAAGGTACCTATAACGGTGAAGAGATGTGATGAATACGTTAACTGAAATATTAATGGAAACATTGTCTAATCACACAAATACATGAGAACTTCACAGCTATGTGTGTATTACAATCTGACGAAAAGCGGTTTGACTCGTCACATGTCACAACTTCATTCAAGTGTCAAAGAGCGTAGATACTCTACCGAGTTTCCGTGTCAATAGAAATTATGTACTCACGCTGGGCGAATTGACTGACGAAAGATTTATATATTATTACTAGCTGGGTTACACGGCTTCGCTCAGGACAACATTCGAGAGTGTTCTGGAATGTTCCACAATTTATTTTATTTATAGCGGACCCGACAGACGTTGTCCTGTACACAACTGTCGGGACAAACTAAAATTAAAATAGAATAATATTGAATATTCGATATTGCGATGGTAGCGCAGTCTGCCGGATCCAATGTAAAACATTCCAAAATCAACAACTCCTTAGAAATAAAAAAAATAAATTAAAATAACATTTTCCAGTGGACCAAATTGTGAATCTAAACCATTCTCGAATCCCCTTGAACCCACACAAAAAATTTCATCAAAATCGGTCCAGCCGTTTAGGAGGAGTTCAGTGACATACACACGGACAGAAGAAATATATATTAAGATAAATTAAAAGTTATTTAAGTGTTGTTGAAATATTAGCATCGCGTAAAGTATCGTGGAGAAAATAGGTGTTAATATATTTCTAGCAGAAGACACGACGCATTGTTTAAATCCATCGCAAATTATTTGTATTTCAATAAGCCTTTATTCAACGACAGCGTCTTCGCAAATGCAACGGGATATGTCACTTTAATAATTTATGAGATGTTTCCGAGTTGCGTTGCTAGCCGGCTTTGTCCCTCTGCATGATCTTGTTCAATTGCATCTGGAAATATTATTGTCCGAATACATGAATCACCCATATAAAGTTCATAGAACAAGACAGACGATATCTCATACGGCATATACAGCGTAAAATCCATTGTTTCCACATAAACATTAAGTGCCCGCATGCATTAAGCCGAGCCAAGACACGATAAAGCCCGAGACTAAGGACTTCAATACGAGTTAGTACTGGAGTACCGGTATATTGTTCTACCTGCTAATGCAAGTAAGTTAGTGCTTCTCAGAAGAGCCGCGACTTTCAACTCCACTGCAAATTGAGAATATGAGAGGAAAGAATTTTACATCTACAATCTTTTAGTGTGAATCGGTGAATCGTAAAAAAGTATGAAAAAACTTCATCACTGTCGATTTTACGTCACGTTAAGTGCTAATGAGGATCATCCAAAATGATGTGCATATAAATCTGCGTAAATGTGCGCATCGTTTAGGGAATTTCGCGACGTGTTAACTTACCGCTAGCTGCGTCTACAATCTCGGTTTAAGCTGCCGAAGTACGTACTTCATTATTATTACAAACACTGCCTCCAGGTGTGAGAGAAGGATTTCAAATTACAACAGTGCATATTATAAAGTGTTTTCTGTATAGGCAAAAACGTGGGAGAGTAGACAATTGAAGCTGGTTACATCGAGCCGTGGAAGAAAAGACAAAATGGAATAGAAATGGAAGCAAACGGCTCCTTTGAGAATTCTTGTCCAGAAGAACGAAGCCAAGGCGCCTCCAACCAAAATATTTAGCGGTAAATCGAATGGGACTTTGAAATATCGAAGCGCTAAAGCCTGGTCCGCGGGGAGGGGAGGGCGGGAAGGAAAATCCGGCAGAGGGAATAATGGGGGCAGGTAGTTATCCTACTTTGAATTACCAATAAACCGGCTGGAAAGAAAAACAATTCGCGGACGGTAATTTGAGTTGTGAACTCAGAGGTGCGAACAGGCCGCCGAGGGAAGTGCTAATATTTATTCGGAAAATAGCGACGACAAATTCCGCGGGATAAGATCTACACAGAAGAGGCGCCGGCAGATAACTTCCCCGGGAATACTCCAAGCTATTACAGCGCCCGATATCAACATTCTTCAACTTAATTCTTGCGCCGCTCATTAAGGGAAACTTCTAGGGACTCCGGTGTAGACTGTAGACTTAACTCGTACGCAATTATACGAAGGTGAAGCATTGTTCTCTATCTTTTATATTAGTTCGCGTAATCTCAAAGACTGTCGAATAGAGTAAGCAAGCTGGAGAGATGAAGAGATTGTCGCAATAATTTCCTTCCTGGCGCGGCGAGAGGTCAGTGCACCGCCCCGGCCCGAGGCGAATTCCTGGACCGGAAAAACCGGGATGGACCGAACCCCGAACCGGGATGACAACAGCAACAGACAACCGGGATTATACACACTGTGACAGGACCGGGGAAACAACACTTCTTCATAACATACCAGGTATCGATTTTCGACAAACATTTTGCTAATGCGTTAAGTTTGTTAGTTAACAATACACTAACGGCTCACGGCCGAGACTAGATGATTGTCCAAAATAAGCTTATAATAATTAAATCCTTAAACACAATTTTATTAAACCAGCTAGCGGGTTATCTAGGCAACTTATCTTGCAAGTAAACTCAAATATATAATGATTTGGGAATGGTAAAACAATAATAATGATCAAATGTTAATGCTCACGCAAACCCGTTTGCATTTGCAGTATCACCGCGCAGATAAAATAAGAATTACCGAGCACTTTCGGAAGATACTCGTTTGAATCAAGTCGATCAAGGCATGGACAAAAAGCGGTCGACGACCTGCGAAGCTCTCGTTCGGCCAACAAACAGTCCAAAGCACACTGAATGTCAGTCGTAATAGAAATCATGGAACACGATAATCAGAGCAACGATCGATTTGGCGGTTGAGACAGAGTTAGTTCACTTGGATTAATAAACCATTCAACAGAGATACCTATAAATTTACAGTTAGGAAGCTTTAAAATTCTATCGCCACAAACGAAGCGTCGAGCTATCTTTACAAAATCGAGGAATTTCAAGAGAGAACGAAAATATATACTTTTCACAAGATTAAAAAGAGTCACACCGTTTAATTTGTGATAACTTTAACATTGCTCATCTAAGAAATGTTCTCGCTTCTGCCGTCACACTCTTTAAAACAATTCAATCAATTAACGATGAGTTAATTCAAATCGAATCGCATTATAAGAAATTTGATAACTTTGTTATTTACCAAACACCTGGGCAATCAGGAAGCAAAAACCCGCCAAACACCGGTGAAGCTCGTTCAAAATCATTCAGATACATATATAAAGTCATAATGTAAAGGAAGGTTAGACATACGGTATCAAAATGATAAAACTCCAAAGCAAAATAATGAATTGATGCAAATACCTTATTTATACAGAGAATTACTCCTTTTTATGCTATCCATATTCGTTATATTGAGTCCGTTCAACATCAGTTCCTAAACGGGATTGCTAGGAGGCTAGGATTAGAACGAGGCAATTACTCATATAATGAAATCGAACAAACTCTAAACCTTGCTCCTTTAGAAGACCGTCGGGAAAAATCTGATCTCATTTGTTTCTTCAAAATTATCAACTATATTATTGACTCACCTCCATTATTACAACAACTCATCTCATTCAATATACCTTCTCGTAGACTCAGAAATAAAGAACTGCTCTTCCTCAATCAACACTCGACTAATTATGGTTATAATTCACCACTATCCAGAATGTGTAGAATGGTCAACTCACAGGTCAAGATCTTGATTTTTTTTTGGCATAAGTCTAAATGATTTTTGTCGCTCACTAAACAATTGAAGATATTTTATATTACTCTATTTTTAGCAAAGTCTTGACTTGACTTGACACTTCTAATTCACTTCTATTTTCTTATGTTTTATCTGTTTGGCTTTGCTTTCATATACCATCCTTTATTCACAATGTACATTTTCCAAAATGTCGTGTCACTTGGTTGTAAATTGGACGTAAGTCCGTTAATAAATAATAAATAAATCTGAGTGCAGATTAAGATGGGTTTTGACATAACTCAATATTGTAACGGTAAGCAGGATATCGTACCGCGGTCCATTAGCATCAGTTGGTTGCTACAGCACGAGCACATGGTAACCGTGACAGTCATAATCTCCCGCCGAGTCACTGACCCCGCCTGATATTGACAAATCAATTATTCGGAACACGGTCTTACCCAAACAAAATAATGCAGTCAAGATTTCATTGCAGATTTTAAGAAAATATCGAATAAAAATGAACGGATTCAATTCATTACGTATTTCTAAAATACGAAATATCTAAAGGGGGGAAAATACTAAAAGGTAAGTACGGGCAACATCGGAATTCAATATAACATTGGACAAAACCTGGGCAGGTGTGTTTTTTTCTGCTGGCTAGGTAATATGCAACATTATGGTTATTTTTGTACACAACGCAACAAATATTTCTCTTTTAACGGAGTTTATTATGGAAAACGTTATAACAAATCATAATGAATTGTGAAACTATTTAAAAAAAAAAAAACATAACAATGGCCACAGTGGTGCTTTGAATTTGGAGGTTGTTTTCAATTCAACATATCGTGTTAACACATAATTAACTTTGACATATATTTTTTTAGGTGACCGGAGAACTCGGAATGAAACCAACTCAGAACCATCTCAGATAAGTCATTTAGAGTGATAAAAAAAAATATTTAAAAAAATTGGTTAAATAGGTTAGGTTACGTTAGGTTAGGGTTATCGGCTAATTTTTTTTAAAATTAATATGAGCACATCATTTATCACAACATAAGTTCAACAATAAGTTTAAATTACAAGTAAATAAACCAAATAGTTGCAATTTAGCCTTTCCGAAAATAAAAAATTATCAACAAAAATAACAAGTGGTCCAATATTATCCGAAACGAATGCAACATTCATATAATAAAATAAATTAAACCCTATTATAAAACAGGGGCTAATCGCAATGAACTTCCGGGACGAAGCTTTATTTCCGGCGAATGTTAAAATTGTAGGATTTTTTTAAACCAGCTTTAAAGTTAAGCAGTTAAACATCACGGGAAATGTAAAAAAAACTTTTTTAAAGACAGGTTTCAATAATAACATACAGTCACACATGGTCGGAAACCGGAGAGGCAAAAGATTCGCAAAACATTGAACTTCAATGCGGATGGAGCCGAAGCCGGCCGCGGCGGTCAAGAGCGAGTATTTTGGTAACAGTACCTGCATTTTAACATACACACCTACTTGGGGCCCATCTTTCTTATTGCGTAAGATCTGGTTATTTTTATCACGCCAAGCACGAACTGGCCATAAAAATGTGCAATATACTTCAACATGCCCCCAATAAGCATCGTGAATCGAAACGCGCCTGATAATTATGGCATTTTATTGTTAACCGAGGCATTTTGTAAGAAACAATACGGAAATTGCAAATCGAGCGAGAAATTAATAAAGGTATTCGAACATTTGTATCCTAATTCGAAACCAAAGTAAATACCAATTCAATCAATCCGCTCATTATTTGCTTTGAAAACAGAGGAACGTGGAACTGCTTACACGGCGCCCATTATAAATTTTGCAATCAACTAAAATACTAAATCGGGCTGAAAGCTGGGCTCGGTTTTTTCACAAACATTCCAGGTATTAATAATCATTTCAGTTGAAATAAACTTGCAGTGCGGTGGGACGGTACAGGGGTGGGTGGTAGGGATTTTTGGGAGATTAAACCCTACCTTCGCCGCCGGCATGCGCGCTGTTATAGCCAGGAATCCATTTCTTCATATTAAATGTGAAGTCTGCGGAGCGGCAGAGTGAGGGGCTGGGAACGGAAAACCGACGATGTTTTCATCGCACTGAATGAATTACACATCGTATCGGTTACCAGCTACAGGCTAAAGGATCACTCTAACCAAAGACTTTCCACGTCAAAGGGTAACTTCAAATATAACAAAGCGGTTAAGGGATTAAAATGATTAACTGCAACGGTACGTGGTAGATAGATAACAAGTTATCATGCAGAGTTTTCTAGTACCTTGATTGTAGATCGATTACCGTTAACTACCTGTAAAAGACGGGCCTCTTATGTCTGTAGAAGCTCCAAAACAAACAGCGTAGCCATAAATCTCCAATCTCCCGGGGTGGGGTGACGGGTGTGGGGCGGCCACGTACCGAAAAGGCCGGCTCGATTATTTATCGCGAACTATTAAAACAAAGACCCCCTTTGCAGGTGTGATATATCAGAATAACACGACGAGCTTTACTTGTGGGCTCGCTCCGACCTGATCCGGATCCTGATACCTGCCAATGTCCATTTTCTCTACTACACATAACGCTTAGACATTTTAATACCGCAATTACCTGCCCGGTTATGGTTATCACTCGTCGATGCTTATTTTATGAGGATAAAGCAAAGACAGAATAAAGAAAGCAATATTATAAAGGTAGGTACAGAAAGAGAAATGGTATTAATATGGGATTTTACCACCCATCGCCCGAGGATTATTTTCTTATTTTTAAGTTAAATGACAAAACTAAGCTGCTGTGTTGACCTAGAAAATCTAAACAGAAAAAAAACTATGTAAATTCGTGAGATCAGAGATCATCTTCGAAAGTTTTTGCTATTTCGGAAATAAGATTTCTGTTATCTACTAAAAATATGCTTTAACTTGTGAGAAAATGTGGGAAATCTCAATTCAGCCACTACGTCTGGCACTTTATTTATTTATTTATTTACGGACAAATAGTCCATTAATAACATAACAATAACACGAATAAAAAAAAGAGATGACAATGAAAGGAAAGTACATATAAATGAAGAGCACTGACTAATTATAATATAAAGAACACATAGAAGACTACAAGCCAAGCTTAAAGATGGATTTAAAATACTTAAAAAATTACACATTTCGTATCGACTGCCGAAAGTCATTTAGGCTAACACCAAAAAATTCAATGCTTTGACTTGCGTTAACAAGTCTCGACATTCTGGATAAAGGAGAATGATATCCATAATAAGTGGAATGTTGATTGAGGAACAGCAATTCATTATTTCGGAGTCTACGGGAAAGGATGTTAAAGTGGATGAGTTGTAACAAAGCAGGTGTGTCAGTAATACTGTTGATAATTTTGAATATGCAAATTAGATCAGTGTCCTTTCTACGTTTTTCTAAAGAAGAAATGTTTAAAGTTTGTTCAATTTCATCATACGAGTACTCGCTTCTTTCAAGTCCTAATCTCCAAGCAATTCCTCGTAGGAAGCGATGTTGTACTGATTCGATGTGACAAATGACGAAATGTGGACAGCATAGAAAGGAGACCAAATGACACTAGCATATTCAAGGTATAGCATATTACTTGAATGATAATGTAAGCTCAATGTCCATCCACCACCTCCAAGAGTCAGTGTTCAGTATGAAGAAAAGTAGGATGTAAGTGGCATTAGATTATTGTAGATGGTGGTGGTATCGATTGGCATATCGCCCTGACCAGCCCGGCACGGGACGTTTCCTGCGTTTCTCGCAATTAATTGCCAACTTAGCAGACTGAGTTATGTAAGGGGGGAACAGCCGTTTCCAAGGGAACGTGCGTAATTGCGAACAATCAAAACACACTTGGATTGCAAACAAACCAACCAATCGTGCGGAGGATTTTAAACGGATCTAAAAAAACACACAAATTAATTAGCTCAGTCATCATATCATCCTAGACCTAAATTCGGCCTTAGGTGGAAATAATGACGATAGTTTTGATATTTGGCTGACGTTAATATACGTCACCGAACAATGCAAATTTTTATTAATAAACAATAAATTAGAGTTTAATTAGCAATTAAACATTTCACTGAAAAGATAACATCTAGGAGAACGTGGCTTAATAATTGTTTAAAAAAACGCCTTAAAAAACTATCCGCCAAATGTCGTCAAAACTATATCGTAGGGTATTTTCACTTGTTTTTTTTTTATTTTCAAAAAATCAATATCAAAAATATACGGAAAAGAAGGCATTTTTATTATATTTAAGTTGCATAAATTTTCTATTTTGATTTAAAATGTGCCATTTTTGATTTGCAGCCAAAAAGTTAACGACATGTTAGCTTTTTTCGTGATTGAAACGTTTATGGCGTCACACCGACCTTACGTCGATGTCGATGACAGCCGTCTTACTAGCCAGTCGCGTATTTAAGTCATAGTGGCGTTGAAGCCAGCTGGAATCCTTTCGGAGAGTGAGGTTTTAAATTGTTTATGAAATCAATAATTTCGAATGAAAATACTAACACCAGTACACATTTTTATCGTGTTTATAGTTAGTGAAAATACCCTATTTCCACTTCAGATGTTGGAAAGGCCGGGCTAAAATTTAGCAATCTGCAAACAATACTGCTACCGTTAAAATGTACACCGAACCAATGTATCTGCTAGAATCTAGAATGTAATATCGAAAGATTGTGAATTTGTAATATGAAAACGTTTTCATTCGAAGTCATTTAAACTCCGCATCGGATTATATGCCGGTCTACATTATTATCCATACCAACAATTTTAACCAGGAAACTTCCTTGATTGTTTTATCGCCACAAGTGATAGTTATCTATAAATTGTTTCGTATTCAGGGTCTAAAACTAACAAATAATTATTTTCCAGTGGGTGGCAATGACCGAGAATAAAGGAGAACATTTAATTTGAATCTCGGTAGCCAGCTGGCATTAATTTTTTTTTTAAATTTAGAACATGATTTTAAAAACATCTCACTTTATTATTTTTTATCGTTCAAATTTCAGATAATGAAAATACCATTACAGAATTCCTTTCAAGACAATTAGTTGTTTTCAAAATCGAATAATTAGTATCGCAATCATGACAGGAAATAAGTGTAACTCGTTTGGTCAGAAATCTTCGTCTCGTGAATTGTGAGGTGATTTGACGCAAGACCCGGTAATTTCCAATAAGGGTGATTGCGAACGAATCCGGTTTAATGACCCAAGACAGTCACCGGCCGAAAACACAGCACTTCTTTCACGCGGCGGATGTTATGTGGAGTTCTAAATTTTCACGGTGGGTACTTCATATTGAATCTCATTAAAATTGTTAAATGATGCTTAACAAAGTCATCCGGAGTCAGTAAAAACATGTAAGATAGGTTTGAATATTGATTATATAATGATTTATTAAAATAATTTAAACTTTTATCCACTTCTCTAATTTTTTAATGTTACCGGTTTCAGCCTATTCGGCCATCAATTATCGTAAAGTTTTAATTATTGTAGATAATTAATTGTTCAACACCCCTGATATCCCACAAATTATACATTTATTAAAGTTTATGGAAAAATTGTATCAGTCTGAAAATATGATAGGGTGTGAGTGATAGGGTGCCCATGGGGGTGAGGTTTGTCTAGGTCTTGGAGGCGGATGACCAGGACACGCTGAACCCCAAATTCCTACCCACCCCTTAAACCCTTTCCTTTCCCAGAACTCTCCTCTCCTTCCTTTCCTTAAAAAACCCTCCACACAGCATCCCCAAAGATGTCATAGGCCCTGAGGGAAAATATTTTCCTCAGGGCCTCCTGTGTGGAGTTCATGTAAAAAAATGCTAAAACCGGTAACAACCAAAAAAGTGGATAAAAGTTTTAAATTGATTTAATAAATCGTTACAATGGAATTACACCACGAATTTGTCAGCATCAAAAATAGAAACATTGATAATTATAAATAAGCCGATAACGAGACGATTATTAGTGGAATCATTTCGTGTGGTGAAGAAAGTTAATATTCAGAGGCGACCGTGAAGTAGATGAAAACTAACAGCGAATCTGGGTCGTGCCAGGAGTGCAGAAAGGAAGAGGGTTGAGTTGTTTGGTAGGTTGGTAGTTTGGGAGGTTGGTAGTTTGGCAGGTTGGTGGCTTGGTCCGTTGGTCGGGTTAGCGCGCGTCATATCTGAGGAAACCGTCCGCGAAGAAGAATTACCACGAGACACCCTCACCAGATTAGGTCGTACATTATTCAGCCATCACTTTACTTGCACGGCCGCAAGCAAGCAGCCGGGTTGGTCCGGGCGGCGAGATTGCCAAAAGCTAATTTCGGAGAAGACGCGAGAAAAATGATTAATTATTTCGCGTGAATAAAGGGAGAGATTGTTGCATTTGTAATGGATACTAACAATAATAAAATAACAGATCGGGTAACCTGGAAACATAATGAACTAGCGCGCATAATAATTCTGATAATGTTACAAGCGTGGAAAGATTAGGGCATCATGGTGTAGGTTTTCACCGAATCCTTTTCGCATCACTGCTCACAAGTAATGCGTGAAGGCGATCTGGCCCATGCTCGAACGTGGATTTTTTATTTATTTATACATACCTTAATTACAATACAATACATTACAAAATGATGCTTTGTCTATCCAACTGTGGTTTCCCGTTTCAGGACAGCCATATTGCACATTTAGTTCATAATATTCTTATAAAGGAATGGTTACGTTCAAGATATCATAAGAATGAGATTCTATCAAGACAACTTTTGAGAACATTAATAATTGCATTCGGAACGAAGGAATGTTTTATTTATGTCCTTGAAAGTATCGCAAGGATATATTATAAATAAGAAAGAGCTGGCGACGGATGCAAATTAGTCTATTAGTTCCGTCGACTTGAGTTTGTTGGTCGGCCACCCCCGGGATTAGGACCTGCCGGCGATAATGTATGCCGAAAGACGGATTCTTCTCTTCTTCCAAGTTGCTCGGGATAAAATCGAACATTTCCTAGGAGAGGGGTAAACAGCCATCGTGAATAGTCAAAGGGTTTCCGTAGACGCTTTAATTGGATCTTAACGGGCAATTTCGGCAGCTGCGAGCTCGCTGGCTACTAGGTGTACCAGCCAGCAAGCCAACCAACCAACCAACTTATCGCGTCATCAGCTGAGAATATTATTTAGGGGAGGGATTTCAGCTAACGGTGAGAGGCGGGATTGGAGGGAATTAAGTAATTCTAATGAAAAACTTCTCAAGCGCTTGTTCCGATGGGGCTATTTTTAATCTTACTTGTATTAAAGATACGCTCTCCGTTCGCAGGAGAATTAACTTTCAATTCTGGGAAATATTATTTGATATTCATTTTAAGAACGAGATGTTGAAAATGCAATGGTAATTGGAGAACAGCAGAAGCGAGAAGGCGAAGTGAGAAAGGCGACGAATGTACACCAGATCACAAAAAACATCCTGTTAGCGCAGCGCAAGCAACACCGATGTTGGAGACTTACCTCGGAATCTTTGCAAGTTTCCTCGGGAAATTGAAAGCAATACATTGCTATAAAAAGTACTGAAGGGTAATACTATAATGGAAAATTACAAAACACGAACACAAAATACGAGGATAACAAAAATAAAGATTTAATAAAATTTAAAAGAAAAAGATTGCGAAAGTAGTGTAGGGATTTTGTAACCGGATATAAAAGAAATATTTTTTAATTAACTAGCGGCTTCATTAATCTTAAGCGCCCGAAGATATCAAATTTAAAAGAATGTTCCATTCAAAATATTAAGAGAGCTTTCTGTTATAACCTTTCAGGAAACAATGTTAACATCGTTTATTTTGCCAGAAACAAATCGTAAAGTAAAGCACTGATTTTATGTTACGAAAAAAGAATAGGTAGACATTTTTTTACAAATTGGTTACATCTAATCAGTAAGAATTTATTATTCTTCCAAAACATGTTTCACAATGCCTCAAATATATATTATGACCGATGGTATTTAAATTACTTGATGAAATAATTTAAATTTATTAAAACTCGCAGATCGAAGAATTATATCCGACTTAATCTTTATGTTCTAATTTTTAAATGGTAGCATAGACGGCCCTAATTTATGTATTTGTTTATTGTGAAAAACTAATCCAATTACATTTCGTAAAATTTACAATTAATAATATTACATTTATCATAAGTTAAGGTTGTGTTAAAAATATATATTTACTAGCTGGGTTACCCTGCTTCGCTCAGGACAACATTTGAGAGTGTTCTGGAATGTTCCACAATTTATTTTATTTATTTATAGCGGACCCGACAGACGTTGTCCTGTACACAACTGTCGGGACGAACTAAAATTAAAATAGAATAATATTGAATATTCGATACTGCGATGGTAGCGCAGTCTGCCGGATCCAATGTAAAACATTCCAAAATCAACAACTCCTTAGAAATAAAAAAAAATAATTAAAAGAACATTTTCCAGTGGACCAAATTATGAATCTAAACCATTCTCGAATCCCCTTGAACCCACACAAAAATTTTCATCAAAATCGGTCCAGCCGTTTAGGAGGAGTTCAGTGACATACATACGGACAGAAGAAATATTTATATTAAGATTTCAATGAAGTTGCTGAAGTTTAACTGAAAAACGACAATCTCAGAAGAATAGTGGTTTAAGAGTATATCATTCGACCCAAAACCGTAATCATTGGTGGGTTGGTCCTTAAATATATTATTTATTGTTTCTTTATGTATATTTATACTTATTATATTTCCTTACTAATATAAATTTCATTTATCTACAAGAGCTACTAGTTTCAAAATCATGTTAAATGTAACAATATCACGACAGCATTTCAAACACTCGCTTGTACCTAGATTACATGAAGTGTTACGTACGAAGAAGTGGCGGATCTATTTAACTGCATGGAAGATAGGATATACGGTAACGCGCGTTTTCATCTCACGACAAAATATTCTCCGACAAAATAACCTACGGACCATGTCCCAACAAAATATCTACTAAAACTTAATCTAATCTAACCTAAAAAATACAGACCAAAAACTTAACTTAATTTAATTTAACTTAACTTAACTTAACCTAACTTAATACAGACATCCTGTAAAAATAATAAATTATTGTTCAAAATTAGTAAAACGGGACAAATAATACAGATAACAATAATTTATTGTCTTTACAGAATGTCCATATTGTTTTTGTCCCATTTTTTTGTTAAGTTAGGTTAGATTTTAGTAGATATTTTGTCCGTGGGATATTTTGTCGGGGATATTTTGTCGCGGGATGAAAAATCGCAGAACCAGGCAATACTATCAAGTCTTTTCAATCTATATTAATTTAACAAATATTTATACCGTTAATATTAAATAAATAAATAATTGAGAAAGACCAAATTATAGTTTTATAATGTAGGCGTAGGTATAATGCGCAAGAATCACATTCTACGATAAATTGAAACTTAATAGCCTTACATCCAAATGCACTTTCATGGACAGCTTTATTGAAAAGCTAACAGCAGAAATTCTCAGTGAGCCCTCCATTGACTTCGACTCTTATCTGTTATTCAGGATAAAAATAGGTTAAGTCGTTTTAAATCACTTGCAGATTCCAGACGTTGAAGTTAGTTTGTGACTTGTATAAAAAGCACAATCGTTCACGAATAAATGATTATAGGTAATAGTATTATTCGAAGCTTCAAAGACAATGAGTTGACAGTTTTATATTCCTAACTGGTTTTTTCGTAATGAGAAATTCACCATTTCGATTGTCAAGTAAAAGTCATCATCTACTTCGTTCTGTAAAACTTATTATTGCCAAATACAAGGCTGATGACATTAACATAGTAATTGAATTGACAACTTAAAGACATGCAACTAAAACTTGGGACAATGGGAACTGTTCAAGTGAGCAGCAAATTATTTATTGCTCACCAAATTTATATGTCAGTTTAATCTGTCGCCTGTATAATAATTGTTAGTTGAAACTAATGGTGACCGAACAACTCAACAACTCACACCTTCAACGCCTCCTTTGAAAAAGCATTAAAAGTGATATTTTTAAAAAATTGGTTAACTAGGATTTGTTAGGTTACGGGCTATTTAAAAAAATCCTTAAATTTCATATAATTTGATTTCCTTTTTTTTAATATGAATACCGCACAAGAGTCCCAACTGCTCCCGTCTGGAGCCAGTGAGACTATGGCATCCCCAATTGGGATATGTTGTGAGGCTGAAGGTAGTGGGGAGGGGAAGGAGATGGGGAAGAGGAAGTTGGGAAGTACCTGGCTATTCAGATCTGGTCACCAAACATGGCTAAAGCCATTTAAAGCAACGTTTCAATTCTGAATGGAGATCTCACCAGGGCGATACTGACTTCCACTCTGGAACGTGCCGCAAATATACTGTATATTATTTTAAATAAATAAATTGTGAAATTACACAAATTAATCAAATAAAATTTATTTGCCACACCGGGATTCGATCCCGCGACCTTCGGAATGCGAGTCAAGAGCCTTACTGCTGGACTACGCCGGCCGTCAGGAGTGTTGAAATGCCACTTTGTTGAGTTTTCGTGGAACCAAAATAACAGATAAGCATCAGAATTAGACTAACTAAAATGGTTTTGACTCAAAATAAAAAAAGTATTTGTTAGTGGAAGGTAATTTATTCGAAAACATCCATTCATTTTCGAAACATTAAAGAACAGCAAATTGTCAGTAAAAAAACAGCAAGAGGATATAAATAAGAAAGAGTGTTTGTTTGTTTGTCTGTTTGTCTGTTTGCTGGAATGCGAAAGGAAGCGAGGAAGGAAATACGCGCGGTATGCGGAATGTCCTGGTGATAGAATAAAGGACATCAGTCAGGAGGGAAAAGCGCGGCACGGCGTAAATGACGTTTTACGGCAGATTGCTCTATAAAGCGGATTACGTTTAGGTACCTACTCACGTTTATACACTCCTGGGAGAGGGTCGTGTGGGAGAATTACACCGTTATACTATCTATTATTTCGCACTCACTGTGCGCTACCCTACTACCGTCTCCCGTAACCCGTAGCCTGTACGCAGGTACAGGGAACCAACCAACAACCCTGAATAGCTGCTGTTTTTCTAATGAAACAAACAGTATTACGTATTATTACTAGCATGTTGGAGGCAGACATTGTGTAGAGACGATAAGTTGGTCCGGAGAGCTTTCACATTCACACGCAAATAAAGACTTAAAATCAGGCATTCCGACACAGCCCAATTATACCGTTCTGAGGCCGTTTAAGTTTGATGCTAAAGGGCGACGTGAGATTATTATGTGAAAATACTAAGTAAAATAAAAACGCGGAAGGTGAAGGAGAGCAGCATGATGTTAATGCCACGGTGTAAAGGGTTGGTTGGCAGAAATAGGTCACCCCCGCCGCCGCCGCCACCGCCCAGGTCGGGAAATGTTCCGTACGAAGGAAAATGTTAACGCCGATTTAAATGTTAGGGTGAAATGTGGACGCGGCGCATTATCGCGACGGAAGCGAGACAAGACGCGAATGTCGCCCAACCTTTACACACTTTTATCGTCCATTACGGGGTGATATGATATTGATGAAGTTTTCGTGTTTATTTGGAGCACAGAGGAACTTGCTATGTTTATCTTACTAACTTTCACGAGATGCCAAACTGCCGACTTCAACACAAAAAATTACTCAATTTGAAAGAGGGAAAATGATTTTTTTTACAACCTGAAGTAGAGACATGAATTTCGCAAGATTGAAAATGTTTTCAATTGGCGAGTTTGTGGCAGAAAGTTAATCGAAATATATTTAGTACACACACTATACAGCCCCATTGAACTGGTTTTTAAAACTCCATGTATTTTCTATAGCAAAAACGTTTTTTTCATATTATACCTATTAATTCATTATTGGACATTATTTTATAGGTCGGATATTTTAGCTTAGTTACGAAAGCGGACACCAGGAGAAATTGTTTTACGTCGTCACATGGTTAATCGAATTACTTTTCGAGATCTTACAATGAGAAAAAACATTTTTCAAACTTTAAACCAATAAAGTCATTATCTATCAAAAATGTTAGCTAAAGTAAGCAATTAACGATATTAAATTTTGAATTAAGTAAAATGAAAACAATTAAGTTTATGATAAATTGTTACTTGTTCCCTGATGTTCTAAGGCCGTTTAAGTTTGTATTAAAATTTACCGGAGTTTTCCCTACAAGGAGTTTTCAAAAAATTCCAAAAAAAACTAGGAAAGATTTTCAAGCTACAAATAACAAACAAATACAACAAATGTATGAGAGTCCTCTTAATCTGTGTTCAGGGATCAAAAAGTTAACGTACAATAAAATAAAATACTGAAAAGTTTAACAATTATTTTTTTAATTTAATTAAAATTAAATTTGATAGTTTTATTATCAAGTTCTGCAAGTATTTTAGTACTTGCCCACTCCGAACCCCACCCACATAATACACTCTCAATTAGTGTATCGCAAATTGGTTTAACCGGTAATAACCGAAAATTGAATTTAAAAACTTTGGAATAAGTCGCCGAACAGTGGATTAACCACAGTTTGAAAATGGTATTGTAAATCGAAACAGCTGTAACAAAATTACATATTAAAATACTTGCAGAACTTGATAATAAAACTACCAAATATCATTTTAATTAATTTTTTAAAAGTTAAATGGAGTTCTACGAATTAAACACAAAAACAACTAATAACAATTATTTTGCTAAATAAATTTAAAGCACCATTATTTTATTCCAACAAATTCAACGAGAAAATAAATATCCAGAAGAATATGAAGTTGAAAAGATGCCAGTTGTGTTTGAGTTTAGCACAGAGTGAAGGAAGAAACGCAACACGAGCTGATGAAATTTTCCGAGATTGCGCTAAATAGACATAATCCCGATTTACGATATAATTTCCAAAACTAAAGAGAGATTTGAACGCGCTCAAGGGGTTCTTATCACATCGTACCATCTTGATTCAATATTTAACGTGGAGCTAACTCATAAAAATGTCCCTGATAGGGTATAACGGGAAGAGGCGACGGATATTAAAAAAGTCGAGTGACTATAAATTGGATGGATTTAATTATGAGGATTGCTCGGAGAGCACCTTCACTTTGTATCGAAAGCTGTCGAAGAGAAAGGCTTCTCCAGTCTTCAGATGAGGTTGTTAAAATACCGTAAAGACAAACAGGATTAAGGCTAACTCGCTTAATGTCAGCGGCTCCGTGACATTCTCCCAATACATTACATTAGCATTAGATCATTATCTACAGATATGATGGATCGCCTATTAGGTACAAGTTACCAAAGTAACTAACCTACAATATTGATCATATTAGAGGTATGTGGGACAAGAATGTTTGCAAACGGTGGCGGTGCGCGGTGGTGAGGGCTGAGAGCTAGGCTAAGAAAATTACACAACTTTTAAAATCGATCAAATTTTTTAGAAAATATACATAAAACCTTTCTTCAATGATCCAATGATCTCGTCTATTGAAATATCATGTCTCTTTTTACTCCGATAATTACTTTTCGGGTTTTCAGGCAAATTCAAAGAATATTGTATTGTGAAAATGAAAGACATTTCAGCTCTCTCGGGATGTAGAAATTTTAGGAAAAGTCTCGACGGGAATTTACAAGTGTGAGATCGAAATACTTTGTCGTATTTTTGAGACAATTTGACGGAAAAATTCAACTGCACAATATAATCAATATAGAGATCTTTCAATGTAGGTATTTTTTGCTCGTTTATTTCACTTCTCTTCACGCTCTATTAGAATATATCGATCGTCCAGTTGTTTAGTCAGACATTTCCGAAAAATCGAAATCTGAGTATGCAGTTAGTTATATAAGTTAGTTATACCATTTATCTGGAACAATATTCAGATTACTCGTAAAACCACCAAAACAGTTACAATGCAGAAAACTTGTAGTAAAATAAACAAACAAAAAATTAAGTTTTCTAGTTTACTAATAAGATATTTCAAAATGTCATGTCCGTATTATTATATTTATCCCGATATTATTTTATAGCATACATATTTAATATGTAAAACACAGACACATGAAAATAATATTTGAATTATGGTAAGCATTCGAAGATTGCTTTCCTCACTATCTCAAAACTTAATATTTGGAGATCTGAACTGGACTATCGATAAACGTTTTACAAGTTTATCAAATCTATGAAAATTTAACATTATAATTCTTCATCAATAATAATATATTGAGTAGTAGTAGTAGTAGCAGATAGAATAAGTTTAAATGTCTCGGTAGGAAGGCAATAGGTTGTATTCTTCGAATACCCATGTAGTTTCCCATGGGGCGGAAAGTGTTTGGAGGCATCGAGACATCTGCACCTATAATATTATGCGACACGCACAAAATGTCCGATGTAAAGAGTACAGGTACAGGCACAGGTAGGACATGGTGAGGGCACTGCGGGCTCGCGTAGCTTCGCTCGAACATCAATATGTTAAAAGGTTCCACCGCGGAACTGGCCGGCAGGGTGGATGGGCGGATGGGCGGACGGGGTAGGAAGGACGCGCCCGGGTAAATAAAGCTCGGCGACATCATTTAGGGAAGGCCGCGCGGGTCGCACTCTAATAATGATGGCGAGACTTACCAAATAAATTATGCAGAGCGTTTTGTTTATTTGCTGCGGCATTAATGCTCCCTACAAACTAGATAATACTACTGCAATATTACACGAAAATAGAGTGAAAGATAAACTCAGTATCGCCATGATAAAAACCACAATTTAGAATGGAAATGGCTCTCACCCTCCAGTGTACATTTTCAAGTGGGATTCTCATGTGGTGTACACAAGTAAGCGTTGTTTTAGCACCACTTTTGTAAATAAAAGAGTTTTGCTACGTATCACATTTGCGACTGACCTTTTTACAAGTGTAAAATATAAAGGTTAAATTCTACGTTATTATGTAAAAAAAATGACAGAAAGTAAGGGTGCCAGAGATTAAAATATGTTGACAATAGAATGGCGTTTATTCCGACGTCTTTAGAGCGCTCTTTCCATATACCGAAAGCAAATACAATTAACAATGAGTCTTTAAGTCACCTTTACAAATATTTAACAAAAATAAATAAATTTGCATTGCGAGTCTCACAGATTAACGTGTGATTAGTCGGTGTTGCACGCAAAAAACAGTGTCAAATAAGTAATTAAAATAGGTTAATAAGCTGCGCGCGGTTTTGCTGTAATCAGTGGGAACATGCAATGTAATCAAATTATCCGGCACATTATACAGTCGTCATATCAAATTGAAAAGAAAATAACAATAATTTATAAAAAAACATGTACAGCAAGAGAAACATTTGTATCACCCACAGCGATTGTAAACCACCTAATGTTGAACAAATCAGGACAAACTAGTTTAATTAATTAGTGAAAAAATAAGTAGTCACGGCCCATCCCAAGGCTTTGTGATGTCTATTTTGATTTGGCTAGTCGCGAGGAGCGGCCCATTAGAGGCAGAAAGCTCAGCTGGCGAGGCAGGAGGCAGGCGGCAGGCTGTTAGGCCGTGGCCGGACACGCGGAGGATGGCCGCGCCTTCTGACAATAACACTAAACCCACCCGGTCCCGGGGTGCGCCCCACCCACCACCCTGGGGGTCGGGGACATCACGCCACGGCCCTACCTGATAGATTGTACTGCTAGTGTTCAAACTTTTAACCATGAGAGCTATTAATATTCATTTTCTGGTTGAATATTCGACTTTTTGAGAATAGAAAACACGGAAAAACTTAACCCTATCATTATTATTTTTAATGTGAATACCGCGCAAGCGTTCCACCGCCTGGAGCCAGCGAGACTACGGCATTCCAAGTTGGAGTACGTTGTGAAGTTGAAGATAGTGAGGAGGGAAAAGAAATGGGGAAGGGGAAGAAGGTGGGAAGAAGGAGGGTGGTGAAATTCCTGGGTATTCAGTTCTGGTCACCAAACACGGAGAAAACGCCATTTCAAGCAACTTTTCAATTCTGAATAGTGGTCTTATACTCCAGAGCGATACTCATGGTATTTTCCACTCTGGAACGTGCCGCAAATATATCTTATATTATTTTTTGAATCATTAATTTGTAAAATAACACAAAACAATCAATCAAATAGAATTTACTTGCGCACGCCGGGATGCTAGAGAACAATCAATTAAATAGAATTTACTTGAATCCGTGAGATGCTAGAGAACTATATATGAGGTGTGTAGAAGCAAAGGCAGCAATCTACACTTTTGTTTTTTTTTAAAAAAGGCAACAAACCCATTGATATCTTTGCTTTTGATACGTATTTTCAAACTCTGATTTTGATGGGAGAGTGAGTTTGTAACTAACCAGATTTGCAAATTGAATTTAGGTTCTCAATTCGAATCACTATGAAACTGCATTTACAACTTTTTTCCGATATTTTGGAGATTGCTGCCTTTGCTTTTACACACCTCATATATTAGAACTATGCTAGTCTAGAGCCTTACCCACCGACCACGGAGGCCTCGTACAACATTCAAATGGTAAACAAAACGAATAACGAAAAGCAGCAAGAGGTTGTTAGTGTGGATTTCGAAGGAACTTGAATACCAATAAGGGTTTATATTTTGTTGTGTAAAAATAAAACTAGACAAGACTGGAAGGGACTTCTGAGGCAGATTCAACAATATAATTATATTCAACACTCAAAAGTAATCACGCGACTCAATTCAGAAATAATGCGAGACTATTTATTCTATTGGCCGTGAAAATGTTTTCATTTTAGTATCGCAGTAGGGGTTACAGCGTAGCAAAAAAAAACGACTTTTCGCGGTTCTACTACATGACAAAGAAAATATGAATCTGTAGGTGTTTGGGGGGAGGGGGTTCAATTTTCACCCCGAAGAAGTATAACATTCCGTGATCTTTTGTCTGTTAATAAATGCGCAATGTTGTGGAGATCTTCCTTTGTAACTGATAGCGCCGGCGGATATTGACAGCGTCACGCCACATCGCCTGACTCGCGAGTCGCGGGGAGGCGCGAGCCAAGCCCAAACGCCACCAGCCACCAGCCACCCCCAGTCGGGGATGGTAACTGTCATTTCTAGTGTGTAGCAAGCAAGCAAGCACCTACAGCGAGGACACACTTTACAAGCTCATTTTAATTAGGTTAAAGACTGTTCATTAAATGTTATTTGTTATGGGTAAATGTGGAAAGGTTAACGACTAACGTCGATGAAATTCTATAGAATTTGGGTCAACAGAGAGGAATAATGATTAGAAATATCGTTTTATAGAGAGAACGCTAAATAAAGCAGGTCTCTATTTTTAATTGACAATGTGCAACATAGTTGTGAATGGTGAATACTTGGAGCAGGTGGATGAGTTTGTGTATTTGGGAAGTATGTTTACGAGAGATGAGAAGACTGATAGAGATATCAAAAGAAGGTTAAATGCCGGTAACTACATTAATGGAGGACTGAACGCCGTTGGCGCCAACAAAAAACTGTAAGCTAGCCGTCCATAATGGAGTGCTGGTACCTACCCTGATGTATGGCAGTGAGGCATGGAACTGGCAGAGAAAGGATGAAAGCAGACTGAATGCTGTAGAAATGAGATCCCTGAGACGTATGTGTGGTAAAACCATGTATGATTGTGTGAGAAATGTGGAGATCCGTAAAGAATGCAAGGCTGATGTAAGCGTAATTAATAAGATTAAGAGAGGGACGCTCAGATGGTTTGGGCATGTAGAGCGAATGAATGAGGAAAGGAGTGTAAGGAGAATATATGACGCAAGTGTGAATGGTAGACGAAGTCGAGGACGTCCGAGGAAGACACGGCACGACCAAGTGAATCAGATACTTGAATCGGGCGATGTCAAGAGAATAATAGAAGAGCGTGTGTGAGGCGATGTATGAATGTGAACGAGGCAAGGAGTGTGTGCCAAGATCAAGTTGTTAGGCGGTCCATCCTCTCTGCCTACCTCTGCAGGAAACGGCGTGATGGTTAGTTAGTTAGTTTATTTTTAAAAGCTTGTGAAGTAACGAAAGATTTTGCCTTTGTTTGTCTTCTGAAAACTATGAGAAGATAGACCACTAAAACCCTCGACATTGCAACACTAGGGTTGACAATAATTGACCCTTTTGTTGAAATAAACAAAGCTTGGGCAATCACTGCTTACCCCAAAGAAGTGCAAGAACCACCCCGTCGCGTAATGGCATAGCGAATTGGGTGTGTATTGCCCCGACCCGGCCGGGCCCAGCCCATCCCCGGCCCCGGTCGTCGGGTTGTCGGAGGGTTGACTGGCTGACTATGACTGGACTATGATAGACTCCGCAGTGGAGAGTAGAGGTCGCGAGGAGCGAGGTGCGGCCGCTGACTCACCGCGCCGCGCCCTCCGTGCCTGATAACCTCCGTGCCGCATTAAGGCGGGTGCGCCCCGCAAGGGTTGGGGCCGTCGGGGTAGCCAAACAATTTACTAATTAAATTAGCATCGCGCGGTACTCAATCAAAGACGCGATTCGTGTCTGTCCGGTGTCCCTCATTTTAGATATTATCAGCTATATTCACTACAAATTCGGGGAACGGTTTATTTCGGAATATTTAATTTGAAACACACTTAACTGCGAAACGAAAATTCATAAAACATTCCACAAACAGTCGACAATGAACAGAAATAAAGACAGTACATTAAAACCTAGAGTTTTCAACTATTTATTTACCGACTGGTTTCGCTTTGCTCAAGCATCATCAAGGTACAAATTAATACTTAACAAGAAATATACAGTGTGTGCTTATATATAATTACAGAGGGAGACAACAAGATAAAAATATAAATTTACATTAGTACAATGGAAAGTGTTGTCTCCTGTAATTATACACAATTCTACACACAATTTGACATTTTTAACTCTGCACCACACTCTTTAAAATCACACAGGCGGTCTATCGATACTTCACAACAACAATAACTAAAGATACCCATCTAATGCAACCTTCACCTAATGAACTTCTTTTTTTTTAAATTAAAAAAATTTATTTTTTGATTTGCATATTTTTATTACTATACCTCAACTTAACCGATCCCCCCCCCATCCTGCCCACTCCCTATTCCCACCTAAATAACTTATAATAATTGTTTCTTGTAATATGATTTTTATGATCTGTCATATCGCTTGTATATTATACCCATGTGGAAACCTGTAAATGGTACAATTATTGTGACTCAATTACTTTTATGCTCTGATATTAATGTAACCTGTTGGTCTCCCAAATACAATAAAATAAAATTATATATACCTAAGCACACACTATTATATATATATTTAATTTAGTATTTTTTGTTTAGTATTAATTTGTACCCTGATGATGCTTGAGCAAAGAGAAAACGGTCGGTAAATAAATTAACGAAAACTCCTGATTTTACACAAAATAAGTGTTCTATTTTTATTAAATACGTGAAACCAAAAAGTGATTGCTTCCTAAATAATACAAATAAAATAAAGTTTCCCGAACTATTCATATTATTTACACCTGCATTGGCAAAACATACGAATCATCATCAATAAGCAACACTCAACTCCCTCAGCAGTTTCATAAAGTCGCATTGAATGAAATATTGGAATGAAATTCGCGGAAACAATGGTGGAAAGAATTCAATTGAAACGAAAAATAGCTTACATTTATCACGGTGGTCAATGAAACGCTTGACCATTTGTAGAAGAGAAGCGTGGGGGCTTTTACCTGTAACAAATAAAGAAAGCATGACGTTAAACATTGAAATAGCCATAAAAGAGTAGATTAAAACAAAACACAGTTAACGTAACGCGGCTCGAAGTACATAATATATTGATTGTATGGGTAAGTTGGTGGAGGCTTACACATTGAAGCGGAATTATAGCATTAATTCACTCTGGAAACGTTTAAACATGTATGAATCTATTATGCAGGTTGTTGGCATCGACACGGGTACAGCACAGAGCTTCTAATACACCACAACGTGGTGTGAAACAAAGAAGCGGTCTAGGAGCCGAATCGATAGCCAGCACGTAAAGAGCCGCTACGCCATTATGGCCCGCGGGAATTATCATAATTGGTCCTACAAGTGATATCTACAGCGGGCCGTATTATTCTTTTATACAGCACATGTATAAACATTCAACTTAATTCGCCTAATGGAGCGCCGGCGCCCGGGCGCGGGGGTAGCGGGTTTCTGCCTTATTAGATACAAGCTACGCCATACTAGCCACCAGCTAGAAAGTAGCCAGCCACCCCGTGAGGAGCCGCGGAGATCTTCACGCTCGGAGCCTTCCTCCGATACGTGTATTCAGTCAGTGTGCGAGGGGGATGATATGCAAAGTGACAGAACGAAAGCTGTAAACTCTGTAAAAACATAATGATGATTTAAGGAGAAGCTGAGAAATAAATTCCAATTGGTTCTGCGTAGTAAAATAACACAGACAAGAAGATCCCGAACATCTTGGAATTTGTCAGCAAATGATAAATAAATAATCTTAGAAATTTAAATAATTATTGAGAATTCGGTTAGTCAAAAAAAAAAAAGCGATTGAAAATTAATGTTACAAGTTTACCCGTTTTAAAGTCACAAAAACACTTATTCGCGAGCAAATCGCCGCAAGAAGCAATAAAAAGAGGCTGCAACGTTTAGCGAAGAACAAGGGTTAGTTCGTAATCAGGTAATTATCGGGCGATCTGTCCTGTAGCGGGCACTCAATTACAATTAGCCCACAGGGCGGGGGGAGACACGGACGGGCATTTATTGCGTTACAAGGGTAGCATACGTTTTCTTTATTACTTAAAGAAGACACGGAAAAACACCAATTATTTATTTGTGCTTGGCTTATTCCTGGAGTTGCTTGGCCCCACAGGCTTTTACCAATTTATGAGAAAATGAAGGCCAGTTTACAAGGTTTCACGCAGCTCCTTCCAACTTCCTCGCTCTCTTAGATTGTCTTCCCTCTTTTATTCCTATTCGTTTGTGTTCCCAAACAATATAATTTTTCAGAAACAAACTGAATGCATTTATCAATAATCAATGCATTGCATTGATGTAAGTATTTTATTTTACTCGATTTCTTTTACACAGTTGTAGATAGTTTTTGTAAGATGGTAAATTTTTACGATAACCGGCAAAATTTGGTATAGGTAGAATATAAAATTGGTAGAATAGACAGTCCTGATTTAACTAAGCTCATTGAATTTCATGTACCCACGGAAGCCACTCGTTCTAAAATCCCGTTTAATTGCTACAATAACCGGACTGAGTATACGAAACACTCGCTTGTACCTAGATTACATAACTAACTAACCTACTAACCATCACGCCGTTTCACACAATAACTCGATCTTGGCACACACTCCTTGCCTCATTCACATTCATACATCGTTTCATTTATGCTCTTCTATTATTCTGACTCTTGACATCGCCCGACTCAAGTATCTGATTCACTTGGTCGTGCCATGTCTCCTCGGTCACATGGAGTTACTAATAGATATGCAGATGTGGCAGATCTATTTAACTACAAATGTAGGTATAAGAGGGCTATACTATCAAATCTTTCCAAACAATATTAATTTTTGTACAATAGATTTTTGTATGTAATTGCATCTCTGATGTCATTTCTCTTTTTGAAACGCCACAATTTTCTGCTATACTCTTTAATTAGTGTTTCTAATATGTTTCCTATGATTTTGTGACATGTGTGCTTATGTTATAATTATACCGTTGATATTGTAATTGAGGAACAATGTAATTTTGAGGCGGAAACCGAACTCGTAACCTATGGAATGCAATTCATAGAAATATAGTATACATTATCCAAAGGTTCTGAAAGGCACGAAGGAATGTTGAACAGTAAACGTACGTACGTGTACGACCGTTTATTACTTAAATTGGCACAATCCACAGGGAGGCCAAGATTTCGATATCCAGTTAGCGGGTAGTTTTGTTTACAAGGGAGTGTCCGACATGAGGGGGATAAATTTGGTTCCGGCGCTAGCGAGGGTGAGTTATTGCCCGCCAAACGGCCTGGTATATATAACCACGATCAAAAAAGTAATTAGAGAACCCAAATCAAATATTTACAGGCACAGGGCCCGTTTAGGCGGAGAGGCTGTGCATGACCATAATAAAGACGAACAAGAAGGAAATGATAGCCGCGCAAAGTCGTATAAAAATATAATTACGGAAATTACAAAAAAAGTTTTTAAAGTCAGTAACCATGCTCCGAATTACGAAAAATTTCTAGCAGATATTATTAAATCACGCGTTAATAATCCATACTAATATTATAAATGCGAAGCTGCTCGAGTTTGTTTATGACGCTTTCACAATATTTCGCATTAACCAATAAAAATACTTTAAAAATTCATTCACCAATAGAAAGCTAAATTATATGCGAAGACTATAGTCTGTATATGATGGCAAGCTCTGGCGTTATGAAATTATAAATATTAATATATTATATTTGTTATACGTTTTCTGTCGCTAACAAAGGCGAGTTTTTGCTAACGTCAGAAAAAAGTTTCCATGGAAACGATGTTGATATATTTGTGGGCTCTAAGTTGGTAGGTACTCAGCCCCCTGGTCGGCTACTGCTCCAGAAAATTCAAATATTAGAATATGTTTTGTTTTTTTTTGGACAAGCTTCTGTTTTGAAATAAATGTCAGATAAGAGTTCCTACATTAAAAATATAATTCGTAACGATTATAAAGACTGAATAATAAATAGTTTAATTTTTTATTATATTAACAACTTCCAAATATTTAACGAATGAACAAAATTGGATAATTCTTTTTTCTTTGAGCTATAAGCTTTATGAAATTTAGGTGGCAGGCGAGATGTTTGAAAACTGAATGTAAGGGAATGAATGTATGGAATGCGGGAGGGAGTGGGGGTGGGGAGGAGAGGGGATAATTGATAAGTTCAACCGCTACAGTAATTTCCCGTAATACCATGCGAGCGAAGCCGCGGGGAAAAGCTAGCCAGGGAATAATTTCAAAACGTCTTCCGCTATTACGCACGAAACTAATTCATTCATTTTACCACGTGATTTTTCAAACTATCCAATTATTATTATTATTAATAACAAACTACTGAAGAAATTGTACAGCGTATTAATTACGGCATGAACATTACGGGGATTTAGAACATTTCGCTGCAATAAATTAACTTCATTGATTTTTTTATTACGTATTAACCAAATCATAGTGGGAAAGTGGTCCTCGGTAAACATGATAATAATATATTAATCAGAAGCGACGTGCTATGCCTTCGAATGAAATATTATTTTTATCTTCTGTAGATATTACCGAAAAATCTAATTAAATATATTACGCTTTCATAGTGTAATAAGAAATCACGATATAAGGGTTATTGAAAACAGATAGCAATTTGTCTGAAAGCTTCTATCATGCTATCGACTGTGGACATATTATGACGACACCGCCTAGTCTTATACCGCTCTTACTATCTGGAACCACCTCACTCTGGAATCATATTTTTGTTGATTTTATGTTTCGATTTCAAATTTATTCAATTTTGTTGTATTAAGTAAGTGGAGAGAGTTTACGTAAAAATGCAATTGTAAGTGGATGAAAAATAACGTACCAAAACGTATGTACCAAACCCACAAGAACATAACTTGGCAGTAAAAACACACATAATGCTTGAGATATAATAAGTGAATAAACACTGCTAGTTACAGTAGAAAGTGACGGATATCTAACAAAATAATATACTAAAACTTGGTGACTTTTGGCAGCGAACTGGTGATATTTGAATAAACCGAGCCCACCGAACCCTGAAGAAGTACATAACTTGGCAGTAAAAATAATGCAAAAGATATATTGAATTTGCAGTAGAAAAAAAGGACAGCAATTAATAGGCCAACGGGCGATAGTGAATAAACACTGCTAGTTACTGTAGAAAGTAACGGATATCTAACAAAATAATATACTAAAACTTGATGACTTTAGGCAGCGAACTGCTGATAATAAAATAACAATATTTATGCCAAACCATATTGATGAGACATAAAGTGAAAAATTGGTTTCATTTTTGCTGGTCAAATTAGTTCGTTTTGGCCTCCAACTCTCTAACGCAGACCATAAAATCCAGTCTACGCGCAGTGAGCACCGATTATCGCTAGTGGAACACGTTTCGACGAGATATTAATTAGTACGTAGATATTATTGTGGCCTCTAATGTTTAGCTCTATGTGCCAAACATTTTTTATTTGATATGCTGGATTTTACGACTAAAAAAGAATTGAACGGAAAATAGCCGTGTTCTTCGATGCGTGGTTTACATTAATGGCCAATGGAGAAAAACTGGAGTAAAAACTAGTGAAAGTTGTCCGAGGAATTGGGCTAGTGGGAATGTTGGCGATTGGGTGAAAAGGGAAAAACTTTACTTTGCGTCACGCCGTAATCGTGAATAGAATTAAATTATTATTGTTTCATTTCGACGTTTTATAAAATAAGACGGAACTCATTTCGAAATTGATTGGATTTCTCTTGCATAAATTAAATGACATTTATATGCTATTTTTCTCACTTCGGTCCCGGTCACTTTGCATTGGATGACTACTAATACTACTTCTTTACTTCTTGCCATTCTATGCAAAAATAAATACAAAAACTGCCAATACATACTACTAAATAAAGTCCAATATGAACTTCTTGGCACCTATACTTAAAACTTTACAAGAAACATAATCTTTAATTACACGGGACAAGAAATTAATAATGCGAAATTTCAGAAAAAAAAACATAAATTTTCGTTAGGTATGTTTTTAGGTTTTCACGGCCAAAAAGTATTTTTGTTATTGTTTTGGGGGTGTTATGCCGTGTTTCGCTACCTCCGTCTTCAGCCAACGTTTCGGACAGCGTTACAGTGTCCATCATCAGGCTCATCTGCCCTGATGATGGACACTGTAACGCTGTCCGAAACGTTGGCTAAAGAAGGAGGTAGTGAAACACGGCATAACACCCCAAAAACAATAACAAAAATAATTTTTCGTTATTTGTTTTTGGGGTGTTATGCCGTGTTGCGTTATCCCCTTCTTTAGCCAACGTTTCGGACAATGAAAAAAATGACAGCGATTATATAGGCCAACGGGCGATAGTGAATAAACACTGTTAGTTACAGTACAAAGTGACAGATTTCTAACAAAATAATATACATCTACCTCCTTCTTTAGCCAACGTTTCGGACAGTGTCGTACAGTATCCGAAACGTTGGCTAAAGGAGGTAGCGCAAAACGGCATAACACCTCAAAAACAAATGACGAAAATACTTTTTTGGACGTGAAAAACTAAAATCAAGCACATAAATGGTGCAATTAATTCAGATAAATAACACATGAAAAACGAAAATACTAATTTCGGTTGTGACCGTCTGTTAACTTCGATTCAATGAACTCCAGAACTTGTTTTGAATTTAAGTTTTATTTTCAAAATTAGAACCGATTGTTCAGACAAGCGATTCAACAGGTACCTACTATAGGTTAGTAGGTAGAATAATATTTTATTTTGTTAATTATAATAATCCTAAATTTAAAATTGTGTATTTCTTCTGTAAAATAAATTACATTTGTGTGATTTTTAGAGACTTAGGATGGGTTGTTTCAAAAAATTTGATGGATTCATCAAATATTTGAACTTGATTTTCACGTTCTGTGTAAGTTCTTTTCAAGTTCTGTTATTATATAGTTATAGGACAGTTGCTTCACAATACTGAATTAATCACAGAACTTGAATAGAACTTACACAAAACATGAAAATTAACTTCAAATATTTGATGAATCCATCAAATTTTTTGAAACAACCCGTCCTTAGTTGTTTTTTTTTTTTTTACATTAACTCCACACAGGAGGCCCTGAGGAAAAAATAATTTCCCTCAGGGCCTATGTCATCTTTGAGGATGCTGTGTGGAGGGTGTTTTTGAGGAGAGGAAGGAGTGAACATGGGTCTTGAAGAGACCCATATTGTAGGAGGGAGGAAACACAGAGGCCGGCAAATCGTTCCACAGCCGAGCTGTTGAACTCAAGAACGAGTCGTAGAAACGACCCGTTCTCATGTGACTAATGTCAACCGTGTACAAATGTTGAGCGCGCGTTTGGCGTGTTTCCCGACTATGCACCGGTGCCAAGGGGATCAATGATCAGTTGTTCTAGCATCCTCCAATAGAAATGTGAAGGCTTCTGTCCTGGTCTATGCCACGCTTCAGAGTTGTTGTCTCGTTCTAAAGAATTTTCCAAAGAAAATCTTTCAAAATCGAAAGGCGAAATTCCTGATGCTCCGAAGTCGGCTGCCAAATTTCCGGGTGTCTTAGGCTGCGTGTCTTAGACACATGGCGAAATAAAAGCGCGAGCCGAGCCACGAACTACGGGAAAGGAACGAAGCAACCGCAAGCGTGGTCTGTGAAATAATACTTTTGAATGTAGACATAACTTGATGGTTATCCATTATAAATAAATTAAAGTGTTACTTTGTCTGAAATATGTTTAATATAAATATATGTGCAGAAGTAACCAAAAGTACCTTTATAACAATACAGCGAGAATTAAAGTGCCACATTCCATTAATCCAAATCATTAAAAAAATGATCCGAGCAGGATTTGCGTTATCCGATGGATATTAACCAACTTACGATAAGGGCTATGGGGCAAACAACAAGTCAAGTGTCACAGATGGTGGGAGTGCTCTATCACATAATATATCACACGAGGACTTTAATTAACTAAATAGATCCGTGCCGCGACCTGCGAGATTGACGTGCGTCACCCTAATAGCATTAGTACAGAGGACGTATTATAGCGGAGATGCTCACTGCTCGGTAAGGTAAGGATAAGGAATAAGGATTCAAGTCTCTAGCCGGCAATGTTTATTGTAATTATACTCGACGGGAAGGACAAGGTTTGTATTCTTAAAATGGGTTCATAGGCAGAACGAACGCAAATACCTGTTCAAGGGCTCAGAAAGGCTATTCCCTAGTATTTGTGATAAGAGATCGTTCTCCCGCGAGAAATGCTGTCAGATTTGGGGGATTTTCTACAACTGTTAAATGAATAAATAATCATGCATATTTGCAGGCATTCGTGTTTAAAACGACCCAAACTAAAATACGTGACAGCTCACAGCTGAAATTTTGACATCGGCCGATAGAAAAAGCAAATAACAGACGTAGAAAATCACACAAATCTGACGGCACTTCTCGCGGGAGAACGATCTGTTATCACATATTTTAGGGAATAGCCTTGCAGATCCATTAAACCTGGATATACCCACCACCAAATACAATGTGTGTGGCTGTAGCTGTATGTACCTACAATGGACTCACTATTTCAAATTATCTGAAGAACCATAACATCGATTTCTAAGTTAACTAGATCCGTATAGTCGTGCACCATGTACCTACAACTACACGCCAACTTTCCCGATTCATTTCCTCCAGTTTCAGAACATTGCACGATTAAGGGTGCCATAGAATCATTTTTCAGGCAGCGGGATCTTGGGCGGCATGCACGGCTCAGTTTAATGATGTTTTTTTAATGAATGCGTCTCCACACCTTCAACCACCCTCAGTGGGAAAGTAGAAAAATATTGCGTAAAAGCCCCAATGACTGCCTAAGGCCATGTTTCCCGGCAGACACAATGTGGCTGGCGAAGTGGGTCGATAGCGGCCGGGCAGTTAATTAAGAAACAAGGTAAAAACGTCTGGTGAGATCGCGCGATAGGAGCCGCCCTCCCCCTCTCCGTGGATACCTATTCCAGCTCTTCAACCTCAAAGGACTGTCGGACGCTACCACCGGCACCGAGGAACGTGATGCAGCTCTGATCAGGTATCAGACGTGCCTCGTAAATATGAAATTAACTATTGAAATATATATATATCCTCCTTGTAGGTCATTTTCTTAATTCATATTTGCTGGGCAGGACGATGCCACGTGCCTACTTGATATCCAAAAGAAGCACGTTCAGCAGTGAATTTTATATTTTTTAGTACAGTTTAATTATATGGTATAAACTATTCCAAAATTTTTACTACGGTTTCACGCCAACTGAGAATAAAGCCTACTCGACACCTACTTGAAAAGTCATTAAAAGCTATGAAAAAACTATTTTAAATTAGCCGATAACCCTAACCTAACGTAACCTATTTCACCAATTTATTATATATTTTTTATCACTCTAAATGACTTATCTGAGATGGTTCTGAGTTGGTTTCATTCCGAGTTGTCCGGTCACCTTTTACTACAAACCCAAAGAATATTTACGCAGCACACTGGTTATACCTACCACTATTATTTGGTCATCCGAATACTACTTACATAATAGGTTTCACGTTATTAAGGAAATTGACAAGGAAACGGCGATCAAATAAGACAATCACTCAAAACCAACAAATAGCCGCGCCATACATTTTTCAAAAAGGTACATCGAAAATAGTTTCAATTTTCACAGCAACAAGAAACGGACCTTTCGATGAGGAAATAGTATTTAATAGGAATAATTCCGCAACCAAAAGCATTAACTCCGATACGCTTTCTCGCCAGTACAAAACAATGCAATAAAAGTTTACACATAAAATCTGTTCTTTTTTTCATGGCGATGTCTTTAGTATCGTGCCCCACACAAATATTTTTGTCTTAAACGGAAGAAACTAATTGTGCCTTATAACAATTGACAAATGTGACGCCAAAAACTAAGTAAGTTGGAAATTACGTAAAAATTAACATTGTTATCACGGTTGTGACAGCACAACAAAGCGTTGTTGAAACAAAAAAAAAAATTATGATTTCGAATTCGTCTTCATTTCTTCGTTGTAGCTTTAGATTATTGAAGCGTTTTTTTACAATAGCTCACTGGAGGCCCTGAAGAAAACCAATTTCCTCGGGGCTTATGTCATTTTCGGAGATATTGTGTGGAGAGTCTTTTAAAGGAAAGGAAGGATCAGGGAAAGTTCAGGGAAGAAAAAGGTATGAGGGGTGGGTAGGAATATGGGGTCAGGCGATGGGTAGGGAGAAGCTGAATGGTCTCCGTCGACCCGTCTCTCCCGGTCCGGTCCGCCACACAGTAGTTGGGCAAACGCATCCGCCGCCAAGACCTAGATAAATCTCACCCCAGGAACCCGGGCACCCCCGCTAAGTCGCCAAACCATCCAATCTTAGTGACAGTGGCGACTCAATATTCAAATAATTAACCCCTCAGGCTAATTTGTTCGGTTTAAACGACTCGTATAATTCTCATAGAAATCGTTGTCTCCCTTACTGTAACGGTTAGAAATATGATCTAGATGGTGATCTAGATCTAGACGCTTTATATTCAAATCTAAAGATTTACCACGGAATAATTCAAATGTACACCTTTATAAATTCAAAGTTTCTCGCGATTTAAAAAAAAAATAAGTTTTATAAATTTTTATTAATTATTTTTACATGAAACGACAAAAAAATGAGTTAACGAAAAAGTTTATAATGCATTTTTAATTTTTCAAACTTTTTATGTTTGCATTCAAAATGTTTATGTTTTAAAAATTATATATTTATTTCGAATTATAAAATTTGAAAGCGTATTTCACCACCTTTCAAAAACAGATTTTACTTTTCGAATGCATTCAAAAAGTACTCCATTTATTTGAATTTTATTGAAAAGCCGAAATGTTTTCACCTTCCGACAAAGGTGGTTGTGGTGTAGGTACATGAAAATATATTTATTTATTGCCATCTGTCCCATCAGTTCAGTTGACACGGCAGGATAAGCAGACAAAGTAAAAATGATGTTTTGTAAGAGTGCCAGCGTTTAATAACCCGCTGCGTAAAATGAGTTGCACAATGTTATGATGTGTGCGGTTATGGAATAAGAATATAATGAGTATCAGCAAAGGCGGTAGGCGGAAACTACCTTTGTGAAATCATATCGCACGCGCCACCTCCCAAGGGGAACGGCCCCAGACAAATATAACCAATTAAACGTAATGAGGTGAACACTTTTAAAAGAAATGAACATCGTTTTATTGCAAATCGTTACTAGAAAAGTCATATTTTACGACTCTACGAGAAAGGGGACCACAGTTTTTATTGGAAAGTATATACATAATAACATTATTAGATACAATAATAACACACCAATATAAATTGGAAAAAATTGATATAATGGTTTTCTAACAGGGGGAATCGTTGCGAAGGCAAACCTGAAATGATTGCATCGTATATTTAATGTTTTTTTTTATTACATGCTAGGAATGTGTAAAAATATGCATTGTCTATTGATGCATTGCAGTTGAGTAACAAGAATAAGTAATAATTGCGGTATTGTTGCAAGAACACCTTTACATGATTATGATATGGATCAACATGAACCTCACTGCATTTTCTTTGGACATATACAAGTTCCGTTACAACATTGTCTAAAGCTCTCAAGTCACAATCAGAGTGAACCATCCGTGTTCAGAATTTGTAACGCTAAAACCATATATTTCATTTTTTCTTCTGCGATTAGATCACATAATTGGTATGACCGTGCTGAATAATTACGAGATTTCCATTAAAAGCCGGTAAAATAGAAAGCCACATCCGTATTTCGCTACTTATTTTGAACGGGAAATAGTTTTCCTGAAATTGCAGTGAACAATAATAACCGTTGTTGAAATATCCCTGTCCATTCTTACATTAGTATAAACCGTTGAGTAATTAATATAAACCTATAACCTCTTAAGGCAATGTTCTAGCGTAGAAAAAAAACCAATTTTTTTCTTCATCATATTTCCAAAGTTAAAATATTCAAAAATATCTCCTTAAAAGAATTTTTCGAAATTCGCGTTATTTTACAAGTTATAAACATTTTAATGTCGCGGTTTAGACGGAATCTAACCAAAATCTAAATAAAACAAAATTTGTTGACACGATATCTCAAGTTCTACGAAACCAATTTGCTTGAAATTTGGTGTGAGTCTTCTCTATACATCTATGGCGGGAACCAAAACTATGACAAAATTTCAACTTTTATTTTTTTTTTTAAATTTGGACACAAGTCAAAAAACTGGTAAAAAATGTCTTTTTTATTTCAGACAGCCGCCATTTTGCGAAAAATATTTTTTTTTTACTTTTCCTTAGTTCGGGCCATAGCCGCATTTGTTTGAATTAAGAAATATTTTTTTTAATATTACTAGGGGTCCACCATGTCGCGCCATTTTTTTAGACCTCCCATTTCAACACCCTGTAACTTTTTGAACTTTTTTGTTTTTATGTACTCTTTTATGTACTTTTTTTATGTACTCTTTAATGTTAAATCAATAGTTGGTAAAATAATGGCTTGTAAAAATATTATGGTTTTTTTATTGCACCTGAAAAAATACCTACAATTCATACTTCTAGACTAGAATACACTTAAATTATTTTTTAGTCCGTAATTAAAATCAAATAAAAAATGTATTTGAAACTGCCTAAAATTGCTTATAAAGAATAAAATTAATTAAATACGCGGGTTAGATTTGGTAGGCACTTTTACAAGCGGTGAAAAATCATTAAGACCTTCAAGATTCAATCGGCCACTTAAGTGAAATAAAGGAGAAGTTTAATTAATATTAAACGCTCTGATTTTGCTCTTCAAATACCCATTTCGGTTTTAAAATTGTAGAATAACAGCTTGAGGTCTTCTTATGGCCTAACCCCGAGATGAGGCTACACGTAGAGCAGCGGATATGCGGTGGTGTCAGAGGTGAGATTCTACATCGTAATTGAATCACATTCGTATGTTTTATATGTGACCATAATCCCGCGATGGATGGGTTGGGATAAGTTGGTTGGGAGGGTTGGCTCTACAGATGGCCTGACATGACCTCAGCCCGGCTGATTGATGGAACTGAATCACGAACGAACGCCAAATTAAGAGATTCCGTATACGATTTTATAGACAAGCAGACAAGTCAGAGTGGAAGGTTTAGTTTGGATGAATGAAACCACAAAGAAAAGCCGTTAAAAAAGAATGATAACTTTGCAAATACAAGAAAATCAAAGAGACATACGCAGTGGCTGATGGTGATGTATAGAGGTAGAAGCATGCTAATAATTTTATGGCCCATATTCGAGAAGCCGGTTCTTAAATAATTTGTAATAAAACTAAGTCCCCGGCGTTGCCCGGGCTTTCTTTATAAACAGTTTTTCTAGATCTAATGTAGACAGTGACCTTCCAGTCAAGTGCACAAATTTTCATCTGTCTCGGAATAAAACTGTAGATTTGCATACCCAACAGGCCTCGACAATATTTAAAATATTTCTGTTATGCAATAAAATCCAAATAAATTGAATATTTCTGAATGTATCCGAAAACGAAACTGTTTTGAAAAGGTGATAAAATACGCTTTCAAATTTTATAATTCAAAATAAACATAATTTTTGAAATATAAAAATTTTGCATGCAAACATAAAAAGTTTTAAAAATTACTCACATTTATACTAACAAAAATTACTGATAACCAAAAAAAACACGTACATATTTAAAAGACAAATGTATTTATTATGAACGTCATTGTAAACTCACTTTTTGTGGGGGTTTCGTGTAAAAATAATTAATAAAAAATAATCATAATATTTTTTCAAATGCGGTCTGGAACTTTGGATTCATAAAGGTGCACATTTTAACTATTTTGCGGTTAATTTTTAGATTTGAAAATAAAGCGTGGTGCTCTTACTAACACCGTTAAATCTTATTTCTGACAATGATAGTAAGGGAGACAACGATTTCTGGGTCCTACATGATTTGTTCTGAAAACCGAACAAAGACCTAACCTGACTGGTTAATCAAATCCACACCGCCCCGCTGCTAGCCACAGACTTCCTTCTTTATATAAATAGATAGATAATATATATTTCAAACAATTTCACACCCATTTATCATACAATTGTATTGCATAAATATTTTCTATTTTTGATTACCTAATACCTAGTAGAAATTTGTATTCGTTATCGTTAGTCGCTGTAACTTTAATGGCACTGTTAATTGGTTTGTAAATCACATTTTACAAGATACATAAACTTTCCTTATCAATTTTTATTACTAAATCTAGAATATCAGAACAGATCCACAATAAAATGTTACATCGCATTCACACCGAATTAACTTTCCTAGGAATGGAATTTTCTAGCCGACCGCCTCTAAAACGGTTCGCCAATGGTTTTTAGTAGTTCATGGGCAATAAGGAGACGCGCCGCCGAGTGCCTTTTCACACCCAATCTGAATAGGGCACTAAGAACGAGCCAAAAATATGTAAACTCAAAGAGAATTTAACAAGAGAACTATGATTTTATTTATTTATTAGTGTTTCGTGACGCTGATTTGGTTTTCTGCGAGTTTGTGTTCCGTTTCAGCCAATAGGATCGGCAGGATTCAGAGTTTTTGAATTCCGCACTTTATGTTGTACCTACCCGATGCATCGCTGCCTTACGGTCGGTAATAATCGCTAGTCAGTTAGCAACCATCGTAGCGTGATATTTCGCTCTACATTGAAATGTCAATCAATCGGAAGTGTAATATGAAGCATAACCCCTATTGTTGTGTATCGTATGCTTTGTGTGACCTTCTTTTGTGAAACGACTCAAGACAAGTGTTATCGAGGGTTAAGAATAACCCAAACCAATATCGCGCGCTTATGGTTATATCTGGGACAGTTACAAGTGTTTGTATCACCGAACAGAAATCAAGCAAGAAGACACAATAGCAGTGAGTACAACTTAATTGTGTATACCGTATCTTGTTTGGTGATCGGGCACGACTCGTATGGAGGTCCATAAGCGTTTAATTGCAAGAGTGACCAAGTGTCATTTTGACCCCGTGATTCGTCACGATTCATTGGTGCCGAACCAGCAGGGAGATCCCTTTAGATAGGTATCTCTTTAATTAAAATCGTTATATATGCGTACGTAGAATGCTATGAACCGTCAATTTAAATGTTACAACTTATCGACAACGTGAATATTAAACTAGTTAATTATTTGCGACCTACCGTACATTTAAAATCCTAACGTATTCGTTTTAGTTTTTCATTACGTTCTGCGTACCATAATCAATCTATTTCATTACATTTATACATCGTATACGTTGTTACAATGGAGAAAAAAATATCGGTGTTGCGGCGTTTGCGTGAAATGGCAAATAAGAGAATAAACAAGATGTTACAAATCGCTGAAACCGTTTCGCAAGAAACGACCAACCCTAACGAAATCGGAACAACGGTTATGCAAAATGCAACCAACCATAAATTATTTTTTGCGTATTTTTCGAAGTTGGAACATATCGTTAGTGATTTTCAAAATGCTCATTCTGACATTTTAGCCTCAGATGAGGCAAACACGGAAATGGAGAATCAAGTTCGCGAAATTTTTGATAACGTGCATTTCCGAATCGTCGCAATTCACAAGGAATTAACGAATAAATCTTCACAATCGGGACCCGTAAAAACTATCGTATCGAACCAAAACGTTTCAACATTTCATGATCAAGCTTTCACAACACAAACAACGTCATCGCTTCTTTGTGACACGAAGAAGGCAAAACCTGAAACCAAAACCAAAGGGTCCTTGACTGCGTTCACTTACTCAAAGTGCTCGTTTTGCGAGGGAACTCATTCGATCTCTAAGTGCACATCATTTGCACTCAAATCGGTTCAGGACCGCGCTCAATTTGCCAAGGCACAACGTTGGTGCTTGAATTGTCTTACGCCGTCTCATTCGCTCACAAATTGCAAATCTGTGTTTGATTGTCAGAAATGTCATCGTAAACATCACACTCTACTTCACATGGAAGACAACATTCCTACTGAAGAGGAGTACCAACGACCCACCACGTTAACGGTTCAAGGAGCTTCTAGTTCTGATCCTCCAGCTCTTTTCCTCGATAATTTCGGTGACAGCTCCGTCGTACGTTTGCCAACTGCTCATATTAGTAATCGTGATCCATCCGGCAGATTTCAAGCATTTCGTGCGTTGACCGATTCAGACAATCAAGCACATATCGCAACCGATCGCACTGCCAAGCGTCCAGTCAGCTCTCAGAGAATTCGTGGCTTAGGCCAATCTTCTACAATCGAGTCAGATGTCCCCAATTTAGATGTCAAGGATATGAGACAAATTATCGTCTACACGAAGTTACTTCCATCGCCAATGTTTCAGTTCGACCAGTTATCCTGTCATCAATTCCGAGACATACCTCATGCCGCCCCTGACTATCACAAACTGACAACTGACACTGGACCGACTGACTTACTTCAAGATGTTGAGATCTTGCCATTGCTTTTGAGACCCCAATTAGCGGGTAATCTTCACCAGCTTTCAGCTGTCAGTTCACAATTCGGTTGGCTTCCTCTGGGTTTGGTTGGTTTTGCTACCGATCGTCAAACAAACTCCTTCATCGTAATCAACCATTACCGTCTCCCCAGAGAAGTCAAGAGACTGAGGGAGTTGGACACACTTCCTCAGTCTTCACAGCTCACCCTTAAAGAACAACTTGATGACCAGGTGTATCACACTGATCACTCACGTGACCCTTCGGAGCAACTCATCGTAGCCTTACCTTATGGAAAAAAGGACAAGGATATCGCTTTCCCAGGTTCGCGCGAAGCTTCTTCGCGCAACTTCCTATCACTCGACCGTAAACACACAGCAATGCTCAGTTTACGTGAATCGTACTCCGCTTTCATGACTGACTACTTGCACAGTGGTCACATGACATGTGTTCCTGGGAAAGATTTACTCAAGGAAATGCATTGCATACTTCGTCATTGCATTCTTCGTCCGGGCACCGTTACCACTAAGTTACGAGTGGTCTTCGATGCCTCAGTGACGGAGGTGAATGAATCATCGTCAAAGGATGCCTTACTTATCGTTCTCAAGCTTCCAACGAACATTTCTGAACTTCTGCAAAACTTTCGTTCACCATCTATGGTGTCCATTGCTGACGTACGGCAAATGTATCGCCAAACATTTCTTCAAGAGCCAAATCGCGCTATTCAAAGAATATTTTGGCGACACCAATCGTCTGAACCCACCCCGGATTACCCATTACACCTTGTAACTTATGGTTTCTCTGCCTATATTCTGTCTTATCGTATTGTCAAACCGTTGACAGAAAAGGAGAGTAACGAATTAACGCTCACACGCCACGCGCTCACTTCGGATACGAACATCGACTCTATCGTCACCGGCTGTTCCGGTCTGGAACAAGCTCAACAAACGCAATCCGAAGTCATCGAATATACCAAACGAGGTCAACTTGAACTGCAGAAGTGGCATTATAACAAACCGAAATTTTGCGCCTTTCTACCGCCGGACTACTATCTCGCTGATGTAAGCTTAAAGAATGTTGATCATTCTCCGACTCTCAGGGTATTGGGATGGAAGTGGAGGCCACCAGACACTCCACCCGGTGAAATTCGTTACGGGAATCGTTATACCGAACAATTATCGCTTTTGACAGTTATCGCATCTAACCGTTCGCTACAAGCATCATCGTTTGATAATCCTTCGGATATCGCTTCAGATGGCCACTCTCCGGCTGATCTAAACCGTAACGTAATATGGTGGGCGGAGCCCTCCGGGCTAGCCCAGCCAAACAACTCTTGGCCTATCTTAGATGGCCGTGTTATCAACTGAACTCCACTCTGAGGAACGAGCTCAATCGTCATTATTCCAGTATAATGAAATTCTGCTGGATTTTTTATTAAATAAATCATATCGTTTTCGGAAACTCCAACGTCTTATCGGTTACTGTTATATTTTTGTAGTAAACTTTCATAACAAAGCCTATCGTCTTTTGGATTTTCCACTCAATCATATCGAATTTCGTGTTCTATCTTTAACCAAACATTGCGCATCACTCTCTACGGATGATATGGTTAAAATCGAAATTAAAATTCTTGCACTTATCGCTACGTTCCGTACTTTGAATGGATCTTCTCTTACAAGACCATTCACCAAATCGTGTCCATTGCCTAGTCAATGTGACTAATCATCATCGCATCACGGTTTGTTGTATTCTTTGTTTACGTCTTAGTTAAACTTATCACTTAGTTTCGTATCGTTTAGTTTATCGTTAAGTTTATCTATGTCTAGTTATCGTCTAAATATAGTTAAAAGTTTTTCGCTTCGTCTTCTCTTCGTATCGTAACGTTTCATAGCATTTCACGCTTCGCTCAACGGTCAACTTTTCTTTAAAATACGATTGCTGTATTTTGGTGGGCGGAATGTTTCGTGACGCTGATTTGGTTTTCTGCGAGTTTGTGTTCCGTTTCAGCCAATAGGATCGGCAGGATTCAGAGTTTTTGAATTCCGCACTTTATGTTGTACCTACCCGATGCATCGCTGCCTTACGGTCGGTAATAATCGCTAGTCAGTTAGCAACCATCGTAGCGTGATATTTCGCTCTACATTGAAATGTCAATCAATCGGAAGTGTAATATGAAGCATAACCCCTATTGTTGTGTATCGTATGCTTTGTGTGACCTTCTTTTGTGAAACGACTCAAGACAAGTGTTATCGAGGGTTAAGAATAACCCAAACCAATATCGCGCGCTTATGGTTATATCTGGGACAGTTACAAGTGTTTGTATCACCGAACAGAAATCAAGCAAGAAGACACAATAGCAGTGAGTACAACTTAATTGTGTATACCGTATCTTGTTTGGTGATCGGGCACGACTCGTATGGAGGTCCATAAGCGTTTAATTGCAAGAGTGACCAAGTGTCATTTTGACCCCGTGATTCGTCACGATTCAATTAGTTTTATTTTAGTAAATTGTACATTTAATTTTACAATTTCCTAATTAATTATATCATATCATATTTCAAACTATATTTTTTCTTGTTTTATGTATCTCCTACAATACATTTTGAACTTTCCAATTGGTGCGGCCTTTAAAGTTTCTGGGAGAGTGTTGTATAACTTCATCCCTTTGTATAGTAAACTGTTCTGCGTATTCGTTTTGTCCTTTTTTGTAGTCTGATTTCCTTGCAAGTCCTTGTGTTGTGTCTGTGAATGTCCTTGTTGTATATAATTTTGTTTGAGAAGTATTTTGGTAACATGTGTTCACTATTTTATGGATAAATATCATCGTGTGCAGGGTCAACATCTGTTTCACGGTTAGCCAATTTAGTTCCTTTAACATTTTATTTACTTTTGAGAATCTATTTCGCCGAAGTATTATTCTCAATGCCCTGTTTTGGAAGATTTGAAACTTATTTTGTTCTCGTTTGTTACACAGGAAAAGGATAGTTGAGCAGTAGTTAAAGTGTGGAGCAATAATTGAATTATAAATAGTGACTGCAGTTTTTCTAGAAAGTTTTTGACTGTAACTCGAGAGGAAAACAATATTAATTGGACAGCGAAGCCACTTTTCCATAGACAACAGTTAACCGATTTGATCCAGCCAAGGATGGAGCACAAACGCCTTTGCGAGCTGACAGAAATCTGATATGCAACAGTTAGTGATAATTGGAAGCACTTCCGTAGCGCTGTGGAAACAACACGCCACCACACTTCTTGCGAGTATCGCTGAAAAGTAAATAAATATGAAATTCGAGTTCCACGATCATTATAATAATATTGAGGGGTGTCGATTTCACAAAGGCTTTGCACAAACTCCAATACGCCTCAAACAAGAGAGAAGACAGCATAACGCCGATCAAATAAGCAGATAGCGAGCGAGAGATTTGCGGGGAATCGGAATGCTGCATTAGATGGAAGAATTGATAAATTGAGATGAAAATACACAGAGGCGGGGGATGCCGGTTCTAACTAGAAAACTTTCTGCCTTTCTCGCAGAGCCGAAATGGACTTGGCTAGCAATTAACTAAACAACAGCAACGCCAGCTTCATTGTCTGACTTTGCACTTTAAAACATGTTATTGGAAAATGTGTACCGTAAATACTTAAAAAGCCTGCAGTGGCCAATGAATTATGCCAACTATTTTTTTTAAATATTACATATTCTTACAATACGCAACACTCAAATAAAACTATTTTCGCATCGTAGAAAACCTCTTATACGAGTAATATGTCTATTTTACATATAATTCAATCGAAGATATTCTGAGGAACTATGTAACATAATTAGATAGATCTTTTAACAATTTCTGCATGAGAACATATAGTTTCTTCTACTCTTAAACTCGTAGAGACCTGAAAGGCTATTCCCTAAAATTTGTGATAAGAGATCGTTCTCCCGCGAGATGTCCTATCAGATTTGTGTGATTTTCTACGGCTGTTATTTGCTTGTTCTATCGGCCGATGTCAAAATTTCAGCTGTGAGCTGTCACGTATATTAGTTTGGGTCGTTTTAAACATGAATTCCTGCAAGTATGCATGATTATTTATTCATTTAACAGCTGTAGAAAATCACTCAAATCAGACAGCACTTCTCGCGGGAGAACGATCTCTTATCACAAATTTTAGAGAATAGCCTTTCTGATTGTCCTAAATATTCAAATTCACTATATGCACTTCTAAAAACAGTTCTTCGCACAGAAATGACAGACGTAGTGCCCCGGTAGTGGGGTGACCACTCGGTGCCGACAATCCCACAGTTTCCAGTCACGATAGGCCTGCGGGATTAGCGCCGAGTAATCCCGCACATCCCGAGCTCATCCCCCGCCAATCGGCAGAAAATTAATATCCTTTTCATGACGGCGCAGTAAACGTTTGAAACAATGAAGCCCGACGTTGATATCAATGCGATTATCCCCGCAAAGACCATTATCCCAATGCACAACGGGCCTGAGCTGTCCACGGCCCGGGCGGCGCCACAAGGGCGTAGCGCGCAGCGACCCGCACCCGGGCCCCGCCTTGGCTTGGCTGGGATACGTATTCCAGCATCCACAGCATGCTACCACAACCCGCTTATTAAGAATATATTTTAAAAGAAAAAATTATGCAAAGCTTTCTTTGGTCAAACAAGTACCTTACCTAAACCGAATATCGAAAATAATGCATTTTATTATTTTTACATTCATATTTTCCGGATAATGGTCACGGTAATCATACTAATTAAAGTATTCGACATAACGACCCTTTGAAATAACAAGGATCCAATAAAAATATAAAGCAGGTAAATAAAACGAAGTAATTTTACTGTTTAAAATAAAATAGATGAAGAAGTTAATAATTTACATCCATCCGGGGCTACTTGTATTGCATTTGAACAATAAACGCGATGCTACGTTAAGTATTTTTTATATTACCTACAGGCAGATAATATACTTACCTAGCAGATAAATTGAGTTTAACACCGTTTATTTTATACTGATTAAAATAAAATTAATTAAAAAAATCATAATTTACATCCATCCGGGGCAGATTACATGCACAAGTTTATCAATCAATAATACAAAAAACTACATGTACTGCATTTGAACAATAAACGAGATGCTACGTTAAGTATTTTATATAGTACGTACAGGCAGATAATATACTTACCTGGCACATGTATTGAGTTTAACACCGTTTATTAGATAAATTTAGATAATGTTGTGTACGCAGATGACACAATATTCGAAACACACGTTATTGAAGATGCCTTTATTTAATTTATGGTGTTTTTAATGAAAGTTTTTAGGAAAGGAAACAATACAAGTATTTGATTAGAATTAATCTTCTCGAATGTGATTGTTCCTCGAGAAGAGATTTCAGTTATGTTAATCCAATAAGAAAAAGTGTAATTAATATTAGAGCATGTATGAGACGATGTATGAATGTGAATGAGGCAAATAGTTTATGCCAAGATCGAATTGTCTGGCGATCCGTCCTCTCTGCCTACCCCTGCGGGGAAACGGCGTGATGGTTAGTTATTTAGAATAATATATACGCAATACAAGAATGGTACATAAACTTAGGTACATTAAAAATAATAATAATAATGATGTTTTATTCCAGGATGTGGGGAGGATAGTGCAATCCCATATGGCTATGGATATGTACACAACAGTTTAAACAATACATTGAATTTAAGGAAATGAACGTCTGAAAAGTTAAGTTTTTTGTTTGGACCGAAATTCTGTAGCTCTGAAACGCATCTTAGTTCCGGGGGAGGGGGAGTTAATTCCAAGCCTTGGGTCCTAATAACCTAAAAGCGCGATCTCCAACATAGCATTTGGCTTGCGCTTGGGTTCTGATGATGATGATGATGATGATGATTTTGATCAAGAGTCGGAAATATAAGATGGGACCATTTCATTGACGGATTTAAACACCATCCAGCGTAATTTGTACTGCATTCTTTCTGAGCACTGAGACCCAGTGAAGGTTTCGAATATGTTCTGAAATGTGGGAATATTTAGAGACCCCGGTTTTTAGCCTTGCCGCAGCGTTAAAAACGGATTGAAGTTTGTTATTTTGGAAACTTGGTATAGATGGCGTTAAAATAATTAAGAGGTGAGACTACATAAGAGTTGATCAATTTTGTTGCCAGTATAGGGAGGTTTCTTCGGGTTGACTTGAGTTGTTTAGGTTGGAAAAACCCGGTCCTTACTTACGGTCCTATTTACTCGTAACATTTGTTTGCAATTTATAATATGACGCACTCAATAAATTCAATAAATGCTTTCTGTGCAAACCCAGCTTTGTGACACGCTTTCTTCGAAGAGAACTAGTGCAGCACACGTAATGGTTTAAAATAACATGGAAACCGTCCCCGTTTTAACAATGACTATTGGGTATTTTTAATATGAAAAAGTACAGGATAAAACATGTGTTACAAAGAAAATACGAACATAGCATTTTATAAAATGTTTCAATATTGGGTATAAACACGACCGCTCAAAGAGAAAGAAAGCATTCACGAATCAGCAAAGCGATTTTCCTTTCTTTATTTGCTGACAAATTTGACGGACGTCAGAGGGAACGCGTCGTGAAAACTGCCTTCACAATGGCTAATTTGTCTGTGTGTATCCGTCACGCGGGTGACTTGTGTGGGGCTGACAAATCGCTGGCTGCCCTTTCCGATAGACTTCGTTTACTAATGTACAGCCCGCGCTAAGGCAGTGGCGAAGCGATTCAGACGATACACCCTTGGGGGCCCGGGAAAACCTACACAACTGGAAAGACAGAAATTATCCTTCCTCGAGGCTAAGTTACTTTAATTTTTCGAAGAAAACTTCTTCATTAAGGGTTTTACTTTGTGATGGCATTATTATTTTTTTTATTTATTAAAACACAAATATCTTTGTACACATCACTTTTATTTATTATACACTCAACATGTTTCGTGAGCGATGCTCACATCTTCAGGAGTTAAAGTATACTGAAGTTATAATTTTATACAGATCATGGATTCAATACAGGGCTAGGGGTAGGAGGGAGGGGGAGGGGTAAGAGCGGGGGAAGTTTACTGGAATTTGGGATTACAGTAAACTTCCCCCGCTCTTACCCCTCCCCCTCCCTCCTACCCCTAGCCATGTATTTAATCCATGATCTGTATAAAATTATAACTTCAGCATACTTTAAATTCTGAAGATGTGAGCATCGCTCACGAAACATGTTGAGTGTTTAATAAATAAAAGTGATGTGTACAAAGACATTTGTGTTTTAATAAATAAAAAACTAAGTTACTTTTTTATGATATAAATGTAAAATAGAAAATATTTCTATGCATACAGAATGCACTTATATTATATTAATACTCTTCAATGAGCCGGAATAATTTTCTAAACCACAGGCAAGCTTTACCCAAAGAAACTGTGTTAATGAAATTGAATATACATACAATTATTTGTATTTTTAAGGGTTTGGCAGTTTTATTTATAATTTACATTTTCCATTCCTCATTTATCTGCAAGTTTAATAAAAGTCGTATTTCCTTCCTTCCCCAGTCCTTCCATCTCCCTTCCAACTCTCTTATGGGAAAGTTTAGTGTCTCACAATATACTCCAATAATAAACTCCGGGCAGTTCGGAACTATCGAATTAGATACTGGTATTACGCATGCATTATGTCTATTTTCCTAAGGTCATGTAAATTTATGATCATTTTGGTGAGTATTTAGTCTCGAGTCCCCGGCGGCTGCCCATGCAGTCCAGAGGTCACCACGCCACTGTACCAAACGAAAGTATTTTTACTTGTGCCGATAGAGCCTGCCGTTGTCATTGATGGAGCTTTATTTGTCCGCAATAAGTCGGCTCGGCGGGCGGCGACTTTGTAGGACTATTAGCGCAATTATTGGCGACTGTATCAACACGAAATGTTACACGGCTACCTACATTTGGGAGCATCAATATATTATCTACAAAAAGACATTACTCTGCGGAATTAGTATATTATCCAAATAGGAATAAATCGTGTTAGTGTTACGCCATCATTGCGAAATAAATACCACTTACCATAGAATAAAGAATCTACTTTAATCCACTAAAAAGAGGTAATTATTTATCACGCTAATATAATATAATATTTTACCGATATTATTCCACTCCGTCATCAGGGCGCAATGCGCCGCATATAAGGATAAGTGCAATCGGATTAGTTATCATATTATCACTCATCAAACAACAGATTGTGCGGCCACCTGTCGAATCTATTAAAAAAACTTAATACGTATTGACAATATCGATATGGTAAATTAGTGGAACAGATAATGGAAAATGCGCCTCAGAGTCTATACATTATTTTCCATCGACCACAATAAAAATGTTCTAATTTAACGTTCCAATATGTATGCGATCGGTTTGTTTGCTCTGTTTATTCCAACATAGATGCTGTGCAATGTGCATATATACAAACTTATGTAGTGACAGCTCTTTTTTTTTCATTTTCTAGATTCTTATATTCCTTGAAGAGGTGAATCATTTAAATTTACTGAATTTAAATTTAATGTTCTTTACACAAATAGATCGGCGTCATTTGCGCCTCGCAATTTTTACCTCATGGGGGTATTTAAAAATATTACCTGGCTATTATACTTAGAGGTCTTGTGTTTCATCGGTAGGGAAAAATTGTTATCTAAAAACCCTACTAAAATTGCATGTTTTCATCAACATCAATTCTTCAGCATCAGAAAGCTGGAAGCATAAATACATACGTGTCTGTTTGTGTTAGGTTGGGAGTGGGAAGGAGGCGGTCATGTCCTTTTATTTGGAGTTCTTCCGCATTTGCCTTCGGGAATGAGGAAACCATGAAAAACCTCATCCAGGAAGATTCGGCCGGCGGTCAACATGAAACCGATCGGCCTTCAGTGATATCGGTGTACGATATTCTGCACTGTGTGTGTGCGTGTGGGGTGTATGTCTGTTTTTATGTAAATTTATACTTTATGGGACTATAGTGACAGATCTGTTTAAATATAAAAGTTTGAAGGGATCCGACTAAGTGAAAAATAAACTAGACGCGCCAGACTGTACACCGCATCCAGCTTGTGCTTGTAGGAGTCGGGATTAATTCTGTAATAACACCCTGTGAGATCCGAGAGGTACTAGACTAGGTAGTAAGGTAGTACACAGTACAGAGTAGTGTACCGAGGAATGCGGAAGAGAAGTGCGAGTTCTCCGCTCCATCCGAACGGAACGGAAAATCGCCGGTTGGGTGGCACAAAGCGCCCATACACCGGGATTCGAATGGAAATATTAATACTGCAGGTCCTCTGTGATCCGCGCCAAAGGGAGATGGCTCCCTCCCTCCTTCAGAGGGTTCCAGTTGTATCGCTGCAAGCCGACAAGATTTTGCAGGCAAAGGGTGGCATTTTATAACATACGTAGATTTACGCCATATAAAACCTACCTACATTAGGTATGTCGAAACAAAAATAATGTTTTTTGAACTTTTGAAAGTGAAATGCAAAGATCCTAGGCAAATTTGCGTTTTCCTTTGTAATTTCAGCTTATTTTATAGGTTTTTTTTATTATTCCAAAAGGTGAGTAGATAATATTTTTAAAAGGTAAGTACATAATATATATATATATATATATCTATGTATTATATTGATTTTTTAATGTTATTTTAATACTACTCTTACACAAAAGCAATAGCCTGTGGCCGGAAGGGGGTGTACAGTGTTTTATTATAGTTATTTAAAAGTAATTAATATTACTATGGTAAGATACATGTATTTTATACGCTAAATTAAGAAAGTTACAGTGAGAAAGTAGAAAATAATATATTGTAAGTTGTAGATGTCGTATAATTTTAAGTATTTTACTACTAGTAAACTATTATACTTTAGCATAACGTATCTAAAAATATTGTAATTAGTAATTAATAATTAAACAAAATTTAACTTATTTGAGGAAGGGAATGTCACTAAAGGAAACTAATTGAGGCATGAGTTATTGTTAAGATAAATTCAAGTGGAAACATTTTTTTGGTAAGATTATCTTTAAAATATTTATTCACCGTGTTCATTGTTTGGATTTTGAAATTAATGTTTCTGAATCCTTCCGGTAGTCGATTGAAAGAAATTCTTCCTTGGTAAGTGTAATGATTTTGTGCAAACTGTTTAATTTTGGGAAAAATATATTTAAGCTTTGCATATTATACTTTTATCATAATTTGACTAAATCGTAACATAATTCATGATTGGTTAAGTATAATCCAAACAGCCCCCCGTAAATATTTGTATTTGTGAATCTGTTACAAAAGGGAATGAACTATAACTTTTTCTTTAAGCTTTTTCATACAATTATCCATCATAAAAATAAAAGTTTTGAAAAGGACGCTTTCGAATATTTCTTCTTTGAAGGATTTTTTCCGGATAATTAGTGACTAAAGAAAACTATAAACAATAAACTAAATTAAACGTAAAATTATTGTATAGTAATGAAGAAAAGAACTAAATGTATGAATTCGAATGAAAAGCCGAGCATATGAGTCACCCGGCGATGAATTCAATTCAGTTGAAGCAAAAAAGCCGCTATGAAGTTTAGTGTAACATGATACATACAAAAAGAGCTTTGTGTATCAAAGGATGAAGAGAACAATGTTACCCGTTTAATATGTGTGCAAACACAGACATGTCTTTATACTTTACAATGTTAAAAAGGGACATCGGACTGTGTAAGGGGCGGGGAGAGGAGAGGTTGCATTCAACACTTCCGTAAATATTGAGAAAAACGGGTCAATGTATCGACAACTCCGTTAGACGTCAAAGTCGCACAATGGATGGAATGAATGCAGAAATACCTCGCGTGGCTTCGAACATATATTTGCAAACCATTGTGTTTTCCGTGGGGAATAATGAATCCGATTGCAAAATGTCTAACGATGAGAAAATATCGAGGTAATAATATCACTAATTAAAAAATAAACATGTATATGTGGAAAAAAACGTGAAAGCGCTCTCACACAAACGATGTAATGCATTCCCGAGTGTAAACTTTGTATACGAGGCGCGCAGTTTTCACCCGCGTTATGCAGGCGGGTCCCTACAGTGCGTCAGATCATAATGCATTTATTTGTAAGAAACTAACAGCTTATTTAATTGACTCCTCACATTTAATATCGATAAAACACAATACATGACATTATCCATACGCTAACATAATGCTTCCAATAACTGCCCTAAACCAATCATCCACTGGTGTTCACTCAATCGAAACACTACCGAAAACTCATCTTATATCCATTACACGTGTCCTACCATTAAATCATCAAAGGAAGTTATTTTTTTGGAATAATCATAGACGACAAACAACGCCGGGAGGCCCATATCAAAGACACAAAAAGACTCCGTAAGCTACGCCTTATATTCTGTTCTCTTAGGTCCATCTTAGACTTGTAGACTCGAAGAAACGTCTATTTTGCCTTTTTCCAATCTGTGGCAACGTATGGTATTGTGGGATGGGGTGGCTGCGCTGAATGCGTTACCAATCTAATAATTAAAGTTTAAAAAAATTAATAAATACATTTAAATGCTAACCTGCACTCCTCAAAAGTACTATTTTGTTAAAATTAGGGTCTTAGATATTGGCCAATTATTTACTAAGACGAGCTTATTAAGACATACGGAAAATAAACTGCCGGGCTGCTCCACAACATTAAGCACACACCCGCTTTTCATCAAACCTCTCGCAATCACAGTCTCTCAACGACAATTTTGGTTCATCACTCCTAAAATATACAATGCATTGAGGACGGATATACAATCAAACAAAGGATAAAAGCTGTAAAAGGTAAAAGTTTTGCATTTTTCTACATTTAAATATAGATTGTTTTGTGAGCACCAATTATTTAGCATGTCTATATTGGATTGAAGAATTTGACAGTGACTGGGGAGTTATTTCTTTATATAATTTAATGTCATCAGCGAAAATCAAAACATGTATATTTAATAAGCAATACAATTTTTTTTTCATCACTTCTAATGACTTTTCAAAGGAGGTTCTGGGTTGATTTTATTCTGATTTGTCCGGTCACCGGCACCACACATAATACAGACATGAACCTAATTCGACAGTTGAGAAAAATCACAAAAATTGAATATGAAGTTAATTAAAGTTAATTCGAAAAAATTTCTCATGCTAATGTTACTGAGAGACGGTAATTTTATTGTGTCTTATATCACGCAGATTGTATAAACATTTCCTAATCATTGGTAGCAATTGATTTTGTTTGACTAAATATTAGTATTTTTTGTGGTGTTAACGAGAAAAATCGTGAAATATTGATTTATCGAATGTTTATTTATTTAAAAAGACCGCCGACACTACGCACTAGTGACTAGAGAGCAGAGAGTAGGGAGTACAGAGTAGAGAGAGTGTGTAGAACGGCGGCCGGGAAGGGCAGCAGAGTAATGGCGGGCGCGAGCCGAGCGATCCATCAGGAGCGGGCGAGATTGCCGCCAGTCGCAGTCGTCACGGAAGAAAGCTAATCAAGGCGGGCAGGTGAGAGCCGAACGCTGTCGGGGTAATTGAGGCACATAAAACTATGACAGGGTAAAAAATTCCAACGGGGATCAACTTGTCGCCGTAAATTGTTGCACTCCACCGGAAAAACATCCGCAAATAATAAGAAGGATGTTTTATTGCGCGAGGAAACAGACAAACCCCTTCTTGCGGCGTCGGCGTCGGGTGGGCTCTACGACCAAGTGAGCATTCATCACGGTCAAGTATGTAATCTTGCCACTTATACTGTAATAACATTCCATAACATGTGGTTATGCGTTATGATGTTTCTTGTTCAAAAATTATTATTATTAGCAATATTACAATGATGGTGTTTGGCACGCCCTCTTTGAAGGATTGGCGACACTATAATGTGATTCTCGTAACTGCTAATAATCAATATCAACCATCAAGATTCACAGATGTTTTCGCATAGATAGTGCAGTGGGACTGTTTGTGGTAATATGTGTTATTGTTGCAATATTGAATCGATTTATATCATTCTGTGGTTCTTGAATTCTGCTAATCATTCTGAATTTACATATGGGTGTGTAAGCCTTGACAACTGATTTGTGCGATTTCCAAGTTACAAAAAATTATTGAAATTGTACTAAGTGCGGATAAAATTATTCCGGGGGCCTCCGAGGAATCCAGAAACCAATATTAAAGTCAGTGAAACCAATTTTTACATTGAGTTCTGTGTCGGATGCCGTCGTTTGTAATATTTTGTTTTTCGCATGAGTTTAGATTCACGAATCACTAATATAGTTCTGAGATCATTATATCAGATAGCCTGGGGAGTTTGCAGACCCCATGCTTGAAAAAAATACAAGGCAACAGGTGAATTGTTGGTTACATAAGAATGAAAAGTTGAGCCTTGAAATGAATGTTATCGGGCGTCGTTCTTTGGGACATTTCATCAAAATAGTATGGATAATTTCATAATTCCTTGTACGATAGGGTTGTTAAATAATGAATTGAATCATTCAATGGGAACCTAAATTTATTAAATTTGGATTTGCAGGTAAAAAAAACAGTCATAAGTTTAGGATTTGCAAGTGAAAAACAACTATAAATCGACAGCTTATCTCAGTCAAGTTTGGTGTTTGATGAACTAATTATTGACTACAGCTCGTACACTTGTGTAGGTACAGCATCTCATAGTATGGCGAGAGAGAAATTCAAACATTTTTTTCTGATTAGCGCAAGCACAGTGAAATAGTAAGCGCAGTGTTCAGAGGTTGTAAGCCCACACCACACTGATAAGAATTCTAATATCGCTGAACAGTGCGCGGAGAGATTGGTGATGCTCTCATCAATTGCAGTTGTCTCCGTAACAAAGGGGGCTAGAGTTACAATGGAACCCCCGAACCAACTTGCTATCAACAATCCTAAGGTTCGGAGCAAATTGCTAGCAAGATGCAGCCGCTGGGGATGGGGCTGGTACAGGGATCGCACACGACTTCTCACTGTTCCGCTTCTTGAAATAACTGTTGTAAATATGTTTGTTTTTTTTTTTTAAATAAAATTTTCAAAATTTATAAAAAATCCTTAAACCCCTCAGGATAATTTGTTCGCTTATCGGAACGACCATATGGGTCTCATATAAATCGTTGTATCCCTTACAATCCTGGTTAGAAATATGAATTAAACGGTGTTAGAAAGAAAAAATATCACGCTTTATATTCAAATCTAGAAGTCGATCAATATAATTAAAATGTTAAATAATTAAAATGTACACCCTTATGAATCCAAAGTTTCCGACCACAATTTGAAAAAAAAATTATGAGACTTACTCTAAGTAATTATTTTTACAAGAAACGACAAAAAATGAGTTCACGAGGACGGAAAGAAGGTATGTTGATACTAAAGTCATCCACGTCAAATCTCCAAAGTTTCATCGCAATCGGATGAACTGTTAGCAACGCATAATTTCATGATGCCAGAACTCACTATTGTATATAGTAAGAATCCCGGGGCATGCGCGCATCAAATCTCTAAAGTTTCATGGCAATCGGATGAATGGTTTAGCAACGCGTAGCTTACATACACAGAAACAAACATATTTTCATTTTTATATATATATATATTTATAAAATCAAGCACCCATATATCTATAAGTACCTACTCCAGTTTAGTAAATCCCAGTCTTCGAATTTGAAGCATTTCTATAAACATCTTGTAATACAAGTCTGTTTTCGGGTTATATTCGGGTGATATTGTTATCGAACTTCATAAATTAAATAAATCATCCCACAAAATACATAATAACAAAACGGATCAGTGAGAAAATAAAGTGGGTAATGTGTTGTCGTGTTTGACGACCACTGGCTACGTGCAAATTTGTAAGGGGTAACATGCAGAGTCCACGGAACACTATGTACCCGGCTACCCGACAACCCGGCCCCAAGTGGGAAAGTTTAAACCGAGTTGCACTGCCTGACCCGCTAAAACTTGCTACACTTTTGAATGAACAGAACCTAGCAGCCGGGTGTCCTACTGAGCCATTTGCGAGACAGCTTAAATCACACTCGATTGGGATCAGCACACTAATTCACCATTTTACGATGCTTGTGTATTGAAAGTTGTTTTAAACCATTAATTAAGTAAGTTAGATTGCATTATGTTTAAGGTTGTAACAGATGTTCTAAATAACGATTGGTTAAACAATAATATTCTAACAGTAAGATGGTTATTTTCTATAAACGTGCATTTGGGCGTTCATGCATTATTATTATTACAGCATGAAATCGTTGTTGATAAACAGCGTCAAAATATCGGTTGGCCGTGTTTAACCCTTATGATCACAGAAAATAAGACCAAATTTGTCCCAGCTCACAGCTCGGTCTCGTATGAATCGTTGTATCTCCAATACGGTCATGGTGAGATATATAATCTATGTAAACGGTGTTAGAAAGAGAAAACTCCACGCTTTATATCCAAATCAAGAATTCAACCACGGAAAAATTTAAATGGGCACCTCTACGAAACCAAAGTTTTTGAGAGCAATTTGAGGAAAAGGTATAAAATTTCGAGATTTTTTTATATTTTTTTTTTATAAAACAACAAAAACAAGTGATGAGAATAACGTTTATAATAAATACATTAGTCTAATAAAATATGTGTGCGTTTTTCTTTTTTTCGTTATCAGTAATTTTAGATAGAAATTAAATGGCAGGTGAGCCATTTAAAAAAAAAAATGTTTGTAATAAAAAAAAATTATACTTCAGAAATGATGTGTTTATTTCTAATAATAACATTTGAAAACATATTCTAATGCCTTTCAAAAACAGTTTTTGGATACATTCAGAAATATTCCATTTATTTAGGTTGCAAAGGGGTAATTTTCTGACCTTCTAACATAATATGCCCTTCTGCAATCAACATGCTTCATGCAACAACTTATAGACTCAATCGAAAACGCTTCAATACAGTCAAACAAAAATATATTCATTTGATGCAGTGCATAAAATTAAAAAAAAATAATAATACAAAGAAAAGTGTGTGTTAACTGTGTGTGGTACAGAGTATAGAAAAAGGGATTTTATAATATGGAAATTTAAAAATTAAGTATAATTTTTCTGGTACACCAAAATTTTAATTTTCTTTAGGCTGGTATCATGATTGTTTCAAACATCAACAAAATCGTTTAATACTCTACATAAATGGGGTTCGGGTTTTATTAATGTTTTATTTTAACAGCGGCATTGAAGGTTGTAATGAAAATCAATGCGTCCATAACATAATTAAGTTAGTACTAGGTCGGGTTTCAAAGTTAATTAAGCTAGGGAAATGCAATGCAATTTGAATAGACACACTGGCGCGTAAAATGTTGACGTTTGCATTCCAAATATTGCCCGGGCCATTTTGACTCCATCATTAATGTTGAAGAACCATACATTTTGGAGTAGGCTCGGAACTGCACTGGGTCAACTGGCAATTCACTATTTTAACCACAGGCAGCATACAAAAAATACATATTTTAATCATGCAATGCAGCGCGTTTAACAACGGCTGTGAATCGTTACAACGGATTTAATTTTACATAACTAAAAATGTACTACTTGAACAAGAGATTCCTGCTGTTATTCAGCATAATGTTACTATAACCCGAATACTTTGAGGTATACATTATGAAATAAAATCAATATGTTGGAACTAATTGCGATTTTTCAAAGCAATTATTCTACGAAAAAATATTTATTCACAAAAAGTAAAAGATGTATTTATGTTATTTTACCAACGTAAAAAATACACAGTTCTTAAATGCCAAATTCATCCATTCATATTGCTCCCAAAAGACGATTTCGCCCAAGAAAACAAGAGTCAGGCGAAAATAATATGAAAGTCAGATCATATTCAACATATCCAGACGAGAACATAGGGCGAAACGAGCGGTTAAGGGAGATTGTTTTCAGGAAATAACGCAATGTGGAAAATAACAAAGAGATTGACAAGGAATATTGAATGAGTCTCGTGGAAGACATGAAGAATGTTAGTATTTAAATCCCTCACACAATATTTTTAATCACCACAAAGCAGATCAATAAGTTAGCACAAGAGATTGACAAAATATGACGTGCGATTCATTGTAGCATGAACACCGTAAACATTAAGAGGAATATAAACGCTAGACATATTTCGATTCTCATGCCTACAAAATTTTAAGTCGCGCGAAATTAAGCGAAAAAGTGGTTTTTATTTATTTTGTGCATAATTTTATAAGAATGAAAAAAGTTAGAACATACAAAACCTCAAAAATAGTCTTAGCCATAAAGGGGTATTTAAAAAAAAATGTTTCTTATATTACTTCATAGTTAAGTCATGAAAAAAAATTAAACGCTAAAAGTATATTTCAATACAAAAATCTAAATTGTAATATTATCTAGTTTCTATAATGGTATTTGTTTGTACGACATCCTCAAAAAAAGAAATACATTTACAGGTACTTAAGAAAAATTCCGAAATTCGATAACGAATTATTTTTATTAACACCATATACAACAGATACACCATATACCCCTTTTGGCTGTATAAGCAATGAATGTACGTATCATTTCATGAATAATTTTTTGTCCGTTTCTAATTAGTAAGATTTTCCAATATAGGTCGTTTATCAATTGAATAAAATTTCACGAAGTTTTTAGTAAGGCTGTGAATGTTTTCTTTGCAAGATAGGTCATAGGTACCTATACTTAACAGCACGCCAATTATTTTCCCTTCTTCTCCACAAAAGTGAAATGCCCGAAGGGTTTGGTGAGGGAGTGATACGAGGCTGAAATAATGAAAGCATACGCGAAACGTCACATTTCAGGAATAATAAGGGTGACTCATTATACTGGCTGAGAAAATCACCTAAGGGTCAGTTCAGGTGCAGCTACATTGCGACACCTTTTACGAAAACGAAACACATAATTCCAACAAAACTTAGTATATTTAAATATAGCTATGTTGTATGCATATTTCTTCAATGGGTGTTTAAATTAAATATAAAAGAGCGTCTTCAATTTTCAACTTCAATATGGTTGTGATGTTTGAGGTTAGAAGTGAAAAGGCGAGAGGTCACGTGTATGTCGTGTATGCATGCATGTTGGTGAAACTGTGAAACACAAGCCAAGCCGGAGACGAGAAGTAAATCCACTTAGATTTCCTCCCAGTGCCACCGCCGCAGTCGAAGTCTGCAATGTGCATGTGCAGTCTAGAAGGAGAAGAGCGCAGTAGAGGAGAGAAGCAAGAAGTGTAGTGAGAGTAGCAGACAAGTGTCAGTTTGCACAAACGGAGAAAACGAGGAAATAACGAGACGTTTGTTATTGGCGGCGTCACTACAGCAAGTGGTTTACCTAGCCAACTCCAAGCGACCAGAAACATACCGCAGAGGGAATCGACATCCAACATTTATCCGAAGACTCGTGTTAGTGTTAGTTACACACAACTAACTTTTCTTACTTTCAACAGAGGACACGATTAATTAACAACAGCTATTAATATAAAATTGATTCGTGACATTATAAGCGCCTTTTAAATGTTTTATGTAGTTTAGCATTTATAAGTTTATAGCTTCGCCCTTTGAAGATCGCGGAAAATAAACGGCCGGTCTGAATGCGTGTGCCGCTCCGCTTTCCTCACTTAACATTTGGCAAAGGTCGGCTCCGACGAGCCGTGAAGGGCTCGAGCAGCGCGCCCCATCGAACTCATTGTTCCCGGTCCCGTCCATGGCGCTGACATTACAGGGGAGGGCATCGCTACTAGCTACTACTAACTTGTTAAATGTCACGCTAAACAAATGTCCCAACACTCCAGCCCCATTTCCCATCCCTAGGTCTTTGATTTGAGCCCACGACGGGAAAAACGAAGGAACAAAGAATACCCATAAACGAATAGACAACATGACGTAAAGAGGGTTCATGTGTCATGCTATAAAGCACTTAATACAACTTTCAAATTTGGCGAAATTAAGGCATAAAATAATGTCGTGGAAATATTTTAGTCATACATAATTAAATTCTTCAGTACAATTTTAAATTTACGCATTCTTACTGTACTTACCTATTTTTTTGGTTCCATGCCAACTGAGAATAAAGTCAACTCAACACCTCTTCGAAAAACATAAAAAGCAATGAAAAAATAATTTTAAAATAGCCCATAACCCTAAGCTAATATTAAATAAATTTTTTCATCACTTTTAATGACTTTTCTGAAGTGGTTCTGAGTTGGTTTCATTCCGAATTGTCCGGTCACCTTTTTTTATTGTTATCGAGCTTAATTTGAAGTAACACATTTTAATTTTAATTTTTTTAGTATATTCAACGATGTTATTATTCAATTTATAAAACAGTTTATTTATAAAAAAAATTCTGACACGTAATTATTATTATTCGTGACAACTGTGTCTTCTGAAGGCACTATCAAAATGTACGTACGTACCAACGTACAAACGGCACTCTAATGATTTTTTTTAAAAGAAAGCTCTACTGCAAAATTCTAGATTCTAGCTAAGGAGCTGAGATAACTCTAAATATCGTTTTGTTTTGAAGAGTTTTACTTTTCATGTACGTTCATTACTTAATTTTTTTAAATATTTTTGTTAAAAATGAAGTACATGAAAAGTACAATTCTTCAAATAAAATGTCTAGAAATTGTTACATAGTTAATGCCCAAGAAATATAAAAAACCTCTAAATATCGGTTTCATTTCTAACTTGTCATTGAAAACAGCATATGGAAAAGTAATATGAAACCGGGAGATGAAAATAATTCATCAAAAGATAGTATTTTATAGTTAATAAATTGTGAAAAAAATAATACTTGAGAAGAAAACGCAAAAGAGCTGAATACAAGATCTAGTTCAAATTTGCTAAAAATGCGAGAAATGTAACGAATGCCATTACACGTTAAACTATGGACGATTATTGTAACTAGAATTTCCCATCGCAACAAAGGTACAATTCCAGTTAATTATAAATATCAGTTCCATCAAAGCCGTATCAGATCGAGTATAACATTCCGAATGAAATTACGAAAGTTTGACGGGATTGCGTTTAGCCAGTGAAAAGTTGGATATCAAAGGAAGGTTTACAGCAAACTTAATGACGAATAAGAAAACAATGATAAAATTTTATTTGATACTTGTGGAAATAAGCTGCGCCGCGAAAGAACACGGGACGAGAATTCCATTTGCAACTGATTAAAACGGACAATAAAAAGCGCTCGTTATACACAAGTTACAGTTAGATATAAATGCTACTAAAGAGAAGTAAGCACACGCTTACGATGGAAGCTGTAATTTGACCCTAATTGGAATTTACACCTGTAACTGACAATGAGACTGGAAGTAAAAAAGGGAATATGATTTTCGTACATCATTGGATCTAACAAATTATCAAGTCTCAGACCGCTCAAAATAGCTCGTTTTAGAATTATAGTCATATAGACAAATTTTAAAGATCACACGCTTAAATAAGTTTGTGCACAACGAGCACATTCAATATTGGTTCTAACCAGATTGGGACACCCGTCAGCAGTTACCTCTTACCCTTCAGTAGTCCCACTAAACACAACACCACTACATAAGCAAGAATTTCTTTATTCTTATTTATCTGCACTTGGCTAGTTAAAATAAGCTATCGTTGGTAGTTTTACATGTTATTATATACAATGGAATCAAAATATTTCAATCCAAAATTGTAATAAGGAAAAGCCGAGTAGCGGTGAAAGTTTAGCCAACAATTTGAGTGGTATTGTAGAAAGCATTACCTCAGCTCATTTCTCTCGGGGCAAAACTGAGAACTTAACAGATTTGGGGTTAAAAGGAAGACGAACCTTGGAAAAAATGTGATTCGGATAAAAGAAAATGGGCGAAATGTCCCGCCAGTGAGAGGTGTGGGGTACACGAACACAGCCCAACTTGTCACGGGCTAGCCCGGGGGCAAATGCATCGGAAAAAAGGGGATATATGTCGAACCCAAGTTCGGGAGAGAGTCCCTGGAGCGGGGAAAGTTTCCCTGCAAACAGGATCTGCGAGATTTTCTATATCCAGGGGGACGCGCGCAAAAAACGGAAGACGCACGGGTTTTTGTCCTGCGCACTCCTCTCGTCGCGGCCCCGGCACTCCCGCAGCCCGCAGCCCGCAGCCCACACGGCCGCGCGGGAAACTTCGCTTACGATGCGCGATTATGGCACATCTCCACTTTTCTTTGTCGCGAGGTAAATAATTGCTTTGTGACGGCCGTAAAGTGCATCCAGGTCTGAAATGTTTCTACAAACATCCGTTCGGCTTAAACAACACATAATACTTATGCTATTTGGAAACATTTCACGGAGAAATTCGGCGATGACTAATACGCTTCCCCGTGGCGTGTTCGCGGCAAATAATTCAACCTGCACACTTTACTATGAATTTCAAAGTTTTATATCGGAAAATCTTTATAAGCGTTGCTAATATCATCATTTATCGTGAAAATAAATATATTGAAGAAATTTTACGATGCACTGCATAAAGTAAATTCTCAAATAGCACAAAAAGCAAACTAAAAATTAAACTGGTCATTTCAAAATTATCAAGAGTATTACTGACACACCTGCTTTGTTACAACTCATCCAGTTTAACATTCCTTCCCATAGACTCCGAAATAATGAATTGCTGTTCCTCAATAAACATTCTAATAATTATGGATATCATTCTCCTTTATCCAGAATGTCGAGACTTGTTAACGCAAGTCAAAGCATTGAATTTTTTGGTGTTAGCCTAAATGACTTTCGGCAGTCGATACGAAATGTGTACTTTTTAAAGTCTTTTAAATCCATCTGCAAGCATCCACTTGTAGTCTTCTATGTTATTTATATTATAATTAGTCAATGCTCTTCATTTATATGTATTTTCCTTTCATTGTCATCTCTTTTTTTATTCGTGTTTTTGTTATGTTATTAATGGAGGATTTGTCCGTAAATAAATAAACAAATTTCGAGTTTCATTCAAAATCGCAGTGAATCTGTGAATGATGTCGTTGGCAATTCTACTTATTAAATGGAAATATCATCAAAATTATAAACCCTTTAAATTGCTTGATTCTCAACATGTTAAGTCCCTACAAAAAGCTGTTTGCAAATGAAATTCATATAACATGTTCCTATTCAGCGGACAGTGGCCGTCCCGGCTCCCAGCGAGGGAATTAGGCGAAATGAGCTTAATCTCCCCAATCCCTTTAGCACAACAAACCAAACAATGGACTTATAAAATATTTAATCCCACGGTTTATCATTTTCTTTTTGTCCGCGGAAATACGTTACGATCACGCGTTGGACTTAGATAATTTTTATTTACCGGTCTATACTTACTTGATACGCGCGGATAGGAATACAAACTTTTTTTTATTTTTTATATAAAATAATTGTACCTACATACAAAATATAATGATGAATTTAATGATAAATATTGTAATTATTAGTCCTCCTCACTAGGGGGTTCTGTGCCGAGGGGGACTAAAATTATTTAAATATATTTCATTTGTCTTCTATGTCGTTTTTAGTGTTTCCATTAGGGTTTTTTCATTGATCTCTTTCATCCATATTTTTATTCTTGATTTGTATACATTAGAATTTTTTATTAGTTTTATGTCTTGGGGAAGGATGTTATGAAGTTTAGTTGCAAAGTGTGTGTAGTTTCTTTGTCCGAATGTGGTTTTGTAACTTGGAATGTTTTTTATATCATTTTTATTCGACCTAGTGTTATGCACGCACGGTCTAGTGGAGGATTCAGTTTTTTGAAAAGCTTTAATAATATATTTTTGGCATATATTGGTAGCACATTTGGTACGTCAAAGCTATTGAAAATTTCAATTGAAGGCGTTTAAGGGGTACTTTCAATATGGTCTTTATGATTCCTTTTTGAATCGTATTAAGGTTATGTATGTACTTACGTGTAGCAGCTCCCCATCCTATATTTCCATATTCAACTCGAGAATGACACAAAGCGTAGTAGACCTTTCTCATATCCTTTTTATTTACAACGTTTCTTAGATTTTTAAAGAAATATATGAGGCTTGTTAGTTTTTCGGTAATTCCTTTGATGTGTAGGTCCCATCTAAGATTTTCATCAATTATCACTCCGAGATATTTTATATTTTGTGTTTTTTCGATGACGGGGCAGTAACATTGTATATTATTTCCATGGCATTCGTGTAATTTTAGTTGTAGTGATTTTATTGGTTGGCTTCTTGAGTTCATTGAGAATGTTAGATATTTAGTTTTGCTTATATTAAGGGTAAGCGAGTTGATGTTAAGCCAATTTTGAAGTGCACTTTAAGCCCTTGTTCAGCCACATTAAATGTATTCGTCCAATTTTCTTCATGAAATAATAAAACAGTATCAGATACTATAACTCTGGTATAATATATCTTAATTTTTTTGTACAAATTATCCAATCGGAGAAGTATTCATCCATGCAACATAAAGAATTGTTAGAAAATAAAACAGTAAGAAATATGCGATACTTCAATCTAGGCCAGTTCTATAATAAAAGCGATTCATAGTACTAAAATAATTTTAATTTATCTCTCGCGAACGGATTAATGACTAGACTGCACTGATAATTCATCCGAGATGCGCTTGTAAATACAGTAATGAAAATGTATTATTTTATTAACGGTAAATGTAACAAAAACATCTAATTTTCAGAAGTCAGAAAACATTCCAATTAAACTCAGCTTGTTGCAAAGTACCTTACCATTAAATTATTACTTTTTTATATAAAATCGCTTCACGCAGGTTGTCGTAAGATTCATTGTTGATTGTTGTAGTTAAAAGCTGCAAGTTCTAAGCCCGTAATAATAATATTAAATTCCCACACGTATTCGAACGCCATCTACCGGTGAGACGGAGTAAAAAAATGGCTCTTGGCGCAAAATCATAACAACCTGTCTTCTGTGTTGATTGTGGATGGAATGAGCGTGAGAACGGAAGCTGACAATGAAAGATACAAGTATCTATTCATCGGGAGCTAATAAAGGGGACCGGTGGGAAATATAGCGGCCGCTCGGAATAAAGCGGTGGGAGAGATTCCACATCCGCAAGGAACAAACACCAGCTCTATTCATACTCATCTAATTATTTAAAATAATTACAAGAATGCTCGAATCTTAAAACATAATCTAAAAATGATTAAATATGACAGGAGACCCGTAATACGGTATCGCATTGAAAACTGCACAGTTTGTTAAAATAATTATTTTCTTATCATTATTGAACGCTTGCAATTTGACAGTACCTACAGGGTAATGATTAAAATACTCTTTGATTAGCATTAAGAAATGTTCCAGGAACCAGGCCAGAAGAACGATTCGAACTAGAATTGCTATTTGGGAGGAGGGTATGTCAAATTGTTAACAAACGAGATCGTTTGTGTTTGAATGTTATTTCGGGCTAGAGAATGATTATTAATTTTTTTTTCTTGTCATATAAGTTGATGAGTAACGTGAAATATTCATGAGTAACGTGTAACATTATTCAATATGCACTAATGCAATTTATTTAAGGAGAGGTTGTTGAAAAAAATTTTGAACAATTCATCAAATATTTTAGTTCTGTTTAAGTTCTATTCAAGTTCTGTTATTGTATCATTATAGGTCTTTATAAAACTGAAACAATCACACGACTTGAAAAGAACTTTCTCAGAACGTGAAAGTTATCTTCAAATATTTAATGAATTGTTTTTTTTTTTTTTTTTAATAACCCATCCTTAGGACTTGTTGTATGTAAAAGCCCTAAGGGTGTGAATAAATAAGTTCAACGAACTTTTAATTTTCAAAATTGGAAGTAGATATCATATATTATCAGACAAGCGATAAAGTAGGTACCAAAATTAATTTATGAATTAATAATTTTTTATCCGAAATGCGTAGTTTTGTTTAATTTTTGACAGATGATCAGGTAAATTAATATAGTGAAGATACGGTCCTGAGACAACGCGCGGGTGGTTTCACTGCAACAGGTCCAGTCGACGTACTTGTGCGGTCCGTTCATATACATTTTCTTTGAATGGCTATCTTTTTCACAAACGGTGCTACAGTTTTAGTTCGATTAAGTGTCTTGTATTTTTATAATGTCACATGGAATAGATGTCTGAAGCAAATATTTATTTTATACATACTTTCAGTTTCACAAATTCTACAATTGAGCCCTTACCCGGAATGATGTAGCATCTAACAAAACTATCAATGTTCAGTTATTGATGGAATAATGTTGGGCATATTAATATGAATCTTAATATGGTAGGGATTATAGTATTTTAATTAATGGAAAAACTAACGTCTTATGGTTTCAACTAGCTGGTTTCAAAGCCAAGAAGCTGAAGAATGCCGGAAAGTAGTATTTGTCAAGAAAAAATATTATTAAGGCTGCTTTTTAGCCATTGAAACAATTTTGTAGAATTATAGACTAAGTTGTTCGAAAGACAATATCTCGAACACAAACGGTTTAATTTATTTATATAGTTGTTTTTTTTTTTGCTTTTTAAGATCAAAAACAGACATGTGTAAATGTATAAGGAGCATGTTACTTTCTGTAAGGTACGAAGAGTAAAAAAAAAACGTTTTGTGGATTAACGTTGTGTGAAATTTTTATATAAAACATTTTTCCACTAATTCAGCATAAATTCTAGTAATAAACTCTAATTGCCTTTCTACACCACTTTTCATTTAAAACTCTTAAATTGTATATTTATTGTATTTTAAATATTAAAAATGTTATGAAACATATCTGGTTTCGTTTTTTTTCCATTTTTCTCGGAGTAAGAATATTGTTGGATTGAACTTTTTTCCGGGCAAAAGAGCAATTATAACATCACTAGTCAGCCCTCTTATAAGGTGGAAATGGTGGAGCTGCGTAAATGAATGAGAATTCCGTCGTTGTGTGGTCTATTAACTCAATAACAATAATTGTGATCTTGGCCGTATTTACAATGCATCTTAACCGGTATAAATTGCAGGAGCTGGTAGTTGGGTTGCTGACCCACATAATGAATACATCAGTGTGTCCGGTAGATGTCCACTGTCCGCCTTGTGGGGCAGGGAAACTGCTGAGGAGAAACCTGGCCCGGACAAACGACCAGCATACGACCATGGGAGTCAGTTTCAAATGTTTGATTAAAATAAACAACCGCGCACTCTCTCGCAATAACTATGAACAAGTTGGACTTGTCTATTGCGCGTTCGTGTTTGCCTTTAAATGTGAACCTGTGCATTGTGTACATTGGTTAAAGTACCTTGTACTTGCTGTTTAACTTAAAAGGGGCATAACAACTTGCACGAGTGTGTAAAAACTTAGAAAATCTTTAAAAAGTCAACAGTTACGTCTGCGTGAAAACGGGCACAAATAACGGTACACAAAAAGTAGACAATGAAAACATTTAGAGCTCAGATAGAAACTGCGAGACGCATTGTTACTGTGACACGAAATGTGTAAAGTTACGTACAATAGCAAATCACAATGACATAATTTGAATGAAGACACTGTATCTGAATTTCGTCCTTGAACGATTGCCAAAAGGCAGTCCGGGTCCAGGAAATGTACGACCAACAAATTGAAAGAGAAGAAATGGATAACGTGGAAAAAGAGTTCAAATAAACGGTATCGTATATCTTGCAGGAGAACAGAATATTTGGATCATCAGATGTTGGCAACCATGCCGAGCGGACGTGAATGTTAAAATAAGAAGGAAAACAAAACAGCCCGAGGAGAACTGCATCACTAAAAAGGCCAACACGGAAACCTTTGCACGATTCGCCCATTGAAAAGTAAGACGAGAATAAGTTGCGACAGAATAAATTTATCTAGACAAAATATAGGGCAAGGTTTCGTTTCATACAGACTTACCGACTGGGAAGTCGAGGCGCAAATGAATTCGAAGCTTTTCTTACCTGTAACAAACAAACAAAGATTGATTAGTTTAAAGAAATATACACTAAGAAGAAAACACAATAAGCATGCGATACTGGGAGTCTGGAAATACACTATAGGTGATAATATTTTTAGTAGTGTTCTGGGAACTTTTAAATTTCAATAACTGACGTTTAGTAGACCGCAAGCCTCGTGTAATCACAGTCCGCTAGGCGGCTCAATTTAATGAAAGCATTCAGCCAGCAAATAAGTCCGTATCTAGGATGTAGTGGGTCAGAGGGATGGCTCCATTTAATGTTAAGTCCCTACTCTGTACTCCACTAGTCCGAGGCTGACGGGACCGGCGAAGTTGTATGGAAACGGTTTGTTTAAAATGAGCCGGCAGGACATTGATGGAGAGGCTGCGGGGACCGCACTACAACGGGAGGTGTCAACAGTCAACACGACCACACATATCCGGGAATGAGGGACTCGCGGTATACCGCGGAACATTCACTCAGCGGACAATCGGAGTGAAATCTCGATTGCAAGCATCACGAGTCGATTGTTCCAATGACGTCCTAATTTTAATAGAAAGCTACGAATTCCAGGCCTCATAAAATAGGGTACGAAAAGTCGTGAAATCCGACGAATCGTGCAGCTTTTTGTGAAAGCAAGCAAAGAAAGAAAGAATGAATGACAGGCCACGTTCCGCGGCGACTGACATCGGCGAAGTTCCAAGTGACAGTCGATACGACCATGTAGATGTAGATATAGGTGCTGCCACTACAGTCGTCATTTTCGCGTTTGACAGTATGTCTGCCGCATCCCGGGGAACGGGAACGGGGACGGGAACGAGAACGGTAACGCATCACCTGGTAATAACCGTAATTTGACATTGACATGCGAGCGATAAAATATTCAGAAGCGCTCATGCGGGCGCTCGATTCCCGAAATAAGAAATACATTTAAGACTACTTAGCGATAATACACTTTGCAGATAGCGTCAACTCCCTCCGCTGGGGGTGTGAGGGTGGTGGCTAGAAATGTAAATGACGCCGGAGCGCGGTGGAGGACGATCATTTGGGAGACTTATACAGGTATAAAGGGGCTTTAAGTCGCGATGAAAATTCAATGTTACAAAGTGAGATAGGCGGTTCTTCACTTGCGGCCGGTGAATACTAAATTTCGATGGCTATTCAAGGTGATTGTTCTGGTACGCAGATGGATAATTTCCTATTCCTTTTGTGACAAAGTACATTTAACGACTTTATCGAGAATCGAAACAGATTGATACGATACCATCCACGCATTTAATATCATTTATAAATTCAATTCAAAGTCGTTTTAACTCGGGGTCGTACTTAGAACTGACATTAATGAATACGAATTATATTTTCAAAGGAGTGCTTACACTGCTTCTGCTTACTGTCTCGAGAACTAGTAAATTCTCGTAAAAGAAAAAGTGTTTAGGGGTTCAGTCTCGGCGCCGAACTTCATAACGGCTAAAGTAAGGTGACTTAATGGCTCGAGGGGTCGGAGGAATGTCGAGGCTTGGGGTCAAAGGGGCACGTTACAATGCGATTTTACAAAACAGAGCAACTTCAACAAATTTCAATTATTCCTAAAAGGGGAAAAAATATAGAGGAGAATTATTACGTAACACAATATTTTCATTGGCACTGTCAAGGCCCCCTTTTACACCGTTTAGCCATTAATACTCCACCAGTTAAGTAAAGCAAAGCGAGGGATTCACGTTTCGTGATACCATCGGAATCATTCGTGAATGCTTTCAAAACGGCTAATATTAGAGCACTGTGAAGCTTTTTTTCTCTGTATAAATCATGGCAGTACATTTCCTGTAGCACTGAAAGAAAGACGGCAAATAAATACGTTTTCTTTGGATAAATCTAATTTGCATTCCCCCCCTTCGAAAAGCGTTGGGCAACACGCCTTCAAACCGAGTACGCTAGGACTTTTAATACTTCGATGGGACATTTCCACTAAGCAGACGTTGACTGATACGCTAACCAAGTTATAGACGAGACAGAGTGAATCAAATATCCCAATGTGATAATTTGATTAGGTAAGTGGACGCGAGTGCCAACTGACGAGCGGCAGGCGGTGGGAGGAATTGGGAGGCGAAGAAATAACAGGTAATTAGACGACCTCACGTGAGTGTGCATCACCCAAATATTAATTACTACTAATTTCAGATAGAGAAGACGTTGATGACTTAATTGATGTGTAATTAGTCAAACCAGACGTGATGATTAAGTTTATAAAAGTACTTGCATTGTCGCATAATTATGGAGAATAGTATAAAGAGGCCATCTGTTATTGAAATTGATTGTCATACAATAATGCACCAAGAGGTAGATAGGGGTAGAAGGCCATATAATAAACAGTTATTCATTTTTACCAAAGATTTGTTAAATTAGTTTTCCGAGTGGCTGCGGTAGGACTCATGCATGCTAGTCGGGACATTCAATTTAACGAAGTTAATTATTCAAAGGAAACAAAAACACGACCGCTAATATGTAGATACGAGCGTCGTATTTGGCACCGCGCCCTGGGAACAAAATAACATTATGGCGTCGAAAAAAGCGTCAATTTATACCGTTGAATAATAAACAACACATCATCTCTCTTACGGTGAAATTATTTTAAAAGAGGGGAAGGACGAAGTGGCTTTGATTGATTGTTGGCTTATGCACTGACCAGAAACTTTACATGCGGTGTTACAACATACCATATTATTGAAGACAATATATTTTCATACAAACAAACAAACGCACACGGTATGACATTATAAATGAAATACAAACTAGTATCGTTGTTTTAACACCACATATATTAATATTTTAGACGTCGACCAGGTTGTTAATTAATATTTATTTACACAAAAGCAAAGAATAATCTTAGTTGAGTATTTAAAATACTTGGACCTTCTCCAAAAAAAGATGGAATTCTTCCCAGAAAATGAATTTCGAAATCGTCACTGGTTGAGTCCCCTTTACCCTTTGTTAAAAAACCCTGCTATTAAAAGATAGATTCCAAGACATTGATACATTTATTATGCTAAATGGGATGAAATTATTTCCAATTAAATATTTTCTTGTATCATTAAAAAACATCCCGTTTCCAAGTTAAAATAAAATTTCTTGATATTTCGAAAATTCCGGTTTCGCGATCTGTGGCCAGCCTGATAAAAATAACGGTGATATTTTATAGAAGCGCTTTTATAAAATAAATTTCAAAGTCAAATCGTTGGCTTGATATTATCAACAATTTATTTTATTGCGTAAACATTAAATTTATCGAACTTGATTTAAGAAAACGTTATTGTGCGGCGAGAGGTCATCAATTATAACACAACTATAACTTATCCATAATAAAAATACAAACCCACTCTTTATAGCACTATGTAATCACCTACAGTGATCTTAAAAAATAGTACTTGGCCAATTAATAAAGCTTATTTAAAAAAAATGATTTTCACTTTGATTTTTGTTTTTCTAAATGCCACTACATTGTTAATATTGTGTTATGTGTCTAAATATCAATTTCAATGAAAGTAATACGATTGCAGTTGCAGATTGCTTTTAGCAGATAGTAAAAAAATTGTATAAATGATAGTAAACTTATTGGAGTAATATATATTTTTTTTTACATGAATACCGCACAAGAGTTCCAACTGCTCCCGTCTAGAGCCAGTGAGACTAAGGCATCCCCAATTGGGATATGTTGTGAGGCTAAAGGTAGTGGGGAGGGGAAGAAGATGGGGAAAAGGAAGGTGGGAAGTACTTGGCTATTCAGATCTGGTCACCAAACACGGCCAAAGCCATTTTAAGTAACGTTTCAATTCTGAATGATGTTCTTACACCAGGGCGATACTGAGAGTATCTTCCACTCTGGAACGTGCCGCAAATATACTATATGTATATTATTTTAAATGAATAAATTGTGAAATAACACAAATTAATCAAATAAGATTTATTTGCCACGCCGGGATTCGATCCCGCGACCGTCAAGAGCCTTACCGCTGGAATACGCCGGCCGTCGTAATAATATTATTGCCAATTAATATTGCATATTTAAAAAAGCATATTTTCATTTTGATTTACGTTTTTTCTAAATATCAAGTGTCTTTAAATATCAGTTTCAACAAAGTAATGATTGCGTGGTGACTTGCAAATAGAAAAAAAATAGTTTTTGGAGTAATACGTAGAAAGCATTATTTTCGGTATTCAATATTTGGGAACATCTATAAATACGTCGTAAAAATGTAACAAATCTGGCAAAGAAAGCAGGAAAATCAGTACCTTTAGATGAAGTAATATAATTCCGTTTCCGCGTCACTTTGTTGGTGGAGACATAATGAAAATGCTAGGATTGACATGTTACAAATCCTCCGGCTTAGGCTATTCGGAGATGGGCGGTCAGTCCAAGGCCTTTGTTCCGCCAGTCCCGCCTCTGCTGGCAAAACAACGGCCGATAAGGGAGAAGGGATCAAATGTGTCCCATCATACATTTTACACCCCAAATCAATACCGTACGGAATAAAATAGAAAATCAACACGTCTTTTCATGAGGGTTTACTACATTTTCGCTCTGCTGGTGGTGTATAATAGGAAATGAAATAAAAAATATACTAAGAATAATCTTAACTATTAAGTTGAATCACGTTTCTCAACGGCAAGCCCTGTCTAATTTCAAGTCAAATGGAACAATTCTCATCTCACAGCGTCATTTAAAACATGTTACAATAAAAACATTGGTTTTCTAAAGTCGATTTACGGACTATAATTTTAGGTGATAACGTCATATAATAACGATGGAGTGGAAGAGAGATAGATGCGTCACAAGCCGAACGCTTAGGCCGAACGCTTGTTCCGCGCCCTCGCTTGCACGCTCGGCTCAGGCGGAAAGTGACAACCTGACAATGAGTAATGCTTTTTCGTGAGTGCGGCCGGCGTTCATCGATTTATAAGACGTTATCACGTCAAAAAAAATGGTTGTCTGTAAAGTCGGCTTACGGACGATAATTTTACATGATAACGTCACGAGCCGAACGCGCCGAACGCTTAGGCCGATCGCGCCTCTCTATCGCTTGTTCCGCGCTCTCGCTTGCACGCCCGGCTCAGGCGGAACATGACAACGTGACAATGAGTCATGCTTTTTCGTGAATGCTGCCGGCGTTCATCGATTTACAAGACGTTATCACGTCAAATATACTTGGAAAAGCGTACTTAAAAACGTAAAATACTCGGACGAATCCGGGTGATAACTAAACGTTATTTATAAGGGGTTTGTTGTCCAAGAACATAGCTAACTGGTCATATCATGAGCAGTATAGCTATAAGAAATATGGTGGTATAGCTGTACCTGAAATCATGATGCACTAAATTCCAGCGATTTTATGAGCGGTAAACATTTTCCGAGTGAATTCTATTATTATGCCCCGCAGTTAGGTGGATAGGTACTAGGTACGTGCATACTTATCCAACTATCTCCCCAATCTGAAACTCTAAAGAAAGTTTCGGAGTTGGATGAATAGTAGATAGCATTTACATAAAACAAGGAAGCCAACAATTTACACGGATAGGGCGTAAACTTCTTCGAAAATTATATAGTTTTCGGTAGAAACGACAAAACTAAATAATGACTATCGAAAATGGTTGAAAGAAAATACGTGAGTGCATGTCCCTGAGGGGGCAAGTCTCCCGGTGAAAGTACTGCTTTCTATGTCATCTGTTCACACGTCGCGCATCGCTCAAAACAAACCCATTGTAAATTATTCATGATACCGGGATAAATCTTTAGAGGCTGCTTTCACCAATAAAACATGGCGATGATAAAGTTCAAACGCTCAAATCACTGTCACCAATGCTGTACCACTGACTACGCCGCTAAGCATAAAACTGGCATTACCGGCAGTCAAAATCACAATTGCAGACATTTAATCACTGTTTTTTTTTACATTAACTCAACACAGGAGGCCCTGAGGAAAATAATTTCCCTCAGGGCCTATGTCATCTGAGATGCTGTGTGGCAGGTCTTTTTGAGGAGAGGAAGGAATGAATATTGGTCTTGAAGAGACCCATGTTGTAGGAAGGAGGATACACAGAGACCGGCAAATCGTTCCACAGCCGAGCTGTTGGACACAAGGACGAGTCGAAGAAGCGACCCGTTCTCATGTGATAAATGTCAATCGTATAAGTACATACGTTGGGCACGCGTTTGGCGTGATTCCCGAATATGCACGGGTGCCGAAGGGATCAATGACGCTAGTTCCTCGGAGCATCCTCCATTGAAATACCGGTAGAACAAGGATAGCATTCCCACCCGACGCCTGTGCTCTAACTCTAAAGATTACAATCCGTCTGTTAAGATGGGAGAATCTATAAAACGGACCACCCGTTTCTGTACAGAGTCGAGGGTATTTTTCAGGTATTTTAGAGCTCCAGACCAGAGATGGCTGCCAAATTCAACCGTGGGGTTCACTTGTGATTAAATGCATAAAAGTTTTTGTTTTGTACTATTAATGCTGTTAATTAAATGCATAAAAGTTTTTCTTCGACAGCACTCTAAATCATATCTATTGGTACCAATGTTGGCTAAATGGAATTCAGTATTTCTCGGCTTAGCTTAAATTTGGACTTAACTTAGCCGCTGCTTATTATTGATTGGTGAGCTCGAGAACAACGTAAATTTAGGTAAGTAATAATATCCTTCAAAGCTATGCACTTTGCACATTCCGTGCTGCATGCGCGTGCGATGAGGGCATAAAGAATCAGAGAGGTTGGTTGGTTGGTTTGGTTTGGTTTGGTTGGCTGGCTGGCTGGTTGGATGGGACGATGGGAGGGCAGGAAACCTTATTAAAGCGATACGTCAGCGTGACGAGTAGCAGCTTAAACCGAGCTGGGTTAAAGCCATCGTCGTGTCTGGAGATGACTGCAGACGTAGGAACGACTGTCGCCAGCAACTATTAGTAGTGTCAACGTACAGGGAACAGGTGATTCCTGTGCAGCCAAGTCAGCGCACTGACGACACGTCTAACGGATTCATTTGCAAAATAAGAGACGTAATTCAAGTAGTCCTTTTGTAACATTGCAAACTATAGATATATTGACAATTTTACAAGTTTCAAAAAGCAGGTAATTTCGATTATATCTGTACTTTTATTATTTTTTATAAAATCTTCTCTCATTCTAAACCTTACGAGTATATTATATGCTTAGTTTTTGTTTTATTTGCTGTAAAACACAAATAATTGTATGCTGATACCTACTAACTAGCTTTTATACATTATACTTGATTTTGTGTCAGGTTTTATTATTTAAATTCTATGTATATATAATTTTTTTTTGCTAAAATGTGTCACTATTTTATTGATACAACTCTTATTTTATTTTTTTTTAAATATGTGCTATAATATTCTAAACCTTACGAGTAAATTACATTATTATTTAAACTTTTACTAATATTGTAAGCGTGCAAGCACACATTTGTTTTTACAAGTTATCTTTCTTTAATTTAGTTCAGGCTAAAATTAACATTATATTTTCAATCATCGTATTAGTGACTTTAACGAGCTACTTAAATGAGCTCATGTTGTAGGATTAATTATAAATGTCAAAACAACCAAATGTATGTATATAAGATCACCGAGCCTGGGAATATGGAATATACCTAAAATAATTTACTCATAATTCTGAATGTATTCATAGAAAAATTGAAAATAATTGCTATTGTGAAACTATTGACTTTGTAAATTATTATACTTATCTGGGACTAATAGTAGATAATAATTTTAAATGGAATAAACAAGTGGCTAAAATTTGTAACCAGCTCCGATCTTTAGCGAGTAAAATACTACTCTTAAATTTTTTTTTTTATGGTCGAATCCATCCTTAGATATGGAATACGAACTACTATATACTACGAACTGGAATACTAACTGGGGGTACACTAGCATTACTTATATTGAATATATACAAAATTTACAAATTGCAATAATAAAAAAAATAGTAGCACCCAATATTTACAAACAAAGAAGTAATCTAAAACTACTGTTTGGTTCTGAGGGCCTACTTCCAATAAAGGTTCTTCTTTGGTACATTATTATAATGGATAATGAGGGAGAAAGCAAATACAAAAAGCTACTGGTGCATAATCACACCACAAGATTCACGAAAATAAGGGCCTCTTAACTCCAAGAATAACAAATAAGTATAGAAGCAGAACGCTTAAATATTTAATACCAGAGATTTTTAATAAATTCAATTAGTTTTTGAAACTCAGAATAATGAGAGACCCTGCTCCAATAACATTAAGCGTTGGAAAATAAATGACGATTCAATGTACCTCTGAACATCTCAACGTACCTGCCTAAACAATTTGTATTTAGGTAGGTACATTGAGATACATTATTTTATACATAATATTTTATTTACATGTATTATTAATTTTTAAAAATGTGTACATTATTTAATAGAACCTACAGACAAGCCGTCGTGTGACAGCTCTGTGGGACTAAAACTTGTATTAATTTTTTTTTCTTGTATTAATAAATATTAAAAAATAAAAAAAAGTATTTTGCTAATTTGCACGAAATTTTATTATACACTTTGTGTTGTTTTATTAAAATTACTGCAACTGCATTTAACACGTAATACTTAAATATATGTACTCTAATCAAATGTAGAGTTTTCATGTAAATAAATCATGTAAATGTAGAATTTTCAGTTAGGGCGGATAATAAGTAATAAAATAATTATTTTTATTTCATGTTACCCGTATTATAATTGATTATTAGGGAAGTTATAATTAGAGAGACGACCAGAATTTCCTTTCGAGTGAACACCGATAGTAAACTTCAAAAATCATAATAATAATAATATAAGGGAGGGTAGTGCAATCCCACACGTCCCATATAGTTACACAATAAATTAAAAGTAAATAAATAAATTTGTCATTGAAGAAGAAGATAACACTTATAATCTAAATGAAAATATGAAAGAGAACAAGACACAGAAAAATAGAAAAAAACAATGGTCGCAACTGGGACTCGAACCCAGACCTCTCGTCTAACTCGTTCTCGTTTAAATAAATTTAAACTAAAGAAATTAATAAGTAGGAGGCGGAATGCGGAGACAAAACGAAAATTCCAGAGCCGCTAATTATTAAAGTCAAAACAATTAAATTATCGTTATTTGACCGGTCTAATTTGTTTTATGAGGCCAACAGACTTAAGTATAAATGATAAAAGATCATTTGGTTTTGGCCTATTTCAGCATATCGCTCGCCATACATTCCCAATGTTTTTGCCTCTGCCAGCCGCCTACTATTAATAAGTTTAAAAAAATCAATTACATAGGGCGTGGTTTTTTCTGTTTTTTTATTAAGATTATTATTAAAAAATAAATTAATATTAGAACCTACTTTATCTCTTGTTTTAATGAATTTTAAAATTTTGAAAATTGAAAGTTCGTTGAACTTGAATAATTTTACGCATTATGCAATAATAAAATATCAAATCACGCATGCACCCACGCAACCACAAAGGAAAATAGTACGTTTAATAGCGCATTTCCATAATATGCCAACCCGTTTACTGCAATTAAAAAAAATGTTCGAGAATATCATTTGGTACGAAATATAGTTATTAATTTATATTAATAACTATATTTATTATTCTTAATAACTTTAATAATTAATATGTAGTAATATTATTAATTAATTTTTTTTTAATAATTACAATTATTTTTATTAAAAAATTATTACTATTATGTTATAAAAATATTATCGTGAAATAACTGCAAATTTCAGACGTATTATAAAACCTACCTTAAAAATTGCTTTAAAAAGAGCAAATGGATGAAAAAACTGGGCTATTTTTAGAAATAATGAGTTGAATAAAAGTGTGCGGACATAAAGCCAATTTGCAGAGAAAGAAAAAAAGCTCGCGAGGGGAAAGAAAGAGTTTATGAGCCTTCACGCTATCGAACAGTTCCACTCTGCTGACCGGCCCGACAAATGCGTGCGCGATACGCGAACTCATTTGCCATGTGCACATCTTTCAGTGCATTGCACCGAACGTTATTACAATCTTCGTGCTTTATTTTACCGACTGAATTTATTAATCTAGATGTGTCGAGAGTGAGGCGAAGATGTGCCGATCAATGCCATGAACACTGTCAGAGATACAATCAAGTAAGATGTAATCAAGTAGTGGGGTTATCGCCATCGCGATGCAAATCTCACCGGTGGGAAAATGCCATTGTCTTGGCGAAGAAACATGTTGGCATTTTCTCCCAGCAAAGTCCAACAACACTCAAATACAGTAACAATGCGCGTATTCTGCGTCATTTTAATATGAAAGATGCGAGCTTACGATTGAAATTACACCTCACCAAAGAGAATAGTTGTAAATAAGCATGCAAAAACGCCACTTTTACAAATTGCTGTGCCAAAACGAGCACATTTATATGGGGCTTTTAAAAGCAAATATGATACATGAAAACAGCCGATGATTCGTACAACTTTGCGCAAATTGAGAAAGCAATATGATGAAATACGGTTACACATTTATTGCGCAATTAAAGTTTCCGCGGGAAATGTGATAAACACGGCGAGTGTATTTATTTGGAAGATATCATAATATAATATCTACACAGAAAGTCCCGAGGAAAATAATTTACCTCAGGGCCAATGTCGTCTCGTCGGGGATGCTGTGTGGAGGGTCGTTTTGAGGAGAGGAAGGGGTGAACATGAACTTGAAGAGACCCGTGTTGTTGTAGGAGAGAGGAACACAGAGGCCGGCAAACGTTCCACGGCCAAGCTGTTGAACACAAGAACGAGTCGCAGAAGCGACCTGTTCTCATGCGACAAATGTCAACCGTGTACACATGTTAGGCGTGCGTTTGGCGTGTTTCCCGACTGTACACCGGTGGCGAAGGTTTAAAAATATATGACTATATATAATATTATTATTTTTAAAATATTCATTTCGAAAGAAGTTTTGTAAGAATGTACAAAATGCGATTACTTTGAATGATCATTGCCATACGGTAAATTGCATTTATGCTGCCCGTCGGAAAATTGTAAATAAATTTTCTACAATATTCGAGTCAGTGCCAGGTTTCACACATACGAGTAGAATGTGTTATATTCACGGAACAAAAATGCATATAAATAAATTGAGAATGTAAATAATGAATGATACATTTTGATGGATTGAAAGTGTTTTTCTTTTCGATGTCTGAAGTGATTATAAGTGCTTGGGGCTTGCCGATTTACGATACAAACGTATGAAATAACCGGATTAATGCGAGCTCGAATGACAAACCGCGGAGCTTGCCAAAAAGCATTTTTACATTTACGTCAATTTTAAAGTTTGACTTTAGCACACTGTTAGCAGACAGTTAAATTAATAATCTCTTTATTTTTCCGTGGTTCTGATGTCTGTTGCTTTTAGACAGGAAATATCAATATAGAAACGGATCCATTTGAAAATAAGAGAAAATCTAGTCCTCGGTTACAAATCATACAGTTATAACTGCTCGAATAGCTTAAGCCTTGTTAAGTTAGATTAGCAGCCAGGGCGGCAGGTAGGTTAGGTGGTGGTAAGTTAATTCGTATTTTAAATCCCTTCGGACGCACTCAACATTAAATAGTAATGCAGCTTGAAACTTTAATGCTGACATTGTCAGACGCAGTTATCGCAATACCTAAAGATAGAAAATACAGCAAGATAGTATCCTCCTAAAATCATGAGCCATCAACCCGGGATTGGAGCATAATTAGATTATGTTTTCAAGACGCTACTACGTTACATAATTAAGTACATTCATAGACACCGTGGCTGGAAGACGTGTCGCTTTATACCGTCCACGTCACACGATCGCCCATATCGGGACGGAGAGGACAGAGGACAGAGGAGATGGGAGATGGGAGCCGGGACGTGCGGTCTGCGGCCTGACGTCTCGCTGGAGGGTGAAATGACTCCCCTATCCGCGGTGCGCGGCGCGATGAGTCGCAAACTACAAATTTACGATGACATATTTACGGTGGACTACTCGGAAATACAGACTCTCGAGTAGCTACTAATCTAGTACTTACGACGGCGTTACTGCCTAATAAATCTTTAATGAATTATGTGTACATTTGAACTACTGTTATGATGATTAGAAAGAAAATACATTGACGACGGTTTCACTGTTGCGGGGTTCTTTGGAAATATGTATAATAATATCCTAGAAACTTATTCGCGGCACGAACATTTTTACCCTCCTGAAAGTTTAATTAGAGTGGTGACGTCATCCTGCGGTCAGGGCATCAGTAAGCGCAACCTCACGTTTTTTACATTGGCATTCAAGAGATACAAACCAACTGTTTTTGATTAAAAAAAGCACGTTCTTTTGTGCTGCAGTTTTTTTTTGTAAAAGCAGGGAAAAATCTCGGAATGAATGTCGACACCGTTGTGAATTTTAAAAAAAATGTAAGGTAGATTGTACGGTCAGAATAAAGTTTAGTTGGATGGAAGTAGCGGTAGAAGACAACAGTGTAGGAGGCGAACAGGTGACAGAGGGATAGAGGGACGGTGCTAGCAGAGGCGGGGCAAAATTTAAGAGACATCGGAGATATTAAGGAGCGCAGGCGCGCTGGGCGGGGCAGTAAATATAAATAATATCCGATCTGCTGGGACCTTCGCCGTACCCCTCGCCCCCTGCCCCCTTCACCCTATCACACCACCACCCTGTTTCCTACTCGCGGTAGGTAGGTACTAGTTAATAGAAAGAGGTGCTTCCGAGAAGGAGGAGCAATTCTGGCAAATGTGATCCGTGCACGTCAAAAAGGAACTTTATTCCGCCTTTAGGATGATTTTTATCTACTTATGTAAGGTAATAACTAGGAGGCAGAATGCGGTGGCAAAACGAAAATTCCAGAGCCGCTAACTATTAAAGGCAAAACAATTAAACTATCGTTATTTGACCGGTCTAATTTGTTTTATGGGGCCAACAGACTTAGCTATAAAAGATAAAAGATCATTTGGTTTTGGCCTATTTCAGCGTATAGTTTTTGCCTACGCCAGCCGCCTACTAGTAATATCAATAGATATGGAATAATTATCAGAGTTAAGCCTCACAGGAGTGAAAACAAACAACTGTACACATTTAAATAATAACATTCAATTACTAAATTATTGTTATTGCCGTAGAATATATAACAAGAATTGCCTTCCGTACAAATTTGAATAGAAACAAATGTGCTACTGATTTAGTAACTTTTCGTTCTAGACCATTTAGCACGCGGTCTGTCTCTCTTATACTTACTTGCCTGAAATTATACATATACCGCAATCCCATTTGAATTTCGTAATCATGGTGTGACACAGTTTGGCATAGAAAAATAGATCGAAATTAGACCTATAATTGGATCACGAAAAATGCCCACAAGGCAGTTCTTTGTAATCCTGTATTCTATTCTGTTATTAGTCCACTCCTTTCATCTAATTGAACAATTGGAAAAAATGAAAAAAAAATTGCGTCTCTCGTTATTTCTGAGAGTTTGGGAATTTCAAAGCTCAATCGTGGTGAAACCATGGCATAGAAAAATAGATCGAAATTAGACCTATAATTGGATCACGAAACTTGCCCACAAGGCAGTTCTTTGTAATCCTGTATTCTATTCTGTTATTAGTCCACTCCTTTCATCTAATTGAACAATTGGAAAAAATGAAAAAAAAATTGCGTCTCTCGTTATTTCTGAGAGTTTGGGAATTTCAAAGCTCAATAGCTCATAAGTATTATTTTGGGAGCCGAAAATATTTGCGTTAATCTAGAAATTCGAGACACCGTTTTTTGTTTGTTTCGAAAACGTTTTCATTGCTCTTTATGCAAACACAAGCCAGCCTTGTTGTTAGTTAGGAAGCACTTGTTCGCAGTATCTCAGAATATAGCTCCATTACTTGGGCCCTTCTTAACAAAACCATCAGGGTAAGTGTTACCTCTGAATGCGAGAATGAAGAGGAAGTCACTGGCTAAAAATGTATGTTTTCTTTGCCTAATATCGCCATGAATAAAGTTAATTTAATAATAACTATAGGCATAAAAATCGCTTGGCAAACGGAAGTCTGGAAGTCTTGATTTCAAGCGCGAAAGTGGTGTTTATTTATTTTGCGAATAATTTTATAAGAAAAAAGTTTATCCAGGGAAATTGTATTTTTTAAAAGTTATTTCTTTTTCAGAAAAAGATATTTGCACCTCTGGGACACGAATCCAGCACCTTTTACTTTCCGGGTAAATGCGTTAACCACTGCGCATGCGCTAACCACATTTTTAGTAACTTATGTTTTTTTTTATAAAGTAATTATGAACTTTATTTTAATTCTACTCAAGGGAAACGGTAGGTAAACCGATTCGTAGTAAATAAAGATGTATCGAAAAAAATAACTTAGCTTTAAACCAGATGGCCCTGATACATTTTTTTTTGTTTTCACTGTAAAAACATTCACATAATACTATAAACTTATTTTTTAAATATTTATTTAATATTGGGGGGGGGGGGGGGGTGAACCATTTTTTGGACGGTAGGGTGTTTTCTGTAAATTATTTTTCAGTTGCTTGTCAGTGCACCAAAAACTGAGTTTTCTGGAAGAGAGTGATGGCGGATGCGACCAAATAAGCTTTGCATAGATCCACCTGTTAAAGCCAATTCCGACCTCACCGATCTAGATTCTGGTGATGAAAATGTGTAAGAATTGAAAATTTACCGGGTTCAAGGTTCAAGTTTACCGGGTACCAGTTTCAAAATGAAGCATTTGTGGAATATTTCGATGACGAGTAGTCAACTGATGACGATATTCCACCGTCAGACGTTGCAAATCCCGAAAGGGATCCCCAGTGATACCTGTTAAAAGATTTCCTAGTAAAAAACAGATTATATATAAATGTCCAACAACCCTACAAGGTTGCTTTTTCTTGCAAAGTTTGAAAAATGGAATATCATCATCAGTTGACCACTCGTCATCATCAAAATATTCAACAAATGCTTCATTTTGAAACTGGATCCGGTAAATTTTCTATTCATACATCATTCTTTTCACCACCAGAATCTAGATCAGTGAGGTTAAAATTGACCTTAACTGGTTTTGGAAATTGCAAAATGCAAATTTTGTTTATTTGGTCGCATTCGTCATTAATTTCTTCTTTTTATCTTCGTCGTCATCTTTTTGGTGCGCTAACAAGTAACTGAATAAGAATTTAAAGATAATATATCGGTGTGGGAATTGTCATTTTGTCACTCGATGCACGGTACGTTAATGATTGAATTAATTTTATAAATTATAAATATCATCAATTACCTTTCCACTATCTCCGAGTTCATCGCGGGTTCAAGTTGCTGGAAAGAAGCCTAATGGTCAGTCACATAGTAATGACTCCTTCAATAGTGTCATAAAAATATATGACAAAGGTAATTGTACCAATTCCATGCCTTATCCGAGGGGCGCAGTATCAACTAATGTCACCGGCAGCGAGGCCGGTGTGAACTAGATTGAAGACTAGTCGGTTATTAAAGGCAATTAATGGGTTTTTAAGGCAATTAAAGAGCGCATCAGAGAGCATGCACCCGTAGCTAAGGTTGACAATTAAAAAATACATAAGTAGATATATACATTCGAAAAAATTGATGTGTCAGCAGAAGGGATGATTCTTTTTGTAGTTAAACTCCTAACGTAATCTCTAATATTATATTATTTTAAAATTGACTTCCGCCTCTTGAACATTCAAAGGAAGCTTGTTCCATAAGCCAGCTACGTAAAAAACACGACCAAATAAAAAATTCTCTAGTACTAAGAATTATCGTGACCTTACGCTTAGAAATGGAGATAAAAATTTACGTTTCGTTAAATATTTTAAAATTATAATTACGTGAGTTGTTTCGAATCGAACGTCTTCTACTGTTCAGACGATCTGGCTTGAACATGATTACGTTTTTAGAATGCCAGAAGACCAAAATATTGGCGGCAATTCCAAGGGGAAGACGCCTTAGCAAAGGTGAGGAATCAATTCCAGAAGCCGTATGCTGAGGGGCCAGACCTGCAATCGACGGAGGCATTGGGTCCCAAACCCGAAAAGGTCAAGGGGGAAGAAGATCTTGATGAAACACTTACCCGGGATACGATTAGGTTAGGTTTACGGTTAGGTTAGGTTAGTTTAGATTGGCATCGTTGGCAACCCTGCTCTCCTTGCTTGCTTGCGGAAGCGGTGGTTGGCTGGTTGGCTGGATGGCTGGTTGTCTGCCTGCCTGGGTTTAATAAGGCGCGGCCGACCGGCGACGATGTCAAGATGTAATAATGAAAGCGCAATCTGCAACAACAGAGGCGGACACCGCGATTTCATCCTTCAGACCGCGGCGGGGTTGAGCTTTAAACTAATAAAAGCCTCATCACGCCGCGCCCGCACCTTCAGAGTGCAGCGGGCAAATTATTCAAACGCTTACAGGAGGTAAACATCTTTTTCGTTGCATACTTACAAGGAAACATAGTTAAACCATCATCTACTTTTTAGCTGCTTTTGGCTATCGTTTATTTTGCACCCTTCCTGTTACAGAAAGATGAGTGACCACAATAAAAGGGAAAATGGGAAATAAATTTATCGATAAGAAAAAGTTAAGTTTTTTTATTTTATTTTTTTTTAACTGTATTTATTCTCATTTCTTTGTACATATAATGTATAATAGCACATAGTATACATATAATAACATAATATATAATAACAAATAGTACGAACAAGAAATGAAAACCCACTAAGGCACTGCCTGAGTGTGGGTAATATTAAAACAAAATACTAGGTATATTTCCAAGTACCCAAAGTATAAAATAGACTTAAAAAAACATATAAAATATAAAGTTAGTATTACATTGGTAGAATAAGTGAAAAAATTTTTTTTCAGCTATTATAAAAATAAAATAAAAATATGGAAAAAACATACTGATTTTTAATTTTTTTTTTAGTTATTTAAAAAAAAATAAACAGAAAAAACATTGTACTAAAGTTTAGAAAGTTACAGAAAGTGAGTTGTAGAAGGATGGATAAATTTATAGAAAAAGCGTTTCAATATCTACATTATTCAACCATAATTTTACCTCTTTTACATATTTTATCATTTTATTTATCATTTGAGTTTGTAGTGGTAATATAAGGTAAGATAAGTTTTTTACTTCCAATGTAAATAGGACATATCAGGCAATTGTTATTTTTTTTTAATTTATTAGAAAATGAAAGTATCTGATTACTGACTACCTATATTAAATTCGCCGGATAATAAAAACTTCCACAAGGAGAGAATAACTTGAAAATAAAGCTTATCAAAAATCTTTAAGGACTGAATAACTGAAATATCGTTGAATCTTGAGGAATACGAAAGTAATTATTTCCAGAGTCCATCAGATGATTAAACGCAATTTTCGGAATCCTTAAAGAATCGTTGTCTTTTCTCGAAACTAGCGTTAGGAAGATTTTAATCAAATCATTAACTAGAAGCAGCTTCGGTGGCCAGCATCTTGCTTGCACACGCGTTAGATCCAAACCCGTCTTATAGTACATCTCTAGACATCCAGAGGATATGAAGGAGCGAGTGAGTGAGTGAGCGCCGACAGGGGGAGTTGGGCGGCCGCTAATTAGCGCTGGTGGCGGTGGCGGCGGGTGACACAAGCCGGAGGAGGGAGGGGAGGGTGGTGGCGGAGCACCGCACGTCCATACGTCATTAAACACACAATATCCTGGTGGTAATTATTATTCAATTACATGTTCGGATTCACATTCGCCTAGCGTGCATTAGGTGCTTTCGATCACCAACCAAGCAGGCGGGGTTAACAACGGGTGTCCGTGTCTGTCTTTTTACACGTGACAGACTACCAAAAGAGGACAATGCTTAACTTACGACAGTTGTTCATTTTATTAAAAATTTAAGTATTTTGGGGAAAATGAGGTCAGTGCCATCTCACTATTATAATGGGTAGGTAGGTAAGAAAAAATTGTGTGGTCGGAATTTTGAAAGGAAACAAATAATGTAAAAAACTTAGGCAATCCGACACGCCAACAAACAATGTAATATCAAAATGTACGAATGACGTCACGGTGGTCACATTGATGCAGAACTAATAATACTTCCTTTCTTTACGCTGTCAACACTAGATTAACTAGGAATGAATGCGCGGTGCCTGAACGACCGAGCGACCTGAACGACAATGATCATTATTTTAATGCGCGAAACAAAACCGCAGAGGTCAATCCGTTTTTTTTTACATTCGAAGGCTATTCTATTTTTTCCCAAGACACTGGTCATTTTTTATTTGAATTGAACCTACGACGTAATATTTATTTATTTGATTTTGCACGCCCAGCTAAGTGTTTAATTTTTTAAAGACAAAACATCTAAATGTGCACAACAACATAAAAACAAAATACTGTACAATATAACATGGAAAAACAGTAGACAAGGAAAAAAACATTAATTTTATATTATGCTGGATTCTGAAATACTACTGGAAACACAATTAAAGAGATAATCCGATAGAAATGTTTTGTAGGTTTGCCCGAAGGTCAAAACCGCGTAGACCACACTTTTATCGTTTTATCAATACATACTTCAGTGCATGGTACATATTATGCAGGTATTTGTCGCTCAATAAATACATTAATAACTTATTTCGAATTTGAATATAATTTGCTTTAATTTGAATTTTGATTTACTTGATGCAATTAAAAAATTACATATATTTATATTTTATTATGCATATTATTTTAGAGATTTGTTTTAAACTCGGCTTCGGCTTAATCATAATAAATTATAAAAACATTTATTTATCAATAGATTTTTACAAATTTACATTTTGTTTAGATATCATCATTAGGAGGCGGAATGCGGAGGCAAAACGAAAATTCCAGAGCCGCTAATTATTAAAGGCAAAACAATTAAACTATCGTTATTTGACCGGTATAATTTGTTTTATGGGGCCAACAGACATAGCTTTAAAAGATAAAAGATCATTTGGTTTTGGCCTATTTCAGCATATCGCTCGCCATACATTCCCAATATTTTTGCCTCCGCCAGCCGCCTACTAGTTATCATAGATTCTATTGACAAAGAGTCACTGCTCAGCTCATTCGGGATTTCTCCCGGAATGCAATTGTTTTTCAGCAGTGCCTCTTATTAGATAGAGATTTAGCATGTTTAGGAAATAAATCACTTTCAGCTTGAAACATTTTATTATGTTATCGGTTATATAATATCATTAGTGTTATAAAAAGTCACTGGCTAGACAATGACAAAGTACAAATAATAAAATCGCCCACAAACACGGGAATCTTCGTAATTAATTTATTTAATTTCAGAATTTAATTATATTCATTTTATTTTAATTTAATTAGTAATTTTGTGTATTATATCAAAGGCACTGCTGAAAACCATCTGCATTCCGGGAGAAATACTGAACAGCTGCTGAGCAGTGACCATTTGTCAATAAAATCAATGATAACTAAACAAAATGTAAATTTGTAAAAATCTATTGATAAATAAATGTTTTATTATTATTACGTCGAAGCAGAGCTTAGGCAATATGCAATCTCTGCATCACCCTGGAGAGAAGCTATAATTAATAATTAGAATAAAGCTTAAAGTGGTTTAGTTTTAAATATATTCGATGACCAAATCTAAAAAGCCAGTTTTTTTAACAACCTCCTGACCCATCTCCTTCCCTTCGATTCACAAAATTCCCCAAATTGTGGAAGTCATATTCCCACCGACGCCGGGCAGTCGGGCTTCTTGTGCGGTCACATTCACAAAGAAACTAGTAAAATTGTTTTAGAATACAGTAACAGTGATTACAATCGTTATTCAAAGTGCAAGTACCAACGCCAGATGGATTAAATCTCCCATCGCGAAGTTATTAATATGCACAAACGCAATTAATTACGCGAACGACCATCCATCAAACGGCAAGATGCTTAACGGTCCAGGTGATAAATCACAGACTTAATAGTCTGCGGTTAGGAATGTTCCACCGCGGTCCTCCACCAGGAATATGGTGATATTTGTAGGTGTTGTGAAACTTGGTCCAAGTGCAGTCAGTACAGCCAGTCAGCAGTCAACCAGTCACTCCGTCAGGCCATCGTCTCTCCGTCTAACGGGGGACGTAGGTAACTTGCTCGAAATTGTTATGCAGTCTGATTTTCATACAGGTGAGAGGAGACCGGAATAGTCCGGCGCGCGGCGTGCGCTGCGGGCCCCGACGGAATTAGCCCGACACGGCACCACTACACCGGTACCGCCACACAGCTTCCAAACCTAACATTTTTCATGCGGATCCAGCAAATAAAACAAAATGAAGTGGCGATGAAAGCAGATTAGAATATATAAAATAAGCAATAAACCCCGACTCGTAAAATATTACAACACGGAATATAATTTTCATAATTAACTTAAAACGTCAAGACGTCGTAAGATGAGATACATCATAAGCTGAATTCCTAAAAAACTGGCGATGTTTTAAGTATAGGTAAGAGCTTAAGGATCCACTATTCGAATTTCGACCGATTTCTTACATATATCTGAAGTTTTTAAGCTCTTAAAAAAATATATGTTATTTTTGAAGATAATATCTAAATACGTTCCACGCCGAAACGCAAATTATATGAAATTCCCTCGATAGAAAAAAATCGCAAAGTATGCTACGAAAATTATTTAAAACAAGTCTATTTCTATTATTTTACAAGTTATATTTGTGAAAAAATTCACAATGTTTCTTTAAATGATACTTAAGATGTCATGTTTTATTAAGCTTTTTCGCCATTTTCGCTGCGATTTTATCACTTAAAATATTAGCGCGCTCTGTCCAACATTCATAATTACACATCTCTCCATCTTCTTCTTTTTCAGCCAAATGGCGCCGCCTTAATAACCTAACAGGATGTTTTCGAAAATGAAAAATAACACGGGTTATTCAATGTCAAGCCACCTGATATAAGATAGATAACTCGCGTTTTTCCATCGGCCGAAATAATTAATACTGAAAAAAGGAGATGGATTCAAAAAAAAAAAATGCTGCTGGCCGACATTTAAAAATGTTTCGCATTTAAGAAGGCGACCAAGATTGATGACGGCCGGGAGAATAAAAGCTCAGGTATTCAATTTGGGATGCTAGCCAAGAAGATATGAATCAAGTAACGCGAATAGAGATTGCCAACGCATCTCGCGCTGGGCTGCCGCTAGGTGCGCAATCACTTCAATTAGTGGCTACTCAATCGTTAAGCCGAGCTTTGTTTCGTAATGTAATGCAGGAGCGCGGATCAAAGTGATTCACCGTAGGTATTCGCGATATCTGGGACACGGTCTAAACTCGGGTCAAAGCAAGCAGGTGATAAAATGTTCGCAAGTGAATTGCCGCTGAATTCCCCCACTTTGCCTGCATAATAACAATTATGGTTCCACTATCTTTTCCCCGCGGCTTCGCTCGCATTGTATTACGGGATATTACTGTAGCGGTTGAACTTATCAATTATCCCTCCTTCTCTCCACCCCACCCCCTCCCGCATTCCATACATTCATTCCTTTACATTCAGTTTTCAAACATCTCGCCTGCCACCTAAATTTCATAAAGCTATAGCTCAAAAAAAAAATTATCCAATTTTGTTCATTTGTTCGGAATTTATGCGCTTACAAACATTTCGGATGTTTATTTTTAATTAAATATTTGGAATTTGTTAATATAATAAAAAATTACACTATTTATTATTTAGCCTTTATAATCGTTACGAATTATATTTTTAATGTAGGAATTCTTATCTGACATTTATTCCAAACCAGAAGCTTGTCCAAAAAAAAACAAATCAAATTCTAATATTTGAATTTTCTGGAGCAGTAGCTGACCAGGGGGCTGAGTACCTACCAGCTTAGAGCCCAAAAATATATCAATATCGTTTCCATGGAAACGATTTTTTTCTGACGTTAGCAAAAATTCGCTTTTGTTAGCGACAGAAAACGTATAACAAATATAATATATTAATATCTATAATTTCATAATGCTAGAGCTTGCCATCATATACAGAATATAGTCTGCGCATATAATTTAGCTTTCTAATGGTGAAAGAATTATTAAAGTCTTTATATTGCGTTATGCGTGAAAAGGTCATAAACAAACTCGAGCAGTTTCGCATTTATAATATTAGTATGGATGACAACTCAGAATCAACTCAACTCAACACCTCTTTGAAAAGTCATTAAAAGCTATGAAAAAAAAATGAAAAATAGCCCTTTACCTAATCTAACGTAATCTATTTTTGAAGTAAAACTTCTTTACGCACGCTTGATTTGGGGAATAAGCCGGTGAATGCGTGACGAGAGCGTTACGAAAAGTGTCGATATAAGTGGAGATATAAGTCATTGAAGATAGAAAGAGAGAGAGTTTACGTTTCGTATATTACTGAGGGGCAAGAGAGAGAGGTGCGAGCACACATTTTCTTTCTCTCTTAGCCAGTTACGTTTTGTATATCTAAGACACAGTGCAGGCCTATTGACTGTATCACACTGTAGGAGCAAGAGAGAGCAGTGCGCGCGCACATTTTCTTTCTATCTTCCTTTCATAGAAGTTTTACTTCAGCCGTGTGGTCTAAAGCACACTCGTATTTTTTTTAATATATTTTTTTCATCACTTTTAATTACTTTACAAAGAGGGTGTTGAATTGAATTCATTTTGAGTTGTCTGGTCACTCACAATTAGTGCTAATTACAAGAGTGCAACAAATTCATAAAGATGCTTGCCCAAGCGACAAACATCTTACAGGCATCTTTCGCCGAGCAGAAAAACTATCTTGTGAAATTTGTTACGACAATAAATTTTCTACAGTGAGTCATACAATAGACGACCGGTGGTTGACCGAAATAAATCATTTACAGCGTAGGTAAATTTGTATGTATGGCCACTTGTTTGTTATAAGTGTTCAGCCATCGTTAATGAGTGTTTGGAACTGTGACTATCTCGTGCCAAGGTATCGCGTTAACTTGTTCAATTTCCGTGCTCATTGTCCAAACTACGTTTTACGAACAAAGGCGTTTGTTGTTCGAAGTTCTCTGATGTGGTGATGCGGTGGTCGCGGTGTGGTTTGAGGTGGATGATGAGATGTATGAAAGGTCGGTGGTCGGCACATTTGTGGCCAGTAACAAAAGAAAAGAACACATTAGAACAAAAGGGCTGCGAGAAAGCATGCGAAGCGGCACGAATTAAATTGCAAGCGAACTTTTATCCCAAATTACAGTAAAAATCCCAAATCACAGACTTTAAAAGAGCACAAGCAAAGAACGCATAAAGTTGATGAAAAATAATTAAATTCTTTACAGTCGTGCATTTGCATTGTATTTCGGGTGAAATAAAATATGAATAGTACCACCGAATAAAGCACGAACTTAGAATAGTAAATGCTAACTGCAGGGGGAAGCGAAGTGTAATGAAAAAAGTGAATTGCACGGTTTATTGCTGCTGTTATGGCCGGGGAAAATATCGTAAAACAGTAACAGATATCAACAACAGACCAAATGGGAAAGCTAAATATTCTAGCTAAGCTTATCATTCTTTTTACCAAACATGCGTACTATTAATTACTTGCCGTTTCAATGCAAAGCACTGGATTGTAGTAATACAAAAGGATCTAGTTTTAAAATTTCGCACACGCTCGTGTGCGCTTCACTTTATATGTTCGCTTGCAAATACAGAAACGCGGAAAAAATGTTACCGATACAATAATAATTAAGTATAGACTCGGCTGTGTTACCTTAGTGCCCTCATTTCCAATGCGAAAATAGATCCAGGAACCGACTCCTGTCCAGTGGCGGTTTTCTCTAGTGTGTGGATGTGCAATGAACCCCCAAAGAATAACTACGGCAAACAGGGCTCACTTGGATTATAATATTACTACAGTTTGAACAGCGCGCAACTACTCCATAATCAAAAAATCCACCCGTAACAATGAACTTCCCACCACAACTCCATTGTAAAAAAATCCAACAAGCGGACCAGCGCGGTTGCCCAGAACGCACAAGGAAGCTAAAAAACCTGGTAACCGGACAACTCAAAATGAAATCAATTTAACACCTCATTTGAAGTCATTAAAAGTGATGAAAAAAATATATTTACAAAATTGGTTAAATAGGTTACGCTAGGTTAGGTTATAACTTTTAATGACTTTTCAAAAAGGTGGTGAGTTGACATCTTTCTGATTTGGCATGGAACCAAAAAACCTATGATATATTCATACAACAAAGCGTGCAGTCCGCGATGACTTTTGAACTCGGAACTGAACATTACCGAACGTATTCGGGTGACGTATCTACTCTGCGTCTGTGGGTTTCGAACACAGGCACTACCCAAATGACGTTTTACTTAAGGCTTTCGCTCACGAAGAAACTGAAATGAAACCAGTTGTCAACGCACCAGCACTTCTGCTTGTGTGGCAGTTGCTTTTCAGTTGCCTTGTTGACAGGTTGCCATGGTAGCGCTCACGAATTTCGAATTGGTTTCATTTCAGTTTCTCCGTGAGCGAAGGCCTTTACTTGTTTCTGCATCTCAACAATTATTTGGTGCAACGAACCAATAGGTAATCTGTTATTTACGTTTTTAAAATTAGGTACTTTATTCAATGCCACGTATTCCCAAGCGACCAATGCATTAGTCAATGGAAGTATTATTTAAAGTCGCTAGCGTAGTAGACTAGCTAGATATTTTTTAAGATAATTTTCAAACTTCATAAACAAATAATTGTGACTATTCTTTTCGAAAAGATCTTGTAGATTCGCAGCCTTTTAATCCCTTCAGTAATCATAGTTTTTTTTTTTAAATGAAAAAAAAACATTTTTTTTAATGAGAGAAAAAAAAGAATCAATTGGGTGTGCGAATTTTCGCACATAATAGCCACCCGAGTATACTCGGGCGTGGTCCTTAAGCGGTTAACATGATTGACTACATATTTTGAATGAATGAGAAAAACTGCTCAGAAAATCCGATTTTCTTTCATTTTCAAAATCGCTTTGTTGACCTACCAATGGTTTAGACCACGAAAAGCCACTGCTTGCTTTGAATAGAGCTTTTTAAAGTTTTGTTTCTGCACTTTTACTGTTTTTGAGATCAAGAAATATAATGTTGTTTTGATATTTTGCAGTTCATTAAAAATCCGATATACGGCTTACAAATAATCAAAATCAGCCGATAAATAAGCCAACAAAACAATTTATAATTTTTAGCAGATCCGACATTGTTCTTCGCGATCATCGATTTATATTTATTGTAAAATTAGTATTGGGAGTGAACGCGTAACAATCCAGTCGAAAATGTTCACAGGGTGCATAGTTTAAGGTTTATCTATCAATAGGTAGGGATGAATACTAATGGAAGGAAACAATTACACCAAGTCAGTGGACATCTTCAGTTTACTTTTAAACAAATATAAAATATTTTTACAGGCAGTTCAGTGATGTACAATAAATATTGTATTTATTCCCATTCATATGTAAAAGCCTCGAAAATGGGCGTTGATCAATAAATAAATAAATAAGATATAGACAGAAATTAAAAGTCAATTATCATCAAGTCGTATTATCTGCTGTAATATTAAAAATAAGTACCTAATTATTATTTACTTTTAGTGAGAATGTGTAGTTATTGGAAAGTCGGAAGGTATTCAGAATGTCGTTAGTTGTTTACGTTCACCTAATAATAAACTATGAACAGCAAAGCTTTCGCGACATTCTCAGCGCTCTGGGTTGACGGGCCGTGGGCGCCCGTCGCCGTATGGGATACGCGATAAATCTAAATTGACACTCAAAATAAACTTCAGTAATCAACGGATACCTATAAACGCAAAATCCAACATATTTTGGGATGGCCTCTTGGCAACAGAAGAAAGGTGGGAGGTGTTAGCGGATCATATAATAATATTTAAAGGACCGTACATTGTAAAATGCATTTCCTCAGTTTGCTCTGTTCGCTCAACACAATTTTTCTTAGCGAGTAGGAGAGTATGACGTCTGCAATGGAGGAACAATTTGGGAACCATTTATTGGATGAACAGCATCGTAGGTCACGCCGAGTGGTTCGCTGTGTTTGGTGACTTAGCAGGGGTGCCCGGATTCATGAAGTGAGGTTTGTCTAGGTTTTGGCGGCAGATGCGGGCCGGATCGGTTGAAGGAGACCTATCCTGCCGGACTCTCTCTGCCTATTACCTTGCACCGCAGGGGAACGGTGGGTTCGTACGTCCGTCACTCCTGGACGTAATGACTCCCAGATTCCTACCCACTCTATCTTTTTCCTTCAGAACTTTCTTTCCCTAAAAAGACCCTCCACACAGCATTCCCAAAAATGATATATTTCCTGAGGGATTTTTTTGAAGTGAAAACTTCTTTAGCACCGTTGTGATTTGAAACTCGGTGACACGGAAACTAACGACACTAAAAAGAGACAAACATATATTTATAGGATTTAGCCTGCGAAAGAATGAAAAAGACTAACCAGTGTCCTCTTTGTGCGGTGCCTCGTAGAATAAAATGTGAAATATTTTTTTGACTTGGTAACAATATTATAATAAATAAACCCTTCAATTATCCTACTCCTAATACTCTGTATTCGTCTCATTCTCTTTCTCTCGGAGTTTAGTTTTCTGAAGGTTTCACTTCTACCGCATGTGAACTGCACACATGTTTTTTTTTTCCTTAGAGCCTCCTACGTGTAGCTAATGTAAAAAAAGCAAGTGTTAGAAGAGGAAAATTAGAATACTAAAAATTTAAAAAAATCTATAAATCAAAAAATGTTGGCAAGTGTCCAAAATATGTGGTAAGTTCCGTGATGCAATTTATTGGCAAGTCGATAATTTCTTTTCAATTCAATAATATTTACGTACTCACAAAACACTTATCGGCCACCTACAGAATTATTAATTACTAATAAACAAGTTGTAATAAAGGAACAATTTTCAATTACGACCGCATATTGCGAATGCACTTCTGGCTGACATTCTAGAGTAAAAGTTTTGAGGCACGTGTTGAATTTTTTTTAAATCAATGGTGTCACGAACTTGCGGCAGTAAAACAGCAAGTTTTGACAGCGGTCATAACGTGCTTAAAAAGCAATTTTCTTCGAAGGCATAATCGTCAACATTTTACAGGCGAGCCCATCTAACTGACAAGTTTACGCCGAATGGGATATTTACGAAATGAAAACAGACATAACTTTGAAACTTTTTTCAGCTATGAAAATTTCGCGCAGTTCGTAATTATTGCGTTGAATAGTAGTAAAACAACAATGGTTTTTGTTTTGTCCCTGTTGTAAAAAGTTTGAAACATTCATTAAGTAAATGATCTCTGCAATACGGATTTAAAAAATACGTATTGAAATTTATGCGCAATAAAAGCAAATGAAGGTAGAGGGATTTCAAATATTGCATTTTACAATTCGGCACCATTTTAGACGATTGTGAAAAGTATAAGATACCGGCGAAACTTGTATCAAAGTGTGCGAACTAATGTCTAAGATGAATCATTCGGCGCGAGATGACATCTAGGAATGTAGGACAGGGGGATAAATCGAATCCACGTAAGAAAATTAGGACGCTCAGAAGTCGTATTACAAAATTCAGATGTGGCGGTTCCAAAATAAACACTAGTAAACATACAATAATTCGAACGGACTCAGAATCTGGCTTTTCACAGTGAATAATTATAATTACGATACTAGTGGGGAATTAATTAGAGGCCGGAGTTAATATGGTTGCTTTCTGTTAAATTAAGCAGAAAATTGCAATAAACGTAGAAAGAAATTCAATATATTTCGTTTGTGTTACGAACATTGTCGAGATGCATTATATTTGGATCGTCTTAAACCGTAGTGAACTAACTCACTTTGCAATTTTTGAGTTAGAGCTTGAATTGAGGGCTCCAAATCATAATCTAGCCATGTCAGAAAGAAGAACCAATCAGAAAAAACAATCTATGATTGGTCAAGATAGTATTTCTCTGATTGGTTCTTTCTGGCAGAGCTAGATTATGATTTGGAGCCCTAATTTCAAACTTTAACTCGGAAACTACAAAAGTGAGTTAGTACACTATGTTTTAAGACGATCCATTTGTGACCAGCAAAGATATTAATTTTCAATTAGTGAGCTAAGAACGATAAATTTTAATTTCATCAAGAAGTGAAACAGGTACAGCAATTGTATTTTTTTAATCTTTCGAGTGAAATACCGATTATGTTTGAGATAAAACGCAGATGCGAATCAAACGCCGACGTTATAAAGAAGCTAGTCGAAAAAGCGCTAATTTTATCAGCACTCGGAATGTTTCACATCAAATCCAATTACTTTTGTTGATACTTGTACGATTTTATGTTCGATTGGTTAAGTTTATGACACAGAATGAGTGGTCAGGTGGTATGTTCAAAATAATACACAGGTAAGTATTATTTTATAGGTTTCCAATTTTCTGCGGAAACAAACATAAAAGTTCTACTTCCAAGAAACCTGTGTCAGCAAAATAGACAACATTTACGAGTAATCATTATCATTCCTGTTAATATTGTATAATAGGGTTTATCTTTCCGAGAACCCGAGACATTAATACTTCAAAATACCTATTTCGAGAGCTGCTACCAACTCACAAATATAATATAAACGACTCGCATGCAAGAATACAAGTACAGGAATTTGTAGTGACGACTGACTACTGACCTTTGCAAGGTTCTTTATGCATGGGAAAATTCTTCACATTTTGTATTGCTTTGCAGATGCGTTTAATAATGTTAACAGTCAGCACTCAAAAATACACGTTGTACACGTACGTAGTTCTGCTAACGAAAGAAATGTACGAATGATTTATCTATAAATGTATAAGATTAAAGCTTTTGAGCATAATAGTTTTTCAATTGTGAAGAAAATTGAATGTCTTAAAACTAAAGGTTTAACAGAGACAAAAATTCTTGAAGAATCCGAAGACGAAACGCAGTTATTAGAAGGTGCTTACACGTTCGCATAACATTAAAATAGGGCTTGGTAATGTCGCAATAAACGAGTCGACGAGTTCTGTGAAATCGTCCACAATTGTAAAGATTCCAAAGAGCGGTTCGCAGTCAGGTTAGGTTTGCTTAGACGGCAGGTTTTTGACCCTCACTCACGCGAACCTTTGCCGAAAATGAAAACAAATCGTGGCAGTTGCGATCTTAACATTTTCCACGATTAATTGGGGATCTACACGACATTGTCAATAAGTTAGCGAAGCGAAAAGACAAAAGAGACTAGTTTAGTCGAGTTAGTTTAGTTTAATCCAGTCGGAGTGTTCCCCCGGTAATAGGTAATAGATAATAAACGAACAGTTAATTGTCGTGTAACCGTGACACAAAACTATTCCGACGATTGATTGAGTTTCAAATGTTCATCAGAACGTGGGCGAGTCACAGTCATGAATATTAACTATTGGAAACATTGGAAACACGGAGACTCGGGTGGGTTTGTGTTAGTTTGGTGAGCGGATTCCGATACAAATCGGATGGTACGGGTATGACTTCGAATGCAAGGTATAATTTCCCACGAGTTCCATGAAGGAGAAGTTAGGCGGGGTGAAAGTGTTCCGGAGGGTGAGAGCGAGGTACGGACAGAATAAACGAAAAGCGAGTGTAACCTCTGACCTCATTGAGCGCTGTTTACACCCTTCACAAAGATACGTCCTTTTTCCCAAATAGCCAGATTAATGCGCATACCCAATTTGATTGAGTCAGCGTTATAGGAAAAACTAAGGGAATTAGTTCGCAAACAACGGTAATCGCCTTTCCACGGAGAACAAACACTGGGGAAATTGATAGTTTTATATATAGACGAAAATAATGATTCAGCGCTAATCGGCCAATTGTACAAAAACGGCAAATGAACCATTTGAAAATGAAACATTGGCAACTGCCAATTACCTAACACCTAGGCTAGGCAGTTATTTACTACGCCCGGGAGAAATCGCACACACTGTTTATTAGTTCATTTAATAAACATTTTATGCTTGTTTTATGCCAATCAACATTTTATTAAACAGCAACATTTAGCTTCTCAGCCTAATTTGGTCGATTTTCGGAGCAAATCATATAGGTCTCATACAAATCGTTGTCTCCCTTACTACCATGGTTATAAATATGATCTAAACTGCGTAGAAAATATAAAAAACCACGCTTTATATTCAAATCTAAAAGTTAATCGCAAAATAATTATAATATACACCTTTATGAATCTAAAGTTTCCAATCGCAATTTGAAAAAGAGGGGAACTTTGGAAATTTTTTGTTGGAAATTTATATTATTTAAATATCGTGAAACGACAAAAATGTGACTTGATGGTAACATTTGCCTAATAAAATACACGTTTTTTTAAATGTTATTGGTCGTTTTAGTTATAAAAAACGTAAGATGGGCCAATTATAAAACTTTTTTGTTAGCATGAAAAAAAATTATGCGTTATTTATAAAATTTAAAACCTCTCAATAGTTAGTAGTTTTTGGATGCGTTCAGAAATTTCTATCTATTTGGATTTATTGTAAAGCGAAAATATTTTGACCTTCCGACAAAATAAGCCTGATTCTCCAATGTATCACTTTCGGGGTATTTCTTTCGTTTCGTTTTACTGCAGCTTGCACCAGTACATAATAATAATAAAATATGACACACCCTCTGAAATAAAACATTAATTTAAAACGAGAGAGCCAGCCAATTTTTTTTTGTGAGCTGCTGACTAAGATTTGGCAAAAGATGCGATTTTTACACGAGGTTTGTTTTTTTAACATTTGTGACGTGACTTCTTGCTACGCCACTGCATAAAGTTCCCCACCGGAAAATTGGTGCAAAATAAAAATTGGTAATTTATTCGTAATTTATGGTAAAGAATGCAATTCGATCAAAAACATAATTATCTAACTAAATAAGAACAAAAAAGCGAGGCGAATTTACCGATTTGATTACAATTGAAGTGTTTGTATCGGATCCGAATTACAACAATACGATAAGGAGAAAGGATGCGAAAATAATCCCAAACGAAAATAAGGCCAGGGGCAGAAAAAACACGGGCCACAAAAGGGTTAATTAGCTTTAAATTCGCATTAAATAGTAACCACCCTCGCGCCGTGAAATATTAAATAGGCCGCAAATGAAACGGATGAATAAGTTGCGGGATTAACACATCATTTACACATAAAATACAGAATCTGGTCCTCCCGCAGGCCTCAGCACGCTCCCCCCTTCGCGAGCAGTCTGCCCGCGCCGGAGTCGAACCCTCTTCATTGTAATCCCGAGCCGGGCTTATCCCAGGTGGCACAACTTGGAAATTAAGGCCTTCAAATTGGGATCATAGACGTTATTGAACAGGTAATGATCCAACTTAGCGCCGATATATAATTGCCGTATTATAAGGGGGTATTGGAAAATTATTGTTATAATTAACTCGATTCCCCGGAAACCAAACTTTACTCCGAAAAGATTATCATTATTACCTGTTTTAAGGCAAATTTTTAAGCCGCCGCTATCCGAATTCGACCGATTTCTTACATATCTCCCTTAAACATTTGAAGTTTTTAAGCTCTTAAAATATATGTTATTTTTGAAGATAATATCTAGATACGTTCCACGCCGAAACTCAAATTATAAGAAATTCCCTTGATAGAAAAAAATCGCAATGTATGCTCCGAAAATTATTTAAAACAAGTCTGTTTCTATTATTTTACAAGTTATATTTGTTTTAAAAGTTGTAATGTTTCTTTAAATTATACTTAAGACACGTTCCACGAGATTTTTGCTCTATTTTAAACGAGTCATGTTTTCTTAAGCTTTTTCGTAATTTTCGTTTCTTTCTATCACTTAAAATATTAGCGCACTCTGTCCAACATTCGTAATTACATATCTCTCCATCTTCTTCTTTTTCAGCCCAGAAGCGCCGCCTTAATAAGAATATTATTATTTCACCAAAGATAAATAAAATATGAAAAAAAAAACTCTGGGTTCGAGACCCAGTTACGACCTTTAGCTTTTTGTTTTCTGTGCATTGTTATTATCATATTTCGTTTAGATTTGTTAGTATTTTCTTTTTCTTCAATAATATTTGGAATAACCTTCAAAAGTGATTATAAAAGAGACTTATTCAAATAAAAATTGAATATTATTGTTATTATTTGATTCCCAATATGCATCTTTACTTCTTTTTTTTAACAAGTGTTGGTGTGACCAGGTGAAGAGGATTCCGAAATAAAAGTTCTAAAAAGTATCACGAACGCCATCTATTGTTCGCAATACTAAATTTTATCTAAGAATCTTACCATTTTCCCTACAACGGGCAAATTATCATTTTCCAGAAGGCCCAGAACCAGAGGCCTATGGGAACATTTCTTTACTATTATTGTTTTTTTTAAATCCTTAAAATTTTTCGAAGGACTATCGGGACTTGACTCGAGGGCTCGTGGTTCAAATGTAAAAATGATAAAGAATACAAAGTTAAAAAACATTATTGAGCAGCTAAATCCCCAGCATATACAGAGTTTACAGAGAGTTTTTAGAAATCTTAGGACGGGTTGTTTCAAAAAATTTGATGAGTTCATCAAATATTTGAAGTTAATTTTCAGGTTCTGTGTAAGTTTTTTTCGAGTTCTGTTTTTTTATCATCATAGGCCAGCTACTTCACAAAACTGAAATCATCACAGAACTTGAATAGAACTTACACAGAACGTGAAAATCAAGGTCAAATATTTGACGAATTCGTCAAATTTTTTGAAACAACCCATCCTTACACTTGTTTGAGTTCTCTCGAATATGCTTTTACTTTTGAAATTTTGGAAAAAAAAAATTAATTCCAGAAAAATTATCCTGTAAAAAAAACAACTTTTTTTACTACCTAGAATAAACCAATTTTCAATTTTAATTGCGCCAAGAAGCCAATTTGAAAAAAAAAAAAAAAATTTGGTTTGACCAGAATGAGTGAACACCGCTAACTAACTAACACTTTATCGATTTATTTAGTACTAGCTTTTCCCCACGGCTTCGCTCGCATGGTATTACGGGAAATTACTGTAGCGCTTGCACTTATCAATTATCTCCCCCCCACCCCACCCCCATCCCCTCCCGCATTCCATATATTCATTCCCTTACATTCAGTTTTCAGACATCTCGCCTACCACCTAAATTTCATAATGCTATAGCTCAAAGAAAAAAAGAATTACTTATCCAATTTTGTTCATTCGTTATATATTGTATCGTGATATATTGTATCGTCATCGACAACGAGTCTATCTGCAGAGTTTTAGCTCGATCGGATGTCAGGAGGTGGGTTAATTTCCACTTCCAAGATTTGCATTTTCAAACAGATGCATTTAAAAAATAATTATGTGCTGACAATAGGTAGGGTCAAGTCAAGTGTTGTACCTACGGAGCTTAAACCTTTGGACACTTGATTTCTATGACAAGACGTCAATCATCCTAAATTAACTGTAAAAATAGTGCGGAAAGTATATTTATGAATTGAATGAAATCACAAAAAATTGTGTTTAGCGTAATTGTTAAGATGAATTAAATATTTTTCGCTTAACATAATGGAGAAATGACATTATCAAAAATAGGAAGAAATAAAAAAAAAATCATGAACAAAGAATTAAATGTTGTTAGATTTAACAATGACGACTGAATGATCTCGAATCACTTCAGATATGAATTTGTCCCAATTAACAGAATGGTGCACCAGATAACCAAAGTAAATTAGTTTCACTTTCTTTGTATGGTTTTTGTTCCTCGGGTTTTGTCAAATGGCTGTCCCGATAAACCGATGAACCAATTAAACGAAATCGACTGTATTATGCAATACAATTTTTTTTTTAAAGAGTCTCGTGAAAATCAATATTGGAGTCACCTTGATAATTTAGATCTCATGTAATTTTATAAAGCAAATTTGGAAATTGAAAAATGTTTTCTGTTAAATTGCGACCATGAAAAGTTCAAGTCGACCGTGTATAACAGATGGATGAACCAAAGAAAACGCTTCGTCATAAGAAGGTTAAATGAGGTACGAAAACAACCAAAGTTAATTAAAAACAACGAAAAATCAAGTTTACAGGAGGGGATCCAAAAATACATATTTACAAATTTTCTAACCTGTCACATTAAAGAGAATAACATGTTAACCAAGGTGACAAACATTTTTCTTAAATTCTTCTGTGAGGCGCTCATTTGGCACAAATTCAACCCAGTAAATATTATGTGAAGAGATAAATCTTTTAATAAAATTATTTTGATTGATACTTTTGGGGTATTATGCCGTGTTACGCTTTCTCCTCCTTGAGTCAATATTTCAGATAGCTTTGCCTACTAAAAATATTTATAACAAGTTATTTCGAAAACACCGATTAACATTGACGATGATCTGGTTCCCTGGTGACCATAACACAATGCGAGAGAGATCAAGGTCGTCCCAGCTCGCCTTATTCCTAAAGACATTAATACCATCTAAAATTTGCAAGCCCGCTTATTTCCAAATAACCGAAATTCAACCTGTGTAGTTTTTTTTTTAGAAGACTATCGTTTAGAAATCTTATTTGATTTGATTTTACAATTATTTGACTGGTCAGTTGGTATCACATCTTTTTTTTTTTTTTTTTTTTTATATGAATACCGCACAAGAGTCCCAACTGCTCCCGTCTGGAGCCAGTGAGACTATGGCATTCCCAATTGGGGTATGTTGTGAGGCTGAAGGTAGTGGGGAGGGGAAGGAGATAGGGAAGAGGAAGGTGGGGAAGTACCTGGCTATTCAGATCTGGTCACTAAACACGGCTAAAGCCATTTCAAGCAACGTTTCAATTCTGAATGGTGGTCTTGCACCAGGGCGATACTGATAGTATCTTCCACTCTGGAACGTGCCGCAAATATACTTTATATTATTTTAAATGAATAAATTGTGAAATAACACAAATTTATCAAATAAAATTTATTTGCGCACGCCGGGTTTGAACCCGCGACCTTCGGATTGTGAGTCGAGAGTCTTCTGGGTCCCATCTGGGTCCCACCCATGCGTCTTGAGTTCAATTCCTCAGCTGGATAAACTTTCCATCACGACGCAAGAAACATTTTCCGCTCGCTATGGTGGTGGTGGTAGGTAGTAAGAGATTTTCAAATATTGTCGGGTTATTCGTAAACCGGGAATGTTTGTTCGTCTTAAAAAAAAAAGTGCAGTTCACACGCAGTAAAAGTTAAAACTTCACCCATACAATCTCAACAAATAGGAGCCTTAAAAGTGAGCTCACAATCAAAGCGGCCAATGCGTGCAGCTTGACAGGGCGCGACGCTTCGTAAGAACTTTACGTAGGTAAGGTTTCAATCTATCCCATTCTCTCGCAGGCTAAATCCTATAGATGTATGTGTTTGTCTCTTTTTGGTGTCGCTTGTTTCCGTTTCATCGAGATTCGAATCACAACGGTGCTAAAGAAGTTTTCACTTCAAAACTGATAACATACTGATCAACCTTCTTGAAATTATAAAATCGTTAAGAGGTTTTTTGGAGCTTCTCTAAAAGCGAGCAACTCATATCATAAATTATAATAGGGACGGCCAGTTCCAGTCATCTCTCGTTGTGACGAACAATGACAGATGTATTTGTATACGAGTTCTAGACAAGTCGAGAGTTGAAACAATCCGGCATCCATCACACTACCCGGGAGCAAGAGTGGAAATATTTTTTTCTTGGAATTCATCCAAAATGAGAAATAAAAGTAAAACGAGTGGCAAAGGGATATTCAGGTGAAACACTAGAAAAGACACAGGGAAAGATTGAACAGGTCTTCTGAGTTCAAACGGCCACACATACTCACATGAATAGATTTCATTTTATTGGAATAACTTTTGAAGGTTTTACCTATCAATGTAATGTATCATTGAGGAAGAAGATAACACTAATAAATCTAAACGTAGCATGTAAAATAATAAGACAAAAAGAATAAGACACACAAAATAAAACTCCAATACTGCGGGAGAACCATTTGTAAAAATGTTCAGAAGGGACAAAAAAATTATCTAGGGATTTACGCGCTCTTGCTTGGTTATTCATTTCCGGTATTGACTTTACAAGTATAAATAAGCAGTCTATTGGCCAATTTCACAATTTGAAAGCACCAAAAAAATATATTTTGAAATCACTGCTTTGCGCGAGGTATTGAATTTACATAGACATGGACGATATGTTTAATTTCAAAGTAATGGAAACCAAACTACACATATTTTTTATCACTCCGCAAACAGTTAAAGTTTGTTGTGCTAAAAGGACAATTTTTGCAAAAGTGCCTTTTTGCCTTTGGGGCGACGATATATAGTCAAAGCTTATGCAAGAAACAAAAGACAGTCAAGGTATGCAAGTTATGTCATCCATGAAATTAAATACATGGTAAAAATACCATGTAAAATTTTTTATTCTCATAAATGTATAATGAAGAATTTGAGGAACTCGTTTTCCAAATTAATTTCAAACTCAAATCCTGTCCCTTTTCAGTCCCTTGAATGTAATAAAATATGTATAGTACAAACTCCAATGTTACACCCTGAAATTTTAACACCCAATTTAAAACATATGATTAATGATTGTGACGACTTTATTAATACTGCAAAACTGAAATACATACATTATGAATGGTCATTCATAGTATTTGAAAATAAATAATTGTTTTTTTTTTAGTAAGTTAACATTATAAAAAAACATTCAAGTTATACAATTTTTGTTCTAAACTACACTCTAGTAAGATTTAGAAAACTGATTATTCTGAATTAATTAGTGAAATAATTATTTTAAAACTGCTATGGCGTAGGGGTAAGAACATTGAGATTTGAGTATGAGATTGGATTCTCAAAATGTTGGAAATAAATATTATGAAAGATGTAATCTGGGTCTTTAACACAAAGGTTTTGGGTTTTTTAACACATCAATCCACCTGGACTGGGGTGTTAATAGTAACATTATATTTTTATAGTGCAATTTTGTGAAATTTCATAAAATAAATACATTCACTGCTGGTCTTGCCCTGGGAAAGATTATTGTTAGACAAGAGACAAGCTCAGCAAAGGAGATGCGATTAGCTGAGCCTGCAATGGCGAGCCATTCACAAATCTCCAGTCCATCGACTCAGCTGCCGAGTCCCGATGTCACCTTCGAGTGTCATGCAAAAAGACATGTCAGTCACGGTTTACACATCTCCCGAAGCAGGCCGCTTCTTCCGTCGCTTGTCTTCCTGGCTCGAGACGCTGCGGGAAGAAATTCCTGACAACCCTGCAGCACTTGCCGAGCTTAACCGCCTGCCGTCCCAATGCATTGGAGTGCCCTTCCCCTTCTACCTTCCAATGCCATGGCCCATTTAAGGCAAAAACGCACTACCATGGTAATCATCACCAGATACCTTGGTCTGCGTGGTTGGTGGTCCATACAACTGTTTGTTCGCAAAACCGAACAAATTAGCCTGAGAGGTTAAGAATATAAATTTGAATTTTTATTTCTTTTATATATTCAATAATCCTATTATTCAATTTATAAAAACAGTTTATTTATAAACAAGTTCTGCTATGTAATTGTTATTACGGGTGAAAGCTGTTTCGCCTTTTGAAGGCATTATCAAATTGTCCATAATGTTTGTTTGCAGTTTGATAATGCCTTCAGAAGGCGAAAAAACTGTCACGCGTAATAATAATTACATAGCAGAACATGTTCATAAATAAACTGTTTTATAAATTGAATATTAGTACTATTGAAGATATAAATCCAAACGAAATAAAGAAATAAAAATCCGAGTGTGTAATTCACACGCGGTGAAAGTGAGTCATTCTGGCCGATGGCCTTTTCAGGCGCCTTGCCCACTGAGCTATGGGGGCACGCGCCGAGGTGCAAATTAACAGCATTATATTAGAACCGAGTATTTGTGTAGAACTGAGTTGTGACGCATTTCCGTTTCACCCGAATTTCAAATCACTAAAGGCGCATTTCAAGGCGCTAAAGAAGTTTCACTTCAAAAACAAACAAAAGAAATAAAAATTACAATGGAGTTCTACAAATTAAACTTGATAACTATAAATGAGAATTTGTATGGAGAATAATTTAAAAAAATTAACAATCAACAAAGTCACCCCTAGCAACCCCCATGAGCATGATTGGAAAATTATTAGAAAAAGCCGTGACTATCGGTCAATCAATTATCAAATTTAGCTGGGTAGATAAAATACATAATAACCCTCCGGCAAGCAACTGGAACAATATTGTTAAATTGAATGAAGATACAAGAGAGAAATTATAATATTTAAAAAATATCTAATAATGTGAGTACAGCACTAGAGCCCAACTAAGCCAAGCCATCAACCGTGAGACTACGGCATCTCCACTTTGGTAGATTGTGAAGCTAAAGATAGTGGGGAGGGAAGTGACTTGGGGAAGAGGAATGTGGAATTGAAAATAACGTTTCAATTCTTAATGGTGGTCTTTGTCTATGGCGATAATAAGGAATACTACGATGGGCGTGTTAACCCATTTAATCACAGGAGACCTTATTTGTCCCAGCTCACATAGGTCTCATATAAATCGCTGTAACTCCCTTACTATCATAGTGAGAAATATGTTCTAAACACTGTTAGAAAGGCAAAACAACACGCTTAGTATTCAAATCTAAAAAAATAATCGCCAAGAAAGTAAATGTACACTTTTATGAAATTAAAGTTTAGAATCACAATTTGAAAAAAGTTTTGAAATTTTGGGGAACTTTTTATTAATTATTTTTTACATGGAACGATAGTAACGTTGATAATACATTTGTCTAATAAAATATGTATTTGTTTTTATTTATTTTCGTTATCAGTAATTTCAGTTAGAAAAAACGTTTGGTGAGCCATTTTTAAAACTTTTTTATTTTGCATGCAAAGTTTTTATACTACAAAAATTATGTTTATTTCAAATTATATAATTTGAAAGCGTACTTCAAAAACAGTTTTTACATATTTCTATTTATTTGTATTTTATTGTAAAGCGGAAATATTTTGACCATCTGAAAAATATGACAAATTTCTGAAGTGGCACCTACTACGCAGCAGGCTACTGATACATCACGCTCCACTTGACAAATTAATTATACCACTTCATGTTGTAAGTAACAAACTTATTCTTTTTGATTTTAGTTAGATAATTTAATGATCGGAACAAAATCTTTTTTACAAGGAAAAACTAAAACAATTAAACTATAAGTACATTTATATAGCAACAGCACAAATAATAGTCCCAAATTCAAGAGTATGTACATACGTACCCTTATGTTACGTTACCCTACATGTTCACAGATGAATAGGCCCTGAGGGATATTATTTTCCTGAGTGAAGTTATTGTAAAAAAAATAAGTATGAATATATCATTACAGAAAACTATGTCTTTGTTTGTTTTTTCTTAATAATATATGATGTACTAACTTCGTAACAAGGAACAATGACTACATCAAATAAATAGAGCGTGGTCAGCAGTAGGGTCATTTGATCCAAGATAACATGGTCTTGTAATTGGTAGGCAACATAGAATATTCCACGGGGGACAGTAATTCAGTTTCAGAATATTAATTGTAACATGTCACCTAATTTATATGCTAAGAGAATGCATTCAGGTGAATGTGAACCCTAATCCCCAACACAATGTGAGAGCTATTTCAAATATAGGTTAAGCTATTAGAGTAAAGCGCACTTGAGGTCAAATATTGCCATTATTATTATAAATAAAGATTTCATAAAATATGATTAACATAACATTATAAATCCAAATTTAGATAGGTGATTTATAAAAATTAGAATAAATTATAAATTTAAAAATGATTTTTTGATTATAAAATATTAAAATATATACACGATAAAATTCAAGGTGAATTTGGGTACATTCCGGTAATATTTTGGTTTTTTTTTCAACTAAAAGCATAAAAAATTAGTAGGTATTGGACAGTGAGGGGCGGGGTGAGGGATCGGATGGTTACTCGGCTGAGTGACCAGTGACGACGACATGTGATTGATTGATAATTGAAGAAATAATTTTTAAAAAAAACTTTTTAAACGTCACCGGCGACCAAAATTTCATTTACATTTTTACTCCAAATAATGTTAGGAATCACGAGTCGTAGAAATGACCCGTTCTCATGTCACAAATGTCAACTGTACTAATGTTGGGGGCGTGTTATGGCCGGGACACACATAGCCACACCGCGACCGCGCCGTGTTTCGTCTGTGTGTTGGACGTAGCATGCTGAGCGAGTAGCCCAATGAAATAGTACTGCTTAGTCGGCACCTTACGGCACTGAAACTACAACAACGCCATCGCAAAGGGACCGCACCGTGCCTGACTGGTTTTGTTTACTTTTTGACAGACACAGTGCGGTGGACGAGATTATATTTTCGCTTTCAATTTTATTTTAAATATTAATATTATACCCATAAATTATTATTACAATATTATTATAATAACGTTTTCAACATTTTGTCTCTATGAAACAGCTCCATGGGCTTCTAAATGAATACTGAACTGTAATTGTGTGAGAGAGGACACGCCCAACACACGGATCAGGAGCGGGCAAGTGTGGCTTCGCGCCACTGTCACTGACACTCGGCCGAGTTGCGGTGTGGGCACGATACGGGTGCGATGCGGCCGTGTGTGTTCAGACCTTTTGGCGTTCCCTGACTGTGCACCGGTATCGAAGGAATTAATGAAGCCAGTGCCTCGAAGCATCTGCCATTGAAATACCGGTAGAACAAGGACAGCATTCCCACCCGACACCTAAAGCTTGCAATCTTTGCTCTAAAGGTTGCAATCCAATTTTTTTGAGATAAGAGATATTTCATTAAAATTATTACTAAAAAGTTTCGGCAGAGAGTAGAGGGTTTTTTCAAGTATTTTGAGGCTCCAGACCAGAGGTGTGTGTCAAATTCAACTGTGAAGCGCATTGCACTTGCGATTAGTACAGGGTTAGGAGTTATGTACTATTTAAGTATCTGCAACTAACGTACCTGTAGTGAGGCTAACTTAACTCTGACAATTATGATTATCTACTGTGTGAATTATTAAAATTATCTGAATGTAGATGTAGATGACTTTACTTTTTTATATAAAATCATAAACTCAATAATTGACAGCCCTGAACTATTATACTAATTTCTTTCCATACACCTCGCAAAACCAACATCGAGACAATATCTTTTGAATTGCGACACTTCCAATATGGAATCACAATTTTATAACCCCGGAGAATTTGGGTAAGATGTGTTGACATATTTAATGCATCAATCACCATCAATTTAATGCATCAGTCACAATCAATCACCAAACAGGATTGTTTGTTCTAAAGCTGTAAACATTGTACCAATGTTGGCCCAACGTGAACAGCTGTTGGCGGGTTGATCTGGCGCCAATAAAATGTGCATGAAAAACTGACACTACGTCACCTCATTTGGATAGGGTTCTAACTGCATCTTACAATGGTAAGGATTTTGATACCTAAGAACATGTGCTTAGGTGTCAAAGTCCTTAGCGTGGTAAGGCGTAGATAGAACCTTATCCAACTAAGGTGACGACTAATCGGATGGTCTTCCAACATTGCGGCCAATGCGTTGCAATGGTCAATATTACGCCAAGTGGTCAGGTTTACAATGGGCCAGAGCATAAGAAATAGTTCATACAAAGCTCACTCGTGGTGCTCCAGTGGTAAACCATGTAAGTGTGCAAACCTCAGGAATCTGTTAGCTGCCTGGGTGCGCGTAGAGTGGGCCGATTTTTTTTTCTTCCGAATTTCTTTTGGCGCTAGTAATAAAAAGTTGTCTTTGCATCTAAAACATCAAAAAAATTTAGTTTTAAAAAAATCAAAAAATATCCTAAGGTTCCGCAAGACCTCTGAAGAGAAAATATTGAGAAAATATCGAAATATTTCCATTTTTTCAGCCATTGCACAAAATATTCTGAAATAGTTTAAAGATATTCATTTATGAGCTCTTGTTAAATAGAGTCTACGGTTTCGATATATAAAACCACCATTTATTATTTTTGTAGTAGTATGGCACTAAACCACGTCCGCCCGCAGTCCCCAAACCCGCCCTCGCTTGAGCAGCGCGCCATATTGACCGTTCGTTAGTCGACCGAGGACCCTCCGTTTCGTGATATTATTGTGCAGGTAACTAAAAGTACTTTGAAAATATGGGATTAAGCTTCTTTGCCAACCATTTCGAAAGAAAGAATTACAAAAATTATTAAGGCATATCAACATAAGTATATAAACTTGTTGAAGTCAGAAAAAGGTAGAAGAAATACAGTTTCCTTCCAAAGAAGAGTCTCTCCATTTAAAATCACAAGCTCCCTACTGTTTGTTATTGATATTGTAAATGGAAAGACTATAAATGCAATTTATTAATTAAAATTACAGACAATAAATGAAAGTTTCCCCTAAGGAAAAAGAGTTTTTGGAAGACCAAAGATGTGAGAGAAAGATGTTCATCGGCAGTGTTGATATACCGACTACGAAACAATAGCTAAAGCCTATGAAGAGAAAATGATAAGATCTTACCAAAATAAATGAACAGGATGAGAAGAAAAAGCTTTAGAATTTGTGGACACTTTGAATCATTGTTTATCATTGCGTATCATTATCTTCTACCTTAACATTAAAATTATCTTCTCCGGTCGCAAAATCAAGTCGGCTACTTAAGACTTATAACACCGCCTTTCCGACAACCAGCAATTCTTCATCTTTTACAGTTCTCTCCAAGATCTTTGACAGGTTCAGGATATCGGATCGAGCTGGAGCAGCAATCGCTTCTGCCATTTAAATAATTTCAACAAAATCACGCAGAATAATAAAGTTATAGACAAAAATAGACTGCGTCGCGGACGTCCGCGTACCAGATCTGTACTCATCAAAGCTATGTGCATAAAGTAAGTAGATTATTTTTTAATGGTCGAAAGGATAAGACCTTTGCTAATATAAAAAAGACACAAATACTATGAAAGCACAGTACTCGAAGAACACGTATCGATAATCAAGGAAACAATTTTCTTGACGCGTATTATGCCTAGGTCAGCACTGCCGTAAACACAGCCAAACTAACAATGGAATATTTTGCTGGTCAAAACATCTCACTCTACCATTTGAAAGCAATAGGGTGTGACGGCACAAATTTTAACACAGGAATAACTGTTGGTGTGATTCAAACGTTGGAGAAATACTTGAATGTACCGGCACAGTGGCTGATCTGCATTTTTCATTGCAACGAGCTGCTTCTACGCCATTTGATTATGAAGTCGGATGGTACAACCACTGGACCATGACTTTTCCGGCCCCGTAGGTTCTACTCTTCATACTTGGCATAATTTACCGGTACAATCTTTTTCAAATTTATGTTGAGTATTCAATACCAAGATTTAAGCACCGATCAAAAATATTTGCTTGATAGTTTCAAAGTAGTTTCCAGCGGACGTTGTCATCCTGATATTGCCAGAAGAACCCGGGAGTGATTACTACAGCGAGTCAAATCCCACGATTATATATTGGAAGCGCAATGCCATCATATTTTTTCATTATGTTAGCCACGTTTATCATGAGGGCATACGCTTCTACGTAGTTTGATATAAAACTACATGGGTCGTGCAAAAAGGTGCAAGGCATATTTTTAGCACGATTAAATATTCGCGCTATCTTCCGGGTGAATTAAAAGCAATAGTTAATCCTGTACAGCAAAGGGCATACTTCGCTCATACTGAAAAATTACTCTTGTCAATGATAACCGATGAATCACCTACCACTGGCTCGCAGACCTAGATGTCCCCCTATGACCCCCCCACCATACGAAAGAAGAAGACCTACCAACAAAAAAATTGGAATAAGGCGTTTATCGAAAGAGTTATTCCGGACAGAAAATCGAACATTTAAAGAACCCTTATTGAATTTTGATGCACAATTCTACTTTGATTTGATATCTTGGCAAGATACGCCAATCATGAATCCTCCCATTTTGGAAAATATAACGGAAGAAGAATTAGAAGAACTTAACCTAACTTCAGAAGTCAGTTCCGTTTACAAAGAAGCTTTTTCCCATATTTTAATAATACTTTTAGTTACCCACAAAACAATATCACGAAACGGAGGGTCGACTAAGGAACGGCCAATATGCCGCGCTACTCAAGCGAGGGCGGGTTTGGGGACTGCAGGCGGACGTGGTTTAGTGCCATACTACTACAAAAATAATAAATTGTGGTTTTATACATCAAAGCTATAGACTTTATTTAACAAGAGCTCATAAATGAATATCTTTAAACTATTTCAGAATATTTTGTGCAATGGCTGAAAAAATGGAAATATTTCGATATTTTCTCAAACTTCAGAGGTCTTGCGGAACCTTGGGATATTTTTTGATTTTTTTAAAACTAAATTTTTTTGATGTTTTAGATGCAAAGACAACTTTTTATTACTAGCGCTTAAGGAAATAAGAACTTTTTTTTTCTCCATACAGTTGCGGCCCACACTAGTGCGCAGAGACTGTGAAATTTGTTTATACCAAATTTGTGCAGAAGAGAATTTTACAAGAAGTAATCGAATTTTTTAAGTGATTAGTGTGTTTTAAATAGTTATTAAAGTAAGTTAATTAGTGAAGATGTTAAGAATGTTAAGATGTTAGATCAGTTTTTTTTTGCTTAAATTGAGATTTTAAATTTTAAATCCTACGACGTTGTATTCATTAGTCATTGACGCTTTAATGAATCACCAAATTGTATGTTGTTGCTCGATTCATCAAATCGCTAATCTCTGATTTAGTGAAATTATGAAATTGCTTTAGGTCTAGGGAAAAATATGTATAATTAGGGAAAAGACTAACATAGGATTTATCATCAACCATCACAACATGGACCAGTGCCTATGACGGTGGTTGAAAAATTCCAAGTAATAAACAACGTACTCAATAAAAAAAAACTTAAAAAATAAATTTAGTTGTTTTATTCCCATTTTTAATCTCTGATAGAACTCCCAATGAGATAGACCACAAAGGGGAGTTATTGACAAAAAATGTTCATCGTGCTTTGTTATTTATCCTCTTTCTGACAAGTAGTTCTCATGAAAATGAAAAAACAGAAAATACTAGAAATCGAATCCTTCTTTCCGAATTGCACTAATTATTTGTGATATAAAAGAGTTAGGTTTATGAATGGTCACTGTTTTAACAAGTGAGCCAAGCCAATGAAACGTGACGATTTAAAAAAGTCGGGAAATATTCAATTAATCATCTTTTGTAAAATTTATTAATGAAAACATAATCTACACGAATGGAAATTTAGTGGAAGTTATTTATTTTAAAATAATATCCGAAAGGTGGCCTCCAGTTGGTCGTACACATTCTTGCAGCCTCGCTGCAAAGCTGCCCATAACATTGCGCAGCATTTCTAGCGGTATTGAGGCCACTTCACTTTGAATCCTTTATTTTAGTCCTTGGGGGGTTACTTTAAACACTTGTTGTTTTTGGGCACCCGAAGATGGTGTGGCATGCCACACAGCACAAGTGACTATGACAGGTGTTCTCCGGTCGTCTTATGAGCAAGAATGGCAATATTCCCTGGCCACCTCATTCTCCTGACTTATCCGCATGCGACTTTTTCCTTTGGGGGTACCTAAGAACGACAAATGTTTCAAAGTAAACCCCCCCCAAGGACTAACAAGAAATATTGCGCAACGTTACGGCCTAATATGCTTTGCAATGAGGCTTCAAGAATGTGTGCGACCTAATGGATCCCACCTCCAGGACATTATTTAAAAAAATGAACTTTCTTAAAATTTCCATTCACGTAGATTATGTTTTCATCAATAAATGTTAAAAATAAGGTGATTTATTGAATGTTTTCTGATTTTCTGAAATCGTCACGTTTCATTAGCTCACCTGCTATTATTGAAATACAAATCAAGCCGCGACCTACGATAGATTTCTATGAATCTCCATGAGTTCTACTCCGCAGAGTCCCCAATGCTCCTAACCGACTGGGGCCAGTGAGACTACGGCATCTTCAATTAGGGTGTAATATTATGAGGCTGGAGGTAATGAGGAAAAAGAGATTGGGTACACGGATCTGGTCACAAAACACGGCTGCTGCCATTTCAAGTAAGGTCAATACCGTCCGTAGTGTCTACCAGTCTAGTCTGCATGTTTGGTAAGAATAAAGAGTTGGTATGTATTTGACTGACCTGAACTTCGAAGCTGTGTTGCTGTTGCTGCTGTTGTTGTTGGTCCAGCTGCTGCGCCTGAGGAGGGAGCACGCCCACCCCAACCCCCAGTCCTCCGCCATTCACCAGTGACTGCGAGTTGTTGCTACCCGGTGGTGCGGCATAGCCCTGGAGACAAACACCACTTTTCATTAACCTATTCTTAATTTTTACAAATCACTACATTATTTATTTTATCCCCTATATCTATGTTATCATTAGACATTGGATTATGCACTATTAAAATGGTGAAAACACTTGCAAATATGCACTATGAATGCCAAAATATTCATAAACAATGCCCAGATATGTACCATCAATTCCAAAACAATATACAAATGACTAGAATATTACACAGTTCATTAAAAAATTTATTTGATGGTGGGCGGGGGAGGTAGCAAGGAGGTAACAAGTTTCTGAAAAATATCTCATTCCTCGCACTTTTGAAAAAAAAACATTCTGTTCCTTAAAAACCGGTTTTTAGGAAAAGATGAGAACACCAACCAATTTCTAAATTGAACAACTTATATTTTGGATTGGTTTATGGCTAAAATAGGCAATAACAACAAAAAAATGCTCAAATAAACATTATACATATCGTTGGTGTTTCGTTAGAGAGGCAAAAATATAACAAATATATACAAAAATGGCAGCCAAGATGGCCGCAACGCCAGACCGTTTCCAAAGCCACTGAATAATGTCTATTGGTAAACATGGAAACGACGTATGTCATCACCATCTTGGCCGCCATTTCTGTATAAACCTTTGGACAGACAATAAATGTAATGTACATATCAAGTTAAGCCAAAAAAGTTTCGCCTTTAGTTTGTGTCTTCAAACTAATTTTAGGTAAGGGGGAGAGGAAGAGGAATATAGGATGAGGTTAGGAGACGCTCCCAATACATTCCCTACTCACAAATTAATTTATGATGTAACTGAGGTTGTAACATTTCTTGTGGACATGGTATAAAATTTCAAAAAAATAATCAGAAGTTCGGTTACCTGTTGAGAAGCTGCAAACCCTCCGTCAAACTGATGTTGCTCCATGGTCTGCTGCAGAACCATGTCCAGGTGCTGGTTCATAGAATCGTTCATAGCCATTCCTGGAAATATCAAGACTTAATTACCTGAGGAATCATTTTTGGAAGGAGTTCCCCCGCATTGCTTAATAAATTCCCTTACAATTCTAGATTGATGGAGCAATATTACATAATATGACACAGAAATTTATTGACATTCGCACAGATAGAATGAATTTTACTTAAGGAAAACACACACAAAAAATACATTTGTAACTGTACACTCTAACAAGATTGCTTGACCGGATGTACGTTCGTTCTCCGATAACAGCCGAAGAATACATCTAGTTAATAAATTCTGATTGACCGCTAAGATATTCCTAAGGCTGCATGCACTTGCACGCACTCTCACTAATTACTATTTGGACCCCGGGGACACGAGAAAATCTACTGGAAGCATTGCTATAATTATTCATCCACTTCCTCCCATCTGATTTACAGATAAACTATGCTAAATTATTCCAGAGTGCTGCTGAGTAGACAAGGGCGAGAAAAACGGAATGAATCAGACTGTATCGAACGTGTCAAAGAAATCAATACGTATAAAAAAGTATTTCTCTGATGTTTCATGAATGTGTTATGTGAATGTTTCTATCGTTTATACTTATAATTCTGTAATGATTTATGCATCAAACGTGTCAACAAAAGCAAATGACAACTGAAAAGGTCGATATTGGAATTTACGTCCCCACACAGTACCATGCCGCCAGCCCACACAATTAGACAGTACCGTGCCGCCAGCTCACACATTTGCGTTTCTTCAATTATCTTTATCAATTGGAAATATATGCGCAATTGATAATAGATGTTACATACAGCATCAAAACGGGTCCCAAACCCCTTCTAAACAACCGCTTAAACTCTTCACCCGGAGCCTGCAGCCGATGAAATGACTACAGCTGAGTAAAAATCTCAGTATTTACGTTGCCCCCACTTTGCCAACCGCCGAGTTACTATTGGTCAACGCTGACAAAAGAAGTTCCCAAATCGGGAATAATTACGTAACCAAAATTCTCTTTCTAGAAAATGAGGAGCGAAATTACGATAAATTGGTCACATTTACGACCAGTAAATAAATATCAGCGCCAAAAAATAAGTATGTGCTAAAATAATAACCTGAAAACTGACATCTATCTATGTTTTCCGCACTTTGAAAAATATTTATTCCAACAAAATTGTGACTTGGTTCTAATATGTAAACATTGTACATTTTCTTATAAATACAATAAAAATAATGGGAGACGATGGTTTGTAGGAGCTGATCTGACTTGGTGAGAACTATTGCATACAATTCTTGCAAAATCTAATCGCCAAACACAGCGTTCAGGAAAAATGCCTAAACTCACATATCCTACAAAGAATAGGAAGTTTCTGGCAACAAAAGTTCAACCCAGGTCGGTCCTATAAATAGAGACCTCTCTTCTTTCCCAGCAGTTCCAAAATCTACCACCAACGAAGTAACAGTCTCCTACAACCAAAGTCTACCAGTTCAAATCTATTTTCAAGTGTCTTAATTCAGTACTAAATCCGTATTCATTTTTGGGAGATAAGTCATTTTCGCGCAGTAATAAACTGATCGTTGCGAAACTCTGTGAGAGGCTTTTGGCGTGAAAAATGTGTACGGCACCTTTCAGAAATACAGTATTGTACAAACGCCCCAATAGTCTCGTACACAGACTAATGAATTCAATCCTGTGACGTATATGAATTTATTTGTGGATCGCTTGTATCAAACCTGACAGAAATCTAATCAGCTGTCTTTAGATGAGTTATGCTAGGATAGAAGAGCAGCATTCTCCACTCTATTATTGCAATTTATAGCTTAGATCAGCGATCGGCAATTGGCGGCCCGCGGGCCAGATGTGGCCGAAAGGAGAGGGAAAAGGGAGTGTCTAAACGGATGTTTATTCTTTCCTACAATACTTGGCGCACCATCGATCACAAACATTTTTCTTTCATGTCAGGTTCTTGTGAAGAAAACATAAATGAAAGTTTTTAAGAACGAGCAACGCCCGAGTGGGATTCAATAACTATATACAACGCTACTAACTGGTCGATCGTGATATTTCATTACAAATAATGACCACTTTCATCTGTGGCACTTTTTCCGTGTGTGCTATCATGCTTATAAATACAAAAGTTATTTATACCAGAATGTTGAAAACCCATCCATTTTCATCATTATAAGTGAAAAATGTGACTTCTCCAATGTGGAGAAATTTAGCTAGTAGAGAATCGAACCAGCAATGCCCGAGTGGGAACCAAAAGCTACCAACCAGCCAGTCGTGATTCGTTTGTAGCGCTTTTTCCATGTTTTCTGTCTTACTTTTTTATGCAGAGGGGAGAGGGGAGCATTGAAGAAAAACATACTTCAGATAAGGTTGGTTGTTTTACGCTATACGATGATGCTAGGCGTGACACGAAACACGATGTTGACGAATGATCAGACAGGTAGTCACAAGCGCACCGACTGAGCAAGCTAGCACGCGCATGAGTGACGTCGACGAACGCATGGCACTCCAAAATAATTTACATATTCATACGGCCCGCCACCAAAACTAATTGCTGACCGCTGGCTTAAATCTTTGAATGAATCTTACATTTGTGATGCTCATACAAGAATTTGATCGCTCGGTAGTGTGCAGTGCAGTTCAGATATGAATTATTGTGAATTGAATATTTAAAAATGACACGACCTTAGGTACTTAGGAATTTGTGGCATTTTCAAAAATTTTCCATAATCTTGTTTTTTTTACGATTTGTTCCATAGACTTGCCCTAACATGACATCTGGGTATAATTTCAACGAGCTGGAAGTAAACCACGAGACCATATTTTTGGCACCACGAATCGGAAAATGCATTCAATAAACTACGACATCAGTCGTGCATTGACTGCCGAAGAGCGCTCATTGAAATAACCAGACCCTGCGCAGAAAAGTAAAGTTCACTAAAGTAAGGCAGTCACTTGCAGCGCAGTCGATTGTGAGACTTTTCTGAGCAGGATCAGAATGTTTATTTTTAAACAAACTTCCTGGCGTAGCGGTGCTTAAAATGAGTGAGGTGGGTAAATTATTACTATATATTTTAATAAATTAAGTATCTAACTAAATAGGGTAGAAAAATATTCCATTTTGGAAAAGAGACAGAACTTTTGTTTAATGGATTTGGATTTGTGATGATGTTTTTTATACAGCCTGCAATTTTAATGCCATTGTAAAAAGGAAGAATAATTTAATTTTTGAGAACTATTATTACAATGCGAGATGTCTGTATACTGTCAGATTATTTATTGACAAATCGTTTAAAAATTATTGTTAGTGTGCTGGGTTTTTGCCGTGAAGTTATCTGCATTCCATTTTATGGTTATTCAAGGTTTTCAAAACCATAAATTAAATATTTAGAAAAAATTACATTACTTTATTTTAAAATACCAGAAAAACATGTGAAAAATTCCAAAATTCGCCCTATTTGTTGGAAAATTACAAATTTCGCAAAAATGATGAATTTCACATAAAAATTATGAATTTCACATAAAAATGATAAATTTTCAGGCCTTACTAAAGTGTTATGATGGGGTGGAATAAGTACATACCTGGATGCATCTGCGCGTGGTGCTGCGGATGCTGGGGATGCTGTGAGTGGAGGCTCTGCAGATGCGGTCCACCACCCAATTGGCCCGGGTGGCCCAGCATGCCCGGATGAGGCTGGAACAGGAACACCATCATTACTTACAAATATAAATTATAAATATCAGTTTATAATATAAAAACATCTTTTATCAATTGTTTTTGTTAAATTAAATGAAAACAAATCACTTTGTAAAACACCACTTTTTAATCAAAATTATCTACATATTTCTAAACCAAAGGTTTCTTCGTCAGGATAAGATTAATATATATTATTATTAACCTTTATACGACGATGTCGTTAAAGAATTTGCAATACCCATGGATGGGCAGATTTAAATTAGATTAAAAAATATTCAAATACGTGAATGTAATCTAAAAGGTTCAAAGATAATAAATCAAATCCAACAATAAAACATTTCGTTATCTAAACAATTATAATAACATAATGGCATCATGTATTTACATGTATGTTTTAGGCACGCAATCAGTTGGCATGTATACATAACACTCATCTCAAACAGGTTAATCTTATACTGATGAAGAAACTTTTGGTTTCGAAACATGTAGATAATTTTGATTAAAGAGTGGTGTTTTACAAAGTGATTTGTTTTCATTTAATTAAAAAATGACGCCACAAAGTGAATTTGCAAAGATTGATGAAGAAATTGTTTTTGTGTTTAATTCGTAGAAATCAATTTAAATTTTATAATATTATTTAATCCCAACCCCTTCAGTTACTTGCTACTATCTAATTATGGTCTGATTTTTTAACCATTATAATTCTACTAAAAACATTAATTAGAATTTGTTCATGAACAAAACTATTTATTCATATTCATATTGAGTATGTACGGGGGGCAAACAATTAATTCATCTCAATATTTTAAAGCAAGCATAATTTGCAAAAAGTGTTTTAACCTAAAATAATTAAACTAGCGCCATCCATGAAAGAGCAGATCACCTTAAATGAAATTGCAAGCCATTTGGATGTGGGTGACTATTCTCTAAATGCCATAAAACTATTTTTGAAGTGTTTGTTACCTGTCAAAATGCTGAAATAAAGAAACTGTCAGCTTTTTGTAATTTGACTTGTACATAGTTACAATAAAATTTTACTGTCATTGAATTATTGTGTTGTACAATAACACAAAAAAAAGAATGTTCAGAAAACTAATAAAATTACAAGTTAATCTCTTCCCGCATGACTAAACCTCCCAGAATAAATAAACAAAATTTCTACTTTTATTTTATTTTTGATGTAAGAAGACGTTAAAAATAACATTTTGAGGATTGCAAAATAATATTTTTAAATTTTTTTATTGCTTAGTTTAGAGTTTAGGGACTTGGCATCACAAATAAACGTCATGCATGTCAGTCAGTCATATATATAAACGATAAATTAAAAATATAGTGCAAATATGTACATTTTTTAACCAGTTTTTTTTATATTTTTTATTTTTTACATTAACTCCACACAGGAGGCCCTGAGGAAAATAATTTCCCTCAGAGCCTATTTATTTTTTATTTTTTTTATTATTTTTTTAAAAAGAAAGACAAACATTCTCGGGTTACGAATAACCCAACAATGTTTGAAAATATCCTACTAATACCACAGAAAGCCGAAAATGTTGCTTGTGTTGTGATGGAGGACTCAGCCAGCCGAGGAATCGAACACGCGACGCCCGGGTGGGACCCAAACGCGATGTCCACTCAACCACTGACTGGTCAAAACTGGCCTATGTCATCTTTGAAGATGCTATGTGGAGGGTGTTTTTGTTGAGAGGAAGGAGTGAAGGTCTTGAAGAGACCCATGTTGTAGGAGGGAGAAAACACAGAAGCCGGCAAATCGTTCCACAGCCGAGCTGTTGAACTCAAGAACGAGTCGTAGAAACGACCCGTTCTCATGTGACTCTTGTCAACCGTGTACAAATGTTGGGCGCGTGTTTGGCATGTTTCCCGACTATGCACCGGTGCCGAGGGGATCAATGACGCTAGTTCCTCGGAGTATCTTCCATTGTGACACCGGTAGAACAAGGACAGCATTCCCACCTGACGCCTGTGCTCTAAAGATTGCAATCTGTTTGTTAAGTTAGGAGAATCTATCAAACGTACCACCCATTTCTGCACAGAGTAGAGGGTTTTTTTTAGGTATTTTGGGGCTCCAGACCAGGGGTGGCTGCCAAATTCAACCGTGGGGCGCACTTGCGATTTGTATAGGGTTAGCAGTTGTGTACTATCAAAGTATCTGCGGGCTCTGTACAGTATGTCCAGTTTCTGAGAGGCTAAAACTCTGGCTTCGATGGAGCCCCCGTACCTGAGCTGGTCACTTAGAGTTACACCAAGCATATCAATGGAAGGCCTGTTTGGGAGTGTGATAAAAGTAGTAGTGATAGTATTTTTTATTGAAAATTTTAGTTTATTTGTTTGTCAAAATCTTTCGAAATCGGATGTACTGTGCTCATTCGTGTTGAATTTCGTAAAAAGGGCAGTGTTCGACACCAATCGAAAAATTTCTGAAGGATAGCTTAAGACTTTTACGATCCATGTCAAACGAAAAATAAGGAGCGGGAAGTCAAAATAAATCTTGGCAAAAGGTGCTTTTAATACACATTTACGGAAGGGCAAAGGTACAAAAAGGCAATAAACATCCGTTCATTATCACAATAATGCTGCAGCTCTTTCTTACACATTAAATAATGGTGAGTCAAAAGATTGAAACACACAATGCACATACGACTGTTTCCTCCAAATGAAAAAAGTAGTACTTTGGAGGAATCAGACATATGTACATTGTGTGTCTTATCTTTTGTCTCGCCATTATTTAATGTATAAGAAAGAGCTGCAGCAAGAAAGAGCTGCATTATTGTGATAAAGAATGTATGTTTAATACCTTTTTTGTATGCCATTTCTTAAATGTGAGAATATTAAAACACTGGATGATGCCATCATGCAGGAAGATTAGTATTGTTTCATTACATCAATTAAATGTTCAATAAGTTTAAAAAAAAAAACAATAATAAAAAGCTACTGCCTTTATTGCTGACCTGATGAGCCTGCATGGTATGCATATGATGCATGGGAGGTAAAAGCGGAGTGAAGGGCGCCCCCTCCCCCACGCATCCCACGCCCACCCCCACCACTCCGCCATTGCTGCGCTGGTGTTGCTGCTGTTGTTGCTGCTGCTGTTGCTGCTGTTGTTGCTGCTGTTGTTGTTGCTGCTGTTGCTGCTGGTGGTTGTTTTCCTCGTCGGCCGGCGACGGCTGCCTCGAGCCCGGCGTGCGGCTGGAATATGAATAGTTCATCCTTAAGCCAGATTTTTAACATGTTCAAAATTAGTCTCATTGTTGGTTTGGGTAGAGAGGTTTGTATTGGTGAGGATTGATTCAATATTAATTTATTCTCAATTTGGGCAGTTTACAAGAAAGATTCAAGTTTATTAAAATAAGTAATGGGTTAAAATAATCATTTATATTGAATCATTTTTGCTCCTGCAAATTACTCTTTTTTATATATATTTTTTTTAATATGAAATGACAAATCGTTCTTACTTTTTAGCAACACCTGTAAATTTATCAATAATAATTAGTACCAACAATAATTTTAAAAATATTAAATAAAAAACTTTTATCACAAAAAGAGGAGCAAAATCAAAACCATGAAAAGTAACAAATATTATTGGAGATAAAAATAATAGTTATAAGATTTGGGGTAGAGGTAATTCATCAAATTTCGAAGTTAATTTTCAAGTGTGTGTTGTGTGTAATGTATTAAAATAATGATAAAATAACAGAACTTGGAAATTAAATTTTGAAATTCTGTGAAACAAGTGGCCCTCTTTATAAACAGTTATTCAGATTAAACCCTTCGAATAATGAGAAAATAATATCTTTGAACTTTTGCCTGTCAAGATTTGCGTGCAAAATTCCCGATTCTTGCCATGCATTTTAAATGTTCTTTTTTATTAGTTATTTTGTAACTTTTTTGCAAAAACAAAATTTGTTCTAAAATCAAGATAATATAATCTTTCCGATGTGTTTATTAGAAATCAATTTTTTTGTTTTAAAACATTAAAATTTTCATATTGAAAATGTAAATTGGCTTAAAAATACGTACCTGGGGATTTCTCAAAAACATACGTTAAATTAAATAAACTTAAAATTTTAAATACAGATTCATTTTCATAGGAAAATTTGTAATGAAACTGTCACCTCACTTTTTACAACTTTCATACAATTTTATTTTGAAATTTAGTGTTTGTTACGTCACAAATTGGCGCAAAATAAAATCATCACTTATGATCGGGTTTGTAAAATATCTAACCAATACAGCTTTTATATTTTTCTAAAACAATAAGAAGCATAATTTCTTTCGCTCTCTAACATAAAAGAAATCACAAATGTTTATATGACAGGAAGAGAGATATCTAACTTTTAATAATGCACGGTCGCTCTGGGACAATCTGGGTCTCCTGTTATTATAACGGCATATGATGTTTTGGGACAACTTGGGTCTCCTGTGATTAGACGGGTTAAATATTAAATCGCGAATTTTAATTTATTTACATAAACAAACAAATGTATTTTCCCAGAATGTTTGCTACAGCAACAATTTTATAATGTAAAATAGAAACATAAATTAAATTCCATATACAAAACCAAGATTGTAAACACGCAATTATTATCTCAGTGAGGTAAGAGAGAGGATAATATAATAAAATGTCTGAGAAATATAAAAGAATTTCCAAGAAAACATGATTCAAACAACCAGTAAATATTATGTTATTCTTAGCAAGTAAAAAGCGCCAGGCAATAGCCACAATTTCGCAAACTAATATAGTTGTGAAAACGGTTCATAGATGGCCGACTTTGTCAGATACCCGTGCAAAAACGCAGAATCAAAATTATTAAATTCTGGTGTAACGTTTTTAATAAAATTGCGTTAAAAAGCACTTAAAAAAGGGGTTACGAAATAAACAATAAGTTTACAATGGTTTTTATAGGAAACACTTTTTCGTTAAGAAGTGTTTTATAACGATATTCCAAAATAATATATCCTTTGATACTTATTTTTTAACCCCTGACGTGCCAGAAAAAAACGAAAAAACGTCAACTTTAACGTAATATTTTGCAGGTTAATTTTATGCTATCTAATGTAATTTTTACTGAAACATATTCCTTGAATACTAAACTATACATAAGAACAATATTACTTGCGTTTATTCAATGAATTTATATTAAAAAGCGATTTTCATAATTATTACAAAAATATTCCCAGGGACATGGACTGAATAATATCAATAGATTGTTGTAATAATAATAATAAAATTGCAATATTTGTATAGCATAGTTTTGTGTTAAAAAAAATCATGGACTGAGAAAACCTAGGAAATTTTTTTATATACTTTAGAAAAGGTAATATTCCTTTATATATTTAATTTACAAAAATTATTGGTTTTAAAATATTCCCCAGGGACAAGGGACGTAGAATTCCTTCGTCATTCGGGCGCAATAACAAGGCGATGCGCGCGCAGTACCGGCGAGCATGGCCGGGCCGAGCGGAGCCGAGCGCTGGCGGAGATTGCCGAAAGGGGTCGGCGGCGTCCCGCGCTGTCAAGGTGACAGCTGAGCGCTAAGCGGAGCAAACGGAGAGGTGTGCGTCAGCGTCAGCCGTCAGCCGACAGCCGTCAGCCGGTCGAATGGAAAAAAAGCCGGCTGGCGTATAATGTAGTATGTAATATATTATAATGAGTCTTGAGATGATGCTTTAACGATTTCAAAAGCAAATAATTTGAGTATTGACGATACTCTCTTCTGCCAGTAGCTGATATGAAAAGACAACAAATTTCAATGAGAAGTTAACAGTTTTATGTGAGCAAATACGCACTTTTAGAGATAGGCGTGGTACATCGTATTTATTGTTATCATTGAGCTGGTCTCTTCCGACCGAAAATATAAACAAAACACAAACATTTCGAAAACATTATTGAAAATTGGGGCGCAGTACGCGTGGCTACATACATTTTGTTATGGGTCTGCGGTGAAGACGTGTCTCGCACCGCACACTTGACGTTTGACGTCTACAAATCGACGTAAATAATTACGTTGATGTCAAAAAATATCAAGAAGAGTTCTAGAGGAAGAGATGAATCAGGGAGAAAACATAGATTTCAAGTTAGACGGTACTACCTCCAAATTTTATAGGTATTTGTTTATGGGGAATGATTTCTGGCTAATATCGATCCGTACACGACCTAAATGTATATATACCATTTAAGAATTTCAAAACAACATTATTATCATAAATGGTTACAGAGGTTTGTTGGTTTGGTACAATAAATCAATAATAATTGATTATTTAAAGGTGAGGAGTCCACGATACAAACAATCGACCATCACGAAATTATTTATTTAACTCATAATTACACTCAATAACTCACAAAACTCATGCGAATTCCCCATGACAGTGCGCATCGCGCGCTGTTGTCAAAAATGAATCCCTCCCTGCCTTCCCCGTTTCAACACCCGGAAGAAGAATGTATTCTATCGGCCACGGAATACACATACATTGTAAGGCCACGGAATACACATACATTGTAAGGGCCACACCCCCATTTTGAATGTTTAACCAATGTTTTTGAAATGTTTGTGTTTTTGGTCACAGGAGACCAGACTTTATAACAACTAGCAGATACTGGGTGATTTTTTACAAAAACAGCGCTATAGAAACCATCCAAATGTTATTATTATTATCAAAAGCCAAAAGAGTAATCGTGTAAAAACAAATGCGTATTTATAATATCGTCATATACCCTCGGTGTTTTTATAAAGGAAAAATAAAATATAAGCAATCAACGAAATTTTGTATAATATATAATATGGATGGTAAATGATCGCAACAAATCTATTTATACAACGGAGAGCGTCTGTGTTTACACAAATCCAGTTTCATTACGAGATTAATGAAATTTTTCACACTTGACCATCGCAATAAAATTTTTAAGAAAACCGATTCGCTTGAAGCCTTTAGACTCCTAGGCCTAGGTCCTTAACCAACTAAATTAACTTAAATTGTACGCAACTTTTTTTATTTAATTATTTGCTCGTTACATTTAATCCATTATATGTTATCGCATTATTAACTTCAGTTATCTTTAAATGGGACAGGTAACTATTTATTATCAAACCTGCACGTTTTTAGCCATATTTTGGCAAATTTACATCAACACCGTGCAAACCAGAAGGAATTAAATGCAATAATTATTATAACCTAGCTCCCCAAAAACCTAGGACAAAACATATGATTATGGTGGGATTTTTCGTTGACAGTTGAAAGCTTAAATTAAGGGTAAACTTTCCCCTTCACCGTCATCAATATAAAGTAAATTGAATTGATCGGTTATTTTGTATAATACCTGAAAACTAATGCAAACTATGCATACCTGTAAAAAAACGTTAAAATAAAAATTATTTTGTGAAAATTGAAAAAAAAAACTAGGGTTTGTGCGTATTAACAGAAAGCCTAGAGAAAGGTCACTATTTAAATCGATTTGAGAAAAGTCGATTTGGGAAAAGTAAATCCCGGGACAACTAGTAGACGGGGGACTTCAACTAGTAAATAATATTATAAGTTTAAACCAGGGAGGAGAGGGAGATCATAAGAACAAGGGTCGTTGTTCGCTGATAGTACGCACACTCGGGCCTACTAAATATTATTTATGACCGAAGTAACCGTCAATTAACGTCTTGAGTCCTACTTTAAACCCAACTCAATTCCCCGCAGTCAACGAAAAGCTCGTGTACAAATATTACGGCCGGTTTAAAAGATGTATCGACCATAAACAATTTATACTGTGGAAAAGAAAAATGGGTATTGTCAGTTTGTAACTTAATTATTACCCCCATCACTATGAAATTATATATCATTATTGGGAAAGGGCGCAAAGCACAGAGCTTGTACTGACACTGGCATGCAATGCAATAATGTATTGACATTGTATCAACGGATATGATTATAGGGCAGTTATAAGGGTTATTTCTTTATTTATGCATGCTGACGGTTTACGGCACTAACATGAGGCACATGCAAAATGTGTAAAAAAATAAAATTAACGTAACGCGGGATGAAAAGGTGTTTCCCAAATTTTCAGAAAAGGAAGAGGAACGGGTGGATAAATAAACAAACAAAAGTAACCTAAAGTGTTTGTGGCAATTGCTTGGGGGACGTAAAACTGATGAACGAATCTTGTCATACAGTGGAAATTTTCAGGCTGTAGTTTCACACAGTCAGCTGTGTCCTCCTCCATCGCAATGAGTAATACTTCTCTGTCCAGCACTGTTTTAAATTGCGACAACCGCGAGTCTTGATCGATTTTACTTAGTCAATCTAATACCATCTTGTTCGTAATAAAATTATCTGTATTTTAATATATTTTAGTGATTGGTGTAAATATACAATATCAACACACCTATTTATACCTGACAACTCCGTAGTACGGACCAGAAAAAGAAATAAAGACAGCCCAACCGTTCTTTGTCCCTCATGCTTTGTACTCACTCAATCAATATTGATTTCGTTTGAAACAAACAAAAACATTTATTACATTAATTTCAAAAAATTCAAAAAGTAAAGCGATTTACACTCCCAGACTGACCACACGGCGCGGTGATTGAAACATTGAAAGAAATGAAACAATCCCCTTCCCTGCGTTCCCCTCTTCCCCCGCGCAGAAAATGTTTTCCATCGGCCACGGAAAACACAAGCATTTGCGTCTGCAAACAAAATGTGGACAGTCACGCCCTTCGAACAAAATGCTTGTGGTAATTAATGTTCGAGACAATGTTGGTGGAAAAGGATAGCGCGAGACCGGCCTTTGGGGCGCATAGGAAACAAAGGAAGAAAGCTACCGTCGCTTCGTTCCTTTCCCATAATTCGTGGCTCGGCTCACGTTCATGTACGCAAATGTATAAGCAGCATTACGACACAGAAGCACTCAAAACATTGATAGTTTACGGTGTAATCCCGCCACCGTAACATAAACAATACTCTCCTCATTAGGTGGCAGTAGAGTAGTAGACGTGGCAGTCGGCAGTAGGGACTGATCCGATCCATCTCATCAATCAAACTTGCCAGAAGTTTCCCAGAATCACTTTCGGTAATCGAATCGGTACACTTCCCGCTCTCTCTCTATTCCTCACGAGACTGGAATATTTAATATTGCACGCGAAACTTCTCAAATCCTCCCACAACACAAGGAACCGCTTCTGACTTTGAGAACCATCTGTTATTCCGCTGTGCCTACGCTCGACATAAAACGGACGAATTTATTCGATCCCCGGGTATTTGCGGTCGGAACAAAGGTACAACAAGTAATCAAAATTATATCTCCAAGACAAGGTGGATGAATACTGTCAAATATAGAGGCCGGTTTGTATTGTAATTACTTCGACAAATAACCATACATGTAATTTAAAAATTTAGGTATAATATAAGAAAGATTTCTCAACTCAGTATTAAATTGCCTAGTCTGTTGGCAATCATTTCAGCAATAAAATAAAGCTGTCTGAAGATTGTTTGTTCAAACTAGCGCTGGCCACGAGGTGACAACTGACAACGGTATTACGCATAAAGACATGGTAACGAAGGTTTACTGGCGACATTATAAGTAACGGTTTTCAGGACAAGTAACGTCAGAAATTGACTACAAAGTGCGAAAGGCAGAAGGACAAGAGAAGGCATCTTAAAAAAATTAGGTAGTCAAAATATAAAATTTAGAGCAAAAGACAATTGAAAACAACGGTAAGGGCAAAAGGTTGAGTATACCTACTCATTACAAGCTTATTTTGACTCATCCCCCCTACTTCCTTTTGTAAAATACGGTCGCCACTTTTTTATCGGGAAGTCATGTTTTTGATTAGACAAGTCGGTTGACTGATTCTAGCAGCATTTCTCGTTACCTTGACCGCTCCGCGTTTGCAATTTTAAATACAGATGCAAGATTATCGTGCCGATCTGAATAAAGCTGGTCGAGAGCCATATAGCCATAACACGTATGTTCGTCTGTTGTAGGTAATGTACGTATTATCGAGTTGGTTTATTTGGCATTTGGCGAAGCGCGAGCGGAGTGGTCAGAGAGCCGTCAAATTCCGACCGAGGTTTTTACGAACGCTTGGATCAGTAGCCACAATAAATAATTCTGTAATTATTATGATTACTATTTATTACACAACAAAGTTCGTCGTGGAACAAAGCTCGAAGACTTATATTATTGTTTGGGGCAAAAAAAACATAAAAGAGAAAAATATCAGAAAACTTTTCCACTTGGAAATTTTATGTAGTAACGATTTGGAATTATTTATAATGTTTAGGTAGAGGGATATATTTAATGGGCAATCAACTGCGAGGGTACGTGGAAGGTTGGAAGGATCAAACGAGACTAAAAGTGAGTACATAACTCCATGAATCTGCGAACGATTTGATGTAAAAATAATTATGTTTGCAATCGTCTTTGCCCAATCCAGGAACCTCAGACCTGGCCTGGTATACCTAATTCTTAATATAATTTAAATACTAATGCACAAGTTTCGCTTAAATCGGTAAGAAATCATTCAGGGTCAGTCGACCAATGTACCTATATTTATTTTTAACTATAAAATAAACCAGTTATGCATATCGGATCAGGGAAATTCAAAATGCTGTATAAATAGATCCAAAAACGAGTTAAATATGTCATTGTCACAATATTAATACTAATATCTTTTACGATGTGTATTTTAAGATTTTTATGTAAATATTAAAGAAATTTACAAAATACAAGTATTCTAAGAGACCTATCTATTTAATGGTATTTTATAATAAGAATTCATAATTATAGGTCTACAAAACAGGAGTTACGATTTTTTTAAATAAAAAAACTTTCTTTTCGCTCCCCTGAATTATCATTTTCAATTTTCCATGATCGATATATTTAACTGTTTTTGTAGATCAAAACAGTGTAATATTTTATTAAAAATTGAACTCGTTAACAGCCAGGCGGTGATTTGTCCATACAAACGCATCCCTCAATTTTCTCTCTGGTTTTTGACACTATTGCGAATATTTTTTAATATAATGTACCTAAGAGTTCTCTAAAGTTATCGATGTGGATATAGCGTTAGTTATATTCTTATTTATTATATTGAGTTTATGCTTTATTTATATATTTTGTAATCTTTTTAATTTATGTTATACTGTTGTTTTAAAAGAAATTTGTATTTGAGGTGTAATAGCCCAATAGGGCGTCAATAAATAAATAATATAGATATCGACCACTAGCGTTTCAGTAAGTTTTGTTTTTTTGATAAGTTACTTCTTTTATGAGTCAGGACCCTCCAAAAAAATCATTAAATTTGCCTGGTTGCATTAAATCGAGAGCAGGAAAGACATAAATTTTCTACAGGGGGAGGGGACAGAGGCGACAGTTTTTCTACGTTAAACGCGTAGTTATATCAAATTAATAAATTATAGTTCCGCCAATAAGGCAGAAATATAATTTTAAAAAAAGGAAAAAGTTCTAGCTATTGTTATTGTATAATTAACGATAACAAAAATTCAATCCCAAGATAACGTTGAAAGGGGAACGGTGGTAATTGGAACGATCGTTTATAAAAAAATAATATTAGCAAAATATTGTTCAAACAACGCGGTTTGCCTCGGCACGTGCAGGGAAATCTAAAGATAAAATGACAATAATAATACAGTGGGTATTTGGTACATATGTATTATTTATTGGTTTGCGGCCGTGGATATCCGGCAAGAATAGTGTTACAGATTCTGATATTCATGCCTCGGTCGGGTCGAGAACCCAGGCTTAGCGCAAAACAGCTTCCAAGGTCAGGTAGTCTCAGCTCCTCGCTCTTCGCTCCTCGTGTCTCCTACTAACCGGCCGACAGGCATGGCTAAACTTTTCCTGCGCGTGACCGGCGAGCGGGCGGGCGAATCGTCTACGGGGGAAATCGCACAAGAACAACCGCGGCAACGCGCAACTCTCATGAAATCGTTTGCATAATACAGAGTACATACAATTCAGCACGGATGGATTCATCAGAAAACTAGCAATATATACATTTTTTTACAATAGCTCTACACAGGAGGCCCTGAGGAAAACAATTTCTCTAGAGCCTGTATCATCTCTCGGGATGCTATTATTGTATATGGGTCTTTTTAGGGAAAGAAAGGAGAACAAATTCTGGGAAGGTTTGAGGGGTGGGTAGGAATCTCGGGGTCAGTGTGTTCAGGAGTGACGGGCGTATGAATCCATCCCTCCCACTGCGGTGCAAGGCGATGGGAGGAGAGTCCGGCTGGAGAAATAATTCTCCACCAACCAGTCTCTACCGATCCAGCCCGTCACGCAGTAGGTGGGCAAACGCATTCGCCGTCAAGACAAACCTCACCCCGGCTAATGAGCAAATGTAGCGAACCACTTGGGGTGACCTATAGCAAGGGTATTGGTTATCCAATAAATGGTTCCCGGAGCGGCGGTACCCATACCCGCCTCCAAAATTGGAACATAACGGACAGTAACAAATCACACAACTAAATAATCTAACGAATTGGCAAGATCTATTCTAAACGACTTTCCTGGGACTAAATAATGTTTTTAATTACCCGTACTGCACGTAATGTGTGCATTGAATTGCATAAGCCGAATCAGGATTGCTAGGCCATTCACATTACCCGAAGGTGACATTTCAGTAGCGATATCAACGGAGTATAATTGTTTTGGAATCAGGGGCATCGGCCATGAATGGAGGATTGGGTGGGCGGACTGCAAAACGAAGGTGTACAGTGTGCAAGGGTGGTGTTAGCGCTTAGCGTCATTTCCTCTATCCGCGGCTGCCCGGTACTCGGGCACTCGTGCTCTCGGGCCGGGCTTGGCGAGGCCAGGAAGTCGCCTCGTGTCAATGTACCGAGACCGGCTCGCCGCACGGCTATGCGATGTTTTCAGCATTATTTGCAAAAGGCATGCAGTTTGACTTGTTCTAAAATAATTAATCCCGACCGCTTATAACACCAAATACTTTGTTCTTCCTTTCGAGTCAATAGTGTAAAATAAATTAAGGAATGGCTAGATACCTTATTGATACATTGCAGCGGGTTAATTAAATAAAATCAATCACAATTAGTCTTCATTTGGAGTAGGTACAATCAATTTGCAAGTATGTCACATTTCAATAATAGTAAAACAGTTAAAAAGCTATAACGATAACTTTATGGCTCCTTTAACAATAAATAACCTAAAGGAAATTTAATTGTTCCCTCAACAGCTGGTTAAACCTTTTGACAAAAGAGTTACAAGTCTATACATTCTGGGTTAGCTGAAAGTATTTCAGTCCAAGCAGAGATTTTTCCTAAAATAATTAAATTACCACCATCTATGAACGATATAATTATTTTATGTTCACTCATAAAGAAGAAATAGTTTAAATTTTGATACGAATACAGGCCAAACCCAAAATTTGGTCAGACTCTAGACATAAGCAGGTAGGAGGTACGTTACAAGGAAGAGATAATTCTCAATTCATCATCCGCCTGTCAACGTGCCCTTCTCTAGAAGTGAGATACAGACGTGTGTAATGTCAAATTAGAGTGCCAACCAAACTACGTGACTTCAATACTTACATATTTTAAACTTCAAACCTTGTTTTCTCAATACGTGTTTTTGTGAACATATACAAACTAATCCTCAGCAAGCGATAAAGCATCGGCCACACGCAGCGTTAAAAACGCGAGCACTTATCTGTTGTACCGACACACTACGCTATAAAAGATTTCTTCCCATGATAGGAGAGGGGGTCAGTTGAAATAAGGAGCTGCCGCGAAATATCATTTCTTTGTACTGGATCTGTCAACTTGACAGCTGTCATTCGCACGTTTACGCAGCTCCGTTATTAAAATCTCCGCCGTAGGCGGAGAAAGGGTCGCATAACTTTTCGCATATCGCGTAAGCAGCGGTTACAATGTATAATCTGAATTATCTGTGGTTTATTTGCGCATCATCTGCGAAGGTGTGGCGGATCTGTATGGGATTGTATGGCGAGCGATATTGTGCGTGCGTGCGATGAACTTTTATAGATGTGTGTGACGTCCCCATAATGGCGAGAAAAAAGATGAGACGTACAATGTAGGTACGTTTGTCTATTTCCTCCAGAGTACTACTTTTTCCTTTGGAGGAAACAGACATACGTGTATTGTGCGTTTTATATTTTGTCTCACCATTATTTAATGTTTAAGAAAGAGCTGCAGGATTATTATGATAAGGAACGTATGTTTATTACCTTTTTGTACCGCAGCCGTTCCATAAAATTGGGAATATTAAAAGCGCCTAATAGGTAAAATTAACATGACCTTTAAAAGGTACAAAATAAATACGAAATATTATACTCTCCTTGCAAAATGTATTAAGAATTTCCTGAACTTCAATTAGTATCGTGGAAGCCCCATTTTGCGAACCAAATATTATTTATCTAGAGAACGTAATATGTTTACAAGATTGAGTATGATTTATATTCTACAACCTCGGCGTAGGCTTTATCTTAACTAAACGGCCTTAGGATATTTTGTTATCTACTGCGTATGAAGGCACTACTTTTATATATTTTTTTAAAACTTTAGGACAAAATTTACATAAAAAGCACATAAACCTTTCTTTGAAGTAACTCCTATCTTAACTACAAAGCAGAAAGTGTAATATCTCACTAAACCTTGCAAAAGGTAGTCTGGCATGAATCATGATTTTTTTTGGCACAGCTTTTCTGTCTGCAATTTCCAGGTCAAATTAACTATTTTAATTAGTTCAATTTGGGAGGCGAGAATGGGTACCGCCGCCCCGGGAACCTTTATTGGATAACCAACACCTCTGCCATAGGTCACCCCAAGTGGTTCGCTACGTTTGGTGATTTAGCAGGGGTGCCCGGGTTCATGGGGTGAGGTTTGTCTAGGTCTTGGAGGCGGTTGACCAGGACACACTGAACCCCAGAACCCTACCCACCCCTTAAACCCTTTTCCTTCCCAAAATTCTCCTCTCATCCTTTTCCTAAAGAAAAAACCCTCCACACAGCATCCCCAAAGATGACATAGGCCCTGAGGGAAATTATTTTCCTCAGGGCCTCCTGTGTGGAGCTCATGTAAAAAAAAAATTAAGCTTGCGACATTATTTTCATAATGAGCTTCGAAATAGTAAAAAATAATGTTTTTCAATTATTTTTCTATAATAAGAATTGGTACTCGGGCGAAGCCGGGTAGAATCTACAAATTTCACATAACCATCTTGTGTAAAGAAAGTATGGTACATTGCTACATACATAATACGTTTGATGTTAGAAGTAATGTGCCATTTCTGTCGGTAAATATTCCTTTGCTCGTTGCGTTGTGATATTGCATTCAGGTCGTTGGCGAAGTTTCGCAAAATGTGGTGTTCAATTTCAGGGCAAACGTGACAATTTATTCCGTAATGACGTATCGTGCATGTATTACAATTACAACGCCACCAACTGATCGAATCACAGCCCCTGGCGTTACCATTACCCTCGTGAGTCTATAGCAGTACCTACTGTAGTCGTAGGACTTCCATGCTTTACTTATGAATTTGAATCTTTGAATCTGCTCCAATACTTCAAGTAATGCGCTCTCCTTCCTGGGATAGGTTGCGGAATAGCCCTCCGCCCACCCCCACCGTCAAATCGATATAATTATCGGCCGTGTTCCTCGCTAAACAATGATTATTTACACTTTATAAACTAACCACGAGCGAACAAATGGCTCATAAAAACATCGACGAACGAAAAGAGATACTTTTAAAAAATATGGTTGTCTGTAAAATCGGTTTACGGACGATAATTTTACGTGATAACGTCATATAATAACGATGGAGTGGAAGAGAGATAGATGCGTCATAAGCCGAACGCTTGTTCCGCGTTCTCGCTTGTACGCTCGGCTCAGGCGGAACGTGACAATGAGTCATGCTTTTTCGTGCATGCAGCCGGCGTTTATCGATTTATAAGACGTTATCACGTCAAAAATATTATCCAAGATTTGTAAAAATAGCTAGGTTACATTTCGATAATTTTAACAATTGTTAATAAAGGTTAAAAATTTATAGAAGGCAAGGATTTTCTCATTTGATAAGCAACATTTCTAGAAATAATGCTCTCACTCGAACAATGGACGCGTCGCGGAAAAAAATGAATCCGCGTGGTAATATATTTTGACAGACACGAAATTTTCAAAATTGTATTAAATTAGCAGAAAAAAATTCCTATTAAGCATTATGGTCCTGATGTACGTAACATTCCAACTATACTTTGCATTCCCCCAATACCAAGTTTACATAATATCTGTGTTGAGGTGAGCATCCCAGATGGCTGAATAAAATATTTTAAAAAAATTGCTGTAAGAAATATTAAACGGTTTCTGTTGTTTTTCAAAAGGGTTTAGTGGAAAACTTCAGTCTTTCTTCAAAGTTTGGAATCAGCGCAGAAAAAAATTCACCTTCGCAGCGCAGCGCTTTTCTTGTTCAGGATCTGTGTTTGATGCATTTTAAAGGTTTCCGTTTTATAAAATACCAAGTTTTATCTAATTTTCCGAATGAGAAAATCAACAGTTGCCAAAAAAATAATTAGGTATTTTTGATATGTTTCATAATATTTCAGATGATAAAAATCAAAGCAAATTTAACCATGTACATCTCTATCTCTAAACTATAATATATATCTGTGAACTATCTACCCACTGCGGCCAGCGAACAAACTGAAAACGGAGAAATTGGCCCGCCTGCTGAAATGGTTGATCATCACTGGTTTACATAATCGCCTTGGTAAAAAATATTTAAATGTATTGAAGCATTTGACAATAATTTGAACTAGGCAAACCTAACACCGTATGTGCGAAGTATTTCTACCTAGTGTAAATTTTCGTTTTCAAACAAGACGCTTGAGAAGGAAGAGGACGAACGTTGATGGTGTCATTATGAGCTCTCACAGGGACTAGTTTATTTATATTTAATTATTTCCATTGAAATTTTTCAAAAAAGATGTAGGTATGACTTTGTTTGTATAAGTCATTTAGCGGTCTAAATAAACCAATAAAAGATTACACAACATTACCTAATTGGTTGTAAATGTACCGTTGATACAACGGCCTCCGTGGTCGAGGGCAAGGCACTCGACTAGCGATCCGGAGGTCGCGGGTTCAAATCCCGGCGTGCGCAGACAAATTTTATTTGATTGACTTGTACTGATTTCTGGATTATTACAACATGACAATACACCTAAAAGTTTTTTTTTTATCATTACAAAAACTCTTGCGAAACTGTAAAAAATTTCACAACTTGAGAATGACAAACCATCAATTCAATCATAATTCAATTTGTAATAAACTCTTTAAATTAATGAATTTACTTGAAGTACCTACTCACCTATGATACTAACCAAAATCGAATACTTGAATCTATTCAAGAATTAAAGGTATTTTAAATAGGTGACTGTGGTAGGTATAAAATTTAATTGATTGTTCTTATAATAAACAAAGAGAATGTTTGTAATAAGTCAATGTAAAAAGACCCAAACTAACAAGCTCAAACTTCATCTTATTAATGACTATCTGAAATAATAATGTTGTGTATGTCCCCATCATATGTCCATTTAATACATACAGCTATATGTTTCATGTAATGCGTATCATTCCCGCAATGAGTTTATTAACTCCTGGGAGTACAATGCTTTATATAATATACTATATTCTGTATTGTATACTTTTGATAAATAAAAAAAAAAAAAAATAATATATGAAAAATGAAAATTTGAATTAAAAAATTGCAATGGGTGGCACGTGAGTTGTTTGAAAACTGAATGTTCCGGGAAAGCGGGAGGGGTTTGGTGGGACGGGGGAGCGGGAGAGGGGAATGGGAAGTCGGGGAAGGTGGAGGGGGAAAGCGTGAGGGGAAAGGGACACGGGAGGGGAAGGGGAGGCGGAACGGGAACGGGGCAAATGGAAAAGGACACGCAGGGAGAAACAATTTCTTTATTAAGTGGCATTGCAACGCATGCCGGGAACTCGCTAGTTTCATAAAGAATCATGAACCATTCTTATAGAAATGGTCGTGTGTCCGTTCAGATACATGTCTGTTGTCCGACACGCTGAGGTGTAATGGTCAGGTGTGCCCGAGGCGCCCACGGTTGAATATCGACGCACTGCTTCTTATATACCATCCGAGATATCGGGCCTGTCAAATCTGCGACTCTTGCCCGGCGTTTCGTTACGACATCGAAGAGGCAGATTAATTATTATACTGACGTCTCTTGAGATATGTTTCATCATCATGAAACATCAATCAGACAAGAACCACTGTGATGTAGGATTACTATTTCACATCTATTAATCAACTAAATAAATTGCACGTACATTTAAACGAATTTCGTTCCGTAACGGTCAGGAAATTTGAAGGCAGACTGCTCTCAAATACTGGGCCAGTATCACAAGCACAAGGATAAAAAATTTATCGAAAATAATGGTGATTTCAATCATTTAATACGTTATTGTCCACGAGCACGACCACAAATCCCAAACAAACAAACCACAATAGTTCACATCACTAAATCTACATAATTATTTGTGAACTGTAATTTGATTGGCCATCTACAGTCAAGCTTGGGAATGTTGATAAATTACCGACACTGTCGATAAAACCGTTGTAGATATGTTCGTACTACATGTCCTGGTTTCGTGATAACAATTTTCTTGAAGGAACTCTTAAAAAAGCTTTACAGCTATGGTAAGGAACCTGTAATAAATAATAAAATAATGTAATCCTTCTATTGTTTTTTTTTCGTTGTTTGTTTTGGGGTGTTATGCCATGTTGCGCTACCTCCTACAGTGTCCATCACACATCTGCCCTGATGATAGACACTGTAACGCTGTCGGAAACGTTGGCTATAGAAGGAGGTGGCGCAACATTGCCATAACACCCCAAAAACAAACAACGAAAATACTTTTGGCCGTGAAAATCTAAAAACTTAACTCTTCTATTGTTGATTATGACTACGAAAATAGTTAGTGATAGTAGGTAGTTTTCAAGCTATAAAAAATATTTTTTCGAAGAAAAGTTTTTTTTATCGTTCTGTTATTTTTATTAGTTACTAACTGCACAAGTACGTTAAGGGGGGGGGGGTAAGGTTTTAAAAGCCATTTTAACATTATTTTTTTTTCTAAATGTACAACATGTCAAGAGTTTTGTGTCAAAATTTCAAGTAAATCGGAGCAAAACTAACGAAGATACAGCGTTTCAAGCGACCGGTCCTCTTGCTCAATTCAAGTATATTTCGAGTATAAAAAAACTTTAAATCGATTTTCTCGCAAATTTTTTCAAAAAGTTCGTGAACATCATAACTCAAAATTTACCCGATCCTTTTAAAATTTTGTACACTATTTCTACACATAAATCAACAGGTAGTGACGAAGAGTTTTTTTTTACTATTTTTTTCCATTTTATAATAACATATTTCTGAAAAAATTATCTCACTTCTGAAAAATTTACATAATATATATTATGAACACGTCTCAAATAAATCAAAATAACTCTCTAAAAAATAAATTTGTACACAAATTATTCACATAGAAACAGCGAATTTGTGACCCGTACCTCATTTATATATCTCATATTGTAAAGCTGAAGGTAATTGTTCCCTGATGTTAGCACATACCTGGATTCTGGATTACTCTGTTCACCTTGTTTAGGAAACTTACCACACAGCAACCATTCAATTAGCTAATGAATGTATTTTTTTTAAATAAATGTGTATAATTAGATTAAAGTTACTATTTGTATCATTGATAATATATTGAAATTTAACAAGACTGTGTGTAATATAATTTTAAATAATTTAACAGATGGCAACATAAACAAAATTATCAATTTAACAACAAACAGATTAAAATAACTGGAATATATATTTATATTTTTATTTATTCGTTTTTTTGGTATTGTGTACGAAAGCATTATGCAAATATGTCATTTCTATGACTTTTTTTTTTTTTTCAAATGATAACGATTCCTGCCTTCTTTTTTTTACATGATATAGTTTTGATTGAGATTCCAATGTAATAAACACTGTGAGAATTATAGAACTATTTATTCCTATCAGAATTATATTACTAGTACTATCAGACTTATAATCTTTCTCAATTTTCAGTTACGGAGAAGAACTCTTCGATATCTCTCATTCACTTTACTGTTTAAATTATTTTTATTATTATATATATATATTTATATATTTTTTTTTATTAAAATATAAGATAGATCATGAAATTATTAATACATAAAAATAATGAGATTGACTCTACTCAAACCTATCGTATATTTTCTTAAAAACAATTTAAAAATAAAAAAATGAAAAAACTTCGATATATTTCCTGTTTGATCATTCGGATAGGAAATGTATCGATGAAAGATTTAGTTTTTATTTTTAAGATTAAGCTTTTATTTTTAAGATTTAGTTTTTATTTTCTGTTCACAAAACAATGAGTTTATATTTTGGTTTTCTTTATAGTTTTAATATATTATCATTTTATTTATTTAAACTTTGTAACTTTTCTCAGTACTTTTACAACTATCACTATATTTAACTGCTTTACGGCCTTTATAACATTGTACTTGAAATGATGTTTACATTTGTAATTATTAGATACAATATTATGTTTTACAAAAAACAACAACTACCTAATGTGAACTAAACCAGGAAATTTGACTGTCCTAAAACGGGAAATCTCCTAGTTGGACGGTCAAAGTATTTGTTTATAATGTATATGTATTTTGTTTCAATAAATAAATAAATAAAAAAAATAAATAAATATTCACCGAAAATTTTAGCAAAAATCACATTTTTGACTTCAACATGCTGCAAAAAAAAAACGCTTCGTCACTACCTAGAAAAACATACCACCTTTTCAAAACATTTTGATTTTTTTCTTTGAAATGATTTGTTAACGAGTTATGATGTTCACCGCATTTTCGGAGTGCCTCGGGAGATTCGCTCTCACGGACTTATTTATTGATATTTTTAATAATTTTTTTTTTAAAGATACTTCAGATGTCCTATAACGTGTATATAAAATAAATAAACCAACATTATTCATACCAAAAAAAAATCATGAAAACATGCTTTTTTTTAGCCTTTAAAACCTTACCCCCCCCTTAAAAAATCCCTAAAAATTGCAATGAACATATCAACCTGATGCACTTTTATCATTTCCCCTGCACTTGTTAATCTACCGTAAATAATAATTTTATTTATAAACCCAATATTGTTCGTCAATACGAGTCGTGATTGAATTACTAATTATAATTAAAATTGAATAATAGATATTAAAACGATTTGCTTCGTCACAAATTCATGCTGTTGTATGATGAAAAAGGCTTCCGAAACAATAATACGGGCTGATACTAAAATCGAATAAACACGTTATGACAAACACAGCCAAACACGGTCAAAATCTATTATTCATTAGTAAGGTCGATTGTTTCACGTGATTGGTAAATAAATATCAGAAACAATATAATTAGATTACTCTTGACATCGAGGGTAGGTTTATGAAAGTTGGAAAAATACAATAAATTGAAGCTACAAATGAAACAATTTAAAATGTAAGCAGACAATATGAACTTACATAATAATGAAGGTGTAACACCCGAAGGATTTTAACTAGCGATTTCTGAGCACATTTTGAGTACAAAAAATAAATGAGGTTTTGTTGTCCGTTGATATATTATCTAATAAAATATGTATTTTCAATCATACGACTATAATCCCACCTACTGAGTTGCGACGTATGACGGAACAATATTTATATTGTTTTTAGTTGAAAAAATGTCATCAAAGAAGTGTTGAGGTGACTTGATTCTGAGTTGGTGTGGAACCGAAAAGACAATACTTAGAGAAATGTCACACCCAACACCCAAATAACGAAATCAATATGATTCGTTGCCAGGGGAAACAAATTACCACTTCATAAGGAGACAATTAGCAGATTTAAAGTACTCGTAGGGGGGGGGAGAACTCATATTTGCAACAAAATTTTGCAATTATATTACACTTTTCGATTGTGCTCCTCACAAGTCTATACAAGAATGCAAGCAGCAGTGGCCATTAAACTGGCAATTAATTCTGCAGATATCTCTGGACGGAAGGCAATGGGCATCTGTATTGTATCGCCTAGAGATGTACAGAGTGCAGACATCGACATATTTGCGCAGAGCCTCTGCAAGCCTGGAGTGTGAAAGGGAGGTAACTTACGATCTGGATTTTAGTGCTAAGCGAAGAAACCAACGTGCTCGCTCCGCTGAAGTGCGATTATAAACGGAGTGCTAAGTTCCGAGGGCCAAGGTAGGACAGTTGGGCCATTTTGGTTGCAGACAGTTGAACCATAGTAATGCTCCCTCATTTAAGGTATTATTTTATTGGACAAATATAACGTTGTTGTTTATTACCAGTTTAATCTAAGATTGGAGTAGAAGGAGGCGAAGCAAAAATAAGTAGAATCAGACGACATTTCTAAGTAACTTGTCACTTGTAACCATACCGCGAATCTACCCAGAAAACTTAAACCAACATCATCTGACATCGTTTAATCCAGGATAAAATGAGTTCCCAGGGTTGGCGTTCACGGCGCTAGTCGTCACAACATGACACACGTTGAAACTGTCATCATACCTTTGAACAATGCACAATGTATTAATAACATACTTAATGTTATATTACAGGAATGACAACGACTTTGGTTATGACAACTAAAGTAATAAACAGGTATTGTAAAACAAACGTACCAAGAAAGAGCTACACATCGCGAAACATTGACAACAAAAGGCATTTGTATTTACCAGCGATGGTAAAAATGGAACTTTTGGATAAAAAGACAAACATCGCGCACCGGTTTACTTGTTGTCACTTGGGGGTCAAATTACGAACAATTCATCAATAAAGGTGAAGGTATCTAACAATTTATTTATTACCCGTCTCAGAATAGACATTCAACTCAATTAAAAACTTTACAAAAAAGGGTTTTTTTAAGTGAAAAATATGCCATTCTGATTATTGATTCACAGCAGAGCTTTTAGAAATTGAACGAAACTGGATATGAAATTTGATAAGAAAAAAATATGTAAAAAATAGTGTTTAAAACTCTGGCAGAGTCGGGTAGGAAAACTTTTACACATGCCCAAGAAGTGTACGTTTTTTAGCGAATGTTTGAAAGTTCCTTAACCTTGATATTATACAACAGATTCGTGAGCCAGACGGGCTTGTCAGGGGAATAGACCGAGAGCAAAAAACACAAAATCAATCAGACGAGATACTCGAATGTAGATAGACGAAGTTTCGAAGCATTCAAATTTAACGAAATGGACGTTGGAGAATCGATACAATGTACCAAACTATCCGAAGTCCTCTTGTCCCGGTGCGACCGGTACACCAAGGGGCACTGATTTGTTAGGATTCGGAAACATGCTCTGAAGATAGGAAAGAGGTTAGAGTTTAATCGACCGGTATACATGACAATATATTAAGACGACAATATACCCTAATATATATATACAGAATCTTAACGACGTAAGTAAAGAAGCCGTTTATACAAATTGCGACTCGCGATCCGTGTATTGGACGGATCTACTGTCGAATTTGCCCTATCAAAGAAAAGAAGAAGACAACTAATGTGGGAATCTTAACGATGTAAGTGAAGAAAGCTTGTCAACAAATATACGCCCGCGGCACGGCGTATTAGACGAACGTACGGTCGAATTTGCCGTAGCGGGCCTGGAGATTCGACCTTTCCGCCGCGTTAATTTTAATTAATTCTGAAGAACGTGTTACAAATATCTAAGATATTTCTAAATGAATCCCTCCCAAAGTTATTAATTCATCGTCTAGAAAAATAAAATCTGGTACTTACCGCTAACTTTATAGTTGGAAAACTGGATATAAAGTTTTAAAATGGTTGTATGTAAAATACATTAATGGTAAGGTATTGTTTTTATTAATTTTAAATACAAAGAACATACATTTCCAGGGGTCTGTTGGAGTAAAAAAGTTATTATAGTTACATATTCGTCGGAAATGATTAAAATGTGAGTTTCGAGCAAACAAAAATTATTAGGGTTGTGTACCGCCTTAAGTCAATATTTGAATTTAGGATCGGCAGGAATCAGGAATTCATTAAGAATATTTTTTTCCCTCTTTAAGTCTTCCTCCTTCTTAAATCTTTTCTTTCGTTAAAGAATCGATATAAAATACTGATGCATTGTGCGAAGTATGTAGTTGGTGCCACGGTCATGACCACGCTCTGGCATTGAAACAAAGTCGAGCGCGTTATACATTATCGCGATTCCCATTTGACGGTTCGGTATCGCAGCCGAGGGCGCTCGCTCGTCGGTCGCTAAACAGGTTCTCGTCGCTTCTCTCCGCACTTCTCGCGGCCATTCTCTCGTCTCTAGTCTCTAGGCACTCAACGCTGGCCGCTACGGGAAGGCGACGGGCACACAACCACCAGCCACTTCCACACCTCGCTTTGTAGCCTTCGGTCTGCAGTATACCTACGCAAACCAAGAAAGATAAGGACGTCTTTCTGCCACAGTGCGAATTCCAGAAACTGAGTAATAATATTTGCAACAACGTTAATTTTTCTCAATTTTTTGACGTGATAACGTCTTATTAATCGATGAACGCACGAAAAAGCATGACTCATTGTCACGTTCCGCCTGAGCCGAGCATGCAAGCGAGAGCGCGGAACAAGCGTTCGGCTTGTGACGCATCTATCTCTCTTCCACTCCATCGTTCTTATATGACTTATCACGTAAAATTATCGTCCATAAACCGACTTAACAGACAACCAATTTTTTTTTCAGGTGAACAATATAATAGTATCATTTTCTAGATGTGCAAAACGAGGTATTTACAGTGGCTGAATAGTGCCGTGTTTTTGACGTGATAACGTCGCGGAATAAGGCCGAATAAGCGTTCGGCCTAAGCGTTCGGCTCGTGACGTTACCGCGTAAAATTATCGTTCGTAAACCGACTTTAAAGACAACCAAATTTTTTTTGAAGATAAAAACTTCCCGGCGAATAACAGCAATTTTTCGTGGTTTTGCAGTTTGGGATACAAATGTGGCGCAAAAGTAATTAACGCGATCAGAAGAAGTGAAGTTAACAAAAGCAGAATATACGTCGACAGACCATGGATCGCTATATAACGCGGGATTAAACCAAATCATCATCATCATCATCATCAGTATATTAATACGTGAAGTCAGTAATTAATACGTGAAGCAAAAACTTTGTACCCCTTTTGACGAAAATTGCGCGGACGGAGGAGTATGAAATTTCGCACACCTATAGTTTATACATAGAAGGAGTGCAGAATGCTAATATTTTTTTTTAAATTATGCATAAAAAATACATTAAATCAATTAAAAAAATACATTAAATTAATTATGGTCGAATTTCGACCATTGGGCGACCACTATATTTTTAATTACCTTAGGAAATCGAGTGAGAACTTTTGCGCCACTTATAAAGATCACCACTCCAGTTCCACAAGTGTCACCACTTCTCGGAACCAGTGACATATGTATCACGGTCCCCTGAATCCAACTGGGAAATGACGTGAGGCGAAATGAGAAGAGTAAATTTTTAAGTACATACATATTCACTTCTAGTTCTGAACATTTCAAGTAAATCAATTTTAAATGGTAGCCTCTTACCTAGGGTTGCCATCTCTAAAATTTGGCAATCAGGACAAGACGAGTGAAAACCCCGGATTTTAGAGCCCAAAACCCGGACATGTCAACAGGATTTTTTAAACATAGTCAGTGTAATAAAAAAACAGTTAAAAATGTCATAAATCACCTTTTTATTTATATTCAGACCTTAAAATTAAATTAAGTCATCTTTTATCATCATTTTAAATGTACCTTACAAAACAGAATCTTATTACAATTTGTTACAAATTGTTTTAATAATCAGTTTTAATTTTTTAAACCCGGACTACAAATGAGCCCTGCCCGGACGCTCTCCGGACGCCCTCTAAACTAGGACAAATCCGGGGAAACCCGGACGGATGGCAACCCTACTCTTACCAGAACAATACCGAGGTTTCTTTGAAAGGAAGCGGACATACATAGAGTTCTTGTAAAATTTGTACATTTATGGCCCCGTATCCGCTCTCGAAAAGAAGAAGATGGAGAGAAATGTAATTACGAATGTTTGAGAGAGCGCGCTAATATTTAAATCGATAAAATTGAAGCAAAAATTGTGAAAATGTTTAATAAAACACGACTCGTTTAGAATAGAGCCAAAATCTCGTTGGGGTTGTCTAAAACAATATTCAAAGAAACACCGAGTTTTTTCAATCATATAACTTGTAAAATAACAGAAACAGGCTTGAAAATAAAAAAAATTCGGAGCATACTTTTCGATTTATTTCTATCGAGGGAATTTTATATAATTTGCGTTTCGGTGTGGGGATTGTATAGATATTATTTTCAAAAATAACATATTTTTTTAAGAGCTTAAAAACGTCAAATGTTCAAGGGAAAATGCAAGAAATCGGTAGAAATTCGGATAGCGCCGCCTTAAGGGTCTACTATTCGTATTTCGACCGATTTCTTACATATCTCCCCTTAAACATTTGAAGTTTTTAAGCTCTTAAAAAAATATGTTATTTTTGAAGATAATATCTAGATACGTTCCACGCCGAAACGCAAATTATATGAAATTCCCTCGATAGAAAAAAATCGCAAAGTATGCTCCGAAAATTATTTTAAACAAGTCTATTTCTTTTATTTTACAAGTTATATTTGTGAAAAAAATCACAATGTTTCTTTGAACGATACTTAAGATACGTTCTACGAGATTTTTGCTCTATTTTAAACGAGTCATGTTTTATTAAGCTTTTTCGCAATTTTCGCTGCTATTCTACGACTAACCATATTAGCGCGCTCTGTCCAACACTCGTAATTACATATCTCTCCATCTTCTTCTTTTTCAGCGCTGTGTTCACGAATAGTAGACCTTTAAATCAAATAGGTATTGGTCGGCATCCACGGTGTTATCATCTCCGTGGCTAGCTGGATTGCTGGATAGGACAGTGGAGATCGGCGCTGCCGCTGCAGGGAGCACGGCCGTGTGGAATCACAAGGACGGGACAGGAACAATGAAAAGAGCCTTTGTTTCAGCGTTATACCGGATTGTGTGCACCGTGCAGGCTGCAGCCGGCAGACTGTAGGCCAATCGGATTATATCGAGCGAATGCTCGTCGTGAGAGATTAACTCGCCGGCATTTTTTTTTTAACAACAATTAACGAAAAAGAAATTATCGACTAAAGAACCAAATTAAAATCAAATTACGACTAAGTTCATATTAGACAAAAAAATATTCTGCGAACGTGGGATTCTTTTAAATGGATATTAAAAATACAAAGCCCCTTTGACAAAATTATAAAATGTACAACAAACACGGAATACCACAGTGTTTGGTGTCTAACCCAACGTAATATTTGCGTTGGAAAAATGTGTAGAATGAAATCGATACATTTAATTAATTGTAAAGAAGTGTCAATATATTTCAATTTTTTTTTTTACATGAGCTCCTCACAGGAGGCCCTCAGGAAAATAATTTCCCTCAGGGTCTATGCCATCTTTGGGTATGCTGTGTTGAGGGTTTTTTTAAGGAAAGGAAGGGGAAGAGAGTTCTGGGAAGGAAAAAGGTTTAAGGGGGGTAGGAATCTGGGGTTTAGTGTGTCCTGGTCATCCGCCTCCAAGACCTAGACAAACCTCACCCCGGGAACCCTTGCTAAATCACCAAACGACTTGGGGTAACCTATGGCATAGGTGTTGGTTATCCAATAAAGGTTCCCTAGAGGCTAAAGGTGCCAACTAAACGTATCAAAAAATACGAAACATTTTGGTTCTGGGAACGTATTGGGAGGGTTTATAAAATGGAATATAAAAGCCTCTTGACGCATATCGAGACACGACTTGTAAGAGAAATGACATTTGCAAACCAATTACAACTGAGTCAATAATAGGAATCGGATAACGTTATGAAACTGTACGCGAAACAAGAGGTCTTGGACAAAGGAATACTTCTGTAGTTTTGGGTGGGAACAAGAGTGGTGAAACTGTTGCACTGATGATGGCGTACGTGAAACTAGAAGTGACCAGATTTAACATTGATTATTGTTTACTTGATTACGAAGTTGAATATCTGGATTACATTCTTGGGAATAATTAGTTAGTCCATGTCTGCTACAATATATGCTTTTGAGAGGAAAACGTTGTTTTCTTTCTCGCATCATGAAGTTTCATTGACCATAACTTATAATATTCTATTTTCGCACGGTCCCTTAGGCACTGGGGCGGCAACCCAAGTTGTACAAGAGATTGCTACTCCATGGAGTATCAACATCAACAGGTTTTATAAAATCGATAAGTATGACTACCCCTAAAAACGCAAAACTTCAAAGCTGTCTTGATTATATATTTTTTTAAATTAACTCCACACAGGAGCCCCAGAGGAAAAAAATCCCTCAGGGCCTATGTCATCTTTGGGTATGATGTGTGTATGGTCTTTTGTGGAAAGGAAGGAGAAGAGAAGTTCCACGAAGGAATAAGATGTGAAGGGTGGGTAGGAACCTCGACTTCAATGTGTCCAAGAATGACGGACGTATGAATCCCTTCCTCCCATTGCGGTGCAAGGTGATGGATCGAGAGTCCGGCTGGAGGTCAAAAGGCCTAACTCAACCAGTCTCTCCTGATCCTGCCTGCCACGCATTGATATGTTTACCCACTTGCTACCAGGGGGTAAACACATCCGCCGCCAAGACCTAGACAAATATCACCCCATGAACCCGGGCACCTCTGCTAAGTCACCAAACGTAGCGAACCACTTGGGGCGGCGGTACCCACACCCGCCTCCCAAATTAGGTTAGGTTTCATTTCATCATATTGATAGACCGCACAAAACTTCTACTGATCAGATCCAGTAGTAGGTAAAATAAAGAATAACACAAGCAACGCGATGTTGGCGTGTTTAGTGATCCAAAATGACCATTCTTTGCTTAAATTTCAAACACAAAACCATTTCATGATCCTTACGAAATTTTCGTTTCGATCAAATATGAAGGCAGATGTCAGGCAGTATAAGAGAGACAGAACGCGTGCTAAATGTGATAGAAGTGAAAGGCACGAAGTCAGTGGAGACATCGGCTTCAATTCAATCTACATGAAAGGATTTCTGGTGTGTTGTCTATGCAGTGCAGTGGTAGGGTAGGTATTACAGCGCCCCCCATTTGAGGCATTTAAATAGTTCGGCGAAGGAAATAAGGATAAATAAAGAGGATAAGGATGAAATAAATAAGGAAATGAAGGAAGCCTTCCAAAGAGAAAGAAGGCTGGGAATTGTCTGCCTTCTAATTACTAACCATACCATTGATAAAGAATATGGATATATTTGAATTATCTACTTTGTCTTTCTTCAGGGTTACCTGAAAGTATCTTTCACATAAAAGTGGGTAGGCACATAATGTTATTTATAAGTTGTTTTAAAATGCGAGGAAAACGGGTTACAAAAGGAAGTTCTATTTTGAAAAGAGTAATTGAACATATTGTCAACCGCCGTTCGCTTGCATAAATAATTAAAGTAGTTGAACTTTAATTCTTTCTGAATTACCCGAATGCATGCTACACGTACTGGTATTGGTGGGCGCCGCGGGGTATTATAGAAGAATGCAGTGAATGAAGAGGAAATGGAATGCATTATTTACTGGAGTTTATTTCTGGAAAGTGTTCCACTGTAAGTTCCAAAGGGCGGACTAAATTATTTTAGGATAATGCGCGATGTGCATGGTCTGACTGTCGTGTATTTTCGTGCATATTTATTTACCAGCGAGAATGAATGAGACATAATATTATTTATATGGACAATATGGTTAATGCGCGTACTTTGATAAATTAGTTACAGGACTTTCTTTTCACGAATTTAGAGTTTAGCTACTCTATTTATCACTACGTATGTCACTGTTTTTGGACGACATAAGCAACATTTCCCCCTTATAATGAAAGTAGTACTAGAAGATTTAGTTAGGTTAGGGTTTGTATTTAAATTTATCGCAGTAGTTTTTTTTATCTGGAATTCATTGCAGGAAACGACAGAAATTTTAGATTCTTGCTAAAATTATTGTCCAAACGGAATGTCGGGGTTTATTCCCGAAAGAGCGTAAAAATATTATATATTTACACGGATTTTTCATTTCACAAGTACGGGCGCTGCGGTTGATTTTGCATTGTGTATATTTATTATCTTTGGTGGCCTTTACAGTGATAGTTTTACAGATGTCGCAAGGGACATGACTTACTTTTACGGGGAATAATTGCTATTATGCTCCTAATGATATGATAAAATCCTAAAATAAACCATAATAACGCGTGCGAAATGATTGGTCAAGCGCCCTTGAGTGTTATATTTCCCACAGTAAAACGACGCCTTATAAATAATTATTATTTCGTAACTTCGACATCACAGATGAAATAGAAAAAAACACGAATGGTTTGATTTTAACAATATCATTACGAAATATCGTCTTTCGTCATTGGGTAACCCAATATTTCGGCATTTTCGTGGGAACCACACCACAAACGTTTTGAAGAAGTTGTTCTCGACGGTAACAAAAGAAATTATAACCCTTCGTATGTGCATATGTAATATTGTAATATACATACCCAAACCTGTTCCAAAATGGTCGCTACGCCACTGTGTAAATAATATTTTTTAAATCTTCATTACCATCCACAACGCGGGCTTGTGCCCCGCATGATGGTCGAAAAATTCTCAACTAATGTAATAAACAATTGCATTTAATAAAGAAAAAATATAAAAAAAATTACTATAGTTTTTTCTATTTAATTATGCAGCCAATGCGTTTTTTTTCTCGATAGACTGTTGCCGTAAACGATTGACGTGATTTATTACTATGAATGAATAAAATAAATGTTGATTCATACATTTCACGTGTGATTAGACATAATACTATAACAATATTAGCCAAGGCATCCGTATATAGGAAATAATTATTATCATGCTGAATAAATATATATTTCACTCAAAGAGGAAAATATTACTACACATTTTTCGCAATTGCAAACATAATTATCTACATACACGGGTAAAATGAATTGCGTTCTTCGCAATACGTCAAACATCTCACAGGGGAAATTGAATAAATTAAATAAGCCGAAGCAATTTCATTTCGACACAAATGGTAGTCCAAAAATAATGGCATTTAAAAGATTAGCGATTCTCGTGCACGCGTAGGTAACCGGCCAAAAGAATTAAACGCAATATTGCACCAACAGATGGTTGGTATATATAATTCAAGCAATGATAAAACCTTTTTATCGCATTGCAATTTTGACACAATGAATGCGAGATTCGTAAATGCAAGCATAAAACAGTGAAACAGAACACGGTAAAATTTTCAGTGTTAAAACGATTAAACTCGGTATTGATTGTTAAACATTAAAATTTTTTATTTAATAATTATCCCTCACCAATCTTTTAGTATACTTGACAATCAACAATACCCGTAAATAAAATGAAACATTAATTAAATGAAGACACTATAAGCGAAACACAATCTGGAAACAGAAAAATCAGAAAATATATTTGCACCTCTGGGACTCGAACCCAGGACCTCTCTACTTTCCGGGCGAGTGCTCTTGACCACTGAGCTAAGGTATCCAATTTGGTCACTTTTAACTGTACCATACTTCGACTAAGAACCACCCATATTATCTTCATTTTCTTAACGCATATTTTTATTGGCTGCCATCTTTATGTATGATTGCAAGATTCAAACCCGAACTAAATGCAATCTAGATGGTGTCCGGATAAATTTTTATCAATTTTTTTTTAATGTGCGACATCTATCGACTTTTCTGCAAGTCAAGGATGAATATTATTATTATTATTTATTTTAACTTTTACGAGTAAATTGTAATATTTATATCAAATTGTAATATTTAATTAAATGAAGACACTATGAGCGAAACAGAATCGAAAATCTGGTAACAGAAAAATCAGAAAAAAAAATTCTATTTCCAGAATTTCGATTGTGTTGCGCTCGTGGTGTCTTCATTTAAGGGTCTACTATTCGTATTTCGACCGATTTCTTACATATCTCCCTTAAACATTTGAAGTTTTTAAGCTCTTAAAAAAATATATTTATTTTTGGAGATAATATCTAGATACGTTCCACGCCGAAACGCAAATTATATAAAATTCCCTCGATAGAAAAAAATCGCAAAGTGTGCTCCGAAAATTATTTTAAACAAGTCTATATCTTTTATTTTACAAGTTATATTTGTGAAAAAATTCACAATGTTTCTTTGAACGATACCTAAGATACGTTCCACGAGATTTTTACTCTATTTTAAACGAGTTATGTTTTATTAAGCTTTTTCGCTATTTTCGCTGCTATTCTACGACTTTTTTTTTTTTTTTACATTAACTCCACACAGGAGGCCCTGAGGAAAATAATTTCCGTCAGGGCCTATGTCATCTTTGGGGATGCTGTGTGGAGGGTCTTTTTGAGGAGAGGAAGGAATGAACATTGGTCTTGAAGAGACCCATGTTGTAGGAGGGAGGAAACACAGATGCCGGCAAATCGTTCCATAGCCGAGCTGTTGAACTCAAGAACGAGTCGAAAAAACGACCCGTTCTCATGTGACAAATGTCAACCGTGTACATATGTTGGGCGCGCGTTTGGCGTGTCTCCCGACTATGCACCGGTGCCGAAGGGATCAATGACGCTAGTTCCTCAGAGCATCTTCCATTGAAATACCGGTAGAACATGGATAGCATTCCCAACCGACGCCTGTGCTCTAAAGATTGCAACCCGTTCGAAACGACTAACCATATTAGCGCGCTCTGTCCAACACTCGTAATTATATATCGCTCCATCTTCTTTTTCAGCGCTGTGTTCACGAATAGTAGACCCTTAATTAAATATTACAATTTGAGGTTTTACTTAAAATTTAAAATAAAAAAGAATAATAATAATAAAATGAAACAATCCATATTTATTTGTGATGCGGCGGGAAGCGAACCTGCGAACCCGAATAGCGCAAGCTCCGGACCCTAATTCGAACGCATAGATATAGACCAGATCACCAAGCTGAGGGGTTGACTTCGTTTGACAATAAAGCGACGTAAGGGTACGAGACGTACGATGATTACAAATATATACGCATGTAAATTATACTATAAAAATACGTTTTCAGAAGCCGAATAAACTCGAAAGGGCGCTGTAAAATTATTATAAGGGACAGAGGGCCCGAGAACAAAACTTCATAAAAGCTGAGCGAAGGCACAATATCTCGTCTTTCGCGCAAAATATTTATAAGCAGAGCCTTTCAATATTAAATGAAGCCTCCACCATTGTACGTTCGTCATTACAGGGCAGAGTTGGGCGGACCTGGCCGCCCCCGCCCTCCTCCCGCTCAAGGCTACAAGGGATTTTTTTATTTTCACGGTGTACATTGTTCAATTCCTCTCAGCTAAAACAACGCGTCATTTATTACGAGCGAAAACAAGGGAAATAACTACCTAACCGGCTTTTGAGGCATAGAGTTGTCAAATTTACGCGCAGATCATGACGCCGTATCCAGGAGTTGGCGGTGAAGACAGCTTTTATGACGTTGTCGACTTCGTATTATGGCCAAACCATTGTAGATGTCAATGTCTACTTTAAGCCTTGATTACATTGAGCGAGTTTACAAGCTACTAGCCGGTAAGTTTAAAAGCGGGTGAATCGGCGAGTGAGATTGTCATGATGACACACAAAACTGTCTACTCGCTCAGTAGCGACAGTAGCAGCTAAAATAACGACTCTTGCGCGAACCAATTCGGTCGACATTTTGTAAAAAAAACTTGAGCTAGCGCCACACGCTAGCCAGTAGCGAGAATTACGGCTCCCGCGCGAACTAATTCTGACAGTTACGAAATTAGTAAAAGCCTAAATAGGCGTAAATAAATAAATTAAATAAATATTGTATAAAAAAAAATCAGCTGTTGGTAGGCCGCCATCTTGAGCGAGTAGCGGGTAGAGTTGACCCCCTTTCAACTTTTTTCGTAGATTGTCCACAATCTGCTAGTTAGCAAGTAATGCGATGACACCGAGCGAGTTTACTAACATATAGTGAATTTCCCAGATAATAGCTTGTAAACTCGCTCAATGTCATCGAGGCTTAACACTCTCAATGAGAATTTACCCGAGCCGAGATAGTCTACTGTCTTTGCTCTTTGTTGCTTGGATTATTATGCTTGTAAAAAAAATCCAACATCCTCTCGTGCTCTAACCCGTCAATATAGTCTCGTAGGGAGCGTAGATGAATAAAAATAAAAATAAAAATAAAAAAACATTCAAAGCGTTTAGTAGGCCTCCATGGTCGATGAGTAAGGCTCTTGACTGGCGATCCGGAGGTCGCGGGTTCAAATTTCATAGTGTGCAAGTAAAAATTAATTCGGATACGTTTTTAGATTTTCACGGCCAAAAGTATTTTCGTTATTTGTTTTTGGGGTGTTATGCCGTGTTGCGCTACCTCCTTCTTTAGCCAACGTTTCGGACAGCGTAACAGTGTCCATCATCAGGGTAGATGTGTAATTAAGGCTAAAGAAAGAGGTAGCGCAACACGGCATAACACCCCAAAAACAAATAACAAAAAAAAAAAAAAAATTTTAAATAATATAGTATATTTGCGGCACGTTCCAGAGTGGAAGATACTCTCAGTATCGCCCTGGTCTAAGACCACCATTCGGAAGTCGCCTGAAATGGCTTTAGCCTAATCTGAATATTCAGCCACTTCTCCATCTCCTTTCCCTCCCAACGACCTTTATCATGTTGTGAGCCATGTTGTGATACTGGCACCAGGCAATTTGGATTTTTATGAACTCATTCCGTGGATACGATCAGTGGGCCGAGAAATGGAAACGCGATGATCCGCAAAAGTCACTTATCGCTTAACACGTTTACTGAAGTGTTGTCATTTTCAAAAATCAACAGTCCGTGTTATATATTTCATTACTTAGCAACTTGCTTGATTTTTTAGTGGCAGCAGTATCGAAATAATCATTTGAACTGAATGCTTAGGAAAAGTCCAAGAACACATACGTGTTTTTTTTAAAGTAACGAAAGAAGTACGAAAAATATGGATGTTATCAAAGACCAAGGACAAAGGAAGGTTTACGCAAGGACACACGTAATATTACAGCGATGGAGTAGAATGGTGTACAAGGTGATTTTTTTATATAATTGCTTTCGTTTAAAAGACTCGCAAACATCAATCAGATATAAAACAGGTATAAAACCCAGTCAGAAAAAACTGGTAGATGAAGAATTTCAATTCAAGAAGTCATTTCATCATGAAAGGAATAAAGTATATAAATAATTGACCAGTTAGTGGCTGAGTGGGCATCGCGTTTGGGTCCCATTCGGGAGTCGCGTGTTCGATTCCTCGATCACGACACAAGCAATATTTTTCGCTTACTGTGCTGATGTAGGAGATTTTATTTTATTTATTTTAGCGAAAGTTGACGGCAAATCTCAGATTACACAAAAATATAATAAAAAGATAGTTAATTATGCCAATTATGAACTTTCCACTGATAATAGTCAATGATGAAGTGTGACATTGTAAGGATATTTTCTGAATTAATTTATTTTTTAGTTACATTATATGAAAGGGTGGGGGGAGGGAGGAGGAACATAGGATTAGAATTAAGATGCAAAGGACGGGAATATATAGGGGTTGAACTTTCTAGGTTGAGTCATGTTGCTTAGTGAGTTTTCGTTTTAATTCACATAAAGTCGAGTTAAAAATGTCAATGTTCAAACATTGTTGGGTTATTCGTAACCCGGGAATGTTCGTCTTTCTTAAAAAATAAAATAAATAAATAAAGATACAAAAATATATAAAAAAGAGCTTAAATATACAAATCCAAAATACAGAAAAATCAACTGGTTAAATGAATAAGTTATTTTGTTTATGCGAGGGTACCTACCCAAGATAAAATAATGTCAAAGGAATAGTTTTCAACACCTAACAAAATACGAAAATCGCCAATTCACAAGAGCATAACATTATTCTATTTAATCTCGAATAGAATTTAGTTTTTGGGTGTTTACAAGGGTTTAGTGATGTAGATTAGGCGTACATGATGTGCTTATTCTCGCCTGGAGCAATAAGGCGGAAGAGCCCAAGGAAGAAGGAAAGGAAGGAAGGTTATTTCCAATTCTCGGCCGACACAGCGCGGCTCAGTGTGGAGTTAGGCAGTTACAGAAAGGGATATTATTATTATTTGGTAAGCAGAAGGGCTCCCATTGGGGAATTCGAAATCTAAACACGCCCAGGGGCGGGAAATGTTCAACTAAACAAGTAACGAGATATTGAAACACTTGTTTCGGCGGAAAGCGGGAAATGAGAGCGAAAACTTTGAGTGGCGGCTATTTTACAGACACTTTTTGGAGAATGAAAATCACTTAGTTACCTCGCGAATTAAGGCGGCGCTATTCGGCTGAAAAAGAAGAAGATGGAGAGATGTGTAATTACGAATGTTGGACAGAGCACGCTAATATTTTAAGTGATGAAATCGCAGCGAAAATGGCGAAAAAGCTTAATAAAACATGACTCGTTTAAAATAGAGTAAAAATCTCGTGGACCGTATCTAAAGTTTTATTTAAAAAAACATTGTGAATTTTTTCACAAGTATAACTTATAAAATAAAAGAAATAGACTTGTTTTAAATAATTTTCGGAGCATGCTTTGCGATTTTTTTTCTATCGAGGGAATTTCATATAATTTGCGTTTCGGCGTGGAACGTATCTAGATATTATCTTCAAGAATAACATATATTTTTTTAAGAGCTTAAAAACTTCAAATGTTTAAGGGAGACATGTAAGAAATCGGTCGAAATTCGAATAGTGGACCCTTAACGAAATTTCTAAATAATCATTAGCTCTACTCAGTTTGGAGCATCAATCGTTATTTAACTGAACTACAAAAAGAAAACTGGCAGAGGAAGCATGAAAGTAGACTGAATGCTGTCGAAATGAGGTCTCTGAGGCCCATGTGTGGTAAAACCATGTAATGCAAGGTTGATGTAAGAAGCATAATTAGTAAGAACAAAAAAGGGACCCTCAGATAGTTTGGGCATGTAGAGCGAATGAACGAAGAAATATGATGCAAACGTGAATGATAGAAGAAGTCGGGGATGCCCGAGGAAGACATGGCACGATCAAGTGAATCAGATACTTGAGTCGGGCCATGTCGGCGTGATGTTCTGTTGTTGATCTTCTTGTTCATTATATATACCGGTTATCATGTATAAAGGTTTATTTATTTTTTTCTTTGTAATTTAATTACTTAAAATAACATAATTTATGTACCTATTTTTTTTTTTTACAATGGCACTACTCCAAAATTCAAACACGAGAAATTCTTTCTCTATTGAGTTGGGTAGCTTGTTAACAAGAAATTAATATATTGTAATTATTTTTAAGAACCATATTGTTTACCCTTAAATCTGTTATATGTATGTATTCTAAATAAATAAATAAAAAAATGTAAGCGTAATGAGTAAGATTAAGAAAGAGACCCTGAGATGGTTTGGGCATGTAGAGCGAATGAACGAAGAATTGAGTGTAAGAAGAATATATGACGCAAATGTGAATGGTAGAAGAAGTTGGGGATGCCCGAGGAAGACATGGCACGATACTCAGATACTCGAGTCGGGCCATGAAAAGAGTCAGAATAGTAAAAGAGAAACGTATGAGACGATGTATGAATGCGAATGAGGCAAAGAGTGTGTGCCAAGACCGCGTTGTTTGGCGGTCCGTCCTCTCTGCCTACCCCAGCGTAGAAATGGCGTGATGGATAGTTAGTTACAAAAAGAAAAAATACAATAATATTTTATTGTGCCGTTTACGCCTCATGAATGAGTTTTTATTTTGCCCTGTTTAATTCATATTTGCCATATTAATCTAGTTTTGCATTTTGTTTTTCTTGTTAAGCACTCGCATACTGCTTACTAACAACGTATGAAGGAACACTGGAGGTCTAGATTCGTTCAAAATAAATAAATGTAACTTCGTTTAACAAAAAAATAAATTAGTATCTTGCGAGAGTCTTGAAGGAGTACCCATCTGTTACTTATACCAAGGCGGTTAAGTGGTGGATAACCTCCAATGTGCCGTTTTCGAGATCGTTAAAAATGCTGCTGGCTCTGAGACCGTTGATATATTAGGTATTATATTCAGAAAAGAAACAGAAGTTTGCGTGTGAAGTCATGAAGTCATACGCGGGGTCACGCGGTATAGGAATTGGAACGTCAAACCGATTTAGCACTAGCGCGTTCACGGCAATAACATATAAAGTGTTCTCGAAGCGTTTCAACTCAAACTAATCCACCTCCAAACACGCCATGATAATTAAATTACAATTGAAGGTAAAAAAATATCCACTTGACGACAAACGAGAAGACTGAGATATTCAATGCGAGACGATCATTACTTTTCGTGATACAGTCGAATAGTAACAGGGTCTTCTTGCTTGTGAGCAGCCGTGCCAATTAAAAACACAACCGAACGACTAGAGAGCAACTTCCGCTCAGGTGAGGAGTCGATGAACCGGGAAACATGAAAGATTCGCAAATGAATGCTCCACACAGGCACATATTATTCCACAAATGAATCGCTGTTATGAAAGCCAGGAATTGCCAACGCGTATGAATACAATGACACAGTAATGTGAATGCTTTCTTCTGCCCTTACTGCAGAGACGCAAATGAATGTGGCTACGATGGTTCTAAGAAAGGCAATAAAATCTGCATAAAAGCTGTAAGTTACATCAAAATCAAGACGCGTTTGACGGTAGAGATGAAGGAAAAAGTAATTAAAATAACACAGTGCTGAAATAGTTTAACAATGGAATATGAACGCAAATTAATAACGCGGTTTCAACATCGTCAGTGTGGACAGTTTCGAAAATTTACGAAAGTCCAATTTTAAAGCAAGAAAATTGTTTACAAAATTGCGTGCGGATAAACTAACTTCTTGGAAGCGTTTTTTTGTTAACATAACAAACTTTGGCCGAAGAAAACATTTACACGATCACGATTGCGAAATAATTTCTGTCATGAGAAATTATACAAGATGACATACATACAATTAATTAACAGCTTAATAATGCTTAATAATGCGCATTACAAGATGGGTTCGACGACAGATCAACAAAGTGGCATTTCAAAAACTTCTTTTGGAAAGTCAAAGTTATGAAAGAAAACCCCTAACCTAACCTAAAGTTAACTACTTAACCATTTTTTTTCATTACTTTCAATGACTTTTCAAAGGAGGTGATGAATATGCGTATCGTTGAGTTGTTCGGTCACCACAAGATGAGACTCAAATATAACATTACGAAATAAACTTGCTTTCAATAATATTGTTTCCATTTAATTGTTACTTTGAGCAGAGCACATCGACCAATTACTAAAGTAATCCGTCCACATATATAAAGGTGTTTATCCTGGCCGTATGGGAAAGGAGTCAGGGGTACAAAGAGAACATATAGACAGCGACTCACTTGAAGGCCTTCTCCTCCTCTGCAGCCATGGTCCCGTTGCCGTTGTGCATGGGCGGGCCGCCGTTGGGTTGCTGCAGTTGCTGCAACTGCTGCAGCTGCTGCTGGTCCCCGGCCGCCTGCTCGCCGGACCCGTTGTCTCCGCCGCCCCCGTTGTCCTCGGATATCTTCAGCGAGCGCATGCGGGGGTCGAGGTTCTGCATGTGGTTTTCTTTGCCTGGGGAAAGAACACATATTATCAGTGGTTAGATACCTAATACTACAGACTAAGCACGAAAAGACTTATTCAATTTAAATGAAACTGACTCAATGTTGTCAAGGCCATATTTTAGTACACATTTAATCAATATGTACATTATAAAAAAAGTGTACAATTGTGTGCGTCCCGCTAAAACTCAGAAACGGGTCCGGTACGATCAGGGGAGTTATATGGTGTTGTGGCCCTCTATCCCGCATCCATGAAGAATGTTACCGTTTTTACCTGAAGGGCGTTCTTTTGAAGATATAAAGGGCTGGAAGTTTCGCCCTCTAGAAATTTCTAAAACAGTCCAGAACATTCAAGAGTATTCGAACACATTCCAGAACATCCCGAAACATTCTGAATTGTTGTGGAACGTTCGGGAACATCTCGGAACATCCAAGAACATTGCAGAACACTCTCGAATATTGTTGAACGTTCTGGAACATTGTGGACCATTTGAAGCCTTTTTTGTATGGGTAGGTCTCGTCAGTTCAATCTCATATCAACTCCCTGAGCGAAGCCGGGTACCCCAGCTGTTATATTAATAATTGTTATGATGATATTTGAATTATTTGTATAGCGCCAAGTTTTATAGGAAAAGTAATAACTAAAACAAAGGCATTTACGGGACAAGAAATAAGTTACAATATTTTTTCAACTTTGCGATTGTAGAAATGCTATTTTACTTTAAAAACTTCCTCAGTTACTTTTATTTGAGAAATCGTTTCAGGAACAAAACCCTCTTCAACAAGACAAAACTTACGGATTTCAACATAACAATGCAAATATTTTTTGAGTATGAATATAAATTTAAGCCACCTTCGCAGGTGAGTCTAGGTCTTGGTGGCGGAGACGTTTGCTCACTTACGTGGCGTGCCGGAACGGGAGAGCCTGGTTGAGGGAGACCTTTTGACCTCTCCAGCCGGACTCTCTCGACCCATCTCATCGCCTTGCAACGCAGTGATTCGTGCGTCTGCCACTCCTAGACTCCTACCCATCCCTCTTACTTTATCCTTCCCAGAACTTCTTCTCCTTCCTTTCCATAAAAAACCCTCTACACAGCATCCCCAAAGATGACATAGTGGATATTTTTTTTAACATTAGTTCCACACCTCCTGTGTGGACAACGGCAATTTTTAAGCCGACGTGTATCGGTAAAATGGGAACTAGGTGAAAAATATTCGTAAGACATAAAAAAATATATGGACTTCGTTTAATATTTATAAAAACGCAACCGGCGACAGATCGTCGTCTTATCGTATCTTCAAATTCAAATCTCCGCGATTCTAATGTGTACGTATTGTCAATTTGGTTAAGTCCATAAAACACTTGGTGTGAGTGCGGCTTTAAGTTTGTGGTGAGTGGATTACCAACCACCGCGCAATGTATCGACCCAAATGGCCCAAAGCATCTTGGGAATTACAAAGAAAATTACATCTCAAAGGCGTATTTGAATATCAAACATTTATGTAAAACGAACATGCCCTTCACATCACACATTCGGCGCCAGTGTCTAATTACATAACGTAGCGGGGATCACAGTGTAATATTTTGTTTCATGGCAAATTGTCATTAGGCCAGGCTTCACATACCCAGCTAGTAAAATAATAATGTTACAAGGTGATGTGTGGATTGAAAACTAATAAATTAATCCCACTTCACACACAATGCCGAATGAGGCTACTATAGATAAAAGTGCATGTAACTAAATAGTAAGGGAAAAAAAGTCCCGAGTTGTCGGCAATAATATCAGCGTTTGATTAACCCTCCATGCACACTGCCTCCGTGCTCGAAGGGTAAGGATCTTGACTCGCAATTCGAAGGTCGCGGGATCGATTCCCGGCGTGGGCAAAAATTTTTTATTTGATTAATTTGTGTTATTTCACAATTAATTAATTCAAAATATTATTTAGTATATTTGCGGCACGTTCCAGAGTGGAAGATACTCTCAGTATCGCCCTGTGTAAGACCACCATTCAGAATTGAAACGTTGCTTGAAATGGCTTTAAAACCGTGTTTGGTGACCAAATCTGAATAGCCATCTCCTTTCCCTCCCCTCTACCTCAAGTCTCACAACATATCCCAATTGGGGATTCCGTAGTCTCACTGGCTCCAGATAGGAGCAGCTGGGACTCTTGAGAGGTATTCACATAAAAAAAATACTAGGACCCGTGGACCCAATACTCTACTAGCAATCAGACTCAGCACCAAAGACGATGAATTATTTTTAGCGCAGCGCGGGAACAGTCTAATACAGAAAGCCAGGAGGGTTGAAAATGATAACACCGTTGAAGAGGAATGTGTGACGAGCTACACGGTACAGTACCTGTGGGAGAGCCCCCGAGCACGTACTCGACCATCTTGACGCCCAGTCCTCCGGAGGCGTCTCGGGGAGACAGAATGCTGGCGGCGTCGGCGCCGGGGAAGCCCGCCCCGCGCCGTCCGCCCATGGGGATGGGCTGCGAAACTGGATGCTCCACTGAAACAAACAAACATACATTATTGTCACTATTAAACATTTACAAGATTTTTATTCACAAGAATTTTTTTTAACATTACAAATGATTACATTAATTAGAATTAATTATTATTCTACTACTTCATAAGTTGAGCTCTAGGAACTCGTGTTTATGGGAGGAGTGCATGCAAAAAAAAACAAATGTTCTAATGAAATAATATGTAAACAATGATTTAAGACTTATGGAATAAATACAAACATTATTTGACATAGGTATACAATTTAGAAAAAAAATAGTTATTGAAGAACAAAAACAATATATGTATATATTTTTTTATATCAAATATTCAGTAAGTGAGTTCAATATATCATTATCCAATTTCAGGGACTTAATTTGCTTTTTTAATTGTTCATATTTCAATGTTTCGGTTACACTAATATTGTTTTTGGGCAATAATATATTGTACAATCTCACACCTAAATACCAGTAGTGGTGCTGAGCCGTGGTCGTTCTAAGCATAGGGATGGCTATTAAGCCATTAGTTGTGAATCTATTGCTTATGCTATCTGAGGGGTGAATTTTTGGATAAAATATTCTTGATAAATTTGATATAAGGCCTTTCTCTTTTACAATTCTGCGATAGGATAGATGGTACATTAAATTCCCGAAATATCTCTGAAGTAGGGGAAGTCGTATGGTTTCCTAAGGAAGATTTTTATAATTATTCTTTGAATTTTCATTATGGGCTGTAATGAAGCCTTAAAGGCCCTTCCCCAGCCAATAATGCCGTAAACTGCTATCGTGGAAATTTGCCTCAACTTGCAGGAAAGAAGAATGAGAAAGTTAAAATTTGGTAAACTCAGCGTAGTTATTTTATAAAATTAAAACCGAGTTATATTTTTCGATTCCGGCCAAAAACAAAAACAAAAAAAACAAGTGAAACCGTGAACGAAAGCTACTAATAATTAATAATCATCGTATTAGCAGCATTCTGCCAATTTGCACAAAATTTTATTATAGGTCCAAATGTGCTGTTTTATTAAGAGTACCACTATACTTATCATGTTACACTTACATACTGTAATCAAAAGTAAAATTTCATGACGAAAAATTTGGGCGTTAATAAATAATAAAAATGAAGATTTTAAAAATTATTTCATAAAAATATAACCGAAATAAATGTTTATAGATAGATCTCCGTATCGTGTTGTGCACATTAACCAAAGATATTGAAATAAAAGGATTGTACTATCGGCAGTTTTTACTGGATGGGATTGTCGTCGCCGATACTGTTAATCAATACTACTGCACTAAAAATATCGACTAAATAAACGAATTCTTTCCGTATTCAAACTATGCCCTTTAGGTCGTAGTTCGCCGACGGTCGGGCGGTCATCATAGCATATCTCTTGTATTTCAATATCTTTGATTACAACCCGGTGAGTTCAAAAGACACTAAAATCCACCAAGATGATTGTAGCCGGAAAATGTGTTCCATTCAACCGTGCGTCGAGGATCACCGATAAAAAAAATTGTATTAATACGTAAAAAAGTATTGTACGAGCGCAGCTAATAATAACATTTGTTTTGTTTAAGATGTTTGTAAACTTGCCGAATTCACTGTTTTTACATCAAACAATAAATATTTAATAAGTAGCAATCGAATTTGAACGCAGTAAAGAGAAAAAGAGCGCGAGAGATGACGAATCCAGCGTCCGCCTTCTTGAAATTTCTCTTCGGCCGGCTTCCGCCTTTATTCTTAACCTTGGCCTAAATCGTCTGCGTCTGCAGCCAGCTTTGTGCAGCTGTATGACCTCACAAAGGTTTTCCTTTCGATATTACGATAACGCGGCGCCCTAGCGCTAACTCGTGCTTTGTTGAATAGGAAACCTTAACGGGTTTATGCGGAAAAATGGAATAATCTAAGAACCCAGAATTTTCAGAAACGTGTTGAAAACGTGGATAAAACTTTTGCTAAAAGAAATAATATTTCTTTTGAATCTGCAATGTGGCTCAAACTGTATAATACTGATAATTCAAATGAACGAAGAAATGATACATGGAGTTCTCACAACTCTCGCGAAAACTGCTCACAAAGAACAAATGAAGTGTGTAGAAGCAAAGGCAGTAATCTCCAAAATATCGGAAAAAAGTTGCAAATGCAGTTTCATAGTGATTCGAATTGAGAACCTAAATTTAACTTGCAAATCTGGTTAGTTACAAACTCAGCTTTCTTCCATCAAGTTTTGATACATATTTTCATCAGTTTGAAAATATGTATCAAAAGCAAAGATATCAATGTAATTTTTGGCCTTTTTTAAAAAAAAAAAAAAGTGGAGATTGCTGCCTTTACTTCTACACGCCTCAAATAATATTTAAGTTTTATTTTTTGAGGACCGTCTGTTTCAACAGAAAATTAAATCGGGAATCTAAGAATTATTTTATAGTGAAACGGTAGTTACGTTCCGAACCGCCCTCGTTAATAAAAATGACAGGTTGAAGCGGCAGGCAAATGGACACGAAAGAAACACATCTGTTCAAGTACTTCAGTCCATGTGGAAAGACCACAAAGTTACTTCTTACAGAAACGTGGATACAAGACTTGAAATGAATAAATAATTTGATTCGAGCATTTGAATGCACCGAAAATGCATATTTTATTATCAAGTTGGCTAATTGAGACCGCGGTAGGAGATGCATAGTGGCCTCAATTTCAGTTGCAGATATTGTGTAATTGAATAAAACATCTCTAGGCGGGGAATTAACACACAAGTACGGACCGATGAAACAGTACATCATTATGTCCAAATTCCGACGAGACGGATTCGTCAGCGCGTCAAACGGCGAACACCCAAAAGCACACACTTCGGAGTGATAACCTACAAATGAATCTGTGACATCTGTGTAGATGTAGGTAGTTAAGAAAATGTAAAGAGTTAAGCTAATAACCCGTTAAGTTAAAAACCCGCTCCGCAGGTTTTTGCTGCTAGTTCCTGCGGGCGGCTTTTGTTCGGCTCGCCAAGTTTAAGTGTAAGTTCGATAGGATCTGGTTCCAAAAATAGCCGGTTCCTCGGATCCAGTGACAGCTAGTCACCGGGACAAAGTAACCGCGATAGGCAATGACGTCACATATAATATATAGACTCGTGGCAGAAATCACAGAGTGGTATTATTATTCACAACTGCCAGTTATAATAATAATCGTACCATCCATCTCTCCATACCCGGAGAGATTCACGAAAGTACGAATCCGATAGTGCTTACGCCTGCCAGCCGACGTTCCTCACGCTAGCTGTTAACGAAAGTGGCGCCATCTTTTGGCATTGCTTTAATTCGGTTCTATTACAAAAGTAGACTTGTAACAAACTCCACGTACGAAATCGGTTTTGCGTAAGATACAGACCTTATCGTAATAATAACGTCAGATTAATTCTTGACTTACAATTTAGTAAGTAAGGTGCTATACCTATCCTGTGTTGAGAGCAGAGATCATTAGATGTTTTGATATAATTTTAAAGTTTCCAGTTTGACGATTTTTGTCATAGTAAACTTGCAATCGTTATCGTAACTATCCGTAAAGCTTTTACGATACTATATATTATTTTAAATGAATAAATTGTGAAATAACACAAATTAATCAAATAAAATTTATTTGTCACGCCGGGATTCGATCCCGCGACCTTCGGAATGTTAGTCAAGAGCCTTACCGCTGGACTATGCCGGCCGTCTGAACTAAGTCTCAGATTAACCGCCAACTTGATTTCTGAATTGGAATTAAATATCGGAACCAAGTGAATTCAAGCCACAAATGCAAGTGGATAATAATGATTTTCAAAATTCATTTGAATCCCAAATATGTCAAAACTAGATGAACATTTTATAAGCACACTCGGAAAGAGTCAGGAGTTAAAAATTCAAACAAAAAAACCTGGTTCAGCGGATTCTATTTTTTGCAAAAACCACAGGCATTTGGCACACGGGGCGTCCACGATCTTGGGCACTAGAGGCGTTAAACATTCATATAAAAATATGTATAAAATTTTTAAATCGTTTAGAAAACCAATTAAAAAAAATACTACAAAATTATATAAATCAATAATACGTCTGACAAGAAACCTTAATATTTATATTTAGTCTGGGTAAATTCGCAATGTGATTGCTTCGTAAGATTCGAAGCTTCGGTGAGATTACTGGTAAGTAAACGAGAATCGAAATATATAATCGATCGCTTTACGAAAGGGTTTATTATTTTAGAGTAAGCATTGTTTTTAGCGGGTAAGTAAAGATTTAAGGGGTTATAAATAGTTAGAATTTTCAAAAAATCGTTTTTTTTTTTTTTATTTCATTTTCGCAATGTACATATATTTAAGTAGGTACACACACAGAAAATTTCAAGTCAATTCAATTCAGTGTACAAATTCTTACATTAATAAATTTTCAGGAAAAATTCTTGAAAAATTGCTTTTTTGGGGTCTCCTGACTATATATAACCCCACACAGGCGGATTTGCTGAAATAATTTTTATATTAATGTTCATTAAATAAATGTCGTTTAATCTAATAAATCTGACTGATCGAAAATCGTGCAATTCCAACAAGTACTAGACATAGAAAAACACACGTAAGAACTCCGTGGTAGGGCGGCACTTAAGCTTTCTCATTCCCCTCCGGCCTTCCCAAATCGGGGTATCATCATGACACAGATTCCGGCCAGTAGGTGGATTATATTTGTATAAATTGACTAAATTCTAGATATTATCCCAATTCCTCAACCATGCCGCATTTTCTCGACAGGTCGTTATGTAACTATCAATTCTAATAAAAAAAAGTATATAACTTTAAATGATATTTTTCAAGGCTTCTCTCACATGCTGTCAGACTCGTCATCCCAGTGGTACACATTATCAATTCATACAGAGCGTAAAATTAACCCAGACAACCTTCGTGGAAAATAAGAGTAAAATTTTTTATAATTGTTTTTTTTTTCAAGGATTTTTTTTATTTTTAGGAAGGATGAAATGCATTGGTTCTCGACCGTAATATCATGACAGTAGTTTGAACATAGTTTAATCCATTTTAAGCGTTGTTTCGATTCTGAACGGTGGTCTTACACTACTCTGGACCAGTGGAAAGACCAGCATGTTCATACGTCCCGGGCTTTCCCGTGCTCTGGCCGCCCTGCGCGCACCTCCCGGGCCGCCCTTCGCCGCCGCCGGAATCGATAGGCGGCCAACCAACGCGCCCGCGGTAAACAACTCAACGTGACAGCGGCCGCGTGGCATCGCGGACAGGGCTGTCGGGGGATGAAAATGTAAAGCATACTCTGAAAGGGTGCAAAAGCCGGACTTACGCGCGCCACACAGATTCCTTTCCTCAAAGAGCTTTGGGCTTTACTGTAACGAGTGTCGCAGTGGTGACGGGGACGGGAATGAAGTGTTAAGTATAAGTGACATCCTTATAATATGTTATAAGTGACATTCCGCAAAGTTACCAGACTTACGTAGACTACAAATTACGAAATTATGGTCGTGCAGGCACAAGCAAGCTTATAAGAGCTGTTAAAAAAGTAAAATTTTCCGTATTCTGCGTAGGGAGTGGTGGACGATTTTTTTTTAATTTTCAATTTTTTTTTCTCTTTATTGGATTAAGACAAACGCTTAATTTGTTTTAAATCTTGATCAGTTATGCAACTTTTACAAATGTTTGCATTAATTACACAGGCCAACAGTGAAAAAACTTTTTTGATAATTTTTACTAATTCCTGCGCAAGTTGGTGTCCTAAATACGAAAAAAAATATAAAAAAGTCGTATCACCCACCAATTTTTCACATTTCACTATTAAATATGCCTGATGAGCCTTAAAGTCCACTTTTTGCACAACCATCTTGATTCTTGAAAATTTAGGTGATGTGAGTGAAGAGCAAGGGGAACGGTTTCATCAGGACATAAAGAGATGGAGAAACGATACCAGGGACGGTGGAATATCAAAATGATAAATGATTTCTGTTGGTCACTTCACAGAGAACAATAAAACGCAGTACATTGGCGAAAAAACTACGCAAGAAACATTACAGAGAAAAAAACAAGCACCTAATATTCAAATTTAAGTAATTAAACATGATTGTAAGCAAAATATAACCAATTTTAAAAACTATGATTTTTTTAATTTTTGTAGATCAAAATTTTCCTGCTTTGAAATATTAAATTGATATATTGTGAAAGAATGGTGGGTGATAAAAAAAACTGCTATGAAATACGGTTTCAGCATCCAAAATTGCGTAAGATTTTGGTAAATTTGTTTAAAAAGTTTTCACAAACATTTTTTTTGTTGGCCTGTGTTATTCTTCAATAAATTTTGGAAATTTAAAAAAAATGTATATTTATGTCCAGAGGGTTTATTGAACCTTTGGACAATACATTATATCTGACTTTTGGGTATGTAATGTTAGTGAGTGCCCAGTCCATTTTTTTTAAAATTAGCTCCACACAGAGCTGGACCCTGAAGGAGCCCTGAAGAAAATAATTCCCATCAGGTATTGTGTCTTTTTGGGGTTTCTGTGTGAAAGGCCTTTTTTGTAAAAGAAGGAGAGGAAGATTTGGCAAGGAGAAAGGTATGAGGGATGGATAGGAATCTGGGGGTCAGTGTGCCCAGGAGTGACAGACGTATGTCGTATCATCCCTCCCACGGCGGCGCGCAAGGCGATGTTGTGAAAGAATTCTGCTGAAGAGGTAAAAAGATCTCTCTCAACCAGTCTCTCCCGATCCGGCCTGCTACGCAGTAAGTAGGCAGGCATAACTGTCGCCAAGACCCGAACAAACCCCACCACATGATTCTGGGCACCCCTGCCCAAGTCACGAAACGTAGTGAACCACTTGGGGTGACATATGGCTTAGGTGTAGGTTATCAAATAAATGGTTCCCGGGGCGGCAGTACCCATAACCGCCTCCCAAAGTGAAATTCATTCAAAGATAAAGTAAATTACTACCGCTTTAGAGATAATTTTTTTATCATTTCAAAAGCCTCCGTGCAATTTCATTTTTGAATACAGCTTTTATTGGAACTTTCCATTCTTTTATTTAAAACTTTACGGAAATTTCATTTTTCTTTGGCGTATCTGTCAAAATCCTTCATCTTCCCTTCCTCCTTCCATGGTTAGTCATTTTCATGTCAGAAAGGGAAGGGAAGGACATATTAAGGATATTTTTTTTTTTTTATTATTAATCATTTTTGCACAGTTGGTGATGTCGGTGGAGTTTGGCTATGTTGGATTTAAAGTTCTCCTGATGCCTTTTATTTTTAGTATTTCGGGGTGTGATGTTCTCGGGTTGAGAATTTCGGAGTGTTCGAATTTGCATGAATGGACGATGCGCTGTCCATAGATACAAAGACCCATTTCACAAAACCCAGGTTCACAAAAATTAAAATCCAAGAACTTTGAAGTTATGCTTGCCATAAAACTGAGCTTCATGTTACATTAACAAACCCGCTAGAAAATATAATAACATATCCTAGAAAATATATAAATAAATACAATAACTGAAAATACTTGGTTGTGCGAAAAATATTCAAATCGTCTATATTACACTAAACATAATTTTTGTGATTTAATACATCAGTGCTGCCAAATCAAACATACGTTCGCTACTATTTTAATGTAATTATGTTAATTTAGGATAACGTCTTAGCGTAGAAATCAATTGTCCAGACCGGACAACTCTAAGTGAACTCTACTCAACACCTCATTGGAAAAGTCATTAAGAGTAATGAAAAAAATACATAAAAAATAGGTTAAATTGGTTAGGTTAGATTATGGGCTATTTTTCAAACAGGTGTTGAGTTAGTTGATTCTGAGTTGTCATGGAACCGTCCAAAGGTGCAAGCGTCCGTAGGTACAGCACTTGCCCCTACCTAAATTTGGTGACCGGACAACTCGGAATGAAACCAACTCAGAACCATATCAGATAAGTCATTTAGAGTGATAAAAAAAATATATATAAAAAAATTGGTGAATAGATTAGGTTAGGAATTTCGGCTAATTTAAAATTATTTTTTTCATAGCTTTTAATGACTTTTTAAGGAGTTGTTAAGTTGACTTTATACTCAGTCGGCATGGAACCCTAAATTTGCCCAAATTATTAAAAAAAAACTCGTTTCTACGTTAATTACAACTAGAAACAGCTACGTATATACGTCGGGAAATGGAAAAACGTACAAAATAAGTTTACGGTTCGTAGATTGGGTTATCTAAATAAATTGCACTTATTGAGATTGAAGCGGAACCTTTCGGCAAACTTAAATTAACTTACTTCGTAGTAACAAAATCAAACATGGCGGCAAAACATACTTTGACACCGAAAATTTTGAAGTTTGAAAAAAAAAAATTTTTTTGCATCTTCTACCTTCTCCCCCAACGTATATAGTTGTTTCTTGTGGTAATTAATTAAATTGAAAGAAAGTGTTATTTAAATACTTTTAAATCTAACTCTCAGATTAGCTGAGATTAAAATATTATTTTCTAATTTATAAAGTATAAAGTGTTTGTTGTGGCGGCGGGCGGATAAAAAATTATAAAACCCTAGCAACGCCGGGGAGTTCAGTAAATTTTACATGAAAAGACCATTCAATACTATATTTTTGGCGCTTTGGTGGGAATTCAACCAGCATAATGAGTAAATTAGTTACATATATTATGAAAGGCGGCAATTCGATAAAAAAATTGTCAAAGGCTCTTTCATCTCAATTGTTTGCAAACTGCCCTTCTTATACGGAACATTGATTCCAATAATAAGATACGATTCACAGGGAAGAAATCACAAACGTTCAGATGCCGAGATTTAAGAACAATGCTAAGAGAATGGAATTTGCTTTTATTTTAACCCCTCGGGCCTCGATCATATTCTATCAGTAGGTTCGAATATTTCCATAATAAAAATCAAATAAATGGAACATTTATGAACTTTTCCGAAAACTAATCTGTTTTGAAAGGTTATAAATTTTTCAAATTTATTACTAAACACAACCAAGTAAATTTTTAAACATAATTTTTTTTAATGCAAACCTTAAAAAGTTTAATTTCACACAATGTTTTTTTAAACAAAAAATACTGGTAAAGTAAAAAAAACCAGCACATATTTTTTGACGTGATGACGTCTTACAAATCGATGAACGCTGGCTGCACTCACGAAAAAGCATGACTCATTGTCACGTTGCGCCTGAGCCGATAGTGCAAGCGAGAGCGCGGAACAAGCGTTCGGCTTGTGACGCATCTATCTCTCTTCCACTCCATCGTTATTATATGACGTTATCACGTAAAATTATCGCCCGTAAACCGACTTTAAAGACAATTAATTTTTTTTTTATATTCAATAATACTATTATAGTGTCCGACCGAACTTTTGGTTTCGGTTTCGGCAAAAAACGGGTTTCGGCTTAGTTTCGGCTGCCATCCAGCCGAAACCGAAACTGAATTCCGGAGGTTTAGCGCTGCGATCGAAGAAAGGTTGCACTGAAATTCTTGTCGGCTCCACCCACAAGTTTTCCAGTGAACAACTATTCAATTTATTCTCTTTCCAATATCGTTTAGATCATACTTCTAAATGATAGTAAGCGAAACACAACCATTTCTGTGAGACCTATAAGTGTTGTTCCAAAAAGCGAATAATTTAGCCTGAGGGGTCAAGAGAATCGAATTATACCGGAGGTAATCGAATTGTACCGGAGATGTACACGGTATATTAACAAGAAGTGTATCCGCACAGCACGTGTCGCAGTGCTATTAATATTACAGAAAAACTGCCATTAATCTACGATCTTGTGTGATCTAGAGTGATTTATATACCAACGGATACGAATTGATTGCTAAGGACTCGTGGTAGAGAAAGCCGAACGTAATGTTTTCGTAATATAGGTTATAAACCGATTGAACTGTCACTGTCAATCGGAAGGCGCGTGGGAAAAACCTTTGTATGAACGGAACTTCAATCTTTTTTCAGTCAGATAGAAGTAAGTTTCAAACCATCCTGGCCCAAGTAAAGCAAATAAACATTTATAATTATTACAAACCATAAACATAAACAAGCTATACTTTTCTTGGATCAAAAGTCTCGTTATTGAAATAGCGTAATGTCGTGGATTTTGGCGGGCGGTTTAGGGTGGTTGACCGTGTGACGACAAATGGTTAAGTGTTGTTTAATTTTGTTTTGGTAATCTACAGTAATCGTACATAACTACTTTTAACGGACATTCATAATTTTAAAGTGGTCCAGTCTTCATCCACAGAAGGTACAAACACGATAACTTTAATTGAAAATCTATATTATTTTGACTATCGAATATTCATGTTGTATTTGCAATATAGCCTAAACACTTTGAAATTATTTTATTTAAATGTTTTTTTGTTAATTGCTTGCTTGTCATTTTTTGTCGTACTAGCTTTCCATTGAGTATCGTCACAAAAAACAATAATAAATTGTCTGTCTCTCGGAAAGTCGGGGACAATTTGATGTCATAAGTAGACCCGCCAGATCAGTTGGGAATTCAGATTTCAGGAGGGAGCAATTCTACCAAAACAGATATTTCCCTAGAGACCAATGTCTTAGAATAAGAAGAGTAAACTAAAAAACCGGCATGTCTCAATATGGTTTGGTCAACACAAATTTAGAATTTTGACTCCTATTGTTTGTTCAGGCGTTCGCTGAATAAGTGTGTACTTTGCATCCACCGCTTGAGGAAAGATTGGAAAAAATAAAGATTATAACGGATCTTTACGACACCGAAGGATAAATGAAAGACTTTAAGAATGCGTAAAGAAGTATGTCAAAAATAATACGTACATACATCATTAATACAAACATTCAATAATTCAAAATATTATGCCGTCAGGATTGAAATGTGAGCTCATGTTATTATTAAAATTGATAATTATTTTGAATAAAAAAAACAAATACATATGTTTCATCACGCTATTTTTAACCAGGGTAGGCAGAGAAGTGTACTTCTTAATTTCCCATACATTAATACAAATAACGAATCTCATCACTCATCACCTATTTGTACGAACACTGTTTTAGGAACCCTTTTCTTAAAACCGAATGAACAGCGTTGTGAAATGTCGTGCGTAATTGTGTGTGATTAACACTAAAAATAATTTGCATGGATTGAACAGACGATCACTGGTATTTACATAAATCCGTGGGTGAAAAGGTTCACTTATATTTTACTTTCAATTTTATTTTAGTAAATTGTAAATTTAAGATCACAATTTGCTAATTAATTACATCATATCATATTGCAAGCTATATTTTTTCTTGTTTTATGTAGCTCCTACAATACGTTTTGAACTTTCCAATTGGAGTGTTGTATAACTTCATCACCTTTGTATAGTAAACTGTTCTGGGTATTCGCTTTGTCCTTTTTTGTAGCCTGATTTCCTTGCACGTCCTTGCGTTATGTCTGTGAATGTCCTTAGTGTATATAATTTTGTTTTGAGGAAGTATTTTGGTAACAAATTGTTCACTATTTTATGGATACATATCATCGTGTTCAAGGTCAACATCTGTTTCACGGTTAGCCAATTTAGTTCCTTTAACATTTTGTTTACTTTATTAACAATAAACTATACGCTACTTCAACATACTCATGACGAAAACATTATTTGCTACAATTATTACATATTTTGTTCAAATCTTGTGAAAAGCGCGAAGATGAGCGCACGAATTAGCAGCCATTTACAATTCAGCGAGTGTGCACGCTACTCGGGCGTGCAAAGGTATCGGAATGAGGTGCTTATAAATATTCTCGGTTTCGGGAAAGGATTTCCTGAGAGCAGAACGAAGAGCCTCGCCACAAATGTTCCCATTGAACTGGTTTATGGAGAAAGTGATTACGCAGAGAGGGTGATGGCGCTGAGCTTGGAAGATATAAATTTAGCGGAAGATCGTGAGCGGGACGATCGTACCGGCAATTAGCTATCATGATCTTTCCGGATTACTACAGAAATTTCAGTTAGTGTTGCGATATCTTAATTACAAAGATAACAAGAACGATACAATAACAGTCAAGCTAAACCGAGTTTACTTAAGCGTGAAAAACATCTTCATACAGCACAATAATTTATAGCAGAGATGTAGGTAAAGAATTGTGCTGAATGTAAAACTTGGACGAACTCGAATGAACATGAAGACATTGCAAACATGAATGAACATGAAGAACGATTGAACAAGACAACATTTCAAAAAAATACAACAAAATTGATGATTATCTTAAATGACACCTTGGACAACGGGAATTATGTATAATATGTACTGATGTACTCGTATAAGTGCTTCTAACAAAGAAATATTGTTTCATTTATTTATAGCGGATAATCATTAAGTAATATTTTATTTTTATAATAGCTGAAAAAAAACCTTTTTCACTTATTCTACCAATGTAATACTAACTATATATTTTATATGTTTTTTAAGTCTATTTTATACTTTGGGTACTTGGAAATATAGTATTTTGTTTTAATATTACCCACACTCAGCGAAAACCCACTAAGGCAGTGCCTTAGTGGGTTTTGTTTTTGTTTATTTTTTGTTCATACTATTTATTTCTTGTTCATACTATTTGTTATTATATATTATGTTATTATATGTATACTATGTGCTATTATACATTATATGTACAAAGAAATGAGAATAAATAAAGTAAAAAAAAAAAAAATAGCTACAATAAAATTACAGTATAACATCAATATAAAAAGAAAGGTACGACATATTTATATAAAATAACAACATATTTATATAAAACCAGCTGCTGGTTCCCGGCATGCGTTGCAATGCCATAATCAAAGAAATAAATTGTTTCTCCCTGCATATCCTTTCCCGTGCTGCCTCGTTACCCTCCCGCGAACCCCTTCCACCTTCCACGCCTTCACTTTCCTTCGTCCCGCCAACCCCCCCTGCCGCCCAGTACATTCAGTTTTCAAACAGCTCGCGTGCCAGTTTTTGACAGTTTCGCAAGAATTTTTGTGATGATTAAAAATCTTTTCAGGTGTATTGTAATGTGGTTGTACTAATTCAGAAACCTTCGCACGGGTTTAAAGAAGGTTATTTTGAAAGTTTCAAACATTTCCTACGCTATAGCAATACATAGATAGACATATCAATAATCCCAGAAACGCATTTTTATTTTATATACGTAGATAACAATGTAAAATAGTTATGAAATTTTCTTAATTAGTGTACATTTAGCTGCATACTTAATATCTAATGATACTACTCTCTTTTCTTACTTTTTTCCCTATTTTATTTTTCTTTCTTTCCTGTTTCTTTGTTGTCGATTTTAGTTTTTGACTTGGTTTTATCTTTAATCAGTTTTAACACCCTGGAATAAAAACCATTATTAATATTGGCACCACGTGTGTTGCTATTTTTAGGGAAATTATGCATCTACGATGTTTGTAGGTATCAAACGCTAATTCATACACGAGGTTGCTAAAAGTTAATAGGATATGTCAAAGATCCACAGATCAGGAAACGTGATAGAAGACCTCGCGAAATGAAAAAGGTTAAAGACAAAAAGTTACATGACAAACAGATTTAGCTTTAATAGCATAGGATCAATGGAATTGACTATTGGACGGGTTGTTTCATAGAATTTTAACAATTCATCAAATTTCAAAGTTAAAAATAAAATTCTATTCCAAGTTATCATCGTGGGTTGGCGGTTTCATAGTACTTTGTAGATAACGGAACATGAATATCAACTTTGAAATTCTGAGAAACAACCCACCCTAAGAAGCTTCAAGGCGTCTGGAAACATAATAATGATTAACCTAGCCTCCAGACGCCATTGTGCTGGCACCTCTGGGACAAAAAATAAAAGGAGTAGAGTTGTTCGCTATTTATTATCCAGACACGTTTGCCATTGCATTACATACCGTAATGAAGAAAGTGTACGGCGCATAATGGGCGCGGGTGGCCGTGGTGCTAATCCAAACCGGATGGCGGCCAAAGAAACGGCCGGATCAGCACAAACGCAAATTACTACACGGACACCCATTGTTGGCGGGCAGGAGAGCCAGGCAGCCAGGAGGAAGACCAACGCAAGAACAAGTGCCGAGAGGAAGCAACGATTAACAACGCCACACAACACAACTTCATACTGGTCTATTGTCTTTCTCGATAGCTGTAACTGTACTGAATCGTAGTTATCGTGTTTTAACCCATCAGACTAATTTTAATTCGCTTTTCAGAACTCAAATAGGTCTCAAAGAAATTATCGCGTCTCCCTTCCTATCATGGTTGGAAATATGATTTAAATGGTTCCATGCCAACTGGGAATAATGTCAACTCAACACCTCCTTGAAAAGTCATTAAAATCTATGAAAAAAATTATTTTAAATTAGCCGTTAACCCTAACCTAACATAACCTATTTAAGCAATTTTTTATATGTATTTTTTTATCACTCTAAATGACTTATCTGAGATGGTTCTGAGTTGGTTTCATTCCGAGTTGGCCGGTCACCGATTTAAATAGTGTTACAAGAAAGAAAAAAAACGCCACACTTTATATTCAAATCTAGGAATTGACAACGCAATAATTAAAATGACATTTAAGAAACCAGTTTCCGACCGCAATTTGAAAAAAATATGACACTTTGTTAATTTTGAAACGACAAAAAACTGAGTTAACGATAAAGTACATAATACATTTGCCTAATAAAATATGTTTTTTTTTTCGTTATCCGTAATTTTAGTTAGCCATTTTTAAAACCTTTTTAAAGCATTCAAAATGTTTGTAATTCAGAAATAACATGTTTATTTCGAATTATAAAATTTGAAAGCGTATTTTGTCCCTTTCAAAAACAGATTTTAGTTTTCGGATGCGTTCAGAAATATTCCATTTATTTGGATTTTATTTCCAAGCGGAAATATTTTGACCTTCCGATTAAGTAGGCCCGAGGCCTATTGTATTTTACTAATATTATTACTAAAATAACAACTTTTGAAAACATCTTAGCAACGACGATGGCTAGAAAAATACCCTCGGTCTGATTGGAGTACTCGAAACGTGGTAGTCCTCCATCCTTAGTGTAGGCACAGAGGTCGCGGGTTGCGAAGAGGTCGGTGAATTATTTTAAAAGTTGGAGCCATTTTAGTTCGACCGGTTTAGACGGAATCTAAAATCTAAATAGAGCAAAACTTTAAACACGCGTTTCTCAAAACTACTTTCTTCGAGATGGTTGAAACGATATCTCAAGTTCTACTGAACCAATTTACTTGAAATTTGGCGTGAGCCTTTTCTATACATTACTCTATCGCGCTAACTAAAACAATAACAAAATTTCAATGTTTGCTAATTTTAAAAAAATTGGAAAGTCAAAACACCCTTTTTTATTTCAGACAGCCGCCATTTTGCTAGTTTTTTTTTAAATTTTCCTTAGTTCGGGCCATAACCGCATTTGTGGAAAGAATTTTTTTTAAGATTACTAGAAGGATTGCATTCGTGTCGACCAGGGGGCGCCATTTTTTTGAGACCCCACTTCAACACCCTGTAACTTTTTGAATTTTCAATTTTTTCGTTTGTTTTTTTTTCCATGTATTCTTTCAAGCTATATCAATATTTGGTAAAATAATGGCTTGTAAAAATATTATTGTTTTTTTTATTGCACCTGAAAAAACACCTACGATTTATGCTTCTAGACTAGAATACCCCCTAAAGGTCACCTTTTATCGATTTTCGACGAGGAAACAGTCAAGCTGACATGCACATTCCTCACCTTATTCCATCACCTGCTTTAGCCTCTATTCCTCATTCAATTGAAACTGATAATGCTAGAAACAGCTCATACCTGGCAACGTCGGTTTACCCGCGTTCCCGTGACCTTTGGGGGCATTGTTCCCCTCACTATACTTCGACTATTTTATCCTCTCCACTGTGCACTAGGTGTAGATCTATTCACGGAGGGTACACGGTACGCGGCCGGTGGTTCCTCCGCCATATTCCGTTCCGCTCCCTCGAGCACCAACCGCCCCGGGCCGGGCCGCTCGTCGCCAGGATGCGCCGGAAGTCACCGTGTTTATAAAGGTACTTTATGCCGGGGCAATAAAGCTCGCTTTAATGGGCAGGCGTGCGCGGGAATCAGTCGGTACAGCGAGATGGCAACTAATTAAGCGTTAAATTGAAAGTAGAAAACCAATAAAATGACCACGTAGAGAGATTAAAAAATCACTATTAAATTGATGAGGTGGTCGCAAATTCAAATTATTATAAATATATATAGATTAAGTAATTTGAAAGGGTGGAAGATTTTTTTGAGAAAAGTTGGAGTTCAAAGGTTTACGTAAAACTTCACTTCAATTTCTTCCAAAAACTTCCAAACAGTGTCATTGTAATATAATAACAATTTTAATATTTTCAAACTTATTCACGATTAAAATTTATCTCGAGGGAGCTTTGAAAATTATAAACTTATTTGATAACTAAAAGAACTAACAACAAATTGCAACTATCAATCCGTCAATAAACAATTCAATTATATCAGCATGGAATACAGTTGATTAATGTGAGTGGAAATTTATTCAATACGATACAATATCGATGGCTTAGAGTTGAGGTGTGGTAACTTAAAAGAATGTCCAAAACGAGTTAATATCACTGTTGGGTTTAAAATTCATATTTTATTTAGAATGTTGTAGCTCTCCGATATAACGCAATAAAGTTAGGTTTTTGCCTGTCTCCGAGGTGTCAAATAGTATTTATATCAAAATATCGTAATATCTATTACAACATATTACATTTCGCCAAATAAGAGGAATAATAGATTATATCAGCTGTTACCACATTTTGATTTTAAAAAACTACGAATAAATTCATTTTTAATCAGGAATGTTCATTTATTTCTTTTATATATTTAATAATATTATTATTCAATTAATAAAAACAGTTTATTTATAAACAAGTTCTGCTACGTAATTATTATTACACGTTAAAGCTGTTTCGCCTTCTGAAGGCATTATCAAACAGTTTGATAATGCCTTCAAAAGGCGAAACAGCTGTAACGTGTAATAATAATTACGTAGCAGAACTTGTTTATAAATAAACTGTTTTTATAAATTGAATAATAATATAATTAAATATTTAAAACAAATAAAAAAAGGAATGTTCATGTTTGCAGTCGAAAGCCTTATTGTTGTTCCTGAAACAAACTATTAAATATTTTCAATTTATTTTAAAAATAATTTAAATAACGTCGAATTTAAAAGATTTCGGTGTCGTATGATTTAAGTCTCTGCATAAAGTTAGTTCTACAATATTTTGTTTATAGCCGAAATATCAACAAGCTGACATGCCTATAAAATCAAATTAAACTTAAAGACTTGAATCACTACGCTGATCAGGTTTAATAATGGAAATATATATATCCCATTTTACAAATGCAATGCAATCACACTGCTCTTATGCCGACAATGAAATTCAAATTGAATAATCTTAAATTATTAATTTTTATTGAATACTATAAATTTATACTTTAATATAATTACGCATTTTTTTTTACTTCCATTCTATTCATTAATACAATAAATCGACGGATTTACACCATCTCAAATTGATTAAAAAATATTTAGTTTAATGTCAAAATCAGGGCCATTTTTTATTGATCTATGATAGCCACGATAGAAAGAAAAATCGTTGATTTTATTTAGATAAACAGCTAATATATATAAAAAATGCTAATAATGCTAAAAAATTAATCCTTAATAAAATTTTACATTTCTTAAGGAACTTCACTCAATTGTGAAGATTGTTTTTTGAATCTCAAAACAATTGAAATTTTGTAGTTACCACACTTTAACTCCATGCCATTGATATTATACATCTACCCCTAGCCATTATTAATAATAATAATAATGGGGAAATAGTGCGATGGTATTATTTTTCGCACAAATGCTTTTATGCGCATTCTCTGGCTGCAACAAGACTAGAACGTAAGTATTTATCAAAAAGGAAACACGGAGATCATCTGGCGATAAGAAACTATGTCACGCCATCCTCGCGGCGATACTTAACTTGTCCCAAGGCTATATTAGCATGGCTCATACCTGAAAGATGAAGGACTCGACCCCGGGCACGAATGTGTATTTCCAATTAATGTGGACACACAGAACAAAATGTTGTCGATAACAATTGAAAGATGTGATATGTATTATTGTAATGGATTAATATAAATCAGTTTGTGAAACAATGTACATTATTTACACCTACAAATCAATAAAAAAAAAATTTAAATCAGTATAAATTAATGGATAACATAATAAAGAAATATACAAAGTAGTTAATATTGTATTTGAATGAAGCGGATCGGGGACGCCATAAGTGGTACTTACTGCCCCATCGAGTAAAAAATAATTGAAACTTGTCAAAAACATGAATAAAGGAAATTATGATAAGCTAGAGTTTTGTAACGTTCTGCCTATCTTTATAGAGAAAAGGGGTGACGGTTAGTTTAAAACAGAAGTGCCGATTAGATAAGGCAGAACGCATGAATTATCAAAGGAAGAAATACAAAACATACCTGTTAAAGGTAAAATGTATGCATGATAAAATGCATGTTGGATGTCTCTATCAAGAATTCATGAAACTAGAAGTAACCGGTGAACGTTCCGGCATAGCATTTTTTTCTCCCCTGCAAATAAGTTTCCCTTAGAACAAAGGCTAGTTAAAAAACGAGCACTTGGTAGAATACGACAAAGGGAGCTTCTATCAGACGTCAAGAGAGATTTCGTCTGACATAAATAAAATGTTATAATATAGGAAATTCATGAGGGAAAATAAATAATAATCAACTTCAGAGTTAGGAAAATGCATTATAGTGTTTTAAAAACGGTATTTTGTTTTATTAGAAAAGGGTAGATTGATTGAAAATAAAAAAGCAATGAATTTATAAGTATACTCGAGAAAATCAAAAAATTTCAACTTGAATGCCTCCGATGCGAGGTAAAAGAAGTTTACGATCGGCTGGATCGCGAAAAAATTTGAAATGTGAAAAACGGTTATATTTGGCAACATATTTTTTTTGCTGTACTTAAAAACCAAACATAAGCCGTTCAATATAAATCTGTTGTTTTATAATTACTAAAATTTGACCCCCAAACCAAGTATGATCGTTTTCAAATAGCTCATTGAAAATGTTACGAACCAGTAAATGCTATTGGAATCGCGCACGTTTTTGGTCACGCCGAAAGAAAATGACACAAAACTGGAAGAGATTTGAACCTGTCAGCAAAGGAAATGAATTGCAAATTCATCCCAAGGTACTTCACTAGGATATCGAAAAAGGTTGATGAATTGATGGTGTGTCCGAAGAAATCTCATAAGATGGCATATATCAGTTCTGTCAAATAAGAGAAGATGGATGGAGAGGGATGCTTTTTTATATCTTAACCCATTCAAGACTTCTTGTGCATAATTATGCACAATTATTTTAAAGCGTAATGCAAGATGTAATTTTATGTATTTTAAATCATCCATCTACTTTGATTAAACTAGTAATATTATTATTATCTCAAATTATGACCATTATGTTGTTATTTGACTTTTACTGCGAGAAAAGTAGGAATTATTGGTTCTTTTAAAAAGTGCGACTGGGTCGTTTGACATTTGAGAGGCAAATACAAAGTGCATTTGTGTACAAAAAACAAGAATTTCTTTGTAACCCTATCATGGAAACAGTTCAGATTAATATAATTTAAGCGAAAATCCTCTGTTCTCAGGAATCTCTATATTAACATTTAGAAAGAGTGAAATGTTTTCTTTTGAAAACTTATGCAATGTGATTCCCTTTTCAGTCTTATAAGTTGATACAGGCATACTGTTAGGCATAATCGATTTCATAGTAAGATACAAAAAAAAATTCTAAGGACGGGTTGTTTCAAAAAATTTGATGGATTCATCAAATATTTGAAGTTAATTTTCACGTTTTGTGTAAATTCTATTCAAGTTCTGTGATTATTTCAGTTTTGTGAAGCAACTGTCCTATAACGATCTAATAACAGAACTTGAATAGAACTTACACAGAACGTGAAAATCAACTACAAATATTTGATGAATCCATCAAATTTTTTGAAACAACCCACCCTGAATGTTTTTGTTTTATTTAATGATGAAGCTAATCCAGCCCTAAATAATTTTTTTCCCTTAACAAAAATTCTGGTCCAAAGTTAAAGAACACCGATAACATTTTATAAATTTGTTCTATCCTTTTCGGTAAATTGTTCTAAATAAACTAATAATGAAAAACATCAATAAGACAGGACTGATGGAAATTATTTGAATTAAAACGATACACCAGATTGGAGCTTGCATATTTTTGGAGTAGTTCAATAAAATGAAAGGGGCCATCTCGGAAACCGCCGGAATAATAATAATTCCTTCTTCAAAATTCGCAAATTCACTTTATGGAGTCATTATTTAATTATTTAAACATGTTGATATTGTTAATTAAAAAGTGGTGTACACAAAGTTATTTGTTTTCATTAAATTAAATAATAATTCCGTTTGATTAATACTTAGGAATTATTGCCAGCGGCATTAAATGGTCCAATAAAAAAGACCCTTTCCTCCACTCTAGTCGCTGAATAAACGCTGATTACAGAAATTCGCGGAACGCTGGTGCTGGTGTAGTGGTGTAGTGGTGTAGTGGGGGAGGTAAGTTCGTATAATCTTTAACACAAGGACAGCGAAAAACTTCATCCGCACACTTCAAGTTTACAAAGACATGTTTTCAAAAGACTGGCGCATTTAGTCTTCCGCGCTGAGAGGAGGCAGGGATGAAATTGTTCGTGCGACTTGGCTCCGGCGATGCAGGGCGCAAAGTTAGCGCTGAGAGTCTACTGTTAGCTAGCAGCAGGCTAGCAAGTAGTAGTACGGTAGGTAAGTTACGTACTATTGCGGAAGAGATGGGATTATTGGCCGCGGTCCAAGAGCGGAGCGTCGGATCCTTTTTGCAGCTAAGTGGCCCCCCTACCGATAAGGCGGTGGCGGTTTACTCTCCTCCGAATTAATGGACCTATAAAAAACCGCCGTTTATGGAGAATTTTCCCTCCAGCTGGTTGTAACGCGGCTATTGACAGTGATTAAGTTAAAATGAAAACTATTCTCGCATTTTTTATGATCAAGTCAATAACACCTGTGTATCAAGTGAGATGACCATGGTAACATAATAGTAATAGTTGTTGACGGTACTGAGTAATTAGAATTATCAATCGTCTACAATAACACGTTTCATCCTTCTAGTTTAAAAACCAGTCAGATCGAGTCCTTATCTTCACTCCTCTTACAATTATCCAATATTACGAGAGAATTCCGTAGCAGTTCTAATAACACCATAAGGGTCTGTTCCCACTGGTGGCTTATATAAAATGATGTATGGAGCTACACGAATAAAAGTCGGATTCCGCACATTTTGTTACATGGATGGCCAGCGCAGCGCATCTGTTTAAAAATCGTGTCAGTACTTTAGGTTTGAATAAAGCTGTTCACACTTGCCGTCTTGTCGTTCCTGTGTGAACTAGATTACACCCCGACCCCTCAACAGCCGCCATCTGTAAAATCATCCGATTTTTAATCGTTCCAGTGTCAACGGAAGTGTGAACACGGCGTCCGACATCCGATTTTGTATCGTTCCGTTGTCAAACAGAGGTATGAACAGGGCGTACGACGTCGGGTTTTTATCGTCTGATTTTTAAACCGAAGTGGGAACGGACCCTAAGACATATGGCATCTTTTATTTTTCAAAACCATGGTCTGTTGTCTTAATACTAAAATGAAGAATTAATATTGGAGTCACACTCCTGTGATTTATTCCGCGATATATAAAGAAATGGAATCTCGCAATGCAGTATATAAAATTTATACGCTTTAATATAAAATATAATTTTTGTATAGATATGATTAAATAAGAATTACCGTGAAAATCAAAAGAATGTACTGTTAATGAGTCGTCGGTATCTTTGATTAGTTATTGAAATACAACAATGAGTAGTACCTAACGTGTGGATGGCGTGAATCATCAGTAGCAAGATATCAAAACAAAGGCGAGGTATTTATTTTTCCTCTTATCACCTCACCTGGGGAGGTGACAATGTCAATGCTAACTGTCGTGGGAATAACAAACTGGAAATGCCATTGAACTGCAGCGAACTCGGAAAAGTTTCATGTTGCGTTATTTACCGCTGTATAACTGCGAATAAAAAAACATCAGCGAGGAAAATGATTATTATTGTGACGCACAAGTAAAGTATTGTTGAAAAAAATTAACATTTTACGGGCTTCCAAAGGAAAATCGAACAACTTTACAACTAACCATAACAATGTTATCGGTTCCAAGGCGTACGTACAACACTAAATTCGGTATCTCGAATTCCATCTGTATTGATAACAAAGTTTTACGTCTGAAATGTGGGTCACGTTATCATCTCTGCCTACCGCTAAATAAAAATGACGCAGTAATAATATTAAGGAGCGCGCCGAGTGAGTAAATAAACGCTTTCCATTTCTACGGGCGATAAAGGTTGGCCGCTGCTGGCGAGTAAGCGCGTTTTTACAATTAAATTGCAAAAGGTAGAATTTACAATAACAGGAAAAAGTGAACGTGACATCGTCTCTTATATGAAAAAAACATCAACATCGGCCAGTCGATAATCTGACGGGTCGGGAAGGGCGGTGATGGCGGGAAGGACGGTAGGGCGGTGAGGGCGGGAGAGCTGGCGAGGGGCGGAGGGCGGTTGGCTGGCTGGGCGGGCGGATGACACGGCAGCGCGTCCCGGCGTCGGTTGCCATGGTTACGCGAGCGACTGCGACCTCGGTGCGGGCGGCCCCGCCCAGCTCGGGATGAATGCATAGCAGCCAGCAAGCATGCCTGCCTGCCTGCCTGCCCGCCGCGGCCGTGGCGCACCGCCACCGGTCCACTAGCGTAAATATGATGAAAGTGAAGGGACTCCGCGGGAGGATACGACGAATTTAGACTATATTCACGTTACGCAAGACGTTATGTCCTTGGAAGTGAGAATCAATAACGCTTACCATACCAACGCTTAACATAAATATAAAGCGAATTTCAACTGAAGGACAGTATTTAAAATACAACAAATAATCCATCACGGGAATCTTCAGGAAACCGAGAGCTTTATAATTTTCGAAAGTACAAAAAGAGACTGTTGTGTCATCTACAAATTCCCGAGATTGTCACGTGCTCTTGTACCAATAGTCAATAATATAAGCATAATGAGGGCTATTGTTGACAAGAATTAGGAAGACAGTCAACGTATTCCAGTTCCATAAACCCGAAAAAATATGTCCTAACAAATCTAATTGCTAACTAAAATGTATCGTAAGGATGAGTGAAATGTCCCCACCGGAAATAACTAAAGAGTTAATGCTTTTGATATGTGCTTCAAAATTTTTGTAATTCGAAATAAACTTATAAATTTAAGAATTTTTTTTTTAATGCAAATTTCAAAAAGTTTTAAAAAACGCTCAGCTTACGTTTTTTCTAACTAAAACTACCGATATCGGTAAAAATAAAAACACACATACTTTATTAGGCAAATGCATTATAAACGTTGTTTATTTATTTAAGGAACATAAACAGTCTTAGTAATACAATAAACATAGGATATTGATAAAAAAACAGACCAATTATTAATGTTCGCAGATAGGTATTTAGAAACACGACTAACTGAATGTAAACTAGAATATTTAAGAAAAATGAAAGAAAAACAGAACTGAGCAGCAGTTAAAAAAAAAAAATAATACAAATATGAATTCAACAAATGATAAACCAATACACGACAATAAAATAAGTGTGATTATAACTGAAAAAGACTGCAAATTCGGCATTATCGTAAACTTACTTTTTTGTCATTTTATGTGAAAACAATTAGTAAAAAATTCCTGAAGTTTCATTATTTGAGCTGTACCTTTATGAGCTGTTCCCAAAAACGAATAGATCAGTCTGAGGGGTTAACTAATACGACATTACGTCGAAATGTACGAAGTTTCATGTATGATACAACGAAAGACGAGACAATTAGTCATGTTATTGCTGCAAGGGAAATAAGGGCAGGATCAATTAGACAAATACAGAGGGAAGTGCGAAGTGAGAAGTTTGCCCTGAGAAGTCGGAGTTAACAGCGTCCGGCCAGTGAAACGCGATCAAACAAACTGACTCCTTTACACATCGTCATCTAAAAGGTTTTTAAGTGCAAAAGTAAAATGTAATAACCACGCAACATAAAAAGTATAAGCTCACATCTTTTCTTTCTTTCAATTACCAGGCAAATATTTTTTTAAAGTTGGTTAAAAAAAAACAAATATTTAAAAATTGCGTCACGTCGCGGGCTTTATCTTCTTAAATATTTGAATTATAAATACAAATATTTTATTATGTGTAAATCGCACAAGAGTCCCAGCCCAGACGGCCTACGTGGTCCCGAGGTAAGGCTCTCGACTCACAATCCGAAGGTCGCAGGTTCGAACCCGGCGAGCGTAAATAAATGTTATTTGATTAATTTGTGGTATTTCACAATTAATTAATTAAAAATAATATATAGCATATTTGCGGCACGTTCCAGAGTGGAAGATACTCTCAGTATCGCCCTGGTGTAAGACCACAGTTCAGAATTGAAACGTTGCTTGAAATGGCTTTAGCCGTGTTTGGGGACCAGATCCGAATAGCCAGGTAACTTCCCACCTTCCTCTTCCCCTCCCCACTACCTTCAGCCTCACAACATACCCCAGTTGGGGAAGCCATAGTCTCACTGGCTCCAGACGGGAGCAGTTGGGACTCTTGTGCGGTATTCATATAAAAGCTGCTCCCGTGTGGAGCCAGTGAAACTAGGGCACCCTCAATTGGGGTATGTTGAGAGGCTGAAGATAGTGGGGAACTGAAGTGTCTGACAAAGGACGACTTTATTTATAATTTTATTACAAATAAAATATATAAAAAACTGAGCTTGAACTTTAACAAATTTAAGGTGCAGTTTTATACACCTGTGCTATCTGTTACCTTTCAAAACCACCGTGATCCAAACTTCATAGTCGGGATCGTTTTTAACTATATTAGGGATCTCCGCAGAGAAACTTTCAGGATTTATAAAATAACTAGCTTTTCCCCGCGGCTTCGCTCGCATGGTATTACGGGAAATTACTGTAGCGGTTGAACTTATCAATTATACCCCCTCCTCCCCACCCCCACCCCCTCCCGAATTCCATACATTCATTCCCTTACATTCAGTTTTCAAACATCTCGCCTGCCACCTAAATTTCATAAAGCTATAGCTCAAAGAAAAAAAGAATTATCCAATTTTGTTCATTCGTTCGGAATTTATGCGCTTACAAACATTTCGGATGTTTATTTTTAATTAAATATTTGAAAGTTTGTGAATATAATAAAAAATTACACTATTAATTCAGTCTTTATAATCGTTACGAATTATATTTTTAATGTAGGAACTGACATTTATTCCAAAACAGAAGCTTGTCCAAAAAAATAAAACATATTCTAATATTTGAATTTTCTGAAGCAGTAGCAATCGTTTCCATGGAAACGATTTTTTTCTGACGTTAGCAAAAATTTACTTTAGTTAGCGACAGAAAACGTATAACAAATATAATATATTAATATTTATAATTTCATTACGCCAGAGCTTACCATCATACACAAAATATAGTCTGCGCATATAATTTAGCTTTCTATTGGTGAATGAATTTTTAAAGTCTTTATATTGTGTTTGCGTGAAAAGGTCATAAACAAACTCGAGCAGTTTCGCATTTATAATATTAGTATGGAAGTATGGATGAAGGTCTTATCGCCACGGGCTCTTGGACTAATAGCAATTACTTTTACTCTAGCAACCAAATATCTAATACATATATATCTTCAATTTAAATAAAACGTGACATCCGCGCAGCACAAGGATTTCAGTTTCCTTTGCTGGATCGCAAGCAATGGCAAGCAATTGTATATTGAAGGAATATTCGCAGTACGTTTTTAGCTTTACACGCTGCGTCATTCATTCGTGATTTCAAAGTTGATTGCAAAATAACAATGCCTTTGAAACCTTTACCTTTTTGACGAACAGTTGAGTTATGTTCGGGAGCAATTCATTATCAACAATTGCAATTTCGGAAATCAATAAATCCAACGAACCCCTGCCCTGGGAACCGTTTATTGGATAACCAACACCTCTACGATAGGTCACCCGAAGTGGTTCGCTACGTTTGGTGACTTGACAGGGGTGCCCGGGTTCTTGGGGTGAGTCTAGATCTTAGCAGCAAACGCGTTTGCCCACCTACTGCGTGACGGGTCAGGTCGGGAGACCTAACCTAGACCTCTCCAGCCCGACTCTCTCGATCCATCGCCTTGCAACGCACCAGAGATGAATTTATTTGTCCGTCACTCCTAGACAAATTGGACCCCTCAGATTCCTACCCATCCCTCATACGTTTTTCCTTCCCAGAATTTTAACTTCTTCCTTTCCCTAAAAAGACCCTCCACACAGCATCCCCAAAGATGACATAGGGAAATAATTCTCCTCAAGGCCTCCTGTGCGGAGCTAATGTAAAAAAAATGCCAGTATTGTCACTGGAAAACTGACACATTTTCCTAACTACCGAATATAATTTACAGATAAATCATTCGTAGTATTTTAGCAGACCCCAAGTGCGATTTTTTTTTTGTGTAGACCTATAAATGATTTGAATTGTAGGTTCGTACACGTACCTTCCTGTTATCGAATTGTAAAAATTTCACAAAAATATTCAATAATAATAATTTTACGAATACGTTTTAGTTTTTTACGCTTAGTCATAAAATATTATCAGCTATGAATAATGGCAATTTCATTTGAAACGCAATAAGCAAGCATTGCGGCTTGCGTGTGGTTGTTGTTGCGAGTTGATTGTTGAGTGTTTAAAGCCGATCGAAGCTGACATTTGTTATATTGAGCCCTGCTGCAAAACCGGCTTCCCAGCTTTCAAATATAACGGTCTTGTATTCTTGCACTAATCAAGCTTCTACGGACTTGGTACTTAATTAGAGTAATTTATTAACAGGAAACCTGTTTCTGGAAACTAATATACAAACAATACAAAAAGGGGTCTAGAATTAATAATAACTAACTGATTCCCGGCATGCGTTGCTATGCCATTCAAAGAAATAAATTGATTCTCCCTTCTTATTCTTTCCCGTGCGTCCCCGTTTCCTTCCACCTTCCCCGCCTTCCCCCTCCCTCGTCTCTTATCTCTCCACGAACACCACCTTCCCCCTACCTTTGCACCCTCTTGCAAAAATATATGAAATACACAAATTTTCATACATACAAATTTCATAATGCCAGAGCTTACCATTATATACAGCCTTACTCGCTGATAATGTAGCTTTCTATTGGTGAAAGAATTTTTTAAATCGGTTTAGTGGTTTAGGCATGAAAGCGTAACAAACAAACAATCAAATCTTTCCTCTTTATAATATTAGTATAGATTAAACAACTTAATTTTGGAAGTGAGTAACATTTTATTCAAAAATGCATATTTTTTTTACATTTTCTGTATTTAAGTATAATGAATTCATGTCTCCGTTCTTACAATAGCTGGTGGAGTAATTGTAAGCAGTTACATACCCAGTAGTTGATTGGGGTTCGATTCACGGCCGTGGCGATTTATTTGGTTAAAATATGAATACTTTTTGTTTTACTTTTATTTTTAAATAGACCCGTGAACCCGTGATTTATGACGAGTCTGGGGTACGTTACTAAACTTCTTACGAAGTTTCTTGAAAAACACCCCCACATAAAATTATGATACGACCAGTGACAATTTCTTAGGGGTCATCCATTAATTACGGGGGGGGGGCGGTTCAGTAAAATCTCAACAATTAAATATTATATTGTTTCACTTCTTTTTAAGTGTCCCGTTTTGCCGGTTGAAAAAATCTAATGGCTATTATTTTTATGAAAATAAATATAGTAATTTAATAAGTCTCATATGAGGGGTAAGGGGGTCCCACCAAATATCACTTAATCTCACCAAGGGGAGATCTCTTAATCACCCAAGTGGTTCGCTACGTTTGGTGATTTAGCAGGGGTGCCCGGGTTCACGGGGTGAGTTTGTCTAGGTCTTGGAGGCGGATGAGCAGGACACACTGAACCCCAGATTCCTTCCCACCCCTTAAACACTTTTCTTCCCAGAACTCTCCTCCCCTTCCTTTCCTTAAAAAAACCCTCCACACAGCATTCCCAAAGATGACATAGGCCCTGAGGGAAATTATTTTCCTCGGGGCCTCCTGTGTGGAGCTCATGTAAAAAAAAAGGGAGGGGGTCTAAATTGAAAAAAAAAAAAAACAGCTCACGTAATTAATGGATGCCCCCTTATTAACAAAGCACGATTAAGAAAATAATAAAAGGACAAGAAAAACGAAAGTCTTCAAAGAGAAATTTGCAATTTTTCCAACATGGTATTTTGAAATAAAAAATCCTTTTAAAAATTAAAAATCCTATTTCTACGTCATGATATTTATAACTAACCAGCGATCTGAGCAGGGTACACATGCATAACTGTATAGACATGTATATTCATGCTCGAGGGTTAGACTCGATCGAACATGTAGACTTGGAAATATGCTCGTCGTTGCAACCACACTCTCGAGCAGCTCGACACAAGATGACATAGATATACCACAAAGACTCTCGGGCAAATCGTAAATTTCTGTCGAACATCGAGCAGGAATAACGGTCCTTGCTTGGCGAACAAAAAATATCGAGCGAGATGGTAAATACGCTGAAACATGAGACGGAGCGTAAAACCATCGAGCATGAACAAGCGTGGGTACTTACTTTAAGAGGAAACACGGTAGCCGAGAATTTTCATTACTAGGTATTTTACCAAAACTGTTCATTTAACTATCGTTGTTAACCCCCCGAATACTGACTGAAAGGAACAACTGCACCTCAGACTGTTAACACCTAAATAAAATCGTCAAAATCGAGGTTTGGGTATTCCCTATTTTTTCCTCTAAATGACAGATTTTAAAGATTTTTTTTTACCAACTATATTAGAAGAAAATATTCAATGTGTTCGTTTGCTTTTTTTTTTTTTTTAAATGGTCCAATTTGAACACTGAACGTCTGTTGATGGCGTTCAAACCACGCAATTTAAAACGATTTTTGGAGTCCCTAAACTCCCGTAAGAAGTAAATTATCAAAAAAACAAAAAGTACCGCCACGCTAGTGTTCGATATCTATATTATATTGAAAAAAAATATTTGAACTGGTGTGAAAATTCAGAGAGAAAATTGGGGAATATGTTTGTACGGGCAAAACTCCGCCCAGTTATATTTACCTTTTATCGCGCGTTACGTTGATCGGTAACACATACATATATATCGACAGTAATAAAAACCCATGCTTCACTATTCATTCGTTGAAAGTTTTTCTTAGAGCATTTTTAATTGGATACCACTCCACGCTGGTTTATTTCATTTCGAGGACCTTTGAAGGTGGAAGATCTTTGACACGTAACAGGCGGCAACCCCAGAGCGGAGTAAAGGTTATGCGTCAGCGGGCGGTTCTGCTCTCCCCCCCGCGTTCACCTTCATGGACACACTGTCTGAGGCTAGTGCTAGGCGGCTAGCACTCTAGCTAGCGCTAGCAGCCAGTCGCAGTTGGACCACCCTAATTGGGTGAAAGTTTGTGTCCCAGGTAGGTGTACGCATTCGGTTGTTCGTGTACGAGACGACGCACATAAGGACGGATTCAGTAAATTACGGCGCCAAAAATGCGTAAAAGTATTGTCTTCAAACTAATCACAATTACCTATTAAATGTTCTTTATCCACTGAAGCGACCACGCGAAATAAATAAATTTGCCTCGATTGCTAGAGATTTCCAGAAGATTATTTTAAAATATTTGGCTAACATTAAAAAAAACATACCTTAGAATTTTAACATGGAGACATAAAACTTATTATAGTGCTATATAGCCAATGAATTAAACTGTATTTTACCGTTTATCTTATTTGTAGGATTTATAAAAAAAAAATCGTTAAGTTTATAACCGCGCGAATCCTGTAGGTTTGTTTGAAACTCCATGAGAGGTACTTATTCGAGACAACGTAGAATATTTTCGATTTCTGTACGTTTTCTGTGGTATACTTGGTAATGAAAAGTGGATGTCTATGGAAAAAGTACTTAATTTTAACCGTTAACAGCTGATCAGAAATTCTGCATGAAAAAGTATTTTAAAAATTTATTTTTAATATCGTTCTAAAATGGTCAACGAAGTTCGGATTTGCGACAACTATGGTCATAAAATATAAAGCATTTCAATAGCTTCTTTTTTTTTCAATAAATGGCTGGCCATGGAAATGTTTTAAATAAATATTTTACGAATGCTAGGAAAATGTGGTCCAATTTCGGGACAACTATCAATCGCAGAAAAATAAAAGTGGTCCATTTTTCGACCGTAATCGCTCCAGTGGCTATAAACCACTTCAAAACGCAACCCAATTGCCTGCATATGTGTCCAAAGTTGAGTTTTCTTTTGCGCGGCCAATATTGGTTAGTTGAATCATCGACAGTTACTAGGCTCGCGTCCTTTACGTTATGTCCCTATATTATGTGTTATGAAAAATTATTTTTGTTAAAAAAATACATTAAAATTTTAACTTTAACCAGAGATACACAAAAAGTTTTACAGAATTCAACGGCTCTTTTTTACTAGCTCGAAAAAATGTTTTATTACATATATAGAAACATTAATTGTCCTACTTTTCCCCCCTTTGTTAAAAAGAGTGTTTTTTTCATGTAGTCTTGATGCCCCCGCTCTAAAGGAAATGAAGATTAAGAGAAAATAATATGTTTATAATGTTAAAAAATGATCAGTTTTACAAGTTATCGTCATTTTAAAGCTTCATCATAATTTTTGATGTATGTACCTATCTCACCAATTCAAAATACAGAAATAATTAAATATGAAACAGTAATTCTTTTAGCTAGAATACTAGGAGCACCTCGCCGCAATAACCTTGATTAGGTATTTTTCAAAAAAATTCAGACAATATTTCTTTATTGAGATATTTCAAACGAAAATATTTTTGGTGTCGTAAATTGGTAATTCGGACTTGTGTGCGATGCCCCGAACCTTTGGGAAGCCACGCACGTAAAAGGCTAATTTAAATTCAGATACGGGCGCGTTTTTTACAAGATTTATAATTTAAAAAAAAAATAAGTAAGGTCTAGTCTAGGACACATTGTATCTACTAGAATCAGACAATGAAGGTAGGTGCGAAAGAAACGTAGAAGAAACGTTTTTATTCACTGAAATTATAACTAGCTACAACAATCAGGATTTATCCAAACACCATTTTCGGGAGCAGTAGAAGGCTCAATTTAATTTAATTAGAATTAGTTTGATAAATATAAACAATAAGTGCAAACAATGCCGTAAACCCAAAACTTTAAAAACAATCATGCCTCAATTGTATCTACTAGAATCAGATAATAAAAATAGGTACGAAAGTAACGAAGGGAAAAATACGATTTTATTCACTAAAATTATAACTAGCTTAATATACGATCAGGATTTATCCATACGCCACTTTTCGCGAGCAGTAAAAGGCTCATTTAATTTAATTAGAATTAGTTTGATAAACAATAAGACAAACAATGCGGCAATTCCTTAAAACCACAACTTTAAAAACAATCATGCCTGAATTGTTTTCATGTTGTTGAATTACTTCAATCACAGTTTTTCGATCGATATACTTGCATACAAAAAATCATTGACTAGAAAAATATCTATTGAAATTTAATAAGCGAATATTGATAATATTATATCACACTATAACCGAAACGGTTTATACGCCACATTGTAACAAAGTCCCATAGTACATTATTAATTGCAACATCGCGAAGAATATAATATTATGAAAGATATCAATTTGCAAGGGGTCCGCCATTAGTCGAGCTGAAAAAGGCAAAGCTCACATGCTTGTGTTACCAATTAGGTGAAATTGGAGTTGTTTTCCGGGTAATCGAAGATCCGCCTAATTTGATACGTGTATAGTTACGATCATTAAAAACGAAATTCAAGATTTAGGTTTATGTAATATTTTATTACGTAATAATTTCATAACACTCGATGCATAAAGTTTAAGACCGTAGGCCAGTACAGAGGTGCAGCGAACCATCTCGAGCGGCATTAAAAAAATCTTTCTCTCATGGATATCATTTTCTCTATTTTCGAAGGTCCCGCGGAACAATGTAGTATCTGCTAAAATTTGAAAATTGTTTTGTTGGCTTATTTTGTCGATTTATAAGTCTGTATTATTCGAATTTTTTTTCGAGGAGGTGTTGAGTTGACTTTATTCTCAGTTGGCATGGAACCGAGAGTAACACATTTCTATGCATACAAAACTAATATTTTGTATTTAGTCGACGAGTTAATGGTAACTGTACAGCACTGTCCTGTTAAACACTGCACTGTCCAAACGAGCATTTAGTGAGTTTATGCTCCTCACTTACTTTTTTTTAAATATGAATACCGCACAAGAGTCCCAACTGCTCCCGTCTGGAGCCAGTGAGACTATGGCATCCCCAATTGGGGTATGTTGTGAGGTAGTGAAGGTAGGCAGAAGTAGACTGAAGGTAGTGGCGAGGGGAAGGAGATGGGGCGGAGGAAGGTGGGAAGTACCTGGCTATTGAGATCTGGTCACCAAACACGGCTAAAGCCATTTCAAGCAAGGCTTCAATTCTTAACGGTGGTCTTGTACCAGGGCGATATTAAAATTATCTTCCACTCTGGAACGTGCCACAAATATACTATGTATTATTTTAAATTAATAAATTGTGAAATTAATCAAATAAAATTTATTTGCCACACCGAGATTGGATCCCGCGACCTTCGGAATGCGAGTCAAGAGCCTTACCGCTGGAATAGCCGGCCGGACTGAAGGTACGCGTCTAAATGCGGACAGTGAGCAAGTAGACCCCAACTCACAAGAGTTCTATATGTCGGCGCCCGCGTCGGTTGGGCAGCGTTGTGAGGCGGGTTCAGGTAAGGGCTGCAGGAAGGGATTTCTTAATGCGGGTCTTGAAGAGGCCCGGATTGTATGAAGGAGCAAAAACAGACGCCGGTAGCTCGTTCCACATACGAGCTGACTTACACAAAAACATGTCAAAGAAACGACCCGTTCTCATTAAGCCAACATAGCTCGTGTCAGTCGAGTTTCATGCGCGAAATAAGTGGAATAAACAGAATAATAGTACAGTAGTATTATTTATGAATGAGTATTTTTTAACCATTTATCATATCACGCCAAAGATAGGACCATGATAATATTTGTATTTTATACAATTTATTTATAAGATAAGATTGTTGATACGGACGTTTTCATAAGCCTAGGTCAAGGTTTTTAGTTTCATAGGCTCCGACCCATTATGAAATAACATTCAAGCGAACGTAATATCCGATTACTTTCGTCGTAATTGGGCTTACGGGCAATTCCAGCGATAAAAACTGCTTCAATTAGTAGTGATTATCTGTAACTGGAGGAAAATGAGAAGGCGTACTTAGTGAGAATTAATTTGAAAGTTTAAAATAACAACCGGAAAGATACGCACATGAACCTACTCTATTTTTAAGATAAGAAACTACACTCAAAATAATACACGAGTGGTTACAAACTCGTCTCTAACACGCGAATTTTTCTACAAATTGTTAATACTAATAATTATTGGAATTAATTTCAAATCTATCTAATCTATTCTTCTCAAGTATATCATAAATTATTTCGTAACACAACAACATCATTTTCATTTAAATAATGCTCATCCATATTCCAGCACGTGTGAACCAAGTTTCGTGCATCAAGTTTGATAAAATTAAAATATAAATAAGATACAATTACAGAAATAGTGAAAAAGAATAATTTTCGAAATAATTTAATTTTTTTGGAGGTACATTGAAGAGAAAATGGCGGAAACGGCAACTCTTTCCGTACCCTAACTAACTGACACGCCGTTTCCCCGCAGGGATAGGCAGAGAGAACGGACCGCCAAACAACTCGGTCTTGGCTCACACTCTTTATCACATTCATACATCGTCTCATACATACTCTTCTATTATTCTGACTCTTGACATGATCCGACTTAAGTATCGGATTCACTTGATCGTGCCATGCCTTCCACGGGCGCGATATCCGTACTTAAAGTGTAGTATATGTGTTATGTATTCATTTATTTATTAACGCCCTTTTTGGGGGCCTTTACATATTTTATGAATAATAAGATATAAACAGTATTTATTGTACATAATTGAATAGCCTCAGTAACAATATTTTATATTTGTTTAAAGATACATTGAAGATGTCCACTGACTTGGTATAATTATTTCCCTCATTAGTATTCTGGGCAAAGAGGAAAACACATGGTAGTTAGTTCCAGAATTTCTGCACTGAAATAAATCCTGACTTCTGGTATCCGGAAGCTTATCAGTTCAAGTAATACCGGACTATCAATTAAATCGTTTAGAATTTATAAGTGCGTGTTTAAAGATGAAGGGTTGTTTGTTACCTTGTGCAGACCACGTGGGGTCCCTCCACATCTGCTCGTGGTTGAAGTGCAGCGGGGGCAGATGCGGCGGGGCCTTGCTCTCCCCGCCGGGGCCCTTGTCCCACAGCTTCTTAGCTGCAGGGGCGATCTGAAACAATCACAACTAATTATTGCAAAAATTAATTCAAATATGTCAGCCATGATATCGTCACTATGAACAAATTTATTATTCTTATAATCAACATCAAATAACTTCCCAGTGATGGGGGATACGATAACAGCGTTGCCAAGAAGCATTAAATGTTAAAATTATATATAATTATACTATATATAGAAAATTGTTTTCATTAAACCCTTCTACTGTTCTGTTGGTGCGTTTTAAATATCTGCATATAACAGTAGCTGGGTTGTTCTTCATTTTAACCTACATAAAGTTGTCTCCACCAGTTAGTGGAGAAAAATTCAACAGAATAACCAATATTATTATTTTATTATTACTTTAAAATCTACTGTTGGTACTAAAGAACTATATTTTTATAGTAAAAATTACGTTACAGAGATGTAAATCCTCGCGACAGAAGTGTATTTCATACAAATCACAGTGGTCTCCCGTCACCTCAACATGCGTATATTCTATAATGTTACAACGACATGAAATATAAAACTATTTTTAAACTCCAAAATGTATAACCTAATTAATAATAACAGCGATTATTATTTTTATGTTTAATAAAATATTTTTAAAAATATCAAAAACTTGTCTTTTACAACTGATGTTTCAGTACGTTAATTCTGTCACGTGGTTGTAATTCGAAATAGGTATACACGCTGGTGTTTGTCACCCCCGATAGGCGTTTTAGGCCTCCTTCCCCCCTTGCTACAATTTCCCCTCTGAGATCCAGAGAGAATTTTTTATTAAAAAAAATCCTCACTTTAGATGGAAATGCGACAGAGTGGTATAAGTTACGTAGGTTAAAAAGAAGAACAACCCAGCTACCTTTCGTGCAATTATTTATATACAAAACATAGATCTGAAATATTATGAAGATTTTTCGAAAACGGATTAATTTCATTGGTCTATAATACAACGGCATCAATGTATTATAATTCAGGCATTAATTACTACTACGAAAAATCTAAAAAGAATACCAAATTTTAATTCTTTTTTAGGTATTTGCGTTGAACACCAAAATATCCAAAAGAAAGGAGTAGAGTCAAAAATACCATGAACCGTAAAAAAACAAGTGTGCTTTAGTGCCACGCAAGTGTGCCACACGACTGAAGTAAAACATCTTTATGCTTCGTTCGCCTCGCCCGATTTTCTCGCCTTGCACTTTCGTAACGCTCTCGTCACGCATTCACCAGCTTACTTCCCAAGTCAAGCGTCGTAAAGAAGTTTTACTTCAAAAATCCAAAAAAAGTTTGAAAACTTTACACAAGATTTAAAAAATATCTTTAATATATATCTATAATATTTATCTGATACTATGGAGGCCGGGCTAAAATGGACGCGCTTCGGTCGGAATATCTCTTACCAATTGATGACCGTGATCGCAAATATTGATAACTGCCATAGTTGACGAATTTGGTCAAAATTGAATTGATGTAGGTTTTTTCGATCGTCTTTGCTAGGTCCTCAGGCCCCTTAGCACGGTCGATCGATAAGGATTAATAACTAAGGACATTCGGTAACTTCTTATCGTTTCCTAGCACGACTGCAGATCGCCAAAGAATAAATAACAGCTCACAATGACTAAGTGTTCTTAATATAACTGTTATTTGTGCGTTAGCGATTTGCAGTTGTGAAAGTTATCGTTACAATCTTTATCGATCGACTGGCGGTCTAGGGTATCAGTACTGCTGGACGGTCGATCGATGTAGGTTTAATCGATAATGTCGATAATTTGTCGTTACTTCCGAGCACTACTGCAGATCGCTAATGAACAAACAATAGTTCACAATGACCGAGTGTTCCTAATTTATTTGACTGGAACTGTTGTTTGTTCGTTCATCACAAGTTACCGATAACATTGATAAATTCTTTGTCGATCGCTGATTTTATAACCTAGCACCTATTTTCACAACGCTGCATACATTCTAATAGAATCCAATCTCTCGCCGACTATAGATCGCCAATTTAGGTTAAATAGGTCACAGTTAATTAAATTAATTACAGTAATGAGTAATGAGTAAATAAACATGAACCCTGAAAAACGCAAACACTGTGCGCGGTTGATGTAGGAAGTTCTATAAATTGCCAATATTTATATCAAAAACATCGCAAATACACAATAATTATTATTTAACTATGTGTGTCAAACAATAATAATAATAATAATAATAATACAGAAGAAAAAAAAAATCTTGGTTAATAAATAATAAAACAAACAAAAAAAATAATTTTAAAACGCTTAACTTATGATAGAAAGTCAAAGAAAACTGGTGCAGGTTATTCATAGCGGACGTAGAAGTAAACTAGTTGGCAGACAGAAGTGTTCACACATGCAAATAAATATGTCGAGGATGTAATGGAATCTCATTCATGAGATGCGCCACTCGCACTACTACGATTGGCATCATGTCAATGAAACCGAGGAAAGAGGTTACTAGATAATGTTGTGCGGACGTCATCGTTACAACATAACTCAACTGTTGTGAAACATCTACAATCCGCACTAATTATTCTAGTCGAATACAACACAGGTGCACGCCAAATATTAAGACCGGCCTGACGTTGATCAGAAATCGTCGCAGTACGCGTGTTTAATATTTTGACGACGTAAGAATTGATGATTGATAATGAATATTTATTTATTATCGAGAAATCGAAAGTTTACATTTTTTCAGCTTGTAAACGATTGTATAGCCAAAATAAAACCAATTATGGATTTCCTCCTTGTGACTTTACCTCTGATTAAACAGCAAAATTAGAAATAATAAAATTTATAATAAAGGAATATGAAACCAAAAATTATATAAAACAAAAGATTGTATAAAACTAAAATTTACATAAAAAAAATATCAATACATTGGTATCCATAAAAAGCCAGGTGTCATATAAATCAAATCATAACAGAATTATAAGTAAAACGATAGAAACATGAGAAACATATTCATGAAACATCGGAGAAATACTCTTTTATGTACCCCTTATATTTGGTAAGTTCGGAATTAAAAATGTCCACCTTATATAATGGACGAACGACTTTTAAAAATAAACTATTGATAGATTATAAGGACAATCTATGAGATCCAACATTGAGTTTTTTTTTTTACATGAGCTCCACACAGGAGGCCCTGAGGGAAATTATTTTCCTCAGGGCCTATGTCATCTTTGAGGATGCTGTGTGGAGGGTTTATTTTTAAAGAAAGGAAGGAGGAGAGAGTTCTGGGAAGGAAAAGGGTTTAAAGAGTGGGTAGGAATCTGGGGTTCAGGTGTCCTAGTCATCCGCCTCCAAGACCTGGAACACACCTCACCCCATGAACCCGGGCACCTCTGCTAAATCACCAAACGTAGCGAACCACTTGGGGTGACTTATGGCAGAGGTGTTGGTTATCCAATAAAGGTTCCCGGGCGGCGGTACCCATTCCCGCCTCCCAAATTGTGGTAATGAGTGTTGTCATTTTAGTGAAATTTTTGTAGCAGAGAAACGGAGTTGAAAAGTAGACTAAAATGTTATGTTAAATAAAGAATTGGTGGAAAAGTGTAGTTAAGATTTTATAATAATATGAACGTAAATGAATCAAGCCATGCGTGCTCTTCTGTCAGCTTCCCACTCTAAGAAAACCGATGTCGGTAAGTTAATAAAAAAATAAATAAAAAACATTCCATCAAATTTTATTAACGTCAATTAACCAATTACTTCGTATGGACGACGCAGGGTCTTAAATAAATAAGTATGTTCGTGGTAGGTGTAGATTATTTGCTTGATAAAATAAAATGATATGGATTTGTTTAATGCGTCCGTTCACACGCTGCAGTAGTACTGAAGGTCAAGGTCGTTTTAACCGGCTGCAGTTCAGCAATAACGCAACTGTATAAGTATGATCACTGATTTGTCACTTCATCATGTATTATTTATTACGGGTTGTTAAAAATGTTAAATTATGAAAACTATTAAGTATCGAAAGTCAAGCTGAAGGAGTATCAATATTCATTTGTATGTACATATTGTAATTATGGCAAACAACAAATTAAATGCTTTTTACGAATACATTAAGAAATATCATTGAACTTTGAAAATGCAAATTAAAAATAAATATTTCACTCGCACAGCAACGATATTTCTGTTCAGTCTGTTATACTTTTGAATTAAAGCAGCAATAAATCATTTTGCGAAATTTTTTCCGCGACCTTACCCCCTCCACCTGCCTTTGATTTAAATGTTACTTTGTCGACCCCCGTGGCAGAGAGGTGAAATCCCTGACTCTGGGCTCTGAGGGAATGGATTTAAATCTAGGCCAAGTTCAAATAAAATATTTTGAATTTGAACAGATGGCAGATGTATTTAGTAACCCGATGGTGTTGAGAGACCACAATTCAGGTAGGTATCTATATTTTGCATGATTATTAAACCTTTGCATTCCACATTTCTACTGATTTATAATATATTTCTCTTGCACAATTTTCAGTTTGAAGTTCCTAAAAAAATACATGTTATTTTTTAAGATAATATCTGTACATTTGTAGAGTAGAAACGATAATTATATGAAAATTCCTGAAATGTCTAAATATGTACCTAGGTGTACCACAGACCCCCACCCCTAATACTCCAACACATGAATCTAAGATAAAATCATGTACGAAACAAAAAGTAATAAAATTATACACTTTTCTTGTACCGTATTTTTGCGGTTTTCCCACGGTCAAATAAAGTAAACGCGAGTACCTTCGTACAGAGCAAAAATCGATGTTCAAAATCACAGGCGTTGACGCATGCTCCTTGTAAATCTCTAGCGAAAATCTCGGTGGCCTGCGGTATGCACGATACACACAATATGAGGTATATATAGATGAAACGTATTTATCTAAAGAATTTCCCCGACACCACGCCGCGACGGCCGTGGTGTTTTCTCCGCTATCTGCTCTCACTGCCACGGCCGCATTATCTTAGTCGCGTTACGCCACAGTCGTCGACACGTCTGTGACAACACTCACAACAAATGGAAAATTCTCCACTTCCTGAGGACATAAGCAAGCGCAACCGCTAATTTCACCTTATCACCCGATAAGGTGAAATTAGCAAATTAAGAGATTATTTTCATCGGCTCAGGGCGGTTGTTTCACACGTGGTTAACCCTTCAGGCCACAATATTTCTGCTTTGCATTAAAATTGAAATAAATGGAATTTTTCTGAACGGATCCGAAACCTAAAACCAGTTTTTGAAAGGCGATGAAATACGCCTTCAAATTTAAATAAACATATAATTTGTAAAATCATGGGAAAATTAACAATGCGAAATGCAAACGTTAAAAAGATTTAATAAGTAAAATTTACAAAATTTTAAGAAACCCCCGACACAAAAAAGGCTGATAACCTTGAAACGCCTGATCAGATTTTCATGAATTGTAGCTAAGAACCATCTCTATTACGTCAGCTTTCAAACAAAAAAAACTGCATCACAATGGGTCCATTCGTTTAGGAGCTACGATGCCACAGACAGACAGACAGACAGACAGACAGACAGACAGACAGACAGACAGACAAACACACAGACACGTCAAACTTATAACACCGCTCCTTGCATCGGGGGTTAAAAATGGCTCATCTCAAGTTTTTTCTAACTAAAATTACTGATAAAAAATAAAAGCATACTCATATGTTATTAGTAGGTGGAGGAATGCGGAGGCAAAACGAAAATTCCAGAGCCGCTAATTATTAAAGGCAAAACAATTAAACTATCGTTATTTGACCGGTCTTATTTGTTTTATGGGGCCAACAGACTTGGCTATAAAAAGATTAAAGATCATTTGGTTTTGGCCTATTTCAGCATATCGCTCGCCATATATTCCCAATGTTTTTGCCTCCGCCTACTAGTTATTAGGCAAATTTACTACTCGTATAAACTTTATCGCCCGCTAACATTTTATTGTTTCACGTAAAAATAATTAAAAAATGCCCAAAGTTTCATAATTTTTTCAAATTGCGGTCGAAAACAGTGGTTTCATATAAGTGTACATTTTAATTATTTTGTGGTTAACTTTTAGATTTAAATAAAAAGTGCGGTGTTTTCTCTTTCTAACACCGTTTAGATCATATTTCTAATCATGATAGTAAGGGAGACACAACGATTTCTATGAGATCTATTTGTTCACAAAAGCGAACAAATTAGCCTGAGGGGTTAAGAGATTATTTCTATCGACTTTCGGCCGGTTGTTTCACACGTGGTATCTGTAACTTCATGACCGTTGGAAATTTTTCACAAAGTAAGTTCTGTGTGAATTAAACAACCGACCAATACTGACGACTACTTGTATTAATGAACGAAAAAATTATTAGGATAACCAGGGTTTTGAACTAACTGTTGGAAATGAGAATACACACAAGAAATAAAGCATTTTTAGATTTATACAAAAATATTGGAAGAACTTTGGTTTGTAATACAATCTAGCCCCGCTGATTGTATCAGTCCTATCATCTACTCGTGCCATACAATAGCGCGGGTGAAATGAGTCGGTCGAGACAGCCTCCCTCTCCGCAAATACCTTTAAATACAAATACCAAGGTTTGAGAAACCGGAATGAACGAGACATACAAAGTGAAGGCTTCCCTGGCATTTAGATGGCGACTGTAGTTCAAGGGGCGCAAATAATAAATTGGCAAAGTTCGAAGTAAAAATTAATTTAAAGGGTAGAGATACCAACGGAAGTAGCATCAATACTTTATAAATGAGAAGGAGATAAAAGCATACCGAACAGGACTTCAAAATGAATTGTATAAAAGGTTAAAAAAATTAAACGAAAAACCACAGGCCTCAGAATATTATGATACTAGCGCAGGACCCATAAAAATCATGGAATGGTATGAATTCTTATAATTTTTAAAAATGACATTAAATTAAATTCAAAGCAAATTTGAGTTCATTGAACCCAAGTTACGCAGGACACACACACAACCAATTTTTTTTAATCAAAAATCATGATAATGGTAATAGCAACGGGAAAACTTGATTGTAGTGTTAGCGTAATTAAAATATCCATTTTTTGAGTTCGTATATTTTATATTTTGCCCTTTCACAAAAAACCGCGCTATAGAATCCATCTAGTTATTATTATTATTAGTCTATTAGGATCAGTGAAGCTGTCAGAACTACATTAGTACCTAATAAGTAAAATTAAAAATTACTAATTCTGTCATATTATACGTGTTGAATGGGATTAAGATTAGGGATACCGAAATTCCGCTGAAACAGCTCTATTATAGCGATCCCGTGACTTATAACTGCGGGATCCGCGGGATTAGTACCCTTTACACACAGAGTTCGGAGCGGGACGTGCCCCGCGCCACTTCAGGCCGCCGCGCAGAAAAGTAAAGACCGAAAGTAAGATAACGGTTTACAGCGCAGTTCACTGTGAGACTTTTCTGCGCGGCGGCCTGAAGTGGTGCGGGGCACGTCCCGCTCCGAACTCTGTGTGTAAAGGGTACATTTACTCTGGAATAAATAATATAACTGGGAACACCGTGATGGACGTTGCGTCCGTTGCGTGTACATGGGCGTGGTTACTGGGATAGGGAAGGGGGGAAATTAAATTCGCTCGCGCGTGGTCGGTGGTCAGTTCGACAGATCAACACTATCAAAGCTCCCCGCATAATCACATCGCTCTACAGAATCTACGGCAAGCCTGATATGATGAATAAACCGTAGACATACAAATTGATAGACTTGCCCTAACATGAAATCTGGGTATCATCATCACAAGCTGGAGTCAAACCACGTGACCATAGTGTTTGGCACCAGGACGGATCGAGAATACTTTTAATAAACCAGACCTTGCGCAAAAAAGTTAAGTTCGCTAAAGTAAGAATGTTTGTCAGCCGAGTGCCGTGGCGACGCTAAACACGAGCGAGATGGGTAAATTAAAACACATTTGTAAAAATTTCTAAGTAATATTCTCTAACAATATAACAAAATATTCCAATTTGAAAACAAAGTCCGAACTTTTACTTACCGATTTGGAATTTGTAGTAAAATTTTTTACGCCGCCAGCAATTTGCGCGCTAATGTAAAAAGGACTAGTAATTGTTAGCAGATTTTATTTTCGAGGATTGAATAGTGATGTTACATTCATTTATTCACAAATCACAGAAAGGGAGATAATCACGCAGCCTCCCCGCTCCTCGCAAATTGGTTTGTTCCCTTTCCCTGATATAGTATAAAAATTTGGATGTCTATGGAATAAACTAAGATTTATTTGTCAAGCTTGTAAATTCAAATACTTCAGCGAGAAATAATGATAGCAGGTAAATTGATAACATTAAAAAAGCATTATACAAAATATGAAACACATCGTCTTTAAAAAAAAAATCACCATCCTCCTGACAACAAATAGAACTGGGTAGATATTTATGTAATAATGAAATATTGCATAATTAATAAAACGAATAAAAACCATCATGAGAATAAATTGAAAGAGCAAAATTTAATTTGCAATTGGCAGCCAGCTGTTCAGCACGCGTGTGCAGAAAACGCTGGCACGTTTCGACGAGAATCGTAATGTAATGTACGCAAACACAACAGTTTCAGTGATGATAATAATAATACGAAAAATGGACGTCGGAATGTAAATAGCATCAAAGTCTGCAGCCGATGTGATAATGAACGCGAGACACACACTTCACGCAGCCGCGATGTTGAGGCAGGTCGGAACCAACCAACGCTCGCACTGCCATCAGAGTCGCAACGTAGCCTATAGCTATGATATGGCCAGACGGGATATACGAACAAAACTAACTATGTACTAGTAACTAGGTATTACTCCTCTCATCGGTATTGCTCGCTGACTTGGCCAGTGTAGCCGCTATCTGTGATGCTTGTAATGAATATAATGAATGATATGTTGTGTGCAACAGTAACCGTGATAATGATAAGTCTTATCAACGAGCATTATTATGAATAGAGTGATTGGTGTGGGAACTGTTAGGAAAAGCGGCGTTTTGTTTTCATATTCTTATCTGTCCTTTGTTTTCATCGATTATTAATTTAAAGCATCTTTATGATACCACGGATAACATTTTTTTACTACAAGATTTTTGGTTTGGATGTTGGTTTTGTACCTACTCTAAAAATTTCGACCAAGATACAACTTCTTCACAAACAAATTATTTATTTTTTTATTATGCTTGTCCATATGAGCTTTTATAAAATTAAATGAAAACAAATCACATGGACTTAAGACCATTTATTTCATCAAAATTATCTACATGTTTAAAAACCAAAGGTTTCTTCGTCAGGATAAGGTGAACACATCCAACAAACCTTCAGAAGAAACATTTGGTTTTTAAACACGTAGACAATAAAACATGTCATTTTGATTGTAAATGGTGTTTTACAAAGTGATTTGTTTTCATTTAAATAAAAATGATGCCACAAAGTGAATTTGCAAAGACAGAAAAGGGTTTTTAAAAATTAATGATACTACGTAAGAAAAATACAGGACTAACATGGAGTAAATGATTAGCACATAGAAAAAAAATAATGTTTAATTTGAGCAGGATTTTTTTTATCAGTACTGGAAGTTTCGCCCTCATAAGTGTTATATCTATGTGTTATATCTTGTACGTTTTTTGAGAAAATCAAATATACCTAATTGTTTCTTATTTTAAAAAATATATACTCAACTAACAAAGTTTTACAAAAGATTATTTTTTTTTCAATCGGGTTATTGTAATTTATTCAATAAGTAGACCGAATTCAGAGTTAATATTATAAATCTAGAAATCTATGCCTAAAAATTATCTTAGAAATAAATGTATGTTGAACTTTTGAGGGGAAAATAATTTACAAGAAATTTATTCAACTTGACTTTTAACGGATAATGAAGTCAAGCCATTTTAAAGCTTTCATTTGGTTTTGTGTGGTTGCCGCGAAAGAAAAATAAATTGGAAATCGAATACATTGCAAAGATCATTAATTTCATTGCAGGAAATATAATTGCGTTATTGATAGTTGAAAGATCGATTTATTCCGAAAAATCTTATTACATGGCATTTACTAATGTTTAATTAAGTTTGTTGAGTTTATATCAATCTTCCAATTTATTCAGCTTTATTTGAATGTAAATAAGTCTTCTATTACCATAATACGGGCATTTGCCTAGCTTGGTAGTCGAAATACCATGTAATACAATCCTGTAATAAACAAAATAAATAAAGAAAAATTTAAAAAAAAAATTAAAAAATTTATTATAAGCACGCAAAGCTTTAGATCATAGATTCTCAACCTTTTTTTGCCCACCTCCCCCTTTGAGAATATTTTATTTTCTAGCGCCCCCCAACTGCTTTTGCATACCATCTGTCGTTGTGAATCTGAAACAGCTATTGTCACGATTATACTTACCACAACGAGGGGTGGGGGGGGGGGGGGGTGCAATGAGATGGGTTTCTCTGGACAGCTATTGCCGCGATTATACGTGTAATTACACTGTAATATTACGTGATCGTAAGATAGAAAATGCCTCCTTTCCTATTTCTGAGAAGAAGATGGTTTCAATGAGAACAATTAAAACGCATACTTAATTTATTAACATTGAAAACACACTGAATTTATAATTTATCTAATGAGAAAGTTGTAACTTTAGTTAAGTTACAACTTAAGTTAAGTTTTAAATTTTTAATTCCAATCAAAAAATAAAAAATTTCATATTATCCAATTCAACGTAGATCTGAATGTAATATAATCTTTCAGTTCAATTTTCGTCCACTTCCCGAACTATCGAAATACGTAAATTTTCGCACACGGATAAAAATGATAATAATACACACAATGACAAAAATTAACCGATATTAAAGTTTACTTTGATTTATTGTGTTATTATATGTATTATTTTACGTGATTAGCGTTTTTTGTTTATCTTTTTAGACCATATTTTTTACCTACCAGCGCCCCCCATTTTTCTCTGGGTCTTCTACCGCCCCCCTGAAGGTCTCAAACGCCCAAAAGGGGGCGTTATCGCCCACGTTGAGAACCACCGGTTTAGATCATCTGCGACCAACAACACGTTAACTTTACTTAAATGTAAATTGACGTCAACATTGAGTAAATTACAAGCTGTGAATTTAGAAATCTACAGTTATTATCTTCTGTTGTCAACTGCGTTAGGACTGCGAGTCCAATAATGTTATAATTTATATATTAAAAAAAAAAAAGAGATTTAATCACCCACAATAAAATACAAGCCTTTTTAATTGCTCGCTGTTTCCAAACCTTTGCCAATATGAAAATGTTATCTCAATAATAAGTACGTCTTTTTTTCAAGTACTGTTTTGTGTCCATAATTTTATTGCCGATAAATAATAATGTTTATCAGAACGTGGCAATGAATGCAGCTTGAATGAAGTAACGACCTAGTTAACATGAATATTGATCACTGTTCGATGGAAACATATGTTTCTGTTCAGTTAGCCGGAATTTATCGCAAAGGGATCTCTCATTACGAAGGAGCCCCACCAATAGACTTAATTAATCTAATATGTCCACACATATTTTATATCGCTTGCAAAATTGATCATTACCGGCAACATCTGATAACCCTTTATACAGCTTTCAACAGGCTTGGCCTACGGTGCTACGGTTGGGTGCTAGACGGCTAGTCGGGTTTTATTTAGGAAGTTTTTGACTTACGACAGAACATTGAGATCATCAATAGAAATCAGAACATAACTTACGGAAATTACCAATTAGCAATTTGCTTACATATTGTTTATATTATTAATTTTCAAAGAAATTATTTTTTATCTTGGTAAGTAAACCAATACTTTTTACTTTCTTTCTTTTGAACCATAACAAATTAAATAATGCAAAAAATGTTTTATTTTTGGACAGTTACCATTTAATATCCACGTGTAACAAAGCTCAATATCTAACAGATGAAAATGGAGTTGTGAAATGAAAATATTTGGGTTTATGTAGGAATTCGTGAAAGAAAGCGTTGTGCATCTCTGAATTGACGTTTCGCCTTTGCTGCTACATATGTTCAAATGAAGATGTTTTGACTTTGTCGTAATATTTTGTGGGTTTATTTTATGCTATCTTAGTTAATATTTACCGAAACACATTCCTTGAACAATAAATTGCCTAAAAACAACATTACTTGCGTTTATTTGACGAATTCGTGTGTTTACGATATTTTTTACGAGAATGACACTACCGAACTGTCAGATGAAATGCTCCGAAAAAAACTCGGCCAGAAATCCATAAAGAATTCATAGAAATTATTCTCGTTCCATAGATATGTTCAAAGCATTCTATACCTTAAGAACAAGAATGCCGCAAGCGATTCTGAACTTATCCTTCATTTTTTAGAGCTTAATATGGCGCGCGCCGGCGCGTACTCGGCAAACAACGAGTTTGATCACTTTCCAATAAACACCTTCACCAATTTATTAAAAATTCTTAAATTAGAAAATGACTTAGATCATCAGCTACTCATTGAAATTTCAAACTTTTACTGTACTATAAATTGATTGTGAACCGCTCAAGTTACTAAACATTGGAGGTCATTTGAACTTTTCTAATTTCCCACCCGGATAATAAATTCCATTTAAACTGATGAAAATCTCCGGCACACAAAATTTACAAAACGTGAGCACAAGAACGGATGGTAGAAAAAGAATAATTCAAAAGCATAACCGCTTTAAGTAAAAACATATTTAAAGCGGGAGAAGAACGAAGAAGAAAACACATTTTGCGAATACCGAATACATACATAAATTAAATTTGTCGCTGAGCTCGTTGCCGAGTTTCGCTACAGCAGATACATGTAATCGAGGAGCGGGGGTTGGGCGTCGGGGGAGGTGAAAGTGGGTGGTAACGCGGGTCGTCGGTCCGCCCTTGCGAGGTCGCGGGCGTTGAACCCCCAAGGCCGCCCCAATGCGCAACCAACCAACCAACCTGCATAGCAAGCAAGCTCGGTACTTAGATGTTTGCTGGTGTGTGGTGGGCCTACTGCTGCGTTAGTGGAATATCGGTTATCAGGAAATCAAAAGATTGTATTAGCTATTATTTATTCAACGGGATGACCGACCTTCATTGTTTTCTCTGGGACCTGGTGAAACTGTTATAATTAGTTATAAGTTCGGAAATAATAAAAGTCCTGAATTAATAGTTACCTACACTGCTACAATTTTTTTTATACAGTCTTCTATATGAAAACAGAAATTATAAATAGAGTTAGATATGAAAACAATAAAATCGCAGAACTGCCCAATGTTTAGAGGACTAAAAATATATGAAGAAATGCCTGAAAGTGTGAATAATGAAGAAAGAGTGAATGTATTTAAAAAGAAATGTTATTCTTAACGTATTTTTTTTAAATTTATGAAATGAAAAGTTACAATGTACTTATTAGTTTATATTCATTTAGTATAAACTAACTCAATAAATAAATAAAAAATATGTATGTATTGATTATGAGTTTTAATAAAAAAAATCCATTCATCGTTTGCTTGAAAATAATTACGAAAAATTCACCCTTTTACCGCCCACGCATCGTGAGCTGCCCCCTTAATGGCCAGATACCAAAATAAATACTTTAAATTTGAATTATTATGCTTCGAAATTACTAAAACAAAAAAAAACGATGTTCACCCAGCTTTGTGGCTAACGCTTTTTAGGAAAATTTTAAATAAAACTGTTACGTTAAGAATTTTTGCCGAATTAGTGAAAAACTTTGTACATGAAAATTTTACGTACAGCATTTTTTTTTGAAAGATTTTTATAGCGCCATTTTTGTGAGAATATCACCTCAAGGGCGCATTATTCCACCAAATGTTTATGTTTCCCTACTTCCACACTAAATAAAGTGCCTTACAAAAAATAACATGTACTTCTAACAAAAATTCACACATCTCATAGAGGTTATTTGAGCTTAGCAGCGAATACTTATAAATATGAATAGCCATTTAAGTTCAGAAATCAACTTACAACCTTATTCATAAGCAGGTATAATATTTTGTTCTATACAAATACTACTTTACTGCATCCTTTAGCTTCTTGGCTGTGATGTCTTTCCAGTTTAAAAAAAACAAGATATTAATAATTGGATAAATTGTAGAGCGCCGTTTTTGAAAATCACCTCAAGGGCGGGCGCTGTACAACTTATTAAGAATTCCTAGGTTCTATCTAATTTAACTATTTACACGATACTTCCTTAATTCCCGTGAATTGAAACGCGCTCCGTGATAAACAACACTAACAACGGTCTTCCACAAACCAATACAGACCTAAATACGTAGTCATTACCATCATAGTCCTCTACCTAAGATGCCTACTTAATAACATACTTAAAATGTTCGAGAAAATGTTTTATGTTTATCGTTTAAAACTGATATTTAACCGAATTTATTTGTTTACAACCGATATATCTTTAAAAATATTAAGTACCTACGTTTGAATGATTTTTTTTAAATATGGTGGTGCTCACCATACTCTAAGTATAAAAGTATTGTCTAAAATTATAATCTACTTTGTAATAGGACTCCATAAACAGAAGTTAAAGTCAGTGTTGGGCCATTTTGTGATGTTTTATGTAAATTTTATTACGTTACAAAAAAATGTTTTTCGACTAATAAGTCAAATCATTAAAAAAAAATAACAATTTGCGCACGACCAGTGCCAATGAGTAATTTTTAATAAAATATTCTACCACACAAAATACAAGGAGATAAGATTTCCCTACCTAGTATCACATTTTCTTTACACATAAAAATCTCACGTCACGATGTTTGTTCGAGATAAACTCCAACACTAATTAACCGATTTTGATGAAATTCGGCTTACTGTGTGTAATTTGGTCCAACTTATTAAAAGATAGAAGAGTTTTTATCTCTAAATGTTTGTAAATGTGGAAGGTTTAATGGAAAGTATAATGTACCTTTTAATGAACGCAATTTGAAAATAAATATAGAAATGTACATTCTGAGATAACTACTAGGTAATATTACGTTTTGGCATTCATTAAAGAGTAGTTTAGTAATAGGTTAATAAATCAAGCTTGTTTTATGATCTCTTGTACAGAGATAATAAAGCCTTTAAAATGATTAACCACCCGTACAGCGTACACCTCAGATTTCCGAGGCAATGTTTCACTCCCCGTGGCGGCAGGGTGTGAAAACTGTGATCACGCGACTACCTATCCCCCTCCTCTCCCTTGTCCACTAGTTACTAGCGCAACAGACAATATTAAGCGAAAATCGATGCCGACACATAACACGTTTTTAATTGAATAGAGTTTTAATTGAAAGATATTTGAAACGAAAGTTTATGTTTTCAATTGGTTTTTTGCAGAAAATCAGGTTTCGCTCGATATTAAAATACAATAATAATAATAGTTGGATAATGTGTGGAGCGCCGTCTTTGTGAAAAATCACCAAGGGCGCTGTACAATTTATTACAAATACTTAGGCTCTATCTAACTTTATTGTTTACAAATACAATAGTAAGATATTTTTGCCGTAAAGAAAAAAAGGCATTGTTTCCGACAGTTTAATCGATATTCGAAAGCTTCACCATGATGGAAATGAAATTGAGCTGAAAATAGTTTGACCTGGGAATTCAAGACAGAAAAAGCTGTGCAAATTTCATAAGGCCCCTAGTAGTTGGGTTAGGTTTTTGATTAGTTAGATTAAATACAAGCAGAATTTTCTTGAGTAGTAAATAAAGATAGACCCAGGGCTGGGCAGTATTTGAAATACAGCAATTTTATAATACAGTACTTGAAATCAGCAGAATTTTCTTGAGTAGTAAATAAAGATAGACCCAGGGCTGGGCAGTATTTGAAATACAAATACGTATTTTGTATCTGTATTTCAATTACTTCTTAAAAATGTATTTTGTAATTGGTATTTCAATTACCTGATGCTGAGCTGAGGTTTGTGTAATTTGTATTTCAATTACGTATGTCTTCAAAATACATTTAGCGATCTTAATAGTACATAGACTGAAACGCTAAAATCCAGAGCAATATATGTTCTAGAATTGGCAACACTGTGTGTCAAAGCAAATATCTTACCAATTGTCGTTTTCATAGTTTCGCGGTATTACTTCATGAAGACGTGAGTTAATTGATAATGGTTGATCAAATTCCGTCAAAACCACAAAACTTTACAAGTGGAGCGGATATGAGATGTGTCTTCTGAGCAATACGATTGGTCAATTTTTGCACGTCTCTGTTTCACTTTGCTCAGCTTTGCTTCTATGGAAACGCACCCTTAGATAAGGGCACTTACGACAATTTATTGCAACCAAAGGTTCTACCAAAACCAAATGTATTTTGTAATTTGTATTTTGTATTTGAAACGAAAAAAAATGGTTAAAATACTGTAACTGTAACACGACTTTTAAGTATTTTGTATTTCGTGTTTTAAATACACGCGAAAAAGTATTTTGTTTTGTATTTTAATTACAGCAAAGCATGTATTTCGCCCAGCCCTGGATAGACCAGAAATGAGTATTTCAAGAATTTTATAAACACAAACACATACTTTTCATTACGTAGTGTTTCCAATTCCATTAAGCTTTAAATGGAAATTTTATAGACGATTAAGAGAGCTTTCGGTTCATACTTTTATAACGCAATTCGCTAGAAATTGTGATAATGGAAAAGCCGGCAGAAATACCAAACAACGAAGGAAAAACGATCCGTTTACAAGATTATCAGTTTATATATAAGACGAGGAAAGTGTGCGCATTCTTTCAGAGATAAAATATGTTAAATTTTACAAAATAATAAACGTAGACACAACAAAAATTACAATCACTTTTAATGGCGATGTATAAAAGTACCGAGGGCGAGGGCGGAAGGTATAATTTGGTCCGAATTTTTCTTTCAACTTCGAAGAATTTGTTAGGGTTCTCATTGTTGAATTGAACAATCTCTTTGAAAGAAGATGAACAAACAGAACGAAAAACAAATTACGTAAAAGATAATATTTTATTACGCCTCGGTATTCGTAATAGCATTTATTGATCGATTAATTTAAAGTGAGTGAGTGAAGGAAAAATATTACATGGCTTAAATTTGGAGCTTCAAAACAAAAGCAAGTTTATCTCAAGCTAACTTATTTTGTGTAAATTATGCCCTATTACCCCCTCCCCCTTCCCACTTCCGCCATTTTTTTTTACATTAACTCCATACAGGAGGCCCCGAGGAAAATAATTTCCCTCAGGGCCTATGTCATCTTTGAAGATGCTGTGTGGAGGGTGTTTTTGAGGAGAGGAAGGACCCTGACATTATGAAGGGTCTTGAAGAGACCCATGTTGTAGGAGAGAGGAAACACAGAGGTCGGCAAATCGTGTCACAGCCGAGCTGTTGAACTCAAGAACAAGTCATAGAAACAACCCCTTCTCATGTGACTAATGTCAACTGTGTACAAATGTTGGGCGCGTGTTTGGCGTGTTTCCCGACAAGGCACCTGTAAGTCTATGTTGTAACTAGTTTTGAGTAAACCCTGATGAAGTAAGCATTGCTTACGAAACATATTGGTTTTTTAAACAACAAACGTGGTTAAAACTAAGAATTATATTAATTTTTAAGAATAAGTTATTGGGATAGAGTATCAATGGACATTTACACGAGAAATTAATTCAAGAATCGTTTCAAATTTATTTGAATGTTGCAACGCAGAAATTAGTAAAAACAGAAAACATATAGTTTGCATCAATTGCATACGCTCCAAGAAATTGAATTGAGAGACGATTTCATAAACATTATCTGTGATTTTTTGGGACCTTCAAAACAACGTTTGCATTCGTGCGATTAATATATATATATTAATATTTCGAGAATCCCCATCCTTAGTCTTTAGCGTGGGGTGCATTAATTTTCAGTGGATTTGAGTTACGTGTTCATTATAAAGTTGCGTAAAAGAGAAGTTCTAGGAAGTAAAGTATAGAGCAGTATGAAGTGTCCCTCAGTAAAGGGATAGTTGGGAAAGAAGAAGCTCGAGCGAGTGGCTCAACGTCGCGCGTGTAAACATCAACTAAAGTGGGAAAAGTTCTACAAGTTGTATTGTTTAGCGTTTAACCGCGGCAGGAGCTGAGCGGGATGGGAATTGCAAAATACTAACAATTTAATGATTTTACGTTGGTTTTTGTGGATCCGTGTTGCATCTTCAGTGCCAATGTTTCAGAGAGCCTTAAGGATTTGGTCAACATCAAAATAAATGACGACCTCCAATATTCAATAAACATGAGTGTAAAATCCGTAAAAATCTAAACAATAACTATTCTTTAGAAACTATTCGCGCTAACAGTTGGAAAACTATTCTAAAATTCATACAATTTCAAAAAAAGTCTCGCGTGCGCACCTCCATGCTATATACCGTATTGTATTTTTATGCCCACAACTGTTGCAACGTAACTGTCTCCATGAAGCCTCTCGTCTCGGGCAGCAACCAAATCAAAGCAAGTCGAAGAAGCCCTCTACAATAATCTATACTTCTATACTAATATTATAAATGCGAAATAGAGTGTTTGTTCGTTACGCTTTCACGCCTAAAACACTAAACCGATTTTAAAAATTCTTTCACCAATAAAGCTACATTATCAGTGAGTGCTGTATACAATATACAGGCTGTATATAATGGTAAGCTCTGGCGTTATGAAATTTGTTTAAATGAAAATGTGGGAATTTGATATATTTTAGGACAGGGAGGAAAGCCAGGGGAAAGGCGGGGAAGGTGGAAGGGAACGGGGACGCACGGGAAAGGACATTATGTATTGCTAATTGCTACAGTAATTTCCCCCAAATACCATGCGAGCGAAGCCGCGGGTAAAAGTTAGTACCATATATATACACAACGCTGTAAATTGTATTAACGTAGGTATCCACAATATTTTTTTATCGTAAACCAACTTATTCACTCACATTAAATTGTGTCATAAGTGTCACGGTGATGGACATCTCTCTTGACAAAAAGTTTTTTAGGTAAGGTTTGAAAGTGGTTTTATCCCTGAACGAAAACCACTCACCAATATCAATATTATATCTTCATCGTCATCCAGAGAGCGGCAAGGACAACACAACGAAGATTTTATATTGTCATGTACATTGGGTACTCGTAATTCGAAATATTTTGGGGTCTACTACCTACATGGATTACGTGAAGTTACCGAGACGAGCAAGAACAAAGAAGACGTGAGTTGATGGTGTAATGTTACGAAACATAACTGTGTGAAAGTGGTTTATTGTCCAAAGTCTAACATAAACTTGCTCCATGATGTTTTCTACGACGCGGGCAGGGCCACCAAACAAGTAAGACAAAATTACCCAAAAACATTCACTTGAAAAGATCACAAAACTAACCAAAAAAAAAAACACGTCTTCCTTTTCACAGGAAAACCAGATCAACTTTATGTAACGTGGTTGTTCCGAAACATGGCTTTAAAATAAAAATAAGAAGATGACAAATATGTATTCATGTGATGCAATGGAAAATAATTATATTCATTCATAATTTAATTGTTATGGCTAATGGCAGCCCTGGCGAAAAGCGACAGGCGATCACTGCTGATGGAATCTAGATCACAACACGATCTGGCCTGTGAGTGGGTGAGGCAAGAGGACGAGCTCACACGTACTACACTACCACCGCCAGCAGCACACCAATCACTCCTGACCAACGCGCGAATAGACCAAACATGCATATTCATGAGGTGCTCGCTACCTGCCCGCGAACGAACACAACATAAGCAGAACCATCGAGAATATTCATGAAAGCTTTTGAAACTTCACTTTTCTGTTCTGACGGATTAGCGTTTTGCACACGAGTCACTTTAAGTTTATTCAAAAAGACGATCGTTAAGCAATGCTAACAAAGAAATTTTAAACTGGTGTCCGACGATTATGAAAATCGCCACAAATGGTTGCTGCGTAAACAGCTGCCAGTCCTTCATCGCAAGATTAATTTATCGACTTCATAGTTTATGTAAAATCAATTTGTATCGCTTGATAAGGCGCAACCAATCGGCTGTACCGATTCATTCATTCATCCATGTCAACGCCAAGATCCATAATAAAGGTAATGGTTTCATTTACTGTACTCATAATGTCAAGGCAGTATTTGTAAGTAAAAGAATTCAGGCAATAAGCGTTCTTAAAACTCGAGCACAAAGGTCAAGGTTAGCAAAGCTTTTAACTGGACAATCAGAGTTATGGATATTCTATAATTGACCAACAAGTCATCACCTACCCGCATTCCAGATTAAATTAACCTCTCAGGCCTCGATCCTTTTTTGTCGGAAGGTCAAAATATTTCCGCTTTGCAATAAAGTCCAAATAAATGGAATATTTCTGAACGCACCCGAAAACTAAAAACTGTTTTTGAAAAGGATGAAATACGCTTTCAAATTTTATAATTCAAAATAAACCAATAATTTTTGAAGTATAAAAAATTTCGTATGCAAACATAAGAGAGTTTTAAAAATGGCACACCGTACGTTTTTCTAACTAAAATTATTGATAACGCAAAAAACATAAAAACAAATATTTTATTGGACAAATGTATTATAAACGTTATCGTCAACTCACTTTTTTGTCGTTTCATGTAAAAAAAATTAATAAAGAACTCCCAAATCTTCAAAGTTTTTTTTTTCAAATTGCGGTCGGTTGTTTCATAAAATATAAAGCGTGGTTTTTCGCTTTCTAACACCGATTAGTTCATATTTCTAAACGTGATATTAAGGGGGACAAAACGATTTCTTTGAGACCAATATGAGTTCCGAAAATCGAACAAATTAGCCTGACGGGTATATCTTAACTGGTATTGTGGAATACTTTAAAAATAATCTCATTAAATCAAAGTTCAGTAAGTGAAATCTAGTAGGTGGTAATTTTATAAATGCTGTACCGACTGGACTGTGTGGATATGATCGAAATGGAAGCGAGTTTTGAGGGAGGACGCAGTGGGCCAAGGGCGACCAGCACGAGCAATAAATAAGCTTTAGTCTTTATTAGTACGCCGCGGTAGCTTCACCAGGGGAAATAATGGTTCCACGCCTCGTGAACCAGACGAAATAATCATTCGGCCGCAAAATATTGGCAGATTACTATTTATTGGTGCAGTTATTACATTTAAACATCTGATAAGTGGATAAGTCATTGCAGGCAATGTGTAAATTGAGAAAATAAAAATGTTTATGCTTATTTTATCAGGTTTTTATTGCAGCTTCAATCCAATAAAGTTTGTTTGTTTACGATCGAAACAGGATTTCATAACTTGTGAATTTATTGAGATCAATTTGGTGGATTGAAATAATATATAATTATTTTTTTACTTATGGACTTGGAAGATAAATCAACATGATGCAAAGATAACCATGTTTAATGCGGTGTTGTGTTCAGAGTAAGAATTGCTAAATGCTAGTATTGGTTGTCTGGGACTTCAGCGAAAAAATATAGATAATGTAAGATTTTTGTATTAAATTTGTCAAACAGTTATGCTAAAAGTATTAAGTGAAATTTTAAAGCTAAAAGTGTGTTAAATGGCAATTGTTGTATTTTTAGCGTAGAAAACTATACGTTAACCGTTAAAAAAATAACCTACACTAGGAAACTAGAGAAGAATATCGGAGACTCATACAATCGTAAAAATATAAAATGAAGAACATCACGGTATACAAGAAATAACGAAAATCGAAAATACTTATCGCAAAGCTAAGACTTTTTTGAGGTTGAAGAATACAACTATATTGTAGTAGAAGCCACGAGTTTATGCTAAGCATTCACAATACATGGTCAGACTGTTGTCTTGATACAGCAGTACAAGGGTTACGATGTTATGATCCTTGAAAGTTGAAAGATTAACATAATTAAACTTATACATACATATTAATTTATTAAATTCATGCGCTGTGAATAAATTTTAAGTTATAGCAGTGGCACAGGACGCTTTATCAAATATTTACATTGGGATACAGAACGAAAATCGGATAACTGATTAACAAGTAACGCAGGTACATTTTCGAGACGACGTGAAAGGAATGCGGAACCACCTTGACAAATTAGATAATTTTAGTAATATCTTTAACGGAAGCCTGCCGAAGTTCTAAGTAAAATAATTACATGTACACTATTCAGACGCTCAAGAACTTCAGATAAGTGGCATTTTTTGTAGCGTTTTCCTTCACGGAAATTAACATTCCGAAGACGCGACGTTCAGTAACAGTCAGGCGTTATAAATGGAAATACATAATAATCTCATAATAAAGAGGCAGCTACATAACTTGAGACTCGCAATCACAACTTTATCCACAGAAGAGAAGTCAGAGGCCAGCAGTCCACCACGGAGTTCTAATGTTCGTGAAGAGCCAAATAGACAGTGGATAGTTAGTACGTGCAATGATAATAATATGACAGAATTACGAATAAAAGGGTTTCCGAATGTTTGCAAAAAGTGTGTGGCGTTTCTTCTAAGCTCTCTGGCTCTAAACTCACTTCTGCGGTATATTGCGTGATGGTTAGTTGGTTAAGAATTAATATCTCAAGTTAGCACTGTTAGCAGTGTGAGAAATATAGGCCATACGAAACACAAACCTCAATTATTTAACTGGTGGTGTGGCCGTAAGTGCAAAGTAAATACCTTATTAATTACATTTAACCACAGCCGGGTTCCGAGCTTTAAGGCCCACCAGGGAAAATAGCACATTAGCAGGGATGTGGGGGTATTTGTGTGCCTCACACGGGCTGACTAAACAGTATAGCAGATAACGCGGACCGGAGATAAAAGGAAACTATGTTAACATTAGCACGGGAAATACACCGCAGGCAATTTGATTACCAAAACTTCTGAAACTCAAAGTGGGTAAAATAAAACCGAAAAAAACACTAATAGTTAGAATGCTAATCAGTGTAATTATAAACAAAAAATGCTGACATGACAAATGAATTAAACATTTATAAATTAGGAATTATATCGGTTTTCTTGAAAAGATTTACAAAACCACGATGGTTCAATAATTATTAAGCATGCTGTTTCTTGTCAAAATGTTTCATTTCATCAAGGTTGTCATTAGAGAAGGGAAAGCTCTGCATTTTGCCGGAGGCTTCCTGGCGTGCTTCCTTTTAAAAGTACTCAAGTCCTAACTGCAGGTCCCGGGTCCGAGTTCTTGGGAATGAACTGGGTACTGAAGAGCTATTCTCTATCTTTTGTGAGATCGAGATAGATCTCAGGCGAGATCTTCTGTCAGATTTGTGTGATTTTCTACGGCTGTTAAATGAATAAATAATCATGCATACTTGCAGGAATTCGTGTTTAAAACGACTTAAACTAAAATACGTGACAGATCACAGCTGAAATTCTGACATCGGCCCATAGAAAAAGCGAATAACAGCCGTAGAAAATCACACATCTGACAGGAGATCTTGCCTGAGATCTATCTCGATCTCACAAAAGATAGAGAATAACTCTTCTGGGCGTTGTCGCAGCGTCCGGTTCGGCCGGAGCCGGACCTCGGAGCAGGAACCCGTACAAAAGCTCGAACCCGTGTAATAAATTCTTATTAAGAACCCTCACGACTCGCGAGTGGCTCGGACCGCGAACACGCAGGTATTCGGGTTCCGGCTCCGAGTCCGGCTCCAAATTCCGGGTTTGGGTCTGATTCCTGGACCGGGTTCTCTGGGAGTAGTTGATTTGAAAATGGAGTAGGATCCGCTTTCCGCGAAAAACCCGAGTTCAAGAGCCCACCCCAGCTGAACCTACACATTGCTGATTGACGTGCATGCATTTATCTAATGAGTGCAACGGACTGAATACAAATTACAGTAATAGTTGACCGATTCTCAGAACAAGGATCGCCAGCGCCAGTCTTCTACTGAAACGAATTCAAGCATCTCCACAGATGGCGGGCTTATCAGGTTTATAACCTCATGTCAACTCTCTACGACTTACGAGAGCTACGTCTGTATTGCAGGCGTTGCAGCTCGCAGGCCGAGTGCCCAGATTGCCTACTGCCTAGTGCACGGCGCAACGTGTTCGATGTTATCGGCTCTAGGGGCCTCCGAATAACCGGTTCACAAAAGTTTGATCGCTTTCTAACTAAAGATTATCCATTTTAATGCACTTCTTTCTACTCGTGTACATCTTCTGAATCCTTAGAACTGCTGACGTAAAACACGACAAACTAATATAAGAAAAAGTTTATTGACTAAGCTGTCACAAAATGCAAATCTTAACAGTAATATCGCGGTAATTAAGAGTGAATGACTTAAACTTGAGAGCGTCTCGAGGAATACCTTGTGTTTTTGCTTACCACGGCAGAGTTGCTGTATCATTATTTGAAGGTTTTAGACGCTTAAAAAATAAATATATTTAATGTGATGCCTAGCTGAGTGTTAGAAAGGAGTAGCCATGACGAATAATAACCAGCAATTATATTCAATATACTACGCATTAGTACAGTTTATTCTTCAGTACGCCATTATCAGTTGGGGACCAGCTTACAAACCTAGTCTGACCCCCCCCCCCCATAGAAATTGTTCAAAAACTTCCCCACTGAACGCATATTCGAAGAATTCAAAGTTCCAACATTTAAAAACTTATTTGTGAAAAATCCAATCGTAGAAATTATAAAAGTAAAACTCATTCATAACTGAACATCGTACCAGACTTAAATATGTATTTGTATGTCCCAAACTAAACACTTCTTTTGTTCAACACCATTATACACACCAAATACTCTCATATTTCTGAGCATCTCAAAAACCTTCACTGGCTCAAGTGTCCCGAAAGAATCCAGTTCAAGCTCTGCTGGATGATATTTAAGTCCCTTAACGGAATGGCTCCGGCTTACTTATCGGAAATGTGTATTCCAGAAAATTCCAATCCTCGACAATTAACCCTCAGGTCAGCAGCAACATCAGCTATCGGAAGGTTGAAGGAACCAAAACGCACACCAGATACTAAATTCGGTGAGCGTGCTTTCGGAGTGTCAGGACCTAAAGCCTGGAATGGACTGCCACACGAGTTAAGAATGATCACAGATTCAGCGGAATTTAGAGCTAAACTCAAAACTCATCTTTTCAGACAGTCGTATCCATAAGTTAAAAAACCTTCACATTCGCCTTTACGGCCCACGACGTTGTAAATAACTAATTGTGTAAAATATAACCAAATTCTTATTTTAATCTTTTGTTAAGGTCATTTTATAAAAATTTCCAGTCCCAGAGAGCTCTAAATTCACTAGTCTTTCATAATAAATACTAATTCAATTTTGGCATTAATCTTCTTATAAATGTAAAAGCAACAGCGATGGGGGTAGCAAAGGTAAATTCATGCAATGTCCAGTGTTTTCAATATAATGTCCTCCACGTGCAAAGTCGTATCATCCCCAAGCATAAACTTTATAAAAAAGTGTGTTTATCGGAAGTGACCTGCCAGGTAAGTATGGCTCTGAATCTTTTTGTAAATAATAAAATTAGATAGATTCTAAGAATATAAAAAAATAAAAATAAATAAATAAATAAAAAAAACTGTAAAGCGCCCTTGAGGTGATTTTTCACAAAAACGGCGCTCTACAAATTGTCCAATTATTATTATTATTATTATTAAGGGAAATACTTTAATAAACTACCAAAAGAAATCAGAAGCATTCATGACAAAGTACAATTGAACTCCATTAAGGGTCACTATTCGAATTTCGACCGGTTTCTTACATATCTCCCTTAAACATTTGAGGTTTTTAAGCTCTTAAAAAATATATGTTATTTTTTAACATAATATCTAGATACGTTCCACGATACGTTGCCGAAACGCAAATTATATGAAATTCCCTCGATAGAAAAAAAACGCAAAGTATGCTCCGAAAATTATTTAAAACAAGCCTATTTCTTTTATTTTACAAGTTATATTTGTGAAAAAATTCACAATGTTTCTTAAAATGATACTTAAGATACGTTCCACGAGATTTTTGCTCTATTTTAAACGAGTCATGTTTTATTAAGCTTTTTCGCCATTTTCGCTGCGATTTCATCACTTAAAATAGTAGCGCGCTCTGTCCAACATTCATACACATCTCTCCATCTTTTTCTTTTTCAGCCGAATAGCGCCGCCTTAAAACGTATTATAGAGAAATCATCAACGGGAAGACTGCTTCCCGTACTTCCACATTAAAGTAATAGGAAACGAAGATAATATTGGATGAAATGTTTATTTAATTCTGATAGTGTCGACGGTCCTGTCGGGCCCCTCGCGCGTCTCATCTGGCCGAGCGCGAGTAGTTTGAGGGAAAAAAACATCCGACAGGCGGTAGGTAGTCTCGGGCGACGACCTGCCGGTGAACTTATTTTTAACGCCGAGTCGTGACATCACCCGGCACCAGCCCACCAGGTGAGTCCTAATCGGCCGCAGCCCCGGCACCGAGTACAAAGAGATTAATTATTATGGTGCGCCGTTTTCGCCATACCGGAGAAATGAAGGGATATCTTTACGAAGCATCTTGCCTAAGGAGATGTATAACATTATCAAAGCGAAGTGATCTCAAATGTGGGATGTGTGAGAACCGGCACCGATGCTTGTAAATATTTGTTGTTATGCAAAAGTAAAGCGACCAAAAAAACGAAAATTAATGATAATGTAATAATTTATTCATGTGCCCGAATATGAATAAATTATATGAATGTATATCTTTTTGGGAGCTTTTATTGGATAGCCAACACCCCTACTCATAAGTCGCCCCAAGTAGGTTCGCTATGTTTTGGGAAGAATGGGTTCATCGGGAGATGCTTGTCTAGGTCTTGGTGGCGGGAGCGTTTGCCCACATGCCGCGCAACGGGCCGGATCGGGAGGTACTAGTTGAGGGATGCCTTTTTGCCCAACGTCCTGCACAGTGGGAGGGATGGATTGTTACGTACGTCACTCCTGGACACATTGACCCCCAGATTCCTAACCACCCCTCATACCTTTTTGCTTCCCAGAACTTCCTCTCCTTCTTTTCCCTAAAAATACACTCCACGTAGTACCTCCGAAGATGAGGATAATAATCCCTCTGGTCCTACAGTGCTAAGCTAATGTAAAGAAAAATTAAAAGGATATTAAAATTTGTTTTCATCTATTTACACGCCCGTGGGGCTTATATAAACATTTTTTACATAGAGGTTTTAGCATGTAAACAATATGTTGCAAAAATAATTTCTTAGATTAGAGTGCTTTACCAACAACCGTTTTTTAAATATAAAATAAAGTAGTAAATGCACAAAAAGGTAACGCAGTAAATATCTTCCAATAACGCACAGAACTTTTTCATGCCATCCATTCATTGAAAATAGTTTTGAGTCGAAGCAGGCAATCTGGGTGGCCAGCGGAATCAGGAAATCACATTTTTCATTTCAAATGGATTGTCTCCTCTATTTTAAACTTTTGTTTTCGTTTTCACTATCATATAAGCTTTACTAATAAAAAAAACTCCTCAACCGTTAACCGGTTTTTTAGTTAAATTTCCTTAAGACTATACAAGCCCAGATTCGATTTGGTACGAATTATTAATGTCTTTAATTGTGCTCCGAAAGAACTGGCAAAGTTGCTTTTCAGCAGACTGAAACTTGAAATTGCCGTCATTTCGAACATACTATTTTGTAATTGACTGTTACCGCGTTAATTTAATAGGAATTATATAAAAGTGACGTTTTTTAGTATAACATACTATTTTGTAATTGACTGTTACCGCGTTAATTTAATAGGAATTCTATAAAAGTGACGTTTTTTAATAACATAAGTGTCTTACGCATGTGCATATCTGAAATAAATCTGAAAAATCTATTTTTGTATTGCTCTAAAAATGAATGTAAAATGTTTTTTTTTTGTTATTTTCTGGGAATTATTATTATATATATTTTGTTTATTATAAACAAGATAAAAAGTAAGGCCACAGTTTTGTAGCTTATTCCCTCAATAAAAGGAAAGTGTTTTCAAAACTTCATATACAATTTTTTCGACGTTTGGAGAAAGAACACGCGCGGTTTCTTTTTTCATGTTTGAAATCAAATATTTTTCGATTTAAGACATTGAAGCATATTTCAAAAACTAAAATTTTAAGGTAATTTTGTCTAGTTTCTAAAAATTTTATTATTCAAAAAGACTGGACATCTTCAAAAAGAAATATATTATAACACATTTAATTAGAAATAATCCTAAATTCGATGCGAAATTTCAAGTTTGTACAACAGATAAACGGTTTCCCGAAGGAGTGTGAAGAGAGGATCTACCGCCGGATAACAAAAGTTTAAAAAATATTTTCATTCATATGCTTCCAAGGAAAAAAACTACTTGTTTCTATGGTTCCATGCCAACTGGGAATAATGTCAACTCAACACCTCCTTGAAAAGTCATTTAAATCCATGAAAAAAATAATTTTAAATTAGCCGATAACCCTAACCTAACATAACCTATTTAACCATTTTTTTATATATGATTTTTTATCACTCTAAATGACTTATCTGAGATGATTCTGAGTTGGTTTCATTCCGAGTTGGCCGGTCACCGTTTCTATATACCGTAAACACCAGCGTAGGAGTACAGAAAATCGACACTGTAAATAAATTCGTTTGAAATCTATACCATCTTATCATTAAAGGTATTATCGAAGACTATTCTAGGTTCGAAATTGGAAAATAATGCACAAACAAATGTAATTTTACTTATAAGTAAACATCTTTCCATGAACTATTATTTTATGCTGGTTTTTATTTTTCGTTTCTATTAGTAAGATTTTGACATAATTAGTTTTACCCAAACAAAATTTTTCACAATATTAAATAAGGCCATGTATATGCAAAACCAATATTTTTTAAGAAATTAAAATTACAACACTATGTAACTAATATGTTTAATTACAATGTGTAGTATTGATAGAGTACGGTACAAGATAGCGGTTGCGGTTAGGTAGGTAGATGCCAAGATCGTGTGACATAACATTGGCGCTACCAGTAAAGGTTTTAATCGCAGGAACTTGTGCTTCTCTTCGCCACCGGCTCACATGGGCCAATTCGCGGTCTATCCGATCCGAGCAACTTGAGATTGGAGGAAATTCTACATAAATGTATGACGACAATGTTCTCCATCACAATCCGTGTCGAGATAGGCGAGTAATTCTCGCTGAGGAATTCCATTCCAACACTGGAATGTGCGCATGTAAAACCAGCAACAGGCGACAAACAATCCGTCGAGTTCTACTGACAAAGGGTACAAATAATAATAAAGGTTTCAAAACGAAAACTACGCATCTGTTAAAAATATCAAACAGCGGAGAGGAATGTTCGAATGTAGGTCTGTGTAGTGTGTATACTTGTACCAGATGCAGAGAGACAATAAAAATACGGTTAGGAAAATGAAGGTAACTAAATGAAAGGCGCCCTCGAAAAGAATACTGGGTTTAATCAAATGCAGCAGAGGCATCTGTAGAGTTCCGCAGTCGTTTTGTTTCTTTCAGTATTTTTTTTAAACTTCTCTCGGAAGAAATAATTCTTCAGAATGTAATTAAAATGCGATAATATTAGTGACTTGCGCGGACCAGTGAAAAACCACAGGAAATAAATAAACATATTTAAAAAATAAATGGGTTTAATATAAATGGTTTCCTCATTAATGTGACTTATAACAAACATTTTCACTGAGCAAAAAATGTTTATAATAGTCAGCCCAATAGAAAGGATTGCATTTCCTGCCCAGAACGTAATCGAATACATTATTAATAAATGAAACAATATAACATTGTTAAAACCACTTTATATTTTATATACGCCGACCGGTTTCAGAACGACCGTTCCTTCCTCAGGGCAATCATACAATGAGTTGACAATTACAAAACAGTGGGTGGGTACAATTCATTATTACTAAGTGGTGTGGTAGGGGTGGGGGCGTGGCCAGGGATTAATGAAGAGTGGGTGGGAGAAAAGGAACGGACATTGATTGGAAACATATCCAGGATTGGGCTATAAGATAATATTTTTTGTTTATTGATAATGGATTCATTATTTTAAGGGATTTTTTTTATTTCCAAGGCTTTTAAGTAATCTAAGCGTTTTCCTTTATGGTTAAGGCCGCACTCTTGAAACGCACAGAGCTGAAAAAGAAGAAGATGGAGAGATATGTAATTACGAGTGTTGGACAGAGCGCGCTAATATGTTTAGTCGTAGAATAGCAGCGAAAATTGCGAAAAAGCTTAATAAAACATGACTCGTTTAAAATAGAGCAAAAATCTCGTGGAACGTATCTTAAGTATCATTTAAAGAAACATTGTGAATTTTTTCACAAATATAACTTGCAAAATAAAAGAAATAGACTTAATTAAAATAATTTTCGGAGCATACTTTGCGATTTTCTTCTATCGAGGGAATTTCATATAATTTGCGTTTCGGCGTGGAACGTATCTAGATATTATCTTAAAAAATAACATATATTTTTTTAAGAGCTTAAAAACTTCAAATGTTTAAGGGAGATATGTAAGAAATCGGTCGAAATACGAATAGTAGACCCTTAATGTGAAGAATATTTCAAAACTATGGTTATTTTCAATGATATGGTTAGCGAACTCGAAAAATTATTATTATTAAGACACCTTAAATGTTCTTTGATTCTAATTTCAAAATTACGAGTTGTTTTTCCAATATAAAATGAGGAATAGTCATTACATTATTATTTTATATCCAACATTACAATACATTATTTTATACCCAACATTTCAAATCGAAATACGCACATAAATCCTTGCTCGGGCGTATCTTACGAGTGTAACGTACTTAAAACTATTATTTATTTTTTTAATAGTTTTTACTTGAACTGTGTAAGTACTATTATAAATTTTAATAACTACTTGCTCCCTTATCTGTAACCATAACAAAAAATAATAAAAATTGAACTAAACGGGTTTATATTATACTCGCTATTAAATATTTAACATTATGTTCCCGAAATAAAATAAATAATAATAACCAAATGGAAATACCCAATCATATTCCTGTGCCCTGGTATTATTTTGTATTTTTATTTCAATGTATAATTCGTCGGTCTGATGACCAACAGGGAATACAGGCGTGTATTTTATTATTGGATTTTTTTTTAGGAAAGTCAAAAAAAAGCGGCTCATTTTTACCGGAGTCTTAAATAAATTTTATTAAATGTTATATTAATTTCTAAAAAGGTGAGTAATTAGAGCCCCGTTAGCGAAACACGTAATAGAATGTAAAAGATTCCTGCAAAAAAAATGTGTTTTGGCTTTCCAAAAAAAAAATTCCAAATATGAGATTAGTTACCAGACCGACGAATTGCGACATTAGCGGCCTGCGGAAATTTGCACAAATTATTCAATGATATTTCTGTGATCCTAGCCCCCTAGCACAGTCGTTCGATAAGGATTGATAGGATAACTTTCAGTAACTTCTCGTCGTTCCCTAGCATGATTGCAGATCGCCAACGAATTAGTGACAGTTCATAATGATTAATGACTAATCTAAATATATTAGATGTCAACTGTTGTTTGTATGTTAAAGATCTGCAGTTGCCCTATGGAGAAGTTACCTAGCAATCAATACCTAAATAGGTATTTGTTCCTGCCGATAGGTTTACGTTTTGACGTTTATCTTATTAATGAAATACCTACTTAATTTTGGAAAAGACAATTAAAATATTTTACAAATAAAATATTATATTATTGTAATATGTGGGTACCTACTTTATAGCTTATTAAAAATTTTCACACAAACAGTTCCAATTTTGAAAATTACACTTAAATTCAAAGTAAATCCGAGTGCCAGAGTTCAATGAACCGGAGTTAGTATTTTTTATGTTATTCTGGTCACCTGGTATTCATTCAATAGCCAAAACTTCCACGTAGGTGTTGATTAAGGCCATGTTATCAGAGGGCGGAAACTCATACTTCGACAAAATGCTGCAGGTCGTGCGCGAATGGTCGTTACTGGCTAAGAAATTTTAAAAAAAGTTCTATATTACAGGTAACACTTGTAATAAGTAAAGGTACATATAGCAGTGGCGGTCGGCGACTTTTTGTATAAGGGACGCTGTAGTATATACCTGCCTAATATCAAATATAAATATCTATAGACTAGCCCACGAACAAAAATACTAGGTCAAATTAGCTTCTTAAATCCTTTATGCTTTACATCAATTATTACATTTCTAAAAGTAAATTATTTAAATAGATATTTGAAAGATATTCAACGTTTGAACCGGCTTCAGTTTATTGCAGTTCTAAAAGTAAATTAATTAAATAGATATTCGAAAGATATTCAACGTAAGAATCGGCTTCACTTATTCAAGCCAAACTGCCAACCTATCAAAATGGTCGCGCGAACAAATCTAATACACACCTAATTAAATCCACGCGTTTTGGTTATGCTATTCTGTGCACTATGCCTATGTGCATTAAAGTCGTTTTCTGCGCGTTGGATGCTCCCATGGAATGCGTATCTGGCTTCAGACAAGTATACAAATTTTGTTATTATTTTGGAACATTTACAGAGTACTAACTAACATGCGAATGTTTATTAAATTAGCATTGGGAAATGCGTAAGTGCTAACCATCCAGTTAAACATTTTCACATAAAGCATAATTTTGGGTACATCTATCACTGTGTAGGTAGGTATGCTAAACAACAATGAGAAATAACAATGAGAAATAAGAAAATAACTACGTTTGATTTAGAAAGCTAATTAGTCCAGTCAATTTAGCAAAATTCATAGCGAATTTTTTATGTACATATTACGATATTTTATTTTGCATTACCCGGCAAAAACAGGAAAATTTAGTCACTTGTTTTCGTTTTTGCTGTATATTAAAAAATAAACGTCTCGAAAAAAATGTTGACAAGTTCTGCGTCCGTAAAATGGTCGTCTGAATGGCAAGATTTATTGCTGCTGGAAAAATTATACTTCTGTATCGCCATTTACACCAAGTGCTAATCTGATGCTGTGAGAAAATTCTTCAAAGCATTAAACGTTTTAATAATAGAAATTACGTGCCTCCCTTCTTAATTTTGATCTCGTGAAATAAATAAATTATATTGAAAGAGCTGTTCCAAAAAATAACTCGGGAATTTTAAATCACATTCAGAACATTAAGGACGGATGGTTTCACAAAATTTGAACAATTCATAAAATTTCAACGTTAACCCGCCAAACCCCTCATCTGCACTGATGATGGACACTGTAACGCTGTCCGAAACGTTGGCTAAAGAAGGAGCTAGCGCAACACGGCACAACACCCCAAAAATAAATAACGAAAATACTTTTGGTAGTGAAAATCTAAAATTATACCGAAAATCTAAAATCATACCGCAAATCGAAAAACATACTTAACCTGTCAAGTCTATTTGTTCGGTTTTCGGAACAACTCATACAGGTCTCTTAGAAATCGTAGTCACCCTTAGCATAGTGATATAAACGGTGTTAGAAAGAGAAAACACCACGTTTTATATTCAAATATAAAAGTTAACCACAAAAGAAGTAAAATGTAGACCTTCTCGACACCAAAATTTCGGATCGCAATTTGAAATAAATTTATGAAAATGTGAACTTTGTATTAATTAGTTTTACATGGAACGACAAAAGAGTGAGGTGACAATAATGTTTGCAGTACATTTTTTCATTATCGGTAAATTTAGTTAGAAAGGTAAGCCATTTTTAAAACTTTTTATGTTTGCATGCAAAATCTTTACATTTAAAAAAATATATGTTCATTTCGATTTATAAAATTGGAAAGCGTATTTTATCATCTTTCAAATACAGTTTTTAGTTTTCGGGTAAGTTCAGAAATATTCCATTTATTTGGATTTTATTGTAAAGCGGAAATATTTTGACCCTCTTGACAAAACATCGTCGAGGCATGAGAGGTGAAGAGCTGGTTCACACTACGCTATCAAATATAAAATATCATAGCACGCCAGATAACGCTCTCATACAATCCCTTGAGACCGTTCACACCTAAGCGTTTTTAAGCGCAGATCAATCATAGACAATACACATCTCAGACGTAACCGCTCCAGACGCGATATCCCAGAAGATAACTCTCCCCTTCTCCGACTAAAACAGGAGAGGGGGTCATTGTAATTACGGAGCTGCCTAGACCCGTGGATGACAGATGTCAAGTTGACAGATTTCAGTACAAAAAATATGCGTTCCGTTGCCGCTCCCTAATTCGACTGACCCCCTCTCCTACCACAGGAAGAAATATTTGATAGCCTCGTGTGAAAGGACAAAAGATAAGCGCGCGCGAATCAACTGATATCTGCTCGCAGATATATAGCTCAGTGTGAACTAAGCATAAAATTAAAGTCATGTTGTTATTTCATCGGGAGCCGGCTGTTTCACAGTACTAGAAACAGAACTTGAACACGACTTACGAAAAACTTGAATATTACCTTAGAAATTTGAAGAATTGTTCAAATAATGCAGTGAAACGACCGGTCTTTATTTCAACAAAATAATTAAGTTAAGGCTTTGAAAACTTAAAATATTAACTCCTCACAGGAGGCCTTCAGAAAAATAATTTCCGTCAGGGCTTATGTCATTTGTGGGGAATGTTATTAGGAGGGTGCTACGTTGATTAAATGATGTTAAAAAGTTGTAGGTAATAAATGTAGCCAATTTTTAGTCCTTGTCCTTATCGCTACTGAACACAGGCGGAGTGGCTGTTGTACGCTACTGCACATTGCATCATCACGTGAATAGGTGAAGACTTGCTGGGAAATGGTTATTGAGTGTCGGCGTACTTTAGTTGCTCGCTTGAGTATTTGCATCAATATAATACGCCAATTATGACAGTAGACGTGTGATACTACCTTAATTGAATGGTTGGAAAATGTATACCTAAAGAATTAGTGTAAGGATTCAGGCAACAGTCAATCAAAAACGTTTCCATGCGAAGAACAATTAGCTTTAGGGATTTATTTTATCATTATTTTCTTTTAAGAAGTGAGATAATATACGATCGAGTATTTAACAATATCACATTTCAAAAGTTATTTCCGATTGGACTGTAAGAAATGTACTTAAATAAAGCTTAATGCTAGTGTCACACTTTGCGTTAGAACTGCTAGCTTTTTTGGCTTGGCCTATTTTAGCATATAGCTCCGTACGATGCCATTGGGAAAACCTCTCCATAACCAATCACCTCGCTGGAAAAGTATTTGAAATTTGGGACAGTGGCAGAAAAAAGCGCAAATTCTACCGCATTTGTTTTGAAAAAAGAAAGATCGAGACAACATTGGAAGCAAATTGTTGGTGTTTTTCGTGTAAGTAATTTCGTTTTAAAGTAAAAAAAAAAGAAGACCACAACAGCGCAAAGAGAAAACATCGTGTTTATCAATGTGGAGTAAACATATTAATTTTAAATAACTACACATATTTTCTGAGAATATGCCAAAAACAATACGTAAACATTTTTGATATCTACCTTCAGGATTGTACAAATAAATAAAGTTTATACAAGAAAGACGCAAGCAGACAAAAATAACTTATATTTTAAAATTTCCTCTTAAGACCGGCAAAAAACATTTTCTATTCGTATATATTTTAATTTTATTAGGAACATAGATTAACGAAACATAGGAACATGGAAAAAACTACAATAAATAAAAAAGTCAATTAAATAATTAACTTTTTTTTCGTAATAAATCAGTGACACCTCCAACGTCATACGAATGTCCGACGACGTTAAATTTTCTTGAAACAAGCTTATGGGTCCGAGTGGTATTATATAGATAAACTGTCTAAACATAATCTATATAAACTGTCTTAAATATACAAGTAAAATATAAATGGTGTACCAGTTTCGTAGCTGTGTGTAGATAAAAGATACAAGTAAAATACAAACAGTGTGCCAGTTTTTTGGCTAGGAGATAAAAAAATAAAGAAAAGTAAAAAAAAATAACATTAATAAAAACTGAAAAACACCAGAACACTAGAACACCAAAAAAATTCAAATACAAAAAATATATAAAAGAACGACGGAAACAACTTTTAATTTTTTTTAAAATGACTAAGTTATTTAGTAAAGAGTTAAGTTATTATAAGGCCCTATTAACAATTAGTTTAAAATATCCTAAAGTAGTTATACGACGAGATACCAGCATCAATACATTTTTGTTATGATGATTGCAAGTTCTTATAAGAAAGAATTTTGCTTGAGACTAATTGAAACATTTACGATATGAAACAATGGCTTGTCATATCGTGACACACAGTAATTGCCAAATTGAAAATACGGTCAGCATTGTATTTCAAAGAATATGTGCAGTGGGTCATTTGACTCTGTGCTGCGTCAGATAATGAACACCGTAAATAAAAATTAGCATTTTCGAGTGAATTGAAATGAATTTTCGAGCGAGAACCATAATAATTATCACACTCCCAACTTACAATGTAAGCCGATCATTGTTCACATTTAAATTACTTATACCTATTATAATATGTACTTTTATTCACTATCATAATAGCAATCATAAAAGAAAGAGCATGTTATGCACAATAATTAATAATCCCGTACATCGCCGGATATGTTAGAATCCAATTCACACAGTTCCACCGTGCTTGTTTGTACGCTTGCAGATGGATGTGTAGTACCTAGTAGGAACGTGTTGTTGAATTGCACAGCGCACCGGCCAGACGAATCGATACGGCGGGCAGACGGGCGGCAGACGCCCCGCGGCTCTCCTCCCGGCCCTCCCCGAGCAATCACCATCCACCCCGCCAGCCTGCCACCCGAACAACCAACCAACCAACGCCACTATTCAGTCAGGGGCTGTGCTTGCAGCGAGCAGCGCGGCGCTTAGGACCAAGTAATAAACGTAATACACATTTTTATACAACCCTATTCCTAGCAGTACGTCTCTGATCGACAGCGCAAAGCGGTGTTGGTGGAATCAAATAGCGCTGTCGCTTGGGCGAGAGTTTCATGTTATTATGAAACGTTAGCAAATGAAGAATAACGTATCTAAATAAATAATAATAATACGACTGTCAACGATTTTGCTTAATAAAAATAACAGCATTACTAAAGTTTATAGCGGAGTTATAATTGTGGATAACGGGTAGGTAAAGTTGAAAATCTGTTCGAATAGAAACCCTCAAATAGCTGCGCTGTCGTGAAATTTGTACAGTCTCATTTTGGAATTCCTAGGTCAACTGAACGTTATTTCCAACAAGCTACATTATGCAAAAAATAACAGCAAAGGCTGAAAACACACTGTTCCATACTGTTTTATGGTTAAAGGATAAATATGTGTTGAAATCATAGACATTCAAATTGATGGACTTGCCCTAACATGAAATCTGGGCACCGTGTCGACGAGCTGGAGGCAAACCACGTGACTATATTTTTGGCATGACGTACATTGATTACCGAAGAGGACACATCATTAAAGTTCGCCAAATAAGGCAAAGGTTTCAACGCAATAATCCATTGTGGAACTTTTCTGCGCACGATCTGGATGTTGGTTTTTAAACGAATGCCTGACGCAGCGCCGCTAAAATTGAGTGAGATGGGTAAATTATAACACAATTGTAAAAACAATTAATTATTGTAACAAAATACTACATTTTGGAAACATGTCTGAAACTTTGTTTTAGCGCTTCGGAGTGAATTTTTTTGCGCAGCCCGCAATTTGCGCAACATTCTAAAAAAGGACTAGTTATTCGTAAGCAGATTTTACTTCCGAGGACCGATTTTTTTTTTTTTACATGAGCTTCATACAGGAGGCCCTGAGGAAAATAATTTTCCTCAGGGCCTATGTCATCTTTGGGGGTGCTGTGTGGAGGGTTTTTTAAGGAAAGGAAGGGGAGAAGAGTTCTGGGAAGGAAAATGGTTTAAGGGGTGGGGAGGAATCCGGGGTTCAGTGTGTCTTGGTCATCCGCCTCCAGGCCCTAGACAAACTCACCCCATGAACCCGGGCGAATGGCGATATTACAATGCAAGTTGCGTGTACACAGTCAGATTAATTTAATTATTGACAAATCACAGAAAGGGGAACGGTTCCGCCATCTCCCGCGGTGCCAATTGAAATCTATAAACTAAAAATAAAATAAAAATTATATCCCTCCATCCCTGTCAACTTATTGATGCAAGGCTCTTCAGTTAAATTCAGTTATTACACAAATAAACGCATTGTTTTATAGGGTATACAAATTTCTTTAAAAACATTATACGTTATTATGATAAGGTGACCGGTCGGCCTGCCATTCGGATTATCAACAATGCTTCTGAATAATGAAATTTCATTATGATCGAATAACGTGATACTGCGTTATCGTGCTTTGTGAATGCAATGTCGGGTGGTCCCAGATGCAGTCAGTATGTTCGTGTTTGGATCACTGATAAAAGAACGGATGAAAACCTGATATCAATCAGTTTCTGATACTTTCTAGAAATATTAGCCGCCGGTAATTTATTGAAGAGAAAACTTCTGTAGCACCGTTGTGATTTGAAACTCGATGAAACGGAAGCGAGCGACACTAAAAAGGGACAAACTCATACATATACAGGATTCAGCCTGCGAGAGAATGAGTCAGCGATAAAATATTTATTCATTTATTTCACGGGTTTTCGGTTACAATATAATACGATAAATCCTCGGTCCCCCGCAAGCCTCCTTTCGTCAGACATTCAGCGCACCAAGAATAGCATCTTACGAAATCCAAAAAATTATTTATTTTTATTTTTGTAAAATCAATATTCAATCTTCAAACCATTCCAAAATGAACAGGCAAAGAAAACTCAAAAGCGACATCTAGCGAAATCGAAAAACAAGAAAACACTAATACTAATAAGATGACCAATGTATAGGAAAAGGTGCACTGGAATTCGAAGACAAAAATATGGAAAAAGTCATCCTTCACATTGATAAAAAAAGTGCTTCGTAGTCTCCTCACTCTTGTCTACTTTAGTTTTCTGAAGGTTTCACTTCTACCAAGTGTGAATCGCACACTATTGACTTTTTGAAAGAAAAACAAACATTCCCAGGTTACTTAATCAAACTGAAAATAATTTGATAATCTCCTACTACCACCACCTTTGGACTTAGAGATCTTAGTCAGCCGAGGAATTGAACTCACGTTGCCTGGGTGGGACTCAGACGCAATGCCAATTCAGCCAATGACCTAACAGTATTACTACTTGGACTTTGATAGGACTAATCAGAGCAGTTCGACACGCAGTAAAAATGAAACACTAATAATGTCGCTTAAAGTATTATGTATGCCTATTCTATCAGCTGGCTACCCTGTATTTATCTAAAGTTCTACTACTAGGACATCGAATGAATGATCGACTGCTCTTCGGTTTGCATTGTTTCCTTTACATGTGTTCCCAAACGATTACGACACTCGCCAGTGAGCCACTTATGTTATTAATTAATTATTATTCATCGTGCGCCCCTCATGGTCTGGTCTTTTCTCTAGTGACTAAATATTAAGGACGTTAAATTAATCAAATTATGTGTTGTAGCAGATTTTAAATTATTATTATTATTTTAAATGTACGGAGGCAACGACCCAACCTTTTAACTACCTCTTCTACTATTGTCGTCTACATTATACGAAATATTAAATAATAAAATATTATATGAAAAAATATTTCAAATTAAAAATAGCATTTATTTATTAAACACTCTTTCCCTTACTAAAAACACCTGTGAATTAAATTTTACACGACTGTCATCACCTCTGTTCATCAGTTGTGTATATTTTAAAACACGTGTATTAGTAACTAATTATTGAGGGCCTGCGCAATACGGGAAAATAAGAGCTAACTCAATTTAGATACGTTTTTAGATTTTCACGGCCAAAAGCATTTCCGTTATTGGTTTTTGGGGTGTTAAGATGAAGCCATAGTAAATAATGCAAAATCACACAAAATCGTGTGGTTTTGTTTTGAAAATTTGATCGCTTAGAAATATTATAGATGCTTCAATTAAATACTGCGTGTAGAACATATCTTGGCCCTTAAAAATATCGGTAATTTTTATTAAGTCTTTTATAAAGCCTAGAAAAAAATAAACAGGTCTATAAAAAAAACACTTTCAAGTGCAAACTCTCCTACATCTTTTCGGAAAGGGTTTTTTGTTTATTGTAGCAAATTTAGTTTCTTTTATGATAATCGCAAAAAAAAAATATTTACGCCCGATATTCACAAAATAAAATATAATATGAATTTTTGCGTTGTTATTTCACAATACGGCCGGCAGTCGACGAATTTGGATTTTAAAAAGAATCCTTATGTCGTCCACTGAAGGACTACTAGCTCGCCACACCCATATCATATTAGTACTGCCCCGACCGGAGCGGGGAATAGACGTGTGGCTCCACGTCGCTCGGTTTCGTGAAATCAATTTGAAATTTTCTTGTTATTAAAAAAACAATGTGTAAAAAAGGAGTTAATGTTTTTTAGGCCTTTACGAAATCAACCTGTAAAAAAAAAATCTCAAATACCTTTTTCAACCTTTCCAAAAGCTTTTTCTCAAATATTTTTAAACTCCTCCCACAAAGGGCGTGAATTCAGATTTCGATTTTTCCCTGGACTATTGGATCACCTTAAGCCGTGTTGCGCTACCTTCTTCTTTAGCCAACGTTCCGGACAGAATTATAGTGTCCAAAACGTTGGCTAAAGAAGGAGGTAGCGCAACACGGCATAACACCCCAAAAACAAATAACGAAAATAACTCAATTTAGTTTGGGTTGCTTTGATGGCTATTTCACAATAATGACAAGTTCTAAACCGCGCTATCTGCATAGAATTGCGTGACACAGTATATTATAATACGACATAACGTACATGAAGTTGGCTCAATAATACCACAAACATGCCAAAAGTCAACCAATATCTATCTCATCGTTGCTTCAACCTTCAGAGGCGCACATCATATCGGATACTCTACGTGTAGTGTGCATGTTTCACAGCTCTTCGAGGCACGCACGGTGGTTGATTTGGTTAAACGGGACGGAGACTGACTGACGTGTTGTACATACTCCGCCTGATCGATTATCTGCTAATGAACCACACTAACGCTGTGTTGGCCTGATTGAAATTAATGATGAGAGTGAATTAGGATCGGCGCTCGCTGCTGACCGCCGCTAACCAGTCGGCCACCATCCAACCAACCAACCAACAACCAACAGCCAGCAGCCAGCAAGCTCAAAGCCACCGGCCGTATCGACATAACCGTGGAGAGATGATGAGGATTATGTGGGGAATTACGCAGACTTACAAGTTCAGGCATTGGAATAGTGAAGGTGAATAAATAATAAATAATAAAATAAATAAATGCATCAAAGACCAAATTCATTTTCTGCACTTTTAATTTGAAACATCTGTATTTATTACGATATTTTATTGTAGAATTATCTTATTTTTTTCTCAGTTGCCGTATCGATCGTGCAGTTGATTAGTCAGACATCTCCGAAAAACCGAAATTTGAGTTGAGTATGCAGTAATATGTAGTGTACCCCCTATGTGGTACAATACTCATACACCACCAAATTAATTTAAAAAAAATATTATTTCTGGCTTTCACCCTTCAAGGGTGTTCTAGGTCACCATTTCAAATTACAGAGAAAGGAAAGGTGAATTTATATATTAATATTATTTAAATGTGCAAATTTCAGAATTATGTGGAAGATTGGAGTCGAGTTCAGACTTAGAAGAGATGAGATGTTGTATGGAGGGGAAGTAATTGTAGATAACGCTTGATAGAAGAGAGGATATTTATTTAGAGAGGGACAACCAAAATATATGTGATTCTCGACCACAGAATGTACAATCTGGGGAGTCGAAGTGATCTTTAAACAAGTGAGAAGGAACGGAACAATGTCCGATTCTCATTCGAATAAGAGAGGAAATTTCTTTTTTGGAAAAATGGGGGAATTTTTGAAACCACGGTTTTGATGGGATAGTTATTTGTATTGAGGCGTAGCAGGCTCCCTTGGATATAATGCTGAAAAACTAAGTGTTAAATAAAATGTTGATGTTATCTGGGTCATTATATATCAAAATGTCATACTAATGTACAGGAACGTTATGCCTCCCGGGGTTATTTTAAAGCATATTAATATTTGATCTATGAAGAGCATTCGAATATTGCTTTCCTCGTAATTCCAAAACTTTGTATTTGTAGATGTCTGACTAATCAATTGGAAGATTAATATATCGCTATTGTCTGTGGGTCAGTAAATCCTTCAAAATGAAAATTACCACGCAGTTCAGCTTTGAACAAACATATTACTTGTTCCGCAAAAAAAGACAATGAATTATAATTACTACTCTTTTGCAATTTAAAGACAATAGTTGCCCCCATCACATGACAAAAAAGCCAACAACTAACTATTCTCAGTAGCTTTTTACTACTAATATTATATTTAATTGCCTTATTGCTTTTACAACCTTCTACTTGACTGTGAATCTAACAATTACAAATGTAAACGGCAGTTGTGCCCTCATTCATTTAATATTAAGTTCTACAAAAAACAACATGTAACTAACTACCTAATGTTAACTACACCAGGCAATTTGACTGTCCTAAAACGGGAAATCTCCTAGTTGGACAGTCAAAGTTTTCTTATAATGTGTATGTATTTTTGTTCAAATAAATAAATAAAATAAACAATGATTTTAAGAAGACTCTACGAGCGCCAAACACAAATTAGCTCTGTGTGAAACGCGTTGCAGACATTATTGACGCAACGACAATTAAAAAAAATTGTAGTTACAACTCAACAAAGTGGCACTTCCAACTCCAATTGAAAAGTCATTAAAACTGAGAAAAAAATATTAAAAATAGGCAATAACCTAACCTATTTAACAAAGTTTATCACTTTTAATGTTTTTTCAAAGGACTGACGAAGTTGCACATTAATGGTTGTCCGTCCGGTCACGATAAAAATTATAAACATCAATAAATAATGAAATTTTATTGCTATATTTGACTTGGTCTAGTTCTACGTGGATCAACAAGAATAAATTATAATAGAAAATAATATTGTTAAAGCGGACGTGAGAAAAGTAGAAAAATAATCTCATTTCCTCTCGCAACTACTAACTAGGTAGGAAACTAGTTCCACGAGCATTGTATACAGTAGGTACGAAGTATAGCCCCAACTGAGAGTCCACGGGATCTGCTCTATCTGGAGTGCCGTCTCCCACCGCACTTATTGAATCAGCAAATTATTGAGCCGAGTTTGGTGGGACGAAATATATGTCGCTGTTTTCGAACTGTGCTCATAAAATTGATTAAATAAATGGCTTAAAAAAATTAAATTACGGCGCCATTTCGTTGTGATATTACTAAATTACAAGTTATCAAAAAAAGTGACCTTACTCTATATTAGGAGCATAAAATGTCTTTTCGGAATCTAACAAATTTAAAAATTTGTAATAACGAGATGTATAAATTAATATGTTGCACAGTATTTTGCCTCCCACGTGTTAAAATAAATGTATCAAAACTTTATATTTGTGCCACTCCAAACAATTATATTGCTATAAAAACATATTTATAGAGTGATCTTCAACAACTTCAACCCGATCGTGATTTTTTTAAAAGTTGTCATTTGTTTCTGTGAATACCCCCAGCTGCTTCTGTCTGGAGCCAGTGAGACTATGGGGTATGGGATATGTTATGAAGTTGAAGGTAGTAGGGAGGGGAAGGAGATGGGGAAAAGGAAGGTGGGGGAGTACCTGGCTTTTCAGATCTGGTCACCTTTCATGGCTAAAGTCATTTCAAGGAACGTTTCAATTCTGAATGGTGGTGTTACGCCAGGGCGATACCGAGAGTATCTGGACGTGTCGCAAAAATAAATTATACATTATTTTAAATGAATTAATTGTGAAACAACACAAATAAATCGAATAAAATTTATTTGCGCACGCCGGGATTCGATCCCGGGACCTTCGGATTGCGAGTCAAGAGCCTTACTTCTCGGCCACGGAGTAATAATTCATTATAATGCATAAACGTATCCGCCATTCACCATCATTGTGAGAAGTGCCATATTATAATTATTTAAGAACCTTGTTCCAGCTAGAAATATAAAGATGGTAGATTGTGAGAAGTGCCATATTATGAGAACCATCATTGTGAGAAGTGCCATATTATAATTATTTAAGAACCTTGTTCCAGCTAGAAATATAAAGATGGTAGATTGTGAGAAGTGCCATATTATGAGAACCATCATTGTGAGAAGTGCCATATTATAATTATTTAAGAATCTTGTTCCAGCTGGAAATATAAAGTGCTTCGCAGATGTATTACAATCGCAATACTTGCAGAGCCTTGATTAAAATAAACTGCCGTTCTAGGCAAATACTTTAAACACCCAAAGGTTTGCTAACTAACTAACCATTATACCGTTTCCGCAGGGGTAGGCAGAGAGGACGGACCGCCAAACAACTCGGTCTTGGCACACACTCTTTGCCACATTCATACATCGTCTCGTACATACTCTTCTATTATTCTGACTCTTAACATGGCCCGACACAAGTATCTGATTCAATTGAAGGTGACATGCCTTCCTCGGGCGTCCCCGACTTTTCTGCCATTCACATTTGTGCCATATTTTCTCCTTACACTCCTTTCTTCGTTCACACTACAAACCCAAACTATCTGAGGGTCCCATTTTTATTCTTACTCATTACGCTTACATCATCCTTGCATTCTTTGCGGATCTCCACATTTCTCACACATACGAATTTACCATACACGTGCGCCTCAGGGATCTCATTTCTACAGCATTCAGTCTACTTTCATCCTAGCAAAATTTCAAGGAAAAAGATAATTATTATAAAACACGAGTATTTGCTTCCGTTCATCGAAGTGTGAGTATCTAGTTTAAATAGAGGTTTTACTTGAGGACGAATCTCAAGGATAGAAAATAATTAAAAATAATATATATTTGGGAGGCGGGTATAGGTACCGCCGCCTGGAGAACCATTTATTGAATAACCAACCTCTACCGCCGGTCACACAAAGTGGTTCGCTACGTTTGGTGACTTAGCAAGGGTGCCCAGGTTCATGGGGTGGGGGTCTTGGCATCTGCCTACGGTGGCGGTTTGGATCGGGAGGCTATTAACCTCCCTTTTAAGATTTTTTTTTTAAACGGGAATAGATTATAAGACACACTAAAAATCGACACGAACATTATCGCTCTGGGCGACAACGCACGGGTAATAGAGGTTGACCAGGTGACCGTGACAACATTTTGGTAATTTTGTCCAGAGTATGTCGTGCGTGGGAGGACGGAGCCATTACGATCTACGACAGTGCGCGAGGCTAAACCATCTGTTACCACCAGGCCTTCGGGCGAAAGACAACACGAAGACAGAACAATGTGCTGGTCTACCTGGAGAAACTGGGAGAAACGAACCAACGGATCGTCCGTCAGTGGAAAATAATAATCAACGAGACTAAAAATCTGTACATCAATTAGAACAATTCTTTAACACTTAACCCGCTTAATCACAAGAGACCATATTTGTCCCAGCTCACATATAAATCGTTGTGCCTCTCATACTATCAGTGACACATATGATAAATGATATTGGAAAGAGAAAACAATACACTATACATTCAAATCTAAAAGATAACCACAAAATATCAAAAAGGTACACTTTTACGAAACCCAAGTTTCTGGCCGCAATTTGAAAAAAAAATTATGAAACTTTGTGATTTTTTTTACGAATTACTTTTACATGAAATGACAAAAAAAGTTGACGAAAATGTTTATAATTCATTGGTCTAATAAAAGATCTGTGTGATTTTATTTTTTATCGTTATCAGTAATTTTAATTAGAAAAAAAGTAAGGTAAGCAATTTATAAAATTTTATAAATAAAAAAATTTATAATTCAAAAATTTGAAAGCGTATTTCATCACCCTTCAAAAACAGTGTTTAGTTTGAAGATATATTCACAAATATTCCATTTGGATTTTATAACTTCGTTATGGCCATCCATAAATAACGTCACACGAATTTCATGATTTTTTTTACCCCCTACCCCGTCCCTGTCACACATCGTCACATTTGTGAGACCCCCTCCCCCTAGTGTGACGTCACATATTTTGCAATTTTACATCATTTTTTTGTGTTTTAATAATTTAGATTTTTACATGTGACGTCACAGAGCTGATAACCACCTCCTCCATGCTCATTGTCACACAATGTCACACTTATCTACCCCCCCTTAAGGTGTGACGTAATTTATGGATGGCCCCTAATCGGAATAATTTTTACCTTTTAAAATACGCCCGATTTTTTAAAGGTCAAATTCAATAAAACACGATGGCTCTATATTCTAAATCATGGCCTACATTTACTCAAAACAACAGGCGCTTTGAAAATTAGTTTCAAGAAAGTAATATTTGTCACGTTACAAGAGTAATAAATCGTCAGTGAGTCTTTCATCATTGAAACCTAGTCTAGCGCTCAGTAGAAATCGGAAGCGGTAGTGCCACCGCCGGAAGTCGGAGGGGGAGATTGGGATGCGGAAAGTGGGGGAAACCCCCCTCCCCCTCAGTCTGTGACTCACATTTCCCGCCGGCGGGAAGAGCGGCAACCTGACAACACGGAAAATGACAATTTCTTATAATTATAATCTTAGTGCATCGCGCTCTTCTGTATCGCGTGTTTCGTAAAGCGCATTCTTCGGAAAGAGCTCTAAATGCACTCAACTTCACAAAATATTACTAGTAACATACACAAAGCATTCAAATTACAAATCAATTAAAGCTAGTTTATTGTAAATTGAGTTTTAGTACGGGTTGCTTCATAGAATTTGAAAAAAAAAATTCAACTTCATAGTTACATGTACAAATAAAAAACGTACATTTTTTCCTGCATGTATAATGGTTTATAAATTAACTAAATTAATAACAGAACTTTCACAGAACTTGAAAATTAACTTTAGAAATGTGATGAATTGTTCAAAATCTATGTAACAACTGGCTCTCAGTCTTTCTTGCTTATCAAAATGTAGTTGTTTTTTTATCGAAGGCAATAGTTTTTATTTTATCAAGTATCAAGGAATTAGTTGAACTAACATTCTAATTATTACATGTTTTTGTAAACAGAGCGTCTACTAAATCAAAAATAGATAATACCCATGTATTCTAAAACAAATCCATACTAATATTATAAATGCGAAACTGCACGAGTTTGTTTATGACCTTTTCACGCATAACACAATATAAAGACTTTAATAATTCTTTCACCAATATAAAGCTAAATTATATGCGCAGACTACAGGTTGTATATGATGGTAAGCTCTGGGGTTATGAAATTATAAATATTAATATATTATATTTGTTATACGTTTTCTGTCGCTAACAAAAGCGAGTTTTTGCTAACGTCAGAAAAAAATCTTTTCCATGGAAACAATGTTGATATATTTTTGGGCTCTATGCTGGTAGGTACTCAGTCTACTGGTCAGCTACTACTGCAGAAAATTCAAATATTAGAATTCGTTTTTTTTTTTGGACAAGCTTGGAATAAATGTCAGATGAGAGTTCCTATATTAAAAATATAATTCGTAACGATTATAAGACTGAATGATAAAGAGATCATTTTTTTTATTATATTAACGAACTTCCAAATATTTAAATAAAAATAAACATTCGAAATGTTTGTAAGCACATAAATTCCGAACGAATGAACAAAATTGGATAAGTAATTCTTTTTTTCTTTGAGCTACAGCATTATGAAATTTAGGTGGTAGGCGAGATGTTTGAAAACTGAATGTAAGGGAATGAATATATGGAATGCGGGAGGGGATGGGGGTGGGGGAGATAATTGATAAGTGCAAGCGCTACAGTAATTTCCCGTAATACCATGCGAGCGAAGCCGCGGGGAAAAGCTAGTTAATAATAAATACAAACAGAACATTTACGTGTTAATTACTAGAACTGAAAGATAAATAGGAATGTAAAAATTGAAGTCTGAACATTCTGTAGCTCTGTAACTCTTCAACATTTATATTTTAAAGACGTACAATTTTTTTTTAATTGAATTCCTACAACGACCTCTGAAATTTAAAACTTCGCTCCTAATCGCTTCATACGAAGGTCGACGAAGCATACATCAGATGTTGTAAAATGTATCAATTGAACGAGTTTCAATGAAAAATATTGCACACCGGTCTATTGAAATTCCATTCGGAATGAAATGAAATCTCCAAGGATTTGTGCGCACATTTCAAATATTTTTGCAGTGCATACAGAAGCTGGGTAAAAAAATTGTATTTTTTAAATTTTACTTATAATGTATAGGGTTTTGTTCACAGATAAATTAAAAATAAATGTTACATGCTAACCACTTAATACAAAGTAAACATATAGAAACCAGGTTATTTTGTTCATGAATATTTCTCATAATATTAGAATCTCAAATGAAGATTGTTGTAAGTTCTCGCTAGAGTTTTTCAATTTTGAGCTTATAACGTTATTTTAATATCCAGCGGGATACAGTGGTCAGTTAAGGCGGCGCTATTCGGCTGAAAAAGAAGAAGATGGAGGGAGAGATGTGTAATTACGAATGTTGGACAGAGCGCGCTAATATTTTAAGTAATGAAATCGCAACGAAAATGGCGAAAAAGCTTAATAAAACATGACTCGTTTAAAATAGAGCAAAAATCTCGTGGAACGTATCAAGTATCATTTAAAGAAACATTGTGAATTTTTTTCACAAATATAACTTGTAAAATAAAAGAAATAGACTTGTTTTAAATAATTTTCTGAGCTTAAAAACTTCAAATGTTCAAGGGAGATATGTAAGAAATCGGTCGAAATTCGAATAGTGGACCCTTAAACAGTTTTTCTTTTTAAAAAATGTAGGAATGATTTAAGATTATTAAACATTTTTAGGTGCATCGAGAATTGTAAAAAGGGTTTCGATGGAGTTTCAAGCGTTGATGGTATTTTTAAGACCAACAATTGAATTATTTTAAGTGCAATAACACCACATTGTAATACAGATTGAACAATTATTGCACAGTGGAAAAAAAATATATATAATTTTTTCTTTCCATATTATTGACAGGACCGTCAAGGCTTTTTGGACTTTTCGCGTGGATGAGCGCCCCACTAATCATGGGAATAGCAAAACTCGGCTTCTATGTAGACTGTGACGGCGGACAGCACAGCGCAACATGCATCGCTTATTGTCTGCTGGATTCATCTATGCTAATTATTATAATGGCTACTGATTATAATCAAGACATCACACAGCTTATTGTTATTTTTGGTCGATCAGACGTGAATGAATTATATTATAATATTACAAAATGTGTGATGTCGTTTATATATACATTATTATTATTATTTATAATTGGACTGTTTAATATTTCTAGCACTATAAAGTACAAATTATTTCCGCAATAAGAGTTCGGAAAACCAAACTCTTATTGCGGAAGTTACCAAACTTCCTTTCCACCAGCTCCACAACATACCCCAAAATTAGAGACGTCATAGTCCCGCTGGCTTCGGGCACTTGGGACTAATGCGGGTACTGATACGCCTCATACAATATAAAAAAGTTTAGATATTGCTGTAAATATAAAATTTTGTACTTCAGAAGTAGTCAAAGGTCGGCCTTTCACATTTTAAAAACTGTTTAAAAAGAAAATTTTTTTTTTTTAATATAAGTACACATTTCATCTTGATAAATTGTAATACAAATGATTTTTGGATTTCTGGTAAATTCCTGTGTCGAGACATTCTTACGATTAGGGTTTGTAAACCATTTGTCATACTGCAACATGCGAGACAACTATGTTTTTCGAAGTCGCCGCGTATTTTTATTGTTTTCAACGGTTCCCCCCATCCATTGTCAATTGACTTGGGCTCATTGTTCCCCGGAAGAGAAATTGGCTGGCAAAATAAAATCAAGGCAAAATCAACAACTTTAATGCATGTTCGCCGGAGAAGCATGCATGTAAGTTGTAAGTTTTTTTTTTGGAATTGCGATTCAAAACTTTGGTTTCACAAAGGTGTACGTACACATTTTACTTTAATCGTGGTTTTTTGATTTTTTAGATCTGACCATAAAGCGTGGTGTTTTGCCTTTCTAACACCGTTTAGAACATATTTCTCACTTTGATAGTAAGGGAGTTACAGTGATTTATACGAGGCGCATTCAAGGGGTTACGTTGTCAACCAAGTTGAAAACAGTTTCGAGAAAAAAGCGTTCAAAGTTCTGCTGACATATAAACTGTTTCAAACGGTTTCACATAAATTGCTGTATTACGAATTCTTTAAAAAAAATTGATTAGAGCATTTTTAACAAATGCATCTTTCATAAAATGAAATTTAAAAAAATTACAATTATTTTTTTAATGGTCTGATGCCTTAACCCTTTGATTAGTGAGTTTTTTTCTGCCATTTACATAGTGGGAGTGAGTTATTTTTCAAGTTTTTCTTAATTTTGTAATCGATTTAATTCATTATCTTTTGACCTTTTTTTACTTCACAAATTAATTTCGGAGCTATTTTATTATTATAACCTTTTCTTGTTGCATTATAAATTATAGTTGGACAAATTCAGTGGTTCTCAACATTTTACAAATAAATTTTTTTCTATGAAGTCGTACGGCCGCACGTATGCGGCGATACTCTATCTGGATCGTCCGAGTGCCGCCGCATACGTACGGCGATACTCCTCAAAGGGTTGATAAACGTACAATCTAACAAAGTAGTTTCATCTGAGTATCCGATGAAGTAGGGTTTGTTTTAGCGAGATTCCAGTCTTATTAGATCACTAACGGAAGCATAGTTTTAATACACACGAATTTCATTGTTAAATAAATATACTATATAGATTCGTGAGGCAGATAAGAGACACGTTGAATAGAATTAATTTCAAGTGTTGAACTGACAATGTACGAGGGTATGTTTATGGTATACATTTTCCATTTTCCCCTCGCAGACCCTTTATTAGATTCGCCTCGCGGCCCCCTCGGCAGTCTGCAGACCCTGTAGGCACCGTAGGCCCTATAGGCGGGCGATCATCGGCCTGATAAATAATGTGATGACGGGTTCGGCTCCCCAACTCTGATTTAAACGGCCGCAATCAATAATCGGAGATGTCGGCGGCTTTCTCAGGCCGAGTGATGCGAAGGCTGCCACTATCTCACTGTAGCGACGGCCGTAATCGACATTCATTCCATCCATTTGGAATTATGGATTCTTCAAATAATCGAAATATTCAAACAATGAGAACCAGTAATCCAAATAGCGTTCCAATAGGCCACTTACATTACATTTTGTAAAAAAATTCCGGTTAAGGCAAATATTTTAAAACATTCCGTTTTTTAATGGTATTTTTGAAACCCTGGCGATTTTTTGTAAATTTCAATCCGAAAAATCGGACCATTTTTTATAAACCGGAAAGACGGGACATAATTTATAAAGAACCTGTAATGAAGTTCGCAGGTAATAAAGGAAGTGAATTTTATGCTACTTCCACACCAAAGCCAATGAACTCCAAAATGGCGGACAACGAACAGCAGATTCGGCGCTGTATCTTATCAATCAGTTGCCTACAATTGTGCAGGCGATGCTTCGGTTTCTATAATATTAATTTCGATTCGTAAAGCTAAAAAAAATAAAATTTTAAACAATTTTAATCCGCTACAATAATATTTTTTACAACTCTTCTGTAATGATATTGCGCAGACTGATGTGTTGAGCCAAATCGTCCAAACGTTTGCAGTTGGAAGTTGGCCCCAATGTGGCCGTACCATTAGTATCAAATTCAAAAATTCGCCAGAAATAAGTGTTTCAATATATGTATATTAAAAAAAAATCAGTGTGAAATTTTACAAAATCAATTGATTGTCGGGACGGAACATTTTCATGTAGTGAAGTCACGAGCCCAAAAAACGGATTTATTTAATAAAAAATAAAAAAACTATAGATTTCAAAAATTTTTTAGTAACATTTTCGTAATTTTAATAGAAAAAATCTATCCACACGATTTTTTCCAAGTCATTATGAAATCCATGGAAGTAGCCTATAATCAGAATTCATTTCATTCAAGTATTCGAGTGACGATTTTTCTTTCTATGTGAATACCGCACAATAGTCTAACTGCCCGGAGCCAGTGGACTATGGCATACCCACTTGGGGTACGAACATATGAGCAAGAATGGATATACTGCGACTCAGATACTGAGAATATCACTACTCTGGATGATTAAAACGATTTTCGAAATCAGAGTTTAGTTTTTATGTGGAAAGAGAAAAAAAACATCATAAATTTTATTTTATACTTGTCTCAAACATCTTAAATTGGGTCGTACGAACGAATGATCCGAAACCACAATCGATCTTTAAAATATTTCGTTGGTGCCCATCACTACCCATCACTACACAACAGGCTCGTACCTCGGAGAAACCTATAACAATGGCCCGATAACGATTACGGCGCACGAATTGTTCACCGGAGAAGCGGATACCAGTTTCATTATTTCACAGGCCTAATTTTTGAAATGCCAACCGATAAACGAATTGAGGACTCGCCTATTAGGTAGGTACGTTGTTTCCTCTGAAGCAATAATATTAAAAAATGCTGTCAGTTTTAAATTTGACTTCGTTATTGAGTTAGATTGTAATCGGCCGAGAAATATTTTATTGGTGAGTGCTTTCAGAATGAAATATCTCTTAGTTGGAATAAAATAAAATTAATTCTGTTGCATTATTTCCAAGACATTTGGATAAATTTACGTATTAACCCCGCAAGACTCGGAAGGATATTTCTTACCTCAAACATCATATACATCAAACTAACGTTATGCCGTCAGAGCCGCCATAATATATGACCGGGGGTCGACACTATATAAAAGTTTATTTTCTATCATGCAGACATAATTTTTTCGGCATTCAAAAAGGAATAATAATGTTTATTAAATAAAGCTTCTTTCAAATATACAAGGTATCTGGGGAAAGTTAACAAACTTCGGCAGCTGATTCTACATGATAATATAAGTAAAAAAGATAAATAACTTTTTTCGAAATTCCAAAGTTTTAATGTAGTTTCCGGGAAAATGGTTAAATTGAAAAAATTGTATTCTCCTAAGTAAACATATTTTTGTATGGAAAAAAAAGGTGGAATTTATAAAAAAAAGTTATTTATCTCTTTTACTCCTACCATCGTGTACCCGAAGTTTGTGCACTTTACCCACGGACACCCTGTATTTAATAGATATATTTATGCCTTGGATAAAATATTAAAAATAGCACCAGTGAAGAAAGCAAAATTCATGACATTCTAGGTTATCTGTCGAAAGTGACAGTTACCACTTCGCATTAAAATTAATTTTTCGGTCATGCCTTTTATCCAGGTAACCTTTTATATATTACATAATTTAATATAATTACGACTTATGTGTGCCATTTTTCATTAGTTTTCGTCAATACAATAACGCCTTCACAAGTGGAAATTTAAGACTGAAGTGTGGCTATGTTACATTGGATATTTAAACTAAAATTTATAGTACGTAAAATGTCAAATGCATGTGTGGGTGAACATACATATTGATACAATAATATTATGTATTTTCAAATATTATATAATAACGTGGGCACCACTTGGGTACTTTGCCCTTGCTGAGACTCCCAATTTAAGTGTAGAAGTGCAAAATATGTCTTCTAAATAAAGCTGACCACGTGACTTTGGTGGTAGCGGGATAAGGGGAAGTAAATTCATTGTGGGTTAGGGGCGTTACGGCTAGTCACAACAGAATGTAAGTTGTTTTGAGTAGAACCTGTGCGGCAAAAGAGTGTATCGAGGAGAAAAGAGTGTGTAGGAAGAATTATTGTGGCAGTCCGTCCTCTCTGCCTCTCTTCCTCCTTCTTGCAGGAAACGGCGTTATGGTTAGTTAGTTAGAGCCGAACCTGAGCCGAAACGCCGCTTGCGGTTGGCTCGTTCCTTTCTCGTAATTCGTAGTTCGGCTAGCGTCTCGATTTGCAAGTGTGTAAACAGCATTACAAAGCCCCAAATACTTCAGAATAACTGAATAGAAGATACGCCCATGGGTTTTGCACTAACGATTCGAGATGAAGCCTTAATGGGTGGTAGAAAGAAGGTAGACACTTTATGGTTCTGTCCACAAATAGTCAACCTGCGCAGAGATTAGCATTCTAGGAAGTCTGCCAAAGCGGTGCGGTTCTATGAACCCGGCTACAACGCATCAATCACCGAATAATGGGGAACGGTACTAGGCACTAGTAATACCCCTACTAGTCAACTAGGAGGACTAGTTGCTAGTCACTAGTCGACTGGCTGGTGGTTTGGTTGTTACGCGACCGAGATGAAAAAAGTCTGGGAAAGGTGCATTGGGAACCGGGAAGGAATTTCGGTGAGATTGGTATGAAGAGGTTTTAAAGTTTATTAAATGACCGAAATAACTTAAAAAAAATACAAACTAATAATAATAATAATAATTGGATAATTTGTAGAGCGCCGTTTTTGTGAAAAATCACCTCAAGGGCGCTGTACAGCTTATTATTAATTCCTAGGTTCTATCTAATTTAACTATTTTACAACTATTTTACAAACTATCTTACAAACCACAAACTAACCGAAAACCACACACTGGAGGAGATGTACCGAATATGGCATATATCCCTAATATGAGATGGTGGTATTTCTCAAAATTTAAGACGGTACAAAACCATAATCATTTTTGTTTGCTCGAAACGCACATTTTAATCATTTCCGACGAATTTGTAACTGAAATAACTTTTTTATTCCAACAGATCCCTGGGGATGTGAAAGTTTTTTATATTTAAAATTAATAAAAACAATACCTTACCATTAATATATTTTACGTACAACTATTTTAAAACTTTATAACAAGTTTTTCACCTACAAAGTTAGCGGTGAGCACCAGATTTTATTTTCTAGACGACGAATTAATAACTTCGGGAGGGATTCATAAAGAAACATCTTAAATATTTGGAAACGTTCTTCAGTATTAATCAAAATGAACGCGGCGGAAAGGTCGAATATCCAGGCCCGCTAGGGCGAATTCGACCGTACGTTCGTCTAATACGCCGTGCCGCGGGAGTATATTTGTTTACACGCTTTCTTCACTTACGTCGTTAAGATTCCCGCATTATTTGTCTTCTTCTTCTTTTCTTTTATAGAGCAAATTCGACAGTAGGTCCGTCCAATACACGGGCCGCGAGTCGCAATTTGTGTATACGGCTCCTTTACTTACGTCATTAAGATTCTGAATATATTTTAGGGTGTATTGTCGTCTTAAGTGAGAACAGCCTCAATAACCCATCGTTCCCGATTCCCTACAAACCGACCTTGAACATTTCAGTACTCGTCCGGATGCCGACCACACTACACTCACCTGAGTGTGGTTAAGTTTTTGTGCCTCACCGGGTTGATATTTACGTAAGTTTAACTTTTTTCTCAATAAAATTGTCAATCTTTCACTGATAGACATTATTATTATCTAATTTTATGCTTTCATAATGATTTGAAGTTAAATTCAAGTAGATTTTATTCTACGAATATATTTATTGGTATTGATCTTGTTCCTAATATGAGATTTCTTGAAGACCCTAATATGGAATACCATCTCATATTAGGAAGAGTGTTTCCAATATGGAATTATAGAAAAACATTTTTTTTGCTATTCTAGGTTGTATTTTGGCCTCCACGAACGTCAAAATGTCGTAGAAGAAACAGCGGAAGACGTGGGACAAATAAAAAATGATAAAATTCATGGAAGCTGTAAAATTGAAGACCGCGGGATACCAGAGGCGAAGAGTGGATCCAATGAAATAATTGGATCAAAATAAATTGCCTGCCGCCATTGGTGCCATTTTGAGTGTTCGGAAGCCGATAATATTGATTATTTATGTGATTATTGCATGCCAAATTTAAAAAATCACTGTATTCCATATTAAGAGCACTATTTTGAACATTGATTTTTTCTATTGTTTTGCTTTTCGTTTAAAATGAAGACGTTTCAATGTTTCTTTTAATATTTCGTTGACATTTTAACACATTGTGATCGGGCAGTTTTCGGCCGCGTATCGTGCTGGTAACGGGTGATTTTTCGCGTAATTTTGCGCTAACGTAGACCTCTAGAAAAATTGCGATAACTTCAAAAATATTTGTTTGATTTCAATAATTCTTTTTGCAAATTATTTATTTTATTTCATTTTATTTTATTATATTTAGAAATGTATTCTTTATCGTTAAACTAGTGCAGAATTTCACATAAAGCAGGAAAGTTATGAAAAAATTAATATTTACACTACCTCGGTACCTACCGTACACCCCATCTATTGTTCTCAAAAGGTTTTTACCTGCATGGCTACAACCCTACAGAGGCTATATAGCGAAAACTCAAGTATATTGGAACCCGCATTTTAACGTGACCCGCGCTCCACTAACAATCTATCAAAAACGTATAAATACGTGTTCCGCTCTCTAGCATTAATTTGCTAAACACGTATTAATACGTGATCAGATTACAATGTGTTAAGTTCCGTAACTATATTCCCAAAGATTTCAACGTGAAATCCATAATAATATTATAAATGCGAAACTGCTCGAGTTTGTTTATGATCTTTTCACTTAAACACAGTATAAAGACTTTAAAAATTCATTCACCAATAGAAAGCTAAATTATATGCGCAGACTATATTTTGTATATGATGGTAAGCTCTGGCGTAATGAAATTATAAATATTAATATACATACTAATATTATAAATGCGAAACTGCTCGAGTTTGTTTATGATCTTTTCACGCGTAACACAGTATAAAGACTTTAAAAATTCATTCACCAATAGAAAGCTAAATTATATGCGCAGACTATATTTTGTATATGATGGTAAGCTCTGGCGTAATGAAATTATAAATATTAATATATTATATTTGTTATACGTTTTCTGTCGCTAACTAAAGCAAATTTTTGCTAACGTCAGAAAAAAATCGTTTCCATGGAAACGATTGCTACTGCTTCAGAAAATTCAAATATTAGAATATGTTTTATTTTTTTGGACAAGCTTCTGTTTTGGAATAAATGTCAGTTCCTACATTAAAAATATAATTCGTAACGATTATAAAGACTGAATAAATGAACTGAATAAATACTGTAATTTTTTATTATATTCACAAACTTTCAAATATTTAATTAAAAATAAACATCCGAAATGTTTGTTAGCGCATAAATTCCGAACGAATGAACAAAATTGGATAATTCTTTTTTTCTTTGAGCTATAGCTTTATGAAATTTAGGTGGCAGGCGAGATGTTTGAAAACTGAATGTAAGGGAATGAATGTATGGAATTCGGGAGGGGGTGGGGGTGGGGAGGAGGGGGTATAATTGATAAGTTCAACCGCTACAGTAATTTCCCGTAATACCATGCGAGCGAAGCCGCGGGGAAAAGCTAGTACTTAATAAACGAATCAATTAAAATTAATCAGATTTTTTACCTAAGCTATTCCATATTCCGTACACCTCCTCTAACTGTTGATTAAAAAAGATACAAAATAATTTATAGAAGCTAAGTTACAATTTTTTTGCAGTAGTAACTTGATTTCAACATCACGTTTGAGACATTGATAAAATGTCTGGCTCCTGTGATGAAGCACATTTGGAACCTGCACTATTTTATTATGATTTGAGTATTTTACGACGTGACATTAAAACGCGCAGCACTGTGGTCGTATATTTCATCTAGTTTTATCGCTATACGAAATCCTCTACAGTTCGGAAATCGTGGCAGCAGGTAGTACAGTTTTCATAGGACTACATAATAGCGCATAATGCAAGTGCAGGTCGAAATTACGCTCCGAGAGTGCTTCGCTGTGTTCCATCGCTGTATTGAATACAAAGTGCCTACGCGATCACGTAATACTGGGTAAAATTGAATTTAGAACATTAATTAATCTAGAAGCTTTTTTTATAGTGTTACGAGTTCAAAAATGAAAGCTGGGACCGATTCACAACTTATCAAAGATGTGTACTACGCACGTACATCAAAGTAATTAGAGTTAGTAATCATGTATATGCTTTGTTTTCTCCTGAGAAATAACATTGCCTCAGAGTTTTGTGAAGCGTGATATAATTAAATTGGAATTTATTTACTGCTAACCACCTCGCCCAAATTATCTAAGATGATACTATTACAGCGACTTGATAATTCGAAAAACTTATTCTAAGGCTAGCTTTACACTCGTAATTAAAATTTACGAATTATGTAAGATTTTGACAGGTTACTCACAGGAGCGTTTACATATGCATCTGACTTGTGGTAATTAATGATCACGGAATTTCTTCGGAAGTTCGAACTGTGTAACTGCTCATGCGATCATTTACATCTGTAAATTCATTTGCGGTAAGATGGCTTCCTTTCAACAACGACCTGCTACTGTCAAATTTACGCGATTTTGTCAATGCAGACGAAAAGGCCCAAATAACGGGCTGAAATAGAATTTGGCTTTAATTAAACAATTCTCCATGCACTTTTGTGCCGTCAAAGGCGAAAATTAATGGATTTCTTTCATTTTATCCGAGTGACAGCTACCTGACGGATGCTGACAGCAACCGACATTGTATTCAAATACGTAATTTTAAAAACAGAAACATTGAGATTAGAAAGGATTGGACCGATAATTGAATAGAAGGATGCTCATTTTCAGTAAACTCTAATAATTGGAAATAAATACTAGTTTTATAGGAAAAAATCCAATAAAAACATTTTATTTTTTATTTTTTATTATTTATTAAAATTACAGAGAAAATTTGTACAATAAATAGAGTAGACTCACAAAGCTGTCATATGGCAGCTTGTCTGCAGGTTCTAACAATTTAAACATTCTTAATATAATATCTAAGAAAATATTTGTAAATACATTTATAGTTTTAAGGAAACATTAGAATTGATCACATAGTAGTATTAGATAATTTAACTTTCAACTATAAATATATAAGATATTTCAATATACCTATCTAATAAAAGATATGTAGGCAGCTATATTAAGATATTCAAAGATACATGGAGTTTTCGTTCATTAACCATAGTTTTATCATTTTAGGACTTAGTCTCTCATTTTTTTCAAATTTTATGTTTTTATTGATTTTATTGAAAATCACTGGTATTAGATATTCAAGAGTACGGCTTCCATATTTATTTAATATTCGAGGAGTTTTTAGGCCCTTTCCTTCTCTAAATCTTGTGGTATGTTTGTGTACAAGTAGGTGTTTGTAAGGGCTTTCCCCCAAATTATCCATAATAGTAGTGAACCAGTGGAGACCTTTTATTGTAAGTAGGCTCTCTGAGCCATACAGTAATTTTAAGTTATGTCTGTTTGTAAATCTTAGTTGTGACAATTTTTTTTACTATGGCGGTTTGTAAATTTTGTTTTTGAATTGTCTTTTGAATTTTCGCAATAGCGCATTTTGGTACTATTTCTTACAGAAAGTAACCTCAGCTTATCAAACTGATTTTATAAGCTGTAAGAAGGCTGGAATTTCGCGCGGACGCGATTAGACCTATCAAAAAACCTTCGAAAGAAAAAGTTTTGTAACTTGCTTTAAATTACGTTAAGTGATTTTTGGTGTCGTTTACATTGGTAATTTGGCCATAAATCGCTTACACGAGCGAATTACGGGAAAAAAACTTACACGAGTGTAAACCTAGCCTAACAAAAATATAAGCCATTCTGAACATTAGAGATCAACCACATTACAGTAGCGTATAGAGAATATAAATAATTACTCTCATTACGCCGACGAAGGCGTAGAACGTCTGTTGTTTGATAAGACAATTATCATGAAAATAAATAAACGGACCGCAAAATAACAAAATGTATTGTCTTCATAATACTGTATTTATAATAAAATGTGAATTGAGATTAGCAGATCTTGAGTTGTCAAACAAATTAGACACGTTGTTATTAATTAAACATAACAATCATTAATTTACTGAAGAACCGTAATTAAATTTATACTACGTAGGCATAATATGCCTAATATTTATATAAAATGTATATATTTTATAAATATTTGTGTGTAAACGTTTACGAGTACCTACTCGTAAACTCGTAAACGTAAATGTACCTACATTATATTCATGACATATTTTAATATTTCAGTTAAAATAAGTATATTAAAACGCCCTTCAGTAAACTGTGGGTTGTACCATTGGTATTACAGAATATAAAATATGAAAAAATCACAAGTGTGCAGTTCACACGCGGTAGAAATGAAACCTTCAGAAAACTAAAGTAGATCAGAGTGGGGAGACTACGAAACACCGCACAAAGAGAAATTCCAATGTTTTTTTTCTCCATACAAAAATATTATTTTTTTCCATACAAACAACTTTTTTTACTCTACCTTAAAACATTGGAATTTCGAAAAAAGTTATGTATCTTTTTTACTTATGTAGAATCATGTAGAATCACTTCCGAATTTGAACACTTTACCCCGGATACCTGGTATTTTTGAAAGAAGCCTCACAAAAACTATTAATATTTAAACAAGAATTAGTATTTCTTTTTTAATGGAGAAAAAATGATGTCTCTGCATGTCAGAAAAAAATATAAATTGCAATTCACACGCGGTAGAAATGAAACCTTCAAAAAACTAAAGTAGATAAAAGTGGTGAGGAGACCGATTATTCTTTCTCATTCTCTCGCAGGCTAAATCCTATAGATGTAAGTGTTTGTCCCTTAGTGTCCCTTTTTAGTTTTATCGAGTTTCAAATCACAACGGTGCTACAGAAGTTTTCACTTCAAAAATATTGTCAAGAAATATATATTTTTTAAAGCATGTCGTCTATTAATTTAAGAATGTGGTGGGATAAAAGAGTTGCGCAATTTCGATAGAGAAACACAATAGAAATTATGGTATTATGGTGGCCGTAATCGACTCTCGATACCGGTCATTCTATCGTGCACATGATCTGCATTCAAGTTACATAATGTCGCATTGCACAGTTGCAGCTGTGCCCAAATACATCAAAAAGATTTTTAAAAAAAAACAATCTTTCGGGGGTAGAATAGAGGTCATTTCGATCAATGCAGTCGAAACGTTACTTGAAATGGTCGAAGCCTTGTTTAGTGCCCAAATCTAGGTAGGCGGATAACACTCTTATCTAATTCCTCTCTTACCGCTTCTTCAGTCTCACCGCATACTTCAAATCGGGGATGCAATAGTCCCATGGATCCGCGCAGTTGCGATACTAGTACGGAAATCACAATAAAAAAATATAGAGTGTGCAATTCACACGCGGTAGAAGTGAAACCTTCAGAAAACTAAAGTAAAGAAGAGTGGGGAGACTGTGAAGCACCGCACATAAGGAGACCGATATGCTACGAAGCACCGCACAAAGAGGAGATCGATTATAATGTCTCATTCTCTCGCAGGCTAAATCTTATTATGGGTATCTTAGTATGTGATGGTCCCTTTTTAGTGTCACTATTTTTCGTTTCATCGAGTTTCAAATCACAACGGTGCTAAAGATGTTTTCACTTCAAAAATACAAGCCTGCAGTTCACACGCGGTAGAAGTGAAACCTTCAGAAAACAAAAGTAGACAAGAGTGGGAAGGCTACAAAGCACCGCACAAAGAGGAGACCGATTAAACTACCCAATTCTCTCACAGGCTAAAAAATCCTATAGATGTGTATTTGTCTCTTTTTAGTGTCCTCGGTGTTCAAAACACAACGGTGCTAAAGAATTTATCACTTCGAAAATACAAAGCGTGCAATTCACATGCGGTAGGAGTGAAAACTTCAGAAAACTGAAGTAGACAAGAGTTGGAGGGGCTTCGAAGCACCGCACAACGAGGAGACCGATTATACTACCTCTTTCTCTCACAGGCTAAATCTCTCGTTTCAACGAGTTTCTAATCACAACGATGCTAAAGAAGTTTTCGTCAGATTTTCAAGATAAAATATTCCACGGGAGGTATGCCGCAAGTCTCAAGAAACAAGTTAGTATTATCGCAAACCACATTATATTCGAGTGTATCGGCGGTAATATTGATATGGATTATAACGGGATTATGTAGGCCAATGCAAGATTAAGTGTATTGGCCGTGATTAACATTATCAGTTTGTTAGCTTTGCTGCTAAAGATAAAACTTAGCCTATTTAATCGGAAAGGGTGTACATGACATACAAACCTACTTCAAGCCAGAGCAAAATAACTTTAACAAGAAGATGAAATGACTCTTGATTTATCAAATCTGTTTTCCTGTTCACTTACTGTTACTGCGAGGAGTTTCGTATTATTTAACTTCCGTGCTTCTGGATTACGATTTTTTTTATTAATTTATTTTACACACTTTACAAATATAAGAAAAAAATTCCCGATGAACTACTTTTTAGCAGTTCGTCTAACGGGTTCTTTAGGGGCCATCCATAAATTACGTCACATGAATTTCATGATTTTTTGAGCCCCCCCCCGTCCCTGTCACACATCGTCACATTTATGTGACCCCCCTCCCCCTTGTGTGAAATCACATATTTTGCAATTTTACATCTAAAAATAATCAAAACAGTAGATTTTTACATGTGACGTCAGAGCTGATGACCCCCCCCCCCCCCCCCCCATACACCTTGTCACACTTCTCTACTCCCCTCCCTCCCCTTAAGGTGTGACGTAATTTATGGATGGCCCCTTACATTAACCCGTCTAATCACAGGAGACCCAAGTTGTCCCAAAACATCATATGCCGTTATAATAACAGGAGACCCAGATTGTCCCAGAGCGACCGTGCATTATTAAAAGTTAGATATCTCTCTTCCTGTCAGATAATTATTTGTGATTTATTTTATGTTAGAAAGCGAAAGAAATAATGCTTCTTATTGCCTTAGGAATAAACGAGCTATATTGGTCAGATCATAAGTGACGATTTTATTTTGCGCCAATTTGTGACGTAACAAACACTAAATTTAAAAATAAAATTGTATGAAAGTTGTTAAAAGTGAGGTGACAGTTTCATTACAAATTTTCCTATGAAAATGAATCTGTAATTAAAATTTTAAGTTTATTTAATTTAACGTATTTTTTTGAGGAATCCCCAGGTACGTATTTTTAAGCCAATTTACATTTTCAATATAAAAATTTTAATGTTTGAAAACAAAAAAAATGATTTCTAATAAACACATCGGAAAGATTATTTTATCTTGATTTTAGAACAATTTTTGTTTTTGCAAAAAAGTTACAAAATAACTAATAAAAAAGAACATTTAAAATGCATGGCAAGAATCGTAAATTTTGCACGCAAATCTTGACAGGCAAAAGTTCAAAGATATTATTTTCTCATTATTCGAAGGGTTAAAAATCTTATTAAAGTGAGTTACATTTTTAATAGTTACATTTTTACAATTATATAAATTAAATTTTTTTCCGGAATATTTAGAGAAAAGAAAAATTATGAAAACACAAATTTTAAAGAGAAAACAACAATTTCAAAGAGAATAATATGTCATTGTAAGTTAATACAAATTAATTCTTTCAGTAAGCCAAATCTTCAGTAAATTCACCAATTATTTTTTTTGGGCACAGTTATTAATTTCAGTAGGTAACATATTTAAACAACTGGGAATCATGCAATCCACATTTATTTGTATGCTTGGGAACAATTAGTCCTTCATTAAAGTTAAAACGAGTACCTATTATGGTTGTGTTCCAGCCTGTTTATACAAAAAGGATTATTTATGTGCTGAAATATAATTTTGTACCATAGAATTGCTCTCACTGAAAGAATTTTGATACTCTGATATGGAATTATTATGCCTTTCTTTATATATTTTTTTTCAGCTAATAATTTAACCAATGAATTTTGCACTGATTGAACATGGTCGTTATTTGTTTTTATTTTAGGAAAATCCCCAAGCTGTTATTCCATACCTTATAACAGATTCAGCTAGAGATAAATACGTAAACGATAAACGATTTCCACGATGATTTAAATTAAACGATTTTCCATCGTTGATTCCACGTTTTTAGGTGTTCTTTCCATGACTCACATGCGACGTTACATCAGTAATTGGCTCATGTGACTAAAAAAGTTATTTTTTTGTCGGATCAATGGAAAGCCCGGAGCAAACGTAAATATTTGTAATTCAAAAATAAAGAACTTTCAATCGCCATTGTTTAAAAATAGCAAAAACCGAGGATCAAATAAGTGGTATTATTCCACGAAATGCGGCGAGCAGACTTTTTCAGTCTTATCAGATGTTAGCGGCAGGCGACCAAGTCGGGTTTAGATTAAGGACGGGCCATATCAGTTTCTTACATACAAACGCGCCGCACCGAATCAATAAAGTTATTATGCCAAAGGTGGATCGAACATGAAAAGACGGAGGAGGGAGGAGGTAGTCGTAATAATGAATAGGAACGTTTTGAAGCCACTGCGTAAAGAAACGGAATATTTACAAATAATGCAAGACTACATTTTGTTTGGTGGTGTAGGAAGGAATATTGAACACGATTCAAAAGAAAAGATTTAACGTTTAATCACAGGAGTCATAATAAGTTGTATCTCTCTTACTGTAATGGTGAGAAATATAATTTAAACGGTGTTAAAAAGAGAAAACTCTACGCTTTATATTCAAACCTAGAATTTAACCATAGAAAAATTTAAATATGCACCTTTATGAAACCAAAGCATCCGATAGCAATTTGAGAAAAATGCATATAATTTCGAGATTTTTTTTTATCATTATTTTTTAAGAAACAATAAAAACGTGAGGTGATAATAATATTAAAAAAAACATATGCCTAATTAAGTGCGTTTCTTTTTTCGTTATCAGTATATAGAAAAAGCTGGTACCCGGCATGCGTTGCAATGCCATTCAAAGAAATAAATTGATTCTCCTTTCCCATGCATTCCCGTTCATCTCCACCTTCCTCGCCTTCCCCATCCCTCATCACCCCTCCCACGAACTCCATCTCCCCTGTTCCCCTCCCCTAACGCCTTTCCTTCCTCCCTGCCCTTAAAATTTACGAAATACATACATTTTCATTTTTACAAATTTCATAACGCCAGAGCTTACCATTGTATATAGTCTAAAACCTTCGCGGGCGTGCGCACTACATATCACCAAAGTTTCATTGCAATCGGATGTACGGTATGGTAGCGCATAAAATACGAACAAACAAATATTGATTTATATGTATAAGAAGAAGATAATGACATTAATTTGTAAACGTATTTCATGGCCTTTCAAAAACAGTTTTAGTTTAAGGAAACTTTCAGAAATGTTAATTTATTTGAATTTTATTGTAAAGCGGAAATATTCGGACCTAAAAAATACGACCGATCTCATTTCAAAAATATATATTATAAAAAATGGTGAAAACAGGTGAAAAACCAGAAAAAAATTCGAACAGTATAGCAGTAGTGCAAGGGTTTTCCACCTTTTTGAAAGAAGCTGCTCTTTACTGTATTCGTGAAAATCTACTTCTAACAAGGATTTTGCAAGATTTTTTACTGATAATTTTTATTAATTCTTCAAAACTTTGACCACTGAATCGTACGAAATAACTGATAAGTACGAATCTAGCAAAACCAATTTGTTCCAAAATTGACAATCGTAGTTATTGGGATCGGCCAAAAATTGCCCGCGATCGTCCGCTTGAGTAAAATACACGACCACCAAAAGTGTAGCGGAAAATGTACAAAGAATCAGACCGTACTAGTGTTTGTTTGTGGCAACACTCACATGTGATAAGTGTGGGTATTATTACGAGACATAACGAGTAATCAATGTGGCCATAAATTTACTTAAATAATAATGGTCGGTTCTCCGTCGTAATATGAAGTATTATCGGGTGAATGACCAGCAAGCCAGACGATTCGGGTTTTTACCAGCCACCTATAGCCAGGTTCTGAAATCTCACAACATCATCCATCACATCACAGATGGAAACCAAACAATGACACAGTACTGGTACAATACCGAGAATACGATAAAACGCGTCGAGTAAGCAGTAAGCAGCAATGTTTATCTTGACAAGCATTATTCTTGCAAAGGCTGCCTTTCTGTGATGGTTGGTTCGCTGGCTGAGAATGTACACAATATCAATATCAACAGACTGTATCGTGACAACATTATGCGAGGGGTAAACTTCGGAAACTTGAAAACACAAAGTTTCGGTTACGGAATCATGTGTTGAATATCGTTACAGTAACATGGTTGAGAACTGCTGTGTTAATGTAGACGTAATGAACATTAGGAAAATCGGTTTTTGATATTCGCAGTTTGATTAAGGTTAAACGCAACGTACGTTATAATCTATGCATTCACAGATGGCGCCAATAAAATTATTTAAGGTTTTAAACACTTTTGCAAGTTATGCTTTAAAATATTAAGAATAATTAATTGTTCGCGCCCGTACATACGCAAAATGAATATGAATAAATAGTTTTGTCAATAAAAAAACTCAAATCTTTCAAGAGAGGCTGACAAATACAATATTGGATTGAATCACCGATGTAATTTTGTATTTGTCAGCCTCTCTTGAAAGATTCGAGTTTTTTTATTGACAAAACTATTTATTCATATTCATTTTGCGTATGTACGGGCGCGAACAATTAATTATTCTTAATATTTTAAAGCATAACTTGCAAAAGTGTTTAAAACCTAAAATAATTTTATTGGCGCCATCTGTGAATGCGTAGATTATAATGTACGTTGCGTTTAACCTTAAAGATTTATATTGTACAAAATCGACAAAAAAACAAAACTCAATTCAAAAATACCCATCTCCTTAGAAAGTAAACTATTATTAAAACTTTTCTTTAAATTATATGTATAAAATTCATCCAAGAATTTGCTTTCTTTCAAACAATCTCTTTCAATCGACCTATGACAAAATAATACTACAAAAATGAGGTTTCGTGTTAATTCCAAACATTATATTTTTCTTTACAAAATATTCCAAATCGAACAATTTATTCATCGTGAAAACAAAGAAAGGGTCAGAAGGGATGGAGAAAATGATAAACAAGAATCTGATTAACCCATCAGAAATGAAATATTTGCGAACGTATCCGAAAATTAAATTTTTTTCATTACCTTTAAAAAAACTGTTTTTGAAAGGTAATGAAAATTTAATAAGCTTTCAAATTTTGATTAGGAATAATTCTTTAAATAAAACGTTTTTAAAGCAAACCCTTATTTGCTATTTCTAACTAAAATTACTGATAACGAAAAAATAAAACGAAACATATTTTATTAGAGAAAAATGTCTTATAAACGTTATCATCACCTCACATTTGTTGTTATATGTAAAAAAAAAAAACTTTTTTTTTTTCAAATTGCGGTCGGAAACATTGGTTTCATAAAGGTGTACATTTTAATTATTTTAATAATTTTTAGGCTAAATTTCAGATTTAAATAGCGTGGTGTTTTCTCTTTCTAATACCGTTCAGATCATATTTCTCACATTAGTAATCTCATAGTAAGGGAGAAAACTTATTTCTATAAGACCTATATGAGTTGTTCCGAAAAGCGAACAAATTAGCCTGAGGTTAAAACTAAAAATCATACTATTTCCTTTCAGTGGTAGGTACACAAAGGTTAGTAAGTTATACAATTGTCCGAGACAAAACTCCAAGCTTCGTTGTTGTTTACACATACTCATGTCGTCATATTTTCAAACACACATTTCAACCCCAATTTAAGTATTAGTGCACACGTCCGAACCCCCTCAGCGTCCCTTTCTAGTTCGTAATTAAATGATGACTTCTAATGATTTATTGTACTGACTGACTGCGTTCCACGTCAATGTTCCCCGTCAATGATGTCCTTATCAGCTCTTGCTCTATTTTAGCACCGGAAAAGCCCAAAAAGACGTTTGTTTAAGTATTAAACCAAGTCGACAATTTCTTAGAAATTGTATTTCACTTCTGGCATATTAATAGAATGTACGCAGACTTTGTAACGGTCTCTAGTTTAACTTGTGAAATGCCAGGAAGGCAGATAATAGACAAAATATCGCAATAACACCAGTTTCCTTATTCTGTTTACTTCTGAGTCATGGCATTTCAGTTGGACAATGTTTAATAATTTTAGATAAATAGATAAACGATATTCTCATTTCAAAATAAAATTAGCTAAACATTGTTATTATTATCTTAATATATATATTTCTTCTGTCCGTGTGTATGTCACTGAACTCCTCCTAAACGGCTGAACCGATTTTGATGAAATTTTTTGTGTGGGTTCAAGGGGATTCGAAAATGGTTTAGATTCACAATTTGGTCCACTGGAAAATGTTCTTTTAATTATTTTTTTTTATTTCTAAGGAGTTGTTGATTTTGGAATGTTTTACATTGGATCCGGCAGACTGCGCTACCATTGCAGTATCGAATATTCAATATTATTCTATTTTAATTTTAGTTTGTCCCGACAGTTGTGTACAGGACAACGTCTGTCGGGTCCACTATAAATAAATAAAATAAATTGTGGAACATTCCAGAACACTCTTTACACTATTAATTTCACACTATTAAAAATAAGAAATGTTTGAAACTTTCAAAATACATTCTTTCCACCCCCGCGAAGGTTTCTGGATTATTAGAACCACATGACAATACACCTGAAAATATTTTTAAATAAAAGCTTTTTGTATCCAAAATATATATTTTTGAAATCACAATGCTATCCGATTCTACATCATCATCATCAGAATATTAATACGTGAAGCAAAAACTTTGTACCCCTTTTTACGAAAATTGCGCGGACGGAGGGAGTATGAAATTTCGCACACTTATAGGTTATATAGAATAGAAGTGCAAAATGCTAATATTTTTTTTAAATTATGCATAAAAAATACATTAAATCAAAAATACTTAAAAAAAAAACACTACAATTATGGTCGAATTTCGACCATTGGGCGACTACTAGTAAAGATGCGTAGTTGATTCCAAATTGGTAACCATTGAAAAAAATTCTATTTTGAAAATTTAAGTTCTCCTTCTTGTGTCTCCTATCGGAGGTTGGCAATCATTACAGCAACTGCAGATTGCAGCCCGAGATTGCGGCGCTCGTACCAGTCCTGTAAACAATCTTCCTCTGGGTGGGTATCAACTTGGTATTCTTGTTGACTATCAAAATCAAATTGAAAATAAAATTCTCACCATTTCTTCAAATGTTGAGCACGCTAATAAGGACAGCGAATACATAATCATTGTACTACACTAATGGGGGAATATATTACACCTAATCCTCAACAGAATTCGAAGAAAAAATGAATAGTTGCCCACGTTTCAATTGTTAAATTTAGAGAACAGGGGAAGCTAAATCAAATACGAGTTTTAGGGTTAGGTACAATATAATAGTATATGCAATACACGGCCACGTTACTATTGCCTAACCAGTTTTCATTCACGAAGTTGTGAACGTATACATTTTGATGGCAAATACTTCTAAGAATAAGTATATAATGCAATTTATATTCACAAAGTTTGAAAATAAATATTTTAATGGCAAATATCTCGTAAACTAAATAAATTTTACGTAATTAAAAACAGGTTTAACAAAATGTACCTATAAATAATTAAATTGGGGTTAACACTAATAATAAAAAAAAACTTGATTATTTAACACAAAATTACAAATAAAAATGTACTAGGTACTCAAAATATTTTCATCGGATAATTTTATTATTGTTTTTCGAAAACCTTTCTAGGCTACATTTTAATTATTACTTTCGTAGGCAGGGTTAAGGGTAAAAAAAAAAAAACAACACTAAAATGGAATTGAATCATGTCACAGGGTGACACTTACTATTGATTAAACTGTTTTAAATATATTCTACGTCGCGGAAAGATAGTAAAAGAACAATAATTATTACAAATGGGTGGATGGATTCAGTCGACATTCAATAATTTACAATTTTCATTTTGGGAGACGGGTATGGATACCGCCGCCCTGGGAACCATTTATTGGATACCCAACACCTCTGACGTGGGTCACCTCGAGTGGTTCGCTACGTTTGGTGACTTAGTAGGGGTGCCCGGCTGGGGTGAGGTTTGTCCAGGTGTTTGTGGCCAATGCGTCTGCCCACCTACTGGCGAGCCGAACCGAGAGAGGCTGGTTGTGGGAGGTCCTTTGACCTCTCCGGCAAGAATTCCTCGACACATCTCCTTGCATCGCATGGATTTACATGTCGGTCACTCCCGGACACACTGACCCCCAGATTCTTACCAACCTACCTATTTCTTTCCCAGTATTTCATCTCCTTCCTTTCCTTAAAAAACCCTGCACACAGCATCCCCCAAGATGCCCTGAGGCATATAGGCCCTTTAGCGAATGAATGAGGAAAGGAGTGTAAGAAGAATATATGACGCAAATGTGAATGGTAGACGAAGTCGGGGACGCCCGAGGAAGACATGGCACGACCAAGTGAATCAGATACTTGAGTCGGGCGATGTCAAGAGTCAGAATAACAGAAGAGCATGTAAGAGACGATGTATGAATGTGAACGAAGCAAGGAGTGTGTGCCAAGATCGAGTTGTTTGGCGGTCCGTCCTCTCTGCTTACCACTGCGGGGAAACGGCGTGATGGTTAGTTAGTTAGTTAGTTTAGTTTTAGAAATAGGCCCTAAGGAAAATTATTTTCCTCAGGGCATTCTGTGTGGAGTAATGTAAAAAATACAAAAAACATTACGTGTCACCGCGTTCAATCGCACTCAAAGCAACAAAGACTGAGGATTCACATGTATCATCAACTTTTATTTATAAAGGTCCGTTCAAAAAAATAAAAGTAAGCAGGATTTTAATACAATCAAAACGTTAAACAATCCAAAATTGGCCGGTCAGTAGCTGAGCGGGCATCGCGATTGGGTCTCACCCGGGCGTCGCGTGTTCGATTCCTCGGCTGGCTACCTACCTAGTCCTCCATCACGACAAGCAACATTTTCCGCTTAGTGTGGTGGTAGTAGGAGATTTTCAAACATTGTTGGGTTATTCGTAAGCCAATTGTTTGTTTTCGCCCGTAAATACTTAATATGAATATAACAAAATAGTTTAATTAGCATAAAAATATTGTTTTTGTATGCCTTTCTTGAAAGAAATTAGTTTTAATACGGACAAAACAATTTATTTATTTGAAAAAGCAGATTATGAATTCTTTTAAGTTTACTCCTAAAATTCCATTCTGCGCTTTGGGGATACTGGGTCTTGAAGAGACTGTTGATGAATGATATTTAAAACCTGGAAGGCGTAGACACCTTCCATTTCAATACTGGTAGAACAAACGCAGCATTTCCATTTGCGATGACCGGTTTTATCTTACTTTCGAAACAAAAATAATAATACATTTGTCATTATCCCAAAATAGCACATTATCATTTATAAATTAGTACAAAAAGAATGGCGGTTACATCACGACGGCGGCGCATTAGTGCCTTTCAATCCGATGACATTGAATAGTTATTTAAAGGTAAAAGACTAATGACCCCGCAACGCGCAAGGAGCCGTTCTGGCCTCTTCGACCACTCCACCACCACCATCACCGCTGGCGCAGCAACCGGCAATAATAATCAACATTTTTCAACGGTGGTAAGCAGAGATGAACGACATAATGTACAAAGGATATAAGTAATAATAATAGTAGTTTATTTGTTTAAAACAGGTTATATATGGTTAGCGCGTAATTGTTATACGGCCTCCGTGGTCGTGGGTTCAAATCCCGGCATGAGCAAATAAATTTTATTTGATTAATTTGTGTTGTTATTTCAAAATGAATAAATTAAAAATATTATATAGCACATTAGCGGCACGTTCTAGAGTAGAAGTTACTCTCAGTATCACCCTAGTGTAAAACCAACTTTCAGAATTGAAACCTTTCTTGAGATGGCTTTAGCAGTGTTTGGTGACCAGATCTGAATATCCGGGTAATTCCCCCCCCTTCCCCTCCCCTCTTGTGTGGTATTCACATAAGAATTCAAAAAGTTAGCTGCAGTGAAAACCGCCAATGCAATACTATTTTGCTGTTTCTTCAGAGCACGCAGAGGTACAAGAATGCCACAAGCTGTGGAACTTGAAATAATGAATCTTTCTAAGTACATGCATTAAATAAAAATTGCTAAATTAATATTTTTTGTGGTAATAAAATTAGTTTCTCGAAAATGTCATGTAATAAAATTGTCACGCTAAAAAATGGGTGTAATGATAATGACATGGCGGTCGCATCTCACAGCACAGTCATAATTGATAATTACCAACTCATTACACTAGCACAGTTTGGCGGGTAGAAATACCTACCAAAACTGTTTCTAAAATAGTCAAGTCACCATGGCGACGCCAAGCACGTCGTAATTTATTTAACCGGCGGATTACACAGAATCCGAAATTATTACATACATAGTAGTCCCGCGAGTCGGCCGAGAAGCAAGCCACAAATCTCAGTACAATATAAACTCGGAACCGGGGTCATGGACAAACCGTGAGATTCTTCCACGGTCAGCGCCGCTAGAAGCCAGACGGGGCCCACCATTCCCGCCACCAGCGACAGCCATTCTAACACAGGTACGTAAACAAAAGAATACACGGACCTGTTGCGCGCCGGGCACACCAATCCTCAACCAAATAACTACATAACCAATGGAAAATGTCAACTCAAATAGTAATGTGAAGAATTACCATATCGGAGCCCATATCCGTAACTTCAGGAGCGAAGAAAAAGTCGCTCAGCGGTTTCATCCGAGCGGCTGCGAGACAACGCCAACAATAATAATACAAACAAGTGCACGAAACTTTCAAGCGAAGAACTTTAATTCACTTTTACACACTGAGCACTATTTACAAAATTCACAATATACACACTGGGCAACGCGGGTTGGGACTTTTATGCCATTTTATTTATGATCGCACAATAACACACACACCGGAATGACAGCGGACGCGGGACAGAAACCTAGCACAGAACGAAGATCGTGTTCGTGTGTTGACTGGCAAACAAAAGACGAAAAGACGAGCTGCGAGCCGAGCGCATGCGCGCGAAGAGGGGGAGGTCTCTCGGCACATAATCCCGAGCGCGCCATGGCCGGCTGTATTCAAATGTTAACAGAAAGTTATTATATTCTGATTCGCTACGGCTGAAGGTGCGCGCAAATAACGAGATAAGAAAAAAAATATACACCATTCTATTAGAGGCAATCTCTTTTGTTTTATCATAAGAGTTTGAGGTGTTTAAGCCGGCCCGGCCATGACGGTATCTGGACGATGTGTATTGTCCAAGGGAGACGTCGATGTCGGTAAAGCAGGGAAATACCGGCTAGTTACCGGCGAGTGGGCGCGCTAAACGTCAATTTACTTTCGTTTCGCCGGCTCGCCTCCTCTTAGCACGCCGGGAAATTTGCAAAAATATTCTCGACAAACGAGTTTTGTTTTCGTTTGCGTAAAATCAAAAGTTTGTCAAGAAAATTATACCAGAAGTTATATTATTATTACGTTCGGATACGCGCGTCGTATATTATGAATATTTAAGTAACTAGGTTGTGGTAGTCGTAAAATGAAAATAAGATTTTACCGATTTTTTTTTATCTAAAAATATTATTCGACCGAACTTTTTGATATATTGGTAATATCGATATTTTCCTAAAAAATCTTATTCGACTGAACTTTTTCACAAATTAGTGGGTAATATCGATTTTATTTCCTAAAAATCTTACTCGACTGAACTTTTTAACAAATTAGTAGGTACCTAGGAAACATCGACTTTCTCTCCTAAAAATTCTTATTCGACTGAACTTTTTCGCAAATTAGTACCTAGGTACCTAACATAGGTAGATTTTTAAAATCAGAAAATCTTATTTGATTTCTTTTTTATGTGAATACCCGACCGCCTACAGCCAGTGAGATGGGCGTCACCTATTGGGGCACGTTGAGAGGCTGAAGGTAGTGAGGGAGGGGTAGGAGATGGGAAGAGGAAGGTGAAGTACATGGCTATTCAGATGACCAAAAATAGCTAAAGCCATTTCAAGCAACGTTTCAATTCTGAATCGTAGACTTATACCAGGAATACTCTGGAAAGTGCCGCAAACATAGGTACCTATGGTAGGTTTTTTTAGGTACGTACCATAGATACCTAAAAAAAAAAAACAATTTTTTTTCTTCTTAATATTTCCAAAGTTTAAATATTCAAAAAATATCTCATTAAAAGAATTTTTCGAAATAAGGATTATTTTAAAAGTTATAACCATTTTAATGTCGCTATTTAGACGGAATATAAATAGAGCAAAATTTTAAATGCATTTTTCTCAAAAATACTTTTTTCGAGACGGTTGAATTATGCGATTTTTTTTACTTTTCCGAGGTACGGGCCGTAGCAGCATTTGTCTGGATTAAGAATTAATTTGTTTTTTCTTTCTGATTACTAGGAAGGTTGCAATCGTGTCAACCAGGGGGCGCCATTATTTTGAGACCCCCCACTTCAACACCCTGTAACTTTTTGAATTTTTAACTTTTTCGTTTGATTTTTTTTTAAAGTATTCTTTTATGTTCAATAAATATTTGTTAAAGTAACGGCTGGTAAAAATATTCTTGGTTTTTTTAATTGCACCTGAGAAAACACCTACAATTCATGCTTCTAGACTAGAATACCCCCTAAACTTATAATTTTCATGAAAATAAACAACAAAATGTTTTAGAATAATTTTCTCAATAAAAAAATAAATTCCCGACTTCAGGATTTTTATTAAGTCGGGAAATATTCCTGAATGCACATCACTAGTTCAGTTCACTGGTTGCTGTTTTATATTTATTT